>CM077637.1:22500000-25000000 GCA_039660915.1 Euphorbia tirucalli | reverse complement strand
GGGAATTTCGGCCCAAGCTGGCTCCTTCATTTGTGTAGGCTTCCTTCTTTTAATTCAGGCCCATACCTATTTTAATTAGTCTGGTTTAAACTAATTTCAAGCCCAATTTTAATTTACCCATGTATTTAATATATTACACTAAGTAACATATTATTTACATTTAAATTAAAATCAGTTTGACCAATTAATTTAATCCATCAAATTAAAATTAGATTATCACAAAATAAATTCGTATATAAACCTATACATATGAATATTTCCACCTAGGAAATAATCTCATAATTAATCCAATTAATTATGAAGAGCAAATCAAATATTAATTTTATTATTATGATCAATCCAATTGGTCTTTATAATATAATTAATATATACCTCTCTCTCCAGAGTGTATACTCCAGGTATACATGTGATTCCTTAAGTCAGTGTTCAGTCGCTTAATGTGTACGATCTCATGGGCCCATCTTTATGTTGTCAGTGGGCTTGTGGCCCACAGACTGCAGTTGGGCTCTAGCAAGCCACTGCAGCCCCCAATTAAGATGGAGATGGCAGTCTAACTGATATCATAACCCTGTAGTTTAAACTTGTACATCCCATGTCATCGATATCGGTGTCCAACACAGAGGCATGGATTGATCACCTCTTTTGTGTCCGGACATTAACTTGATCCCGAATGCACTGAAGCTCACAAACAAGTTCCAACTCATTTGGGTGTGGCCACACTCTTATCAGTCACATTCATCAAGAGGCTGGTGATATCTTCTCAGTGGACTACTGAGTGACAAATCCCTTCTGCATATCCATAGCATTGCCATGCTAAGTGACATTCCCGAAAGTACCCATACTTGGCACCCTATTACAGGCCTTTTAGGCGTAACCCTAAGTATGCGACCTCACATGCAACACCATCATATGGTCAGGTCAAAGGATCCGTACAAGTACTACACGAGAATCACTTGTGATACTATACCATATGGATTTCTCGTTTAGTGGATCTATCCAGTACCATGCCCTTTTTACATGTACCCATTAACTTGGTTGACATCCAATGTCCAATGACCGGTAAGACACCGCCATACAACCAGGTTAATGATAGTCTCTTGTTCCACTCATTCCCATGACTGGAACAAACTACGGATCTATTTATGGTCATATCGTTTACTCTATCCATGGTCTTACTGCCAAGTGCATGACACTTGTCATCATGGATGTGGACATGTCCATTGGATACTTCATTTAATATATTGCACAAGATAAATATAATAAATGAATTAATGCCTTTATTAATAACACAAATGAGTATAATATATAAATCCAATAAATGTATAATACAAATACAAGGACCAATGCCTTGGGACTAGGGCATATCTAACATCTTGATCGACTGTTCAGTGAGCTTGAGCATCCCATGGAGCTCACTAACAGTACGGTTCATCCCTTGCATGTTGTAGTTCAAGATGAACTGATCATAAGAATCCGGTAAGGATGCCAGGATTGTGTTCACCACCAACTTTTGTGAGATAGGCGATCTGAGATGGGCTAAAGTATCCAGATAGCCCTTGATCTGGAGCACGTGTGCGCTCACAGATGTCCCAACCCCTATCTTACAAGAGTGGAATGCCTTATTGGTTAGGTACCATTCCTGACGAGCTTGATGGTCCATGAACTATTTTTGCAGCTCAGGGACCATACACGCCAACATAAGGTATGTCACATCCCAGTTATCCTTCACATGCACCTCGTATTCCTCCAGCTGGGCAGCTGTAGAACAATCCTTAAGTTCCTAGACCAGTCTAAGAAGTTTAGACCGGAAAGCTTGTCCCTTTCTAGGATAGATCGTAGTGAAAGTGAATTATTTGTTGCCATTAGATTACTACAAAGAAAAATTACAAGAGTGTTAATAAAGGTCTTAACTTGTTTCCTATATTTAATTAATAGTGAATCAGGTTATTAATTAACTCAAGTTGTTGGGCTCATGGGCCGAGATCCATATTTCATTAAGATATAGCCAGACGAGAGCCTGGAAAAACTATACCCTATTTATTTAGGTAAGAACACAGTCCAATCCCAACCTAGGGACTCTCGGTTTGATGGGCTTGTTGGCACTTACCGATCTGTGCTTAGGGCCAGGAGAATCCTACTACCCATGCTAAGTCAAAACCTCCATCCAAGTGTCAGAGTAACCAATACTGCAACCCAATACAAAATGATGATACTCTAGTGCATCCAACGAGGGCATGGTCTACAACTGGCCTATCCCCACTTTGAGTCGGTTTTGAATGAGGGAAGCACTTTTAAACGATTTAGTAATTTCCTTTTGGTTATTAGATTCATTTTGATAATGGCTTAGATGCATAGGTGGGTGAAAATGAGATTGGATCATACATACATACATGTAAATAAATAAAACATCATTAAATAAGTAAAATGGACTACTATGGACTTATATTACAACCTAATATAATTTTAGTAAACCTATACTAGAAAATACATCAAGTGGGCCTTCATTTCTTCTTCCTTCTGGGCTCGCCTCTCCAATGGGTTCCTTCTTTACAAATTTTATAATAAATAAATAAAATAAAATTACATTAAAAAAGAAAATAGCACGTAGGTTGTATTTACCCAAAAGAAAAAAAAATACAACCCAACTCGATTAAGGCCCAATAGCATCCATACATACATTTAATCATACATCCATGCATCCAATACATCAATTTATAAACATGTTATAATGCATGAATTTAAGCCCATTTCCTTATGTCCTTAGCCATTATTTTGAAATCGCCAATTTTGGCCCATCATGGTTCTAGCCCTTAATGGGCTTTGGGCCTCCAGCCCAGGTAGTTAATTGCTCCCACTGGAATTGGGAAACTATGAGTCCATATCAACTGCCCTGGTAATCGTGCCAAGAAAACCCGAACCAATTTCAATTAAACCGTATTAATTTTCAAAATTAATATCTCATGAATAAAATTAAAATTTCATTCAAGCAACCATACGCATTTAAATGGCAAAACTTTAAACACACAAAATTTTAAAACCCATTAAAATTTCAAAACTGGACCCCAGGCCCGAAACCCACCAAATCCAAAAGTGGGCCCGGCCTATTGCCTGTGGTGCCTGCTGCCGCTGTTTCTGCCGCTACAGCAGCCACTGATGACGATTTCGCCTCTGGCAGCCCCGTATCCGTAGAAACAGCCCGTGATTTTCAATCGGTTAAAAAAAAATTGTAGCCAACAACATAAACGCATCCAAACAATTGAAAATCAAACCATGAATGTAACCAAACATTCCAATTAATTTTCAATTGTAAAAACAATGGGGACGAATCACAAAACCCCAACCAAGAATCCCAAAATAAAACATCAATTTTTAAAAGAGGGATTCAATCCTATTAATCAATTTCCACGGATCAAAAGCCCGCTCTGATACCACTATTGGGATTTTTGCTGGAAATCAACCGATAAAGAGTAAACTCGTGTTGATTTCCTCAAATTCGTGCCCAGGAGCAATTGATGTGGGAATTGAAAACAACAAAAAAAAATTAAATAATTGAGATTCTCACCATAAAATCTCTACAAGAGATGGTTGCAGAAATCGAATCCGACTTTCTCCATGTTCCCGTACACTAATGGCTATAGAACACGACCCGTGCTAGTGAGAGGATCGGCTGGAAGAGAGTATATTGCTGCTGTAATTTTCTGTCTCAAATCACTTGTAATGGATGAAATTTACACTAGGTTATTTAACCTAGTAGGCCGAAATTCCTGAGGGAATTTCTGGCCCAATTTCTCTTTTATTTTATGCGGGCTTTACTTCTCTTTTAAACCCAGGTCTGATTTTATTATCTAAGTCCAATTTAATTTCAAATAAATTTTAATCCAACATATATGTCAATATATTATACTATATAATATATTACATATATTTAATTAAAATCAATTTGACTAATTAACTTGACCAAGAGATTAAATTAAACTTTCATAAGATAAAACACATGTAAACCTATACACGTAAAATATTTCCACCTAGGAAATGATCTCATAAATTAATTCGTTGAATTAATTATGAGAAAGCCAATACAAATATTAATCGTATTATTTTGATCAATCCAATTGATCTGTATAATATAATTAATACAATCCTCTCTTTCCGATGCGTATACTCTAAGTATACAGTTGATCCCTTTATGTCCGAGTTCAGATGTTCAATGTGTACAATCCTGTAGGCCCATCTTTATGTTGGTAGTGGGCCTTTGGCCCACAGATTGTAGGCGGGCTCTAGCAAGCCACTGCAACCCCTCATTAAGATGGAGATAGCAGTCCAACTGAAATCATAACCCTGTAGTTTGAATTTGCACATCCCATGTCATTGATATCGGTGTCCAACACAAAGACATGGATTGATCACCCTTTTTTATGTCCGGACATTTACTTGATCCCGAATGAACTGATGCTCACAAACAAGTTCCAACTTATTTGGGTGTGGCCACACTCTTATTAGTTGCATTCATCAAGAGGCCGGTGATATCTTCTCAGTGGACTACTGAGTGACATTCCCTTCTGCATATCCATAGCACTACCATGTTTAGGCGTACACCAAAGTATGCCACTTCACATGCAGCACCATCCTATGGTCAGGTCAAAGGATCCATACAAGTACTACACGAGAATCACTTGTGATACTTTACCATGTAGATTTCTCGTTTAGTGGATCTATCCAGTAACATGCCCCTTTTGCATGTACCTATTAACTTGGTTGACATCCCATGTCCAATGGCCGGTAAGACACCGCCATACAACCAAGCTAATGATAGTCTCTAGTTCCATTCATTCCCATGAGTGGAACAGCTACGGATCTCTTTATGGTCATACCGTTTTCCCTATCCATGGTCTTACTGCCATGTGCATGACACTTGTCAACATGGATATGGATATGTCCATTGGATACTCTATTTAAAACATAGCACAAGATATATAATAAATAGATTGATTGCCTTTATTTAATGACACAAAACTATATAATACATGAATCCAATAAATGTACGTTACAAATACAAGGACCAATACCTTAGGACTACGTCACATCAAATAGTACTGTTCAACCTGAGCAGCAGTAGTGCCACAACTCGTGGGTGGTGGGGTCGGTAAGGCCCTGTTTAGGACATACTCCTTAGACTCTTGTCTCAGAACTTTCTTAAGTTCCAAGCCCAGTCCAAGAAATTAGGCCCAGACAGCTTCTCCTTGTTGAGGAGTGAACACAGTGAAAATAGATTTGTAGCCATTTAAGTTATCTGCACATAAAAATTATAGATAGTGTTAATAAAGGTCTTTAATGATTTAACCATATTAATTAACAATCCAATTTTAATTAATTTGTTGGTGATTAAAGGTTAAAGATGACCAAGATCCATATTTCATCAAGAATTAGCCAAGCGGAGGCTTGTCAACTAACCCTTAACTATTTAGGTAGGAACTCCCTCCAATCCTAACCTAGGGACTCTTGGTTTGATAGGTTTATTGGCAAATTTCCCATCTGTGCTTAGGGTCAAGAGTTGATCCTACTACCCACATTGAGTCAAACCACCATTCGAGTGTTAAGCATACCCAGTACCTCAACCCAATATAGTAGATGAAAACTACAATGTATCCAGTGGAGGCTCTGCCCACATTTCACTATTTAAGAATCAACATGGTTCAAACGTGGAAAGCACTTTTTAAGTGACTCAATATTTCATTTAGGATTGATTGATTTACGGCTTAGCATACATAATCGCAAGTGAGCTTGGAATATGGATTACATGCATTTATCTCATATATATACATATTCAATTAAAAGCATAATATAAATAAAATGGAGATGATATAGGCCCATAAATACAACCTAGTGAAAAATCTAGTAAACCTATGCTAGAGAACACCGGGCTTGGCATGTAAAAGCTTCTAGGCTTGGTTCCAATGGTCTTTTTCTCTAAGGCTTGATGCAATTACCAATTTTGATTTACATAAAATAAATAAAATAAGATTATATCAAAATAAACAAAAATGACATGCAGGCCGTATTTGCCAAAATAAAATTTTACAACCCATCTCGATCTAAGGCCCAATAGCACGTAAATCTATACACTAAGTATAGCACATAGATATATCACACAAATTGACATACATATATATATAATACATGAATTTATATTTCCGTTTTAAATTATGTCTAGCCGTTTAATAAAATCATTGATTCTGATGTTTATGACTTAAGTCCATTTACAGGCCCATCAGGCTTCCAGCCCAATGATGTAAAATTAAATTTTGCTCCCACTTAAATTTGGGATGTCATAAACCCTTATTAGCAGTCCAATTCGCAACCCGTGCCAAGGGCCAATTGGACCAATTTCAATTACCAATTTTAATTTTATACCAAATAAAAATTAAAATTCAATGAATAACAATTTAATTAATCATTCAAGAAACCACAAAAATAAAATTCACAAAATTTAAAGACACAGACTTTAAAATTTTTAAACCAATACGTTTTGGACCCGGGCCCAAGCCCATACCCGAAAAATCCAAAAACGAGCCAAAGCCCCGTGCTACTTCGCTGTTGTCTAGGGCCAGCAGTGCTACCATGCAGCAACCTGCAACATTACTTTTAAAAAAAAAAAAAAGCAGCAAAAAAACCAACAATCCTTTAGCCCAAAAAACCTATTTTAGAATGAAAACCAATTGGGGAAAATAAATCAAAAACCCCAATCCAACAAATTCTAGGGTTCAACAAAATCAAAACATATTGAAACAAGAACCCTAAAATCCGAATTCTATCAGAAATCATGATTGCTTTGATACCACTGTAGGGAATTCTCACCAGAAAAAGCGGTGCGCATCGGAAAATACGGATTAAAATTTTTCCCTCAAATTCCATGATTCCAAGAACCATGATTGTGATAGAACCCAAGAACGGAAAGAAAATAAATTTTCTCTCCTTATTCGTCGTCTCTTTTAGAGACTGCTAAAGATTGCATAACTGGAGAATGGTAATTCTACACAGTCAGGTATATGAACAGCTATTGAACCAGACTCGTGCTAGCGAACGGAGATGAACGAAACTCAGAAATCCCAACTCCCTTTCTCTCTAGTTCGTTGAAATTCTTAGGTAGGTTAGGGTTAGAAGAAATTGATTTTTAAGGTCCCTTTTATGCCCAGTATAAAATTAGGTTTTAAATTAACTTTAGCTTAAATTTTAATTTATTTAACTAATTTAATTTATGTAATTGGAATTAAATTAAACCATATAATGAAATTCCAATTGACTCAATTAAATCTAATTAATTAAATTTATTCAACCCAAATTTAATTAACCTTACCTTAAATAAATACATCCCGTGTATTTAATCTTCCACCAAGGAAAACATATTTAATTAATTATTTACATACTGTAATTAATTGATCAAATACAATTAATTTCTCTTTTATATTACTTGAATTAATTTTGACAAAACCTATTGTCACCGATTCAATTAACCGAGTTTCCATTCTAAGTACACCCAATGTGTACATTTTCGATATGTCACAAGTTCAGTTGTTCTATATGTACGATCTTATAGGTCCATCATTATGTTGGTAGTGGGCCTAGGCCTATAGACTGTAGGTGGGTTCTAGCAAACTAATACAGCCCCCAATTAAGACGGAGATTAGCAGTCTCATGTGAAAAATAACCCGATAGTATTCTTGTATATCCCTTGCCAACTGACATTGATGTATAAGCTAGAGCATGGTTCCAATCAACCTCTTTTATGCTTATTCATTCCTTGATTTCGTGTAGACGGATGATCGCAAATAAGTATCCCAACTTATTTAGGTATGGCCATACACTTATCAACCATACTCATCAAGTGGCCAGTGATGTCATCTCAAGGGATGTTGAGCGGCAATTCCGTCATCTCACTATCAACATCAACATGTTCAGTGTTGGGATTCGTCATTGGAAAAATAACTAATGTAGCAAAAATTGCAATTTCCTAGAATCCACCTAATCATGTCTGATTACCATTGATTGGAATAAACATTTGAACCAGAGAGATTAGAAACTCACCAGGTTCATCTCTTCTAGACACTGCTGCAGAATTGATTCTTGAAACAATCTCCACAATCCGGTGCACGACCAATTATAGAACGAAAACCGGTGCTAGCCGAAGAAGTGAAGGAATGGATCAAACGCAGAAAAGAATTCAGCCAAGGGGCCTGCTCTTGTGGTGGCCAAAATTCTCCTTAGTAATTCAAGGGTTAGGTGATTTTTGCTTAAGTGAGCCTTTTATAGCTTCTTCTATAAATGGGCTTTAGTTAGGTTAATTAAATTCAAGCCCATTTGGATTTAATTACATAAATAAACTTTATGTCATAAAGTTTATACTATATAATTTAATTCCATTTGGCTAAATTTAATTACCCCTAAATAAAATTAAATCTCACTTAAGTAAATACAATAAATGTATTAAATTTTTCTTAGGAAAATAATTTAATTAATTGTTTACTTTATGTAATTCAATTAATTGATCAATTAATTAATTACATTATATAAACTTATTAATTAAATTAAATTAACCTAATGTTAATTAATTACCTTGACACCGAATGTCAACTAATTAATTTACGCATTCTTTCCAATGTACATGACATGTACAGATTCTATAAGTTCCGGCTCAGTTGATCTATGTGCATGATCCTATGGGCTTGTATTTATGTTGGTAGTGGGCTTAAGGCTCACAGACTCTAAGTGGGTTCTAGCACACCATTACAGCCACCAATTAAGGTAGAGATACAGCAGTCTTGCGAAGAACTTAACCAGTAATAATCTCATAGTGTCCTTTGCCAAATGATACCGATATGAATAAACAAGAGGCACGGTGTCTGTCATCCTCTTCTGCTGTTTATTATATTTCTTGATCTTGAGTGAACTGATTAATTAAATAAGCAACCAACTTATTTAGGTATGGCCATACACTTATCAGTCACACTCATCAAATGGCCAGTGATATCATCTCGGTGTTACCCGAGTGGCAATTCCATCACTTCATTAACCGTATCAAGATGTTCACCTGTCCACCCAATCATACCTATATTTAGCATCCTTTTACAGACCCGTTAGGCGTATGTCAAAGTGTATGAGATTCCATATTGTTACTATAATGAAATCTGGTTTGAGGACAAAAGGGACCTATTGAAGAAAGACTTATGATGCGACAACCATGTGGCTTTCTTGTGCCGATCGATCTAGTCCCATGTCTACAATATGTACCTATATCCATGACTGACTATAAAAGTACTATGGCTATTTAACAACTATCATACGGTCATTGAATATACAAATTTGTAATTTTATTCGTTCCCATTATCATAATAGACTTAGGATATGATGTATGATTATCAATCAATGGATACTCTACTCATATTATAGCACAAGATATAAATGAAATAGATTAATAGTCTTTTTTAATGTGATACAAATAATGTATTGATACAAAGAGTCTGAATGTATAATACAAAATACAAGAAACCAATGACTAAGAACTAGGACACACCAACACACCGGCCCACCCAATATACCCATACTTGGCACCCTGTTATGGGCCTGTTAGGTGTATACCAAAGTTTATGAGATGCCATGTCATGTTATTATGAAATTAGGTCTAAGGACAATACCAAAAACTACTTGAGAGACACCTACGATGATCGGACCATGCGGTGTTCACGAGGCCGATCGGTCCAGTACCATGTAACCTACCATATACTTGACTGACATTCCATGTTCAATGGTCAGTGAGATACTGCCATCCAATCAAGGATATGTTGTTCTTTAGCTCTATTCATTTCCATAATTAAAAAAGACTCGGATAACTTTATGATTACAGCTTTAATACTACTCAAGGTCTCATCAGCTACGACCTACATTAGTTAACATGAGTACAGCTATAATCAATGGATACTCTATTTACTAAATTGCATAAGAAACAAATAAATAGATTAAATGCCTTTATATTAACACAATGTATAATACAAAATGTCTTCATACAATGTATAATAGAACCAAGAACCAATGCCTTAGGGTAAGGGCACACCAACAGTTTTAATTCCAGAATTTTCTTTGATATTGTTTGATTGCTTGAATTTTTCAAACTCTAGATGATAAGGCACTTAGGTTTAAACATTTTAGCTTAAATGGCCAACCTATTCTGATTTTGCATTTATCCATCAATTGTAGTAAGCCAAGTTGAGCTTAGCCCTTTTCTTTGATAAGTCACTAAATTGTTTTACCCAAGCCATTTCACTTTGATTCCCTAAATTCACCTTTGATTATCAATTGTGTTTATAAGAAAACTTTACATCCTTAACAGCATGTTTTTACTCTCTCTTTTCTTATTGAAACCTGTCTTAAATAGCCATTTGTGAAATTTGTGTTTAATTGAATTCTTGAAGTTGCATTCTAAAAAGATCATATCTTGTTTTGCTTGAAGAAATTATCATTTCATTGACTGACATATCTCAAAATATTTTGTCATCCCTAAAAAAATTTTCAGTTAAAAAAAATCAAAAATCAAAAATATCAAATCAAAGCTAAATCCTTGCTTTTAATCTTTCCTTTTCTTGAATAAAGTCAAAAATAAAAGTGCTAATCCACCTGGCAAAGCATTAAAGTTTTTGCCTATCTTTCAACATTTCTTGAGGGAATTATTCCTTGCGTTGTCATTTTCTTAAAATACATCTTTGGTAATCAAATAGCCTTTATATCATCCATTCCATACCTTTAACCCTACCCCCATTACAACCCTTGATGAAGATCTTTGATATTATCTGATTTTGAGTGATTGAATTGGTTGATTATGAGCCTATGGAATTTTAGGACGTTGCATTGTTGATGAGTGAACAAACACTAGCCCTTAAACATTTTTTGAGTGAATCCCTATTTTGTGAGGTGTTTTGGTTCAAAGCTGTTCTCAATTATTGTTTATATAGAGTTGCTAATTTGAAAGCTTGATAAGTGATTAATGCTGAAGCTGTTTGCCTTGCAGTTTCTTTGACTTATATTTTGCTTAAGTGTTAGTTCTTTCTTCATCTGAAAGTGTTTCTTAACCTGTTCCTTCTAATCTGTGCTATTTCAAAGTTAATTCATATTCTTTGCTTGAAGACGGCTTAATTTCACTCATAGTATACCAACTATCTCCCTAATCACAGTTTGGTATACCAACTACCGTTTTGCACACTGTAGTACCCCAACTTCTAGGTGACCTCCCATTGTGGTACATGTGACCTGTTATTGTAGGTTAACTGTGTCACGTCAGTATTTTGTTGGGCTTAATTTCACTTATGGTATACCAACTATCTCCCTAATCACAGTTTAGTATACCACTTCATACGTATTGTTTCATTTTATTTTTTTTTTAAATAACAGAAATATATAAATCAAAATTTTTTTCTTTTATTTTCTTTGATTTATATATTTCTGTTATTTTTTTTAATAAAATGAAACAATACGTATAAAGTGGTATACCAAACTGTGATTAGGGAGATAGTTGATATACCATAAGTGAAATTAAGCCCAACAAAGTACTGACGTGGCATAGTTAACCTGCAATAACAGGTCACATGTACCATAATGGGAGGTCACCTAGAAGTTGGGGTACTACAGTGTGCAAAACGGTAGTTGGTATACCAAACTGCGATTAGGGAGATAGTTGGTATACCATGAGTGAAATTAACCCACTTGAAAACAAACAATTGCTTAAGTGTGGGGGAATTTGATAAGGGAAAAATATCTTGATATTTTACTAAGTAATTAAAGCTTAAAAGAATTAATTTTGTTAATTTCATTATTAAAACAGATTGATAAAGGGAAAATTTTCACTTATTATGTGTTTACCCCTTATTTGCAGCCATTGTAGTTTTCCAAGCTAAAAGCCATGCTTTGGAGCTGTATAGATGTCAAATCAGTTAACTTCAGCAGCAAAAAGGGTTGAAAAGGAGAAAAAGCACTTGGAACAACATGCCTTTAAGAGGATTTCATGCAAAAGTGCAGAACGCTTGACTTTAATTGGCTAGAGTGGGAGATATTTTGTAAAAGTAGCTGTAATTAGTACTTTTTGAAGTCTTTAACTACTGGGTATTGAAAGGCACCCTTTGTGTAATCCGTTTTGGGGTCTTTGCCCATGTTTTATTTTGAACTCCTTTAAATACTGCTCCTTATCAATATTGAGGATGTTCCTGAAGTTCATCTTCTTCATTTTACTTTCATTACATTAGTTTTAGTTAGTTTTCTTGTAATGCCTTTCATGGCAGAAGTTGTTCTGGCTATGGAGGAGTAGACTTTTGGTGTAAGCCAATAATGGCTGGTTGCAGTACGTTTCTTTAACTAATTTAAGGCACTTTTCAATTAATGCATGTCTTTCATATGTGTTTTATGATAAATGAGCTTAGCTAACTCATTAACAGTATGTTAAATGCAATTAAAGTTAGTTTAATGTATGGAAATGCTTGAAATGACACATATAATTACTTAGCAATGGCTCTGAGTTGTATGTTAGGGGTTCAATCTTGCATGCGTGCCTGATTTGATGCTTTCTTACGTTTAATGCATGTTTTTAGGCTCTAATTATGGAGAATGCTTCGGTTAGATGTTCTTGAATATAGGATCCATGGTACAACAAACGTTGGCCATGGTGAATTTCATCATAGAAACTCTATTGCATGAAAAACTGAAAGATCATTGGATTAGGAAGAACTACAAACTGTTTCCATGTTGTTTGTTATGCTTACTCTGCTTTTCATACATTATTTCCCTAGATCTACATTAAAGTTTTTTCATTTAGTTATTTAAATCTTGGATCTGTCAGTCCAGTAGCTTATAGTCATAAAAACCTAATCTTTATGAAATTGACCTTTTCTGTGCCACAAACTGTTCCAGTTAAGTACCATTCCTGTTTTACATATACTAACCACAAACTGTTCTAGTTAAGTACCATTCCTGTTTTACATATACTAAACCTAGATCTCTGTGGGAATGATAATCCAGAATTAGATCCATTATATTACTTGTTAACCCTAGTGCACTTGCTAAGATATTTTGCATGCTAGATTAGATCACAACACCAATATATATATATATGTGTGTGTGTGTGTGTGTGTGTGTGTAATATTGTTATAAAAATAATATAAATATATACATACCGTCGACCTAGCGGTAAACCACTCCTTAGGCTTGGCAATATATCTCGCCATCTATCATATGCTAGACCTGCAATAAAACTAAGGCTCCACCAATCTGTGCAGTGCCATGTTGGGCATCTTTACATAATTCCCTATATAAATATGGTCAACACCCGGCTCCCTAGCTATATTCACTAATTGTTGTAACATTCTCCAACAAAAGGTAAAAATATAAGGCTTACAAAACCTGTTGTTTTTATACGGAACAATGTACCAGATAACAGCTGTAACAAGTATACACGTATGTAGCGTGTTATGTCCTCTTCATTATCATTATTTGGCATGGCAGGAAAAGTATCATTCAACCAACTCACTTGCAACATATTTTTCTTAAATACATTCCTAAGAGGATGAACTCCTAATAATCATTCACATGCGTCAACCCATTTTGCTGGAAGTGGCCAAATAAATGGATTACCATCAATTGGTAATCCAGTTTGTATAGCAATATTTTGATATGCTACAAAAAAACATAACAATAGATTTCAAAGCGAAATGAGTGCAACAGTTTTTAAATTTCAAGTATTAATTAAAAAAAACTAATAAGATGAAGTTTCAAATACCTGCACTGATGATAAAATTTTTGACTTCCGCTTTTTTGAATTGCTTGTTGTAGATAGATGTTGTATGTAAAATTGATAAGGTGCCATATTCCATTTTTTACTCTACATAGCTCTTATGATTCTAGGATGTCTATTGGATACCACACAAACATCAGGCATATCTGGACAAACAAATTCCTGTAAACAATGTAGGAAGAAATCCCAATTTTTGTTTTCAACTTCAGCTACAGCAAAAGCAATAAGAAATATGTTATTGTTACCATCAAGTGCTAATGCTGTTGGGAAATGCCCTGGTCCCAAGGCATTGGTCCTTGTTATGTATCATACGTTATCGAATTTTATTGATTGATGTATTATGCATTTAAGTTATTAAATAAAGGCATAATCTATTTGATTATTACTTGTGTGATGAATGTAAATAGAGTATCTGATGGTCATATCTATATTCATGTTGTCAAGTGTTATGCACTTGGCAGTGAAACCATGAATAGGGAAATGATATAACCATAAAGCTATCCCTAGTCTGTTCCAGTCTTGGGAATGAATAGAACATAAGACTAGCATTACCTTGGTTGTATGGCAGTGTCTTACCGGCCATAGTACATGGATTGTCAATCAGGTACATAGGTTATGTAATGGGACATAGTACTTGATAGATCCACTACTGAGAAATCCATATGGTATAGTATCATAAGTGATTCTCATGTAGTACTTACATTGGATCCTTCAACCTGACCATATAACGGAGTTGCATGTAAGCTCACACATTTTGACATACAACTAAAGCGCCTGTAACAGGGCACCAATTATGGGTATGGTTGGGTGTGTTAGTGAGCATGGCAAAGCCATGAATATGCAGAAGGGATATATCACTCAGTGATTCATTGAGAAGATATCACCGGCCCCTTGGTCAGTGCAACTGATAAGAGTATGGCCACATGCAAATAAGTTGGAACTTATTTGTGAGCATCAGTTCACACAGTATCAAGTGAATGTTTGGACACAAAAGAGGGTGATAATACCATGCCTCTGTGTTGGACTCTGATATCGATGACATGGGACATATAAGTTATACTACAGGGTTACGACTTCCGTTAGACTGCCGTCTCCATCTTAATACGAGGCTATAATGGCTTGCTAGAGCCCAACTACAGTCTATGGGCCTTAGACCCACTGCCAACATAAAGAGGGGTCCACAGGATCGTACACACTGAACATTTGAACTAGCACTTAATAGGTCAGTTATATACTTAGAATATATTGACAAGAGATGAGAATGTTATTGATTAAATTATAGATAAATCGGATTGATCAAATAATATAATCAATAGGAATTGTGTTTCATAAAATTAATCTGATAAATTAATTTCATGTATTTATTTCCTGGAAGGAAATACAATTAATATATATATATATATATATATATATATATATATATATATATATATAGGTTTATATATATTATCTCTTAAGTAAAGTCTAAATAATTATTGGGTTAATTTAATTAGGCAAACTATATTTAGTTAACATGATATGAATTATATTATATGGTATAATTCAATTCCTACATGTGAAATTAAATTAATTTGGAATTTAAATTTGACCTAAAGTAATTAATTAGACCTAGGGTAAAAAGGAGTATAAATGCCCACCTAAGAGAAGAAAACCCTAACCTAGATTTTCTGCATAGAAAATTCAGCCCCCCTCCTTCACTCTCTCTCTTTTTGATTCGATGCTAGCACGGGTGTTGCTTCATTAGGCGTTCTGTGTAAGTGAGCATGGAGGAAATCTCTTTTGGTTTCTGCAGTCATCTCTAGAAGAGACATACAAGGTGAGAATCATTCTTATTCTCTTCTATGTTTTGATTTTGATTTCATCCACATAAGTTTCTGGTTCATGGATTCTCGAAAATTTGAAACGACTTCCGCTGCCATTTGGTTTGATTTTTTGTGATGAATCCCAACAGATGCAACTAATAATACACCTTTATACTTGCTAGTTAGAAAAGTACCATCAATGTAAAAGACTGGCATACAATGTTTGAACCTATCAATGCATGGTTGCAAAATCAACAAAAGATGCTCAAAACGTCTCACCCCTAGCATAAATTGCCTAGTCACAAAGTGAGCACAATCTTTAATATGGTAGATTAAGATAGGTTCATTTCAGTTACAGCATAAATCTAAGGGCGAAGATGGTTATAAGACTTATCAAAACTTCCATATATCTTCTCAATTGCTTTATATTTTTCCAGCCACACCTTCTTGTAAGAGACTTTAATCTTGAATCTTTCATCAAAGTTTGCTTGAATCACCTTTACCTTTAGCGAGGCATCTATGACTTTCCTAACCATAGCCTCCACTATAGGATACATATAATCAGAGTCAAGATTTCTGTTGTCTTGGGAATTCCTTGTTGAACAAGTATGTTCACCAACATATTTTCTTATATCCCATAAAGAAGCATTCTTCTTCAGTGTAGCACGTATCCTTCAGGGGTAATTTTCGTCATCATGATGGTGGCATATGAATGTGGTAGTATTTGGCCTTATCTCTTCACTCCAGAACTCCTTTTGAATTCACATTGAGGTACCTTTTCGTTGCATTTTTACTACTTCTCGTGAATAAAATAGCATCCCCTTTACAAGATTCAAATTCAAATTCCGTGCTATAGCCCTATTGTTTTCATCATATGGATGGATTTCCATAGATGATTCATCAAGATGTCTAAGCTGAGGAATATTTGGAAAAAATGAGGGAGTGAAATTATTGTTTGACAAAGTGCCATCAATATTTGAAAAAGATGCTTTGGTCTCCATCACTTCACTAGCATCCTCTGCCCCCCCCCCCCCCCCCCCCCCCAATCCTCCTTATCACTATCATCGCCACCACCACTAAAATTTAAAAAATCTTAATCATAATCATCATTGTCATCATAATTATCATCGTCATCACCACCACACCACAAGTACATGGCCCACCTTCATTACCCATTTGTGTAGAATTGTATTTGACATATAATTTAATTTGGAACAAGCTGTTGCATAAACTATTAGCTATCCCTACCATCATATTCAAATCGTCATTATCACCTAAATCAAAACAACTATACACCAACTGTCCATAATTCATTGCAACAGGATTTCGAAATTGCACCCTACCCAAATTTTCATTCGATGATAATTTCATAACATCCCTAATCTTATCAAACAATGAACTTATATTAAATTCTCCATGCACTGACATTACTTTAAAGTATCCATGGTCATAATCCACTCCAAATTAGTTCCTTATGATATGACCACCCAAATGTATACAAAATAGCAATGAAGTTGACATTATTCTATCATATAATTGAAAAGACAGACATTATAAAACAACAATTGCAAAAGTATATTTCATTTATATTATTATTATCCATTCTTTAAAACAAATTATTATATCTATATTTTAATTTTAACATTAACAAGCCATGAAGTTATATGCCTATGAGCGCGGGTTTTTCATCCCCAATTTTGATGAAGATTAAGTTGTTTATTTGCTTCCTTAGCTTTCTACGGCCACAGGAGTTAAAGTCAATTCAAGATCAAAGCTCCAATAGACCAAACTTCAAGACTCAAACCATTTCCAGGATGAAAAAGAGGCTGTCTAGGAACAACAGTCGCATGGATGTAACATCAACCACACAGCTGATGATTGACAAAAACCGTGACTTTTCTTCTTGGAAATGATTTTTTGGATTTTCTAGGAAGGTTTTACAAAGAAAAACCAGTTTTCTACCTATATAAACTCATTTGATTTCTGATTTTGCGGGTTGGCAATTTTTAGAGGGAGAAAAAGGAAGAAAAAAGGAGAAAGAAATCTAAGCTTTTTCTTCAATTTTCATCTTCAATCTCTATTATTAGGCTTAAAATCAGTTAGAAATCTTAGGAAAAATTTCATTAAGGCTTCTAATAGGTTTAGAGACTAATTTTAACACTAAAACCTTAACTTTCGGAGCTTAAGACCATTTTCAGAGCTTGAGAACGGGTTCGAAATCAGAACCTTTTCTTAAAGATTTTCACCTCCTAAAGCTGTGGATCCATGCTACAAGGGTAAATATATGAGAAACCTAAGCATTTGCCTTGTTTGTGCTGTATTTAGGCGTCATTTGCATCGTTTTTAGAAATGTTTTGTTTTTCGATTCTGGACTGAGAACCAAAGTCGTGCAAATGTTGCAACAGCTGCATGGCTATAGTTACAGCCGCACGGCTGTTGGTTCTCAGAACAGAATCGCGAAAGTTTGTGATTCGAAATTCTTCACAAGTCTTAAAGTAATAGCCACACGGGTATAAATATACAGCCACACAGCTGTTGTCCCAACACCCGCGCTGTTGTTAATTCAGGACAAAATCACCGAAAACCGGTTTTTGTGCATTTTACGACATTTGAACCTTAGATTCACATTCCAGAAGCATGTATTAGAACAGAACAACGATGGAGACCCAGTTTCCTGAAATCTGACTCACTTGCCATGTTAAATAATGAACCAGAAAAATCATTTTTAAAACCGTTTTGTCAAAATCAACATAAGGACGTTTCAAAACATTTTTTGAGTTTAGTCGGTGAGATTTGTCGAGTCTCTCTGTCTACCCCCCTCTAAATGCATGACCCCGACTGAATTATTTTCTCATTCTGTCTTGATTAAGTCCTACATGCAATTATCCGTGTACTAACCTCTGTTTTGCAGGATTAGATGTATGTTAGGGATTTATTATTATGCTAGATAAATCCGTGTATTTTAGGCTATTGTATCATCATTCCTCATTTGATTTATATGTATCCCCTAGGGTAGTTTATGTGATTCGATATAATTATAATAATTTATTTATTTATTATTTCCCGCACCTTGTATGAGCGCCATATGCTCTAAATAAAATCAGTTTAGTTCATAAAATGCTACAATTTGGTTGTTGAAGGGTTTATTTTAACTAAATAATAAGTAAGTGACTCGTCCGAACCTAGATCTCTGGAAGTTATAGTGGCCCTCACCCAGTTTCGACATACATAAATTTCCCGGTTGAGCTGAACCGAATGGCGACTCCCATATCTTCTTCAAGATTTCGGTTTCGAATATTTTATGAATATTATTTTCTAAAATGAATTTCATACTACAATTATATTATGCAACAAAGAAAACTAATAAAAGTTTCCTCGGTTCGCTTTGCTATGTTTGATACAAAAAACGTGGTGCGCTCACAATGCCTATATTTTTTCAGTTTCATAACAACAAATTTTAAACAAAATAATCAATAATTTTGCCCTCAATTCTAAATATCATAAATTCAGAATTTGTTAACATGAATACTTTCAATTTTTTTTTTCTCTTTTCTAAAATTCACATTGCAAAATGATATACTAATTTATATAACTATTTTAAACAAAGTAATCAATAATTTTTCCTTCAATTCTAAATATCATAAATTTAGAATTTGTTAACATTCATACTTTCAAATTTTTTAATCTCTTTTCTAAAATTCATATTACAAAATTATATACATAATTTTTACAATATCATAAATTATTATCAATGATATAAGAAAGCAAAAAATAATTATTATCATCGCACAATAAAAAATACGCAAAATTTATGATAGAAAATTCATGCAAAAAAAAAAAAAATACACAAACAATAATAAGAAAAAGGCGCAGAATTTAAACATACACATTTTAATTTAAAAATGCAGAAACTAAATAAATTCCACAATATAATTACCTCTTTGTTGCATATAATTCTTCAACTTTGGGTTATGTCAACTTTGAAGTGGTACAGTTTTTTTTTTTTTTTGCTCTCCTCCTCATACAAGTATGAAGAAACTAACATAAAAAATAGAAAAATCACCACATATATTGAGCATAAAAATCAAAAACAAAAACAAAAAAAAATATAATGATAACTTACGAAAATAATCAACAGTAAGCTAGACAAAACTATTAGGCGTGAATACAAGAAAAAAATTTTGAGTGAAAGAAGAGCTGATGACTTATCCATGAATCCACCATTTATTTTAAATAGAGAAGAGAAGAAGAAGGATAAGAAATTTTTTTCCCTAAACTTAAAATGGTAGAAGAGGGGAATGATGAGCACAGATGAGTGTTTGGTTAGGGTGAATAAATTGTCCACAGTTCTTAGAATTGAACACTATTTTTGGTCAATCTAACGGCTGTGTTTGAATTTTTGTTGAGATCGAACGAACAAGATAAAAAGCGCACAACGGAAGGAAAAACGAACAAAAGAGGCTCGTGTATCATGAAGTTGGACTCCCTTGCAGAAGGAATCTCTACAACCGTCACTATCTACATCTAAGAAAGTCGGACTTCACCTATGTCCGCTTTTCTCAAATTTGGACACATACCAAGTCCACACGTCAGCCATGCAGACCTTGTGGGACCGAGCTGATGAGATTCACGCAGCAAATCTGCTTTTTGCACTTTCGGACCTGTAGGTCCACGTTTCTAGAATTCAAACATCCTTTAAGTCTGCATGTCATGCATACAAACACTGTTGGTGCTATCACCGAGCAAGATCTCTTTTTTTGAATTGCGGATTCCTTTAGTCTAGCTATTTGGATTGCGGGCTTAGCTCCATTCCATCATTTTGACTAGCAGATTTTTGTGAAGGTGGTAGTTTGACTAAAAATGAAGCAGTTCGTGTATGAGACTAGCGGACCTCTAAAAAAATACAAGTAGGGAAACGTTTGGGATATACCATGGATAAGCAATATGTTTGATATAGTGCCATAAATTGGTTATTAATCCACATGAATAATTGCATTAAATCTTTATCTAAATTGTGAATTACATCACTGGGGGAATATGAGAATGAACTACTACGTTAGAAGTAAGCAAGCTTGTGAGCTATTGGATTTTGGGTATGTCTTAAGAAAGGGCACTTCACAAAACATAAGGAAGAAACAAGAGGACATGCAATCATCAATAACGAGACCAATAGAGGAGGTATCGCTTGAAGAAGATTAAAGATGATTTGAGAGTCTCCTTTGAGAATAATTTGGCGATGATTCAATGAATTTAGCCAAATGAGCACTTCTTGCGAACTAAGGGCTTTCATAAGAAAGGGATTCAAATTACTATGAATAGAATATTGTCTTGAAACTAAGAATGCCCCATTATGATATCTAATGACACATCCAAAACCAATGAGATCTTACACTTTATAAAATAAAGTGGAGATAATTTTCACAACTAATTACCATTTTTATGTATGTACAATTCCTCAATATCTTGTTCATTTGCAACAAAATATTTTCTTTGTTAAAAAAAAAAAAACCATGCTTTAAAGGGATGGACCGAGAATCTTCCGTCACTCGATATCTTTCCAAGCTTGAAACAAAAAAGAGCTGAATTACTGTATAATCAGGGGGACGTTTAATTTTAATAAAACATGTTAGTGTTATTTTGTATGCTTGTTATTTCAAACTCTGAAGTTACACTTCAATTTGCTCGAGAAGCCATTTTATATACTTTTCAATATTCTCAAATTTCTCTAATTTTAAAAAGTGGAAATTAATAATTTGGAAAGCTGTAAGTACAATTTATTAAAATTAAATTGGAGACATTATCTGAAATAACTCATTTCTAGATATATTTATTGGCCTTAATTTGGTTTAGTGACACGCAGTTCAAGCTAATTAATTAAAATCTTAACTAATTACCAAACTTTCTTAACTATTTTCAAGCAACTAAAATTCCGAATTGACTTCTAAATTTTGATCTATAGGATAAGACAGTTTAGATAGCACAAACAAAAGTCATCTGATTATCAAAATAGATTATTCTTTTCCTTTATTCTAAAGTATAAAATTCGCATTTTGGTATTTGCTTAAAACTTTGAAAGTGGGGATGAGCATTGGTTGGTTCTGTTCAAAAATCGAACCAAACTAAATAGACTGAATTCCGAATAAAGCTAAAACTTACAACCGAAACAAACCAATTTTAGAAATAAAACCGAATCAAATTAAATAATGTTGATTCGATTGGTTCAATTCAGTACTGAACTAAATTTTGAAAAACAAATGTAACAAAAGAAAAAATTACTGGATGTATCATTGATTTAAGACCTCAAATAAAAGAAGTTTATAGTCTAAAAACTATATACTAAATAAACTCAAAATAAAAACTAAAGGTTGAGTAAAAATTGAATTTAAATATAAAATAACAAGACTCCTATTTTAATATTTTCAACTAGATCAATAAAATTAATAAAATCACTGTATAAATGTATATTTGAATCCTAAATTGTAGAAATACATATTATAATTCGGTTGATTTGGCTTAATTGGTAATTTGTCACTTGAACTGAACCAATCAAAATAACCAAAAACTTCAATAAAATAGAACCGACACCAAACCAATATAACCAAATACTCGAACTTTAATATTTTTGTCGCTTAATTCGGTTAGGTTTATTTTTGCACGGCCCTACTCAAAAGTCAGGCTCATCATCTCCTTTTGAATATGTTATCCAGCTAAAGATTCCTTCCCACATTCGATTTATTCAAAAGATAATGCCCAAACACTTGTAGTGGGTTAACAGATTCAGTCGCTTTCTAATATTTCTATAAAGAAATAAAAACCCAATATGAAGAAAAGAAAATCAATGAATCAAAAAATTTCCATTTTATTCCCGAAGCATTACATTTGGCTGGCCCCTTTCAATGGGGAAAAAACAACTAATTAAGGTAAAAGAAAAAGAAAAAAAAAAAAAAATCTTATTCACTTTCACATTTGAGAATCCACGTCACTTTCTCGCTTAACTGTGGGATCCCTCGAAGGGAAATTCAGAGAGAAAAAAAAAGTAAATTATGGAGTAGCAGTTAGCTGATCCTTTTTCCCCAGAGGGATAGATGGCGCTCTGTTATTTGTTTGGGTTTGTGATTGCCCTAGCACAATGTTATTATTACCTATCCCATTTCCTTCTTTTTCGGGGGGTGGTTGTGCACATTCGTCAGACTTTCGATGAGCCTGTGAATGCTCCTTGTCTGGAGGTAAAACCCGGTCCAGAAATCTATGTATCATCTCATAACTAGTAAATGTAATGACAGCAGATGGAGTTGTTCTCATTAGATTTGTAGCACATCCGCGGTAAAAGCCACTCAAACCTTCCTTTTGGAATACCTTCTTAACACAATCAACGACCCCAGCGTAATGGATCTTTGAATTTTTTACCTGCCCTTGTTCTTGAAGCCTTGACCGTACAACCTGGTATTTGACAGATTACAACAATATCATGTGCATAAGCAATCGCGCAATTGCATGTGTCGGAGGATAGACAGAGAGCATTAAGACAAACCTCGTGAGGATAAGTCATTACGGAGGCCAGAACTTTGGCCGTAGAAGAAGCAATTGCGACATATCTTGGACTGAGATTATCAACAGTTGTATTATCTGGCAATGTGGCACAGAATAAGATCAGCAATGATTGGACATAATTATTTGCATATGAATCTTTGAAAGACAGAGTACAGAACATTACGCTTTTTAGCCATATAAAACTTAATCTTTTCGTATGCAGGAAACTGAATTGCAACATGA
Source organism: Euphorbia tirucalli (assembly GCA_039660915.1). NCBI lineage: Eukaryota > Viridiplantae > Streptophyta > Magnoliopsida > Malpighiales > Euphorbiaceae > Euphorbia > Euphorbia tirucalli. The sequence goes on along the minus strand of CM077637.1, from coordinate 24,976,600 downwards.
CTTACTCCAGCCAAAGAAGGCAGAATGCCACTGTTTCACATTAAGAGTTAAGCATTATCATAAGAAATTCCCAACAATAGAGGCATAAGCAAAAAAAATGCTCGCAAAGCACGCTCAACCATCGAGTGCATTTGCAACTCCGCTCAATTATTTGGCAGTTACAGGGCTGGTCCAAATTAAAGTAGTATACTGACCTATACAACCCCCGAAAGCCTTCTTCATGCACAATTCTTCTCAAAGCAGACAGTATACTTTTGTAGGGAATCACGTCTGGCCTCATTCCTTGTGTCTAGAAAAGAGAAGAAAAAATGATTCTCAAATGGAACTCAAACCATACATCAGTTCTAGAAATTATGACAAGCCACTACAGGAAATAAATGTTACCCTCAATATTCTCGAGGATATAAAGCAACACAAAATATATGAAACCAGCAATGTTCAACTGAGACATTGCAAGCAAGGATTCATAACTACCCTCTTAGTTTGTCGCACAAAGCAGTTATCTGATTGAATTATCCACCAATAAATACATATACCATAAGAAAACTATGATTAACAACATTGACTTTGCAAGTAAAAGGGGATTTACTGGGGTCATGTAGTATAAAATCTCTCAAACTCAAGTTGAGAGGGGTTTTTTTTCTATTATTTGTGATTTGTTTTCCCCCCCTTTCGGACAAGATAACAACTTGTTGAAAAATGTTTTCAAAGGGGAAACAATCAATTTGGATCATTTATGCAGATAATACGACAGCCTTTTCAAGTTGATCTATAGTCAAAAAGACCCCATGGCTCTTCCAGCAAATATATTTCTTGTTGATTGTAAGGCTATGAAAAATAAGTTTGAAATGTATCTTGATCGAAGAAATAGACTAAAGATGGAAAAATAATGAAAATTGTGAATAAATTACTGAAGCATAATCTGCAATAAGAATATGAATTCTCAAATGAGCTTAATGCAATTTATTGTCAATCTTCACAACCCATTGCCCAGAAAAAAAGAGTAATGAAGTTATTGCAATCAACAGACCAGCCAGGAGTGAATTCTGATAGAAATTCCCAGTGCTGTCAGAGACTAAGTTATTTAAGAACCTAACTTAGTTCACTGGTAAAACCTTTCAGCAACATAGAAGTAACTAAGGACAGTGTCCTGTTCCATTTATAACAAAGAAAACTGTTAACTTTCTGTGGGACCAGTTAAAGCAGCTTTTCAGAAGATCAAGCACCCAATTCTCAACAGAAATTATTAGATTTAAGAATATGCAATGATCTGTAATAGAACTACAAGAGTTAAGTAATTTTTGGATCCATAAAATTGTGTTAAGAGATTTGCATAAATACCTTTTAATTTGAGCCGGTTATATACAGTCAAAAAATGTTAGGTATTTCTTCAAAAAGCAGTTTTTGGTAGTTTATTGGAGAAAACAATCAAAAGGTGCAACTTAATTGTCATGCCCCAAAAGTAATTAGTTGAAGTATGGGTTGATGTTCCTTATAGAACAAAATTTCTCATATTTTTACATTTCCATTCACCTTCAGTCTAAACTTTGAAGTCAAATCCACATTTCACATTCTAAATCCAAATATAGCTCCTTGTAGTTAATGCACTGAATTCATAACCACGTTTCTCATTGTGAAGGATATTGCTTTTCTTTAGTAGCACAAAACACATTTTGTTACAAAATGAAATTTTTACTCAGGTACACACTTAGAAATTCAAAGAGTGTCATACAAACATTTATAGCGTAAAACCAATGCATTCTGAGAATATATTTCTTAGAGCAGAAAAGGAACAGAAAATATAAAACACTAGTAACATCTTTGTCTAACAGAATTTTATTGACTTTATTATGCACCAAATACTTAACATTTAGCTTAGCGGTAACGTGGTACATCCCATGCTTGTAGTAGATCCCTAAACAAAGTATTAGAATTGCTCATATATTGCAGGACAAAATTAAAAACAATAATAAGGATGAAGTTCCCAATTTGGACTTCAATAGGTAAAAGAAGGAAGGCGAAACAATATTTTTCACATGGGTTATGCAAAATCTCAAATTTCAGTCCTTCCAGTAAAAAGAAAGCAAAGATTTTTCTTGAAATCTCAAAACTGAATGAGATTAACTAATTTTTTCTATGTCTGCTTGCCACGGGGCTTATTTTATGGTCCCAAATAAATGCCTGCTCAGGCAAGATGTCTCTCTAGCGTCGATGGGAGTTTGATACTAAGAGTTCCACCCCAATTTCCAGTAATGGCTTGGTTTGGATACTTCTGAAACATGGAGAAACATACTTGTTGCAACATAACAATGTACTCCAATAACTCAAACTAAAAACAACTACGAAGTCCTCTATAGACACAGATAACCTGAAGCTAGGGACATTCTAGTATGTGACAATGTGAAAGCAACATTAATGGTTTGAAGGCAACATCAATTACTTGTGAATACTAATTAATGGAACTACAGATATTTTAGAATTTGGCTTATTCAGAAGATGACGTATTATATCGCACAGTGCTAGACTTACTTGTAGTCTGGTTTTCACGACCCATAAAGGATTGGTAGCTATGGATGTGGCAGCCCCAGCACCCGCAGCAGCTATCATGTTTGCCCCAACTGTGAGTTGACCGTTCCCATCCCCTACAATATAATACAAAGTGTTAAAAGCATAACATTGACGAAATAAATGAGTATGTCATCCTTTTTTGTGGTTGGATAACAAGGTTGTCATAAGAACTCGATATAAGGCCAAAGGACATTTTTCCAACAAGCATCATAGGAAAATACTAACCATGTGAAACAAGTAGGCCTTTGAGGTGCTCATAAGTTGAGAAATACACCTACAAATAAATTAAGCACAGTTGTCACTGGTAGCAATTCAAGGATATGTGACAGTATGCGAGTGTTTTGCATGTTCTAGCTGAGAGGGTAAATGGAATACAGCTAGTGGACATAAGATTTACTGGGATTATTTTAATTGATATTGCAAGGACAATACAACTAATGCATGTCAGTGGATCTTCTTTTTTTTTTTTTTTTTTTTTTTTTTCAAATAGGCTTTTTGGAAGAAAAATGTCCCAGCAATTACAACTAATAACCCTTTTCTCTCTGCAGGACACAGTGCAGGTCTTCCTAATAAATTTTTGTTGATATGAAAGTCAAAGTTAGCAGCTTCTATAATTATAAATTTATTTATATGGTAGGCAATGTGACAAAAAGACTACACCAGAGAAGCTGCCTTAAGATGTTGCTGCAAAGAAGCTTTGAAGTTAAAGACCCTTTCTCTTTCAAAATAGAAATTTGAAAAATTCTTGAGCCTCTGTTGTAATTATTTAGAAAACAAACACACATGTCAGTTCTAGAAATAAAGCAGCATGCCTCTTTCAAAATGGCAGAGAACCACAGAGGTCAGGTTACAAAGGGCAGGAATATGTATTAGAAAAATACCAATCTCATCCCAAATCAGATGCATATCACATAAATAGTTCAGGTAATCACATTATTAGCACCTTAAATGCACATCAAACAATGGCCCTTAAGAAAAAGAAAAAAAAAAACTTACCGCCCAGTTTGGAAGAAGTGCTATTATTGTTGGGGAAAGCCCTCGATACAGCCCCCTAACACCTTCAGTCCTAACTATGTTCTGTAGACTTGTGACAATTACACTACCTGAGATAACAAAGCATAGGGAGTATCGCGTGGTCAATCAACAATCATTGATAACCCAGAGAAGCAATCAAGAAATCTAGAAAAGGATCATTTGAAAGTCCATTTTCAAAATGGTAACCATTCATTGCTCATCATTATACTTGCATAGTCACATTTTATCAGAATAGGCAATAGGTGCTGAGAGCAAACTTAAAATACAACTCAAAAACTTTATTCGAAACAGAATATAGTAAACCTGGCAGCTCTTGCATTGATCCCTATAGTATTTAGATAATATGCACATTAAAGTGACAAATTCACACCTTAATTAAACAAATAAAGGCAGATATTTTAATCATAAACCATATATCAGGGTCTTATGGTACTATGATGTTCTAAATTCAAATGATTTGTCCTCTGAACGTTCTATGAGAATTGCTTCTAAAGATACCAATCTAAAGTATCAGAAACCACATTAAAAGAGAATTAGAATCCATGATACCTGCACGACCCGAATTGGGAGTAGCAGGCAACCCGTGCACCTGCAACCTCGTCTTGATCACATCCAATGGGCAAACAAAAGTAGCGGCAATAGTACCTGCAAGCACCAGTAAACCCAACTAGATTAGAAAATACATTTCCAGTACCACAACAACTTGAGACAATAAACCAAACGAACTAGACACATAAAACCCTAAAGAAAAACCCTGAATCGAACAAATATAGAACTTAAAAGTCAAAGATAATTAGCTAACCTGCAGCGGCACCAGCGCCGGCATGGCATATCAATTCCCTGGGGGTTGGATTATGAGGTGATTCCCCACTTTTAGTCATCCTTTTGTTCTCCAAAAAAATACAAAGAATTCTAAAAATTCAAATTGAAATCCCCATTCAAGATCTATATATGTATATATATAGCTATTGGTACGAGTAAAAATGGGTGGTCTGTTACATTGACCTCAAAGGGCAATCTGAAAGGCTTGTTTGAAGGGTTTTGAAGAAGGTGAATTTCGTGGAGGGAAGAGTGAGCCGCGCAAAAGACTTTCACTTTGAACAAGTCCAAATTCCAGGACAATAAAAAGAGAGGAATCAAAGAAACAATGAGAAAAAAAGATGATAAATTGATTTAATTTATTGGGATTCGCAATTCAAGAGAAGGAAGAGGGAAGTGAAAGGATGGAGATGGAGATGGAGGTCTCCTTCTCTCACTGCAGAGTTGGGGTTGGGAAGCTGATGACGTCAAAATCAAAATTTAATTTTGTCTCCTCGCCCACTTCTTTTCCTTTCCTTAAATCGACTTTACCCGATCGCATCCAATATAAAATAAAATATGCTAAAAATAGAAATTTAAAATAAAATTAATACTTACATAAAAAAAATAATAATACAATATGGTTTAACTATTTTGAAAATACAGTTCTATATTTTAAAAGTTGATAATAAGAGCTATATGATTTCATCCGTTAGTAAACAAATATATTCTGGTTAACAAATAAGTCTTTCATTCAACACATTTCCTAAAACTATCCAATATTTTGGAATCTCATCTGAAATTTTATACCTTGATTAATATGAATATAATGCACATTGATAATATAGCTCTGAATTTTTCGAAAAATGCAAGCTTTTTTCAATTAAATAAAAAAAAAAAGTGGACAATCACAAAAAAAAAAAAAAGTGCAAAAAGAATATTCAAATTTTGATGGAAAATTCTTAAATAGCATAGATAAACTATTCAAATGCTAAATTATAAAAAATACTGAGTTTAATACAATGATTGGATTAATAGTGTAAACACATGTACTTTTGACCTGTTCTCCATGCAAATCTGAATATTTTCTTCTATTTATCATTCAAATAATTTGCTTATGTTATTTAAAAATTTTTCATGAAATATAAATAATTTTTTTTGTCATAATTCTATTTTATTTTTTCATTTTTCAACTTTGTGCTTTATTTAATTAGAAAAATGCATTCGCTTCTCGAAAATTTCAAAGTTTCATTACTAACATCCATTGTATTCGTATCGATCACTACACAAAATTTCAGCTCAAAATTTAAAGGATGAACCAATTTTTAGAGAATGGATTGGATAAAGGATTCTCGTTATTAAAAAATGCAACCACAGATCTGAGTTTACTAACTTTAAAAACATGGACCTGCGTTTGCAAATTCGGCAAACCACCTTTTTTTATTTATTTATTTATTTATTTATTTATTTATTATTATTATTATTATTATTATTATTTTATATATATATATATTTGTACTTTTCCCTTAGAAAAAATTTGGCCTGGCGTATCCATGATTTGCCTACTTAGCACTTGGTCTATTAATTTAGTCTTTTTGGAATCTAGACTATGGAAATCAAGAACATTTAGTACTTAACATATATAAATTAAAAATATTTCAGTCCTTAGACAATAATCAATATCAATATAATAACTTTTATTGTGATAGACAAATCATTTTTTCTCTTCATTACTACTCTTTAAAGCACCAATACCATCAATTTTATGAAATTCCACTGCAGGTACCAAATATTTTTAATTTCAATAGGTTAGATACCAAAAGAACCAAATTAATAGACCAGTTATTAATAGACCAGTTATCAATAGATAGGCCATACCTAAAAATTCTATCTACCAAAAAAAGTAAATTTTAAATTTTAAAAATAAGCCACCAAAGAATGGTTGTTATTTGTTGAATTAAAGTCTAATTAGTGGATTCAATATATGTTAATGAAAAAAAATTTTATATCATAGAGCTATCGTAATAGAATTAAAATCATTATTTAAGGTTAATAATGGTTTTAGATTCCTATTAACATAAGAAAGAAAGAGTCGGCTATTGAACCACCTATGAATTATTTCTAACAATGGATCGGTAACTATCATAGTTTGAGATTGTGGCTTCAAAACTACCATCGCTTAAATTTGGCAAATGATTAAAAAAAAAAAAAAAACACATTGTTTCAAACTATAGAATAAAAACTAAAATTTTAAGAAATATCACAAACAAAATGTCAAATGAAAAACTATATCATGTTTTCTTTGTAAGAAAATAATATTCAATCTATAAATAACCTAAAACTATATATTCCATAAATTACACTAGGTGGCCTCAAATTGCAATTTGATCCCAATCTACCACAGATAAATAATTTATCCTTAATCATACGATCTGACCAGAATTCTTTTATTGTTTCAAGTTTGATTATTAGTGTTTGAATTTTCCCACTCAAAAAAATTAAGTCAATGATCAAGTTAATAAAACTTGACAAAGAATTATATTACTTAAACCATAATTTTAGGTTCTTAAACTTTTATACCTTTGTGTGATTGAGTTCTCAACTTAAGTTTGTTAATTAAAAAATGAAATGCGTAATTAAATATTACAAAGTACTTTTAACACAGTTTGAAAAATAAGGCAGAGGTTAAGTTTTTAATTTTTTCTTTTTAAAGTTACAAAAAGAAATGGGAAAATTACGTTGAAGTTGAATAATCATAGGGTGAAGTGAACCAGTCAAATAGAGCTTAGTCGATATTTATTTTGACCTGAAAATCCATTCATGTGTAAAACGCCAGCGTTTAGTTTGAAGCCTGTTTTAGGTTTAGCTGCTCAGCTTCAAAATGTTGGAAACTTGGCTTTGACAATGTGATTATTTGTTAATTTTGAGCGTAATTATTTTACAGATAGATTGTGATTTGAGTAACACGAATTATGTCATTGTATTCTATGCAACGAGATCTATTAATACGTTCAAAACGGATAAATTATGAATGAAAAATTGATGCTCAAAACGAGCTTGAAAAAAAAGAATCTGTAAAAAATGAAAAATAAATCTCATATTCCATGTCCCTAATTTATGAGATGGTTTACCGGTTTATAAGGAAAAGTCTTTCCTTAGGATGGTAAGAAGTATTAGTCAAGAAGTTCTCTCTTGCGCGTGTAGGGAGTGCAATTTCAACCCCATAAGGCCCAATGTGTGCACGCCCATGACATGTTTGATGCGAATGTCGGATCAAAATGCAATATTATAGGCTTGTTTACTTTTGTTTTAGCCTGCCCGCTATATTTAATATAATTAATTCGTTTTAATTCTCATTAAACCAAATTTACTTTCCTTTATTGTGTTGCAGCCTTTAATTCTACTTTTTCAGTCTATTTTTAATTACGCATAACCAAAAATTCTAGAATTCTTTTTCTCTATGTTTTTTGTTTCAAGAATGCTAGTTTAGGTTCTTGGTGATAATTTATTGGACACGGTTGAGTTCGCTTTGATGTTATATCCTAAGAGACGATTATTCTAGCGGGCAAATTACGCATTAAGAAGACTAAACCTGTTCAAACCTCAATGTACGCCATCAAATTCTTATGTTTGGTTCAACATTAGAATAATATATAGAATTTGTCATATTAAAACGAAAAAATGAAGAAAACAGGGTGAAAAAGGGAGTAAACAAAGATAAAAAGGAATCAAACAACAAAATCGAAGAAAAAAAGAAAGATAAAATGAAGAATGCGGATGAAGTGAGTAATGAAGAAAAATAGACAAAAAAAAAAAAGGAAAAAAATAGAAAAAAAAAGGAAAAAAATAGAAAAAAAAGGAGAAACATTAAAGAAAACAATAAAAACAAAATATCAAGGTAAAACAGCAAAATTAGAGAAAAATGGCTAATATAAAAACTATATAAACAAAATTAAAATATATAGTAAAGTGATAACTTCGAGAATGAGTGCGCTTCCACGCAGCAATTGTAGACTAAAGGACCGTCTGCTTCCACAAAAAAGCCGAATGGCTACAAAACAAAAAAGCCGAATGGCTACAATAAAGAGAAGGTAAGGACCGGGTGACCTCCGGATCCACTCCGATGCTTAAGTCAGAATTCTTAAAGAAAAATGGGAGGAAAGAAGAAAAGTGAGCAATGAGGATGAGAAAAATTAGATACCTGTAGGGTTTCCTACTGTTTCTTTTATACTCGATCAGGACGCGTGGCCTTGTCAGACCGTTATGTATGCTCCTCTTTCACTGGTTGGGCATGGGCTCCTCTTGGTCCCCCTCAGGCGTGCCCATGGGACAGACTTACTCTATGTTTGTCCCTGCTCTGTGTGTTTCTGGTACAAGATCCTATCCTTACACATGTATGGTGGAAACTGGCTCACCCATATCTTTATTGACAGATAGCCCAATTGGGTCACAAGGTGCTCAAGCGATTCCACCTGCATCATATTACCGGCCTGTTTCCTTGATCCACTCGGTCAATTTTATAGGTGGCTTCTTGGCAACTTTCTTTGATGACCGGATGAAGGGTGGAGGCCGCATCAGCGAGGTACTAGGTTGTTAATAGGGATCATTTATGAAGGACGCGGTAGATGACCATGTGGGACACGCGGTAAGTTTAGGACTTGGTGTTATCAGGAGTCCCCCCTGGTGAAAATTTAAACTCTTTTAAGGGTTTTTTGGCAGTAGGTTTGTGGGAACCGAGGAGTCTCTTGGGCCTTATGCATCCAACGCCTGGGCGACAGGTGTCCCCTTATTTAAGCGGTGTCAGAGTATGTCTTTTCACCTGCCCATTTATCCTTTTCCTTTAAAAAGGTAAGGAATTGCTTCTTTTCCTTCTTCATCTTCAAAACTTCAGAGAAAGAAAAATTTCCTTTCGCGATTTCCTGGCATTTCGGTCCACCTATTTCTCTTTTGCTTCTTTAATTTCTTCGATTCCCAGTAAGTTTTCTTCTTCCAAGTTTTAGTTTTGCGTTTTTTTATTTCTGTGATTCCTGTTTGAATTGGAATTTCGTTTCCCCCCTGTTCGTCTTCTTTACTTTGTCTGGTTTTTGGCTTCTTTTTATTACTATTGCTTGGTTTTTGGCTTGTATTGGGTGACATGAGCTCTTCAATGACTATTAGCGACCTAGGTTCAGATAGTGGAGAGTTTGAGGAGTTGATGAATTCTAGGAATCGCCCTAGGGCTGCTACTAGCACCAGGGGTTTGGCTTCAAAAGTGTTGGTAACAAACCTTCTCGCCGTCTCCTGGATCCAGCCAATCCAGAGGATTATAGGGAACTTACCACCCCCAATCTGCCGAGTCCACCTTTTTCCTCAGGAACCGAATACCGGCTGACGACCTCCTCTGAATCGGGTTCTCCTACTCCAGCACCCCCCGTTGGTGTTAAGGAGGTGGGCACTTTAGTCCCGCCTACTATGATGGTTGATCCGCCTGCTGAAGATCCAATTCATGTGGATTCTCCTTCATCCGGCATAGTCCAGGTAAAGCTAAGGCTAAGAGAATGACTCCTCGTATAGAGGAGATGGTTTCCGAAATCCATAGTGGCCACATAGAACTTTACCGGGAGATATATCCTTGGTTGCGCAGTTGTAGGGTCATGCTGCCTTCTAGCAACCAACGCGTCTATAAACCCCACCCTGCTATTTTTTGATTTATATGGACCAGATTCGATCTGGCCTCTCCTATCCTCTTCCAGCCGGTATTTGTGATATCCTCAGTAATTGGGGTTTCTGTCAAGCTCAAATCCATCCTAACTCTTGGGGAAATATCTGCGCCACATACTGGTTGAACCTAGGGTTCTCTTAAATGCTGCCTTTTTCCAGAAGTTGGCTACTCCCAAGTTGAACTCTGGGGAGGACCACTATTGAGTTCGGTTTTGATGATCACAATTGACATTTTTTAAAATAATGAGCTTCATAAGGTAAAATGTTTTTATTTTGAGAAAAGCTCTTTTTAGCATACTTGGTTTATACACACACACACACACATACACATACACACACACACACATATATAGAGCATATGAGTTAAAGGTTTAATAATCCATATTTGCTCATCTTATATATCTATATATATATATATATATATATATATATATATATATATATATATATATATTCGGTCACTTTCATATATATACATATATGCCTTAATTGACCTAAGGTTTGCTTATGAATTGAGAATATTAAAGTTGACCTAAGGTTTATTTATGACTTAAGAGTATTAAATATCTTTTGGCATATATATATATTTACCAAGTTGACCTCATATTTACTTATAAGGTAAAATGTTTTACACACATGTTGACCATGAGATGAAATACCTTAAGATCATATTTGGCAACGTGTATACACCTACTTTGATCTCATGTTTGATTATAAGGTAAGTTACTTTTTGAGATCATCTCATTTTTTGACCTCACATTGACTTATAAGATGAAATGCATGAAGAAAAAATTCGGCCACTTTATGTACTTGTAACATGTGACATCATTTTCCTAAGTTTACAACCTAAGCTAAGGAAATCTTGAACTTGAGATCACATGTGACATTAAGGTCAAACCTTATCTCAAGACTACAGATTACTCTTCACTCTATCCTTCATAGCTTCGGATTGCACCTAAGGTTGCACTTTGCTCCTCATTTTTGTCACATGTCTTTATGAGAAAGGAATCCACATATACTTTGGATTATGGCCTTACATCTCAAGTACAAACGGCTATAACTCATGTGATATCAAACGACTATATTCTCTCCTTTGTTTATCACTTGAAGACACTTCAATCATTCCTCTTCCAATGGCAACATAGCTTGGAGACAACGGCTATATGTGTGACAAACGGCCATTTTTTCTTTTGACTATAAAAAGGAAGAAGGAGAAGATGTGAAGGTGTGGAAGACAATTTGAGAAACATTCTTATTCAAGCTTTCAACTTATAAGTCTTCCATATTCCCAAAGAGTTCAAAGGGAGGAAGAGAAATATTGTTAATTCACATATACACATATTTTCGGAATTGTATTTTTCACACAAGGTTGTGTGAAAGGGGGTTTTGTGCTTTGTTGGTGGTTGATCAACAAAGGTTGTAAAAGTTTGGTGCTTGAGCTTCGAAAAAGCATCAGTAGAGTTTGTTACTTAAGCTCCAAAAAGTAACGGTATAGGTTTGATACTGAGCCTATAAAAGTATTGAGTTTGTTACTTGAACTCGGAAAAAGTAACATAGGCTTGTTTCCTGCCCATAAAGGAAACGTTAGTGGAAATCTCAAGCGATTGGCTTGGGGACTGGACGTAGACCAGTTGGGTCTAACCAGGATAAAATTCTGCGTTTGCATTTTCTCTATCCCTACTCTCTTTATTTTATACAATTCAATTTCTTGCAATTTAAATTAATTGCTTTAGTATTTAAAGTTATATTTTTTACAAAAGCAATTTTATATTCACAAGTTTTATTATTTTACTTAATTCCGCATTTTTATAAAACTTGTGTTTTTTGAAATAGAAACTTGTGTTTTTATAAAAAAATTTTTAAGTCTGCGAAATTTTTTATTCCCCCTACAGTACTATTCACCCCCTTCTAGTACTGTAATTAGCCATTTGGGACCATTAACCACTACCAACTGTCCAAGAAGGGAGACTTCTATACTCTTCAGGGACGGATTGCCTTCCTGAAGCGCTTCAAGCACTTCTTCTTCCACATAAAGGTCCAAGAGGACCTAGATGGATTTCCAACCAGCTGGTCTTTTAGGGGGGACGGGAAGGCTTGCCAGCGTCTCCTGCTGGCTGAAGATACCTTTCTCAAGGAGTTTAAGACTTTGGCTCCTAATAAGTGGACCTAGCAAGTTGCTGTTGATGCCTATATTGAGAAGATTAGGCTTGTAGAACACGAAGAGTCAGGAACTGGCTTTATTTATTACCCGAGTCCAGTCCCTAGACAAGGTATAGATTTTGTTTTCTTTCAGTCATTCATTTGTTTTCCCAGGCATGGACCCAACTGATGTTCTTACTCGCGTTATAGCGCAATCGAAGAAAAATTTGCTGAGGGAGCCGTGTCCCAACCTTCAGGAGTTTTGACCCAGTTCCGGCGGTTATGGTAAACAACCGGCTATCGCAAGGTAGCCAAAAAGGAAGAGGGCTGCTTCCACTGGGGCCAAGTAGGCTTCTCACTTGGTGTGTTCAACTGTACTTTTTCTCATCTTTCCCTTTTTTCTGTTGTTGACTAACCCTGTTATGGTTTTTTTTTTTTACTGGATCAGGTGCAGTGTGCCATGTCCACTGCTTCTGGGCCGTCTCCTCTCCCTTATGCTCTTCCTCAGCACTGGCTGTGTGGAAAGGAGGGCTAGGAGGTACGAATAAGGGACTCGGCCATTCAGTTAGAGCTTAGGTCTAGATTTCTTCTCCCTGCTGACAGGAATGAGTTTAACTGCCTGGATGACTCAGTCGCCTTCTCTATGTGCATTGCGGATTTGTCCTTTGTAAGGATTCATCGACTCTTCACCTCCTCTCCTTTCTTCACCTTTTTTTTGACTCGGTTAATTGGTGTGCAAGTCTTCTGGAGAGCGGTCGAGTTAAATGATCGTGTGTCATGGGAGCAGGGCAAAGAGATCAATGACCTAAAGAAGCAGCTGGAGGATGAGAGGGCGACGCACAAGTAGAGCATAGAGGAATGCAGCTCCACACTTATAGACTTGACACAAAAACTTTTTACTTTAGGAAAGATATACAGGCAGTGGGTCCTTACTGCATATCGACAGATCCATGGGGATTTGGCCTTGGATCTGGAATCCATTGATTTTGCCCTTTACAACAAAATTCCTGCTACCAATCCTGGTGGAGAGGAGATAGTCGGGTCTCCAGTAAAAGAACGAGAGGACCCCGAGGGTTTGGGAGGCAACTGATCCTCTGTGATTTATAGATTTGAGCCTTTAGTCGGCTCTTCTTTTCTTTTTCTTTTTTTGAATGTATCTTGTGCATTTTTTATTGAATGAATGAACTTTTTGTCTGATCTGAGTGCCTTTATCATGAGCTTCTTCTTTTACCTGAGTTAATTTACCCGGCTTGTTCAATTGAATGTTTTAAGCTTTTAGCTTTGTGCCAAGTTTTTTCACTCGGTCTGAATTCAACCCGGTTTAGGGTTATTTGTTTTGTTTTATTTGCTATTCCGATTAGCCGACTTTAGAGTTTGGCTCTGTGATGAAGACATTCATTCGGTTATGATCGACTCCTAATTTGGAGATTTTGATGATTTAAAAGATATTTTTATTTATTTTTTTGCATTACATCTTAAAGGACGTCCCCTAGTAAGTCTTACAGTTGGAGGTGCTTCCTCGTTAAAAACCCTGCTATGGAAAAACCCAGTGGGAAAAATCCGATAGCGGGAAAAAAGAGTGTAGCCCTTTTTTTTTCCTTCTAACTACTTTCAGGTGGGAAATACTACCTTAGATTGGCTATGTTCCATATGTATGGGATCTCTTTCCCATCCAGCTTGCAGAGCTTGTATGTCGCTGGACCGACTACTTCTGCCACCTTGGATGGTCCTTCCCATTTTGCATCGAGCTTCCATTTTCCTTCCCTCGCTTGTGATGTAGTAGAGTCCTTCAGGACTAGGTCGCCTTTCTTGAGTGTTATCTTTCTCATTTTCCTATTGTGGTAGCGAGCTACTTTCTTCTTGTAGGCCGCCATTAGGATATAAGCTCTATCCCTTCTTTCTTCTGGGGAATCCAAGTGGTACTTCATGTTGATATTATTCTGGGCCTCTATGTAATACAATACTCGGTCACTGGGAGCTCCTATCTCAACAGGTATGACCGCTTATACTCCATATACCATTGCAAAAGGCGTTTCTCCAGTTGGTCTTCTTGGCGTTGTTCTGTAGGCTTAAACGACATTGTTCAACTCCTCTACCCATGCTCTTTTGTGGCCTTCCATCCTTCTTTTTATCCCTTCTCCTAAGGTTCTATTGGTGACCTCTATCTGGCCATTGCTCTGTGGGTGCACCACTGCTGAGGAGTTGTGCTTGATTTTCAACCCTCTGCAGAACTCCTCGAACTTGCTTGAAGTGAATTGAGTTCCATTTTTTGAGATACTGTTGTGAGGTATCCCGAACCTGGTGATGATACGGTCCTAAATGAATAATATGATTTTTTCTGGAGTGATTGTCATGGCTGCTTCTACTTCTACCCACTTGCTGAAATGATCCACTGCTACAATGATCCATTTTCTTTGTCTACTGGCTTCGGGCATTGGTCCAACGATGTCGATCCCCCATGTGGAAAAAGGCCATCCGGTTAGAATCGGCTGCTGCTCTACTACGGGTATGTGGGAATTTTTGGCATGGATTTGGCATTGGTGACATCTCTTCACAAAGGTGGTTGCATCTACCTCCATTGTCTCCCAGTAGTAGCCTTGTAGCACCACTCTTCTGACTAGCGTTTGTGACGCCTGGTGGGCCGCAGATTCCCTCGTGTAACTCTCGAAGGACATAGTTCCCTTTTTTGGCAGTGATGCATTTTAGCCATGCACCGGTAAAGGATTTCTTGTAAAGTTCTTTGTCGATCATTGCAGATCGTTGTAACTTCCTGGAGATCCTTGTTGCTTCTCCTTTGTCTTCGGTTAGCTGCCCTTCGACCAGGTACTTTACTATAGGTTTCATCCACCCTAGCTCCGCCTTTCTACAGTTAGTGCCTCATTTTCTCCGATGCTGGACGCGGTCTGGACTTCATATAGACAATTTAGGAATTGCCAGTCCTCAGTGTTTGTGGTGCCTTGGCCAGCTTGTTAGCTTTGAGGTTTTCATTTCTGGAGATGTTTTGTACTCTCCACGTGGTGCCTCTACTTTCAATGGCCTCAAGCAAATATCGTACCCTGCCTAGGTATTTAGACATGCATGAATCTTTAGTTTCAAAATTCTTATTGATTTGGTTAGAGACTAACCTAGAGTCGCTCAATAGCTTTACTCGGTCTAGGGCAATTTCCCGGATGAGCTCCAATCCCTTTATCACTGCTTCATATTCCGCAGCATTGTTGTTGGCAGGGAAAGCTAACTTCACGGCATATGACATCTTGATCTTCTCTGGTCCTTCGATGTGTATTCCAATCCCTGCTCCTTCTTGAGATGAAGCACCATCCACATACACCTTCCACTCCTCTACTTTCAATACCTGGTTTGGCTCCAACCCCGCGAACTCAACCACAAAGTCTGCTAAGACCTGGGCCTTAAATGCCGATCTGGGCTCAAAACAGATGTCAAATTCACTAAGTCTGATAGCCCATTCAGCCAATCCCCCCGAGCTATCTGGTCTCTGCAACACTTTTTTCAAAGGAAAATTAGATCTCATGATCACCGTGTGGGCCTGGAAGTAGGGCCTTAACCTGGTGGATGCTGAAGTCACTGCTAAAGCCAACTTCTCGGTCCTCGGGTACCTGAGTTCTGCCCCTCTTAACACTTTACTAGTGTAGTATACAGAGTATTGTTGTCCTTCTTCCTCTCTAATCATCACCGACCCTATTGCTTCATCGATTGCTGCCAGATATAAGTACAGGGTCTCACTGGGTATTGGCCGACTCAATAATGGTGAGGTTCCCAAAAAGTTCTTGATCCTACTAAATGCCTCCTGGTATTCATCATCCCAGTTGAACCTCTGGCCTTTCTTTATGGCTTTATAGAAGGGCAAGCATTTTTTGGCCGAGAATGAGATAAATGTTCCTAATGCGTTGATGTGGCCGTTAAGGCGCTAGACTTTGTTCACTGTTCTGGGTGGTACCATGTCCAAGATTGCTTTGATCTTCTCTAGGTTTGCTTCCACTCCTCTTTGTGGAATCATGAAGCCCAAAAACTTCCCACCTCGCACCCTGAATACATATTTTTCCGGATTTAGTTTGAGGCGGTACTTCTATAGTATTCTGAAGGCCTCCTGAATATCCTTGGTGTGATTTTCTTCATCTTTGCTTTTGATGATCATGTCATCCACATACACTTCAACCGTTTCTCCAATCTGTTCTCTAAATATGTCATTGACCAGGCGTTGGTATATTACTCCTACGTTCTTCAAACCAAAAGGCATCACTCGGTAGCAGTATGTGCCCTCGTGGGTTATGAATGTGGTCTTTTCTTCATCCACAAGGTCCATGGGGATCTGATGGTATCCTAATTTTGCATCTAGAAAGGAGTACATTGCATACCCGATAGTTGAGTCTACCGACTGGTTAATGCTGGGGAGGGGGTACTTGTCCTTTGGGTAGGCTCTATTCAAGTCGGTGAAATCTACACATATTCTCCATTAACCTCCCGGTTTTTTCATCAAGACTACATTCGCCAGCCACTTGGGATATAACACCTTTCGGATATGCTCGGCTTCCATCAGTTTACTTATTTCTGCCTCAATCGCCTTTTGTCTTTGTGGTGAATGTTTTCTTTTCTTCTGTACTATAGGCTTGGTAGTGGGGTCTATATGCAAACTGTGCTTCATTATTTCTGGTAGGACCCCGATGATATCACTGGTGGACCAGGCAAAGGTCTCCTGCTCATCCCTGAGTATTACTGTGACCCTTTGTTTCAGCTCGGGCTTTAGCTCTTTGGTAATTTGGACTAATCTTCTTGGCCCGACCACTATGGCTTCTAGCTCATCCATCGGCTCGGCTCTATCTTGTTTTTCTGGCTCCCAGCTAACCTTTCCCAGTTTTAAGGAAGCTAGATACATCTTCTGGGCCACTTGCTGGCTTCCTTTAGCCACTACCACCCTTGAAGTAGTCGGTATTCGGAGAGCTAAATACCGAACAGAGAGGATTGCTTCTGATTCTACTAAGAAGGGTCTCCCCAATATGATGTTATAGGCAATTGGGGTGTCTATTATTACAAACTCTTCTTCAGACCTCCAGCTGTGCTTTTCATCACCTACCTCAATACTTAGTGCCACATGCCCCATGCCTATGACCGAGTGGTCACTCAACCTTACTAGCAGTGAATATACTGGTTGGATTCTGCTTTAATGGATGCTAACTATTGGGCAGCCTCCTTCCTGATGATGTTTACTGAACTTCATGTGTCCACGAGGATCCTTTTCACTATGTATCCCTCCACTGTGGCCTCGATGACCAAAGCATCTGTGTGGTGCGCTTGTACATTGCTATCAATTGAGAATGAGTGGTTCAAACTACTAAATTTCCCTGTATTCGCTGCCTAATAGGCTGAGGATCTGGCCTTTTTTGCTGGGTGGTTCAAACTCGGGTCCCCCGGCAATGACCATGACAACTTCTTTGGACTTCGTGGCTAGTCTTTCGTCTTCGTCTTTTTTGTCCCTCTGCTGTTGGTCCCTATTTGTGCTTTTCGTTATGCCATCAACAAATCTACTGAATTTTCCCACTTTAATTAATAGGTCCACTTCTGCCATGAGGACTCGGCAATTATCTGTATGGTGGCCCTTTCGCCCTATGAAACTTGCAATACGCCTCCTTTTCACTTTCTATCACCTGACCAGGCTTGGGATTAGGATATCGAATGCTCTTTGCATTCGAGCTTCTCTAGATTGCCACTAGGACCTCACTGAGTGGTGCATTTAGAGGTGTGAAACACGACTTGTCCCTAGGGCGGTCTTTCTAATCTCGTCTTCTGTGCCTTTCTTCAGGTCGAGTAGTCTTTTCCCTATAGCCATGCCTCCTGCTTCTCACAGGTGTATCAATCTGGTCAACTTCTACCATGCTTTTTCGCGAGGGCAATCATTTGTGTCAGCTCCTTGGGTTTCCTTGTTATGATCTCTCCTTGAAGCCTTTCGTTGGTAGTGTTCTTAATCATTGCCTCCTTGGCCGTACTGAAATCCAGGTTCCTAATCTCCAGACATGCAAGGTTGAACCGATCAATAAAGGACCTCAAGGATTCGCCAGGCTTTTAGACTACTTCATGGAGGGTGCGACTGGCTGCCCCAGTTGGTATAGAACCCATAAAGTTTTTACAAAACTCCTATCTAAGTCTATCCCAACTATCGATCGTTCCCGGGTCCAGGGACTCAAACCAGTAAGCAGCTGCCCCTATCAATCTCATAGGGAGCAGGTGGCAGATCAGTCCTTCGCTTTCTCCAGCTATGTCCATCTGGTTTTTGAAGTTTCTGGCATGGACGCAAGGGTCTGTATCACCCCTGTAACTATCAAAGGTTGGCTACTTGAACTTATGGTCGATTGGCTGGTTGAGTATTCTGGCTGAGAAAGGAGATTCCCCATTCTCCATCAATGGCTCTTAGTATGGTATAGCGAATGTGCTCAGTGATTTCTTAAACATCGCCATGAATCTGGGATCATCTGTGGGCTCAGCACTGGTTTCGGATGGTGTTAGAGGGGGAGGGGTGCTGCACGAAACCGGTGTGTTGTTGTAAAAGCCGTATGGAGTGAAGAAACTGGATGTTTAGGGTAGCATTTGTATTTGGCTCGGGTGAGGCTGATTGGTGCTGGGGAAAGGCAAATATGACAACAGTGGTCTATAATAACCATTAGGGGTTAGCATATGGGGACCGCTGCTCCCTTGAGCTGCTATGATGTGGTTCATCTGGCCTACAGAGGGCTGATCCCTGACTGGTGCTGGTATCCAGCCAAAGATAGGCTGTGTGCCGCTCATCTAAGATCCCCCAACCTCTCTTCCTTGGGCCATGCCAAAGCCTGTAGGGTTCATCACGCCTGGCCCTGGTCCTTCAGACCTCGCCGCAGCCGCTCCAGTCTCACCAGCTGGGAATAGGGCTCGAACTGTGCTCGTGTTGGAAATGGGTTCTGGTAAAGTATTTACCATGGACAAAGGATGCTGTTACTCATCAGGGAGCCTACCATGCCCTGTTCTTGTATCTGCAGGACCGCCCACCGGAAATCATTCTGGTCCGCGGGGCTCATCTCGTAGCTTCTGGCAATCTGATCTAAGATGGCACCGGTAGAGTTGCTACTTCCTCTAAAGGTCGTGGTGAAGATGTTGGATGAACTGGGAGTTATGGTCATTTGGGGCAAGGGTGTTGCTACCTCCGAAAATGATGGTATTCTCCTCCTTGGGGGGAAAGGACTGTTGAAACAGTGTCTGAAGTTGTTGAACCTGATGACATTGTTGTTTAGTGGGTCCACGATCACTGCACTAATTGATAACTCCGAGAATGAGTGTGCTTCCATGCGGCTATTGTAGATTGAAGGACCGTCTGCTTTCACAAAAAAGCTGAATGGCTGCAATAAAGAGAAGGTAAGGACTGGGTGACCTCCAGGTCCACTCCGATGCTTAAGTCAGAATTCTTAAAGAAAAATGGGAGGAAAGAAGAAAAGTGAGGAATGAGGATGAGAAAAATTCCTAATGTTCCTTTTATACTCGATCAGGACGCGTGGCCTTGTCAGGCCGTCATGTACGCCCCTCTCTCATTGGTTAGGCACGGGCTCCTCTTGGTCCCCTTCTGGCATGCCAATGGGACAGACTTACTCTGTGTTTGTCCCCGCTGTGTGTTTGTCCACGATGTGTGTGTTTTTGGTACAAGATCCTATCCTTACACATGTATAGTGGAAACTGGCTCACCCATATATTTATTGATAGATAGCCCAATTGGGTCACAAGGTGCTCAAGCGATTCCACCTACTTCATATTACCGACCTATTTCCTTGATCCACTTGGTCAATTTTATAGGTGCCTTCTTGAAAACTTTCTCTGATGACCGGATGGAGGGTGGAGGCGGCATCAGCGAGGTACTAGGTTGTTAATGGGGATCATTTATGATGGACGCGGTAGATAACCATGTGGGATACGCGGTAAGTTTAGGACTCGGTGTTATCATAAAGTATATGGAATAACTATTCTTTCATATCATAAAAGAATAGTTATTCCTTATTTTGAGGAAAGACTATTCTATGGAATGGTTATACCATTGTCCAATATTGAACTAAATATTGTAATAGCTATTTTGCATAGAATAGCTATTTTATTCCTTGTATATTCCATGAATCAAATATGACCAAGAGTGATACAGAAAGAGAGAGATTATCCTTATATGCAGGTGGTAGGCTTTATATAAGCTTCTCGATGGTCTTGGAGGCTTGATCTAAATGGGTGTTTTGTTTAGGTAGCATCATTAGTTATCTCCAACTAAGACCTATCCACAGGGCGGGCTTGCCAGGCCTAAATAAAAAACATTGCTCCCAAGCCCAGCCCGGCCCGCCTCAAAGTTAGGTGGACTCAGGCCAAAAAGAGCTATTCCAAGTCCAGCCCAGCGCGCCCGATACAATATTAATAGTATATTTTAACATTAAAATTGTATAATAATATATATAATTTATATATATATATAATATTATTTATATAAGTCCGGCTCGCCTTATATTATTAATATCCAAGCTCAGTTCTAAACTAGACGGATTTCTGCCAGCTCGGGCTCGAGCCGAGCTTTTCAAATTTTAGTCAAGCCAAGCCCATCCCAATAAGAGCAGGCTTGGACAGGCTAGGCAAGCCCAGGCCCATGGATAGGTATATGTCCAAATGGTTGGTTTCCGCATAATTTGCATGTTTCCAGGTCTCCTCATATGTATTTACTTACCCTTGTGATAATTGAGACTGTATATTGTGAGACTAAATGGATTATAATGGTCTGTACTTATTCACATCTGTGATTTTCTATAAAATTTAATTATTGGGGGTATTTGTATTTGATAAGAAGTTTCAAAGTGTTTTTTTTAAGGATTTAATATTATATTATTGTTATATTAATTATGTTTGGTTTGCTAAATTTATGGTTGATTTAAATTTGTAATTTAATTAGTTTTGTTAAATGGATTATCTAAAATAATGTAAGATTTGAATTTGATTTAAGATTAATTTTTTAAACATGTATTGAATAATGGTACAGCCAAAATGAGATACAACTCACTGTACCTTTTAATCAGAGAATCAGGTTCGGACAATTCACCTATTTCTTTTCGATTCAAAATATATTTAACAGTTTATATCAAGGCCTTTTACATTTTCTACGATTAATTTTATCTTTGTTTTACTAAATCAATGCTCACATATGAGATGCAATACTAAAAACGATAAATAAATTCTGAAATCAATAAATAAATTTAGGAAATTTAAAATATACAGACCGATTGAATGACCACTCTAGGAATAAAATTGTATAAAAAAAGGATTCAGGGTACAAATTCATCTTTGTACAAATTCCTAGAAATAGAAAGCTAAACATTCTTCTATCCTAACATATATCTACCTGCAAAACAAAGTTAGTACAGATAAATATATACACGTAAGACTCAAACAGACTCAGAATGGGATTCCAGATAGCTCGAGACGTGAAACGGAAAAAATCAGGAAATTCGATAAATTACCCGGTTTGACCTGAAAAACATTTTTAAAGAAATTCATTTGAAAAATCAATTTGTCTAGTTTATTATTTCTGCATGCAAAAATGGGTCGGATTTCAAGAAAATCGTGTTTCTATCATTGCACTGGTTTACAGAAAATTAATGCAAAAATTAAATGCTGAAATTAAATAAATACATAATATAAATCTAGGTCAAAATGACATGTAAAAATAGAAACAATTAACAAAAATGAATTCTGGAATTAAAACAACAGCTATACGGATGTAGCAGGAACAACCGTGTGGCTATAAAACATTCATACCGCTCTAGTTTTAAATGCAATAGACGAATCGCTAAAAATCTTGAAATCCTTAAATTTTGAAATGAACAATAGCTGTATAGATATAGCACAACAGCCGTGCAGCTATTCTCAATAACCTTATGGCTCTAGTTCACTATAAATCAGAAAACAGAGTAGAAATTGAAAATGATGAAATGCACCAAAAATCAACCCAAAAAGCTGTAAATGAGTTTAAGGCCTATTAGAATGACCTTTTAGATGCCTCTCCAGTGTTCAATTTGAAAGAAATCTGGTTCTTAAAGCTTGAATTTGGATTTGAAATTGAAATTGAACCTTTGAAACCAAGGCTTGAAATTCTCCAATTCTAGCTCCAATTCTTCAATTCCCACGGCCAAATAAGTCTCTATAGGCTTAGGTGAAGTTTGGATGATGAATTGGTGATTGAGATTGAAGAACTATGATTTTGATTTCTTTGAATTTGAGTTTTGAAATCTTGAGAATTTTACTTTTCCTAGTCTTTTTCTATCCTTCATTCTGTGTTATTTTCTTTCTCTTGTTAGTTGTTAATCCTCCATTATGAGTTGCCTTCAATCCAAATTTGCTACAATGAGAAGGGTTAGTGGGGGATTAAGAGTCAAGCCCCGTTTACAATAGCTTTCTGTTTCCATGCAATATTCTGGTGATTCATCAACATCCATACGGTTATCATGTAACAACCGTACGATTGTTGCCACAATATCCGTGCTGTCTTCTAATATCCGTATAACTGTCATCTTCAGTCAACACTAATTCTTCAAATTTTCCTCAGTTTCAAGTTTCAAGTTTAATCAAATCAGAATCTTCGCTCGAATCGACTCCCAAAATGAGCTAAAAGGATATATAATATTTGGTACTCTATCATCATCGAGATCGGTAAAACCCCGTGCTTACAGTTGCCCCTTGCATGATCAAATTCAATGCCGATATCAGGTCTAAAATACCTAAGGTGAATTCGAAAATGTAGAAAATAGCGCCGTGAACGAAAGATAGAATACTTACCTGCTTTGGGAACCAGTGTCGTAAATATTGTACTTTGACAGTTGACTCCATTGAGGATCAAGCAATTTTAATTGATGGGTATTTTTTCAAAAGCTTTGATATTTTATGGGAAAAACAAACTTCATAGCAACTAGCTTGGTGGGAATGATGTTCCGTTGCCCTATATGTCACTCTGTTTGAAGCTTTGTAGATCCTTTATCTAGTAGTTCGCTAGAGATGAACTTATTTTTGTTAAGGATTTATTGAATTTCTATCTTTGATGCAGTGAGTCTTCATTTCTTGATCGACTAATTTGAAAACAAAAATTTTTTACCCCTTCGATCAAGAATGAAGACTAGCTGAGGAGGAATTTGAATTTCATGTGAATGGATGTTTAATGAATGTTATGCATGTATACATGCTAATGCATATGCATGTAAACATCAAAGAATACTCTTCCAACTATTGTCCAGGTTTAAGATTCTTTGATCTGCTAGGGAGAAATGTGTCATGCCCCTTGTTGACTTTAGCTGGGGAGTACATTCTTTATCTAGTGAAATCCTTATACTTTTGCCGAGGATATATGATATCTGTTTGAGGAAAATTGTGATATTCTTTATTATGGTTCCGCTGGGGAATAATGAAAAATCTTTACAATTTGCCCCTCATTAACTGCTACTATTCATATAATCGACAACTCAGTATCTTTTTTCCATTTAATATTCAACAAAACACTTATGTTGTCATACTTGTAAGTTGAAGTCCTTTCAATATATCTATAATTATTGGACCATTACTCTTGGCTTAGCTCTGCTTACTCTGTGACATTGGTGGGGAAAAAATGAATTTGAAAATGCTTTATTTTTTACTAAAGAGCCTTTTTGGTTTTCACCTCAACGAGCTCTTTTTTTTATGAATGAAATATAATGATGAATCAAATGTGCTTCATTTATACATACTGATCAAAGTTTACATTGAGTCTTACAACATTCAAGCTTAAATCTGCATAAGAATTTTTAACGACATTAAGAAAGGATGAAACAGATTTAGAGGATAAAAATGATTTCAAAATTGCATATGTTTAATACATTTCCGTTGTTAAACAATGTGAGCTTTATAATCAGTTAAATACAAAGTACTTTCTTTCAATGAATGTTCAAACAAGATAATTTCATTTATGCATTTTGACATAACCATATAAGCACATTCAAAACATAACATCACACTTTATTGATGAATTCAATATGAGTACAGTTGAAAATTTTGATTTCCAAAATGGTATATAATCCACGTAGAACCAGATCTATCACCAGTCGTCCCTTTCAGATTTTTCGACTGAACATTTTCTCTCATGTCTTAATTTTTGCCTAGGCCATCCTTTTCGAGTTTTCAACCTAGTAAAATTTCTTTTCTTTTTATTCTTTTTCTTTTTCTTTTATACATGATAAAGCTTCAATCGATCTTGGTTGACCGGATCCATGAATTCATCTCCATCCATATCTATGATTCTGACACCACCTTTTGATAGTACTTTCTTCAAAAGATATAGACCTTCCTAATTCAGCTTAAACTTTCCTCCAACATCAACTTTTATGGGTCTCAATTGCTTTAAAACCAAACCTCCAGCTTTCAACTGCTTCTTAGGATGCTTCACCTTCTAATTATAAGCTTTGGCCATTTTGTGTTGATACATCTGTAAATGGTCCAATGTCTTCAATCTCTTCTTATCTACCACCACTAATTAGTCATATCTAGCTTGAATCCATTCAGTTTCTATCAATTGAGATTCGAAAGCTATTCTGAGTGACTTGAGTTCTATCTCAACTGGCAACACAGCTTCCATACCATGCACCAAAGAATATGGTGTTTCTCCTGTTGGTGTTCTAACACTGGTCCTATAACCCTGGAGAGCATATGACAACTTGTCAACCCAATCCCTATAAGTGGTTACCATTTTTGACAGAATCTTTTTTATTAACTTGTTAGCTACTTCCACTACACCATTAGCTTGTGGTCTGTATAAAGAAAATCTATAATGTTCAATGCCATGTTCTTCAAATAATTCTGATGTTGCCCCTTGAAATTGCACCCCATTATCAGTCACTACATGATGAGGAACTCCATACTGAGCAAAGATATTTTTCTGAATAAACTTAGCCATCCTTTTAGCTGTTGCACCAGTGAATGGTTCTGCTTCAAGCCACTTTGAAAAGTAATCAACTACAACTACTATGAATCTGTGCCCATTTGATGCTACAAGATGAATTTCCCCAATTATATTTATCCCCCAAACTAAAAATGGCTAAAGCGATGCCATATTCTATAATTCAAGTGGTGGTAGATGACTGATATTAGTATAAATTTGACATTCATGGCATTTCCTCACTTCCTTTACATAGTTAGTCTGTATCATCATTTAGAAATATCCCTGTCTCATTACTTTTCTAGCCAAAGCTATTCCATTCATATGAGGTCCACACAATCTTGAATGCACTTGTTGTATCACTGCTTCTACTTCTTGTTCTGTTAAACACCTTTGAAGAACTCCATTCACTGTTCTCTTTTATAGCTTATCTTCAAAGATTATGAATTGGCTGGCTAATCTTCTTAGTGAAACTTTATCAATAAAACTAACTCCTTTTGGATACTTCCCCTCCTTCACATACTTGTAAATGTCAAAGAACCATAGCTTTTCTTTAGTTGTTAATTCCATCACTTCTTAAACATCAAAGCATGGTTGTCTGGAAATTGCTATAACCAGAGGTTGTATTTGTATTCTTTCTGGATTCTCCCACATAGAAGACAATGTTGCTAGTGCATCAGCTATTTTATTTTCTTCTCTAGGAACATGTCTGAATTCACACCAGTCAAATAACTCTTTTCTGTATTGCAGCAATTCTAAGTATGGCCTTAGGGCTTCTTCCTTCACTTCCCATTCACCCTGAGCTTGTCTAATTACCAGAAGTGAATCTACAACAATCAACACATCATTTGCCCTTAGCGATAAAAGAGCTTCCATTCCAAACAAACATGCTTCATATTCTGCTCCATTATTCGTATAGGAAAATCCAATCTCTTTGACAATGGAATAACCTCACCATCTGGTGTTGCTACAATCATGCCAATTCTAGCACCTTTTTTATTTACAACACCGTCAAAGCATAAAATCCACCTTTCACTTCTACCATGGCTAGCTGTTCATCAAGGAATTCTAGACTTTCAACATAATCTGATTTAAGAGTTCGATTCACCAGAAATTTTGCTACAGCTCCTCCTTTGATGACTTTCTTGGTAACATACTCAATATCAAATTATGATAAGAGTAGTAGCCATTAAGATAATTTTCCAACCAACACTGATCCTCTTTATAAATACTTCATTGGATCAACTTTAGCCATAGCTTGAACTTTATATGACTGGAAATGATGCCTCAATTTCTTCATCAGCTAAACCATTGCTACACGTGTCTTCTCAACCAGTGTGTACTTTGTTTCGTGATCCAACAACTTCTTACTAAGATAGTAGATAGGGTTCTCTTTCTTTCCATCTTGCTCTTGTGCCGTCATTGCCTCTATTAAAGAATCTTCAACTGCCAGATATAGAATTAAAGGCTTTCCTGGAATTGGTGGACTCAAAACTAGAGGATTTATCGGATAAGCCTTATCTTTTCAAACGCCAATTGATACCTATCATCCCATACAATCGGCTAGTCTTTCTTCAATAACTTGAAAATTGGCTCACAAACTGAAGTCAACAGTGCTATGAAACAACTGAAATATTGTAAAGAACCTACAAATGACCAAACTTCTTTCTCTGTTTTTGGAGCTGGCAGATCCTGAATAACCTTGATTTTAGCTGGATCCATTTCTATTCCCCTTTGACCAACCACATGGCTGATAGCTTTCCTGATGTAACCTCTAATATGCACTTCTTAGGATTAAGTCTGAGATTATACTCCTCAATACGTGTTAGAAATCTATCCAGGATAGCAGGGTGCTCTTTCCGAGTCATCGATTTAACAAGCATATCATCAATGTAAACCTCCACTTCCTTGTGAATCATATCATGCAACAGAGTTGTGACAGCCCTCTGATAGGTAGCTCTAGCATTTTTCAATCCAAACTACATTACCCGATAGCAGAAAGTGCCCCATTCTGTAATAAATGATGTCTTCACTTTATCAATTATATCCATCAAGTTCTAATTATACCTTGAAAATCCATCCATAAATGAGTACATTACTGCTTTAGCTGTACTATCAATCAGAAAATCAATGTGAGATAATGGAAAATAATCCTTCAGACAAGCCTTATTCAGATCTCTATAACCCACACATACTCTAACTCTCCCATCATTCTTTGGTACTAGAACAATATTGGCTAACCATTCTGTATACTCCACCACTTCGAGAAATTTAGCTTCGATCTATTTAGCCACTTCTTCTTTTACCATTCTGCTTTACTGGCTTGAATTTTGGATTCGTTGGAATCTTATGCACTATTATTTCTGTGTCAACCCTTGGCATATCTTCGTATGACCATGTGAAAGCTTTAACATGTTTTTGCAATATTTTTGTCAATTCTCTCTCTTCTTTGGGGCTTAGATCGCGTGAAATAGATACCATTCTAGGTTTTTCATCTGTACTTATATTAATTTCATGCAATGCAATGTCAGGAATCCTAAATATGCTTGATGGTGATTCAAATGCATGTACACAATTATCAAGATAAACATCGTACAAGTAAGCAAACTGAGACTTCATTGCATTAAAATTATTATAAAATACATCGTTTAGATTGAAAATTAATGAAACAGATACAACAAAGTCATTTTCATCCTCCACAGGTGGAGGGCCTTTCACTTCTTCATCTTCCCTATTTAGCTTCAGGATATTGTCCAAATCAGCAGCTATCTCAAACCCTTGTTCAGCAGAAAGATCAGTCTTCTCAAATTCAACCAACTGTGCTTTAGCTTTCATGCAATTTTAGAAACTACAAAATCAAGGTTTTCTTTTGTCATAAGCTTCCTCTTGTATCCTTTCTTGGTCTCTGCAAAGGCATTATTAAAGGCAACAGTCAATGCCTTTGAAATCACTTCAACAGCTTCATCACAAATCTTCTTTAGACACTTCCTTCTCAGCATAGCTCACTTTCTTCTTCATCTTTACTACATTAGTTGACTTCTCAAATGACTCCTTCTAGCAGATAACGAGCTTGAAAACTATTTCTTCTTCTATTAATGGTGCAATAGGTTCTTCTTGACTTTTCTCAAATCCATCACATTAGAAAATATTTCAAAGCCTGGACACTCCACATCTCTGATTTTTAGAGGCTCAGCTTGCCCCTTGTATAGCTCCTTGCCAGCTTTTATGAACAGTTTCATCATGAATTTGCCATTCTTTCCCTTCCTATGATTCTTCTTTTCAAATGCTTCAGCTTCATATCTATGAGCGGATGACATTTTTGTAACATGAAACGTTGCGAAGCTAACCAAAAAATTTTTGGTACTTGCAATTTTATTATCACATTAAATTCGTTTCTGAAAAAAATCATATTTTCATAAAAGATTCAAGACCAAAATCTCGAAGAAAATATAGGAGTCACCACCTGGCTCAGCTCAACCTGAAAATTTAGGTATAGCCGAAACCAGGTGAGGGCCACTATACCTTCTAGAGATCTAGGTCCGGATAAGTTAATTACTTGTTATCTAATTAAAATACATAATTCAATAATCAAATTATAGCATTTTATGAACTATGTTGATTTTATTAAGCACATACGACATTCATGAAAGTGTGAGAAAGAACAAATAAATTAATTATTACAACCATATCGAATCACATAAACCACCATAGGGGATACATATAGATCAAATTGGGGATAGGGGTACAATCGCCTAAAATACATGGATTTATCTAACATAATAATAAAATCCTAACATACATCTAATCCTGCAAAACCGAGGTCAGTATACGAATAATTGCACTTAATAATCGAAAATAGAGTATTTTGAAAAATGATGCAAATGATGCCAAAATACAACACAAACAAGTCAAATGCTTAGGTTTCTCATATATTTACCCTTGTAGCTTGGATCCACAGCTTCAGGAGGTGAAAATCATCAAGAAAAAAGCTCCGATTCCAACCCAAACTTCAAGTTCTGGAAATAGTCTCAATCTCCGAAAATTAAGGTTTTAGTGTTCATATTGGTCTCTAAACCTATTAGATATCTTAGTGAGATGTTTTCCTGTGATTTCTAACTGATTTTAAGCCTAGAAACAGAGATTGAAGATGGAACATTGGAGGAAAAGCTTAATTTTTCTTTGTCAAATTTTCTCCCTTTTTCTTCCTCTTTCTCTCTCTAAAAGTCACCAACCCCTAAAACCAGAGATTAGTGGCCTTTTTATGGGCAAAAAATGGAGATTTTTCTTGTAGAACCTGCACAAAAAATCCAAAAAATCAATTCCAAGAAGAAGAGTTATGATTTCTACCAGGGATCAATAACCATATGGATATTGATGCAACAGCCGTGCGGCTGTTGGCGTATCAACCGTTCTGCTATTTTTCCTAGACATCCTCTTTTTCATCAGGGAAATGCCCCGAGGCTTGAAGTTCGGTCAACTGAAGATTTGGTCTTGAACTGACTTTGACTCCTGCAACTATGGAAAGTTATAGAAGCAAATAAACAACTCATCATCATCAAAATCAGGGATGAAAATCCCATGCTCACAGGCTTCCCCTCGTGTATCAAAATTCATGGCTTACGGGTCTACCTTTTCCCATGGTGAATTTGGATGCACGATAGAGAGTGTGATGAGAAAGAAAAGAGATGCACCTGCCCCTAGCTTCAACTGAAGGGTTTGGTTGATTATTTACCTTTTAAGGTCGTGTGGAATCGATTACCTTTTAAAGTCATGTTGGATTGGTTTACCTTTTAGGGTCGTGTGGGACCAATTTACCTTTTAGGGTCATATGGGACCGATTTGCTTTTTAGAGTCATGTGGGACTGATTACCTTTTAAAGTGTTGGGATTTGTCATCAAAAATCAACCAAATGGTAGTGGAAACTAATTTAGATTTTCTCAAATCCGATCCTAGGAGCTTATGCAATAGAAATCAAAATCAACAAAATATGAACAAGGAGGAGAGATTAAATCTCACCTTGAATGCCTCTTCTAGAGACGACTACAGAAATAAATGGAGATTCCCTTCATGTTCCTGTACTCGAACGCTTATAGAGCAGGAACCCGTGCTAGCGGAAGGTCGGATCAAAGAGAGGATTCTAAGGGGGGTCGAAAATTTTTCTCCAAGAAAAACTATAGTGGCCAAAATTTGCAGTGTCTAGGTTAGGGTTAGGGTTTCTTTCATTCAGGTGGGTGTTTATAGCTTTAAAAACCCTAAGTCTAAACCAAATGCATAGGTTAAAATTAATTGCATTTCAATTTTTAATTTCATATGTATATGATTATATTAAACCATATAACATAACACATAACATTTAAATTAAAATTAATTTGCCTTATTAAATTAACCTAATAAATTAATTTAGACTTTACTTAAATGAAATACATATAAACCTATATATGTAAAATATTTCCATCCAGAAATAAATATATGAATTAATTTATTCAAATTAATTCAATTAAAACCAATCAATTGATTATATTATTTTGATCAATCCAATTGATCTATAATTTAATCAATATGCTGCTTCTTTCTAGTCAGTATACTCCAAGTATACAGTTGACCTATTTAGTTCAAGTTTAGATGTTCAATGTGTACGATCCTGTGGGCCCATCTTTATGTTGGCAGTGGACCCCGACCCACAGACTGTAGTTGGGCCCTAGCAAGCCATTATGGCCCCCAATTAAGACAGAGACTGCAGTCAAACGGAAGTCGTTACCCTATAGTTTAACTTATATATCCTATGTCACTGATATCGATGTCCAACACAGAGGCATGGTGTCATCACCCTCTTTTGTGTCCAGACATTAACTTGATCCCGAATGAACTGATGCTTACAAAGTTTCAACTTGTTTGGGTATGGCCACACTCTTATTAGTTGCACTCATCAAGTGGCCGGTGGTATCTTCTCAGTGGACTACTGAGTAACATTTCCTTCTGCACATTCATGGCCTTGCGATGTTCACTGGCACACCCGAACGTGCATATACTTGGCACCCTGTTACAGGCCCTTTAGGCATACACCAAAGTGTGTGAGTTCACATGTGAGACCATAATATGGTTAGGTCTACGGATCCAATATAAGTACTACACGAGAATTACTTGTGATACTATACTATGTGGATTTCTCATTTAACAGATCTATCCAGTACCATGCGCTATTGCATGTACCCATAAGTTTGATTGAAAATCCATGTTCTATAGCTGGTAAGACACCGCCATACAATCAAGTTTATGATAGTCTTTGGTTCCATTCGTTCCCATGATTGGAACAGACTATGGATGGCTTTATAGTTATATCATTTCCCTATCCATGGTCTTACTACCAAGTGCATGACACTTGTCAACATGGATATAGATATGACCATCGTGTAGGGAATCGTCATGGGAAAAAGTAAATGCGAGACAGAATACCGATTAAAATTTTCCTCGATTCCATAGCCCAAGATACATATAGATTAGTAGAATGAAACCAAGAACGGAGAGAATAATAAATTTTCTCACCTTAACTGTCTCCTCTAGAGATTGCTGCAGAAACCCAAGCGTGTTTCCTCCACAATCCGGTACACAAATGACTCTTGAACGGGACTCATACTTACGAACGGATTGAACAAAAATCAAGAGAGAGCTAGGAAAGGAGTTGTTGTAATTTTTATTAGGTTGGCCAAATTCCTTATGCTAGGGTTAGGGTTAGAGAGAAATTAGGTTAAGGCTTCCTTTTATATACTCCTTAGTATACTCCTTAGCCGACTAGGATTTGAATTAAACTATAGGTTTCAATTTGACTAAATTAATTTAACTTGTACAATTAGAATTAAATAAAACCTTATTATAAAATTCCAATTGACACAATTAAATATAATTTTATTAAATTAATATATTCCAAAGTTAAATTAAAACCAACCTAAATAAATACACCTTTTGTATTTATATTTCCACCTAGGAAATTTTATTTTATTTAATTAATTATTTACCGCATATAATTAATTAACCACATAAAATTGATTTCTCCCTTAATATATATTGAATTAAGTATAACATAACCTAATGTCAATAATTCAATTAATTTGGTTTTCGTTCTAATTTTGATTTGTCAATGTTCAGTCGTTCTATGTGTACGATCTTGTGGGTCCGTCTTTATGTTGGCAGTGGACCCAAAGCCCACAGACTATAAGTGGGTTCTAGCAAATCGTTACAGCCCCCAATTAAAACGGAGACTAGCAGTCTAATGTAAAACATAACCCGGTAGTGATCTCGTATATCCCTTGCCAACTGACATCGATATATAAGCAAGAGGCATGGCCCTGTCATCCTCTTATATTCTTATTTATCTCTTGATACTGAGTGGACTGAACCTAACGAATAAGTATCCCAACTTATTCGCGTATGACCATGCACTTGTCAGTCCCACTCATCAAGTGGCCAGTGATGTCATCTCAGGGGATGCTGAGTGGCAATTCCATCAACTTCACTATCAACATCAACATGTTCACTAGTCCACCCAACATACCCATACTTGGCACCCTGTTACAGGCTCGTTAGGCGCATATCAAAGTGTATGAGATCCTATGTTATGTTATAGCGAACATCGGGTCTAAGGATAATAGCAAGACCTACCTAAGAAACACCAATGACAATTGAACCATGTGGTGTTCTCGTGGTGGATCGATCCAGTATCATGCAACCTAACATGTACCCATATCATTGATTGATATTCCATGCCCAATGGCCAGTGAGACGCCGCCATCCAGTCAAAGATATGCTAGTCTTTGGTTCTATTCATTCCCATGATTAAAACAGACTAGGGATATCTTTATGATTATAACTTTAACTCTACTAAAAGGTCTCATAATCCAATGGCCTACATTGGTTTACTTTAGTATGGCTATAATCATTGGATACTCTATTTATAAACAGCACAAGATATGAATAAATAGATTCATGCCTTTGTTTCAACATAAAATGTAGAATACAAAATATCCAAATATAAAGTATAATACAATACAAGAACCAATGCCATTTGGACTAGGACACACCAGTACATCGAATACTCTATTTATAATATAGCACAAGATATGAAAAAAATAGATTAACGCCTTTATTTAATAACACAAATGTACAATACACTCATCTATGAAAAGATCCAAAGTGTATAGTACAATACAAGGACTAATGCCTTGGGACTAGGGCATTCCCAACATAAAGTCGTGTGGAACTGAACCTTTTAGAGTTAAGTGGGACTAATTTATCTTTTAAGGTCGTGTGGGACCGATTTACCTTTTAGAGTAGTATGAGACTGATTTACCTTTTAGAGTCGCGTGGGACTGATTTACCTTTTAGAGTCGTGTGTGACTGATTTACCTTTTAG
Organism: Euphorbia tirucalli; assembly: GCA_039660915.1. Classification (NCBI taxonomy): domain Eukaryota; kingdom Viridiplantae; phylum Streptophyta; class Magnoliopsida; order Malpighiales; family Euphorbiaceae; genus Euphorbia; species Euphorbia tirucalli. The sequence continues at coordinate 24,942,998 of CM077637.1, read as the reverse complement.
AGTCATGTGGGAATGGTTTACCTTTTAGGGTCGTGTGGCACTGATGACAACTTATGAGATGTGTATTTATTCCTTGATTGATAATTTTGGAAACAAAAAATTTTTGCCCCTTCGACCAAGAATAAATACTAGAGAGATGCTGGCCATTGAGTACCGAGGTTTGATGAAAGGAGCACTAACATATCGAGAAACCAAGAGTGATGATTGAAGTTCTTGGTGTATTATGGAACACCTAGAATGGAGTGAATAAGAACCGACGTGTTATGGAACATGTAGAATGAAGGGATTGAAAATCAATTGATGATGATTATTCTTTTAATGGATGGTCTTTTGGAAAACCAGGATTTAGCAAGGCTACCTATACCTGCACAAATAAAACTTCCTCGGGGAAGATGGATTAATTTGATGCCGATAAATTAATGAAATTAATAATTATAATAGTAAAGTTGGTGATTATAATAAACATTCAACTAAAATTAGTAAGTAACATAAAATATCAAGAATAAATTGAAAAAAAGGGAAGAAAACAAATTTTGGCACGGTTGAAAAGGTGATAGCGTGTAGATGATGATATATGTTGGGATTCGTCATTAAAAAATAATGAGGTGCAGTGGAATTAAAACTTTTAAAATTTTCCTAGAATCCACCTATCGTGTCCAATCACCATTGATTGAAATAAAACCAATTTGAACCAAGACAGATTAAACTCACCAGTTCAGTCTCTTCTAGAGACTACTGTAGAATCGTTTCTTGAAGCTGCGACCTCCAGAGTCCGGTGCACTACCAACCATTGAGCGGGAACCGGTGCTAGCTGAAGACCGAAGGAATGGAAGAATAATTGCTGGAATTTTTAGGGTTGGGGCTGATTTTTTTCTACTTAAGTATGTCTTTATATAGACTCCCTGTCTAATTGGATTTTAATTAGGTTAATTAAACCCAAACCCACTAGGATTATAATTACATAAATAAACTTTAATTAAAAAATTTATACTATGTAATTTAATTCCATTTGGATAAATTTAATTACCCCTAAATAAAATTAAAACACGCTTAAGTAAATACATTACATGTATTTAATTTTCCTACTTAGGAAAATAATTTAATTAATTGTTTACTTTGTGTAATTCAATTAATTGATAAATTAATTAATTACATTATGTAAACTTATTAATTAAATAAAATCAATCAAATTTTAATTAATTACCTTGACACCAATGTCAACTAATTAATTAATGCATTCCTTCCAATATACATTATATGTACAATTTCTATAAGTTCCGACTCAGTTAATCTATGTGCACGATCCTATGGGTCTGTCTTTATGTTGGCAGTACGCCCAAGGCCTACAAACTGTAAATAGTTCTAGTAAACCATTACAGCCCCCAATTAAGATAGAGATACATTAGTCTTTTGAAGACACTCACCCGGTAGTAATCTCATAGTGTCCTTTGCCAAATGATATCAATATGAATAAACAAGAGGCACGGTATCTGTCATCCTCTTCTGTTGTTTATTATATTTCTTGATCTTGAGTTGACTGATTAATCAAATGAGCAACTGATTTATTTGGGTATGGCCATACATTTATCATTCCCACTTATCAAGTGGCCAATGATATCATCTCGGTGTTACCCGAGTGGTAATTCCATCACTGCATCATCAATATCAATATGTTCACCGGTCCACCCGATCATACTCGTATTTAGCATCATTTTACAAACCTGTTAGGTGTATGTCAAAATGAATTGGATTCCATATTGATACTATAATGAAATATGGTCGGAGGACAAAAGAGACCTACTCAAGAAAGACCTATGACGCGACAACCATGTGGCTTTTTTATGCGGATCGATCCAGTCCCATGTCAATGACATGTACCTATATTCACGATTAACTAAATAAGAACTATGGCTAGTTAAGAACTACCATACAGTCATCGAATATACAAGTCTGTGATTCTATTCGTTCCCATGATTAGAATAAACTTGGGATATATTTCATGATTATCAATCAATGGATACTCTATTCATGTTATAGCACAAGATATAATGAAATAGATTATTGCTTTTATTAATGTGATACAAATGATGTATAAATACATAGAGTCTTAATGTACAATATAAAATACAAGAATACAATGCCCTAGAACTAGAGCACACCAATAATCTCCCACTTGCACTACTTCTAAGTGGGCATTGCCCTAATTCCTATAAATCTGGTATGACCATCATGCTGTGTCTACGACAGTGCCTTGGTCAATGGATCAGTGACATTATTCTTGGTTTCAACCCTCTACAATGATATGTCACCTCTGTTCACGATCTCCCGAATAAGGTGAAACTTTTTGAGCACGTGTTTGGATCTCTTATGTGACCCGGGCTCTTTAGCTTGTGCGATGGCCTCGTTGTTGTCACATAAAACATAAACTAGGTCTAGGATAGTGGGTACTACACCTAGCTCAGTTATAAACTTCTTGATCTAAATGGCTTCCTTTGCAGCTTCGCTTGCAGTTGTGTACTCAGCTTCCGTTGCAGAGTCAGCAATGGTGGCCTGCTTTGAGGACCTCTAACTAATGGCACTGCCATTCAGGAGAAAAAGATAACCAGACTATGATTGGTTCTCATCCTCATCTGTTTCAAAGCTTGCATCAGTGTAACTTGACACTACCAGCTCATCTTGTCCTCCATACATTAAGAAAGCATCCTTAGTCCGATTAAGTTACTTCAAGATTACCTTGATAGCGTTCTAGTATTTCTCCCCGGGGTCTGACTAGAATCGGCTAGTCATACTTAGTGCAAACACGACATCAGGCCTTGAACATAACATGGAGTACATGATAGATCCTATAGCAGATGCATAAAGGATCTTTTCCATGTTCGCCTGGTCCTTCTTTGTTTTAGGACCATCTTTCTTATGTTGGGATTTTCACCGGAAATCATCTGAATAAATACGGAAGATCGTGACAATTTCCTCAAATCCGTGCCCAAGAGCAATTGAGATGAAAATTGCAAAATCAAAATTTTATCAAGAAGAGATTAAACTCTTACCAGGAGTATCTCTTCTAGAGATGGCTGCAGAAATCAATGTAGATTCCCTCCTCGTTCACGTACACGAACGCTTGTGGAACACGACCCATGCTAGCGTTGGAATCAAAGAACTTTTGGGAGGGAGAGGCTTGGAAATTTCGGCTAGGAGGAGATCTAACTCCCTTGGCCGAAATCCCTAGGTTATTTTACCTAGGGTGGGCCGAAATTCTCCTCGAGATTTTGGCCCAATTTTGCTTCCTTGTCTCATATGGGCTTTTCACCTTTTAAAACCCAGTCCAATATTAATTTGCCAGGTATAATTAATTATCAAACCCAATTTCATTTAACTTGTATCTTTAACATATTATTCCAAATAATATATTTGATACAATTAAATTAAAATCAATTTGATCAATTAATTATACCATGGAATTAATTTTGACATTCATAAGACAAAGACACATGTAAACCTATACATGTGAAATATTTCCACCTAGGAAATAATCTCATAACTTAATTCAATAAATTAATTATGAGAATGCCAATACTAATAATAATCAATACTAATAATAATTTTATTATTATGATCAATCCAATTGATCTTTATAATATAATTAATATAATCCTCTCTCTCCAGTGTGTATACTCCAAGTATACCGGTGATTCCTTAAGTCCGTGTTCAGATGCTCAATGTGTACGATCCCGTAGGCCCATCTTTATGTTAGCAGTGGGCCTATGGCCCACAGACTGCAGGCGGGCTCTAGCAAGCCACTATAGCCCCTAATTAAGATGGAGATGGCAGTCCAACTGTAATAATAACCCTGTAGTTTGAACTTGTATATCCCATGTCATTGATATCGGTGTCCAACACAAAGGCATGGATTGATCACCCTCTTTTGTGACCGGACCTTTACTTCATCCCGAATGTACTGATGTTCACAAACAAGTTCTAACTTGTTTGGGTGTGGCCACACTCTTATCAGTCACATTCATCAAGAGGCTGATGATATCTTCTCAGTGGACTACTGAATGACAAATCCCTTCTGGATATCCATAGTATTGCCATGCTTAGTGACATACCCAAAAGTATCCATACTTGGCACCCTATTACAGGCCCTTTAGGTGTACCCCTAAGTATGCGACCTCGCATGCAACACCATCATATGGTCAGGTCAAAGGATCCATACAAGTACTACACGAGAATCACTTGTGATACTATACCATGTGGATTTCTCGTTTAGTGGATCTATGCAGTACCATGCCCTTTTTGCATGTACCTATTAACTTGGTTGACATCCTATGTTCAATAACCGGTAAGACACCGCCATAAAACTAGGTTAATGATAGTCTCTAGTTCCATTCATTCCCATGACTGGAACAGACTACGGATCTCTTTATGGTCATATCGTTTTCCCTATCCATGGTCTTACTGCCAAGTGCATGACACTTGTCATCATGGATATGGATATGTCCATTGGATACTTCATTTAAGATATTGCACAAGATATATATAATAAATAAATTAATGCCTTTATTAATGACACAAAATATATATAATACATAAATCCAATAAATTTATAATACAAATACAAGGTCCAATGCCTCGGGACCAGGGCACATCCAACAATCTCCCACTTGTACTAGTTCCAACTAAGCATGGGCCTAATCCCTATAGATCTAGTATGACCCTCGTGCTTGGGCTGAGCTAGCGCCTTGGTCAAAGGATCTGCGACATTGTCCTCGATGTCCACTCTATGCAATGCAATGTCACCTCTCTCCGTGATCTCTCGTATGAGGTGAAACTTCCTGAGCACGTGCTTTGTGTTCTTGTGTGACCGGGGCTCCTTAGCTTGTGCGACGGCCCCATTGTTGTCACAGAAGATATCAAATGGGTCTTAGATAGTTGGAACTACTCCTAACTTAGTGATAAACTTCCTTATCCATATAGCTTCCTTAGCTGCTTCACACGCCTCGATGTACTCGACTGCTGTTGTAGAGTCCGTGATGGTTGGTTGCTTTGAGCTCCTTCAGCTTACAGCACCACCATTCAGCAAAAACACATATCCAGACTGTGACTGTTACTCATCCTGGTTGGTCTGGAAGCTTGCATCAGTGTACCCAGTAACTGATAGCACTTCCTGACCTCTATACACCAAGAAGCTATCCCTAGTCCGATTAAGGTACTTGAGTATTGCCTTGACGGCCTTCCAGTGATCCTCCCCGGGATCCTGCTGGTACCGGCTCATCATACTTAGTGCGAAGGTGACATCAGGTCTTGTACATGGCATGGAGTACATAATTGATCCTATAGCCGACCCGTATGGAACCAATTTCATGTTCTCCCTGTCCTCCCTTGACTTAGGACAGTTCTTCTTACTAAGTTTCAGCCCATGACCCATTGGTAAGAAACCTTTCTTAGCCCAATCCATGCTGAATCTTTTCAGAACTTTGTCTATGTATGAGGCCTGACTTAGGCCCAGAAGCTGATTTGATCTATCCCTGTAGATCCTAATCCCTATGATCATCTCAGCTTCGCCTAAGTCCTTCATTGCGAAGCACTTACATAACCACTGCTTTACTCCTTGCAGTGTCGGTATGTCACTTCCAATGAGTAGGATGTCATCTACATAAAGTAGCAGGAATGTAACAATGCTCCCACTAATTCTCTTATACACACAAGGCTCATCTTGATTCTGTATGAAGCCATATTCCTTTGTAGCTTCATTGAATCTAAGATTCCAACTACGGGATGCTTGCTTCAATCCATAAATGGACCTTTGAAGTTTGCATACCCTCCCTGGATACTCTGGATCAACAAAACCCTCAGGTTGTGTCATGTACACATCATCAAGTAGCTTTCCGTTAAGGAAAGCGGTTTTGACATCCATTTGCCAAACCTCATAGTCGTACCATGCGGCTGTGCCCAGCAAGATCCTGATGGATTTGAGCATGGCTACTGATGAGAAAGTTTCATCATAGTTTATTCCATGGACTTGTTTGAAACCTTTCACAACTAGACACCCCTTAAAGGTATTATCAGCTTTTAGCTTATAGCACCACTTGCAACCAATTACCTTAGCACTCGGAGGTGGATCAACCAAGTTCCAAACCTGGTTATTGTACATAGATTGCATCTCTGCCTCCATGGCTTTACGCCAATTTGCAGACTGTGGGCTTGCCATATCCTCCTGGTAGGTTTTGGGTTCTTCCTCATCCAAGACGAGAAGAGTTTGATCATCGGTGACGAGGAAACCATACCTTTCTGGTTCCCGAAGATCCCTACCAGACCTTATAGGTCCTTCTATGGCCTGGGTTGGTGCTTCCTCCTATGGAAGCTCCACCTGGGCCTCGGAGTTATCCTCTTCAAGAGCTTATGGACTTTGAACTTCCCTGAGTTCAACATTGCTCCCACTATCTTTCTTGGAAAGGAATTCCTTTTCTAGAAAGACCCCCTTCCTTGCCATGAACACCTTGTTCTCAGTGGGATTGTAGAAGTAATATCCTTTAGTTTCCCTAGGATAGCCCATAAACAGGCATTTATTGGTTTTGGGCTCTAGCTTGCCACTAGTCAATCTCTTGACATGTGCTTCGCAACCCCAAATCCTTAGGAAAGACATATTGGGCTCCCTGCCTGTCCATATCTGATATGGGGTCTTTTCCACTGCCTTGGTCATAAGAGCAGCTGTCTCGAGGGCGTGTCCCCAGAAACTTATTGGGAGAGAGGCTTGACTCATCATCAAGCGGACCATGTCCAACAGGGTCCTATTCCTCCTTTCGGACACCTATTCCACTGTGGTGTTCCTAGAGGAGTGAGCTGTGGAACTATTCCATGCTCTCTAAAATATGAGCCAAACTCTAGGCTCATATACTCACCTCCTCGGTCCGACCGAAGGGTTTTGATATTTCTGCCTAGATGGTTCATTACTTCATTCCTAAATTCGTTGAACCTATCAAGGGTTTCAAACTTATGTTCATCAGATAGACATAGCCATATCTGCTGAAATCATCCGTGAACGTGACGAAGTACAGATGTCCACCTCTGGTCGGTGTGCTCATGGGCCCATATACATCTGAATGTATTAGGTCCAATAAGCCAGTGGCCCTTTCAGCTTTCTTGCTAAAAGGCGCCTTAGTCATCTTGCCTCGTAAACATGACTCGCATATATCAATTGACTCCAAGTCAAATGACCCTAAGACTCCAGCTTTGTGAAGCCTAGCTATGCGCTTCTCGTTTATGTGGCCTAAACGACAATGCCATAGGTAGACAGGATTAAGTTCATTGGGCTTAACCTCTTAGCGTTTATGTTATAGACATGATTGGTTTCTTTTAAGTTCAGGATATATAGGCCATTATTTAATAGAGCTTCTCCATAAAATAATCCCTCTCTAGATAAAGAAATTCTACCATTTGAAATCGTAAAATAAAATCCAGAAATATCTAACATGGAAACTGAAATAATATTCCTGCACATAGCAAGTACAAAATAACATTGTTCCAAAATTAAAACCAATCCACTAGGCATCATGAGGTGATATTCGCCGATCTCTATGGCAGCAACCCTTGCTCCATTACCGACCTGCAAGTCCACCTCCCCCGATCCCAATGACCTTCTGTTCTTAAGTCTCTGCACATTGCAACAAATGTGAGAACCACATCCAGTATCCAATACCCAGGATGTTGAAACAGTAAGGTTAATGTCTATGACATAAATACCTGATAAGGATGCACCCTGGGTCCTCCTCTGCTCTCCCATCAGCATGGGACACAACCTTTTCCAATGGCCTACCTGCTTGCGCTTTAAACAGATATCCTCGGGATTTGCCTTTTGCTGGACCTTGGGCTGGGCCTTGGCCTTCCTGGCCTTGGCCTTAGCCTTTTCCTTGGCCTTGCCCTTGGCAAGAGGAAGGTTCCCCTTGTTAACCAGCAGCACCGGTGGAGTCTTCTTGATCGACTGTTCCGTGAGCTTAAGCATCCCATGTAGCTCAGTAACAGTGCGGTTCATCCCTTGCATATTATAGTTCAGGATGAACTGATCGTAAGAATCCGGTAAGGATGCAAGGATTGTGTCCACCACCGACTCCTAAGAGATGGGTGATCCGAGACGAGCCAACGTATCCAAATAGCCCTTCATCTTGAGCACATGTACGCTCACAGATGTCCCAGCCCTGATCTTACAGGAGTGGAATGCCTTATTGGTCAGGTTCCTTTCCTGACGAGCTTGCTCTTGAAACATCTCGTTAAGAGTTGTTATCATAGCATAGGCTTGATTATCCATGAACTACTTTTGTAGCTCAGGGACCATGCAGGCCAACATAAGGCATGTCACATCCCTATTATCCTTGACGTGCACCTCGTATTCCTCCAGTTGGGCAGCCGGTGGATTACATCCTTGAGGCACAGCCGGTGTAGGCCTTTCTAGTACATACTCTTTGGACTCTTGTCTTAGAACTATTCTTAAGTTCCTAGACCAGTCTAAAAAGTTGGGACTGGAAAGCTTCCCTCTCTAGGATAGATCGCAGTGAAAGTGTGTTGTTATTTGCCATTTTAGAGTTTCTATACAGAAAAACATTTGAGAGTGTTAATAAAGGACTTTACTTTGTTTTTCCCATATATAATTAGTAACGAATCAAGTTATTAATTAATCCGAGTTGTTGGGCTCATGGGCCGAGATCCATATTTCATTAAGATATAGCCAGACGAGGGCTTGGTACAACTATATCATAATTATTTAGGTAGAAACGCCGTCCAATCCCAACCTAGGACTCTTGGTTTGTTGGGCTTGTTGGCACTTACCAATCTGTGCTTAGGGCCAGGAGAATCCTACTACCCATGCTAAGTCAAAACCTCCATCCAAGTGTTAGAGTATCCCATACCCTAACCCAATACAAAATGACGATACTCCAGTGTATCCTGCGAGGGCAAGGTCTACAACTGGCCTATCCCCACTTTGAGCAGGTTTTGAATGAGGGAAGCACTTTTAAGCAACTTAATAATTTCCATTAGGTAATTAGATTCATTTAATAACGGCTTAAATGCATAAGGCGGGTGAAATTTGGCTGTTGGATCATACATTCACACATACAAATAAATATAAAGCATAATTAAATAAATAATTAAAATGGATTGTTATGGGCCTATATTACATCCTAATATTATTCTAGTAAACCTATACTAGAAACAAATATCAGGTGGGCCTTCATCTCCTTTCTTCTGGGCTTGCACCTCCATTTGGGCTCACCACTTCATTGGGCTTCTTCTTTTACAAATTTTATAATAAATGAATAAAATAAAATTACATTAAAAAGAAAAACAGTGCGCAGGCCGTACTTACCCAAAAAGAAAATACAACCCATCTTGAACAAGGCCCAATAGCATCCAACCATACAAATATTTAATCACACATATGCATCCAATACATAAAATTTATAAGCATGTTATAATGCATGAATTAAGCCAATTTCAATTATGTCCAAGCTATTATTTTGAAATCGCTAATTTTGGCCCACCATGGTTCTAGCCCTTAACGGGCTTTGGGCCTCTAGCCCAAGCAGTCTAAATGCTCCCGCTGGAATTGGGAAACCATGGATCCACATCAGCCATCCAGGTAATTGTGCTAAAATTACCCGAACCGATTTCAATTAACCATATTAATTTCCAAAATTAATATCTAATGAATAAAATAAAAATTTCATTCAAGAAACCATGCGCATTTAAATTGCAGAAATTTAAACACACGAAATTTTAAAACCAAATAAAATTTTAAAACTGGGCCTCGGGCCCGAACCCGCCAAATCCAAAACACTGGGCCCGGCCCGTTGCAGCTAGGGGTAGCAGCAGCGCTGCTACCGCTGTTCCCGCCACCAGTAGTCCTGCCCGCCCGGAAACAGCCCGTGATTTTCCAAAAAAATTAAAAAAAATTGCAGCCATAACAAAATTCACCAAGAATCTCATCCAAACGATAAAATTAAATAAATATAAACCTATATGCAAATTTAATTTCAATTGCACAAAATCAAAGGAGAAAAATCCCAAACCCCAATCCATGAAACCCAAATAAAAATCCAATTTTAAATCCAAAGGATTCAATCCAATTAAGCAATTTCCACGGATCAAAAGCCCGCTCTGATACCATTGTTGGGATTTTCACCAGAAATCATCTGAATAAATGCGGAAGATCGCGACAATTTCCTCAAATCTGTGCCCAGGAGCAATTGAGATGAAAATTGCAAAATCAAATTTTTATCAAGAAGAGATTAAACTCTTACCAGGAGTATCTCTTCTAGAGATGGCTGCAGAAATCAACGTAGATCCCTCCTCGTTCGCGTATACGAACGCCTGTGGAACACGACCCATGCTAGCGTTGGAATCGAAGAACTTTTGGGAGGGAGAGGCTTGGAAATTTCTGCTAGGAGGAGATCTAACTCCCTTGGCCAAAATCCCTAGGTTATTTTACCTAAGGTGGGCCGAAATTCTCCTTGAGATTTTGGCCCAATTTTGCTTCCTTGTCTCATGTGGGCTTTTCACATTTTAAAGCCCAGTCCAATATTAATTTGCCAGGTCCAATTAATTATCAAATCCAATTTCATTTAACTTGTATCTTTAACATATTATTCCAAATAATATATTTGATAAAATTAAATTAAAATCAATTTGATCAATTAATTATACCATGGAATTAATTTTGACATTCATAAGACAAAGACACATATAAACCTATACATGTGAAATATTTCTACCTAGGAAATAATCTCATAAATTAATTCATTGAATTAATTATGAGAATGCCAATACTAATATTAATTTTATTATTATGATCAATCCAATTGATCTTTATAATATAATTAATATAATCCTCTCTCTCCAGTGTGTATACTCTAAGTATACCGGTGATTCCTTAAGTCCGTGTTCAGACGCTCAATATGTACGATCCCATAGGCCCATCTTTATATTGGCAGTGGGCCTATGGCCCACAGACTGCAGGCGGGCTCTAGCAAGCCACTACAGCCCCCAATTAAGATGGAGATGGTAGTCCAACTATAATTATAACCCTGTAGTTTGAACTTGTATATCCCATGTCATTGATATCGGTGTCCAACACAGAGGCATGGATTGATCACCTTCTTTTGTGACCGGACCTTTACTTGATCCCGAATGGACTGATGCTCACAAACAAGTTCCAACTTGTTTGGGTGTGGCCACACTCTTATCAGTCACATTCATCAAGAGGCCGGTGATATCTTCTTAGTGGACTATTGAGTGACAAATCCCTTCTGCATATCCATAGTATTGACATGCTTAGTGACATACCCGAAAGTACCCATACTTGGCACCCTATTACAGGCCCTTTAGTGTACCCCTAAGTATGTGACCTCGCATGCAACACCATCATATGGTTAGGTCAAAGGATCCATACAAGTACTACACGAGAATCACTTGTGATACTATACCATATGGATTTCTCATTTAGTGGATCTATCTAGTACCATGCCCTTTTTACATGTACCTATTAACTTGGTTGACATCCCATATCTAATGACCGGTAAGACACTGCCATACAACCAGGTTAATGATAGTCTCTAGTTCCATTCATTCCCATGACTGGAACAAACTACGGATCTCTTTATGGTCATATCATTTTCCCTATCCATGGTCTTCCTACCAAATGCGTGACACTTGTCATCATGGATATGGATATGTCTATTGGATACTTCATTTAAGATATTGCACAAGATATATATAATAAATGAATTAATGCCTTTATTAATGACACAAAATATGTATAATACATAAATCCAATAAATGTATAATATAAATACAAGGTCCAATGCCTCGGGACTAGGGCATATCTAACATCTTACTCAGCTTCAACCCATGGCACATAGGCAAGAATCCTTTCTTTGCCTTATCCATGATGAAGCTATTTAGAACCTTGTCCATGTACGTGGCCTGACTTAGGCCTAGAAGCCGATTGGACCTATCTCTATAGATCCTGATCCTTAAGATCATCTCAGCTTTACCTAAGTCCTTCATTGTGAAGCACTTACTCAATCACTGCTTTACCCCTTGCAGTATTGGAATGTCGCCTCCAATGATAAGGATGTCATCAACACACAACACTAGGAAGGTGGAAACTCTCCCATGAACCATCTTGTACACACAGGGCTCATAAGAATTCTGTGTGAAGCCATTTTCTTTAATGGCCTCATTGAATCTCTGATTCCAAGACCTGGATGCTTGCTTCAATCCATAAATGGATCTTTGAAGCTTGCATACCGGGTTAAGATACTTCGGATCGGTAAAACCTTCAGGTTGTGTCATATACACATCCTCGAGTAGCTTTCCATTAAGGAAAGCGATCTTAACGTCCATCTACCATATCTCATAATCGTACCATGCAACTATGGCTAGTAGTATCTTGATGGATTTGAGCATGGCAACTGGTGAAAAGATTTCATCATAATCAATTCCTTGAACTTGCCTAAATCCTTTTGCCACTAGTCACCCCTTGAAGGTGTTGTCGGCTTTCAACTTGAAACACCACTTGCAACCTATCACCTTAGCACATAGAGGTGGATCCACCAAGTTCCATACTTGGTTATCATGCATAGATTGCTTCTCAGCCTCTATGGCTATTGATCAGAGTGTGGTCTTTCAACAGCCTCGTGATAAGTCTTGGGCTCCTCATGGTCAATGACCATAAGGTCCCCATCATCAGTCGTGAGAAAGCCGTACCTCTCTGGTTGATGATGTGTCCTACCAGACCTTCTAAGGTCCTGTGTAACCAGTTCTGCTTCCTTAATTTCTTGAGTAGCCATATTGGTTCCCGAAGCATCCTCAGCAGTACCTGCAGGAGTCTATGAGTCTTGAACTTAAGAAAGTTCAATATTACTCCCACAGTTTCTCTTGGAAAGGAATTCCTTCTCCAAGAAGACTGCATTCCTAGCTATAAAAACTTTGTTTTCTACCGGGTTGCAGAAGTAATAACCCTTAGTTTCCTTAGGGTAACCCACAAATTAGCACTTGAAAGATTTGGAGTTGAGCTTGCCACGTTTCAATTTCTTGACATGTGCATCACAACCCCAAATCTTCAAGAAAGAAACATTGGGCTTTCATCCCTTCCATAGTTCATATGGTGCTCCCTCAACTGCCTTGCTTAGTGTATTTTTAAGTATGTAAATAGCTGTCTCTAAAGCATATCCCCAAAAGGAGACAGGGAGTGTAGCATGGCTCATCATCGAGTGGACCATGCCAAGCAAGGTCCTATTCCTCCTTTCTAACACCCCTTTCCACTTAGGTGTACCAGGAAGAGTGAGTTGGGATACAATCCCACACTCTCTCAAAAACAAGTCAAACTCTTGGCTCAAATATTTACCCCTTTGGTCAGATTGAAATGCTTTTATTTTCTTACCAAGTTGGTTTTCTACTTCATTCTTAAACTCCCTGAATCTCTGAAAAGTCTCGGACTTACGCTTCATCAGATACATGTAATCGTATTTGCTAAAGTCATGCATGAAGGTAACGAAGTACAGAAAACCTAATCTAGCACTAGTGCTCATTGGGCCGTATACATCAGAATGTATCAGCTCCAATAGTTCTGAGGCTCTTTCAGCAGTCTTGCTAAGAGGCACCTTTGTCATGTTGCCTCTTAAACAAGATTCACATGTGCCATAAGACTAGATGTCAAATGACCCCAGCACTTTACTAGAGTAAAGCCTAGCTATGCACTTCTCATTTATATGGCCAAGTCGATAATGCCATATGTAAGTAGGATTAATTTCATTTTGTTTAATCCTTTTAGTATTTATGTTATAGATTGAACTTTCATGTTTTAGATCAAGGATATATACGCCATTTTCAAGAAATGATGTTCCATAAATAATATTGCCACATTTCATAAAAATTCTACTATGTCCAATATTAAATACAAAACCAGAATTATCCAATAAAGAAACAGAAATAATATTCCTATACATCACAGGTACAAAATAAAAATTTCTTAAGTCTAAAACAAGTCCACTAGGCATCTCTAAGAAATAATCTCCAATCCCCATGGCTTGAACCCGAGTGCCATTTCTGACTCGAAGATCTACTTCTCCAGATCTTAGTAATCTCCTATTTCTTAGACCTTCCACATTTAAACAAATGTGAGATCCGTATCCAGTGTCTAAAGCCAAAGATGTAGAAATAGCCAGATTAGTCTCAACAACATAAATATCTGAAGCAGCAGACTTGCTCTTCATTTGCTCCTTTAGCTTTGGACATGAGCTCTTTTAGTGCCCCTTCTTATGACACTCATGGTAGACATCTTCAGGAGAAGCAAAGCTTGCTTTAGGGTGGGCCGCCACCTTCTTACCCTTAGCCTTGGCCTTTTGGGCCTTAGCTTTGGCCTTGGATTTGGCCATTCCCTTAGCACTGGGCGTATTGCCCTTATTCACCAGTAGAACTTTAGGCTTCTTCTTAAGAGAATCCTCAGCAAGCTTAAGCATGCCATGCAGCTTAACAACCGATTTATCAAGACCCTACATGTGGTAGTTCATGATAAATTGGTTATAAGACTCAGAAAGTGATCCAAGAATAATGTCTGCTGCCAAGTCCTGTAGAACTGGTGACCCGAGTGTGAGCGGATGACCTTTTAGAGTAGAACGTGGTGAAGTGAACTGGAAAAAAGAACTGGTTTGGAGTTTGGATGGAAAATGAGTTTGATGATCTTGCTTAGGAAAATCATTGATTTGTTTGGAAATCCTTTTATAGAAAACCTTTTCTTTGAATGTGAATTTTTAGGAAAAACTGTTTTTGCATTTTAGAAAATCTTGTTTTATTACTTAAAGATCTCGAAACCTAAATTTTAGGATCAGTGACAGAGTTGCTAGCCGGATCAACTCATCCGGGAAATTCCGGTACAGCTCCCCACCGAGCGTAAACTACCGTACCTAATCTAGAAATCTAGGGTTCGGGCAACTTACCTATTCAACCTCAAGCTTGCTTTCATTTATAAGTTCATATTACAACATTATACTTACTTATTCTCTACCCATTTAATCTTTTATTATTGATTAACCCATGCTCATTCAGATAATAGAAATAAATAAAGTGCGGAAAAAGTAAACCATACATCCAAACAACAAAAAGAAATATAGGCCACTTATCACAACCTAAAAAGATAAAAACTCTCATCCTCACCTTACAACCGCCCAAATACACGAAAATCTATAAAAGTACAAATGCCTAGAATACACAATTTGATCTATTAAATACATCCAAAATAATAAAAAGAAAAATAAAAGCAGCAAAACAGACGGTTAGCTCTACTATATCACAGACACACATAGGACTCATAACAGGATAGAATGGGGGATCTCAAGAAATAGGGGCATGCATTTAGGGGGTAACTGAGAAGTCCGGACAACTTACTCGATTAGACCTGGAAAACCGTTTTAGAAACGCCCTGTAGGTTTTTGTGCTTAAAAAAAATTTTGAAAATGGTTTGTCTCAATTACATGTAAATTTTCTTCATTTTCAGTGAGTCAGTTATCCCGGAGCTCGGGGTTCCATTTGTGTGGGTTCCTATCTCAAACATCGATCTAAGGCCCAAAGCAGTAAACACATAAAAAATAGTCTAATTCCAAAGACAGCATCACATGACGACGTCTATGGGAGTCATCCCGAGATTCTGCCTCTATTCTGTAAATATAGCTGTGCGGCTCTAATTAGAGCCGCGCGGCTATAGCCAGTACAACCATGCGGCTGTATTGTCCAAAACCTGAAATTAGTTTTCTTCGCTTTTGTAAATCACTGTTTTGAATCATTTCGATGATTTCTAAGGATTTTGAGGAATCTAGGGGTCGGTAAAGTTGAACCATGGATCCGATTTAGATCAAATAACCCCGGATTCCAAAAAATTGAAATCGACAAAACCCAAATCTCACATCAACATCATCAGAAATTCAAAAACCATAATTTTGAATATAACGGATGTGATTTGACCGAAATAGTTCATAATAGAACAACTAAAATGGGAAACTGACTGTGTTTGGTCGATTTAGGGTGTTTTGGGTTTTTGCCCAGAAAAACACAGCAGTCTGGCTATAGATGTACAGCCGTGCGACTCTGTTCTAAGTGATTATATCCGCTCGGCTCTAGTTAGAGCCGCACGGCTATAATCAAACAGATAGTTTCTGGATTTCACAAACTTAGAAAAAAAAAACACGGCACAAAGCAATCAAATACGAGTTTAAGGCCTCTGAGAGTTTAACTTTTTTTTGTTCCAGCGTATTTGACGACTGGAAGTGGATTGGAAAGTCAGAATGTCTTAGAATCTCGTGAACACCCTAAAACTTCGAACACAAACCACGAACCGATCCGAATGAATGGTAAGATGACCAGGAACCCTCACCCTACATGTTTCCTGAGTGTTTTCTCTCTGTTTCTTATGTTTTCCCTTGGTTTTTTACATTTTTTCTCTCTTTCTCTTTCTTTTTCTTAGTTTTTCTCTCTTTAGAATTTTTTTTGGTTATGTGTTGTTCCCTTTTGTTTCTTTGGTTTCTGGTATTAAAACCTAGCCTATTACGGCCCAAACTCCTTTAATTTTGGAAATTACACCCTGTCAATGATTAATGTTGGTTATTTAGGAAGTAACCTGGTCACCCGTTAGAGACGTGTGGCTGTAATGTGATAGCCGAGCGACTCTGGTGTTACAGCCGCACGACTGTAGTTGTGAAACTATAGTCGTGCAACTCTAACCAGAGCTTACAAGGCTTTTCCTAAATCCCACACTTACATCTAAACTCTCTAATCACTCGAAGGACCTTTTTTGGGGTTTCGGATCGAGGACTGTTCGGTTTTCAGAGCTTTTGAGACATTCCAGGCAATATTTCGCTCTATTCAAATCCGACTCACGTTCGTCTATCTTAATAGGTAACATAGGATTTTCATCACAGAGGTCGGGAATACTCGTGCTCACACTGAGGTGGGCAAGTGCATTAATATACCCCTTCAACTTTAGCATATGAGTGCTAACAGAAGTCCCGGCTACCATTCCAGTCATGCAAAGTGCCTTAGTAGTCAGGTAGCGTTCCTGACGAGCCTGACCTTGGAACATATTTTTCAGTTGATCCATCATCTCATAAGCATGCTACTCTATGAATTGCTTCTAAAGATCAGAAGCCATGGTACCCAACATAAGGCACGAAACATCACGGTTGTCCCTCATGTTCTGGTCGTACTGCTCCACCATTGCTGTGGTGATGCCTCAACCTCCGGGAGGGCTAGCTGGTAAAGGAGCATCTGGTACATACTCCTTGGACTCTTGTCTAAGAACTATTTGCAAGTTCCTAGCCTAGTCCAGGAAGTTTATCCTCGAAAGCTTCTCCTTCTCCAGGAGTGACCTAAGTGAGATTGACTTGTTATTTGTTGCAATCATTTAAATTGCTTAAATGAAGTGGGATTATCTACATGGAAGAAATCATTGCCTGAGTTAGAAATAAAGGACTTTTACCTATTCAAATTAATAATCCGATTTTAATTTGTTTGTTGATGATGTTAATTGGTTGGCTTGACCAAGATCCACAACTCCTCAATGATTGGCCGAACTAGGGCTCGCTAGCCGATCATTGATTCATTTGGTAGGACAACCTATCCAATCCCTCTATGAAGGACTGTTGGTTTGATGGGCTTATTGACACTTTGCCCATCTGTGCTTAGGGCCCGCTTTGAGCTAATGCTACTCATGTTGAGTCAAACCATCATTCACATGTTAACCATACCAAGTATCCTAACCCTCAATAGCCCACCAAATACTACAATGTACCCAGCCAGGGCATGGCACACATCACAGCATCAATGGGAGGAAGAGGTGTGAATGTAGGAAGCACTTTTAAATGACTCAATATTTTAATTCTCCGGATTAAAATTAATTGATACGACTTAGCATGCATAATCGCGGGTTATAATCTGCTGATCCATACATCCATATCATATGACATATGCAATAGCATACTCAATTTAAAATAAATGAGATCCTATGGGCCTTTATTTACAACCTAATGAAAAACTAGACAACTTATCTAATTCTCCATTAGGTCAGACTGCAATTTTCCTTGGGCTCCTATCATGGGCCTGCTCCATCTGGGCCTTCCTCCAAACTTGATGCAATTACAATAAATTTATTTAAAATAAAATCTATTATAGAATTACATCAAAATAAAAGAAATGGTGCGCAGGCCATATTTCCCAAAAATTAATTGCAACCAATAATAATTTGGGCCTATAGAACTCAACACAACATTTCAAACAATGTACCTATCGTGCACATACATACCAATATGATGCATGATCATGGCATTCCAAATTATAAATATAAATGTTAAGACAAGTTACTTAGGGTGAAATTGCTAATTTCAACAAATATGACTAAGAGCCATAAAGGCCTAATGGATAGCATCCATTAATGTAAAATTAACAATTTTGCTCCCATTGGAATTTGGCTTGTCACAAATTTAAAATTTAGCTCTCCCTATTTTAACCGGTGTCACGGTTTATTGGGTCAGTTTCACAAAGTCCATATTTAATTTAATATGCAAAACAATTAAATTAAATATGTATGCCAACATAATAAACAATTTAAATACAAATTAATTCAAAATAAAATATTTTAATTTAATTTGCATTACGGGCCCAGGTTAAAATTAAAATACCCCCAAAATCCAAAACCAAACCCGAACCCCACTCAACGGAGCAGCTGTTCAGGGAGAGCAGCATTGCTTCGCGGTAGCCTATTGCTAGCAACAGCCTACAAGGGGTTACTGCATGCTGTAGTAGGCAGCAATGCCTACTGCGGCAAGCAACAGTAGTTGTGATTTGGAATAAAAAAGGATTGACTAGATTCTGCTAGTCACAGTGATATACGTATAAGTTTGCATATGGATAGAGGTTCGGCACCCTTGGGGTACCTAAGAGCGATACTAGACAGTTTCAAAGTCTTTGGACCTAAAACAACCTAAGGCTTTGGGTGCGTGTGAGTCTGCACACAGACAGAGGTTCGGTACTTATGGAGTATCAAAAAGAGTTATCTTTCACATAAAATAATCCATATGGCTGCACGAAAATTGTTAGTGTGTGCGTCATACAAAAATGAGGTTATGTACACAAGAAAACAATGCGTATGGCTTCACAAAACAATGAGTTAGTATCACACAAATGGTTTAACATGTGCATGAAAGAATGATTATAATGATATGATACGTTACAGTGAGTAAGTCACATGGCACATAGCATACGAACTCAAATTGCGAACCTTATTTCTCCATGTGGTCAAAAAGTCGATATTCTAACCGAGTCCTGGGTGGGGGTCTCTTTAATCATCAACGGGGGATAATACAGGTGAAACTATAGATATATACATGCATTGTTTTGGTATCTTAGTGGAAATTACTACAGTTACTTATATGAGTTCGGTCCAAGTCCGGATAACATCAAGGTCCCCATAGCAAGTATATACTCCTCACTTCTCCGCATTCAAGGGTCCATGCGAAAGGGTTCATACGAGGTTATAGGTTGTGTTCTGTATTTGTTCCCTTACAACCAGGTGGAACATAGGCGATAATTCCAATAGTGCATTGGGCTAAAAATGGCACCTTAACCTAATGTGCAATCTAACTAATATGCAATGCACATAAAATGCTACAAGAAGTTTATTGAAGCTATTTTAATTATATACTTTTAATGCTTGTCAAAATCTTTTAAGTTTTGAAAAAAATTTTAAAAGAAATCCCCAGAAGAGTCGCCACTGTGTGGACGACATTTTTGTAACATAAAACGCTGTAAAGCGAACCGAGGAATTTTTGGTATTTATAGTTTTTTTTATCACACGAAATTCATTTCTAAAAAAATCATATTTTCATAAAAGATTTAAGACCGAAATCCTGAAGAAAATATAGGAGTCGCCACCTAGCTCAGCTCAACCAGGAAATTTAGGTATAGCCGAAACCAAGTGAGAGCCATTATATCTTCTAGAGATCTAGGTCCAGACGAGTTAGTTACTTATTATCTAATTAAAATACATGCTTCAACAATCAAATTATCACATTTGACAAACTAAGTTGATTTTATTAAGAGCATACGACATTCATGCAAGGTACAGGAAACAATAAATAAATTAATTATTACAACCATATCGAATCACATAAACTACCCTAGGGGATACATATAGATCAAATTGGGGATAAGGATACAATAGCCTAAAATACATGGATTTATCTAACATAACAATAAAATCCTAACATACACCTAATCCTGCAAAACAGAGGTTAGAATACGAATAATTTCACTTCGGACTCAAACAAGACATAATAAGATAGGAAATGAATCGGGGTCATACATTTAGAGGGGATAGCTGGGGAGACTCGAAAAATCTCATCGAGTAGACTTGGAAAACATTTTGAAACATTCCTATGTTGATTTTTGGGAAAATGGTTTGGAAAATGATTTTTCCAATTAATTGTTTAGCATGGCAAGTGAGTCATATATCAGAAAACTAGGTTTCCATCATTGTTCTATTATAATACATTCTTCTGGAATGTAAATCTAAGGTTCAATGGTCGTGGGACCAATGAAAATCGGTTTTTGGTGATTCTGTCCCAAACTAACATCCGTGCAGGTGTTGAGACATCAACCGTATGGATGTAATTTATACCCATGCGGATGTCACTTCAAGACCAGTGAAGATTTTTGAACCACAAGCTTTCACAGTTTGGTTCTAAGAACCAACAACAGTGCGACTATTGTGATGGCCTGTACGACTCTGGTTCTCGGCCCAGAATCGAAAACAAGAGTATTTTGAAAAAAAATGCAAATGATGCCAAAATACAACATAAACAAGTCAAATGCTTAGGTTTCTCAGATATGTACCCTTGTAGCATGAATCACAGCTTTAGGAGGTGAAAATCTTCAAGAAAAAAGCTCTGATTCTGCAAATAGGCTCAAGCTTCGAAAGTTAAAGGTTTTAGTGTCCAAGTTGGTCTTTAAACCTATTAGGTGTCTTAGTGAGATGTTTTCCTATGATTTCTAACCAATTTTAAGTCTAGAAATAGAGATTGAAGATGGAAAATTGGAGGAAAAGCTTAGTTTTTCTTTTTTTCTTTTTCTCCCTTTTCTTCCTCTTTCTCTTTCTAAAAGTTGCCAACCCCTAAAACCAGAGATTAGGGGCCTTTTTATAGGCAAAAAATGGAGATTTTTCTTGTAGAATCTGCCTAAAAAATCCAAAAAATCATTTCTAAGAAGAAGAGTCACGGTTTCTACCAAGGATCAACAGTCGTACGGATATTAATGCAGCAGCTGTGCAGCTGTTGTTGTATCAGCCGTGCAACTGATAGTATAGCTGTGCGGATGTTATTCCTAGACAACCTCCTCTTCTTCTGGGAAATGCCCTGAGGCTTGAAGTTCGGTCAACCAGAGCTTTGGTCTTGAACTGTCTTTGACTTCTTCAACTGTGGAAAGTTATAGAAGCAAATAAACAACTTATAATCATCGAAACCGGGGATGAAAATCCTCTGCTCACAATATCCCAACCCAAACTGTCTTGGCTTCCTAAAATTTATATTGAATTTCAACACTCCTTGCAAATTAACTCCAAGACCTTGCCCCAGTACAAACTTCTGTTTACACAGGTAATCAAATAACCACTTCGGCATATAGTTCTTGTATATAACCAATAGATCATTTGTAACTTCTTCTTTATTGATCATAGCAATTTGAAATCCGCCAAGTGGTGGAACGTCTTCACTCACAGTAGCAATCATTGACTTAGAATCTGCTTCAACTGTTACAACCTTATCACCCACAGGAAATTTAATCTTTTAATGCAATATGGAAGGAACATCTCCTAACGGATGAAACCAAGACCTTCCCAACAGTAGGGAGAAAGTGACAGTAATATCAATTACTGTAAACGTGACCATTGACTTAACTAGTCCTACTTCCACTTCAGCCTCAAACGTACCAATCACAATCCTCTTTAAGTCATCATAAGCCCTAATTAGTCAAAGACTTCTTCAAATCTTTTTCACTTAAGCCCAGATATGATAGCATTTTCAATGGACAAATATTCAAGGCTAAGCCATCATTAACCATTACACACGGCATAACTCTATCCATTATTTTAGCCTTTACACAAATGGCTTTGTTATGGGCTTTTCCTCCATCCGATAAATCTTTCTCAGAGAATACAGTATTAGGGGACCCAGAATTGACCTTATCCAATAAACAACACATTGCTTCTGGAGATGTGATTAGAGAAACTTCAATATCATATAACTTCTTCACCAATGCTGCTTTATGCTCCTTTGAGACTAACAATAAATACCACATACTAGGCTGAGCTGGAGTTTTCTTCAACTGTGAAATGACTCAGTCTTCCTTCTTAATTTCTTTTGGAGGTGATACACTACTTAATATGGTCATTGGAGCCGTATCTTTCTGCTGAGAAACTGGTTGATACACCCTGCCACTTCTTTTCACATTTCTCACTTCAGCAATTTTTGGCTTTTCAATAACTAGTGGCTTAGTCAATTTATTTCCATCATACTCCTCATACTTATCATTTGAATCCATATCATTCAAATTGATTGGCTTTGTAACTTCTTTTTATTCTATTGACTTCCCACTTTCTGACTCCGGCTTAACTTCACTAGCTACCACAGATTGTACCCTATGGTTTACTTGTAAGTTCTGGGCAAAGATGAAATTAACTGGCAACCCTGACTACACCATGTTAGCCTACTTTTCAAACTTCAGCAATGGATTGGTTTTAGTGCTGGGTTTTGCTGGTTCTTGTAAGCTGCCTTCATCTATTAGTTTCTGGATAGCATCTCTCAATTTGTAACAGTTATTGGTTCTATAACCAACAACAAGATGATATGTGTAGAAATTGTCCTTATCTGCATCTGCTAGCTTTTCAAATGGCTTTAGAGAATTCAATAATCCTCTTTTTCTACATTTAGCAAATATCCTAGACGAAGATAGAGTCCAAGGAGAGATGCCTTGACTTCCTGGATTTTTATCTTGATTACTCTACTGTTGAGACACAGCAGCAACCTCAACTTGCTTTACTTCTGATGACTGCCCACTTTTACTTACAGAACTAAAACCAGATCCACTACCAGACCCAGCTACAATCATCGATCGATATCCAAAACTTCTACCACCTCTATGGCTTACTGCTTTCTCCTCTTCATCTCTTTCAACTTTCATTGCCATGTTGTACACCTCATTAAGCTCACTGAAGGTGTGAAACTTTATGTTGTTTTTATATACATCTCTAATGTCGTATATCAATATCTGAATCAACTCATCTTCATCTGGATAGTTCTTCAGCAAGATCATCTTGTTCATCCATATTTGATAATACTCATCAAAGGATTCATTTGGTTTCTACTTTATCCCTTCCAAGTCATACAGCTTCACCTGGATCTTGGTATTAAAACTGTAATATTTGATAAAAGTAGCTGAAACAGCTTCCCAATCTAATTGTACCTTCCGATAATGAACTATACCAAGACAATGCCCCTTCTTCAAGTGTGGTCAGAAAGAAATTTATCAATTACTGCTTTGTAGCACCTGCTGTCAACATAACTCGGGCATAGTGATTCACATGAGCTACCGGCAAACCGATACCTTTGCAAGAAGCAATCTTCGGCACTTAAAATCCAATAGGGAAAGTCTCAATGCCTTTGTTTATCATGGCATCCATAATCACACCCCTCTTGGACTTCGTACTAATACTAAAGAAACTACTTCATCAAGCTCTGTGCATTTCGCCATTAACTTTTTTTCTAGTGCAGCTTCAATCTCTTGCAATTTCTCAACACTTACAGAAATATCACCCTTAGATTGGGATGATTCAGCCATCTTTTCTTTCCAGGCCCAGTAACACTGCCTTCGCCTCTAGTCCCTTTTACAACTGCCCTCATCTCCTCTTTTAAAATATCTCTGAAATCCTGTGACTTTAGGAAATCCTTCATAATATTAGCAATGTTTGGTGTCTGATTCACCATCTCAAATTCCTCAACAGATTCTGACTCACTCTCTATCTTAACTGCACTTCTTCCTCCTCAACCCTTGCAGTCTTAGCCTCTTTCCTACCATGCTCTAGCTCTTTCCTTAATGGACTACCCAACTGAAGTTTCTTTCTCTCTAACCTCTTTCCTAATTTCCTTTTCCACGTACGTTCTACTTCAAATCAAACACAAACCATTAGCAATATGGTTGATGATAAATGAATGAAATGACATCGTGAGGAAAATCAAATAAAAATGAACGAATGAATGAATAAATGAGTAATGCACATATGCATGTTATGGAATGACATGTTATGAAACTTGGTTAAAAGTACATGACATATGTGTATCATGCATAATGCTTGAGATTTGTTTGAATATAAATGATAATGTGTATCATGTATAAGGTTTTGCAATTGATATATAGAGCTGGTCTTATACAGGATTTTGGGTATGAATGTATAGAGCTGGTCTTATACGGGATTTTAGATTAGTGTATATGTATAGAGTTGGTCTTATATAAGACTTGGATTTGGTATATAGAGCCAGTCTTATACAGGACTTTGGATTTGGTGTATAGAGCTTGTCTTATATGGGATTTTGAAAATGAACATATAGAGCTGGTATTATACGAGTTTTAGATACGAATGTATAGAGCTAGGTTTATACAAAATTTTAGATATGTGTATAGAGCTGGTCTTATACGGGATTTTGAAAATGAATGCATAGACTTGGTCTTATACGAGGTCTTTGGATTAGCTGTATAGAACTGGTCTTATACAAGGTTTGGATTGGTGCATAGTGCTAGTCTTATACGGAATTTTAGATATATGTATAGAGCTGGTCTTATACGGGATTTTGAAAATGAATGTATAAAGCTAGTCTTATACAAGGTCTTTGGATTAGGTGTATAGAGCTGGTTTTGTACAAGGTTTGGATTGATGTATAGAGCTGGTCTTATATAGGTTTTAGATATGAAATTTGGCTTTATTTGCTTGAATAAAAATGGGAAGCATTTCGGCATATTTTAGGGATTTGAGAAGACATTTTAGCTGTGCTTGGATGGCATTTTGTCTCATTTCGGGGATCTAGGGTTTTTGGAGATTTGGGGATTTGGTGATTTTGGCAATTTAAGGATTCGAAAGATTTAGGAAATTTGGTGATTTAAGAATTTTAGCGCTTTGGAAAATTTAGCGATTTAAGAATTTTAGCGATTTGAGGATATGGCTATTTAGAAAATTTAGCAATTTGTGGATTTGGGAATTTTGAAAATTTGACAGTTTTGGAAATTTAGGGATTTGGTGATTTTGGCAGCGCATTGAGTTTAAAGAAATTATCAATCGGAGAAGCATTTGTCACGCTCTTCGTCATATCCATAGTCAAATTCAGCAGTCTCGGCAACTCTAACCTTTTGCCTCCATATATTAATCGATTATGTTCAAACCACACGATCCCAATAATAGAACATAAAAGTCCCTTCTCTTGCCTTGAAATAGTAGCAAAAATAATCCTAAAGCATTCAAGGCAACTACTACCATCCATCTTATACATTTTTAATATAGGGAAAGCAGCTTTCCACAATTCCTTTGTAAAGCTACTATCCCTAAACAAAAGCAGAAGATAATCGACTCCAAAACCACATAAACAGCACACTGCATCACAATTAATATGTCGAGTTCTAAGAGTTGCTTTGTAAAGGAGGATATTCCAAGCTGCCCCTCACATACAGTGAAGGGCCTTTGGTTGAGGCATATTACGCCATATCTCCCCCCAAAAGGAATTTGGACTTGAAGAAGAAGAGGCTTTGGAAAGCATCGCTAAATTTGAGGGAAAAGTACAACAATATGTTGATTTAACTTAAACATGCTCGTTAGCTGTAAACCTCTAGAAAATAGTATCTTCTTGCACATTTCTTCTTAAAGGCAATCAAACTATAGCATCTACCATATCCTAGAAGAAAACATGGTTAAGGTCTCCATATTCTAGCATCTATCATCATGATTAATAAGACAGTGTACAAAATCCGAGGGAGGAGTATTCTTCAAGCACAATGGTCTCGCACATGGGCTACCATCAATCCAATTACTTCTTGTAATTTACACCCTTGACCCCTCTCCAATTTGCCAACAATAACCACATTTAATAACAAACTTTGCACTCATAAGGCTCCTTTGAAATAAATGAGCCTTTGAGCCCACTAAAGCCAAAAGGATATTACCATGAGGAAAATATTTTGCTCTGCCATCAACCCAATTACTTCTTGTAATTTGCACCCTTGACTCATCTCCAATTCACCAACAATAACCACACTCAATAACAAATTTTGCCTTTATAAGGCTCATCCAAACAAAACTAGCCCTTGAGCCCATCGAAGCCAACAGGATATTAACATAAGGAAAATATTTTGCTCTAGAGAATTGCGAACACATAGAATAGGGCCTCTCAATGATTCTCCACATTTGTTTCACCAGCATGGCTTGATTAAAAGATTATAAATGGAAAAAACCCAACCCTCCTTCCCATTTTGGAAATTCAATGGCAGAAAGCCTAACATAGGCAACAATATTCCATAGTGCTTTGATTTAAATTTCAAAATGATGTATTATCTTTCTTCAAATAATTACTTGCATCTCCTATTTTGAAGAAGCCATCATCAACAAGATTCATTAACTATTTGTTATTTATGTAAAAATTAGAAATTAAAAAGTTAAAAAAAATTCCATACTTAGATAATTTATTTTTTTGTACACACCTAAACACAAATTAATTATCTTTTCACAACAGAATCAAAGTCATTAATTTATCTATCTATATTCTTAAGCATATATTTAGATAACATAAAATTTACCAACAAGAAAAGTATTTACAATAGGAAAATAACTTAGAGAGTTCAAGTAAAAAAATTTTCCCTATTCTATTGCAAATAAGCCAAAAATTAAAAAGGGAAAACCAAACACATAACATACCAATTCTGAAGATTAATTGTAATCTTGTTCCCCAATATCCTCTTTAACATGGCTTATAAGCTTATTGACATCAACAGTTGCATCCACATTATGAGGCATACATCGAGTGTAAACATCATTATCCTCAAGTTGTGTGCAAGTACCCATATCATATAAGTCTCTTGGTTTTGTATGGACCACTTGAAACCATTCTTTGTCCTTTGGATCTTGTACATAAAATACTTGTTTTGCTTGTGATGAGAAAACAAAAGGATCATCTTCTAAGTGGTAGCCTTGATGAACTAACCTAGAAAAATTAACCAAAGTGCAATCATTTTTGTCCTTTTTAACTCCTCTCAAACTTATATCAACCCAATTGCATCTAAATATCACAATTTTGAAATTTCTAAAATAATCTAAATCAATTATATCATTAAGAATCCCACAATAAGAAATCTCATCCATCTCCACAACCACACCTCTATTTTGTGTTTTGTGAGATCTTTCACGACTTTTTGTATGAAACCTAAAACCATTTATCATGAACCCAAAAAACTGCTTGATGACACTATTCAGTCCTCTTGCAATGGATATTATTTCTTTTGAAACATTACTATTGATCATTAATGGAACTAACATATCATATTGAATAAATACATAAATTATTCAATATGTATTTTTTTTATAACTATATGTATCAACCAACCATAAAAATTATTAATCACTAAGAAAATTACATGGTTTACAAGCCATTCTAGAAACTTTTTCATAAGCCACTTCTGCTCAATTTGTTTTGTAGATTGATTCAAATGATATGCTCTTCTTTGATTAGCCAAAAATTCTCTGGTTCAACTTAAAAGATCACTAAATAATACTATTTATTCATCTCCAATGAAATGAAAAATGAATAACCTCTTATAAGGAATATTTGATCATACTGAAGTAACACATAACGATGTATTTGCTCCAATGCCATATTATCAAGAACTATAGTTTCTATTTTACCTATGGTTCGTCCTTCTATTGAGAACATATACTTTTCAACACTATCAACATGATCAAAAATTTGCTGTGAGTGATTGAAATTCATTTCAATTCCTTTAAGATATCGTGAATAAAATGTCAAACATTCATCTGTAAAATAACCTTTTGCAATTGAACCCTCTGGATGTGCTTTATTTCAGCCATTTGAATTAAACCAAACCAAGTCCTTTTTAATTTTGGAATTCACAAATGAAATTAACAATTAGTACTATAAAAAAAACATGGTAACAAATTAAAAACAAAATAAGGAGATATAAAATAAATTTAAAGATACAAGATGCTAGTATTAAATAGAAAATTTAGCATGTTGGTTTGTAAAATATAAAACGGGAATTAAAGAATTTATCTTCATCAAACTTTATGAATCAAACACAATAGTGTTTTATGTACAATCATCCACCACATTATCATGTTATTTACCATTTATTCTGCATGGAACTAATCAAGTATGACAAAAGAAAGTAATACTAAACACAGCCAAATCTAGGAGAATATTATAAAGCTTCAAGTATGAGAATTTCAATTTATTCATAATAAGAATGTTTGAATTTAAGTCTAATTCAATAACAATCATATATTAATATAGACACATTATGATCCACCAATATTGTCCTTAATCATACTAAGAAATATTACTAAGTATACCAAGGTATTCAATGCATAATCAAACATTTAAGAAACTATAAGCAAATATCAAACCTTTTTATTAGAAACATCCATCTGTAATGCATGGGACCTCTAAGTTTGGCTTCTACAACTAAATGTATTGTCAAGTGAACCATAATGGTGAAAAAGCTCGAAAGAAATGTCTTCTCTAATCGACAAAGTGTTTCGACCACTTTCGCTTCTAAATGATCAAGTTCATCTAGATTGAGGGCCTTGCAACATAATACCTTAAAAAATGAGCATAACTCAATCACAACAATAACTACTTGACGAGTCAAACAATATCTTAAAGTAATAGGCAAAATGTTTTGCATCAGAACATGAGCATCATGACTCTTCATATTATAATTTTACTCTCCTTCAAGTTTACACATCTTGAAATGTTTGAAGCATAACCATCGAGAACCTTTATATGTTTCAAAATAGTCAAGAATAATTCTTTCTTTACTGAATCATCTTGAAATGTTTGAAGCATAACCATCGAGAACCTTCATATGTTTCAAAATAGTCAAGAATAATTCTTTCTTTACTGAATACATCGCGTAACATGAATTTGGCAAATGAATATGACCATTATGTTTAGTTAGATGAAGATCATGTCTAATGCCCATATCAACTAAATCAAGCCTTACTTTATAGTTGTCTTTACTCTTGCCATCAAGATTAAGAAAAGTGCCAATCAAATTATCACAAATGTTTTTCTCAATGTGTATGACTGTTGGGAAATGCCCTAGTCCGAAGGCATTAGTCCATGATTTTATCATACATTGCTAGATCTTTATGGATTTATGTATGAACATTTGTGTTATTAAAGAAAGGCGTAATCTATTTTTTATAACTTGTGCAATAAATGTAAATAGAGTATCCAATGATCATATCCACATATATGTTGTCAAGTGTCATACACTTGGCAGTGAGACCATGAATAGGAAAACGATATAACCATAAAGCGATCCCTAGTCTGTTCTAGTCATGGGAATGAATGAAACATAAGACTAGCATTATCTTGATTTTATGGTGGTGTCTTACCAGCCTTAGTACATGGATTGTCAATCAGGTACATGGGTACAGGTAATGGGACATGGTACTGGATAGATCCACTAACAAGAAATCCACATGGTATAGTATCACAAGTGATTCTCGTGTAGTACTTATATTGGATCCTTTGACCTGACCATATTATGGAGTTGTATATGAACTCACACACTTTGACGTGTGCCTAAAAGGCTTGTAACAGGGCGCCAAGTATAGGTACGATTGGGTGTGTTAGTAAGCGTGGCAAGGCCATGAATGTGCAGAAGGGATATGTCACTCAGTGATTCATTGAGAAGATATCATCGGCCCCTTGATGAGTGGGACTGATAAGAGTGTAGCCACACCCAAATAAGTTGGAACTTATTTGAAAGCACCAGTTCGCTCGGTATCAAGTAAATGTCCGGACACAAAAGTGGGTTATAATACCATGCCTCCGTGTTGGACTCTGATAACAATGACGTGGGACATATAAATTATACGACAGGGCTACGACTTCTGTTAGACTATAGTCTCTGTCTTAATTAGGGGCTGTAATGGTTTCTTCAAGCCCAACTACGATCTGTGAGCCATGGGCCCATTGCCAACATAAAGACGGGCCCATAAGATCGTACACATTGAACGTCTAAGCAAATAATTCATGGATCACTTATATACTTAGAGTATATTAAGCTGCAAGGAGAGTTATTAATTGAATTATAGATCAATTGGATTGATCAAAATGATTTAATGAATTCGGATTGAATATTTCATAAGATTAATTTTATGAATTAATTTCACGGTTGGAAATTAAACTTATATATATATATATATATATATATATATATATATATATATATATATATATATATATATATATATATATATAGGTTTATATATATATATTATTTTTTAAGTCCAATCTAATTAATTATTGGGCTAATTTTAATAGACCAATTATATTTAATTAACATGTTATAAATTATATTATATGGCATGATTTAATTTATATACATGAAAACCTAAGGTAAATTAATTAGACCCAAGGTTTAAGTGCTATATAAGCTCGTTTAATAAAGTCAACTCCCCTAACCTAATTTCTTGTTAGAAATTTCGACCCCTCTCCTTCTCCCTTGCTCCTGTTAGGACGCTAGCAGGGGTATTGGCTCTAGAGGTGTTCCGTGCACGTGAGCATGGAGGAAATCTTGTATGGTTTCTACAAATGTCTCTAAAAGAGATGGAAAAGGTGAGATCTATATCTCTTGTTCTTTTCGTTATTTTGATTTTGATTTCATCCACATAAGTTTGTGGATCCGGTTTCGAGAGAAATGAAAATCGATTTCGTTGCATTAAATTCATTTCTTGAGGACGAATCCCAACAATGACATCCAAGTTATGATGAAGAAAATTGAACTCCTAATAAGGAAGATCGAAGAATATACTTCTTTTCTTCTATAAAAATTGTATTAAATCTCCATCAACCTTAATATTTTCATCAAGAAAAGTATTTACATCTTTAAAACGCATTGTGTCATTAATAGCACTAGATTGTTGACCTATTAGTTGACTTATAGAACCCTTATTTTGTTCTCTATTATGTTTTGTGTTTGATTTCTTTGCTTTTCCATAAACAAAATTCATATCACGAAACTATCTTAAAACTTAAGAACCAAAAGGTCGCAATGGCGTTGGTCGTAACTCCTCCGTGACATCAAATTGATCCTTTTCATATCGAAAAGGATGATCATGCCTTTACCACCTACGATGACCCATGTAACCAAATTTTACCCCATTTGTTAACCATTTTGAATGAGTTGATTCCTCGCAAGATGGACAAGCACATCCCTTAGTGCTCCAACCAGATAAATTGGCATAAGAAGGAAAATCATTAATTAGCCACATTAGTGCAGCTAGTAACTTAAAGTTTTCCTTAGTATAAGAATCAAATGCATCCACACCATTCCATAACTACTTCAATCCATCAATCAAAGGGAGTAGAAAATTGTCAATGTCATTTCCCGACTCCTTCTCTCCCGAATTAACCATGGACAATATTAATGATGATTGTTTCCTACAAGCTCATGGTTCTAAGTTGTAAAGAATCAAGACAACTGGCCAAGTACTATATATGGTATTCATGGTTCGAAAATGATTGAAACCATCATAGCTAAGCCAAGCCGCACACTATAAGGATCTGATGCAATCCAAGCTAATGCATCTACTGGGTGCCTCAGTTTGTCATCCTTGTTCCTTCCTTCATATTGCCACCTCATGGAAGAAGTGGTTTTTGCTGACATATAAAGCCTTTTCAGCTTTGGTATCAAAGGAAAATATCGCAAGACTTTAGTTGCCTTTATCTTGTATGTTTTGTCTTTCTCATCTTCCATTGTATTACCATCCTTATCATTGTTAACTACCCATCTTGACAATGAACATATATTACAATATTTGGACAAGCATCAATTTTCTCATGCCTCAATCATGATTCCTTGATTACTTTCTTTGCTTTATAGTACGTTGATGGTAAATAAGTGTTGCTCAAAAATACGACAACCAATAGTTCCAGCAACATGTTAAAATACTTGCCAGGCCAACCATCTAAACACTTACTATGAAACAATCTCAACACAAATGATATTCTTATGAATCTCGTACATCCTGGATATAACTCTTCATCACAATCTTGCATTAGTCGCCTAAATCTTTCATTTGTATTTGACAATGGTTTGTTAAGAGGATCCTCATTTGTTGAATGATAATTGTTTTGCATTTCTTTGGATGAACCCGAAGTCGGTGAATCATTGGAATCGCCGTCATCCGATAAAACTCCAAGTGCATCTCTAAAAAGGCCTTGTATTTCATAATTTCCACTAAGATTTGATGTGCCTAGTACTATTTGTAGCATTATAAAAATAGGTTGATCATTCGATGATGATAATCCATCTGACTCGCCATGAAATACCTATTTTATATCATTATAATATACCGTTCCATAATAGGTGCTCATGAATAATTTATGCATCATATGAATATCTATTGTAACATTTCTTACATGGGCAATAAATTAGTCCACTGACCACTGATTTGTCAACTGTGAACTTGACAAAGTTAGATTCACCATTTAAATATGCCACACATGATTTAGACTCATTTATCCAACTTTTGTCCATTTTGAATATCTAATAAAAAGGAAAAAAAAGAAGAAATTTAACTTAGAAGTGCAAAAACCCCTAGTCAGGCCTAAATATACTATCATAACAAAAATCATATTTCCGTAATCATATATGAGAAAATTTTAATCAAGCATAAGATAGGAATTGATCATAAAACCTAATTAAGGAGTATAAATGCATGCTATAAATTAAAGTAAAAAACATGGCAGGGAAAGAAATAATACAAATTTGAGGATCAACAATCTAATAAAAGAATATATGTTAAAAAAAACACAATTTAAAAAATATATCAACTTGACATTACACTTTAGTGTAGAAAATAAGTCCCACTACCACTTTAAAAATTTAAAACATAATTGATTAATATATGCTATAGAAAATAATCCCCATTACCACTTTTCATTCTTGGTGGCAAGGTGATAGTGATTGTTATAAGACACATTAGATGATCCATCACTCTTTGTAAGCAAGTACTATTGATGGATTCAAGTAAATCCTTCGGATGATCCAGGTCCGGGTTACTACTCTGACCGGATCTGATATTGCTCCTGCAAGATAAAAAAGATGAGACACCGGTAACCTCTGGGGTAGACTCTGATGCCTAAGTCAGTATGCTTATTGTAGATTGTGAGTTTTTAGGGAATAGAATAGAATGGAATGGAATCCATCTACCTCAAAAGAACACCCTCCTTTTATAGGAGAAGTGGTAGAGTTTGATTGGTATTGAAGGAGCTTACCAATCCAACTTCCAGCCAATCTGAAAGATCAATCTCAGAGGGTCCACGTGGGGAATGTCCTTGCCCTAGTAAAACACGGGGAGTAGACTCCTAATTGGACACTTCCTCTTTCCTCCTAGAATCTCTCCGCAGATCGAGGGAGCTTAATCCGAATCTATTCAGGGGAAGTTAGGATCCGGATGTGGTAACCGGCTTATTTAATCGGGTGAGGGTATCTGAGTCCGGACTACCGGATGTCATCAGAAGTCCCCCCCCCCGAGTCAGAGAAAAACCTTTTTAGGGTTTAACGCCTAAAACCCTGCCTAGGAGTGCGTGCTTACCCACTATCTGCCACGTACTGAGTAGCTGCAGAGACACGACCTTTGATTTGACTCCCAGTTTTCAAACATTGCAACCGTTCGATTTCCTACCAAAAGGCTATTTAATTTGCTGATTTTGGCTCTGAGCATTATTCTGTGTTTCTTAGCATTTCCACAACCCAATGCCAGTAAGTTTTCTCTTCCTCCCTCTGCTGCTTATTTTGTCTGCATTTTTCTTCTGTTCCCTGTTCTTAGTACTAGGGTGAAAGCTTCTAGTTTGTTGGTTGGAGTTAAAGGTTCTTTGAGTTATTCTTGGACTTCCAGTACTGCTCCTCGCTCCGTATCCCCTTCTGTAGAGGTGGATTCCGACGCCGCCAGGCTTTCTTCGTCGAAGTCTTCTGAGAGAACCCGTTCTGCTGGAGAGACCAGTGCACCGATATACCTCCTTGAGTCCTTTCAGGCGGTTGGGAATGCCATAGGGAGAACCCTTACCCCTAGGATATCAGAAATGGCCTCTTCCATCACCTTCCGTGAGATACATCAATTGGCTTCCAACTATCCCTGGTTGGAAGCCTGTGAGTGCCTTATCCCTGCTTCTAGCCAGAGGGTTCACCTTCCTCCACCTGGCTATTTCTCCATCTATCTCCATCGTGTTGTGGGCAGGTTCACCTACCCGCTTCCGGAGGGGATCTGTGCCATCCTGAACCTGTACAAGGTGTGTCCGGCTTAGCTTCACCCAAATGTCATGGAAGATGTATGCGCCACGTATTGGTTATGCGGTAACCTAAGCATCCGGTAGATCGGTGCCCTCTTCCAGCACATCGCCACTCTTGTTCTCCGGCACATAAACAGCGGCCACCTTACTATGGCTAAAGGGCCTCTTTTCCCTTTTTTCTGGACATACTTCATCGGTGAAGGGGTTCAATGGCCTTTTTTTCTTTATAAAGTTGAAGGATAATGTTCCTTCCTTTCCCACTGCCTGGTCTTTCCAGTCGGCAAGTGAAATGCGGGGGGAAAAAGATAAGCTCTCGCCCCAAGAACAGGCTCACCTGGATTTGCTGACGGCCGTCCCGACTCAATACTGGAAGCTTCAGTATGCCACCAGGACTTTCCGTCAAGGGTTGCCTTTGGCAGCCCTTGATGACCGGATCGGTCTTTTAGTGTTCTTTAATGATCCCTTAGAGGGCCGAGGTATTTGTTTATACTTATTTTTGTATTTTCCCTTTATGGTAGGGATGTCACTTGCTGATACTGTTGCAGCCTTGCGTGCCCGGAGGAGCGGATCGAAGGCGTCGACTGCTGTTGCCGCACTGGTCCCAGCCATCTCTTCTGCCGGTCCCACGGATCCGATGGATATTCTTAGTGGGAGCGTGGGGCCCGCCCCTACAAGTAAGAAAAGGTCTGGTGTTCCCACATCCGGTTCATATAAAGGGAAGAAAACCTGAGTGGTATATTCTTCCTGTTCTCTTTTCTTTTTAGGTGATACCAGGTTGTGGTACTCAATTTTCCTTGCTTTACAGGAGGTAGCGCCTGATTTCTCTGGTCCGGTAAATACCGATAGCCCAATCCGGGATATCCTTCTTTCAAAATTTGGCAAGGATGCCAGTTTGGCCGATCCACTGGTACAACTGGAGCTAAGCAACGGGATGTACCTCCCAGCTGACTCCTCCCGGATGAAGAATCTGACTAACCAGATTATCGGGACTCGGGTCCTGAGCAAGCTATACACAGTAAGTCCTGAACTTTTCTCCTCATCATCTGGCTGTATATAATTCTTTGGTTTTGTACTTGTAGGCCATCCCTTTCCTCTACGAGGAGCTGAAGAGAGTGGAAGAGAAGGATCGTATCTACGATCAGAGTATTGCCGGTGCTCTAGAGAGAAAAAAGCTGGAAGAGGGTTTGGCTAAGGTAAAAGCAGAAGCCGAGCAGCAAAAGAAGGCTCTCGATGCTGCTGCCGTTGAGAGTGCGGCCCTTAAACGCTATCTTTAACTGGCCAAAACGGCCCTTGAGCAGGAGAAGAAATCCCGCGAGAGAGACCGGGTGGTGGCAGAGGAGAAGTTGAAGGAAAAGACCTTCACATACGGGCGTCTTGCCCTTTTGTATGACGATTGCATCCTTCAAAGGTGCTCTAA
Source organism: Euphorbia tirucalli (assembly GCA_039660915.1). NCBI lineage: Eukaryota > Viridiplantae > Streptophyta > Magnoliopsida > Malpighiales > Euphorbiaceae > Euphorbia > Euphorbia tirucalli. The sequence goes on along the minus strand of CM077637.1, from coordinate 24,906,914 downwards.
GGTTCACCCTGATCTGTCTTTTGGCGACATAGAGGTGGACTTTCCTGATGAAGCGGATCTCCCTGAGGAGGAAGAGGATGCTCCCCCTGTTGTCTCAGTGCCCGAAGAAGGATCAGTCGAGTGATCCGGGGATCAGGCTAGAACGTAGGATCCTTTTAACATTTTTGTAAATGTAATCATTTCCTGTAACGGGGCATTAATGAAATGGAACATTCTTCTTGTGATACGGTTTTATTTTAGTTTTAGCATTTTTGGTGTTTGAAAGCAAACTTAATGTAAGCATTAAACGTGTTCAGAAGCGAATCTACTTGTGACGGCTATTGATTGAAGCTGGGTTTAGATTGTCATTCGGAATCGAATGTTTAGCTAAGACAGCAATTTTACCGAAAGCGAATAAAAATGGTCAAGTATAGAAAGAATATATTCGAAAGCGAATTTCAATTAAGTATAAAGATACAGCATTAGAGCTATAGTTGCCTCGTTAAAAACCTCAGCAAGGAAAACCCTGTGGGAAAAAACCGCTGCCGAGGGAAAAAGAGTGCAACATGCTTTACTGGTGATATTTTCTAAGTGCTCTTGAATTCCATGTGTGTGGAATGTCTCTTCCGTCCATATGGCATAATTTATATGTGGCCGATCCTAGAGCCTTATCGATCCGGTACGGTCCCTCCCATTTGACAGCTAGCTTTCCTTTTCCTTCCCTAGCTTAGGAGGCTTCCACGTCTCGCAGCACAAGGTATCCTGGCTGGAAGGCTACCGCCCTTACTTTCTTGTCATGGTATCAAGCGACTTTATTTTTGTATGCTGCCATGAGGACAAAGGCCCTCTCTCTTCTTTCCTCCAGTGAGTCCAAGTGAAAACGGAGGTTGATGTCATTCTGAGTTTCACTATAGTATGTCACCCGGTCACTTGGGGAGCCTATTTCCACCGGGATCACTGCTTCAGTACCGTATGTTAGGGCGAAGGGAGTCTCCCCTATGGCTCGTCTTGGGGTGGTTCTATATGTCCATAGTACGCTGTTAAGCTCTTCAGCCCATGCTCCCTTATGGCCCTCCAACCTTTTCTTGATGCCATCACATATGGTGCTGTTGGTAACCTCTGTCATGCCGTTGCTCTGCGGATGTGCAACTGAGCTACACTCTTTGAATTTTCTAGAGGTGAATTGGGTCCCATTATCCGTGATGATTGCGTTCGGTATGCCGAACCTTCCTAGGATGTATTCCTTCACAAAGGTCGTTACTTTTTCAGGAGTGATGGTGGAGAGAGGTTTTGCTTCCACCCATTTGGTGAAGTGATCAACCGCAATAATTATCCACTTCCTCGGTCTACTTGCTTCCGGCATCGGGCCCACGAGGTCGATCCCCCATGTGGAAAAAGGCCAAGCTGTTAGGATGGGCTATTGTTCCGCCGGGGGTTGGTTGGCTTTCTTGGCGTGCACTTGGCACTGGTGACAAGTAGAGATGTAGGCGTATGCGTCTTCTTTCATTGTTTCCCAGAAGTACCCTATGAGCATTGCTCTGTGGACTATAGTTTGGGTGGCCTGATGTGACCCGCGAATCCCCTCGTGGAGTTCTCTCAACATGTAGTTCCCTTCTTCTGGGGAGACGCACTTCATCCAAGGGCGACTGAAAAACTTGCGGTAAAGCTGTCCGCCTATAATAGCATACCTGGCAGATTTTCTCGAAATTCGGTGAGCCGTTGATTCATCTTCTGGTAATATCCCCTCTTTTAGGAAGTCAATGATAGGTTTTATCCAGCACGCTCTACTGTGGTCTATCATCAAGGCTTCGTTTTGCTCTTTGCTAGAGTGTGATTGTACCTTGTATAGACAGTATTGATGTTGCCACTCTTCTTTGCTGGAGGCAGCTTTAGCGAGGTCGTCCGCCAAGCTGTTGGCTTCCTGGGGTATGTTTTCTATCTTCCATATTGTTCCTTGCACCTCAATCTGTTTTAATAATCTTCGGACCGCGCCCAAGTATCCTTTCATGGCCGGGTCTCGCACTTCAAAGTGCTTGTTTATCTGGTTTGACACCAATCTTGAGTTGCTAAGTATCCGAACCCTGTCTGGCCCTATCTCTTTGATCAGTTCGAGTCCTTTGATCATCGCCTCGTATTTTTCTGCGTTATTTGTCGTTGGAAAGTCCAACTTCACTGCATAGTGGAGTCGGATCTTGTTTGGTCCCTTGATATATATGCCTGCTCCAGCCCCTTCCTTTGACAACGCTCCGTCCACAAAGACATCCCATTCTTCAGATGGAGGTGTTGAGTTGTGCTCGAGCTCTTTGAATTCTATTACGAAGTCTGCCAGGATTTGAGCTCTCAAGGCTTGTCTGGTTTCGAATCTGATGTCGAATTCTCCTAAACGTATCGCCCATTCCGCCAATCTCCCGGATGTTTCAGGCCTTTGCAGCACCTTTCTGAGTGGGAACCCTGTTCTAACGATGATGGTATACGCCTGGAAGTAGGGCCTTAGTCTGTTGGCTGCAGATAGCAGGGCTAGTGCCAGTTTCTCAATATTGGGATATCTTATCTCCACCCCTCGTAGTACCTTACTGGTGTAATACACTGGATATTGCTGTCCGCCCTCTTCTCTTACTAGAACCAATCCGACGGCTTCTTCAACAGCTGCTAAGTATACATATAATTTTTCTCCCGGTACCGGTCTGCTCAGCAGCGGGGGCGATGTGAGGAACTGCTTCAGTTGGTCAAATGCCTCATGGCACTCCTTATCCCATTTGAAGGCCTGCCCTTTCTTAAGCGCTTTGTAAAATGGTATGCATCTTTTTACGGAGAATGAGATGAACCTTCCTAGGGCAGTGACTCTTCCGTTTAGCTTTTGGATGTCGTTGAGGGTCTTGGGTGGAGTCATCTCTAACACTACTTTTATCTTCTCCGGGTTTGCTTCAATCCCCCTTTGTGAGATCATGAAACCCAGGAATTTACCACCCCATACTCCGAATATGCATTTTTCCGGATTGAGCTTGAGTCTGTGCTTCTGGAGGATGGAGAATGCCTCCCTTAAATCTCTGGGGTGCTCATTCAGGGTCCGGCTCTTGACAATCATGTCGTCTACATATACTTCGACCATCCTCCTAATCAAATCTTTAAACATACCATTCACCAATCTCTGGTAGGTGGCTCCTGCGTTTTTTAATCCGAAGGGCATAACCTGGTAACAGTATGTCCCTTTGTGCATTATAAAAGAGGTTTTCTCTTGATCCTCCAGGTCCATGGGTATCTGGTGATATCCGGATGCTGCGTCAAGACACAAATATATGGCGTATCCGGCAGTCGAATTGACCAGTTGGTCAATGTTGGGTAGCGGGTAGCTGTCTTTGGGACATGCCTTGTTAAGGTCGGTGAAGTCGACGTACATGCACCATTTTCCACTTGTCTTCTTAACCATTATGATATTCACCAGCCATTTGGGGTATTCAACTTCCCGGATGTGCCCTGCCTTAAGTAGCCTCTGGATCTCTTCCTCGATTGCCTTCTGTCTTTTTGGTGCATACTTTTGCCTCTTCTGGACCACTTGAGTTGCTTCCAGGTTTACATTAAGTGAGTGTTTCATGATTTCTGCGGGTACTCTTTCTATGTCACTGATTTTCCAGGTGAATGTGCTCTGCTCTTCTTTTATTACTTGTATGATCTGCTCCTTGATGCCACTATCCAGCTCTTGGGATATCCATACGTTCCTGTCTGACGCGATTGTTAGTGTTTCCAATTTGTCCACCAGTTCTGTCTTTCTTTCCTCTTCCTCCGGGCTTCTCTCTGGTTGCAGAGAAGCGAGGTATGTTCTTTGGGCTATCTGCTAGCTCCCTCTGGCTATCGCCCATCTGAAAGCGGTGGGTATTTGCAACGTCAGATAACGGATTGATAAGACCGCCTCTGACTCTGAGAGAAGTGGTCTCCCTAGTATGGCGTTGTATGCCAGTGGAGAATCTATTATGGTGAAATCTGCCTTTGTCCTCCATACGTGTTTCTCGTCCCCTATTTCCATGTCCAACGTTACCTGACCTGTCACTGATACAGTGTGTCCACTGACGCCGACTATGGGGCATGGACCGGATGGATTCAACTGGGCGCTACTCTTAACTTCTCTATTGCATGTTTGGTAATGATGTTGGTTGAGCTTCCCATGTCCACCAGGATACGCTTGACCAGGTAATCCTCGATCTCTGCTTCCATGACTAGGGCATCTGTGTGGCCCGGTTGTACTCTGTTCTCTAAGAAGGGAGGGTTAGGCTTGATGTCCTTTTCGGTTTCTTTGACTCTTTTGACCTTTTTAGCCAGTGGATCTCCTCCTACTATCACCATGACCACTCCTTTCGTTCTTTTGGTCGGTTGGCACTTTTCATCAGCCAGTCGTTTTGGTTCCTCTTTGCCTTTCTTCTCCACAAACTTTCAGAGCCTGCCTCTCTTTATCAGCTCCTCGATGTCCTCGGTCAACCGCTTGCAGTCGTCCGTGTCATGGCCGTTTACGCGGTGGTATTTACAGAATGCTCTCTCGTCTTCTCCCATAAGCTACCCTCTCCTGGCTTCCGGGTAGGATAGGCTCTTCTTGTCTCTGCTTTTCTCGACCGCTATTAGCACCTCACGTAGCGGCCGGTTAAGGGGTGTGAATTCTCTTGGTCTATGGTCCCTCCTGTCCCTCCTGGACTGCCTATCTTCTGATCTCCTATCTCCTTCTTTATTAGGCCGGACCGGTGCATCCACTTCGTCAAGTTCTATGAAATTCTTTGCCGTAGAGATCATCTAGGTTATATTTTGGGGCTTCCTCAGGACCAGGTCTGCCCTTAGTCTTTCATTAGTTGTGTTGGTGATCAGTGCTTCTAGAGCCGTATGGAAATCCAATCTCCGAATCTCCACAGTTGCTAGGTTGAATCGGTCGACAAATTCTCGGAGGGACTCTCCTTGCCTCTATTTTACATCGTGTAAGGTTCTACTAGCTGTTCCGGTGGGAACCAAACCGTAGAATTTGGTGCAGAATTGCTCCCTGAGCTGTTCCTAACTATTAAATGAGGTCGGTTCTAGCGTTTCGAACCAATACGAAGCCGGACCCACCAGTGTTGATGAGAATAATCTGCACATTAATCCCTCATTGGCCCCAGCTATCTCCATCCTGTTTTTGTAGTTTCTTGAGTGGACATAGGGGTCTGTTTTTCCATTATAATTTTCGAAATTCAGCTGTTTGAATTTGGGATCGCATGGCATGTTCAGGATCCGGTTGGTGAAACAGGATCCTCCGCTTTCTAACAAAGGCTCTTGTATGGGCACTGAGAATCGAGAGAAGTAATGTTTGAATAATGCCATCATCTTTGGGTCATCCGCTCCTTCTGGCGTAGGTGTTGCTATTTGTGCTAGAGGTGGACCCAACATGTACCCGTGGGTAGGATGATAGGTAGGCGAGGGTGTCTGGACCAGGGTCTGGAAGTTGGGTAGCCTGGTTTGTGACATCGTTGGAGCCAGTGCTGCCCCCATCATTGTATGTTGGGTTGTGAGTTCCCCATATCCAGGAAAGATCATGTTTGGCTGATTTATCTACCTGGCGTCTCCTGCGAAGGCGTGTACTGGGTTTCTCGTCGGCGGGGCCATGGTGTACTCTGGTAGTGGGAAAAGGTTCCTGGCCACTCTCGTTTCCAGGCTGTCAATTCCTGTGATTAGAGGAGACGTGCTGCTGCTGATGGTTGGTCCAACCATGCCATAATTTTGAATTTGAAGAAACGCCTGCCTCAGGTCTCTGGCATCGGTGGGGCTCAGGTTGCTGGCTATGCGATTGATTACCACTGCTTAGGGAGACATGGATGAGTTCAACGTCGCCGGTGGAGTTGTGGTTGTGAGAGAATCATCTCCCAAAGTGTCTGAAGTCATGTTAGCGGAACTTGAATTCATGATCAGTCGTTCCACGCTCACCGCACCAAATGATGGATTCAAGTAAATCTTTCGGATGATCTGGGTCTGGGTTACTACTCTGACTGGATCTGATATTGCTCCTGGAAGATAGAAAAGATGAGACACCGGTAACCTCTAGGGTAGACTCCGATGCCTAAGTTAGTATGCTTATTGTAGATTGTGAGTTTTTGGGGAATAGAATAGAATAGAATGGAATCCATCTACCTCAAAAGAACACCCTCCTTTTATTGGAGGAGTGGTAGAGTTGGAGTGGTATTGAAGGAGCTTACCAATCCAACTTCCAGCCAATCTAAAAGATCAATCTCAGAGGGTCCATGTGGGGAGTATCCTTGCCCTAGTAAAACACGGGGAGTAGACTCCTAATTGGACACTTCCTCTTTCCTCCTAGAATCTCTCCGCGGATCGAGGGAGCTTAATCCGAATCTGTTCAGGGGAAGTTAGGATCTGGATGTGGTAACTGGCTTCTTTAACCAGGTGAGGGTATCTGAGTCCGGACTGCCGGATGGCACCGGACCAGATGTCATCAACTATTAACATGCACAGTAAATGAAAATAACATGTACAGTTTTTATACATACACTTACTCTCTTAATTAAAACTCACTTTAGAAGCAACATAATAACAAAGCAATTGTATTTATTTGCTCTACCTGCATCACTAATTCAGTAGTATTATTTTCTATTTTCTCTAAATAATTCCTCCTTTAAGTTATTGTTGAAATTCTATACTTTTTCTTTCATTACACATAACGTCGTCATTACAGAGTAAGAGATTTGTATGCAAATAAATGCAAAATAATATCTTACCATTCAAGAGCATAAATTATATTAAGTCCTAAGTTTAGCATAAACAATAACCCCAAAGTTTCTTAAAATCCCCAAATTACAACTAAATCTCAAATCCATTTAACCTAAATCCTAAATGCCATTAAATCTCAAATCCGTCAAGCCTCAATTCAGTTTAAATGTAGTAATTCCTGTCTAATTTTCAAAAAATTAAAACAATACCAGATAATCATATTCAAGAAATAGTCTACCTGGGTCTAGTTGGTGCCCTTACCACTCTAGATTACTCCCACTATCTTGTGTTCAACTCTAAGTTTAGGTTTCACAAATTTAGAAAAAAGAAATTAAAGGAAAAAAATGACAGACAAAATCGGTGATTTGAAACTCAAAACAACCCAATATAATTACCTAAAGGAATGGTCTAAAAACTAGATGCCAATCACTGCATTCCCATAGTTTGAATCATTGATTTGGATGTAGAAGATGATGAGACAACAAAATTTCGATTGATAAATTATGTGATTTGGAGATTGTGTGGCCGAGAATTGCGATTAGGCAAAAGAGAAATTTTGAGAAAGAGGGTAAGAATGAGTTGTTCTACTTGGAATTTCAATCCAATGAGAACGTTGCATTTTGGATTCCTGTAATTTTATCAATTGTCCACTGGTGTGAATAAAATTGTGGAACTTTTATCTCTAGTTTTCCTTTGGATTTAATTTTTTTTTTTTTAGAATTTATTCAAACTAAGTAAAATGTTGATAAACACTTGTAGATAGAATCATTAATTACGTATTAATATTTTAATTTCAATTTTAATCATATTATATGAGTCTATCTACATATTCTGATATTATCAAATATTCAATTTGAATTAACAAAAAAATTTAGATAAATTATAATTTGATAATGCAACAATAATTGAGAAATTAGTACCTAAAATAATTAATGCAACATATAATAAAGAATTTAATAGAATGCAATTAATAACAATAATTTTAGTATAATCCAAATTTCAATGAAATATTAAAAAAATTATATTCGCTAGTGAAAGAAATTATAAATAAGATAAAAAAATAATTTGATCTTCAATCAAATATAATGATAAACTAAACAAACAAGAAGAAAATACATTATAAGTAGAATGGCCAGCTAAATGTAAGAAAGAGAGCCAATTTGTCGCAATTTAATTTTGATGTGTTAGTTTAAAAATTAGTCACACCACAAAAAAGAATTGAAAAAAAAAGTTAACAGAAATAAGAAGTGGACAAAATAACCAGAACCAAAGTCAATTATTAAATAATGCAACCAATCGAAAAAATAATGCAGCCAATCGAAATTCTCAACCGAATAAATTTAAAGCAGTAAAAAAAAAGTCTTAAAACAAAAAAAAAAATTCTGAACAAGAGACAGTAATGCTCGCTAAGCTTTATTTTTTTTGTTCTTTTCATTTTCTAGGCGCAACCTGAAAACCTTGAGAATCTGTGCAGCGAATTTGAACTGAAAAATAAAACACAAAAACTAAATGATATTTACATTTATATAAATTAAGTATAAATACTATATCACTACTTATGAAATTACTAACCGCAAGCAAATTATTATCGAAACGAGATAGCTTGGCATTGATTACGTCCATATTCTTTTGGAGATCAGCCATCTTAAATTCATGTTCAACCTTCATTTCTCTAATTTTACCTTTGTGATAATTCTTCATTTCTATCATCTTTTGCTCATAATATTCTTTCAAATCTGCAATCTTCAACTCATAATTGTCTTGAATTCATCGATTTACCTTTGAAGCACAAAATCATGATGAACTCTTTTCCTTAGTTGAAAATCATGTCCAAAAAATTGTTTTATAGTAACTCCAAATCCATATGCTCTAACTCGGCTATACTGGTGATTTTCAATTATTTCATTGTATACATCATCCTTAATAGTATTAAGATTGGAATTTTCAGATGTTGCAACACGTTTAGCAACCATGTTGTTAGCTTTTTCCTGTTTTATTATTTAAAATAATAAACATATGCTTAATATAATTATAAATTGACCATATAAAACATTCAATTTTAACATTTTTATTTAAAAAATTTATCATAAGCTCTTGCTTTTGTTTGTTAACAAAACTTCCATTTTCTTTTTTATGGGTGATTTCGAAAAACCCAATTTGTCTTGGTTCTTTTCCATGAGCCACCTCCTATTATGTCATTAAATTAAGTAGTTATTTTTTTTTTTTAACTAAAGAGACTTGTAAATAAATTTATACTTCAAAATTTATATTAACCATAAAATTAAAATAAAAACTCATATATTCGTCTCTTTTTCTTGCAAAACTCTTTGAGCCAATCGTATGCAATGTTGTATTTTGAGATCGTGCTTTCTTGCCTTTTTCTGAAAGACTCTAAAAAAACACAACTATGAAATTGATTTCTAGTATGTATGATTGTGGGTCCCAATGACTAGCTATATTCAAGAGGAGTGTGAATTGAATAATCAACAAATAATGGTCAATAATATCCAACACAATATACTTGTAATAGAATGTGGAATTATAAGATACAAGTATTTTATAATTGTCAACAAGTATCACCTTAAGCACAAAATCAACAAGCATAAAGAATATAGCTTTAATAATTAAAATGCTTGCAAGTAAATAGGATAGAGTTTAGAGAGATTGTGATTAAGAGATTTACAGAGGTTCGGCGACTCCAGCCTAGTCCTCTCCTTAAGCTTCACCACTTAAGAGTTCCACTATGATCTTTTTGAATAGGCAAGAATCAAGCCTTGGTGCTTTACAACTTAAAGCTACCCGAATAAGTAAATCCCCTTACTTATTCACCTTAATTTTTCACTAGGAAATTAAAAAACTTTACCTCTAATTTTTACAAGCTTAATTAGGAAACTTATCACCCTCAATTTTGAAGCTTAATTGAGAAATCTTACAATGTCTATTTTCAAGCTCAATAGACAAACTCAAGGTGTTTGTAAATATAAGAATTCGGTATGGTAACACACTTGTGATCTTCCAAAATACAACACAAAGATATCAACTTGGTTTGGTAATTGTGTGTTGTAGAAAAGACTTGGAAGAAACTTGGTTTGAAGCTCAAAACATTCAAATCTTTTAGAGAGAGGAGTTGATTGCTTAGAGTGAGAATGCTTGTGATCAATATTAAGTTTCTTAATCTCTTAAACTGATTTGAGCTTCTTTTTGTACGCAAATATCCAAAAACTAGTCATTACTCCCATTTAGAAACTAGCCATTATTTTTGTCTCATAGTGACTGGCTTTTACTTTTAATCAGCTAAAATGAATGCATCTGGAGAGTTAAAAATTAGCGAGCTCTATTTACCTCTTTTAGTTGACTATTTGTGATGCTTGTTCTGTGACAAACATTCTGTTTCTGAAACTATCCTTTTTAGTCAGCTAAAAGTTTATTTCTGCATGAAGTCAGTTTTAATCATTATTAAGCCTTCTGCTTTTACTCAGCTATCATGTTGACTTCAATTGAGTTCACACTTGTTCACTTCTTATGCTTGTCATTGGAACTTAAGTGACAATATCTTTAATATACTTTGCAATGATCTTTTTGTATCAAGTCCATGGTTAGAATTCTTGCACTTATAAAGAGTTGTAGTGTTGAGACTATGAACTTTCAAGCTGTAGGGATTTTCACCGTGCAAAGTAAAAATTTTATCAGCAGAAGCGAACATTTTGCACTCAAATCCGACCCATGAATCCATTCGGATTGGGAAGAAATGACTCTACCAGAAAGCAATCATAAATCTTACCTGAGATATGAAGTTTTCTCTACAAATTTCCAAGTAGGAAATCTCTGCCTTCACACACGTAGGCCTCAAACAATCGAATGAGCGTGCTAGCACTGGACTGGGAGTAAGAAAGTGGCCGAAACCTTAGAGCTATAGGTGGCCGAATTTCTCTATGTTCTGAAAGGAAGATGCAGTCTCTTTTTACTGACTTAGGCCTAGGGAATTAAAGAAAATAGTGCTATCTATATTCTAGGTTAATCAAGGTTTAATTAATTAAATTTTAGGTTAAAGTTTTAATTCAATTAAGTACCAATCAACCTTATGATATAAATATACATATTCCCTTATGCCAAAATCCAATTTTAACATAATTACATTTTAGCCTTAATTTATTTATTGCACTATGCAATCAAATAAATTAACCTAAATATAAATTAATTTCTTATGATGTCAAAATCCAATTTTAAAAAATTACATTTTAATTAAATTATTTATTGTACAATGTAATAATTAATTTAATATAAATATAATTTTCAATCCCATAAATGTCAAAATCCAATTTTGACCAGTTACATTCTAATTAATTTATTTATTACACCATGTAATAATTAAATCAATATAAATATAACAATTGCTCCTTTCATTAAATATATATCTAATATATATTAATGTCTAAACCTCCAATCTTGATCCTATGTGTGTAATCCGATAGGTTCATCTTTATGTTAGCAATGGGTCCCAAACCTTTGGGCCCACAGACTATATGTGGGTTATAGCAAACCGTTATAGCCTCCAATTAAGATGAATATATCTTTTGGACATATATACCTTGTAGCCTTTTTCTTATACATCCCATGCCTATGGATATCTCTGTTTTGCCAGTACCATGACTAAGTCATCCTCTATAGCTGCAAGTACATTTCTTGATATCAAGTAGACTAATGAACTCAAGCACTTAATCACCTAGTAATTAAGTATTGGGTTTGGCCAAACACTTCTCAGTCTCACTAATCAAGTGGCCGGTGATATCACTATCTCATTCAAGAGATTGGCATTTCCCTTCACCATGGTCATGACCGTCTGGTATTCACTGGCACACTCAATCATACCCATACTTGGCACTCTATTACGAGCTCGTTAGGCATATGTCAAAGTATGTGAGATCGTCCCTAAGTCCTGATGCAATTGAAGAAAAGGCTTTGTTGTTTTTGGAACAATGGCAGAACTGTTGGAGATTGTGCCCTAAGGCCAATATTGGATTATGTAATTTGACTTCTAAGATTAATCTAGTGTAGATTAATATTATCATTTATGTTTGTATGTTAGCGTTTATGATAAGTATCCATGAATAAATCGTGTTATTCTAAATATCCCTAGTCGATTGTTATTATGGGAATAATAACAAACTAAGACTAGTGTGAGTGATAATGGATATTCATAAGATGAATATAGTGTATACAGATACAGATTATACTCACGGGTAATATGTTAGAGAACATGTTACTGGAGACCCACTATAAGATCAAGTTCATGGTCACGTGTCACAACTGATCTTGATTATAGTAGTGTCATCAGCTGATTCCTTTGACCTGAGGTCACCATGGATTCCGGGATGAATTCATGTTGTGCTTTGACGCAGTCAAACGCTGCTTGTAACAGAGTAGTTATAAAGGCTGTGGTTGGGTACAATATGACTCATGCTTAGGGATGTGAGTGACAGATATGGGATTTTGTCCCTCTCTAACAAGAGAGCGATATCACTGGGCCCCTCGATAAGTAAGACTGTTAAATGCATGGCCGTGCTCAAATAATTGATAAGAGTATCAATTGATTTGTCTGAACAGTTTATTTTGAGATCGAGAAAGCATATGATTAATTATGTAAGATTGACAAGTGTACCATGTCTTATAATTAATCTTGATATCAAAGAGACAAAAGGGAATATGACATTCTATAAATAGGTATTGGATCATTCCAATCATATTAATTAGGTAGTCGTAATGGCTTGCTAGAGTCCGCTTGTGACCTATAAGGACATTATGGTAATTTCCTTATTGCCAATTAGTATGATCCTATGGGGTCACACACAAGAGCAAAATGAAGTTCATCTTAACGGGTATAAATTATTATGAGATAATAATTTATGAATGAGGAAGAGAATAAATATATATATAGTGATATATATTTATGCATGTGTATATAAATATTAATGTGATTAGTGTTGCATAAAGTATGCTACATGTTATAATTAAATTATATAGAGATATAATTAATTATAACATTATATATACATATGTGTATTATGGAAAATTGATTTGATGTTAATTGAGAATTAACATTAAATTGTGGGGGTTAATTTATAATTATAACTAATAGGTGTATTAGGTTATAATTATAATTAACTATTTTAGGGTTTTATTTAAGGAAATAAAAACTAACCTAAAAACCTAATTTTTCAACATATCACAGACTAAGGAATTCGGCAGCCACCACAAGGAATAGTGGCAGCCGAAATTCTCAAAAAACCCCAAGGAAAATATGATTTTTTGCTTTCTCAGTCTCGTCCGAAGAATTGTTCTTCAATCCCGGCGCTAGCACGCGGTGAATGAATTGCTCCGTGTGGATCAACCGTAGAGGGAAGCTATCTTGGTTCCTTTGATTCAAAACCTACAAAGAATTAAGGTAATTCTTTAACCCTCTTTCCGATTCAATGCAAAGTACATGGATCCGTGGCGGGGATTAATCCGTTTTATTTCCGCTGCGTATTTTGTTTTGTGTGATTAATCCCCAACAGTGGTATCAGAGCCACTTGTATTTTGATTGAATTGGATTTATGTTTTGATTGGATCAAAATTGCATGTTAGGGTTTGTATGATTTTGATTGGATCAAAATTGTTGTTAGGGGTTTGTATGTTTTTATTTAGGGTTCTATGTTATTATGAATAACAAATTAAAATTTGATTTTAATGTGAATCATTGTGAATGATTTGTTTTAATAATTTGAAATGTTTAAGGGGTTGGTATCATGAATTTGATTCATGGGATTTTAATTGAAATTGTTTCAATTAATTAAATGAAATAAAAAAAAAATAATAAAAAAAAAATTGTTTCGTTATTCTGGGCATAATGCCCAGAATATTTTTTGGGTGCAATGCAATTGCAATTGCAATTGCGCCCAACTGCAATTGCAATTGCAATTGCAATTGCACATGCTGCGTAAGCAGCATGCTGCTTACGCAGCATGGGCTGCGCAGCATGGGCTGCGCAGCTATGTGTTGCGCAGCCCGTCGGGCTGCGCGCAGTATTGGATACTGCAGTGCGAGGCCCGACGAGCATACTGTCCGACAGTTTTACCCCTTTTTCGTTTTAAGTGTGGAAAATTGTTTCTGCATATTTACGAATTTTCCATATTAATTAATTCTAAATACAATGTGATTGTATTTTACAACTTTGAACCCTAAATATTTTAGATACAAAATTATTGTTGATAATTTTATGCATGGTGTTATGGTATGGTTTTGGACCCCGTGGATGCTTTATTTTATTTATTATGGTTTTATATAAATACGACCTGCGAGTCGTTTGTATTTATGTAAATTTTAATTTTAATTTTACTAGATAAATTGTATAGGATGCAATTTATGATATGTAAAATTTATTTTACTAGAAAAATTGTATAGGTTGCAATTTTTTGTAAAATATAAATCCATGAGATGGTGCTTAGAAGCAAAGACGTGGAGGCGGATCCAAGAGGCGGTGCAATGACCATGTGATGGATGCTACCACCTAGGATATGACCTTGTTGATTTTCATATTGGCCTATGAAAATCAATGTAGATTTAAACCATACCATAACACGGTTCGAGTCATATGCATGTTTTATTTTATTTAGATGCCATGTGATGCCATGCTAGATATTCTATATGCATGCTAGACAATTGTATGCCATAAGATGCCATGCTAATTAATATTAACAAAAATATGATTAATATTAATGCCATGAAATTGTATATGATACAATTAACTCACAGGATTTAATAAACCCTAAATAAACTTATGAAGTTTATATTTGCCACCCAATTACGTATAACACTAGTCAAGTACTATGTTCGCATCATGGTAGCCACGCCAAAGCGGGTACGCATGTTGTGACCTTAGCGAAGCGATAATATGAGAAATGGTGATTCTCATTGTGTTGTAATTGGTTTAACAAAGGGTTAATCAAAACGGTGTTTGAGCCCGAGGCAAAGATGAGATGAGTAACATACAATTAAATATGATATATGATATCATGCATCTCATAAATTAGAAGAGTTGCATAATGATGCAATTGGCAAAGAAGTGCACATCCAAAATATGTTTAAATGGTTTAAAGCATGATTTTGAGTCTTTGCCTACCGAAATTATATTTAATCATAGGGACATGCCAAAGCAGTGCTATGGTTAAGTATGGATTTTGGATCTTCACCCACTTAAATATTTTAAAGGGTTTTATAATTTAAGTGGGAGCATTTAAATAAAAATCTTTACACGCTTTATTATAGTTATGATTGCTATTACCATGATCTCGATTGTTATTGAACTTTGAGAATTGTTCTCAAATCAAAAGGAATCATATGTTCTCAATAATCCTTTTGCCCAATGAACCACTAGCAATTGTAACATGAGTATAAAAGATGCTTACTTGAAGCATCGAAGGGACTCTGTTTAAAATTTATTATCTTACACTTGCCACCAATTCTTCCGCACGTGGAAGTTTTACTTGAGGTATATGATACATCGCAAATGGAAATGTTCCATCAGTTAGTGAGCAAGAAAAGATAAGTGTTTGAGGCAACAATTTCTCATTGGCATCCAAAAGGCATTAAGATGTGATCTTGAATTCATTATTTGATAGTCATTGGTGATGAACTATCATTTGAATGACATGGAGAAAATTGTGAATTAGTTGCATAAGATGCAGAAGAATGTTAAGTTATCCATAAAGGATAAGCCCGCCTCGAATTGTGTGCTTAAGGTTCAAAAGGAAAAGGATAAAAGGAAGGTCGAAAAGCATAAAGACAGAAAGGTTCGGGTGAAACATGTTTTAAAGACCAAAGCTGTTGGCATAGAGAGATCTCCAAAAGAAGGATATTGCCATTTCTAGAATGAATCGTTCATTAGAATGAAAATAGCAAACTTTGTTTGGAGAACTATGAGACGATGAAAGGCAGTAAGACTGCTACCTTAAGTATTTATTAATTATTCTACTTTTGTTTCTATATCAAAGGTATTAGATACCGTGGTGGATTTCATATTAGTAGAATATGAAGAATCTCAACTTAAGTAGAAACCTTATGAAGGTGAAAGGTAGAATACGAATAGGCAAGAGTAGCAAAGGTTGTTACTTGGAAGTTATGAACTTCTGGTTAAAAGTTATGAACTTTTACATGAAAGTTATGAACTTCTAGGTAAAAGTTGTGAACTTTTACATAAAAGTTATGAACTTTGGTTAAAGGTTATGAACTTTTACATGTAAGTTATGAACTCTTGTTGCCTATTGGGCTCGTTGTTTTGAGTGAACAAATGTTGTTTATTTTATAATTGTGAATTATAAACTTAATAAAGACATGATTATGAAATACAGATTTACATAATTGTCTTTATATGTGGAGCCCATCCGTAACATAAATACTGTAAGGATCGAATCAAACGGTTTGATTCAACCTATTTTGGCAGTGTCGTCTTGGAGACATAAGCAAAGTCGCATTTTGAAACTCCATAAGAATGGACTTTTGGATTCATGAGATTATGAATCATCTTGAATCATGCGAATGTTGCTTATTGTAAAAAATGACAAAAGTGTTTCTTTGCTAAAAGTAGTTAAAGAATAATCGATTTATTAAGCATTATACATGTGGATGTATATGAATTATAAATCAACTGCTAAAGGAGGTTCTAATACTTCATTACTTTTATGGAACTTTTCACTAGATAAGAGTATCTAATGAAACACGAGTTTGGAACTTTTGAAGTGTTCAAAAGCTTGTAAAAGGAGTATGAAGTATCTTGACATGATAGTAAAGTCACTTAGATATGATCCAAGTGGTGAACATTTGAGTCAAGATTTTGACAATCATCTTAGAGATTGTGGGACTGTCTCACAATTAACTCCTCCAATTACGCCACAAAGGAAGTTGTGTCGAAAAGGGAGTAGTCGAACTCTATACAGATATAGTTCAATCTATGATGAAGTCAAGTTGATCATCGTTTTCTCGAGAATATGCCATTAAAGCAGCTGTGTATATTGTTCCGTCTAAAACAATTCATGAATCAACATATGAGATATGGTTGGGTAAGAGACCCAAATTGTTTCATTGAATAAGTTTAGGGCTGTAAAGCTTATTTCGAATAAGTTGGCACCTAAATTTAAATATCGTATTGTGGATTACTCAAAAGGAAACTAGGAGTTGTTACTTTTATATTTCTTTGGGATACAAAGTGGTTGTAGCTAGAAATAGTTTCTCCTTGAAAAGGGAGTTAATTTCTAGAAGAGTTAGTGGGAGTAAAGTACACCTACAAAACTCGTAATTCACAAAGTGACATTAACGTTGAAGAGGAACATGGAAATGGTTTCATGATCATTGTTGAAATTACACAAGTCCAATGAAAGTCTAGTAGAATACGACATGAATAGGAGAGATATGGATTTCTCAAAATCATGATGTAGTTTTACTAGATTGGAATAAGTCTTCTTTTATGAAGAAGCAATGTTAGATTTTGAATCTAATAAGTGACTTGATGCTACAAAGGATGAAGATAAGTCCATGTCTGACAATCAAAGTATAGACTTTGATAAATCTTTTAGAAGATGCATATGCAATGGTTGCAAGTGAGTTTTCAAATTGAAAACCGACATGAATGGTGATCTTCAAACTTATAAAGCACGACTAGTGACAAAAAGGGGTAATAAACAAGTTCATAGTAGTGACTATGAGGATACGAACAAACTCATAGTAGGACTATGATAAAATCCTTTTTCGTTATTAATCATGATCAAGTCAAATTGAGTTCTTGTTGCCACATCCGCATAATATGATTATAAAATATGGCAAATGGATATCAAAATCTTTTTCCTACGTGAAAACATGATTGAGGATGTGTACGTGACACAACCCAAAGTTTTTGAGCATCCAAAGAATTCAAATAGCGTATGCAAGTTTCAAAGATTCTTATAAGGATCGAAACATGCATCAAATAGTTGGAATCATAGTTTTGATAAAGAAATCAAATGGTTTGATTTTATCAAAAGGATGATGAATCTTGTGTTTCAAAAGGATCAGTGGGAGCATATCGGTATTCCTAACGCTATATGTGGATGACATATGGCTTGTTGGAAATAACATTCTTACCTTGCAAAAGGTAAAATCTTGGCTAAGAAAGTAATTTCGGTTAATGTTATAAGCATGACTGCCTGTGTTCTTGAAATTGGAATCTATAGAGATAGATCTAAAAGAATGTTTTGGCTTAAGTCAAAGCATTGAAAGCGTTCAATGTAAAAAGACTTAATAGAAGCTTGCTTATGTTAACTGCACATATACAACTGATTGCAATTAGTTGCAATATATCAGTCGAGATCTAGTATTCTCTTAAAAAGAGATGTTATGATTTTGAAAGGTTCAAAATAAAACAATATAGCTAAATATCTATAATAGTAGTCAAAGTATATTGTTACATATGATGTAAAAGAAATTTTGGATGAAGAAGTTCATCAAAATTTTTGTGTTTTGTTTTAAGCATTGCTTATCCTGTGAGACTATTGTAGGGACAATAGTTCAATGCGTAAGAACCTTGTATGACACAAGCATATACTTAGGCGTTTTTCACTAACTTAGAGAGGCTGTCTCTAAAGAGAGAGTGAATATGTGTAAAGTAGCAACGGAAGCGAAAATTAATAATTCATTGACAAAGACTCCTGCACGAGTGAATACATGAAAGTCATGTAGGTCAATGGGTATAAGATACATGTATGATTGGCCATAGTGCAAGTGGGAGATTGTTGGAGATTGTGCCCTAAGGCCAATATTGGATTATGTAATTTGACTTCTAAGATTAATCTAGTGTAGATTAATATTATCATTTATGTTTGTATGTTAGCGTTTATGATAAGTATCCATGAATAAATCGTGTTATTCTAAATATCCCTAGTCGATTGTTATTATGGGAATAATAACAAACTAAGACTAGTGTGAGTGATAATGGATATTCATAAGATGAATATAGTGTATACAGATACAGATTATACTCACGGGTAATATGTTAGAGAACATGTTACTGGAGACCCACTATAAGATCAAGTTCATGGTCACGTGTCACAACTGATCTTGATTATAGTAGTGTCATCAGCTGATTCCTTTGACCTGAGGTCACCATGGATTCCGGGATGAATTCATGTTGTGCTTTGACGCAGTCAAACGCTGCTTGTAACAGAGTAGTTATAAAGGCTGTGGTTGGGTACAATATGACTCATGCTTAGGGATGTGAGTGACAGATATGGGATTTTGTCCCTCTCTAACAAGAGAGCGATATCACTGGGCCCCTCGATAAGTAAGACTGTTAAATGCATGGCCGTGCTCAAATAATTGATAAGAGTATCAATTGATTTGTCTGAACAGTTTATTTTGAGATCGAGAAAGCATATGATTAATTATGTAAGATTGACACGTGTACCATGTCTTATAATTAATCTTGATATCAAAGAGACAAAAGGGAATATGACATTCTATAAATAGGTATTGGATCATTCCAATCATATTAATTGGGTAGTCGTAATGGCTTGCTAGAGTCCGCTTGTGACCTATAAGGACATTATGGTAATTTCCTTATTGCCAATTAGTATGATCCTATGGGGTCACACACAAGAGCAAAATGAAGTTCATCTTAACGGGTATAAATTATTATGAGATAATAATTTATGAATGAGGAAGAGAATAAATATATATATAGTGATATATATTTATGCATGTGTATATAAATATTAATGTGATTAGTGTTGCATAAAGTATGCTACATGTTATAATTAAATTATATAGAGATATAATTAATTATAACATTATATATACATATGTGTATTATGGAAAATTGATTTGATGTTAATTGAGAATTAACATTAAATTGTGGGGGTTAATTTATAATTATAACTAATAGGTGTATTAGGTTATAATTATAATTAACTATTTTAGGGTTTTATTTAAGGAAATAAAAACTAACCTAAAAACCTAATTTTTCAACATATCACAGACTAAGGAATTCGGCAGCCACCACAAGGAATAGTGGCAGCCGAAATTCTCAAAAAACCCCAAGGAAAATATGATTTTTTGCTTTCTCAGTCTCGTCCGAAGAATTGTTCTTCAATCCCGGCGCTAGCACGCGGTGAATGAATTGCTCCGTGTGGATCAACCGTAGAGGGAAGCTATCTTGGTTCCTTTGATTCAAAACCTACAAAGAATTAAGGTAATTCTTTAACCCTCTTTCCGATTCAATGCAAAGTACATGGATCCGTGGCGGGGATTAATCCGTTTTATTTCCGCTGCGTATTTTGTTTTGTGTGATTAATCCCCAACAAGAACCGTAATTAAGATCAGGTTGCAGTTGTCAGTGTTTCGGGTTTTCGGACCCTAATTTTATTGGAATCAGGCCAACGATCAAAACACAAGGCCTTTGGCCATGGTGTCTGTTGCTTTTTGGCCAAAAAACATCGTTTAGGACCTCAAAAATGCGATTTACTGTTTCAAGGGCCTTTTCAGGAAGTTTGTTTAGTTTTTTTCTCTTTTCCTATTCAGTTTTGTTTTCTTTATTTGGTTAGGACTCTGTTTAGGGTTTTTTTATTAGGAATCTATTTAGTCGCAGCCTATAAATAGGCTTTTATTTCTCAATTGGAAGGCAGTTTTTGACATAATAAAATTTCGGAATTCATTTCGATTTTCCTGCTTTTGTGAGTTTTTAGCAAAAATCAACTAGTAGAAGGCTAATTTCTAGTATCGTGCATGATCAACGGATCTTAGTATTTTTGTTTGAAATTTCCACTGCATCAAGTCCATAACAACATCAGTTCTAAGGATCCAATATATTGCTACCTGAGATTCACTTGTCTTATAGGGGTTAAGTGTAATACTCTAATTAGATTGATCCAATACCATGTAACCCAACATTTACCCATCTCTTTGATTGACATTCTATGTTTAATGGTCGGTAGGACACCACCATACAATCGAAGACCAAGCTAGTCTTTTGTCAATATCATTCCCATAATATAACAAGCTAGAGATATTTATAGTTAAGTGTTAACCCTACTCTCAGTCCTACTGCTAGGATATGCTCCTAACAAACAAGAGTATGACTTAACTAATGGATACTCTATAACTATTAATTGTAAAAGAAATTAATAAAATAGATTAATGTTTTTTATTAATTATCAAAAACCAGATTACATTGAAAAAGGGACTAGGGCACACACTAACAGAAGTATCATTTCTATTTGCAAGGATCTTGTTGTGTGAACGATATGGACTGAAATGTTGTTCCTTTGGAATTATTCCTCTTATCCATTTTGTTGTTATCATCAAAATAAATTCTTGCATTTATTCCTTTTAAATACCTCTTGATTCAACAATGATGATAAAGTACATTATATATTAGTAATATTCTTTGAACAAAGTTTTTGTCCTTTATCAGAAAATTGATATTGTATAATTATCTTCCGTTATCAAGAAATCAATATTGCATAATTATCTTCCATTGATTCGGAAAAAGTTCGATTAGAACATCATTCTCTACTTCTTGTTGAGTCTTTCCAGGTTTCTTGTATATGAGTTTTAATATGCTTGCACTGTCGCTATTTATACCCAATCAAAGCCAATATCCATTTTTGCACTTTTTTCAGTATCAGGAAGCTCAAAATATTTCTACAATAGCATTAACATGAAAGAAGTTATAAGACCAAAATAAAAAAGTGACATTCTGGTGTTTAAATACTTTTGGTGTCAAACAAAACAAAATTGAATATAAATAAATACTGTAGTCAAATTGACTAGATCATCCTTATAATTGCAGCACATTTTTCTCTGGTTTGTATATTCAAGGGAGCAAAATACTTTCTTTCTAGCTACATCACCCAACCAATATCCGAAAATTCTAGCTCCTTCTTTAATAGGTTGCCCAAGATTATTATAATTAGGGGTGAGCAAAATACAGTTCGGTTTAAAAACCAAACCGAAACAAATCAAACCGAAAACTAAATAAGAAAAATTATGAAAACCAAAACCAAACCAATATACATTCGGTTTGGGTTGAACCGATCGAAGGTTAGGTTCAAAACCAAAATTTCCAAAATTTCAAATTTAAATAAATTATCATTATTATTATCATTAAATTATTATTAATTATATATAAATTATTATCAAAAAAATTATGTATATTATGTATATATTATTAAAATCTCATAAATATAAATTATAAAATAATATAAATATATATTATATCAAATAAAATGAATTTTATACATATATATAAATAATTTTTAAATGTTTATAATTAGTTTGATTCAGTTTGGTTTTGTTCAGTTTTTTCATCAAAAACTGAAACCAAATCAAAAACCAAACTATCACATTTTAAAAACCAAAACCAAACCAATTTTGGTTCAGTTTGGTTAGATTTTTTTACTCTGTTCGGTTCGGTTTGTTTTCGGATTGCGATTTCGTTTTGCTCACCCCTAATTACAATGAACAATATAATCTTTTGTCCTTCAAGCAATATCCAGACATCCTTAGCATGCATAATTCTCCATTTTTTACGAACTATCATTCCTTCCTCATCTATAACAATTAAAAAATTAAAAAAAAATTAAAAATTTCTACATGATTGTTCAAGTTAATGTGATTATCTACAAAAAATCTCAAAATCTAAATGTTATTATGAAAATATAAAAGAGCATAATAAATATCCAATAAATGTCAACTAAAATAGTATCCTAGTATACAAGGATTATGCCATTTTGAAAGATATTATATCAATTAATAATCTTTTTTAAGTAATTAATAATTATCTATAACCAATTTAACATATTAATTAATTCACAACGCAATTAAAAAAAAGATCCTGATGCACAGCTATACTTAAATAGGAACTCATTTCAATGTTGATATATAGTTATGTTATCATTATTTATTATTTGTTATTAATATATATATATATATATATATATATATATATATATAACTTCTTAATTATATATGATATCTATATGAGAAGTTTGTACATATATACTTCAAATATTGATTTATTTAGTAACATCTTAATAAAGCCATTGACGCTTCTAATACAAAATAAAGTAAGTCATAATACACATGGAATATCCAGATACAATATTTTTACCGAGTCATAATCTATAATTGCAAATCTAATTATAGTTATACATCAATGCTAAACCAATAACAAAAGAAAAAGAAGACAACCCAATCAATTAATTTCATAAGGGACAAAACAATTAACCAAAAAAGGCAACATATTACCTCTTATTTCTAGATCAAAATTAACTCCATTAGCTGTCAGTTATCCTTGTACACTGAAGGTTTGAATCTAATTACTCTCTGCAATTGGAGTTTGAGAGTCATCAATTTCATTGTCACTAGATGGTTGAGTACTATCACTACCTGAATCCGAAAACTTATCGTCCATTCCATTTGATTCACTTGCTATTTGACTATTTATGTGAACAGTATTCGCCATTAATGTCCTAATTCTATACGAAAAGAAAGTAAAAGATGATTAAGCTTTAATCATTGACAACAATGAAAAATTGGGAACTATAAACAGTTGAAATTAGAATGAGAATGTGTTGAATTAAATACCTTAATAAGGAACTAAAATAAAAACAATGATACTTCAAAAGTGTAGTGAAGTTTATAAATATGGACACATAAGTAAAAATATCTTCAAATTAGAAAACTATTGAGACATTTTCTATCAACCCAAAATCAAACCGTCTTTAACTTAAAAAAGAAATATCAATGCTTATTTAAAAGGGTTGTTAAATTTTTATAAAAATGCCAACAAAAAATTAAAAGCGTCATTAAGTGGTGATATAACTCGACATAAATGAAAAGATTATGGCCGAATATATAAATACAAGGACATAATTAATAAGTGTCATCCAATTAAGAAATATCAAGACACTTAATATTGAAGCAAAATCAAACTGTTTTTGACTTAAAACAAAATGACGATGCTTATTTAAAAGCGTAGTTAAAATTTTTAAAATTGCCAACAAAAAATTAAAAGTGCCATTAAGTATTGTTATATGTCAACACAAGTACAAAGTATCTTCAAATTAAATAGTATTGAGATACTTTCTATTGAGGCAAAATCAAAATGTCTTTGACTTAAAATAAAGTGATGATGCTTATTTAAAAGCATAGTTAAAATTTTAAAAATTACAAACAAAAAATTAGAAGTATTATTAAGTATTGTTACATGTCGACACATATAAAAAGGTGTCTTTAAATTAAATAGTATCGAAACACTTTCTATCGGCGCAAAATTTAAACCATCGCTATATGTAAAAATGCCAATGATTTTATAAAAAGCGTTGCTAAATTTTTCAATAATTGTGAAAAACATTTGAGAGTGTCATTAAATGATGATAAAGCCGATATTACATAAAAAAGTGTGGCTATATTCACGAAAATAGACATATATTTTTTGTGTCGCTAAAAAAGTTGTCGTTACAATCGCTTTTTTTGCAGTGGACAAAAGCACATTGGGTAAAATGCACAACCATATTAGCTATACATTTAGATACCAATTTGTATATAACATTGCAAAGACTGATCGATGTTAAATCTTTCTTAGTATTAGGGCTTTGGAATTTAGGAATTACAGTAATGAAGGTGTGTTTCATACCTTCAAGCATATCTCCTGATGCAGCAGATACGAACATATTATCTTAAACCTGTTGATTGCACATGATACCAGGAATAGGACCTTCTAAATACTAGAATTTGACAAATTCAAAGTATAAAGGAATAAGGAGAAATTTTCATTCAAATTAAGTTTGATTATTCTATTACAACTAGGCCTTTGTGTAGGCAAAAAATAAAACAAAAACAGTCCAAAACAGGCAAGGACAGAAAAGCAAAAAAAAAAAAAAAGAAAGACCCGAAAATTTCCCGAAAAGTCTGAAAAAACAGAAAAAGGCTAATTTGAAGGCCTAAACATTGTTTTTTTGCCAAAAAGCAATGGACATCACAGCTAAAGACGGTGAGTTTTGCTCGTTGGCCCATTTCCGATAGGTTTAGGCTCAAAAATCACAAAAATAAGCCCATTTCACTTCTCCATAAAACTTACCTAAAAAGGCCAAAGCCTTCTCTTCTACATCTTCTCCCCCATTTAGCACATGGAGCACTAGGTTTGCCACAGTAGATCCGACAATCTCCCAATGAGACTTGTAGAAAATTGCTGACATACCACTTGGCCCAGGAGCTTTCAGACCATTTGTCTACTTCAGCACCATTTCCACCTCCTCCACTGTATAATCTTCCTCAAGCTCTCTGATGGCATCATCATCCAACACCCTATCAACACTAGAGTAGAATAATCCTGAAAATTAGGATTCTGCAATTCTGTGAATATCCTCCTGTTTATCACAAATCTTCCATCCACATCCTACAATTTCATAATTAGCTTGGCTTTACGTTTGGTATTAGCTTTTGAATGGAAGTATTTGGTATTTTTATCCCCACCCTTAAGCCAATTTGCACAGGACCATTGCTTTCCACATAAATTCTTCTTTATCCTGCAAAGCTAAAATTCTCTTTTCAGTAGCGGCCTACTTATCAAATCTCCTATCATCCCAAATTGCTTTCTGCAGTTGAGTTAAATCTTCCATCAAATCTTTTATCTGTTTTCCAATATGACCAAAGTAATTCATGTTCCCGGCCTTTAACGACACAGTCGTATTATAAATCTTTCCAAGAACCAGGTGACTGCCGTCATTTGCTTCTTTACTCCAAGCATCACGAATCACAGTTCCACAATTGTCATCCTTCAACCACATGGCCTCAAACTGGAAAGGCCTTACACCTTTCTGCCTCACACCCTGTAAAATGGGACAGTGATCCGAAGAAATCCGGGTAAGATGATAAAGAACAGCCTTTGAAAACATCACATCCCACTGTACAGTTCTAACTGCTTGATTCAGCCTTTCTCTAATAGCTTCAGCCCCACGTCTTCTATTAGTCCACGTAAAAGAAGCTCCTGTAAATCCCATGTCAAATAAATCACAATCACTAAGACAGCTTCGAAAAGCTGCCATTGCTCTATAATCCCTCTTGGCCCCTCCTTACTTCTCGATTGAGTAGAGGATTTCATTGAAGTCCCTTATACAAACCCATGGAACATCTTCTAAATTACTGATCCCTCTAATTAAAATCCATGTTTTCCTCTTATTATGTGCTTTCGGCCACCCATAAATACCATTTACTCTCCAACTCAAATTCCTAAGATCATCATCAAGGCCAAAATTAATACAATCCTGAGTGAACCCCAAACTACGGATCTGCAATTCCTTTTTCCACATAAGAACCAGCCCGCCTAAATGCCCTATTGAGTCGACAATAAAGAAATAATAATATGTGAACCGTCTCTTTATGCCTTATCCATTGCCATTAATCTAAACATATATCAGATAATTTAATTGATAACAACGTAAATCAAACTAAATATAAAAGAGAGAACATGAATTCAAACACACATCAAATTAACTAAACATAGAAACAGATTGATATAATTTATATTTTTGTTCAATGATTTCATTTTTAAAATTTTGAAAGTTTAAGTGGTGTTATATTATAATGATTATGTGTCTTGGTATAGGGAGGCTTGTTGGATATGCCCTAGTCCCGAGGCATTGGTCCTTGCATTTGTATCATACATTAATTGGATTCATGTATCATACTTATTTGTGTTATTAATAAAGGCATTAATTCATTTATTATATTTATCTTGTGAAATATATTAAATGAAGTATCCGATGGACATATCCATATCCATGATGACCAGTGTCATGCACTTGGCAGTAAGACCATGGATAGGGTAAACGATATGACCATAAACAGATCCGTAGTCTGTTCCAGTCATGGGAATGAATGGAACAAGAGACTATCATTAACCTGGTTGTATGGCGGTGTCTTACCGGTCATTGGACATGGAATGTCAACCAAGTTAATGGGTACATGCATATGGGGCATGGTACTGGATAGATCCACTAAACGAGAAATCCACATGGTATAGTATCACAAGTGATTCTCGTGTAGTACTTGTATGGATCCTTTGACCTGACCATATGATGGTGTTACATGTGAGGTCGCATACTTAGGGGTACGCCTAAAGGGCCTATAATAGGGTGCCAAGTATGGGTACTTTCGGGGTATGTCACTTAGCATGGTAATGCTATGGATATGCAGAAGGGCTTTGTCACTCAGTAGTCCACTGGGATATATCACCTGCCTCTTGATGAATGTGACTGATAAGAGTGTGGCCACAGCTAAACAAGTGGGAACTTGTTTGTAAGCTTCAGTGCATTCGGGATCAAGTTAATGTCCGACACAAAAGAGGGTGATCAATCCATGCCTTTGTGTTAGACACCGATATCAATGACATGGGATGTACAAGTTTAAACTACAGGGTTATGATAACAGTTAGACTGCCATCTAGATCTTAATTGGGGGCTGCAGTGGCTTGCTAGAGCCAAACTGCAGTCTGCGGGCCAAAGGCCCGCTGCCAACATAAAGATGGGCCCACGGGATCGTACACATAGAACTACTAAACACAGACTTAAGGAATCACATGTATACTTGGAGTATACACTATGGAGAGAGAGGTATATATATATTAATCATATTATAAAGATCAATTGGATTGATCCTAATAATAAAATTAATATATTCAATTGGCTCTTCATAATTAATTGGATTAATTATGAGATTATTTCCTAGGTGGAAATATTCATATGTATAGGTTTACATATGATTTTGTTTTGTGAAGATTTAATTTTAATTTGATAAATTAAATTAATTGGTCAAACTAATTTTAATTTAAATGTAAATAATATATTACTTGGTGTAATATATTAAATACATGGGTATATTAAAATTGGGCTTGAAATTAATTTAAACCAAAATAATTAAAATTAGATTGGGCCTCAATTAAAAGATGGGCCCACACAGAATGAAAGGAGCCAAGCTGGGCCTAAATTCCCCTAGGGGAATTCGGCCACCCTAGGTATAAAAACCTAGGGTAAAATTTAGGCCAATACTAACCACTTGGAGCCACCATTGCCGAAATTCTCTAGCCCCTCTCTCTATTGTTCGTGTTTTTCCAACACTAGCACGGGTTGTGTTCGTTAGGCATTCGTGTATGAAAACGAGGAGAGAATCTAATTTTATTTCTGCAGTCTTCATCCATCTCTAGAAAGAGATATTCCGGGTAAGAATTTAATCTCTTTCTATTTCAATTTTATGTTTTACAATTTCCATTTCAATTGCTCCTGGGACTGGATTTGAGGAAATCATCGCGTTCTTCTGCTTTTATCGGGTGATTTCCGGTGAAAAATCCCAACAAGGCTAGCCAGGACTGAAGCC
Source organism: Euphorbia tirucalli (assembly GCA_039660915.1). NCBI lineage: Eukaryota > Viridiplantae > Streptophyta > Magnoliopsida > Malpighiales > Euphorbiaceae > Euphorbia > Euphorbia tirucalli. The sequence goes on along the minus strand of CM077637.1, from coordinate 24,878,768 downwards.
CCCTGGCCACTGACGAGCAGAGGACTCCATCTTTTAAGCAGTGGTTGTTGCTGCTTGCTACGTTCTTTCTTTTTTAAGAAATTAAGTGGAAAATTACAAAAACACACCTAGCTCTCTGTATCTATATTTTTATCTCTTCCTCTTTACTTTCTCCAAATTTCATTTCCTCATCATTGATTTCAATTGTTATCAATTTAATTCCTATTGCTATGCACACTCTTTCCCCATTTTACCAATTTTGCTAAAAGTAAAAAGTAATCATAAATTTTTATTGTTTCCAATATTTGTATTAGTACTGTGTCATGTATAATTATTATTTTTTTTTTTCAAAGAAAACTAGTATATTTTATGTCAAGTCTACGTTAGTATATTTTTTTGGAAAAAGTACAAATAAAAACCCTGTGATTTGGCCAGTTTGTAGATTAAGGACTATGTTTCAAAATGTTATAAAAGCATGACACGTGGTTTGACAATTTGCAGATTAAGAGCTTATCATTCAATACACTCCACGAAAAGTCTCTTAGCCTTCAAAAGTGCACCTGAAATTTTTCAAGTTTGTTGATTAAAGTACAATGAGCCTTGATGTGGAAGCTTGGAATTTTTCTGGAAGTGAATATTTTTTTATTAATTAATAATGTAAAAAATAAAAGAAATAATAAAAATTAGAAAAATTTCCAAAAAATTTCCAAATTTTCAAATCTTGTTGTAAAGTTATTAAGTGATATCTATATATTTTTGGGATATTTTTCAGCAATTTTTCTATTTTTTATGAGTTATTTTTATTTTTTTGCATTATTAATTAATAAAAATATGCTCACTTCTCGAAAAATTTCAAGTTTCGACACCAAGGTCCATAGTACTTTAATAAAAAAACTTGCAAAATTTGGATTTTTTTAGAAACTTTTATATTTTTATATTTTTTTTATTTTCTTACACTATTAATTAATAAAAATATGCTCACTACCCGAAAAATTACAAGTTTCCACACTAAGGTCCATTGTATTTCAATCAATAAATTTGAAATATATCATGTGAAATTTTGAAGGATAAAGGAGTATATTTGATGATAAGCCCTTGATTTGCAAATCGTCAAACCACTTGTCATGCTTTTGTACCATTTTGAAACATAGGTCTCAATTTGCAAATCCGCCAAACCACAAAGTTTTTTTTTTTTTTACTTTTCCCTTTTTTTTATTTAATTAGTATATTTTGTATGAAGTCTCCACATAAAATTCATCTTGATTCCGATGATAGGTGATTATTATATATACATACATTTTTATATCATAACTTTCCTTTATTTTAGTGTTTTTTTTTTGTTGTTTAGGTGCATTTTCACTTACTTTTGTGCATTTAGGAGTTTTGGAGATTTAATACAAATTTGAGACTAAATTACTTGTTTTGTGAGCTTAAACATGTTCTTAGAAGAAATAATAAATCCTAAGGTATTGGTGTCGCTTATGGAGAATTGAAATAGAAGAATTTAGAGTATAGAAGTGAACTAGTCTTATCATACGCGTGTAGCTAACAGAAATTCAAATTTGGGAGATTAATTTGAGTTATAAGACTTATTTTCAATGATATTTTGTCATTAGGAAAAGTAATTAATATTTTGTATTCTTTTTTGGAGTTAGCTCTATTTAGGATTTATGTTAATTAATATTATACAAGAGTTACTTACTAGTTAAAATTACTTTTTGGAGGATGATTTTTCTCTTCCATCTTTCTTTATAAAGTGTAATTAGAAGGAGGTACGGACACCTTTTATTTTTATTATTTTCCATCTTCCTCCACCATTGAAAGTAATTTTGAACTACAAAAAAAAAAAAAAAAAAGGGAAAAAAAGAAGGTAGGGTTTTTGGAGGTCTTCATCCATTCTTCATCACCTAACACCATTAACTTCTTTGACTTTCTATTTTTATTTTAAACTTTAATCCATCATGTTTATTGTTTTTTTTTTTCTATTTTTAGTTCGACCATACCAAAATCTGCCATAGCTAATGTTATGGTGGATTCTAGCAACATTTCTATATATGTAGTTTTTTTAATTTTAATGTAATAGACTCTTATTAATTACTAGGGGGTTACATTAACTTCACTTCGAGACATTTCTAATTAGATTGAAAATATAATTTTCTGAGGTGATTATTTGAATAATTTGCTAATCAAATAAGGTGTCGATACTATTTGGTTTTTTATCACGGAAAAATAAAATTACCAATATTCTTTTTTTTTTTTTTTTTTTGTAAAACTACCTTTAAATTTAGCTAGTAAAGTGTTTGCATTATATTTTATAAGCAACTATCACATGAGATCTCTTAATTTTATTTTAATTATTATTTATACCAATACTGTTTTCTTTCTTGGTAGGTAAAATAGATTTTTCCTTTAAAAAATGTCAAATATTAACAGAACGTGTTATATACAAGCAAAATAAGATTGAGTTTGAGGCCAGTATTAGTAATTGGAAAAATTAGGTATTCATGTATTAAAATAATTGATCGAAAGACCAATGGTAATTTTGGCAAAAACAATATAGGTGCTTAGAATGTAATTTGCCATTTAAAAGAATATAAAAATATATATAAAAACTGATGATCCCAAATGACTAGTTACAGTTCTAGAGGGGGGTGAATAGTACTGTAGAGCGAACAAAAAAATATTTGCAGACTCTAAAAAAAACTTTTTATAGAAACACAAGTTTTTTTTTCAAAAACAAGTTTTATTAAAAATACAGAATTAATTAATATAATAAAACTTGTGAATATAAAATTGCTTTTGTAAAAATAACTTTAAATACTAAAGCGATTAATTTACATTGCAAGAATATAAAGAGAGTAGGGATAGAAAAATGTAGAGCTGAATTTTATCCTGGTTCGACCCAACCGGTCTACGTCCAGTCCTCAAGCCAACCGCTTGATATTTCCACTAACGTTTCCTTTATGGGCAGGAAACAAGCCTATGTTACTTTTTGCGAGTTCAAATAACAAACTCAATACTTTTGCAGGCTAAGTATCAAGCCTCTACCGTTACTTTTTGGAGCTTAAGTAATAGACTCTATCGATGCTTTTTCGAAGCTCAAGCACCAAACTTTTATAGTCTTTGTTGATCTCACCACCAACAAAGTAAACCCCCTTCACATAACCTTATGTGAAAATACAATTCCTCAATGTATAAATATTTGAATGAAACAAATGTTGCTCTTTTCTCTTTGCTCTCTTTAGGAATTTGGAAGACTAGAAATGTATGCTCAAGAATGTATGAATTGCTAATTTGTCTTCCTTGCCTTCAATTCTTCTTCTTCATCCTTTTTATAAAAAAATAGGTATTATAGCCGTTTGATATAACTTATAAGGGATGATGGCCGTTAGCTTCAAGTCATAAAGATTTTATGGCCGTTAGAGTCGTCTCTTAAAGAAGAAAGAAGAATGTACTTTGATCTTCAAGTAATAAGCACCCATAAAGAGAGATGTTAGTTTCAAGTCATAAGGATTTTATGGCTGTTTGAATCATCTCACAAAAGAGAGATGTACTTTGATTTTTCAACCAATAAAACCATTTGTATATCATCATAAAGAAAATTATGTGTATAAATAATAAAACCATGTGAATTATCTTGTAATGGGAAGCATATGTGTTTCTTAAGTAACAAAGCCATATAGCTAAAAGAGAGAGAGAGAGAGAGAGAGAGAGAGAGAGAGAGAGAGAGAGAGAGAGCGATAGATGAGTCATAAGCAATAGTTGATTTCAAGGCTTGAGATATTTGTTGACTTTAATCCATAAGTGATCTCAAGTCAAAGACATTTCTAGCTTAGGTTCAAAGTGTCTCTCAATCTCAAGTCATAAAGTCACATTAGATTATTTTATGAATATCCCAAGCTTTCTCAAGTAGTAAGCTACTGACCTTTAAGACTTCAGGCTCATAATCATTTCATGGCTGAATATATTGATCTCAAATCTTTTCAACCCATAAGCCAATATCTCTCAATTAATAAATATATATATATATATATATATATATATATATATATATATATATATTTTACCTTATATATTTATATCCTCTTAATATCTTTAAACTCATAAGCATATATCAATCCTTTATGATATAAACTTAATATGGCCAAGAGAGTTGGTCCTCAACTCATAAGTTAAACCAAGTATTTATATAGCTAAAGATGCCATAAAGAGCCTTTGTAAATTATAAAAACATTTTAACTCATAAAGCTCTTCAACTTAAAGACATAAGAAACTCATTAAAATTAAATGTCAATCTTGTGATCATCAAAACCAAAGTCAACATTCTCCCCCTTTTTGATGATTGCAATTTGATATATTGACATTTTTTTAAAGAAAATTTACCGTATGCTCCCCCTCAATACAAGCGCGGTTGTTTTTGGAAGAGATTTTTAGTGTTTAAAAATCTTATTTTACAACCGAAATAAAAATATTAGAGTATAAGCAATATCGACTTTAAGATCATCATGAGGTCCATTAATCCACTTGAATATGAGTTTTAGATCTTAGGACAAGACTTTTGTGTTAAACTCATTATTTGGATTTCTCATAATATTGAGCCATTACTTTGGTTATAACCTGCATAAGTCAACTTGTATAGTTATTATGAAACCAAGATGTATTGAGCTCATTTGCATAATTAGCACAATTTTCAGTATCATGGAGCTTATACATCCTGTAAAGCACATAATAGACAAAGCCATATGTTATCATAAACCTTATGTATGTAGAGAGTTCATGTTAAATATCATATGTTATTCACAACTTAGGGGTAGTTCAAATTATAGTACTCATAATCATGTTTCAATCAAGGTAGTCAATTTCAATTGCTTCCCAAGCTACAAAGTCATGAATCATCTTTATTTCTATTATGTATAAGACTTGGCAACTCAATCAAGCATTCTACCTAGACTTTCACTACTTATATATTATGCTCAAGCTCAATACATAGCACAAGTATTCTGCAGGCAGCTATATACATGCATTAGAAATTTATGCACTTATACTATGTAAAACTCATAGGTATAACAACATATCACTAGTAGCATAGTTTTGTCATGTCAAATTAATTTTTCAACAATATGCTCAAAACAAGTCAGCATAAGCAATAACAGCATGCCAGTATAATTTCAATGTTTACTTTTGTACCAATGTGCTAAAATTCAACAATCAACTGACATGTCAATCCTTTCTAGCTTAAGTTTATAAGCTAGCTTTTAGCTAAGGATAAATGTCCAATGATTGTTTGTTGAGACAGTGTTTTAATGACAACTTCAACCTAAGTCAACTAAAGTTTATCTCACATGTCAAGGTTCATCTTAAGACTTAGGTCAACACAATGTTCAACTCACTTTTATAACTTTATATTTGACACTGTGTTTAACTCATTTTTCAAGAAATATTCAACTCCCATGTAGATGTCAAAACATAGTATTCAACTCATGTCAAAAAGTGTTCACATGTTATCATGTCAAGAATGCATGTTAAATGATCTGTCTTAAGTTCTCAACATAAGTGTTAACTCTTTCTATGAATATCCATAAAATATATCCATAAAATGTCAATCCTTTCAACTATTTCTCCCCCTTTGAAATCATTAAAAAGAGACAGTGTAAGGCAAAACAGTCTAGTCAATGGTGATAATCAGATTTTGGTTTGTCTTGGAATAAGATTTTGTTACCAAGACAAACTAAAAGCAATACAGTGGATAAGAGATAATTTACCACAACTGACCACCCATTTCTAAGAGCATTCATATCCTATTTAGAACTGGATGAATCCAAATAGAATAAAATACTTTTGAAAGAGTAAACACTATTTTTCAATACCAAAAGAAATATACAACCAACTGTTGACCAAAAGTTGCAGAGATAAATTGGGAGGCACCAGATTTGGATAGTGGATCATCTTTGCAAGTCAACATTTGCTGAAGTATGAGGATGCAAACCTTGATCATGAAAGTGAGGAGGTGGAGGCTACTCCAGATTTGATAATGCTGGAAACAAGGCTCTTCATTGCTTCTACCTGTTCTGACAAGTGATTGAGATTCCCTGTCATTCTGGCCAGTTTCATCTCCATACCTGCAGTCATGTGATGTACTTTTTCTTGGATATTTAATAGCTGCATCTGAAGATCTCTTAAGGCTGAGGGAACTTCTGTATAAGCTTTAGATCCCATAAGTGTTTTTGAGGCACTTAAAACTTCTGATATTACTTTGAAACAGGTCTCCAGGGTATATGTAGTCACCCTGTGATAATCAGGTGGAGGTGGAGGATTTGCAAGGTTTGAATTTATTGGCATAATTAGGCAAGAGGTGGATCCAAGTATGGGAGGAGGTGATGGTGGACAAATGCTCAGTGGAAAAGAAGTTAGATCAGTAAAAGTAGTGAAAGGTTTTGATTGGGTAAGGTTTTCAGCCATGGTGAAAGAAGGTTGATGAAATGGTGGAGTTTCCCAGCAGGCTTTATAGAACTCTAGAAGAATGAATGAGTTAAAGAAACTTTCAGGGTGGGAATTTGAGAAGTGACTTGGATTTGAATTTGTTTCAGGTTAAGTGTCATGTCTTCTTTATTGATCAATGTAGTCAGGGACTCAAATACATCACCTTCCTTCTGACAAGACATTCTAGGCTGTGAAGCCTCTTTTACTTTCTCCTGTTTTGTGACATGTTCTAACATTACACACTTCCCTTCTCTTGTCTCTTTCTGTGGTTTCTGATTCTTCCCTTTCTCTCTTCATCTGTTGTCTTGTCAGATGAACACAAAGCTTCTTTGGCAGTATTACCAGAGCAATGCTTCATTGTTGTTTGATAAAGGTTCTTGTAATGACAGAGGATTCGACGTCAAGGTATGGTTTCACAGAGAGGTTGGTCAGGATTGTTGATTTAGAGAGTGAAATCTTTTTATATTTTCTGATTTCGTGAGGAGGCAGAAATTGAGGCTGGAATGATTTTGGTTAATGATGAAAAGTTGGCGCCTGGATGAAACTATGTCGTTTTGGAGGGTGAATGGCTGATGATTGTTGATCCTTCTTACACCGGTTTTGTTTCTTCCTTTTCTTTCTTATAAACGTGGGCTTGATTTATGTGGCCCATCTTGAGCTATTGAACCAATTCCTTAAGCCCCAAAAGAAATATATATATATATATATATATATATATATATATATATATATATATATATATATATACATGCATATATTTCTTTTGTGATTTATTAATTGAGTATATGTTATATGACAAAGATATTTTTATGATGTAATTTTTAATTGTAATCTTGATCCAATAGTAAAAATTTTATCAATTTTACGTAACCTAGACTTACAATAAAAATTAGTTATCACTAAATTTACCCTTTTTGTCACAAAATATTAATTTCCAAATATCGGTGCAGACATGCCAATTTTTATCTCAACTCATTGAATTTATTTTTCACTTTGATGATGTCATTTATTTATTATTTAGAACAAGGTTTAGGTATTACCTTTATGTGTATCATCACATTCTTCAAGATGTACTTATATCCTTCCTTGATCTTTTAGCTTATTGTGGTCTTGGCATCAATTAAGCTCTTTAGCTCAATTTTAGAGACAAATGCCATATTGGTAGAAAGTTCTTTTAATTGTCTCCTCGTCATCACTCTTTGAGAGGGATCATCAATAATGTTTTCCTTGGAGTGATGCCTGTGATATTTGAACTCTTTTGGCAGATCATCATGTTAATTCTCTTGAATTTGCAATTCTTATACATTATGCTCATTTTGATCACTAGAATTGTTTTCTTTTTGCAGAACATTTTCATTATTTTTTGTGTGTTCAACCTGCGAGTCAAAAATCTCAAGAGTATCCTCAGATTCTTTATCTGGGAGAGAGTTAGTTTCTTCAAACACAACATGCATGGTCTCATTCATAGTGAGAGTTCTTTTATTAAAGACTCTAAATACTTTGCTATGCAATGAATATCCTAAGAAAATACCTTCATCTGACTTAGAGTCAAATTTATTAAGATATTCCTTGTTGTTAAAAATAAAACATTTATAACCAAATGGATGGAAATAACCAATATTAGGTTTTCTACCATTCCATAACTCATTTGGTGTTTTCTTCAAAATGGGTCTTATTAAAGCTCGATTTAAAATATAAGATGCAGTGTCCATAGCTTCCGCCCAAAAATATTTTGGTAAATTATTTTCATTGAACATGGTTCTTGTCATTTCTTCTAAAGTCTTATTTTCCCTTTCAACAATACCATTTTGTTGAGGAGTTGTAGGAGCAGAGAAGTTGTGAGATATTCCATGCTCAGAGAAAAATGTTTCAAAAAGGCTATTTTCAAATTCTTTTCCATGATCACTTCTAATAGCTATAATGTTTTTCAAATTTTGAAGCTTTTTACGCAAGATAGAAAATTGTTGAAAAGCTTCATCTTTTTGACTCAAAAATAATGTCCATGTAAAACGTGAATAGTCATCTACAATGACTAATGCATACCTCACGCACCTAAGCTTGTTGGTTGAATTGGACCAAGCAAGTCTAAATGCAGTAGTTCTAGGGGTCTAGAGGTAGAAACAATTCCTTTAGAATTAAAAGAACTCCTGGTTTGTTTCCCGCTTTGACATGCATCACATATATGAGTTTTATCAAACTTGATTTTTGGTAAACATTTAACAAGATCTTTCTTTGAAAGCTTTGAAATGAGATGCATGCTAGCATGACCTAGTCTATGATGCCATAACTAACTCTCCTCTTCTTGTGAAATGAAACAGTGGTCATTAGTAAGAATACGTGAATTCAAAAGACAAATATTTCTGATTCTAGGAACTTCAAGTAGAGTCTTGCCACTATTGGCTTCCATAATTTCACACTTTTTAGAATCAAAGATTATCTTTTGATTTTTGTCACCGAGTTGACTCACACTTAGAAGATTGAATTTCAATCCATCGACTAGAGAAACCTCATCAATGCATGGATTGTTTCCAATCTTTCCTTTTCCAATAATCTGTCTTTCTAGATTATCTCCAAATTTTACGGTTCCTCCCTTAACTTGTTTCATGGAAGTAAAATATCTTCCAACACCAGTCATATGTCTAGAGCACCCGCTATCAATATACCACTTTGAGTTTCCAAGAGTGTTCTTTAGACATACCTGCAAAACAAATCAAGTAGATTTAGATACCCAAATACTGTTGGGTCCTTTAGGGTTAGAAACATATTTTTCTTTGGGAACCCAGATAGTTTTCCCTTTGTGTTTTCCCTTTCCGAAAATGCAATCACCAATTACATGTCCCTTATAATTACAATAGTAACATATAATATCCTTTTTTTTCTTGAGTTGATATAATTGATTGTGTTTTGAAGGATGATTTTGGTGATAAGAAACATAGTTAAATTGATGTAATCTTTTAGTCTTGTAACTATGTTGTTGTTTAGGCCTATATCTATAAGACTTTTGGGATAGTGTTGATCTATGTGGATTTTTATATGTAATCTTTTGTTCTGAATTGCACTCTTTTTGGCTTGGAGAAATGTAACTTTTACTATGCTTTTGATGTGTAGGTTTGGGGGATATAGTTTGCATAGTAGAAGCGGAGGAAGGACAAAATATGATTGGTTTTAGGAGATTTTGTGGGGGTATCCTATCAGTATAACCAATTCCAGTTTTATCATTTTGATTTCTTTGGGAATCCAAAATCACATTTAGCATATTTTCACCATTAGTGAATTTGCTAATAGTGCAATCTAACTTCTCACATTTCTTTTCTAGATGAGATATTTTTCTAATAAGTTCGAGATTGGAGTTTTCTTGAAAACTCACTTTGCTCTGTAATTCCAACTTCTCGGACTCTTTTTCTAAAAGCCTATTTTCATATTCTTTACACTTAGCAATTATCTCAAGTTTATCATCATGCATTTAAAAAAATTCTTGTATAAGATCATTATGAGACAGAGTTTGTAGAATTACCTCATCTTCCTCATTTTGATCTTGATGTGATGAACCATTTTAATCATCATTTTCCATGAAGCATATTTGGGCCTTTTCTTGCTTCTGATCCTTGTCATCATCTGAGCTGGATTCATCACTGTCGCTCCATGTTGCTACCATAGCCTTCTTGTTCTTGTTCTTTTTCTTAAACTTATTTTTCAGCTTCGGACACTCGGCTTTAAAATGACCAGGCTTATTACATTCAAAACATGTAATTTCCTGTTTTGAATCTTTCTTTGCCTTATCAGCCTTGCTGTTGTTGAATTACCTCCTGTAAGATGTTTTGCCTCTGTTTTTTTTTCTTAAGAATTTTCTGAATTTTTGCACCAACAGAGCTTCATCATCATCTTCAATGTCATCATTGTCTGAATCAGAGGTGGATTCTTCAGGAATATAATTGGCAGTTTTTAGTGCTATAGACTTTCTTCTGTCAGTCTGCTCACGATCAGTAGTAGATTTAACTTTCATCTCATATGTGAGTAATGAACCAATAAATTCATCATATGAGTATGAGCTTAACTCTTTTGATTCTTCAATAGCTCTGAGCTTTGCATCCCATGACGTTGGCATTATTCTTATTAGTTTTCTAATCAGCTCCTCATCTGTGAAGTTCTTGCCAAGATTTTTTAATTTGTTCACGATGAGAGTGAACCTTGTGTTGATTTCTGTAATTGATTCTTTTGCATCAACTTTGAACAACTCGTATTCTGTGATGTAAAGATTAACCTTTCCATCCTTGACTTGTTTGGTTCCTTAATGAGTTGTTTCCAGCTTGTCCCATATTTGCTTTATTGTAGTGCAACCTGAAACACTATTAAACTCATTAATATCTAAAGCGCACTGTAATAAATTAATGGCTTTTGAGTTAAAACTTCTTTATTCCAATCAGCACTTTCATATTCACTTTCTTCTTTAGGAACAAGTTCTCCATCAACAATTTTTGTCGGAATACTAGGTCCTTCCTTGACAGTTCTCCAGATCTGAATATCCGTAGGCTATAAAAATATTCTCATTTGGTTTTTCCAAAAACTATAATTTCTCCATTAAACAGTAGAGGCTTGTTGATGGAACATCCCTAAAAAATAAAAACATTTTGACTCCTTCAGGTACTAGCCATATTGAGATCACTCTAAGAATTTTACTTCTTTTGATAGAGTCAGGTTTTAATACCAATTGACGATCTCAAATGGCTAGTTATAGTACTAGAAGGGGGGTGAACAATATTGTAGGGCGAACAAAAAATATTTGCAGACTCTAAAACAAACTTTTCATAGAAACACAAGTTTCTTTTTTAAAAACAAGTTTTATTCAAAATACGGAATTAATTAATATAATAAAACTTGTGAATATAAAATTGCTTTTGTAAAAATAACTCTAAATACTAAAGTGATTAATTTAAATTGCAAGAATGTAAAGAGAGTAGGGATAGAAAAATGTAGACGCCGAATTTTATCCTGGTTCAACCCAACAAGTCTATGTCTAGTCCCTAAGCCAACTGCTTGAGATTTGCACTAACGTTTCCTTTACGGGCAGGAAACAATCCTATGTTACTTTTTGTGATTTCAAGTAAAAAACTCAATACTTTTGCAGCGTAAGTATCAAACATCTACCGTTACTTTTTGGAGCTTAAGTAATAGACTCCACCGATGCTTTTTCGAAACTCAAGCATCAATCTTTTACAGTCTTTGTTAATCTCACCACCAACAAAGTAAACCCCCTTCACATAACCTTGTGTGAAAAGACAATTCCCCAATGTATAAATATTTGATTGAAACAAATGTTGCTCTTTTCTCTTTGATCTCTTTTGGAATTTGGAAGACTAGAAGTGTATGCTCAAGAATGTATGAATTGCTAATTTGTCTTCCTTGCCTTTAATTCTTCTTCTTCATCCTTTTTATATGAAAAAAAGGTATTATAGCCGTTTGATATAACTCATAAGGGATGATGGCCGTTAGCTTTAAGACATAAAGATTTTATAGCCGTTAGAGTCATCTCTTAAAGAAGAATGTACTTTGATCTTCAAGTAATAAGTACCCATAAAGAGAGATGTTAGTTTCAAATCATAAGGATTTTATGGCCGTTTGAATCATCTCACAAAAGAGAGATGTACTTTGATTTTTCAACTAATAAAACCATTTGTATACCATCATAAAGAAAAGTATATTTGTGAAAATAATAAAACCATGTGACTTATCTTGTAATGGGAAGTGTATGTGTTTCTTAAGTAACAAAGCCGTACAGCTAAAAGAGAGAGGGAGAGAGAGATATAAGTCATAAGCAATGGTTGATTTCAAGGCTTGAGATATTTGTTGACTTTAATCCATAAATGATCTCAAGTCAAAGACATTTCTAGCTTAGGTTCAAAGTGTCTCTCAATCTCAAGTCATAAAGTCACATTAGATTATTTTATGAATATACCAAGCGTTCTCAAGCAGTAAGCTACTTACCTTTAAGACTTTAGGTTCATAATCATTTCATGGCCGAATATATTAATCTCAAATCTTTTCAACCCATAAGCCATTATCTCTCAATTAATAAACATATATATATATATATATATATTTCTTTTACCTTATATATTTATATCCTCTTAATATGTTTAAACTCATAAACATGTATCAATCCTTTATGATATAAACTTAAAATGGCCAAGAGAGTTGGTCCTCAACTTATAAGTTAAACCAAGTATTTATATAGCTAAAGATGCCATAAAGAGCCTTTGTAAATTATAAAAATATTTTAACTCATTAAGCTCTTCAACTTAAAGATATAAGAAACTCATTAAAATTAAATGTCAGTCTTGTGATCATCAAAACCAAAGTCAACAAAAGAAAAAAATCTCATTATTCTAGAAAATCGGCCCCCCAAATTGCTTATCCATCATCATATTTGAGAAAGTTGACTCAAACCAAGTCGCTACTCACTCAAACCGAGTCCACTTAGTACAAGGAATTAAAATCCTTAGACAGTCCACCCCATCACTTATGTTCTCTTTTCTTTTTCTTTTTCTTTCTCTCTTGTTTTTGTTGCAGGATTTCCGCCAACAATCAACATCGTTGTCATTCACTGCCTATTTCACCGCCTGCGTCCTGCACCGACACTTAGAGGTTACCCTTTCCCAGCTAGAAAATCAAACATAAAGAACAAACGTGCGGCAATGGATGAAGTATTTTTCGATTTGTTTGTCAAAATAGAATTTTTCATCAACGTGATATTGCTAACTATTTTTTATTTCATGCACCATTGATTTACTATCATCGGCTTCACTGCAACCACCAGACATAGCTCTCTCTCCTAGGTTGTCAATCGATCTTGTTCATCTAGATAGGGGAGTTCTCCTCTTCCTCAACCCATTTACTTTTTTTATTTCTACTACATTTTTTTAGGGGAGTTCTCCTCTTCCTCAACCCATTTACTTTTTTTATTTCTACTACATTTTTTTAGCGAAAATGCATTTTAAAAGTCTGAGAAAAGAGTATTTTATAGGGAAAACTTAAAAAACCATCCTTGTGGTTCCATTCTCTGGCAAATCAAGGAATGTGTTTTTTTTTATCAAAAAGAGTACTTGTGGTTTCAAAAGTTAGCAGAAAAAGGATAACTAACATTTTTCATTTAAAAATGATGATGTGTCATATATCATTTTTTTCCATTTAACAAACTAATAGTTTACCCATATTATTTAAAAATCTACATTAAAATTTAAATATTTTTCATAAATTTTTTATTTTAAAGAAAAAAAAAGGAATTAAATTGAACTTAACAGTGGCAATCAATAACAGTCTTAAAACAGTAAAATAATACATCTAGACTAAACAAACATAAAAGAAAATGGACAAATAACCTTGATAAGCTAAAATCGGCTAATACAAACACACATGCCTACAACTTCAGTGCATGAAAAAATTAGGTCAAGTTTGTTATCATTTATCTACTAATTACAGTGAAACAAATGAAACATTAACAAAAGACACATACAATAGGAGAAGAGTTTGCTTGAACTGTAATTAGTCAAACTGAATTAAAAGCACATCAGCATATTAGTTATCTAAAGTACCTGATGTCCAGGTCCTCTTGTCAAAACTGTTCTCAGTGTAGAATACAACATTAGTCCATTTTGATTGAGTTTTTAAGCTTTAATCTCTCCAAACTGAATAGCAGGTTCAAAGACCTTCAAAGAAATTTAATAGAGAATTATTGTATTGGATTTGATGTCAACATCATTGGGGTCACCAATCTCATTTTTGTCATTAACTCATCCACCAATGTAATTAGCTGCTTTTACTAGAGGATTAGGGCTTTCAAAGCATATGATGCCTTCAAAACAATCTTCTAATCCTAAATTTTTAAGAACTTTTGCTACATGCCCCTTATCTGCATTAGTAAACATTTGAAAAGGCAAAGAATAATTTAGATTCCCAATAAATTACACTAAAGACTGAGATTAGAAATTGGAATTAAAACTTAACATATTATTTTCCTTCGGGGCATGGAAGGAGGAGGTTCTTATTGTTTAATACATTCATTTACTCATAAGGTAATCTTTCATGAGCAAAGGCTTGGAACTCATAGTATTCGCATGCATAACTAATACCCTAAATGTTAGAGCTAAGATCAGTTTGATTCCATAAAAAAAAAAAAAAAAAAAAAAAAAAAAAAAAAGACAAAAAGTAAGATGTAAGGTAAGGAATTTAACTGAATCCAGGCATTGATCAAAATTTATCTTCAAATCGGCCATTATTGTTCCATATTAGTTCTATAAACCTAGGAACATTTTTGATATTTTACTTTCTTCAATATTCAAGTGATGCAACATGAACTCTAGAAACAAAATGAAATTCATCGTTAGTGTTAACAAAAACTAAACCATCAATAGAGAAGCCAACATTGAACGCATATGCCAAAGATGAAATCACTTAACTGTTAAATATGCATAGGCAGCAAATAACTAAGTGAAAAGAGTACTTACCATGCTTTTAAATCATTAAGGACTTCAATAAAACCTCTTTATCAAGTTCATTTTAAAATGGACACATGTATATGAAAGACAAAAATGAGAAAAATAAAGAAAGAACAGAGCTCTACCAATCAAAGTCAAACATGGTTGATTTCGTGATCAGAAACGAAGAAAATGAAACTAAGATCTATCCAGCTGTCCATGGATGCAAGAACATAGACTCTGAAGGAATCAAGATGAATAAAAGTGTGAAAAACCAAGGTGACAAAGAAGAGTAAACTACACCAAGAAAAAATGATTAGCCTGTTCCATGTATAGATGCACAAATACCCTTATTCAACGGGTCTGATTCGATTGAGACGAAAGCTAAAGGAATGGTAACCAATGATAAAAGGAAGACAACAAAGTACTTAAGTCAAATTAAGAAAATAAACAATAGAATTTCAAAGCTCAAACAAATGAAACAAAAGATGAAGTTAAAAATAAGAACAAAGCAGCAGGAAAATTATAAATTGGCTCTAAGTTGGAAAGTTTGAAAACCAAAATAGAAAAATCTTAAATCGAATGACAAATGAGAATCGGAGGGCACTACATGAGTAAGAAACTTAAATAAATGGTTAAGATAAAAGAGAATTGAAAAATCAGATCGGCAGAACAGAATTAGTGAGAACATGGGCAAAAATTTCTATCCTTTTCCTTGCCATTCGTTTGAGGACAATCTGTGTTTATAGAAAATTGACCCACAAGAGACATGGAAGAAAGGAAATAAGAGAGAAGCCATCAAGATCTAATCAGTGTTCATTCAAACGAAAACATAGGCAGCAGATAAAAGAGAGCATCGATGGATTGATGCAGAGGAGAGATGCTTCGAGATAAGATTTGAATCTTGAGATAGGATTTGAGACTGTGGTGGGACTCTTGAAAATCAAATACATTAAAGGAGTTGGTGGAATTATCTATATTAAAATGGCATCGTTTTTTGTGGCATGTGGAAATCTTAAAAGACCTCAAAGAAAAAGTCTACGTATTCAAATTTAAGGGTAATTTGAGGAAAAATTTTTAAATAGTGATCAAATAGAAATTAGAAAGTGATTATAAATGTCTTTAATAACCCTACTCAATGAATAAAAAATTTTCAATTGGAGGACAATTAGGGAAGAAATTGGAAACAGTATTCTAATTGGAATTGACAACATTGATAATTCCATCCTCTTTTATAATCTTTATATAGATGTTATGAATTTTTTATGCTTTGAATGCGTGAGCATCATTTTTATGGTTCCTAATTAACTTACAATTGACCAAATGAGTAAATTAACGAAACTATATAACATAATGATTGCATGGTCTTACTTTTGTGGCTCACTAGTTTGTGTTAAGTTTTTATGTCATTAATATTTTCTTACCTAATTACTTAAGACCGAACAAGTTTAAGTTTAAGTTGAGAAATATGATTAATAACCCTAATTGGTTGTGGAATTCACCATTGTTGGAATTTTAATTAATTTAATTGTATAATTAGGAAATTGCTTGAAGAAATGCTAGATGAAACCAAACGGCTTAGTTAACTCACCTATTGATTTAACTATCAACTTTATTTGTGCTATTTACTTGGTTTTTAGTATTTATTTTAGAATTAGTAAACAAAACAATCTAGATTAATATATCGTGTCTAGTTAATAGTTGGCCTGAGTGCATTTAGTCATTGCATGCATAGTCCTTGTGTCACACCCAGCCCCAACCGGCCGCAGCGTGACGGTGAGGTACTACTTTGGCGGGCGCCTAAGCTAAGGTAGCGTCTCACAAAAAAATGATAATGAATAAAGAGTCAAAAGAGAAGTACATATTTTAAGTTCTAGATTTCATACAGAAAATATTGATATCTAAAATATACAGATACATTGCTTCATATTTCAATCCAAAATAACATTTTTGGAAATAACGTTCATACAAAACAAAAGAAATAAATTCATGCTCATTATGCAATGCAATACCCTAGTGACGACTGACAATCCGTGGCCGCTTCCGAAACTCCCCTAGCGAATAGTACCCTCCTCGGTACCTACTTCCTCTTCGCCTAAAAACAATAAAAACATTTAAAAAAAATGAGACAAAAATCTCAATAAGCAATTGTCAACTACATAAAATAATCATACCCGAAATAGCTATATATGCATATATTTACTTTTACCAAAAATCAACTATATTTAAATAAAAGCTTAAGTAATCATTTTTATTCCAACAACATTGATTTAAAATACCAAAATCTTTGCAAAAACATCTCACAACATAAATAGAAGTAAAATTAGATTATCTCATAAAAATTCCCAAATCATAAGAAACACATATTTATTTCCAAATTATTCATTCTAAAACAAGTTGTATCCAATCTAGAGTTCATCCCCAATTGTATCAAAATCAATAATCACAATAAAGTCGAGATATCTCTTACATTGCCTAATCCCGCATGGTTTTACCCAACACTTCTTTGCCATACCCGATTAGGTCTTTAAGCTGTGTACACAGGCCATATCTCTTACTAGATATGGTCTTCAAATAAAACCACCAAACCGAATCACTTTAGATGGATACCAAAACATTTCAATTCCAACATCAAAATAGAATTCATATAAAACCACTTCATATAAGCCAAACTTTCTCAAAATCACATTTCCGGGTTCAACAACCCCTTTTCAATAGAATCTAAGACACTTTGAATTCTTCATTTTTCAAAATATAACTTACAAAAATATATATATATCAAGAACTAATTCTGCAATTATAGGGAAAACACATGCATATACTTAATCATCACAAAAATAACTCCAAACCATCATTTAAGAACTCAATTCACAAAATCCCCAAATTTAAAAATTTCTCACCCAAGAACCCTAATTATAAAATCTGGAAATCACAAGTATGAATACCTTTATATAACTATATAAATATACTAAAAAACATAAGGGTAGTTGATAATCACTTACTTGAACAAGAAAAATTGAAAAGAACCAACCAAGGATCAAGAAATCTCCCTAAATCTGCCCATATGTGAAATTGCTCTCTAGAACTTGAAATCCAATCTCCACCGTTCAGACTAAAGGCTAATGTGTCTAAAAGCTTCAGTTAAAATTTGGTGGTGATCCGACGGTTCAAACTCCGGTAAGTTGCATTTTACTAAAACTGGTCAGTTTTTGGAAGTGAAACAAGAAAGAAGAGAAAATAAAGAAGAAGGAGGAAAATGGTTCTCACGAAAATTTAAGCTGTCTCTAAAACACACAAAGTAATCTATTTTTCCTAATTAACCACACCCAACCAAATAAATAATACTCTAATACTAAAATAACAATTAATATAATTAAACTTGGGGTAATAATGCTAGAAATATAGGACATGGACGTGACACCTTGATTCCTCGTGGGAGCGACATCCCTCTTAGTATACTATTACTTTATCGACAGAGTAAACTTACTCTTAATATGTGTTTTCAAGCTTATCATGTTTTGATGCCATTGCAAGACGAGGAAGTAGTTTTTAAAATTTATAATTCGCTTAAATATCTTGGTAATGAAGAGGAGACTGTTAATCATATTGACTCTACTGATGAATGTGTTGAGAATGTTTTTCAGGTGATGCATTTAAATGACCCATTAAGGAAAGCTAGGGTAAGTATTAGCATTGGCGTGGATAAGGAAGAATAAGTGATTGACCAAGAAACCCAAGCAAATCATTACCTCTCTCAATTGCAATATGGAGGATTGTTTCTAGGTGAAGAATCACTATGAAAGCTTGGATCGTGAAGATAAGCTGAGAGCAAAGCCCTCACTGGAAGAAGGCCATGTTTTAAAACTGAAACCTTTGCCTTCTCACTTAAAATCATTTTTAAAAATAAATAAACTAGCTAAATAAAAATGAAACCAGTAAATTATTTAACAAATATATATTAAAAGTTTAATTAGATATAATATAAACGAGCACAGGTATTTAAATAAATAAATAATGTATATATTAAATGAATAATATATATGGTTATTGTTTTAAACAAATATGTTACTAATATTGTTAATGCCATGAATATAAGTGTCTAATATGAATTTCACCAATAAATTATTATGAATTTTATATTATGACTTAAACACAGTAGTTGATGGTTTGTTATTTGAGAAAAAAAAAAATTATAAATATGCTAATAATTAAAAAATTGATCCAACTTTTTGAAAGTGGAACTCATTGAGGTAATATATAAAATTGATGGATTAATAAAGATAAAAATGTCATGCGCTATTTTTTTATCATAAAAAAAATTGACTAATAAAATTTTGGATGAGTTTTTTTTAACTGAGATATTAAGGTCTAAGAATTTAGAGAGACATATTTTAGGGGTTACATTTTTTTTTTTTTTTTTTTCTTTGTGTTGTGGTGGGGGGGAATCAAATTTAGGGGTTACGTAATCATTTGTAAAAGGAAACTGACTTAATAAAACATAAACCAATAAATTATATATATATATATATATATATATATTAGACGTATGTGAAATAAAATTTTAAAAAGTTATGTGCAAGAAAAATATAACATTCCGTACGTGCTCTAATAATTTTAGGATTAATTTTAATAGTTTGAAATTGAAAGTTTATACCAAATTCAGTAGAGGAGAATGATTTTATTTACAATTTTTGAGCCCTGTTTTACAAGTGGCTAGCTTTTGTGTGAAGATTAAAATTTTGTTCTTTCTTATTGATTAAATTTAGAATAAATAAAATAGAAAAAACTGAAGTCAAAAGGAAAATATGAAGAGAGTCTATTAGTTTGGGATCATGATAAATGAATTGAAAGAAGGAAAACGTACAGAAGGAAAATTGTGAGGAGAACACTACATGTTAATAAATTAATATTTTAACAATATGAAAAAAAAGAAAATAATTTTACTTTTAAAATGTGACCAAAATAATGATGAGTTTAATCTATTTTAACTTCATAAAGATTCAACCTTTATATTTGTATAATAAATTAATAGTAGAAATAGATAGATAATAAAAAGGGATGAAGGAAGTTTAATAATTTTGATTCTACTCTTCAACCTTCATTTTCTTCTTTTACATTTCATGATGATTTACAGCCATTTCAATTTTCTTTTCTTTTTGAGATTTTGTGCTTTGAGGAAATTATTTCTTTTACTTTTTCAGAAATATTAGAAAGAAAAACTTTAAAAATTGTAAAGTGAAATATATCATAAGAGTCATAAAAACATAATTTTGTAGAAGAATAATTTACAGCTGTGTATTAGTAATTTTTTTTTTCTTATTATTATTATTATTATTAAAAGAGCTGTGTAGTATTAGTTAAAGTTAATTGAGTTAATTAAAAATGTTTTTGTCGTTTTCCTTAGAGATGAATAAACTGATGAGGCCTACAAGAGAATAAAAAAATAGAAATGCTGAAATGCAGTTGAACCAAAACTGCCACATGGCGTGTTGTAGCTGATGTCTGTTGCCTCAAATAAAAAATGTGCACAATAATATACAATGTATGTTTGGGACATTTACCTACTTATGACTGCCTACAATTTACCATTTTACATAAATAATATTAATTAGTCAATGTCTTCTATTCTCATCCATGTTCTCTATTAATCACTCATGTTTAGCTCAGTATGGCCCATATCAATTTTGGATATCTATTCCCTCCGTATTTATTTGTTTGACATTTAATGTAAATTGTTAGGGCTATGATTAGTAATAGAATATGTGTATGACTAATTTACCCTTATTAATTTCTATCTCAAAGTCTTTTCATATTAATATTCTTCCCCTTTCTAATTATAAGGCTTGTTTCTTTAATACTAAACCATGTCCTAATACATACATTTAGACCTTATATACTCCTATTAGTTATACTCTTTTTATTGAACAGAGCAGTCATTTGTCTATACGGAAGAGTAATGAGCCATGTAAACGCTTCCCGATAACTGAAGGCTTCCGCCAATGAGGTATCCATAGAGTTTTGAATGAAACCTGTTTTAGCCGCCAAAAACTTGCCATAGTGATTGCGAAGGACACAACCATAACCGATGAAACCTATCGAAGATACTGCTGCTTCAAAGTTGCACTTCACAAAAAGAAGTGGACGGGCTTGCCACGTTGAAACATCTCGTACATTGGACAATTTGACGTGATTTCGAACCTGCTACCAGCTGCTCACAAAATTTATTACCGAAGGAACAATGGACTGATCCGAGGAGCGTTATTGAGCCAAAGGGTGTTAGTCCTTGCTGTCTAAACACTCCAAAGCGTTGCAAACATTAACTCCAGCTGCTTGGTTGGTAAAAGATTTTCCACTTGGCACCACTAATTGATGAAATTACTTGACATAAGAAACATTAGTAATAAATGGAGCTCCATTCCAAATTGGCCGAAGACAATTACAAAGCATGAGGGAGTGTAATGTTGATTTAGGTTCATCATGACACAAAGGACAAGTAATGGGGATGTTCATTCCTCGTTCTTTCAAAGCAGCACGAGTTGGGAGAGTATTCACACATGCTTCCAGTTGGCCAATTGGGTATTATGAGGGAAAGGATTGAAATTTCTTGTCAACCAATAATAGCTTGACTTCACTGAGTAAGCACCCTTTTCAAATCCAAAAGGGGGTATTAGCCATGTTACTTCTTTGAGAGATAGGAAGCTCGAAAGTTTTTTCAACTGTGTTCGAACCAAAGAAACTCTTCACTGCATCTCTCCTCGAATAAATTCCATTATGGTTAACGAATTGCTCCAGTTTAAGATCATCCAGAGTAGGGTCCAAGTTAAGAGGTTTCACAACATCGTCACCATTAAGAATCCAGTTGTCATAGCAGACTCTAATGGTTCGGCCATTGCCTATTCTCCAACAAATACACGCTACAATGAGATGTTTTGTAGCATGGATACTACACCATATGAAGCTAGGAGTTCTCCCAAGACTCGAATCTAAGAAGGAGGATTTTGCATAGTATGTCACCTTGTATATGCAGCCAACAAGGGAATTCGGGTTGGTGATTAACCCCCATGCCTGCTTGCCTAGCATTGCCAAATTTAGCTCATGGACCCTTCTAAAATTGGGGCCTCCTTTCTCCTTGCTTACACAGCGCTTCTCCCATGACATCCAACAAATACCCGATTTAGCCTCCTTGTTACGGCCCCACCAATATGCATTCACAATGCGTTCCATGTCTTCACAAATGGATAAAGGAAGCAGGAAACCACTTATGAGGTAGGACGAGATTGATTGTGCTACAGATTTCAAGTGGATTTCTTTTCCAGCTTGTGATAAGTGCTTAAGCCTCCATCCATGAATGCGCTTTTTGAGTCGATCTATAATAAACGAGAATACTGCAGTTTTACTTCTTCCAATGGTACTAGGCAACCCTAGGTATTTGCCATGCTGATTCTCCAGGGAAACCCGAAGAATAAAACAAATAGAATTCTGCAGCATAGGATCGACATTCCTGCTGAAACTAATGGAGGATTTTTCAAAGTTGATTTTCTGACCCCAAGCTTTCTCATAGTAAGAGAGCCATTGCTTCATATTATCTGCTTCTTCTTCAATTGCTCTAAAAAAAGATAAGAATCATCCGCAAATAACAAATGAGTGAACCTTGGAGCCAAACGTGCAACTTTACAACCGTGAAGTTTTCCTTGCTGCTCATAGTTTCGAATCAGACAGGATAGTCCTTCTACACAAATAATAAACAAATAAGAAGACAAGGGATCCCCTTGCCTTAAACCACTCTCTGGCTTAAAACTATCAAAATCGAACTCCGGATGCTTAATTTGATACTCAACAGTAGTAACACAATTCATAATAAGGTTAATAAGGTGTGCAGGAAAGCTCATGTGAGAAAGCATAACATACAAATAGTGCCATTCAATACGATCATAAGCCTTAGACATGTCTATTTTCAAAGCAGCAAAACCCTAATCACCTTGTCTTTTCCTTTTTAAAAAGTGCCCCACTTCAAAAGCAACCAGAACATTATCAAAGATTAAACGACCCGGAATGAATGCACTTGGATACTCAGTACTCTTCCGTATAGACAAGTTATTATAGAAGGTGATAACAAGTCTATCATCCTCTCTCTTAAGGATAAGAATGACATGGATTCTAGCATGGTGGTTTTAGTCTAGGAGGATTGTAAAGCTCTAGCTAGTTATTTTTCTTTCATTAGTTTCTCTTTTGCTAGAAAAGGAGCTAATAATGTAGTTCATAAATTAGTTAAGCTTGGCCTTCAAGAAAGGTCTCATTGTATTCACTTGAAATGCCCCCCTACGAGAATTGTTGATGATCTTCAAGTGGATTTAATAAAGCTTTAAGTCATTCTTTAGTAAAAAAAAAAAACAAAACAAAACAAAACGAGCACTCATTTAAGATATACATATTAAATGGGGTAAATATATGATAAACTAATTAAAAAATTATGGAAAACATAAAACGTAAAGCATAAAATAATTTTTTAACAAATCTAAAATGTTAAACATACAAAAATAGAGGGAGTATTTGGTTTTTTTTTTTTAATTAAAACATAATATGTATTGTGTATGATTAAATACTTTTTGACATAATGTTGACACATAGCATTTTGTTAAATCTCAACTTGGTCAATGAGAAAGTTATATGGTTACTTATATACGTGAATGAATTCTCCCTTTTTAAGATAGTTTTTTTGAGGTGAGTTGAACATTTATTTATATATTTTAAACTTAGCTAAAAAAAATCTAACTCCCTGTTTTCTTAAAAATGAAGAAAGATGACATAATGTAAAAATAAGGATATTAAAAATAATTAAAAAAAAATACAATAAACTTTTTTATCTTTTTTCTTCTTCTTCTTTTTTTTTTTTTTTTTTTTTTTTTTCTGCTGGTGATGAGGTTAGTAAAGGGAGTTTGAGATAAGTATGTTTACGGTAGTTTGACATTTCAAAACCATGCTTTACAAAGTATGTAAATCAAATTACAAATATAGCATAAAAATAAAAATAAAAAATTATAAATTGAACTATTATTTGGCTGTCCTGATGTGTGAGAATGCAAATGCGCTGCATATTAAACATGGCTTGATGATATATTATAAACTTATGTTGAGAGAAAACAAATATCAGATACTTCTTGTTAAAATTTTTATTTAATTTTATATATAGAAGCTAACAACCTCTTGAAGTATTTCCAAGTTACTATAATTATTTTTTTTTTTAAATCATCCGGTTAAATCTAGATTCAAGCTAAGATTGACCTTTTAAAGGGATGAAGCTCCTGTTGGTGTGCCCTAGTTCTTAGAGCATTGGATTCTTGTATTTTGTATTATACATTAAGAGCCATGTATGAATACATTATTTGTGTCACATTAATAAGGGTAATTAATCTATTTCATTTATATCTTGTGCTATAATATGAGTAGAGTATCCATTGATTGATAATCATAAAACCAATCCCAGGTCTGTTCTAATCGTGGGAACGAATAAAACCACAGACTTGTATATTCGATGACTGTATGGCAGTTCTTAACTAGCCATAGTACTTGTATAGTCAGTCATGAATATAGGTACATGTCGTTGACATAGGACTGGATTGATCCGCACAAGAAAGACACATGGTTGTCGCGTCATAGGTCTTTCTTGAGTAGGTCTTTTTGTCCTCAGACCAGATTTCATTATAATATCAATATGGAATCTGGTTCACTTTGACATACTAAATACGGGTATGATTGGGTGAACCGGTGAACACGTTGATATTGATGATGAAGTGATGGAATTGCCAATCGGGTAACACCGAGATGATATCATTGGCCACTCGATGAGTGGGACTGATAAGTGTATGGCCATACCCAAATAAGTTGGTTGCTTATTTGATTAATCAGTCAACTCAAGATCAAGAAATATAATAAACATCAGAAGAGGATGACGGACACCATGCCTCTTGTTTATTCATATCGATATCGTTAGGCAAAGGACACTATGAGATTACTACCGGGTGAGTGTCTTCTAAAGACTGCTGCATCTCTGTCTTAATTGGAGGCTGTAATGGTTTGCTAGAACCCACTTATAGTCTGTAGGCCTTGGGCGTACTGCCAACATAAAGACAGACTCATAGGATCGTGCACGTAGATCAACTGAGCCGGAACTTATAGAAATTGTACATGTAATATACATTAGAAGGAATGCGTTAATTAATTAATTGACATTCGGTGTCATGGTAATTAATTAACATTGGGTTGAATTTAATTTAATTAATAAGTTTACATAATGTAATTAATTAATTTATTTAATTAATTAATTGAATTACATAAGTAAACAATTAATTAAATAATTTTCCTAAGTAGGAAAATTAAACACATGTGTTGTATTTACTTAAGTGTGATTTAATTTTATTTAGGGGTAATTAAATTTAGCCAAATGGAATTAAATTACATAGTATATACTTTTTAATTAAAGTTATTTATGTAATTATAATCCTAGTGGGCTTGGGTTTAATTAACCTAATTAAAACCTAATTAGTCAAGGTGTCTATATAAGGGGACACTTAAGGAATAAAACCCTAATTCAATCCTAATTAATTGCTGGAAATTTCAGCCACCAAGAGCAGCCCCAAATCAGCCGAAAATCCCAGCATTAATCCTCCATTCCTTTGCGTCTTCGGCTAGCACCGGTTCCCGCTCAATAGTTGGTCGTGCACCGGACTTTGGAGATCGTAGTTTCAAGAACACGATTCTGCAGTAGTCTCTAGAAGAGACGAATCCGGTGAGTTAATCTCTCTTGATTCAATTTGGTTTTATTCTAATCAATGGTAATTGGGCACGATAGGTGGATTCTAGGAAATTTTAAACAGTATATTTTCCGCTGCGCCACGTTATTTTTCCAATGACGAATCCCAACAGCTCCAACTACTTTTACTATTTACAATACTCAAACCCCAGACATATATTATTTAAGGAAAAGAAGCTCTATACATTAAATGCTTATAATTAACACTACTAGAGAAATATTAAAGTTGAACCACCAGCACTTTAATATTCAAACTTAGTAACTGCACTTGAAATACTACAGTGAAATGGTCAAATTGAGCATACCTTTTAGTGCCCCGTTCAACTATTTATATACTCCCTCCATCCCAATTTGATAGAGTACATTTCTATTTTGGTCCGTCCCAAATTATAGAGAACTTTCCTTTTATAAATATTTAGTTGTTTCTAATGTTCAACCACTTATATTAAGAAGTTGAATGATGGTATATTAGGAAAATTATGAGAAAAAATTGTCTTCCAACTATTTTACCTATATTTTCTTAATCTATGTATACGTGCATCTACGGTTAGAAAACTTTAGTTTGTGTCAATGGAATCATTTAACTTTGATTTTGGTGTCACTAGCAATAAAAAGTCACTCTTACTATAATCCATCGAAATCTAGTGTCAGAATGATGAAGTGAAAAGTCAACACCTAATTTGACCTACTAGTAGGAGGTCATTTTAATTTCAGCCAATAAAAAAATTGTTGTTTGTCATCGACATAGCCTCCACATGCACAACACTATATGGAAAATTTGAAATATTAAATTGGTTAGGATCGTGAAGTTGTGTTGGACTGCTGTCAAACCAGACTTCGTATGAACTTGTTATGTCATTATTTCGGTGTCAGATTTTGATAGATTTATAAACTTTGCTTGTCCTCAAACACACAAAATACCTCCAACTCCAGAAAAAAAAATTGTTGGGATTTTTCATCCGAAATCACCTGATTAAAGCGGAAGAACGCGATGATTTCCTCAAATCAGTGCCCAGGAGCAATTGAGATGGAAATTGGAAAAATAAAAATTTAATAGAAAGAAATAAATCTCTTACCCGGAATATCTCTTTCAGAGATGGATGCAGACCGCAGGAATCAACTTAGAAACCCTCCTCGATCACGTACACGAACGCCTAACAAACACGACCCGTGCTAGCGTCGGAAAACACAAAACTTTTGAGAGGAGGCTTGGATGAATTTCGGCTATGGTGGCTTGGGTTGATGGTGGCCGAAATTCCTAGGGTTATTAAACCCTAGGTTGGCCGAAAATTCCCTAAAGGAATTTTGGCCCAACTTGGCTCCTTATTTGTGTGGGCTTCCCTCTTTTAATTCAGGCCCAATCTTATTTTAATTAGTCTGGTTTAAATTAATTTCAAGCCCAACTTTAATTTACCCATGTATTTAATATATTACACCAAGTAACATATTATTTACATTTAAATTAAAATTAGTTTGACCAATTAATCCAATCCATCAAATTAAAATTAGATCTTCACAAAATAGAAACATATGTAAACCTATACATATGAATATTTCCACCTAGGAAATAATCTCATAATTAATCCAATTAATTACGAAAAGCCAATCAAATATTAATTTCATTATAATGATCAATCCAATTGATCTTTATAATGTAATTAATATACACCTCTCTCTCCAGAGTGTATACTCCAAGTATACATGTGATTCCTTAAATCAGTGTTCAGTCGCTCAATGTGTACGATCCCGTGGGCCCATCTTTATGTTGGCAGTGGGCCCGTAGCCCCCAATCAAGATGGAGATGGCAGTCTAACTGTTATCATAAACCGGTAGTTTAAGCTTGTATATCCCATGTCATTGATATTGGTATCCAACACAGAGGCATGGATTGATCACCCTCTTTTGTGTCTAGACATTAACTTGATCCCGAATGCACTGAAGCTCACAAACAAGTTCCAACTCGTTTGGGTGTGGCCACACTCTTATCAGCCACATTCATCAAGAGGCCGGTGATATCTTCTCAGTGGACTACTAAGTGACAAATCCCTTCTGCATATCCATAGCATTGCCATGCTAAGTGACATACCCGAAAGCACCCATACTTGGCACCCTATTACGGGCCCTTTAGGCGTACCCCTAAGTATGCGACCTCACACGCAACACCATCATATGGTCAGGTCAAAGGATCCATACAAGTACTACACGAGAATCACTTGTGATACTATACCATGTGGATTTCTCATTTAGTGGATCTATCCAGTACCATGCCCCTTATGCATGTACCCATTAACTTGGTTGATATCCCATGTCCAATGACCGGTAAGACACCGCCATACAACCAGGTTAATGATAGTCTCTTGTTCCATTCATTCCCATGATTGGAACAGACTACGGATCTATTCATGGTCATATCGTTTACCCTATCCATGGTCTTACTACCAAGTGCATGACACTGGTCATCATGGATATGGATATGTCCATTGGATACTTCATTTAATATACTGCACAAGATAGATATAATAAATGAATTAATGCCTTTATTAATAACACAAACAAGTATAATACATAAATCCAATAAATGTATGATACAAATATAAGGACCAATGCCTCGGGACTAGGGCATATCCAACATAAAGAACACCTATGATCAATAAAATAATTTCAACTTTAAGGCTTCCGATCTTATAAATCACAACTTCAATTTCATCAAACAGATCAAGCATACTTTATCAATAAAATGTCACAACAATTTGGCATTTAACCCTAATCTTATGCATTTAAGGCAACTCAATTAACCGATAGAATATGATTTTCATCACTAAAATAATAAACCGCTAAATCGCTCCCCAATCAATCACATAAATAAAGATTAATAGGATTTTAATTTTTACACAATTTTATTAGGGTACACCATGATTCATTAATCGATTTCATTTAATTCACTACATAACTTTCAACCTTACTCAAGATGGTACTTAGTTTTTCCGAACAAATAACAAAGATGGAGCAAACACAATGTATCCGACTTACTCAACTAAGCATAATCATCAAGCAGCTACTAACACTATTCATAACTTCACTTCAAAAGTAAAGCCAGCGAAATAATTTTCAATTTTGATATGACTTTTAGTCATTTTCCTTAAGCACAAACACTTTATTGCTTTTACCCAAGATTAATTCAAAATGAAACACACAATTTGCCTATTTCATCTCTTTACTCATGCTCAATCAAAAAGAAGCTTCCTAGAAAGTCTATGTCTGAAAGTGATGCATCTCAACTTCAAAGTCCAAATCATTACAAAGATACCAATCAATTAGGGCCTCACGTTGCATTTAATGTAAACATCTCTATTAACAAGCATACCTAACCTAAAAAGATGTAAAAAAGAGTGTTTGTATTTTTCTTTTTTTTCTTTTTTTTTTTTTTTTTGAGAATTTGGAATAGAAAGATTATTTTGGGGAGTTGGATACTATTAGTTTGCGAATGACAAACGCAGGACCATAGAAGACGAATAGCGGCAGTGATAAGGTTGGTTTTTGACCTTATCTTTTAGACAATTTCGTGGTTTGAACGGCAATTTTTAGAGTCCTTTGTGTGAATGCTTGTTTGGTTTTTGCGTATTTTGTGATTTTTATGTTTTGGTTAGATTTTCATAACTTTTAGTATTTGTCATGTTTTTTAGGGGTGTTTTTGTAATTTTGGATAAGTGTCATGTTTTTGGTCCATGGCTTTGGTGCGGTTATGTTTCTTTATGTTTGTTTTGGACAGGCATTATGACCCGGACCGAAAGTTGGAGCGACGGCGGCAAAGAAGAGTTTGAAGTGCTGAAAAGCAAGGTGGCACGGCGTGCCGCAATGAGGGCACGGCGTGCCATTCCAGCGTGCCAAGGGACGGAATCCAGTGGATCGGCACGAAAGCATGCCACCCCTACCAGCGCGGCGTGCCAACCCCAAATCTACACAGCACGGCGTGCCACCACCACCAGCACGGCATGCCACCCATAAATCTGCACAGCACGGCTGCCACCTCCACCAGCACGGTGTGCCGAGCTCTGGAATTCTGTTGTTGCCCTACTTTCATCTTTTCTGTTTAGTGGTTTTAACCTAGCCGTATAAATAGGTTATTTTCTAAGTTTTTGGGATTTTTTTCCAGACTTTTAGAGTGTAAAGCATAAACTTGTAGCTAGGATTTTGCTTGAACTATTTGTTTCTTTGAGTTTGAACCATCAATTGGTAGAAGTCTTACATTGAACCTTCCCCTTTTGCGACGTTCTTGGTTCCGGATTGAGTTCGTCTATAGAGGTACACCCCAAGCATCGTCACGCCGTCGGAATCCGGTTAATCAGACCAAAAGGGCATAAGTTCCTCTTCTTCTCTTTTGTAATTCGATTAAGTTAGTTTTTTATTCCGCAATTGATTATGTTTGGTTGTAAACATGGAATTCTTACAATTCTCTCTCCCTACACTTAAACCATACATTGTCCATAATGTAAACCAACCATTAATAACCAGAAACGAAAAAGAATAGAACAAAAGAATTCCCTTGGTTATCAAAGGCCGAAGTCCAAGCGCTACTACGGAGAAGGCGCGCATGAAGGATCACGTCCTTGGATGTGAAAAAGGTCAGCCACATTAGCCGCAATCATTGAGTTTTGGCAAACAACATGTTGCAAAAGACTAAACACAACCCGCAAATCAACAGAATTAGAAGGAGAGTCTACAATAGGAGGCTCCAAGCTAGCGGATGCCTTAGTAGCCTTCTGTCAAGTTCTGCCAATAAAGTATCAAGTTTTGCCACCCACCACCAAACCAGAAAATTCTCAAGTCCCATTTCCACAATTTGCATACTCTTAAGATAAGAAATATTCAAGGGTGCAACCAAATAAGCCACATGCAAATTATTGAAATCAATTATCTTTTTCATTTGTAGCAATACTAGTAATAATAGAGCCTAAAATCAAAGGTCTACTAAAAGAAAGAACCTACTGAAATTGACCAATAATCCAAAAAACCAAATTCACTTTAATCTTATTATCCATACACCACAGGAAAAATAATTCAGCCTCATTACAAGTGCTAGAACCTTCTTTCTTACCAGAAAAAGCAAACGCTAAAAACCATTGAATATATTGCAATACAGGTTTTTTCAAGGCCCTAGATTTGGATCGACGAGGATCAAACACAACACAATCATTAGAAAGATCCCTCCAAGCATCAATAGTATCTCATTTTTCTAGATAATCTAAAGCAGAAAGTCTATACTCATCAGTTTTAGCAAAAGCCCGCTCAATAAAACCATAAGACAAATTAAATTTGGTAATAGATTGCTTGAATTTTCTATCCCCTAACTTAGGTGTATCAATTGTAAAATTATCAAGTTTATGGAATTTGAATGTTGCATAAAACTCCCAAACCAGCTCAACATAACCAGGACAATTCAAATCAAAAAACGGCTTCCACCTAATATTGTAAGCAATTAAACTAATCAACAAAATCAAACTCAATCATCACATCACTAGCAATGGATTTACATGCAACAATTTCTCTTGTTTTTAATTTCTATATGTACTAACATTTGCGCCTTAAAGAAATTCAAATTACCATGTAAATGCTTATCTAGGATCGAAATTTTCATACTTTTGGGTAACCGAGAATGAGCTCGAATTACCCGAGATGCTGGTTGATTCTGTGGAGGAGGTGGATTATCAAGTTCCTCAGCCTCGAAAGAAAGTTCCTCGGACAGTTGTTCGATAATTTCTTTCCCCTTCTTTTTCTTAGACTGTAATAGGGTTTGATGTGGTATAGACATGGCTTTCTTTTTCGGATTTTTGGCATTCAAAAACTACTGGGTTGAAGGTAGACTTTCCAGCGCTGGAGTTTCTGTTGGTGCAGTTGGAATGGCGTTGGAAACGCGGGCTAAGGCAGAGAAGCAGAATGAACGACGAAGCGAAATCGCGACTTGCGATAGAGCGAAAGGGGCATGCGGTCTTGGTGGCTGCTTCCGTCCCGCCGGAGTTTTCTTACGGCCCATTGTGCGACGGAGACGATGGACGAGAAAGAGAAATGACGGTTGTGGTGGTGGCTGCAATGGCGGAAGGAGGGATGGCTATGGCATTGGAATGGGCAGCGCTGCAAAGAAGATAAAGAGAGGCAGCTGCTGCGAACAAAAGAAGTAGATTAAAGAGTTAGGGGTTTTCAAATTGATTTTTGTTGTTTTATTTTTTTACTTTGTTTAAAAAAAATAAAGTTCAAAAAAAGAAAAAAAAAGAAAAAGAAAAAAGAAAAAAGAAAAAAGAAAAAAGAAAAAAGAAAAAAGAAAAAAGAAAAAAGAAAAAAGAAAAAAGAAAAACAAGTTTTAAAAAAATGAGAAACAGTAAAGAGCCGCGCCTAAGGCGTGCCTCATGCCTTAGCAAAAATCCTTTATGTAAAAATTATTTTAGCAAAAAGCGGTTCCTAATACATGACCCATGCTTAAAGAAAAATCCCGAATGTGAAACAAATTGGCCTAAGGCATGGTCACGCCTTAAACACTTTTCTCGAATACTATTAGTGCGGAAATTAAATTTTAAAATCAGCAAAGAGCGTTCTTCAAGGCATGGGTCATGCTTTAAGAAAAATTTAGGTGCCAAAATTGAGATGAAAACCAGGCTTAAGGCACAGTCACACTAAAAGCTAAGACCTGCAGAAAAACAAAAATTAACATGATTAAACGCTACAAATTAAAACTAAGAACTACTAACTGACCAACAAAATAATAAAAACTAAAACCCAAAATTGGGTTGCCTCCAAAAAGTGCTAAGATTATTGTCGTTTAGCTCGACTTAAACTTCCCCTTTATGTAAAAGCTTGGAGATGTATGATGAATTCAAATGCTTTCAGAAAAATCTTGTAAATGCACATCGAAGGCTCTAGTTGATCCCAAGTTAAAGATCTCCATGCCAAAAATTTGAGTTCTTTATCGAAAATTCTCGATTTCTCCCTTTCTGATTCTCTCGGTAGCTCATGAACAACATAAAATAATTAAACAGAGGACACCTCGAATTGTATATCTTTAATCCCCACCATAGAAACTTCATGCTTGGCCGGTTCATTAATGTTCTCCAACATACCTTCTTCTTGACTTAGAACTAACTCTAAATTTTCCTCAATAATTTTTCCATGATGAGCTTCAACAGAGATAGAGATTTCAACTTTTTCATTTGAATCAGCCTCTGTAATTGATGTGTGTGCAACCATATCAACTTCTAAACCTAATCGTGTGCATAAATTTTGTGTTGAATTGTACAAACTATCACATTAAGCATCTTTGAAGAGAGAAAATTCACCATTAGTTCCTCCATCAATGGCTCAAAAGGGTTAATCGCCATCACCTCACAAAATAAAAGAAGAAAAAAAGTGAAGAGAAAAATATATGCAAAAAAAAACCTAAATCAACAAAAACCCTTTAATCTGGTATTGCATAAAAATAGTCCCCGGCAACGGCACCAAAAACTTGATGCTTCTAAAACACACACACAAAAGCAAGAGCACTTTTTCGATCAAGTAATATAAGGTAAGTAAAGTATCGATCCCTCGAGGACTAAGCGCGCAATTCTAAATGCAATTAGGTTTCTATTAATCTAGGATGAGATTATTATATCTTTGAATATTTTGTTTTCTAAAACCAAAACAAAACTAAGAAACTATTAATTAAAGCAATTAAATATCAAAAATATGGTTGGAAGTATATCAATGGATGGAATAACTAAGGCATATGGTTTCACCCAACATTCATTCTAGTAATTCTTCCAAGTCATATAAATAACTCAATTAGATCCCAAAGATGGTGATTTTCACAATTAATCAATACTGGTTAGGATTATCAATTCTAATTATTAACCTAAATACTTAAACCTCTTAGTTCTAAGCAATTAAGCAAGAAAGTATTAATTTCAAGAAATCCTAGCACAAACTAGTGAGTCACAAAAGTAATGGTCATGCAATCGTTGTGTTATGTAGTTCTGTTAATTTAGTTCTTTGGTCAATTATAAATTAACTAGAATCATTGAAATTGATGGTCACACATTCAAGGCATTAAGCAAACATAACACTATCGATGGAAAATAATATGAGTTAAATTGTAATAAACCAAAATGTAATTACATCAAATTTATGCTAAGATCCACCATAGCCTTAGCTATGGTGGAATTAGTTTATAACTAAAATAAATACAACTAAGGAAGACATAGAAAACATAATGGAGAAAGAGTTCCGAAAAAACTAGAGAATCGAGATTATCAATGGAGACTTGTAAGAATCATTGACGAAGATCGGATGAAAAGTTCTCCAAACCCTAGCCTCTTCTTTCACTGCTTTAAAGTTCACATTCTTCTTCCAAGGAAAAATTAAAGTGTAACTAAAACTCTCCCAACCGTAAAAATAAAAACTAATGATAATACCTTAAAAACTAAAACTAAAACGGAATTCTAAAAATAATCCAATTCTAAAAAGGAACACAAATAAATAAATCCTATTAGGAATAGGAGAAGTACAAAAATAATAGAAAACCCTAAAGAAAAGGTTTTGACTCCTTCTTCTCTCTTCTCAAGTCAAACCCGCAACTCCCACTAGATTCATCAATAAAGCTAGCCCAAAAAGCAATTTCAGTTCCAAAACTCCAAAATCAGTACCCTTAAGGTACTGTCATGCCATAAGACTATTCTTGGATAGATTCAATCCAATTTTGCTCCTTTTTTATATACTTTTAACTCATTTTTCATCTTCAATGTCCTAAAACAGAAAATAACACAAAGAAAGTAAAATTCACATAAAATGAAGTAAAACAACTCACATAATGCTTATAAAATAAGACAATTTAAGCGTATAAAATACACTTATCAATTTAGGTGAGAGTGACTTGATTGATAATGAAATAAAAATTTAATGATTTTATTGACATAAATTAAATTTTAGTGGAAATAAATGTATAAACAATAAATTTCAGTGACCATGGGTGCAATTAACCTGTTTGAAATGATAGGTAAAACTACTACTATTTTGTAAAATTTTATATAATGGATTGAAGTTGAACGGGGAATGAAGCTTTTTTACATTTTTCTTTTTATTTATGTATTTTATTGTTTTTACTAAACAACATGTTAACTTATTAACTGATCTATAGGCAAAGTTATTTGAATAATGTTAGTGAAGAATTAATTTGGTCCATTTTACAAAGATCGATGAAACAATTAGTCTTCTAATTAGTTGAGGGATAAAATTGATATTTAAAAGTCAGATTGCTGTAAACACAGGAAAAATATTAGTAAAATATTAAGGATTTATGCTCTGAACAATGCTTATAAAGAAAAAAAATGGTTTTAGTATCTGGTTGGATAAAAATACCTAAAATAGTGTTGATTGACCCTGTGTTAATTTGAAACCGCCAATTCTGAAATTGATTTGAACCAATTTCGGAACTAGTGGTTCCGAAAGCCCAATTTTGGAACGCATTGGAACAATGAGTTCTGAAATTGGGACATCATATTAAAAAAAAAATTAATTAGTTGATGCAACAACCAAGAAATGCACTACGGGAGCAGTGCATTGGATACATTGAAAATTATAAATTTTGCTCTTTTAAAATATGTAAGTAACTATTTCAATTTTCTTTTTTCTTCGAAGACACATTCTAAGCTCCTAAATTTTCATGGATTTTGCAATTAAACCCCGGTCAAGTTTTCAACCCATTAAATTTTTAATTATCTTTTTTCTTGGGATCCTTTATGTTATCAAAGATTATTTATGTTGAAAAGTCAACATCATTTTTTTTATGTACCTTTATATTCTCATTTGCAATTTTTACTAATCATAATTTTGAGTTGTTTAATTTTTTACAGTAATTATATTATTAATTTTGTAGGGTATTTGGAGCAGTTGTCGTGGTAGGATTATTTCTAGTACTAATCATTAATTAATTAAAACTTTTGACAAACAGTCAAATTATAACAGACAACAATAGTTATAATTTGACTGTTTATCAAAAAAATATTAAGTACATAAAAAATTAATGTATAATTTTTTACTCCATATACACAAGTACGAAATGTTAATTAATTAATGTTGAGTTAAAAATATAAAATAATAGTGTATTTTAATTTTATTTTAACAAATTTTAATATTTATACAAAATAATTAAATAATTTATTTTATTAAAAGATTTATGTATAGATATGCCATGGATACAATGCACTGCTCGCTGTAGCAACTGATTAAATTTTTTTTTTTTAATATGATTGTTCCGAAATTGGGCAGTATGAGGTATTGCTCACAGTAGCGTCTGACACATCTGCCAATTTTGAACTAGTGGTTTTGAAATTGGATCAAATCAATTTCAGAACCGACGATTCCGAAATTGACCTTGGTTAAATCAGCACTATTTTAGTGTTTTTATCCAACCAGACACTAAAATCATATTTTTTTTTTCCTTATAAGCATTATTCAGAGTATAATTTAAACATCAATTTAATAATATATATCTAAAAAATTTATCAGACTTTGGAAGTATATATTTGGTCTCTGGTACTTTGTGATAAAAGTTGGGGAAATAAACTTCCCTACTTAGACATAACTGACCAGGCTGCTGTCTCTGTGTTGGTTGCCATTAATGCAACTAATGCCCAATTACTCCCCTAATCTTTGCCACTTTAATTTAAACCCATTTCCTGCTTATTAGTACTACTATTATTTTTGTAAAGTATTTCGTTTTCAAAAAAATCAGAACTAAGGAAAAGGACCACCTAAAACTACAAAATGTATAGGCAAAATAGATGTTGAGTCTTTTCAACATCTTTTTTTTTAATATACGTTAATTAATACATGTAACTCTTGCAAAAACTGAAACACTCTAGAGTTTATTACAGTGAATTATATTTTCTGCATATGTGTATTATAGCTATAGATGTAAATTATATCTTTGATTTAATTTTACGCATGGAGCCCTAAAGCTTACCGCGTGATTCACACGGCTAGTAACCGCGTCAACACATCAACCATTTGCCTTATAGCTCTTCTTGCCTTCACTCGATCACCAAAGAATAGAGCAAAGTAACACCATCAATAATGATTGGCTGAACTAGAAAGAGGAGCCTGGTAAACACCAGTTCAAACAACTTGTGCCCTATTTAAGTTTTCTGTTTCGAGAGACAGGTGAGCTGATCTCTACTGTACACATGTAAGGACGCGATTTTGTACCAGCAACAGGTGCCGCAAGGACAAGCACAGAGTGAGTCTACCGCCTAAGAATGCCAGAAGGGGACCAAAAAGCATACCACACCTAGCCAATGAGGGAGGACCGTACATAACGGTCTGACAAGGCCACGCGAAATAATCGTATATAAAAAGGGGACATTAAGAAACCCCCAGGTATCTCTTTCCAAACTCTCAAGATTTCATTCTTATTTTCCATCCTTCAAATTCCTGACTTAGGCATCGGAGTGGACCCAGAGGTCACGCGGTCCTTACATTCTCTTTCTTACAAGCATCCGATCTTTTCCCAAAGTGAGACGGCTTTTCAGTCATCTCGGACCGCGTGAAGCAATACTTTTTCCCGGAGCTATCAAATTGGTGCGGTGCGCGTAGACCCGCTGAACAACAATGTCATCGGGATCAACAACCTCAGAAAGTATTTCAGCAGTTCTTCCTTCTCAGGGAGGAGGAATACCACCACTTTCAGAAATTATGATGCCCTTACCCGCAGCAGCTGTTACCCCAAGTCCATCAAACCCTTTCACCACAACTTTAAGTGGCAGTAGTAGTTCTACTAGTGCTGTTCTAGATCGGATTGCCCGGAATTATGGGATGAGTCTAGCTGATCAGAACAATTTCTGACGAGCTGTCTTGCAAATACAGGAGAAAAGCATGGTAGGGTCCTTATTGAGTAGCAATACTCCCTTTTCTGTGGTGAACACATTGTCGGAACTTGTTTATAATCCAAGCATTATACGAGCCCTTTTTCCTGTTTCTGAATCTGGGATTTCTGTTATGAGATCGGAAGGACCAAGTATGACTCACTCCACCGGCGTTGGAGTAGGTGGCGGAAGAGAAGCTGGAGGATCTCAAGTAGGAGGAAGTCTGCCTGCCTTTGGCTGGATGCCCGCACCAGTAGGAGACCATCCGCCTATCATGTAGGTAAACCCCAACATGACAGCCCAGGGAAGCATTGGTCCTCAGATGTTGGTCCCCAACTCCTGGTATGGAATACCCCAATCTTACTTGCCTCATTTTGCTCAGTCATACCCAATGCCAACCCTACCTCAAACACCTAGTTTCCTTACTCCTTACGGCATTGGCAATAGCGCAACCGTCCCACACAACACACCGGTTCCCGGCAACACTCCTCCTCCCCCAACACCATCCTCATCTGGGGCAGAGCTAACGGACGATCCCCGATTCATGGCGATGTTTAAAAAAGCACTGAGCACATTTGCCATACCTTACCAGGAACCGTTGATGGAAAATAGAGAATCTCCCTTTTCAGCCAGGATACTCAACCAGCCGATCGACCACAAATTTAAGCAGTCAACTTTTGATAGCTACAGGGGCGACACAGATCCCCGAGTCAATGCGAGGAACTTAAGAACCGGATGAATATAGCGGGGGCCACTAAAGGGCTGATTTGCTGCCTATTCCCTACGACATTGATAGGGGCAGCCGCTTATTGGTTTGAATCGTTAGATCCAGGTACGATTGATAGTTGGGATCAGCTGAGGCAGGAGTTTTGTAAGAACTTTATAGGTTCAATACCGACTGGAGCAGCCAGTCGTACCCTTCATGAGGTGGTCCATAAGGTCATTCATTGACAGATTCAACCTCGCATGCTTGAAGGTTAGAAACTTGGATTTCAGTACAGCCAAGGAGGCTATGATTAAAAATACCACTAATGAGAGGCTTCGAGGGGAGATCATCACAAGGAAGCCCAGAGAATTGACTTAAATGATAGCCCTTACAAAGCGCATGGTGGAGATTGATGAAATTGATATGCCTGCAAAGCACAGAAGACATGGCAAAAAAGACAAGGGTATCCGGCCCGATGAGAGGTAGCAAAGATGGGATCACAGAGACCACCCTCGCAGAGACCGCCCAGGCGACCGATCACTGTTTGCCCTATTAAACGCCCCACTCACTGAAGTACTGGTCGTGATTCAGAGAAGCTCGGATGCAAAGAGTATTCGATACCCTCATACCAAGCCAGGCAAGACAATGGGAAGCGAAAAGGAAGCATATTGCAAGTTTCATAGGGCCAAGGGTCACCACACAGATAATTGCCGAGTTCTGGCTGCTGAGGTAGACCTGCCGATCAAGGCAGGAAAGTTCAGTAGATTTGTTGATGGTATAACAAGGAGCACCAACAAGGACCAGGAGCAGAAAGATAGAAGAGATGATGATGAAAGACCAACTAAGAAATCCAAAGGGGTTGTCATGGTTATTGACGGTGGACCCGAGTTTGAACCACCGAGTAAGAGAGCTAGGTCCTCAACCCACCAGTCGGTGAACACGGGGAAGTCCAGTAGCCTGAATCACTGGTTCTTAATCAACAGTAATATGCAAGCACACCATGCGGACGCTTTGGTCATTGAAGCATTGGTGGAAGGGTACACGGTGAAGAGAATCCTTATAGACACAGGCAGCTCGGTGAACATCATCACTAAGGAGGCAGCCCGCCAGCTGGACATCCACCAAAGCAGAATACAGCCAGTACATTCACCCTTGGTAGGTTTAAGTGGCCATTCGGTCACGGTCGTGGAACAGGTGACACTCACTTTAGAAGTGGATGATGAAAAGCACAACTGGAGATCTGAAGAAGAATTCGTGATTATTGACACCCCACTTGCCTACAACATCATATTAGGAAGACCATTCCTAGTGGAGTCTGAAGCGGTTCTATCCATCTGGTATTTGGCTCTCTAAATACCGACCATGGCAGGGATAGCAGTGGCGAGGGGAAGTCAACAGGTGGCTCAGAAGGCATATCTAGCTTCCTTGAAGTCAGAAGAGGTTAGTTGGGAATCAAAAAAACAAGATAGGGCTGAGCCGGTGGATGAGCATGAAGCCCTCGTGGTAGGACCAGGAATATCAGTCCAGATAGCCAAGAAGTTGAAACCCGAGCTCAAGCAAGCGATCACGACAGTCCTCAGGGAAGAGCAGGAGACCTTCGCCTAGTCTATCACCTGAACATAGACCCTACTACCAAGCCAGTAGTACAAAAACGGAGGAAACATGCACCAGAAAGGCAGAAGGCAATCGAGGCAGAAATAAGCAAATTGTTGGACGCCAGACACATCAGGAAGGTGTTGTATCCCAAGTGGTTAGCAAACATGGTCTTGGTAAAGAAACCGGGAGGAGCATGGAGGATGTGCGTGGACTTCACTGATTTAAACAAAGTTTGTCCAAAAGATAGCTATCCTCTTCCCAGCATTGACCAGTTGGTCGACTCAACGGCTGGGTATGCAATATACTCATTCCTGGATGCAAAGTCGGGATACCACCGAATTCCAATGGATCCAAAAGATGAAGAAAAAACTGCGTTTATCATGTATGAAGGCACATATTGTTATCGGGTGATGCCCTTTGGTCTATAAAATGTAGGAGAAACATATCAGTGCCTGGTCAATGATATGTTCAAGGAGCAAATTGGAAAAACAATCGAAGTGTACGTGGATGATATGATCATCAAAAGCAAGGATGAGGAGAATCATGCCCAAGACATCCGGAAGCCTTCAAAATATTACAGAAGTACCGCCTCAAACTGAATCCAGAGAAGTGCGTATTTGGAGTATGATGAGGGAAGTTTCTGGGTTTCATGATTTCACAAAGAGGGGTAGAGGCGAATCTAGAGAAGATTAAGGCAATTTTAGACATGGTACCTCCCAAAACGGAGAATGAAGTCCAACGCCTCAACGGCTGCATCAACGCACTAGGGAGATTCATTTCTTTCTCAGCCAAGAAATGTCTACCCTTCTACAAAGCAATCAAGAAAGGTCAGAAGTTCAATTGGGATGATGAATGCCAGGAGACCTTTGGCAGAATAAAGAGCTTCTTGGGAACCCTACCATTGTTGAGCCGGCCAGTTCCTGGTGAAATGTTGTACTTGTACTTAGCGGCAACAGATGAAGCAGTGGGCTCAGTGATGATTAGAGAAGAAGAGGGACAACAATACCCAGTGTACTACACTAGTAAGGTGTTAAAGGGGCGGAGCTCAGATATCCGAGGATTGAAAAATTGGCCTTGGCAATAATTTCAGCATCCATTAGGTTATGGCCGTACTTTCAAGCCCACACGGTGATTATAAGAACAAACTTCCCCTTGAAGAAGGTACTCCAGAGACCGGATACTTCTGGCTGGCTAGCTGAATGGGCCATCAGGCTTAGTGAATTCGATGTTCGCTTCGAGCCCAGATCGGCATTAAAAGCTCAAGTTCTAGCGGATTTTATGGTAGAATTCGCGGGGTTAAAACCAAGCCAGGTGCTAAAGGCGGAAGAATGGAGAGTGTATGTAAATGGAGCTTCGTCTCAGGAAGGAGCAGGAATTGGAGTACATATTGAAAGGCCTGAGAGAATAAAAATATCTTACGCCACCAAGCTTGCCTTTCCAGCCACCAACAACGCTGCAGAGTACGAAGCTGTGATTAAAGGGCTAGAACTCATCTGGGAAATTGCTCCAGACCGGGTGAAACTGCTAAGTGACTCAAGGTTAGTTTCCAACCAAATCAATAAAAACTTTGAAATTAAAGATCCTTACATGTCCAGATACCTGGAAAGGGTACGATGCTTGCTCGAAGCGGTTAAAGGCAAAGGCACCACATGGAAGCAGAAAACATCTCCAGAAATGAAAATATCAAAGTAGACAGGCTAGCTAAAGCCGCAGCAAGCGTTGGAGATTGGCAATTTTTAAATTGCCCATATGAAGTCCAAACCAAGTCTAGCATCGAAGCAAAGGAGGTGCTGACAGTGGAGAAGAGGGAGATAGGTTGGATGGAACCTATAATAAAATATCTGGTCGAAGGACATCTACCTGAGGAGAGGGGAGAAGCGGTAAAGATCTCTAGAAAATCATAACGATATGCAATAATTGACGGAGAGCTTTACAAGAAGTCTTTTACTGACGCATGGTTGAAATGCATCACTTTTGAAGAAGGAGACTATGTCCTTCGAGAGCTACACGAAGGAATTTGCGGGTCCCACCAGGTGGCACAGGCGCTAGTCAGAAGGGTAAGACTGCAAGGATACTATTGGGAAACGATGGAGGCGAATGCAACGGCCTATGTCAAGAGATGCCATCAATGCCAAATCCATTCAAAAAAATCCCACTTGCCGGTAGCAGAGCAGAAGCCAATATTGACCGGATGGCCCTTTTCCATATGGGGCATTGACATCATAGGACCCATGCCTGAAGCCAGTAGACACAGGAAGTTTATCATAGTTGTGGTAGACCACTTCAGCAAGTGGGTTGAAGCAGAGGCGACCACAACGATCACACCTAAGAA
The DNA here is from genome assembly GCA_039660915.1 of Euphorbia tirucalli. NCBI lineage: Eukaryota > Viridiplantae > Streptophyta > Magnoliopsida > Malpighiales > Euphorbiaceae > Euphorbia > Euphorbia tirucalli. The sequence continues at coordinate 24,836,509 of CM077637.1, read as the reverse complement.
GGTCATCTCCTTCATATGGGACCACATCATCACCAGATTTGGGATACCCCACCGAATCATATCTGAAAATGGTACCCAATTCACCTCAAGAAAATTTGAAGAATTCTGCAAAGAACTCAAGATCACGCACAACTCTTCTTCAGTCGCACACCCCAGAGTAACAGGCAAACAGAAGTCACTAACAGAACTATAGGAGATGGGATCAAGAAGAGGCTGGAAAGTCACAAGGAGCTTGGGCTGATGAGTTGAATAACGTCTTGTGGGCTTATAGAACCACCCCAAGAAGACCGACCGAGGAAACCCTATGGTGTATGGAGTTGAAGCGGTAATTCCCGTTGAGATTGGAGCCCTCAGTGACCGAGTGCTTTACTACACAGAAGCTCAAAATCATATCAACATGAAGTACCACCTGGACTCCTTGGAAGAAAGGAGAGAAAGAGCTTGCATCCTGATGGCAGCCTATAAGAACAAGGTGGCCCGTTACCATAATAAAAGGGTGAGGAAGACGGTACTCAAGGAAGGTGACTTAGTCCTAAAGGACTCCACAGCATCACAGGCGAGGGAAGGAAAAAGAAAGCTTGGCACAAAATGGGAAGGGCCATACAAAGTTGCTGTGAGCGGACGACGCGTTTTCGAAGGGACGCGGGACTCCCTTTCGGAAGGGACGCCTCGATTTCGGGCGGGGCCCTCCCTCGCATGGGGTTTTTGATTTGGAAACTCGTTTTTGGAAAAAAGGTGGATTATTTTGAAAAAGAATCGAGACCTAAATCTCGATAAAAAGTATAGGAGTCGCCACCCGGCTCAGCTCAACCGGGAAATTACAGTGTAGCTGAACCAAAGCGGGAACTACCACACTTTTCAGAGATTCGGGTCCGGACAAGTCCTTTATTTCGTGTCTAATTTAAATATTATTGTCAATGTTCTAGTTACAACACTTTACGTAGCTAAGGATTTATTTTTATTAAAAGAATACACACAGCGCGCATACAGAATAATAATACAAAAATATAAAGTAAAGAGAATAAATATTTAAGGGCTTACAACCAAATTGAAAGAAAAAATAAAACTCTCGCCTCACTGATACAACCGCCTATATACACGAGAATCTAGAAAAATTACAACCGCCTAAATACACGATTTAATTCTATTAAATACAAATAAATAGAAAAATTAAAATAGAATAAAAGCTGCAAAACAAAGGTTAGCACAATTTATACGGCACACCATAAATAGGACTCAAGTAGACAGAAATAGGGAATTAGAATTCGGGGTCATGCAATTGGGGGTAACCGGGTCGACCCGGTCGGCCGGCCCGGTCAGACCTGGAAAACCATTTTTGAAACGTCCCTGTATTTTTGGTTTTGTGAAAAAAAAATTTTTGAAAACAATTTTTCCGGTTTATTATAATTAAACATGTAAAGTGGGTCGGTTTTCGGGAGATTCGGGTCTCCGTCGTGGAATTGTTCTAAATGCATCTTTACTGAAAAATAAATCTAAGGTCGTGATGCACACAACAAAATTCATTTTGATGATTTTTGAGGGTTTTCCAAATTTTTCTGATTTTCTGGGATATTCTGATTTTTATGAAATTTTTTGGATTTTTAGAATTTTATTTGGATTTTAGGGATTTTTTAGGGATTTCTGTCCCTGGCCGCAAGCTACAGTCGTACGACTGTAGTTACAGTCGTACGACTGTCTACTACAGTCGTGCGACTGTAGCCCTGGTTTGGGCAGAAATCGCTAAAAAACCCTAAAACAAAAACCCTAAAACTGGAGAAGGAAGGACAGTCGTACGACTGTAGTGCGTTTGGCACAACTGTATTTACAGTCGTGCCCCTGTTCTTATTTCAAGAATAGTCGTACGACTGTTCTTACTTTTCCAGAAATAAAAATGCAAAAACTTGAAGAAAAATGCACCAAACACAATCAAATCACCCAGAAAGCTGGAAAAAAAGGATAAGTTAAAGATTGTTTACCTCCTTGGTGACGATCCACAGCTGGAATGACCCCTGGCTACGCACCAATCCACGTGAATTTGCACTTTTTCCCCAAAAAGCCAAGGTTTCAAGTATGTCCAAATAACTCCAGAAAAGTCACGGATTTGTGTTTGTTTTTGGTCCGAGATGATTTAATTTGTTAGTGTGATTGTTAACCTAAGATGTCTAATTCGTTTTAGAGATTAAAAGCAAGAAATCAAGGAGAAAATGTGAGAAGAAAGCAAGCCTTTTCACTTCTCTCTCTTCTTTCTTTTTCTCCCCTTTTCTCTCCCTAAAATTCTGGTTTTCCACTCTCTAAAAATCTCCAAAAGTCCCAAAATCTGCTTTTTCTTCATCTTATATACCCCACTTGCCCGGAAATCTTGAGCATTAAATGCTCAAGATTTCCCTTCTCTCTCAAGTCAAAGAAGTATGGGCTGAAACCTGCTCCCCGAAAGTACAGTCGTACGACTGTAGTGAATTCCCACGACTGTATACTACAGTCGTGGGTCAACGGTCAACGGCTCCCTCTTTTTTTTTTTTTTTTTTTTTTTTTTTAAGTAAATTTTCGTGTTCACAGGCTGCCCCTCGTGTAGCTGGAATCCGATTTCCGAAACGGATTTAGGTACACGACAAAGAACACAAAAACGCGAATATGCAAGGGTAGTTTTCTCAGGTGACTTTGGTAGTCAGGTGGTCCATATGCCTTTTTGCATGAGGATGACACCGAGAATATGAATGACTTTTGGAGTCGGGTGGTTCCCTGCGATGGTTTCCGCGCAAGGATGACGCCGAGATGAAATGACTTTCGGAGTCAAAAGGCTGTGGACGGTTTGTCACACCGAGCCTAAAAATGCATGTGATGCATGTTTGATGAGCGTATTTATTCCTTGATCGATAATTTTGAAACAAAAATTTTTGCCCCTTCGATCAAGAATAAATACGGGAATGCGTGCCATGGTTGCCTTTTATAGTCGTGCGGGACTGGATTTGTGAATGCAAGATGTGATAGTCGTGTGCGACTGGCACACTCAACGGACTGACACAGGATTTTTGGTTCCCTTTTAAAGTCGTGGGGGACTATGATTTTTGTATGAATGCATGACGATCGTGTGCGGCTGGGCGCACCCGACAGACTGAAATCGGATTCGGGTTCCCTTTTAAAGTCGTGGGGGACTATGATTTCTGCATGCATGTAACGGCCCGGAGTGGCTTGGCACGTGGGGCGCGTTAAAAATGCGACTGGTGTAATTATACTTACAGTGAATTTTTCATGGTTTTTCTTGGATTTCGTGCCCCTTGGGTGAGGCGAACCGTCATTGAAATAAATTAGTCGTCGCTGGATTAGTCCTGCAAAAATTACTGAAATGCCCCTGCAGGGATTTATTGCACATTAGATAATGAAAATGGGTTTAAGGAATAAATAGGAATAAAGGAAAATAAAATAAAAATTTTCCCCCCCTTTTTTCACTACAGTCGCACGACTGTATTCAAATTTTGAATACAGTCGTACGACTGTAGGCGAAGTACAGTCGTACGACTGTACTTCGCGGGCAGCCAAAATAAAAGGGGCGGTTTCCGCCCCTTTCTCTCCCACTTTTCATTTTCTCAAAACCTCTCATTTCCTTCTCTCTAAAACCGACGCAGAAACTCGAAAAACCATCCAAAATGTTAAAGAAAATGGGAAAGAAGTTGAAGAAGATCCAAAACAGCGCGGTTCCGGAGCCCAACAATCCGGAGGAGATTGCTTTCGTGGGAATCGCCCAAGGATACGGGCACCCGCTTTATATGGACCACTTCGGGATCCGATTCGGGATGGTGATCCCCATTCTGCTGGCAATGGACTCCCATTTGTCCGTTACACAGGTTGGTATTCGATTCCTATGCCTTGATTTTGAGTTTTTTAATATTTTTCCCTTTGAACTTTTGGAACTGATTTGCATGATTTACGGCTTTCTGGGTTGAATTGATTGAGTAGAATGCATGCTAGGAGTCCCCTGTAGTTAATAGAAACAAGAAACTAGGAAAAACAGGTTAGAAATCGCGAAAATTATACGAATTGCGAATTTTTTCTGCAGGCATATGAACAGTCGTGCGACTGTTCATGCAAATGATGAACAGTCGTACGACTGTGGGCATTACAGTCGTGCGACTGTAGCTACACTCGTGCAATGCGTACTACAGTCGTACGACTGTAGCAAGAAAACAGGTTAAATAATTTTTTTTTTTTTTTTTTTTTTTGTTTTTTTTTTTTTTGCAAAATTTGAACGCATGTGTGTTGTACTTCCCTGTAATGCAGAGGCACAGGATCGCTGGTAGTGGGAATCTTTCCCTACCCGGGGTTTGGTGGGACCGACTTCCAGAGCCCGTGCGGGCCCGAGTCAGGCTCCTAGGGCTGGAGTCTTTCGTCCTGTCTCTGCCTATGAGCACACCGCACACCACTCATGCCGTGCTGACGGCCCTGTGCGAGAGATGGGTTTGCACTACCCACACCTTCCATTTGCCGATCGGGGAGTTCATCGTCACTCCCTCAGATTTCGTGGCGATCACTGGCTTTGGGTTCGGCGGGACCCCTATTATCTTTAACTGCAGCTTGACCCGGTACCAGCAGGTGGACACTTATATCCAGAGTTTGATCGGCTGCGCCCCTGAAAGGGGGAAGATCTTGTGTTCCCGGGTGGAGGCTTATTGGGCCACCCGCGCAGACCTGACTGAGGAGGACATGGAGCGATACACCAGGGCCTACGTGCTTGTCCTCCTGTCCTGTACATTATTTCCGACCGGGCAGAGTACCTGCAATTTGACTCTGCTCCCGACATTGGTGGACCTGGCTGCCTTCCCGTCTCTGGATTGGGCGCGAGCTGCGTTGGGGCAGCTGTATTACGGGCTGGACTTGTGCGCCCGGGGAGAGCAGCAGGAGATTCTGGGATTCTGGTTCAGCCTTCTGGTATTGCCTCTTTCTTCTCTTTTTTTTTTTTTTTTTTTTGACATTATAATTATTTTTATAATTACAGATCTGGGCTTTTGAGCATCGGGTGCTGGAGCTGCCCGATTTGAGGGACGTCCAGGGTGAAGTTCATCCGACTGTGCTGCATCGCTGGACGCAGGGGTGGCAAGGTGCCGTCCGTGATATCGAGGAGATACGGCAGAGTCTGCTCGACCCGTCCTGGAGGAGGGTAAGTAAACAAAAATTGTTAGTATGAAAATTTGGATAACTTTTTGCTTACCTGTACTGAATTTCTTTTGTTGCGCTTCTACAGATCCGGCACCACCCTTGGGAGAATTTGGGTGCCATCACTCTCCTCTTCCAGTCTTCGACACGCTTCGACCGCCGCCGCTTTGTCATGGAGAGCCCCATGTCCCAGGAGTGGTATTTGGGCGATCGTCTTTTCCTTTCCGACCATATCGACGGTCCGATTGGCCGGCTCGTGCCCCCGCCGCTCCCTCAGGTGCTCTTCTGGCCACACCTGGCGGACCCTGCGACAGACCCTGAGATATTTGGAGAGGGATATAGCGTGGATCCCTTGGATGGAGATTACCCCGCTTATATCCAGCAGTGCTTATTGCCTGCTGCGGAGGTCGCACCAGCAGCTCCTCCTCCTCGTCCTCGTCAGGTATTCATTCGTATTTCATTCATTTTTTCTTTTTTTTTTGACTTTATGTTCTCCTTGCAGGTTAAGAGGCGCAGGGGATCTGGGTCCTCCCAGCCCAGTGGGCCGGCTGGTGGGAGCACGGATGTAGGCACAGGAGACGAGGATACTCCGGCTCAGGATAGGACTCACCCTGTCCATGCAGGCAGCGCCGCAGCTTCGGCTTCGCAGGCCGTCGGCGCTAGTGGTGTTGTGGAGGGTCGCCTGATTTCCGAGCTCAGAACCGGCTTCACGTTGATTGGGTTGGATGGCACCCAATCCTATACGACCTGGAACATTTCTCGTGAGGAGCCTGCCATGTTCCTCCCGGAGGACACTACCCACGTAAATCTCTCTCTTTTTTTTTTTTTTTTTTTTTTTGATCTTTGATGTTCTTTCAGGTCAAGTGAGCTGACATGGAGGAGGTGGCCTACCGATACAGGAGTCTAGGAGACTTCCTGGTCCGGGAGAATGGCGTTTGGGCAGTAAGTATCTCGTGTTTCCTGCATCAAATTTTATGTAATGCATGAATGCATATGTGTGTATGTATGTATGGATGCTAACTTTATGTTGTCAACTGCAGTCCCGAGTCGAGATATTCCGAGAACAGGCCAGGGAGGCTGCTTCTGCTGTGGCTCAGGCCCGGACTGCAAACAAAGAGGTGGAGAGAGGGAGAGCCGAGATAGCCAGGCTGCAGGCTGGGATGGCTCGTCTGCAGGCGGATTTTGACTCTTACCGGGCCACACATCAGAGTGAGTCTGAGGAGGAGGAGGAGGACGAGGGGCAGGATGAGAGCTAGTTGGAGCATCCTGCTTGTCTTATTTATTATTTTCACAGTTTTTTGCTCTTTTGTACTGGATTTTTTTTCTTAGATACATTGTGAATTGCACTTTTCATATTATTGGATTTGCTTTTGTTTCATCGATGTTTAGAAATTCACTCTTCTTCCTTTTCTTCTTCAATTTTTGCTTCTTTTTATCCAGGCTTTTACAATTTTCTAGAATCATTACAAGACTCTGACTGGCTAAAATTGAAGCCTTTCGGGTTGTGGAATCTCAAGGCCTATTACAGACACTCGTGGAACATCGAGCTGTTGAATGCCTGTTACCGTTTCTGGGATCCAGTGGACAACGTTTTCCGCTTCTCATGCCAAGAACTCTGCCCCTTATATGAAGAGTTCAGTGCTATCTTGAATATCCCCTGCCATAAGGGAGTGGACATCGCCGTCCCCGAGTTCACTTTCGGTAGCATTTCCTCCTTGGTGAGCTTGTTCGGGCTTCCCAATCCCGAGGTGGAAGCTTTATTCGCTACTGATTCTCCTTTTCCTGGATTGAGCTCAGACTCCGTATTAGGATGGTGTATCAATGCCCCTAGGGATCACATGAGCTGGGCCTCCATGGTCAGCCTGTTACTGGTGAGCCGGTATTTCTGTGGTCCTAGTGATGGGATTATCTCCTTCAGGGCTGTCTCCCTTATCTCTCAGATAGCCGTGGGAGCATCTCCAGCTCCTTTTGCACTTGCTGAGACACTGATTAGTTTGCATGCATCCAAGGCAAATGGTGCTCTCCACATTGGCCCTCACCTCACTCTGCTCCAGGTGAAATTCCTTATTGTCTGGTGTATTTCTGAGTCGAATGAACCACTAACCCTTGCTTACCACCAACTGCAGATCTGGTTGCTGGAGAAGTTATCAATTCTTAAGATTCCAAGAGGGAACTTTAAGAAATACAACCCGGCCAATCTGAGGGAACGAGGCTTCTCCGTCGACTCCTACATTGATATGTCTGCTGATGAGTGGGGTGCTTGGCTATCTCAACGGACTGATGACCAGATTAGGTGGGTGTGCCCCTGGTGGAAGATTACCCACGTGATTGTAGAGATGTGGGCACATGGTGTGCAGTTATTAGGACAGACCAGGGTAACATTCTATTCTCCGAGTCGCCTCTGCCGGCAGTACGGTCATCTACAAGGTATCCCTCAGCGCTCTTGTATCACCCGTTGTGAGGAATACACTGCTGCTTGGCCAGATCATATCAGACTTCGCTGGGCCGGAGATACCCACCGTGTGGCATTGAATTATGCCTCACTTGCTCCCACAGAGACAGATAGTCGTTACAAGGAATGGCTGGCCGAGATCTAGGATTTACCGACCCGTGAGGCGCGTGAGAGTGCGACTTTCCGATGGCTGGCCCCCTCTGAGGCTGCGAGATCACTTCCTGTCAAGAAGAGAAGAGCATAAAAAGAAAAAACTGTGATTTTCACTATTATACATGTATTGGTTATAATTATTATTATTTATATACATCTTTTCCGTTATTGATGCGGTCCCTTTTTTTTTTTTTTTTTTTTTTTATTTTTAAGCCTTAACTTTTGCTTAAGCCGCCCTTGCGGGTTTTCGACCTAACAGGCTCTTTTCTTCCTGCCTTAACTTTTGCTTAAGCCGCCCTTGCGGGTTGTCGACTTAACAGGCTCTTTTCTTCCTGCCTTAACTTTTGCTTAAGCCGCCCTTGCGGGTTTTCGACTTAACAGGCTCCTTTTTTTTTTTTTTTTTTTTAGGGGTTGGATGATATTTGCAATTGCACACACAGGCGTTTAAATGTCTTTGCTTACCTGGATGTTTCGACAAATGTATCATGTAACATACTCCAAACATTCATGCAATATGTTGAGCATAACGCACTTCATTAATGAAATTTAATTATCGCATTAATTGAAAATTCTAAAATTGGTACATATCTCAAACGAACTCATTCCTGTTATCAACCATCCTATACAGGTTTTCTGGTCGATAAGCTAACCCTCGTTGCCTTAATTTTTGCTTAAGTCGCCCTTACGGGTTTTCGACTTAACAGGCTTCTTCTTTTTCTTTTTTTTTTTTTTTTTTTTTTTTTTTTTTTTTACACGTGGTAGCGTTTGAGATGATCTTGGTTAATCGGATTGGTGAATTCGTTGCCATCCATGTCCATGATCTTCACCGCGCCTTTGGAGAGTACCTTCTTAACTACATACGGCCCTTCCCAGTTGGGTTTAAATTTACCCCTTGCGTCTGTGTTGGTCGGTCTCATTTGCTTCAACACCAGATCCCCCGCTTTTAACGGCTGTTTCTGATGACGAACCCGCCGATTATAAGCCCTAGCCATCCTTTGGTGGTACATCTGCAGATGATCCAGAGCCTTAAGACGCCTTTCATCGACCATAGCCAGCTGCTCAAATCTCGCCTTCACCCATTCTGTTTCAGGCAATTGAGCCTCTAAGACCGTCCTTAGTGACTTCAATTCCATTTCGACAGGAAGGACTGCTTCCATCCCATAAACCAGCGAATACGGCGTTTCCCCAGTCGGCGTTCTAACACTGGTTCTGTACCCCCACAGAGCATAAGGTAATCTGTCTGCCCAATCCCAGTAGGTTGAGGTGGTCTTGGATAAAATCTTCTTAATAGACTTATTCGCTGCCTCTACTGCACCATTGGCTTGTGGCCTATAAGGAGAAGACTTGCGATGTTCCACATTGTATTCCTCGAATAATTCAGCTGTGGCCCCCTGAAACTGCACTCCGTTATCAGTTACCACGTGATGCGGTACACCATATCTTGCAAAGATGTGCTTCTTCACGAACTTAGCCATGTTCTTAGCTGTAACCGTGACATAAGACTCGGCTTCAACCCACTTGGAGAAATAATCGACTGCCACTACAATGAATTTGTGACCATTCGATGCAGGAGGCCGAATTTCACCAATTATGTCTATACCCCATACTGCAAACGGCCAAGGTGTCATGAGGTTTTGCAACTCCATAGGTGGAAGATGGCTGATGTCCCCGTAAATCTGGCATTCGTGGCACTTTTTCACTTCCTCTGCACAATCAGTCTGCATAGTGAGCCAGAAGTACCCTTGTCTCATGATCTTCTTTGCTAGAGCTAATCCGTTCATGTGCGGGCCACAGATCCCTGAATGCATTTCTTGCATGACCTTCTTAGCTTCTGCTTCCGTTAGGCACTTTAATAACAACCCATCCGCAGTCCTTCTGAAAAGTTGCCCATCAAACCATCTGAACTGAGCTGCCAACTTTCTCAAAGTTGTCTTATCCGATGCATTTGCTTCTTCAGGGTATTGGCCATTCTGCAGAAAGTCAACTATATCTTGGTACCAGGGCTTATTGTCTGCAACTAAAGCCAGGACCGCGCTAGGATGATGAAATGGTGTTCTGGCAGTCTCTAGGATCAAAGGCCGCATCGGTGCTTTCTGAGGTCCTTCCCACATGGATGACAGGGTAGCCAATGAATCCGCCATCTGATTATCATCTCTAGCCACATGTTTGAATTCAATATGCTCGAATACCTTCACCATTTCCCACAAAGTTTCCAAGTATGGGCGAAGTGATTCTTCCTTGATTTCCCATTCTCCGGTGGCTTGGCGAATTACCAACAGTGAATCTCCCATGATGGACACATCATTTGCCCCTAATGTGATGAGAGCATCAATGCCAAACAAACAAGCTTCATATTCTGCTCCGTTGTTGGTTACCGGGAATTCCAGCCATTTTGACAAAGGAATTATCTCTCCTTCAGGAGTTACAATGATTACTCCGAGGCCCGCCCCTCTCTTATTTACAGCTCCATCAAAATGCATGATCCATTTCCTGCTCTCCACTTCTACGAAAGCCAACTGTTCATCAGGAAATTCCAGGTTTTCTACATAATCAGATTCAAGCGGTTGATTGGCCAGGAACTCAGCCACTGCTCTTCCCTTGATCACCTTCTTCGTTACATACTCGATGTCAAATTCTGATAACAAAAGCAACCACCGGGACAGTTTCCCTGTTAAGGATGGGGCAGAACAGAGGTATTTCATTGGATCAACCTTTGCCACGGCTTGTATTTTGTAGGATTGGAAATAGTGCCTCAACTTCTTCGTAAGCCAGACCATAGCAGTGCAAGTCTTCTCCACGACAGTGTATCGGGTTTCGTAATCTAGCAGCTTCTTACTGAGGTAGTAAATAGCATGCTCCCTTTTGTCATCTTGTTCTTGAACCAACATTGCCCCTATGGAGGTTTCTTCAATGGCTAAGTACAGAGTCAAAGGTTTTCCCAGAGTCGGGGGCTTCAACACTGGAGGATTAACCAGGTACTCTTTGATCCTATCAAATGCAATCTGACACTGATCATTCCATACAACAGGTTGTTCCTTCCGAAGAAGCTTGAAAATGGGTTCACAGACTGTAGTCAATCTGGCGATGAATCTGCTGACGTACTGAAGAGACCCCAGAAAAGACCTGACTTCTTTCTCTGTTTTTGGTGCTGGCATATCTCGAATTGCTTTGATCTTGTCTGGGTCCATCTCAATGCCCTTTTGACTGACAATGTGCCCCAACAGTTTACCCGATGCAACTCCAAAAACACACTTCTTTGGATTGAGTCGCAGGTTATACTTTTCAATCCTAGTCATAAATCTATCCAGGATAGCAGGGTGCTCCTCCCGGGTCATTGATTTTACTAGCATATCATCAACATACACCTCTACCTCCTTGTGGATCATGTCGTGCAGTAACGTCGTAACCGCCCGTTGATATGTTGCCCCAGCATTCTTTAACCCGAACGGCATCACTCTGTAACAGTACACCCCCCACTCAGTAATGAAGGCTGTCTTGATCTTGTCAATGACATTCATTAAGATCTGGTTATACCCCGAGAAACCATCCATGAACGAATACATAACTGCCCTTGCTGCGCTGTCAACCAGGACATCAATGTGAGGAAGTGGGAAATCATCCTTTGGAGAGGCCTTATTCAAATCCCGGTAATCCACACAAACCCGGACCCTTCCGTCCTTCTTGGCAACTGGGACTATGTTGGCTAACCATTCAGGGTAATCTACCACCTCCAGGAAATTAGCCTTTATCTGCTTTGCCACTTCTTCTTTGACTTTCTCAGCCCATTCTGGACGTAAACGCCTGAGTTTCTGCTTTACTGCGCTGAACTTGGGGTCAATCGGAATTCTGTGCTCTGCTATCTCTCTGTCAACCCCCGGCATATCATCGTAAGACCATGCAAACGCTCCCACATGCTTTTTAAGTATTTTTGTCAATTCTCTCTCTTCTTCAGGGTTGAGTTCGTTAGAGATAGATACCATTTTAGGATTTTCAATTGTGCCCAAATTAATTTCATGTAATGCAGTGTCATGAATGCTGAACACATTGAATGAATGATTGCATGTATGCACAGAGCCATTAGGAAAAACATCACACAAATAAGCAAAGTCAGATTTCATTTCATTCATCACCTTAAAAGCGGAATTGTTCATATCAAGTACATAGGATAAATTTACAAAGAAATCATTTTCTTCCTCCACATGCGGAGGGTCTTCTGCAGCAAGATCTTCCGGGTCAGCAGGCTCTTCTTCGAACAAGTCACCCAAATCAGCTTCAAGGGTCTCTTTCTGAGCTTCAGTTAAGGCATCTTCTTCCACTTTCGCTTTTCCCTTAGCCATCATTTTGGTGAGCTCAGCAACAGCTTTTTCTACTAATTCTGCCCGTCCTGAAATAGCTTCCTTCTTCACGGGGCTCTCTTTCAACCCTTTTTTCAGTAGTTCAGCAAATGCTTTGGTAATGGTATCCACCAGGGGGTCTGTATCTTCTTTTGGTTGCACCTCCGGGATGATGGGAGCCACCACTTCAGCTTGGCTTATTGGAGGAGAAGTGGTCTCCTTCATATCTTCTAGCTTAAGCATTCCTTCCACTGAGCCAACCCCATATTTCGAAAAGTCAACAACATCAGCAAAAATCTCAAACCCGGGGACTGTTTCCCCATCGATAACCATCGGCTCTGGTTTACCACCATACGGCCCTCCACTGGCTCGAACAAAAGTATCCAAGAGATGGATTTTCTTTGTTTCCGGGATCTCCTTCTTCTCAGCACCTTTGTAACCAAGACCCCCTCGGTGTGATTGGCCCATAGTGATATCAAACTTTGTGACCCCTTGTTGATGAACTCCTAGCCCCTTTCCCGGAATGAAATTCTGCTTCTGAAAATACTTATGGATCCATGGAGAAAATGTCAAGTCTTTCTCCTTATGCTCTGAGACAACTGCCACTTGAAAGCCAGTCAAAGGTTGTTCAGATGAGTTCAGAGCAGCCACCATAGAAGATTCATCTGCCTCAAGAGTCACAATCTTTTCTCCCATCGGAATCTTCACCTTTTGGTGCAAAGTTGATGGCACACCTCCCAATGCATGAAACCAAGGTCTTCCCAAAAGCAAGGAGAAAGTCACAGGAATATCAATGACAGTAAACAGCACGGTTGACTTAACTTCTCCCACTGACACTTCTGCTTCAAAGGTTCCAATCACAGTACGCTTGGAATCATCATAGGCCCGGATCACCGTGTTAGACCTTGACAATGCTTCTTCAGACATATGAAGGCTAGGTAAAACTTTCAGAGGGCAGATATTCAATGCTGAGCCGTCATCAACCATCACACACGGCAAAATTCGATCCATCATCTCCACTTTCAGATACAAGGCACGATTGTGGTTAGTGCCTTCCGGAGGTAAGTCATCCTCGGTAAAAGTGATCCCCCCGGGATTATCAGATTGTTGACTCTTTGTACTCCCAATCACCATGCATACTTCCTCGGGAGACATTAATGGGTTTGCATCCATTTCCATAAGCTTTTTTACCACTGCAGCTCGATGTCTTTGGGATTCCATAAGCAAATGCCACACAGATGCACGTGCGGGCATCTTTTTGAGTTGCTCCACTACCAGATCTTCTTTTTCATTCACCTTGATGGGCAAATAATCTTGAACTGGTGCTTCTGCCCTTTTACTCGGCTCTCCCAATCGCTGTGGCTCGGGTTGATATACCCTTCCACTTCTCGTGACATTATTCACCGGAGCATCTTCCTTCCTTACATACATCCCATCCTTAGTGCAGACAGGATAGACAGGTGTTGTCCGGTTCAGAGGCTCGGGCCTACTCATCAACTCAAATTCATCCGCATCATCATCCAATTCTATATCATCCAGATTCACAGGTTTGCTCTCCTCCACTGAGGGCTTAACATCTTCACCAGCCACCACTTGAATTGCGGGATTCGCCCTTGCAATCTGGGCTAAGACAAAGTTGGGAGATAACCCCGATTGCACCATGTTTACTCTTCTTTCAAACTGAGGTAGCGGATTACTCTGAACATTGGGCTTTGAACGGGGCGCTTCTATCTTCTTTTCATCAATCAGCTGTTGAATTGCCTTTTTCAAAGCATGACACTCGTTGGTTCGATGCCCTTTAGTCACATGATAGGAGCAAAAGTTGTTCTTGTCCGCCTCAGCCGGAGGCGTGTACGGTTTCAGGCTTTGAAGAAAGCCTAGATTCCTGCATTTCAGAAAGATCCGCCCCAAAGACTCTTCCCACGGAGAGATCCCTTTCCCGGCTGTTTGTTGACTAGACCCTTGCGCAACTGTTGCCACCTCTATTTGTTTAACAGGGGCGGGTGACTGGTTCGGCTTAGCACTTGTCGATGAAGAAGCCGCAGGGTTGTTGTTGCTTTTATACCCCGAGGAGTATGTACGGCTCCGATACCCCCCTCCATAACTGTTCTGGGCTGGATCAATCTCGTACTTCTCAACTTTACGGGCCAGCTCATGCACCTCGATCAGGGACTGGAATTTGTGGTACTTCATTACATTCCTATAAACCTCCAAGCTCCCGTCAATTAGCTTCACGATCAATTCATCTTCCAATGGCTTCTGATGAAGGAGAATCATTTTATCCATCCATCTTTGGTAGTATTCAGAGAAGGACTCATTTGGTTTCTGCCTCACCGCTTCTAAGTCTTGCAGCTTGACTTCCAGTTGTGTATTGAAACTGAAATACTTGATGAATGCATCAGATAATGCATCCCAATCACCTTGTATCCCCTCAGGCTGCTTATTGTACCACGTGATAGCACCCCCTTCCAAAGTAGTGGGGAATAGTCCCACCAACTGATTCATTGTGAGGCCGGCCATGGTCATGATCCGCACGTATTGATTCAAATGGGCTGTAGGAGGGCTCTTCCCCACATACGGTGCGATCCGAGGCATTTGGAAGCCTACTGGAAGCATTTCAACCCCTCCGGCTATCAGTGTGGATGGGTCAATCCGTTTGGCAGATTGGATTTTAGAGCTGGCCCGCAGCTCTGCTATGGTTTCTTCCATCTCCTTCATCTTTCTTTCCAAGGCGGACTCCACAGGCCGCTCAGCATTATCTCTCCGGCCTTCTTCAGCGTCTGACTGCCTGTCGTTCAGTCTCCCTCCACTACTTTCTTCCCGAGCACCTCTTTCCGGCCTCTGACTGGATGATTCGGCCAAAGCACTCTGCACTTGGCTCTTGATAAGATTCTTGAACTCATCAGAACTCATGAAATCACGAAGAGCAGAGGTAGCCATTGCAGCGGCAGCAGCTTCGGGTGGGATTGCCATATCTTGGAATCTTTGTTGCAATTGTTCAAGTTCCAATGAAAACCCAGCACTCAATTCAGATGACGCTTCAACCTCCCCAAACTGAACAGATTCCTCAGACTCACTAGATGATGAATCACTGTGCTCTATCCTCACGAGTCGTCGTCCCGATCGGAGCCAAACTACAAAATATTCCAGACAAAAGTTAGTGAAATATGATCACCCAAAGAGTCATGAACTCTAGGGGATATGCATGTATGCATGGTGTGTTGAATGGACGATGTATGGATGTTGTGTGAAATGAATTTGTAATACAAACCTTGAATAATTAACCCCTCGGGTGGTGGAGTATGCATGAACTCTTATTCATTTATGCATATATTGCAATCCAAGAACTGGATACATGGATGAGACCTTTGGTACTCGGGGAGTACCTCGGGTTTTTGTGAGATGATGTGAATGTCCTTAGTGAGTGAACAGAGTTTCGGCCCTCGTGGAGTGCCTTGAATTTTGTGAAGTGAGATCGACACGCGCATGGCGCTTGGTCGAGGATTCGGTGTCCGTGGGACACTTCGAATTTTGATGATGTAAAATGAACTCGTGCTTGGCTTGCGGGTGGAATTTCAATACTCGGGGAGTATCTCGGTTTCCGCACCACGATGTGAAGTGAATGCGTTCTTGGTGAACGGGCAGAGTTCCGGCGCTCGGGGAGCACCTAAATGTTTTGATGTGTGAAATGAAACTTTCCGGTCCTCGCGGAGTACCGAAAATGATTTAATGAAATGCAAAGAATTTTTGTCGGCACCCGTGGAGCGCCTAAAATGTTTTAATGAAGTGCGGTGAATTTTTGTCGGCACTCGTGGAGCGCCTAAAATGCTTTAATGAAATGCGATGAATTTTTGTCGGCACTCGTGGAGCGCCTAAAATGACTTCCTACTTGGTAGGTAACGTGATGCGTGTGACCCTCGTGGAATTATTCAAGATTTGCATAATGCTTTATGCATGACACGCGTTTCCCATGGCTGCCAAAATAAAATAGTTAATGTTCATGACATTCGAATGATGTACGTGAATTAATTAATTTTCACACGAACAAAAGATGCATGGCTGCAAAAAATGTGGTTAGTGTAAATGTCACGCGAGTGATTAATGTATTTACAAGCGAAAGAATGGAAATGGCTGTACAAAAGATGTGAGTTAGAATCACACAAATGTTTTAGATGCGGCATGTTATGTTCGTGAAAAATGTGGATGATGATATGTTATGGAAGGACAAAAAGACACGTAGCAATTAGCACACGGATCGTATTCTTCCAACCTTATTCCTCCGAACGTGGTCAGGTCGATAAAATTCTAACCGAGTCCTAGGAGTGGTTCTCTTCGATCACCAACCGGGGGTGATGAAGGCGGATTTTATTTTATTTTATTCACACAATTATTTTGGCATCCTAAGGGAATCCAACTAAGGTTACCTAAGTGAGTTCGGTCCAAAGTCGGGATAACATCAAGGCTCCCATAGCAAAAATATACTCCTCACTTCTCCCCACTCAAGGGTTCGAACGAAGGGGTTCGTACGAGGCTATGGGTGGTGTTTCGTATTCGTGCCCCTAAGACCAAGAGGAACTTAGGCGACACTTCAACGATTCACCAGGCTAAAATTGGATACCTAACTTAATGCAATAAATGCCTAACTACGAAAATGCATAAAGTGCCATATAAGAATCATCCACTTAATTTAAATTAGACACTTTTCAAGGCTTGTCAAATTCTTTTAAGTTTTTTTTGAAAAACTTTTGAGAAATCCCCAGCGGAGTCGCCACTGTGAGCGGACGACGCGTTTTCGAAGGGACGCGGGACTCCCTTTCGGAAGGGACGCCTCGATTTCGGGCGGGGCCCTCCCTCGCATGGGGTTTTTGATTTGGAAACTCGTTTTTGGAAAAAAGGCGGATTATTTTGAAAAAGAATCGAGACCTAAATCTCGATAAAAAGTATAGGAGTCGCCACCCGGCTCAGCTCAACCGGGAAATTACAGTGTAGCTGAACCAAAGCGGGAACTGCCACACTTTTCAGAGATTCGGGTCCGGACAAGTCCTTTATTTCGTGTCTAATTTAAATATTATTGTCAATGTTCTAGTTACAACACTTTACGTAGCTAAGGATTTATTTTTATTAAAAGAATACACACAGCGCGCATACAGAATAATAATACAAAAATATAAAGTAAAGAGAATAAATATTTAAGGGCTTACAACCAAATTGAAAGAAAAAATAAAACTCTCGCCTCACTGATACAACCGCCTATATACACGAGAATCTAGAAAAATTACAACCGCCTAAATACACGATTTAATTCTATTAAATACAAATAAATAGAAAAATTAAAATAGAATAAAAGCTGCAAAACAAAGGTTAGCACAATTTATACGGCACACCATAAATAGGACTCAAGTAGACAGAAATAGGGAATTAGAATTCGGGGTCATGCAATTGGGGGTAACCGGGTCGACCCGGTCGGCCGGCCCGGTCAGACCTGGAAAACCATTTTTGAAACGTCCTTGTATTTTTGGTTTTGTGAAAAAAAAATTTTTGAAAACAATTTTTCCGGTTTATTATAATTAAACATGTAAAGTGGGTCGGTTTTCGGGAGATTCGGGTCTCCGTCGTGGAATTGTTCTAAATGCATCTTTACTGAAAAATAAATCTAAGGTCGTGATGCACACAACAAAATTCATTTTGATGATTTTTGAGGGTTTTCCAAATTTTTCTGATTTTCTGGGATATTCTGATTTTTATGAAATTTTTTGGATTTTTAGAATTTTATTTGGATTTTAGGGATTTTTTAAGGATTTCTGTCCCTGGCCGCAAGCTACAGTCATACGACTGTAGTTACAGTCGTACGACTGTCTACTACAGTCGTGCGACTGTAGCCCTGGTTTGGGCAGAAATCGCTAAAAAACCCTAAAACAAAAACCCTAAAACTGGAGAAGGAAGGACAGTCGTACGACTGTAGTGCGTTTGGCACGACTGTATTTACAGTCGTGCCCCTGTTCTTATTTCAAGAACAGTCGTACGACTGTTCTTACTTTTCCAGAAATAAAAATGCAAAAACTTGAAGAAAAATGCACCAAACACAATCAAATCACCCAGAAAGCTGGAAAAAAAGGATAAGTTAAAGATTGTTTACCTCCTTGGTGACGATCCACAGCTGGAATGACCCCTGGCTACGCACCAATCCACGTGAATTTGCACTTTTTCCCCAAAAAGCCAAGGTTTCAAGTATGTCCAAATAACTCCAGAAAAGTCACGGATTTGTGTTTGTTTTTGGTCCGAGATGATTTAATTTGTTAGTGTGATTATTAACCTAAGATGTCTAATTCGTTTTAGAGATTAAAAGCAAGAAATCAAGGAGAAAATGTGAGAAGAAAGCAAGCCTTTTCACTTCTCTCTCTTCTTTCTTTTTCTCCCCTTTTCTCTCCCTAAAATTCTGGTTTTCCACTCTCTAAAAATCTCCAAAAGTCCCAAAATCTGCTTTTTCTTCATCTTATATACCCCACTTGCCCGGAAATCTTGAGCATTAAATGCTCAAGATTTCCCTTCTCTCTCAAGTCAAAGAAGTATGGGCTGAAACCTGCTCCCCGAAAGTACAGTCGTACGACTGTACTTACACTACAGTCGTACGACTGTAGTGAATTCCCACGACTGTATACTACAGTCGTGGGTCAACGGTCAACGGCTCCCTTTTTTTTTTTTTTTAAGTAAAATTTCGTGTTCACAGTTGCAGTGGCAGTCGGTCCAGCAACATACAAGCTTCAGAATCTAAATGGGAAAGAAATCCTACGAACATGGAATATTGCCAATTTAAGGCAATACTTCTCGCCTAAAAGTTACTAAGGAGAAAAAGGGCTGCACTCTTTTTTCCCACTAATGGATATTTTACCACTGGGTTTTTCCATAGTCGGGTTTTTAATAAGGCAGCACCTCCATTTGTAAAACTTAGCAAGGGACGCCCTCTAAGATGTACTTCAACAAGATAAATAAAAGTATCTTTCAATCACCAATACATCCAAAAATGAGCCGATCATAACCAGACGAGCTTATTTTAAAAACTCCCACAAGAGGAGCCAGTCATAACCGGATGCGCTTATTGTAAAACTCCCACAGGAGTAGCCGGTCATAACCGGATGAGCTTATTCTACACCCTTCCACAAAGGAAGTCGGTCATACCCAAATAGGTACACTTGTCAAATTCAAAAGAAGAAATAAATATGCAGACTTGGCACGAGCCTACAAGCATAAGAACCAAAAACAAAGCATAAGCCGAATGAAAGCCAAATAGAATCTTTTTATTAATAGTAAAAAGTAATACAAACAAGGACCTGACAAGGCCTTAGAAAGATTACAAATTAAGAAAATTACAAGAGCGAACATCAGCTCCAGGAACATTATCCCCTACATCTACCGGTTCCTCAACACCGGCTGGCGACTCAATGTTTTCCTCATTGTGACTATCAGCAGGAAGTTCATCATACCGAGGAAAGTTGACCGACTCCAAGTCAAGGGCTAGGTCAGGATGGATGGCTTGGCAGGTAGCCAGGACACGCTGACCATACAACTGTCCTAGAAGAACCAGCTTGTTGGTCGAATCAAACAGTACGGCCTCGCACTTATCAACATCTTGTTTGCACGCCGCCTTCTCATCCTCAAGCTGTTTCTTGAGGACATTCTGTGCTGCCTTCTCGTCCTCCAGCTACTGCTGCAGGCGGTTAATCTCCTGTCCTTGCGACCAGGCCTTGCTCTTCTCTGCCTCCAATGCTGCCTGGGTCTCTTTCAGTTCTTTATCTAGATGACTGGCCTTAAACAGGTGGCCAACCAATTCGACTGCCCTAGAGATCTCCTGCAAAACGGCAAGCCAAATGAATGAAAGAAATAAGAAGGAATAATTCATCAACTTCATTGAGATCCTTACAGAGGTCAGGTCTAGGAGGCACATAGAAGCCGCCGCATGATCACCAAGTTTACCATACTCCTCTCTATCAGCTGGTAGCACGAACCCGGCCTTGAATTCAGTCTGAGCTGCCGAATCCGTTATTCAGGCCCCTTGCCCTCCTCTTCCTTGCAACCAAGACTGAGGAGAGGAAAACATCCCAGAGGAGGTGGTAGTCGCCGGAGAGCCCTAATCAAGCAAAAGTAACGATCCAGGAGGAAAGGTTAGTAAAGAGCAATAATAATAATACCACGAGGGAGAAGTGGAGACAAAAAAAAACACTTACAGGATGAGAAACTGGCTCCGGTCCACTAGGAGCTATCCTTTTTCTTTTTGGCGCTTTGGAAGCAGCTGGTCCTTTAGCCTATCCCCCTGTATCAGATGGGATTTCAGTTGGATTGGGACGCGGCTCTTTCAGCAAATTTTTCCTCTTGGCAATTATAACGCTATTAAGAACATCAGCTGCATTCATGCCTGAGAACAACAGGTAAATAACTAAGCAAAGATAAAAAGATACCTCTTCTCACCATAGGGATAGGACCCGGGTAATAAGTAAAGCCGAATCCTGACTCTTCCCGCTCTACAAGCCTAATCCTTTCAAGGTAGGCATCTACAATGACGTGCCAGGTCCACTTGTTAGGAGCCAGAGTCCTGAACTCCTCAAGAAAAATCCTTTCATCCGGCTCTAAGCGCTGGCGAGCCTTTCCTGCCCCCCCAGTAGACTAGCTCACAGGGAACGCATCCAGGTTTTCCTTGATCTTAATATAAAAGAAGAAGTGTTTGAAACGCTTCATGGAAGAGATCCGTCCCTTGAGGGTATAAAAATCTGCCTTCTTAGATAACTGATAATGGTCTTCCCCAGAATTCAACTTGGGGGTAGCCAACCTCCGAAAGAAGGCGGTGTTTAGATTAAACCCCAGGTTTCACATAACCAGAATGTGGCGCAGATGTCTCCCCAAGAGTTGGGATGGATTTGGGCAGGACAGAAACCCCAGTTGCGGAGGATGTCGCAAATACCGGATAGGAGAGGATAGGAAAAGCCGGATCTGATTTGGTCCATATATATGGAAAAATAGCCTAATGGAGGCTTATGGACGCGTTGACACCCGGAAGGTAGCATAACCTGGCACTCACGTAACCAGGGATAGAACTCCCTATAAAGTGTTATATGGTCCTCGTGAGTTTCATCAACCATATCCTCGATACGAGGAGTCATTTTCTTAGCCCTAGTTCTGCAGGGACCGGGTGGAGGGATTTCAAATGGAGAAGAATCCACCTGGACAGGACCTTCAGAAGATGGTCCAACAAACGTAGGAGGCTGGGCGGAAGTGCCCACCTCCTCATCGAAAGCAGAAGATGTTGAGTGGTGGGAGTTAGCCTTTGAGGAGGTGGTTAAATGGTACTCATTCCCCGGATGAAAAAGGCGGACTCGGCAAATTAGGAGTGCTAAGTATTCAGTAGTCATCAGGGTCTGTGGGATCTAAAAAGCGACGAGCCGGCTTAGCGCCGGTGGTTTTGAAACTAAAACCCTGGGTACCCTTACCAACCCTAGGGCAGTTCCTAGAATTTACCAATTCCCCAGATTCTCTACTACTAGAAGAGCCTAAGTCACTAAGTGTTACGGAGGAACTCATTTCAGTCATCTCGGACCGCGTGAAGCAATACTTTTTCCCGGTGCTATCAGTAGGGTATATGGAGCAGTTATCGTTGTAGGATTATTTCTAGTACTAATCATTAATTAATTAAAACTTTTGACAAACAGTCAAATTATAACAGACAACAATAGTTATAATTTGACTGTTTATCTAAAAAATATTAAGTACATAAAAAATTAATGTATAATTTTTTACTCCATATACGCAAGTACGAAATGCTAATTAATTAATGTTGAGTTGAAAATATGAATTAATAGTGTATTTTAATTTTATTTTAACAAATTTTAATATTTATACAAAATAATTAAATAATTTATTTTATTAAAAGATTTAAATATATATATGTATAGATATGCCATGGATACAATGCACTGCTCGCTGTAGCAACTGATTAAATTTTTTTTTTAATATGATTGTTCCGAAATTGGGCTGTATGAGGTATTGCTCACAGTAGCGTCTGACACATCTGCCAATTTTGAACTAGTGGTTTTGAAATTGGATAAAATCAATTTCAGAACCGACGGTTCCGAAATTGACCTTGGTTAAATCAGCACTATTTTAGTGTTTTTATCCAACCAGACACTAAAATCATATTTTTTTTCCTTATAAGCATTATTCAGAGTATAATTCAAACATTAATTTAATTAATATATATCTGAAAATTTATCAGACTTTGAAAGTATATATTTGGTCTCTGGTACTTTGTGATAAAAGTTGGGGAAATAAACTTCTCTACTTAGACATAACTGACCAGGCTGCTGTCTCTGTGCTGGTTGCCATTAATGCAACTAATGCCCAATTACTCCCCTAATCTTTGCCACTTTAATTTAAACCCATTTCCTGCTTATTAGTACTACTATTATTTTTCTAAAGTATTTCGTTTCCAAAAAAATCGGAACTAAGGAAAAGGACCACCTAAAACTACAAAACGTATAGGCAAAATAGATGTTGAGTCTTTTCAACATCTATTTTTTTTTAAATATACGTTAATTAATACATGTAACTCTTGCAAAAACTGAAACACTCTAGAGTTTATTACAGTGAATTATATTTTCTGCATATGTGTATTATAGCTATAGATGTAAATTATATCTTTGATTTAATTTTACGCATTTATAAGAGGCTAAATATATACGCGGCTCTTTCAACTTTTATTTTTGAGCCACTTGGCCCTCTCAACTATATTAGGGATCTATCTCATTCCTCATCTAAAGGTCAAATACATATGTAGCCCTTTTAATTTTTATGTTTGAGCCGTTTGGCCTCCTCAATTATTTTAGCGACCTATCTAATCCCTCATATATTTTAAAGTGATATTTTTAAACCTTTGAGTGAACATAACCAAACACAACAGAGTATCATACATTACACGCGTCTGATACTAAAGACATATAAGACACACTCTGGAAACCATTTTCTATTTAATTCATATTACAAACTATTACAAAGTGAAAATTTCTCAGCAATTAATAAAACTCAAGAGGAGGAAGAAATATGATTGCAAAAGAGACAACAAAGAAGAACGAAGAAAGTTTAACCAAATTGAGGAGAGAGGGAAAAAAATACAGATAATTTTTTTTATATAATATTTACAAAATATTACCCTCGTAAAATCGTAAACTTCATCCCAAACACACTGAGATTTCTCTTACCTCCAGGTCATACGACACATCAGCATTCAAGTGTCTAAAAATAACACTTTAAAATAAATGAGAGGTTACATAGATAGCTAAAATAGTTGAGGAAGCCAAGCGACTCAAAAATAAAAGTTAAAGGGGCTATTTATGTATTTGGTTTCTAAACAAGGGATTAGATGAGTAGCTATAATAGTTGAGGGGTCAAGCAGCTCAAAAATAAAAGTTGAAGAATCCGTTTATATGTTTGGCCTTTATGAAAAGTTATGTTATACACCAATATATCATGTTTGGGGCCACAATAAATTAATTAATTAATTAAAAAAAAAAAAAAAAAAGTTTGGTGCTACACATACACCCAACGCATCATTGCCATCACAGAAACACATGCAATGACCTTTTCCACGCGTCAGCTTTTCACGCATTTATCTGCAGCATACTAAAAATTTCAATCCTTAATTACTCGAGGTCCCCACAAACGCCTACCATTTTAGAGTTACCCACCACCAACACTATCTTTTCTTCTTCCTCTTTGTCTGGTTCACCCTCTCTGTATCTGTTTTCTCCCTCATCCTCCCTGTTTTCGCTGTATTCTGTGAATTGGGTTTTCCTGAATTTGTAATTTTTTCACCTTGTACTCTGCATCTGTAAGATCTGTTTTTTCCGTGAAAATAAAATTGCGCTAAAAGATGAGATTTTTAGCAGAAAGGAGAATGTGGGTATGTGGAGAGATTACTTTATAGAGTCAGCAAAGCAACTTTCTGCCTCGCCTTTGGATCTTTTCACTGGCCGAGGGAAATTATCCTTTGTGAATTTTCTCTTTGGTAGAGGAAAATTTTCAGAAGCTGACCTGGGTCGGTACTTAAATAAAGTTGAATCTTTTACTTTTTTTTCTTTTTTAGTTGCCGGGTGGGGATTTGAGCTTTATTAATTAATTATATATATAAAATAGTAGGATAGATTAATGGGGATTCCAGTTCATATTTGTCATCAAAACGCGTTCCAAATCCGTGTTGATTCTTGAACGTGGTGGTGCCGGTGGTTGTTTGCTTAGTGTCGCAATCAGATCTCTCCATTTTTGCCTCTGCTCAACCACACAACCAGACATTCTTTACTGGTATTCTACATTCCCTTCTTCACCCTTGTTTTATGGCTGCTGGGAATTTTCTTCTCTGTTTAATCGCTAATTAACTGCTGCTTTTAGAATTTTGTTCTTTTTAGTTCTAATCGGCCTCTGCTTGTGTCCAAAAATACGAACTATAATAGTATTGAACGACATAATTGGGTCATATGCTCGATCTTGGTCTGACATTTTGCTTTTATTTGGCAAATTATAGCTGCAGATCAAGTTGAAAATTTGGCAGTTAATTGAGAGATAAACTTGGAGTGTTATGATTAGGAGTTGTAATGTTTCTGAAGTAAACAGTAGCTAGACTATTTAGTTTGTTGATGCTATGGGTTTGAGCCAGATTGTTGCCAATTAGGCCCCTGAGGCTAAGACATCGAAGGTTTAGATAATGGCTTCTGAAGAAGGGAGGCGTCGTCGTCGTGATAATCTGGTGCCTCTTGCTGCGTTGATCAGCAGAGAGATGAGAAGTGAGAAGATGGAGAAGCCAACTGTTAGATATGGTTCCGCAGCCCAGTCTAGGAAAGGGGAAGATTATTTCCTGATTAAAACTGACTGTCAGCGAGTAATGGGGAATTCCTCTTCCAGCTTTTCCGTCTTTGCGGTATTTTTCTTACCTTCTCTTTCTCCTATATTGCTTTTATTGTTTTGTATACAGAATATGTGAATTTATCGTGTAAGATATCTGAAAATCGGATAAAGAGTGCTGAAATTTTTTGTTGAATTTCCTTATAAATATTCAAGTTCTAACTGGTATTCTTAAACACTAGAGTTTAGAAAAGAGCATTGTATGCTTTCAGATGAGTATTTATAGTTAGATACATGTCCTATTCAATACCATATGGTTTGATTCTATTCGTTCAAGTTGGAGAAAAGAAAGAAAGAATGGAGTAGATCAGATGCATTTTTGAGTGGGCTTAATGGTTGTTGAATAAATTGTTGAGTGGTGAATCCTTGAATCTATTTTCTTTCTTCTGCTGTATCTTTCTTCTATGCGATGGTGAATTTCTTTTCTAATTTTCAGATCTTTGATGGGCATAATGGAAATGCCGCAGCAATTTTTACCAGGGAGAATCTGTTGAATCATATTTTGAGTGCTATTCCTCGAGGACTTGGGCGAGAGGAGTGGCTTCAAGCTCTACCTAGAGCATTGGTTGCTGGATTTGTGAAGACTGACAGGGAGTTTCAGAGCAAAGGCAAGCAGTTTGGCCTAAATTCTTCATTGTTTGATAAGTTGAATTCTCTTTGTTACACTGTATTTATTTTGGCTTTAGATTAACTAAATCATTTTTTTATATTAAATGTTTTCAGGAGAAACATCAGGTACTACAGCAACATTTGTGATAGTCGATGGATGGACGGTTACAGTTGCATCTGTTGGGGACTCTCGTTGTATTTTGGACACCCAAGGTGGTGCAGTTTCTACCTTAACTGTGGATCATAGACTTGAGGAGAATCTGGAGGAGTATGCATCTATTTTAAATACCTTGGTATTTGTTCCAGAGTATTGAGCTGAAGATTAATTTATTGCTTTTTTTTGCAGGAGGGAACGTGTAACTGCAAGTGGCGGGGAAGTTGGAAGGCTTAGCATTGTTGGTGGCACTGAGGTGAAGTGCTCTAAACTATTACTTGTATTTCTCAAAGCTTAATTTCAAATCCTTGATTTTCATTTAATTTAGGGAAATCATTCTTTCAATTCCATGTTTACAGATTGGACCGCTTCGGTGCTGGCCAGGAGGTTTATGTCTTTCTAGGTCAATTGGTGACATGGATGTTGGCGAGTTTATAGTTCCAGTTCCTCATGTCAAGCAAGTAAAGGTAAGTAAGGCACCAGTTTTCTCCTTGCATCATGGATTAATTACTTGATTATAGTTTGGGCATGTGATTTATGTCCCTATTATAATGTTTTGTAATCATGCTGTATACTGTTAAGTTCTCTATAGGTGAACTCTAACTTTGTCCTATGCACAAAAAAGTTGTCAAATGCAGGTGGTAGGCTTGTGATTGCTTCTGACGGCATTTGGGATGCCCTTTCCTCAGAAATGGCAGCAAAATCTTGCCGCGGGTTGCCAGCAGAACTTGCTGCTAGACAAGTTGTTAAGGTGATTATATTCTTAGCTATACATATGGTTTCTCGTTAGTCCTTACCTCTCTTACTTGAATGAACAATAGCTACCGATTTCTGGCGCACAGCCTCGAGTTACCCATGCGCTAACACTCAGACATTTCGGATGAACACTTTTAATTATTGATATCCTCTTTGTTCAATTAAAAGTTCAAAATTCTTTCGAGTTGTATTAGATTGTTGGCTGATAGATGATACATTCTATAGGAAGCATTAAGGACAAGGGGATTAAAAGATGACACAACCTGCATAGTTGTTGACATAATTCCGCCTGATAATTCAGCACAACCATCCACTCCTTCCAAGAAGCAGAATAAACTAAGGGCCTTGCTATTTAGGAAGAAATCATATGATTCTGCCAGTAAACTGTCAAAAAAGCTTTCTGCTGTTGCTATAGTTGAAGAACTTTTTGAAGAAGGCTCAGCTATGTTGGCTGAAAGGTTAGTACTGCCATTGCCACATCATGCATCATAGTAATATACTGCTTTATTCTGTTTATTATTAATTATCATAAAATGTTTGGCTGCAAGCCAGCTCAATCCAAATCCTCTTTTACTCGTTAATGCATTATGACACCAACATGAAGCATATTTTTCTCCCTAGTAGTTTGTGATTTTCTAATATCTCCACATGGTCATATATCATTATCTGCGCGTTTTCCTTGAAAAATAACTTTCATGTAAAAACTTCAGATGAACCGCCTAAAATATGTGAAGTAAGCCTATATTGGTACAATCCAACGATCTAGTTATGGGTCTGTGAGTAATTTCTAACTTTCTTGATCTTCTTCCTTCTGAACTATGATTGCTAAAAAATAAGGACTCCTTTGGAGAGAGAACCCTTCGGTCTCTGTGGAAATATTTTGAGGAAAATCCTGCTTGCTTTCTTTTCTTTCTTCATTCCATAAATATTGAAATAAGCCTGGTAATTGCTGACAGTTACTAGAAACAGACAGTTAAAACCATAAAGAAAACTGAATACAAAGCACACAACACAGCAAGCCAAATAGAAACACAACACACGACAATCAAAGACTTGAACAAACTCAAACAGACATAAAACTAACAAATCAGTCCAATTTCTTCTTGCGGCAGCCATGTGTAAAGTGTTGATAAGCTGTCACAGGCTGTTGACGTATAACACATGTCTAAACAAGATGCCTGACATGCCAAGCAATTCTATGAGTTGGTACTCCGGGTTAATTTTTTGGATAATGGATATGAGTTCGATGCAAAAGTTTTATTCTCATTTATGAACTGGCTTTAGCTTTAATATGTTTGACATTTGTAAGTTAAACTGGTTTTTTCCAATGGTTCCTACAAGTGATGGACGCAGAAAGCATTACTGCATAGGGACCTTGGCTCATATTTTCCCAAGAACTTGGTGCTGAGCTGCATGTGTTCTCAATTTTCTCCAAAAACAGCCAAAATTTAAGGCACATGTAAAAATTCTCTGTGCAATACCGCATAGGGGCCTTGGCTCATATTTTCTCAAGAACTTGGTGCAGAGTTGCATGTGTTCTCAATTGTCTCCAAAAACAGCCAAAATTTAAGGCACATGTAAAAAGTCTTTATGCAATTTGTGCTAGCAAGAATTTGAGAATTCTTGATCAGAGAATTTGCTGCTTCAGTTCTACGCATTCTACCTTTCTACATCGTCATCGTAACAAGTTTTCAACTTAAGAGTGTCCTTTACAATATAGCGTGTAGTTGTTTTTATGCATTGGACTCTCAAATCACTTGTATTTGCGAGCTGTAAGACGTTTATAAAATGTAAGTTGGCATTTTGTGTTGCAGACTGGGGAATGATGAGTCAATGATACAATCAACATCTAGTCTATTCACATGTGCAGTATGCCAAGTTGACCTTGCTGCGACAGAAGGTATATCTGTTCATGCAGGAGGAATTTTCTCGACAAGCTCAAAGCCGTGGCAAGGTCCTTTCCTTTGTGCTGATTGTCGCAATAAGAAGGATGCCATGGAAGGAAAACGTCCAAGTGGAGTCAAAGTTGCATAACTTTGATTTTCCTCCATTTTTATTTCTTCATTTTTTTTCTTCCTCCGTGAAATCACATATGTTTGTAGGTTAGCTAGCCAATTAATTGAATGCAAAAAATGTATATGTAATATTGAAATAAATGGGAAATGAGTTTTAGGATTCAAATCTTGTGTTGGGCCTAAGAAGCACCGTTCTTACTGTTACTATATTTTCTTTATAGAATTATTATTACTATCATTTGATAAAAATGAATTCGGTTGTATTACTACATCAACTTATCATAATTCATAATAGATATATCACTTAATAAGGTGAAAATTAATTCTAAACTCTAGATTAATGAGGTTGCAAAATAACCAATTAATTGTGAGAAAAGAAAAGATACTTAAATGATGTTTGATCAACCTATTAATTGTATCTAATAAACAAAAATGAATTGTAGGATATAAAAAAAAATTGATTTTATTTTCCTTAATGACACTATTATTTGAATTCTTAATTGTGTTTTCTTGTACCTTTGTATTCCACTTTTTTTTTTCTCAGTACAAATTACAAGTGGTAAGTATTTACATATTAATGACTTTTTAATCAAGAAATAACAATTTAAAATAACAATATTTCAGTTCTTGGTGGCATTGTTGTAGGATAGAGTATCATCAATTTTATGAAGAAATGCTAAACTGAAAAATAAGAAAAATACAGCAAAAAGACATGGATGAAAACTGAAGAAAAGCTGATATGATATGATAGACCTATTTCGTGGGTTGGGCCAAACCCTAACTCCATTTCTAGCCTAGTCCTAAGTCCACTTTTTTTATTTTTATTTTTTTTGGAAATTACCGGATTTACCCCAAATTAAAGTTCCTTTTATGTATATGTTCGTACGTTTTTATTTTTACACTCTTTTTTGAATAGTTTTCTTACATACGTTCTTTTTTGTTAACAGCCTTTTGGAATTCGTGTTTTCTCTCCACGATCGTTTTCTGGTCATGTTTCCTGCACCATTTCACTTCCTTTTTTTGGGCATTTCTCCATGATTCTACTTCTGCGATTGTGGATCGACGGTTATCTGCTTTTCTCTGCTTTATATTTGAGGTAACTTTTGTACATTTCTCCACGATTGTTGTTTTTGTTTTTTCATCTTGTATTTAGGTTTTTTTGTTTTTTTGTTTTAGTTTAAAAATGGCGAAGAAGAAGAGAAGTGGCTCTGATGGTGATGATGATATTCCGCTTTCTAAGTTGAAGTTTGTTAAAGCTTCTAGTTCACAGAGGGTTTCTAGTGAACTTACGAGTAAAAAACTCAAAACTAAAAAGATTTCTTGTAAGAGGGCTGTTAAGGAAGTCAAAAGTGAGCTGATTACTAGGAGATTGAAGGTATTCAGTCGATGCATGTCTTTTAAACTTCTTGTTCGTTTTGTTTTCTTATACATTTTGTATGTTCTGTTTCTGATGATTATTACGGTTTTGATACAGTTTTGATTCTTTTGTGATACTTTTTTATGCATTTTTGTATGTTTTGTTTTTTTTCGTGATTTTTGTTGTTTGATGCAGTTTTGATACTTTTTTTATACATTTGCATGTTTTGTTATTTATGATGTCTTTTAGTTGTTTTTATACAGTTTTGATACTTTTGTGATACATTTTATATATTTTATACAGTTTTTGTTGGATATGCCCTAGTCCCAAGGCATTGGTTCTTGTGTTTGTATTATACATTGTACCTATTATGTAAGATATGTATGATACAATTTGTGTTAATCAATAAAGGCATCAATCTATTTACTATATGTCTTGTGCAATATTTTAAATAGAGTATCCAATGGACATATCCATATCCATGTTGTCAAGTGTGAGGCACTTGGCAGTAAGACTGTGGATAGGGAAAACGATATGGCCATAAAGTCATCCGTAGTCTGTTCCAATCATGGGAATGAATGGAACTAAAGACTATCATTAACCTTGGTTGTATGGCGGTGTCTTACCAGTCATAGAACATGGAATGTCAACCAGGTTAATGGGTACATGCAAAAGAGCATGGTACTGGATCGATCCACTTAACGAGAATCCACATGGTATCACATCACATCGGATTCTCGTGTAGTACTTGTATGGATCCTTTGACCTGACCATATGATGGTACTGGATATGAAGTGGCATACTTTGGTGTACGCCCAACGGGCCTGTAAAAGGGTGCCAAGTACGGGTACGTTCGGGTATGTTAATGAACATTGCAGTGCTATGGATATGCAGATGGGAATGTCACTCAGTGTTCCACTGAGAAGATATCACCGGCCTCTTGATGAATACAACTGATAAGAGTGTGGCCACACCCAAACAAGTTGGAACTTGTTTGTGAATATCAGTGCATTCGGGATCAAGTTAATGTCCATACACAATAGAGGGTGATCACACCATGCCTCTGTGTTGGACTTCGATATCGATGACATGGGATGTACAAGTTTAACTACTGGGTTAAAGTTTCAGTTTGACTGCTTACTCCGTCTTAATTGGGGGCTACAGTGGCTTGCTAGAGCCCAACTGGAGTCTGTGGGCCTTAGCTCACTGCCAACATAAAGACGGGCCCATCAGATCGTACACATTGAACGTCTGGACTTTAACTAGTCGGATTAAGTGTGTACTTGGTGTATACACATCAAAGCAAGAGAGGTGTATTAATTATATTATTTAGATCAATTGGATTGGTCAAATATAATATGATTAATATTTCTTAGGCCATCACTTAATTAATTCAATGAATTAAGTTAAGTATTTATTTCCTAGGTGGAAATAGTTCTACATGTATAGGTTTACATGTTTGTCATCTTATAGATGTCATATTTAATCTCTTGGTTTATTTGATATGTCAAATGAATTTTATTTTAGTGTAAGTAACATATTATATGGTATAAGAGTGTCACATACATGTGGGAATAAAATTTAATTTGACATCACATAAAATCAAAGATGTAAATATGGTGATGGGCATGAAAAAGGGATGCCCTTCATTGGTGACATGTGGGCCGAATTTATGGGAGATATTTTGCCAAGTTTGATGAGTCATATGTGATAAGAAGGATGACTCATGTTAAGGACAAATGTCATGATCATATGTGATGAGTCATGGTTTGACTCAGGGTGGAAAAGTTGGACTTTTCTACTTGAGATATTTTTGCATTTGTCTTTTGGTGATATAAAAGAAAATATGGCAACCATATTTTTCTACTTCTTGGCCGAAATTACATCTCCCTTCACTCTCTCTTATTGATTTTCCGAACCGCTAGCACGGGTTTCAGTCCGAGAGCCGTTCGTGTACGGGACGAAGGAGGAAATCTAATTTGGTTTCTGCAGTCATCATCTGTCTCTTGGAGAGACTTTAAGGTGAATTTTAAAACCTTCTTCCTTGTGCTTTGTGTTTTTGATTTCCACTACTTAAGCTCCTGGGACCGGATTCGAGGAAATCGACGCGTATTTCCGTTTTTTCGGTCGATTTCCGGTGACGAATCCCAACAGTTTTTTATTGTTTTCTGATACTTTTTTGATACATTTTGTATGTTTTGTTATCTCTGAAGATATTTGTGGTTTTGATACAGTTTTTTATTGTTTTCTGATACTTTTTTGATACATTTTGTATGTTTTGTTTTTTTAATACAGGTATGATACTTTTCTAATACTTGTTTGAAAAATTTGGATGTTGTGTTATTTCTAATGTTTTTGTTGTTTTTATATAGTTTTGATACTTTTCTGATACTTTTGTGATACATTTTGTATGTTGTTTTTTATTCTGATACTTTTTTGGTTCTTTGTTTTTGTGACTTCGGTATATTTTTGATATTTTTCTGATACATTTTGTTTGTTGTTTTTTTATTCTAATACTTTTTTAATTTTTTTTTTGGACTTTGATACATTTTTTATACTTTTCTGAAATTTTTTTATAAATCTCTCAGGTTGGTGAACCTATTTATAATGTCAATGAGCGTTGGCAAGCTAAGATCTATGTGTTTTCTGATCCTGAAATTATTCAATTTTTGAAGGTGCATTATTGGTATGTTTAGGAGTAGTATTTTTTGTTATTTTTTTTGATATTCTTGATACTAGGGTGAGCAAGCAGTTGGTGCATTCTCTTTTGCTTAGAGAGAGATATATGATGGAGGCAATAATGATTCTTTGTTGATTGATGTCAATGGGAAGAGGGTTCGTTTTGCAGTTCAGGATTTTATGTTAATATCTGGAATGAAAATGCATGGTGATGAGGGTTTTGAGATTTGTTATAGCGGTGTTGGTTCTAGGTTGGTGGATTTGTATTTTCCTAGAATATTTAAGGTGTACAAACATGATTTAGTTTTTGTTTTGAAGGATGGGAAGTTTAAGTCTGATAAGGACTTTTTTATGATTGCTCTATTGTATTTTATGGAGAGTTTTTTTGCTGGGTTTAGATCCGCATTCTGTGTCGATGGAGCATATTGATTTGGTTGAGTCTGATGACTATGTGAAGCATAGTTGGGATCTTATGGTTTTTGATAAAACCATTTATCAATTGAAGAAAACTGGTCTTTCAAGGACTTGTCCTAGCTGCTAACATTTGGAGGGTTGTCCTATGTTTTTTCAGATTTGGTTTTACAAAGTGTGTCCTTGCTGTAATGGTGTTATTTACAACAGGGTTGGGAAGACTACTCCCATTCCTAGGATGTATAGATGGAAGGTTTTTTATAAGCAGTTTCAGAGTGGTAATTGGATTTTCTGATTTTTTCAAGATCTGCTAGGAGTGTATGTTTCTATACTACTTATTTTTCTTTCTTCACTTTTTTATGTTTGTTGTTACTATTTTTTTTAGTTGCTTTTGAAGGATTTAGAAGCTGGATTTGGGGGATTTTCAGTCCAAAAGTAAGGGTCAGAATAGTGTTGCTGAGGTTGTTAGAGAGAGGAAGTCTAAAAAGACTAATGCTGGGAATAAGAATACTGATGCTGGGAAAGAGGCTTTTGGTGAGGCTGGATTGTTAGCTGAGATTCCTCTTTCTGAGCATCTGTTGAGCCTTCTTTCCTTTTTATTGTTGGAATGTTGACTTCTATTAGCCAACGTTTGGATAAATTGGTAATTTGCTTTTATTTTGTATTTTTGTAGTATTTTTTTATTGGTTGTTTTTATAATGTGTTTTTAATTTATTATTGTCTTCTTTCTGTGTTTTGTAGGAAGTTGTGAGGTCTAGTGGTGAAAAGGTCTGTTTTTTATGTTTATTATACATTTTCGATACTTTTCTGATACAAGTCTGATACATTTTTTATATAAGTCTAATACATTTTAGGATGCTAGTCTGATTCATTTTATGATACAAGTCTGATACATTTTTTATACATTTTAGGATGATAGTTTGATACATTTCCGATGCTTTTCTGATACAAGTTTGATACATTTTGATATAAGTCTGACACATTTTAAGATGCTAATCCGATACATTTTATGATACAATTCTGATACTTTTCTGATACAAGTCTAATACATTTTCGAGACATTTTGATATAAGTCTAATCGTTTTAAAATACTAGTTTAATACATTTTATGATACTAGACTGATGAGAAGGATAAGGAGGATGACGATGAGAAGGAGAATAAGAAAAAAGAAGAGGAGGAGGAAGAGAAAGAGGAGAAGGAAGAAGAGAAAGAGGAGGATGAGAAGGAGAAAGAGGGGGAGGAAGAGGATAAGAAGGAGGAGGATGGGAAGGAGGAAGAGAAGGAAGATGATGTTGATATATTTGATGCTGATAAGGAGGAGAATGAGAAGGAAGATCAAGGGGAAAAAGATGAGGCGGAGGAGAAGGGAGATGAGAATAACAAGGGAAATAAGAATGAAGAGGTTTATGAAGAGCAGAATGTGTCTATTGATAAGCAGGATATTGAAGGAGCTATTCTTGATGTTAATCTAGTCTTCACTTTTAACCGTATAAGTGACTTCAGTGATGTAGTCAGTGTAGCTTTTAATGTTGTAAAATCTGTTGTGGAAGATGATGTGACTGATGAAGCTAGTAGTTCGATTATCGAAGAACCTATTGCTGGTGATTAGGCTAAGCATGAAGTTGTGGCTACAATTGTAAAGCTTAAGGAAGCAGTATGTTTTCTTTAAACTTCTGTTGTTTTTATGATAGTTTAGTGTTGACTTTTCTGTATACTTCATTGAGAACATTATTATACTATTATGGTACATTTTTGGTTATACATTTTTTATACAAGTCTGATACTTTTCTGATACGTTTCTGATAAAACTCTGATATATTTGTGATACATGTTGGATACAAGTCTGATACATTTCTGATATTTTTCATATATGTTCAGGATTCTTCTAGTTGCTTTTTAGACTTTATTGATCCCTTTGTTTTGGATAAAATTAAAGTTAATAATATTAAGAGATGGAAGTTGTCGCATTATGTGCATATTTTTTATCTATTTTTATTTTTTATTTTTGTTTTTGGAATCTAGTTTTATTTTTTTTATTTTGTGTTTTTATTTTTTGTTATAGGATGTGAGTACAGAGGAGGTCACTATTGTTAGTGCTGATGTGGTGGCTGCTTTTCCAAAGAGAAAGAAAAGAGCTGGTCATGTGTTGAGGTCATCTTATACTCCTTTGTCTGGATCTGTGCAAAATACTAGGACAATTGTGGTTGGGATGTGTCCTTTGGATATTTTTGCTAAGTTAGGGGAGTATCCAAGTGTTGAGGATGTGGCTTTGTTCCACCAATTTATTAATAAGAATAAGATGGATGTTTGGAGATATATATATATATATATTGTGTTTTTATGTTTTTTTTCTTAT
Source organism: Euphorbia tirucalli (assembly GCA_039660915.1). Taxonomy (NCBI): domain Eukaryota; kingdom Viridiplantae; phylum Streptophyta; class Magnoliopsida; order Malpighiales; family Euphorbiaceae; genus Euphorbia; species Euphorbia tirucalli. The sequence goes on along the minus strand of CM077637.1, from coordinate 24,801,145 downwards.
GTTGTTGTTTGTTTTTGTTTCAGTAAGAAATTGAACAAGATGTTTAGAGCGGCGGTTAATACTCTTAAACCACCATTGGATTTAGGAATCTGTATAATTGATTGCAAGACTTTCTTTAATGAACTTTATACACCAGGTAGTGCTGTATGTATTTGTTTTTATCTTTTCATTATATTTTTTTTATTTATAGTTTTTATGATAATCATATTTTTGTTTTTGATTTTGCTTTTTTTTTTATAGCACATGGATTTGGTGCTTTATTAATTGAGGAAAAAGGGCAAGTATTCGAAAAGTATCACTCTCAGATTCACTACCACAGATTTGCGCTTTCACCAGAGGATGAAATATCTTTTAACTGTTGTGAAAGATATTTTACATACTGATGAGGGTAATGAGATGTTACAGTTTTCTAATACAATCACCAACTTTATGTTTGGCTGTGGTGTTTCTTGTGGGAAGCCATGGAGTGAGGTGGATGTAGTTTTTTTCCCTATGCATGTGAATCGGAATCAATGGGTGTTGAGAAGGTTTATGTTTTTGGATCGGAAGCTGTATATCTATGATTCATTGAAGGAGAGGGCTGGTTTTCATACGACATATGACTATTGATGAGTATGCAACCCTGCTTTCTTATTTCATAGAGAATTTTGAGATTTTTGCTTCAAGGCCTGACATTCTTGAGTCTGAAGAGTAGTTTGGGAAGGATCCTTTTCATCCACTTGATGTTGTTATTGATGATAATGTACCCTAATAGATTGATTGGTAAGTTTTTTTTATGTGATATGTTTCTAATACATTTCTGTTAGATACCTGATACATTCTTGATACATTTCTAATACAAAGTCTGATACAATTCTGATACATTCATAATACAATCTTGATACATTTGGGATATATTTTTTGGCATAGAGTGGATGATTTGTTTTTTTTTCAGTGATTGTGGAATCTTTATTTTGTCTTTTGTCGAGTATCTGATAGAGCAAAGGGAGATCCCTAATCCTCTTGATGTGAAAGCTCATAGGTTCAGGTTGGCCATCAATTTATATAATCATGGATTAACAAAGGTTGAAAAAGGGCTGAAGAGTGATACAGAGTATACTCAGATGCTGGATGGAAATTTATTTTTTTTCCAAGGCAGTATTGTACATCATAGAACATTTTTTGTTGATAAAGGTCCAGTTTCTTTTTTATTCAAATATATACATTGGATTTATTATCTTTTATGAAATTCAAGTTAAAAGATATACAAGGGCTCAATTTTTTTGAATGCCTTTTTTTATTGAATTAGTAATTTGTTTTATATTTTCTACAGTATATGTTATTTAAAGTAAAATTACATTAATTTTATGTTGCTCCTTCGTATGTTCTCTAATTGTGCCCTCTTTATTTACATGTTCCGTATTTTAGTCTCTTTGTTGATTTTCTTTCCTAAGTAGGTCTCATTCTTTGTTTCCTTGGTTGTCTTGATTTCTCTTTTGCTTATGGTGGTTGAAGTTGCTGATTTTTTTCAAGTATGTCCCATTTGTCTTTTGATGGTATTGGATATATTGTTCCCTTATATGTGTCCAACATCTTTTCTTTTTTGTAGTATTTTGAGCAGTAATTGTAAGTGCTGAGGTGGAATTTTCTTATGTATGTTGCACAAGGGATCTCATCTGTTTGGAATCTGTTGCAGGTACATGTCTTTTCTTTCATGTCAACTGTGTAGTCTACACCATCTTTTAAGACTGTGACTAGGTGATTTGTTGATGATTTTACCTTTTTTTTTTAAGTTTTGTTTTCGTTAGTCATAAAATTGTATCATGCATGTACTATAATAGAAATGTATGAGTTATGTTTTGATACCTTTATGACAAGTTCTTGATACATTTCTGATACAATCAGGAATGTATTATAAATGTATTAGAAGTAAAACATAATACAATTATGTTGTTTTTTTATGTTTACCTACATTTGCAATACTAGAATGTAGTTCTTTCTTATTTTATGTTCCTGCTTCTATGTTAGTTTTATCATTGTTACTAGAGTGATATTTTTTTCTGTAGAAGAGATCCTGGATCATGCTACGTAGGTACTTTACGAGTGTTGTAATTGGTAGTCCTTTTGCTGCTTTATTGACTGAGTTTATTAATTCTGCTATGTTTGTTGTGATACTATTATATCTTTTGTTGGGTGATGTACTCTACTCCATTTTTCATATCCAGCATCTTGGAGATATTTTGGGATTTTTTTGTTTATTTCTGCAATTCAGACATGTACTTGTCAAACTTTTTCACTGTGTATGCTCTTGATGCTAGGTTGTAGTACTTTGTTATTTCTGGTATGTTGCTTTTATATCTGGTCTTGAGGTTTTGGAGGAGGTGGAATGCACACACACAGTGTGGAATTTTCAGGTACACTGTTTTGGATGCTTTTTCTATGCTTTTATGTCTTTCTAAAAAAATGGTCATTCTCGTTTTTGGCTACACACTTGTTTAAATTGGTTGAAGAACCACTTCCAAGATTCGTCATTTTCTGTATCCACTAATGCATATGCGAGTGGGAATATCTTCTCTGCATATACATAGCACAGTTTTATGTTACTTAGGTGTTACTTTGTTGATACATAAATGATACAATGTATGAGGTATGTATCATGAATGTATCAGGAATGTATCAGGTATGTATCATGAATGTGTCAGACATGTATCATGATCAAAACAGATCAAAAGTGTTTTATTTATTGAATAATTTCCTTTACCTAAGGCATCCTGTGTGCATATTGATGTTAATGTTCTGTTATAGCATTTTTGTAGGAATGTGGCATCAACAATTATAACTGATCCGCAGTGCTGTTAACCTTGTATCAATGCTTCCATAGATACAAAGAGGTATAGGAATCTAATTTCTCTTTTTTCGAGGTTGATTATTGTTCCTAGATTTGTCTTTTTAAGCACTTGGTAGGTTTTTGTATGATGTTGATGGTGTTCCTCTTATGATTCTAAGCGCCTCTTCTTTTAAATTTCTAGGCTTTTTGGTAAGTGATTTCTGCTACAATTTGGTCTCTCATATCAAGAACTATATCTGAAGCTATGTAAATTCTCTTTAGTCTCAGGTATTTGTTCTTGATCATATTTGCAATGAATCTACTTATTGCTTGTCTTCTTTCACTGTTTCTCTCATCAATGTTGCATGTGTGTTGTTCATTGTATTTTCTTGTTACAAATCTTTTTGTTTTACCCTTTTTGGAAGCTCTAAATATCTATGTGCATTTGTCATCGATGCAGTTGAGGTAATACTATTTTGGACATGATTCATTCACCTTGTATTGGAAATTTTGTTGAATTGCATAATGAGCAATGGCTTCTTTTGTGTGTCCTTATTTTTGTATTTCTATCCAGTTTATATAATTCCTATATCAGGATTGGTAATGTTGTTGTCTTCTTCTTCCTCATCTTGCTCTGCTATTTGTTATTTGTATATTTCCTGAATTGTGTTGGTTGTAATGTTACTTATGTAAAGTTGGTGATCATCTTCTTCTTCCTAATTTTACACTATTGTGTACTAAGATTCTTGCATTTCTTCTTCTAGTTGTTCTTGTTCTGGTGTGTTTGGTATTATTACTACATAGTGAGCTGCAGAAAGAGTTAGCTTTTGATAAGTTTCTAGTATATTTTTGATACATTCTTTATCGTATTTAAACTATAGGTGTGATACGTTTTTGATACATTTTGATACCTTTCTAATACAATTCTGACACATTTGTGATACAGTTGTGATACATTTTTTATACAACTATGATACATTTTTTTGTATTAAAACTGCATGTATGATACCTTTCTGATACAATTATGAAATATTTGTGATACATTTGTTGTACAATTATGATACAATTGTGATACAATTTTGATACATTCTTACAGTATTAAAACTGCATGTGTGATAACTTTCTGATATATTTTGATACCTTTTTTATACAATTCTGACACATTTGTGATATAATTTTGATACAATTATGATAATTTTGTTTTACCTCTGTGATTATTTTGTGATAATTTTGTTTTACCTCTGTGATTATTTTGTGATACTTTTTATGTTATGTATGTAGTTAAATAATTTCTAACTTTCTGATACATTTGTGATACAATTTTTGTGATAATAATACCTATATGATCTATTGTTTCTTTTTGTGTCGTTTTAATGCAGAAAGAATACTGTATGAGATTGTTACTTTGAGTTTTGAGTAGTAGGTAGAATCAGATTGTCATTGCATTGTTGATTTACATTGGTGGATATGCATCTGTTACCTAGAATTGTATCTGTATGTCCTCCTTGTTTTGATCAATGTTGATGTTCTCTGTGATTATGAGTTTGAATTCATAGAATGTGGAAGTTGTTGGTACTAGAACTCCACTTACTTTGTAGTTTATGTAGCAATTTTCTTTATTTTATTCGCCATTGTAGTGTATTAGAATTGCGATTTCTATCATTGCGATTGTTGAGATGATGTTGTAGTAGGAATGGATTTATGAGTTTTGTCTGTTTGTTGTAGTCTTTTGACCTGATCAGAGAGAGGGAGAAAGATTGCGACGTGAGAGAGATCATGACGTAAGAGAGATCACGATGTGAGAGAGATCGTGATTGTACAGAGCTTTCGATTATAGACAGATTGCGTTGTGAGAGAGATTGCTGCTTGGAGAATTGAGGTATTTTGGAATATATGAAACTCTGATTTGTTGTGTTTCTTTTATAGTTGGTGTATTTGAGGAAATTTTGGATGAGCGTAATTAAGGAATGTTCCAAACTTTACAGTGTAATTTTGAGAGTTTTAACGCTTAACGTATTTTTATTATAATAGTGTATAACAAGCGTATTTCCGTAAATTACCCTTTTTTCTTTAGAAGGACACCCGGCTTGAGTCCAACTGGCCGGACAATAGAACCTAATGGCTTTTTTTTATTATTATTTTTTACTTAATAAATTTGAAAACAATGAAAATTGAAAAAATAGCAAACACAAATTTTATTGATTTAAAATAGGAAAGACAGCTCTTTCTAAAATCCCAGAAAAAGTAAATTTCCAAACAAGCAAATAAAAAAAAAAAAAGAAAAGAAAAGAAAAAAAAATAATAATAAATAAATAAATAAAATAAAAAAGTATTAAATTTTTAAAATAACAGGAATCCATCTGAACTAAAATAAATTAAATTAAATTAAGATTTGGTGTGACCTAAAGTAATGTAATGTAATTAATATTGTAATCAAGTTAAATGGATAAACTATTTAAATCCAACTTTGATCCCCTACCAATCTTGGTTAAATTATCTCTCCACCTCATACGAAATGGCACTTAAATTTTAAATTTCAATTGCAGTGGAAGCTAATTCTCTTTCAAATTTTATGTGAAACCCTAATAGATTTTAGCATTGATGATAAAACACAGCAATCATTCACTCAAGCTGTAAAATATATAGATCAATTCATTCATTTCTGATCTCCAAGTTTAAACTATAGTCTAATCAGGATTGTAATCGCATTCAACAACATCCATAACATGAATATTTACAAAAGTCATGCATATGTTTGGTTCATAGAATATAATAAGGTGAGAATGGAATAGCTATTCTATAGAATGGAATAAACAAAGAATGGAATAACTATTCATTTTCTCATCTTATTCTAATGTTTGGTTCAGTACTAGAATAATATATGAAATATGTAACATTGAAATGAAAAAAAAAAGAAAAAAACTTAGTGAAATCGGGTTAAACAAAGAAAAAATACAAATAAACAACAAAAACGAAGATAACAATAAAAATTAAGATAAAATAAAAAAAATGATGAAATAGTTGCGTAAATTGAAGAAAAACATTAAAAAAAGAAAGAAAAAACGAAGAAAATAGATAATACAGAAAAAAAAAATGAATATACAACATCAATGTAAAAGGAAGAAATTGGTAGAAAAATGAATAGAATAAAAATTAATATATAAAAAGAAAATTACCAAAAAAAAAAAAAAAACAACTTATGGTGTCATATTTTTTGTAAATAAAGGACTGTGGTTTTTTTTTTTTTTTATAAAAAAAGGATTGTGTTTTAGAATATTAACAGAAAAAGGACAACTAACATTTTTACTTTAGAAATGATGATATAGCAGAGGATATTTTTGGTTATTTAACATTCCAATAATTTATGCATATTATTTAAGAATTTTACATCAAGATTTGAATATTTTTTGAAGATTTTTTAATTTTTTTTATGGTTTTTTAAAATTTATTATCATTATTTAATGTCGAAAAATATTTGTGCTTTTATAAAATTTTCAAAATTTATCATTAATGTCTATTGTATTTTTATTAACCAACTTAAAAATTTTGAATTCAAAATGAATAAGAATACCTTATGTAGTGTCGTGATTTAATTTTAGTTGTCTTCTTTTTGTTAACATTTTAAAACACAATCATTCTTTTATAACAAAAAAAACTACAATCCTTTATTTGTAAAAAAATGAAACCACATGTTTTTTTTTATAACTTGCCCTATATAAAAGTAATGTATGGAATATCTATTCCTTACTTTGAAGATAACTATTTCATAGAATAGTTGTTCCATCTTTAAATATTAAACTAAACATTAGAATAGTTATTCGCATGAAATAACTATTCTATTCTATAAATCAAACATAGTATATATGAAACATATATTTTATCTTTACATGTTACTTCGTATAATATATAATGCACGATTTGAGTAAAGCTCCTTTTTGAGTAGTGTAGTAATAAGATGGGTGTATACGCATAGTTTATAACCTCAAAATTCAAGTAGGATAGTTTTATTATTTAATTAAAAGAGGCACTGGCGAAAGCAAACTTTGAGTTGGATAGCAGAAGGCTCCTTCGTCTTAAGTCAAAATTCTTTCTTATGCTTAATTATGCACCTTGGAATTCGGTTAACTTAATTCATTTTAAATTAGTGAATTTTATTTGTTGTGTAGTATCATCTTGGAGACATAAAAAATAAAGTCATCCCTTAACTTAACTCAATGTGAAATTCAATATCTCATCTCATTCAACGTTAATTAATTATTGATCCTCTACTTGGTTTTAGATAACTGTCTAGTAATGGTAAATTTGAAAACTTATATTATTCTAGTAAAAATCCTAACACTAGTCATTACTATTCTAAGCATTGATATACTCGGATTGGGGATTGGGATTAAATTAAGCAGTTAAAAAATTTGAGGATTCTCTTCAATGTTTCATGTAAATATAAATGCATATTGAATTCTCTAAATCTATTTAGCTTAATATAACACAAATACAAAGTTTATAAAACAAAATGTATCCTGACCACTTGATCTTTTACCAAAATCATAATTGATCCCTTGATATATATATTTTTTTAATGTATTAGGTGTCTGACATTTTCATTTTAATATTATGTGCCTAAACTCAACCAAATATTTACGTGTGTAACACTTCGTTTAGTGGTAGAATTATTAGACAATTACTTTGAAATAATTCAATAATTACATGGTTTTATCGTTTAAAACTACACTTTCAACTATTCTTTTTTTTTTCGAAACAATTTTTCATGCTGGAATACTATTAGTTATGTGACTAAACAGAGTAAAAAAATAATAATAATAATAATAATATCATTGAGTTTGGAACTAATATTATTAAAATAAGTAGATCAACATGTTCAAAAGAATTGATCATATGGCTAATTATAATTGTAGGCACTGTTACGTTTTGAGAATTTATAATGTAGTTTTCACAATATAAGCATTCATACGGTGAATGATCAACATTTCATTTTTTTTAAAATTATTTTGTCAAACATGTTGTCCAAAATTAATAACCTTAAGCACATCATAGTTTTAAGTCGGCATTATTTGAAATTCAATATCAACAAATTAATATATCAGGTTCCTGGTTGATTTTGGTCATTCATCATGATTAAATTAAACAAGTCTTTTTTTTTTTTTTTTTTTTTTAGTACTTTGTGAAAGAAAGACACATCTCAAATCCATATCCAAACAAGACAAGAAGGCAGCAAAGAGCGCAATAGACCACTGGATTTCTATGTTGCCATTCAAAAAGGTTAAAAAGCAAAAAAAAAAAAAAAAAAAAAAGTTAAAGCCTAAAATGGCAACAACTTCAAGGAAGTAAGTTGCATCTTTAACTTTTGTTCAGCGACCCACCAACCAATGCAATTTAATGTCCTTTTCCAATTAAATAAAGGGAATATGATAATTCAAATAATTTTATTATTTATTCGAAGCTTTAGAAATCTTAAGAGATTCTCCCCAAACCACTGGATGGATTTCCTTTAAATATCCGGGCAACTGCAATATAATAAAGTTAAAACACCAAATCACCTAGAGGGTACATCTTGATATTCAAGTCAGAAATTTTACCCGGTGAGAAAGAAAGAGCATAAAAAAGAAAAAAAAAAAAAAAATCGGAAATATCTTAAGCATTAACAGTGCTCTCTTTTTATACCCCATAGGAGTGCTATCACTTTCAGTCCATTATGTACAACATGGATATAACTAGCTAGATGTGGCGTAGTATTGATAAGCTCATCGATCTACCCTACACGTGGAAGGCTTAGATCACCCTGTCCTTCCTCTAACTTGCTGAGTAATGCGTAAAGTTTTAGCCCTACATGTGGACGCTGGTGACGTAATCTCTTCAAGGTAGCGCCTTTACATGATACGTGTCTTTCTCATGTGATTCGGGCTTTATATCTTTTACACGGTCTTTTATGTTAGGACCGACTGATCGAGTTTATCCCATTAAATCACTTGCCTTCATCCAACACAAATAGTTAGACTTTATACTGCTTTTAAGTATCCTCCAATCGGTTATCTATAGAACCAGTTAGATTAGACCCGAGTGTCATCACAACATGAGTTATCATAATGACATTATGCGTATATGATTATAAATCATTCTACCACGCATATGGTTTTTTTTTTTTAATGGATAAAATAATGTGAAAATAAATAATGATTACTAAGTCTTTTTTCATATAAAAAATTTACACGTTTATTCTGCAAAAGAAAAAGTATAACAAAAAGACTTAAAAAACCATCTTATTTTTTTAACTTCAAACTATTACGGAAGAAAACAATATTCACCAAGCGAACAAACATAATATAAATATATCATTACAATTAGGTCGAATACATAATTTCCCTCTGTACTTGACAGTAAATGTTTACCACCCCTCTCAATTTTAATGCTGCTTAATTTACCTCTTAAATTTGGTAAAATTGACACAAAATTTTTCCTAAATCCAAATTTATCATATAAGTTAGAGAAGATGTAGTACACATGCACACGTGACATATTTGAAAAGTCAACCCATTAAATCAATCAATAACAAACTGCCACATGACATATTTGAAAAGTTAAAAAATTAAAATAAAGTCAAAATTTTTCATAAAAGTCCTTTAAAAATTTCTCTAAAGTCATTCTTTACTTTTTCTTCTTTCAATAATACCATCTTCCTCTTCCTTATCAAAAAAATTCTAAATCAAAACTAAATCACCAAAACCTGAAATCATCAATAATACAATCTTCCTTTTTTCTCAAATAAAAAAAAAATATCCCAAGTCAGAACTAAATCAAAACCCCAAATCATCAATAATATCATCTTCCTATTTCTCAAATAAAAAAATCCCAAATCAAAACTAAATAATCAAAACTCCAAATCATAAAAAAAAAAAAAAAAAAAAAAAACCCAAGCTGCAATAGAATATGGAAATGGTGGAGATGGCGAAGGAGGGGGAGGAAAAGGCGTAGATGGCGGGGAAGAGGTGGGATTAAAGCTCCAAGCTCCAACAGTGAAAGGTTTTTTTTTTTTTTTTTTTGAGTTTTTATAAATTTTTTAATACTTTTTTTAGTCTGTTTTAAACTCTCACGTGCTTCAAGCTTTATTCTTTTTACTCTCCTTGCCACGTCAGATTAGGGGCAGGGAAATTTTGTGTTAGTTTTGCCAAGTTGAGGATGCAAATTGAGCAACATCAAAATTGGAGGGTCAATAACATTTAGCATCAAGTACAGAAGGGAAATGATGTATCCGGCCTTATAATTATCATATGTGATTATACATGATGTGTAAAGTGCATCCTAAAATTTCATAACAATTGGGATAAGGATAAAAATATACTCCTAAATTTGAATCCAACTCTAACCTGCAAATAGATTAACCAAGAGTCCAATAGAGCCAATTATGTACTTTATTAGTTAATAATATTCATAATTTTAAACCCACAATTACTTATAATTTTTAAACTTTTTCATAGTTAGTTGCAAATTTTGGTTGAAACAGTTTTATTTTGGTACGAACTTAGGGCCAGTTTGGTAGGGCTGTTAACGAAAGTGCTATCAGGGAAAGGGCTGTCAAGGAAAGAGCTGTTAGGGAAAGTGCTGTTTGGAAAAGTTGTTAAGTGTTTGGTAATATTTTTATAGAAATAGCTTTATTCTTAAAAGCACTTTGTGTGGTGTTTAGTAAAACTGTTTATAAAAGTGCTGTTGATATATAAAATGACATAAAAGGACATATACGATATAAATTAATTTTTACTTAATTTAATTAATTAAATAATATTAGAAATTAATAATTTCTTTCGTACACATTGAATAAAAAAATTATTTTATATATTTATTTGTATATTATTAGGTATTAATAATTTTTTTATTAATTTTCATATCACATATATATTATAAAAAAAAAACAACATATTTATTTTAATTGAAAGATACTAATATAAAGTAACAATTTTTATACTAATCATCCATACATATATAATAAGTTAATAAAAAAATTAATCAACACACGATTGTTGCTAATTTATCTGTGCCATCAAAGAAAAGACAATCTCATCACGAATAGAATTCATTTATTTAACCTTACTATTACTAGAATTCTCCTGAGATAAAGCATCACTGCTCATTTCAACCAAAAGAAATTAGTTGCTGGCTATATATGTTAATTGAATTGGAATTGAAATCTTTTCTTTTCTCAAGAGTACCCACCTCGTCTCTCAACTAATTTTATATAATATATCAATTATGTATATATTCATTTTACATCAATATGCTACATATACTTTCTTGTGAAATTACAAAATATTTAATTTTATGATGAAATTACATTAATTCTGCTACCCTTGTATTTTTAATTTTTGTTAATTACTTAAAATCCAGTCAAATATCAACTTGTATATAAACTTTAGGATACAAGTTTCAAATGTTCAAATTTTGAGCTTAAATTTTATTATCATTTCCTATAAAACACCCATCAATATTGGAAATTGAATTGAAGTTAATTTCTCCTTCAATATCAACTATACAAGTACTAGTCTTCTGTTAATTTCTGTTTCAAAAGCAACTACTGAAGCATTCTCATTCTCAATATGAAAGACAGATTACAGTGTTACAAGTTCTAAGATTACTAAACATGAAGAATTACATGAAAATTTGAGTCATTTTATTACAAAAAAAAAAGACTATGGAGTTAGTTCTTTGGTATGTTTTTTTCAACAATCTTAGCTGGTGCTATTCGTAGAAGATTTCCAGGTTTACCAGGAAGAGAACCTTTGATCATCACAACCCGCAGATCGCTATCAATGTTAACAATCTTGAGCTTTCTGATCTTTGTTTTGATTCCACCCATTCTACCAGGCATCTTCTTTCCTTTGTATACACACCCTGGTGTCGTTCCTGCACCAATTGATCCCAATGCTCTGTGACTCTTTGATCCATAGGTCCTTTGACCTCATTCCACCTGTTGGCAATTTGAAAACATTCAATATCAGTCAAGTAATTAAAGCTACAGTGAAGTTACTATGATTCAACTTCAGGGACCATTAGTAACTCAACCTTTACCTTCTCACTCATTCACTCAAAATAATCCACATGGAGTTATTAGCTATGCCAGACACTTTTTTTGGCAACTCCTTCATTTGATTCAGCATCTATAAAAGCACAAGTTCCATCACTAACACAGTTGTTCTTACTCTTTTTAAACTTCTCTTTGCTTATACTCATGTTATTGATTAAAGAGCGGACTTACAAGTTCATCACCATCTTCTTCTATTCTTTTAGACTAACTTCATCATAACCTGCTTCCTTTAACAGCAAACTTGGTTACACTTACAAGCAGGAACTCGCAATCGAGATTTACGTACAATATCAATACACCTTACATTCTAATGCTCAGAACTCCTGCGTCCGCTTCCTGTTGAAATAATCCAAGTATGCCTTCCAAGAACCGGCTAGTTAATAGATGAATTTCAAAATGGCAAGGTCTAAACCGAGCTGAGAATTCATCAATTTGTTGAACCTAATGTAAAAAAGTTCTACTGTCATATCTTGTTGCTTTAATATGTTGTTGCTTTAATGTGTTGTTCCTAATGTAAATGTGAACTGTGTAAAAATTTTCATTCTTAGCTCTAATAGGCTAATAAAGAAAACATTTCAAGATGTAATCACTCTATTCTATCAAGCGTATAGGTTTAACCTTAGATTCAACCTTTTCCAAACCAGAAAAACTGCAATATACTACCTGATTGCACATTTTACTCGAATTAGTAAATGCATTTTTAAAAAGGTTTATCATCTACATATAATTTCGATGACCACCGATATAAAGATATCCCAAGAGATTATAAACAGGCAAGGTTTGAAAGGTCTACAAGAAAAATACCCGAGGTATCCTTAGAGCAGCATACTTGTCGATAATCGATTTAGCTTCTACTGGGGGGTAAATCCAAAGGCTTCACTAATAATTCCGCATTCTGCAAGCAGTAAAGAAAAATTAACTACTATACTATTTTATAATGAATACAGTATGCTTTTTCCTGTTGTTTTTGTTCAAGGAGTCAAGGTTTTGCTAAGATCCAATATATGAATATATTGAAATGTCTACATAAAATATGCTTAGACTAAGTTTTTCTAATTTACTTGACCAAGAAACATGTATTAATTCATACTCCAAAAGAAGATGGACGTGTCATTGCTCATGTCAAAAGCACCACAATTAACTGAAATTAAATTTCCTCCAGATTTTAGAACCAGTAATGAGAACCGACCTTTGATGTAAAAGACTCATCCCAGAAAGCGTATTTTACATCATCAAGTTTCTCTGTTTTCTTGAGATCATCAACTAAAAGCTTTACTTGTACAGCCTGATAGAAGAAGAACAAGAAATAAGACCAGGGATAACAAGGGATCATATTGATAAAAGAAAGAACAAAAGATAGAGAGAGAGAGATGAAAACAAACAGTTGGAGATATTTTCTGTCTGTCAAAAGGGTAGCCAACAACAAATCCTGTCAGGGAAAGTTAAGATATCTGCATTTAAACACAAGAAATAGGTGCATTTCAATATCAAACCAAACGTAGATCAAATAAACATCTTATATGTTCTAAAATAGGAACAAATTTCAGCATTATATTACCCTCCCATGGTTACTTAATGACATAAATTTGCAGATAGATAACCATCAATCAAAACACTATAGAACCAGTGCAATACAAGATCAAAAAGCTATAAAATTGGTAATGCTCTCTAATGAGGAGATAATTTTCACAAGTTTGAAAATCATTAAAATTTTTACCAAATGCATTTGTCTCTACAAAGTCTACTGTTTTTCAAGTGTGTGCAACAAACTGATGACCATAACTTGGGCAAATAATAAGGTTAAGAATCAAAGGCTGTTAAAAGCAAAAGAATCACTGAAAAGGCAGCATGGGGCTATCCTACAATCACAACCTATTAGTTTTCTAAGTCCAGATATAAGACAAAAAGTCAACAAAAGAAGCTGGACATAAAATTTACGGAAGCACCACTCCTTAGCTCATAGTCTCTCAAAATTTCATTTTATTCCACCTCACTCATAACATCCAAAGTGAAAAAGGAAAAGAAGTATACATAGAAATGAACAACTCACAAGAGGTTGGAAATCAGTGGCTGTGTCATCTATGTTTGATTGCTTCCTCAAGAGAACACTGCAAGTATTTACAATTTTGAAAATAAGTCAAGCACAGCAGGTCATAAATCATCATTGTAAACAAGAGCCAAAAAAAAGCATATGATCAAATCATACCCTAGAGGTGAAGCTATTTTGTTATTAGGCTCTAAAATTGCTAAATCAACATACTTGTCGCCAACATCCAAGCCAAGCAACCTGCCTCCTTTTGATTTTGCCTTTACAAGGTCATGATGCCAATGGTTTCACATACTTCATCTATCAACAATTGCGTAGAAACCAATCAATCTCATACCAACCAATCAATCAATACTCAAAACATTGAAAATTAACTCACTAATTAAACAATTAACTCAATTTCAATCCAAATTATAACACAATTCAATTAATTCATAAATTAAATTTTCTAATTGAACAATTAACTCAATTTCAATCCAAACTATAACACAATTCAATTAATTCAAAAAGTCAAAAGTCAGTATCAGTAACCCAAATGCAAGACTGAGACATTAACCAATGACTCAAATTTACATGGCATTTTATTCATACCAGTCAAATTCTTCATACCTGGATCCACTATACCAGTTCTTCAGCAATTTATATTTACTCATTGATCGAACAATTAAGAAAGTCTAATCAAAGAACCTACAGCTAACAAATTGAAAGACCATATATCCACTTTTGATGATGCCAAATTGGTGGTTCATTGATGAACCTACACAGGTACAGGAAAGGGAGAATTTAGTATTTCACAAATGCTATGGAAAAAGGAGAAGAAAAAATACTCCAAAAAAAAAAAAAAGGAGAGAAGAAAATCGCTTACCTGATTTGGGGAAGAGAAGCTGATCGGTGACCAGCAGCAGCGACGTCGGCAAAACGAACGGTGACCAGCAGCAGTCATCAAGGAGAGAAGAAGGAGCAGCAGAGATCGATGATTTGGAGAAGAGAAGCCGACGGCTTTCCTGTCTTTGACTTTCAAGAAAAGCCTAAAATTAGAGCTTTTGCGGAAAGGCAACAAATCTCCTTTCTGTGTTTTTAACTTTCCCACTACTGTATTTACCAAACACCAGAGATAATACTGTTCTGGCGTTCCAATGAAAAAAAGCTCATTTCCCGTTTGGGAAAGCCCTCCCAAACGGGACCTTAGTCAATGATATAACTTGATTTGTTTAAAAACGTTGGAGCCTCGGTTGTCTTATTTTATAGATTAAATGTAAAATTTAACTTTTATATCCATATGATTTTGACCATTATCTCTATACCAATATTTATATTGAACTGAATTTAATTTCAGATGAGGCTAGACTAAGAGCCTACAAATAATCTTCATATCTAATTAAGTAGAATGCTAAGAGGGAGGAAAAATAAAAAGACAAGATACTTCCGTAAATTAAATAAGATGAAAAAAAAGTAACAACAAGGATACTTTAGTCTTGGCACTAAACAATAAAGGTCTCACATTGGTAAAATGTATCATGAGCCATTTAATTTTTATGAATTTTGCAATTATTGATCAATTTTTTCAACTTACTAAACATATAATTTTTTTTAAAAATTTTTGATAGTCTCAGATTTAGTGTTTTTGTCTCGTATAAGTTATATTATCTATTAGATAGCACATAATTTAATTTTTTTAAAAATATATTACTCACTAATTTGTTACAAAAAAATTTGAATCATGATTCTCATATAGTTATGAAACATCTATGAATGTGAATTATATCTCTAATTTAGTCTCATGTATTCGTAAAAGTCATGTTATGTATTTGGTGGGGATACTACAACTATCCAAGAAAAAAAGGGTTAATATGCTCGATATGCTGAAAAACTTGTTCAGGTTAGCAATTACAAATCCATAAAGTTAAGGAATTCAGAATATGTTTTGACAATTACATTTACATGATACCATTTTTCATTTATTACCCATTCATTTTCTCATTAATTACACCCGTACCCTCCCTCTTCACTCTTCCTCTTTACTAAAACGCTCCATTTAGCTCAAGAGCTTAACGCCTTTGTACTGCTTCTGCTACTGCAGATCAACAATGGCAAAACCCATTTTCTTCATTCCACATTTCACTTTCTTCCTATTTTCGCTTTCTTCCTATCTCCTCCAAGC
Organism: Euphorbia tirucalli; assembly: GCA_039660915.1. Taxonomy (NCBI): domain Eukaryota; kingdom Viridiplantae; phylum Streptophyta; class Magnoliopsida; order Malpighiales; family Euphorbiaceae; genus Euphorbia; species Euphorbia tirucalli. The sequence goes on along the minus strand of CM077637.1, from coordinate 24,785,040 downwards.
TTCTCCTAACCCAGATTTCGAGCATCTGATGCACTTCAAGTACCTATCCGACGCTGCCAACAAGCTCTCAGATTGGAACTCCACCGCCGCCGACCCATGCGCCGGCTGGTCCGGCGTTTACTGTCTCAATAATAGGGTTTCTCGTCTTGTTCTTGAAAATCTCGGCCTTAATGGATCCTTTCAGCCATTGACATCCCTCACTCAGCTTCGTGTTCTTAGTCTTAAACGAAACAGCTTTTCTGGTCCCTTGCCGGACCTCTCTTACCTCACAGCTTTAAAGCTTCTCTTTCTCTCTCACAACGATTTCTCCGGTGACTTCCCGGCTTCTATCCATTCTCTTTCTCGACTTTACCGTTTGGATCTGTCTTACAATAGCTTTTCCGGCTATGTCCCCGTCTCACTCAACCGTTTGACACATTTGTTAACTCTTCGGCTTGAAGAAAACCAGCTTAACGGCTCCATAGCCGGTTTGAACATCCCAACATTGCAGGATTTTAATGTTTCCGGTAACCACATTTCCGGAGAAATACCCAAATCGTTGTCGGGTTTTCCTAAATCTGCATTCGGTTTAAACACGGGTCTATGTGGCTCCCCATTGCAGGCGTGTAAAGGTATAGTATCCGACCCGACCGAACCCGGATCCATCACGGGAGCAATTGCCTCTCCAGTAACGCCGGGAAATAACCCAAACCCAACAGTAGTATCATCATCACCAAGCTCAATACCCCCCCAAAAATCGGCAGCCCCAACCCACAACAAAGCAGCCAAAATAAGCCCATTAGCACTAATTGCCATTATACTAGGCGACATTTTAATCTTGTCCTTTGTTTCTCTCCTACTTTACTGTTACTTCTGGAGAAATTACGCAGCGAAAATGCGAGAAGGGAAGGGGTCGAAGCTACTTGAAACAGAGAAAATAGTGTACTCTTCGAGCCCATACCCGAACCAAGCGGGGTTCGAGAGGGGTCGAATGGTGTTTTTCGAGGGGGTGAAGAGGTTTGAATTAGAGGATCTGTTGAGAGCATCGGCGGAGATGTTAGGGAAAGGGGGGTTCGGGACGGCATACAAGGCGGTGCTGGATGACGGAAATGTGATGGCGGTGAAAAGGTTGAAGGATGCAAATGTTGGAGGGAAGAGGGAGTTTGAGCAGCATATGGAGGTTTTAGGGAGATTGAGGAATCCTAATTTGGTTAGTTTAGTGGCTTATTACTTTGCTAGAGAAGAGAAGCTGCTCGTCTATGATTACATGCCTAATGGCAGCTTGTTCTGGCTTCTACATGGTAAGTTTTCTACTTCATTACTGTTTGCCAATGTTTCAGTGATTATTTAAGTTACAGTTCTGGGAATATGAAATTTTCTCAGCTTTTCGTATTGTTTTGACGATGATCATGATTAGCAGGAGCTTAAGAGATTAGTTAATTAGTGGATTGTAGAGCAGAAAAAAGCTTAAATTATTCAGAGATCATGGTCTAGCGGGACTGTGGGAGGGCAAAAACTTGGACATATGTGGGTTATACAAGTGAATTGATGTAGAGAAATTTGATAGATATATTAATGGGCCCGAGTGTAGAATTAGGATTCTCTTTGATTTACTTTTAATTTTCTAATATTAGTGTGAAACACCTTAATATGGATAGTGGTAGAAATTAGAAAATGCAGGTAATATAATACACACCTGATGAGGTGTAGAAGTTTGGCTTTAGGTTGTAATGGAGATTGTGGGGTCCAAATATCATTCATATATAGTATAGTTGGCCTTTTACTTTTTGTTCTGCTGCATTTTCCCACTCATTACAGACAAGGGAACAGTTACACAACTTGACACACAAACAAAACAAAACTAGCTCAGTTGCGTGATTGGGGAATTGGTACTGTTAATAAGATAAAGTGTAGGTTCTTCTTTTTCTCTAACTTGTTGCTTTTTGTTCTTTACCGGGTTTTGGGTTAACCCCTCCTTTCCAGCTCATATATACGACCAAAATGGCAAAATCCAATGCTTGTATAGCCAGATAAGCTGCAACAACACGTTCCCTCGCCAGTCAAGGATTTATCTTTTTAGCCCTTCTACCTTCTGTGTACTTACATAGAGGATATATTCCACCCACCCATTGGTTTGAAAAAAAATAAGCCTTAATACTGCATCCACATGATCAAACATCAACTTGTTCTTGAAGTTGGCTTAGTCCAAAATTAAGTTTAAATACTAATTTGTTTCTTTAATTTTGTATTTGAAGTCTAATTGGTTGAAAATGATAATATTGGCATTACTACTAGGTGGCGTGTCAAAAAAAGACGTATTATTTTGGATCACAGAACCAAATTGATACCCTGGATTTAACTTTTAAGCAAATTGATTCTAATAATAACTAATTTGGAAGTTTAATGAGTTTTGTAACGAGTTGTGCATACGTGATGGTGATATCCATGGATCTTTTTGTCTTGCTGGCTTCGCTTTTGTGAGAAATGAGAATGACTTGAAGTTGCTTGTCATTCTCAAAGTGTCAAAATTGTAATTTTAAGAAAAAATTAATTTTGAATGAACCAGGGAACCGAGGGCCAGGCAGAACTCCATTGGACTGGACCACTCGTCTTAAAATAGCAGCAGGAGCAGCCCGTGGGCTAGCCTTTATTCACAACTCATGCAAGCAACTTAAACTCACCCACGGTAACATCAAATCTACAAACATCCTCCTAGACAAAGCCGGCAATGCTCGTGTTTCCGACTTCGGCCTCTCTCTCTTCGCACCCGCCTCTACTCCAAGATCCAACGGCTACCGTGCACCGGAGTTATCATCCGACTGTCGGAAGCCAACACAGAAATCTGACGTGTACTCATTTGGGGTATTACTGCTGGAGCTGTTGACAGGGAAATGCCCTTCAATAGTGGATTGTGGTGGGCCCGGGAGTGGTTATGGTGGGGTCGTGGATTTGCCGAGGTGGGTCCAGTCAGTTGTGAGGGAGGAATGGACGGCTGAGGTGTTTGATTTGGAGCTAATGAGGTATAAGGACATAGAGGAGGAGATGGTGGGACTGTTACAGATTGCCATGGCTTGTACATCATCACAGCCTGATCAGCGGCCTAGGATTGGACATGTGGTGAAGATGATTGAGGAAATTCGTGGAGTGGAGGTGTCCCCTTGTCATGATACCTTTGACTCCGTATCTGAATCCCCTTCCATGTCCGAAGACACGTGTGGAGCTAGCCAGTGATTGGGTAGAGTTTTTTTATATAATTATTGTTAACTTATGGGATCCGGTGTAAATCAAGGTGGGCTTTGATTTTCCTGCAGTTTTAGTGTGATTTTTAACTTCTTTAATTCAAGATTTTTGGGGCTCTAATCGTATCATATATAGTTTCTTGGTTCTGTTTTAGCATGTGGATTAAATTTAAAATATAATGCAATTGAGTTGCGAGGATTTAATACCCTTCCTGAAACATGTTTATATTATGCAATTCATGAATCAGAAACCAATCAGTTATGAGAACAATCATATGATAGATGTCGTTAATTTATTTTGGTCTTGGGCTCAATTGGCCTCGTGAACTTTGAGGCACAATTCTTTTTTTAAATCAATCAATCTTTTTCCTTGCCTATTCAATTATTTCATCAAATCAACCCCCCGGTATAAAACTGGGCTAATATTTTATATTTATTTATTTATTTATTTTTTAAATATTCTTTCATCAAACCCCTCCTTCTCCCTTCTTATTTCATTTTCTGAAGCTCTAAAAATTATAAATTCAAGAAATTAGGATCTTGATATTCTCTGGAAAGCACGCGTAGAGCACACGACTGTACGTTGAATTCAAATTTCATCAGTGAAAAAATTGGTGAAGCTATAAGGAAAATTTCCTTATATGCAACTACTTCATTTTGTTTATCCCTTCTCTCTGCGTCTCTCAATTTCTTTCTTTTTCTTCTATTTTTGGGAGATAGATAATTTTGACTTCAGCGGCCAAATTGGGTCAAAGGCATTTTTATTTTATTATGTGTGCCAATATCGTGATAAATGCAATATACTCCTTCCGTTTTTTATTATATGATGTTTTATGTTTTTTAATTTGTTTTTTTTTTTATTTGATATTTTATATTACCACTGTATTTTTTATCGTGTTTTCTCATATTTGTCCTTATTTAAAGTACGAGAGAAGTTCATTATTTAATGCAAAAAGTACTGCATTAAGTTTTGATAATTAAGAAAAGAGAGAATTTTTGCATAGAAAATAGAGTTTTAGGAGAAAAGTATTGCGGGTAAACTAGTCATTTTAATAACCTAATTAATGCTTCATTGGTCTTAGTAAACAATCTTAAAAATCATATAATAAAAAACGAAGGGAGTAATATATTGAGGATAAATATATTAATATTGAAGGAAATATATAAATTCTTATGCCCACAGGGCCTTTTGTAATGTAGTTAAGTCAGTAATCTTGTCTTTTTTTTTTTTTTAAAATTTGATTGCTTTCAACCTTAAGGATTCAATGTGGTATCGATATTGAGACATAATTAGACTGCATGTTGATGCAGCTGGAATTAAATGTTTTTGCTCCTGGTTCATTCAAAATTTCAAACCAAGGAAAAAACTAATGGTAATTTTTAATGCTGTCCAACAAGCAATGGAAGAAGAATATTAATATACTCTATTGATAGTTTTATTACTTACCAAAAAAGGGGAACCAATTAACATCATAATTGGATGAATTGGGTATTGAAACATTATCAGAAAATTGAAAGAATAAAGAATGAATATATTATATGCATCTAATTGTTGAAATGCATGACTTTGGGCGCCAACGAGAGCAGCCTATACAAAGCAGTAGGCAAGAATTTCCTCCCAAACAAGAAACAAGTGCTGTTATTACTTCCGTTATTATACGTGCAATTGCTTATGCTCCTCAAACTCTCCAAGAACTCAGCAGTGACCTCATTTCTCACAAACCGATTAGGGTGCGGTCCGCCTTTGGACCAATCAACATAAGTGAGTGTCCTATTCGAATTCTTGTCCGAATGTTTCATGGCCACAAATGTTGGGATATAGTGTTCATCTGAATAACAATTTCCCTTGCAGTACCTCCGAAAAATGTTGAAATATTTGGTATCTGAAACTACTTCAAGGGCGAGTTGTCGGTCCATTTCAAACCATTGAGACCCTTTCCTCCATTGATCAAGGGTGATTTCAGGGCTCATCCGGGGGCTATAGCGGCCTCGGCCAACAGGACCCTCCAAGTCATATGACTCTACAAAAGATTTTGTGGAGTTGATGAGGTAGGAGTAGACTGTGGAAAAGTTAAAGAGAGGAATGCAGGTTTCTGAAAGTAGAACAAATCTCTGGTTTGATATATCAAGAAGAGCATTCGCCAATAACCGTCTCTCTGCTTCTATCATGTTCACTTTTCCCCACGCTACTTCCTGCAACAGTCATTAATTTTGCTTAAGGAACTTAGTATTAAGTGTAAATTTCTTCATCATTGAACTTAACCTGAGGCATATTCAATCTTATATACTTGTAAGTGCAATTTTTCAATTTCACAAGTCACAAATGTGCCACAAAATAATGCTATGTACAAGCGAAGTGAAGAGATTTTACGAGGTTGAACCCATCTAAGACAAAACGAATCGGTTTATGCTAAGGTCCAATTTACAACACTCTTTTAATCTTACTTGTTTTCAAGTGGAACCTCCAATATAGTACAATTGAGCCTCGAATAGTTGTCAATTGTCAAACATTCTTTGTTCTTTTTCTTTTGAAGCCCAAGGTGTTAAACAAATATATTCGTCTCCAATAAGAATTTCAACATGTATATGCATTTATAACACATGGGACTAAATTGACAATTTAGTTAGGTTAAATATAGAGAAATTGAATGCGCAAAAATCAGTTGGTTGGTGGAAAAGTTGGTAGCAGTTATATTGTAGAAAGGTCCTAATTATGAAGACATATATGCAGGGAAAGAGGGTATAAAGTATAAACATCAAGTCAAGCTGGACAATTACTTAAAATGGATTTGCGTAACAGAATTGTAAAGCATTTGTCAGTTTTTGGGGGCCAAAACGAGTATTAATCAGGAATTAGAAACTTTGCTGTCTGCCACCCTTATGCTATTTACATTTAAACGCACATGATCATTTATCATTAAAATCGACATCCTTCCAATCAAATTCTAAACTACACATGTACAGTTCCACATTGGAATTGGCTATATGTTAAGTTAATGTCTACAGTCGGTGGCTGATAGCATTGTAAATTTATAAAATGGTGATTTTCATTTTTCACCATACGTTTAATTCATATTCAAATCAACATAAACCTTCTAAGGCTCTAACTAATATATTTTAGATCAAAATGATGCAAAAATAAACTGATGAAAGAAATTAAATAAGAAAGAACTAACCTTGCTGGGAATTCTTCGGCCATGGAAAACAGGAGATTCAGGGTCAGATCCATTGTAGGAAGGATTTGAGTGCACATAAATTGAATACAACCCTTGATGACCCTTGAAGAATTTCTCCCACAATGGAGCCATTAAAACTGGTCCTCTTGTCAAGAACATGAATGCAACTTTAGGAACTCTATCAAACGGATAATTCAGTAATTTGGGAGCCATTGATGCTCTCCACAGCAACTCCTCATCTTCCATATCATGCTTCACATTTTCAGGCACCTTCAGATATTCTTTCAGCCCGACGCGTGGCAATTCTACACCAGTACTTGTATTGAGTAATTGATCATCAATTCCCGAAGTGGACGAGAATGACAAGTGAGTAACGTTAAGATTGAAGGATATGTTTTTGATGTAAGAAGTAACAAAAATTCCTATGGCCATACCACAGCTGAACATGAAGAAATAGGGAAGAAGATGTACAATATGTGACTGCCCATAATATATCGGCTTCACAAATTTTGAGCTAGGGACTGAATTCTGTTTTTCACTCTTCATTGTTGAAGAATTAAGAAGATGAAAAATGATTTTCTGGGTTTTAATCAGAAGAATTCTTAGTTATATAGACTTTAAGAAGAGTTGAATTGAAATGAAAGGGTTGTGCCTTTCTTGATGCAGTAGTTATGTTTTCTTTGAGCCGAAGAGATGTCAAAACTCAAAAGAAAAGCTTGTATTGAATATTTGCTTCTGGAAAAATGTATTTAATAATTTATAATATACAAGAAACTTGTGTGTGAGAAAGTAAAAGTAACGAACTCTATGATTAAGAAAAGTGAGCGATTGTAAAAAGAAAACAGATCATGTGAGAAATAGTGATTTGAGAGAGGAAAGAAAAAAGAGTACATATTATGGGTTAATTATATGAGGGAAAGGGAGAGGAAGATAGGACGAAATGAGGCTGCCCTTTTGAATGAATATAGACGTTGATGATGAGACTGGTCAAAACTGGACTTTTCGTTTGTTTTAATGTACCGCCGGTGAAGAGTACGGACAAATTGAACTAAAAATTGAAAGAAAAAGACCAAACTTGCTTTTACATATTTTATCTGCAATTTAGTTTTAAAATTAACTGACTACACAAATTTTACTTCTACAACTTGGCATGCTATAATTCTAGATTCGAAAATTACCTGATTGATTCCATATAGTTTATATTTGTTGAAATGTAACCTGTATTTCATAATTTTCAGTTTTTCAAATTGGATAAGGATTTGTAGCCTGATATATCGATTTGTTGGAATCTCTTTGTGAAATATATTATATTTGTTTTGTAACTTTTTTTTTGCGTTCTTTTGTATGTGTTGTGACTTCTTTTATCTGTCCGAATGCCTTATTTAAACTTTGGAATAATGAATAAAAAAAAAATAAATAAATGATCTAATAGTATTAAAAAGGTTGAGGGAATTTCATTGATTTTTTTTTTTTTATAAACCGTCATATTGAATCTAGATTCAAGTTGAAATGAAATTTTATAGGTATCTGGTCTACGTGAACCCGTCTAATGAAATAATAACATGTGAACACAAAGTATATTGGAAAACTTAAAAATAGATATATGTTGATTTTATTAGATTGATCCATGTAAACCAATTTCATAATAAAATTTATAGTTTTATACAGTTGAGACTTGCTTAAGGACAGGAAGTTGTTTATCACTGTTTTATTCTCACAATAATATAAAACTCTGTTTTATAAATTTATATTATTCTCTTTATTTTACTATTATATATATAAAATGTAGTTTGACCAGGTATAAACCGCCTGGAGGGAAAAATTAATTACATATGTATCATATGGTAATAAGGCTAATAGAAGTGGACTTTGAATATAGTAATAAAGAAATTGCAGCCGCCGTAACTTTCCATAAAATAAAACTACTTTTCTTTTTATTTTCTTAAAGCAGAAACACAAGTGGACCTTGCGTACGTCTTCAGTAGCATTGGCTTTTATTTGTGTTAATTATGTGGTCAATTCTGTAAAGGTTCCCATTGGCTACAACTCATGTTTTATTTTACAGCTAACTTATTAATTAATTACAAATTCTTCCACCACAAAAGTCTACGTGGGAGACTCCGCTGTGTCTTTCCTCTCCATACATTATTATTATTATTATTTTGTTAAATCTATTATCGTAAAGACTACTCGTGCGGTGGAAAAACATATAATTTATTGGTAATGTGAAATTGATTTCTGTGTCTATGATTGTATCGAGATATATATGTTCTAGTGACAAGCATTAGATATCACTACTAATTTATTAAACAGGTTAAACATATCGATCTGTTTCCAATCCTAACCCATATAATATAAACTCTCGATTCACCAAATTTACGTGTTATACGAATTAATCATGTTAACATCTCGTGATTCATTTTGATACTACTATTATGTGTATTATATTTATGTTTAATATTTGAATGAGTTAAATGAGTTATAGATGAATTGGCAAATCAACTCATGACACGATATATTTATTGAACGGTTAAGCATGTTGTCCCATTTTCGACTGTAACCCGCATAACATCAACTCTAATTTATCAAATTTATTGTTATATAAATGATGTTGTCGTGTTACAAAGACACATTTTTTAGACCCCTACTTAAAATATGAAGTGAACAGGGAATCTTAAGCATATGAATCACATATCTTGAATTGATTAATAAATGAAGCTTGTCCATATTACAAAAAGAACCATCCAGATAAAATACAATTTTATAAAACTTCTAAAAGCAAAAATGCCTCTCTAAATAAAACTTTGGGTATGTCCTGAAAAGGGTTCCATAAAATTGATGTTAATTAGGAGAGTATTTGGCATGATAGATTTTTCATAATTGATATAATTTGTTTTCCTTTCAAATTATGAAAGATGTTATATGAAACTTTAAATAAAATGAGTTTCACAATGGTAACAGAGTTTGATAGTCCACAACTATTTATCCTACTAATGAGTTAATGCATACAGCTAATCATCTAGGCCACTACTGTTTTCAATTATCTTTCAATTATTTAATTTAATTTGACCTATTAAATCTCAAATAATTATAATCGTACATATCAAGTTCTCATAACTTTAATAGCTGTAAATATTAAATTCAGTTTAGAAAAACATTACTCATTTTATTTGATTCTAATATTGCATTTTTGTTTTTGAAGAGATTTGAGAGTGTTCAATAGCTAAATTAGACTATTTTGCTCGTATTTAGAATTTTTTTAAAATAAATAAGTCCAACCATAATACTCTATAGAGTGATTAAAAAGTAGAAAAAAGCATGCTAGCCTGAACGCCTAAATTTATTTGGGCTTAAAATACATATGTGGTGACAAGTTGGTGTTTGTTCAACTTGTACTAATAATTTAATAAAATGGTAATAAATCACCTATATGTGATTTTTTTGGCAGTGAAAGATGATTCTTTCACTTTGTCAGTTGGACCAGTAAAAATTTCTAATCAGTAGTTAAACCCCACCGACATGATCAAAACTATCTTTGTCATGCTCTCATACCCCTCTCTGACCTGGTAGAAAAATAATAAATGTAATTATTTCTTAATGTACTGACTTTCTATAAATTGATATTTGTCACAAGCATATGAATGCAGTAACTGCATTTTAATTACATTGCAAAGAAAGCCCCGGTTAAACATATTTTCATTCCCTCTTATTTCCAATTAATGTTGTATTAATTGAGTAAAAAGTACAGCAACACTAGCAACTGCTCCAGCAATAAGAAATTTAGGCACACTTGACTTCTTGTACCAGGTTCGAAATCCAGCAGTAAGGTATGCCCACATCCATCTGGCTCCGAAATGAATTCCACAACTTCTCTGGAACTTCTGAATTGAAAACTCCTGAAGAACAAAGACTATGTTCCGATCAATATATATATATATATATATATTTATATATTGGTAGAGTACAATTAGTATAGACATGAAAACAGTCGAATGAATAATATATCGTATAGATGATTTTAAAGACTGAAAATTAGAGAAATGTTAACCTAAGGGAGGTGAAGAGTGGAGTAAAGAGAGCAGCTTTCCTCACTTAAAATTGCCCAAATCGTGAACAAAAGAAACCACACTGCACTTGTAAGTATCTAATGAAAAGACCTGCAAGCTCTCAAGAAGAATTTTGGATTTGACACCAAACAGGAATGTCATTAGCATAGATAATGTGTTCTCATTTGAAGTTGAAATTCAACAGTCTTGTAACTGTTCCTATATGCAGCATTTACTGTTCAATAACTTCTACAAAAGAAATTGATAAAATTTTGAACAAAGACTGCCACTACTAACGCCAAAACATCTTTGAACAAAGTTCAAGTCCAATGTCAAATGCGTCCAGAGGAAAAGAGTAAAAGCTGAAGCAGCATGTTTAAAAGCAAACCCATCCCTAAGGCTGCTACTAACGCAATCTCATTCAAAAGATTTACCAAATTGAGCACATCTAGCATACTTTTTCACAGTAGAAGAATGCTACAACTTGAAATCATAAAATTACATTGAATGACATTTTTTCATATATATAGGTACAAACTACTCGTTTTTAAGAAATCACATGGATAATGCAAAAAATTTCTTGCCCCAGGATGTAACATTTTAAGAATGTTACATATCTAGTTGCCTCACATGTCTGCCGTTTAAAATGGGATAAACGGAGGAATCAAATGATATATCTACATCACTTTTCACTGCATGAGTTGTAGTTCAGTGATGCTGCTTGAGCTATTATTATACGAAATGCAGTTCAGACATTCAACAAGATGCATGCATCCAGAAGAAACATATTTTTCTGTTAAAAGGAAGACTAACTTCCTTTCAAATAAATAGTGCAAGTAATTACAAAAAGAAAGAGGAAGAAATGTGAGCGCAAAACTATTTTCTCTATGAATGCCCAAAATTGTGAACGGGAAACCAACCTCACAAAACCATACACTTGCATCCAAATAAAATAGGGAAAGAATACTGATGACATAAGAAGTGGCAGCTGTTACCTTAGGTAATTTATTTTGTTGGATCAGATGATCAACATGAAGTTGCACGTTCGATGAAGCAGGAATCCAAAAACTGCGATCAACATCGCAATAAACACTAGCAACTATGTCAAATAAAGTTTTTGCTCCGTCTTCTATAGCTTTCAAAATGGTTGCTTCTCTACTTCTTCGGTTCCTGGGCAAAAGAAAGCTGCACTATTAGTGACATAATATTGGTAATCATGTTAACAAAGAAATACATGCTGCATCTTTCTGTGAGCTAGAGATCATGTTGATTCAATACTTAATGTTTTGACATTTGAACGAGTGGCGAACCGAAAATTAAATGTTGTACCACTAGCCTAAAAATGACATGATAGATCCCTAAGATCTCTCTGGGAGATGAAAAAAAGAATTGAAGTAACATCCTAAAACCTTGGCAGGTATAATACAAGACAAAAGCAGAATCCATCCACATAATTTTATTGAAAAGGAAGGTGAGAAATATTTCATACTTGAGGTACGCACAGAGCAGGTGCTTTGGCCAAAGATTGACTCTCCCATGCATCGGTATCAATGCATGTGGGGCAAGTTCAATAAATTTGTAGGTTGACTGAAAATAATCCTGCAATCACAACAGTCCCTTCACAAACTCTAAAAAGTTGGCGGATAAATTAAAATTATATGCATAAAGGAACTATAATAATATTTAATTCTCCCATCATTTTCTGTTTTGCTCTATTTCCATCAAGCTTTCTTGTCTAATTGTTGCGCAGGTTCATACTTCCGCGGTCAACCCACACATAATTTGCTATTACGATTCCAAGAATAGAAAAGATATAAATAAGAATCTCAGACTTTTCATCCTATATCCCCCAATTTCTATGCTGAAATGAGAGATGTCCGTGGAAATCATAGTGCTGGGTCATCTAAATAAGAATCTAAATCACAATGTAACCCCATCCAGCAATACTTAGCCAGTAATCTCAGTAAAATTTCCTTCCATAACTGCTTTTCAAAATTCTGAAGAAACAATTGTTAAATAACAGAAAAGTTCTCCGGGGAAGCAACCAGCACATATGACGCAACAAAAAGAAAAAATAAAGGGAGATGAGTGATCAAAGGATGCAAATAAATCACAATCAGATTAAGCACCTGCATATAGGAAAATAATTGAGAAGATCCTAAATGTGGACCATCTAAAAAGTTCATTGAATTCCCAAATGTTAAATTGATAGTGGCTAGTTCCCCCAACACAAAGGTCGAGGATTGACTTCCCCCCATGAGTTCACTGACCTAAGATGGAACCATTCGCTATGAAAACCAAATCTCTTCTTACTTGCCTTTACATCTAACTAATGAATTAGCAGTTTTCTTCAATAAATGATACAAATTCAGCTTTATGCATCAAACATATAGTCCAATGCCATTTCTATAACAATAAATTATGTAACACCAAAATAATACAAAAGACAAATCACAGAAATACATTCATTTTTAACATTTTATCTATGAATGAAGGAACACCAGCAATAACATGATATCTTTAGGGCTTCTGTATCTACTTACAGTCATATTCCCCCCCGAAGTAATATCCAAAACAGCACTTCCTTGACTGCAACAAACCCATATATACATTAACAATTTCACTCTGGATTACCAAAGGATCTTTTGAGCACAAAATCAAATACCAACAATGAAATTTTTCTAAAAAAAGGTGGAGATGATTCATCCCCAACATAACATGTTCCATCTGTTGTCACATAGTTGCAATTCAAATGATAGGTGAACGTTGATGTTTCACATATCAAGGTAGAGTTGTATTATAATCATACTATATAAAATTGACGATGCTTTGATTTTCGATGACTCTTATATTCCAAAGGCATAACTGACCCCAATTTATTGATATACGACAAAAAGTTTTACCATAGAAACTAGAAAGAGAAATTTTTTAAACTTGAAAGCACAAAGGGTCAAAGCTTCCTCCATCTGAGAACCTGAATCCTTTCAAGCCTTGAATGTTGCCATTTTAGAGTGAATATCAGCAAATTTGGGATTTGCAAGCCACTAGTGAATGTAACTGTTTATCTACCATCCAATTAAACTTCGTTTTATTCTTTAACATCCAAACATAGTCAAACGCTCATTAAATATAGCTTGCCACATACTCCACAACTATAAAGTTCTACACAACCTTCGTGTTCTAAAAAGAACTAATGATACAAACATAAAGGCCGTTACACGCAAGAGATTGGGATTGCTGGATTTAGGCTCTAAGGACAGAAACATCGAGCAACCCTTAGCATTACAAAAGGCAATTTCTGTGGCTGGGACATGTGACCTCCCGGTCATGATGGAGAAACCCAGCTATCGCACCAAAGCTACTGTCAGAGGATGGGAGTAATGCCAGTGTTTTTGGCTATACATAACTTTTCCGTTATGAAACAGTTAGTTATCCTTACATCATTTATTAATTTTTTTCAGCACATGGTTGTCAGAGCCCTAATAATATGCTTCGAAAGAATCTTACCCCAAGCAATGATCACCAACAATCAGGGTGTGAGTACTGATATGAAGCAGTCCGACATGGCCATCTGTATGTCCCTGAATGAAGAAAAACATGGTACTTGGTTTCAACAACTAAAATGTGGCAGCCTTTCTTTAAAAGACGACAGTAAAGCTTTTAAGGAGTTCCTCATGATGAACATAATTTAACCAAGCAAAATGAATTCTGTTTATCATTAGGAAAACTTCAACCGAAGAAACAATATAACTTATCACCTAAAAAACCTTAAGGCTTCTTTCAACTCAACTGAATTTTGGGATTTCTCAACAAATCACAATCCCTCATCAGAGACATAACTTCAAAAGAGATAATCTTAAAACAAGAATTACCGGAGAAAAAATGACTTTTAACTTTTGACCACCAATGCAAATGTCTTCTCCACCAGAAACTGAAGTATAGCCAAGAGACCAATCATCTGGAATCATGTGAAGTCCATTAAAGTTCCGAAAACTGAATGAGATGGGAACTTTATGTTTAAAAAGCAGAACAAACTAAGTTCATGAGTTCACTTTTGGGACATGACCTTTATTATCTACCATTTTCAATTTACTACTGTTCCGTTCATATGAGAAAGACTAGTATACAAACACAACATTGTGACACTTGCCCAAAACTGTGTTCTCACTTGGTCACTATTCTCAAAATCCAAAGCAAAGTTACAGTTATTGGTCATAACCTTTCCCAATACGACGCATGGTATTCTCATGTGCTAATAGCATAGCACCAGGATTGCATTTTTGGATGATGGAAAGACCTGAAGCAAATCAACAACACCAAATTACGATGAGATTATAAGTTTGTTAGTGATGAGTGGCTTATGAGACCAAAATGTTGATGCAGATAGGCAGCATAAATTCAAATAGTTAAATAATATGTTATCTAAGACATACAGGCCGAAAAATCTAAAATCACGGACACAAATACAGACCCAAAAATTTCAAATCACAGACACAAATAAAGTAAAATTTGCTGCATTTGGACGTTCTATATACCAATCATACTTCTGTATGCACATCATTAAACCAGTCATTAGGAAGATAAGTTGAACATTGAAGAGGCAGACTAAGAAGCCCAGATCTTGCCAACTATTCTCTTGTGCAAAAGCAACCTCGTAGAGGTTGAGTTAGCGAACAGCTAAAAGTGAAATAATCAACACAAACACACACAGAGAAATAGGAAAGGAAGAGCTTTATGGATTGCAAAAAGAAAGAAGAACTGAATGAAAGTAACAAAAGAATGCCGAGGCAAACCAGGGAACGACTCCCCACCCCCTCTCTCTCTCTCTCTCAACAGTAAGAGAGCCGCACAAAAACGGAAAGTTCTCTCTGTCCTCTCAACACCCAAAACCACATTGCCTTATCACTAATTTTCTCTTCCCAAGGAGTAACTAACTCATGCTTCCTCTCTCCTCCACCTCATCACTTTTGTCTGCTGGAATAGACATTCCAAATAGTTGGCCATTGGTCAACTGAGCTAATATGGGCATGTGGGCTGCCTTCTGATTCTGTTCTCTGTCAGGTTGTTCTAAGCCTTGAGGCTTTTCATATAATTCTCTTTGCAAGGTTCATTGAGGTGACGGAAGTCGTAATTCCACAATGAATAAAGAAAAAGGAGCAGAGATCTATAACAATTGAAGTCCTACCTCTAGTTTTCTAGCTTAGCTTGAAAATATAGAGGGAATATCATCAGTGTGTAAGCAACATATACAACATTTATAATAATCATACCGTCAACATGGTCGTGGTGGTGATGGGTAATAAAGACAACTAATTTTCTGGACAGCGCAGCAACAATTTTGAAAAGCTGGTCAAGGGTGAAAAATAACATATTGATCAAGGTTATAAATTGAATAGTACAGTCACAAGAAAAAATTATTGAAGCTACTACAGGCAATTTAAGCGACATCATACATAAAGCACCATGAAATAAACAAGATGAAAATAAAGACACTTGCAAGAACACAATAACTTTGTCCTCATAGGTGGTGGTAATTAAGCGGAGTTCAGATCAACTGCACAAACTTATATTTTTGTTCCTTTCTGTGTCACCAAGGATAGATAAAGTTTGAGAAGAGTTGTCTATCAACAAGAGATTACATGTGCTACTTAGAAGACTTATAAGCATAAAGTTAAACCTTTTTCTTGCTCTTTGTTTTTGTCAAGATAAAAAGTTAGTTTTCTAAGCCTTCAAATCTGGAATAACTCTAACCGCATTGGCATGCATTTCAGGGACTTTTCTTCAATATGCTGATATGCTGAACAAAGAAAACTTGTTTGCAGTCTTAAATTATAGATTCATGTTATGAATAGTTCCGACTGTCAGATTCACATCTACAAGATTTAGGTCATTTTCCTAAAATATGGTTCAAAATACATAATTCCCCTAAACAAGAATAGGATCAATCTAAGACAATTTTGATTTATAAATTATAACAGTTATAATTCCATTTTGAGCTTCTCATCCTATATTACTAAAGCAATAGATCAAGAAAGCCATGGTGCAGTATCTAAAGAAAAAATGTCCAATTACTTGAAAATAATATTTGGCCATGTCAGAGAAAATTGTCTCAGAAATAAACAGTTCATCAAAGGAATCAAATGTATGGTCAAGGTAAATATCAACTCACCTCCTCATGAAGATCAGCAAGGCATCCAGGGTCCACGATCAATGCATCTCCACAAGCTACAAAATTAGAATCCTCGTATGTATTTGAGACATTCTGAGGCGCAAATATGACCAAGTTTGTTGTATGGAAAGGCTTTGTTGTCCTACTCTTCATAGGCACAAGTGTAACACCTGGAGGATACTCCTAAAAACAAGAGTAATATCATTTCTTCAGAAGTATAATAAACATTTCAAAAGCTGCATGGAAATTTGAGGAAACATCATTCAGTTAAAAGAAATAAGCAGATATTAACATTTTATATTTTGACTCGAAAGTAAAACAGCTGAAACCCAAATCATCAATAAATAGCAGTGCATCTTCACAATATTTTCAGAACTTAAGGTGCCAAATGTCAAGGGCCACCACAATCATGCAGATGTATAGAAGAAACATTCTAACAGACTAAAAATTATAGTAAATCATTTACTTCTAATGTAAAGAAGGTCAAGATACTTAAAATCTCCCTATCTATTCTTGTAAAATTTTTAATTACACAGAACCAGAGTGCACAATTTCAGTAGAGATTGATGTCAAGCAAACCTGGTGATGCAAGGTGGTATTAACTTTTTCCTTTGAAGTTTGCAACAAGTCATTTATAACACCAACCACCACCAAAGGTCCGACACGATCGGTACTTGGTTTCACATCCAGAAGGCAGTTTAGGCAACTTTCAATAGACGCCCACTTGCATAATTCTAAAATCATAATTATGTTAGATTCGAAATTAATATCATGTTCTTTCACTGAAGAGCATTATGCCAACTAAATAAATGAAATTCAAATACTTTTGAGGTGATTGCACTTCAAAAAGAAGCGACTCTACTATAAAAAAGTATCCTTGCAATCTATCAATATTCTATTTTCTCTTCAAGAAACGAGAGATTATAAAGTGATTAGAGAGCAGCCTTTTCTTGTAGTGATTAGAGATTGGCAGCCAGAAATCTCAGACTATATATACATATTGATGAAAGAATATATTCCCGTCTTTGTGATCACAAACTGAAATAGCCTCGCTAAATGGAAGATGAAAAGCCCACTGGTTGAACAACGCTTATCTGGGTCAAACATCATAATACCTAAGCCATCATCAATGGTAATTTGATTACAAGATCAACAATTTTTAACTATAGGAACACTTGATAAATTGTCAATCGCAGTCGTCAACTTTCCGGTGACGTAAATTGTATATATATATATATATATATATATATATATATATATATATATATATATATATATATATATTCCCGTCTTTGTGATCACAAACTGAAATAGCCTCGCTAAATGGAAGATGAAAAGCCCACTGGTTGAACAACGCTTATCTGAGTCAAACATCATACTACCTAAGCCATCATAAATGATAATTGGATTACAAGATTAACAATTTGTAACTATAGGAACACCTGATAAATTGTCAATCCCAGTTGTCAACTTTCCGGTGACGTAAATAGTATGAATGGAGAATGCCGGTCCAAAATCAGGTTCCTCCACGAACTTGAAAAATCTCCAGTCTTCGCCATCAGCTGCCTTAATCCCCACTTGATCCAGTACCTTAATATATCCAATTCATTAATAAAGTAAAAAACAAAAAAACAAAAAAAGCAATTTGGCAATCACCAAACACTATAGCCACTCCGAGAAAATTGAAGTAGAGAAACACCCTTCCAATAGCGCAGTCAAAATCGTATTTCCTCAAATTGATCTTCCCCGAGAGCGATTCCACGCCATCAATTACAATTTTAGGCTCGAATTCTACTTCTACGACGTCAAGTTTGGTGGACGGCAAGTCCCAGAGATCAGAATCAACGAAAGAATCATATTCCTCATCGCCGAATTTCGGAGGTGGAGTTTGTTTTAGCAGGAGAAACTCGGCTTCGGTTACGGCATTTTGAAGGATCAAAGCGAGATTGTACACGGCCATTTTTGTTTTATGAAAAATTCAAGGAAGGCAAGTGAGATTGAAATGGCGGAAGAGGGAAAATTTTAGAAAACTCCAGGATGAAGGAGTGGGGAGGGTTCAGAGTTTATTAGAAATTTGTAATACCATTTTGGACGGATGTGGGACCGTAAGATGATCACCACAGCTCTGGTGCTGCCGGTTCACTGTTCATCCACACCTATTGTAGTATCTCTAGTGTTTAAGTTGTTGGTAAGTATAAATTATATTAAAAAGGTAGTTATATATTTATTCGGTGATAAATAATAAATTTTATAATAAAATATCTTATTAATTTCATTTATTTGTAGGTTGTTTAAAAATACTAATGTGCTGTTCACTTTTGTTAATTGAAGTCCAAAATCAATTGAACGAGCTGGCTGGGCTAGAAAAAAAACAAAGAGAAAGATGCCTGAATATTACAAGATAGCTGATTGTTTTGACCAAGATTTGTGTGGAGTAAAATTAGATATACTCTTATCCATTTAGCTAAGATTTGTATGGTCTAAATTTAGATGTGGTAGCTTGATGTCAGAAATTTCAAAGTGAGCAATCTGCTCCAGTCGTTCTATTATCTTTTCACACCTTTGAAGACTGTTTATTTTCTCTTTTGTGTTTGTAAGACAGGATCATCTCTCAAAACTTAATCTACTGCATTTCTTTCAAAATAGGAGATTTTCCTTTTTCGTTCTCCTTTAAATTTCTATATGTAGTTCTATATGCAAAAATCCTCTCTTTACATAAGAATGAGTGAGTAGTAAACTTTCAGGCCAAGACCAGCCATAAGCAAATAGTTGTAAGTCTGTTCTTCCTATTATAAATGAATAAAATTAGATTGTTGTTTAATGGAGTACTTCATGTCTTATGAGTTTGGCCATCTCATATATAGTTAAATAAATACAAGGAGACTTGGTTTAGGAGACTAACTACCATTAGGCACATGTTGTTAGGATAGGAGGCTTGAACGACCACGTGTTAGGGGTTTTTGCATGCTTATGTAAAATGCTTTCTTGTTCTTATTGCTTAGAGACTAGTTAATGCAAGGACACTTGTTTAATGAATATCTAAAGAATTTTTTGTGCAAGGAAACTTGACTATAATGAATTTCGCAAAAGATACCTTAAACCTACGTTCTTAACATCATTTATATAAAAAGGAAAAAGACTACTTATAACTGCTTGTTCTTACTGTGTTCTTGGCCTGTTCTATTTATTATTGAGTAAAGTTTATACTTTTATCCTGTTCTATCTATTTGTTCATCATATTTGTGGCATTCATTTAATTTTCTTGTTTGTAGTTATAAATTTAAAATCAACAATTTTGAAAGAAGTTACTTAATTGTTCTACTGTTTTACATTATTAAGTGAGTAGATTTTGCTTGTTCAATCCCTGTGGAGACTATACTTTACTTGCCTACTTTATTACTTAAAGACCTAGTGCACTTGCCAGTGTATGTTTTTAGGATAACAAGTTTCTGGTGATATTGTCGCGGATTGAAAAAAAAAATTACTTTGCTTTTAGGAAAAATAGCAGGATCTAACTTGTTTGTTCATTGTGTAGTTGTTCTGTTTGCTTGTTCTTCGTTTATGCAAAGAACAGGTCCACTGCTAATCCAGTTTGATCCATAAATTGAAAGAACGTGCAGAAGGAGGAGTGGCGCAGCCAAGAGAACTAGACAAAGACAAAGGCTAGCTGATTTAGTACAAAGACCACCATCGGTGGAACAACCAGAAGGAGGTGAAAAACAAGAGGAAAACATGGCGGAAGGAAATGCTGCTCCGCCGATGTAAAGAATGAAAGAGTATTCTAAGCCTTCAACTGTGGGACACTCATTTTGCATACTGATACCTGATGAAGGGAACAATCTCTTTGAAATCAAAGCCTCTATGATCCAAATGCTCCAAGCTGTGGTGCAATTTGGAGGGTTACCAAATGAAGATCCAAATGCACACATCCAAGATTTTGTTAACATATGCAACACCTTCAGAACAAATCATGGTGTGTCCGATGATGTTTTTCTACTCAAGTTTTTTCCTTTTTCTTTGAGGGATAAAGCCAAGAGTTGGTTGAAGAACTTGCAACCGGGATCCATAAACACATGGGATGAAATGGCTAGGTTGTTTTTGACTAAGTATTTTCCACTAAGACAAGCAATCAAGTTGAGGAACAAGGTCACTCATTTTTCTCAACAAGGTGATGAATCTTTATCCGAAGCTTGGGAGAGGTATAAAGAGTTGTTGTGTAAGGTTCCAAACAATGGAATACCTATGTGGATGCAAATCCAAAATTTTTACAACGGATTGACAAATGCTTACAAGATTCAAATTGAATCAGTTGCAAATGGAGACCCAAGAGAGCTACAGCTTTATGAGCTCATTGAACGATTGGTGTACACAAGCCATAAATGGCATTCTGTAAAAGAAGATGGTGGGAGAAATTCTAATTTTCTCAAAGTTGAAGCTTTCTTTAAGCTATCTGCTCAAGTAGAACAACTGTCCAAGCTCTTAAATAACAAAGCTCCCATTCATAATGTTTACACTGTTTAGTGTGGCTTTTGTGAAGGTAATCATCGAACAGTTGAGTGTATAAATGGACAAATGGGAAGCTCTAGTGTGGAACAATGTGAATTTGTGCAGAAAAACCAGAGGGGCATGTTCAATCCATTTTCCAACATATACAACCTAGGTTAGAGAAATCATCCAAATTTCTCATGCTCACAACAACCTGGAAAATAAGTACAACAACCATTTCATCAGGAAAGTGCATAAAACAATCAACAGAACAACCAACAACACTTCCACCATAATGCTTATCAGGGAGAAGATAAAAAGCTTAACCTTGAGGAGATGATGATATAGTTTATGCAATAAACACAAAGCTCTATCAAGAACTTGAAGACCCAGATCCATCAATTGTCAAATGTGGTGCAATTAAAGAATAAAAGAGTCCTTCCAAGCAAGACCAAACCAAACCCAAAGGAGGAGGTATAAGCAATTGCACTAGAAGTGGCAAAGAACCACCAGAGACAAATAAAA
Source organism: Euphorbia tirucalli (assembly GCA_039660915.1). Taxonomy (NCBI): domain Eukaryota; kingdom Viridiplantae; phylum Streptophyta; class Magnoliopsida; order Malpighiales; family Euphorbiaceae; genus Euphorbia; species Euphorbia tirucalli. The sequence continues at coordinate 24,763,421 of CM077637.1, read as the reverse complement.
AAGCAACCACAATGGTAGATGCTCAACTTGAGAAGAAAGCAGAACAAACAAATGGGCCTATTTGAACTAAAGAAAAGGTTGATCATAAGTAAGCCAAGCTTGTTCTAAACACTATTCCTGATAACCAGCTTGTCCCAACATATCAATCGAGAGTTCCATATCCGGATAGGCTAAAGCAAAATCAAATTGATAAGTAATTTGGTAAATTCCTTGAAGTGTTCAAGAAGCTTTAGATCAATATACCATTTGCAAATGCTCTTGCTCAAATGCCTATATATGTGAAATGTTTGAAGGAATTGCTAGTGAATAAGAAGAAATTGGAGGATGTCGCTCTAGTGCAGCTCAACAGAGATTGGCCATCCATTCTGTAGAGCAAGCAACCTTTACCAAAAAGTTGAAAGACCTAGGGAGTTTCTCAATACCTTGTTCTATTTGCAATCTTAATATTGATAATGCATTGTGTGACTTAGGAGCAAGTATAAATGTGATGTCTTATTCAATATACAAACAATTGGGGTTTAATGTTGGACCATAACCTACTAGGGTGACTATTTAGTTAGCTTATCTTTCAGTTAGATATCCTAGGGGAATAGTGGAGGATGTTCCTGTTAAAGTGGATAAATTTATTTTACCCGTAGATTTCGTTGTCATGGATATGGATGAAGACTTGCATGTACCCATCATCTTAGGTAGACCATTCTTAGCTACGGGAAAGCCTTAATAGATGTTCAAAATGGTCAATTGATCTTAAAAATTCATGATGAGCAAGTCATTTTCAAAATGAATGAAGCTATGAAATATCCTTCTTCAAGTGATTAGTGATGCTACTTTCTTGATAAACCAATGAATCCATGAACTTTTATTTGTAGGAACATCTAGAAGAACAAATGGTGGAAAACAATGATGATGATGAGACTATTCTTGAAAAGGATGAACGCGACTATTCTGCTATCTATGGATACAAACAACCTGTTTTTGAACCTTTAAACCACTAGCTAAAACAACTCAAGAAACCTTCAATAGAGGAACCACTTACTCTTAAGCTTAAACCTGTACCCTCACATCTCAAGTATGCTTACCTAGAACAACTGGACTCTTTACCTATGATTATCTCTTCCAAACTGACCCCCGAACAAAAAGAGCAATTATTAAATGTTTTTCAAAAGAACAAAGAAGCCCTACCTTGGAAGATTTCAAAAATTAAGTGTATTAGTCTGGGTGTTTGTGTCCATAGAATTATGATGGAGGAAGAACGCAAGGCAACTGTTCAACCACAAAGGAGGCTCAACCCAAATATGAAAGAAGTTGTCAAATCGAAAATGATCAAATTGCTTGATGCTGGAATCATCTATCCAATCTCGGATAGTATTTGGACCAGCCCTGTTCAGGTTGTTCCAAAGAAGGGAGGCATGACTGTTGTTAAAAACGAGAATAATGAACTAATTCCTACCAGAACAGTCACATGTTGGAGAGTTTGCATTAATTATCACAAATTGAATGATGCAACTCGCAGGGATCATTTTCCCTTGCCATTTATAGATCAAATGCTTGAAATGTTGTCCGATTATGCATTCTATTGTTTTTTAAATGGTTATTCAGAGTATAACCAAATCCTTATTCATCCATTAGACTAAAAGAAAACAACCTTTACCTGTCTATATGGCACTTATGCTTATCAGAGAATGCTGTTTGGTCTATGAAATGCACTAGGCATTTTCCAAAGGCGTATGATAGCAATATTCCATGATATGATTGAGAAAAAAGTGGAGATCTTTGTGGATGACTTCTCGGTCTATTGTAGAACATTCACAGACTGTTTAAACAACCTAGAAGCTGTTCTTGATCGATGTAAAGAGATCAATCTTGTTCTAAATTGAGAGAAATATCATTTTCATAGTGAATGAGGGAATTGTTCTTGGTCACAAAATTTTAGAAAAAGGTCTTGAAGTTGATCGGGATAAAGTAGAAGTAATTGAGAAGCTATATATTCCTACTTCAGTGAAAGAAGTGCGGAGTTTCCTTGTTCATGCCTTTTTTTACAAACAATTCATCAAAGACTTCTTAAAAATTACATTGCCTCTATCTGCTCTCCTCTATAAGGATAAATAATTCAATTTTGATAAGAAATATGTGCAAGCATTCACTAGCACACCTATTCTCATTGCACCTAATTGGGAGCTACCATTTGAACCTATGTGTGATGTAAGTGACACTTGCATTGGGGCTATTTTTGGCCAAAGGATTGACAAATGATTTAAACTCATTTATTATGCATGCAAAACACTAACGAAAACTTAACAAAATTACACTATAATTGAAAAAGAACTTCTTACTGTTGTTTATGCTTTTGATAAATTTCGATCTTACCTTGTTTTGTCAAAAGTGATTGTTTTTATAAAACATTCAGCATTGAAGTACTTGCTTGTAAAACAAGATTCAAAACCTAGATTGATTAGGTGGATCTTATTGCTCTAAGAATTCGATTTGGAGACCTATGATAAGAAAAAAGCAGAAAATCCAGCAACTGATCATTTATCAAGATTGCAAGCGAACGAGCAGGGAGAATAAGATTCATTTCTAAATGAATAACTTTATGCTATGCAAGTAAATCCTAACCCTTGGTTTGCTGACCTTGCATGTAAAATTATGCCATATCATTTATCTTACAACCAAAGGAAGAAACTCTTTTCGAATGTAAAATATTATTTTTGGGAAGACCCCTTCTTATTCAAAGTTTATGCAAATCACATGATAAGAAGGTGTGTTTCACAAGATGAAGTTGTTCCTATCTTAACCCATTACCATACCAAAGAGGCAAGAGGTCACTTTGGAGCAAACAAAATAGCCATAAAAGTCTTACAAGCATGTTTTTATTGGCCTTCATTGTTCAAGGATGCTCACAGGTTTGTTCTTGAATGTAATGAATGTTAAAGAACAGGTAATATCTCATCTAGAAATGAAATGCCTTTAAATAACATCATGATATATGAGATATTTGACATTTGGGGAATAAATTTCATGGGTCCTTTTCCAAGTTCCTACGGGAACAAGTATATCTTAGTAAGCAAATGAGTTGAAGCACAAGCTAGTCCCACCAATGATGCAAGAATACTTGTGAAATTTCTCAAGAAACTTTTCTCTAGGTTTGGAATACCAAGAGCGATCATAAGTGACTAAGGAACTCATTTTTGTAATTCACAATTTGAAAAATTGCATGATAAATTTGATGTTACTCATATAATTGCCACTCCTTATCATCCACAAACTAGTGGACAAGTAAAGATCTCGAATAGAGAGATCAAGCGCATTTTAGAGAGAACAGCTGGTAGTTCTAGAAAAGACTAGTCAAATAAGCTGGACAATGCTCTTTGGGCATATAGAATAGCTTATAAAACACCTATACGGACGTCACCATACAGATGGTTCTTTGGTAAAGCATGTCATCTTTCTGTTGAATTAGAACACAAAGCTCTTTGGGCTCTATAATTCTTAAATTTTGATGAACAGGCTATGAAAGATCATAGAAAAATGCAATTGGATGAGCTAGACGAATTCGGTTGTTCGCCTAAAAGAATGCACATATTTATAAAGAGAAAACCAAAAGGTGGCATGACAAGCACATTCAAGTGAAAGAATTTTTTTAGGGGCAGCAAGACTTCTTGTTCAATTCTATCCCTAAATTGTTCCCTAGAAAACTAAAATCAAGATGGTCAGGACCTTTTATAGTAAACAAGTGTTCCCTCACGGAGGAGTAGAGATATCCAACTCTTTCGGTGAATTATTTAAAGTAAATGAGCAAAGACTTAAATCTTACTTCACCAATGAAAGCTCTAACTTTGTTGAGAGCATTAACATTTATGAACCATTATGAGGAACAAGCATATATGGTTTTGGCTTCAAACACCAATTAAAGCAAAATTATTAGGTTCTTCTAATTATTTATCTTTAATTTTTGCATTTATTAGTTGATAACTTTTGTCAAGTTTCTTATCTTTTTTTTCCAAATTTATGGAGCTTAAAATGAATTATTCAACATTTCCGGTGATGTCTTCTTTTTCTCCAACTTTGTGTTGCTAACCTTGGTGGCTAAGTGTTCATTCTGCCTGTTCGGATATTTGTCTTTAAGCATTAAGGATAATGCAATTTTTATTTTGGGGGTGAGGTGTATAGCTATTTTTGGGGGTTGTTAGCACAATACCTGTTTAAATAAGTAATTACTTATCCAAAAGCTTATGTTTTTATTGCTCATAATGTGTTATGTTTTTGTTTTCTATTTGTTAGCAAAGATAAAAAAAATTCTAATTGTTCTTTATTTTTGTAAATTTTCCTAAAAAAATCTATATTTTTTTTATTAGCAACTAAATTTAGGACTCTATTTCTTGGTGAATGTAATCAGTCTTTGGCAAAATCTAATAAAGTTTAGGAGGTATATCAATAAGTATGTTTGCATTTGTTAGGTCTAGGTTGAGAACGTTTTACTTGTTCTAAGAATATGATCTTGTTGCATTTTTCTTTGGCATAACTAATAGTTGAATTGCACTTAATCAGTTTGAGTTTTGAGCCTAATTGCAACAACTCCATATCATGAATTGCTTTTATCTTCTTTGAGAGCGAGCATGCATTATTGACTTAGTCTAGAACTTGCTTTGGTTGCCTAGTTGAAATTGCATGGTTAGGAATGAACATAAAATTATTAAGGCATTAGCATTAGCCAAATTAGCTTTAAATAGCCTACCTTGCTCTTATATTTTCCAACTATTGATAGTAAGCCCGTTTGAGCCTTGGCCTTTTCCTTGTTTTAACCCACAAAAATATTCCAATAGCCTTTCACTTTGAATACCTAAAATTACCCAGTGAGAATACCAATTGTTTAAACTTTTCTTAGTGAGAAAGTTTTTAAAGTTTCTTGTTAGTTATGAAAGGTGATTATAACTTTTTGAGCTCAAAAGCAAAATACATTCTTGAAAATTGGTCTTCAATTATGAGTTAGCAAGTCTATGTTTGTTATGATCACTTGAAGTTTTCTTGTTTTTCAACCACTCATATCTATTTGAAAAATTTAGATTTTCTTCTTCAAGTTTCTGTCCAAAAAAAAAAAAGAAAAAAAAGGAAGTCTTATCGGATGTTATAGTTAATGAGAAGTGCTCATGTTCTTAATTCTTCCTACTTATTTGGAAAGGAGCTCAAATTTATCCATTCTTCAAGTTAGTTTTATTTTCCTTAAAAAAAGGTACCAAGAAAAAAAAAAGAATAAAGGTAAAAAGAAAAATTCTTGAAAGTAATCCTTCTCTTTGTTCTGATCACTGATTTTGTCTATTCTTAAATATTCCATCAGTTTTATAGCTTCCAATTATTGTTCTTCCTTGAAATAAATTGCTCAAATTCTTTATGAATTGGTAGTTCTCATTTTAGCCACATTGTTTCCCTTCCATACCTTTTAACCCAAAACCCCATTACAATCCGGAATAAAGACCTTTTGATTATGTTTGTTCTCAACTGAAAACGATGGATATTGGGCCAATTTGTAAGCCATGGTTCTTTGTTGATAATTTAATTGGTGATTGAGTGTTACAAGTTTCACCTGAAACACAATGAGTGAATTGAGTTCATGCCCTTGTGAGCCAATTCAATGAAAGGTTATGAAATTTAGTGCAACTAAATTTCAGTTCATAGAGCATTGTTTAACTATCTTGATGGCTTAATTTCACTCATGGTATACCAACTATCACCTCAATCATACTTTGGTATACCAATTACCTTTTTGCACATTGACATAACCTAACTTGTATATGACCTCTCATTGTAATACATATGACCTGCAATCATGGGTAAATCATGCCACATCAGCATTTTTTTATTTTTTTTATAATTTATTTTATTTTTTAATTCCTTTAATTCATGTTATTCTTACTTTCAAAACCCTAGCCGCCACCATCATCTACATCCCTCCCCCTCTTCTACTTCTTCTTCTCATCTCCTTCAACCTAACCCTAGCTAGCCTCCACCTTCATTCATCTCCCTCTCTTCCCCGTAAATAGCTCTTTACCCTTCTTCATTCTTCAAACCAAAGAATCAATAAAAGCATCAACTGATTTCAAGAAAAAAAAACCCCAAAACCCACAATCAAGAAATCAAGAGATGTCTTTGATTCCAAGCAACTTTAGCAGCTGGAGAAGCAACATCTTTGACCCATTCTCTTTCGACGTCTGAGATCCCTTCCAGGACTTCTCTTTCTCTCTTGATTAAAAGATAGGCTAGTTAATTTGTCCTCTCAACAGTACGATAAGGTTATGTTATGACCTCTTCTTAAACCTTAAAATTACATTCTTCATCTCTGAAATTAATGGAAAAAAGTCGAAATCTCTATGTTGAATCTACAAAGGGGATCGAATAAGTGAAAGTGAAATTAATCAAACTAATGATGATAAAATTTTTTTTTCTATAAATTAGATGCAAAAAATTAAAAAATTAAAAGAACATAACTCATGAACAAAGGAAGAATATGAATATAGAGAAGAAAAGAGACGAAAGGTGGAGTTACATGGAATTGATTGTTGTAAAGTTGGGAAAGAAGAGATGAAGAAAGAGGTGGGGATTGCTTGTCGTAAAACTAGAAAAGAAAGAGATGAGAAAGGTCGGTAGAAGTTTAGTTGAAGATAAAATAAGACAGAGAGAGGAGGGAGGTGGTCATAATAAAAAAATATTATATATTTTTTAATATTATGGGTCCGATAATTTTAGTTTGACAATGGACAAAATGCTAATGTGGCATGATTTACCTATGATTGCAGGTCATATGTAATACAGTGGGAGGTCATATACAAGTTAGGGTATGTCGATGTGCAAAAAGGTAGTTGGTATAACAAAGTGTGATTGAGGTGATAGTTAGTATACCATGAGTGAAATTAACCCTATCTTGATTGAAACTTAACTTTGTCAATTTCTTATTGTCTATCTCCTTGGTTACTTAGCTTTTTCTCTTGATTGAAAGTATGTTAACTGGAGTTTGAGTTCCTTTTAAATGTTGCTATTTGTTCTTCTTATTCTCCATGTTTTTTGTTTGTTTTGTAATCAGTATTTAAAAAAAAGTTGTTTGTTCTTTTGTTTTGTACTTCTCTATTTTGCTTAAAGACAAGCAAAGGCTTATTTTGGGGGTATTTTGATAATTATAAATTATACATATTAATTTAGGGTAATTATAAATTTATTTAGTGCTAAATAATAAATTTTATAATAAAATATCTCATCCTATTTATTTGCAGGTTGTTCAAAAATACTAGTCGGTTGTTCACTTTTGTTGATTGAAGCCCAAAATCACTTGAATGGGCTGGACTAGAAGAGAAACAAGCTTAAATCATTTGAACAGGCTGGGCTAGAAAAGAAACAAGGAGAAAGAGGCCTGGATATTTATGAACACCGAATTTTCCAGGTCATTAAAAAAAAGCTATGTTTCCCACGACTGTAATTACAGTCGTACGACTGCACGATCGGAGCAAGGTGTAGAGCCTATACCTTTCAATTAAAAAACTGCTTAATTTTTCAGAGCAATTAATGCTCGTTTGGTTTCAGAAGCAAAGGCAAATAAAAGGCAGAAAACAAGAAAGAGAAAGGACTTTTGGTAACAGACAATAATTGAGAGAAAATTTGAGAGAGAAATTGAAGGAAAAGAAGAGAAGAAAACTCAAAGAATTCCCATCTTTCTTCTACTCTTTTCTTTTGAATTCTAAAGTGTTAAGGCCTAAAATTTATTAGAAACCGTAGGTTAAGCTTGTCACACAAAAATTAAATCAGTTTCAGACCTTAGATTTACATAAATCCGTGACTTTTTGGAGATTTTCGGACCCATTTTGTAACCTTGACTCACAAAGGAAAAGAAGCAATCCGGAGCCGATTAAGGTGTTTCCAGCGATCAAACCAATGGTGGATCAACGCAACAATGGTAACTATACTTGAAACTTTTGTTTTGCTTTCATTTTCTGCGTGTTTTGGTTGATTTCCATGCATAAAACTCATATTTTTTGGCTTTCTGCTGCTGAAAATTAAGAATAGTCGTGTGAGTGTTCTTGTGAAAAAGAACAGAGGCACGACTGTAATATGACTGTTCTTAGTTTCCCCGCTTTTTCTCTTCATTTAGATAATTTTGGCGATTTTCTACTAAAGAATGAGTTACAGTCGCACGGCTGTAGTTTCAGCCAGGGGACTGTAATTTTCGTTCAGTAGCAAAAAATCCACAAAAATTTTCAAAAATCATAAAAATTCAGAAAATCAGAAAATCACCAAAAATGAATTTTGTTGTGTGCATTCACAACCTTAGATTTTATTTTCAGTGTTATTGCATTTAGAACAATGCCACGACGGAGACCTGATTCTCCCGAAAACCGACCCACCTCGTATGCTAAATTAAAATAAACCGAAAAATAAAATGTTTTTGAAATGATTTTCTCACAAAACCAAAAATACAGGGATGTTTAAAAACTGTTTTCCAGGTCTAATCGGGCCGGCCGACCGGGCCGACCCGGTTACCCCCTAAATGCATGCCCCCGATCTCTAAAATCCCAAATTCTATCCTACTTTAGTCCAATTTGTGATGTGCTATAAACTGTGCTAACCATCTGTTTTACAGCTTTAATTTCTTTATTTTTTATTTTTAATCTAATTTATAGCTTAATTCGTGTATTCTAGGCGATTGTATTTTTTTTTAGATTCTCGTGTATTCTAGGAGCTTATAATGTGAGGCCGAGAGTTTTTCTTTTCATTCGATCGGGTTGTAATAATTTATATATTTACTGCTTTATTTTTACTTGTGTGCACGCTGTGTGTTTCCATTCAATAAAATCAATTTAGAAATTTAAAATGTCATCAATGAATATTGGCCATTTTTATTTTGATTAGACATGAAATAAGGGATTTGTCCGAACTTAGATCTCTGGAAAGTGTGGCAGTCCTCACTTTGGTTCAGCTACACTGTAATTTCTTGGTCGAGCTGAGCTGGGTGGCGACTCTTACACTTTTTTATTGAGATTTAGGTCTCGATTCTTTTACGTAATAATTAATTTTCCAAAAATGAATTCCTAATCCAAAAACCCCACGCGAGGGAGGGTTGCTCGATCTCGAGGCTCCCTTCCGAGAGAGTCCGCGTTCCGTCGAAAACATCGTCCGCTCATAGTGGCGACTCCGCTGGGGATTTCTTACAAAAGTTTTTCTTAAAAACTTAAAAGAATTTGACAAGCCCGGAAAAGTGTCTAATCAAAATAAGGCGGATGATTCTTGTATGACATTTTAACTTGCATTCTTAGTTAGACATGCTTATATTAGGTTAAGTATCCATTATTTAGCTCGGTGAATTGTTGAAGTGTCGCCTATGTTCCTCTTGGTCTTAGGGGCATGGATACGAAACACCACCCATAGGCTCATATGAACCCCTTCGTTCAGACCCTTGAGGGGGGAGAAGTGAGGAGTATATTTTGCTATGGGAGCCTTGATTTTCTCCCAACTTGGACTGAACTCATGTAAGCAACCTTAGTTGGATTCCCTTAGGATACCAAAATAAATTGTGTGAATGCTATAAAATCGCGCCTTCATCATCCCCGGTTGATGATCGAAGAGAGCCCCTCCTAGGACTCGGTTAGAATTTTCAAAGACCGACCACGTTTGGAGGAATAAGGTTGGAGGAATACGCTTTGTATGCTATATGCTACTTGTCTCTTGTCTCTTCATAACATACCATCATCAACATTTTTCACGAACATGACAAACTACATGCAAAGCATTTATGTGATACTAACTCACATCTTCTATATAGCCATTTGCATTTTTCGCGTGGAAATACATTAATCACCCGTGTGACATTTACACTAACCATATTTTTTTCCAGCCATGCATTTCCTCATTGTGTGAAAAAATTAATTCATGTGCACCATTTGAATGTCATAAGCACTAACCGATTTGGTCTGTAGCCATATGGAACACATGTTGTTCGTAAAACATTCATGTGTGCCTTGAACAACGCCATAAGGGTCACACACATCACACTGCCTACCGAGTAGGAAATCATTTAGGTGCTCCACATGCGCCGAAAAATTTCATCGCATGCATCAAGTCATTTAGGTGCTCCACCAGTGCCGAAAAATCTCATTTCAACATCAAGTCATTTAGGTGCTCCACGAGCGCTGAAAAATCTCATTTCATACATTAAATCATTTAGGTGCTCCATAAGGGCCGAAAAATTCCATTTCATACATTAAATCATTTAGGTGCTGCACGAGCGCCAAAATCCCGACCGTGTGCCAAGCGCACGTTCATTTCATTTCACATCACAAAAACCCAAAGTGCTCCCCAAGTGCCGGAACTCTGCCCGTTCACCAAGAACATATTCATTTCATATCATGATTCGGAAGCCAAGATGCTCCCTGAGCATCAAAATTCCATTCGTGTACCAAGCACGCGTTCATTTCATATCACGACATTAAAACCCAAGGTGCTTCCTGGACACCGAAATCCCAGCTGTGTCCACGTGCACGTTCATCTCATGTCACAACATGAAAACCCAAAATGCTCCCTTGAGCACCGGAACTCTACCCGTTCATTAAGAACGTGTTCATCTCATATCATGGTATAAAACCCGAGGTGCTCCCTGAGCACCAAGGCTTCATCAGTGCACCAAGCACACAAATTTCAATTCACGACCTACCCAAGTAGGAATTCATGCACATGTCACCACCCAATTGGTCAGTTGTTCAAGGTTCGCATTACAAGGCCATTCCATATGACATCCATATATCATTCATTCGGCACGCCATGCATACATGCATATCACCTGGAGTTCATAACTCTGTGGGTGGTCATCTTTCACTAACCTTGGTTCAATATGTTTTGTAGTTTGGCGTAGATCGGGACACAGACTTGTGAGAGTGGAACACTGTGATTCATCATCTAGTGAGTCTGAGGAGTCTGTTCAGTCTGGAGAGGTTGGGACATAATCCAGGTCAAGCGCTGAATTTTTGCCAGAGCTCGAATTATTACAAAAAAGCTTTCAGGAGATGGCCATCACACTAGACGCCGCTGTCGCCATGTTGGACACTACCGCCCTTCGGGAGTTCATGAATTTAGATGAATTCAAAAATCTCATTAAGAGTCAGGTTCAGGGTGCACTGAACGAGTCGTCTACTCAATGATCAGAAAGGGCTACCCGAGAAGAGAGTAGTGGGGGAAGGTTGAATGATGGGCTGTTAGATGCAGAGGAAGCTCGGAGGGATAATACTGAAAGACCAATGGAGTCTGCCTTGGAGAATAAAATGAAAGAAATAAAGGAATTTATGGTAGAAATACGTGCAAGCTCCAAGGCTCAGTCTTTTAAGCTCATTGATCCGACCGCACTCATGGCCGGAGGAATTGAGATGCTGCTGGTGGGCTTCTAGATACCCAGAATTGCTCCCTATGTTGGGAAGAGTCCTCCTATGGCACATTTGAATCAATATGTACCAATCATGACAATGGCTGGGCTTACGATGAATCAGTTTGTAGGGTTATTCTCGACTACTTTAGAAGGCGGAGCGATCACCTGGTACAATAAACAGCCAGAAAGTGTGCAAGGGGACTGGGATGCATTGTCCGATGCATTTATAAAGTACTTTAGCTTCAACACCCAACTGGAAGTCAAGTTATAAGACTTAGAAGCTAGGAGGCAAAAGCCTAATGAGACTTTCTCCGAGTATTACCAAAGATGAATGGATAAGATGATTCTACTTCGTCAGAATCCATTAGAGGATGAATTGATCGTAAAGCTAATTGATGGTAGTTTGGAGGTTTATCGAAATGTGATGAAATATCACAAGTTCCAGTCTTTGGTGGAAGTGCATAAACTAGCCCGAAAGGTGGAAAAGTACGAGATTGATCCTGCCTAGAACAGTTCCGGAGGGGGATATCGAAGCCGAACATACTCATCGGGGTACAAGAGTAATAGCAATTCTACAGCCTCTTCCTCAACAAGTACTAAGCTGAGTCAGTCTACTACTCCAGTTAAGCAAGTAGAGGTAGCAGCTGTAGCACAAGTGGTGAACCAACAAACGACTGGGAAAGGAATCTCTCCATAGGAGGATTCTTTGGGGTGAATTTTCTTAAAGCGTAGAAATTTGGGCTTCCTTCAAAGCCTGAAACCATACACGCCTCCGATCGAGATGGACAAGAACAACTTCTGCTCCTATCATGTTTCAAAGGGGCATCGAACCAGTGAATACCATGCCTTGAAGAAGGCTATCCAATAGCTAATCGATGAGAAGAAGATAGAGGAGCCTCGCCTTAAGCCCAATGTCGAGAACAACCCCTTGCCTTAATTTGAAAGGAGGGTCAACATGGTACAATCAGGATTGACCGCCAACTTTGTGCTTGCATAGATTGCCAAAGCAAACCCGGCGATACAGGTAGTAATGGGTGAAGAAGCTGAGCCGACTGTAAAGGAAAATAAGCCTATCAATTTGGATGATATTGAGTTAGATGATGATGCAGACGAAATTGAAATGATGAGTAGGCCCAAGCCCGTAAGCCAGACAAAGCCTGTATACTCGTTTGCACCAAGGGCGGGATGTACGTAAGGAAAGAAGATGCCCCTGTGAACAATGTCATGAGGAGTGGAAGAGTATACCAACCCGAGCCGCAATGGTTAGGGTAGCCCAGCAGGAGAACCGAGGCTCCGGTTCAGGATTATGTGCCGGTTAAGGTGGAAGAAAAGAAAGACTTGGTGGTGGAGCAGCTGAAAAAGATGCTTGCACGTGCATCCGTGTGGCATCTACTGATGGAGTCCCAAAGGCACCGAGTTGCAGTGGTTAAGAAACTCATGGAAATGGATTCAAGTCCACCGATGTCCCCCGAGGAGGTTTGTATGGCAATTGGGAGTACAAAGAGTCAGCGATCCAAGGAAATCACTTTCACCAGTGATGACCTGCCACTGGAGGGAGTTAATCATAATCGGGCACTGTACTTAAAAGTCGAGATGATGGATAGAATTTTGCCCTACGTGATGGTTGATGATAGATCAGCATTGAACATTTGTCCCTTAAAAATACTCCCAAGCCTTCACATGAGTGAAGAGGCACTCTCGAAATCCAGCACAGTAATCCGCACCTATGATGATTCAAAGCGCTCATTGGTACCTTTGAAGCGGAAGTGGTAATTGGAGAAGTAAGATCTAAGGTGCTGTTTACTGTCATCGATATCCCGGTGACATTTTCTTTACTCTTGGGATGACCTTGGTTCCACGCACTGGGAGGAGTACCTTTGACTTTACATCAGAAGGTGAAGATTCCTATAGGGGAGAAAATTGTGACTCTTGAGGCTGATGAATCGTCTATGGAGGCGACACTGAATTCACTCAAGCAACCTCTGACTGGCTTTCAAGTGGCAGTCATTTCGAAACAGGAGGAGAAAGACCTGGTGTTTTCTCCATGGATCCATAAATACTTCCAAAAGCAGAATTTCATTCAAGGAAAAGGGCTCGGAGCCAATTAGCAAGGGATCACAAAGTTTGACATCGGTGCAGGCCAATCACACCGCGGGGGATTTGGTTATAAAGGAGATGATAAGAAAGAAGTGCTCGAGTCAAAGAAAGTCCATCTCTTGGATACATTTATTCGGGCAAGTGACAAGCCAAGACGGAAAGCCTGAGCCGATGGTGGTCAAGGGGGAAACAGTCCTTGGGTTTGAGATATTCGCTGATGTCGTTGATTTCTCGAAGTATGGAGTTGGTTCTGTTGAAAAAATGCTCAAGCGCAAAGCAACGACTGAAATCACTATCCCTCCAAAAATCCAAGCTGAAGTGGTGAAAAGCCAAAAGAAGAGGATGCAGATGCACTAGTGGATGCCATCACTAAGGCATTTTCCACCTTGTTGAAGAAAGGTTTGAAGGAGTGCCCCGTGAAGAAGGAAGTTGCCTCTGAACAAGCCGAGCTGGTGGAAAAAGCTGTAGCTGAGCTCACTCGGATGATGGCCAAGGGAAAGGTGAAGGAAGAAGAATCTGTCGTGTCAGAGGCACAGAAAGCGACTCTGGAAGCTGACCTGAATGACCTATTCGAGGAAGGATCTGCTGACCCTGAAGACCCTACTGCTGAAGACCCTCTGCATGTAGAGGAAGAAAATGACTTTTATGTAAACATTTCTTCTGTATTTGATGTGAACAATTCTGCTTATAAGGCGATGAATGCAATAAAGTCTAACTTTGCTTATTTGTGTGATGTTTTTCCTAATGGCTCTGTGCATACATGCAATCATTCATTCAATGTGTTCAGCATTCACGACACTGCATTACATGAAATTAATTTAGGTACAGTTGAAAATCCTAAAATGGTATCTATCTCCAATGAACTCACTCCTGAAGAAAAGAGAGAACTAATAAAAATACTTAAAAAACATGTGGGAGCATTTTCCTGGTCTTATGACGACATGCCCGGGGTGGATAGAGGGATAGCAGAACACAGAATCCCAATAGATTCTAAGTTTAATGCAGTTAAGCAGAAGCTCAGATGTCTACGTCCATAATGGGCCGAGAAAGTCAAAGAGGAAGTAGTAAAGCAGATTAAGGCCAACTTCCTAGAAGTGGTGGAGTATCCAGAATGGTTGGCCAATAAAGTCCCAGTTGCCAAGAAAGATAGGAGAGTCAGAGTTTGTGTGGATTACCGAGATTTGAATAAGGCCTCTCCAAAGGATGATTTTCCACTCCCTCACATCGATGTTTTGATCGACAGTGCAGCAAGGGCAGTTATGTACTCGTTCATGGATGGCTTCTCTGGATACAATCAGATTTTGATGGATGTCATTGATAAGGTTAAGATGGCCTTTATCACCGAATGGGGGGTGTACTACTATAGGGTGATGCCCTTTGGATTGAAGAATGTTGGGGCAACCTACCAGAGAGCTGTTACAACATTGCTACACGACATGATCCATAAGGAGGTCGAGGTGTATGTTGATGATATGCTAGTCAAGTCCATGACTCGGGAAGAGCACCCTGCTATCCTGGATAGATTCATGACCAGGATTGAAAAGTATAACTTGCGACTCAATCCGAAGAAATGTGTGTTTGGAGTAACGTCAGGCAAATTGTTAGGGCATATTGTCAGTCAGAAAGGGATTGAGCTGGACCCAGACAAGATCAAAGCTATTCGAGATATGCCGGTGCCTAAAACAGCAAAGGAAGTCAGATCATTCCTGGGGTCACTTCAATATGTCAGCAGATTCATCGCCAGATTAACAACTGTTTGTGAGCCCATTTTCAAGCTACTTCGGAAAGAACAGCCAATCATGTGGAACGACCAGTGTCAAGTTGCATTCGATAGGATCAAAGAATACCTGATCAATCCTCCAGTGCTGAAACCCCAGACTCTGGGAAAGCCTTTGATTTTATGTCTAGCCATCGAAGAAACCTCCATAGGGGCAATGTTGGTCCAAGAACAAGATGATAAGAGAGAGCATGCTGTTTACTACCTCGGTAAGAAGCTGCTAGATTATGAGACCCGGTACACCATGGTGGAAAAGACTTGCACCGCTATGGTATGGCTAACGAAGAAATTGAGACACTATTTCCAATCATACAAGATACAAGTAGTGGCAAAGGTTGATCCGATGAAATATCTTTGCTCTACTCTTTTAATAGGAAAATTGTCTCGATGGTTGCTTTTGCTATTAGAATTCGACATTGAATATGTGACAAAGAAAGTGATCAAAGAAAGAGCAGTGGCTGAGTTCCTAGCAAATCAGCCTCTCGAATCTGATTATGTGGAGAATCTAGAGTTTTCAGATGAGCAGTTGGCCATGGTGGATGTAGAAGTCAGAAAATGGGTCATGCACTTTGATGGAACTGTGAACAAAAGGGGAGCAGGTCTCGGAGTAATCACTATAACTCCCGAAGGGCAAATAATTCCTTTGTCAAAACGGCTGGAATTCTCGGTAACCAACAACAGTGCAGAATATGAAGCCTGCTTATTTGGCATTGATGCTCTTATCACACTACGGGCAGATGATGTGACCATTGTTGGAGACTCATTATTGGTGATCTGCCAAGCCACGGGTGAATGGGAAATCAAAGAAGAATCTCTCTGCCCATACTTGGAGACTTTATAGGAGTTGGTGAAGGTGTTAGGGCACATTGAATTCAGACACATATCCAGAGATGACAATCAGATGGTTGATTCATTAGCAACCTTATCGTCCATTTGGGAAGGACCTCAGAAGGCACCAACGCAGCCTTGAATCCTTGAGACCGCTAGAACACCATTCCACCATTCTAGTGATGTCCTGACCCTAATGGCAGATGATAAACCCTGGTACCAAGACATAGCTTATTTCCTACAAAATGGCCAATATCCTGAAGAAGCAAATTCATCGGATAAGGCCACACTAAGGAAACTAGCAACCCAGTTTAGGTGGTTTGATGGACAACTCTTTAGAAGGACTGCTGATGGATTGTTATTGAAGTGTTTGACAGAGGCAGAAGCCAAAAGGGTTATGCAAGAGATGCATTCTGGGACCTGTGGCCTGCACATGAATGGTCTAGCTTTGGTGAAAAAGATTATGAGACAACGGTACTTCTGGCTCACCATGCAAACAGATTGTGCTGAAGAAGTGAAGAAGTGTCACAAGTGTCAAATCTACGGAGATATCAGCCATCTTCCGCCCGTGGAATTATAGAATCTCATAACCCCTTGGCCATTCTCAGTATGGGGTATAGACATAATTGGTGAGATTCGGCCTCCAGCATCAAATGGTTACAGGTTCATTGTAGTGGCGGTGGATTACTTTTCCAAGTGGGTTAAAGCTGAGTCTTCTGCCAAAGTTAGGGCTAAGAACATGGCTAAATTTATAAAGAAGCACATCTTTATAAGATATGGCGTACCACACCATATGGTAACCGACAACGGAGTGCAGTTTCGAGGAGCCACAGCTGAATTGCTTGAAGAGTACAATGTAGAGCATCGTAAGTCTTCACCTTATAGGCCACAAGCTAACGGAGCAGTAGAGGCAGTGAACAAGTCAATCAAGAAGATCTTATCAAAGACCACTTCGGCCTATAGAGACTGGGTAGATAGATTGCCATATGCTTTATGGGGTTACTGAACCAGCGTCAGAACACCGACAGGGGAAACATTGTATTCACTGGTTTATGGGATAGAGGAAGTACTTCCCATTGAAGTGGAATTGAAGTCCTTAAGGACCGTCTTGGAAGCTTAATTGCCTGAGACAGAGTGGGTACAAGTGAGGTTTGAATAGCTGGCTATGGTCGACAAAAAGCACCTTAGATCGTCTACAGATGTACCATCAAAGAATGGCTAGAGCCTACAATCGACGAGTTTGTCATCAAAAACATCCTCTGACAATGGGAGATCTGGTGTTGAAACAGATGAGACCATCCAACATGGATGTGAGGGGCAAATTCAAACCCAATTAGGAAGGGCCATATGTGGTTAAGAAAGTACTTTCCAAAGGCGCAGTGAAGATTATGGATATGGACGGCAATGAGTTCACCAATCCACCAAGACCATCTCAAACGCTACCATGTGTAAAAAAAAAAGTCTGTTAGGTTGAAAACCCATAACGGTGACTTAAGCAAAAATTAAGACAACGAGAGGTAGTTTATCGGCCAAAAAACCTGTACGGGATGGTTGATAACAGGAGTGAGTTCGTTCGAGATATGTACTAATTTTGGCATTTTTAATTGTTACAATAATTGAATTTCATTAATGAAGTGCATATTGCCCAACATATTGCATGAATGTTTGGAGTATGTTACATGATTGATTGTTAAAACATCTGGATAAACAAAGTCATTTATACGCCTAGGCATACAAATTGTGAACATTACATTAAAAAAAACAGCCGAAAAAAAAGAGAAAAAAAGTAATAGAATAAAATATATACATGTAATAATAAAAATCATGTTTCTCTCATGTCTTTCTCTTCTTGACAGGAAGCGATTTTGCAGCCTCAGAAGAAGTCAGCCAATAGGAAGTCGCACGATCATGCGCCTCACGGGTCGGTAGGTCCTTGATCTCAGCTAGCCAGTGCTTATACTAGTCATCTGTCTCTGTGGCACCAAGGGAAGCATAGCTCAATGTCATATGGCGAGTATTGTTAGCCCAGCGGAACCTAATGTGGTCAGGCCAAGAAGCAATGTACTCCTCATAGGTGGTGACACAAGAACGCTGAGGAATACTCTGTGGATAACCATACTGTCGACAAAGGCGACTCGGAGAATAAAATGTCACCTTGGTCAATCCTAACAATTGGACGCCGTATGCCCACATCTCTATAACCATTTGGGTAATCTTCCACCAGGGGCAGACTCATCTGATCCGATCGTTAGTCAAGCCAGCCAGCCAAGCAGCCTATTCATCGGCAGACATGTCAGAGTAGGAGTCAACGAAGATACCTCTTTCTTTGAAGTTGGCTGGGTCGTACTTCTTAAAATTCCCCCTTGAAATCTTAAGAATTGAGAACTTCTCCAAGAGCCAGATCTGCAACATGGTATGAAGCAACGATTAGAAGCTCATTTGGGTTCCAGATTACACACAAGTTGGTAGGAAGAATTACCTGGAGCAGTATAAGATAGGGACCGACATAGAGGGAACCGCTCGTCTTGGATGCATGCAGGTTGATCAGGGTCTCGACGAGTGCAAACGGAGCCGAAGACACCCCCATAGCCATTTGAGGGATAAGGGAGACGGTCCTGAAGGAGGCAACCCCATTATTAGAACCACAAAATCGGCTCACCAGCAAAAGGCTAACCATACTAGCCCAACTGACGTGGTCTCTAGGGGCATTGATACACCACTCCAGTACAGATTCCAGGCCCAGGCTAGGAGAAGAGGATCCGGTAGAAAGAAGAGCTTCCACCTCGGGATTGGGAAGCCCGAACAAACTCACCAATGAAGGAATGTTGCTGAAGGTGAATTCGGGAATTGTAATGTCGATCACGTTGTGACACGGGATATTCAGGATGGCACTGAATTCCTCATACAAGGGGCAAAGCTCTTGGTGCTAGAAATGGAAGACATTGTCCACCGGATCCCAGTAGCGACAGCAGGCATTCAACAATTCACTGTTCCATGGATGTTTGTAATAGGCTTTAATGTTCCACAACCCGAAAGGCTTCAATTTGAGCCAATCAGAGTCTTGTAATGATTCTAAAAAATTGTAAAAGCATGGATGAAAGGAAGCAAAAATTGAAAAAAAAAAAGAGTGAATTCCCAAAAATATGCAAAATGAAAGCCCATAATAATAAAAATGAAGTTCATGTTGTGTGCAGAAATTCAGTACAAAAAAAAATTTAATACAAAACACCCCATCTAGCTCTCATCCTCTTCCTCCTCAGACGACTTAGACTCATTGGGATGTGCTACTCTATAGGCATCGAAGTCAGCCTGCACTTGGTTCAAATCAGCCTGCATCCAGCCCAACTGAGCCTGGTAATCAGCCTGCATCCGAGTCAGCTCATGCGTCATAGCCAGAGCTCGAGCCTCAGCATCAGTCGCCTGCCTAGCCTGCTCTTGCAGCATCTACGGCCGAGTCTACAAAATAACAATACAAATCAACATAAATACATACATATATATTCATCTATGCATCGCATAAATCATGTGAAGAAGTAGAGACTACAGGATACTTACAACCTAAGCGGTATTCTCCTGCCTCATAAAGTACTCCAAGCCCAAATACTGTTGCGCCATGTCCTGTGCCTAGGCTCGAGGGATCTGTCTAAACAAAAAGGGGGTGAATAAAAAGAGTAAAAAAAAAAAAGAAAAAGAGATAGAAGATTTACATGGGTAGTATTCTCTGGGGCGAACATAATTTGGTGATGGCGATAAGCAGGCAGATCCCTGAAAGCGTATTCGCCATCTAAGCCCATCAAATTGAAGCTCGTCCTCAGCTCTATCACCAGCCAACCCTCTACCACTCCGGCAGCCTAGGAAGTGGAAGCTGCAACACTGCTGGAGTGCATAGGATGGCTCCTGTCATGAATAGGCGCATGTCCTCCGATAGTGGCCGCCTCTGTATCCTCATATCCTGGGGCAGACTATCGAGTGGAACTTGACCCCCTTCGTCTCTTGGCCTGCAAGTGAAAGGATATATATATATATATATATATATATATATATATATATATATAAAAGAAAAAAAATCGAATCAAAACTGAATGATAAAGCAGCAATGAATAGAAGGCACCTGACAAGGAGGAGCCGCTGCCACGTTGCCCCAGACGGGCAGTAAGCAATCACGGATAAAAGTCGGGTAGTTGCCATCAGCAGAATTGACTACATATTTGTCCCTGTAAATGTCCGGATGCTCAGTGGGATCAGCATAGTGTGGCCAAAATAGGACATGCGGGAGCGACGGAGGAACAGCCCGGCCAGCAGAGCCATCTATGTGGTCTGCGAGGCAGAGACGCTCGCCCAGATACCATTCCTGGGACATAAAGCACTCCAGGACGAGCCGGCGGTCATCATACCGTAAGGAAGTCTGCACCACAAGAGGCAGGACTCCCTGACTGCACCATGGGAGATGACAAAGCTGCAAAAGCACAATCAAAAAAGCAAAAATTTCAGCACAAGTAAGTAAATATTGAATTAAATTTTTCTTACTAACGAAATTAGTTTGCTTACTCTCTCCCAGGAGACCTTTCGAAGACCCTGCCAGATCTCTGCCAGATTGCAGCCGATACCCTCCTACCCCTGCGTCCAGGTGCGCAGGACAGTGGGGTGCTCCTTATCCTGAACATCCCTCAAATCGGGTGGCTCTAGGATACGACACCCAGATCTGTAATCAATGAAACAGTTAAAAAAAAGAGGAAGAAGTGTAATACTAGTAAGTCGAGCCAAAAGCACATGATCTCCTGCTACCTCCCCCTGGCACACAAGTCTAGTCCGTAGTATAGCTTTCCAAGTGCAGCTCGGGCCTAATCCAAAGTAGGGAAAACGACCAGGTCCACCAGCGTCGGGAGCATAGTCATGTTGCAGGTGCTCTGCCCAGTGGGAAAAAGGGTGCAAGAGAACAGGACTAGCATATAGGCCCGAGCATACCTCTCCATGTCCTCATCTGTCGGATCCGGGCGAGCAGCCCAGTATGCCTCCACTTAGGAGCATAGAACCTTCCCCTTCTCACAAGAATAACCGATCAACCTCTTGACATAGTCCACTGAGAGCTGCTGTCGAGTCAAGTAGCAGTTGAACCAGATTGGGGTCCCACCAAATCCGAATCCGGTGATCGCCGCAAAGTCTGACGGGGTGATGGTGAGCTCCCCGATGGGAAGATGGAAGGTGTGGGTGGTGCAGACCCACCTCTCGCACAACATCATCATCACAGCATAAGTAGTGTTAGGCATGCTCTTCGACAGTGACAAAATAAACGCCTCTAGACCCAAGATCCTAACTCGGGCCCTCACAGACTCGGGGAGCCATCCCCACCAAACCCGGGGCAGGGAGAGGTTCCCACAGCCTGAAATCTCCCTATCCTATGCACCCAGGAAGTACAATGCATACATATTTAACATTATTTAATGCATACATGCATCGTAATAACTATCATATTAATCATCATCATCATTAATTAACTAAAAAAAAAACTGCTGGAATGGCAACTACAGTCGTAAGACTGTAGTTCAGTCGTACGACTGTAGGAACACTCGTATGAGTGTTAATCTTCCTTGCGGGCAGAAAAATTCCAAGTCCAATTTTTCATGATTTCTAACTCATTTTTCCAAGATTCTTGTTCCTATGAACTACAGGGGACCCCTAGCATGCATTCTACTTACCCAATTCATCCAGAAAGCAGTAAAACAAGCAAATCAATTCGGAAAATATTGAAATAAAAAATTTCAAAAAATTCAAAATTAAGGACGGATTCGGATTCTAACCTGGAGAGAACACAAGTGAGAATCCATCTCCAGCAAGATAGGGATCTCCGACCCGAAACGGACTCCGAAATGGTCCGTATAGCGTGAATGGCCATACCCGTCCGCAACGCTCACAAAAGGGATATCTTGTGCACTGTCGGGCCCCTAGATTTGATTGGGAGTGATTTTCCTCAATTTCTTGCCGAGTTTCTTCAATATAATGTCGAAATCAAAGGTTTGAAATCCGGATTTTTGAGAGAAAACGATGAAAATGGAGAGTGAAAAACGAAGGGGGGTGAAATGCCCCTTTTATATTTGTCTGCCCGCGAAGTACAGTCATACAACTGTACTTCATCTATAGTCATACGACTGTACTTGAAATTCAAATACAGTCATATGACTATAATGAGAAAAGGGGGGGGGGGAATTTTTGACTTTATTTTATTTTATTATTGTTAACCTCCTACTTTATTTTCTAAACCCTATTTTATCTCCAAATATTTAACATTCCCCATGGGAAGATATTTCAGTGATTTTGCAGGGCCAACACACCAGTGGCCAATTTTTCTAACGATGATCTGCCTCGTCCAGGGGCATGAAACCCGAGAAAATCATGGAAAATCCACTGTAAGCACAATCTCATGCGTCATATCACTTCACAAAATTGCATTCTCGACGTATCCCGTATGCCAAGTCATATAAGATCGTCTCATTTTTCACAAATCACAGTCCATCACGACTTTAAAAGGGAACCCAAAATTCAATCTCGATGTGTCCTGGGCCCCAAGTTTCACGCGACTATCACACACTTCACAAATTCAGTCCTGCATGACTATAAAAGGTAACCAAATTGCATTCACCTGTATTTATTCTTGATCGAAGGGGCAAAAATTTTTGTTTCAAAATTATCGATCAAGGAATAAATACGTTCACCAATCATGCACTTCAAGCATTATGGCTTTATATGGTAGGTCATACACGACCATTTGACTCCAAAAGTCATTTTTCCCCTAGCGTCATCCTTACGTGAAAATCATCGTAAGGAACCGCTTGACTCCAAAAGTCATTTTCCCCTAGTGTCGCCCTTACGCGAAAATCATCATAAGGAACCGCTTGACTCCAAAAGTCATTTTACCTCAGTGTCATCCTTATGCGAAAATCATCGTAAGGAACTGCCCGACTCCAAAAGTCATCTTTCCCCGGTGTCATCTTTATGCGAAAGGCATACGGACCACCTGACTACCAAAAGTCGCATAGGATTAACACACGAGCCACACACGTGTATATCACCATAAAAATCCATGTTCTTTGTCATGTACCTAAATCCGCACCGAAAATCGGACTTTAGCTACATAAGGGGCAACCTGTGAACACGGAATTTTCTGGGTCCTTAAAAAAAAGCTGTGTTTCCCACGACTGTAATTACAGTCGTGGGGATATTGTTACAGTCGTACGACTGTACGATCAGAGCAGGTTGCAGAGCCCATACCTTTCAATTAAAAAATTGCTTAATTTTTCGGAGCAATTAATGCTCATTTGGTTTCAGAAGCAAAGGCAAATAAAAGGCAGAAAACAAGAAAGAGAAAGGACTTTTGGTAACAGACAATAATTGAGAGAAAATTTGAGAGAGAAATTGAAGGAAAAGAAGAGAAGAAAACTCAAAGAACTCCCATCTTTCTTCTACTCTTTTCTTTTGAATTCTAAAGTATTAAGGCCTAAAATTTATTAGAAACCGTAGGTTAAGCTTGTCACACAAAAATTAAATCAGTTTCAGACCTTAGATTTACACAAATCCGTGACATTTTGGAGATTTTCGGACCCATTTTGCAACCTTGACTCACAAAGGAAGAGAAGTAATCCGGAGCCGATTAAGGTGTTTCCAGCGGTCAAACCAACGGTGGATCAGCGCAACAAGGGTAACTATACTTGAAAATTTTGTTTTGCTTCATTTTCTGGGTGTTTTGTTTGATTTTCATGCATAAAACTCATATTTTTTTGGCTTTCTGCTGCTGAAAATGAAAAACAGTCGTACAACTGCTCTTGTGAAAAAGAACAGAGGCACGACCACCTAAACAATAGTCGTATGACCGTTCTTAGATAATTTTGGTGATTTTCTGCTAAAGAATGAACTACAGTCGCACGGCTGTAATTTCAGCCGGGCGACTGTAATTTTCGTTCAGTAGCGAAAAATCCACAAAAATTCCCAAAAATCATCAAAATTCAGAAAAATAGAAAATCACCAAAAATGAATTTTGTTGTGTGCATTCACGACCTTAGATTTAATTTTCAGTGTTATTGCATTTAGAACAATGCCACGATGGAGACCCGATTCTCCCGAAAACCAACCAAACTCGTATGATAAATTAAAATAAACCGGAAAATAAAATATTTTCGAAATGATTTTCTCACAAAACAAAAAATACAGGGACGTTTCAAAGCTGTTTTCCAGGTCTAATCGGGCCGGCCGGCCGGACCGACCCGGTTACCCCCTAAATGCATGCCCCCGATCTCTAAAATCCCTAATTCTGTCCTACTTGAGTCCAATTTGTGGTGTGCATAAACTGTGCTAACCATCTATTTTGCAGCTTAAATTTCTTTATTTTTTATTTTTAATATAATTTATAGCTTAATTCGTGTATTCTAAGCGATTGTATTTTTTTTACATTCTCATGTATTCTAGGCGCTTGTAATGTGAGGCCGGGAGTTTTTATTTTCATTCGATCGGGTTGTAATAATTTATATATTTACTGCTTTATTTTTACTTGTGTGTACGCTGTGTGTTTCCATTCAATAAAATCAATCTTTAGAAATTTAAAGTGTCATCAATGAACATTGGCCATTTTTATTTTGATTAGACATGAAATAAGGGACTCGTCCGAACCTAGATCTCTGGAAAGTGTGGCAGTCCTCACTTTGGTTCAGCTACACTGTAATTTCCCGGTCAAGCTGAGCCGGGTGGCGACTCTAACACTTTTTATTGAGATTTAGGTCTCAATTCTTTTACATAATAATTAATTTTCCAAAAATGAATTTCCAATCCAAAAACCCCACGCGAGGGAGGGTTGCCCGATCTCGAGAGTCCGCGTTCCGTCGAAAACGTCGTCCGCTCACAATATTACAAGATAGCAAATTACTTCGGCTAAGATTTGTATGGATGAAAATTAGATATACTCTTATCCATTTAGCTAAGATTTGTATGGTCTAAATTAGATCTGGTTAGTCCATGTTAGAAATTTCAAAGTGAGAAATTTGCTCCAATCGTTCTATTATCTTTTCACACCTTTGGAGACTATTTATTCTCTCTTTTTTCTTTGTAAGAGAGGATCACCTCTGAAGAACTTAAACTACTGCATTTCTTTCAAAATAAAAGATTTTCCCTTTTCTTTTCGTTCTCCTTCAAATTTTTGTATATTGTTCCATATGCAAAAAGTTGCTCTTTACATGAGAATGAGTGAGTATTCAACTTTCAGGTCAAGACAAGCCATGAACTGGTAGTTGTAAGTCTGTTCATCCTATTTATGAATGATAAAAATATTTGATGTTTGTTTAATGTAGTACTTCATGTCTTATGAGTTTGGCCTACTCATATATGGTTAAATAAATACAAGGAGACTTGGTTTAGGAGACTGAACTACCATTAGGCACATGTTGTTGGGATAGGAGGCTTGAACGACCATATGTTAAGGGTTTTTGCATGCTTATGTAAAATGCTTTCTTGTTCTTAATGCTTAGAGACTAGTTAATGCAAAGAGACTTGATTAATGAATATCTAAATTATTTTTTGTGCAAGGAGACTTGACTTTAATGAATTTCGTGAAAGATACCTTAAACCTTTGTTGTTAAGATCATTCATATAAAAAGGAGAAACACTACTTATAATTGCTTATTCTTGCTATGTTCTTGGCTTGTTCTATTTATTATTGAGTGAAGTATATACTTTTACCTTGTTCTATTTGTTTGTTCATCATATTGGTGGCATTTAATTAATTTTCTTGTTTATAGTTATAAATTTAAATCAACACTTTTGAAAGAAGTTACTTAATTGTTCTATTGTTTTACACTATTAAGTGAATAGATTTTGCTTGTTCAATCCCTATGGAGACGATACTTCTTACCTACTTTATTACTTGAAGACCTAGTGCACTTGCTAGTGTATGCTTTTAGGACAACAATTATTAACACCTTGTTTTGATGGGCTATCAAAAACGTAACAAGTCTAACAAGTCTATGTAAAGGATGGCAATGAACTATAGAGTACCTTGGAAACAAAGGTAAGCCGAAATCAAATATTTTTCTGGAAACTTCAAAAACCATTGTTGTGGTTTTGCTCGCTAATAAATTGAGGATTATGTTTTTTTTTTATTAAAAAAAGAAAGAGCCCATGTAGTTTCAAAATTTAGCAAAGTTTTATCTATTTTGCATTCCAATAGTTTACCCATATTATTTAAAAACTTTACATCAAATTTAAATAGTTTACGTAGATTTTTAATTTTGTTGTATTTTTTAAATTTATAATTATTATTTAATTAAAAAAATATTTGCACTTCTAAAAAATTTTCATACATTATTGCTAAGTCTATTTTATTTTTATTAACTAACTTGAAAGATATCAAATTGAAAATGAACAAAAAACAAAATCCTTGATTTGTTAGCGAATGAAACTATATGGGTAATTTTTTTAAATTTCTCCTATTATCTATTAGGTTTGAAGATTTTTTTTTACCCTATGTGTTATCATTAGTTTGCTCTTTTATTTTATGTCCTATTGACGTTTTCCTTTTTCTTTTTGTGCTTTTAAGAATAACTCCAAAATTACCCAAATTAAGAATATTCTATCATATTTCATTAGCAATTTTGGAATATACTTATCTTGGCTATTTTAGAATCATTTTATATACCACATAAGATAAATTGGTAACTTTCATACTGCAGGAGAAAATAAAAAAGTATAATATTACAAGGGAAAAAAATCTTTAGTCCCATCAATAATATATATATAATTACAAGAGAGAGAAATTATAAGAATAATTGTATGTTTTTGGTAATGAGTCACTTCAATGTTGGAAATATTTTTTATTTATGAATTAGGGATTTTGGCCTTGAATAATGTTGTTGGCAAAAAAAAAAAAAAAAAAAAAAGAGGCTAATATAAAGCCCAGTTGGACAAATATAACCACCGTGATGTCTATTTAACCGGGGCTTAAAGTCATAAACCGGGTTTTCGATTCTTTGGACGTGGGAATCCCCCAACAGTCCAAATTGCCATGCTTATTAGCCTTAAAAAAATTAAAAGAAAAAAAATGTACAAATATGTCACCTCTGATGAGGTGACTAAACATTGCCACCTCATCAGAGGCAGTCAGAAGTCATGAGCATGACTTTTAATTGAGATATATTATTATAATTTTTTTAAATAATTTTTTTTTCAACAACCGGCCTCATTATGAAGGGATTTATACAACACAAGTTACAAATCTCATCAAAACCATTTTCTTCTCTCATGCAGATTACAATTCTCATTTCATAAAATTTTCACAACTTCTCTCATTCTCACTTCACTTCTCACCCTTATAAAATCTATACTTAAATTAATTTCACTTCTCTTCTCTTTCAAAAAAAAAAAAAGAAAAAAAATCCCTTCATATTACAGCAGTTATTGGTAAAAAAAATCTATCTCTTAAGGAATTAATCTACTTGTTGTCGCCAAAAGTGACACTAGCAAGTGCAGTAGATCGGTCGTACTAGAGTAACCAAATTATAACAACAAAGAAATTTAAATACAATATGCTTGAGATATAATTGAGGTTGCGGGATAATAATAATAATAATAATAATAATAATAATAACAACAACAACGAACACAAACTTGAGCAAGCAAGGTCAAACACTTTCAATTAACTCTTTCTTAGTTGTTATGAGTAATGTTAAGCATATTGATCTAAGGTTTTTTGTTCTTGATTCACCATTCTTATATTTCTCCCTCATATGGATTCTATGAAGGTTAACCTACTTAAATCTCTTCCTCATAGATCAATCTTTGACGCTTTAAGTTTTAACAAGCATTTTATTAATGAATAAAACCTAGCATGCAACTAATCTCCTCTCAGTCTCATAGATTACATGTGTTTATGGTTTCTCCGCAATGTAAATCTCCTCTCTGTCTCATTACATTTACTTAATATGAGGTGATCATTCTCAATATAAATTAAATACACCAATAAACAATATCCAATGCATATTATTCATAAACATTGAAGGAAAGAATTACTTACTCATGCCTGTCGAGCAAGCTCAAGCTTGCTGAAAAAGACTATTCACACTGCATAGCAGGCTGCTGCTTCATAATTCTTATAAAGAATAAAATATAATAAAAGGAAATTATATAGGAAATAATCATGGTGCAATGGGATGGAACACCATTCGAGGTCTTGAAACAATAAAACGGAGAAAAGATGAAAAATGAAAGATAAAAGATTCAAAGATAAGACGTCCTTACTGCTGCCCAATACATGGGCTTAAATAGGAAAAGTTGGCAATTAAAAAAAATTAAACTAATAGCCACTTGGAGGGCAAAGGATGGTGGTAGCTCTAATGCAGTAATGTTCCAAAATAACAACCATAAGAACATAAGATAATCATATGTCCATCACGTTCTTGTCTTTTTCTCTCTACCTTCTCCATGTGCCAAGGACGGTGGTGCAGAGATTTTCTTTTAGAATCACCTAAATACTGCCCAGATCCAATAGCTTCAGCTACTTACTATGCCTTCAGCTTTATTTCCTTTCTACTCACCAAGCATCATGAAATTAACTCAATTTAGCCAAATCTCATCTCTTTACATTTAATTTTGATTCAATTAATACCCAAATAAATAGGCATAATTTTCCACTTATCAAAATATCCCCATACTTAAATATTTGCTTGTCCTTAATCAATCAATGAGAAAGAAAACTTGGAAAAGGAACAACAAAAATGACAAATCTAAAAAAAACTTAAAAGAAAACAAAGGCAGCAGCTATTGGTTACTTTCAACTTCAAACAACAAAGTGATCACAAGTAAAATACGAAGCTTATGAAGAACAAGATAACAAGTTTAATCAGGCAGCCTGCTTTAGCTTCAGAGACAACTAAGACAATGAATTAGACTTCATATCTCAACAATTTAGCAAGAATTCAAAAATAACTGCCCCATAAAAGGTATCACTCAATCACTCCAATATGGTTTTGGTGAAAATGTATCAAAGCACACTCAGTAGCCTACACAACAATCATAATAAAAAACTTGATCACCAAAACTCATCGCACCACTTATTGAGTATAATGCACAATCAAAAGGACTTTACAAAGTGGTTGCAAGTTGATTAAGGTTAAAATGAATACCAAAGAAATATATGTTGAAAAACAAAGCAAGCAATATCACAAATGCAGCATAGCCAAACTTAAGCAATCTAAACACATGGATTAATTACTGCAGCAGTCTTTTCAAGCTTTAACTAACACATGAGCTGATAAAGGTAGAGGGAGTCAAGCAATAAAGAGATAATTCAACAGGATTGGAATTCTTTTTTTTTTCTTTTTTTTAATAAAAGGGAATTTATAAAGAATGAATGAGTTTAGCTTGCTTGAAAACTTGTTAAGCAGTCTGAAGTCTTGCTAAGAAGAACAAAGCAAGCAATTTCGCTAGCTTGCATCTTGTGACAGCAAACTTAGAACAATATGAATAAATTTTCTTAAGCTGCTAAAAACACAAAGAGGAATTAAAGATCAGTGACTCAGTCCTTGAGGACTTATTTGAAATTTAAGGATTGTTGATACTGCTGGAATATGATAATGAAGCACAAAAGGGGTATCTTTGAAATCTCTTGTAATTTTTCCTTTATTAAGCAATCAAGAATCTTTGAAAAGTGTTTTTAGAAAACAAAAGCTCATTATACTACATTCGATCAACAACTTGCCTAAATAGAAAATTCCTTTTCTTTGGTTATTTCTCGAGTAATTTTTGGAAAGAAATAAGTGAAAGGCTAGAGGCAAACGATTACGTGGGTTTCAAACAATAAAAAGGCTAGGCTCAATGGGGTTATTCTAAAATGTGAAGTTAATACAACAAGGTGGCTTTTTAAGTTAAAAAGGGTAAACCTATTGCCTTAATCTTTTTTTGCATATAAACAAATCAGTGATTTTGATAAGTACCAACAAACAATTTCTAATTGCAATTGAAGTGTAAGCTCTCTCACAAGAATATTAAGCCAAGAATAGTTTAATTTACATTTAAAGAACAAGTAGGCTCAAAATTTTCTCACATTAGAGCTAAGAAATTTGCAGTTGATTCAAACCAAGCTAAAAAGTTGAAACATAATTTAAAATCCTAAGTCTTAAGATGCATAATCGACTTACACAAGTTACAAGTGTAACCATATCATCAAGAATTCAAACTCTTAGCATTCTACAAATGATTACAAGTGCTCATAAGCTAACAAGTTTTTATTAGCTGCCACCAAACAAATCTGAGAGCACAAAAATTGAAAAAAATATTTACAAATTTTTACAAGACAAAGATTACAATTTGAAAAACAAAACATAACAAGAAGCCTAAGCAGGTTGCTAGAAAATTAGAAAACAAAAAATAAAAATTTAACAAACTTGAGGACTTGCATTTCAAGCATGAAAATGTTTAAACAACCAGAACAAATTGAATAACAAATTGAATTTCAAGAATTTTAGATTGCATATAATGAAGTGATTCCCTATCCCTATACTTAAACATGGCATTGTCCTCAATGCATTTTAATAACACAAAGTAATGAGAGATGGACTTGTATTACCTCAACCGTTAAAAATATGGTATTTGACAAGAGCAAATAAGAATCAGACATACCAAAGAGAGAAAGAAGACACAATGCACTACTAATTGTCAGATTGCTGAGAGGACTGCTGGTCCTCCTCCATATTAGTGTCTTTATCTTCAGGTTGCAGAATCTGAGATTCAGGTACCTTTAAGGTTGTTGGTTTGGAATTATGAGTAGGAGAAGTCTTAATACTAGTTTCCATAAGCTTTAATTGTGTTCTAATACTACCACTTTGTTTTGAACCTCCTTGATCTCTTTTTGCATGTCCTCCATGACTAGTGTATCTATGTTTCTCTTCATATGTAGTTCATCAATCTATAGGACCAGTGTTTCAATGTTGACTTTGGTGCATTTCTTATACAGGGTAGCCTTATCCATAACCTCCTCTAGCTGAGCCCATCAGTAGGTTCATCCTCTTCTGAATACTTCCTCTTCTTAACTTGCCGTTCCTCTTCAATTTTGATCACTTTCTTTGCATCGCTGGCAGCCTTAACTACTTGTTTTCTTTCCTCTGCTTCCTTATACAGCATCCATTTGTTGCCTACTTTCTTAATGACTCCAATCTGCCTCAAATTGCCAGTTTCCATTGGAGCTGGATTACACTCGAAATCATGTGTGTATCCTTAAAGTTTCCAATAGCCTTGGCTATTCTAGTGACATAAGAGCCACACATGAGCTTGCTATTGGCCTTGCTTTGCAGGCTTGCAATTTAATCTCCAAACTAAGCTCCTATGTTCATCTTCTTCTTTTTAACCATACACCATAATGCAAACAAATCCATGTGAGGCAGGAGAGACTGATTTGAGCATGCAAAGATTGATCCAACAATCAGCTTTTATAAAATCCAATAAGATTGCTGGCATTACAATTTGAGGAAGAATAGCTCTCTTGCTCGGTGATTTCCTTCCAAAACTCTATAGCATCAAACTCTGGAGCATAAGTGGTCCATGCATTCTTGTAGTCATCAAAGTTGATTATGTCCTCATCTACAACCCCAAGGTAGTGGTTGAAATCATTGAGCGACATAGAATATCCTTTTCCCATCACTCGAAAACTATACTTCCTTAGATTGTTTGGATTTTCACTATTTCATCATTGGTGAAATTGTAGAGGAATTCCATGGTGAGTTCCTTATTAGCAGGTTCATTTATAGCAGTAAACAATTCAAAACCTCCTCTTTGTAGCAGTTCCTTAATCTCAGCGTCCAATTTGAAATTTTTGAGGGTCTTCTAATAAAGTACTTGTGATAGTACCAATAGGAGATCTACAAACATTTTGTACCGTTGTGAGCATGAGATTTTAACCCCTAGTTTTAATAATGAAAATAAAGTTTTCTTTGACTTGTTTCTGTAGCTACACGGGGCAAAAATCGACTAAAGATTAAGTTGTGGGTTACTGAACCGTTTAAATCAGGATTTTATAAGTAAAAAAAACCATAACTGTGTGGTTATGGATCAGTGACCGTACGATTATAACACAATAACCGTACGGTTATAGGTTGCAACCGTGCGGTTATTGATAATTCTCACCCACTTGCACCTAAACCAGACCTAAATCTTTGACTGAATTGGCTATAAAAAGAAAATGATAAGGAGAGATAAAGTGACGACCATTTGGAGAGGGAGAGAACTAGAATGAGGTCTTGAAGAGTTTAGGGAGAAAAGAGAAAAAAAAAGAGAAGAGAAAGGAAAGTTTTAAAGCTTTTTCTTCATTTTCTTGTTTGATTCTCTGATATTAGGCCGTAAAACTTGTTAGAAATCATAGGTGATTACTTCATCAATATTAATAATAGGCATAAAGACTAAAACAAATCACAAAACCTGTACCTTTTGGAGATTCTAATGATTTTTGGACTTATGAAACCTTGATCGAATCTCAACAATCCGGTACTCATTGAGGCACTTTTGAACCCGTAAAGGCAATGAATTCACACGTCAAAGGTATATTTTTGAGAAACCAATTATATTTCTTTATATTTTCATCATTTGAAATCGTTTTGCATCACTTTCAACTTACTCTGTTTTTGCTCATTTCCAGTTTTTGCCGAGAAATACAATCCGTACGGATCTCGTTATAACTGTATGGTTATCCTAACATCTATATGAATGTTGTTTCTTAGTCTTATGGAAATTCAGATTTAAGCAATCCCTAAATAAATCGCTAAAACTTTGAATCTGCTTTGTGCTATAGGATAACAGTCAT
Source organism: Euphorbia tirucalli (assembly GCA_039660915.1). NCBI lineage: Eukaryota > Viridiplantae > Streptophyta > Magnoliopsida > Malpighiales > Euphorbiaceae > Euphorbia > Euphorbia tirucalli. The sequence continues at coordinate 24,730,499 of CM077637.1, read as the reverse complement.
ATGGGCATAGGCATAACCGTACGAGTATAGTGCCTTAACCGTACAAATGTTATTCCTAAATCAGGTGACTTACAGAATGTTTTGGGACTTTTTCTTTTAAATAATGTTTTCAGATCTAACTTCGGGAATAACATTACATTAGATCAGTGGTAAAAACCCCGATCTCTTGAAATTTGACATGTTAAACATCAACTGGTAACTTGTTTTCCAAACCATTTTCTCAAAGAATCAATATAAAAAGTATGTAAATGGTTCCCTGTCTATTGTTGTCATGTTTGTATCCTATGCGTATATATGTTTGCTCTGTTACTGACATTTGCTTGCAGATCCAGATTTACTCTCCTTGTGTTATCTTATATTCTCTATTAGCTGATCTCATGTGTTTTAGGCAATCGTACCCCGATACATTTTTAATTCATGTGTACTCCTTTAAGATAGTCTGATTTGATTCGATATGGTTGTAATAAGTAATTGATTTACTGCTTTATATTATGTGAACGTTGTAGGCTATAAAATTAAAATCAATATAGTCCTATAAAATGTTATAATTGATTATTGAAGTTGTTATTTTAATTGGATAATAAGAAACTGACTCGTCCGAACCTAGATCTCTGGAAAGTGTAGCATTTCTTAGTCTATTCAGCTATACCTTAATTTCCCGGTTGAGCTGAACCGGGTGACGACTCCTATATTTTCTTCGAGATTTCAGTCTCAAATCTTTTATGAACATGGTTTTCCAAATCAAATCATCACTATTTTTCTAAATAAAACCCTTAAAAAAAAGTTGTCCTGCCTCACGGTGCTCCCATCACTCGAACATAAAAATGTCATCCACTCACGACCACCTATGCTCTTCATCCTTATAGAAAGTCAGCATCTTGCTAAGAAGTGATCTTTTGTTAATGAATCGGTGCTAGCCGACGACTAAGGTGTGGCAAGGCCGTGTGAGTGCTAGATGGACTTCTTAGTGTTGCGCGCCTTACCCATGACTACAAGGTTTGATTTCTGCATAAAGAATGAAAAGAGGAAATAGAGAAAGATGAAAGAAGGTGAGAGTGAAAAGAGAAAGTGGAAAGGGAGATTAAAGAAATGGAAGAGCCGCGTTGTGGGATCTTAGGAAGCCGATGGTTTCTGGCTTTTTAAAATTCAAAAAGGGACAAAAACTGACATGGTATTAAGAGGGAGTCTAAAATAATGAAGTGGAGTGGGTGGCAAAAATTTGTTGTATTATCCAATACCCTTAATTCTTATCCCTCTTAATTTAATTAGCCCACTGTCTTATTTTACTCTTTTTTTTAATACATGTATCCACGATAAAAGTATTTTATACTTAATGAATTAAGTATTCAATAAAAGCCCGATGAAGTATGAAATTTATCACAAGCACACAAATAAATTACTTTGGAATTTGATGTGAAAATCCCCATACTTAAGATTCATCATGGGTACCTAAAAAAAAATAAAACACACATTAGGAGAATTGAAAAATAAAACAAACATAATAAAACAAAACATAAAATGAGAAAAAGCACAAGTTCAGAAAAATTGGGAGTGTCCCAATTAATTACTTCAATTGGTGTTTGAAGCAGACACCATATTCTGTCTCATATTGCAGGTGCAGGTTACGGGTCATTGGTGTTTCGAGCAACTTGAGGTGTTCCGTGAGTAAGGTAAGGTTTGAGTCTTTGGCCATTGAATTTGAAATTTTCACCATTAGAATTAATTATCTCAATGGCACCATGTGGAAACATCTTGATGATTGTGTATGGACCGGACCAACGTGATCTGAGGTTACCTAAAAATAATTTCAGTTTTGAATTGAATAAAAGAACCTGTTGGCCCAGTTGAAATTCCTTTGCTTGAATTCATTTGTCATGCCACTTTTTTGTTTTCTCCTTGTAGTTTATGGCATTTTCATAGGCAAACAACCTAAATTCTTCTAATTCAAGTAGTTGTAATCTCCTTTATTCCTCAACAGCTTACCTGTCAAAATTAAGGTATGTTAGAGCCCACAAAGCTTTAAACTCTAGCTCTACTGGTAAATGGCAAGCCTTGTCACAAAGCAGCTTAGACATCCCAATAGGAGTCTTGAAGGCTATCCAATAAGCCCATAAGGCATTATCAAGCTTTTAGACCAATCCCTCCTGTGAGCGGACGACGTTTTCGACTGAACGCGAGACTCCCTTTCGGAAGAGGCACCACAATCTCGGGCGGGCCTCTCCCTCGCGTGGGGTTTTTATAAATGGAAGATCAGTTTTGAAAAATAAATGGAATTAATTCATAAAAGAACCGAGACCTAAGTCTTGATGAATATTGTAGAGTCGCCACCCAGCTCAACTCAATCGGGAAATTCTTAAGGTAGCTGAACTGGACAAACGGCCGATACACTATCCAGAGATTTGGGTCCGGACAAGTCCTTTATTTCATGTCTAATTAAAGTAAATAATGCTAATGTTCTCGAAATGGTATTTTGAATTCTAAAGTCAATTTTATTACATATAAAAGGCATACAGCGCGCATACAAATATATAATATAAAAATAAAGAAAAGAAATAAACATTAATTGGCCTACAACCAAATCGAATGCAAAAATAATACAATCGCCTAGAATACACGAGAATCTAAAAATAATTACAATCGCCTAAAATACACGATTAATTCTATTAAAGTACAAATAAAATGAAAATAAAGATAAAATAAAAGCTGCAAAACAAAGGTTAGCACAACTTATACGACACGCCACAATTAGGACTCAAACAGACAGAATTCGGAAATTAAGAATTGGGGGGATGCATTTAGGGGATAACTGGGTCGGCTGGGCTAGCCAGCCCGGTTAGACCTGGAAAACATTTTGAAACGTCCCTGTATTTTGGTTTTGTGAGAAATTCATTTTTGAAAACAACTTTACCGGTTTACATGCATTTTTATATTTAAAGTGGGTCGGTTTTCGGGAGAACTGGGTCTCCATCGTTGAATTGTTCTAAATGCAATTTTACTGAAAATTGAATCTATGGTCGTGAATGCACATAACAAAATTCATTTTTGATGATTTTTGGATTTTTCTGAATTTTTATGGATTTTTATAATTTTTTATGGCTTAAAGGTGAAATTCTGATTCTGGAACGATGGTTACAGTCGTACGACTGTCACTACAGTCCCACGACTATAAATTACAGTCGTGCTACTGCAGGCAGCCCAGAATCAGGATTTCGCCAAAATTTTATTTGAATCAAAATGAAAGAAAGATAACCTGGAAATCAAGAACACTCGTACGACTGTATATACAGTCGTACGACTGTTCATCAAATCCAAGAACAGTCGTGCGACTGTTCTTGATTCCCAGAAACAGAAATAGAGAAATAAAGCAAAAACGCACCAAAAAATCATAACCAGCACCCAGAAAGTAGGAAAAAGTGAAGGAAAAAGGAGTGCCTACCTTTTAGAAGCTTATCCAAGTCGAAATTGATCTCTAGCATCACTCCAATCCACACGAATTTGCACTTTTCCTTTGAAATTGAGAGGGGAAGCTTTGTGTCCAAAGATCCAAAATGCTTAGGATTCTGATGATTTAAGTCCGAGATTTTAATTTGTTTGTGAAATTAAGTGATTAACCTAAGAATTTCTACCAAATTTTAATCCTAATTCTGAGAATTAAAGAAAATAGAAGAGGAAAAGAAGGATTTTTGGGTTTTTTGGGTTTTCTTTGTTTTCCTTCTTTCTTTTCTCCTTTCTCTCTCTAATTCTTTCACCAGAATTCCAAAATTGGCTTTTTCTCTCTCTTTTTCTCCTTTTCTACTCTGATTTTTGTGCTTGCTTGTCTTCAGACCGGAGCAATTAATGCTCCTCCACTTTTCTCCATTTTTCTGCTGCAGAGGTATGGGCTCCTGCAACTGCTCCGACATTACAGTCGCACGACTGTAAGGACAGTCGTACGACTCTTTTTTTTGAAGTATAGAAAATTCCGGCGCTTACAGCTGCCCCTCGCGTGATCAAATTCGACACCTAGATCCAGGTTTAGAACACCTGAGATGATGAATTTAAGAGCGCGAATTAAAGCACCGCAAACACTGGAATGAACCCTCTGATGAGATAAGCCGATACCGGGTCTAGGTTACCCGAGGCGAAGTTGATGCGGATAGGTCGATACCGGGTTTAGGTTACCCGAGGCAAATGAAGGGTGTATTGCTGTTTAGCCGATACTGGGTCTAGGTTACCCGAGGCGAAGAAAGATGGATTACGGATTGGCCGATACCGGGTCTATGTTACCCGAGGCAAAGGAAGAGCGCCGATACCGGGTCTAGGTTATCCAAGGCAAAGCTGGAGATGAAATTAGCCGATACCGGGTCTAGGTTACCCGAGGCGAAATTGATGAAGAGATTGGCTGATACCGGGTCTAAGTTACCCGAGGCGAGCTTTGCTGGGGAAATGGATGATGAAGCCGATCTGAGCCAATACCGAGTTTACGTTACTCGAGACGGATCTGCTGGGGAATTGAATGATGAAGCTGATCTGGGCTGATACTGAGTTTATATTACTCGAGGCGGATCTGCTGAAGAATTGAAGCTAGGGATGATGAATTCCTGCACTTAAGATAGCAAGTCTTCATTCCTTGATCGAGAGATTTTTAAACAAAAATTTTTGCCCCTTCGATCAAGAATGAAGACTAGCTGGGGATTAGTGATTGATGTATGTAATGTATGAGTGCATCATGATGTATATGTACATGTATGCATTTTCCGTCATTTGACGTTTCCGCCTTCCGCTGGAGAGAGATATGTTATGCCCCTGGTTGATTTTGCTTTCTTCGGGGGCTTTGCTTGGTGGTTTTTGAAGGAGTGAGGTGATTGTTGGGGATGTATGATACACTGGGGAGATAATCGTAGTGTTCCTTACAGAGATTCCGCTAGGGAAAAGTGTGGCAACTCGATTGGGGAAACAATTATGGTGTTCTTTATGTAGATTCTGCTGGGGAATTGCATGGCAACTCTATGGGGAGTCGATGTGACGACTTCTGTGGGGAATGTTGGGGACATTCTGCTTTTCCTACTCCGTGGGGAAATTACAAGCTTGTAAGTGCTCTAATTTTTGCCTGGGTTGCCCAATACGGGTTTTCAGCCTAGCGAGCCGCTCTAATTTTTACCTAAGGCACCTTTTCGGTTTTTGCCTCAGCGAGCTGCTCTAATTTTTGCCTGAGGCGCCTTTTCAGTTTTCACCTCAGTGAGCTTCTTTTTTTTTTTAAGATGATTGAGATGTCTCCATGACCATTTTATTGCTCTTTTAGGAAGATGAGCTGAGTTTTAGAGGTCGACAAAAGATTTCAAATTGCATGTATTTAGTGCATTTTCATTTGTTAAATAATGTGATGATTTCAATCAGTTGAATGCAAAGTGCTTTCTTTAAATGTATGTTTATGCAAGACAACTTTGCTTGTGCATTTGTCATAACCATGCAAATATATTTAAACAAACACTTCACTTTATTGATGAAGTCAAAATGAGTACATTTGAAACGAGTTGGTTCCTAAATGGTACATATTCCACACTTAGCCAGAATCCGTCACCAGTCGTCCTTCTCAGGTTTTCCGACTGATTATTTTCCCTCGTGTCTTAAATTTTGCCTAGATCGCTCTTTTCGAGTTTTCAGCCTAGCAGATTTTTTTTATACATGATAAAGCTTTAGCCTGTCCTGGTTGATAGGATTAGTGAACTCATTTCCGTCCATGTCCATGATGCTGACAGCACCTTTTGATAGCACCTTCTTCACCATATAAGGTCCTTCCTAATTAGGTCTGAACTTGCCCCTAACGTCAACATTTGAAGGCCTTAACTGCTTTAGAACCAAGTCCCTTGCTTTCAACTGCCACTTGGAGTACTTCATATTCTGATTATAGGCCCTGGCCATTCTGCACTGGTACATTTGTAGGTGATTCAATGCCTTTAGTCGCCTTTCATCTAGTACTGCTAGCTGTTCATATCTAGCTTGAACCCATTCAGTCTCTGGTAACTGAGCTTCCAGGGCAACTCTGAGTGACTTGAGTTCTATTTCCACTAGCAACACTGCTTCCATTCCGTATACCAGGGCACAAGGAGTTTCTCCTGTTGGTGTTCTGACACTTCTGTAACCCCAAAGAGCATAAGGCAGTTTGTCAACCTAATCTCTGTAGGTGGTTACCATCTTTGATAAGATCTTCTTTATTACCTTATTAGCTGCTTCCACTACACCATTAGCCTATGGTCTGTATGGAGAAGACTTATGATGTTCAATACCATATTCTGTAAGTAGCTCAGCTGTTGCCCCTTGAAACTGCACTCCATTGTCTGTCACTATGTGATGAGGAACCCCATACCGAGTGAAGATGTTCTTCTGGATGAACTTGACCATCTGCTTGGTCGTTACATTAGTAAAGGATTCTGCTTCCACCCATTTGGAGAAGTAATCCACTGCCATAACTATGAATCTGTGCCTATTAGATGCCGCTGGATGAATTTCGCCGATCATGTCTATCCCCCATGCTGAAAATGGCCAAGGAGATGTTAGATTCTGAAGTTCAAGTGGTGGAAGATGGCTAATGTCTGCATAGATCTGACATTCATGACATCTCTTCACTTTTCTTATGCAATTTGCTTGCATTATCATCTAGAAGTAGCCTTGTCTCATGATCTTCCTAGCCATGGCAAGTCCATTCATATGCGGCCCACAGGACCCTACATGTACCTGCTGCATCACTTCTTTTGATTCCTGCTCTGTCAGGCACCTTAAAAGGACTCCATGTGCTGTTCTTTTGTATAACTTGTCCTCGGAGATTCTGAACTGACCAGCCAGCCTTCTTAGTGATAGTTTATCAGCAGCACTAGCCTCTTCTGGGTACTTTCCTTCTTTAACATACAGGTAGATGTCAAAGAACCATGGCTTTTCTTCAGCTGATAATTCCATTACTTCTTGCACTTTGAAGCAAGGATGTCTGGAAGTGGCTATAACCAGTGGTTGTACTTGTGTTTCCACTGGATTTTCCCACATGGAGGACAAAGTTGCTAATGCATCAGCCGTCTTATTCTCATCCCTGGGGACATGTCTGAATTCACACTGGCCAAATAAATCTTTTCTGAACTGTAGCAGCTCCAAGTAAGGCCGTAAGGCTTCTTCTTTCAGCTCCCACTCACCCTGAGCTTGCCTGATCACTAGAAGTGAATCACCGATAATTAAGACATCATTTGCCCCTAAGGTTAACAGAGCTTCCATTCCAAATAAGCATGCTTCATATTCTGCCCCATTATTGGTTACGGGAAAGATCAGCCTCTTGGATAAAGGAATAATCTCACCATCCGGTGTTGCTATAAGTACCCCGATTCCAGCACCCTTTCTATTCACAGTACCATCGAAGCACATTACCTACCTTTTTACTTCAACCAGGGCCAACTGTTCATCTGGGAACTCTAAATTTTCTGTATAATCCGATTCCAGCGGTTGATTTGCTAGAAACTCTGCCACGGCTCGCCCTTTAATGTTTTTCTTTGTGATGTACTCGATGTCGAACTCAGATAAGAGTAACAGCCACCTGGACAGCTTCCCAACCAATACCAGTGCTTCATAGAGATACTTCATTGGATCCACCTTAGCCACGGCTTGTATCTTGTAGGACTGGAAATAGTAGCACAGCTTCTTGGTCAGCCAAATCATCGCCACACATGTCTTTTCAACCAGTGTGTATTTGGCTTCATACTCTAACAGTTTCTTACTAAGGTAGTAGATAGGATATTCCTTCTTGCCATCTTGTTCTTGTGCCAGCATTGCCCCTATAGAGGATTCTTCAACTGCCAAGTACAAAACCAGAGGTTTCCTTGGAACTGGAGGACTCAATACTGGTGGCTTTACCAGGTAAGCCTCGATCTTCTTGAATGCCAGTTGACACCTGTCATCCCACACAATCAGCTGATCTTTCTTTAATAGCTTGAAGATTGGTTCACAAGTGGAAGTCAACCATGCAATGAAGCGACTGACATATTGCAAGGAACCCAGAAATGACTGGACTTCCTGTTCTGTTTTTTGAGCTGGCATATCTTGGATGGCCTTGATTTTGTCTGGGTCCATTTCTATCCCCCTCTAGCTAACTACATGACCCAACAACTTTCCCGATGTGACTCCAAATATACACTTCTTGGGGTTAAGTCGCAAGTTGTGCTCTCCAATGCATGTTAGGAATCTATCCAGGATAACAGGATGTTCCTCCCGGGTTGTTGATTTAACAAGCATATCATCAACATACACTTCGACTTCTTTATGGATCATATTATGCAACAGAGTTGTGACAGCCCTCTGATAAGTGGCACCAGCATTCTTTAATCCAAAAGGCAACACTCTGTAGCAGAAAGTACCCTACTCTGTGATGAACGATGTTTTCACCTTGTTGATCACATCCATCAGAATCTGGTTGTACCCAGAAAAGCCGTCTATAAAAGAATACATTTCTGCTTTTGCTGCACTATCAACTAGGACGTCAATATGGGGCAATGGAAAGTTATCTTTTTGGGCATGCTTTATTCAGGTCCCTGTAGTCGACGCATACTCTGACCCTACCATCCTTTTTAGGCATGGGGGCAATGTTGGCTAGCCATTCTGTTTACTCCACCACTTCGAGAAACCTGGTGTCTATCTGCTTAGACACTTCTTCTTTCACCAGTGTAACCCATTCCGGCCTTAGTCTTCTCAACTTCTGCTTTACCGGTCTGAACTTGGGGTCCGTTGGGATTTTGTGCACTGCTATCTCTGTGTCCACACCTGGCATATCTTCATACGACCAGGCGAAAGCTTTAACATGTTTTTAGAGTAATCTTATTAATTCTTTCTCTTCCTCGGATTTAAGCTCATGTGAAATGAGTACCATTTTAGGGTTTTCATCTGTACTTATGTCGATTTCATGCAATGCAGTGTCGTGTATGCTAAATATGCTTGATGGTGATTTAAATGCATACACAGAATTATCAGGATAAACATCATACAAATAAGCAAACTGGGATTTCATTGCATTGAACTTATCATAAAGTACATCAGTTACATTGAAAATGGAAGAAATAGATACAACAAAATCATTTTCATCCTCCACAGGCGGAGGGCCTTGTTCTTCATCAGCTTCCATCTTCCCTTTCAGAGCATCATCCGGGACTGCAGCTTTCTCTACTTCTTTTCTGGTCACTTGCATCTTAGCTTTTTCCATAATCTTGGCAATTTCAGCGACCACAGAGTCTAAGTTCACTTTGGCCATCAGTTCTTCACCGAATCCCTCCTTGGATTTCCCAAAAGCTTTGCTTAATGTAGCAGTCAAAGCACCCGAGATCAGTTCTGTAGCTTCAACACAGGCCTTCTTTTCATCTTCTTCTTTGGCCACCTTTACTGCTTTCTCCATCATTATAGGCAGCTCACCTTGTAGCTCATCAGATTCAACAACAGTTTCTTCCACCATTACAAGGGCTACAGGCTCCTCCTGGCTTTTATCAAAATCAACTACATCTGCAAAGATCTCAAAGCCAGGATACATGACACCTCCTACCATCACCGGTTCAGCTTGACCCTTATAAAGGCCTTCTCCTGCCTTCAGAAATGGCTTCATCATACTCTTACCATTCTTGCCCTTTTTCAGATTCTTTTGCTCAGATGCCCCTTCTACATAGCCAAGGCCACACTGCTTCGACTTTTCTGAGTCAATTTTAAATTCTGGAACCCCTTGCAAATTAATTTTGAGTCCCATTCCCGGGACAAAGTTCTACTTATACAGATACCGGGATAGCCACTCCGGCATATAATTCTCATAAAGGACCATAGGGGCATCCGCGGTCTCTTCCTCTTTGATTACATCGACTTGAAATCCACCAAAAGGAACCACTCCTTCATTTACTGCAGCTATCATCGATTGGGCATCCGCCTCAACAGTCACAATTCTGCCGTTCATAGAGAACTTGATCTTTTGATGCAATGCGGAAGGGACACCTCCCAAAGGATGGAATGAAGGCCTTCCAAGCAATAGGGAAAATGTGACCGGGATATCAATCACTGTAAAAGCAACTGTGGACCTAGCTGGCCTAACTTCTACTTCTACCTCAAAAGTCCCTATTACCGTTCTTTTAGAATCATCATATGCTTGAATGACTATTGAGGATCTCTTTAACACTTCTTCGTTCAACCCCAGAAATGGCAACATCTTTAGTGGACAAATATTCAGTGCCGATCCATCATCCACCATGACGCAGGGCATTACCTTATCCATCACATGGGCCCTGACATAAAGAGCCTTGTTGTAGGCCTTCCCTTCAGCAGGTAGGTCTTTCTCGGAGAAGACAATATCAGGGCTTCCAACATGGACTTTGTCTAACAAACAGCACATGGCCTCTGGTGAAGCTATGGGGGAGACTTCAATCTCTGAAAATTTCTTTACTAGGGCAGCCCTGTGTTCCTTGGAGGTCAGAAGCAAATGCCATAAGCTAGCTTGGGCAGGAGTCTTCTTTAGCTGGGAAATGACTAGGTCTTCCTTCTCAACTCCTTTTGGTGCCGAAGTACTGCCCGACCCATTCATCGGTGCTTTATCTTTCATCTGATCTACCGACTGATATACCCTACCACTTCGGGTCACATGCTACACTTCTTGAATCTTCAGCTTTTCAATAGCCGGGAGTTTAACTGCCTCTTCTTTGTCAAATTCTTTATACTCATCATCGAAGTCGAGATCATTCAAACTTATGGGCTTGATCTCCTTACATTCCTCCTTTTTCTCACATTCGGGTTCCATTTCGGGTTCCCCTATTGCCACTGCCTGAATTGTAGGGTTCGCTTGAAGAACTTGGGCAAATATAAAATTAGCCGGCAACCTCGACTGGACCATGTTGACCTGCTTTTCTAATGCCGGCAGCGGGTTGGTTTTAGTGCTAGGTTTGGCTGGCTCTTGCAGCTTTCCCTCATCAATAAGCTTTTGGATGGTATCCCTTAGCTTGTAACAGTTGTTGGTTCGATGGCCTGTCACCACATGATAAGTGCAGAAGTTATCTTTGTCAGCTTCGGATGGCTTCTCAAATGGCCTCAAAGACTGTAGCAGGCCACCATTCCTACACTTGGCGAATATCTTCACTAAAGGAAGAGTCCAAGGCGATATGCCTTGTCCTCCAGGACCCCTATTCTGGTTGCCTTGCTACTGATTTATAGTAGCCACTTCAACCTTGACTTCTGAAGATTGCCCCTGTTTGCCATTGGAACCTGAGCCAGAACCACTGCCAGACCCAGCTGCTGTGGTTGATCTATATCCCGAGCTGTACCCTGTCTTGTGATCGGTTGGCTTCTCTTCCTCATCCCTTTCTATTTTCATTGCCATGCTGTAAACTTCACTAAGCTCGTGGAAGGGATGAAATTTCATGTTGTTCTTGAAAATGTCTTTGCTGCCATCAATGAGTTTCTGTATAAGCTCGGCTTTGTCAGGGCGGTTCTTTAGGAGGATCATCTTGTTCATCCACCTCTGATAGTATTCATCAATGGGCTCGTTAAATTTCTGCTTCACCCTTTCCAGATCATACAGCTTCACCTGGATTTTGGTGTTGAAGCTGTAGTATTTAATGAAGGCCGCCGACAAAACTTCCCAATCAGATTGTTCCTCCTCTGACAGTGAGTTATACCATCCTAAAGCACCTCCCTCCAGTGTGGTGGGGAATAAATTGATCAGCTACTGCTTTGTGGCGCCTGCCGTTAGCATAACTCTGGCATACAGATTCACATGGGCCTTCGGCGAGCCCATTCCTTTGTAAGTAGGGACTTTCGGCACTTGGAAACCAATAGGGAATGTCTCGACGCCCCTACTGATCATGGCATCAACATTTACACCCTTCTTTGATTCAACACTGATACTGACCCCCTTCTTCAACTGGGCCATAACTTCATCTAGTTCAAAACATTTTGCTTTCATCCTCTGTTCCATAGCTGCTTCTATTTCCTGCAGCTTCTCAAGGCTGGCCGAAGTGTCACCACCCTGTTGGGATGACTCAGCCTCTTTCTCCTTCCCGGCCCCACTACCACCGGTCTCACCAGCTTCTCTTATTACTGCCCTCATTTCTTCTTTTAACATGTCGTGGAAGTCTTGGGATCTGAAGAAATCCTTTAAAACATCCGACATGCTTAGTGTCTGATCTGCCATGTTCACTCCTTCCCCAGACTTAGAATCACTGTCACTTTCAACTACCCTCTGTCTCCTAGCTGCCCTTGAAGACTGAGATCTCGTCCAAGGTCGCTCCAGTGTATTATGCTTGGGAGTAGACAGGAGGTATTAGGGTTGTGAATGAATGACGTGATGTGACATGAAAATTAAGGCATTGAGAATGCTTGAAATGAATGGAGTGGGATTATGTATGAAATGATGGCATGAATGGTTTCTTTTTATTATCTTTCTTCTTTTTGGGACATTCCAAGGACCCCAATGCTTATGCAAAAATGTCACGTGTAGGCCGCCACACGGACAGATGTTCGGCGCCTTTGGGGCACCTAATGAATTCATGAAATGGTCGCGTGTATACCGGCACACAGACAGAGTTTTGACGCTTTGTAGGTCTATGAGATGATATGAAATGGTCGCATGGGACCGGCCCATGGACAGAGTACTGATGCTTTTGAGTGTTTGATATGAAATGATGTTATGAATGTGTCACGTGGAACAGGGACACGGACACAGGTTCGACATTCGGGGAACACCTTTATGAATTAGAAATGTCATGAACCTATATATGTACTAATTAGGCACTCGGGGAGTGCCTTAAATGTTAAATTAATGTCATAAAATGGTCGGATGTGGACCACAGTGTTATATGATGTTTATGGTAAATGAGCATGGTGTCATGAAATGCATCATGTGGGTTGTCACACAGAAATATACCTAGGACTGTTGTGGTCTCTATTGAATGAAATGATTTGGTGGAATGGCCGAATGCAATCCGGTGCATTGGCAGAACACGGGTATTTTAGGATGCCCAATATATGATGGAATGATATGATCGTAGTGGGCATCCTTGGAATGCCCCTAATTTAATTTAAGTGATATGTCGTGAATGCTTATGACACACAAAATGCAAATGGCAGCACGAAAATGTGAGTTAGAATGCATGGAATACACAATGATGTTATGTATGTTATGTGAAAATAAAAATGTTAATCACACAAATATAATGTTATGGCTGACAAAGAAATGGTTAGTATGAATGACAAACGGATGAATTAATGTTTTACACACGAAATAAAATGCAAATGGCTGCATAAAAGTGTGGGTTAATTAACACACAAATGTTTAATGTTTGAAAAATGTCATGTGTATGAACTATGGTATGCTATGCACGTGTAGGTGGCGATGTGTCACGAGATGGTGAAAAACACGTAGCAAGCAAAACGAATTCTTCCAACCTTATTCCTCCAACGTGGTCACTTTAGCAAAAATCTAACCGAGTCCTAGGTGGGATTCACTTCGATCATCAACCGGGGATGATGAAGGCGCGATTTTATTATTTACATACTATTTATTTTGGTATCCTAAGGGAGTCCAACTAAAGTTGCTTATATGAGTTCAGTCAAAGTCGGGATAACATCAAGGCTCCCATAGCAAGATATACTCCTGACTTCTCCCCACTCAAGGGTTCTATCGAAGGGGTTCGCACGAGGCTATGAGTGGTGTTTCATATTCGTGCCCCCAAGACCAAGAGGAACTTAGGCGACACTTCAACAATCCACCAGGCTATAAAAGGATACCTAACCTAATGCAAAAATGGCTAACTAAAAATGCAAACAAAATACCAAAAGAGAATCATCCACCTTATTTTAATTAGACACTTTTCAGGGCTTGTCAAAATTCTTTTAAGTTTTTAAGAAAAATTTTTAAGAAATCTCCCCAGCAGAGTCGCCACTGTGAGCAGACGACGTTTTCGATGGAACACGAGACTCCCTTTCGGAAGAGGCGCCACGATCTCGGGCGGGCCCCTCCATCGCGTGGGGTTTTTATAAATGGAAAATCGGTTTTGAAAAATAAATGGAATTAATTCATAAAAGAACCGAGACCTAAGTCTCGATGAATATTGTAGAGTCGCCACCCGGCTCAGCTCAACCGGGAAATTCTTAAGGTAGCTGAACCGGATGAACGGCCGCTACACTATCCAGAGATTTGGGTCCGGACAAGTCCCTTATTTCATGTCTAATTAAAGTAAATAATGCCAATGTTCTCGAAATGGCATTTTGAATTCTAAAGTCAATTTTATTGCATATAAAAGGCATACAACGCGCATACAAATATATAATACAAAAATAAAGAAAAGAAATAAATATTAATTGGCCTACAACCAAATCGAATGCAAAAATAAAAACTCTCGCCTCACTTATACAATCGCCTAGAATATACGAGAATCTAAAAATAATTACAATCGCCTAAAATACAAGATTAATTCTATTAAAGTACAAATAAAATGAAAATAAAGATAAAATAAAAGCTGCAAAATAATGATTAGCACAACTTATACGACACGCCACAATTAGGACTCAAATAGACAGAATTGGGAAATTAAGAATTGGAGTAATGCATTTAGGGGATAACCGGGTCGGCTCGGCTAGCCGGTCCAGTTAGACCTGGAAAACATTTTGAAATGACCCTGTATTTTGGTTTTGTGAGAAATTCATTTTTGAAAACAACTTTACCGGTTTACATGCATTTTTATATTTAAAGTGGATCGGTTTTCGGGAGAACCGGGTCTCCGTCGTTGAATTGTTCTAAATGCAATTTTACTGAAAATTGAATATATGGTCGTGAATGCACACAACAAAATTCATTTTTCATGATTTTTGGATTTTTCTGAATTTTTATGGATTTTTATAAATTTGTATGGCTTAAAGGTGAAATTCTGATTCTGGAACGAGGGTTACAGTAGTACGACTGTCACTACAGTTGTACGACTGTAAAATGCAGTCGTGCGACTGTAGGCAACCCAGAATCAGGATTTCGCCAAAATTTTATTTGAATCAAAATGAAAGAAAGACAACTTGGAAATCAAGAACACTCGTACCAATGTATATATAGTCGTACGACTGTTCATCAAATCCAAGAACAGTCGTGCGACTGTTCTTGATTCCCAGAAATAGAAATGCAGAAATAAAGCAAAAACACACTAAAAAATCACAACCAGCACCCAGAAAGCAGGAAAAAGTGAAGGAAAAAAGAGTACCTACCTTTTAGAAGCTTATCCAAGTCGAAATTGACCCCTGGCGTCGCTCCAATCCACACGAATTTGCACTTTTCCTTTGAAATTGAGAGGGGAAGCTTTGTGTCCAAAGATCCAAAATGCTTAGGATTCTGATGATTTATGTCCGAGATTTTAATTTGTTTGTGAAATTAAGTGATTAACCTAAGAATTTCTACCAAATTTTAATCCTAATTCTGAGAATTAAAGAAAATAGAAGAGGAAAAGAAGGATTTGTGGGTTTTTTGGGTTTTCTTTCTTTTCCTTCTCTCTTTTCTCCTTTCTCTCTCTAATTCTTTCACTAGAATTCCAAAATTGACTTTTTCTCTCTCTCTTTCTCCTTTTCTACTCTGATTTTTCTGCTTGCTTGTCTTCAGACCGGAGCGATTAATGCTCCTCCACTTTTCTCTACTTTTCTGCTGCAGAGGTATGGGCTCCTGCAACTGCTCCGACATTACAGTCGCACGACTGTAAGGACAGTCGTACGACTCTTTTTTTTTTAAGTATAGAAAATTCTGGCGCTTACACCTCCTAGAATTGTTTACCTTTTTCTCTAAAATGCGCTTAATTTTCTCTATTAGAGATTTCGCTTACCAACTGATTTGTGGGTGATATGGTGTAGCAACTCTATAAGTGAATCCATAATTTTCAAGCAATCTTTCAAATTGAGCATTGCAAAAGTGTGTACCTTGATCGCTTATAATAGCTCTAGGCATGCCAAATTGAGTAAACATCTTTTTCAAAAATCTCACCATAACACGAACATTATTAGTAGGACTACCAATAGCCTCCACCCACTTACTTACATAATCATCGATAACCAAAATGTACTTATTCGCGTAAGAACTCGGAAAAGGTCCCATAACCCATGCATCAAAAATTTCACAAACAACTATGTTATGTAAGGGCATGGCATTTTTAGCAGAGATATTACCTATCTGTTGACATTCATTACATTGCATGACAAACCTATGACAGTCCTTGAAGATTGTTGGCTAATAAAAGTCACATTCCAACACTTTTGAGGCTATTCGGGTTGCACCAAAGTGACCTCTTGCTTCTTTGGTATGACACATATTCAAGACTGCTGGAACCTTGGCAAAACATCTACAGATAATTTGATCTGTAGACAATATAAAAAGAAAAGAGTCCTCCCAAAAATAATACTTAACATCTAAAAAGAATTTTTTTCCTTTGTTGAAAGGAAATGTTATGAGGTTTTATGTCACAAGCAAGGTAATTAGCAATATCAACAAACTGTGGGACAGAATGTACCAAATAAAGTCGCTCATCTGGAAATTAGTCCCTGATTTCAGATTGCATGTTAAGGTTGCTTGCTGGAATTCTGGATGGATGGTCAGCAGCCACATTTTTTGCAACTTTCTTGTCTTTTATTTCAAGATCAAACTCTTGTAATAAAAAGAGCCATCAAATAAGACAAAGTTTTACATCTTTCTTTGTAAGCAAGTACTTTAAGGCTGCATGATCAGTGAACACAATAACTTTGGACAGTACCAAGTAAGCTCGAAAGTTGTCAAATGCATACACTATCGCAAGCAACTCCTTTTCTTTCATAATGTAATTCTGCTAAGCTTGGGTAAGCGTCCTGCTTGCATAATGAGTTGGCTTGAAATGATTATCAATCCTTTGACCTAATACTACCCCAATACAATTATCACTTGCATCACACATAAGTTCGAAGGGAAGGTCCCATTTAGGAGCAATCAAGATAGGTGAATGGATTAATTGAACTTTAAATTCTTCAAATGCCTTCAAGCAATCTACATTCATTTTGAATTCAGCATCCTTATGCAAAAATGTTGTGAGTGCTTGAGCAATCTTGGAAAAATCTTTTATGAATCTCTTATAAAAACCGACATGTCCAAGAAAGCTTCGGATTTCCTTGACAGATGTAGGAGCAATAAGCTTCTCAATCACTTCAACTTTGGCTTTATCAACTTTAATACCCTTTTCTAAAATTTTATGGCCAATAACAATGCCTTTATTAACCATAAAATGACATTTCTCCCAATTTAAAACAAGATTTGTATCCTTGTAACATACTAGGATAACTTTCAAGTTACTTAGACAAGATTGAAGAGTCTTGCCATAAACCCAGAAGTCATCCATGAAGATTTCAATCGTCTTCTCCACCATATCATGGAAAATAGACATCATGCACCTTTGGAAGTGAAAGTTGTCTTCTCTTGATCTTGCGGGCAGATTAGAATTTGATTATACCCCGAGTAACCATCAAGAAAATAATAAAATGCATAGCCTAAAAGTCTTTCAAGCATTTGATCAATGAATGGAAGGGGAAAATGGTCTTTTCTTGTTGCATCATTGAGATTGCGGTAATCAATGCAAACTCACCATTCAGTGATTGTTCTTGTGGGAATGATTTCATTCTTCTCATTTTGAATCACAGTCATCCCACCCTTCTTGGGAACAACCTGAACTGGGCTAGTTCAGACACTATCTAAAATTGGATAAATGATTCTGGCGTCAAGCAGCTTGATTAATTCTTTCTTAACCACTTCCTTTATGTTTGGATTAAGTCTCCCCTGAGGTTGCATGATTGGTTTGTGATCTTCCTCTATCAAAATTTAATGTACACAGACAGAAGGCTAATCCCCTTTATATCTGAGATCATCCACGCCTTTGCTTCCTTATTCCTTCTAAAAATGTTAAGAAGTTAATCTTTTTGTTTTTGGCTTAAATGGGAAGATATTGTAATATGTTGGTTGCTGGGTGGATTTGGGAAAGCATATTCAAGATATGGAGGTAATGGTTTGAGTTCTAGAGTAGGTGGTTCATCAATTGATGGTTCTGGAGGTAGTGTAGGTGTATGGTTTAAGGGTTCCACAAAATGCCTGCTTGATGATGTTGCTGGACAGGTTGCTTCTCTTTGGATTTCTTCTCCCACAATCTCTTCATCATCGAATTCTTCTTCATCTACCTACACGAAAAATAGATTTGAGTTCAAAGCAGTAATATCCATGAAGTAACAAACATCATCACAAGAAGAAAGATGCTTCATTGCTTCATTGATTTTAAAAATGACTTCTTCATCATGAACTTTTAGAATTAATTTTCCATTATGCACATCTATAAGAGCACGACCAGTAGCAAGGAATTGTCTTCCTAAAATGATAGGCACATGAAAATCTTCTTCCATATCCATTACAAGGAAGTCCACAGATAAGATAAATGTTTCTACTTTGACTAAAACATCTTCCATAATTCCTCTAAGGTATTTTATGGATCTATCAGCAAGATGAATAGACACCCTAGTGGGTTGTGGTTCTCCTAATCCAAGTTTTTTTATATATGTAGTATGGTATAAGATTTATGCTAGCACCTAAATCACATAATGTATTATCTATAGTAAGATTGCCTATTAAACAAGCAATAGAAAAATTCCCTGGATCTTTTAATTTCTGAGGCAGAGGTTGTTTGCATTGGAGAACAAATTAGTAGTCTCGATTGAGCTACACCATAGCTATATTTTCTAATTTCTTTTTGTTACACAATAGTTCCTTTAAAAACTTCACACACATAAGTATTTGTGCAAGTGCATCTGCAAAATGAATGTTTATGCAAAGCTTCTTAAATACTTTAAGAAATTTATCAAATTGCTTAGCCATTTCATATTGCTTGGCTCTTTAAGGAAACGGTATCATTGGTTGGTACACTAGAATAGGTTATTGGGTTGGAACAGATTCAGTTGTAGCAACATCAACTACTATTGAAGGTTGCGTGTTTCTATTTGGTACAGACTGAGGTTGCTTACTTGCAACTATAGGTTGCTCTATTTCACCAATTAGAGTAGGTTGCTCGACCATCTATTTAGCTTGCATAACTGCACTAACAACATTATCAGCAATAACACTATTCATATAGTCAACAGCCTTACCACTCCTAAGCATGATTGCTTTGCATCCTCTCTTGGATTTGGCTCGGTATTACTTGGAATGATTCCTTTGCTTTTTGGAGTTATAATTGTAGTAAGTTGTAGAAATTTGGTCTCCATAGTTTTTTTATTGAAGCTTGAGTTTACTTCATAAATTGCATAACAAGCTCTTCCAAGTCAGGCTTCTTGGGTTCATATAAGGGTTCTACTTGCTGGAAATTTTGCTGAGTTTGTTGGAGTTGCTAGAAGTTGTTATGAGGTTGCTGAAATGGTGGTTGAGATTGCTTTCCAGGTTGCTGGTTCTATGAAAAATTGGGGTGATTATGCCTATGAGCGGATGATGTTTTTCGTTTCAGCCAAATGCGCCGAGAGGTAGACCGCTTTCAGGGGTTTTGGTTTTAATAGAAACCCAGCTTTTGGTTTTGGAAAGTTCCTTATTTATTTCATTAAAGAATCGAGACCTAAATCTTGAAAGAAAATGTAAAAGTCACCTCTTGGTTCAGCTCAACCGGGAAGTTAGAGCGTAGCTGAAGTGGATGAAGGCCGTTACACTTTCCAGAGATCTAAGTCCGAACAAGTCCCTTATTTCATGTCTAATAAAAATAAATAGCCAATGTTCATTGATAACATTTTATATTTCTAAGGTTGATTTTCCACTGATTTAATCTTGCGGCATACATATGGTAAAACCGATAAATAAATTAGTTATTTACAACCCAATCGAATAACAAAGCTATCCTAGGGGATACAATTATATAATTTGGGGATCGGGGTACAATAGCCTATTTTACACGAGTATCTAATGCGTTAAAATTAGAATGAAATAAATAAAAACAAATTAAATTATATTCCTGCAAAACAATGGTTAGCACAAATATATGCAACGAGTTGGACTCAAGTAGACAGAACGGGGAGATTAGTGATTTGGGACATGCATTTAGGGGGTAGTCGGGTACATTCGACTAGTTTGCCTCCACTAGACCTGGAAAACGGTTTTGAAACATTCATGTATTTTTGTTTCATGAGAAAATACATATTTGAAAATATTTTCTTTTACCAGTTTATTTCCATTTAGCATGTAAATGTGAGTCGGTTTTCGGGAAATTTGGATATTCGTCGTTGCATTATTTTAATCTCAACAACTTCAAAAATTAAATCTAAGGCCGTGAATGCATGAAATAAATTTATTTTGGATGATTTTGATGATTTTCTTATTTTTATGCATTTTCCATTATTTTTGTTCTTTTTTTTTAGAATTTTTATGAATTTTTCTGGTTTTCTGTTACTGACCAGAAACTACAGGCATACGCCCGTAATAACAATCGTACGCCCGTAATTACAGTCGTGTGACTATAATTATTGTCATGCAACTGTAATTCATTTCTGGTTAGAAAATGCTGAGGTGACTTAAATAGACAGGATTTAGAGTCATGGAATCCAAGTACATTCGTACGACTGTAAATACAATCATGCGACTATAATTACAAGAGTATGACTGTTTATGTATTTTGGTTTTAGGTGGATTTGATGCACGAAAAATGAACCAAAACAACAAGAAAATGAAGCAAAACACTAGTTTTCGGTATAGTTGCCCTTGTAGCGCAGATCCACCATTGATTTGACTAGGAAAAACACCTTGAATTAGCTTCGGATTGCCTCCTTTCCTTTGAATGTCAAGGTACAAAATATATGTCCAAAATCTCCAATAAGTCACGGATTGAGTATATTTAAGTCTCTAGAATTATCTGTGTGTGTTTGCCAAGTTTAACCTATGATTTCTACAAGTTTTAGCCTCATAAACACAAGAATCAAAAGAAATAGAGTAGAAGAAAGAGATATTTTTGATGTGTTTCTTCTCTTCTTTTCCCTTCTCTTCTCCTAATCCCTAGAGCTCTCTTCAACCCAAAGTTTTGATGTTTTCTAGTTCATCCCACTTCTCTCCTGCAATTATTTAGCTTAAATATGGGAGAAAAAGACAAGAAAACACCTCCAAAATTAGCCCATTCCTCTCCCAAGTGGGCTTGGTTGGAATGGCAGAAAATGGATCTATAGTCGTACGACTGTAATTACACTCGTACGACTGTAAAATTAGCTCATTGACTTTTATTTTTGGACTTTGATCGAGAATTTTAACTATAAGCATGGAAACCAAATTACAGTCGTACGACTGTTGTAGTTAATTTTCTCAATTTCCAATTTTTGAACCCCATTAGTTCATAAAAATCAAGTCTAGGAAAATTCATGTTTACAGGTTGCCCCTCTTGTAACTAAAGTTCAATTCTATGCATGGATTTAGGTACACGATAAAGAACACAGAGTCAATGGTGGTGTGTACATGTGTGGCTTGTGTATTTATTCTTTGATAATTGTGAAACAAAATCTTTGCCTCTTGGATCAAAGATAAATACGAGTGCGAGTTTCTTCACCTATCATGATAAAGGTACAATGGTCGTAAAAATTCACCATTGCAAGGGTTTAGTGAGACTTTTGTTAGTCAAGTGGTCCATATGCCTTTTGCAGAAGGAGGACGCCGGGGAAAAGGGATAAAATGACTTTTAGAGTCAGGCGGTCACATATGCCTTTCGCATAAGGAGGGCGCTAAGGATAAGGAGTCATGAGAGTTTTGGAGTCAAGTAGTCTATATGCCTTTTACATAAGGAGGACACTAGGGATAAGGGATAAAATGACTTTTGGAGTCAGGCGATTGCATATGCCTTTCGCATAAGGAGGGCACCAAGGGGTACTCGTGTTATACCCGTGGTTTACTGAGACTTTTGTAGTCAAGTGGTCCATATGCCTTTTGAATAAGGAGGACACCGAGGAAAAGGGATAAAATGACTTTTGGAGTTAGGCAGTTGCATATGCCTTTCACATAAGGAGGGCGCCAAGTGGTACTCACGTCATACCGTGGTTTAGTGAGACTTTTGGAGTTAAGCGGTCCATATGCCTTTCGTATAAGGAGGACGCCAGGGATAAGGGATAAAATGACTTTTGGAGTCAGGCTGTTGCATATGCCTTTTGCATAAGGAAGGCGCCAAGGATAAGGAGTCATGAGACTTTTTAAGTCAAGCAGTCCATATGCCTTTTGCATAAGGAAGATGCTGGGGATAAAGGATAAAATGACTTTTGGAGTCAGGCGGTCGCATATGCCTTTCACATAAGTAGGGCGCCAAGGATAAGGAGTTATTAGACTTTTGGAATCAAACGGTCCATACCTTTCGCTACCTCTGTTCACTGGAGAGGGCCCACTAGAAGCTAGCTTGGATAGCTACGTGAGGATCATGTCTAATCTAGAAATCGGGAAAATCCATCTGCTGAATCTATTCTTAACTAAATTGAAGGATGCTGCTGCTAAATGGTATTTGAAGACGCCAATCCATACCTGCTCCATGTGGGAAGATCTGTCTGAGGCATTTGTGAAGCAGTATGCCTATAATACTCAGGTAGAGACTACTCTGGAAGACCTAGAAAGGATTCGCTAAAAACCTAACGAGTCTTTCTCGGCATACTACAAGAGATGGATGGATGTCCAAGTACTGGTAGACAGGGCTCCAAAGCTAGAATCCCTCATTGTGAAGTTGGTTGATGGCAGTTTGGCCCTCTATAAAGAGAAGATGAAGCTGGAGAGGTTCCACTCTTTTAACAATGTGGTTGAATTTGCTAAGCGCATCGAGAGGTACGAAGAGGAGGACTAAAGGAATTAACAGAGCATGGTACCTATCGAAGTGGTCGGGGGTATTCACCGGGTTATAAGAGTAGTAGTTCCACAACTACATCAACTGGGTCTAATTCAAAAGCGGCACAGGTGTAAGAAGTAGGTGTGGCCACGGTGACACAAGGTAGACAATCAGTAACCCCTCAAAGGCTCACTAACCTGTGGGCAGAACCTTTACCTCGCATCTTTGCCAAGTGTAGGAAAGCTGGTTTACTTTAGAGTTTGAAGCCTTATGTTCCTCCAACTGAGTCAGAGAAAGACAATTTCTGCACCTACCATTTGACAGCAAGTCATCGCACAGGCGGATGCATTAGTTTGATAAGAGCCATTCAACGGCTAATTGCTGAGGGGAAAATTGTAGAACCCTCTTTGAAGCCCAGTGCCTAACTTCAGAGGCCAGGTCAATATGGTTCAATCCACAATGCCAACCAACTGTGTGTTCACTCAGATTATCAAAGCTAATCCGAGTGTGTAAGTGGTTATAGCCAAAGAAGAAGAAGAAAAGGTAGAAGAAGCTGAAGAACAGACATCTGTAGTAAAGAATGAGCAAGGTCCAATCAATCTAGCCGACATTGAATTAGATGGTGATGATGAAGACTTTGAGTTTGAAGAGCCAAAGATCGTGTTCCCGATTGAGACAAGAAGATGAACGATGATCACAAAGGATGGTCCCGTTATGCACATCACTAGAAGCGGTAGGGTTTATCAATCTACTAACATGGCTCCTCAAGCAACGCTAAAAAGAAGTAACCCATCTGGGGGCGATGGCACTGCTAACCATATGCCGAGGAACAAAGAGGATAATGTTATGGTCGAACAGCTGAAGAGAACACCAGCCCGAGCTAGTATCTGGCATCTCCGCATGGAATCTAAAGCACCGTGAGGCAGTGGTGAAACAGGTCATGGAAATGGATGCTAATCCTATAATGTCTCCTGATGAAGTGTGCACCATGATAAGGGGGTTGACCTAAAAGCTAATCAGGCCCCAGAAATCAGTTTTGGAGTGTCTGACTTACCGCTGTAGGGCGTGAACCACAACCGGGCTTTATACTTAAAAGTGGAAATCATGGACAGGGTGATGCCTTGCGTGATGGTCGATGATGGCTCGGCTTTGAACATCTTCCCTTCCAAAATCCTGTCGTACCTAGGGATTAGCATAGAAGCACTTTGTTGGTCTAGCACAATGATCAAAGCATATGACGACAGTAAGAAGACTGTGATCAGAACATTTGAAACCAAAGTCAGTGTAGGGGAGATCAAGTCAAAGGTGCTATTCATAGTCATTGACATCCCTGTCACGTTCTCTCTACTTCTCAGAAGGCCGTGGTTCCATGTCTTAGGAAGGGTGCCTTCAACCCTGCACCAGAAGGTGAAGTTCCTAATCAGAGGAAAGGTCGTAACAGTTGAAGCTGATGAGCCATCTGTGTTAGCTGCTTTGAATGCTGTAGAGCAGCTAATGACTAGATTCCAGATAGTAGTGATTTCAGAAGAGAATAAGAACGAGCCAAAGTTTCCAAAGTGGATCCACAAATACTTCGCCAAGCAAAAGTTTGAACCTGGTAAGGGATTAGGGGCAAGGCAGCAAGGCATTCCCAAGTTCAATATTAAGGCTGGCAAACACCGTCAGCATAGGCTCGGTTACCGTAAAGAAGAGAGTAAACCAAACAAGAAGTATGTGAATTTGGTTGATACTTTCGTACGTGCAACAGAATAAGTGTACAAGGGAACCCCCGAACCAGTGACAGTTGAGGGAGGCCAGCTCCCTGGATTTGAGATCTTCTCGAATGTTGTTGACTTTAGTAAATATGGAGTCGAGCAAGTTATGAATATGTTGCACACTGGGACTGAAGACGAAGGGAAGAAGGTTCTAAAGATTAAGAAGATGTAGTTGATCAGGTAAAATTTGAATTCAAAAACAAAGGTGAATCAGCTGAAAAATCTGATCCAGAAAATGGAGAGGTTGAAGCAGCCATTGAAGCCCTCAATAAAGCACTATCTGTTTTAATGAAGTCAAATATGGGTTCTGGTAAAAAGACGGCACCCGTGGTGAAGACTCAGTAGGAGCTGATGAGTGAAGCTGTGAAAGAGCTGGCCAAGCTGATGATGGCGGGAAAGGCGAAGGCGATGGAAGAAGAGCCGTCCTCCGACCAGAAAGAGCCCTTGAGGGTGATCTGGGGGACCTATTTGAAGAGGTTGATGATGCTGCAATAGGAAAAGACCCTCCGCATGTGAAGGATGACAATTATTTCAATGTATCTATTTCTTCTGTTTATGATGTGAATAATTCAACCTATAAGGCACTCAATGCAATGAAATCCAATTTTGCTCACTTGTGTGATGTTTTTCCGGATGGAACTGTGCATACATACAAACATTCATTTAGTGTCTTTAGCATACATGATGCATCATTGCATGAAATGAATCTAGGGACAGATGATGATCCGAAAATGGTATCCGTCTCGAAAGACCTCACGCCTGATGAGAGGAAAGGAATTGTAAAGGTACTGCTAAAGCACGTAAAAGCCTTCGCCTGGTCCTACGACGACATGCCTAGGGTTGACAGAGAGATTGTAGAACATAGGATTCCTATAGATCCGAAAATGAAACCTGTCAAGCAGAAGCTCAGAAGACTCAGACCAAAATGGGACGAAAAATTCAAAGAAGAGGTAGCCAAACAGATAAAGGCTAAATTCTTGGAATAGTGAAATACCCAGAATGGTTGGCCAACATCGTACCGATTGCAAAGAAAGACGGCCGAGTCAGAGTTTGTATGGACTATAGGGATCTGAACAAGGCATCGGCCAAGGATGACTTCCTACTACCACATATTGATATCTTGATTAACAATGCCGTTATGATAGCAATGTATTCATTCATGGATGGATTCTCAGGATATAATCAGATTCTGATGAACATCATTGACAAAGTAAAGACAGCCTTTATTACAGAGTAGGGAGTCTATTGCTACAGAGTTATGCTATTTGGCTTGAAGAACACTGAGGCAACTTATCAGCGAGCAGTCACTGCACTCTACATGATATGATCCATAAGGAGGTCGAAGTTTATACAGACAACATGCTAAGTAAATCGATGACCCCGGGAAGAGCATTCTGCTAGCCTAGATAGATTCCTAACTAGAATTGAAAAGTACAATCTTTGTATAAATCCCAAGAAGTGTGTGTTTGGAGTAACTTTAGGAAAACTTCTCGTTCATGTGGTCAGTCAGAGAGGAATTGAAATGGATCCAGACAAAATCAAGGCCATCAGAGATATACCTGCACCAAAGACAGAAAAGGAAGTGAGGTCTTTTCTAGGGTCATTGCAGTATGTCAGTCGGTTCATCGTGAGACTAACAACAGTTTGTGAGCCCATCTTCAAACTCCTGAAGAAGAATCAGCCAGTGGAGTGGAATGAACAATGCCAATTGGCCTTTGATAGGATCAAAGCTTACTTGATGAATGCACCAGTTCTTAAGCCTCTAATGCCGAATAAGCCTTTGATCTTGTACTTTGCCATCGAAGACACTTCAGTAGGGGCAATGCTGGTACAAGAACAAAAAGACAGGCGTGAACATGTAATCTACTGCTTGAGTAATCTACTGCTTGAGTAAGAAACTGCTTGACTACGAGACCAGATATACCATGGTAGAGAAGACTTGCACTGCTATGGTGTGGCTGACTAAGAAGTTGAGGCATTACTTCCAGTCATATAAGGTTCGAGTAGTGGCTAAGGTTGACCCAATGAAGTACTTATGCCAAACTCCTGCATTGGCCGGAGAACTATTAAGGTGGTTACTCTTGTGATCAGAATTTGATATTGAGTATGTAACCAGGAAGACGATAAAGGGAAGAGCTGTAGCAGAATTCCTAGCCAACCAGCCTCTAAAATCATAATATGTAGAGAATTTAGAATTTCCAGATGAATAGTTGGCAATGGTGGAGGTAGGACCTAACAGATGGGTGATGTATTTTGATGGGGCTGTGAACAAACATGGTACAGGCTTGGGACTAATTATCGGTACTTGATAGAGAAAGCATCCCTCTGGCGAAACGCCTTGAGTTCTCAGTGACTAATAATGGGGCAGAATATGAAGCTTGCCTTTCCGGAATTAATGCCTTAATCACACTAGGGGCACCTGAAGTGTTAGTTATCGGAGACTCAGCTTTGGTAATTTGACATATTACCAGGGATTGGGAGATAAAAGAAGAATTACTCCAGCCGTATCTCAAGCTGGTTTGGAGAAAGTGAGAATATTTAGGCAGTGTGAATTCAGACATGTCTTAAGAGAAGAGAATCAGATGGCCGATTCCTTAGCTACACTCTCATCAATGTGGGAAGAACCCTGAAAGCATCCGATACAGCTAGTGATTCTAGAAACTGCACAGAACCCTTGTTACCCATCAGTCAACGTTGTAGCAATAATGGAAGAATGTCCTTGGTATCATGACATTTTGCAATTCATTCAGAATGGGAAATACCCTGAAGATGCTAGCGGAGCAGATAAGATCTCTCTTCCGAAGTTGGCAACATAATTCAGAATATTTGAGAATCAGCTTTTTAAGAGAATCGCCAATGGTTTGCTCCGGAAATGTTTGACAGAAAAAGAAGCAAAAAAGGTCATGAGACAGATCCATGCGGGAACCTACGGACTACACATGAATGGGTTAGCCTTGGCCAATAAAGTGTTGAGGCAAGCCTAATTTTGGCTTACCTTACAAGCTGATTGTATCGAAGAAGTGAAAAGATACCACGAATGCCAAGTGTACAGAGATCTCAATCATCTCTCTCCACTCGAACTTCAGATATCATCGACTCCATGGCCATTTTTTGCTTGGGGGAATAGACATCATTGGAGAAATAAGGCCAGTTGCATCGAATGGGCACCGCTTCGTAGTCGTGGTTGTTGACTACTTCTCAAAATGGGTAGAAGTATAATCATTCACGAATGTTACAGCTAAGAAAATGACCAAGTTCATCGAAAAGAACATCTTTGAGCGGTATGGAATCCGGCATCATGTCGTGAGAGATAATGGAGTACAATTTCTAGGGGTAACAGCACAGTTGTTCCAAGAAAAGGGAGTTGAACATCATAGATCATCTCCACATCGCTCGTAAGCCAATAGAGCAGTAGAAACAGCAAATCAGTGCATTAAAAGAATTCTTTCAAAAATGGTAGTCACCTACAGGGATTGGGCCGACATGTTGCCATTTGCCTTATTAGATACAGAACAAGTGTCAGAACTCCTACTTGAGAGATACCATACTCATTGGTCTATGGGATTGAAGCTGTCTTACCAGTGGAAACCGAGATTATTTCATTGAGGGTAGTCATGGAGGCGTAGTTGCTGAAATCTGAATAGGTTCAGTCGAGATATGAGTAGTTGGCATTGATCGACGAGAAGTGTCTTCGGGCTTTAGATCATTTATAGATGTACCAGCAGCGAATGGCCAGGGCTTATAACAGTGAAGGCCATCATTAGAAACACCCGCTCAAAGCCGAGGATTTGGTACACAAACAAATGAAACAGACCAATACGGATGTGTGGGGGAAGTTCAAGCCTAACTAGGAAGGTCCTTACGTGGTCAAAAGGGTACTTTCAAAAGGTGCTGTAAAGATCATGGATATGGGTGGAAATGAATTTGTCAACCCCATCAATCAAGACAAGCACAGGCGATACTATGTGTAAAAAAAAAAATTCCAATGTAGAAAACCGAAAAGGTGGTCCATGCAAAAATTAGGACAGTCCGATGGATCAAAAACCGAAGAGGCGGTCCATGCAAAAAGTTAGGACAGAGAGGTGAGCACCACCAGTGGAAAAATCTATGAAGACCCCTTGGTGGCAGTCGTGGACTCGGTTGAGACGGATACCATTACTGATTCTGTTCTCAGCTTCATTTCATCCTTGATGTGCATTGTGCTAAAACATTATTAATGAATGAATAAGTGAATGCTTTGTTCTATCCGGTTGAATGTCTTGAGTTTACTCGAAATTGAGTTCGTATTATACATATATGGTTGTGCACATTTTCTGTTTGCATGCATCTCATCTCCAAAAAAAAAATATCCGATAGGCTGAAAACCTGAAAAGGTGGTCTATGCAAAAATTAGGATACAAATAAAAGCCTACTGAATCGAAAACCCGAAAGGGTAGTTCAGGCAAAAGTTAAGATAGTCTGATAGGCCAAAAACCGTAAAGCGCGGTCTATGCAAAAGTTTAGGCACAAAACAAAAACACAAGTCACACAACAGCAGGTTCAGGCAGTCCTAACTCCCTGTAACCCGAGACATCTCAAGGTCAGTGCCTTGCGTTCATGGCCGATATACCGAGACAAAATGAGCAGAAATGGGCCCACGCATGGGCAATACAAGCAAAGTAGCAGGATAAGCCCATATACAGGCTAGATTGTCAAAGAAGTAAAAGAAAGGTCTAGGATTGTGCCCCGTTACCCTGACCATCCTCCTGGTTCTCACCTCTGGTGTCCTCATAATAAGCAAGCCACCCCTCCAGTGGGTTCGTACACATCTGAAAGGCCTAGTTCATGAACTCTAGACCCGTAGCTGGGCCGACTCGCTACACTGAACGGCAGATGCAGACTGCACCAAAACCAACAATAGAAACATCATGTCATATACATGCATGCCCTCGAAACATACACACACACATGCATACACGTATCAATGCTAAATCAAGTATGGGCACTTACTATCGTCATTGGGCTGTCCCGAATCATGAGCACTCTGAAAGCGGAAACGGCCTGATACTGGGGCATCCCCTACGCTATAACATGTAAATCAGAGCTGTACATATCTAAATCTCAGGTAAGAGAATCTTTTTAATTCTCATAATTTCCATTTATGCCAATATAATCCTGGGAAGGGTACTCTTTGGTTTTTACAAGTATCTAGGGGCAAAATAATCAAGCCGTACTTATTCTTGATCTAAGGGGCAAAAATTTTTGTTTCCAAAATTATCGATCAAGGAATAACTACGCAATCTCAATATCAGAATTAGCACCCCTTTGGGCCAATATCAGAATCGATGTCCCTTTGGGCCAATATCAGAATCAGTGCCCCATTAGGCCAGTATTAGAATCGATGCCCCTTTGGGCCAACATCAGAATCGATGCCCCTTTGGGCCAGTATCAGAATCGACGCTCCTTTGCACCAGTAGCAGAATCGATGCCCCTTTGGGCCAGTATCAGAATCGATGCCCCTTTGGGGCAATATCAAAATCGACGCCCTATGGGGCAATATCAAAATCGGTGCCCTTTTAGGCCAAGATCAAAATCAGCCCCCATTTGGGCCAATATCAGAATTGGCACCCCTTTGGGCCAGTATCATAATCGGCACCCCTTTGGGCCAGTATCAGAATCGGCACCCCTTTGGGCCAGTATCAGAATCGGCACTTTTGGGCTAATATCAGAATTAGCACCTATTTGGACCAATATCAGATCGATGCCTTTTTGGGCCAATATCAGAATCGGTGCCGCTTTGGGCCAATATCAGAATCAGCGCCCATTTGGGCCAATATCAATTGACGCTCTTTAGGCCAAAATCAGAATTGGTGCACCTTTGGGCCAATATCATAATCGACACCCCTTTGGGCCAATATCAAAATCAGTGCCCCTTTGGGCCAATATCAAAATCAACACCCCTTTGGGTCAACTTCAGGATTGGCGCCCCTTTGGGCCAACTTCAGAACCAAAGCTTTTAGAGCCAATGTCCCCAGCTAGATGTTACACCTGGTTTCTTCAGCGAACCAAGACATCAGGTATGTTTTCTTTTCTTTTCTCACTGTGCTCTCTATCGTGAGACTAAACTCGATCCTTGCACAATAGCCTGATTATGTCAACTTTGATCCCGCGAGGGGCAGCCTGTGAGCACGGGTTTTTTCCAACCTTTATAATGAGAATCCTATGTCACCTGTTAAGCGGACGAACATGAATTAGACTTGAGAAGGAGCGGGATGTCACCTGGAATGTCTCAAACGCTCCGAAAACCAAATAGTCCTCAATCCAAAACCCCGAGATAGGTCCTTTGAGTGATTAGAGGGCTTAGAGGTGAGTGTGGGATTTAGGAGAATCTGTCACAGCTCTGATTAGAGGTGCACGGCTGTAGTTTCAAAACTACAGCCATACGGCTGTAATTCCAGAGCCGCACGGCTGTAATCTTATAGCTGCTGCATTGCGGCTCTATCGAGTGAGCAGAATTTTTCCTAAATAACCAAAATCGGTCTTTGACAGGAATTGATTTCTTAATTAGCAGCGATTTCTCAGGATTATTTAAGGTTCAATATCAGAAAAGAGATACAACATAACAAAAAAAAAGACAGAAAGATCAATAGGGAGAAATCATTCTAAGAGATTAAAAACCAAAAACAGTGAAAGTAAGAGAACAAGACCATAACTAAAAACACATAACAACAGACTTGGAAAACATAGAGGGTGAGGGTTTCCAGTGACTTTCATTCATTCGGGTCTATTCTCGGGTTGTAATAGGATCAATTCGGGACGCATACTTGAGGATTTCGGGGTGTTCACGGGATTCTAAGTGCATTCCGACTTCTCAATCCACTTCTAGACATCAAACACGCTGGAACATCAACCAGGTAAACTCTGAGAGGCCTTAAACTTGTATTTGTTTGATTTGTGTTGTGATTTTTCTATATTCTGTAAAAATCCAGAAACTGGTTGTTTGATT
Source organism: Euphorbia tirucalli (assembly GCA_039660915.1). NCBI lineage: Eukaryota > Viridiplantae > Streptophyta > Magnoliopsida > Malpighiales > Euphorbiaceae > Euphorbia > Euphorbia tirucalli. The sequence continues at coordinate 24,698,934 of CM077637.1, read as the reverse complement.
ACAGTCGTGTGGCTCTAACTAGAGCCGAGCGGCTGTAATCCTTTAGAACAGAGCTGAGTGGATGTAATACTATAGGTTCACGGCTATGTTCTTTAGGGCAGAAACCTGAAAAACCTTAAAATCAATCATAAGCAACCAGAATTCATTTTGTTCACTCTGTTATGATTTATTTCGGTCCAATCACATCCGTTATACTCAGAATCATGGTTTTCGGTTTTCCTAGAACGAGATGTGAGTTTTTCGATTTCTTTGATTTTGATTTTTGAAATCCAGGGTTGTTTAATCCGAATCGGGTCCACTATCCAGCTTTAGCGGACCCCCAGGTTCTTCAAAGTCATTAGGAATCATTGAAAAAGATCAAAACAGTGATTTTCAAAACAGAGAAAACCAATTTTGGGTTCTGGATACTACAGACGTACGGCTGTAGTGCTACAACCGCACAGCTGTAGTTCTATAGCCGTGCGGCTTTAACTGAGCTGCACGGTTGTGGTTTCTACAAAGAGGTAGAATCACGAGATGACTCACACGGACGTCATCGCGTGATGCTGTCATCATAATCAAATCATTTTTGGTCTGTTTACTGCTTTTGGACCTTAGATGGATGTTTGGAATTAGGAAACCCCCACAAACGGAACTCTGAGTTTTGGGATAACCGACCAAGTAAATGGAGAAATTTGCATGTATTTTAGCCAAATTGTTTTCAAAAAAATGTTTTCAAGCGCAAAAACCTACAGGGCGTTTCTAAAAAAAACTATTTTCCAAGTCTAACCGAGCAAGTCGCCCGGACTTCTCGGTTATCCCCTAAATGCATGTTCCCACTTCCTGAAAATCCCCTTTCTGTCCTGTATGAGTCCCATTTGTGTTTGTAATATAACTGTGCTAACTAATCTATCTTACAGCTTTTATTTTTCTTTATTTTTATTTTGGATGTATTTTATAGATTAATCGTGTATTCTAGGCGGTTGTACTTTTTTCGATCTTCGTGTATCTAGGCGACTGTATTGGTGAGGATGATAGTTTTTTCTCTTTTTGGGTTGTAATAAGTGGCCTCTATTCCTTTTTGGTTTGGTTTTGATGTATGGTTTATATTTCTGCACTTTAATTTTATGCAATTTGTTTATGTCATTTGAATGAGCATGGGCTAAATAATACAAGATAAAATGGGTAGAGAATTAAGTGAGTAAAATATTGTCATATGCACTTATAAATGAATACAAGCTTAAGGTTGAATAGGTAAGTTGCCCAAACCCTAAATCTCTGGATTAGGTACAGTAGTCTACGCTCGGTAGGGAGTTGTACAGGAATTTCCCGGATGAGCTGATCCGAGTAACGACTCTGTCACTGATCTTGAAATTTAGGTGTCGAGGTCTTTAAGTTAATAAAAAGGGATTTTCTAAAATTCAAAACCAGTCTTCTCAAAACTCACATTTAAAGGAAAGGTTTTCTACGAAATGATTTCCAAACAAATCAATGGTTTTCCTAAGCAAGATACAAACCCGTTTTCAAAACATAAAACAATCCAAAGACGCTTTTCTTTTTTCCCTAGTTCACTTCACTGCGTTCTGATTAAAAGGTTGTCCGCTCACAGGAGTTCCATTTGGTACACAAAGTAGCATAGTGGAAAAGTCAGCGACAATTGAGATGGACAATTTTGCCTTTTTAGGACTTCATGATCACTACAGCTGCAAAAGGAAAGCAGATTTGCCTACATGTTCAAATTCATTAAATCCTTAAGAAAAATATAAGCTCTTCAATGATATTGTTTAGAAGATTTCGATAGTAAAGATGATGATAACTTCGAAGAATCGAAACCCGAAACTAAGACTGACTATGATAGCGTTGATTATTTAAGTGATGATCCAATTAAAGATTCCAATGCTAATGAGGTTAATGAAGATCCTGCCATGACATTTGATGAGGTAATATTCTTTATTTTTCTAGTATATCACATTTATTTTCTTTGCATTTATGGGTTATTGAGTTCTTATTATTTCAGATGCACTCATCGGTCAGATTTTTTTCTTAAACTCGGATGGATACTTACTAAATCACTAAATTTTATACAAAATTGATCCTTTTTTACAAGGCAACTGAGGACAGAAGCCATGATCCACCTCTTGTCATGGTTGATGAGGGAGTCCATGATCCATATATTGATGTAGTTGAGGAGGAAAGCAGTGGTGATAATGTCAATGAAGAGCTTTTGAAGAAAATAATACAAAATCAGGAGGAATTTAGCAAACAAATGTCTAGAAGACATTGTGCATAATCAAATTTAGAAGTTGGGCAATGTTTTATAGATTCCAAAGAGTTCATAATGGTTGTTTTTGCTTATGCTGTAGCTAGTGGAACCCTATAATTGGTAAAAAAGAGTGATAAGACCCCGTGTGAGGTATAAGTGTGCTGCTAAAAGTTGCAATTTTCATGTGCTTACCTCTAAATATGGAACCAATGATGGGTTAATCATTAAGAAAATGAGGCCAAACTACACATGTACTAGAAAATTTGTCAACCCCCAAGCAACAACAAAATTTATAGCAAACTACTACAAAATTGTTCTTTAGGGAAAAGATTATAGAATAGCTGATATGAAGGAGCATTGTATGACATATTTGAAGCTTGATGTCAAAGAAAGTATGTGCCAACAAGCAAAGAGAAAGATTATAAAGGAGCTAGATGGGGGATACTAAGAAGAATATTCTTCACTTGAAGGATATGCTAAATATTTTGGTGAATGTTCATATGTTTTTATGCTTGCAAAAGTGGATGGTTAGAAGGGTGTCGTCCGATAATTAGTATCGATGGGACCTTTTTAAAAGACATTTGCAAGGGACAATTGTATGTTGTGATAGGACACGATGCAAATAATAAGTTTTACCCCCATTGCATGGGTTGTTGTTAACAAAGAGAACAAGTGCAACTAGTGGTTCATGTGGAGACTCCGTAAATAACTCAAACTAGGAGCTAGAGAAAAGATAACAGTTATTTCAGACATGCAAAAGTTAATAATCAATGCCTTATTCATTTATTTAGTAGTTTATTAGTATTCATTGGTATATGAAATTAGTTATGATTAAAGTACATTTATCGTTTTTTGTTTGGCATATGATAAGTTACAATGTTGATTCTAAATTTGTAGCGACTGCTACATGTTGTTTAGTCCCAACTCCCTAGGGTCGAACACAGATGGTGTGTGTAAGCACCGGAATTTTTTGCCCTAAAAAAACGCAGGTGTCACATAACTGTAAATTACAATCGTGCGACTGTAATTAAAAAAATCCAGTCGTATGACTGTACGATCAGAGCAGGTGCAGAACACCATGCCCATGACATAAGGAAAGAGAGAGGAAAAGATGGGTATTAATTGCCCGGATTCTGGTGAAGAAAATCAGTAATAAGAGGAGAAAGAGAAGAGAAGTTAAGGGACTTTTGGCTCCAAGCTTAAGGAACCAGAGACAAAAGAAATTTGAGAGAGAAAAGAGAGGAAAAGGAGGAAGAAAGAAATTCACAAAAACTCAAGGTTTCCTTCTTCTTTTTTCTTTTGATTCTTGAGTATTAATGTCTAAAACCCGATAGAAATCATAGGTTAACGACTTAACACTTAAACTCAATCAATTTCGGACTCTAATTTCACTCAAATCCGTGGCATTTTGGAGATTTTGGACCAAACTTCTCAACCCCAACTTAAGGAGAGAAGAAGCAATTTGGTGTGGATTGGAGCGATGCCAGGGGTCAATCCTACGGTGGATCAGCGCCTAAGAGGTAAACACACTTCATTCCCTCTTTTTCTCATACTTTCTGGGTGATTTGGTGTCTTTTTGTGCATTTTATTTCATTTTCTACGTTTTCTGCTTCTGGAAATCAAGAACAGTCGTGCGATTGTTCTTGAGTTGATGAAAATTCGTATGACTGTAAATACAGTTGTACGCGTGTTCTTGGTTTCCAGATTGTTTTCTTTCAGTTTTGTTTTGAATAAATTTTTGCGAGATTCTGAAGTTGGAACGATTTACAGTAGCATGACGTAATTACAGTCGTACGACCGTAGTTACAATCGCACGACTGTAATGACCGTTTAAAATCAGAATTTCCATTTTAATCCATAAAAATTTCTAAAAATCCATAAAAATTCAGAAAATCAGAAAATCACCAAAAATGAATTTTGTTGTGTACATTCACGACCTTATATTTAATTTCCAGTGAGATTGCATTTAGAACAATACCACGACGGAGACCCGATTCTCCCGAAAACCGACCCACCTCACATGTTAAAATTAATTAAACCGCCAAAAATGTTTTCAAAACGATTTTCTCACAAAATCAAAATACAGGGATGTTTCAAAATGTTTTCCAGGTCTAACCGGGCTGGCTTGCTGAGCCAACCCGGTTATCCCCCCTAAATGCCTGCCCCTAAATTCTAATTTCCCAATTCTATCCTATTTGAGTCCAACTCGTGGCGTGCCGTATATCGTGCTAACCATTTGTTTTGCAGCTTTTTATTTTTATTTTTGATGTAGTTAATAGATGTATCCATGTATCCTAGGCGATTGTATTTTTAGATAAATCGTGTATTTTAGGCGGTTGTAAAGTGAGGACGAGAGTTTTTATTTTTTATTCAATTTGGTTGTATAATCGGCCTTTATTATTTTTTGTATATTTTAAATGTATGATTTAATTTTCCGCAATTAATTTCTTGCATTTTGCTTTAGCATCGGTTAATTAAAATAAACAAATTGGAGTTAGAGAAAGATAATAAAGCAAATTAAATATGGTAATATAAACTGTAAAGTGAAAGCAAGCTAGAGGTTAAGTAAGTTACTTGCCTGAACCCTAAATCTCTGGATTAGGTACAGCAGTCTGTCCTCGGTAGGGAGCTGTACCGGAATTCCTGGATGAGCTGATCCGGGTGGTGACTCTGTCACTGATCTCGGGATTGAAGTTTCGAGGTCTTTAAGTTAAAAACGGGAAAATGTTTTCTACAAAAGAATTTCCAAGTTAAATCCATAATTTTCTAACTTAAGATAAACAAAACCCGTTTTCCAAAATAATCTATAATAATCATCATCTTCCCCGGTCCGCTTCGCCGCGTCCCGTTTTTTAACAGGTCGTTCGCTCACAGTGTGCAAGACATGTTCTTATTAATCGGCAATTGAAATTTCTAGGGAAGGAGTTACAAAAAAATGTTTTGGAATTGTGCATGGAGTACATTTGAACAAGAGTTAAAATATAATTTGGAGAAGCTAGGGGAAGTTAATAAGAAAGCAGCTGAGTACCTGTGAGCGAACGACCTTTCATGCGAAAGAGGAATGCGGTGAAACGAACTGGGGAAAAAGAAGTGTGCTTTGCTTGTTTGATATTTGTTTTGAAAATAGGTTTGTATTTTGTTTAGGAAAACCATTAATTCATTTGGAAATCCTTTTGTAGAAAACCTTTTCTTGGAATATGAGTTTTTGGGAAAACTGGTTTTGCATTTTAGAAAGTCCCGTTTTACTAACTTAAAGACCTCGAAACCTAAATTTCAAGATCAGTGACAGAGTCGCCACCCGAATCAACTCATCTGGGAAATTTCGGTACAGCTCCCTACCGAGCATAGACTGCTGTACCTAATCTAGAGATTCAGGGTTCAGGCAACTTACCTATTCAACCTCAAGCTTGCATTCATTTACAAGTGCATATAACAATATTTTACTCACTTAATTCTTTACCCGTTTTATCATTTGTTATTATCCCATGCTCATTCAAATGACACAAATAAATAGTATAAAATAAAGTGCAGAAAAATAAACCATACATCCAAAATAAACCAAAAGGAAATAGAGGCCGCTTATTACAACCCAAAAAAGAAAAAGCTCTCATCCTCACCAATACAATCACCTAGATACACAAATATCTAAAAAAATTACAATCACCTAGGATACAAAAGTTGATCTATAAAATACATCCAAAATGATTAATAAAAAATAAAAGCTGCAAAACAAATTGGTTAGCACAATTATATTACAAGCATAAGTAGGACTCACATAGGATAGAATGGGATTTCAGGAAGTGGGAGCATGCATTTAGGGGATAACCGAGAAGTCCGGGCGACTTACTCGGTTAGACCTAGAAAACCATTTTTGAAACACCCTGTAGGTTTTGTGATTGAAAACATTTTGGAAAACGGTTTGGCTCAATACATGCAAATTTCTCCATTTAGTGAGTCGGTTATCCCGGAACTCGTGGTTCCATTCGTGGGGTTTTCCTAGTTCCAAGCATCCATCTAAGGCCCAAAACAGCAAACATTCCAAAAACAGTTTGATTATGAAGACAGCATCACGCGACGATGTCCGTGGGAGTCATCCCATGATTCTGCCTCTTTCCTATAACTACAGCCATGCGGTTATATTCTGATGAACTACAGTCGTGTGACTGTATCCGAGAACTACAGTCGTGTGACTCAAGTTAGAGTCGCACGACTATAGTGTTATACTCGCATGACTATAGTGAACAGTACCCGATAGTGGTTTTCTTTGTTTTGTAAAATCACTTGTTTCAATCGATTTTGATGATTTTTAGAGATTCTGGAAATTTGAGGGTCCATTAACACTGGACCGAGGATCCGATTATGGATCTAATAACCGTGAATTTTAAGAATAGAAACCAACAAAACCCTAAATCTTACATCCGTATTATTGGAAATCCAAAAACCACGATTTTAGGGCATAAAGATGTGATTTGACCGAATTAAATCATGAAAAATCACTTAGAATGGGAAAACTGGCCGTATTCGGTCATTTTGGGCTTCTCGGGTTTCTGCCCAGAAGAATACAGTCATATGACTGTAGTATACAGTCGGATGGCTGTATTCCAGACAAATACAGTTGTGCGACTGTAACTAGAGTCGTGCGAGACAGTTTTTTGGATAATCATTTAAACACAAAAACGCAACCACAAATCAACATGAATCGAGTTATAAGGCCTTTTAGAGTTTACCTCTTTTACGTTCCAGTATGTTTGAAGACCGGAATTGGATTTGGATGCTGGAATCCACCTAGAACCTCCAAACATCCCGAAATCCTCGAACACGCGTCCTGAATTGATCCGAACAACCCGAAAACTATTTGAACTAGTGATGCGCAACTGGGAACTCTCACACTATGTGTTTCTGGTCTACATTCTCTTTATGTTTTTTTAATTTTTCTTAGTTTTCTCTCATTTTCTCTCTCTAAACCTTGTTTTTTGTCTCACTAGAATGATCTCCTTTCCAAAAATCCCTATTGTTCTCTGTTATTTTTTTCTCCTTTTTTTGTGTTATTGTGTGCTATGATGTTCAAAGACCTAGAGAATCCCAGATAATTTTCATAAATTAAGAAATCTATCCCCTGTCAAAGACTGATTCCGCTATTTAGGAAGAATTATGTTTGCTCCTAAGAGTCGTGCGACTATAAGATTACAGCCGTGCAACTCTGAAATTATACCTGTGCAGTTGTAGTTTTGGAAACTACAGCCGTGCAACTCTAATCAGAGTCGTGACGGATTCTCCTAAATCCTACACTCACTTTTAAGCCCTTTAATCACTCGAAGGACCTTTCTCGAGGTTCCGGATCGAGAACTGTTCGGTTCTCAGAGAATTTGAGACATTCCAGGTGACATCCCACTCATTCTCAAATCCAATCCATATTTGTCTATTTAACAGGTAACACCGGATTCTCATCACAGAGGTCGGGAAAACCCGTGCTCATAGGCTGCCCCTCGAGGGACCAAAGTCGACATAATAAGGCTATTGTGCTAGGATAGAGTTTGGTCTCGCGATAGAGCGCGATGAGAATAGGAAAGAAAACATACCTGACACCTTGGTTTGTTGAGTAAGTCAGGCGCAACATCTTGCTGGGGACATTGGCTTTGATTCTGTAGTTGGCTCTAGGAGCTTTAGTTCTGAAGTTGGCTCACAGCGGAGCAATAATCCAAAACTGGCCACGGTGGAGCGACAATCTGAAATTGGTCCACAGCGGAGCAATGATCTGAAATTGGCCCATAGTGGAGCGATAATCCGAAATTGGCCCATAGCGGAGCGATAATCTGGAGTTGGCCTATGGCGGGGCGATAATCTAAAGTTGGCCCACAGTGGAGCGATAATCTGGAATTGGCCCACGGTGGAGTGGGCGATGATCTGAAATTGGCCCAAAGCGGAACGATGATATGAAATTAACCCACAGCGGAGCGATGATCGGAAATTGGCCCACAGCGGAGCGATGATCTAAAATTGGACCACAGCGGAGCGATAATCTGAAATTAGCCCACAGCAGAGCAGTGGAGAGATAATCTGAAATTGGCCCACAACGAAGCAATAATCTGGAGTTGGCCCACAGAAAAGCGATGATCTGAAATTGGCCCATAGTGGAGCGACGATCTGTAATTGGCCCACGGCGGAACGATAATCTGAAATCGGCCCACAATAGGGCGATAATTTGGAATTTTCCCATAGAGAAGCAACAATTTGAAGTTGGCCACAGCAGAGCGATAATCTGAAGTTAGCCCACAGCGGAGCGATAATCTGGGATTGGCCCACAGCGAGCCATAATCTAAAATTGGCCCACAGCGGAGTGATAATCTAAAGTTGGCCCACAGCGGAGCGATAATTTGAAATTGGGTCGAGAACAAGTATTTACTCTTTGATCGATAATTTTGGAAACAAAAATTTTTGCCCCTTCGATCAAGAATAAATACGGCTTGGTTGTTTTGCCCCTAGATACCTGCAAAAGGCAAGAGTACCCTTCTGAGGATTATATTGGCATAAATGGAAATTATAAAAATCGAGAAAATTTTCTTGCCTTATAGTTAGAGCCATGCGGCTCTAATTTGCACGATACAGTTATGTGACTGTAGTGTATAGCTGGGCGACTATGACTTGCAACGTTGTTAGAGTCGCGTGGCTCTAGCGTGAAATGGGCAGACTCTTGAAATACCAGACAGAAAGTTCATTTTTCCAATCAAACAATTTTCTTCTTCTTCTGCTGTCTCTCTTTTTCTCCCAATTCTTTAAACCGGCTTCCGACTTCTAAGACGATGAAGAAACTCAAGAAGATGATTCGTCTAGTTGCTCCTTCGCAACCCACCCCTCACACGACGTATGTTTTACCTGAGGGAGCATTTTTCCTACCCGCCGAGTCCACAGCCGATAAATACAGGCTTCAAAACTCAGTTGAGTATTGCGGGGTCAAGAGAAATGATCCCATACCCATCACACTTCAGCCGTCTACACATGTGGCCCAGAAATTGGTTAGTTTTTCCAATTTCAATTTTTCAAATTCCTGTAAATGTAGACAAAATTAGATGAAATTAGGTGAAATTAATGAGTGCTTAGGGTTAGATTTTGCCCCTAGAAATTTCAATTGGTGATTTGGTAGTGATTAGAACTGATTTAGGGTTGATTTTGCAAAACTTAGGGTTTTTTCAGTAATACTGAGTTTTTCCAAATAGACCCGTACGGCTCCAGGTTATAGCCGTACAGCTATGTTCTAAAGCCAGGTTGAAAATGCTTGAACAAAGCCGCGTGGCTCTATATCTGATGGCTACAGCCGTGTGGCTATAGCTATAGCTATGTGGCTATAACTATAGCGTGCGGCTGTAATAGCCAGAATATAAATTTTCTGATTTTTTTCTTTTAACTCCAATGCATTTTATTTGGTTTATATGACCTATGTGCAATCCAAATAACTCATAAAAACTCCATGTTCATTATTTTACAGGATTGGTCCCATAATTGTGGGGCCGGGGCACTATTTGAGGCGTTAAGGTTGTATAGGAGACTCCCGAATGGAGTGAGGGAGATTGTAGATGCCACAAGGTTGCAGAGGATGGTATGCTCTATGTGCGAGCATCCTCCTAGGATGAGTCGCGGTCTATAGACGGCACTGATAGAGCGGTGGATGGATTCCACGCACACTTTCAATTTCCCAACTGGGGAGTACACTATCACACCCCAGGACTTCGCGGCTATCACTAGGCTCCCTTTTGGTGGGCATACTATTGAGTTCAACTAGACTCTAGAGAGAGGAGGTTTCAGTCCTGAAATCATCACCATGCTTATTGGTATGACTCCTCGGGACAGGAGGATCTAGTGTAGCACCCTCCGGGATTATTGGTTGGGGAGACAGGCTGAGCTTCCCGAGGCACTACATTCACTGCTGCGGATGCAAGCCGTTATGCTAGGGTTTTTCTCCTCGACGCCCTTACTACATTGGTTTTCCCCATAGGTTAGAGAGACCTGAACTTAGTTGTTCTTCCTTCACTGATCTAGCTGGATGACATGAGGGACTTGTGTTGGAGACAAGCTGACTTGGCTCAGTTGTAATACTCCCTCGATCTGTGCACCCAGAGGAAGCAGAAGGAGGTCAAGGGCTATTGGATCATCCTTCATTTTAGTTCCTTTAACTTTTTTTTCTTTTTTTCTTGACTTTCTGATTATGCATCTTTTGCAGATTTGGGCATATGAGTATAGATTCATTCCTCAGCTAGTGGTGCACATTCCAAATACCACTGAGCTTCTTAACTTCCCCCGACTGAGATGATGGCTGGGTTTCAGTTGGGGTAAGATAAATCGGAGTGTATATGATTATCGGCTGCTTTTGACTCAGATGACATTCGAAGAGGTATACATCTCTTGTTTTTACGAATTTCAAATTTTGGCATTTCATAACTGTCCCTCTGATCTTCTACCTCTTGATTTTCTTATTTTAGCTTACTAAGGAGCCTTGGAGGGGAACTGAGTTGCCCTAGGAGGTTAGGGACACCCAGAGGTTGACGTCGAGGAGATTTGTGATGAAGTGCCCCTTCGGTCTGGAGTGGTACCTTGGAGATCGGGTCTCTGACTAGCGCACTGGTCCTGAGGAGCGCAAGATCCCGGTTGCTCTCCCCGTGGGACTATTTTGGCCACATCTTCTATCGATGATGGACCATCCTGACCTCTTAAGGTTCGGCTATGTGGTAGATGGTGTGGAGGGAGACTACCTCCAATTTGCCACCACACACCTCCTTCCTCCTACTAGAGCAGTGCAGGCAAGGGTATGCTTCCTCTGTAGCCATCAGGGAGAGGCAAGTGTCCTCGACTTTATCTGGCAGACGCTCCAGCAGTTGGGGGTCCTAGACTATCATTGGTCCGGGTGATGGGAGCTCTTTCGCGTGGGCAGCCGAGCATAATGATGATGTGAAGGTAGAAGGCACTCCATCTACTCTTCCGGTGATTCCTCCAGTGGTTCCCCTTTCCGGCTTCATTCCTGGATGACTAGAGTTTCTGATAGAGTCATCCATTCAACTACTTGATGAATTCAGGCAGCCATACCAGGCTGACCTGTATCTCAGGGACCACACCTATCATGATGCTACCCCTTTTGATACCACTCATGTGAGTACCCATGCTTTCATCTGCTTTTTGATTCTCACTGTTACCTATTTGTATGATTTGTACAACTATTTTCCATGCAGATTCTGGTATCTCAGGGGATGTCCCTATGTCAGGCTGTCTCCGCACTCAGGACGCTCACGATTCGAGACAACATGATGATGACAGTAAAGTGTTGATGCATCTATGCATGTGTATGTTGCAAATGTATGCATTTATATGACATGATGTTCTTGCTGTTGATTCTGATGCAGTCCGTAGTTGGTGTTCATCATCGCAAATCCACTCGTATGAGGTCAGAGGTGTACCGGCCATAGAGGCGTGTGGTGGATCTAGAGTTCATGAACCAGACCATCCGTACGCAGGTAGACACCTTAGAGGCTCAACTCGTCAGCTCTGAGGATACTAGGGATGAGAACCAAGTGGATGATCAGGATGACGGGGGACAGCCTTAGGCTTCTCTTGCTTTTATTGATATGACAGCCTGCCTGTGGGCACAGATTTCTGTATTTTAGTATATTTCACCTGTCTGTGGGCTTTATTCTGTTACACTTGTTCATTTGACTTGATACATTGTGATACTTCTTCTGATATCCATCGCTTTTCTTTTCTACCAAGTTTGTATTTCTGAATGAATGTTCTTCGACTGTACTCGCCTTTGTTGTTATTTGAATCAATTTAACACTTCTCAGGGCTCATTTTGATGATTTTAGAATCGTTTTCAGCCGAAAACTACTTCTGACTAGTAGAGTCGCGTGGCTATAACCTGGGAGTTCTATATTTAAGTATAGAGAAAGTGTTGTCTCTAAACTACAGCTACTCAGCTATATATATAGCCGCGCCACTATAGTTACAGCCGCACGGCAATACGTGAAGATTCAGTTAAAGCCGCACGGCTATAGCTGGCATTCAACAATTTTTCTTCTGTCTACACCCCTTTCCAATGGATCAACTCCATGATCACCTTAGGGACTACTGGAGGAACTCTCGCTCTTCTAACTGGGCCTTACTAGGTCCTTTTGGTCTGAAGTCCATGCGGGTCTACACTACTCTGACTCAGAACTAGGCTTTTCTGGCGACTGCAGCCAACTTCTGGGATCCGATGGACCATGTTTTTTGCTTCTCTGGGCAAGAGCTGTGCCCCATGCTCGAGGAGTTCAATACCATTCTCAGTATCCCCTGCCCCCACGGAGTTAGGTTAGCTATCCCTGAGTCTGATTTTGGTAGCCTACATACACTTTAGGGATTATTCGTGTTATATACAGCAGGCTTAGGCTGTTTACTCTCTGGTGGGCCTGCCCCTACGAGATTCAGTCTGTCTGCTATTATGGATCTGTGTTCCACATTACCCATTACTGCCCCTGGTTAGGCCTCTCGGATGAGTCTTCTGCTGATGTCTAGTCATCTATGCTAATCCAGGGATAGGATTTGCGATTTCCAGTTGGCCTCAGTAGTGGCTCGAATGGCTAATGGCGCTTCACCCATGGGAGTTATCTTAGTAGAGAGCTTCATCTACTTGGATTCTGTTCATTCTGGTTACCCCATTGAGACTAACGGTTGCCCTTTTCTACTTCAGGTATACTTCTACTCCATACTTTCTCAATCTGATTGTTTCACTACCCTTCTGATCAACTGGCTATCATACAGTTTTGGTTATTGGAGAAACTGAGTCTCCTGAGTGTTCCTCCACCTTATCCGAGGTACGTTCTTAAGCGCTATTGGGCTCGATGCATCGAGTTCACAGATTTTGCTACTCGCTCTGTAGAGGAGTGGTCTACTTGGTTAAGGGAGAGGAGAAATGTATCCATCCGTTGGGTCTACCCCTGGTAGGACATTTCACATGTGACCATCGAGACTTGGGCAGGAGGCGTACAGCTGCTCGGGTTGACCCGAGTGACATTTTACTCTCCAGCACGGTTATGCAGCCACTATAGGCAGGCGCAGGGAGTGCCCCATTCTCTGTGCATGACTGAGTGTGGAGAGTTCATGCCGTGGTGGCCCAGACATGTGCAGCAGCAGTGGATAAGCCTTATTCGCTCTGAGATCCTGAGGTATGATAGCATAGCTCCAGTGGAGATAGATGACCGTTACAGAGCTTGGTTGGCTGATTTGGTGACCTGCCCTACAAGATGTGAGCGTGAGGCACTGACTTTGAGATATCTCGGGTTGTAGGGTGTCTGTATCAGGGAGTGTTGCTGATTGACCTTTATTCCCCTCTTTTTTGTTTTTTCTTTTTTTTTATGTCCTTATTTTTGCATAGACTGCCCTTATGGGTTTTCAGCCTATCAGACCATCTTAACTTTTGCCCAAACTGCCCTTTTGGGTTTTCGACACAGTAGACTTTTATTTGTAGCCTAACTTTTGTATAGACCTTCTTTCAATTTTCATTCTATTGGATTTTTTTTTTTTTTTTGTTACTTAAAGTGAGATGCATGCGAACAGAGAATATGCACAGCCATGTACGCATGATTCGAATTCAATTTCAAGTAAACTCGAGACATTTAAACGAATAGAGCAAAGCATTCATTCATTCGTCCATTAATAATGTTTTAACACAATGCACATCAAAAGATGAAATGAAGCTAAGAACATAATTAGTAATGGTATCCGTCTAGGCTGAATCCACGACTGCCACCAACCGGTCTTTGCAGATTTTCCCGCTGATGGTGCTCACCTCTCTGTCCTAACTTTTGCATGGACCGTCTTTTTAGTTTTCGATCCATCATATTGTCCTAATTTTTTCATGCACCACCTTTTCGGTTTTTGATCCATCGGACTTTTTCTCTCTCTCTCTCTCTCTCTTTTTTAAATGTAATGTCACCTAAGTTTGTCTTGATCAATGGGGTTAATGACTGGGCCTTTATTTCCACTGGTAGACTTGCTTCCACCCCATAGACCAATGAGTATGGTGTTTCTCCGACGGGTTCTCTGATGCTAGTTCTGTGTCCTCATAAGGCAAGTGGTAACATGTCGGCCCAATCTCTGTAGGTAAATGCCATTTTTGATAGATTGTTGGATGCTCTTACTGCCATGTTGGCTTGTGGGCGATATGGAGATGATGTATGATGCTCCATCCATTTATTCTGGAACAACTGTGCTGTTGCCCTTTGAAATTGTGCTCCATCATCGGCCACGGCGTGATGAAATTTCATACCATGCAAACACATTCTTCTTTCTGAGCTTGGACATTTTTTTTTCTTTTTTTTCTGAGTCTGAGTCTACAGAGTTTCTACTTGACTGATTTCTCCTTTCAGATCTTTTAGAATCCGGCGTTCAGTGGTTTGTCTGCTAAGGGCCGGCATGCCATCATACGACCAGGCGAAGGCTTTCATGTGTTTTTGTAGTACTTTTGCAATTTCTTTTCCCTCTTCAGGCATAAAATCTTTTAAGATGGATACCATTTTTGGGTCATCATCTGTCCCTAGATTCATTTCATGCAATGATGTATCATGTATACTAAAGACATTAAATGAATGTTTGTATGTATGCATAGTTCCATCAGAAAAATATCACACAAGCAATTGAAATCAAATTGCATTGTATTAAATGCCTTATGGGCTGAATTTTTCACATTATGAAAAAGAAAAGACAAATACATTAAAATAGTTATCATCCTTCACAAGCGGAGGGTCTTCTCTAACTGCAGCATCCTTGATCTCAATAGCTTATGCACCTGGATCATCCGAAGTTAGGAAGGGATTACTTTGTATGCTCAGCTTCAAGGGTGGTTCCATAATCTTCCCCTTAGTAATCAACCAACAAATGGCCTTTATCAGTTGAGTGCAATCATTGGTGCGGTGACCTGGCGTCACATGATAGGCATAAAAGTTGTCCTTTTCTGCTTCAACTGGGGGTGAATAGGGCTTCAAATTCTGTAATAGTCCTGCCTTCCTACATTTGGCGAAGATACGAACCAAAGATTCTGCCCACGGGTTGGTGATCCTCTGAGGAGCAACCTCCTACCTACCCTGATTCACTGCTGCAACATCCACTTTTGTCGCTTGATCTAATGCTGCTATTTGAGCCAGTTTTGCACTAGACCCAGTGGTGTAGTCGTAGAACTTTCACTCTTGCACCCCTGTGAATACCCCCGACTGCTTCAAAAAGTATTCGAATTCTGCTTATCCCTTTGGTCTTCCTCCTCGTACCTTTCGATACGCTTGGCAAACTCAACAACGTCATTTAAGGAGTGGAACCTCTTCAACTTCATTTTCTCTTTATAAAGGGGCAAGCTGCCATAAACTAACTTCACCACTAGAGATTCCAACTTTGGAGCCCCGTCTACTAGCATTTGGACATCCATCCATCTCTTGTAGTATGTCGAGAAAGACTCGTTAGGTTTTTGGCGAATCCTTTGTAGGTCTTCCAGAGTGGTCTCTACCTGAGTGTTATAGGCATATTGCTTCACAAATGCCTTAGACAAATCTTCCCATGTGGAGCAGGTATGGATTGGCATTTTCAAGTACCACTTAGCAGCAGCATCCTTTAAAGTAGTAGGGAATAGATTCAGCAGATGGATTTTCCCGATTCCTAGACTAGACATAATCCTTACATAGCTGTCCAAGTGAGCCTGTGGTGGGCTCTCTCCAGTGTACGGAGGCAGATTAGGCATCTAGAAACCGACCGGAAATGGCTCTCCTCCTTCTACCATCAAATTAGCTGGGTCTGCACATTTGATGGAATTGTAATGCCTCATCTCCTTTAATTTTGGCAGTAGAGCTTCCAAGTCAGAGAATTTTCTTTGAGACGCTTTTCAACAGCCATCTCGATTGAGGCTTCCCTCGCCCTCACAAAGGCTTCGTCTTCTTCAGACTATTAATCAATCTCCCGATGAGGAACAGCCACCCTACTACTACCGGGAATACCTCCTCCGGTTCTATTTGCCGCTTGGGCTGTGTTTCCTCCATTTCCAACTGAAGCCAAGATTGGTTGAGCAGTCTGACCCCCTTTAGTAGGCATCACAGCTTGCATTTGCTCCCTCAAGGTGGCCTTAAACCGATCCGAGCTCAACAGTGCATTTACAAATGCATTCATGTCAAAAGGCATTCCCCTACTAGATCCGTCTTGAGCCATGTCTCTTCTGCCCACATCTTCTAACACAAACTGGCTGTCAACTGGTAGAGAAGGTAACTGACCCCCGAATTCCTGCTCTGAATCTGAATTTAAGCTAACCCTAACCCCTTCCACGGTTACCGGTTCTGGTTGAACTGACTGGGCTAACTGATCAGACTCTGGTTCAACACATATTAATCACCTCAAAGTTTGACTCCAAACTGCACATTCAACATAGGGTTAGAACAATGGATGGATGTCATGAGTCTAGACTCGACATGCTAAGTGACGTGTATGGTATGGTCATGAAATGTCATGATTGAATTATGTCTCATGAATGAGAATGATAATGAGGATGATATTCGTGTTTTTCTTCTTTTTTTTTTTACTTTGGACTTTCTAAGAATACCTAATGCGATGCAAAAGATAATGCATGAAGGTCGTGTATGAGCCGTCACACGGACAGAGGTTCAGCGCTTTTAGGGCACCTAGTGGATGTCATGAAATGGTCGCGTATGTATCGACAGATGGACAAAGTTTCGATGCTTTATAGGTCAATAAAGTGATATGAAATGGTCATATAGGGGCCGCCCCATGGACAGAGTTTCGATGCTTTTAGGGCATCTTGGATGAAGTGATGTTACAAATAAGTCGCGTATGGATAGAGACACAGACAGAGATTAGGCGTTCGTGGAACACCTTGTATGATGTGGTAATGTCATGAAATGCTCCTATATGTGTAGTAATCCAATACTCGGGGAGTACCTCGAATGATTCATAAATGTCATGAAACAATCCGATGTGGATCACGACACACAAGCAAGCCTTCAGCATCACCGTGACACCAATGATGAATAAGCATGATCTTATGTAATGATATCATGTGACCCGCTACATGAATATAGACCTAAGATCATTGTGGTCCTCTAGTGAATGAAATGGTCCAGTGAAATGGCCAAGTACAATCTAGTGCACGGGCAGAACATGGGTAGTTTTGGAACACTCGATATGTTATGAAATGAAATGATTGTAATGGGCATTCTCAGAACGTCTTTTCATTACATGAAATGAGATTAGATGATATGAATGTTCATGCTAAACGAAATGCAAATGGCTACACGAAGACATGGTTAGGATGCATGGCATACGAAATGATGTCGTGTATGCCTTATGGGAATGTAAACATACGGGATGTAAATGGCACACAATTAAAATGTCATGGTTGCACGAAGATATGCTTAGCATCAATGTCACACATATGCTTATGTCTAGAAAATGGCTGCACGAAGATGTGGTTAGAGTGGCACACGAATGATTATGTGTGCTTGATGTTTCATGTAAAGGTCAAAATAAAACCACCATAGAACAAACATTAGCACACGCAACAATATGCTCACCCTTCCAACCTTGTTCCTCCTTTCGATTTGTCCGTATTCTTCCTAGGTGTTGGGTCTCTTTGGTATCAACCGGTGATACCAAAGGTGTACTCTCCATGTCTAATTTCATGTTTACGGTTTGGTAATCCTGAGGAGAAATTACTAGGTCATTACATGTGGGCCAAAGTCCAACCAAGGGTCATACAGGTCTCCATAGCCAAAATAAACTCCTCCACATAGAACATGAGAGGTTTATGCGATTCTATGACTGGTTTACCCCTTCGGGTGCCTCCAATCCTAGCGGAAAAGGTAGGTCACCTTCTGAAGTAAATCGGGCTGATCAGTGAGTTTGAGGGGTTGAGAAGAAGAAAATGTCATGCTATGCAAGCATGAATAAGATATGGTACTATGAACTAGTAAATGACTACAAGCGAGGTTATATTTCAGTAGTTGCCTAAGTTCTTTAAGTTTTTATAAAAAAAAATATTTTAAGAAACTTTTAATCCCCAGCAGAGTCACCACTATGAGCGGACGACCTTTCATGCGAAAGCGAAACGCGGCAAAGTGAACCAGGGAAAAAGAAGTGTGCTTTGGTTGTTTGATATTTGTTTTGAAAACAGGTTTGTGTTTTGTTTAGGAAAACCATTAATTCGTTTGGAAATCCTTTTGTAGAAAACTTCTTCTTGGAATGTGAGTTTTTGGGAAAACTGGTTTTACATTTTAGAAAGTCCCATTTTATTAACTTAAAGACCTCGAAACCTAAATTTTAAGATTAGTGATAGAGCCGCCACCTGGATCAGCTCATCCGAGAAATTCCGGTACAGCTCCCTACCTAGCATAGACTGTTGTACTTAATCTAGAGATTCAGGGTTCGGACAACTTATCTATTCAACCTCAAGCTTGCATTCATTTACAAGTGCATATTACAATATTTTACTCACTTAATTCTCTACCCATTTTATCTTTTGTTATTAGCCCATGCTCATTCAAATGACATAAATAAATAGCACAAAATAAAGTGCAGAAAAATAAACTATACATCCAAAATAAACTAAGAGGAAATAGAGGCCGCTTATTACAACCTAAAAAATAAAAAGCTCTCATCCTCGCCAATACAATTGCTTAGATACACGAATACCTAAAAAAATTACGATCGCCTAGGATACACGAGTTGATCTACAAAATACATCCAAAATGAAAAAATAAAAGAAAAAATAAAAGCTGCAAAATAGATTGGTTAGCACAATTATATTACAAGCACAAGTAGGACTCACACAAGACAGAAAGGGGATTTTAGGAAGCGGGAGCATGCATTTAGGGAATAACCGAGAAGTCCGGGCGACTTACTCGGTTAGACCTAGAAAACCATTTTTGAAATGCCCTGTAGGTTTTGTACTTGAAAACATTTTGGAAAACGGTTTGGCTCAATTACATGCAAATTTCTCCATTTAGTGGATTGGTTATCCCGGAACTCGGCGTTCCGCTCGTGGGGGTTTCCTAATTCCAAGCATCCACCTAAGGCCCAAAATAGTAAACATGTTAAAAACAGTTTGATTATGAAGACAGCATCACGTGACGACGTCCGTGAGAGTCATCCCATGATTCTACCTGCTTCCTGTAACTACAGTATTGCAGCTTAATTCTGATGAACTACAGTCGTGCGACTCAAGTTAGAGTTGCACGACTATAGTGAACAGTACCCGATAGTGGTTTTCTTTGTTTTCTAAAATCACTTGTTTCAATCGATTTTGATGATTTCTAGAGATTCTGAAAATCCGATGGTCCATTAACACTAGACCAAGGATCCGATTATGGATCTAATAACCATGAATTCTGAGAATAGAAACCAACAAAACCCTAAATCTCACATCCGTATTATTGGAAATCTGAAAACCATGATTTTAGGGTATACAGATGTGATTTGACCGATTGAATCATGAAAACTCAAATAAAATGGGAAAACTGGTCATATTCGGTTGTTTTGGGATTTTCAGGCTTCTACCCAGAAGAATACAGGCTGTATTCTAGACAACTACAGTTATGCAACTATAACTAGAGTTGTGCGACTATAGTTACAGTGGTCCGACTGTAGTTGCACAGATAGTTTTTTGGATAATCATTTAAGCACAAAAACGCAACCACAAATCACCACGAATCTAGTTTTAAGGCCTTTCAAAGTTTACCTCTTTTACGTTCTAGTATGTTTAACTACCGGAATTGGATTTGGGTGGCGAAATCCGCTTAGAACCTCCAAATGTCTAGAAATCCTCTAACACGCATCCCGAATTGATCCAAACAACCCGAAAATGATCTGAACTAGTGACACGCAATTGGGAACTCTCACATTATGTGTTGCTGGTCTATATTCTCTTTATTTTTTGGTTTTTTTTATTTTTCTTAGTTTTCTCTCACTTTCTCTCTCTAAACCTTGTTTTTTTTCTCACTAGAATGATCTCTTTCCAAAAATCCCTACTATTCTTTGTTATGTTTTTTCTCCTTCTTTTGTGTTATTGTGTGCTCTGATGTTAAAAGACCTAGAGAATCCTAGATAATTTCCATTAATTAAGAAATCTATCCCTTGTTAAAGACTGATTTCGCTATTTAGGAAGAATTCTGTCTGCTCGTCAGAGCTATACAGCTGTAAGGTTACAGCCGTGCGACTCTGAAATTATAGCCGTACGGCTGTAGTTTTTAAACTACAGCCATGCATCTTTAATTAGAGTCATGACGGATTCTTCTAAATCCCACATTCACTTCTAAGCCCTTTAATCACTCGAAGGACCTTTCTCGGGGTTTCGGATCAAGGACTATTCGGTTCTCATAGTATTTGAGACATTCCAGGTGACATCTCACTCGTTCGGAAACCCAATCCACATTCATCTGCTTAACAGGTAACATAGGATTCTCATACATAGGTCAAGAAAACCCGTGCTCAAAGTACCTAATGAAGTATCCTTCAAAGAATTGGTGTAAAGCTTATTTTAGTGCAAGGTCCAAGGATGACATGGTGGATAATAATTTTACAAGAAGTTACAATGGAGTGAAAGAAGAGGCTAGAAGAAGACCTATATTGAGGATGCTTAAAGAGTTAAGAGTGTTGACCATGAACCGCATCCGCGAGAACTCTTTCATGGTGCAAAATTGGTATGGAGAATATTCTCCCAATTGCATGGATTTGTATGATGGATCAAGATATTGTAGAATTAAATTCAAAGGAGATGCAGGGTATGAGGTGATAATGGGTATAGATTGTTGGTGTGCCCTAGTTCTTAGGGCATTGGATTCTTGTATTTTGTATTATTCAGTAAGACTTATTGTATAAATACATTATTTGTGTCACATTAATAAAGGTAATTAATCTATTTCATTTATATCTTGTGCTATAATATGAGTAGAGTATCCATTGATTGATAATCATAAAACCTATCCCAGGTCTGTTCTAATCATGGGAACGAATAGAACCACAGACTTGTATATTCGATGACTGTATGGCAGTTCTTAACTAGCCATAGTACTTGTATAGTCAGTCATGAATATAGGTACATGTCGTTGACATGGGACTGGATCTATCCGCACAAGAAAGCCATATGGTTGTCGCTTCATAGGTCTTTCTTGAGTAGGTCTCTTTTGTCCTCAGACCAGATTTCATTATAATATCAATATGGAATCCGGTTCACTTTGACATACGCCTAACAGGTCTGTAAAAGGATGTTAAAAATGGGTATGATTAGGTGGACCGGTGAACATATTGATATTGATGATGAAGTGATGGAATTGCCACTCGGGTAACACCGAGATGATATCATTGGCCACTTGATGAGTGGGAATGATAAGTGTATGGCCATACCCAAGTAAATCGGTACTTATTTGATTAATCAGTCAACTCAAGATTAAGAAATATAATAAACAACAGAAGAGGATGACGGACACCATGCCTCTTGTTTATTCATATCGATATCGTTAGGCAAAGGACACTATGAGATTCCTACGGGGTGTTCGAAAGACTGCTGCATCTCTGTCTTAATTAGGGGCTGTAATGGTTTGCTAGAACCCACTTGCAGTCTGTGGGCCCTGGGCCTACTGCCAACATAAAGATAGACCCATAGGATCGTGCACATAGATCAACTGAGCCAGAACTTCTAGAAATTGTACATGTAATGTAGATTGGAAAGAATGTGTTCATTAATTAATTGACATTCGGTGTCAAGGTAATTAATTAACATTGGGTTGAATTTAATTTAATTAATAAGTTACATAATGTAATTAATTAATTTATCAATTAATTGAATTACATAAAGTAAACAATTAACTAAATAATTTTCCTAAGTAGGAAAATTAAATACATGTATTGTATTTACTTAAGTGTGATTTAATTTTATTTAGGGGTAATTAAATTTAGCCAAATGGAATTAAATTACATAGTATATACTTTTTAATTAAAGTCTATTTATGTAATTATAATCCTAGTGGGTTTGGGTTTAATTAACCTAATTAAAACCCAATTAGACAAGGTGTCTATATAAGGGCACACATAAGCAATAAAACCCTAATTCAACCCTAATTAATTGCTGGAAATTTCAGCCACCAAGAGAAGCCCCAAATCAGCCGAAAATCCCAGCATTAATCCTCCATTCCTTTGCATCTTCGGCTAGCACCGGTTCCCGCTCAATAGTTGGTCGTGCACCGAACTTTGGAGATCGCAGTTTCAAGAAACGATTCTGCAGCAGTCTCTAGAAGAGAGGAATCCAGTGAGTTAATCTCTCTTAATTCAAATTGGTTTTATTCTAATCAATGGTAATTGGACACGATAGGTGGATTTTAGGAAATTTTAAACAGTGTATTTTCAGCTGCACCACGTTATTTTTCCAATGACGAATCCCAACATAGATAAGCATGTTGTGATTATAAGTAATAAAAAAAATGCACTTACAGAGTATGGCAACTTACTGGAATTCCATGCTCACATGCTATAAGTGCATTATATCATGCCAAGATAAACCCTATTACACAAATTGATCAGTGTTATCATAAGTCTTCATACATTAATACATAAAAACACAAGCTTCAACCACTCCGTGGAAAAAGGTTTTGGAAATGCGACCCATCGAAACCTATTTATCCCCCTAAAATTGAGGTCATGCTAGGTAGACCAAAGAAGAAGTGTGTTCAGGGAAGAAATGAACCCCAACCAGTTGATACAACGAAACAAGTACATTTAAGACAAGGACAGGTGTGAGCGAACGACCCGAAAGCGGAACGCGGCGAAGCGAACCGGGGGTTTTTGAAAAGCGAATTGCATTTTGGGAAATGATGTTTTGGTTTAAGGAAAATTGTTTATTCGTTTTGAAATTACCTTTGTAGAAAACGTTTTCTTGTTTTATTACTTAAAGACCTCGAAACTTAAATTTCAAGATCAGTGACAGAGTCGCCACCCGAATCAGCTCATCCGGGAAATTCCGGTACAGCTCCCTACTGAGTATAGACTACCGTACCTAATCCAGAGATTTAGGGTTCAAGCAACTTACCTACTTAACCTCGAGCTTGTATTCATTTTATAATTTATATTGCCATATTTATTCAATTTATTATCTTTCTCCTACCCGATTTGTTTATTTATCAGCCCATGCTCAAGCAAATGACAGAAATATATTGCAGAAAAATAAAGCATACATCCAAAATATACAAAAGAATAATAGAGGCCGCTTATACAACCAGATTGAATTAAAATAAAAAGCTCTCGACCTCACGTTTACAAACGCCTAAATACACGAATATCTAAAAAATTTACAAACGCCTAAATAGACGAATTAATCTATTAATTACAACAAAAATAATAAAAAGGAAAATAAATGCTGCAAAACAGACTGGTAGCACAGTTTATATCACAAGCACAAGTAGGACTCACAGCAGGACAGAATTAGAATTTTTAGGAACGAGGGCATGTATTTAGAGGGTAACCGGGTCGACCCGATTGGTCGGACTGGTTAGACCTGGAAAACGTTTTGAAACGCCCTATAGGTTTTTGTGCTACAAAACAATTTTTGAAAACCATTTGGCTCAGTGTCATGCATATTTCCACATTTTAGCGGGTCTGTTATCCCAGAACTCGGGGTTCCTTTCATGTGGGTTTTCCTAATTTTAGCATTCATCTAGGGTCTGAAAACGGTAAACACGCCAAAAATGATTTGAATCCGAAAACAGCATCGCACAACGACGTCCGTACAGGCCGTTCTGCGATTCTGCCTTATTCTAGAAACTACAGCCGTGCGGCTCTAAATTACGGCAGTGCGGCTATGGCTTCCAGAACCCAAAAAATTGGTTTTCTCGTCTTTTGAAAATGCCGTTTTCCTCGTTTTTGATGTTTTTCGAGGATTTTATAGGGTTCAGGTGCCCGCTAATGTTGGACTACAGATCCGATTTGGATCGAACAACCCCGAAACTCAGAAAATAAAACCCCAAAAAAACAAAAAAACCTAATATCCGTACGTACAGAAATCCGAAAACCATAATTTTATAACGTACGGATGCATTTGGGCTGAAATCGATCAGAACAGAATGCATAAAATGGAAAACATACTATTTTCGACCGTTTGGGATAGTTTTGGGAATCTGCCCCTAAGGAACATAGCCGTGCGGCTCTGAGTACCAGAGCCGCCTGGCTCTGTTCATGAGGGACACAGCTGTGTGGATGTGTTCTTGAAGAAGACAGTCGTGCCGCTGTATCCGGGTAGTCTGTTTCAGGAAAAGTTTGCAAAAATAAGAAAAATGCAAAGAAAGCAATGCACATAGGTTTAAGACCTCTCAGAATTTACCTTGGTGTTGTTTTGATGTATTTAACGTCCATAAATGGATTGAAAACTTGAAATTCGCCTTGAGTTCCCAACCGGCCGAAAACCAAAACGAATCCGAAACAATCCAAAATCAAACTGAAACAATCCCAGATCAATATGCAAAGGTGAAGAAACTTCCTATTGATGTTTAAGAATTAGTTTAGGTGTTGAGTTTGTTGTTTTAGTGGATGGTTTTGCTATGGCTTCTCCTTCTCTCTTTCTCTCTTTTCTTTCTGGTTTTTTTCTGAGAACCCGAAAAAAAAATTCCTCCTCACCTTTTTTATTTCTATTTTTATACCCCCTGTTCACAATCATTTTGAGACATTAAATGGCTGTCTACTTTTCTGCTGAATTCGGCCGCCCCATACCTTGCTCAGTCAAGGTGCTCTACTTTGCAGAGCAACTTGACTTAACCCACTAGAGCTTTGCGGCTCTAGGTAGAGCCGGGCCGAAATTCTCGAAAAAAAGTCGACATCCACCCTAAACCCTAGAACCACTCGAAAGACCTTCTCAGGGGTTTCGTATCAATGATAGCTTGGTTTTCAAAACGTTTGAGATACTCTGGGCGACATTCCGGTAGTTTCCAAGTCCGATCTGTGTCCGTCTGCTCAACAGGTAACACAAGAATTCTCGTCATAGAGATCAGGAAAAACCCGTGCGCACAAGCTGCCCCTCGTGGGACCAAAGTCGGCTCATGGTTGGCTGGGAAGCCTATATCGAGTTTGGTCTTGTGATTGGGAGAACGATGAGGAAGGAAGAGGAAACACACCTGACGTCCATCACTGGGGATGCTGGTCGTGGTTCCGAGTCGACTCTTTGTGGTGGAGTGATCCCATATAGTCTACTCTCTGTGGTGGAGTGTACCGAAAAATTCTGCTTTCTCTCCCCTATGAGGTGGAGAGTTTCAACAAATTGTACTCCCACTCCTATATGGTGAAGAGGCTGAATGAACTGTTCTTCCTTTCCCATGTGGTGAAAAGGTTGAACGAACTATATTGCCTTTCCTATGTGGTGAAGAGACTTCAATAGACATTTCTTCCTCTCCTATGTGGTGAAGAGGCTGAATGAACTGTTCTTCCTTTCTTATGTGGTGAAAAGGTTGAACGAACTATGCTGTCCCTCCTATATGGTGAAGAGACTTCAATAGACATTTCTTTCTCTCCTATGTGGTGAAGAGGCTGAATGAACTATTCTTCCTTTCCTATGTGGTGAAAAGGTTGAACGAACTGTGCTGTCCCTCCTATGTGGTGAAGAGACTTCAATAGACATTTCTTCCTCTCCTATGTGGTGAAGAGGCTGAATGAACTGTTCTTCCTTTCTTATGTGGTGAAAAGGTTGAACGAACTGTACTGTCCCTCCTATGTGGTGAAGAGACTTCAATAGACATTTTTTCCTCTCCTATGTGGTAAAGAGGCTGGATGAACTGTTCTTCCTTTCTTATGTGGTGAAAAGGTTGAACGAACTATGCTATCCCTCCTATATGGTGAAGAGACTTCAATAGACATTTCTTCCTCTCCTATGTGGTGAAGAGGTTGAATGAACTGTTCTTCCTTTCCTATGTGGTGAAAAGGTTTGAATGAACTGTGTTGTCCCTCCTATGTGGTGAAGAGACTTCAATAGACATTTCTTCCTTTCCTATGTGGTGAAGAGGCTGAATGAATTGTTCTTCCTTTCCTATGTGGTGAAAAGGTTGAACGAACTGTGCTGTCCCTTTCATGTGGTGAAGAGACTTCAATAGACATTTCTTCCTCTCCTATGTGGTGAAGAGGTTGAATGAACTATTCTTCCTTTCCTATGTGGTGAAAAGGTTGAAGGAACTGTGCTGTCCCTCCTATGTGGTGAAGAGACTTCAATAGACATTTCTTCCTCTCCTATGTGGTGAAGAGGTTGAATGAACTGTTCTTCCTTTCCTATATGGTGAAAAGGTTGAACGAACTGTGATGTCCCTCCTATGTGGTGAAGAGACTTCAATAGACATTTCTTCCTCTCCTATGTGGTGAAGAGGTTAAATAGAGTGATACTTCTTCTCCGTGCGTGGAGTGATTGAAAAGGTTGTAACTTCTTCTCCGTACGGTGGAGTGACCGAAGAGGTTGTAACTTCTTCTCCGTGCGGTGGAGTGTCCGAAAAGGTTGTCACAAGAGCACGTATTTATTCCTTGATCGATAGTTTTGGAAACAAAAATTTTTGCTTCTTCGATCAATAATAAATACGACGGAGTTGTTTTGCCCCCATAACCTGTAAAAGGCAAGAGATACCCTTCTCGGGGTTACGTTGGCATGAACAAAAATTCTGGTACTTGGAGAATTTTTCATACCTGAGATTTGGAGTCGTATAGCTCTGATTTGCATGCTGTGACTTTGAGGGTGTCCCTAGATTAAATCATTTCCGCTTTAGGAGGGATCTCAATTCGGGACGAGTCAATGGTGGTGATGAATGCCTCAGCAAAATTTTGATGCAAGAGTGCGTATTTATTCCTTGATCGATAGTTTTGGAAACAAAAATTTTTGCCCCTTCGATCAAGAATAAATACGGCTGGATTGTTTTTTATGCATGTATGCGTGAATGCGTACATGATTTGAGTGTATGCATGTACGTAACATGATGTTTATGCCACTGTTCCTGGTATCTGCACGAGGCTGGGGATGAGAGTTATGGCTTGTGACTTCCGATGATCTTCTGTGGGGACTGTCTCGGCTGGACGGCCTTGCTAGGGACCCTACTGGGGATCTGCTGGGAACCCTGACTCATCTAGTTTCTATTCATTCTATCCACCCTATTGAGACCAATGAATGCCTCCTTTCGGCTTGCTCACTCTAGTATTCTCCAGACCTCTCTGATCAATTGTACTAGCGGATTTAGTACACCGATATCACAGGCTTGCCGCCCGTTTTGCCAAGGGATGGCCCATTTTTCTGAGCAAGGGGAATGAGAATTAATTCTACTATCCCATATTGCATTCTTGGACATAACACATTCGGACCAGGAGTTGCCATCTATAGCAGGAATTCCATTTGTGCTGTCGTGGGCTTGGATGTAATGGCCTACTGATGGGTGTTTATATGTAATGGCACGATGTATGCAATATGAACATCCAAGTGGAAAATCAAACATGCCTAATATCATTATGATGACATCAGGATGAATAGAATAGGGGGATCACAAGTGACTCTGACTCTAAACATCACTCTTTTCTTGTTACCAACACGTCCTTTCGGTTTTTCATGTCGGAAATTTTCTCTTGATGATTAATTTTTTTATTTTTTTTATTTTTTATTTTTGGATGGACTGAAAATTCTGCACTAGTACTCCAACCGAGTAGATCTCTTCGTGCTAGCTTGTCTTAGGATTGGAAAATGCATCTCAACATGTTCGTTAAAAGTTGAGAGAGAATTGTTCTTGATGATGCTCAATAGCTTTTACCTGCCCCTAGCATTAGAGGTTTGTGTTTGGGTGTAAAACAATTCATCAGATCTGGTTCATTGCGTGCCGCAACCTGTATATGGACATTTATATGCAATGGCATGATGTATGCATATTAAACATCGAAATAGAATATGAAACATCTATGACATAATGAATGGGAATGCATTAGGAAAATCCAACCCATGGCTCTGGTTTTGATCAATGCCCCTTCATGCTACCAATATGTCCTTTCGGTTTTCCATATTGGAATTCCTTTTTTTTATACATGTTAAAGGCAAGTCACCTAGGTATACAGCCGAACACTGATAAGTAGTCACCTTTGTTGCAACTGAAGACTGAGTTCTTGAAATGGTTGGTAAATGCAACTTTCCCCTGAATACTGGTACATCAAGTTTTACAAGTCTTTCTGTTGATGGTATCATCCCATTCATGATTGTTAAAAGCTTTATAAAACCTGGTTGCTCCAACACTGTTGGTGGAGAATTTCCTCCAGCCTGAAAATGAATTGGTGCCAATCTCCACCTTCTCCCAATCACCTTTTGCTCGGCTGAACCTCTTGTACCATCCCTTGTTGGGTTGAATGTTACTGGTGGATAACCATCCCCTTCACACTCAAATATTGACCTCTCAAAGTGCCTTACCAGCTCCTCTTTTCTCTGGAGCCTAGCATAGGCTATAGTGCGGATTTTGCTGGACACGAATAGTGGTCATCTCTTATTGTGAACTGCTCGCTAAAGTTGGCATGCGGCTTTTGGGTTTATGAAATTTACAAATGCATACCCTTTGTTCACTTTGTTTTTGAAATTGAGGAGAAGGTGTAAGAAATCAAAGGTTGACACTGATTTCTCATTATTACTCTCCTTCTCTTTCATGCAGTGCTCATCCAGGAGTTCCATCAATAGTTTGCTTGTGTAACGGTAATCTTCAACTCAGTGGAAGCAGACTTATATTCAAATCCTTTCTCTGTCATGAAATCATGGCCCTTCCTACAATCTGCTCCATCGTCTTTCTAGTGATGAGATGATGTGATACGAAATAGCATTAGGGTTCAATTTCTTGTTAGAACCCATTGATGGTAGAGAATAAGGTTTTATAGAATCAGCTCAGGGGAGAAGATAAAAGGGGCAATCTATCAAACAAGTGTTGTGCCTTGCATATAAATGGAAGATAAAGGGTGTTGAAGGTATGGATGGAGGTGAGAAAAAAGGAAGTGCTTTGGGTTTGAAAACAGGAAAGTCCAAATATTTCACAAAAAGGGTACAAAAATCTGATAAGCCCAAGTCCTGGTGAGAGGGCTTTAACATGTATAAAAAAAAGGAATTCCAATATCAAGAGGCCCCTTCAGTTCTACTTCATTGCTTAGCTCCGATAAGCCCAAGTCCTGGTGAGAGGGCTTTCCGAGGTGTCGAGGGTAAGTGTCAGTAATCTGGGCACTCTGCCTCTTATCAGTATCGACATTGGAGTCCGTGCCTGCCATATCCCTTATTTTTCCTTCGAGCTCTACCACCCGTGCTTCCAACTCAGTGCACCTTGCCATCAATCTATCCATTCTGCCAAGATCACCCCCTAGCATTTCCCTTAAAATTGCTGCCGCTTCCTCCCTGACTGCATTTCGAAACCGCGATAAAGCGACATAATCCTCCACAACATCTATTTACAGTGTTGAAGCTTATTGGGTTGGCCATTCTTGAAATTCCCCCTTCCCCTGATAAGAACACTCATTAGTGTCGACAGACGTATGTGTGGCAGATACCAAATAGGGAATGATGTATGCATGAATGTGTGGTGTGATGTGTACATGTATGAATGGTGAGTTGCACATATGATGTCATGTAATTCCATGTCATGCTATACTATTCTAAACCAACGAAGTGTATGCAAAGTCACGAACAGAAACATACAGATGCAATGAATGCTGTTGAGGAGGCTGCAAGTTAAGGTAAAACACGGCGTATAAATATATGCCATATAGATAAAATGACACGCAGGGTGTCCATGGGTCGAAGCAAGTGGTACTTGCGAAGAGGATTTGAAATAGGGTGTATAACTATACACCCAGGGGGATAAAATGACACACGGGGTGTCCACAGATTGATTCAAGTGGTACTTGCGAAGGAACTTGGATTTTCATGCGCGAAGTGAGATGAGCTTGCATTTGGCGCATGAGCAGGTTTTCGGCGCTCAGGGAGTGCCTTGGTATTTCTTGATGAAATAGGATGAAAAGGTGTGCTTGGCACATCGACAACATTTCAGTGCACGGGGAGCACCTTAGGTCCTTATTTGATGAAATGAGATGAGTCCGCGCTTGGCGCAGAAGAAGAGTTTCGGCGCTCGGGGAGTACCTCAGGTTTTAATGAGATGACATGAAATAGGATGGCATATTGGGCATGCGAACTGACTTTCGGCGCTTGGGGAGCACCTCGGGTTTTTATGCGATGATATGAGATGAGATGGTGTGCTTGGCACACAGACAGTGTTTCGGTGCTCGGGGAGCACCTAAACGGTTTGATGTATGAATGAGATGTGACTTAGTCATGGTTGAATGATGTCAGACGAATGGAAACTAGAATGAAAAGGACTTTGGTTGTTTTGTTATTATTATTATTACTGGCTTATTATTTATTTTGGACGTTCCACGGATGCCCCAATGTTATGCAAAAGGCGATGCAAACAGGCCGCGTGTGATCCAGTACGCGGGCAGGGGTTCGGTGCCTTTGGCGCGCCTAGTGGATGCCGTGAAATGGTCACGCGTGGCCGACACACGGACAAAGTTTTGATACTTTGCAGGTCTATGAGGTGATATGAAATGGTCTCATGGGGACCGTCCCATGGACAGAGTTCTGATGCTTTTGAGGCATCCAATATGGAATGATGTTATTGGTAAGTCACGTGTAACTTGAGGCACGGACAGAGATTCGGTGTTCATGGAATGCCTCACATGATTTGGTAATGTCATGGAATGCCCCTATATGTGTAGTAACTGGGTACTCGTGGAGTACCCTGGATGATTCGATAATGTTATGAGCAATCCGATGTGGATCACGACACACAAACAAAACCTTGGTATCTCTGTGACACCAATGATGGATGGATGAGATGTTGTGCAATGTTTGTCAAGTGACTCCCCAGACGAAAATAGATCTAGGACCGTTGTGGTCTCCTAGTGAATGTTATGGTGTAGCGGAATGGCCGAGTGCAACCTAGGGCACGGGCAAAACACGAATGGTTTTGGGACACCCGATATCAAATGAGATGACCACGATGGGAATCCTTGAAACATCCTTTATTTAAACGGAATGAAATGGTTTGAATGAATGCTCATGTCACACAAAATGTGGATGGCTGCACAAAGATGTGGTTAGAATGACATACAGGACAATGTCGTGCATGCAAGGTACGAATGCGTATGTCACAAATAAAGTGTCATGGCCACACAAAGACGTGGTTAGGATGTATAACACACGAGGTGATGTATGCTTCGTGAACATGTCACACATGAGACGTTAATGGAACACGGATGAAATATCATGACTGCACAAAGATGTGGTTAGTGTCAACGTCATACATATGTTGATGTCTTGAAAATGGCTGCACAAAGATGTAATAAGAATGACACACAGATGATTGTGTGTGTTTGATGCTTCACAAAGGAAAATGATAATGGATGTGATTTCTTTGTTCCGGATGTTCCAAGAATGCCCAAACTATGCAAACAACAATGCAAAAGAAATTGTACGTGAGTTGACACACAGATGGAGGTTCGGCGCTTTTGGGGGCGCCTAGCGGATGTTATGGAATGGTCACGTGTGCACCTTCACACGGACAAAGGTTCGATGCTTTGTAGGTCGAAATGTAATGGCATGACATGGTTACATGGGAGCCGTTACATGGGCAAAGTTCTGATGCTTTTGGGGCATCTAATATGGGATGATGTTACAAACAAGTCACGTACGAGTAGGGACACGGACAGAGGTTCAGCTTTCATGGAACACCTTACGTGAATTGGTAATGTTATGAGATGTTCCTATGTGCATACAAATTCGGCACTCGTGGAGTACCTCGAATGAGTTATTGATGTCATGAAACAATTCTGATGTGGATTGCGACACACAAGTAAGGCTTTGGCATCACCGTGATGCCTACGATGAATGGAAATGGAATGAGAAAGGTGTTGTGTTATGATGTCGTGCTACTTGCCACACAACATAGACCTACGATCGTTGCGATCTTCTAGTGAATGACATGGTATCATGGAATGGCCAAGTGCGAACTGATGCACAAGCGGACTACGGGTAATTTTGGGTACCCGATATGGTATGAAGTGAAATGATCATCATAGGCATTCTCAGCATGTCCCTTACGAGATGGGATGAAATGGAATAGCATGAATGTGCATATCACACAAAATGCAAGTGGCTGCAGAAAAACGTAGTTATGATGTATAACACACATGGTGATACATGCTTCGTGAACATGTCACACATGAGATGTGAATGAAACATGGATAAAATGTCGTGGCTGCACGAAGATGGGGTTAGTGTTAATGTCATACATACGTTGATGTCTTGAAAATGGCTACGTAGAGATGTGATTATGATGACACACGGATGACTTTGTGTGTTGATGCTTCATGAATGAGAACGACAATGGATGTGATTTCTTTGTCTCGGACATTCCAAGAATACCCAGAACCATGCAAAAGACAATGCAAGAAACGTCACGTGCGGGCCGTCACAAGGATAGAGGTTCGGCGCCTTCGGGGCAGCTAATGGATGTTATGAAATGGTCACGTGTGCACCATCACATGGACAGAAGTTCGACACTTTGTGGGTCAAAATGAAATGGTATGAAGTGGTCACGTGGAAGCTGTTCCACGGATAGAGTTCTGATGCTTTTGGAGCATCAAATATGAAATGATATTGCTAACAAGTCACGTGTGAGTAGGGACACGGACAGAGGTTTGGTGTTCATGGAACACCTTATGTGTATTGGTAATGTTATGAAATTTTCCTATGTGCATATGAATCGGTGCTCGTGGAGCGTCTCAAATGAGTTATTGATGCCATGAAATAAATCAGATGTGGATCGTGACACGCAAGCAAAGTTTCGGCATCACCGTAATGCCAACAATGAATGGACATGAAATAGAGATGATGTAATGTTATGTTGTCGTGTGACTTGCCACACAACTAGACCTAAGATCTTTGTGATCTTTTAGTGAATGACATGATGTAGTGAAATGGCCGAGTGCAAACCACAGGCGGACTATGGGTAGTTTTGGGTACCCGATATGGTATGAAATGAAATTATCATGGTAAGCATTGTCAGAACGTCCTTTATTAGGTGCAATGGAATGAACTGGCTTGAATGTGTATGTCACACAAAATGCAAGTGGCTGCAGAAAAATGTGGTTAGGATGCGTGACATACGGGATGATGTCGTGTATGCCTTATGGAAATGTTGGCACACGATATGTATATATATGTCACGCGAGTAAAATGTCATGGCTGCACGAAGGCATGGTTAGCATAAATGCCATACATATGCATATGTGTTAAAAAGGGCCGCACGAAAACGTGGTTAGAAAATGGCACACTAATGGGTCCTAGGCGAAGTATTGAAACTAAACCTAGAATTGCACAACTAAGGCAGTGTACCTATCGTTGACAAGTAATAATTCTGGTTGGTCCAGGTATCGATCCCACAGAGAAAAATATTCTGCAAACACTAAACTACTCGGGTTCCTTGCGTGTCCTAGGTGGAACTTAGTTTTTGGATTTGATTATACTAACAACTAATTATCCTACTCCTAGTTGATCTATCCCAGCTTACTTTGCACTTGAATTTGGGTTATCAATTGGCGGTTTACCGACCTATGAATGCTAATGGAGATGGCTTTATCAATTAATTACAATAGACGAATTTAACTCAACAATTAACCCTTAATTATGTTCTTTCGATAATTCAACCTAGCGTATCTAGATCTTTTAGGTCCTTAGCCGGTTTCCCTTGTTTAGAGGCGGTCTAATTCTAAAGCTCAGAAAATAGGGGCACGTAAGTTCCACAGTGTCGTCAATACTAATGGTTTCCTAGGTGTCAATCTAGGTAATGCCACAAATATGAACTTGATAAATTAAGATCTTATGAGACTAGATTATCATTAAAGGAATTGCATAAAGAAAAGGAATAAAAATTAAAATTAACTTGCAATCAATTGTATTAATCAAGAAAGGTGATACGAATTCAGTGTTTACAACCAAACACAATCAATTGCGGAATCAAAAACTAACTTAATCAAATTACAAAAGAGAAGAAGAAAAACTTATGCCCTTTTGGTCCGATTAACCGGATTCCGACGGTGTGAAGATGCTTGGGGTGTACCTCTATAGACGAACTCAAGCCGGAACCAAGAACGTCGCAAAAGGGGAAGGTTCAATGTAAGACTTCTACCAATTGATGGTTCAAAACTCAAAGAAAACAAATAGTTCAAGCCAAAACCTAGCTACAAGTTTCTGCTTTTCACTCTAAAAGTCTGGAAAAAGATCCTTAAAACTTAGAAAATAACCTATTTATACGGCTAGGTTAAAACCACGAAAAAGAAAAGATGAAAGTAGGGCAACAGCAGAATTCCGGAGTTCGGCACGCCGTGCTGTGGAGGTGGCACGCCGTGCTGTGCAGAATTGTGGGTGGCACGCCGTGTTGGTAGAAGTGGCACGCCGTGCTGTGTAGATTTGGGGTTGGCACGCCGCGCTTGGTAGGGTTGGCACGATTTCGTGCCGATCCGCTGGATCCCATCCCTTGGCACGCTGAAATGGCACGTCGTGCCCTCATTGTGGCACGCCGTGCCACCTTGCTTTTCAGCACTTCAAACTCTTCTTCGCCGCCGCTGCTCCAACTTTCGGTCCGGGTCATAATGCCTGTCCAAAACAAACATAAAGAAACATAACCGCACCAACGCCACGGACCATAAGAATGACATATTATCCAAAATTACAAAAACACTCCTAGAAAACACGAAAAATACTAAAAGTTATGAAAATCTATCCAAAACATAAAAATCACAAAATACTCAAAAACCAAACAAATATTCACACAAAGGACTCTAAAAATTGCAGTTCAAACCACGAAATTGCCTAAAAGATAAGGTCAAAAACCGACCTTATCACACACGGATGGTTATGTGTGTTGGATTCTTCGTGAAAAGGTAAAAGTAAATCACCATAGAACAAACGTTAGCACATGCAAAAATATGCTCTCCCTTCCAACCTTATTTCTCCTTTCGATTGGTCTCGCATTCTTCCTAGGTGTTGGGTCTCTTTGGCATCAACAGGGGACACCAAAGGCGTACGCTCAATTGTTCAACTTTAATTTTATGTTTTGGTAATCCTAGGGGAAGTTACTAAACCATTACATGTGGGCCAAAGTCAAACCAAGGGTCGTACAAGCTCCCACAGCAAATATATACTCCTCACCGTAGAACACGATGTAAGGTCATGCGAGGCTATGAGTTGTTTACCCCTTCAGGTGCCTCCAATCCTGGCGAAAGAGGTAGGCCACCTTCTGGGATAAACGGGGCTGATCAGTGTATTTGAGGGGTTGAGAAGAAGAAAATGTCATGATATGCAAAGGTATGAACAAATATGGCATTTATAAATTAATAAATGAATACAAGCGAGGTTATATATCAGTTGTTACGTAAGTTCCTTAAGTTTTTATGAAAAAAACTTTTTAAGAAACTTTTTGTCCCTAGCAGAGTCGCCACTGTGAGCGGACGACCCAAAAGCGGAACGCGGCGAAGCGAACCGGGGGTTTTGGAAAAGCGAATTGCGTTTTGGGAAATGATGTTTTGGTTTAGGGAAAACTGTTTATTCATTTTGAAATTACCTTTGTAGAAAACGTTTTCTCGTTTTATTACTTGAAGACCTCGAAACTTAAATTTCAAGATCAGTGACAGAGTCGCCATGCGGATCAGCTCATCTAGGAAATTCTGATACAGCTCCCTACCGAGGGTAGACTGCCGTACCTAATCCAGAGATTTAGGGTTCGGGCAACTTACTTACTTAACCTCGAGCTTGTATTCATTTTATAATTTATATTGCCATATTTATTCAATTTATTATCTTTCTCCTACCCGATTTGTTTATTTATCAGCCCATGCTCAAGAAAATGACAGAAATATATTGTAGAAAAATAAAGCATACATCTAAAATATACAAAAGAATGATAGACGCCGCTTATATAACCAAATCGAATAAAAATAAAAAGCTCTCGTCCTCACATTTACAAGCGCCTAAATACACTAATATCTAAAAAATTTATAAACGCCTAAATACACGAATTAATCTATTAATTACAGCAAAAATAATAAAAAAAGAAAATAAATGCTGCAAAACAAACTATTAGCACAGTTTATATCACAAGCACAAGTAGGACTCACAGTAGGACAGAATTGGGATTTTTAGGAATGGGGGGCATGCATTTAGGGGGTAACCAGGTCAATCCGACTACTCGGACCGGTTAGACCTGGAAAACGGTTTTGAAACGCCCTGTAGGTTTTTGTGCTAGAAAACAATTTTTGAAAACCATTTGGCTCGGTTTCATGCATATGTCCACATTTTAGTGGGTCTATTATCCCGGAACTCGGGGTTCCTTTTGTTTGGGTTTTCCTAATTTTAGCATTCATCTAGGGTCTGAAAACAATAAACACGCCAAAAACGATTTGAATCCGAAAATAGCATCACGTGACGATGTCCATACGGGCCGTTCCGCGATTCTGCCTTATTATGGAAACTACAGCCGTGCGGCTGTAATTAGAACTGTGCGGCTCCAAATTACAGCCGTGCGACTATGGCTTTCAGAACCCGAAAAATTGGTTTTCTCGTTTTTTGAAAATGCTATTTTGCTCGTTTTCGATGTTTTCCGAGGTTTTTATAGGGTTCGGGGGTCCGCTAATGCTGGACTACAGATCCGATTTGGATCGAACAACCCTGAAACTTAGAAAATAAAACCTCGAAAAAAAAAACCTAATATCCATACGTATAGAAATCTGAAAACCAAAATTTTACAACATACAGATGCATTTGGGCTGAAATCGATCACAACAGAATGCATAAAATGGAAAACGGACTATTTTTGGCCGTTTAGGACAGTTTCAGGAATCTACCCCTAAGGAACATAGCCGTGTGGCTCTGAGTACCAAAGCTACCTGGCTCTGTTCATGAGGGACACAGCCGTGAGGCTGTATCCGGGTAGTCTGTTTCCAAAAAAGTTTGCAAAAATAAGAAAAATACAAAGAAAAAGTAATGCACACAGGTTTAAGGCCTCTCAGAGTTTACCTTGGTGTTGTTTTGATGTATTTAATGTTCAAAAATGGATTGAAAGCTTGAAATTCACCTTGAGTTCCCAACCTGCAGAAAACCAAAACAAATTCGAAACAATCCGAAATCAAGCTGAAACAATCCCGGATCAAACGTTTTAATGAAGGGTGGGACGCTGCGAAGCATGCCGCTGGGATTTTTATTTGATTGAAACGAAAATCCATTTTTGTTTAGAAAACATAATGTTCATAAAAGATTCGAGACCTAGATCTTGAAACAAAGTATAGGAGTCGCCACCCGATTCAGCTCAACCAAAAAATTAAAGTATAGTTGAACCAATTGAGGACCACTATACTTTCTAGAGATCTAGGTTCAGACGTGTCACTTATTCATTATCTAGTTAAAATAACAGCTTCAATAATCTATTATAACATTTTATAGGACTAGATGGATTTTGATTTTATAACATATAGTGTTCATGCAATATTAAGTGGTAAATGGATTAATTATTACAACCATATCAAATCACATGGAGCTATCTTAAGGGGATACACAAGAATCAAAAGAGAATCGAGGTACAATCTCCTAAAATACACGAGACCGACTAATTACAAAAATGAAATAACAAAAAAAGAATATGTCTGAACCTGTAAATAAGAGTTAGTAACATAGCATGCATCTATATAGATGGAATGAGATCATAACAATGAGAGATCAGACACAGTTTTCATGCTTTCTCGTGTTGATCCTTTAGGGAAAATGATTTTTATTGATTAATGTTTAGCATGTTTATATGAGCCAAATTTCAAGAAATCAGAGTTTTCATTATCAACCTAGTATAGAATTATTCCAGGAGTCAGATCCAAAGTTCATCAAACCAAGAAAAAGGTTGAAAACATTCTGTAAGTTGCCTTGTTTAAGAATAACACATGCACGGTTGAAGAACTATAACCGTACGGTTGTTCCCTAAGGCAGTGCGGTTGTTATCTCATGGCACCAAGCAAATTCAAACTTTTAACGATTTATTTAGGGATTTCCAAACCAGGATAGTCATGTGACCAGGAAATAATATCCATACAGATGTGACAATAACCGTACGGTTGTAATGATGTCCATATGGATGTTATTTTTGGGCAGAGACTAAAGATGAACAAAAACAGAGCAAGAGAAAAAGGATGCAAAATGATTTCAAATGACAGGAACATGCAAGAATGCAATTAGTTTCTCAAAAACATACCTTTGACACGTGAATCCATTACTTTTACGAGTTTAAAAACATCTCAAAGGAGCTCTAGATTGTTGATTTCTGGTTAAGTTTCCACAAGTCCAGAATCACGAAGAATCCTCAAAAGTTGTAGGTTTGTGGTTATGCTTTAGTCTCTAAACCTGTTATCAATCTTAGTGATGTGTTTTCTTATGATTTCTAACAAGTTTCACATCCTAATTACAGAGAATCAAGTAAGAAAATGAAAAAGAAGAAGAGCATTAAGTTCTTCCTTTTCTTCTCTTTTCTTTCTCTTTTCTCTCTAACTCTCAAGAACTAATTATGGACCTTTAGCCTTACCTTGACCATCCTTTTCTCTCTCCTTCTCACTTCCTTTTTATATCAAAACCCGGTTAAAGATTTAAGTGAAAATTAGGTAAAAATGGGTGAGGATCGCCACACATCGGCATTATTATGGACTATAACCGTACGATTATTGATTAAAAATTATGGGGTGGTGTTCATAGACATAGAAACCTTGGTTTGATAGAAACCTTGGTTTGATAGAAACCTTGGTTTGACCAGTTGAGCAACCCGAAACTTGATTTTGAGCTGGTTTTGTCTTATGTAGCTATAGAAACAAGTCAAATAACACTTTGTTTTCATCATTGAAATTGGGGATTAAAATCTCATGCTCATAGGCTACCCCTTGTATGTCTAAATTCACAATTCTAGGCTTTACCAAGTCCTGAAGTGAAATTGGACACACGATAGAGAGCACGGTGAGTGAAGAAAGAGTACATACCTACCTTCGTCGTTGGTTAAGCGATCTGGCTGAACTTTTACCTTTTAGGGTCATGAGGGATCAATCTTTCCTTATTTTTAAAGGTCGGGATAGGCCTATGTTTGTTACCTATAGGGTCGTGATGGACCCGAGTGCTTTGAATGTAGGACATTGGATTGGTATTCAAGATGTACATTTATTTCTTGATTGATAATTTTGAAATAAAAATTTTTGACCCTTTAATCAAGAATATATCGTGAGTCAAAGTTGGCTATGATGTGTCAAGACTACTAGCTATAATGTGCTGTGAGTTTTTATGACTTCGTGAAATCAGGAATATCGGCTATGATGCGCCGAGAGTTCTTGTGGTTACGATGTTCCTAGAATGTTGGCTATGATGTGCCAAGAATGCTAGCTATGATGTGCCGTGAGTTTGTATGAAGTCAAGAGTGTTGGCTGTGATGTACCGAGAGTTTTTATGGCTATGATGTACCGATAGCACTAGCTATAATGTGCCGATAGCACTGGCTATGATGTACTGAGAGTTTTGAACGTGAAACATAAGATTAATGTTCACAAGGAATGCTTTCATTCTTCGACTCGGTGTCAAAACACGCATTTATTTCTTGATTGATAATTTTGAAACAAAAATTTTTGCCCCTTCAATCAAGAATAAATCGTGAGTCGGAATTGGCTATGATGTGCCGAGAGCGCTCATGGCTATGATGTGCTGAGAGTTTGTGATCACTTGCAACCGTCTAATTCTTCCAAAATCCCAAGCCTGGACAAAGGCACTTGTAGGAAGACAATCCTGGTAATCAGTTTATTCAATCCACATCAGTCATCGGGAGTCATACGTCCTTGTGGCTTGTGGCCATTAGAGGAGAGCCAATGGTCACGAAAGCCACAATTACAGCTCATAGCCTTGGGGGAGGGTGTATTTATACCCCTCCTCACTTCCTTTTCCTTGGATGCTCAAAAATTCTGTCCCTTTCATTTGCTTGATTTGTTGTTTCGTTTGTTTTCTCTATTTCATCGATACCATAAAAGATGCTAAGCGTGAAATCATTTATTTCCAAGCGTTTATCGTGTTGGTCTTGACCTTTCTCACAATCTTCCTACAGCTCTACGTATTTTGTGAACATAACAACGTAATTGCTTTTTCTCCATCCTTTCCATTTTTTTCACATATCCTTAGGAGTTTTTGGTGCTAACATTCCTTTCTACTACTTCTAGCAATAAATAAAAGTTGAGATGTGGGAGAGGGCGTTCGCGCTTAAAAGAGCTCATTGGGGGTTGCTTAGAAAAGTCAACTACCAACCGAACCAAAATCCACCACCATTCAATGAGAACTCAGATGAAGAATGAACTGTAGTTAGTTTTCATACCTTTGACGAAGTTCTTGTAACTCGTACTTTGTAACATTGCTTTCTTTGGATAAAAGCAAATATCATTTTATGGGCTATTTCTGCTTTTTAAGAGTTTCCAGGTCAATTTGGATAATAATGGGTGTATGTTTGTTGGTTGATGAGTTAGAATGCTCAGGATAAGACTTTTGACTCTCTCATAGGTGGCGTGTTTAAGGCGTGTCAAATGGAAGAAATGAAAGAAATGGGAATGCTGAAATTAAAACTACATCCGTACGGTTAAGGATGGCATCCGTACGGATATGGTGATGTTCGTGCAGATGAAGATGCTATAGCCGCGGACGTTATTCCTTATAGGTGTGAGAAATAGAAGCTTTCTTCCTTTTTCACGCTAAAATTCAAAAAAATCTGTGTGGATGAAGTGAATATCCGTAGGGTTGTGACTATATCCGTGCGGATGTAGGCATTACATCCCTGTGGTTGTTAAAGGCTATAACTATGAAAATTAGAAAGTTGTCCCTATTTTGCTAATAAACCATCTCCTATTTCTTCTCTATTCTCTCTCAGCCTAAACCTCTCAAACCCTATTTCATCGCCTTTTCCTCACTTTTTTTCATGAAAATGTTGAAAAAAAGAACAAAGCTCTTCGTAATGTCTCTATCGCACTCATTCGGGATCCTTTTGTCCAGAGGACTCCCCATTCTCATTGTGAAGTACGAGTATGCTTTGAAGACAGATATGCATCATTTGGGTGTCAAGATTAGAACTCCTACCTCTATTATACTCGATTTGCCGAACCATGCTTCCGTTCACCAAGTAAGAACATGAATCCCTGAAAATTTTGAGATTATCCATGAAAATAGAAAGTTAGGTTTTTGAATTGTGATCTTTAAATTTGATGCATAATTGGTGAAATTGATGGTTAGAATTCATGCTAAGGATGTTTATTGAACTATAGCAATTGAAAATAAGGAGAAAAACGAGCTAAAACATTATGGTTTGGGATTTGGCAATTTCTAAGAATGATAGTCGTACGGTTCTGGTTTTTAGAACTATGCAGCTATCAACACATTCGTAGGGATATGTCTATGTCTGCATGGATGTTACCAAAAACCATACTGCTATTGTTCTCAGGTAGAAAGATTTTAGTGATTTCTCTGTTTTTGGCCCGTTTTATCCATTGTGATGCATATGGATGATAATTAATTTATGAAGACATGCTAGCAACACGTAGTGATTAAAAATACTCCTTGTTTGGTCACTTTTTTACAGGAGAGAGACTATCAAGGATGTAGTTCCCTGACCGAGTCTAATTCTTGGTGAAAGGCTATGCCCCAGCCCGTACGAGACAAGGTGATAGCCTTAGGTTTTGAGGGGCTGGCTACAGGTCTGTCTATGCCGATTCCACACATAAGCCACCCCGCCCTCATGGTTTTGATCAAGAGATGGGTCGATACCATGCATACATTCCACTTTCCCATTAGCAAGTGCACGATCACTCCTTTCAATTTCAGTGCCATGACGGGTCTCCCATTCTTCAGGGAGACCATAGAGTTCAATTGTTACTTGGTAAGGCGTGATTTTAGGGACAAGTACATGCATTCTCTCATCGGCTATACTAGAGCTGATGGGAAAGTATTGTGTCCACGTTTGAGGAAGTATTGGACACATCATGATTGACATGGGGAGCCATTGACACCTGCAAGGGTTAAGGTGCACTTTTGGGCCTTCATTGCTTGCTTGCTCACTTGCCTCGTCTTTCCAACTAGGAGTAGTGTTGTCAACCTGACCCTCCTCCCAAGTCTCGAGGACCTGGACAGAGTCGGAGGGCTCAACTGGGCAAGAGCTGGTCTTGGATAGCTCTATTATGGTTGGACCTCTGTGCCCGAGCTGTGCAGAAGGAGCTAAAAGGCTTCTGGCTTCTGGTTTTGGTAAGACATTTCTTAGATTTTTTTGCTCATTTATGTGTTACTTTATCTGGGTATAGCTACGTTTAATGCTAATCATATGTTCATAATAGGTGTGGGCCTACAAGTACAAGTTTCTGACCACTCCTACTATACAATTGGAGGCCATGCTGAGCGATGGAGGAAACCCTTTGGTCTTGACTCGTTGGACCCAAAGTTAGTCCAAAGTCGAGAGGAATTATCAAAAGTTATGGGATGAGATCCGGAACATGACCATGGAGTAAGTAAGTATCTGCAAAATCAAAACTCGTTAGTTTAATCAAAATGGAGAATTAGGTTATGATTTGTACCTGAATTTTGCCTCTCCGTTAATGGTTTGAATAGGTGAATATGAACCCTTGGGAGGGAGTTCCGAATGCCCAAATGGTGGTGGATGCTTAGACTTGGGATGACAGGAGGTTTATCATGGAGTGCCCTACCTATCACGAATGGTACCTGCGGGAGAGAATTCGAGGGTGAACCACTAGTCCTGATGAGAGGCTAGTCCCCCCTTCCTTGCCGCTTTCCCTCTTCTAGCCTTATGCCTATCAGCCATTGGGGGCTCGAGAGGCAGTATTTGGTACTAGGCTGATCGCGGCATCTATCGCTGGTTCATATCAACAGTTCATATGTTGTTTGCTCCTTCTGACTCCATGGAGGCTGACTCCTCACTCGGTATGTTTCTTTGTTATTTCACTTTGGCACTTTTACATCGTCATTTATTTCTTCTCCCTTTATTCCATTTCTAGCTTGATCTGTGTGATTTCCTTTCAGGGAAAGGGGGTGCCTCTAAGAGTGATGATAACGAGGATGGGGAAGGGGATGGTGATGGTGATGATGAGGATGGTGCTGGCACCAGCACTCAGCCTATAGAGGTGAGACATCGAGTGAGGAGTCAGCCTGGTGGATGAGGCTTGATCTCGGATGCTGCTAATAGAGGCATGTCTTCTTCTACCACCATTGGGGTGAGTGTAGGGCATTTTCTGACTCCTCTCCCTAGTCAATTCCAGCTTATGTAGTTAGGGGAGAGTATGCAGATAGAGCGTTGCCTCCCTATAATCACTATCATGTCGAGATTTCTCCTCCCGGTGCTACTTATGTGAGTACCTTTTCATTCTAGTTGAAAAATACTCTGTACTTACTTAGTCTTTGAGTTATGATCATGGATTTGAATTTTTAGATTGCCAGAGCTGATGCTGCAGTTCCAGCGCATATATATTACGCTCTCCGGGACTTAATGATTAGCAAAACCAGTGCCACCGTGGTAGGTCCTACAGTTCTTGATTTGAACCCAATGATATGCAATGATATGATGCATGTTTTTTATGGTATTAATGAATGAATATGTATGTATATGATATGCTTTTTTCTTTCCGATTGTTTTTGTAGGCTCAGACGAGTTATGCTATGGGTCAGCAGGCTCAACAGACTTAGCAGGGTGATGCCTCTTCTTCGCTTGCTAGGGCACATTCTCATGCAGAGCAGCGAGAGATACGGAGGTTGCAAGAGCAACTTCATTGGTATAGGAGGCAATATCCAGATGCTGAGATGTCAGTTGCTGAGGCTGGGGACGATGATGATGAG
This sequence comes from Euphorbia tirucalli, assembly GCA_039660915.1. Taxonomy (NCBI): domain Eukaryota; kingdom Viridiplantae; phylum Streptophyta; class Magnoliopsida; order Malpighiales; family Euphorbiaceae; genus Euphorbia; species Euphorbia tirucalli. The sequence continues at coordinate 24,654,673 of CM077637.1, read as the reverse complement.
GGTACAGCTTGATAGTTCTAGGGACAGGTAGCAGTTGATAGGAATGTTGAAAACATTTGTTACATCGTATTTATTTATTTGAATGTTATTTGCACTTTTTCTATGTCTATGGCTTTTTGGTGTGAACATAGCCTGCTTAAAAGTTTGCTAATGGATGTTTATATGCAATAACATGATGCGTGTATTGTGACCTTCTAAGCAGAATGCCTAACGTCTTATAACATTATCATGATGCAACTAATATGAATGTAACAGAGAAATTGAAAGTGATTCTGACTTTGATGGTCACCCTATCTTGTTACCAACATGTCCTTTTGATTTTCCATATCAAAGATTTTCTCTTGAAATATTTTCTCTTTATGATAAACCACTTTAAACTTAGAGTCTTCATTTATTCCCTGGATGTATGTTCCCGAAATCCTACATGAATTGTCTGGCTGAAGTAACTTTTTTTTGCTGTTCAATCTGGGGAGGAGTGTCTTGATATGTTTGTTAAAGGTCGCAAGTACATCATCCCTGATAATGTCAAACAACTCTGCTGTGATATGTTCCTGATGTAAAAAGCTTGTATTAGAGTGAAAACGTACTTCTAGATGCAGTTTGTTACATGCTACAACCTATAGGTGGACCTTTACATGCAATGGCAATGCACATTGAAAATAGAATATAAAACATTTATGACATAACAAACGTGGGTACATTAGGAGAAGTCAAACTGTGGTTTCGTCTTTGATCAATGTCCTTTCTTGTTACCAACGTGTCCTTTTGGTTTTCCACATTGAAGATTCACTCTTTTTTTATGAGGTAGTATCTGTGCAGAATGATAATGTTGTTTTGACACCTTTCATTTTGCGCCTTCCTTCTCTATGAGATTCGATCATAAATCCGAAGTTTTTCATTTTCCTTTCGAGGCAATGCAAATTTCACTTCGATCGTATTTCGCTTGTCATTTCGTTGGTTTGACATATGTAGTGCTCTGATATTAACTTCTCTTTTCATTATTTGTGTTATTTGCACCTCATCTTGGACTTTATAGGCTTTACATTAGGTTATTGCAAGTGCATTAGGTCATGTTTTCTATAGTGACAAGAAAAGGGGTGAATGGGACAATGTGAATGACAATGCTCTAAGGCTCAAGTTTGAGAATGAAATGGGTTAATAGAGCAGCATAGATGATGTGGCCCTTAAACAAAGTGGATTGATAGGGCAACATAGACGATGTAGCCCTTAGATTCAGGTGTAAAAGGAAAATGGATTCTTTATGTAGGGAAAGTACAACTAAGGTTGTCCAAGCACTCACATGTTGAAGGGGTTTAGCCGATTTAATGGGTAAATTGAACAAGAATTTGATAGGGAATCGGGATGCAACTGGGGTCAAGATCAATTAACTCTTGGAGATGAGGAATTCAACTTGCAAGCTGATTAATTATGTAAGCCTTATCTTTCGTCGATCGAAAGATCCGTGGGGATACCACCTCCTTTTTTTATTTTATTTTTTTATCATTATCATTTTTTTCTTTTATATCTCTTTCTCACACTCAAGAAAGAAGCCTAAGCAAAGCCACAACCACCTTTTGGTTTTCCTGTCGTACTCATGCATTCTAATGTCATTCGTGTTTAATAACCTTTTTAGATAAATGATGCATATGTAATGTCATGTGCACATGAATGTCTCATGGACAGGGTGTAATAAATACACTACAACCATGAACTGTTTCAAAGTTGTTCAACATGATAGGTAATGTAGGTAAACTAGATTTCTCACACGATGGAGACTTTTATGAGTTAGGAGTTTGGCCTTGGAGTTTTAGTATCAGGCATATCGTTTGGATCAGGGCTTGAACGTGATTGCTCATGCGTGAGATTGGCTATTTGTCTTGTATTGGGTTTCCGATAGCTTCTGGCTCAAAATGGTTCTTTGTGTGTGAGCTTAAGATATATGTCTATGTCTGATTGTTTAGGTATCAAGTGCATTGCTTAAACTGAATTTCGGGAGTGGGGTTCTTCCTTTCCACAAGTTACTAATGACAACATCTTGGATTGTAGTTTATCGAGATTTCTAGTCTTGGTTCCTTGATTGATGGATAATCCGGTGAAGGAGCTGCTACGCTATGTTTATTTATTTATCTCATAAACTCACTTTACAAGAGAGAGTTCAATCAGAATTGGATTCTCTTTTAAATTCTCTATTGCACTTAGATTGAATTCATACATTTTAATGTTATGCACGTTGGACATGTCTTTTAGATAATCTAATGCATACATAATGTCATATACATGCAAACATCACATAAGTAAGATAACAACAAACTGCATTCAGAACAAATTGTTCATGGGTTCACAAATGTTTGATGGATATATTACAAGCAAGATGATCTCCCTACATGCAGGGAGTCTTTAAAGCATTAGTTCATCAATTCTTAATCCCTTTAGTTGGTCTTCAGAGGTTATTCTGCCTTCCCCCCTTTTGCAAGATGGATTATTAAAATGGTCTTTACAGTCTCGGTGGCCTCAGTGCCTGTCCTTGATCGTGTACCCAAATTTCCCCTAGGAGTTCGAGATAATGGAGGATCCTCCACATGCAGCTTTTCCGCCTTCCTCTTATGTCGAGAAGGGGAATTAGCACTGTGTCGAGTTTGAATGGATCCCTCCACTTTCCTTCTCTGATCAATCTTAGTATTTCAACTCGTAAAAGAATGCAATCATTTGTCTTGTCTCCAATTGTCACATGATAAGAGCAAAAATCATCCCATATTCCTTCCGGCGGAGGGACAAAAGGTCTAAGGGACTGCAGTAAGTTCCGACTACTACATTTTGCAAATATCCGGGTTAGTATCATTTTCCAAAGGGATATTCCATGTTCCCCTAAAAAAGCCTATTTCTGATGGGTTGTCACGATTCCTACATTCAATGTTTCGATTGAGCTTGGTGCATTCTCTTTATCAAAGGGACTACCTATAGACATCCTTGCAAAAATAGGGACATGTAACGATTGTTATGCATTAGACATTGTAGCAGGTGCAACTGTTGTATGTGTGTACATGGTTTGGGAATCCGAGTCTCTATGAAGAGTGTCCTCTAGTGCTGGCAAACTCATAAAATGGGTGTGAATATCTTGATCCATCTCGGGATGCATATCAATGAATATGTCATGATTTGTATCAATATTCCTGCTTGGTTCTACTGCCACTTCAACTCCAAACTTTGTCATCAAAGAGATGATTTCTTCCTTGACAATTTTGTGGAGCCGTACTAAAAAAGGATTATCGGGCCTCTGGTCTTTCCCTCCATCACTATAGCTTTGCAAATAGCAATCAATTCCTCTCTAATTGCCTTCCTGAATTATGATGTCAAGAACAGGTTTTTGAGGATCGCTGTAGTTTCGTTCACAGGAGTATGATCCATGCCCTTTACGTCCGTAGTCTCAGATACACTGAAAATTCTAGTTGGCTCTGAACTCAGTCTTGGGTTCACCTCGAGGGTTACACTGATTGTTCCTGATTTAACTATTTTCCTTGATCTGGGTGTCCATCTTGATCTGATTGTTCGTCTTAACAGTGAATTTGAATGGCCAATTCTGATTAACCTACTCTTCGGAGGACGATCCCAAACCTTAGAGAGTCACAAACACACATTAATATTATGAATGAATGCACAACATTATTCTAACATGGAGTTATATGTATACATGCATGAATGATGTGATATGTTTGATGCATGCCATGTGAGTAAGATGACAAAAAAATGTAAAAGAAAATGGGTGAAGGTTTGATGTTTAAGGGGTAAGCGAACAAGGGTTCGATGTAGGTGGGGCGTCTAACCGATGCTCATGCTAGATTCTGCCAGCTAAGAGTTTATTTGTATGGTTAGTCATACGGGGCGAAGGTTAGGTTGACTCATATGGTTGGTCATATGGGTAAAGATTCAGCGTTTGTGGAACATATGCCTAAGTTTCATGCTAAATCGCTAGCTGAGGGTTGACTCATATGGTTGGTCATACGGGCAGAGGTTTGGCGCTCGTGGAACAGCTTACTAAGGTTCATGCTAGATTCCGCTAGCTGAGGGTTGACTAGTATGGTTAGTCATACGAGCGGAGGTTTGGTGCTCTTTTGAGTGCCTAGGGGTTTGCCTGCAAACCAATTTTTTTCTGCAAATTAAATCAAAAAATTGATGTATTTGCATATTAATTCATCAATTAATATTAAATGGCTATGTGGTTTTCAACAATGGATTTACCATAATTACATTTGCAATTGCGGAGTTTACTTCACAAACCTCAGTTTGCATTTGCATATTAATTTAAATTCTAAGTAAGTACATGCACTTATAGAAGAAGGGAAAAGAACAATCAACATGTAATTAACCGAGACTAGACTTTGTCTATGTATATTTCAAATTAATCTAAAATAAGCTTCCATTCATATGAAGCATCTAGTATTTTTCTCATACCAAGCAAACCAAATTTATTTCCATTTTAAAAAAATCAAATCTATTCATTTAAAATCCCATCAAGGAAGAAAGCATTATTAGGTGAAACTTAAACACAAAAAATGGCCAAAAAAACAACTTTTACCCTTCAATTTCTGCATTTACGAAGCAAATTTTATTCAAATTAAATTTGGTTTTTCTTCCTACCTCTACAAAATTGAAAAGAAACGATACAAATTCTTCAAGCAAAAACGAGCATAGACTTCTAGTTCGTTGGAAAGAAAAGAGAGAAATCAGTGGAATGAAGTGAACAATAATAGGTTTAATCTATCCTTTTGATCGAATTTGGAGGAGAAGGATAGGGCGGGTTGCAGTGTTAAAGAATGGTGCGAGTTGTGGTTGGATACGAGTTGTGGTTGGATACGAGTTGTGGAGGAACCAGGCAAGTTAATTGGTCTGAGTCAACAGGTGTCCCCCATGTCCACGTGTCTTCCAATGAAATGGATCACTTAAGTGAGTCATCATCTTAAGTAACGGATTAACAAGCTTGGTTTATAGATCTCGTTAAATGTGGTTAAAATTGCACCTTTTTATATACCATAGGGTTTTAATTGGATTTTTTGGACCTTGAGGGTGGTAAACCTCATATCTTCCAACAACGTTGAGAGTATTTTGATACCTTAATCCATTGAAATAAAGTGTCAACTGTTACATATCGCATCCATTCCTTTGAAGGTTTAAGGTTTCAGTGACTTGTATATATAGGTCAAGAGGGTTGCAATTAGTTGATTAAGCGTAAAGGATACTAATATGTAATCAAGTGTGAACATAGATGCTTAGCCAAACCATAGAAGAGCACGTGCACACACCACACACCTCCCTCTATAGTACTATTTTTGTTGCATGTATTTGCGCAAAAAGCATGTCCAGTATACCTTTTCAGCACTCGATTCGCTTTTACAGTACTACAATACAATCTCTTAATATACATGTTTTTGACTTTTATACAATCAAAGTTTAGTATCTCACTCTGATACATTAACCAATTAATTAATCAAAATTATGTCTGTTAAGCTCTAGGTTGGTGTGACCAACTTCAAATTGGGTTAAAAATCAATGCCTATTTCACATATATGTGTCCCATATAGCAATTTTGACAGATTAATATTTTCATTTGGAGAGAACATCTTCTTCCGATCGAATTCATTAGTAACAAAACTAAACTTTTTTTAAAATTGCAGGCCAAACCGTGTAGACCATGTTTGGTCAACACTTCTCAAATACAAACTCAAGCTTCAGAGGATCAGAAAAATAGTCTTTGATGAGGATGGGAAAAATATGAAGTTGATGAATAGAATAATGTTAAACTTGGGTAGGAGTGTCAAATGTCACTCTTATATATAGGCTTGGGATTGGCATCTTTATATTACAAACGTTAAAATATTCAAAGTTGTATCCTAATTAGGATACAAACTGCTTCTATAGGAAATGAAATGAACCATTCTAGAGTAATTTATATAGGATGAATGGTATGCAATGATAGCTTGGCTAGGGAAGAACTTTAATTTCCATGCAACCAGTAGTTCTAGAATTACAATGAAGAAGGTTGATTCTATTTGCCATGTCATAGCTTATGTGTAGAATAATAAAACATATTTTATTCAATTAAAACAAAACTAGAAAAATCTGTCAAAATGGGATCGATATTCTTAGTTCGGAAAGTTAAAAGGGGAAAATATTACAAATTGATAAGTTAACTAGCAACATTGTAGATTGACCAGGGTCATTAAGCCATTCAACTACATATGGAACCATCAGTTCAACACAATACAAAACCGTAAAAGAAGGCAAAAATCAAAGGCTTCCACTCACAAATCACAACATAACCACAGGAAACTATGATTGGCCCAGAATAAAAATCACAGCATATGATCAAAAAAGCACAGCTACTACCAAAATTTTAGCCTAACTCCATAAAAGCCTACTATTCCAGTGATGATTGATAGAACATATGCATAAGAAATCAAGATAAATAGGGCTAATGACGATTTAGCGAAGAGAGTATCCACGTACAAGTTTATTAAGCCCGTGAGCACATTTGCCTGCAACAAAACAAAACAAAAAATGTCACTACAAGCTCTCTCCCTCTCTCACCTTTGTTAATTGTGCGTGGGATGGAAGGATGGTAGTGAAATCGTGAGATAATCGGAATCAAGTGAGAATGTTTTATCACCAGAAGAAATGTGCCCAGTAAATTCCGATTAAATGCTTGCTCAAGGTGAGAAATTTTGCTCCCAGCAATGAAACCAGAGAGCATCAGCAATGCCAAAACCTGGACAAGAAGAGAAACTTTTCACTTGGCTATGCTTCATATTAGCTCATAAATTTTGTGAGGAAGAAAAAAACTCTTAGCTGTTAATCAAGTAACTCTTTTTAATATCGCAATAGCTATATTAGCAAGGTTGTTTTAGATGTTATTGAGAAGAAAACATCTCAGATATCTGGATAAAAAAAATATCTAACCAAATAAATAATATTCTTGACAAAAACATAAATTGATCTTCCCATATCGTATTCACCTCAATTCCCAATGCAAACTTGTTTGACAATTTTCATTTGCAAGAGATGTAATGTTCTAAGGTTTTCATTATCCTAAAGATGCTTTTAGCCAAACGACCTATTATTTGGCATAATCCAGAATTCTCTATAGGGTTATCAGATACCATTATGGTCAACAGATTATTCTATTGGCAAATGAAGCACTACCTCACATGTAACATAAAACAAGAGAACTTCTCTACATGCTATATAACAAATTAGGCCAAATACATATGCGGCCTCTTCAACTTTAATTTTTGAACCGCTTGGCCCCCTCAACTATTTTAGTGATCTATCTAACCCCTCATTTAAAGGTAAAATACATACGCAGCCCCTTCAATTTTTATTTTTGAACCGTTTGGTCCCCTTAACTATTTTAGCAACCTATCTAACCCCTCATCTATTTTAAAGTGGTATTTTTAAACCTTTGAGTGAACATAACCAAACACAACAGAGTACCATGCATTATACGCGTCCGACACGAAAGACATGTAGGACACACGCTGGAAACTATCTTCTATCTAATTAACATTACAAACTATTATAAAGTGAAGATTTTCCAGCAATTAATTAAACTTAAGAGGAGGAAGAAATACGACACATCAGCATTCAAATGTCTAAAAGTACCACTTTAAAATAGAGGAGGGGTTGGATAGGTCGCTAAAATAGTTGAGGGGGCTAAGCGGCTCAAAAATAAAAGTTGAAGGGGCTATGTATGTATTTGGTTTTTAGATAAGGGGTTAGATAGGTCGTTAAAATAATTGAGGAGGCCAAGCGGCTCAAAAATTAAAGTTGAAGGGGCCGCGTATGTGTTTAGCCTAACAAATTACCACAAAATTTCTACAACCCGCAGAGCTCACCTTGAAGCACTTCGTTTTTCCTCCTTTCTTAAGTTTCGATTTTAAATACTATCAATAATTGGTGAACAAAATATTACTCTATTTCTCAAGGAGATATTTTAAAAATTGTATCTTGCATAATGTGAATGTGAAAGAAATAGAAACAGCATTTTGTCAAAATAATATCTATGAGAAAAAAAAAAAAGTTTAAAAGCACATAATTATTAGTATGAACTAAGTTTGACAATTAAAATGGTTATATTTGAAAAGTTGCACATAGTTAAGTTTTTGTTCTTTCAGCCCTCGGCAAAATTTGCAAGTATGAACCTTTTTTTTTTTTTTTTTTTTTTTTGCACACCATACCAAGCCCCTAATCACTCCCTCATTCCAGTAACCACTGGGAGAAAAGAGAAGGAACTAAAAATTGAAGATGAATTATAGGATACGCACATTGATTCTGCAGAAGATGAAGCAAATGTAACTCACAAAGATCCTAGAGACCATATTTGGTGGGACAGGTATCGCTGTATCAGTAAATTGCCTACTAGCCAAACTCAACTTTTAGCAACCAAACTAAAACAGACGAGTCTTATATGAGAAACAAGAAATATTTCATTGGAGGCTACCTTCCTGGAAAAGAAAAATGAAGTGAAAAGACTTCCTACCAAAACCAATTTTACAATTCAACTGCAGACAAGGGTGTTCAGGCCATGAGACAAATTTGTATGTGATATTGCCAAATGCCAATGGTAAGTTTGCATAAGATGGTTACTAATAATCACATAAAATTCTAGAAATAGTTACGCCATGTATAAGCTCACTTCTAAACTCAGTTGGCAAAGTTAGTGGGTAAACTATTTACCAAGGGACTAGCATTACAGTGTTAGGTTGACTATTTTCTTTCTTTATAAAATATAAAATTCATTACTTTCTAAAGTGTTGTATTGTTAACTTACCAACTTCGATATACATTAGAATCTAGTGGTATTAATCTTGTATCAACATACATAGGGTTGACAAGAAACAGTGCGAGTTTAGTTCAGTTAATTTGTTACTTTGCATAGGAAGAACATCCCCCCCACCCCAACCCAAAAAAAAAAAAAAAAAAAAAGAAAAAATTTCTTTCTTTCCCTGTTTGATTAGTAGGTCTTAAGGCAGGCAATAATGACTGTCACAACTACTTCCTTAGAAGTTCACAATGGCGACCTTGCAAGCAGACGTTGAAACAACGGGATAAGGCATTTACCTGAAAGTTCTCAGCCAAGACCGCCGTAACATATGCCATGTTGCACTGCAAAAAAAATTTTCCCATTTTTGTCAGCAATTTTACTAAATCATTTAATGAATTAGCTAATCAAATGACGGTTCATCCTACCATTCTACGGGAAACCCTTTCAACATGCCTGTCTAGAACAACAGTTACTGACCTGCAAGATTATTGACAAAAGAGTAGTCATAATCTGCTATCTTAAGTGTTTAAGTCAGACAAATGATCATCATATAATCTCCTGAAGTAGAGAGCTATACCAAAAGAAAAGACAAAGGAAGGAGACTCTAATCCATGCCCGTTTATAGCTTTTCATTGTGGTAGAAGAACTGTTTCCAAATAATAGATAGTGGCCTAATTGGACACCAACAAGATACATACCCCAGTAGCCTGGAAATGATAATAGTCGATAGAAATATATCAGTATCATACGCAAAAAAACAAGAAATTATATTCAAAAGCATATGGCAGTCCAAATCAAATGGCCATAGTTTAGTCGGTAGATACAAGGGATAGATGAGTGAATACGACACTCTGGTATCAAATTTCTCAAAAAGAGTTAATACTAACAAAACTACAACAAATTCCATTCCCTATTTCGATACTTAAGTTATCATGTTCCGCTAATTAATGTGATAGCTTGTGCTGGAGCATATACATATACCAATGCATCAGAACTCACACTTGTTTGCCAGAAAACACACGACTCAGACTTTCTTCTAATATACTAAACAAAGCAAATTTATTTATGAACTGTGGAACTTCTTCCTTTGCACTTTTCTCAAGAAATTTAAGTGCTTCCACCAATGATACTGTTGCTTAAGTATTTGGAACCATAAGGCATTTTGATAGAGGTCATAACCCAAGTAGTTTATTAGCTATCCCAAATCAAATAACAAAACCCTTCTGAATCTGAAGATTACAGGCGAAAACATACTGTTAAAAAAAGATAGGCATCTGTAAACATGAGCTCCACTGAAGGGGCCAATAAAACTAAAATGTCATGGTAAAGTAGAAAAATGATCAATCCGATCTTTGCAACACATACAAATAATAAAAAATGATGTTGCTATCTATATCTAAAATATTTGAGGGGAAACATCATAAAGAAACAAAAGCATCATTACTCAATAAACATAGTGGTAGAGTTCATAATCAACTACAAGATACTTCAATTGATATTGAAATTTCATCTCACCAAGGATACTAAATATTCCTTCCTTATTTTTGCTTATGATATCTGTTCCCCTTTCCTCAGAAAGCAGATACACATTTAACCCATTAATCAACCAAGATTGATAACCTGAAAAATTAAAACAGCTATTAAGAGAAGCTAATCAATGGATTATCCACATGTATAAATTAAAAATATGCTATAAAAGTGTACCAATTAAAATTGCTAAACCCAGAATTCCTGAGTACTGTGGACGAACATTAATTACAGATGTAAGGATTGACACAGCAGCTAATGTGAAGAAGAAATTCCAGTGCACACCATATTCCCCTGTATGAACCTATATGGAAACAGTGGTTTATGGAAGAACAAATCCATAGCAAAACAGATATGAAGTATTTATAGTAAAGAAATATGAAAATAAGAACCAGTCACTTATCTACACTATCAAGAAGTTTATTTGTCAAAAGGAGCTAATAACTGAGATCTTGCACATTAGTACCAGCTTATGGACATTTCTTTCCACTGATACTCATGAGAATTGACTGAAATTAAGCATTTGATCTATGGTTCATGTTTTCTGGAATCATAAAATTTTGATAGGTTGAGGTTTAATTTAACACAGAACTGCTGCCACTATACATTCAAATCTAATAGGTGAGACAAATTCAAGGAAAAATAAAAGAAAAAGTAAACTATTGTGAAACCCAATCCTAGTCCTTATTGTTTATCTGCCAGAATAAGCTTATATTATAGAGCATATTAGTACAGACTCACTAACAATTGTCTGCGCAGATTTATAAGTAACATGTGAACACATTAACATCTGAGAAGTGAGAATATCAACTTTGATCTATTTCTTCTCTTTGAGCGGAATAACATATTTTGAATAGGTAGACGTTTGATTCAAACTATTGCACCACTAGAAATTCAAATCCATAACATGTCTAACATCTATAATGCTAGGATTACCATTTGTTTAGTACTGACGATTTCTCTACTTAGTGAGAAAAAAATTCCAACTGGAGTTTGTTGACCGCACTATTGGAAAAGAACTTATAGATAAAACAAACTATTCCAGAAGAACCTCAATAGAATAAAACTTGCACATTCTATTTCTTCTCTTTTCGATAAAGAAATTTTTGGATTAATTGTTTAATTTTTGTATTTCTTCCTTCAGTTTTCTAATGAGGTATATAGTAGGACTTTTAGTTCTCTAAGATGTACTTTCCTTTCTTTTATTAAGTAATGCCTTTTCTTATTAGAAAGAAAATATTTACAGGTATGAATTTGTTAGTTATTATTCACGAGTATATTGATTATTTTGATTATCAAACACTTCACAGTTTTGAAACAAGCAAATAATTGAATCAATAATTTCTTGGCATTGTGTAGCAAAGCTTATCACTAAGGGTCAGTTTGGAATTGCTGTTAGTAAAAGGGTTGTCAATGAAAGCTAGGTTTCATTGCTTTCCTTAAAAGTAGTTTAAAGTGTTTTTCCAGTGCTTTCCTGAATACAATCTGACTTTCACCAATTGTGCATTTGAGACTGCTGAAAGCTGCTCCAAACTAGCCTTAACTCTTCTATGACATAACATAATGCACATAATTGTAAACCACTAGCTTATCAAAAAGTTCAGTTTCCAGTTATATCAGCAATTCAGTATTTAGGGAATCCACTAAAAAATGTTTTTGAAAATAGGATCCATAATATAAGGCAACTTACATAATACAATGTACCTGATAGTCCACAGTTTTAGTAGATAAAAGTCGACCAAAACCCAGCAGCAGCAGTGGACTAGTGGATTTGATTGCAGCCTTCAAGCTCCTACATGGCATCAACAACGAGGAAACAAACAACAGCATCATAATTATGCAATAAAAAATAATGCAATACAATACACTAAGCATAATTGATGGGGTCTCAGAATGCAATGGATTATTTAGGAGGCCATGACCAAAGTAGGAGTTTTCTTGTCTTTAGGTTGAGACTGAACTACATATATCGTACAAACTACAGAGCATATATTTTTCCCCATTGATTTAAAAGAATCTCAAAGCTTTATTTGTACAAGATTAATATGAACAGAACGTTTTAGGGGTTCCATGGTTGGTTAATTAATCACTTAGCAATATTTGATCAGTTAACCATCCACTCCTAAAAAATAAAAAACCTAAACCTACTCTATTAGAATTGGTTAACCTATTACTCCTATCAATTAATCTATATTTTCGGCTTTTGAACCATTATTAAAAATAAGCCTTTTCCAATTATTCACTAGAAACTTATGTCTAATTGTCCTAAATGCCATACAAAAATATAAAATACTATAAGCATATAACATCTCATAAAGTTGTATTGTATATACATTTTATATATACAAAAACAAGAAGATAATATTAGTTGAAAGCTAAAGTCTTCATCTTCCAACATTTTTGTTTAAGTAGCTTTACTAATTAACAATTACTATCTGCCCATATATATGCCATCTTTCTAATCAATAGGTCAACATTTTACTTTCATCGCACTTCCAGTGACAAATGAATATATGCATTTATCACTTGATTTTTCATTTTCACATTTACAATTTTTATGTGATAAATGAAATAAATAATAAATATATGTGACAGATAACATAGATTTTATAATTACAAATATCTAGCATATTTAAAAAATTCACATAAATTTATCCTAATTATAAACATGGATATACGTGATTTGCAAATTTTTCGATTTCAATTAACCATCAGCTTATCAGATTAAGAACTAAAAACCTAAACCAAAATCTACACTTACAAAGAAAAAACTAAACCTAGTCCATCAACTTTGATAAACCTATTTTTTCAGTTGGGTTGTGATTCGGCTTTTCAGATTTTTTTAATACGGCCCTACAATGTATATATATATATATATATATATATATATATATATTGGCATCTTAATATTAATAACCGAAAGTGCTGGCAAGTGGAAAACCAAAAAGACATCAGCCATTATAACAATGCAGTCCATCAGAAACAATTAGGAAGCTCATAGACACCATAATAGCAACCCAACAGCAAAGGCATTTTTTCCAGCACAGCAGCATGAAACTCAATACAAGTTATCAGTATTTTTCATAGAAACCATCATTCGATACTGTGATTGAAAGTCTTTACCTCTCACCCTATTCCAATTAGTACATGCTCTTTCTTTAAGTTGAAAATAAATGGAACTTAGAATTCAAGTGCCAAATCCCTTGTGAGTTCTGACAAATCATAGAGCTGGACATTAAGATGATCTACCTTAGCCTTCTATTTTCCTTGAAGGATGAAGTTAACAATAGCTTGCACAAGATATCAAGATCCATCAAGCATAAAGAGACTTACACCAACGATACTCCCCGAGCTTGCCGTGAAACTAGAGAGTTCGCCAATATAAAGGAACCAACCCCGAGATCCATCTGAAATCATAAAATAAAGTGCATACTTGTAAGTGGAAAAGTGAAAAGTCATCATAGAACAAATCTTTCCCTTGAGAAGTTTTAAGACAATTGGATTTTTTCCCACAGTTACTATGTTGATCTGCTAACCAATAAATAATAATATATCTATATACACACACACACTCAGCACAGATACTAATCTTTAAAAGCTTTGATGGGGCAGCGTTTTGCAGTGGACAGCCCTAAGGGTGCTCTTGTTCTGGAGGTTTAAGTAGAAAATAGATTAGTGTTCATCATAGTTGCAATTAGGGATTGGTTTTGGGTTCAGAAATCAAGCATAATATATCAGACCTGATTGTTGGTCAATAGATTTTAATGATGGAAATGATCCTCAAAAAAGAATAAGAACCCTGAGCAAAAATGCTGCAGCAAAGTCTTAAAGCCGTAAATTCTCCATGATATTCCATCGTCCATAAATGTAGAACAGGAGAAATATCTGCTAGTGCAGTAGCAGCTGATGAATAGGTTGATCAACCAATTGTATAAGGCGAAACACGGTTAAATGTCAAAATTGATACCTCAAGTACAAAGGCATGATGCACAGAAAGAGTGAAACATTTATCTACTACCAAATTACACTCTTTATTGTTTGCATTAAATGACATGTGACATAAAGCTAAGAAAGGTCTGCACTAACTCGAAGAAGCAAAAAATAGTAATTGTAACCTGAAAGGAAAATCTTATATTCTAGTTCCAGTAATTCCTTTTAGCATATCAATATCAACTCCGGCAAGGAAAAGCTTACCAAACTAGTACCATACGTCTCAGTCTTCGCGTATTTTCTTGGATATATTCTAAAATCAACTGCTAGGATAGAAATGCAAGTCACAACCATCTGCAGCAAACAACCCAGAAAGCATAGAAAAAAATACCGAGAGGCTAATTTTTAACGCTGTTTAAAAGCATGCAGATGGAATAAGATTGAATACCACAAGAACTCTGTATGAAGACATGATAGTCCTTAGAGAAAGGGGCCCTTCAGAATAAGTAGAACTTACAGCACTGCAGTGAAGTGCAAATAATACTTGTTCATGTCCTCAGATTCACAATACATGTGATGCTTACAGCTGTAATAAATATATCAGTACCAATGAGAAAAATTTGTGACTTACAAGTTCTACCTTTTAGCTGCAATGGAGAAAATGAGCAGCATCAAAAACAATGCGGATACAAATATCCATTCTGCTAGAACCTGCCATTAACAGTTAGTTAATGATTCAAAAAGCACAATGTAATGCCACCATGTATATAAACCACACAGCAGAATGGTAAAACATTGCAGATACAAACATCCATATTCCGCTAGAACCTTCCACGAATAGTTAGTTAATGATTCAAAAAGCACAATGTAATACCACCGTGTATATAAACCACACAGCAGAATGGTAAAACATTGCAGATACAAACATCCATTCTGCTAAACCTGCCATCAATAATTAGTTAATGATTCAAAAAGCACAACTTAATACCCTCAATCAAATGATAATTCAACAGATAAGCAGAAAAATATGACAGGCGTGATGATTGTGTCAGGTTATTCATAGCCTCTCAGTTAATAAATAGGCAGAACAGTTACTTGAGAACTTAAAACCAAGTCACAAGTAGTAGGAAGCTGATATCCTTTAAAGTACTAAAACAAAGTAGTGTGATACAAGTATTGTATAACATGATGAAACTCCATTGCAACTTACAAGCACTATGAGAATAGTCAAGTCAATCAACTCAATGAAGCCTTACTCCCTAATTGGTTGGGGTCAGCAATATATTCTATTCACAATGCATCCTTTCTCAGTTTAGAAATATACCAGCTTTTACAATATTAGCACTTAATAAACGCAAGAAATTATGAAGGAGAGAAAAAACATGCTTACTGCATGCATCAGCATGAACAGAATACTTTATTGCATTGCTGAATTTAACTTAGCCCATGTTATCTTGCTAAAATTTTCACCTTCAACTCAATGCCATGAACTACTGCTCAACCGATTGCTTAACTGAACATCTACTTATCAGCTAGATAATTCTATCTACTTGGATCTCATGTTTATATAAATTACAGCTTGGCAGAACTTACAGTAAAAAACAAAAGCATGGGCAGAGCAATGAACATGAAGTCCACAGTGACAGTAGCTATATGTTTTCCCAAACTCTTAGAAGGAAGAATGGCATCATCATTTTTCTTGTTTGATATACTTGAAATCTCATTACCTGTAGATATCACTAAATAAAATGAACATTAAAAATGAAAATAATGTGCAGTAAGACCCTTTCATCTTGGATTTATAAGGGAAGAGAAAAGTATCATCAATTTTTTTTTTTTTTTTTTCAGAAGGATGTGAGAAAGCTCAATATAATCGGATTTCAGTGCAATAGCAAAACTATTTGCCCATATTAAAAGTTGAAAACAACAAAAATCAAATCTACTAAAGAGTGCAAGGCCAACTCCGAAAGACAACATAAGAAACAAAAGCAAATATAATGGAATGAAAAATCCAAGAAACAACAAAAAATGGAAGTAGAAAGTACCACCTTTGTAACAGAAGCAGTTGGAGTGTCTCAAAACAAATAGAAGCTAAAAAAAGGAGATACAGAAAAAGAAGAATAAATAATTGTGACTTTAAATTGTAGGAAATCAAGGATTAGGAAGGATAAAATTGACATACAGGTACAACAATGGCAAGTGCAGCAATTTCATGCATTGAAGAACCCGTCAAATTGCTAACAAAGCTGAAACAAGAAAATATACAAATTAAAAAATATTAGATAGAATGAAAGAGAAAATAAGATGAGAGTATTACTCTTCTTTGAGGCGCTTGTTGTGATTGAAAGAGTCGGCGGGAGAATCCATCACTGCAAAAGGAGAGAAAGTCCATAATTTAAAAAGGAAAAAAGAGAAGAAAAAAGGGAAGCATTGAAGCAATATAAGTAGAGAATGAAACTCTCTATATTTTCGGACTGGAAAGAAATCAAGAAAAAAGCAGACAAATTCCACATATCTAGGACCCTAACCAGTGGCAGAGGCAGGGTTATGACTTGGGGCAACAAATAGGGAAAGGCAGGCGAGGCGAGGTGCAGCGGCGGACGGCAGGCAAGCGGTAGCCGACGAATAGAGGAGGTGAGGAGGAAGAAATTGAAATGACCAAATGAGACAGGGAATGAAATGAAGTTGAGGTGGACATTTCATGACTAGTGACTATTTTATAGGAAGAATTATTCAACGATAAATGCTACTAAATCATAATTTTAAAACACTAAATTATGGATACAAATCCCTAAATTATAATCCACTACACTCTTTGTGCTAAATCTCTAAACTCTCCATAATGTTAAAACAAAAACCCTAAAATGTTATGCAAACCGTATCACACATCAAAGCGGTGAAGCTACTGGTATATGGTTCGACCGGTTCAACCGGGTTTAACCAGTGATTCTACCAGATTATTGATTTTTTTAGAAAATATATTATTTAAATTATAAGTAACCTTATACTTCATCAAATACAAGTCTCAAATTTTTAATATTCAAAATAACTTCATCAAATATCCTAAAACTTCATCAAACACAAGTCTTAAGTAATAAAAATAAACAACTTCAAATAAGCTAATTTACCCTTTGAACTTGCACTGAAAGGATAATTTGGCTCAAATTGAATTTGTTGTCATAAATATTCAAACTGAGTAAGCACACAGGATCTCTTGATTCAAATATAAGCTGTAACTCATCTTCACAGCTAGATTTAAAAAAGAAACCAGTTGTCAAACGAAAAGAAGGCAGACTGACTTTCTCTTTTTGACACGTTTTTCTTTTTCTTGTAATGTCATTCTTTAACCCAATTGGCAAGCAAATCTGATAAACATGAAAAAAATACATGTTATTGTTGGCTTCGTTTCTTTTAGCAGTAAATCCTCATTCTGGATTGCATACTTTGTTGTACTTGGCGGGGCATGGATTGAAGCTGGCATTCGTTTTGCTGGACATGAACTTTGGTCAGACTAACCTCCAACTTCAAAGGATAAAATTTGATGAAAATATCATTTGTACTACAAAATTAACTCTCATAATTTTTTATTGTGGTATCCAACAAATTGAAAATTATATATACTGGTTGAGATTCATCATCGGATTCTCCTACCAACAAGTTAATACTTGTGTGCACACAATTTGGAAGGAATTGCATAAGATTTCAATGAGTGTATATAGACATCAATTGAAATCTCCTAACCAATTCCATTCTCAACTGGAAAAATGATATTAAAAACCAAAACAATCAACCATTTAAACCTCAAACTATTTTGAAAATGGCAAAGTAAGAGAGGTTTTAACCATCAAAAATGGACAGAGGTTGGAGCCATTGTTGAACAAGATAAGAAAAGTATGCCATAGATTCGAATCACAACTTACAAATTCAAATTGCATCCACCACAAAAGGAATCAATATTCCGAAACCCAAAAGACAAAGAAAAGAGAATATAAAGAACTAGGGTTTCTGTCGGAAAAAAATACCTGATCGGAAACAAAATCGCGCCTCTCAGTCTGATCGACGACGGCGACGGCGACGGCAGCGGCAATAGGGAGCAGGAGATTTTCACAGAAAGCTGAAGATTGAATTAAAGTGAAGGTCAAGAAGCATACTGATTTAGCGAGCAAGAAGATGAAGGAGATGGATCTGATAGTGATTAACGATTTCAAATTGAAAACCCCTTTCTTTGGCTCAATAAACGACACAGTATAATATCAATGACGAGAAAACCGGTTTTACCGGTTCGCCAGTTTTTCGCTGTTCGAACCTGTCATCTCCGGTTTTCTACTAAAAACAGCTCATTTTAATCAAACCGATCAGATTTATAGTCGGTTTATAATGAACCAATCAAACTAGTTGATCCAGTCTAGTTTTCATAACCTTCTAAACTCTAAACGTCAAACTTCAAATATTGAATGCTAAATTACATCCTAAATTTCTAATTAATCCTAAGCTATAAATGCTAAATTTCAATTTCTAAAACACTAAACAAAAAAAGCTTAACCCCAAACCTTAAATGCTAAATCCTTAATCCTAAAATCTAATTTATTCTTAATTCTTAAAAGAATGTATAATGTATGCTATATAGAATAAAAGGATTTGTAAAAGAAAAAAAATTATATGTACATGATAGAAGTTAAATTAATGAGTTCATGGAGAATGTCCAACTACGAGAAATTTTTTTAAAATGTTCACGCATTACAGAGAAGAAAAGCAATTGAAGAAGAAGAAGAAAATATGTGAATGAATGGTAATTTTTTTTAAGTTAAAGCCCATCAGGGCTTCAAAGCCCGAATGGATTTATTTTTTAAATGGCCCAATGCAAAACAACGTCGTTTTGCCGGAAGCCATTTAAAAAATAAAATGGTCCAATATCAAAACGACGTCGTTTGGGGCATTAAAAAAAAAAGGAAATTATCAAAATACCTCTGTTTTAGGTTTTGTTTTTGGACTCTACCTTTTCAAAATTATTTTTCAACCTTTTTTTCTTTCATAATTAGTTAATTGCCTTTTGTTATTAATTCATATCTTTTATACATTTTCCTTCACAAATCTCTTTCAAACTTTTCAAATTTACTCAAATACGTTATTCTACTTTGTCTATATTTTTCTCTCCTCTTTTCATAATTTTAATCTAATTTTGCATTTATATCTTAAATCGTTTATTTTTTTGCTAAACGACTTTAGAAAGTTTTTTTTTTCTTCGAAACAATATCCATATGTTTATGTTTTTTTTCCGACATTTTTTTTCACTAAAGTATAATCACTGTAATAGTACATCTTAAGGTATAACTAAGTTATAATCATTGTAATAGTGTATAACTAAGGTATAATCACTGTAATAGTGTATAACTAAGGTATAATCACTGTAATAGTGTATAACTAAGGTATATCACTGTAATAGTGTATAACTAAAATATAACTAAGGTTAATCATTGTAATAGTGTGTCTTAAGATGTAACTAATGTATAACTAAGGTATGATCATTGTAATAGTGTATCTAAAGATATAACTAAGGTATAATAAAAGTATAATCACTGTAATAATGTATCTTAAGGCATAATAAAAGTATAATCACTGTAATAATGTATCTTAAGGTATAACTAAGGTATAATCACTGTAATAGTGTTATTATATCTTAGTTATACCTTTGATACTCTTATTATACATTACTTAAACATTTGTACAACTATTATACCTTAGTTATAGTTTAGTTATACCTTTGATACTCTTATTATACCTTAGTTATACTTACCGATATACTAATACACTAGTTATACCTTAGTTATACCTTCTGATACACTAATTATACATTTTGACACACTGATCACACCGTATTTATATATTGTTTGTACCTTATTCATTCATTGTTAAGCATTATAGTGTATAAGCAATGTATAACAATGTATAACCAATATATAACAATGTATAAGCAGTGTATTAGAATATATAACTAAGGTATAATTAGTGTATCAGTAAGTATAACTAATGTATAATCAATGTATAAGAAGGTATAACTAAGGTATAATTAATGTATTAGTGTATCAATAAGTATAACTAAAATATAAACAAGGTCTAATAGTTTTACAAAGGTATAAACAATGTATAACTAAAGTATAATTAATGTATCACAAGGTAAACTAACATATAATATTTATAAAAGTTATAAATACACCATTATACACTGCTTATACATTGTTATACACTTTTTGTACAGTATTATACACTGCTCATACACTACTAATACATTGTTATACACCATAATGCTTAAACAAAGTATAAATAAGATATAGTTAATACACCATAAGGTATAACTAAGGTGTAATTAGTGTATCAGAAGGTTTAACTAAGGTATAATCAATGTATCAGTAAATATAACTAAAGTATAATCAGTGTATTAAAAGGTATAACTAAGGTATAATCAGTGTATCAAAAGGTATAATCAAAGTATCAGATGGTATAACCAATGTATAAACAAGGATTAACAGTTTTTTTATTATTGTTATATATGTTTTCATTGTCACATACGTTGTTTATGTCAGAGATAATAATAAAAGTTATGACTGGGTCTTATCTATCAGCTTAACCTTTTGGGTCAAATGGTTCCATGAAATAGTATTAGAGCCGCTTAGACCTAGAGGTCGAGTGTTCGAATCCCGGCAGCTCTATTTGTTGATTAAAAATTCAACACATGGCAAGGTGGGCCTGTGTTGTACACGCTTCAAGCCTAATGGGCATTCGCATGCGGGGGAGTGTCAGAGATAATAATAAAAGCTATGATTGGGTCTTACCTATCAGCTTAAGCTTTTAAGTCAAATGGTTCCATACATTTTTTTTGTTATATATTGTTTTTGTACATTGTTTTTATATTATTTATAAAAAAAATGAAGGTTAAAAAAAACATCGGAAAAAATATATACATATGGATCTCATTTCGAAGAAAGAAAAAACGAAAAAAACTTTCTAAAGTCGCATGATAAAAAAAATAAACGAATTATAAGATAAATGCGAAATTAGATTAAAAATTATAAAAGAGAAAAGATAAAAGTGGATAAAGTAGAAAAGGAATTGTTGAAAGCTTTGAATGTATCTTTGTAATTTTGAAAAGTTTTAAAAGAATATTTACAAAATTTTCCTTGGTAATTTTGTAAACAAGCTCTATTTTTGTCTATATTTTTGTAAAATCCCTTTAAGAAGTTAAAGGGGATGAAGCCCATCAAATTTGGGGGGGCACAACTCCTCCCAAATCTTATGAATTTTGTAGGGGCGACCGCCAAATAAACATTCCTACTTGAGGTGTTTTCCGGCGATCGGAGGGACACAGGCCCCCCCTCCCTCCCTCCGTGCCTAACCCTAACTGAAGGCTCAATGCAATATGTAGATAGAGTGGCCAATACCCAGATCTCTGAAGATCAATATTAGCATTTAAGTGAGCTTTAAAGTAGTGGAGAAATGCCGAAGGAGGTGATTTTTAATAATTTCAATAATTGGGGTCGATATAGGATTTAAAGAAATTTGGGTAACCAAAGCGAAATAGGGAAAGTTTTACAAAATAGAAGTTAAGGCAACAATGTTAAAGTTTGGTTAACTAACAGTTGTCAATTCTTTAATCTTATAATAATAATTTTATTAGAATTGAAAATCTTTGCCCAAAAAATATTAGTAAACCACTACTTCTGTATTGGTATAATTTTTATAGACCATAGTTCATCTTTAGTTCATAAAATAGAGGAGTAATAGAATAGATATTCTATGTGCAATAGCTTTTCCAATGTTTGGTTCAATATTTGGCCATGAAATAGTTATTTTATGGAATATTCATTCTTCAAAGTAAGGAATAGCTATTCTTAATGAAACCAAAGAACAATTATTTTATACTTTACTACATGTTATAGTTTTTATGTTAATTTTTATTTTAATTATTTTTTTCGATTTCTTTTCCTTGATATTTTGTTTTCATTATTTTTTTTTTGTTTTTTCAATTTTCTTCATTTTTTTTTTGTTTCTTATTTTTTGTCTGTTTTTCTTTATTTTACTTAATTTTATCCGTTTTTTGTCATTTTTTTCCGTTTTCATTGTTTGATTCTTTTTTTCTTTGTTTAATATGTTTTCACCTAACTTTCTTTATTATTTTCCGTTTCATTATGACATATTTCATATATTATTCTAACATTGAACCAAACATTGGCATAAGGTCGGAAAAAGAATAACAATTCCATTCATTTTTCAATTCCATTCCATAGTATAGCTATTCTATTACTGTTTTATTCCATTCTATAAACTAAACATGACCATAATGTGATGATAAAATCTCCAAATCTAAGAAGAAACAGAAATCGCACTATATTTCCACAAATGATAATGAAATGGATTTGATTTAATTTGATTTGATAATATTAGTGTTTGCACGAAAAATAAATTTTTGACTTGATGCACCCTTATAGCGTTCCTAGTTCCCCTTTTCTTAATTCTCTTTTTCTTGATTCCCCTTTTTCTGATGCATACTTTTATTGGGGGCCTTTTGATTTTGTGGAAGTGTATATCATAGAGATCTTGAAATCAGAATCTTCTAGAGTGGGAAGCAATTTCTCAACTTCTAGCAGTTGCTCAAGTAGTGGAGAGTAGTTTTATGCTGATGGAGAACGTGAAGTAGTTGATGGAGACTAGAAATTTCTGTTTGCATTTATAAAAGACAGAATCACTGCTTGAAAGGGAACAATAACACAACCCAGATAAATCAAGCAAATTCAATTAATACTTCAGCAATTCTCTCAAGCTTCAACAATTTCTTTACATTTCAGCAAATATTTTAGATTCCAACAAATTTTAGAGTCTCAACAACGATCTACCAATTTTCTTTAGTTTTCAAGTTCAAGTTCTTTGGTTGTAATTTTCATCATTTCTTAATGTTGGTATCGTTTTGATAATCAAAACCTTTAGAATTTTAGGTCTATTTGTTCCTTAGGGTCATTTGATCTAGAAGTCAGTAGGTGCATTCAATTTCATTTTCCAGTTTGAGAATACTATAATTATCTGGTACGCTCGCATTTTCCACAAAAGAGCCAAACAACAGAAAAATAATAACAAAAATATTGTTAAGATATCATAATTTGAGGTTAACTTTTAATTCAGACACTTAATCCACAACATACACCTAAGTTTTGTGCTTTTGCATAGAAATAATGGCAATAAATGTTGTAAATATGAAAGCAAAGGAACCACCAAAACCATCATGGAGCCCACGACAAAATGCAATTAGATGATGAATTGGTAAATCAATCAGAATAATCACTACAACATCTAAATCAAGAACAAAATTAATACCAGAACAATTATATGTATTACAATAGTGGATCAATTTGGTTAAGAATCATGGAAAAATCTTTTTGGATATGTTTTTCTCTAATTTTTAGAGAAACATCTTTTGTAAATCACTACTCTTGCTCCCTTTCACTCACTGCTGTTATTGGCAAAATTCTTTCAAATATC
Source organism: Euphorbia tirucalli (assembly GCA_039660915.1). Taxonomy (NCBI): domain Eukaryota; kingdom Viridiplantae; phylum Streptophyta; class Magnoliopsida; order Malpighiales; family Euphorbiaceae; genus Euphorbia; species Euphorbia tirucalli. The sequence continues at coordinate 24,630,873 of CM077637.1, read as the reverse complement.
TAAGCTTCTCAAATTACTGGTTCATTTTTCCTTGAATAATAGAGACAACTTATTTTCAAATTGCAAATCAAACGCAAAAGCATAAGAAAAAAAGAAATGCCAAAATGCAAACAAATAATAACAAAGAACAGCTGAACCTACCTAACATCCAACGATTTGTTCAATCTTGATGGAACTACGGCAGTTAGATGGCTCTTGAAGAATGAAGTCTTTAACTCTTGCAATCTGTTACAGATGATGGGATGGGATGAGTTGCGGTAGTATGGATTTAAAACTGCTCAGCCATAAAAGAATGAACGGGGAGTTACAACATCAAAGGAGTGAAATTGTAGCAGAGAAAGGCATAAAGGAGAACAAAGACGAAGGACCGATTGAGAACGGTGTTGGAGCTGGTGGTGGTGCAATCGAAATCGATAGAGGCAGAAAAATTAAATTAGGGATTAAATCTTAAAATCTGTCATTATTCTTGTTGTGCTCTTAGAAGATTCCTTATCTTTTCAATTTTAAAGCATTATCTTTTGATTTGTCAAATTGAGTCCTCAATTAATGTAAATTAAACATGTTAATCTCATGAATGATTGGAAGTTAGCTGTAAAAAATAAAACTCAATTGAAATTCACTCGTTTCATTTTCAAATTGTGACATTTATTCTTGACTGAATTTAATTCATAACTCATTGTCTCATGATTTACGACCTTAGTATGTGTAATTATAATTCATTAATATGTGAAGTTAAAATATTAAAGATTGAACATAAAAAATTTAAAAAGACATGGATCATAGTATTTTTTTTCTCCGGAGAAATATATGTGAGATTAATTATCTAAGAACGGGTTTAAGAACTCACTACTATCAAACTTGGGAAATACATATAGATCATGTTTGGTTCATCTTCTTCCTCCGATTTCAACATCAAATTCTCTGCAACATTTGTTGGTGTCATATTTTTTACCCCCAACAACTTCTCAATTTTTGTAAACAATTCATGAGATTCAACATCATAATAGTTTTAGCTAGAATTTTAAAAGCTTCAAAAGAATAGTAAGACAAATTAATATGCATATCCATTATTCCTCTTCAGAACAAAGCAGGATCAAGTTTTTCCACATAATTTGTAGAAAACACAATAATCCTTTCTCCTCCATAAGCAGACCAAATTCCATCAATGAAATTCAACAACCCTGACAATGTGACCTTGCTTTTATTCTTTCCATCTTCATCTTCCTCTTTTTCTTTTTCAAAATTGGATCTCCCTTATGGTCATCGCTATCTTCCTCTTCCTCCTCCTTTGAGTTCGACTTCATTTTATTTTGGTTTTAAATCCTTAAGACTTAAAATTAATTAATTAGCTTATGTTAAATCTCAACATGAAAATTTGGTAAAAGGTGAAGACTAAATTAACATAACACATCCTGCTTTTGCACAACTTTAGAGTATCCACGTTGAATGCATACCAATGATATCCATTTTCCACTTTTCATCTTTTATTATTGTATTTATTACAAGAGACTTGTATTTCTCTTAAAACTCTCACTTTATTGTTTTCCTTCTTCTTTTTTGATAAAGCACACTAATCATTGCCTCATATAAAATGGATGTATTAAAAATGGATTAAGGTTGGATTGAGTGGTAAGGGCCTCAGTCGCTTAAGTTAGAAATCTCGAGTTTAAGTCCTAATGTATGTAAAAAACTTTAATTGGGAGAAGCACTTAAAGGTGTCTGATCAAACTCGAACAGAGTAATCAGACATACTTTAAAAAATGATTTCTTGTAAGTAGTAATTATTTAAAAATTAAATTAGGGAAAAATTCTAAATAATAAAAATATAGAAAAAAACCTCCTAATTTTCAAAATAATATATATTTTAAGATTTTCATTGCAAGAAACTTTTGGTCATATAGAAATCCAAAAATTCGATGTATCACGTTAATTTAATTTGAATGTCAAATTTTCATATTTTATTGGCTTAAAATTATGTAATATATGTGATAATATAAAATTATATTTTCATGAGCAAATTACAAAAGTATTTATTATTATTATTATTATTATTATTATTATTATGATAAATTAAGTAAATTAAAATAAAAGGATAAAATTCAGTATTTTAGTCATCAAAAAGACTATCTACATTTAATATTTAATTTTGGATTAAGGTACCAAAATACCCTCAACATTGTTGGGAGATTTGAGGTTTACTTTCAAGTTTCAAAAATACCCAATTAAAACCCTATGGTATAAAAAATGTGCAATTTTAACCTCATTTAACGGGATTCATAAACCAAGCCCATTAGTCAGTTACTTAAGATGATGACTCACTTAAATGATCCATTCATTGGAAGACACGTGGACATGGGGGGACCCTTGTTGACTCATACCAATTAACTCGCCCGGTTCCTCCACAAGCCGTATCCAACTACAACCTGCACCATTTTTTAACACTGCAACCCGCCCCATCCTTCTCCCCCAAATTCGATCAAAAAGGATAGATTAAACCTAGTATTATCGTTCACTTCATTCCATTGATTTCTCTCATTTCTCTCCGCCATTGCAATTGATAATGACAAACTGGAAGTTTATGCTCGTTTTTTCTTGAAGACTTTGTATCGTTTCTTTCCAATTTTGAATAACTAGGAAGAAAAAACAAATTTATTTTAAATAAAATTTGCTTCATAAAAGCATAAATTAAAGGGGAAAAGTTGTTTTTTGGCCATGTTTTGTGTTTAAGTTTCACCTAATAATGCTTTCTTCCTTGATGGTATTTTAAATGAATAGATTCGATTTTTTTAAAATGGAAATAGATTTGGTTTGCTTGGTATGAGGAAAATACTAGATGCTTCATATGAATGGACGCTTATATAAGATTAATTTGAAATATACACAGACAAGGTCTAGTCTCAGTTAATTACATGTTGATTATTCTAATCCCTTCTTCTATAAGTGCATGTACTTAGACTTTAAATTAATATGCAAATGCAAATTGAGGTTTGTGAAGTAAACTCCATAATTGCAAATGTAATTATGGTAAATCCATTGTTAGAAATCATATAGATATTTAATGTTAATTGATGAATTAATATGCAAGTACATCATTTTTATGATTTAATTTGCAAAAAAAATTGGCTTGAAAGTATTTCTTATGGTATGACAAACCAAACCCATAGCATCTTAAAGATGTTCTTAATTTCTACATAGAACATAACAGGAGGCTTATTCAAAGCAAGTAAAAATACATATGCGATGCCTTGAAAGTAATGGAGAAAGGAAATGTAATAGAGATGAAAAAGATGGAGTTTCACTATGAGAAGCTGGAATCTGAGCACAAAGAGTCCAGGAGGGCAATCAATATTCTAAGGCTGAAGATGAAAAAGGCAATCGGCAATTAGTATACGAATGTGCCTTATGTAATGTTATATTGTATGAACAATTTGTATTAATAATGTTTTATATGTACAAAGATGAGTTATGTTTGAATTATAATTTTGTCATACCACATGATATATTAGAGATGTTAACACAAATATTAGTAACATATTTACTTCAATACTTCATTGCATGGTTTAGGTAATATATGCTAAAAGTCAAAATTAAATAATAGCTTTAACCTTAACAATGAAGGCATAAATATTGGAACATATAATAGATATAGTCAAATATATGTTACCATATTAGACCACAAATACCAGCCTTTAGAATAAGATCAAAAGAGAAAGTAAATGTTCCACTTTAACTTTGATTATAAATATCCACCAAATTTAAAGCCGTTTAAAAGTACTCAACACTTTAAAATCTAAAGAAAGGCAAATAGCTTTCAATTGATATGGCTATACACACCTATTGATGCATTTAATTACAAAAAGTACCCAACACTTGGACATATTATGTCCATCACATAATAACATGTTTTTTGTCCAAAATATATTCCACAAAAAATTCAATCCACCCCTGCTTGTGTGAGGACACCCTAGTCATGCACGGCTAATTTTAACAAATATTAATATGTCCAGAATATTTTTAATCTTTCACTTCTTTCGAGTTATCCTACCAATTCTTTTTTGCCTTGTTAGGTCAACCTAGCTTTCAGATACAATTGTTTTTTCATTCCATTGTAGTTTTGGAGGCTGGAATGGCAAATTGTTAGGCATGCTCACTTCATATTCACTTTCATGGAAATTAATTTTCCTTTTCGATTGCTGATTACCAACACTAAGAGCCAGTGTCTTATGTTTAACCAACCTTAATTCTTTTTCATTTGGAATTGGAATTTTGATTTGAGGGTCAGGATTATGTGGAGTGTCCTGAACAATCTGATTACCTTGTTCCAAAACAATCTCTCCAGGGAGTCAAGGCTTTATAGCAAACAAAACACAAAAAGCAAGGGACCAATTCAGAGCACAATTCGTTTAACTTAAGATAACAAAAGTACAAGCTAAATAATTAAAACTTACATCATATACTACACTACCAATATTGTCATGATAGAGGTAACCAAAGCCAACATGATCCAAACAGGATGACCACTAAGTTCAGTAGCAATTCCTTTTCCATTGTTAATAAACTTACCTCTTCCTACATTGCTAAATGTTTCTCCATCTGTTATTGTTGGTTGATTACAATTCTCAGTTCTTGTTGAACTTCCACTATTTATATTTGGATTGATTTTAGTCTAACTGTTGACATTTACATCACTAGAAGCTCTATTCTGCAACTGATGTTATAGGATATTGTATAGCACATTATCAATAATCTCAAAAGAATTATCAGTAGCTTTAATTATATATAATATCCCACATAATCAGCTTTAATTATATTTAATTACACATCATCATCAACTTTAATCATATATAACATTTGCAACTATTCATCTAAATAGCAATTAACTATGATTAATATATTGCAGAATATTACCTTTGGGCACTTATTTCGTTTATAGTCAATGGTTCAACAATTGCTACATCTTTGCTCCTATCCTTGTCTTGAATATACTTGTTTTGTTGTATCAACTGGTTGGGGTTGATTTCTTCATCAAACATACTTCTTCTTTGGTAAAGACTCTTAACTCTTTAAGCATCCGCAATATAGGTCTTCTTCTAGCCTCTATGATCACTCCATTGTAACTTTCTGTAAAATTATTATCCACCACGTCATCTTAGACCTTGCATTAAAATAAGCTTTACACCAATTCTGTGAAGGATACTTTAACAGGTACTCAATTGCTTTCTTATTAACTTCCCCTAGCTTCTCCAAATTATCTTTGAACTCTTCTTCAAATGTACTCTATGTATAATTCCAAAACATTTTTTTGTAACTCCTTCCCTGGAAATTTCAATTGCCAATTAACAAGAACATGTCTTGCACACCATCTGTGTTCAACCCTAGGGAGCTGGGACTAAACATGTAGCAGTCCTTACAAATTCAGAATCAACATTGTAACTTATCATCTACCAAACAGAAAACGATAAATGTACTTTAATCACAACTAATTTCATACACCAACGAATACTAATAAACTACTACATCAATGAATAAGGCATTGATTATTACCTTTTACATGTCTGAAATAATTGTTATCTTTTCTCTAGCTTCCAATTTGAGTTGCTCATGAAGTCTCTACATGAATCACTCCTAGTTGCACTTGTTCTCTTTGTTAACAACAACCCATGCAATAGGGGTAAAACTTATTATTTGCATCGTGTCTCATCATAACAAGCAGCTGTCCCTTGCAAATGTCTTTTAATAAGGTCCCATCGATACCAATTATTAGATGACACCCTTCTAACCATCCTCTTTTGCAAGCATCAAAACATATGAACATTCGCCAAAATATTCTTTTTCCTACCCTTAGTCCCTCTTTTGAAAATTATAGGTCAATATAACAACTTGGATTTCTTCTCATTATTTCTTCAGTATATCCTTCAAGTGAAGAATATTCTTCTTAGTATCCCCATCTAGCTCCCTTATAATCTTTCTCTTTACTCGTTGGCATATACTTTCTTTAACATCGAGCTTCAAATACGTCATACAATGCTTCTTCATATCAGCTGGTCTATAATATGGTTTCCTTAAATAACAATTTTGAAGTAGTTTGCTATAAATTTTGTTGTTGCTTGGGGGTTGGCAAATTGTCAAGTACATGTATGGGTTGGCCATATTGTCTTAATGATTAATCCATCATTGGTTCCATCTTTAAAGGCAAGCACATGGAAATTGCAACTTTTAGCATCACACTTATGCCTCACAAGGGTCTCATCACTCTTTTCTACCAATAATAGGGTTCCACTAGCTACTGCATAAGTAGAAACAACCATTCTAAACTCTTTGGAATCTAAAAAACATTGCCCAACTTCTAAATTTGATTGTGCATACAGTCTTCTAAACATTTGTCTGCTAAATTCCTCTTGGTTTTCTACTATTTTCTTCAAAAGCTCTTTATCGACAGTATTAGCATCGCTTTCCTCCTCAACTACATCAACAAATGGATCATGGATTCCCTCATCAACCATGACAAGAGGTGGATATTAGACAAATTATAGTGGAGGCAGATAATATGGATGTTATTAATGTAATTTGTAATCGTATTGATGAATTCTATCTAGACAAGAACCTTCTTCAAGCCATAAAGGAGGTCAGCATCCATTTCCATGCCATTTCTTTCCATCATGTGTTCAGAGAAGGTAATACATGTGAGGATTGGCTTGCTAAGGAAGTACATTCTTTGAATATTGGGTTTTCACAGGTTTAAACTCCTTCAGAGCATCTTCGTCAACTGGTGGATGAAGATAGGATAGGGATTTCTATCCCTCGTTCTGTATAGTTTTTTGTGTTTCATTTTTGTTTATTTGCTTTCATGTTTTACCAAAAAAAAAAAAGACACTTACTACTAAACGACGACATGTAGTGGGAATAATGAATTTAAAACCCAAAAACTACTTTTCTCCCTTTAATTTCAGCATTATAAAATTAAAAAAAAATTGGGGTTTTTGCTTTTACAACACAATCACTGCTATATGACAATAAATAGTATGAAATATATATACGAAACCAACCAAAAAGCTTTTCCCTTTCAATTTCTACATTAACGAAGCAAATTTCATTCAAAATAAATTAGGGTTTTCTTCGTACCTCTTGAGAATCAGAAAGAACAATACAAATTCTTTAGCTTCATGTTTTCGTCACTGGTTCCATTATCTTGTTCATCATTATTAAGAAAAAATGAGCATAATCTTTCAGTTCATCATTATCTACTGTAATGATGGAAATAAATGAGAGAAACCAGTAGAGTGAAGCAAAACAATAATATTAGTTTCATCTATAATATTTGTGGGAGAAGGATGGTATGGGTTGTAGAGGAACCAGGTGGGTTATGTCTACGTGTCTTCTAATGAATGGACCACTTAAGTGAGTCAGCATCTTAGGTGGCAATAGGTGACGGACTAACGGGCTTGGTTTATGGATCCCATTAAATAAGGTTAAAATTGCACCTTTTTTATACCATAGGGTGTTAATTAGGCATTTTGGACCTTGAGGGTAAACCTCAAATCTCCCAACAACATTAAGGGTATTTTGGTACCTTAATCCATTTTTTTCCATTTCAATACAACATATTCCTGTATTATGTAAGTATTGAACTAAAAATTGGAATAAAATAGGAAAATGAATAGCTATTTCATTACTCATGTATTCAATTCCATGGAATAGCTATTATATTCTCACTTTATTCTGTTCCATGAACCAAGCATAACCTATAAGTGAGGGACATAAGGACTTGTGGTTTTAGCATGAATTTTGTTGTTTTGTTGAGTTTTTATATGGTAATACATGGCTTTTTTTTAAAAAAAAAAAAATTTATAACACAGCCTCTTTTGCCACAATAGATATTGAACTAAAAACTAATAATAAGAATTACTTAACTGTTACTAATGTTTGGTAGCTCAGATGGTAGATGATAGACTGAGCTAGGGATAAAACAGGTGTTCGAGTTCCAATACCAACTTTGTGAGGGGTATTGATATCATAATCGACCGAACTATTACCCTATAATCGAATTAGTCAGCATCCAATGTGATTTCCAGAAACCGATGGTATTTACCCAAAAAAAAAAGAATTACCTAACTGTTAATTAGGGGCTATTAGGTCTACTTTTCAAAGGAGAGGGAGAATTGAACCCGAAATTTGTCTAGGTTGTTTAGAGTTAAAGTTGAAATTTGTCTAGGTTGTTTAAAGTTAAAGTTGATCTTGGAGGCTAAGTTTAGAAGGAAATTTGATATATAATTTTAATTTATTTTTCTAATTTTTTATGTGAAAATTTGCAAGTGCACAAAATAGTATCAAGTAATAAAGAGTAAGTAAAGATCGTTCCCATGAAGATTGCTTGCTAATCACCAACTAATTCACTAAAACTATTAACTAAGCCAATAATGATTTGAGTTATATTAAGCTACTAATGAAATTGAAAGACAAATAAAGCAATAAAAATAAGTAGAGAGAATTCAATGAGAGAAAACATCCAGGATATTGATTTCATACAACTCTTAGCCTAATCAATATATTGTATTTTCAAACAATTTAATTACTCATGCAATTTAGAATGATTTTATGTCAATAATACTCTCTTCCAAGATATATTATCAATACTAAAAATATGTCACTAACCCTATTTCTCAATAGTGATCAGTAACCTATAATTAACTCACTAAGTAGGAATCATCCGAAAAACTCCACACAAGTTCAAATTATATTACTCTCGTTCAAATATAAACTTATGATTCTATTATCTTAAGTCTAAGTTCAATAGCATTCCCTCCCGGTACTCTATACTATTTCAATCTATAAACATGCAATTGGTGATCAAGCAAAAGCAAGCATTAAGCAAGATAATAAAATTTGCACGAATAAAGTAAGAAAACTACAATAATTTCATAAAACTAATAAAGTTGAACTACATCAATATCCTAGATAAAAGAGAGTTTAGCTACTCATAATATCTAAAACACATAAATAACAAATAAGAAATAAGAACATAGAGAAGAGAAGAAAAACTATAAGGTTGGTGTAGACGTTTTCGTCGAATTCCTTTGCCTTGTCGCCTCCACTTCACCGCTTGAAATTCCGCTCCAAAAACGTAGAATTAAAACTAAGTTATGGGATCTCCTAAACTGAAGATCAAAAGTTCTTTAAATAGGAGAAAACACTCTCTTAAACTGAAAAGGAATCAACTAACCTAGAAACTCTAAACTCCCTAAAAACTCTAACCTTTCCCAAATTAAAAATCCTAACTCATCAAATCCCGATTAAACAGAAACTCCCCAAAATATCTCCAGCCCAAGTCTCCTAAATGGATTAGGAAGATACAAATTATGGGAGAAAAAGTCAAGGTTTGACCCACAGGACCAGGACCAGCTACAGAAAACCCAAGCTAACTTTTTCGATATAACTCCGATTGGTGCGATTCAAGATTCGCTAGAAATCTAACAAACGAGAGCACAACTTTGCAGAATAACTCTAAAGCTAAAACAGCCTCCAACTATCTCAAAAATCCAGCTGAATTTCTAATTCCAACAATCATTCCTCAATCAAAATTTCCATTTAATAAAAAATCTCCTATTTAACACCTAAAAGAGAAAAATACAACTAAATAAGAGCAAATAGATAAAAAATAACAATTGACAAATAAAGCACTAAAACTAATACTAAAAATGCATAAAGTAAGGGGAAAACAAACTAAAACAATCTTAAAAATGCCTATATGAAAATGAGTTACTAATTTTCTTTCCTTGTCTTATGATAACAACTCTAATTAGCAAAAGGGCAATGGTCCCTATGCATAAGAAATCTTGGGTATGTTAAGATGTTTATTGCTCTTGCCCTACATCAACTTTTGTTATTTCCTGTTCTTTAAAGAAATTTATTTGGATGCTTAGGATATTTGGTGCTTCTTTAATTATGATTGTGGTTACGACTTGTATATCAGAGAGTTCAACATAATCATTTTTATGTTTTGACTTCAAACTTTGATTTTCACACCACAACAATTGTTTTCTCAATTACAGTGATTTATTCTGCAGCGTAAAATCAGAAGCATGATTTATTCTTAATGTGAAAGAGATTAAGGAAAAGGTATTATGATTGCTTCCTCTCTTATTATCTTAATTGGGACTATGTTTTCATAAATGAATTTCTTATTTTTCAGTTACATGTTTTCTTCAATTGTATCATTCAGATGGTGAAATTGTAATTTGAAAATGCGAGTTTTAATTGAGCTAATCTATCAATACTGAAACTTGCAATATTCTTAATTTTTTTGTTATTATATCAGTTGCTATTCTGCTTCTTCCATCGATGATCTTGTCTTCTGATGAATTTATTCAAAATTTTTTGGTCATTTTCATGACTAGTTCAATATATGCCTGCTACAATGATTATTCTTTTGTTGTGGTACTATTATGATGCTTTTTAACTAGAATGCTGCATTTTAGGGGCAAAATCAATCTTTATAGATCAAGTTAGTTAGCGATAATTCCTATTTTTGAAGTAATTAGCATGAATTTCTAATTAGAACAAGGAATATCTTGGTAGACGACATTATATTTATCAATTTTTACGTATCTTCACGAGATTGGAGAGGACAATTATGAACTATAGCTCATGTTTCATTTTCTGTGGAAAATTGCAGATTGTTTCTGGCACGCACTAAAGCAGCTTGTGGTATGAGAAATACAATAATGATTGTAATTGCAGTAGTTCGCTTGATCGACAATGGGATTTCCTAAGGTAATGTATTTTACTACAGCTTTATATATTTACATTCATTTTCGTAATCAGACATACTTTGAGATCGATTGAGTATAGATGAATTAAGATTTAGTGAATGCTTTGAATAGAGAGATACAATTAATTAAGTTTACTTCTATGTAATTTCCAAGCCATCTTTTCTCATCTTATAACATCTATATTATTCACTCTCGCATTTTACAAAGGTAAAAGGGTCCCAGCTCAATTTTCAAAACAATTAAAAAAAAATTAAAAGAAAAGCTAACACATATGTGAGCTTTTCTTGAAGACCTCTCTTCAACTTGAGGAGTTCTTCTCTAATGGTAAAATGGGGGTCTTCAAAGTTTGAGAGTCCTTTGAAGACCCCATTGGAGATGCCCTTATAAAAGTACAATTTATAATATAATAAAGACACTAAAATTGTGTTTTTGTCACAAAAGAAGTACACATTCTGAGACTATTATAAATGTTTTCTAAACTTTAACTATAAAGTGTGACTTCCATGGAAGATACTATCAATTAAACGGTTATTATCTTACCGTCCATGTCTACTTTTTTGTTTAATGTGGAATTTATTTTTTGAAATGGGTTGTTGGCCAAATGTCCATTTTCTTGGTTTTTTTAATGATTCAGTTCTCTTATGCTTATATTTATGATATGTTGTCATTGTTTTTATTTGTCAAAATACATTCTCAGTCTCTAAATTTTTGTGAAATTTTATTTAATTAAAATTATTAGTTTAAAAAATATTCACCGATTGATGTTATATTGTAGTGCTTGTAGAGTTCTAGTATTAGATACTAAAATGGTTTTGAAATTCCAAGTTTTCTTTGAGGAAAAAAAATCTTATGAGTGAGTCAGTGTCACATCACAGACATTGCTTTTCAATAATAACATTATTAAGGGATATTATTTTCTTAGTTCGCTCGATTACTTTCCATGCATATATTTATTGTATATTCCTCTCTTCTGTAAATGTCTTATTTAAGGGTTTCCTTCTTTGTATTTTCTCTTATAAATAGCCTTGTAATTTCTTGATTAATCAATAAGAAATATGAAGAAATCAAATTCAGTTCCTGCTCCTTTCCTTACCCTTTCCTCCAATCACACCTTTACTATCAAACTCACCAATCGAAATTACCTAACATGGAGAACCTAATTTACTCCAATTTTACATAGCCATGACATGATAAGTCACATCAATGGTGTTGCTCTCCCACCACCATCAGTCATAGCATCGACTGAAAACCCGGTTGTGAATGTGCCAAATTCAGCATACAACACTTGGTTTCGTAAAGACCAAACTCTCCTCTCTTGGATCTTTGCCTCATTGACTGAAGATATGTTTCCCTATGTTACTCATGTTGTTAATGCTTATGATGCTTGGAGAGCTCTAGCCCAAGCCTTCCGGTCTGTCTCCCAAAATAGACAATTGCAAATTCATATTGAATTACAAGAACTCTGACGCTATGATACTGGAGTTTCTGTCTATCTCCAACGTGCTAAGTCTCTTGCTGATGAACTAGCAGCTGCAGGGAGACCTTTTTCTCTTGCTGAATTTAATGCAATTGTTTACCTTAATATTGGAAACGAATATCACCCTATTATTACTGCTCTCAATTTGCAACCATTACCAGTTTCTTTTCAGGAACTGTATGGTCATTTAACTACTCATGAGGTGCTTCTACACAGTGTTTACATAGCCCCTACAGCTCACATAGCCTAACATCCTTCGATGCAATTTCCTGGACATACCGATAATTTTTCTAATCATGGGAGGTAGCAAAACCGATTCCTTTTAAATTTTGGAAGAAGAGATCAAGGTCCTTGTCAGATTTATAACTTGAATAATCACACTGCTGATAAGTGTCGTAATTGATACCAACCAAGAAACAATGGTTTTCGCCCAAATGGGGGCACTAATTCCATAAAAGCCAATATGGCTTAGTCATCCACTCCTGCACCGAATCAGACTCATGGCTTGTTCTTTCACCCTCCACCTCTTGCTCCCATTCCTCAAGTTGTATAAGCTTGGTATCCGTACACAGGAGCCACGCATCACATGACCTCTGATCTTAACCATTTGCATTCAATAGCTCTTTATCAAGGATCTGATACAATTCGCTTAGGTAATAGTCAAGGCTTACCCATAACTCATACAGGTATATCCAACTAGCAAAATTTCCAGTTAAAAGATGTCTTATTTGTTCCTAAAATCACAAAATCCTTACTTTCTGTTCAACAATTTACTCATGATAATCATTTTTTCTTTGAATTTTGGCCTAATTATTTTCTTTTGAAGGATTAAGGAACGAAGTAAATCCTGTTGAAAGGACCGAGCGATCAAGGTTGATATGTGATGCTATCTAATCTAAAGCAAGCTCTTGTAAGAGAAAAGATAACTTTTGATGTCTGGCATGCACATCTTGGTCATTGCAACAATAAAACTGTAGTTTCCATTTTAAAAATCCAATAACTTAGAATTTCTATCATCAAATAATAAGTGTACTTCGTGTAGTTTTGGCAAATTGACTAAAATTGATTTGCCTTCTATTGTACATGGTAGTACCACTACAAGAAAAACTGCCTACAGAGGCAGTTTTTTTATCCTTTGGAGGCAGTTTAAACTGCCTTTGTTGCTGTAGAGGCAGTTTTAAAAACTGCCTCAGAAGTGCCTCTGTAGGACGTGTTGCAACAAAATTGCAGCACTTTTCCGTGCTGTTGGGATAGGGTAAGCTATAGAGGCAGTTTTTTAAGGGCTTTTTAAACTGCCTCAACTGTTCTAGAGGCGCTTTTTATCCGCCTCTAAACGTGGATGACTTTCCAAGTTCTCTTAGCTATAGCTACAATTGTAGGGGCAGCTTTAACTGCCTTTACCCATATGCCATCTCATTTCTATTTTTTTGTTCCAATTGCACATAATTACATTCAACCTGCTAAAAACTTATCAAACCTAATAAAAGATGAATAAAACTAATATTGAATCCATGAATCCAAAAAACTAAAACTATTAACTTCAAAAGTCTAACTTCAAAGTTTATCAACTTCAAGTCTAGTAACATTGAATCCATGAATTCAAGAAACTATTATTGAAGAGACAAACTAAGTTTAGAGTCTAGTAAAATCCAAATGAAAACAACAATTATCCACATAAGTATTGCATCAACAGGTTCATTGTTTTGACATTAAGCAATTCTGTTGTTGCTTGAATTTGCAGATTGATTAGTCTGAAGGTCATTAGCCACCTTTTGTGTACTTCTTATGTCAACCTGAAAAGAAAATAATTTGCATCAGAACCAATTAAAAGCAAAAAGTGGGAAAGAACTTGAAAAGAGAAAAAAAAGATAAACAAAACAAGTGCTACCCAAGAGTAATGAAAACAATATCACATATCACATGCATGAATCAGTATAAAAAAATCAGTATCCAATATCACATGCCTGTAGGAATAAAACTGAAAGCTCTGCCAATGAATTCAATACCATTTCATGCATGAAATGCTCTGAATATGTTTCAGGTTTATTACATAGAACAATTAAAACAATTAAAAACAGTAAGGAAACATGATTAGGTTAATACGTACCGGAGGACGGCTATCTTCATTTTGAAGCCAATGTTGTTCAGGAAATTTTTGAGAAATGAAAGAAGCCATAGTAAACATTGTTTGAGATATTTCTTCATATTTTCCTGTCACTTCCTTTAACTGTCCACAAACTTCATATTTCCCATAAAGTTGATCATATTTTTCAGACACATCATCACATTTTTTGGTCATTACTTGTAGTTGCCCTATAACTGATTCAACATCATGATTTGCTTGGCTCGAACTTGATGCACTTCCCTTTGCTCCAATATTGTAAGATGCTACTCCCAAGTAACTTTTGGGAGTTGGCCCCAAGCCTAAACCCCTCACCCAACCATTATGTTCTCTTCCCATAACTTCTCGAAATATTTCCTCATTGATTTCACTTGTGTTGCCATTTGAAGTATTGCTTCTTTCGCTTTGGAGAGAGAAAGCCTTTTCCTACACGTTTAAAAAGAATAGAAATAGTTAGAACCTTACATTAATTGCTTAACAAGAATAATACATTATTATTGAAGGTGAAGTATACTTCTATTATTCTTGAAGTATACTTCACCTTTTGAAATAATACATTCGAACATTTGGGGTCCTGCCTATGTTGAATCGTTCCTTGGACAGAAATATTTTGTTTTATTTGTCGATGAGTTTACTCGTTTTACTTGGTTATATTGCTTAAAATTTCAAAGTGATGTTTATAATGTCTTCCTTGAATTCGAAGCTATAATTAAGCGACAATTTAATGACACCATTAAATGATTCATATCCGATTTTAGGGGTGAGTTTCAAAAACTTACACCACACTTGAAGAAAAATGGCATAATTCATCATTTTGCGTGTGAATATACGCACGAACAAAACGGTATTTCGGAGAGAAAAATATGCCATATTATTGACACTACTTTAACTCTTTTAGCTCGTGCTTATGTTCCCTTTCGCTTTTGAAATTACGTTGTGCTACATAGTGCTCAATTAATTAGCTATTTGCCAACTCCACCTCTTGATAATCACTCACCATATTTTAAATTATATCAAACTCATCCAAAATATTCTGATTTCAAGATATTTGGAAATGCTATCTTTCCTCTTCTTCGACCCTATAATAAAGCTAAATTTGATTTTTGCTCTTATTTATGTGTAAATCTTGGCATTTCACAAATTCATTCGGGTTATATTTGCTTCCATCCTCAAAATGAATGCATATACATAGCTAAACATGTTAAAATTGATGAAAAGACTTTTCCATTCAATATGCAGCCCCAAAGTGCCAATTCATCTCCTATATCAGTGGCTATTCCTTGGATGACAACACATCTCTACTTTCCTGATCAGTCGACTCCTACTTCAGGTAATTTTCCTAATTCATATACTAATTCTTCTCCTCCTTTATCTCCTACATATTGCCTAATATTCCTCTCCAGTCTCTAATTAGGTAGCGTTTATTTAATACCCCATCACCTATTCAGTCAACACCTTTATTTTCTCCCTTTACGAATGCTACTTCCCAAATTAATCCACTTTCTAAATCAATTCATATTCAGCCTCCTTCCCCACTAATTACGCCAGCTACCTCTTCTCCTTTCCATGACACGTCTGCCTCAGGCCTTAAATTATTAGTAGACCCCTCTCAATTTCCTAAATCAAACAATACGATTAGCCCACAACCCTCTTCACCTCCTAAAATACATCCTACTTCGACCCACCCAATTGCGTAAACCACCATCTAGGTTTGCTCTCCTTTCTCAAACCTCTCCTAATTTTCTTTTAACAGAACCATCCATTTACACTCAAGCAAGACGTCTACCTCTATGGCGTGAGGACATGTCAAATGAAATAAATGCCCTCTTACAAACTAATACTTGGTGAATAGTTCCTAGACCAATTGATACAAATATTATAGGATGCAAATGGTTATTTCGGATTAAACGTAACTCCGATGGGTCCGTTGATCGTTACAAGGCTCGTATTGTAGCAAAAGGTTACTCTAAAAAACCGGGACAGGATGACAAAGAAACATTTAGTCTAATAATTAAAGCAACAACAATTTGCACCATCTTGTTTCTTGCTTCTAGTCATGGTTGGATGTGTTGGGAATACCCTAGTTCCAAGGCATTGGTCCTTATATTGTATCATACATTTTGTATCTTACAATGAGATTTATGTATTATACATTTGTGTCAATGAATAAAGGCATTAATCTATTTCTTATATACATCTTGTGCAATATTATAAATAGGGTATCCAGTGGACATATCCTTATCCATGTTGACAAGTGTCATGCACTTGGCAATAAGACCATGGATAGGGAAAATGATATGATCATAAAGTCATCCGTAGTCTGTTCCAGTCATGGGAATGAATGGAACCAAAGACTATCATAAGCTTTGTTGTATGGTAGTGTCTTATCGGCCATTAGACATGGAATGTCAACCAAGTTTATGGGTACATGCAACGAGGCATAGTACTGGATAGATCCACTAAACGAGAAATCCACATGGTATAGTATCATAAGTGATTCTTGTGTAGTACTTATATGGATCCTTAGACCTGACGATGTTATGGTCTTACATGTAAAGTGACACACTTTGGTGTACGCCTAAAGGGCTTGTAACAGGGTGCCAAGTACGGGTACATTCGGGGTGTGTCAATGAGCATGGCAAGACTATGAACATGCAGAAGGGAATGTCACTCAGTAAACCACTGAGAAGATATCACCGGCCTCTTGATGAATGCAACTGATAAGAGTGTGGCCACACCAAACAAGTTGGAACTTGTTTGTGAGCATCGGTTCATTTGAAATTAAGTAAATGTAAGGATACAAAAGAGAAGATTGACACTATGCCTCCTTGTTGGACACCGATATCAGCGACATGTGATGTATAAATTTAACTACAGGGTTAAGACTTCCGTTAGACTACTGTCACCGTCTTAATTGGGGGCTATAATGGCTCGTTAGAGCCCGTCTATAGTCTATGGGCCTTGGCCCATTACCAACATAAGGACGGGTCCACAAAATCGTACACATAGAATGTCTGAGTTTGAACTTGTCGGATTGCCCGTATACTTGGAGTATACAGATTGGAGAGATAGATATTAATTAATTAAATTATAGATTAATTGGATTGATCAATATAATTTAATTGATATACATTTTAATTGGGAATTTATTTCTGGGTGGAAATAAAATACATATACAGGTTTATATGTATTTAAGTTGAATCTTAATTAATTTATTGGGTCAATTTTAATTGGCAAATCAATTTTAATTTAATAACATGTACATTATATAATATGGTTTTACATAGATACATGCATGAAGATTAAAATAGAATTGCATTTAATTTTATCTATAATAATTAATTTGGATTAAAGGATTTATAGCATTAAAGCCGAACTTAAAAGCTAATTAAATAAAGGCTTAAATCAAGGCCATAATTGGGCCATGGGAGTTAATTCTCTTAATGAGAATTTTCAGCCATAAGTGGTTGATGAGGTTGAAATTTTCGGCCATGCATTCCTCTCCTCCTTTGATCCGCCACTAGCACGGGTTCTACTCAATAGACGTTCGTGTACGTGAGAGCGGAGAAAATCGATTTATGTTTCTGCAGCTGTTTCTAAAAGAGACATAGAAAGGTGAAAATCTAATTCTTGATCTTTTGTTTTTATGTTTTGATTTCCATTTCAATTGCTTCTGGGACACGAATTTGAGAAAATCGATCCGAGCTTCTGCTTTTATCGGTGGATTTTCTATGAAAAATCCCTACAGGATGATTAATAATTGATGTTTCTAATGCTTTTCTTCACGGAAATATTAATGAAACAATGTACATGGAAAAACCTCCGGGGTTCATTGATCAATCAAAAACCGATCATGTATGTCTCTCCAACGTTCATTATATGGCCTTAATCAAGCCCCTCGTGAATGGTTTCATAGATTTTAATCAAGCCCCTCGTGAATGGTTTCATAGATTGTGCAGCTTTCTCCAATCTCATGGATTTGTCAAGTCCAAAGCTGATAATTCTTTATTTATTCGGAATGATGGCACTAAAAAATTATTTGTTCTTTGCTACGTTGATGACATTTTGATCATAGGAACATCTCCCACTCATATTCGTCAAACCATTGGGATTTTGGAATTCGAGTTCCCTATTCGAAACCTTGGTCGTCTTGCTTTCTTTTTAGGCATTGAGGTATCTTATTTGCTGATGGATCTGATGTTGACTCAATCCAAATATGTGCATGATATTCTATATAAAACGAATATGACTGAGTGCAAGCCATGTCTAACACCTATGGCTGTGAGTCCCAATTTATCCAAGACCATGGGGACTCCCCTTCCATAGGGTTGTAAATGGGGCGGGGCGAGGCGGGGATTGCATTCCCCATCCCCGTCCCAAGATTAATCGGGGATCCCCGTCCCCGCCCCGTTTATTAATCGGGAATAAAAATCTATCCCATCCCCGTCCCCAGCGGGGAATCGGGTCCCCGCGGGGATCCCCGTCCCCGTTTAGCTAATTTAATATTTTAAATTAAATATTATTTTCTTGCATCTTATGTTATTCTCAGGGATTCTTGTGTATCTAAGAAGCTAATCCTATCATGTCTCCCCATTTTACGTTAGAGTTAGTGTCCAAGGCATTGAATTTTTCCACTCCATTCCTATGTGGCATAGAAACGGTACAATCTAGGTGATGATTTCCCCTAATTGTCAACACTTCACAACATTGGAACAAATCACCAAGAATTTTAGGGAATGATAATATATGTAATAGGTATTTGATTGCAGCCAAATTATTAGACTATGCACCCAAAATCTAATTTTGCTCTGTTTCAAACATTTCTCAGCTAGTCCATCAAATTCCAGCAAAGGATTGGGTTGGGGACGCATAAGTTTTATTTACTTTCTTTAATAAAATAATAAATAATAATAATATAATATAATATTAATAAAATAAATGTAAACGGGGATTCAGGTATTTTATCGGGGATCCCCGCGGGCTTTAAATGGAGATGGGGACGGGGGCCCGCGGGGCAGGTAGGGGTATTACCATCCCCATCCCCGATTAATAAACGGGGACAAATTCGTCCCCGTCCCCGCCCCGGGGGGATTTTAATCGGGGATTCCCCGTCCCCGTCCGGGCGGACCCCCAACGGGGACGGGCCCCTGTCACCCGTTTGACAACCCTACCCTTCCATCAGGTGACTTATATCGTCAAACTGTTGGTGCTCTCCAATACCTTATATTGACATGCCCAGATATTTCTTTTGTTGTTAACAAATTGTATCAATTTATACACTCACCAACAGATGTTCATTAGGGTGCAATTAAATGGTTACTCAAATATTTATGTGGTACTCTTGATTTTGGTGTTCTTATTTCCAATTCCCTAACTACCAAGCTTGAAAGTTATTTTGATACTGACTAGGGAGGTTGCCCTGATGATAGGCGATCTACTGACGGTTACTGTATTTTTCTTGGTACCATTTTAGGTTGATGGGGTGCTAAGAAACAACCCATCATTTCTCGCTCCAGCACTGAGGCTAAATACAAGGCAATAGCTAATGCCACTGCTGAGCTCCTTTGGCTCAAGTCTCTTATGCAAGAGCTCGGGTTTTCTCTTGACACACGTCTCACTATATGGTGTGACAATATTGGGGCAATTTATCTCACAAAGAATCTAGTGTTCCACACCCATACGAAACATATTGAGCTTGATTATCATTTTGTTCGTGAATTAGTTGCCAATGGCACATTGGATATTCGGTTCCTTCCTACCAATGGTCAATTGGCTGATATTTTTACCAAGCCATTGGGTGTTCATCGGTTTCACCTTCTTCGGGACAAGTTCCATGTTCGGCCCACCCAACAGCTTGAGGGGGGTGTTAAGTGATATTATTTCCTTGATTCACTTAATTACTTTCCATGCATATATTTATTGTATATTCCTCTTTTCTGTAAATGTTTTATTTAAGAGTTTCCTTCTTTGTATTTTCTCTTATAAATAGCCTTATAATTTCTTGATTAATCAATAAGAATTATCAGCATTTACAAACACAATCTACCGACCAATCGTACCAAATATGAATACCCATTTTCACATCTCATACCGAATGTGAATGATTTAATTTCATGTATAGTATTTAATTCGTTGTCTAAACAAAGATAAACTATATGTTAATTGTTATCAAAAAAAAAATTAAAGGTTATAAATGCTCAGTGAAAAAAGTATACATATATATATATATATATATATATATATATCAAAGTGCATAGGAAAGTTGCTAAATTTGTGGGTTTGTCAATATATGTTTACCCAAATTAAAGATAAAGGATAAGGCATGAAATTGACGGGTCCAGATGTGGACAAAATTAGTGGAAATTAACTTTTGATAAAAAAAAAATTGGTGGGTTCTCCACAATTTAGTGTAAAAATATTTAATTGTGAGAAAGTGTGCCAAACATATGGATGCCACACTCGCCCATTTGATTTATTATTTTTTAGTGTTGCTTACTTCCCACCCATCACCTTCAATTAGTTCATATAAATATAATCATTAATTCATATAGTGCTTGTCCAGTTCTGCTTCTGGATACTAAAATGGTTTTCAGGTTACAAGTCTCCTTTGGGATTAAAAATTAGAACATCTCTTATCGGTAGGTCAGTGTCACATCACAATTTTTTCTCCATGGAATTTAATTTAATTTAATTTATTTATTTTAGAACATATTTACTGATTAATAAATTCATTTCATGTATTTTCATAAATGTTCTTATACTAAATATAAATTCTAATTAGTTAAAATCTAGAATCGAAAAGAAAAACAGAAAGGAGGAATTGGTAAAATAATTGGGAGGTATTTTTTTGTGCAAATAAGATTCACAAGCTATTACTAACTGCGGAGCTATGAATCATTGGGGATTATCAATTTTTGATTTTCGTTCAATCGTCTATTAGAAATTAAAAATCAAAATTCCAGTCAAATCTTGAAAATCCATTTCTTTGACAGGCTCTTAAATCCATTAATATTCGAATTTGCTTATGTTTGTTAGTAGCTAATAAAAATCATTGGCAACATATATTTCGATTTTCATGGACCAATTAATATGTAAGTGTTGATATATACTTCGTTACTTTTTCTCTGCTTCTATAGTGTATTAAATAGATTGAAGTGGCAAATCAAAAGAATAAAAGTGGAAAATAGAATTTCAGTCCCTCAACAATTAATCAGGTTGAAATAATATCAAAACCATTCAATTCAAAACTAAATCGCATTTTTTTTCTATAAATTTTACGGTATAGATATTATCTTACCTCCTAGTGTATGATTTATTAATACATTTTGTGACTAGTTAGTAATTAGTTATTAAGTTCTTTAACCACTATACATATTTCTGAGAAAAAAATAGTTAGTAAAACTAAAGAATTGATAATTATTAATTATTGGAATAAATATTTATGAGGAAGTAATTTAGTCACCAAGCTACAATGAAATTAAGTTTAACAATTTTGCCTGTCAATCCCAAACCTTTCCCTCATAATTGATCAATCACGTCTTCGAGTAATATGTCACTTCTAATCCCAGAACCGAAAATGCTACGAAACTGCAAAACTCCTTTAAGGGTTGTTTGTTTCTGCTTTTTGACAAATTTTTAAATTTTCACCCCAAAAAGCTATTGTTTTAGTTAGGTTTAGTTTATTAAACAACAGCTTTTAGTTGTTTTGAAGAAAAAAATAGTTTTTCTGGAGAAATTCATTTTAGAATTTTTCATAAAAAACTTTTTTTTATTTATTTAGTTTTTACAAATTTAACATTTCCAAAATAATAAATTATATTTTTATATGAATATATTGAAATTTTTTTTATGTCTCTAAATATCAAAATAGTTAAGCGAAATCAATTCTTCCAATTAAATTATTTAGGCTAGTTTCACATGTTTTCCAAAGACTAAATTGATCTTGTGATAATTGTGTATATACATCTAATGTAGATAACAATTTTGGTGAATTTTATGTAGATAAAACTAGAATTTAATTATTTTATACACTTATTATTTGATGAAAATAATAATTTTTGAAGTGTATTGTTAGGTGTCGAAACCAACAAAAATAAATTCCTATTTCTCGCAATTAAAATTTGTAGTATTAGCGAGTAGGGTCGAGATCCACAGGGACTGAGTTTATTTATCTAAAATTCAAAAAAACAACAATTAAAAGAGGGGGGTTTTGTGAAATAATCAATTTGATAATAAAATTAAGCGAAAAATATAATTGTAATAAAATAATAGAAAGAATTTCCAGCCATAATTTACCTCAGTATTGATTCCTTTAAATTGATCATTGAATATAAATATATATTTCTTTCTCTAATGGAATGGTTATGAGTATTAACAAGCTCTAATACTCTACTTATCCTTAGATTGTAATTTAGATGGGAATTGATCCGCAAATAAATCTTGTTTACTAATCAATCCTAAATTAGCTCTTAAGATTTAGATTGTAAACAGCATTAAAATTTAGAAAAGCCACCATTCAACACCCAATAATACTCGAATTGGATTATTTAAGGTGCATTAAATATCTTCACAAATGTAATTCCAACAATTTAATTTTATTGAATACATTTATTTTCCACTTTATTGAATCTTATGAACATATACGAATTCATAGATCCAATTAGAAGTATTTAATTGATGAGAATACGACGTCAAAATTCACATCAACTAAAATCTCAAGTATACCGAAGATATTCAAACATAAAAGAAAAGAAATAAAATTGAAGAACAATTCTCACAATTTTTATTAAGGAATCAAACTTTGATAAACACGGCTAGAATATGTTTTAGCCACTCATGGCTTGAAATAAAAACAAAGAAATAAAAGAAAACTTAAGAGAAAACAAAAATATAAAAATGTAAAAGAATGAAGATGGAAGAAAGAAAAGGATCCCTAACTAATGAAAAACCCTTCTATTTATAAGAGAAGAGAAGGGTAAGAAAGGAAAGAAATAAAATGAATCCTAATTAAATAAATCTTCAAATCTCGTTCAAAATGGAAAGAATTTATGCAAATCATGAAAATATCTCTCTCCTCAATCTTCTTCTGATTTGTTGCAGTAATTCCCGATTTAAGCTTTAAGCGTGCCCACGCCTAACCGTAAAATTGCTTTAAAATAGTCTGCTCAGCATATCCGAATTTTGCTCCAATTAATCTTCAATTTCCTTAATTTTTGCTCAATCTTTATTAATTACTTGATTTTGTACCTAAAGGAAAATTATGACATTAATATTCCACATTTAAATACAAGAATCAATTAAATTAACTAAGATATCATTGAAAATAAATGAAGATTATGGTTTTATCAAATTCCCCACACCAAACCTTTGCTTGTCCTCAAGCAAATCAATTATGATATTTTCAAGCTGTCTAATATTCCTTTTCAAATTTCTGAAATTCTTCAAGCTCTCTTGGTCAAAATTCACATGTAAACATAAAACTTTTCATAGTATGAGAAACCTTCATCAATTTCAAGATCTCATGAATCTAAACAATTATCAAAAATTCAAAGAAAAATGCAAATTAATATCACCCTCACAATGGTTCACTCAATCCACTCAAGTGTTTTGGGAATAAATATTATTTAAGGCACTCAAGTCACAAAAATAGAAAGGAAAATACCATGATTTGCAAGGATATCAAATCTCCACCACTAAATATGAAATCAAAACAAAAATCAAAGGGTCTTTAATAGGGTTGAAACGGGGCTAAGGTTAAGGTATGGAAAAGGATAAAATTAGGCTAAAAAGATCAAAGAAAATAGCAATTCCAAATAATGAGATAAATCTGCAAAATAATGAATAAACAAATACAGACTTTAAAATTTTTTTCTTTTCTTTTTTTTTTTTTTTTTTTTTTTTTTTTTTTTTTTTTTTTTTTTGAACCAAGGAGTCAAATGGATAAATTCCTTGAGACAATTGATAAACTATTATTGAATTTTTCAATGATGCAAAATCTAGTGTCAAAATATTTTTTTTTTTTTTTTTTTTTTTTTCTAAGTCTGAATTCGCTAAGAAATAAAAATTAATTGCAGATTAAATATGATTTGCTAATTCAATGATCAAGGGTGAGAAGGAAAGAAAAGTGAATGGATTAGGCTAAGTGATTTGTGTAAAAGAAAAAAAAAATGGCTAAGGCTCAAAATGGGTTCACTAATGATAAAAATGTTAGGTAGGCTTTTTAAGAAAGTCAAAAGTGGTTAAATCCTAATTGCCCTTATCATTTTAATGTATGAATTCATTGTGTGGTCTCAAAATGCATAGCAAAGCAAATTCTAGATTTCCGACCTAATTTGGACAACACTCAATCAAAGAAATAAGAACAAGATATGTCAAGTTCATTAATTTAGGCTCAAAGAATTCTCACATAATAGGGTTGAAAATTGGTGAATCAATTTGCATATTTTTCAAATAAATCAAATTAATTAAATTCATGATCAATTTAATTTTGACAAAAAAATTACCAAACTACTATTGCCTTATCCTTCATGCTAATTTGACTTTAAAAGACAAGAAAAATTTCATACTCAAATCCAAAGATTTCAAAGATTAAGCAAGAAACTACTTCAAATTGATAGCATATGGATTCAATCAAGGATCTAGACATGAAGTTTTTAACATGAAAAATTCTTTAGATATATTGCCTAATTAAAGTGTAGCATGTGTCAAAATATAGGAAGTATTAAGAAATACAAACCAATATAAAATCCTTCCCCACACCTATCATCTACATTGTCCCCAATGTAGAAAATAGGATCAAAAGACAATTAAAGCAAAAAGAAAAAAAAAAAATAAAACAAGGTACTGCCCTGAAGTTGCCTCAAAGAGAGGGAGTCGGTAGCCCGAAATACTCGAAGAGAGCATCCATGCAGCTCATGATTTGTTTATTGCTACGCTGCACCTCTTCTTCCAGCCGCTGAAGTCGGTCAGAAAGAGTGCGCCAAGGTTGAGATGGACCTGCTCCTTCCTCTGAATCATATGCTGTTGGCCTAGCATGTTTGTTGCGGATGGTATGACGGTAGAGAGCTGGGCCAGGCGGCGTTATGCGATAGGTACCATCTGTAAGTTTCTCAACTTCACCCATTTTATGCAAACAGTCAAAGCCAAGAGATTCAACTTCACAAGCAACATGCATATCAGTATTCTCTAAGTCCAAAACACCCAATTTGTCAGCAATAAATGAAACAAATGATCCTAGACAAAGATTACCCCTTTTCTTTTTTGCCATGGTAAGCAATTGCTTGCCATACCATGCTGCCAAATTAACTTTCACCCCATTGGCAAAGCAATACAGAAAATAGAATTCAGTTTTATTCATCCTACCAGAGTCGTCATTGGTTCCAGAAAAGTTATAAGAGATAAGACGATGAAAATACCGAAGATCCATGGAGTTGAGGTATGTGGACCTAGAAGTGCTGGGATGGTATGGCCGTTTATCAGTAGAGAGATGTTTCCAGCATTCTTGCAAGTCCCAAGTAGGAGGAAAATCGCATGGATAATCAGAATACAAAACAGTTGCTGCATCTTCTTCAGTAATGAAACCACAAACAATGTTAAATTCAGTAAGAGAGAAGGAATAATCAACACCCAACATTCGGAACTTAATGACACCAGGTGTGTCAGTTGTAAGATCTGCAGGATTGTGAAACTCATAAGTGGCAAAGAATTCCCAAGTCAATTCAAAATAAGCCGGCAATGTATTAGAAAAGATAGTTAACCATCCTGCTTTCTCTGCTGCAGTTATAAACCGAGTTAAAGATAAATTTTCAATAACAACGCGGGAAAGACATTTGCAAGCAACCAAATGTCGAGTTAGCAGCACATCAAGTCGATTATTATACTTCTTCTTAGTGAAATTAACATGTCCCCCCATTTGTTTCTTAGAAGGAGGCATGACATGCTTCCCCTTCCCTAACCTGGAATTAACCCTTGGAGGTTCCTCCCTAGAAAAGAATTTCCTTTTCCTACCCACTGCTTTCACAGGCATTTGTAAACTTAGCTGGAAATGAACACATGAAAAAAAAACACAAATTAGAATATTAATTCTAGACTTCAGACAAATTCAAAGATATAAGTGAATGAATATGGTATATGTGAAACTGAAAATTCTAAGAGAATGATAATGAAATGGTCGTTTAGAGTATAATTGAAACAGTCCAATAAATGGCAGGAAATACAAATGCCAACACTTGACTTAAGAAAATGTCACAGCCCTTTAGAGAACTCAAGTAGAAATTAAAATAACCAACAAAGCAAGCTTCACATATTCTGGCATGAAGAATTATGTAATAAAAATTACATAGCAGATGGATAGAATAGTCAAACTCACAATTTCATTTTCATAATTCCCTAATGACATCTCAAAGAGCAGTATTTGTGCAATAAGTGAGACAGCATTTTTATCAACACAAATATCATACGAAACAGAACATGTGAATTGCAGCATATTATCCAAACACCATATTATCACTCAAACAAATCCAATCACCATATTATCATTCAAATTCAGCAAATAAATTGAGAAAATTGCAGCATGTGAATTAACCCCAAATCAGAGAACCCAAAACACCATACTAAAAAAAAAATCTCAAACTGAAAAATTTCTCCTCTTATTTTTTCTGAGAATAGATGAGGGTGCAAACCGATGAAACAGAGTTATGCGATTTTTTGGCGATTTGCAGGTTGCTGAAGTACTTTGCTTTGGTTGTCAGAGTTGCTATCTTTGAAGGAAAAACGCAGCTTTATAGGTGAGTCGCGATGAACAGTGCCTCAGACATCTGGCGCCCAGAGACTGCGATGGCAGGGCCGGCGGCAGTCGTGACGGGGAGCGACGGAGGTTGCAGCGTCGTCTGGAACCGCGGGTTCTGCTGGAGGAGAGTAGCACCGACGCAAATCGCGAAGATGGGGGCTGGAGGAGATCGCGATGGAGAGAGATGGATGTGGCAGATTTTATGGGAACAGCACCGGCAGGGGTCACGACGGGCAGCGATGAGGGTTATGAAGGGCGGCGCCGGTGAGAGGTGAAGAGTTGACGTCGGCGGCTAGGGTTTGGGATGGGGGATTCTCATCTGTAGAGAGAAGTTAGAGAAGAGAGAGAGAGAGAGTAAAAAGTTAAAAATAAAGTGTGAGTAAAAAAATAAAAAAAAAAAGAGGGAGTAAAATACTAAAATTCAAATAAAAGCCCAAGAATAAAAAAAAAAGAGAAAGAAAGAGAAGTAACCGGCTTTATTTCCTTCACCCTTTAAAATAAAAGAAAAAACTCCATGGCCAAAGTTTCACCATGGAAACTTTGCTGCTTCTCTTTTTATTTTTCACCTCTACCAGAGGTTGAAGAAGCAATAAAATAACATCGTCAGGCTTTCACCTCAGTAATAGGAAAATAAAACAACCAGTTACCTGTCAGCCTAAGTTTACAACTTTATTGGGTTACCTCCCAACCAGTGCCTCCATTTATCGTCTTTGGCTAGACGAAAATTCCAGTTCAGTCTCTGTATTCAGGAATTTCTAAAGTGACCACCTCCAAATTGTTTACCTGAAATTCTTCATAATAAGGTTTTAGACGGTGTCCATTAACCTTAAATATTTTACCAGTGCTACAACTCTGAATTTCAACTGCACCGTGAGGAAACACTTTAGTCACCAGAAAAGGTCCTACCCATCTTGACCTTAATTTCCCAGGAAATAGTTTAAGTCTAGAATGAAACAAGAGAACTTTCTGTCCAACTTCAAATTGTTTTCTGGAAATATTTTTATCATGAAAAAGTTTAGTCTTCTCTTTATAAATTCTAGAATTCTCATAAGCATCATGTCTTATTTCATCAAGTTCCTGCAATTGTAATTTCCTGTGATTACCAGCTTCATCCATACTCATATTACATTGTTTAATTGCCCAATAGGCCTTATGTTCAAGCTCTACAGGAAGATGACAGGGCTTACCGTAAATGAGTCGATAGGGAGACATACCAATTGGAGTCTTGTATGCTGTTCTGTAAGCCCAAAGAGCATCATCTAAACGAGTACTCCAATCTTTCCTGCTTGTGTTGACAGTCTTTTCCAAAATTGATTTGATTTCCCTGTTAGACACCTCAGCTTGACCATTTGTCTGTGGATGATAAGCTGTGGATACCTTGTGCATCACATTGTATTTCTTCAACACGTTTTCTATGACACGATTACAGAAGTGTGTACCTCTATCGCTGATAATTGCCTTGGGTGTTCCATACCTGGTAAAAATGTGATTTTTCACAAATCCTACAACAGTCTTAGCATCATTAGTCCTGGTGGCTTTAGCTTCCACCCATTTCGATACATAATCTACTGCTAAAAGAACATATATATTGCCAAAAGAAGATGGAAATGGACCCATAAAGTCAATTCCCCATACATCAAAAATTTCACATATTAAAATTGGGGAAAGAGGCATTTGATCTCTATGGCTTAAATTACCACTTTTTTGACAATTATAACAAGACTTGCAAAATAGATATGCATCTTTGAACAAAGTAGGCCAATATAATCCGCATTCTAACACCTTCCTTGCTGTTCTTTTCGGACCAAAATGTCCACCACAGGCGTAGGAATGACAAAACTTTAAGATGGACAAATATTCACTTTCAGGTATACATCTACGAATTATCTGATCAGAACAGTGCTTCCACAAGTATGGATCATCCCAAATATAATA
The DNA here is from genome assembly GCA_039660915.1 of Euphorbia tirucalli. Classification (NCBI taxonomy): domain Eukaryota; kingdom Viridiplantae; phylum Streptophyta; class Magnoliopsida; order Malpighiales; family Euphorbiaceae; genus Euphorbia; species Euphorbia tirucalli. The sequence continues at coordinate 24,601,783 of CM077637.1, read as the reverse complement.
TTTCGACTCACTCTTGATTTTATCTTTTTGTGTTTTAGTCAAATCATTGGGTAGTGTTTTAGTAACTAAATAGTTTACAATGTCAGCATACCATGGATTAAAACTTTGAACTTTAAAAAGATACTCATCTGGGAATGATTCTTGCACAGGTACAGGATTTTCACTGAGCACTATTCTACTCAAGTTGTCAGCAACTGAATTTTCTTTTCCTTTCTTATCTCTGATTTCTAAGTCGAATTCTTGTAAAAGTAGAATCCACCTCATCAATCTTGGTTTCGTGTCTTTTTTGTCAAGGAGATACTTCAATGCTGCATGATCAGAATAAACAATGACTTTAGTACACAATAAATATGACCGAAATTTTTCTAATGCAAATACTACAGCAAAAAGCTCTTTCTCTGTTGTGGAGTAATTTCTTTGAGCGCTATCTAGAGTTCTTGAAGCATAATATATAGCATGAGTATTTTTTCCAATCTTCTGTCCTAATACTGCTCCTACAGCGTAATTGCTAGCATCACACATTATCTCAAATGGATATTCCCAATTCGGGGGCTGGATAATCGGTGCTGTTGTCAACAATCTTTTGAGCTGATCAAATGATGCTTTGCATTCTGTATTGAATTCAAAAGGGACATCTAGCTGTAACAATTTGGTTAAAGGTTGAGTAATCTTTGAGAAGTCTTTGATAAATCTTCGGTAAAACCCTGCATGACCAAGAAATGACCGTACTTCCCTTACGGAAGTGGGGTAAGGTAAAGATTTAATCAAGTCAACTTTAGATTTATCAACTTCAATTCTTTTAGATGAAACCACATGTCCTAATATTAAACCATGATCAACCATGAAATGACATTTCTCATAATTTAATACTAAATTTGTTTCAATACATCTTTTTAACACTTTAGTCAAATTTTTCAAACAATCATCAAATGAATTACCATAAACAGTAAAGTCATCCATGAATACCTCTATGATGTTCTCCACATAGTCTGAAAAAATACTAACCATACATCTTTGAAACGTTGCCGGAGCATTGCATAGGCCAAATGGCATACGGCGATAAGCGAACGTACCAAAAGGGCACGTGAATGTTGTTTTTTCCTGGTCTTCGGGGGCTACAGGAATCTGGTTAAAACCTGAATAACCATCAAGACAACAATAATAAGAACAACCAGCTAACCTTTCTAGCATTTGGTCAATAAAAGGTAAAGGAAAATGATCCTTCCTGGTAGAAGAATTCAATTTTCTATAATCTATACAGACCCTCCATCCATTTTGTATCCGGGTTGGAACTAATTCACCATTATCATTTTTTACTACAGTGAAACCAGTCTTTTTGGGCACTACCTGAACCGGACTTACCCACTTGCTATCAGAAATTGGAAAGATCATACCTGCATCAAGAAGTTTCATGATTTCCTTTTTTACTACATCCATCATTGGTGGGTTAAGTCTACGCTGAGCTTCTCTTGTAGGCTTATAACCATCTTCCAGCAGAATTCTGTGCATACATGTAGAGGGACTGATGCCTTTTATGTCAGCAATGGTCCATCCAATGGCCTTCTTATATTCTCTAAGAGTTCGTACGAGTTTTTCTTCTTCTGAAACTGTTAATTTGCTGGAAATTATCACAGGTAATGTCTGATCATCGCCTAGATAAGCATATTTCAAGTGTTCGGGCAGAATCTTCAATTCTATCTTGGGTGCCTGCAAAATTGAAGGTAAAAGTTTGCTGTTAGATATGGGCAAATCAATGTACGATATATTATACCTGATTTGCTTTAAACTTTCTAAGCTGGAAATTGAATTTTCCAGCTCCTCATTGATGACAAACTTTTCTTCAAGGCTGTTTAATTTTTCAAAATTAATTCCTTCATTGATAACTAACTTTAAATGATCTGCATCAGTGAGTTCAAACACTTGCTGAGTTAATTTATCAATAATATCAATATGAAAAACAGCATTAACATCACTAGGAAAACGCATAGCATCATAGATATTAAATCTAATTAGTTCTCCATCAAATTCCATAGTAAGAATGCCTTCAGCCACATCAATTTTTGCTCTAGATGTTTTCAAAAATGGTCTCCCTAATAAGATAGGTACAGATTTAGAAGAATGATCTTCTTCCATATCCAACACATAAAAATCTGCAGGAAACACTAACTCATTAACTTGTACTAAAACATCTTCTAAAACACCTTCAGGATATGCATTGGACCTATCAGCTAATTGGATGATTACTCCTGTTTCTTTTAAAGGTCCCATATTCATAGAATGATAAATTGAGCTAGGCATAACATTTATTGATGCTCCTAAATCTATCATTGCTCTTTCCACCTTTAAATTACCAATTTTACAAGGAATGGTGAACATACCTGGATCCTTGCACTTAGGTGGTAACTTCTTTTGGAGAACAGCAGACACATTTTCTCCCATATGAATTTTTTCATCACCCTTCAATTTTCTTTTATTAGTACACAAATCTTTAAGGAATTTTGCATACCTTGGCACTTGCTTGATAGCATCAAGAAGGGGAATATTGACCTCCAATTTTCGAAATACTTCCAGAATCTCTCTTTCTTGCTGTTCTTTCTTTGATTTCGCCAATCTACTTGGAAATGGGGGTAGAGTAACATGTGGCTGCACCGGTTTTGAAACTTCAGAATGTGACAGCTCTACTTCTTTCTCAATTTCTTCCTCTATAGCACATTTAGAGGGTTCTTTTATAGGTTCTTTTAACTCCTTTCCACTTCTTAGCGTGATGGCACTTGCATTGAGTCGTGGATTCACTTCGGGCTGTGATGGCAATCTTCCAGAATTCTGGTTTTCCATTTTTCCCACAGTAATTGCTATTTGACTCATTTGATTCTCCAAATTTTGAATACTAGCTTTCGTATCTTGTTGAAAGGTCATTGTATTCTGCTGAAAAGTCCTCATTTCTTGCTGAAAAGCTACAGAATTTTGCTGCATTTGCTGCACACTATTAGCAAGAGAAGAAACAATATTTTCAAGAGAGTTACCTGGTTTTGGAGGAGGTTGAGGTACAGGTTGTCGTGGCTGGAAATTGGGCTGTTGGAAATTATTTATTTTCTGTCCGTAACTAAAGTTTGGATGATCTTTCCATCCAGGATTATAAGTTGAAGAATACGGATCATATTTCCTTTGATATTGCTGTCCTTGGATGCCTCCTACAGCATTAACGTGTTCTCCTTCTTGAAGAGTTGGACAGGCGTCCGTTGAATGGTCAATTTTAGAGCAAATTCCACAACAATTGACTTGTTGGTGATTTCCTACAACCAGTTTTTGCACAAGAGAAGTCAGATCCTTAAGAGAGTTTTCAATTGCATGGACTCTTACCTCATTAACATTTTTTATTGATGCATCATGTCTAATGCCAAATTGTTGTGTGTTTGCAGCAACTTTGGAAATTAGCTCCTTTGCTTGAGTGAGTGTTTTATCTATTAAAGCACCACCACTTGATGCGTCAATCATGTTCCGATCCTGCAATAGCAAACCTTCATAAAAATATTGAATTAGAAGAGTGTCAGAAATTTGGTGATGAGGGCAGCTTGCACAAAGCTGATTGAATCTCTCCCAATATTCATAGAGAGTTTCTCCACTACTTTGACGAATTCCACAAATATCTTTTCTAATATTGGTAGCTCTAGAAGAAGGAAAATATTTGTCAAGGAATTGTCTTTGTAAATCATTCCAGGTTGTGATAGATCCCGGGGGTAAATAGTATAACCAATCTCTTGCTTTATCCGTTAAAGAAAACGGAAAAGCGCGCATTTTAATGTGGTCTACATTTACATTTTGAGGTTTCATGCTAGAACAAACAACATGAAATTCTTTTAAATGTTTATGGGGATCTTCACCTGCAATGCCACGAAAAGTAGGGAGTAAATGAATTAAACCAGATTTTAACTCAAAATTTGCTTCTGTATTTCCCAATTCAATACACAATGGCTGTTGATTAACATCCGGGTTAATTGCAGCACGTAAAGGCTGTTCAACATTAGCCATTGTTTCAGATTCGTCAAAGAAATTTAACAAATCGAGTTCAAAATCAGATTCAGATATGGAAGAAGTGGATGGATTTTTTCGCTGCTTCGCGGATTTTCTCAATGCTTTAGCAGTTTTCTCAATTTCAGGATCAAATTGAAAATCACTTCCACGAGCAGTGCGGGTCATAAAATTTTAGAAAATAATACGCCAGTCCCCGGCAACGGCGCCAAAATTTGTTAGGTGTCGAAACCAACAAAAATAAATTCCTATTTCTCGCAATTAAAATTTGTAGTATTAGCGAGTAGGGTCGAGATCCACAGGGACTGAGTTTATTTATCTAAAATTCAAAAAAACAACAATTAAAAGAGGGGGGTTTTGTGAAATAATCAATTTGATAATAAAATTAAGCGAAAAATATAATTGTAATAAAATAATAGAAAGAATTTCCAGCCATAATTTACCTCAGTATTGATTCCTTTAAATTGATCATTGAATATAAATATATATTTCTTTCTCTAATGGAATGGTTATGAGTATTAACAAGCTCTAATACTCTACTTATCCTTAGATTGTAATTTAGATGGGAATTGATCCGCAAATAAATCTTGTTTACTAATCAATCCTAAATTAGCTCTTAAGATTTAGATTGTAAACAGCATTAAAATTTAGAAAAGCCACCATTCAACACCCAATAATACTCGAATTGGATTATTTAAGGTGCATTAAATATCTTCACAAATGTAATTCCAACAATTTAATTTTATTGAATACATTTATTTTCCACTTTATTGAATCTTATGAACATATACGAATTCATAGATCCAATTAGAAGTATTTAATTGATGAGAATACGACGTCAAAATTCACATCAACTAAAATCTCAAGTATACCGAAGATATTCAAACATAAAAGAAAAGAAATAAAATTGAAGAACAATTCTCACAATTTTTATTAAGGAATCAAACTTTGATAAACACGGCTAGAATATGTTTTAGCCACTCATGGCTTGAAATAAAAACAAAGAAATAAAAGAAAACTTAAGAGAAAACAAAAATATAAAAATGTAAAAGAATGAAGATGGAAGAAAGAAAAGGATCCCTAACTAATGAAAAACCCTTCTATTTATAAGAGAAGAGAAGGGTAAGAAAGGAAAGAAATAAAATGAATCCTAATTAAATAAATCTTCAAATCTCGTTCAAAATGGAAAGAATTTATGCAAATCATGAAAATATCTCTCTCCTCAATCTTCTTCTGATTTGTTGCAGTAATTCCCGATTTAAGCTTTAAGCGTGCCCACGCCTAACCGTAAAATTGCTTTAAAATAGTCTGCTCAGCATATCCGAATTTTGCTCCAATTAATCTTCAATTTCCTTAATTTTTGCTCAATCTTTATTAATTACTTGATTTTGTACCTAAAGGAAAATTATGACATTAATATTCCACATTTAAATACAAGAATCAATTAAATTAACTAAGATATCATTGAAAATAAATGAAGATTATGGTTTTATCATGTATCATAAATTAGAATTATTATAAATTATCTAATTATTTAGATTATATTATTTATATTTGTGTAGTATTTTTAGTTTGTATAATTGATGTATATTTCTATACCAATCATTTAACTCTTAACATCAACACCTCGTCATAAATTTACAGATAAATAATTATAACCTCCTTAAAGTTTAGACAAACACATCAGTATTTCCTTATGTTTTACTCATCTAATTTTTATTTCTCAGTATTTTACGTCTATCACACTACAACCTCCATATATTTATCGTTATATCTTTTTTTATCAAAATTTATAACATGATATATATTTTTGGACTTATATCATTTTTTAAAATGTTTTAGATTCAAGTTCTTTTTGAACAAACCGCTTAATTGTCTTTTTTTTTTTTTTTTAATACAATCACAACTTATAGAGTAGAAAAAAAAGTCCAATAGTAAGTGAGAAAAAAATTTTTGTAGCAACATCAACAATTTTGAAAGAAAAATATTTAATAACAAATAAAACGAGGTCATAGTGTGACAAAAACAAATTATAGAGATGTATAAAATAGATAGGCAAAACACATAGATGTACTGGTTTATTTGACCATAGCTTAGGAAGATTTTAATTATTTACCCTAAATTTACCAAATATTATTTCTAATTAACAACTAACAACTTACTACAATAATAAATAACTAATATGAACAGTAAACAACTAACAATAACAACAACTATCATCTAATAGGTCAAACAACCATAGGTTGGAAGAATTAAGAAAACAACATTTCACTAATACTTTTCATTTTGTTTTGCAAAAAGTTCTCTAATTTGACCAATGATATGGTATGTTTCGTGAACACAAAATGCTGACTAATTATATTTTAAGAAAATTAGAGAAAATGACCACATCGTAGATTGTATATAAAATAAATTTTGTAAGCCACCTCAACTAAAAATCTAAAATAATTGGTGTAGAGAAAAAAGTTATGTAATTTTCACATTTTTTTTAGTAGGTTCATTAGACGGAGTCTACAATAAAACTTTTTTGTCGTCAAATAATTTATATTATAAATCTAAAATTCGTTTGTTCTATGATATTATAAAAAAATTAATATAATTTTCAATGTGATTGGAAGAGAGAGAAATTTTGTCAAACAACTAAAATTGTCAATATAATTGTAGTATTAATAACTGTATAAATAATTAACTTATAATTTTAAAAAAATATTTTATTTAATAATAGAAGTGGCAAACTATACCATAATAATAAAAAAAATATTTAGTAGTCGAAAATGAAATATTTTTATTCCTAAAGCGTAATGAATAAGAAAATATGGTAGGGTGTAGTGCTGAGAGTGGAAATGATGCAATTGTTTGACTACGGAAAAAAAAAAAAAAAAACACCTTGTTCTGCACCTGCGGACACGTGCATTTCTCGTGCCACCACCCGACATTTTACATTTCACCTCCGCTTCAAGTGTGTACTGCTTTTTCTCCTCGATTACTATTTTACCCCCTTTTTGTTTTTCTCTATTTATTACTCTTCCTCGTTACCTTGTACCAATCCACCAACTTAAATTTTATATTTTCGTCCCTTCAACTTGCATAAAAAATTATCTAAACCATGCCAACTTGTATCAAAAAATCAGGCTTAATAAAATGAAACAATAAGTATAAAGTGGTATACCAAACTGTGATTAGGGAGATAGTTGGTGTACCATAAGTGAAATTAAGCCTAAAAAAGTACTGACGTGGCACAGTTAACCTGCAATAACAGATTACATGCATCACAATGGGAGGTCACTTAGAAGTTGGGGTTAGGGATGAGCATGGACCGGTTCGGTTCAAAAACCAAACCGAACCAAAAAACACTATATTTTATAAACAAATCCGATCCAAACTAAATTTTGGTTCAGTTCAGTTCAAACCGAACTAGTTCGGTTCGGTTCGGTTTGGACTAGCTCGAACCAAAAACAACAACTTTTTTTTAAAAAATCAAAATAAAAATTTTATATAAGTAGTTTGTTTAAAAAAAAAAAGAAATACAAAAAAATTAACTTAAAAAAACAGTAATACTAAATAATACTATTACATCACAATAAAATACTAAAATTCTCTTCTTCTTTTTTTCAACTCTCAAGTTTTAACAACTATAAATTAGTATAAAAAAATCACAATATAAAACTATAAAAGAATATAATGTCTAAAATTCTCTACAATTAGTATATATTAATTTTATAATTAATTTTAATATTTCACCAATTATTCGGTTTTTCGGTTTTAAACCGAACCAAACCGAACCGAACCGAAATTCAAACTTTTTCATAACTTAAAACCAAACCAAACCAAACCAAACTATGAAATGGATCAGTTTGGTTCGGTTTGGATTTTTGGTTTTTGGATATTGGTTCGGTTTTGCTCACCCATAGTTGGGGTACTACAGTGTGCAAAACGATAGTTGGTATACCAAACTGTGATTAGGGAGATAGCTGGTATACCATGAGTGAAATTAACCCCAAAAAATCACCTACAATTTTCAACTTGTCTAACTTATATATATCCACTGCTTGTGTCATATGTGGCGTTCCTAAACTACATCAGCACCACATAAGACTTAAGAAACAAGTATATACAAGTTGAGAGGATTAAGTAGTTTTTTAGTACAGATTGGAGAAGCAGAAAAGTGAAATCTTAAGTTGGAGGGCCTATGTAGCTTTTTGGTACAAGTTGAAAGGACTAAGAATGTGGTTAAAACTTTTTTTCTTTTTTTTATAAATGACATGTGGCTAAAACTTAATCTACATACGACATATTTTCTAGTTTTATCTTTAGAATTAGATTCCTCGATTATGAAATTTTGACACACTACAAATTTGATATTTTGTTTGGTAGGTTGGTCTTCATAGTTAATGATTTTTTGATATATTTACATTTTAGTACCATATTTATCATATTTATGTAAGATCTGAAAGATATATCTAGATTTGAAAAATAAAATATTAACTTAATACATCAGTTGCCCCCTAAAGTTGACCTTAATTGTCTATTGTCACCCTGAACTTAGCAAACGTCTAATTTGCCCTCTCAACTTGGTAAAATCGCCCACTTAGCCCCCTAATATAAGCAAAACCGACCCAGTTAACTCCCTCAATCCGACTTTATCTTCACGTGCCTAAAAATCTACTGTCCATGCCACGTTAAATTGAGGGGGTTATGTGAATCGGTTTTGCCAACTTCAGAGGATAAACTGGACGTTTGCAAAGTTTAGGATAACAATAGACGATTGAAGCTAACTTTAGGAGGTAACTGATACATTAGGCCTAAAATGTATGATGTTTTGCGTGATGTGATAGTTATTATGGATGTTCAATATGTTGAAATCCAAAACAAAGCTAAGCACCTCTCGAATTCCAAAACAATAAACCCCAACAAAGCAAGAGTGTCCGACAATAAAATCTCCTCAGGAGCCCTTCCATGCATCCACACCTTGTATCTACATTGCATTTGGAAAAAAAAAAAAAAATCTTAATATGGTGGTTGAAATATTGAGATCAAAGTGTTTTTGTGATTGGCCACTTTAAGTTATAGGAGTAGGGGATGCACTTTACTTCACCACTTTTACGAAGATTGAAAATACTCTCATTTAATTTGCTCCTCTATTGCGTTATTAACACCAACATGCAATAAAAATATATCCGCACCTTGAGGAGTCTTGGATCTAAATAATTTTGCCATTTTTCGGATAAGATAATGATGCATGCATGATTCAATTGAAATAATAAATTAATTAAGATTCAAACATTTTCCAATTTAATTGGGATAATAAAACCCAACACCTTGATCTTCAATTAATATCTAAAAGAATTCTGCAAAATCGTACTAAAATTTGATTTTTGTAGTTGCAATATCGTTTCAATTTACCTCAATAATATCAAGCAATACCAAATGAAAAATTTTATGGTATGCCAGAGTTGTCATGTTATTTGTGACAAATCATATTTTAACTAATTAAAAAAATTTACAATATCTGGTTAATTAATTAATTTATTTATGTTAATAAAATTTTTCATCTTAAAATAAATATTCGACATCTAATTACAAATATAAAACATAAAAACTAATTTATTAACTTTGGACGTAACATAATTTTATTGGCTTAACATGTGTCTAGCATGTTCTGAATTTTCTACCGATAAAAATATCTTGTGATAATGGATAAATTCAAAATGAACATGATGACATTGTAACAAAGCAGCAGCATTGTTTTTAGAAGTCCACCACCTCAGCACCTGAATCTATAAATCCACACTTGTTGGAAGCTGACGTGGACCTCGTGACAAAAAAAAAAAGTCCCAACACTCCATGGTGGAACAAGATTCTCACGTGCTGCCTATACGTGTGCACGAATTCTCTCTTCATGCTAAATGGCTTTTCATCTCACTTGGCTCCTTTCCCTCGTTGATTCCACGTGTGAGGGAAACATTAAAAAATCCAAATAAAAATAGTTCCCCCGTTTAATTGTTATGATTTATGAGCATGATGAAAGCGAGGATGTAAATTGGAAAAAATTAAAATTTTTTTAATACATTTGCCCTTTCAACTTGTATAAAAAAAAAAGCAATTTGCACTTTCTGATTCAAAATTTTACGTTTCTATCTCTTTAATTTATTTCAAAAAAACCCACTTAACTTTTCCAATTTATCTAACATTTATATATCTATCCTTGTATCATATGTGGTATTGACATGACTAAGGAATGCTACATAAAACATATAAGCCTAGTAGATACAAATTAGATAAGTTGGAGAAGTTAGGTGTTATTTTAGTACAAGTTAGATGAGTTAATGGTTTTTAAATATAAATTAAAGAGGTGGAAATATCAAATCCTTTGTTATAAGGATGAAGTAGTTTTTTTAACATAAGTTAAAGAGGCAAAAAAGAAAAAAAAAAAAAATCAGAGCAAAAACGATAATGAAGTTAATATAATTTCACAATTTTTTTTCTTTTTTTCATAATTTAAGGTTGAAATTTGTAATTTAAAATTAACACTAACCATAATTAAATAATCAGTTCAAATCAGCGGAATCATGATTTAGACGGTATTAAAATAGAAAATAGAATATATTAAGAATCTCATTAATTAGAACTGAAGTCAAATTTAACGTGTATTTGATTAAATTAATTGTAACAAAAAAAAATGATTAAAATAATCAATTATGTGTTAGGAATACATACCAATTAACTAATTAAGCTGAACTACATGGTATTTAAAACTTACTTTTTTTTTAATTTGATTATTCTATTAAAAAAAAAAAAACCAAACACAAGGCATGAAGAGTATACGTTGAAAATTTAATTAAAAGTGCATCAAGTAATAAATCTCTTAATTCCTTCGGTTCATAACAAATAATAATTGTTTAAAGTTTGGATATACAAATTAAAAAAATGATTGTCAACAAAAGAGATATTAATATATTCATTTATTTTTTTGTTAAATAATTATTGTTATAAACTATATACAAAGTTAAAATAGAAAAGAAAAAAAATATATATATATTTTGTCTTGAACACTAGAATCCCTTCAAATAAAATTTATATTTATTTTAAAAGCAGCTACCCGGAAGAGGAGTAACGTATTCCTTGTGATTCATGGGAATTACGTGATCTATTTTTGTTATCCAAAAAAAAAAAAAAAAAAAAAAAAAAAACGGAGGGAGGGAATGTTTAGAAGGGTGAAAGTGGGTACAATACAAAATAGCAAGACGACTGTTGGCCCCGTCGACCAACTATATGTAAAATGCCTCCTCTTTCAGCCCCTATTTCTTTAGAACTCATTCAACTTACTTCTTCTTTCTCCTTTTCTCTAGTCAGAACGAGCTCACTGACCCCAAAACTACTCATTTCTCTCTACAATCTTATTTGTTCTTATCAACCAAAGCATAGGCCAATTCAAATGAGGATGTAGGTAGAGAAGTCGGAACCTAGGTGATTTTTTCGAGGAAATTTGCGATTCTTCTCTTGGATTTTTCTGGAATGGCGACACCATTTTCGGCCGTGGACGGAGGAGGGGCTGGAGGTGTGGCTGTAATGTCTGGCCCACTCAATCCAATAGATCCTTCTACGCCTTCCAAAACTTGTGTCAAGAATTCCGCTCTTAAATCTCCAATCCTTATATTTCTTTTATTCCATAAAGCTATTAGGTCCGAGCTCGATGCCCTTCACCGCGCCGCTATGTCTTTTGCAACCAGCGGTGGTGATATCAAGCCCTTGGTTCAGAGGTGTCACTTCTTTCGCGCGATATATAAGCATCACTGTATTGCTGAAGATGTGGTAATTTAGGTTTTCTTCTTGTTGTTTTCAGACTTCTCTTTCTTCTTAAATTCATTTGGATCGAGGATTTATTAGAATTTTGATTCCAGTGCCTTGATTATGATTTATATTTAACGCTGTGCAGCTTGGATTATCATCACAAACTCATTGCATTATATTGCATTGGATGGGCAGAGATTTTTGTGTTATATATGGATTTGCCCAATTGAATTTGTGCTGCTTCCTTCTTCTAGAAACTTATTTGCTAAAAGATAAAATGCTTGGATTAATTGTTTATTTTACTTGCATAATCATCATTATTTTGTTTTATAAGATCTGATGCGAAGGATTGGGTATTCATTACATTTGGTGTGTTCCAGCCGCAAAGATTTATTTTTTAATCAGCTCCCTAGGAAGAAAGGGATAGTACTTGAAAACATAAGCTTTGTGTGTCGTTTGATTTGTTCTGCTTTCAGTAATGTTCAGCCAAAACCACGACTTGTAGAAGCTGAATGGAAAAAGTTCTTTCTTTAATCTGAATTAGCGGTGCTAATTGTCAATCCTAAATGCAGTAGAATCTCTGTTTGCACTTCAATTGACAGCGTTGTAATATCACAAGTTGTATAGGTTCATTAGATCCTTCAAAGGATTAGTTTCATTAGGATATAGTTTCCATGAAGTAAGTTTTCAAGGATATTAAGCATTGGGTTCGGATGCCTTAGATTCATTGCTAGTCTACATTTTTGTACCACTAGGAAGACTTCCCGATGCACTATTGTGGTCAGAAACTAGCATATGATATAGGTCTATTTTTGTTGGTCTGTGTTTGCTGTAGGATTTGGAAAAGCCAACTCTTTTTTAATATAGCTTGGTTGAAATTTCTCTCTTCCGTGTTCTTTTTACTGATGCACTGGCAAGTGCAGCAGCATCTATTTCGATAATGTAGTTTCATTGTAAAAAAGGCAGGTCCTCGGTTACAGTGTAAGTATTGCTTTGTTTAGGAATCAATTGAACTACATTATTAAACTTTTACTGGATATTTCTCCTATGGAGATTGGGACTATAGCTATTTTTATGTTATTGTTTTTGTAATTTTAAATTTCATGAGATCTTTTTAATTGTGAGATGCTTGTGCCCAACTTTTGAATCATCAAATGCTGCTTGTGTCTTTTTGTGACCTTTTTTTGTGAGATATTTTGGCTCAATTTTGTCCGTTAAGGAAACAAAACCAGTAGTATGGGTTTCCATGCTGGTCTTGCTACTTCTACTCTTAATAATCAATGAACTGCTTGATCAGGAGATTTATATTCTGATTTTATGTGTATATGCATGAATCTAATATGAATTTGTTGGCAGTCTGCAAAAAAGCAACCTTTGACATTTTCCCTTGGGAATGGTGCTAATAATTATTTGCAGGTTATGATTTTGATTGCAAAATTTTGCTAATATGTTGTTTTGTATGTGTAGGTTATCTTTCCAGCTCTTGATATACGCGTGAAAAATGTGGCAAGAACATACTCACTTGAACATGAGGGAGAAAGCGTGCTTTTTGATCAACTACTTGAGCTTTTGAATTCCCATAAAGAAAATGAAGAGTGCTATCGCAGAGAGTTAGCTTCTCGTACTGGAGTTCTCCAGACATCAATTACCCAGCATATGTTCAAGGAAGAGCAGCAGGTAATAGTTGAATTGGTTCCCATTATTAGTTTCCTCATATTGGTTACGATGAGCTGAATATTCAATTCAAATACCTAGGATGAGATAATATTCTGTTCTAGACTATTTAGTTTGGTATATTAACTATTCAGGTTTATGGCAGATTATTCTAGTTTTTGGCATAATGGTTTTGATATTTGTAACTCCCCACTTTCTTGGTTTCGACATGAAAGATTTCCTTGTTATTGCCATGAACCATTATCAATTTAAACCTCCGCAGATAACTGTTATTCTTTAGTTTGTATTTTTGGTTGATGGAAATCAAGACAAACACATTATTGGAGCTAAGTTAGTGGTCTGTGTATGTTTCCGGTGATCCCTACTATCTATGCTTGCGTTGTAATAAATTCTATGTTAAAGTTTTTTGGAGATCGAAAATGAGTTCATCTCATTTTGTTTGTGATTGTCAAAAGCCACAATATAATTGGTTAAGTTGACAGGAATTTGACAATTTTTATTGTCCAAATGAAAACTGTTATTGTGGGAGGATGAGAGCAATGCAGTTGGTAAAGAATCAAGGCAATTCAACACTTTAACTTGCTTAATTAACATGAAACAAACCGGTAACATAAATCTATTTGATCTAAACTCTCAACATTAATACAGCTATTTATTATTTGCAATCATATATTTTTAAAAAGACAAATTCAACCTTGGAGTTACTTGAAAGTTGCTTTAAATAAAACAATTAAGGTTCAAAGGATTGAGAATGCCTCTTATTGCAGTGCTGAAGGGATGATTGCTACATATAGTACAGTGTTTTTTATATTATTCTATGTTGAAAAACTTAGATGTGTCAGGTTGAAGTTGAAAGGCAATAACACTCTTCTTAGTTGCCAATAGTCCATGTTATTGCAGCTTCCGTACCTATGACTGCACATAATTTGGATAAGGTCTGCAAAACTGACTGAAAACAAATTTGGAACTGAACAACCTATGGTTAAATGTTGCAGGTGTACCCGTTGCTTATAGAGAAGTTTTCTTTTGACGAGCAGGCTTCATTGGTATGGCAGTTCCTATGCAGCATTCCTGTTAATATGATGGCAGAGTTTCTTCCTTGGCTTTCTTCGTCAATATCATCTGATGAATATCACGATATGCACATGTTTTTGTGCAAGATAATCCCAAAGGAGAAACTTATTCGTCAGGTGAGGGTTGGTATGGATACTAGGCTCTTATATAAGAAAACTGACAAGTAAAGAATTTAGGCTGACTCGAAGTTCTTTTAATGAAGGTAATTTTTGCCTGGATGGAAGGTCCAAAATTATCTGATATGTGTATGAGTTGTGAAGATGATTCTAAGGCCTCTTATCACGATTCTGATCCACAAGCCATAGTTTCTCAACGCGAGAAGATGCATTGTACTTGTGAATCTTCTAGAGTTGGCAAAAGAAAACACATGGAATTACCATGTGATCTTCCTAATTCAGATATGTTAAATCCCATAGATGAAATTCTGTTTTGGCATGCTGCGATCAGAAGAGAGCTGACTGATATAGCTGATGCAGCAAGGAAGATGCAACTTTCAGGAGATTTTTCTGATCTGTCAGCATTCAACAAGAGGTTGCAATTCATTGCTGAAGTTTGCATATTTCACAGGTGTATTTTCTGTGTTTCTCTCATTCTTCATTTTCCCTTCAGTGAACTTCTGAGTGCCAAATGTGGCAAGTTATATGCTTTAATAGCAATTGATGAATGTGCTTTACTGAGATTACTCCTTCATACTATGGCCTAGTACATGAGTTTTGTCTCCTACTGTGCACCTTGTTTTGAAACCACAACTGTCTTATATCCAAAAAAGGCTTTACAACATAAAACTCTTGAATTTTTGCTTCATTTTGAATTATATCCCGCACTTTCAGTTATGCTTAATTATAACATCTATTCACAGTTTTAAACTATTTTGGTGAGTTATATATAAAATGTCAAGATATAGGCAATATAAATATATTTATTTATTTCCAACACTGATAATGAATAATATTATTAGCTAAACTTTTTCTCCTTCCAGAATTAATTAATATTTTTTTATCAATCAATTACCTAAAAACTACATATATTTTGTGAAAGAAAAAATATTAAGCTTATCAAGATGGAAATAAGAAAAAACAAATTTATAGTGTCGCCAATTGATGTAATTTATAATATTCCTGTGCCAGATAGAAATTTGTCTGGTTGGAGCCAGATGAAGCTAAAAGAAGAGGATATGATTTTTTTTAAAAAAGCAAAAATTTAGGCATATTTAGGTCATTACGCCTCTATTTTGCAGTATGTGGAAAATAGTATATATTAGCATTTAAAGGCATTTGAACTTAGGTGGATATCTTTTCCTTTGCATTGCGTCTATATGGGCTTTAGTTCTACCTTATAATTGTTTTGAAACTCTCAATATTATAACAGAGAAACGTAAGAGTTGTGAATTTGTCTTTTTCGTTTTCCATGTTCAAATGGGCGTCTGTTGCCTCTCTTGACTGCAGTATTGCAGAGGACAAAGTAATATTCCCTGCTGTAGATGCAGAACTTTCTTTTGCCCAGGAGCATGCAGAAGAACAAATTCAGTTTGACAAGCTTAGATGCCTCATAGAAAATATTCAAAGTGCAGGAGCCAATGAATCTCTTACTGAATTTCACAAAAAACTATGCTTGCAAGCTGACTATATCATGGACTCCATACAGGAACACTTTAAAAATGAGGAAGCTCAGGTGAGTTATATTTTGATCCCAGTGTTTATTATTGACTGTTTTTGGGTGGAACCCCTGTTTGTGCTTCTTTATTACATGTCTTTATGCTATCACAATATTGTCTGTCAACATATTTTTTTTCTTTGAAATTTAAAATGATTTTCTTTATATTGCTGTGTCTACTAGCCATCTGACAGATATGTCATACATGAATTTGTAGGTTCTCCCACTTGCTCGAACACATTTTAGTTCCAAGAGACAGCGTGAACTTCTTTATCAGAGCTTATGTGTGATGCCCTTGAAATTAATTGAATGTGTCTTGCCGTGGTTGGTAGGAAATCTTAGCGAAGAAGAAGCCAAGATCTTTCTGCAAAACATGCACATGGCAGGTTTGACATCAATTCTCAGTTTTTCCTCCCATTATTTACTATAAATATGGACATCAGATGCTCTTCATTCACATATTCTCTCTCCATTTATCTCTAATTCAAGTGATGTGATGCAGCTCCTGCTTCAGATTCTGCATTGGTGACCCTTTTCTCTGGTTGGGCTTGTAAGGGTCGCCCTAGAAACATTTGTTTGTCTTCAGGTGCCACTGGTTGTTGTCCTGTGAGGATTATGACAGGATCTCAGGAGGACAGCAAAAAATCGTTTTGTGAGTGCAATCCTATGTTATCCATTAATGAAAAATCTTCTTTTGTCCAAGCAGCTGAAGCTGATGGCAGCAAAAGACCAGTTAAACGTGGAAACTTAGTACTTCAGGAAGATAATGCTGCCTGTCACTTTGTAGGGACTGCTAATATCCCCAAATCATCTTGTAATAATAAGTCTTGCTGTGTCCCCGGGTTGGGAGTAAACAGCAGTGATCTAAAAATTAGTTCTCTGGCTGCAGCAACATCTCTTCGTTCCTTGTCTTCTAGTCCTTTGGCTCCCTATCTTAACTCTAGTCTTTTTAATTGGGAAACAGATGTAAGTCCTACTAATGGTACTGGTTGCACATCACGCCCAATTGATAATATATTTAAATTTCATAAAGCCATTCGCAAAGATTTGGAATATTTGGATGGTGAATCTGGAAAACTGAATGATTGTGATGAAACTTTGCTTCGGCAGTTCACTGGTAGATTTCATCTATTATGGGCTTTGTATAGGGCTCACAGTAACGCGGAGGATGATATAGTGTTCCCAGCATTAGAGTCTAAGGAAACACTTCATAATGTTAGCCACTCCTATACTCTGGACCACAAGCAGGAAGAGAAACTATTTGAAGATATCTCGTCTGTCCTTTCCGAGCTTACACAACTTCAAGAAAGCCTGAAGAATATGCGCCTTTCTGATGGGTTACCTAGAAAGCAATATGATGATTCGGATCATATTGACGTTTTGAGAAAAAATAATGAGCTTGCAACAAAGCTTCAAGGCATGTGCAAGTCAATCAAAGTAACACTGGATCAACATGTTTTTCGGGAAGAACTTGAATTGTGGCCTTTGTTTGATATGCATTTTTCTGTGGAGGAACAAGACAAAATTGTTGGTAGAATAATTGGTACTACAGGTGCAGAGGTGCTTCAATCAATGTTGCCATGGGTAACATCTGCTCTTACACAAGAGGAGCAGAACAAAATGATGGACACATGGAAACATGCAACCAAAAACACCATGTTCAGTGAGTGGCTTAATGAATGGTGGGAGGGTACTTCTCCATCTACGTCTCAAACCACGACAGCAGAGAGTTGTATTCCACTAGGTCTTATTCTTTTGCTATTTCTGATGTTTTCTATTTTATTACATCTTGAAGGGCATTGTGTAATTTGCTGCACATTGAGAGTTGTATTCCACTAGGTCTTATTCTTTTGCTATTTCTGATGTTTTCTATTTTATTACATCTTGAAGGGCATTGTGTAATTTGCTGCACATTGAGATAAATATTCTGCTACTGAAATTGAAGCATTTCTACTATGCTCAATGAATATAAAATGTTATTCTTTTTGTCATTTAGGTAGTGATCTCCAAGAAAGCCTGGATCCCAGTGATCAGACATTTAAGCCTGGTTGGAAAGACATTTTCCGGATGAATCAAAATGAACTTGAAGCAGAGATAAGAAAAGTTTCTCAAGATTCCTCTCTTGATCCAAGAAGAAAAGCATATCTCATACAAAATCTAATGACTAGGTGGGTTTATGTGGGATTAAATATTGGCTTGCTCCATGAAGTGAGAGCATGGGTTCCGATTGGTCCGTAAATAAAATATAGAAGACCAACGCGGCCCATCACTTGGCTTTTTATTAGCTAAATTGCTCCTTGTATGGGTTCGTTCATAATATATTGGTATTACTTGCTTGAGTTCAACCAAGTATGAACTGTGTTGAGCTTATTTCTTTTGAATTTATGGCATAACCGACTCTTGCTCCCATTTTGTTGGAAATTTTGTATAAGCTCCTTTTATACTGTGTTTGGACTGAATACTGTGTCATTCTGATGCTTAACCCTGGTTAATATTTCATCTTGTTAGTCGCTGGATTGCTGCTCAGCAGAAGTCAATTCAAGCAAAATCTAGTGATTGTTCGAACAGTGAAGACTTACTTGGTTGCTATCCTTCATTTCGTGATTCTGAGAAACAAGAATTTGGGTGTGAGCATTACAAGCGAAATTGTAAACTTCGTGCTGTCTGCTGTGCCAAGTTATACACATGCAGGTTCTGCCATGACAAAGTCAGTGACCACTCAATGGATAGGTAAATTTTCCCACTCCTTGGCATGTTGATTTTGGTTGGCCTACTTTATAGATCTGAAGTGTATATATATAATTTCAGGAAGGCTACAACTGAAATGATGTGCATGCGATGCCTGAAAATTCAGCCTGTTGGACAAGTTTGCACTACACCCTCTTGTGGTGGTTTCTCGATGGCAAAATACTTCTGCAATATCTGCAAATTTTTTGATGATGAAAGGTGTGTAAACCCTTTCTTTTTTTTTTTGGAAGACCTTTTTCTTTTTGATTTACTTTTGATAGAATTCAGAAAGGAAATATTTTTTGGTAAAAGATGAGTTATTGGATGATTGCCATCTTTGAATTGAAGTGAAGAACATGGTATGTAATTTTAATCATTGAACAATTTTGTATTTTCAAGAATTTCATGCCCTAGTTTGTTGTGCAGTAGGCCTGGATTCCGTAGCATGATGCATGCTATTTTCAAGTTAAGTGTACCAGTAGTTTTTTTTATTGTCTATTAACAGACTTGAGACAAATAACACTACTTTGTATTATTTTATTTATAAGCTGCGAAAAAGATACAAGGTCTAATCTGCTAGGTAATATGGGTTCAATCATGTTACTTCTTACTTCTTTGCGATCTATTGAAATATGTGAGTATATGCCATTTAATTAGACCTCCTACTAATCAGTTTCCTGCTTCTGAATTTATGTAAGGAATGTTTATCATTGCCCTTCTTGCAATTTATGCCGTGTTGGAAATGGGCTTGGTGTTGACTTCTTTCATTGCATGAAGTGTAATTGCTGCCTGGCAATGAAGTTAGTGGATCACAAGTGCCGAGAAAAAGGAATGGAGATAAACTGCCCCATCTGTTGTGACTTTTTATTCACATCAAGTTTAAGCGTTAAGGCTCTTCCTTGTGGCCATTTCATGCATTCAAATTGCTTTCAGGTCTTTGCTGGGATGCTACTTTGGTTTTTGTTGCTTTGTCCTTACTAATCTTGCTTATTTAGAGGACGGTATTTTTTTTCCAATTCATTACAATTCATTTCTCTTTCCACCTTCTCTGTGACAGGCATATACCTGCAGTCATTACATCTGCCCAATTTGTAGCAAATCTTTGGGAGATATGTCGGTAAGATCTAATGCATCTTTTTCAACCTGCTCATCTTAATACTGGAATTAAGTGTCATTAATGATCATGATGCTCTAAGTTTAAGCGGGGACTATTTCCCATGCTCTTATTATTATTTTTTTATTTTTTGTTATTTGAATAGGAAAAAAATGTTTATTTTTGCAAAATTTAAATAACCAATAACATTTCATTTCTTTAGTTGCTATTCATATTTTGTGTTTTTCTTTAACAGTTTCTATGAACTTCTTTCAAAAGCTTAGAAACTAAAATAGATCTCGAGTATTTAAGCTGTATTTCTAAATGACAGGAAATTATGGAATTGTGATGGTGTCTGTTCCATTATGTTATGTGCTTTACAATGACGTTATAGAAAGATGCCTTGTTTCGTCTCATTTCTATCCTCTGCTTTTGAAAATTCATTCTCATTGGGACTTGTCTCTGAGTATTCGCGTTTTATTTGTAAATGAGAGAGGAAATTATGAAATGAAAAAAGTTTTAGTGTTCCATAATGCTTTGTACTATGTAATGACATTATAGAAAAATATCTTTTTTGTCTCGTGCCTATCTTCTGGAACTTGCTTTTGAAAATGGGTTTTCCCTAGTACTTCTCTCTGCACTCTCTTGTGCTCACTCTTTGTGTAGGTAATGAAACTTCTAAACCATGTTTGTTTTAGATAGAACCAAAATTCCCCCTTTCCCAAGGGCACGGTTCTTCTGGCCCACGAAAGGTAAAAGAATCTTTAAGCTTTGGGTCTACACGAATATGTTGTAATTGTGGTTCTCATGGTATTTCATTGATATTTTCTGTTGCTTTTCTGGATATTAATACTTGAAATTCAAGGAGTGGTTAAATTGTGATGCTTGGTATTTGGTGTGTTCTTCTAGTATTTTGAACGTATCTTAAAAGTTCTGCTGCTAAATGAGTTGAGTTCCAATAAAATTAATACATCAAGATTCAGAATTTCCTTTGAAAATTCCACAGAACTTGGGCTATATGGAAATATCCCAATAGATCAGGCTTGTTTATTTCTGAAATCTAGACCCGTAGGCTTCTGAGACTAAGACAAACAGATCTTTTCAAACCCCTCTTCAGTTGCTTGGAACCAGGAAAAAGAAGAAATATATTAATGATATGTTTAGCTATAAAATGAAAGGTCTGAAGCACCCAAACTAGAAAGAGCCTTGTTTCCCTGTTAGCATAGGAAAAATTCTCAATTTCTTATGGGTTTCTCAGCATCCAAATCTGCAGACTGCAGGACAATGATGTGTCTTTAAATTCTGATGGAATGTTAGTGAGATTTTTGTTTGTTTGTTGTTGACTGGATTGTAAAGCTCGTACTTCTTGTGGTGTAATTGGAGAATATATACTCAGATTGTTCAGAAGGTTTCCGTTGTTGTTCAGGTTTACTTTGGCATGCTCGATGCACTACTGGCTTCTGAGGAGCTTCCAGAAGAATTCCGAGATCGCTGTCAGGTAAATTTTGTGGCATTTTCATAAACTGGTTGGTACTGTCAAGATTATGAAAACTGAGTTTTGGTAGTCCAGGTTATATTGTGCAATGACTGTGACAAGAAGGGGACGGCACCATTCCATTGGCTGTATCACAAATGTGGGAATTGTGGATCTTATAATACGAGAGTGATTAAAGTTGATTCACTTAACTGCTCAACAGATCAATGAGAAGGCATTGCTCTCGTCTCGTGTAGCATATTTTAGGTCTGTTAATTTTTGTTGCGCCCTTATCCTTTTGTACATTAGGCGTCTTTGTATATCTTATGGCTTTATATTACTCAAATTCAATCTTCCAGTTTTCGTCTTACTGTGTTCATCCATAACCATAGCCCACCTGTCTGTTGCTCCTGGGCCCATAATACCTCAAATGATAGTTGGCAGTTTTTTGTTCTACCCATTCTTGATGTCTAACAATGCAAGGATAACGCAATTAGGGGCTTTACTTTTGGTTATTTTTTGACTTATAAAATTTGTAAACTGCCTGGAAAGTTAGTTAACTTCTTGTTTTCTTTTTTGTTAAAAAAAGTTAATTTCTAAATCTGCTTTTATCGCTCAAATTGATGATAAGAGGATGGAATGCATTTTGGAGCTACAGAAATATAGAATTATGTCCAAATACATGCATAGATAATTGTGAATCCATCCCTCTCCTCCTATACCCCCATCCAAACACACCCTAAGTTTAACTGCAGGCCACCTAATCAGTGTGTGTGCCAATTAAGGTGCCCTCATTTTCGTTTTAGCAAATGGAATGCAACTCTTTTTTTTTTACTTATATATGTGATGTAAATATTTTCAAACAATAAATATTTATTGATGTAGTTCCTGATAATAAGTTATGACTATATTCTTCAATCTTAGTTGCTAATAGTAAAATGTCTGTTGTTAATAGAGTAATAGGTACTGATGGGATTAGATAATTTGATAACATATTCTTTTTTCTCTTTTCTTTCTTTTCTTTTTTTTCACGTCAACACTTTGTTATGTGGCATTTTTTTTCTCTAGTCTGTCAAAATAAATAAATACTCAATAGTTTATTGGGCTTTAATTCACATCTTTTCTCTACAAAATGAGTACACTTAAGAGTTATATTAGCGGATTTCTCCCGCTTAATTCAAAAGCATTATTTATACATCTAGATATTGAAGAAAGCAAATATCTGAATGAGAAAGAAAAATAAACATGAGAAATGAATAAACTTACTAAACTGGAAGATCTTAAATTGTGTTTTAACTTTATGTTGCTAAATATAAAAGGGATTGAATAAGATTTATTTTGACATTAATAATTTGCTTAAAAAGATAAAAGGAAAAGTTGAAAATGCAATTTGAAATGGGCTCCAAAAAGGAGGAAGATGTGTTGCAAATTGCAATCAAGGGGGGGAGGGGACTCCTTTTTGATTTCTTAATCTAATTATTTTTTTGAAATGAAAATATTAAAAGAAATAAATAGAATCTAAATTCAGTCAAAATATTAATAATATAAGGAAACAAGCAATAAAACTGGACTCAAAATTAGTAGGCTTGGCTGGTTGAAATTACGTGATGTCAAAAAACAACTGAAGAGGAAAACAAAAAAAAATAAATAAATCCAGAAAAACTATTACGTCTTGCATTCCTTGATCGTGAGTTTCAAAACCCTAGCTCACCTCTTCAATCTCTGTTTTTTAATCTTATCGGATCTTACCCTTTCATTCTTTTCCTTTTTCTTTTCTCGAGGTCAGGAAGAGGGATCCGAAATATTCTTTGGATTCTGTGTAATTTAGGCGATTATACTCGTCTTCTTATTGATTTTTTTTTTCTTTCTTTATATGCTCGTGATAGATTTCCAGGATGTGTAGTATGATTACTTCAAATTGGATCCATTGAAGGTGTATTACAGTTTTGTTGTTTCCCGGTGGACTAACAGCCCCCGAGAGAGAGAAAGAGACAGTGGAGAGGGTTCTGGTAGGAACTGCGAATGGGTTCGAAAAAGGCGGAAAGTACATCAACTCCAGCAATTCGACGAGACCCGTATGAGGTGTTGTCTGTATCGAGAGATTCGACTGATCAGGAAATTAAGACCGCTTACAGAAAGCTAGCTCTCAAGTAAGTCTTTGGTTTATCAAATCTTTCTGATCCTTTCGTTTTATGGAAGTTCTTTTTTACTTTCTGCCTGCATTTTAAGGACATTTTGTTTTGTAAATGATTTGTGAGCCGATGAGTGCTGAATTAGTTTTAGAATATTGCCAAATCCTTTGTGCACTCATTTATACATCCTGGAGTTTTTAATTTAATGCAAATGAGTGTATGTGTGGCGCCAAGGAGCATGATCCTTCCTTTTGCTTATGTAGGGGAGTTAAAATTTAACTGCTGTTCGTTGATCCGTTTGTTTGCTCATGTAGGAGACTTAAGTTGAATATTTTTTTTATGTCCTGCAAGTATTTTTAAAGGAACCTTTTGGGAAATTATCTTTGCTAAAGCAAATCATGTAGTAATTGCAAAAAAGTTGGAATTTTAACTCACTGCACACAAAATATCAGTGGTTCGCCAATCAACTGTGTTACCTCAATGTATTTAACTCACTTGTGAGCTGGAATTTCGCTTTTATCTTGTTGGTAACTTAAGTAGCACAATGATAAGAAGCATTTCATTTTTAATTTATACTCCCTCTGTCCCAATTTGATAGAGCACATTTCCATTTTGGCTTGTCCCAAATTATTGAGAGTTTTCCTTTTATAAAAATTAGTTGTTTCCAATCTTTCCAATATACTCTTATCTATTATTATGCAAGATAATCAACAAAATACGTCAATATTTATCTTCAAACTATAAATATTATACCTATCCAATGCAAATTTAATTGGAAATTGTTATGTACAACCACTTATATTAAAAAGTTAAATGTGGGTATACTAGGAAAATTATAAGTAAAAATTGTCTTTCAACTACTTTAACTATATTTTTTTAAAGCACATGAAGGCTCAAAGTACTCTATCAAATTGGGATGGAAGGAGTAATTTTTTTTTTTTGTTCCACCAAGCAAGTTCGCATCTTTTATCGTGTTCTTTGTATAGTTTTATTTCGTTTTGGCTATTGGACTGATCGGAAAAGAGGGATCCATAATAGCTGACCCCAACAAGGTGGGAGTTGTTGTCATCGTGAGAAATAGGTATGATAAGTGTCAATGAGGTTGATATTTGAAATTGAGTTGAGTTTTATTGAATCTTAATGCTATGTTCGAAGAGAAAGAAAAGATAGAAAAGGGAAGACAAGAGAACGCAATTTATAGAAAGAATACACTCTTTCTTTGCTTATCCGGTTGATCATGAAGAAAGAAAAAGAAATTGTCTATCCATGAGAAAATATTTTGGTAAACTTCTGCACTGATTCTTATTCTTTTGACACAAGCTTATAAAGATTGGAGGACTTGGATGGGTAGCTCTTCTGAGAGCTCCTTTCTTTTTCTTCACATTTTTCTTCGTTTCCGTCCCATATCTACCAAAATGAGCGTAAATTGTATGGTTCGGTATGGATTTTGGCTTAAGCAATTGAACTTGATTGACATCGGAGGTCATTTGGGATGCAGATCGAGTCAATGTATGAATTAAATATCTGCATAGCCATGTGAATATCAGAATCTGAATCATTCTCATACCATCTCTCTTATTGTTTTTGCCTTTGAATGCATACCATTAGCAAGGCAATGGCTACATCAAATATATCAGTGTTGAGTATTTTATCTTGTACTCTATAAATCTTGGTCAGGTATCACCCAGACAAGAATGTTAGTAATCCTGAAGCCTCTGAGCTTTTCAAGGAAGTGGCTTATTCTTACAGCATCTTATCTGACCCAGAAAAGAGAAGGCAGTATGATAGTGCTGGTTTTGAGGTGCATTTTCCTGCTGCTTTTTTAATATTTTCGTCTTGTTCCCGGACAGTACTCATTTAATGTATTAGTCTTCTGAAGTTTATATTAGACTGAAGTATCCCCGTGGAAATTAAAGTTTAAATGATTTGGGAGCTAGTGTGCTTGGGGCCTGGAAATCCCTCATTCACCAGAGCTCTTAACTTCATGGAACTGAAACTTTTGCATTGAAACAATGCTTTATTCTTCATATCATATCTAGTTTTGCGATCGATTATGGTTTTTTTTTTTTTTTTTTCCTTTTTCCAATGTTTGCAGTATCTCTGCCATGCTGGTAATATAGTATGAATGTATCAAGCCACTATACTTCCAAGTAGAAAGTATGAGGCACAGAATCCATAGCTATTTAGCTTAACTTTAACTTACCTTTGGACATTTTACTGAAGTCTGTATTCTTTTTGTGATCAAACTGCATCATATTTCATCTAAGGTCATTGAATCAGACCAATAGAGAGGTGGCCTTGCCTATTGGGCCTACCAAATGCTTAAATGAGCTGAGCTATTTAGTGAACCCCTTCACTAGCCTTTGTATTCCGAGTCTCTGTGTGTGTGTGTGTGTGTGTGTGTGTGTGTGCATATGGCTGCTTATGTGGTGGGTTGAAGTTTAAGAATGTAACATTTGGGGGTTTGAACAGATTAAGGTTTTGCACATGCAGAGATGAAAAGAAATGGAGAAGAAGAGCTTCAACAGTTAAGGGATGAAGTTATGGTACCTTTCCTGATGATTTGTGGTTGAAGTAGTTAAAAAAACTATGGCAAAATGAGGTGCAAAATATCTGTTAGTATTCTTAGGCAATTCTACATATTAGAATTTGGTTTCTTGGGTGTTAAATTGGGAGAAGGATTTGAAAAATTGAGTGTGGGGTTTGTAGCGATAGAACTAGAGGACTAAGCATGTTTATGTTTGGTTGGAAAAAAATAGAAGTTCTAACCTTTGCTAGTAGGATAATTGTCAAGTTGAAGTAGGGTAGTTACTGAATTCAAGGACAACAATAAAGAAAGAAACAAAGAGACAGTCAACTTTTTTCAAGAACAGAAGGATAATGTGCTAAGATAAAGAAACATGCAAGAAAATAATTACTGCAATTGCTATCTGGTCATGAACTTCTTAACTATTGAGCTAGATTAAGGATAAAAGTTATTCTATGTCTTGGTACGGAGAAAATAATCAAGAGAGTTATGTGATTCTGAATTTCTTAACTAGTTTGCTAAATCAAGGACATAGTATAAGCTACACCATTATCATGAGCTTCTCAAGTTTTTTTTAATTGGGTCTCAATAATTTTATTTTGTTTAATTGAGCAAACAATAGTATACATATCGTGGACCTATTTAGTCAGAATATTTTATGATTAGCATTCGGACTGTTACATACGTCCTCAGATGATATATCAAATAAAATAAAATAAAATTATAGGAACCCGGTAGAACAAACAGAACAAATTTGGGGATTTAATGCCTTTACTTTTTTTTTTTTTAAATAATGCGGTCAGAATGTTGTAGACTGCTAATCTAACCCAGTTTGAGCAACCAACCTGTTCATTTTTGTTATCTGGAAAAATGAAAAATCATAAGAAATTATGAGCTTTTGGTTCAAGATCTAATGGACTATGAGGTGTTTTGTGAATAGTGTCTTAGTTAACATATTAACCGAGATTGAGAAGTGGAGAAGAAGAGAAAATGCCGTAAGAGTAAACTTTACAGGAGAAAATTCTAAATTTTTAACACGGAATGGGTGTCAAATAACCTATGCTTTTTCTATTGGCTAAATCATAACCTTTACTTGTTCACCTAGAATTATAACAAATGTGGCACACTAAATTATTAAGATTTTTCCCTGATAATATTTTGAAAAACCTTTTCATCCTCCTCGTACTTTACTGGAACGCATATAATAACTATGGCATTCAAGCATTTGAAAAAAATAGCTATAAAAAATAAAAAGTGTAAACCTCAAAATGGTTTCCTCATAAAACCTTTGCCCTATCTGTCATATGCGGTGCCTTGTTATCCTTGTGTGCTCATGCGGAGGAATGCATTGTATTCAAAGGCTTGAACCGTGTCAGAACTCTGGAATCAGACATGCTTGTGTTGTGTACATTTCACTATATATGTGGATTGGCCATACATTTATCAATAGCTGATATGATCTTGAATAGCTTTTTACATGCATTTATTTCCTTTTCTTTGTGTTCGCGACATATATTTTCTTTGTCATAGGCACAAATATTTTGAATTCTATTATTAATTCTTGTCAGGCTCTTGATGCTGAAAGCATGGATATGGAAATTGATTTATCTAATCTCGGCACTGTAAATACAGTATTTGCTGCATTATTCAGGTGAGCTTGAGCTAGAAGTGTTTATATCTTGTATGTTGAATCAGCCATTTTGATTCTCTTGTTGTATTGTTTATAGCAAGCTTGGTGTCCCTATCAAAACTACAATTTCTGCCAATGTTCTTGAAGAAGCGCTTAATGGAACTGTTACTGTTAGACCCCTTCCTATTGGCACATCAGTCAGTGGAAAGGTGCTTAATTTTTCTATATTGATATGGTTGTTCCTGTTTTCTGTATACTTATATACTGTTGCATCCCAGGTGGACAAGCAATGTGCCCATTTCTTTGGTGTAACAATAAATGAACAACAAGCTGAGGCGGGGATAGTTGTAAGAGTAACTTCAACAGCCCAAAGCAAATTTAAGGTTATTTGAATTAGCAATTTCTTTGAGGCATCAAATACACCTCGGTCTTGATCCTCTTTCAAAAATATTGGATATTGATTATTTTCTGACTTTAAAGGTTTGTGTTGCATATGTTAAATTTTCAGTTACTTTATTTTGAACAAGATGCAAATGGTGGCTACGGTTTGGCCTTACAGGTACTTGCCTTTTCACTTTATGCTTTCCAATGAGTATTACTTTCTACTGTATAAACCCATATCCCCTATACCTTCCCTTGAGCCCTTTTTCTGCAAGAGGTCGCTAGGACTAGTTATGCTGTGAAAATCTGAATATGAAATGATAGATTAATGCACAAATCAATGTAATAGAAACACTGATGATGTATTTTCAAGTTTTTGCCAGCTTGCTTTCAATTTAGATAATTGTGGTGATTATTATTTAATAGGAAAGATCATATTTGATATGAACTAAACGTTGTTTAGCATGATTTCCCCCATTGACTATCGTTTAAACTTTTCTAATTTCTTTTCTAGCAAGAAGATGATTTACTTGTTGAACAAAGTATCAGATAATGAATGGGGGAGAGAATCATGGTTGTTTTGACAATATAAAGGAAGTAGATCATTGAGATCACCGAAATTACTAAGTTGGGCCAACCTCTTTCTGGGATTCCATACGTTGGGACATTATGTTCATCATGTCATGATTATATAGAAGGGGGAAATGGCAGACTGACCTGTTACTTGTGTGAGGTCGGCAGGAGATGCTTGGTTTTTGATAGTATGAAATCAAGGGGCCAATTTATTGGTTCTCTTTAAGTTAACTTGATTTTCTTGTGGCTGATCCCTTTGATCAACACATCCAATGTTCTAGTTATGATGTAAAGTCAACCAAGGGCATAGCAAATTCATAATGGAAAGTCAAGAAAACAAAAACCAATTAGGTGCCAGCAACATATCCCCTGAAGCCTCATTCATAAATATTTGGGGGGTGAAATTTATTTTCACTACCATGGGTACTAATAACTATGGTGGGGGTAACTATTTGGGATGCAAGTTGGTTGCTATGGATATATAATAACTTTTGTTGGTTTGATTTTCATGAAATTCAATACTGGTTTACCTTGGCATGGCTCTGTAGAAGGAGTTTCTTTTATCCAAATGTTCAATTTAGACTAATTATCCTTGTTAGGCAAAATAGCAGATAATTTTTGGTAAACCTTTTTATGGTTGTTCACACAAAGGGAAGGCTGAAGGTTTTGGATACACCTGTCCCAATACATGATTGCATGCCAACCTTTGTCGATATTCTTTTCTTTCGAGTCATGGACAAAACTTTTTTATTCGGAGATTATACAATTTCTAAGCCTTTCCTGTTATATTGGAACCTTTAGGTATGAAAATGTGGTCCACATTGTTGAAATGGAAATGTGAATGGATGACTTGATGGCTTAATTTTGTTGTCAGTGAAGGCAGATAAAGTTGATTACATAATAATCTTTGAAGCTCTCCATCTTCTCTTATTTAGTTTTATTTCTATCTTACCCTCTGATGGTTCATTGCAGACTTAAGGAGTAGTACAATGGTGATTAAGTGTTACCTCTAATGATAAGTTGAGTTTCATGGTTGAGAAAATAGTTTGAGTTTTGTATGATATGAGCACTTTCTGTCATATAAATTTGGTCATTCTCACAAATGCACTGGAATCTCTGGATGAACTAGACTTCCGCTGAATGTAATGTAATGATGACGAGATAAAGTTTCTCTTTTGAAGATGCTATCTGTCTTGTGTTTGGGTTCTCCTTGCATCAGATGGATTGAGCTAAATTCACTGACATATCAATAATCATTCTTTTTTGGGTGATAATTTGTGTAAATAGTCTTGATTATTGCTGCTGACAAGCCCTTGGATATTTGATCCTACTATCTTATTTCCTCTAAAAGGTATTGTTCTTCTTCCTTCTCTCTAGATCACATCTCAGGTTTCCCTAGATGTTCAATCTGATTTTTAAAGTTCTCAGAAAGGTAGTGGCACTTGTGTGCTCTTCCCAGCTTCTTTTGACTAGTGTGAATTGCCTTTTTTGCCGTACTGTGCCGCCATCATGCGGCAAGTATCTGCGGGGTCCTTAATCTTTTTTCCTTCTAT
Organism: Euphorbia tirucalli; assembly: GCA_039660915.1. Taxonomy (NCBI): domain Eukaryota; kingdom Viridiplantae; phylum Streptophyta; class Magnoliopsida; order Malpighiales; family Euphorbiaceae; genus Euphorbia; species Euphorbia tirucalli. Next base: position 24,571,472 of record CM077637.1, on the reverse strand, counting down.
GAGCTGCTTAAGTGATTTATTTTTCGGTGATCACGTTTTGCTTGCATTTAACACTTTTTTGTTTATTATTAAGAATGCTACATTTCTAATGTTTGTCAGGAAGATAGTGAGAAGACTGGCAAAGTGACATCTGCAGGGATGTATTTCTTACATTTTCAAGTGTACAGAATGGATTCCACTGTGAACGCTGTATGAAGTCCTCTCCCATTTCCTTTGTTGTCTTTAGCTTTCTGGGATTTTATATTCTTTAGTAGCTGAAGTCATCTTTCGTACTTGGTGGTGCAGTTAGCAATAGCCAAGGATCCAGATGCTGCTTTCTTTAAAAGATTAGAAGGTCTTCAACCTTGTGAGGTTTCAGAACTAAAAGCTGGCACTCATATATTTGCTGTTTATGGTCAGAACTCTTGATTTGATCCCTTAATTTTCGCCAATTTTCATATGGACTTCAAACTGGGTTGATATTTGCTGAAACATTCAGGCGATAACTTTTTCAAGACTGCTACCTACACAATAGAGGCCCTTTGTGCAAAAACATATGAAGATACAACGGAGAAGCTCAAGGAAATTGAAGCTCAAATTTTACGGAAAAGAAATGAGCTACGTCAATTTGAAATCGAATATAGAAAGGTGGAAACTTCTCTCTCTGTCTCTCTCTCAGATGCAGTTCATGTTGTAATTTTGTTGTATGTCTATTAAATCCATGTGTTTTTTGTAGGCTTTGGCACGGTTTCAAGAAGTAACCAACAAATACAGCCAGGAAAAGCAATCTGTATGTATTAAAATTCCAATCATTGGTACTTCCTAGCAGGCAGTTATTGTGTTCGCATGATATTTCCTGATTTGACACAGTCACATGTGCTTACCGAAAAATATTGATATGCATTCTGTGTTTCAAAAGATGCCTTTGATGAAAAATTTCTGAGGGAGTTCATTGCAAGAGGAAATTGATGCACTCATCTTACTGTAAAGAACTAAAGATGGCGACATGACTCAACCCACTGCTTTCATAAAATGAAAACATAAATGATGACTGTATATTTTCTGTAACTGCTTGCCACTTGAAAAAGTTATCCTAAAACTGAAAGTATCTACTCCAAAAATTGCCATTTAGTATTTAGTATGAAGAAAATGTGTTTGCTTGATGGGGTATTTGTTCCCGTGGGATAACATAAATTGAGCAGTAAAGACATTGACACTTATCATTGCTTTTCCTTAGGTTGATGAGCTGTTAAAACAAAGGGACACTATACATGCTACATTTACTGTAACAAAAACTCTAAGTAACTTAAGTAATGGGAGTACAAGCAAAGCTCTTGGTGAAGACTCAAAAGCTGATAGTCCAGGGGAAGATGGAAGCGATGGAAAGGATAAATCGAGCAAAAAGAAATGGTTCAACTTGAACCTTAAGGGATCTGACAAAAAGCTTGGATGAAAAAGTATTGGGTGATTTTGAGTTGCTCTGCGAGGTTTGAATGGTATCAACAATTATGGCGTTGAATGCTTCACCCACATGTTTGTGGCATGCAAAAGTTTGTATTCTAGTAGTTATTGTTTTTTTTTTTTTTACCCTTCATTAGGCTTTTTCTCCGAGGTGGGTTTTTAATGGCATGTTACGATATGGTTCTATAAGGGAGTTTCACCGTTTGAAGGGATGTGTATGTATAATTTCAGTTCATACTTACATTCAGTGCATTTGTTGTCCTTTTAGGTCAATTAGCAAATTGAACATGATATTGTATTACTTTATGTCTTTTGCAATAAAACATTCATTTTGATTTTTATATATTTGTAAGACTGGATTGAAGTCATTCCTTCGTCTTGAATCTCTATGTGTTTGTTTAATCTGACTGTTGTTAAGAAAAGTAATTATATTTTATTGAGTATGAGATGGAAAAACAGGCCCTTCTGCAGGAACTTCTCAGCAAACTGCATAGCAGAATTCATAAGGATACAAGTAGGCTTCTCGCTGAATAAACACTTTCTTGTCCCTCTTTATGATTATTATAATACAATTTATGATAGATATAAATAAATAAGGGGCTGAAATTGAATATTATATTGATTTTTTTTCTGTTTCTTTTCCAATTAGAAGTACTGTTCCTTTTATGATAATTTTATGGTATAGAAACCAGGCAAAATGTCCATCTCTTTATCTTTAGCACTCAAAATTGGGAAAATTTTTAGGGTATAATTAAAAAAAAAAAAATTCATTTCATAACTAGGGAAGTTTGTACTGATTTCTCTGAAATTAGAGTGTTAAAAGAGAGTTTTATTTCCTAAACTTCCATAAGAACACCTTCTAGAACTTTAATCATGAACAATTTAAATTTCAAAATATTAATAAATCATTTTAATAAGTGAATACAGCCTTTTATGGTTTTTTCTATAAATGGTTATTAGTAGTAGAAGAGTAATTTCATAATCTTTACTATAATGATACTACATGTAAAATAAACACATCAAGGTTATTAATTATGATTTATACAAACACATCAAGGTTATTAATTATGATTTGTCGGTAATATTTTCATCATGCGTTAAATTAATGACATGTTAATAGGGGAAATAGTAATAGTAACAGTAATGGGAGCATGAGTTGGGGGTTAAGTATTATTCTGAATACTTAATTAGAAACTGTCTGAAAATTAAGGAATCCAATTAAGATGCATGGAATGTAACATCAACCATCTAGCTGGCTTTTGTACTTGAAAGTGTATTTTTATTCAAATTTGGGCATATGCAATAGTTAAAACAACTTGATTGACTAGTTTTAGTTTTAGTAGAGATTTTAGCATAATGACAAATGACTAGATGTTCAACTACCTCAATCATGTTCAACCTTTTATATTTTATATTTCTTCCTATTTCAATTATTTGAACTCAACATTATATATAATTCACCCCATAATAGATGAATTTCTTTTATTAAACAAATTGTTGGTCAAGAAAGAACATGGAGCTGAAGAAATTTATGCATAAAAACGTGAATATGTGCATGTGTGGGAATTAGGAACTAGGTTCTTTATTTAATTTAAAAGATTATAAAATTAATTAAGAATAGTTGACAGGAAATTCAATTTCAATAATAGTATAATGTTGTTCCCTTCATGTGACGGTATTGCTGCCCAGATGATAACCCAACAAATTGGTTTAAACACCCTTACAAGGAAGACAAATGACAACAATTAAGAAACACTAAATATTAATTATAATTATATAACTTGCAATAATAGGTTTTACTACTTGCATGATATTATACCAAACACACTAGCGTAGGTTGTCTGAATATATATATATATATAAAAGGTTAGGGGTGACTTGATGTCCACGCAGAATCTACTTAAACTAGGTTTTCCTTTAATGAAATAACTTGCCTTGACATTCGTTGAATTCTAAATCAAATATCATAAGTTATTTTTAGACCAAAAAAAAAAAAAAACACTAAAAGTTGTCCTGATTTCATGCTTATTAAAGTGTCACATGCAAATAGAAAAACCTCGTTTTGGAGCTTTAGTAGGAGCTTCCTTAGTTCTCTCTTAGGCCTCTCTAGAAAATACAAAATGAAAATAGGAATACATGACCATCCTCTTCTTTACTTAATGAGATTATTCAAGTTTGTATTACTGTCTTAAGTTTATTCAGTTTTGTATATATATTTGTTAGTAGGGATGCTAACCCTCTGCACGTACTCTACCCAATTTGCGTATTACTTATTTTAATGGTTATACTGTATTAGGGGAGCCTCTAGATGCTATCCACGATTTGCTTTAGCACGATTTAATACAACAACCCATTTTTCAATAAAAATGAAAAGAATACTTGATTTTCCTTTGCTTGCTAGACACATTAAAAATATCAAAGTTTTAGAAATTATTCCGCTTCATACCTATTAGTTTTGGTGTTACGTAAATTTCTATATATTTTTCTAAATTTGAATTATTTAAATTGGTAGATTATCTATTCAATTATATACTCTTTTCGTCCTTAAAAGAATGTCATTTTAGTAAAAAAAAAAAAAATTGTTTCAAAATGCTTGTCATTTTAAGAAATTAACACAACATTTATTACTCTTTGTAAAGAAAATGTTCTCTTAATTTTGTTTTAAAATATATTTTCCAATATTTGTAATAACAAAATAGATGGTTAGCGATTGATTTCCAATAATAACAAAATAATAAATAGTATCACAAAAGATAAACATTGACAATCTATTCGCACTTGTTAAATTAAAAATAAATAATAAGAAAATTTTTAACTTGGTGTTTATAAAAAAAATAAAATGATATTCTTAATTAAGGCATAACATATGGTTTTAATAAAATTCGAAGTCTGGGTCTCTCAATTGGCCAAAAGATGTCTTTACTAACCATGCTACTACTACTACTACTATTATTAATGTAACAATTTAAATAATTAATATCACCAATGAATTTTAATCGGTAATATTCTTTAAGTAAAATCTTTGTGTATTTTATTCTTTTTTAGTAATTAAATTTTATCAATTCATGGTGATTAGGCACCATCTCCTAATTAAATTTTTTTGAATACATGAGGAATCGAACTCGAAATCTAATTTAAGGAATTAGAGATTCTCACAACTTAAATTAGTCTTAATTCATTAAGTTTTAATAAATGTTCAACATAGTATTTGATAGGAAATTTTTCAACATATAGCTATCTACATATTAAAATTCATTCAGCATGTAACTATCGAAAACTATTACCGACAAAATCATCTTTGACAAATTAGTATCTATTGGAAATTTATTGAAAAATTTTATTTGGCCGGAATAATTGAATACATCGCCGATATGTAAAAGATTTGGTCGGTGATAATAATAACTTTTTAAGTTACTTTTTTTTTTTTTTTTAAATAGACAAATTAAATGAAAAAATACATAAGAAAAACAATCTTAATATGTGAACTAGAATCATTAGTTGGATAAACCCAGCTACCTATTAATTTCCAGAAGGTTTTGACTCTTTTTTTTTTTTAATTAAAAGATTTTATATTTGATTTCAGCTTTGGGTAATTATTTTGACAACCTTAATTTTTTGATACTAAGTGAGTATTTCCTTTACAAGGAAATTTTAGGTGACCCAAAAATTCCTCTGAAAACCTTAATTAGTTGTCAAAGTGGGAAACATACATGAACCATAGGATATAATTACTAGCAAGCAAGTGAGGTGACAGCAAACAATGTGATATAAATTTATAATTAATTAAGAGGAAATCAACCTGGAGGATTGATTTTTTTTTTTTTTTTTAATGTTTAATTAAGGGTGTAATAGTCTCTATGCTAGAATAGAGTCATCGCAGTGAATTCAGATCATTGGAAGTCTCCACCACTTTACCTTATAAATGTCAATTTTGATACTTCTGTTTCGGACTTTGGTTCTATAGGTTTATATTCTTCATGATAATTATGGATCATTCATTGCTTGTTACTACAGGCAAATCCATTGCTCCAATGATCTCCTTTTAGTAGAGGTTCTAAGTTGTCGTGATGCCCTCACATAGCCTTTCATGCTTTCTTATCGTCAAACCTTTGTGGAAGGAGATGTCCAATTTCCAACAAGTCTGTTCTCACAATTATGTTTCCAATAATTCCATTGTTGATGTTTGTCATGGGCGAAAGTGTTTCTCTTATTAATGTCCCAAACTTTATTAGATTCTCTTTCGTTAGTAGAGAAGATAACCAAATTGCTGATGTTTTAGCAAAACTTGAACTGGATATGTTTCTGTTTCAAACTCTAATGCTTATCCTATACGTATTCATAACATTTTCACTAATGACTTAATAATATGAGACCTATTTCATTTAAAAAAATAAAATAAAATAAATATGTAATATTTGGTTTCGATGAGATTTGAAATAGTTGAATTTTCTAGTTCAATAGATGTATTTTTACCATCAAGATATAGTTTGATAAAAGCAACTGAAGAATTAACGGCAGATTCCATTGAGGAATTTTTTTCATTAGAAATAAATAAATAAAATTGATGTCATATCATGTGCAAGGTGTCCCCTTAATACATGCCTTTGGGTTATATGTTATGTGGTGTGTTTGTGTAGCCGTCTGTATGTCTCACTTTTTTAGCAATCAATCCATATTTCTTTTGTCTCATTCATTGACCAAAGTCCCTTGCTCGTATATATATATTTACATATTCTTAATTTTTCTTAAATTATATTTTTTAATTAAAAAAATTTAATTGGCATGGTAGACTCAATCAATCTAGGCTTAACATCAAGCATATAATATGATGATTAATTAATTGGAAAGGGTCACCTCACATGACTTAAAGCTATAACTCCACCCAAATATTAATTTAATCTTGATATATAATAATAAATAAAACATATATATATATATATAGAAAGAGAGGGGTAGTGTGTGTGACACATAGAAGGGCTTAAATAGAGTGTCACCCATAATGTTTGGGATTGTTAAAAAATGCTTTGAACATATCCATAAAAAGGAATTTCCAAGTTGAAAAATAAATCCCAATTGGGGTTTTTTTTTTAGGGAAAAAAAAAAGAATCCTTTTTGGATCCTTCCAAAGTATGGTTGCAAAAAAGAAACAAAAGATGATTAGAAAGTTAATGGAGTTGTAACATGATAGGATCATGTCTCAATTCAAATCTTTTTATCTTTATTATATAATATATAATATATATGAATAATGTGTTTCTTTAATTATTTTAGTTTAATTGGTCATTTTTCTTTGATAACCACAACTTGGGGTGGGCCATCCTGGGAGATTTGGGTGATCTTAAACGATAATATCGGCATCACTTCAATCAACGACAAAGTAAACATGATTAAGGCTCTTAATAAGTGTTTTGTGTTTAATATTAGATGGTGGAAAACATTACAAATGCATCATTTAATATATATATATATTTTTATATATATACTAGTTCTAAGAGGACAGTTGTTGATGAAGTAACAAGATTGTGAAAGTCTGATTGGACAATTCTTTCCCCACCTCTCTTCTTCAAAAATTAAAATTATAATTAAAAATTCCTTTAATTGAGATTGTGGGACCTACTAGTGAGATTAACCAATTAGATGGGTCATCACCACATGTACAAGCCCCGCCTCCGTCAGTGGATAAATCGTTATGTCCATTTCCATCTTCTTATTATTTAATTTTTATATACAAACTTCTCTCCAGATTTCTGACTTCAAATATTCAAATGACAAATCAACTTCGCATGTGCAAACGATAAAAAAAAAAAAAAAAAAAAAAAAAAAAGAATTATGAACGCCTTGATTTTTGGCTAAAATAAAATGTCAATGTGATACGTCTAATATTTTTAAATAAGGATGATTTTTCAAAAATAAAATGTCAGACATAGAATGAGCCACACAATCTTGTAAAATAGTAGTTCAATATGAGTGTTTATAAAAAATGATTGTTTAATGTATGAAAACGAGTAGAATGCATGAAAATTGAAAATAGGAGGGTCCTTAAATTATTATTAATATTTTGAATGTGCAAAGAAGAAACATGCAGGGTACACATACAGCTAGGTAGGATAGGAGGCAGGTTTATTTTGTATTAATGATTAGAGATAATTCAGGTATGAAGTGAACAAAAAAAGAAATTAATTTACTTGGACAGAAAAATGGAATGGTCCCATACATATGTTGTATCTCTTCAAGCTTTATGACTTATGACTTGTGATATTTAGTTTTGAGTTAAGAAGGTCATTTCAGTACAATGTCCTTAATTTTGAGTACTCATGTTCAACTCCTTGAGCCCCATCGTGGGTGATTGTGGCCCAACCTACCCCTTCTTTTTCAAATATATAAAACAAAACAGTATCATTGGATCCAACATAGTAAAGCAAAAAAGTTAGTTAGGTTCAGTAGTAATTAAAAATCAAATTTTGATAAACTGATACATGGACATCCTAATCTAACACCATAATTATTTCTAGCATCCCACAAAACCCCATCTTAGGAGGAGGCCTTCTAATGTGTAGGTCCCACTACTTGTCTAAATGATTCATCCCAACTTTCCAATCTAAGTACAAAATTAAAAACATATGACTCAAAAACCAACCTATAATTATTACCCAGGGATATCAAGCCTTAAACCCCCTTTCTTTTTTTTTTATTTAAATTTTGCTATCCCATTTTTATCTTTTTAAATAGCTTAGGAAAAAAAAAAATTAAAATTTCAATAGGACAGGAACCAAAAAGACAAGTCATTGTAGCATAATAAATAAAAAAGTCTCTAAGCAAGGATACCAACGACGTTAAGTCTAATATTCTAGACATGGTACTCACTAACAGAATAAAAAAAAATAGTTAGTTTCACCCTACACCAATTTATTTCTGAAAAATATGTTCGTTAAGCGAAATGCTTAACAGTAATGAGATTCAAACTTAGATAGGGTGTCCCAAGAATCGTTTCTTTATTGTTGAGTCCACCCTACATGTTTTATTACAACAATTATATGATAATTTTATAACTTAGGATTTAACTTTTGCCTTGCGCATGCCCACGAGAATTAAGCTGTACTGTATATCTTGATCCTTGACTTCCTTGATATTATTTTTAAACCCATGTCATCTAACACATGAATTCAAACTTGACTAAAAGTTTGTTTGAAACTCATGATTAATCATCAAAATCCAACGGTGGAAAAAGAAATTAACCTTTAAACTCAAAATGATGAAAGATTAGATTGCATTTAGATTTCATTTATGGGGATTGATAATTAAGATTAAATTTACTTGTATGGGAAAATTTGACCAAATGAAAGAAAGGCTTTGAATAGAATACAGATGAGAAAACGGAGACAGGGTGGGGTCATGCTTTGGAGTTGCGATGAAGACTTTGCAAAGAGCTATTTAGCTTTTTGAACAATAATAATAATGCATAATTATGATGATTAGATTAATAATATCAATAATTAATATATATTTCAGCTCTTTCAAGTGGGTTATACATTTTAAACTATATATTAGTATATTGTAGTTAGTAAGATTCGGGGAGATCTCTAAAAAAGAAGGAAAAGTATATTGTAATGAAGATTTCAACGTCAATCACGCAAACATCCCAAACAATGATTCATCACCACGTAATATGGTAGGCCCTTTAATTTCCAAACTTGTGAACACCTGAACATTTATTCATTTTTTACTTTAACTACGTTTAAACCCCGCTTTCCCGGAGAAAGAGAAAAAAAATCTGAATTTTGAAAAAAGTATAGCTTTGTTATTTTAAGTGGATTTATTTTCATTATTATTATTATTATTATTATTATTATTAAAGATTTTTAATATTATTGAAGGAGAAATTAAAAACAAAAGTAATGGTGGTTTGAATTGAGCCGCGATTAAAATATGTACTTATAAAATGTTTAAAAGGGAGAAGTAGATAAGAGGAACTCTCACTTAGAAAAGAGAAGATTGCAGGAAAAAAGTTTGAGAAACGGAATAGGAGGAGCGAATGAGGAGAATCGTAACTAACGAAGAAGAAGACTGATTGAGAAAAAAGAAGATTGCAAGAAAAAACTTTGTTCATGCATTCACCAAATCTAATGCCCGACTGCCGAGTTGAGGAAGAAAGAGGACTAATTGGGGAAAGAGAAGACTAAAGAAAATATTTTGTTTATACTTTGACCAAATTCAACGATTGAATTATTTTTTAAAAAAGTCCAATAGCCGGTAGTCCAGTGAATAAAAAATTCTAACCCTCATGAATTTTGGAAAAAACTCATTACGTTTGGCCCAAGCCTAACACATGAACATCGATTCATATAATAAATTTTATATGTCAAAAATTCAATTTATACATATTGAATAATAAATTTGAATTTTTTTTAGCGAAATTTTTACAAAATAAACAATTTATTTAGATGTATACATAATAAAAGAAAATATTAAAAATAGATATGAAATCATTGTTTTTAAAATCATGCGTAAACTTATATTTGTGTACCTATGAATATTTTTTTTAAATTAATTTTCAACTATAAAAAAAGCAAAAGAGCCATTTAAAAAAATATAAAACAAAAAAAAAACTAAAAAGAAAAAACAGAAAAATAGAAGAAAAAAGTGAAAGTAAAAGAAAAAAAAAGAAAACAAATAAAAGAAAAAATAAATAAAATTGAAAGAAAAAAACAAAAAAAAAGGAAGAAAGAAAATAAAAGAGATAAAAATAAAAAGAAAAGGAAATTCATTTTTTTTTTAAATTTAAGAAAATGAAATATAAGAAAAAATAAAAAATAATTGAAAAGAAAAAATAAGGAAAATAATAAAAAGGAAAAGAAAAAAAAAAGAAAATTCAATCCTATATAAAAAAAAATCAAAATCCTAATTTTTGTAGAAAAAACCTGTTACGTACGGTCCGAGTCTGACCCATAAACATGTCTAATCATATAATAAATTTTATATGCCAACATAAATTTTAAAACATTTGAAAAAAATTTAAGTGAAGTTCATAAAAAAGAAACAACTTATTTAGATATATATATATATAACCATTGTTTTTAAAATTATACGTAAACTTACATATTATAGCTATGAATAATTTTCATTAAAATTGATTTTCAACTATAAGAAAAAGTAAAAGAGTCGTTTTTAAAACATAAAAAAAAAGGGAAGAGAAAAAAAAAGAAAATATGGAAGAAGAAAAGAGAAAGTAAAAGAAAATAAAAACATAAAAAAATAGGAAAAAATGAGCTAAAAATAAAAAAAAAATGGAAAAAAAAACAAAAGAAAAAATGGAAGAAAAAAAAATTCAATCTTTTTGTTTTCTTAAAATTAAAGAAAAAGAATAAAAAAATTGGAAAAAAAAAAAGAAAAAGGCCCTCACAGGATTTAATTTTAATTATATATAGATTATTATTAAATTTTTTTTAACAATTGACTGTAGTGTTTAATTTTAAAAAGACTTCCGGATACTAAATTTCCCAATTAAGAGGAAATACTTTTACCATCATATTATAATTGAATAAGTATTATTATTCTTTATGTGATCATATTTGTGCATTCTCCCTTTCCTATATGAGAAAAAAAATCATAAGCTATCTTATAATTTTTATTGGATTAAGATTTTAAACTTAACGAATTAAGTAATTAATTGGTTAATATGATTGGGAAAAAAAGTTAATAAAACGAAGGTTTGTGAAGTGAATAGAGGAAAATGGTAGTATGATAATTAAAAGAGGAGAGAAGGGTTTAATTGAATCATGTGAAACATGCATATCTAGCACAAGATATGGAAGATAAATGGGATGGTGACACGTGGGGCCTATGCAATGGTGGGACTTAAACGGTGTTAGATCATAAATGGTGGAGGGTTAGTTTAGGACCTGTTAGATACTAGGAAAGTATTTATGTTTTGCATGCATGGAATTGGGATTGGAATCAGATTCAGCCAACCCCTTTGACTTTTTTAAACATTGGTGTCGGCATTTTACTTTCAATTTCACCATAAAGAGGGCTAAAAATGGAATACCCAAAAACTTTCTCCCACTAACACCAACCAAAACCAACTATTATTATCTTTTATTTTTATATATAATTCCCTTTTAAATCTTAACTAATTTCAGGGACTAGACACTGTTACTTGAGAAATTATACAATATATCTCATATATCACATCATTTGTATGACAAGTCAATAAAATTAAGACAATTTGTCCTCTAACCAATAGAAAAATAACACGTTGTAATTAATTAATTATTTATTTAATAGTTGATTATTTAAATAAAATTATAAACCCTAAAATATAAACCCTAGAAGCTAATTTATCAACCTTAGATACTAAAATATATGACATGTGTGATTTTATTAGTTTGGTATACAAATGACGTAGTGTGCCAGGCATATTCTATAATTTCTCCTATTACTTAATACATTCAACTTCTATTACTACATTAATTAAACTCTATTAATCTTTTTGAACATTCTTTACATGACTCCTTTTTTTTTTTTTTTTTTGTTTTACACTAGAAATTTAATGCCAGTAGAGCTTAACTATTTAACTACTTAAATGATATTGAATTCAGAATCCTATGTATACAGCAGTAAATAGTTTTAGTTCTTATAATATATTGCAATTTAAGAAATAAAGTGCAATAGGCCAACAGTCATTACATGTTTTAAATATTAAAATCATGCATACATACAAAATTGGAACTTATAGTGAGCTACTTTCACAGGATTAGCACCCAATTCATCATAACTATGTTTAAAAAAAAAAAAAAAAACTAATAAAGTGAAATCAGTTTGTTAATTTTTAAGTAGAACTTATCTGAAGAAAGAATAAATTTCTGCCAAAAAAAGAAAATTAATAGTTCTGTATGTATTAAATGAGTGTATGGTAGTAACAGGTGTTGGTGCAGTTGTAGTTTTCTACTATATTATATACAACCTCAATAAAATTAAATTTATAATTTAGAGAGAGAGAGAGAGAGAATGCAATTGCAGAGCAAGGGTTGGGCAATTCTTGAGCAGTGAAGTCAGCAAGCAGAGACATGGGCTTCACGGCGTCTCATTGGGGATCGTTCCATCCAAATAACCATATAATAAGATTAAAAAAAAAAAAAAAAGTAGTCAGTTTTTGACAGATTAAAATAACGAGCGTAATAATAATAATAATAATAATAATAATATAGTTATGAGAGCAATGTAGTTGTAATGTACGTGTCACGTAGAAAGTGGGTAGGACTAAATAAGGGAGGTGTCCATTATCTAAGTTGAGAAACAGTGTTAATCCATAACAATGAAATTCAAAATTTGTTAACATATAATTGGCTTTCTTAACTATACTTTTCATCATCAATGAAGTGAGACCAAGTGGCCCAGATCATCAATCAATCATCTTCTCCCTCAACTATACTTCTCTCCTTGAGCAAATTGCAATAAATAAATAATTTATTACACTTTCAGTTTTTCTTAGTGCAAAATTAGAACCCTCCAAAGAAATCTATTTAATGTTGTGGTAAATCTAAGCCTTTGGATTGTGGTACTTAATTAGGATATAAATAAATATAGAAATTATGATGATCAACAACCGAGTCAACTAATTCAAAAGCTCAAATGAATTCCATCAGCTTATTAGTTTGTTAGGACTTGTACACTTAAAGAATTTGATTCTCATATATGCAGCCTATCACATGCATGGCATTCTTAATTGAAAATCTAGCTACCGTTTTTATTTTATACCTAATAAAACCATTGAAAAAGATTGTCGCATAATTGAGATAATTGAGTTAATATATAGAAAAGGGACAAGGTGACTGGTTTGGGTCCCGGGGTGAGTGTTGTTCCCAAATACCATCGCACTCCTCCTTCTTCTCCTTGGGATGTCCGCAACCATCTCTCTCTCTCTCTCTCTCTCTCTCTCTCTCTTCTGTATCCCATTTTTTTGAAACCTTTTTTCTTTGATCCTATATATATATACCCCCCCACGAATCCCATCCCATCTTCACTTCCCATTCATCGTATTCGTCCTCTCTCTCTCTCTAAGAAACAACCACTGAACAGAACTCAGTGATCTTAATTTTGCTTGATCTAGCTTTCTTACTTCGTCTAATGGAGGAGGAGCTTGATTATCAAACCAAACCTAGTTCTACAACCACAACTCGCTTAAAACTCTTCGGTTTTAGCGTCTCCGAGGACGATGATTACGCTGCTGATTCTGTCAAGACCTCTACTTCTACTTCCCCGGAAGCAACTGCTTCCGCCGGCGGCGACGCTAGAAAATACGAGTGCCAATATTGTTGTAGAGAATTCGCCAATTCACAAGCACTTGGGGGCCATCAGAACGCTCACAAGAAAGAAAGACAGCAGCTCAAACGAGCTCAAATGCAAGCCACTCGAAACGCTGCTGCGGCTGCCGTTTCCTTTGGTAGAAACCCTATGATCTCCGCCTTTGCTCCTCCTCCTCATCTCTTGGCCCCCGCAGGACCTGTTGTCGTCCCCGCCGCGGCTTCTTCCTGGGTTTATCTGCCCAGAGCGGCGGCCGCCCCTTTTCACGTCTCACATGGATGTGTTTTTCCCAGTGGAGGTGTGGGTGGAAGTGGTGGCGGTGGTGGTGGGTTCGGTGGTGGTCGGGGACCGTACAGTGTGGGGGTCGGGGACATGGGTTTGAGTGGGCCACAACATATGCAAACTAGTAGGTCCCATAGTGGGAGACTGAGTGAAACGACGTCGTTGAGTAGGTTTTCGAAAGGGGACGGTGGACCTACCTTTGATGAAGCTTTGGGCTTGGATCTGCATCTTAGTCTTTCTCCGGCTGGGCCTTGATTCGGGTACGACTTGTTTATATTCAAGTCGGGTCTTCTGTACATTATTCACATTTTATTTATTTAATTTTTTTTTTTTTTTTTTAAATGGAAGTGATGATTTTATTTCACTAGCTCAGCAATTTTTGTATTCACTTCTTATATAGTTTAACACTTTTAGGATTCAGTACATAATGAATATCTATTTTTCAGTTCATACATATGTGTGGATGGGTAATTATGAGATTATTTCATAGTGATGATTTTTTTTTCTTTACTTTCTGGTTTTCCTCTCGTTCTTTCCCCTTTTTATTTTATTTTATTTTATTTTTATTTTTTAACATAGAGGTGAATTATGAAATGATGGATTGTCCCAAAATGAAGAAACATAATTGTCTCAAAATTATACTTGTGGCATGGAGTGTGAGGATACAGTTGTGAAAGCTTCTTCAGAATGTTCAAAATAAAGTCATTTTGATGAACTAATATACCAATCAATGAGAATTTTTTTTCATGTTTTTTCTTTCTTCTGAGAGTTTTTCTTTTTTTTTTAATTTAAACAAAGGAAGAATAATTACTAGTGTGGATCGAGCCACTCGTAGCTCTAGATCACAATATGTACGTGGAGCCTAATGTGGTGAAAATTTTAATATATGTCTGTCAATCAAAGTGTGACACGACACGATATGTTATGATATCATATCACTATCTTCTTAATAGATTAAAAAGAAAGAAACTAAATAGGAGGTTAAAATGGGAATGAAACATTAAAAAAGAAAAGAAGAGTAACCAATTCTTGGGAGAAGCCTACAACTGCAACTGTGTAGAACATTGCATTTGCAGTGTGGAATATAAACCGGCGCTGGCTGTGATGACATGAATGATGA
Source organism: Euphorbia tirucalli (assembly GCA_039660915.1). Lineage (NCBI taxonomy): Eukaryota > Viridiplantae > Streptophyta > Magnoliopsida > Malpighiales > Euphorbiaceae > Euphorbia > Euphorbia tirucalli. Next base: position 24,556,327 of record CM077637.1, on the reverse strand, counting down.
AAAGCTCTAATTGTGGAATGTAGGTTTCAGTTTATGGGCCATAATTTTCCTGTTTCAACTCCGATTTGTGTTTTTCAAATGTGTTTTAAAATCAAAAGATAGCGTATGTAAGATTGGGCAGCATCAATTCAAAAACTGATCAAATATAATATTTATTCTGAGAGTTCGAAGTTCTGCCAAAATGGAGTGGCTTTCAGCACTTCCAGCTTTCTTGTTACAAAACACATTAAGAAATATATGTAATATTTACAGGATGGTCATTTTGTTTCAAATAATTCTCCTGACCATATGTAGCCAAAACTGTTCATTTAATAACATGTGATTTCATTTATGTTAAGTAGGGGTCCAAATATTAATATATTCTTTTCCACTTTCAACCTCTTCTCATTTAATCAATAACGTGCATAAATGTTTCGTAAATTTTTTAAGGGTATAGTATTTGATTTCAAAGAGATTTGAACTTCACATTTGAGATAATATGACATTATTATAAGTGCATAGCTAATAGGCAATAAATGGACATAAATAATTTCAGTCATTTGAATTTTCTTTTTGGCATTCTCTTTCACCTATAATAAACAGATTTCAAATCCAAAACACATTTATGTACAAACATTGTCAAAAATAATAATGAAAACTATATATATATTGGTGGTCTAAAAGGTTCCCATTTATATTTCACCAATATAAATATAACAAATGTTTTCTTTTTCCTATGTAAGTATAATGTAAAATACATGCCAATAGAAAATCTACTTAGCTATGATTAAAGATGTCACTAGTTAGTCAAAAAAAAAAAAAAAAAAAGATTCGAGTAATTAATTTGAGCACTAATTGAAACATGAATGCCTTTTTTATTCTTATGCAAAAATTAATATTTTTAATATGCCCAATACTCACCGATTAATTAATAGGTAAAAGAATAATAAAAGGAAAAAAAAAGTCTGGTTTGCCAATCCAGAAAATAGATACCTCACGATTAGTAAATAAAATCCTCTATCCAACACGTGTTCTAAAAACTGTCTAATTTTTTGGATTTTTAGCTGAAATTTTACACGTTTATTAATTCTAATATAATAGACATTGGTAAAAAAGCTTTGAATTTTTTGAAAAAAATTCATAAAAAAATTATTCAAATTTATGAAAAATTATTAGATAACATAGATATTATATTCCGATGCTAAATATTAAAAATATGTTGAAATACAAGAATTAAGTTAACAGTGTGAACATATACTTTTGACTCGATGTCCGCGCAAACCTGAATATTTTCCTTCATTTATCCTGTTAATAATTTGCTTATATTATTTAAGAATTTTCCATCAAAATTTGAATATTTTTTGTCGATAATGTCATTTTTACAATTTTTTTCCATCATTTAATTAGAAAAATATCTACACTTCTAGAAAAATATCTACACTTCTTGAAAATTTTAGAACTTCATTACTAAGGTTCAATGATCGACATGCAAAATTTCAGTTCAAAGTCCAAAGGATGAGACAATTTTTGGATGGGGTATTGGATGAATGACTCTATTTGTTAAACGATGCAACTACAAGCCTGAGTTTGCTAACTTTTAGAACATGGTGGTGAGTTTGAAAATCCGAGAAATCATAGAGATTTTTTTGTACTTTTTCCTAATTAATATATATGTTAATTTTTTGGTGAAAGAAAAAAAAAAATCTTAACTCCTCATCAACCGAGGAAATGAAATACGAGAAAATTTTGAAAATAAAATCTCGTGGATGCTTGCAGAAGACACATCACACTCGTGACAACTCTAAGAAAAAGTTGTTGCATAATTTTCTATCCAATCTGCAGCACGGTTATCGTTATGATACGTGTGCTAATTAAAAACCCACTTCCAATCGCAATGCTTCAAATCCATACAACGTTTCAACAGCCAAGCATGCAGGTGATTGTCTATAGAATCTTTCTCCATGAAACTAGTTACAAGCTGCGAATCCAAGTTTACTTCCACGTTCCGAAAACCTCAACTCTAGGCACATTCCAACCCAAAGAAAAGACCCCGAAGTTCCGCAAGAAAAGCAAAGCGGAGCCCAATGTTAATCGCAAAACCTCCTAGCCACTTAGCCAATGACCCCTATGATCCTGAATAAGACCTCCTGCTAAAGCTAAGCCCGAATTTCCTTTGCAAAGCACCATCGCAATTCAATTTCTCTTCCACTAACAGCTGTATTTTGAGTTTTTTTTTTAAGTAATAATTAAACTCCTTAGCCTGTGGCAGAATCAGCTCCATAAGTATGCTGATTAACTGTGTTCAAGTTAATTTCCTTAATAGCACTAAAATGCAATTCTAGTAAATACCCTATTAAATATCCACTCAGCTAAGTCATTAATTTCTGGGTAGAAAAAGTATCATAAGTGAAGATGAATTATAAACTTTAATTTCTAGTATTGTTTCTTATGGTATGATAGCAGTATTGCTCTCATCAAATTCGATCTAGTCTCCAAAACTCCAACCAATCAACCCTTTCCATATAATATGTGGGACCAAATGATCACATGCATGCCTACCAATTCTTTTTCTTTCACAACTCTAAATATATCACTTAATTAGTTATTTATTTCTTTAATTAGTTAAGTCAAACACTATAAAGCTATGATCATTAGGAAGTCAATAATCTTACTAACTATTGAAAATTCACTCAGAAGGATATAACATATAAATAGCAATTATTAATCAAGGCAATTGGTACTTAGCAATGTGGAATCTTTGCATTTCAGCAATTAGAGTTAGAAGCTTGTGGGTATAAAAAAAAAAAAGAAAAAGAAAAGAAAAAGCTTACGTGTAATCGCTATGCAACAAAATTAAGTACCTAATCCATTATTTTAGGGCTTCCATATTATAATTTTTTTTTTTTTTAAAGAGAGGAAATTATTGGTTCATGAGTCAAATTTTGCGATTGGCACCTGATAACTTGCATCTTCTTTTTCTTGTAGCGTGTTAAAATCAATGATGTGAAAACCGGACCGGACCGGCCTGTTCGACCGGTTTTACCGCGAACCGGCCATGGATCCGGTCGGTTTGATTACAATGAACGGTTTGATAAAAACCGGAGATGACTGGTTCGACTGGTTAAAAACCAGTAAACCGAGAACCGGTCACAAACCGGTTTTGACCATTTTCTATCTTTGGTTTTGATTCAGTTCGGTTCGATGGTTCGGTTCCATTAGAACCGAACGGAACCGAATCAAAAAATAAACATATAAAATTATAAAAACCAAAATCAAACCAATATACATTCGGTTTGACTTGAACCAAACTGAACTAGTTTTGTTTGGTTCTGGTTCGGTTTGGTTTCAAACCAAAATTTTTCAAATTTTAAAATTTAAATCAATTATCATTAAAATTTAAAATTGATGAAGTTTTAAACCGAACCAAAAAATAAACATATAAAATTATAAAACCAAAATCAAACCAATATACATTCGGTTTGACTTGAACCAAACTGAATTAGTTTTGTTTGGTTCTGGTTCGGTTTGGTTTCAAACCAAAATTTTTCAAATTTTAAAATTTAAATCAATTATCATTAAAATTTAAAATTGATGAAGTTTTAGGATATTTCATGAAATTATTTTGAGCATTAAATATTTGAAACTTGTGTTTGATGAATTTATAAGCTTATTTATTTTTTAAATAATATTTTTTTTAAAAAAATAATAATCCGGTATAACCACCGGTATTACCCGGTTGAACCGGTTGTACCACGTACCAGTAGTTTCACCGGTTTGATGTCCGGTACGGTTATGATAACATTGGTTAAAACTTTAAAACCTTTAAATTTCAGTGTATCACAAGTCGGCATTTTGGTAAATTTGTGACATAAAATTACTGAAATGTTGATTCTTTATTTGTTAAAATATAGTCGGAAAATATACATAATGATAATATATTATGGTGTGCAAACATAATCATGCATTAGAATTGAAACTATATGCAATTGAAAAGGGTTTTTGTTTCTTTAATTAGACCTTTTTGAAAAATAAATAAATTGCAAAAAATAACTCCTAGTGGATATTGAGGCAGATTATCAAGAAATCAAATCCCATACCCCCTTAACTTGGATATATACCAATTGTTGAAGCATAAATAATTAATTAAGAAAATCAAACCTATTTTTCACTAGTTTGCTTTCACTAGCTAGCTAGCAATAGATTGGATCAGGACCAAAATTTTCTTTTGCTTCTTCAATGCCTTTGAAACAGATGTTGACAAGCACTTCCATTTGACCAATCAAAAATTATTTTTAAAATATCTTAATTGGTAATTAGTGGAAGTCACCTTTTAATGGAGCTTAAGATGAATTAACTAGTCTATAATTAAGCGAAGTGAGGGATTAAGTATCATTTCATTTGCTCTCTCTTTTATCACTATGGATGATCCAACAAAGTTACGATACCCCTATCGGATCACATGGTTACATGACATGTCTAATAAATTATTCACCAACGTTACAATATTCTAAATTTACAGTTATATAATAAATTGGGACTAATTATGAAGTTTTTATAACAAGAAACTTTAGCTACAATGAGATATATATAGCTAAAAGTTAACCTCCAAGGATTAATGTTTCTCAATAAATGAAACGCTAAAATTTTTAAAATATATCTCATTTATTGAAACTTGAGTAAATAAGAGATAATTTATTTAACAAACTGATAATTATGTGAGTTTTATATATGAAAGTTGCATTTTAAGTAAGAATCTAACATTATCATTATTCTAATTGGGTTCGGATTTCCTCAGGTTTAAGTAAAGGGGTTAGCCCCTATAGGTTTAACATCTCTTTGGCTCATTTACTTTTCTAAGTATGCTTTAGTAAGGCAAGAATTAACTTAGGTATGAAAGTGTTTTAACTGACAAGGCAACCAACGTCTTTCTTTGTGGTGTTTTAACAAAAGCAATTTGGCTTGCGGCAAGAACATTTGGCACAACCAGACGAAATTTTCCTCCAAAACGTCATTTAAAAAAAAAATTGGCTCTTTTTTTTTTTGAAATTTGAGTCTTTAAATTGAGAATTTGAATTGTAAATAATTGGAGAATGCAAGTGTTTAGTGTGATAGACCACTAATAAATTTTTGTAAAAATTATGGGGGAAAATAAAGTAGATGGTGGGAAATAGATAAGACCAAATGATGTGTTTTGGCAGGAAGGACCACACATTTATACCAAATGAAAAGAAAGATGGTCCCAATTAGAGGTGTTTTTGGTAGGTTTGGGCTGAGCATTTTGTGGCTTACTTTTTTTGAAATCTATCCCATCAATTTAAAGGTCCATTCTTACCATACTCTCACTTCATTTGTCTTTCAAACATATCCCAATACTGACTTCTTCAACTACTACACTCACCCTTCTTCATCTTTATTAAATATTATTGATTCAATCCTTATACATCTAGCTGCCATTCAAATCCTTTAAAAAAATAATAATAATAATAATACAATACTTACGGAACAAGTTATCAGGAATCTCCAGTAGTCAGGGATATACCGTAACCAGTTGAGCCACTTTATCTCTCATTTAAAATTCTTCTCTCTTTATTTTATTCATATCAGCAAGACGTATTAAATTGCATCATAATTTCATTTTCATTGTTTAAGAAGTTGTCTCCTTTTTTAATACAAAAAACAAAAACAAAAAAAAAAAAAAAGAAAAAAAAATATGAATTACCGAATATTGATCCATATTAAGAATGAATGGATTTAAACTGAATATTGAATTACAAGGGTATATAATTAAGGGATAGAGATTTATCATAACACAATTCCTTATAATTAAAATATAGTTCTATGAGTATTTAAAATATTAATTCTAAATTATATCTTTAGTAGTATATATCCTTATATCAGTATTGAACTAGAAATGAAGTAGGAAGAATCTCCAAATAATGAAAGTAAAACTAGGACATGTGCTCGTGATTGGCAATTTCAGTAAGTAGAAGCAGTACTCTTGAAAAAATAAAATAAAAACAAAACCCAAATGTCAATATTAGACTAATTGTGATATGGAAACCACATAAGTCAAACTAAAAGTAAGAGATGTGACCCAAAAACATAACCTAAAGCATCCCCCCCTCCCCAACAATTAATAATCCCCATAAGAAATTCTACCGTCGAGCAACTTACGTGGGACCCGACCTATAATTCAACTGCAATTTTGAACTTTCCATTAACCATATTCATCTTTGGCTTCTTCTAATCAATTACTTGTTCTCTTTTGTGTTTAAATTCAAAAACATATGATGTGAGTTTGCATTTCATTATTCTTTAATTGCTTTTTCAACATTACTGATCCTAATATTTATACGCTTCAATTTTACTCAACTTACTACAAACATCTCATATTGCTTTCCATCATATCATATGAGGATTAATTAAGCAATACAGTCAAATCTATTTTTAATTTATTAGGGGAGTTTCAACACATGATATGAATAAAACCTAGATTCTTCTTTTTCCACAAAGAAATGATCAAGTCTGTCTGTGTAAGCAAAGAGAATATCATCAACTTTCCGCTATTCCAACTCAAACTGTTTCTTTACACAACAAATCACAATCTGGTTTCCCACTTAACAAGAACTGAATTAGATTTGCTTTTTCATTATCATTATTATGTTTTGTCTTTACTAATCAAAATTCTCAATTTTCATTCAAATAAAGGAAGGCTATACAATGACATAAATGTTTTACTTAATTATGAGAAACCGCCTCGATTAACATTAATGTTCACATGCAGTAGTAGAGCAGAGTTACATGGATCCTACAAGATTAGACATGTATGTGGGACATAAAGGAAGTGCATTTTGGTTGGATATATAGGCAAACCTGTATTAAATTTGGTTAGGCTGTCAATTTAAAAAATGAAGGTTTAGTATAAAATTGTAAGAGACGAGACATAAATAAAATATGGTTTTGTAAAGATATGGGAAATAAATGATAGATATGATAGGATAGGATGCCATCCCATCCCATCCCATGTCTAACAAAATAAAACATAGACAAACCCATGCATCTGATTATGCGGTTCAATAAATATATGGCCAAATACATACGTGGTCCATTCAACTTTTATTTTTGAACCGCTTGGCCCCCTTAACTATTTTACCGATCTTTCTAACCCCTCATCTAAAGGTTAAATACATACGTAGCCCCTTCAACTTTTATTTTTGAGCCGCTTAGCCTCCTCAACTATTTTAGCGCCCTATCTAACCCCTCATCTGTTTTAAAGTGGTATTTTTAAACTTTTGACTGAACATAAGCAAACACAACAGAATACCATGCATTAGACGCGTTTGATACTAAAGACGTGTAGGACACACGCTGTAAACCGTTTTCAAACCATCTTCTATTTAATTAATATTACAAACTATTACAAAGTGAAGATTTCTCAGCAATTAATAAAACTCAAGAGGAGAAAGAAATATGATTGCAGAAAAGACAACAAAGAAGAACGAAGAGAGTTTAACCAAAGTGAGGAGAGAGGGAGAAAAAAATACAGATAATTTTTTTATATAATATTTACAAAATATTACCCTTATAAAATCGTAAACTTCATCCCAAACGCGCTGAGATTTCTTTTACCTCCAGATCATACGACACATCAATATTCAAGTGTCTAAAAATACCATTTTAAAATAGATGAGGGGTTATATAGATCGCTAAAATAGTTGAGGAGGCCAAGCGGCTCAAAAATAAAAGTTGAAGGGACCACGTATGTATTTGGTTTTTAGATGAGCGGTTAGATAGGTCGCTAAAATAGTTGAGGGGGCCAAACAGCTTAAAAATAAAAGTTGAATGGACCGCCTATCTATTTAGCCATATATTTATTATATATATGTACGTGCCCATGTTTCTATCACTTTTTAAACACTTACATACAGCCTCTATGCAAATTAGTAAATGACCCTTTTACAGTACAATCCTCCATTCTTTTCTTCCTTTATACAAATTAAATGTACATGTCCCCTGCACTGCCCTCTCTCTCTATATATTTTTTATTTATTGATATTCTAGTATTCTTCATAGCCCAACATAACTTCAGCTTACCAAATTTTATCATATTACAACTTTAATTTCCTGCTGCTACTGCATGTCAGGTTATGGACATTGTTTGTGGTCCTAATTGGCTCTTATACCAAGTTTTTTTTTTCTGACAGCTAAAATGGTGACTCCCTTTTTTTATTAGAAGAAAATAAATAAACAAACAAAAAAAGAATATATAGTATGTTTCCTGAATTAATATTCCTCTTTTGCTTTTTCTATATTAATTTTAAGAATTTGATATATATATAACTCATGAGTTAATTGTTTTGATTTGACAAGCTAATCAGCATTTGGTGTATGTTTAGAATATACATGTAAAAGAAACTCTTTTATATTTTTTTTTTTAAAAAAAAAATCTTGATATAAATTTTGTCAGGAATGGAGGATGACTGGGCAAAAAACCTCAGCTTAATTTTATTAAAAAGACTCAGCAGGTGGAATAGTTGGAGAGACATTACAGGAGGCCTTTGCTAAAATTCTTTAGTTGAGGACTACTAGTTTTGTCTAGTAATTAGGCCAGTCCAGGCCCAGCCATTAACTAATAGTCCCAGTCCCAATCCTTGACCCATACAAATGGTGACTCCAGATCTGTTCACAGGCTCAAGCACCTGCCTAATCTGTCCAGGCCGCTTTCTAAAAACCAGCTTCAACATGCATTTACATGTTTGGCCCCACCTGATCCTGAACACGACACGACTTTGTTCGGTTATGGCGTGGATCGGGTTTCGATAACATATAGTGAGAGAGAGAGAGAGAGAGCCTCATCAAGCCCAGCCCAAGCCTGTCGGTGAACATGTTTATGTAGTAGTGAGAGAAGCTGAGAAACATTTATTAAGTTGACATACACAACAACACTCAATCCACAATGAGAAACAGTCCAAAATTTTGTTTTCAAAGAGCAGATTCCAGAATTCCTATGGTAAAACAGAAATTCATACACTTTCTTATCTCAAAAGCCAAATTACCAAAAAAAAAAAAAAAAAAAAGAAAATTGTAAACTCATGCAAGATACTCACATGTTATCAAAACTCCTGTTGAGATATTCGTTCTCAGCAAACGAATTGCTCCACATTTACCAAAGCACAAGAAAAAGGGTAGAAATAAAACCATACTAGTTTTATGGTTAACACAAATCCATTAAGTTATTAGAGAATACATGGTAAACTTCATATTCCTGTATTGCATAACAAAAACAATTAATGAAGCTAAATTCTATACCTTGTTCTATCATAATGCTGTTACAAGCAAAACTGTAAAACCCCTCAAGTGTTTGAACAAGCGATAGTTTTCTTCATTTTGGTGTAATTTGGGTTTTGCTCTTCTGGGTCACAAAAAAATACAGTACATCAACTTGATACAGTTGCTGAAGAATTTTTTGGCTCTTGTACAACAGATGGTGCCTTCTGTTCCTGCTCCTGTTCAACAGGAATGCATGGTCTCCAAATAGTTTCCTTTCCCACATCCATTAGAGCAATACCCTTTGAACTCAAGTCTGCCCTAATCTGATCACTTTTTGGAAAATCCTTGTTTTTCCGTGCTACTGTTCTTTCCTCGATAAATCGCAGCACATCATCCTCTGTTAATTCGGCCCTCTTCAACGCCTTGTCTTTTAACTGCTGCAGAATCTGTCCACATATTCATTTACTGGTAAGTCTCGAAGCAGGAAGACAAATCTGATATTTGAAATCATCAAAAGAAATGTTTTGAAAAATAAATGAGAAACTTCACCTCAGCATATGTGCATGGAGGAAGTAAACCAAGAACATCCAGGACCAACTTCACTTCTTTCTCTACTTCTTTAAGGGATTGAATCAATGATGCTTGTCTTTGCTTCTTTTTCTGGCAGATGTCAAGGAAACAAGAATTTGTCATAGCCCTTGTATTCACAAACAAGGATTTGCACAGGTACACAAAAACACAGTGAGATATAGGGGTAAACTGCAATGACAATCATTTTATTCTTTCACTCCATTCACTAGACCTCAATTCGTGCCATAAAGATAACTGAATTTTGATTTTTCAATAAAGTAACTGATGGATTCCCACCAAGTTTATGTTGAAAAACTGATGTGGCATGATTTGACCATTGACTCAAGCCACGTCAAAATCTAAGAAACTCCATGTTAGCTCTACGAATACCAATCCAAAAAGAGGAACACCCAAAGGCCTTAATTTGTTGTTATTTAAGGACCATAGTAGGGGTGTTTCTGTTGCTGACTCATAATCTAACATGGCATGACTCATAATCTAACATGGCCTAATCCATGGACAAAGTAATGTCACCTCATCTTTTCTGGCATGGATTTGATTGAAAATTCATAATAGTGACTTTGGTTGCACAAACATCAATGTTCAGTTATATTTATGACACATTTACGTTGAGTGCCTTTAGTGAACAATAGTTAAAGTTGAGCACGCTTCCATTCCCCCAAACTGTCGAAAAACAAAACATCTTTTCTTGTATGAGGGAATCTTAACTTAGATCTGTGACAAAGTTTTAAATGAAAAGGAAATAGGATCTTACTTTCATTGCATTTTACCATGAGATATAGTTGAGGAATCTTAAAAAGGATAGAAAGTATGTATTTTAAACCTTGAGTGTGGTCAAAGAACCGTTTATGAACTTCAAGGCTTCTTGAAAAGCACCGGTCAATATATGTGAAGTGCTCAAATCATCTGACATTTTAGTCTCAAACTCATCACGCAATCTATTGATGCATTTCTCAGCATCAGTATTAACCCCGACCATTTTGCCGTTCTGCCCCCCTCCCTCCTTCTGGTTTCCATCTTGAAGCAATGCCAAAGCCTCCTCAAAATCTTGCAATGTCTACAACCACAATTGAGTCAATGATTTCCTATAAAGAAAAATTCATTAAACCCCTAAACTATTTGATTTTGCTCTATTGGACTTTCTAATGTTTTTATCTTGAAGTCCAATTGAGCCCTAGAAAGTCAAAATATTATTTTAGATCTGATTTGAGCCCTTACAATTATTTTAAGTCACATTGAGAATCAATCTAACAATAGTGTCTTTGACAGAGAAAAGTACATATTGTATCAGAAATAAAACTTCATGGGCTTAATATGAGATGAGATGAAACAGCTCAATAGGATAAAATAGAAATTGAAGGACTCAATAAACTGAAATCGAATAACTCAGGGACTTCATTGGCAGTTTTTGCCAAAGTAGGAATATAGATTGTGTCAAGGTATGGGTGGAAGCACTGCCTTCTTGCAATTTGTGCCCTACGTCACAAAATTGATTTTGCAGACAGAGGATCAGAACAGTTTTACTTTCCCCCATTTAATTTGGCCATAGCAAGCAGTTCAAAACAACTCCAGTAAATGACAAAAGTGCAGATCCAATTAGGCATAACATGTACTGCAAGGAGAATAAGGCAAGGGCTATTAAGCCTTAACTTTGCTCAAATTCTAGGACAAACAATAGAGCTATTAAGCCCTATTCTGGCGTGGAAATAATTTATGATTCCACAAACACAAACACTCACACATCCCAAATACAAACATATTTTACTGTGAGAAGTAAATGGCAAACAACTTAGTGGCTAAAGATTCCTTAAATAACTCATATGAAAACAAATTACAAGAATAAGTTTTAAAACCTGATAAATGTAAAAGATGGCATCAGATGCACTCTCCAGCTGCAAAACAGTGTAATTGAGGGGAGAGCGATAGTGTGCACTCATCAAAAAGTGTCTCACAGCCAATGGATGGTATCTTTCTGTTACCTAAAAGAATTGAACATGTTATCTTTCGGGCATAAAAGAAGAAATTCTGGAAAAGAGAGACTAGAAAAAAGATAGAAAAGATGAATGGAGAGGAGCAAATATACCAATTCAATCACTAATGTACCTGACGTATTGTAAAGAAGTTTCCCAAGGACTTGGACATTTTCTCATTGTTATTGGTGACATGTCCATTATGCATCCAGTAACTCACATTGCTTTCTTGGCATGCAGCAGCACTCTGTGTAATCTCATTCTCATGGTGGGGAAATGTTAAATCACTTCCACCACCATGGATGTCAAACCTGAAGCTCAGATAATGAGCACTCATTGCACTGCACTCTATATGCCAACCTGGTCTACCAGGACCCCATGGGCTTTCCCAACTTGGTTCACCAGGTTTCGCAGCCTGCAACAATAAATAAAAGGTTGGTATCACATAGTGTTTACAAAACTACAAATTTGAGCTAATAGTGACAATATTTCTACCTTCCATAATGCAAAGTCAGCAGGATGATGTTTTCTTGAGTCAACAGCAACACGTTCACCAGCTCTATTACGTTCAAGTTTCATCCCTGATAACTGACCGTAGTTCGGATATTTCTCAACAGAAAAGAAGACATCGCCTTCAACAACATATGCAAATCCATTCTTGATGATCTGCAGAAATCATTTGTCACCTACATTAACTACAAAATTAAAAAATAACGCTCTCAAATCAAATTTAACCATGTAGGTGACAGCTATAGGCATGATGCTATAATCCAATAAGATCAGAATGCAACTAAAAAGTACCACAAACCAAGACCTTAACCATCATACTTGATCCCTTAAAGAAAAACATCATGCTTGTGACATTCAAAAATCAGAACAAAACTAGTTCTGTGATTTCCTACCCAATAAATTTATGACAAAGGACAAATAGATTATTTACAATACAGCACTATGCATAAGCTACTCACACATCCCAACACTTCCTTTGTTTCTGTAACCATTAGGCATCAAAGAGATTACAAAATATACCAGTATTCATAAAAGTCAAAATTAGCAGTAGAAACCTTTTCTGCTTTTCATTAATTAAAAATTTAACAGCAAAGAGACAACCCTTCAGATTCCGTATTCAAGTCATTAAAAAGACAAACCTGTGTGATCATGTCCTTGATCTGTCCTATGTGTTCAGTCACACGTGGTTGATGTGTAGGGCGGAGGCACTGCAAACTGTCCATGTCAACAAGATATTCCTCACAAAACCGGCTACTTAAAGAAAATGGATCTTCACCACGCTCATTCGCTCGGCGAATTATCTGCAACAAGTTTTAGACATAAGTGGTTGTGAAATTCTCAGATAGCCATCCTATAAATTCAGAGTAAGTGAGGATGAGAGAAAGATGAAGTAGAGGTCAAACATTCAATTCTTTTCAAGATAAGATAAATGAACGGAATTAGAAAGAAGCTGTAGTAAAAACCAAGGACTAAAATGGAACCCAAACACCGGTTTCACATATTATCATAGTAACAAAAAGGTTTTACACAAACAACCAGAAGCCTTACACTGTTAGACATCTTAAGTATTAGGAGCTTCACATATTTTAGTTGCCTTGTTCCTTGCCAAAAATTCAATGAAGCATAAAATTTCTAGAAAGAGAGGTGCTTCAGTGATCATATTCTATACTACCAATAATATGAAAATTCAAAATAAACAAATCCTGCCTTCATCTAAGATAGCTAGAAAAGTTTTCTCCTGCCACGCTTGGAGAGAGATGGCTTCATGCATAATCTTTTCATTTTCTAGACAAGGAAATGCCTGGATGCTGTTGGTTTCATAAAATCATGTTCTCCCCAGTAATAATCTTTTGTTAACACATTGGCACAGCGTGCAAACATATTGAGAAGGACAATATCTAGAACTTTTAAGTTATATACTCATTCCAACACCACACCTACCTATTTGAAAACTGTTATTTGGGAAATTACTCAATGCATTCTATTAGGAATAATACATGTATCTATACAGGAGCCTATGTGCTAAACTAGGAAAGAAAATAAATATGAATCAATCTAATCCCTATAATTAAGCTATTTACAACTGTAACAGCTATATTTTCTAATAAAACTCAATGTCTACTAAAATTTCAATAAAAAAGGGTGTAAACACACAGGTAAGAGAAGCTCAATGAAAGAATGCACATATCTATGCGCCAGTAATTTTCACAATAAATCGAGACACAAGTAACAAAAAAATAGTTGTCACTCATCCAAAACGTGCAATCGACAATTTTCATTACAATGTATGACACAATTCTCACCTTGTCATCAACATCTGTAAAATTCCGCACATAAGTAACTTCATAACCAAGGTGTTGTAGATATCTGCAAAATTTCCATCCAAAGAAAGTAATGGAATCAAAATCAACAATGACCATCAAACACAAACAAACTAATAAAGAAGAGAATAAGTGACAACATTTAACACAGAAAGTTGTGAGCAGGCTACAGATGGGCTTGAAGCTGGTATAGATGTTTCGCAATGGAGGTAAATGTAATTAAAGCTTTAGGCCCACATATAATGTTGGTTTTCATTCTATATTTAAATCTGTCCTCATCCAAACAAGATCAACAGTTTTCCAGTTCTAGCAAATGGGAACAAGTCACTCAGGCAAATTAAATTTTAAATACACATAGTCACAAAAGCCTTCCTATGTAACTGACTAAATGAGCCTTTAGATTGTCTTGGCATCAATTGCTCACAAGGGCTGTAACCAGTTAACACTATTCAGTACCTTCTAGCAATTATTCCATTTAGTCCAGAATGGAATCATATGTTAAGAACTATTTAGAGTGTCTGAGAGATTACTAAGAAACAAAAATAAACCAAAGATTATCACAGTACCGCAGCCTTCTCAAGCCTGTGCTAACAATTTCACTTCATTTGAAATTGCAGGTTTGTCTTAGTTTTGACATTGATGCCAAAGTTTTCTCTCTTTTAAGTGTAATTAGAGGAATATACATTTTTTAGACTAAAAAGAAAAACTCCCTTCCTTCAAAACGTGATAGTGGTTTAGTCATATAAACTATATTGTCAAGTATTGTCAAACATCATCAAGTTAATTCCATTTGTCATGCTATCATCTACAACAGTTGCACTCAATTTAAATAAATAGCCCCTCAAACAATCCATAACAACAACAAAAAATGTAAATGAACTGAAAAGAGATGCATATCTACCACATAGAGCATGGACGCTTTCATTTAGAAAGAATAAAGATATAAACCTGAAGAGCACATCGAAGACAACAGCAGCACGTGCATGACCAATATGGCTGAGATCATAGGCAGTGACACCACAGACATACATCTTAACCTTTCCGGGAACTAATGGCTTGAATACCTCCAACTTTTTTGTCATTGAATTGTATATCTTAAACTCTTCCTTATTTGCCATTCCGACAATGCACCTGCCTAAACGCCATGTGAAGAGATCAATTGGTCAATACTTCATCTACGATTAAACAGTGAAAACAACAAAGTGGTGTTTGGTAGCAAAGATAAAGTTTTGATACAGGTAAATCATTACTAGGAATTTCATGTCAGGGAACAGCTTAGTTGATACTGTGTTTGGTAGGAGGGAAACAAAATATAGAAATCATCAATGACTCAAAATACACTCATAATTGGTACACACTGTACCAAGAGAACCTCAATAAAATTACTATAAATAAGCTCAAGTTATCGAATTTCACACAATATGCAGGCTCTCTTTGGTATCCGTTGATGCCCAATTCAAGAAAGTTAGTTGAAAATGCAAGAAGTAGATGGATTAGTACAGAGGCAGAGGGAGGGGTACGCAGGTGTGCTGTTGCACTCCCGGCCGCCGAAATCCACCCTTAGAGAGGTTGTTCCAGGCAAAGAGACTACTTTGCACCCCCAGACTTGGCAACTAAGATGAGATCCGACACCTATATTCAGTGTCTTGTCATCGGAATCGGTAACAGGAACACGTATGACTCACAATTGAACTGGTGAAAAATCCAAAAGACGAGCAGAATTTCAAAATTGACGAACAAAAAAGAGTAAAAATTTACCTGAATCGGCGATGGAAACGGACAGAGAGGGGGAGAGATTAGAGAGGCGATGGGGGCGAAGAAAGGGCAGAAAGAGGGGAGTGTTGTAAAATTGAGTGCCTTCTACGCATAGTCGTGAAAACCCGACCGGACCGGCCCGCATTCGATCGGAACCGGAGATCAGACGGGTCGGTTTTTATTCAGTTTTCACTTTGGTCAATAACTGGTTAATTTTTGATCGGACCAAAAGGTCGAATCAAATAACCATAGACCGAACTGATTTTTTGGTTCGATCAGACTTTTAAAAAAAAATTATTTAAATATAAAATTTAAGTTATTATTCTGAGGTGTTTTTAATTAAAATAAAATATAGTTTATATTTTTAAATTAAATTGATATTTAATTGTAACTATAAAAACTGTATTTAATAAATTGAGTTTTTTAATTATTATATTGTGTTCGAAATGATTAAACTTAAAAAATTATAATAAAAATGTTTAAATTTTCATAAATTATAAATATAAAAATAAAAATATATTAATATATTTATTAAATCCGGTTCGATTCCGATTTATTCTGGTTTAATTTAAAATTCATGAATCCATCTCTTCACCCGTTCGATGACCGGTCCGGGTTTGAAAACCATCCTTATACTAATAACTAGTCTTTGGCCTGTGCTATGTAAAATACAATTTTTACTTATTGTTTACTTATAAATTCTTTTTATTTTTTCAATTAACTTTTTTCTATTTTTTTGTTTATATGAAAAATTGAAATAGCTCATGACACACGTAATGAAAAGTTTATGAAAATTACCATAAAACTTCATGGCCATAAAACTCAAAGATAAGTTGCTGAAATTTAAACTAATTCATGATGAAACATACAAAATTTAATTGTAGAATGTCAAATAATATTTGACTAAATATCAATAATGATAACTACTCCCTCCGTCCCACTCATATATAGGGGTGCACACGGTCGGTTAACTGATTCATGTGAATTTTTACAAATGATTAACCGTTTGGACAGTTTTTTTTTTTAATTTACTAACCATACATTGTCCATTAAATTTGGTTAACCATTAATTTCGGTCGGTTAACTATTTCTTTACGGTTAACCATTTATGAAATAGACATTATGATTTTGCTAAATTTATAATATTTGAAAACTTAAATAAATAGACAATGAATCTCAAATTTCAAATAAAAATATAAAATTATAAACCATAGTCTTAATTATTAATTAAAATAATATTTTAACCATAAACTTCAATAATTAAAACATTACTTAAAAAAAAAGTTTCCAAACATAAAAATTATTGTATAAAATCAAACATTAATTAATGAAATTGTTTTCGCTGTATGTTTTTCAATAAGTGTGAAATTAAGAATTTGGAGATGGGATTGGAAGGGAGTGACTGAAACTACTTGGTGTTGTATAGTAAGGAAGTAAAATACATCAAAAGTCCAAATATTTAACTTATTATTCATATTACATATATATATATATATATATATATATATATATATATAATTACATAATTTTTTAAGAAAAATATTTGTAAAAAGTCGGTTAACCGTGAGTCCATATGGACTTTCGGTATAAAAACTTAAACCTAAACCTAAACCGTTAATTTCTAAAAATAAAAACCGTACACTAGTCTATCGGTTTTGGTTAACCATATTTTTAGCTCGGTTTCGGTTTGGTTTCACGATTTTTCGGTTTTTTTTTTTTTGTGCACTCCTACTCATATAGTCAAAAATTCACATTTTCGGCGTCCCATGAAATAGGCATAACTCCTATTTAACTATAAATTACCATTATTTTCCTATTTTACCCTTATTTATTACAGTTTGAAATTAGTAAACTTATAATAAACTAAATTTATTATGTATAAATCACTTCATTAATTAAGGATACATTAGTAAAATACTAATTGTATTTAATGTTTTTCTTATTCAATACACCGATATATTTTTGTCTCTATTTGTGGGACGGAGGGAGTACATAGAAAAATACCTTTACTGTTATTTTAAAAAAATATATATTTTATATGCTATGCACATAAAATTAGATCTTTTAAGAAAAACTATTTAATTACATAAGAAATATGTGTATGGTTGGTGTGATATTTTCTTTGTTATCTCCACGGATGCTTTCAATATTTTTAAATATATAAAAATATAAAATTTTAATTTTAATTAATTAAGTTAAAATTAAAAACACTAAGATTCATTTTCTTAAGTAATTTTTATAATTTATTTTTTATTTTATATTATAATGTATTAATTCAGTTTGACTTAGTGGAGATGAAAAAGAAAATATCTTATTATATTGTTATGTTCTTTAACAAAATTAAGCAAAATGTCAAGATATTACAAAATTAATAGATCAAACTCTTCTCATTATTCCAATATTTGTAATACTACATTTTGAACTAATTCCAGTGGGAATCATTAAAAAAAAGAACATATACAGTATATGATATAGCAGTGGAACAGTTACTCCATGTCACTCATCATTCTTCACCACCATAGGAGACATTGGTAGGTTTAAAAATCCAAACAAAAAAATCTATATATATACACACAACAAAAGATTAAAAAAAAATGAAGAATAGCAAAATAGAGAAGGAGAGAGAAATATCTCCATTGACATGGGATAGCTCTTGGTAAATACTACAAGTGTAATTATCATATTTATCAATCAACAGTGTATCGACGTAATCCACCTTCCTGCTATCTTTCTCTAAGCTTTTCTTTTCCATGAAAGTTGCCTCTAGATGTTTAGGCATCAAATGGCAAATCTTTTACCATTACAATGAAACATGTTGTCCAATGAGTCCTAATGAGATTACTGTTAGTTAACTGACTCATAATTAGCATCCTTGAAATGAGATATAGAACAACCCAACACTTATTAAATGATCATGAAAGCAACTATGCTTGATTCCTCAATGCCCAACTATATCCTAATGTATATTTGAATGATTAGATATTGAAAATGGCATCAACCATGAATGTTTCAGCCATTAGGGCCAACTATTGAGCAGGAAAGCAACCACACCTAAACTGTAATAGCCTAAAATGAAATCAAATTGCAGAATTAACACATTCTTAAACAAAGACATAAAAGAGTACCTCTATTTCATTTCAATCCGCAATACCATGAAGACCTCTCTTCCAATGAACCTAAAAAGGATGCGAAGAACAAAATTAAGTCATATGAAGGCAAGGAAATAAAATTTCACAATGAACTAACTACAAGAGTGGAGTAAATATTATCTATTAGTAAAAAGAGCTTATTTTGCTGCAAACTATATAAAAACAATACAAAATCTGGTTCTCAAATTAGGATGACACCTGCAGAATATAAGTATTGTTAATCTTGTTGCTAGCAGCTGATAATAATCTACCTTAACACTACTTATAATTCAATATCAAAAATATAGATGAAGAACAATTTTAAAAAACAGACCTTATTCATTATCGGAGTCATTAGAAATTCAAATGAATCTAGAAGAGGCATGAACTAGAATGCAGTTGGTCCAAGAATGGAAGATATACTTTCAAATTGGCAGAGTAAACTACAGTTTTCTCAAAAATGAAAATTGAAGTATATTTTAGAGAGAAATAAAGCACAACTCTACAGTTAAAAAAATGTCAGCCTGGGTTTAGATTACTAACATTGGAATTGGACACATCTCATATTAATATAAATTTCATATAGTAAACTTAGCCTGTGACTTTTATGAATTGACCTATAGAGAGAAGCTACAATAAAATCACCATGTTAAAAGTGAGCTAATAGGATCTTCATTGTGAAGTATACTCCTGAGAGCAAAGGCTCCACTAACATGAACAATGAAAAAGGGAAATTGAAAAGAAATGGACTTAACTGCATGTTGCAGATCTTGAATATGCAAGAAAGATAAGCGAAGACTGAAAATCAAAAGACACAAAAATCATTTTTCCAACCAAAAGATGACATCAAATTAAATCATAAAAAAAGAAAAAGCAAACTTTAATTAGAAATTTGCATTGAGGTTAATCCATGTGTAGATTAGAATTGAAAGCTAAAATGGTAGAGGGAACAATCAGAGAGGCATTGTTAAAGGGAGCAGTTTTAGGGAATTAGCGTTGTCTAAGGGAGCTGTTTTAGAAATTATCACAATTAGTTTAGAGATAAAGCCTAATTAGTTTAAAAAATTATTTTCAAAAGTTTAATAGAGAGAAAACAAAGGGGAAATCAGTCTCCTATAGATATTATGTTGCAAGTCAAATATAGCAATGACGTAGAACATATGAAAAGGAAAAAGGAAAAACCCAATTAGAGATGGAGTACTACAACTAATAGGTAAAGGGAAGGATAAGAAGAAACAATCGAATCAACAATCACTGAGTCAAAAACTACTACTAAAACGTACCAGGAAGATGGATAAGAAAGAACATTAATCTAACACCAGGAGGGGAAAGGCTAACACAAAGATGTATAAGGGAGATTATATGCAAAATTAATCAAGAAATAAGAATGTAAAGTTATGGTAAATGTCATTAAGATTCTTCTTAAATGTCACCAACTTATATATCTAGTAGTACTGCAATTCGATATCCATTAGGACCGTACAATATATAAATGAAAAAAAAACCAGATTAGGAAGATAAATTTTAATTCAATAAGAAAATTACAATCATCAATCGTAATCCAAAATTGATTTAGATGTAAATCAAAATGAAGCATACTTAACACATCAAGTGTTGATTAAGTTGCTATTAATCCTCACAAACACATAGAAATCAGTGGTTCATAAACCCAAGAAAATCAATCAAATGCACAAAATATATGTACACCTGAGTTAATTGAAGAGAAACAATGAAACAAAATCTTAAATCTAAAGCCATTGTGCTTAACCAAAGCAGCACCGAAGAAGCATTTGAAACCTTTTTATTTATCAATGCAATCAACCTATATGGTCAATCATTCCACCATATAATTAAGTCATTATCAACTATAAATAAAAATTAATTATCAATTGGATAAGGCAAAAAGAAATCTAAAAATTACTTTACCTCTTGACATACTTCAATTTGTTCCCATTAGCATTTACTTGGAAGATTAACATCTATCTGCAATAGGTCTCGAGGAAAGATTCATCCACAACCTCAAAACAAATTGTTATTGATTTCATCTCTCAAAATAGGAACTGTAATTACTTGCTCTATAACAAAGCAAGTAACAAAATATGCAAATAATGACAACGCAATATTGAAACGATAAGAATTGTTTAAGCATAAGGCGAAACACAAATCTAGAAGAAGCACCACATGGGTCATGAGAAGGATTGTAAAGAACAAAATTAACAAATTGGAGAACCCAATTGTGAGAGGATGATCCTAAAGAGATTAGCCTCGCGATAAGGCTGGGAATATTTTTAATTGGTTTTTTTATGAAAACGGGGTTTAATAGTGAGAAAATAAACAAACTTAGATGCTTTCACTAAAGTAACAGGAGTCGCTACCCAGCTCAGATCAACCGGAAAAATTGCGGTATAGCCGAGATGAGCTTCGAATCACTATATCTTTAGTCAGACATTCGGGTTCGAACAACTCACCTATTTCTTCTTGATTCAAAATATATTTAACACTTTATATCAACGCCTTTTATATTTTCTATGGTTGATTTTATCTTTGTTTTGTTAAGTCGATGCTCACACATGAGATACAATACTGAAAGCGATAAATAAATTTGAAAAGTAGTAAATAAATTCAGGAAATTTAAAATATACAGACCAATCAAATGACTACCCTAGGGGATACAATTGTGTAAAAAAAGGGACTTGGGGTACAAACTTATCTATATACAAATTCCTAAAAATAGAAAGCTAAACATTCATCTATCCTAACATACATCTACCCACAAAATAAAGTTAGTTTAGATAAATCTATACACATAGGACTCATACAGACTCAAAATGGGAATTCTAGATAATTCAAGATGTGAAATGGGGAAAACTGAGAAATTCGATGAATTACCCGATTTGACTTGGAAAACATTTTGAAATGTGATTTCAATAGGACTGGAAATTCATTTGAGAATCAATTTATCCGTTTTAATATTTTTGCATACAAAAATGGGCCGAATTTCAAGAAATTTGAGTTTCCATTGTTGCATTGGTTTACAAAAAATTAATACAAAAATTTAATACTAAAATTAAATAAATACAAAATGTAAATCTAGGTCAAAATGATATGCAAAAATAGTAAAAAAAATTAACAAAAATTAATTCTGGAATTAAAACAACAGCTGTGCGGATGTAGCAGGAACAACCGTGCGGCTATAAAAACTTTTATACAGCTCTAGTTTTAAATGCAAAAGAGAAATTGCCAAAATTTTAAAATCGCTAAATCTGAATGAATAATAGCCATACGGATATAGTGCAACAACTATGGGGCTATTCGCAATAACAGTACGGCTCTGGTTCACCAAAAATTAGAAAAGAAAGCAAAAATTAAAAATGATTAAATGCGCCAAAAATCAACCCAGAAAGCTATAAAGGAGTTTAAGGTCTCTCAGAATTACCTTTTAGATGTCTCTCCAGGGATCAATTCAAAAGAAAACCTACTCTAGAAGCTTTAATTTGGATTTGAAGTGGAATTTGAACTTTAAAACCAAGCTTTTGAAATCCCTCAATTGAGCTTCAATTCTAATTCCAGCAACCCCAAATAAGTCTCTGATGGCTTAGGATGGATTTGGATAATGAGTTTGGTGTTTGAGTGTGAGTGATTCTTGGTTTTGATTATGAGTTTGAATTTTGAAACTTTAAGAATTTTTAGAACTTTTTCTTGCTCTTTTCTTGCTTAATTTCTGTTGTTGTCCTTCCTTCATGTGTTATTGTTGTTAATCCTTACTTATGAGTTGCCTTCAATCCACATCACGGTAATGGGAAGGATTAGTGTGGAATTAGGTGTAAACATCCGTTTTCAATAGCTGTCCTCTTTTATGCAAAATTCTGGTGATTCATTAACAGATGTGCAGTTGTCATGTAACAACTGTACGGTTGTTGACATAATAGTCGTGCGGTTGTTGTCTTCAATCAACCCTAATTTTTCAAATTCTTCTTGGTTTCAAGTTTCAAATTCATTCCAAATCCGAATCTTCGCTTTTCGAATTGACTCCCGAAATGAACCAAAAGGACATATGATATTCAGTACTCTATCATCATTGAGGTCGGGAAAACCTGGCGCTCATACCAATCAAGTAAATTTAACAAATTCAAAAATAAAACCATTTACCTCTTCTATAGGTTTTTCAAGTTAATTCATCTGTCTCTCTTTAACAGAATAAGGCAAAGGAATCCATGGATGCTCTAATAGATATGAATACCATCTTAGAAAATTAAAAAAAAAAAAGTGAAAAGGAATGATAACAAAAACTTGGAAAAGAATCGCTTGTGAGAAGAGAAATTCAAGTCAACAACGAGGGGAGAAGAAGTAGATAAGAGTGGGAACATGAAAAAAAGGAATGATCAGCTAAAGTGAATGGCCTGTGAAAGTGAACGACTTGATGAAACCTAAAATTAGATAAAATAAAATTAAATAAATAATTCAAAATAACCACAAAATAACAGATAAGCTCTTTGGTTATTGATTTAGTATATGTATAGATGAATGATAAAATCAATTTTATTATTTTTTTTGTTATACTTTAAAAGAAATATAGTATATTTTTATCAATTTTGATATTTTAGCCTATCCAGCCTCATGCTAGTGCTAAAAGGATTTCTCTCCAACACAAAGTTGGAGAGTTCAAATCTCTTTAAAATTAGATATTATACCTCAAAATGAACCAGAATTATAAAAAAAGTTGATATTTTCGTATTATAATTATCAGTTATATATTAGATATAAATTAGCAGTTTATGAAAATTTGATAGAATATACCATAAAGTTTAGGGAGCAATAAGAAAAATATATAACAAATATTAACATCAAAAAAATTCTTTTCAAATCATACATGGATCATTTTTTTTTTAACTTCTTCTTTGTTATTTTTATTTATCACTATATATTTTAGCTTCTCTGTAAATCCAACCTTAGAAAAATTTAAATTTATCAATAAGTTGACTAGATCTCTAAATATTAAATTTTTTAAGAATATTTTTAATTATATAATAGCTTGTTTAATTAATATACAATTAATTGGTTTGAATTATGTTACGATAATTAACTTTTTTAATTAACATACAATATTAACATGTTTAATTAAAATTTTTAAAATAAATTTTTTAGGATTAAGGGTAAATTTTACTTCAAAAATTATTTAGAAAAACCAATTTTATTCTTAACATAAAAACCGTCAAATATTGTCTCTTGACATAGAAACTCTAATTTAATTTAATTTTTTCATTAAAAGAGTTCACTAATAATTTTGCCTATGTTTATTAAAAAAATGTTAGATTAATTGAGTTACGTTAGAATGTTGTTCTTTTAGTTTAGAAAACAAAAATGAGGGAGATTGATCAAAAGCTATGAATAAAAAGAAGATGACGGAAGAAATACCACAAGTAATAATATTTTTCTTTAACTAACTAGCGCAGGTTCTAATATATATATATATAACCCTATCACTTCTTACAGAAAGGCGAGCTACGCCCTTTTTTGAAAGTAAAGTAAAAAAGTTATCAAATATTGATTTAATTATTTTTTATATTTTGGTTTTCAGTTATGCTCTCTCCACTAATGTTAATTGTCATATTTGTTGTGAAATGATTTAAATAAATAGAGCTTATAAAGAGATTATAACAGTAAGAAAACTAAGATAGAGAGAAAATATGTGAATGGAGATTTTTTATTACTAAATATAAGTTATATGGAATAACAAAAATTAGCATCTATTTATAAGAAAAATTGAGGGGCAAAAAGGTAATTGCACAACCCAAATAAATCATCCGGTGTCGCACCGCATCGTTGATGGACATCAAATTCCAACACTCCCCCTTTGATGTACATCATTGCAAATGGGACGCTGTCTCATCAAAAACCTTACTAAGAAAAACCCAAGGGCAAAAAGGTAATGCCATCCTTCAATTGAGCAATGCAAGCGTCATTTTCATCATATAGTGTCGTTGCAGTGTCATTGGAGTTTCTTTATCTAATGATCTATCACATGGCTCTCATATATGCTTGGTCAATGATCTTAGCAAAACACATTTTCGACTAGCTTTATGAATAGCTATTAATTTCCTATGATTGGAAAAGGTAGCAGTGATAGTTTGCTTTGTCGAGCACTAATTATACCTTCATATGTGAAAAAATAGCTTATTTGAGATCGAGCTTTATATGGATCAGATAAATAACCCATGTCCGTATATCGAACTAATTCGGGTTTGGACTCATATGAGTAAAGCAAACCCAAATCAATAGTTCTTTGAAGATAGTGCAATATATGCTTGATTCCATTCTAATGTCTCCATATAGGTATGGTACTGTATCTTGATAATATATTAACAGAAAAGGCAATATTGGGTCTTGTATTATTAGCAAAATACATTAGTGCACCAATTATACAAAGATATGATAATTTAGGACCAAGAATTTCTTCACAATATTCCCAAAGCCGTAAAAGATCCTTATTAACATCGAGTGATCGAATAATCATGGAGTTACTCAATGGATGTGCTTTGTCCATATTAAATCATTTAAACATCTTTTCTGTATAACCTGATTGATGAACAAAAATTCCCTTGTGGCATTCGGACTACTGGTCCAAAAATTTCATGTTTTTCAAGAGAATTGAATTCTCTTTGGATTGCATCTTTCCATCTTTGTCAATCATCTATAGTTTGACACTTTTGAATAGATTGTGGTTCATGATCCATATTTTCATTCATAATATTCATGCCACATTATATGCAAATATATGGTCCACAACTATTTCATCTCGATTCCATCTTTTTGTGGTACTAATATAGTTTATTTGAATTTCTTCATTTTCAACAACTTCAGGAGCTTGTATTTCTTCAAAAAGTGTATTATATTAGTACATTCTTCTTCAACAGGATCATCTTTATTAGTGGTCCATTTATCCTTAATAGAATCATTTGTATTATTAACACCTTTTGTTTTTCAAGGATTTTTATCCTTGGAACTAATAGGTCTCCCACGCTTCAGGCATGTTTGAAAACTATTATTAAGTTGTTTTTCAGGAATCTCAAATACGAATTGGTGCATTTACTGCTTGTATATACTACTTTGTTACTCGTTTTGGATCAGCTAGTGCATCTGGCGACTGATTTGCTAAATTTTGAATATGGATTATCTTTTGAACTTCTTGTTCACAAAGTTTTGACTTAGGATCCATATGAGAAAGTGATGGAACTTTTCTTGTAATTTTCTTTTCCACATTTACAACATTATTTTTAATTTTCTCCCCCTAATTTTAGAAATGTGGTTTAATCAACATGACAATCTGCAAATCGTGCAGCAAACATGTCTTTTGTTAATGGCTCAAGATATTTAATTATTGAAGAAGATTCATATCGAACATTAATTCCTAATCTCTTTTGAAAACCCATTTTAGTATGTTGTGGTGGAGCAATAGGAACATATACTACACAGCAAAAAATTCTTAAATGAGAAAAATTAGGCTCATGAAAAAAAGCTAATTTTAATGGGGAATACTAATGATAGCTTATTGGTCTAATACATATAAGTGATGATGCATGCAAAATAGCAAATCTCCATATGGGGTTAGGAAGATTTAGTTCGCATATGTAATGGTCTAGCAATTAATTGCAAGTGTTTAATAAGTGATTCTGCTAGACCATTTTGTGCATGAACATATGCTACAAGGTATTCGACTTTTATCCCAATTGACATACAATAATCATTAAAAGTTTGGGATGTAAATTTTCTAGTATTATCAAGACGGATTATCTTAATTTGATAATCAGGAAATTCTGCTTGTAATCTAATGGTTTGAGTAAGTAATCTCACAAATGCCATATTACGGGATGATAATAAACATACATGTGACCATCTAGTAGAAGCATCAATCAAAACCATCAATTATCTAAATGGTCCACATGATGGATGAATTGATCCACATATATCACCTTGAGTGCATTCTAAAAATGGTGGTGATTCAACTCCAACCTTAGCCTTTGATGACCTTATAATTAATTTCCCTTGGGAACAAGCAACACAAAAAAATTCATTATTGTGAAGAAACTTCTAGTTCTTTAATGGTTGCCCATGTGGATTTTCTACAATTTTTCTCATCATTATTAATTCAGGATGACTTAACCGATTGTACCAAATTTTATAAGTATTTGAAAGTTTACAGTAAAATTTGCTTCAATCACATTTACAAATGTATAATACAAACCAGATGGAAGAGCATTAAAATTTTCAAGTACCTATTTCTTTTGTAAATTTATTTTTGTAATGTAAAAATATTCATGATTATCTTTACTTCAAGTCTCAATTTGATATCCATTTTTGCGAATATCTTTAAAACTTAATAAATTTCTATGAGACTTTGGGAACAATAATTCATTATCTATAATAAATTTTATTTCCCTTGGTAAAATTGTACTAGTTCTTCAGAGCCTTCAATTATTTTTGTGTTATTAGCTATTGTAGTAACAATTGCTTCATCCATTCTTAAAGCAAAAAATATTTTGCATGTTTCAGAATGTTGTGTGTGGTGGTACTGTCCATGATACATATATTTACTTTATATATCTTGAAGTCCCTTGAAACCAAGGAAGAATTTATGTTCTTTATTTAAATGAAAAAACCTAATCATATTATTATTAATTTAAAATACAAAATTACAAAATATGGAATAAAAGATATAAAATAACAAAATAACATTAATTGTTATTAACGGTCTCCTTTCCAATGGTACTAGGTGTGATAAAATCTATCATATCCAAATGGGTAATATCAATGGGATCATCATTATTAAAGACATAATCTGTTTCCATACCAATATCTTTATTAGTAGTTCTTGATAAAGCTCAACTAAATGATGTTTCACGTGATAGGTACTTGACCAGTGACTAATCATACCGCAATGGTAGCATATATATTTATTATTCTCTTAATGCTGACCGTTTTTCTTTTTGTTAATTTTTCCAATTGGATTTTTCCACTTCGGGTGGAAATTATTATTATTATTATTGTTATGGTTACCATGACGACGTCCACAACCATTGCCATACCCACAGTTTTTTAAATTTTCATTATTATACGATGTTGCATTCACTTCAAGGAATGCGGTCGATCCAGTTGGACGTGCTTCGTGGTTTTCCAATAACAACTCATTATTTTGTTTAACCATAAGAAGGCAAGAAATTAATTCGGAGTATTTCTCAAAACCTTTTTCTCTATAGTGCTGTTGTAGGAGCAAATTAGATGCATGAAATGTAAAGAAAGTTTTTTCCGTTATTTCTTTATCAGTTACTTTCTCTCCACATAACATTAATTTAGACGTAATTTTAAAAAGAACATAATTATATTCTCTCACAGATTTATAATCTTGTAGTTGCAGGTGCATCCATTCATCACGAGCTCTAGGTAAAATGACTATTTTTTGGTAGCAATACTATGAGCGGAAGACCTTTTTAGTGATACGGACGCGACAAAGCGAATCGGGGAAAAGGGGAAATGTTTTATTGGTGTGGAAAACGAGTTTTGTTTATTTTGCAGAAAACCTTTTCCCAGTTTTAAACTTAAAGACCTCGAAACTTAAATTCCAAGATCAGTGACAGAGTCGCCACTCGGATCAGCTCATCCGGAAAATTCCGGTACAGCTCCTTACCGAGGGCAGACTACTGTACCTAATCTAGAGATTTAGGGTTCGGGCAAGTGACTTACTTAACCTCAAGCTTGCTTTCACTTTACAGTTCATATTACCATATTTAATTTGCTTTATTATCTTTCTCTAACCCCAATTGTGTTTTTATTTATTTAACCAATGCTCAAGCGAATAACAGGAATAAATTGCAAGAAAAATAAACCATACATTCAAGTTATACAAAAATAATAGAGGCCGCTTATACAACCAAATCGAATAAAAATAAAAACTCTCGACCTCATTTTATAAACACCTAGAATACACGAATATCTAAAAATTACAGCAACCTAGAATACACAAAATAATCTATTAATTATAGTAAAAATAACAAAATTAAAAATAAATGTTGCAAGACAAGTCAGTTAGCACAATTGTATATTACAAACACAGATAAGACTCACAGCAGGACAGAATTGAGATTTTAGAAACGGAGGCATGCATTTAAGGGGTAACCGGGTCGACTCGACTGGTCGAACCGGTTAGACCTAAAAAAGGGTTTTGAAACGCCCTGTAAATTTTTGTGCTAGAAAACAATTTTTAGAAAGCAATTTGGCCTGGTTTCATGCAAATTTCCACATTTAGCGGGCCTGTTATCCTGGAACTCAGGGTTTCGTTCGTATGGGTTTTCCTAATTCTGACATCCATCTAGGGTCCAAAACGCAGTAAACACATCAGAAACAGTTGGAATTCGAAGATAGCATTGCGCGAAGATGTTCATACGGGTTGTTCCGTAATTCTGCCTTATTCTGGAAACTACAGCTGTACTGCTGTAACTACAGTCGTGCGGCTGTAACTAGAGCCGTACGACTCTAAGTTACAGCCGTGCAGCTGTGGCTTCCAGAACCCGAAAAAAGGTTTTCTCATTGTGAGCGGAAGACGATTTTCGCGGAACACGTGGTGAAGCGGGAACCGGGGATTTTCTTTTTGAGATGTGATGATGTGGTTTGAAAACGAGTCTTTAATCTTTCTTAAGAAAATCTTTCATTTTATTGAAAAAACCCTTTTGTAGAAAACTTAATTGTAAGTGTGAATTTTGGAAAAAATAGGTTTTTAGAAAATCCCAATTTGAACTTAAAGATCTCAAAACCTAAATTTCAAAATTAGAAGCAGAGTCGCCACTCGGATCAGCTCATCCGGGAAATTCCGGCACAGCTCCCTACCAAGTGTAGACGCGGTACTTAATTCAGAGATTCAGGGTTCGAGCAACAAATCTACTAATCCTCACTCATTTTCAATTATTATTTCATAATGTAATGTTGCATTCACTTAATTCTACTCATTTTATCTCCTTTTTTATTATTAACCAATGCTCATACAAATGACATAAATATAAAACCAAAATAAAGTGCAGGAAAGTAAAAGTACGGGAAAAGTAAATAGAGGCCAAATTATACAACCCATAAAAAGAAAACTCTCATCCTCACCATTACAACCGCCTATGATACATGATGATCTAAAAAATTACAATCGCCTAGATACACGATTTAATATATGAAATACATTCAAAAATAAAAATAAAGAAAAATAAAAGCTGAACCCAAATACGGTTAGCACAAGTAAATAAATCACACCAAGGACTCATATAGGACAGAATAGGGGTATTTTAAGAAACGGGATCATGCATAGGGGGTAACAGGGTCGACCAGATCGGTCGGCCCGGTTATACCTAGAAAACGTTTTTTTGAAACGCCCTGTAGGTTTTATGGATGAAAAACCAATTTTGAAAACCATTTGGCTCATTTACATGTATTTTCCAACTTTAGTGGGCCGGATATCCCGGGACCCGGGGGTCCCGTTCGTGGGTAGGCCTTAGTTAAACATCCATCTAGGGTCCAAAAAGAATATAAACCCACCAAAATTCAGTTTTGAATAGGAAAAAGATGCAAAATCACAAGTTTGGGGCACAAAAGGGCAAAACTGTAATTCTGTCTTAACTACAGCTGCGCGATTGTAGGTTATAGCCGCGCGGCTATAATGTTCCAGAATGTGTTTCGGCCTTCTTTTCTCGTTTTTGAAAATCGTTTTGCAAATTTCACGATTTCGGGTAATCTGGGATTTCTGGAAACACACTAACTTGAATCAAACGGATCCGAAACGGATTGAAATAAGTCCAAAAATCCCTAAAAACCCGAAATTACCAAACTTGAAATCGCATCCATCAATTAAAATAAGAAAGCCGGGAATCTATGTATACACGGATGTAATTGGACCGATAATAAACATGAAAAACACATTTAATTTGGAAACGGAAGCGTTATCGGTCGATTCGAGGCGTTTGGAGCTTCTGCCCCTATAGGTTACAGCCGTGCGGCTGTAATTTGGAGATTACAGCCACGCCCCTGTAGGTTATAGCCGCGCCACTATAGGTTACAGCCGCGCGGCTGTAATCATCAGGTGGGGCGGCTGTAACCGGAATCGCTTCCAAAATCATAAAAAACTCAAAAACACGAAAAAATAGCACCCAGAATGAATTAAAAAGGACTTTTAAGGCCTCTCCGAATATACCTTGTATGTGTTCCAATGTTTTAGACCACCAGGGATGGATTCGGATGCCGAGAAACGCCTTGCAATCACGAACAACCCAAAAGTGTGTGCGACCTCCGAAGCCCGAGCGGAACCCCGAATGAGATTGAATGTGAGATTGTGGTCTAGGAATGCCCCTAGAAAACTAATCCCTCTAAAGTTATGATGATTTAAACGGATTTTTATTAAGGTTTCTTTGATTATTTTGGATTAAAACACTCAATTTTAATCTTTTTTACTCCGAAACCCTAAGTGTGGATGTCTTTTCTCTCAATTTCTTAATTGTCTAATTTTTATCTGCTGTTCCTAACCCTAAAATCCGGTCATAATCAATTTATATCTCCTATTTAGGTTAAAAATCTGGATTAAATGCTGATTTGGACAAAAAAAGAAATCTGATGATTACAGCCGCGAGGTTGTAATGTACTACAGTCGTGCCACTGTAGTACAGCTGCGCGGCTGTAGGCACTACAGGGGCATGGCTGTAGTGACCAGATTAGCCTATTTTGCTTATTTTTCATTCTTTTCTTTAGTTTTCTTAAATACTCACTCGAATTCGTTCGGGATTCCGTGCCAAGACTTTGTCACACACATTCGGGTCACCCAAGACATTTCTGACGTCATCCCAGTCATTCCATATCTGCTTCATGTTTATCTGTGAAAAAGGTAATACTGGCTTTCATCACCGAGGTCGGGAAAAAACCCATGCTCACAGGTTGCCCCTCGCGTGACCAAAGTCGACTTGAACGGGTGCTTGTGCCCGATTCGAGTTTGGTCCTATGATAAGGAGCATGGTGAGAAGGAGAAGAGGACATGCCTGGTAGCTCCTCCCGTGTCTACCAACTTTGATGTTTGTAGGGACTTGTCTCGGTTGTTTTGCGAAACAGCGGTCTTGCCCAGGTTGATTTGATTCTTCAGGGACTTACTTTGACTCTGTTATAAAGCATAGGACTTTGCCCGAATTGATTTATTGTTCTCTAGGGACGTGCTTCGACTCCATCATGAAGCAGAGGACTTTGCCCAGGTTGTAATGGTTTTCTAGGGTCGTGCTTCGACTCCATTGTGAAACAGAGGACTTTGCCCAGATTGTATTGGTTTTCTAGGGTCGTGCTTCGACTCCATTACGAAGCAGAGGACTTTTCCTTGATTGGGTTGATGCTCCAGGGACGTGCTTCGACTCCATTGCGAAGCAGAGGACTTTGCCCCGGATTGGGTTGATGCTCTAGGGACATGCTTCGACTCCATTGCGAAGCATAGGACTTTGCCCGGATTAGATTTTCCTTGTGAATTGATTATTCATGAAGGTGAAGGGTATTTTGGTAATTTTGTAGCTTGAAAAGTTGGTGTCCTTTAGAGGAAGGGTATTTTGGTCATTTCACCTCTAGTGGAGCCTATGTCACTAGGGGAGGAAATATTTTGATGGTTGGGTTTCCCGTGAAGCCTGTGTCACTAAAGGGAAGGTGTTTTAGCCATTTGGTGGTTTGGTTACTAACAAAGGGGGATTTTGGTCATTTCACTTCTAGTGGGGCTTGTGTCACTGAAGGAAAGGATAATAGTGTTTCCCGTGAAGCTTGTGTGGCTGGGGAAAGATGCTTTGGTGATTTGAGAAACCTGATTATCACTTTTGATGTTTTAAAGTTGTTTCAAGTGCATATTCATTCCTTGATCGATAATTTTGGAAACAAAAATTTTTGCTCCTTCGATCAAGAATGAATATGGACTGAATATCTTGCCCTTTGATGCCATTGAAATCGGCTGTCTTTGGCGGAGCAATACCATTGAAACCAGCTCTTTGTGGTAGAGCAATACCATTGAAGTTAGCTCTCTGTGGCAGAGTAATACCATTGAAGTCGGCTCTCTGTGGTGGAGCGATACCGTTGAAATCGGCCCTCTGTGGTGGAGCAATTCCATTGAAATTGGATCGGGGGTACGTATTTATTCCTTGATCGATAATTTTGGAAATAAAAATTTTTGCCCCTTTGATCAAGAGTAAATACGGCTTGATTGTTTTGCCCTTGGATACCTGTAAAAGATAAGGAATACCCTTCTCGGGATTATATTAGCGTAAAGATGAATTCTGAAATTGAGAAAATTCTCTTACTTGAGATTTGAGGATGCCCCAGTGTCAGGTTATTTTTGCTTCCGGAGTACCCATGGCTCGAGACAGCCTGATGATGACAGCATGTACCTGTACTTGAGTACACATTGATGCATGTATGTATGTGTGTGTGCATGTTTTGAGTGTATGTGTATGTGCATGTCCTGGATGCATATACGTATGATTATGGTGCTCTTTATGATTTGCTTGGTGCAGACGGTGATTAGGATTGAGTGCCGAGAGTCTGCTCGCTCGAGAGTGAAGGTTGACCAGTTGTGTCGACGGGTCACCGAGTTAAAGATCATGAGTCAGAACTTTATAGATCGGGTGGATGACTTGGAGGCCCAGGTGGGTCTGCCTCTGATGGGATATTTCTAATGTGACAACTAAGACTTGGACCGGAGATATCCAGCTGCTTGGATTTACCCACGTGACTTTTCTACTCTGTTGCTCGGCTGTGCGGCTAATATGGTTAGTTCTTGAGGGTCCTTCTATCTTTGTGTACCACCGAGTGTAGAGTGTTTACATCATAACGGCCTCGACATGTGTAGCATCAGTGGATGCATCCTGGTTGCTTGGCTCACGAGATATGGACATGAGGTGTTGACTTTGAGGTGCCCCGATCTTTAGAGGATTAGGGTTACCTGAGCTTGTTTCTATTGTATGACTTTCTTCTTCTTCTTTTTTTATTTTTTTTAATTTTATGTCTTAACTTTTACATAGGCCGCCTTTTTGGGTTTTCGGCTTATCGGACTGTCTTTACTTTTGCCTGAATTGCCCCTTCGGGTTTTCAATTTAGCAGACTTTATTTTGTGTCCTAATTTTTGCATAGACTGCCCTTTTGGGTTTTCAATCTATTGGACTGTCCCAATTTTTGCATGAACCGCCTTTTCGGTTTTCGATCCATCAGAGTTTTTTTTTTTTTGGCAGTGAGATGCATGTAAATAGAAAATGTGCACATCCATACAAATTCAATTTCAAGCAGACTTGGGACATTTAACCTGAACAGGAAATAGCATTCATTCATTCACTCATTTATAATGTTTTAGCACAATGCACATCAAAGATGAAATGAAGCTAAGGACAGAATCAATAATGGTATCTGTCTCGACTAGACCCATGCCTGCCACCAACTGGTCTTTGCAGATTCTAGCTGATAGTCATCGCCTCTCTGTCCTAACTTTTGCATGGACCGTCTTTTCGGTTTTCGATCCACAAGACTGTCCTGATTTTTGCATGGATCGCCTTTTCAGTTTGCAACCCATCGGACCCTCTTCTTTTTTTTGAACACGTAATAGCGCTTGGGCTTGTCTGGGTTGATGGGCTTGTCTCCCTTGGTGGAATCGCTTCCATCCTGTAGGCTAAGGAGTATGACATTTCTTCAGTGTGCACTCTGATGCTAGTTCTGTGTCCTTGCAAAGCAAATGGTAATATGTCGACCCAAACTCTGTAAGTAACTACCACTTTTGACGGAATCCCTTTGATGGATTTATTGGCAACTTCTATCTCCCCGTTGGTTTGTGAGAGATATGGAGATTGTCTATGATGTCTAACCCTTTATTTTGGAGCACTGCGTTATTGCCCCTAGGAATTGTACTCCATCATCAGTCATGACATAATAGCACTTTTTTTTCTCTTTTTTTTTGGAAGTGACATTCATATATAATTCTGGTTCTACCCACTTTGCGACCATAGATTGATGTCCATTCGACGCCAGTGGCCTTACTTTGCTGACACTGTCAATTCCCCATGTTGTGACAACCCTCCTTTTTCTAGTTTGAGTCTATAGAGCTCCTGCTTGGCTGATTTCATCTTCGAATCCTTTGGAACTTGGTATTTAGTAATTTCTCCGTCAATCTCCGTGTGACGTCGTTCAGTCAGGCAAAGATTTCCATGTTCTTTTGTGGTATGTTGCAATTTTCTTTCCTCTCATCAGGTGTGAGGTCTTTCGAGACAAATATCATTTTCAAGTCTTTATCTGTCCTAAGATTCATTTCATGCATTGATGTATCATGTATCCTAAAGACATTAAATGAATGTTTGTATGCATGCAGAGTTCCATTCGAAAGAATATCACACAAGTGATTGAAACCAAATTCTATTGAATTAAACATTGAGAGGTTGAATTGGTCACAGAATAAATGATAAAGATAACAAAAGTAAAACAAACCAAAAAATCAAAATGACTATCATCCTCTACATGTGGAGGGTCTTCTTTTATTACAGCCTCATGGTGCTCAATAGCTTGTGCATCTGAATCACCCGAGGTTGGGCAAGGGATTATTCTGAATGCTAGGTTTCAAAGCCGGCTTGATGAGCCTTCCATCAGCAACCAACTGCTTGATAGCCTTAATCAACTGGGTGCATTCGTTTTTACGGTGACCCATCATCACATGGTAAAAGCAGAAATTGTCTTTATCTGCCTCAGCCGGAGGTGAAAATGGCCTCAAACCCTGCAACAACCTAGCTTTTCTACACTTAGCATAGATCAGGCTTACTGACTCAGCCCATGGACTAGTGACCCTTTGAGAAGTCTATCTTCCCAGGTTCACAATGGCCACATCCTCCCATTGCACTTCGATCGGGGCTACATTCTGAGTCGACTTAGCACTGGACCCCACTGGAGTAGCCTTAGAGCTATTGCCTTTGTACCCTTGAGAGTACCCCTGATTGCTTCTGTAGGAGCCTGAACTCTGTCTGCCCCTCTGCTCCTCTTCCTCGTATCGCTTGATATGTTTGGCAAACTCCACCACCTCATTGAAGGAGCGGAATCTGTTCAGCTTCATCTTATCCTTGTATTAGGGGAGACTACCATCTACCAGCTTCACAATGAGCGACTCCAACTTCAGTGCCCCATCCACCAAAACTTGCACATCCATCCACCATTTGTAGTAAGTCGGGAATGACTCATTTGGCTTTGGCGGATTCTTTCCAGGTCTTCAAGGGTAGTCTTTACTTGGGTATTGTAAGCCTACTGCTTTATAAAAGCTTCAGATAGGTCTTCCTAAGTAGAACGGGTGTAGAGAGGCATCTTCATATACCACTTCGTTGTAGCACCCCTCAGTGTAGTCGGAAACAAATTTAAGATGACCTTTCCCAATCCCCATGCT
This sequence comes from Euphorbia tirucalli, assembly GCA_039660915.1. Lineage (NCBI taxonomy): Eukaryota > Viridiplantae > Streptophyta > Magnoliopsida > Malpighiales > Euphorbiaceae > Euphorbia > Euphorbia tirucalli. The sequence goes on along the minus strand of CM077637.1, from coordinate 24,519,855 downwards.
AGTCATCAACCTCACATAACTGTCCAAATGGGCTTTCAGTGGGCCCTCTCTGGTGTACGAAGGCAAGTAAGGCATCTGAAAACCAGCTAGGAGTGGTTCACCTCCATCAGCCATCAAAGTAGTCGGGTCGACATACTTAACAGGGTTATAGTGGACAATCTCCTTCAGCTTAGGTAGCATGGCTTCAATGTTAGAAAATTTTTGATTGAGGCGCTTCTTTAGCATCGTCTCAATTGAGGCTTCCCTCGCCTTCTCAAAGGCCTCATCCTTTTCGGACTAACGGTCGGGTTCTCTGTGGTTAACCACTCCACCACTTCCTCCAGGAAGGCTTCCTGCGGCACCATTAGTAATTTGGACAAACTGTTGTGCCTCACTTCCAACCGAAGTCTGAGCCGGTGGAATAGTTTGAATGGGGATGGTGCTTATTACAGCTTGCACTTGTTCCCTAAAAGTAGCGTTGAACTCGTTTGAGGTTAGGAAGCTCCTTATAAAAGCAGCCGTTTTAAAAGGCAAGTTTCTATTGTTTCCGTCGGCCATCTCTACTGTATCAGCTTCTCCTAACAAAATCTGACTGTCAACTAGTAGAGTAGGCAATTGAGTTTCACCCGATCTGAGTCTGTCCCTGAACTGATCCCCTCCACGGTGACCAACTCTGATTGAACTGATTGGTTTGGCACTGACTCGACACGAACTAACCGCTTTGAGTTTCGTCTCCAAACTGCACATTCAACACAAGGTTAGAGTCACAGATGAATGTCATGGACCTAGACTCGACACCCTAAATGACATGTATGGCATGTTCATGTTCATGATCGGATGATGCTTTATGGGTGCGGATGATGATGAAAATGACTTTTGTATTTTCTTTCTTTTTGTTTTGGATGTTCTAGGTATACCCCATGCCATGCAAAAGAAAATGTTACGTGTGGGCCGACACACAGACAGAAATTCGGTGCCTTCGGGGCACCTAGCGGATGTCGTGAAATGGTCACGTCTGTACCGACACACAGACAGTGGTTCGACGCTTTGTAGGTGTGAACACGGAATTTTCCGGGTCTCAAAAGAAAAAAAAAAAGAAGAGACCATTGACCCACGACTGTATTTACAGTCGTGGGGTGTTGGTTACAATCGTACGACTGTAACATAAGTATAGTCATACGACTGTAGGATCGGGGGCAGGTTGCAGAACCCATATCCCCTGAATTAAAAAATTGGGAAAATCTTGGGCATTTAATGCCTCAAGATTTTCCGGAAAAGGGAGAGATAAAAGGCAGAAAATAGAAAGAGAGGGACTTTTGGAGAATCTGAAAATTTAGAGCAAATTAGAGAGAGAAAAGGGAAGAAAAAGAGGGAAGAGAGAAAAGAAAAAAGCTTGCTTTCTTCTACCTTTTTTCTTCTTAATTTCTTGATGTTAACATTTAAAATGGATTAGAAACCCTAGGTTAACATTAACACAAGAAATCTAATCATCTCTGGACAAAAACAAACCCAAATCCGTAGCTTTTTGGAGAATTTTTGGACTCTATTTGCAACCTTGACATTTCAAAGAAAAGGAGCAAATTCACGTTGATTGGTGCGTAGCCAGGGGTCATTCCAGCTGTGGATCGGCGCCAAGGAGGTAAACACACTTCAACTTAACTCATTTTACAGCTTTCTGGGTGATTTCGTTGTCTTTTGTGCATTTTTGGCTAGTTCTTACCATTCTATTTCTGGAAAAGCAAGAACAGTCGTACGACTGTTCTTATAAAAAAAACAGGGGCACGACTGTAATTACAGTGGTGCCATATCCATTATAGTCGTACCACTGTTTTTATTTTCCCAGTTTTGAGTTACTCATTTTAAGTCTTTTTTTAGCGAGTTCTGCCTCAGGTAAGGGCTACAGTCGTACGACTATAACTATAGTCGCAAGACTGTAGTTCTCGATCAGAAACAGAAATCCCTAAAATCCAAAAAATTCATAAAAAAAACCCTAAAAATTTCATAAAAAACAGAAAATTTCATAAAAATCAGAAAAATCTTGAAAAATAAAAAATCATCAAAAATGAATTTTGGAGTGTGCATTCACGACCCTAGATTTGTTTTTTGGTGTTTTTGCATTTAGAACAAAACCACGACGGAGACCCGTTTCTCCCGAAAACCGACCCACCTCACATGTGATAAATTAAAATAAACCGGAAAAATATTTTCAAAAATGATTTTCTCACAAAACCAAAAATACAGGGACGTTTCAAAATGAATTTCCAGGTCTAACTGTGCCGGCCGACCGGGCCAACTCGGTTACCCCCAACTGCATGACCCCGAATCATTAATTTCCCAATTCTGTCTATTTGAGTCCAATTTGTGGCATGCCGTAAAATTGTGCTAACCTTTGTTTTGCAGCTTTTATTTATTCCCTTTTTATTTTTATTTTTATTTGTATTTTAATAGAATTAATCGTGTATTTAGGCGGTTATAATTTTTTTTTAGATTCTCGTGTATCCTAGGCGATTGTATAAGTGAGGCGAGGGTTTTTATTTTTCCATTCAATTGGGTTGTAAACCTTTTAAATATTTACTTCTTTACTGTTTATGTTTGTATTATTATGTATGCGCGCTGCGTGTATTATTCAATAAAAATCAATTTTTAGCAATTTAAAGTGTCGTAACTAGAACATTGGCTAATAACATTTAAATTAGACACGAAATAAGGGACTTGTCCAAACCTAGATCTCTGAAAAGTGTAGCGGTTCTCACTTTGGTTCAGCTACACTGTAATTTCCCGGTCGAGTTGAGCCGGGTGGCAACTCCTATACTTTTTATCGAGATTTAGGTCTCGATTCTTTTAAGAAACAATTAATTTTCCAAAAAAACGAATTTCCAATCCAAAAACCCCACGCGAGGGAGGGCCTCGCCCGAAATCGAGGCGCCCCTTCTGAAAGGGAGTCCCGTGTCCCGTCGAAAACGCGTCGTCCGCTCACAGTGGCGACTCCGTTGGGGATTTCTCAAAAGTTTTTCAAAAAACATAAAAGAATTTGACAAGCCCTGAAAAGTGTCTAATTTAAATTAAGCGGATGATTCATATATGGCACTTTATGCATTTTTGTTAGACATTTGTTGCATTAGGTTAGGTATCCATCATTTAGCCCGGTGAATCGTTGAAGTGTCGCCTAAGTTCCTGTTAGTCTTGGGGGCACGGATATGAAACACCACCCATAGCCTCATACGAACCCCTTCGTTCGGACCCTCGAGTGGGGAGAAGTGAGGAGTATATTTTGCTATAAGAGCCTTGATGTTATCCCGACTTTGGACCGAACTCATTTAAGCAACCTTAGTTGGATTCCCTTAGGATACCAAAAGAAATCGTGTGAATAAAATAAATTGCGCTTTCATCATCCCCGGTTGGTGATCGAAGAGAACCCCTCCTAGGACTCGGTTAGAATTTTATCGACTTGACCACGATTGGAGGAATAAGGTTGGAGGAATTCGATTCGTGTGCTAATTGCTATGTGTTTCTCGTTTCTTCATAACATACCATCATCCGCACTTTTCACGAACATAACATACCATATAAAAAGCATTTGTGTGACACTAACTCACATCTTTTGTACAGCCATATTCATTATCTTTCGTGTGTAAATACATTAATCACCCGCGTGATATTTACACTAACCACATTTTTTGCAGCCATGCATCTTTCCATTGTGTGAAAAAACATTAATTCACATACATCATTCGAGTGTCATAAACATTCATATACATATATAGAACATTCACGTGGGCCTTGAACAACCTTATAAGGGTCACACACATTACACCGCCTACCAAGTAGGAAACTATTTAGGTGCTCTACGAGTGCCGAAAAAATTCATCTCATTTCATTAAATCATTTAGGTGCTCCACGAGTGCCGACAAAAGTTATCTCATTTCATTAAATCATTTAGGTGCTCCATGAGCACCGACAAAATTCATTTCATTCCATTAAAACCATTTAGGTGCTCCACTAGCGTCGAAAAATTCATTTCATTCATCAAATCATTTAGGTGCTCCACGAGCGCCGAAAAATTCATTTCATTCATTAAATCATTTAGGTGCTCCACAAGCGCCGAGAAATTACATTTCATGCATTAAATCGTTTAGGTGCTCCATGAGTGCCAGAAAATTACATCTCATGCATTAAATCATTTAGGTGCTCCCCGAGCACCGAAATCCCGGTCATGTGCCACGCGCATGTTCATCCCATTTCGCATCGTGAAAACCCAAGGCGCTCCCCGAGTGCCGAAACTTAGCCTAAGTGTCATTCTAACCACATTTTTGTGAAGCCATTTTCAAGACATCAACATATGCGTGGCGTTTCTTCTAACCACATTTTCATGCCACGACATTCTATTTGTGTGTCATGCAGATTTATATCCTGTATATTGTTATCTTTGCAAAGCATACACGGCATCATCATGTGTGTCATGCATCCTAACCACGTTTTTATGCAGCTACTTGCATCTTTGTGTGACACAAGCATTCATGTCTTTTCATATCATTTAAATTAAGGACATTCTGAGGATACCCTTCACAGTCATTTCATTTCATAACATATCGGGAGTCCTAAAACTACCTGTGTTCTGCCCGTGTACCGGAGTACACTCGGCTATTTCACTAGACCATTTCATTCAATAGGAGACCACAATGGTCTTAGGTCAATTTTCATGTAGTAGGTCACACGATATCATTGTATGTCTTCACATCAGTCATCAATGGCGTCATGGGGATGCCGAAGTTCTGTTGGTGCGTCGCAATCCACTTCGGATTGTTACATGACATTGACATTATTGTGTCATTTGAGGTGCTCCACGAGTACCAGATTATTACGCGTCTAGGGGCATTTCATAACATTACTGAATCATGAAAGGCGTTCCATGAACGCCGAACTTCCATCCGTGTCTCTGCTTACACGTGACTTGTCTATAAACACCATCTCATGTCATATGCCCCAAAAGCATCAGAACTATGTCCATAGGCCGGCCCCTGCGTGACCATTTCACTTCATCTCATAGACCTACAAGGTGTCAAAACCCTATCCGTGTGTTGGTACACACGCAATCATTTCACGATATTCACTAGGTGCTCCAAAAACACCGAACCCCTGTTTGTGTGGCGGTCCACACGTGGTCTTTTCGCATGGCATCGGGTGTTCTTGGAATGTCAAAAAAAAATCCTCATCATCATCTCCCTCATGACATCATATATGCAACTCATCATTCACACACATACATACACCATCATGCATTCATGCCTATATCAGCTGTAATTTGGTGTTCTTCACGAGTATATGCCCACCGATACTAATAAGTGTTCTTATCAGAAGGAAAAAGGAAAAGATTTCAAGAATGGCAAATCCCATGAACTTCAGCTCCATAACGGATATTGTGGAAGATCATTTCGCCTCATTACGATTCCAGAAGGTAGTCAGGAAGGAAGCGGCAGCAATGCTGAGAGAAGTGCTGGGAGACGACCTTGACAAGGTAGAAGGGCTGACAGCGAAGTGCACTGAATTGGAAGCACGAGTGGCAGAACTCGAAGGGAAAATGAGAAATGCGACATTCTCAGACTCCAACTCTGATGCCAGCAAAAAACAGAAGGCCTAGTTTACTGACATTCGCCCTCAACACCTTGGAATGCCCTCTCTCCAAGTTTCAGGTTTCCCAAGGCCGACTGGTGAAATAGAACTGAAAAGGCCCTTTAAGATGAACGTTGGCACCGACTCCATTCCACGGCATACCAAAAACTCACTCGCCGTGGGCAGCGGAAAAGGCATTTCTCCATGGCTAACTCATTAGGCAAGCTGTTCCTCAGATGTAGAGGGGAAGGTCTCCTCCAGAGCGTCAGGCCATTCGTAGAGTCGATAAAGGCACAGAAGAACGATTTCTGCAGCTATCATGTAGTGCTGGGCCATCGGACCAGTGAATGTTTCGCTCTAAGGAAGGAGATCCAGAAACTGGTCGACGATGGAATATTGGAAATCTCGACCCTCTCTGATAGACAACCAGGGGCAATCGGGAAGCCCACCATGGGAACTTCTCATGTCTCCCAAGAAGAGGAGTACGATGAAGAAATTCAGAGTCTGCTTTGATAAGAGTGGGCCGAGGATGCTGAAGCTGAAATGGTGACCAATCGGAAAATAACCGGATTCTGTGAGATCAATACCTCTCGGAGCTTCCCTTTCAACAAGGAACTCATTTTGTTTATGGGATGTATTGAATTCATCATGAATGCAATGAAATTTATCTTCATCTTACTTATGTGATGATTACTTGTCCTTGGCATTATGCATGCATTTGATCATCTAACATGACATATCCAACACACATAGTATCAAAATGCATGACATCATTTCGAGTATTGTGGGGAACCTAAAAGTGAACCTGGTTCTGAATAAATTCTCTCTTGAAAGGTGAGCTTGTGAGATAAATAAAATGATACGATGATACCACTTCCGCCGAGGCATCTGCTGAGTCAATTCAATAATCTTTGAAAGACACTACCAATTCTGCCCCAGAGCTTCAAACCAAAATCAAACCAGAAAGCCATTCTTAAGGCAAAATCAAACCAGAAAGCCCTTCTTAAGGTGAAATCAAACCAGAAAGCCCTTCTTAAGGCAAAATCAAACCAGAAAGCCCTTCTCAAGGTAAAATAAAACTAGAAAGCCCTCTTTAAGGCAAAACCAGATCAAAAGTCCTTCTTAAGGCACCCGAACCAAGAAAGCCTTCCTTGAAGCCAAACCGAATCAAAAACCCTCCCTGGGGCAATAAAAAAAAAAAACCTTGGCCTCATACCCTAGAAGATACCCTATACCTAAATCCCGAAAACAAAAACCCAAACTTATCCAAAACACTAACCACCAAGAAATTCAAATGACCTTCACCATCCATCTTATTGTAAAACTTTGAATCACTCTTTTGTTATAGTGCTTGTATAATCGCGTTTGCATGACATTCCCGCGTATATGACATCACGTATGCATTATTCATTCAAAAAGGCATATTAAGCATACATGACACGCATGAATTTGAATGCAGTAGGAAAACCAAAAGGTAGCTGTGGTTTCGATTCAGTTCCTTCAAAAAAAAAAGGGATCAGTGCAGACGGAAGAATTTCTCTCCCATATGGTAGTTACAATTAACATGGGAATGACTCACCATTTCAGTCTCCATCACCCCTGGATCTTTCGCATCCTTTCTGTGCAAAGTTTGAACTTTGTCATTCTCAAACAACCTGTGAGCGGACGACCTTTTTTGGAACGCGCGGTGAAGCGGGAACCGGGGATTTTCTTTTTGGGTGTTGATGTTTTGGTTTTGAAAACGGGTTTTAATCTTTCTTAGAAAACCCTTTCATTTTATTGGAAAAGTCTTTTTGTAGAAAACTTAATTTCAAGCATGAATTTTAGAAAACAAGCTTTTTAGAAAATCCCATTTTAACTTAAAGATCTCGAAACACGAATTTCGAGATTAGATACAGAGTCGCCATCCGGATCAGCTCATCCGGGAAATTCCGGTACAGCTCCCTACCAAGTGTAGACACAGTACCTCATCCAGAGATTCGAGGTTCGGGCAACATATCTACTAATTCTCACTAATTTTTAATTATTATTTCGTAATTTGATATTTTACTCACTTAAATCTACCCATTTTATCTTCCTTTAATCATTAACCAATGCTCATGCAAATGACATAAATATATAAAAATAAAATAAAGTGCGGAAAAATAAAAGTGCGGAAAAGTAAATCAGAGGCCAAATTATACAACCCAAGAAAAAGAAAACTCTCATCCTCACCTTTTGCAATCGCTTATTATACACGATGATCTAAGAAATTACAATCGCCTAGATACACGATTTAATCTATAAAATACATTCAAAAATAAAAATAAAGCAAAAATAAAAGCTGCATCCAAATATGATTAGCACAGATAAATAAATCACAACAAGGACTCATATAGGACAGAATAGGGGTATTTTAGGAAACGGGATCATGCAAAGGGGGTGACCGAGTCGACCCGACCGGTCGGCCCGGTTAGACCTGGAAAACGGTTTTTCAAACGCCATGTAGGTTTTATGGAAGAAAAATCAGTTTTAAAAGCGGTTTGGCTCATTCACATGAACTTTTCCAACTTTAGCAGGTCGGATGTCCCGGGACCCGGGGGTCCCGTTCATGTGTGGGCCTAAATTGAACATCCATCTAGGGTCTAAAAATATGCAAACACACCAAAATTCATTTTTGGGTGAGAAAAGGATGCAAAATTACAAGTTTGGGGCCCAAAAGGGCAAAATTGTAATTCTGCCCATATTACAGCCGCGCCCCTATAGGCTACAGCCGCGCCGCTTTAGCTTACAGCCGGGTGGCTGTAATGCTCCAGAATCGATTCTAGCATACTTTTCGCGTTTTCAAAGATCGTTTTGCAAAGTTTGACGATTTTGGGCGATCTGGGATTTCTGGAAAAATATTAAAACCAACAGAAAAGACCCGCAATGGACCAAATCGAATCGGGAAATCCCTAATTGCCCAAAATCACCAAATTTCATCACATCCACCCATAAAAAAATGAAGAACATGGAATCGAAGTACGCAAGGATGTGATTGGAATGATAACAGATATGAAAGACACATTTAATTGAAGAGTGGGAGTGTTATCGATCGATTTGGGCCGATGGAGCTTCGGCCCCTGTAGGTTACAGCCGCGCCCCTATAGGTCACAGCCGCGTGGCTATAGGTTACAGCCAGGTGGCTGTGTTCATATGGGGCGGCTGTAATCACAAAAAACTAAATAAAAAATAAAAAGATCCAATACAAAGCATTACAGCCGCGCCCCTATAGGTCACAGCCGCGCGGCTGTAGGTTACAGCCGGGTGGCTATGATCATATGGGGCGGCTGTAATCAGAAAACTCCCACAGAAGAGAAAAAAATGGAAAAGAACTACAGTCGCGCCCCTTTAGGTCACAGCCGCGCGGCTGTAGATTACAGCTGAGCGGCTGTGATCATGGGTGGGGCGGCTGTAGCCGAAAAAAACCAAAAATGGTAAAAAACTCAAAACATGCAATCAAATCACAACCAAGATGAACAGAATAGATTTCTAAGGCCTTTCAGAAAATTACCTTGTATGTGTTCCAGCGCTTGGACCACAAAAAAAAAAGATTTGGATGCCAGAAACGTCCCACAGTCACAAACAACCCGAGCAAAGTGCATTTTCCAAACCTCGAATGGAACCACGAGGAAGATTCGAGGATTGATTGTCGAGTGTTCTCTCTTTTCTATCCTTTTTTTTTGTCTAACTTTTCTTTTTCTTTTTTTGTTATTCTGTTAAGAACCCTAAAAAAAACTATGTGATGATTTTTTTTATTTTTTCTTTCTCTCCAAATTCCTCTCTTTTTTCTTCTCTTTTTTTGTTTCTGTTTTTCTGCCTCTTCTGGTGCCCTAATTCCGGATTAGGATCCTTAAATATCTCCCATTTTGGTATTAAATCGGAATTAATTGCTGATTTCGTCAAAAAAAGAAAACTGACGCTTACAGCCGGGTGGTTGTAGGTCACAGCCGCGCCTCTGTAGACTACAGCCGCATGGCTGTAGATGCCAAAATTCCTATTTTGCCTAAAAACCGAATTAAATGCTGATTCTGCCCGAAAAAGGAAATAAAGAGATTACAGCCGTGTGGCTGTAGGCTACAGCCGCGCGGCTGTAGATGCCAAAATTCCTATTTTGCCTAAAAACCGAATTAAATGCTGATTCTACCGGAAAAAGGAAATAAGGAGATTACAGCCGTGCGGCTGTAGCTTATAGCCAAGCGGCTGTAATGCCCAGAAAATTACATTTTCACTTATTTTTGGTTTGCTCTTTGGTTTTCTTAAATGTTCACTCGAATTCTTTAGGGTTCCATACTAGGACTTGTCACACACCTCCGGGCTATCCGGGACATTTCTGACATCATCCTGGTCGGTCCGAATCCGCTTCACGTTTATCCGTGAAAGACAAGGTAACAGCAGCTTTCATCACCGAGGTCGGGAAAAAACACGTGCTCACACAACCTGTGAAAGATTCGGACTCCTATATATCAGCAAACCCAAAATACCCCCCATCTCGATCTTCATCCATATCTTCAACACCCGTTACCCTCCATTCAAGCCCAAAGAGCTGTCTGCTTACGATTCCCTCTATTTGCCTATGGATTCCCCGGATCGGAAGAAATGTTGATTATGCATCCATGAATTTCACCACCAGCGCTGGGGCAACCAGGTTTTACAAACCCTTCGACAATTTTGAACGGGAGGACTTGCAAAGCCTGCTGTGCTAATATCCAAAGGAAAGTTGCACCTACCAACCATTTCAAGAACTCAGTTTTCGGCCACAACGGAAGTGACTACTTACCGGTGGTTCTTTCATCATCTACGGTCGTACTGTGAAAGATTGAAGGCTGTGTCCACCCTTGAGAATTGTACGCGAGTTGGAATTTGAGATGAATTGGAAACATGTCTTAGAGGACCCAGTGGGTAATCAATTGATACAGTTCAGTGCTCAGTTGTACACTCTGACATCAGTGCTCAGTTGTACACTCTGACACGTGTCAAAAAAAAACCTCCAATATGGAAAACCGAACGGACATATTGGTAATTTGAAGGAGCATAAATCAAAGCTAGGGCCACACTTCTGATTTTCCTAATGTATCCGCATTCATTATGTCATGGATGTTTTATAATCAATTTTGATGTTCAATACGCATTCGTCATGTCATTGCATGTCAATATCCATATACGGGTGACAGCCACAGCGAACCGTGTCTGATTCAGTGTTTTATACCCCAAATGCAAAACTCTAATACTAAGGGCAGGTAAAAGCCAAACCGCTGGATGTCATCAGCAGCAACGTCCTCACAACTTTTGATGAACATTGTCAAGGTGTGCTTTTCAATCCCAAAACGGATCAATACCAGTTCGGTTCGAACGCTCGTGCAGAACTCTTGGGCCATTCAAAAAAAAATCACAAAGAGAAAATTTCTGACACGGAAAGCTGAGAAGATGTGTTGGTAACAAGAAGAGGGTGATGTCTAAAGTCGGAGTCACTGTTAATTTCCCTATTATACTCATTATGATGTCATGTTAATGATATTATACATGTTTGATATTCTGCTTAGATGTTCATATCGCATACATCGTGCCATTACACATAAACATCCATCAGTAAGTTGTTGCATCCAAATCTCAAATAAAAGTGAAGTTCATTTTGTGTTCAACAATCCAAAACAAAAAGAAAAAGAAAAAGAAAAAAAGAAAAAGTAATACAGAGAACTGTATCTAGCTCTCATCTTTTCCCTCTCCGTCCTCCTCCTCCTCCTCGGACTGAGTCTGATGCGTAGCCCAATAGGAGTCGAAGTCCTCCCGTGTTCGGGTCAGCTCAGCCTATAGCCTGGCTGCTTCAACTCTCATCCTATCCGCCTCCTGGGGCGAAGCCAAGGCCCGAGCCTCAAAGACAGCAGCCTGCCTGACCTGGTCCTAAAGCATCTGGACTCGAGACTGCAATTAATAACATAAATTAACATGCATACATACATACATACACATTCATGCATTGCATAAATCATCAGATAATGCAGAAAATGCAGAATACTTACCGCCCTGATGGCGTTTTCCTGAATGTGGAAGGTCTCCAAGCCAAATTGCCGATATGCCATGTCCTCCACCTGAGCCCGAGGAACCTAGAACGTACCAGATCATACCAGAAAGTCAAAAAAAAAAAACGTACGTGGGTGGTGTCGACTGGAACAAACGTGAGTGGCTGCTCACGGTGAACCGGCCACGTCCTATAGGACTGGCCGCCGTCCAAACCCATCATGCTAAAGCCACTCCTGAGTTCGGTCATCAGATGACCCTCCACTACGCCAACAGCCTAAGAAGCCGATGCTGCAGCGCTGCTAACATAGATGGGATGACTCCTATCATGAACAGGAGGATGCCCACCAATCGTGGCGGTCTCAGTACCTTCTCCAGCCGGGCCGCTCAGCTGAGCAGAACTGGATCCCCTGCATCTCTTAACGTATAAAAAGAAGAATATTATAAAAAAAAAGAAGATAAAGTAAATACCTGATGAGCAGGAGGAGCAACCGGTGCATCACCCGCGACGGGCAGTAGACACTGGCGGATGAATGCCAAATAATCACCGTCCACTGTATCGGCACGGTACCCATCCCCAAAAATGTCGGGATCCACAGCAGGATCGGTGAAATGGGGCCAGAATAACGAGAGCGGAAGCGGCGGAGGTACAAGCCTACCAGCGGGGCCGTCCACATGGTCGGATAGGCGGAGGCGGTCGCCCAGGTACCACTCCTAGGACATCTGGCACTCCAAGACAAACCGGCGGTTGTCAAACCGCACAGATGTCTGCACAAGGGGTGTAACAGCGCCTTGACCGTGCCACGGATGGTGGCGGATCTGCAAGAATACAACAAAAGAAATTCAGCACATGTAAGTAAAAGTTAATTACATTTTTCTACTAATAAATTTTGTTTGCTTACCCTATGCCAGGAAGCATCCAGTAAACCCTGCCGGACCTCCAGCAAATCACGGCCGATACCCTGCCACCCGTACATCCAGCAACGCAGGACGGTTGGCTGGGCGTCATCCTGGATGTCCCTCAGCTCCGGCGGCTCCAAAATACGATGCTCGAAGGCCGAAATCTGTAATCAATGAAAGAGTTAAAAAAAATGAAGGAAGAGATAATACCAGAAGGCCAAACCAGAAGCTGAAGATCTCCTGTTGCTCCCCCCGGGCACACAAATCGAACCCATAGTACAGCTACCCTAACGCAGCTCGGGCCCAATCCAAAGAAGGAAAGGCGGCCAAGTCCACCAAAGTCGGCAGCAGAGTCATCTTGCAAGTGCTCAACCCGGTAGGAAACAGCGTGCAGGACAATAACATGAGCACATAAGCCCGAGTATACCTCTCCATATCCTCCTCGGACAAGTCTGGGCGAGCAGCCCAATAAGCCTCCACCCGTGAGCATAAGATCTTCCCCTTCTCAGGGGTGCAGCCAATCAATCTCCCAATGTAGTCGTCCACTAGCTGCTGACGGGCAAGATAGCAATTAAACATGATCGGGGTCCTACCGAACCCGAATGCAGTGATCGCGGCGAAGTCCGAGGGAGTGACGGTGAACTCCCCGATGGGTAGATGGAACGTGTGGGTGGTACATACATATCTCTCACAAAGCCGTCAGTACGGCATGGGTGGTATGCGGTGTACTCATGGGCAGCGACACGATAAAGGTCTCTAGACCCAAGATCCTGAACCGAGTCCTCACAGACTCGGGAAGGCGGTCCCACCAGACCCGCGGCAAGGAAAGATTTTTGCTGCCGGAAATCCTATTCGCCTGCATTTTTGGGAAGTACAATAAACATATATTCAATGTTTGCATAGTATCAAATTAAAAGGGGGCATTAAAAAAAAACCTGGCTTTTATGCTACACTCGTACGACTGTAGCACGCTTCACACGAGCGTGGCTACAGTCGCACGACTGTAAGCCCATAGTCGTACGACTGTTCATAATATGCATGAACGGTTGCACGACTGTTCATGTCACTTGTGGACAAATTTTGATTTTCATGCAATTTGCGCAATTTCTAACTTATTTTTCCTCGTTTATTGTTCCTATTAGCTACAGCGGACTCCTAGCATGCATTCTACTCAATCAATCAACCCAGTTTAGCTACAAGCCACACACGTGCACACTATCTTTGATTCCGTGTTCTTTATCGTGTACCTAAATCTGTGCAAAGAATCGGACTTTAGCTACACGAGGGACTTTAGCTACACGGAATTTTCCAGGTCTCAAAAAAAAAAAAAGAAGAGACCGTTGACCCACGACTGTATTTACAGTCGTGGGGTGTTGGTTACAATCGTACGACTGTAACATAAGCACAGTCATACGACTGTAGGATCGGGGGTAGGTTGCAGAACCCATACCCCCTGAATTAAAAAATTAGGAAAATCTTGGGCATTTAATGCCTCAAGATTTTCCAGAAAAGGGAGAGATAAAAAGGCAGAAAAACAGAAAGAGAGGGACTTTTGGAGAATCTGAAAATTTAGAGCAAATTAGAGAGAGAAAAGGGAAGAAAAAGAGGGAAGAGAGAAAAGAAAAAAGCTTGCTTTCTTCTACCTTTTTTCTTCTTGATTTCTTGATGTTAACATTTAAAATGGATTAGAAACCCTAGGTTAACATTAACACAAGAAATCTAAATCATCTCTGGACAAAAACAAACCCAAATCCGTTGCTTTTTGGAGAATTTTTGGACTCTATTTGCAACCTTGAAATTTCAAAGAAAAGGAGCAAATTCACGTGGATTGGTGCGTAGCCAGGGGTCATTCCAGCTGTGGATCGGCGCCAAGGAGGTAAACACACTTCAACTTAACTCATTTTACAGCTTTCTGGGTGATTTGGTTGTCTTTTGTGCATTTTTGGCCAGTTCTTACCATTCTGTTTCTGGAAAAGTAAGAACAGTCGTACGACTGTTCTTGTCAAAAAGAATAGGGGTACTACTGTAATTACAGTCGTGCCATATCCATGATAGTCCTACCACTGTTTTTATTTTCCCAGTTTTGAGTTTCTCATTTTAAGTCTTTTTTTAGCGATTTCTGCCTCAGGTAAGGGATACAGTCGCACGATTGTAGTATACAATCGTACGATTCTAACTACAGTCGCACGACTGTAGTTCTCGGCCAGAAACAGAAATCCCTAAAATCCAAAAAATTCATAAAAAAAACCCTAAAAATTTCATAAAAATCAGAAAATTTCACAAAAATCGGAAAAATCTCGAAAAATAAAAAATCATCAAAAATGAATTTTGGAGTGTGCATTCACGACCCTAGATTTGTTTTTCGGTGTTTTTGCGTTTAGAACAAAACCACGACGGAGACCTGTTTCTCCCAAAAACCGACCCACCTCACATGTGATAAATTAAAATAAATCGGAAAAATGTTTTCAAAAATGATTTTCTCACAAAACCAAAATTACAGGGACGTTTCAAAATGAATTTCCAGGTCTAACAGGGCCGGCCGACCGCGCCAACCCAGTTACCCCCAACTGCATGACCCCGAATCATTAATTTCCCAATTCTGTCTATTTGAGTCCAATTTGTGGCGTCCCGTAAAATTGTGCTAACCTTTGTTTTGCAGCTTTATTTATTCCCTTTTTATTTTTATTTGTATTTAATAGAATTAATCGTGTATTTAGGCGGTTGTAATTTTTTTTTTTAGATTCTCGTGTATCCTAGGCGATTATATAAGTGAGACCAGGGTTTTTATTTTTCCATTCAATTGGGTTATAAACCTTTTAAATATTTACTTCTTTACTGTTTATGTTTGTATTATTATGTATGCGCGCTACGTGCATTATTCAATAAAAATCAATTTTTAGCAATTTAAAGTGTCGTAACTAGAACATTGGCTAATAACATTTAAATTAGACACGAAATAAGGGACTTGTCCGAACCTAGATCTCTCAAAAGTGTAGCGGTTCTCACTTTGGTTCAGCTACACTATAATTTCCTGGTCGAGCTGAGCCGGGTGGCGACTCCTATACTTTTTATCGAGATTTAGGTCTCGATTCTTTTAAGAAACAATTAATTTTCCAAAAAAATGAATTTCCAATCCAAAAACCCCACGCGAGGGAAGGCCCCACCCGAAATCGAGGCGCCCCTTCTGAAAGGGAGTCCCGCGTCCCGTCGAAAACGCATCATCCGCTCACAGTGGCGACTCTACTGGGGATTTCTCAAAAGTTTTTCAAAAAACTAAAAAGAATTTGACTAGCCCTAAAAAGTGTCTAATTTAAATTAAGCGGATAATTCTTATATGGCACTTTATGCATTTTTGTTAGACATTTGTTGCATTAGGTTAGGTATCCATCATTTAGCCCGGTGAATCATTGAAGTGTCGCCTAAGTTCCTCTTGGTCTTGGGGACACGGATACGAAACACCACCCATAGCCTCGTACGAACCCCTTCGTTCGGGCCCTTGAGTGGGGAGAAGTGAGGAGTATATTTTGTTATAGGAGCCTTGATGTTATCCCGACTTTGGACCGAACTCATTTAAGCAACCCTAGTTGGATTCCCTTAGGATACCAAAAGAAATCATGTGAATAAAATAAATTGTGCCTTCATCATCCCCGGTTGGTGATCGAAGAGAACCCCTCCTAGGACTCGGTTAGAATTTTATCAACTTGACCACGATTAGAGGAATAAGGTTGGAGGAATTCGATTCGTGTGCTAATTGCTACGTGTTTCCCGTTTCTTCATGACATACCATCATCCACACTTTTCACGAACATAACATACCATATAAAGAACATTTGTGTGACACTAACTCACATCTTTTGTACAGCCATATTCATTATCTTTCGTGTGTAAATACATTAATCACCCGCGTGACATTTACACTAACCACATTTTTTGCAGCCATGCATCTTTCCATTGTGTGAAAAAGCATTAATTCACATACATCATTCGAGTTTCATAAACATTCATATACATACATAAAACATTCACGTGGGCCTTGAACAATCCTATAAGGGTCACACACATTACACCGCCTACCAAGTAGGAAACTATTTAGGTGCTCCACGAGTGCCGACAAAATTCATCTCATTTGATTAAATCATTTACGTGCTCCACGAGTGCCGACAAAAGTTATCTCATTTCATTAACTCATTTAGGTGCTCCATGAGCCCCGACAAAATTCATTTCATTCCATTAAAATCATTTAGGTGCTCTACAAGCGCCGAAAAATTCATTTCATTCATCAAATCATTTAAGTGCTCCACGAGCGCCGAAAAATTCATTTCATTCATTAAATCATTTAGGTGCTCCAAGAGCGCCGAGAAATTACATTTCATGTATTAAATCATTTAGGTGCTCCACGAGCATCGGAAAATTACATCTCATGCATCAAATCATTTAGGTGCTCCTCAAGCGCCGAAATCTCGGTCATGTGCCACGCGCATGTTCATCTCATTTCACATCGTGAAAACCCAAGGCACTCCCCGAGCACCGAAACTTGGCCTACGTGTCATTCTAACCACATTTTCGTGCAGCCATTTTCAAGACATCAACATATGCATGGCGTTTATTCTAACCACATTTTCATGCAGCCACAACATTCTATTTGTGTGCCATGCACATTTATATCCTGTGTATTGTTATCTTTGCAAAGCATACATGACATCATCATGTGTGTCATGCATCCTAACGACGTTTTTATGCAGCCACTTGCATCTTTGTGTGACACAAGCATTCATGTCTTTTCATATCATTTAAATTAAGGACATTCTGAGGATACCCTTCACGGTCATTTCATTTCATAACATATCGGGAGTCCTTAAACTACCCGTGTACCAGAGTACACTCGGCCATTTTCACTAGACCATTTCATTTAATAGGAGGCCACAATGGTCTTAGGTCTATTTTCGTGTAGTAGGTCACACGATATCATTGTATGTCTTCACGTCATTCATCAACGGCGTCGTGGGGATGCCGAAGTTCTGTTGGTGCGTCGCAATCCACTTCAGATTGTTACATGACATTGACATTATTGTGTCATTTGAGGTGCTCCACGAGTACCAGATTATTACACGTCTAGGGGCATTTCATAACATTACTGAATCATGAAAGGCGTTCCATGAACGTCGAACTTCCGTCCGTGTCTCTGCTTACACGTGACTTGTCTATAAACACCATCTCATGTCATATGCCCCAAAAGCATCAGAACTATGTCCGTAGGCCGACCCCTGCGTGACCATTTCACTTCATCTCATAGACCTACAAGGCGTCGAAACCCTATCCATGTGTTGGTACACACGTGATCATTTCACGATATTCACTAGGTGCTCCAAAAACACTGAACTCTTGTTTGTGTGGCGGTCCACACGTGGTCTTTTCGCATGGCATCGGGTGTTCTTGGAATGTCAAAAAAAAAAAATCCTCATCATCATCTCCCTCATGACATCATATATACAACTCATCATTCACACACATACATACACCATCATGCATTCATGCCTATATCAGCTGTAATTTGGTGTTCTTCACGAGTATATGCCCACCGATACTAATAAGTGTTCTTATCAAAAGGAAAAAGGAAAAGATTTCAAGAATGGAAAGTCCCATGAACTTCAGCTCCATAACGGATATCGTGGAAGATCATATCGCCTCATCACGATTCCGAAAGGCAGTCAGGAAGGAAGCTGCAGCAATGCTGAGAGAAGTGCTGGGAGACGACCTTGACAAGGTAGAAAGGCTGACAGCGAAGTGCACTGAATTGGAAGCACGAGTGGCAGACTCCAACTCTGATGCCAGTGAAAAACAGAAGGCCCAGTTTACTGACATTCTCCCTCGATACCTTGGAATGCCCTCTCTCCAAGATTCAGGTTTCCCAGGGCCGACTGGTATGTCCATTCCACGACATACCAAAAACTCACTTGTCGTGGGCAGCAGAAAAGGCATTTCTCCATGGGCTGACTCATTAGGCAAGCTGTTCCTCAGATGTAGAGGGGAGGGTCTCCTGCAGAGCGTCAGGCCATTCGTAGAGCCGACAAAGGCACAGAAGAACAATTTCTGTAGCTATCATGTAGTGCTGGGCCATCGGATCAATGAATGTTTTGCTCTAAGGAAGGAGATCCAGAAACTAGTCGATGATGGAATATTGGAAATCTCGACCCTCTTTGATAGACAACCAGGGGCAATCAGGGAGCCCACCGTGGCAACTTCTCACGTCTCCCGAGAAGAGGAGTATGATGAAGAAATTCAGAGTCTGCTTTGATAAGAGTGGGCCGAGGATGCTGAAGCTGAAATGGTGACCAATCGGAAAATAACCGGATTCTGTGAGATCAATACCTCTCAGAGCTTCCCTTTCTACAAGGAACTCATTTTGTTTATGGGATGTATTGAATTCATCATGAATGCAATGAAATTTATCTTCGTCTTACTTATGTGATGATTACTTGTCCTTGGCATTATCATGCATTTGATCATCTAACATGACATATCCAACACACATAATATCAAAATGCATGACATCATTCCGAGTATTGTGGGGAACCTAAAAGTGAACCTGGTTCTGAATAAATTCTCTCTTGAAAGGTGAGCTTGTGAGATAAATAAAATGATACGATGATACCACTTCCGCCGAGGCATCTGCTGAGTCAATTCAACAATCTTTGAAAGACACTACCAATTCTGCCCCAGAGCTTCAAACCAAAATCAAACCAGAAAGCCCTTCTTAAGGCAAAATCAAAGCAGAAACCCTTCTTAAGGCAAAATCAAACCAGAAAGCCCTTCTTAAGGTAAAATCAAACCAGAAAGCCCTTCTTAAGGCAAAATCAAACCAGAAAGAGGCAAAACCAGATCAAAAGTCCTTAAGGCACCCGAATCAAGAAAGCCTTCCTTGAAGCAAAACCGAATCAAAAACCCTCCCTGGGGCAATAAAAAAAAAAAAACCTTGGCCTCATACCCCAGAAGATACCCTATACCTAAATCCCGAAAACAAAAACCTAAACTTATCCAAAACACTAACCACCAAGAAATTCAAATGACCTTCACCATCCATCTTATTGTAAAACTTTGAATCACTCTTTGGTTATAGTGTCTCGTTTGCATGACATTCCCGTGCATATGACATCACGCATGCATTGTTCATTCAAAAAGGCATATTAAGCATACATGATACGCATGAATTTGAATGCAGCAGGAAAACCAAAAGGTAGCTGTGGTTTTGATTCAGTTCCTTCAAAAAAAAAAAAAAAAGGATCAGTGCAGACGGAAGAATTTCTCTCCCATATGTCAGCTACAATTAACATGGGAATGACTCACCATTTCAGTCTCTATCGCCCCTGGATCTTTTGCATCCTTTCTGTGCAAAGTTTGAACTTTGTCATTCTCAAACAACCTGTGAAAGATTCGGACTCTTATATATCAGCAAACCCAAAATACCCCCCATCTCGATCTTCATCCACATCTTCAACACCCGTTACCATCCATTCAAGCCTAAAGAGCAGTCTGCTTACGATTCCCTCTATTTGCCTATGGATTCCCGGATCGGAAGAAATGTTGATTATGCATCCATGAATTTCACCACCAGCGTTGGGGCAACCAGGTTTTACAAACCCTTCAACAATTATGAACGGGGAGGACTTGCAAAGCTTGCTGCGCTAATATCCAAAGGAAAGTTGCGCCTACCAACCATTTTAAGAACTCAGTCTTCGGCCACAACGGAAGTGACTACTTACCAGTGGTTCTTTCATCATCTACGGTCGTACTGTGAAAGATTGAAGGCTGTGTCCACCCTTGAGAACTGTACGCGAGTTGGAATTTGAGATGAATTGGAAACATGTCTTGGAAGACCCAGTGGGTAATCAATTGATGCAGTTCAGTGCTCAGTTGTACACTCTGACACGTGTCAAAAAAAAAAAACCTCCAATATGGAAAACCGAAAGGACATATTGGTAATTTGAAGGAGCATAAATCAAAGCTAGAGCCACACTTCGGATTTTCCTAATGTATCTGCATTTATTATGTCATAGATGTTTTATATTCAATTTTGATGTTCAATACGCATTCGTCATGTCATTGCATGTCAATATCCACATACGGGTGACAGCACACAGCAAACCGTGTCTGATTCAGCGTTTTATACCCCAAATGCAAACCTATAATACTAGGGGCAGGTAAAAGCCAAACCGCTGCATGTCATCAGCAGCAACGTCCTCACAACTTCTGATGAACATTGTCAAGGTGTGCTTTTCAATCTCAAAACGGATCAATACCAGTTCGGTTGGAACGCTCGCGCAGAACTCTTGGGCCATTCAAAAAAAAAATCACAAAGAGAATATTTCTGACACGGTAGCCGAGAGGACGTGTTGCTAATAAGAAAAGGGTGATGTCTAAAGTCGGAGTCACTGTTAATTTCCCTATTATACTCATTATGATGTCATCTTAATGATATTATACATGTTTGATATTCTGCTTAGATGTTCATATCGCATACATCGTGCCATTACACATAAACATCCATCAGTAAGATGTTGCATCCAAATCTCATAATAAAGTTGAAGTTCATTTTGTGTTCAACAATCCAAAACAAAAAGAAAAAAAAAAGAAAAAAAGAAAAAGTAATACGGAGAACTGTATCTAGCTCTCATCCTGTCCCTCTCCGTCCTCCTCCTCCTCCTCGGACTCACTCTGATGCGTAGCCCGATAGGAGTCGAAGTCTTCCCGCGTCCGGGTCAGCTCAGCCTACAACCTGGCTACTTCAGCTCTCATCCTATCCGCCTGCTGGGCCGAAGCCAAGGCTAGAGCCTCAAAGACAACAGCCTGCCTGACCTGGTCCTAAAGCATATGGACTTGAGACTGCAATCAATAACATAAATTAACATGCATACATACATACATACATACACATTCATGCATTGCATAAATCATCAGATAATGCAGAAAATGCAGAATACTTACCACCCAGATGGCGTTTTCCTGAATAAGGAAGGTCTCCAAGCCAAATTGCCGATATGCCATGTCCTCTACCTGAGCCCAAGGAACCTAGAACGTACCAGATCATACCAGAAAGTCAAAAAAAAAAAAACATACGTGGGTGGTGTCCACTGGAACAAACGTGAGTGACTACTCACGGTGAACCGGCCACGTCCTATAGGATGGCCACCGTCCAGACCCATCATGCCAAAGCAGCTCCTAAGTTCGGTCATCAGATGACCCTCCACTATGCCAATAGCCTGAGAAGTTGATACTGCAGCGCTGCCAGCATAGACGGGATGACTCCTATCATGAACCGGAGGATGCCCACCAATCGTGGCGGTCTTAGTACCTTCTCCAGCTGGGCCGCTCAGCTGAGCAGAACTGGATCCCCTGCGTCTCTTAACCTACAAAAAGAAGAATATTAAAAAAAAAGAAGATAAAGTAAATACCTGACGAGCAAGAGGAGCAGCCGGTGCATCACCGGCGATGGGCAGTAAATACCTGACGAGCAGGAGGAGCAGCCGGTGCATCACCCGCGACGGGCAGTAGACACTAGCGGATGAACGCCAAATAATTGCCGTCCACCGTATCGGCGCGGTACCCATCCACGAAAATGTCGGGATCCACAGCAGGATAGGCGAAATGGGGCCAGAATAATATGAGCGGAAGCGGCAGAGGTACAAGCCGACCAACGGGGCCGTCCACATGGTCAGATAGGCGGAGTCGCTCGCCCAGGTACCACTTCTAGGACATCGGGCACTCCAAGACAAACTGGCGGTCGTCAAACCACACAGATGTCTGCACGAGGGGTGTAACGGCGCCCTGATCGTGCCACGGATGGTGGCGGATCTGCAAGAATACAACAAAAGAAATTCAGCACATGTAAGTAAAAGTTAATTACATTTTTCTACTAATAAATTTTGTTTGCTTACCCTATGACAGGAAGCATCCAGTAAACCTTGCCGGACCTCCAGTAAATCATGGCCGATACCTTACCACCCCTGCGTCTAGCAACGCAGGACGGTCGGCTGGGCGTCATCCTGGACGTCCCTCAGATCCGGCAGCTCCAAAATACGATGCTCGAAGGCCCAAATCTGTAATCAACGAAAGAGTAAAAAAAAACGAAGGAAGAGATAATACCAGAAGGCCAAACCAGAAGCCGAGGATCTCTTGCTGTTCCCCCCGGGCACACAAATCGAACCCGTAGTATAGCTACCCTAACGCAGCTCGGGCCCAATCCAAAGAAGGAAAGGCGACCAAGTCCACCAAAGTCGGCAGCAGCATCATATTGCAAGTGCTCTGCCCGATAGGAAACAATGTGCAGGACAATGAGACGAGCACATAAGCTCGAGTATACCTCTCCACGTCCTCCTCGGACAAGTCTGGGCGAGCATCCCAATAAGCCTCCACCCGTGAGCATAAGATCTTCCCCTTCTCAGGGGTGCAGCCAATCAATCTCCCAATGTAGTCGTCCACTAGCTGCTGACGGGTAAGATAGCAATTAAACATTATCGGGGTCCCACCAAACCCGAATGCAGTGATCGCGGTGAAGTCCGAGGGAGTGATGGTAAACTCCCCAATGGGCAGATGGAACGTGTGGGTCGTACATACCCATCTCTCGCACAAAGCCGTCGGCACGGCATGGGTGGTATGCGGCATACTCGTGGGCAGCGACAAGATAAAGGTCTCTAGACCTAAGATCCTGACCCTAGTCCACACAGACTTGGGAAGGCAGTCCCACTAGTCCCGCGGCAAGGAAAGATTTTCGTTGCCAAAAATCATATTCGCCTGTATTTTTGGGAAGTACAATAAACATATATTCAATTTTTGCATAGTATCAAATTAAAAGGGGGCATTAAAAAAAACCTGGCTCTTATGCTACAGTCGTACGACTGTAGCATGCTTCACACGAGCGTGGATACAGTCGCACGACTGTAAGCCCACAGTCGTACGACTGTTCAAAATATGCATGAATAGTTGCACGATTGTTCATATCACCTGCGGACAGATTTTGATTTTCATGCAATTTGCGTAATTTCTAACTTATTTTTCCTAGTTTCTTGTTCCTATTACCTACAGGGGACTCCTAGCATGCATTTTACTCAATCAATCAACCCAGAAAGCGGTAAAACACGCCAAATCAGATTCAAATATTTAAAGGGAAAAATTTCAAAAAATGCAGAATCAGAGATCAAATTCGGGTACCAACCTGTGTGGTAGATAGATGGGAGCCCATCTCTAGCAAAATCGGGATCTCCATCCCGAGTCTAATCCCGAAATGCTCCATATACCGCGGATGGCCATAACTGTTTGAAACACTGACGAAAGGGATATCATCCGCGTCATTCAGCCTCTGAATCAGGTTACTTGATAGCTTCTTCACTTTCTTGCCCAATTTCTTCAACATTTTTGCGAGATTTTGAGGTTAGAAATCGGTTTTGAGATAGGAAGAAACTGATGTTTGTGAAAAATGAAGAGTGGGAGAGGAAAGGGGCGGAAACCGCCCCTTAAATCCTTTCTACCCGCGAAGTACAGTTGTACGACTGTACTTCGTCTACAGTCGTACGACTGTATTCAAAATTTGAATACACTGGCATGATTGTATAGG
This sequence comes from Euphorbia tirucalli, assembly GCA_039660915.1. NCBI lineage: Eukaryota > Viridiplantae > Streptophyta > Magnoliopsida > Malpighiales > Euphorbiaceae > Euphorbia > Euphorbia tirucalli. The sequence goes on along the minus strand of CM077637.1, from coordinate 24,495,722 downwards.
AAAAAATGTGGGATTTTTCTTTGTTTTATTTTATTTATTCTCCAAACCCTATTTTATCACCAAATGCTTAATTATTCCCCACGGGGAAGATATTTCAAGTAGTTTTGCAGGGGCAACCCGTCAGCGATTAATTTTTTCCAGTGATGGTCCGCCTCATCCAAGGGGGATAAAACCCGAGAAAACCGCAAAAAATTCACTTTAGGTACAATTCCACAAAAATTCATTTTTGACACATCCTGTATGCCAAGTTATGCCATTCTGTCACACAACGTAGACACTACACCAATTTCAGTCCCCAGCGACTATAAAACGGAACTAGTATTTCTGTGCCAGTTCGTTGAGTGCGCCAAGTCGCACACGGCTGTCACACCCTACACCAATTTCAGTCCCCCGCAACTATAAAACGGAGCCAGAATTTCCATGCTAGTTCATTGAGTGCACCAAGTCGCACACGACTGTCACACCCTTCACCAATCTCAGTCCACCACGACTATAAAAAGGAACCAGAAATTCCGTGTCAGTCCGTTGAGTGCGCCAAGTCGCACACGACTGTCACACCCTTCACCAATTTTAGTCCCCCGCGACTATAAAAGGGAACCAGAATTTCCGTGTCAGTTCATTGAGTGCGCCAAGTCGCAAACGATTGTCACACCCTTCAGCCAATTTCAGTCCCCCGCAACTATAAAACGGAGCCAGAATTTCCGTGTCAGTTCGTTGAGTGCGCCAAGTCGTACACGACTGTCACACCCTTCACCCAATCTCAGTCCCCCCGTGACTATAAAACGGAACCAGGATTTCCATGTCAGTTCGTTGAGTGCGCCAAGTCACACACGGCTCTCACTTGCTTCACAATCTCAGTCCTACATGACTATAAAAGGTTACCAGAAACGCGTCTTCTCGTATTTATTCTTGATCGAAGGGGCAAAAATTTTTGTTTCAAAATTATCGATCAAGGAATAAATATGTCCACCAATTGCACACAACAAACACCATGGCTCTGTATGGTAGGTCATACGCGGCTATCTATTCTTAGGAGATCGCTTATCTACCCAAAAGCCTCATGAAATTAACCCACAAGCCACACACGTGCACACTATCTTTGATTCCGTGTTCTTTATCGTGTACCTAAATCCGTGCAAAGAATCGGACTTTAGCTACACGAGGGGCAGCCTGTGAATACGGAATTTTTCGGGTCTCAAAAAAAAAAAAAGAAGAGACCGTTGACCCACGACTGTATTTACAGTCGTGGGGTGTTGGTTACAGTCGTACGACTGTAGGATCGGGGGCAGGTTGCAGAACCCATACCCCCTGAATTAAAAAATTGGGAAAATCTTGGGTATTTAATGGCTCAAGATTTTCCGGAAAAGGGAGAGATAAAAAGGCAGAAAAACAGAAAGAGAGGGACTTTTGGAGAATCTGAAAATTTAGAGCAAATTAGAGAGAGAAAAGGGAAGAAAAAGAGGGAAGAGAGAAAAGAAAAAAGCTTGCTTTCTTCTACCTTTTTTCTTCTTGATTTCTTGATGTTAACATTTAAAATGGATTAGAAACCCTAGGTTAACATTAACACAAGAAATCTAAATCATCTCTGGACAAAAACAAACCCAAATCCGTTGCTTTTTGGAGAATTTTTGGACTCTATTTGCAACCTTGACATTTCAAAGAAAAGGAGCAAATTCCCGTGGATTGGTGCGTAGCCAGGGGTCATTCTAGCTGTGGATCGGTGCCAAGGAGGTAAACACACTTCAACTTAACTCATTTTACAGCTTTCTGGGTGATTTGGTTGTCTTTTGTGCATCTTTGGCCAGTTCTTACCATTCTGTTTTTGGAAAAGTAAGAACAGTCGTACGACTATTCTTGTCAAAAAGAACAGGGGCACGACTGTAATTACAGTCGTGCCATATCCATTATAGTCGTACCACTGTTTTTATTTTCCCAGTTTTGAGTTTCTCATTTTAATTCTTTTTTTAGCGATTTCTACCTCAGGTTAGGGCTACAGTCGCACGACTGTAGTTCTCGGCTAGAAACAGAAATCCTAAAATCCAAAAAATTCATAAAAAAACCCTAAAAATTTAATAAAAATCAGAAAAATCTTGAAAAAATAAAAAATCATCAAAAATGAATTTTGGAGTGTGTATTCACGACCCTAGATTTGTTTTTCGGTGTTTTTGCATTTAGAACAAAACCACGACGGAGACCCGTCTCTCCCGAAAACCGACCCATCTCACATGTGATAAATTAAAATAAATCGGAAAAATGTTTTCAAAAATGATTTTCTCACAAAACTAAAAATACAGGGACATTTCAAAATGAATTTCCAGGTCTAACCGGGCCGGCCGACCGGGCCAACCCGGTTACCCCCAACTGCATGACCCCGAATCATTAATTTCCCAATTCTGTCTATTTGAGTCCAATTTGTGGCGTGCCGTAAAATTGTGCTAACCTTGTTTTGCAGCTTTTATTTATTCCCTTTTTATTTTTATTTTTATTTGTATTTTAATAGAATTAATTGGGTATTTAGGCGGTTGTAATTTTTTTTAGATTCTCATGTATCCTAGGCGATTGTATAAGTGAGGCGAGGGTTTTTATTTTTCCATTCAATTGGGTTGTAAACCTTTTAAATATTTACTTCTTTACTGTTTATGTTTGTATTATTCTGTATGCGCGCTGCGTACATTATTCAATAAAAATCAATTTTTAGCAATTTAAAGTGTCGTAACTAGAACATTGGCTAATAACATTTAAATTAGACACGAAATAAGGGACTTGTTCGAACCTAGATCTCTGAAAAGTGTAGCGGTTCTCACTTTGGTTTAGCTACACTGTAATTTCCCGGTCGAGCTGAGCCGGGTGGCGACTCCTATACTTTTTATCGAGATTTAGGTCTCCATTCTTTTAAGAAACAATTAATTTTCCAAAAAAACGAATTTCCAATCCAAAAACCCCACGCGAGGGAGGGCCCCGCCCGAAATCGAGGTGCCCCTTCCGAAAAGGAATCCCGCGTCCCGTCGAAAACGCGTCATCCGCTCATATTAGGTCAATGAAGTGACATGTGATAGTCATATAGGAGTCGTTCCATAGATAGAGGTTCAATGCTTTTATGGCATCTTGGATGAAGTGATGTCACAAACAAGGTGTGTGTAACTCGAGACACAGACAGCATTTAGGCATTTGTGGAACACCTTGCATGATTAAAGATGTTATGAAACGTCCTAATATTAATTCTAGTTCGGCACTCATGGAGTACCTTCAATGGGTCATCAATGTTATGAAACAATCCGATGTGGATCGTGACACACAAGCAAGACGTTATTGTTGCCATGACACCATGATGAATGGACATGACATCATGTGATGGTGTTGTATGATCTGCCACACGAACACAAGCCTAAGACCATTGTGGTCCTCTAATGGTGCAATGATGTAATGAAATGGCCAAGTGCAATCCGGTGCACAGGCGAGCATGGGTGATCTTGGGGACTCTCGATATGTCATGAAATGAAATGTCGTGAGGGGCATACTTAGAACACCCTTCATTTTAGATGGGATGAGATGATGTGAATGCCCATGTCATGCAAAATGCAAATGGTTGCACAAAAACGTGGTTAGGATGCATGACACATGAGATGATGTCATGTATACTTTATGAGATGCGAGCACACAAGATGTATATGACACACGAGTAAGATGTTATGGCTGCAAGAAAACGTGGTTAGTATAATACCACACGTATGATGATGCTTGTGGATGGCTGCATAAAGATGTGGTTAGAAAATGGCACACAGATGATGCGTATTTGATGTTGTATATGAAGGTAAAAAATGGAATCACCATAGAGCACACACAACAATATGCTCACCCTTCCAACCTTATTCCTCCATTCGATTGGTCTCGCATTCTTCTTAGGTGTTGGGTCTTTTTGGCATCAACCGAGGATACCAAAGGCGCACCCTCAATGTCCATTTTCAAATATATGTTTTGGTAACCCTAAGAGGAAGTTGCTAGGCCATTACATGAAGGTATGAGTCAAGCTAACGGTTGTACAAGTTCCCATAGCATAAATATACTCCTCACTTCTCCCCACTCAAGGGTCCAAACGAAGGAGTTCGTACGAGGCTATGAGTGATTTACCACTTCGAGTGCCTCCAATTCTAGCGGAAGAGGTAGGTCACCTTTGAAGATAAACCCGGCTTAAACAAGTGTTAGAGGGATTCAAGAAGAGAAAATGTCATGCTTATGCAAATGCGAATGGAACATCAAATTATGATTTAATAATTGACTAAAAGTGAGGATGTACTTCGATTGTTGCCTAAGTTCCTTAAGTTTTTATGAAAAACTTCTAAAAGAAACAGTTAATCCCTAGCAGATTCGCCACTGTGAGCGGACGACGATTTTCGCGGAACGCACGGTGAAGCGGGAACTGGGGATTTTCTTTTTGAGGTGTGATGATATGGTTTGAAAACGGGTCTTTAATCTTTCTTAAGAAAATCTTTCATTTTATTGGAAAAACCCTTTTGTAGAAAACTTAATTGTAAGTGTGAATTTTGGAAAAAACAAGTTTTTAGAAAATCCCAATTTGAACTTAAAGATCTCGAAACCTAAATTTCAAAATTAGATGCAGAGTCGCCACCCAGATCAGCTCATCCGGGAAATTCCGGTACAGCTCCCTACCAAGTGTAGATGCGGTACCTAATTCAGAGATTCAGGGTTCGGGCAACAAATCTACTAATCCTCACTCATTTTCAATTATTATTTCATAATGTAATGTTGCATTCACTTAATTCTACTCATTTTATCTCCTTTTTTATTATTAACCAATGCTCATGCAAATGACATAAATATAAAACCAAAATAAAGTGCAGGAAAGTAAAAGTACGGGAAAAGTAAATAGAGGCCAAATTATACAACCCATAAAAAGAAAAAGCTCTCATCCTCACCATTACAACCGCCTATGATACACGATGATCTAAAAAATTATAATCGCCTAGATACACGATTTAATCTATAAAATACATTCAAAAATAAATAAATAAATAAATAAAAGCTGCATCCAAATACGGTTAGCACAAGTAAATAAATCACACCAAGGAATCATATTGGACAGAATAGGGATATTTTAGGAACGGGATCATGCATAGGGGGTAACCGGTTGACCCAACCGGTCGGCCCGGTTAGACCTGGAAAACGGTTTTTTGAAATGCCCTGTAGGTTTTATGCATGAAAAACCAATTTTGAAAACCATTTGGCTCATTTACATGCATTTTCCAACTTTAGTGAGCCAGATATCCCGGGACCCAGGGGTCTCGTTCGTGGATGGGCCTAAGTTAAACATCCATCTAGGGTCCAAAAAGAATGTAAGCACACCAAAATTCAGTTTTGAATAAGAAAAAGATGCAAAATTACAAGTTTGGGGCACAAAAAGGCAAAACTGTAATTCTCCCTCAACTACAGCCGTGCGGCTGTAATGTTCCAGAATGTGTTCCGGCCTTCTTTTCTCGTTTTTTAAAATCGTTTTGCAAATTTAGCGATTTCGGGTAATCTGGGATTTCTGGAAACACACTAACTTCAATCAAACGGATTCGAAACGGATCGAAATAAGTCTGGAAATCCCTAAAAAATTAAAATTGCCAAACTTGAAATCACATCCATCAATTAAAATAAGAAAACCGGGAATCTAAGTATACATGGATGTAATTGGACCGATAATAAACATGAAAAACACATTTAATTTGGAAACGGAAGCGTTATCGGTCGATTCGGGGCGTTTGGAGCTTCTGCCCGTGTAGGTTACAGCCATGCGTCTGTAATCTGGAGATTACAGCCGCACCCCTGTAGGTTATCGTCACGTGGCTGTAATCATCAGGTATGGCGGCTGTAACCGAAATCGCTTCCAAAATCGCAAAAAACTCAAAAACACAAACAAATAGGATCTAGAATGAAGTAAAAAGGATTTTTAAGGCCTCTCAGGATATACCTTATCTGTGTTCCAGTGTTTTGGACCACCAAGGATGGATTCGGATGCCGGGAAACGCCTTGCAATCATGAACAACCCAAAAGTGTGTGCGATCTCCGAAGCCCGAGCGGAACCTCGAATGAGATTGAATGTGAGATTATGGTCTAAGAATGCCCCTAGAAAACTAATCTCTCTAAATATGATGATTTAAACCGATTTTTGTTAAGGTTTCTTTGATTATTTTGGATTAAAACACTCAATTTTAATATTTTTCACTCCAAAACCCTAAGTGTGGATGTCTTTTTCTCTCAATTTCTTAATTCTCTAATTTTCGTCTGTTGTTCCTAACCCTAAAATCGCGTCACAATCAATTTATATCTCCTATTTAGGTTAAAAATCTGGATTAAATGCTGATTTGGACAAAAAAGGAAATATGGTGATTACAGCCACGCGGCTATAATGTACTACAGTCGCGCGGCTGTAGGCACTAAAGGGCACGGCTATAGTGACCAGATTAGCCTATGTTGCTTATTTTTCATTCTTTTCTTTGGTTATCTTAAATACTCACTCGAATTCCTTTGGGGTTCCGTACCAAGACTTTGTCACACACATTCGGGTCACCCGAGACATTTCTGACGTCATCCCGGTCATTCCGAATCCGTTTCCCGTTTATCCGTGAAAAAGGTAATAATGGCTTTTATCACCGAGGTTGGGAAAAACCCATACTCACACTCGTTTTTTGAAAATACCGTTTTGCTCATTTTCGATATTTCCTGAGGGTTTTCTAGGGTTCGGGGGTCCGCAAATGCTGGACTACGGATCCGGTTCGGATTAAAGGACCCCGAAATTCAAAAAATAATACCCGAGAAAAATCGAAAACCCTAATATCCGTACGTACAGAAATCCGAAAACCAAAATTTTACGACATACGGATGCATTTGGGCCGAAATTGATCACAACATAATGCATAACATGGAAAACGAACTACTTTCGGCCGATTGGGGTAGTTTCAGGATTTTGCTCCTACAGAACACAGCCGTGTGGCTCTATTCATGACAATTACAGCCGTGTGGCTGTGTTCATGAAGAACATAGCCGTACGGCTGTATTCGGGTAATCCGGTTTTCGAAAGTTGCAAAAAATAAGAAAAACGCAGAGAAAAAGCAATGTGCATAGGTTTAAGGCCTCTCAGAGTTTACCTTGATGTTGTTTTGATGTGTTTAATGTCCAAAACGGATTGAAAACTTGAAATTCCCCTTGAACACTCAACCAGCCGAAAACCGAAACCAATCTGAAACAATCCGAAATCAATCCGAAATTATCCCGAATCAATGTGCAAAGGTTAAGGAACTTCCTATTGATGTTTAGGTATTGATTTTGGTCACAAGTTTTTGGTCTTAGTACACGGTTTTTGCTCTCGGTTTCTTCTTCTCCCTTTTTCTCTTCTCTGTAAGTTTTTTTCTTGAGACTCCAAAAAAATGTCAACCTCCCCCTTTGATTTGATTTTTGCTTTTCTTTTATATATCACATAACCCACAATCATATCTAACAATTAATGAGCTGCCTCCTCTTCTGTTATTTCGGCCATACCGTCTCCTGTTTAGTCAAGTTGCCGTGCTTTTTGGAGCAACTTGACTTACCTAGTAGAGCCGTACGGCTCTAGTTATGCTGGAGCTGTACGGCTCTACACTACAGCTGCACGGCTGTAGTTTAAAAACTACAGCCGTGCGGCTCTAGCAAGAGCCGGCCGAAATTCGCAAAAATCTGATGCTTACCCTAAACCTTAAAAAATCACTCGGAGGTCCTTCTTGGGGGTTTCGGATCGAGGATAGCTTGGTTTTCGGGCAGTTTGAGATACTCCGGGTGATATTCCGGTCGTTTTCAAGTCCGATTCGTGTCCGTCTACTCTACAGGTAATACAGGAATTCTCATCATAGAGGTCGGGAAAATCCGGTGCTTACAAATACATTTCCTTCAAATTTTTCCATAAGACATATGGATCTTTGACAATCAAATATCCATTTTTAATCCTTTGTCAAGATGTAAATTAAGAAAAATCATAGTTTTTGCTCGTTATTGCAATGAATCATCGTTGTTCTCATTGATTGTTTTCTTGAGACCTATAGCATCTAAATGAATATTACCACCCAGTACCCATGAAAGGCAATTCTTCCTGGTAATGTCAAGTGCTAAAAATTCAATACTTGTAAGATTTGACATATCTAAAATACTATTATTATAGCAAAATTATACATATATATAATAAAAATTGAAGATTCCAACTTACTTTGGATTAATTTGATGGATAATTGGGTTAATATTGGTTAGATGAGGAAACTCGTGTTGATTATGTGTTGTAAAATGACTTAAATAAATAGAGCTTATAAGGAGATTATAATAGCAAGAAAACTGAGATAGAGAGAAAATATGAGAATATAAATTTTCTATTATTAAATTTGAGTTGTATATAATAATAAAAACTAGCATATATTTATAGGAAAAGTTGAGAGACAAAAAGGTATTTGCACAACCCAAATAAATCAAGCGATGGTGCGGTGCACTGTTGATGGACATCAAATTCCAACAATATTCTCTTTTTCTAACTTTTTATTTTTTTTTCAATTCTTTGATTTAATATAGATCTAGTATTAATTCGACTAAATCTTTAATTTGTTAAGTGTTCACAAAACTTGAAACTTAAGAGATTTATTTCATAAGAAAAATCAATAATTCATAAAAAGTAATGGTAAAAATCTAAAGATTTATTTATTTATGACAAACTAAGTCTGTTGGTGGCTTGGGAATTAGAAATATGAGGGATTACAATATAGCAATGCTTGCTAAATTGGGTTGACATTGTCTAATTGAACCCAATGTTCTTTGGTGTCGAATTGTAAAAGAGAAATATGGTAAGCAACATTTAGGATTGGATATTTTTCATTTTAAACTGTAAATTCTTATACTTGGAAGAGCATTGTGTGTAGAGCCACAGCTCTGCAGTTAGGGCTAAAACATGTTATTTTTAATGGTTAGGATACCAGTTTTTGGAGTGATAGTTGGGTGAATTTACGGCCTCTTATTCATTATGCTACTACTGTTGTCCCCACAATGGGTATAACCCATCCGGTTGCTGCCTTTGTTAATGATGATGAGAGCTAGAATTGGAATCGTTTTGCTCATTTAGTCCCAAATACGATGGTTCTGCAAACTGCTTCCTTTGTGGTTAATTTAGATACTATGGATAGGGATAATTGGTTGTGGGTCTCAATTCTAATGGTTTGTTCAATATGGCTTTGGCTTATAATGTGTTGCAACCGACCTCCCATTTTGTTAAAAATCCTTATTGGAGCTGCTTTTAGTCTCTAAAAGCTCCTGAAAGAATTTGAATATTCCTTTGCTACTCTCTAGTGAGAAATTGTTATACAATGCTAACCGTTTTAAAGCGACATCTTAGTACCTTAGATTCTTGCTCTTATTGCCTTGAGACATTAATTGTTATCCATATTGTTCGTGACTGCTCTAAAGCGCGAGAAATAAAGACTTGGATTTCATTTTATAATTGTTCAATGATGACTTGGATTTCTATTAATCTGAGATCTTCTCAACCTTTCCGTGGAGAAGATTGATTGATTTTCTTTTCCACTACTCTGCGGTGGTTATAGAGGTGGCAGAACGCGAGAATCTTCGATAATAAAGAGCATTGTAACGACAAGCTTTCCCTTTTGCTCCTCCAAGCTAGAGATTTCATGGCTGCCTTTACTCTCTCTCAACAAGTTCAGAACCAATTTCCTAATGAAAAATGGTTAAAATGGAAGCCTCTTGTTTTGTTGGGTTAACTTAAATTGTGATGGGCCTAGCAAAGGTAACACGAGTACTGCTTCAGCTGGGGGGGTCTTATCTGTGACTTGAGGAGTATATGGATTATTGGGTTTGCTACTAATCTTGGCTATTGTGCAGCTTTTTTTTTTTTTTTTTGCTGTATTATGGGGCTTATTTTTTGAATTGAGTATGGCTTGGGAAAAAGGGTTTCAAGAAAGTTCGAGTGGAGCTTGATTCTTAAATCCTTCTTGGTATCATGGAGATAGCTTCTTTCCGTCATAATCCTCATTCTTGGTTAATTAATAAATGTCTAAAGCTGAAGCATCAAAATTGGGAGCTTACTTTCCATCATACCTTTGAGAGGGGTAACCGTGTTGCTGATTGATTTACGAATTTCGCAAGTTATATTTCTTTAGGCTATCACGAGTGTGGAGAGCCTCCTGCAGGCTTCCAATCCATTCTTTTTGAAGATCGATGTGGCTCTAGTCTTTCTAGAGTTGTTCGTGTGTAATTTTTGCTTTCTTTTGTTCGTTGTTTTCTTCTTAGGCGTTAAGCCTTTTTCCTTAAAAAAAAAAAAAAACTTCAAATTTAATATCTCTAGCTAAGGCATTATGTTGGGTTAAGGCGAATGGGTTTGCGGTATCATACGTCGAACTCACAAATTTTGATTGATGCACTTAAGGTTTTTGGCTGAACATCTCTCATTTTTGCTAAGTGGTGGAGGATTCATATTTGGTTAGCAAATTCTTTTCCGTATTGTGAGTGTAATTTTGTAAAGCATTCAACGAACCATGTAGTACATGCTCTTGCATGAGCTTTTGTGATTTTTTCCTATCCGCTAATATTACTTTTGATATAAGTTGTTGTTGTTGTTGTTATTATTATTATTATTATTATTATTATTATTTTGTAATCATGAAACTAATGAAAGTAAAAACTAAGGGCTGTTTAATTTCAGAAACCATTTTCCATTTTCATTTTCTAGTTTTCTTTTTCTTTTCCAGGTTTTGCAATTCTCCATTTTCTAAATATGAAACTAGAAAATAGAAAACATGTTTATTTTATCTTTAATTTATTTTTCATTTTCCATATTTTTAATTACAAATTTTTCTTAATTATATTCATTTTAAAAATTATGTAAACATTATCATGTAGATTTATAAAGAAATTACCTCAACATAAATATAAAGTATACACCCTTAATAATTTTACAAATGTTCTTCAAAAAAAAAAAAAAAATTTACAAATGAAATATCCTTTTTTTTTTTTTTTTTTGAAATTCTAGCACTTCATTAGTTATATAAAATATTTTTCCATTTTATTTTAATTTTTGTAATTTTTCTTTTTGCATAAAAGCTGAATATTTGAAAACTATATTTTTATCTAATTTTGTATGTATTAAATATCTAATCTTTATTAACAAATATATAAATGATTAATAATTTTATTCCAATAAAACCATTATAATTATAGCATAGGTTATAAAAAAGAAAAGTCTAGCATAACAGAAATATTCCTATAAGAATAACAGGAAGATATAAAATTAATTAGAAAATTATAATTAATTTATGAGTTGGGTAATCAATATTTATAAATAATTTATTATTAATGACAATAAAAGACGTTGACATCTTTCAAAAAAAAAAAAAAAAAAAAAAACCTCCGTGTTTTCAATACAGAAAACAGTAAAAATATATATTTCAAATCTAATGTAAAATTGAAAAACGGAAACATATGTTTTCCATTTAGAAAAGTTTTGCAACTAAAGATTAAATTCCAATTTTTTCCAGTCACACAAAAAAAAAAAAAAACCATTAAATTCCAATTTCCAGATTTCCTAGAAAATTTTTCTGGAAAACACACAACTGAACAAGACCTAATATTTTTTTTTATGTGTGTTTATTTTGAATTTATTTTGAAATTTTCGATAATTTTTTTAAGCAATTAAAATTTTGAGCTAAATTAATGATGAAATCAATGTATGAAAACAAATAATTTTATAGTTTAAGTATTATTACTCATTATCTAATGGGATAAAGTACCAAATTGTCCCCAAAGTTTTTGGGCGGTTATGGATTTACCCCTAAGGTTAAAAATGGTTCAATTAAGCCCTTAAGATCTTGTTTTGGTGCAATTTTGGGCCTATTTAACAGTATTGGACGCAGGCGCCGTTAAATTTTTCATGTTAGCCACTATTTTTCTATGTCATCATCCGATATGGATAACTGATTCATTGATCCGACGACACGTGTCGTCCAATAAGCAATATGACACCAATTAATCCAATAAATTTGACATAAACCCAATAAATCTAACCAAATCAATCTCTCACTTTAACCCAACACATTGTCATATTGCTAACTGGACAACACGTGTCATCAGATCAGTGGATCAGTTATCCAAGCCTAATGATGACATGGACAAATAATGGTTGACTTGGAAAGTTTAACGGAGCCTGCGTCTAATCCGGTTAAGCAGGTCCAAAATTGCACCCAAATGAAACCTTGAGGACTTAATTAGACCATTTTTAATCTGGGGTAAATCCATAATCGTCCAGAAACCTTAGAGCAATTTGGTACCTTATCCCTTATCTAATTTGAAAGAAAAAATACTGAGAATATTATATATATTTACACATTAAAAGGGTGTTTGGTTGAATATAAATGTGGTATAAAATGGGAATGAGTATCACTTTTTTCTGGATAAAAATCTTCAATGGTACATGAACTTTCACAGTATTAATATAATGGTACATGAATTTTAAAATTAGACAGAAAAGTACATCGACTTTAAGCCTAACTAACACAACAATCAAAATTAAAGTTGACTACGAAAAATTACCTTTGATCATTTATATAATAGGTTACAAATGTCACGTAAGCGTTATTAACTTTTTCCCCATTTTGCCCCTTTCTTCTTCCTCCTTTACCATTCTCTCTCATACTCCATTTTCCATTTCTTTTCTTATCAACCAAACACTTAGTTTTCATTTTCACAATTCTTTTTCTCTTAATGTCTTCCTTCTTTCTTTCAATATATATATATATATATATATATATATATATATATATATATATTGTAATTCGTATACTCACAAAAAGTGTGCAAATAGTGTTATCTTGTTCTTCTTCAGTAAAACCACCATGTTTGAACCATCTTAAAATACAACTCTTCCCACACCATTTAAAGCCTGAATTAATTAATCATGAACTTTACAAAATGGATTTTAGAAATTAAAGAGAGAGGGAAATTAATTTTAATTAAGAGGGGTCATGGAGAAAAGAGCTTAACTTAATTAATTAAGGAGCTGCCTAGGTAGGTAAAGCAATCCAATTGCCATCGGTGCCATTTCGTTGAATAAAATTCTTGAGAGAGGCATCTCCTTCAGGAGACGAAGGCCCTCTTTTCACCTTTAATTTCTCACATCATGGAGCTCTTCCAATTGTAATTGATTGCTTAAGAAGTATACCATCATCTCCAACAGTGAACTCAACGAGACCTCGAAGCTCGCCATCGACATTTGGGATGTGAGCATGAAGGCCGATTCCACCACCGAAGATTACGTCGTCTTTGCTTTGGTTAAAGTGCTGAAAAGTATGGAGAAGCTGAATCGGTGTTTTTCTACTGTTTTTGCTATGTTTTTTCTTCTTCATTGCTTAATGACGACCCCCAAAATCTACAAGCTAAAGAGGAAGATTTGTACAGCGCAGGTCTGCTTTTGGTAAATATTAATTCATTCTTCAGTGGTTAAATGGCGATAGAAAAATAGTCCTTCGCGGTCATCCTCTTTTTCAATTTATTGTTTTAAATCTTTACTTCCACTACAATAAAAGGGGCCTATAGTGACAGATTTTTTGCGACGCAAATAAAATGTGTCACCATATTTTAGAATTTTCCAAAGTATTTTTATTTGTGTCACTTGTCATTATCGCTTAAGGACATTCTTATTATTTTGTCGTTAATTTTAAAAATTTAGCTACGCTTTTAGAAAAATTGTCGGTATTTTTTTCTAGTTAAAGACATTTTGAATTTTGCGTCAATAAAAATGTTCCAATATTTTTCACATTAAGCCACATTTTATTTTTGTCGTTATGTATATAAATTTAGTGACACTTTTCTATTTGTGTCGATTCTTATTATCATTTAACGACGCTTTTAACTTTATATTGTATTTAAAAAAATAATTTGACGACAATCTTTAAAAAAGGATCGATATTTTTTAATGTTAATTACTGTTTAAATTTTGTGTTGATATTTTTTTGTATTTTTTGATTTAGAAACATTTTTATTTTTATGAGAATTTGTATTAGTTTGGTGAAAAAAAAAGTAACTGATATGTATTCAAATAAGGACACTTTGATATTATGTTGCGTTAAGATACTTTGATATCTATGATCAAAATAAATCTCAACCATTTAAGTATTTCAACTAAAGTTATAACCGGTTAATATCTCCACCGGTTTCTACCCATAACTGCCTCTTCTTCTTTTCTTCCCTGCTAGGTTTTCGACTTCTTCCTCTACTACCTCGGTTTCCTCTTCGTTTATCTGTGCAATCCCGACCTCTTCTCCTTCTTCGGATTCTGGTTCCTTTAAAAATCCATTGACTAACGGCCCCTAGTTACTCCTCCCTCTCTTCTTCTCCACCGCTTGCTTCCCCATGCTTTTCTTCTCCACCTCTTGCTTCCCCATTCTTTTCTTTTTCTTAGACCCAGAGACAATCGACGCTGACTGCAGCTTGATCCAGCACCGTAAGAAAGCACAACGAGTTCAGGTGAGGCTTTTTCCGGCGATAGACACTGGTACTTCGATTTTTTTTTTTTAATTATACAATGCATTGAAATTGAATTTGCAGCTAGATGGAGTTTAAATTTAGTGGGTTTTAGAATATAGGTGAAATTGATTTGAGATTTATTTGTAATTTAGGGTTTTGAACTATATACATATTACTTTCCACTAGTTGTTTAATGGCAGACAGGGATTTTCATGTTGGAGGCATTGGAGGAATGGATTTAATGGAGGGCGGGAGTGATTGTGTTACTGTTGAGGAGGATGGGAGAGTGAATTTGGTAAAGGTTGTTGTTGAGGGTTCTTATGGTAAGGGAGATTACAGGAGGATATTTGATGGGAAAGGGTTGGTTTTTTTTATACAGCTATGAAGTGGGCTTCACCGGCTGAGTTCGTGACCGGTGGTTGTGGGTTTGGGTTTCAATGGTGGGACCTGAGACGGCCATATGCTGCTACTGCTCAGTTCAAGGGTAACTGGGACCAGGGAGCAACTTCTGGGATCATACACTCTGTTGATATTCATCCTTCAAGGAAGCACACGTATTTGGTAATATCTTCAATCTTATTTTGCACAAGTACACTGTCTATATATATATATATATATATATATATATATATTTTTGTGTGTGAATGATTGTTGATTTTGTTATTGTTTGAGTTCCTTTCCTGAATTTTTTTCTGAGTTTTCATAAATCTATTAGGAAGCTTTTGTTATTACAATAGCTGTCTTTATAACCATATTTGGCCCCTGCTTACGCATAATAATAATAATCACTGTTTCTATCACCTCTTATTATGTTGTTAGTTTCTAATCTTCATTGCTGCTATTTTTGTTGTTGTTGGCACACATATTCTATTTTCTTTTTATATTTGTGAATTGTGATTCATATAGGATTTATGTTCTCAATAATGGATGCTATATATTTATATCTGTTTATAGTATTTTATAATCATTTGATACTATTATTAATTTAAATCAATATTTATTACAATAGGCTTAATATACTTAATTTGACACTGATATAAAATGCTCAATTACCATTCAATTATGTGTATGAATGAATCTAAAAACAAAGCTGTAATAATATAATACGTTGAATGGTTGTTATAGCATTAAGTAGGATCATGATCTTAACAGTTTCAATATTGACGTAAATCGGATTTTGCATTTACTGATAGAATCAAAATAGAATATGGGTGTATAAATTAACTACATTTTGAACAGTATTAAGATTTTTATTATTATAATATGATTGGAATTAATGGTATGGTTAGACTTGACATATCCCGACCACATGGACTTGAATTTTATCCTATGCTTTTGAATATCCTAGACAGGTCCTTTGCTTTTTGGCATGTACTTTTGACATATAATGGACATATATAAATCTAAATAAAATTTAATAGATAAGTTTTGACATTTGTATCTTGTTGATAATTTTAATCTGTAATCTTTATAAAACAGTCGTGGTTTAAAATGTCGGTAAAAAGATGTTACTTTGTTTTCATGTGTTATTGGAATGGGTACCATTGGGTGCATTAGTTTTCACACCTTTTTATACTCCTTTTTCAGGTTGGTGAGTTAGAGAGGCCACTAGTATTGGATGATGTGGAAAGCAATGAATTGGCAAGAAATTTTGATCTAGAGGGTGCATGTTATCAAAATGATAGTCAATTGCGCATGTCCCGACCACATGGACTTGTGCATAAATAGAGACTTCCTTCTACATCGGTCTATTTGACCCAAGGTATAGTATTTTACATCTTGTACTTTTCATCAAATTGTGATTTTTACTTGTGTTCTGCTCTTTGGAAAGACAGCTTTGGTCCTCTTTTTCTGATGTTATTATTGGTATTATTACTTTCATTTCATGATATAGCTTAGTGTTAGATGTGGTGTCCAAACCTGGAGAGGACATCTCAGTTGGCCAGACCCTTAAGCGTGTAAATCTAAAAGAACACCTAGCTGAAGTGCAGACACATGCGGTGCAGGAAAATCAAAGTCCTGTCTTAATATCCGGTTTGGATAATGATACCTTACAGGACTTGGTGCCCAAGGTTATCACAGAACAAAGTAATTTCTTAAACTTTTATTTGTATGAGAGAGGCAAAATTTGGATAGTTACTTCTACTGGTATAAATGTGAAAAGCATTTTATCATACTTTTCTATTAGAAGTGCAGGAAGCTGCATCTCTTTGGAGGTCATCTCTGGTCCTTCTTGTGGACTTCGCTGTTTTATATAGTCAATGAGTGCTTCAAGGCTTCCACCGACTCTTGGAAGGGTTTCTAGTGATTTAATGTTGAAGGACTCAGAGGTGTCAGGGAAGCATGCAATGATTAATTGGAATATGGATGTAATCTCTGGATAAGTTCATCATTTTGATTAAGACTGTGCTATTTGTTCTGCATTGTCCATTGATTTTAATGGATTTTTGTCATTTCAGAAGAAAAAGTGGGAGCTGGTGGACATGGGTAGCCTAAATGGAACACTTCTGAATTCACGGCTGATCAATTATCCTGATTCTGGAAGTAGACACTGGGGTGATCATGTTGATCTATGTAATGGAGACATAATAACGCTTGGCACAACCTCAAATATTTAAGTAATTCAAGATGCTCCTTTTACTTATGTTGTGAAATTACGCATTTGTATGGTGTCATAATTCCTCATTCAATATGCAGCCCATAATGACCAAATTCTTTTCTAGGATTTTAAATTCTCATGATAATTGAATGAGTTTTCAAGGATTCAGTCCCATTGAATTTCAGGATGTACAAATTTTTGTAGTATGTTTTGATGCTTTTATTCTGTGTTGTTACATAAGGATTCTACTTGAGCCATTTAAAGCTGTTTGAAGAAATGACAGGATAACTACCTTTCCTACGCCAGCTTTTTGTTTACAGTACATGTGCATGACCTTTGCTAATGGATTCCTTTGTGTATTTTGCTTCTGGCAGGTCCATGTTACAACATTGAATAAATAATGTTGTTGAATGACACAATAATTAAACGTCGTAATTTTCTTTAACCCTTTTCAATTATAATATCGTCACAATAATTGTAAAATTATATTTATGCGTCACAAATTCAGAGATGTTTTGGAAAAAAAATATTACTACTTTTGTGACAGTTAATTCTAAGTATAGCTAAAAAGGGACGCTTTATAAAATTTTATGTCATAAATTCATGACACTTATAAATGAAGTGTTGTGCTATTTGAGACGGAATGAATAACTAATATAACTGAATAACTACATAATTAAAATTATGCGTCACCAATTTTACGACACTTTAAGAAAATGTAGTGAATATATATAAATTTATAAATAAATAATTAAAAAAATATTAAGACGAAAAAAATGGAAGCGTCGTTAATTTTGAGATGCATAAATTAAAAGCGTCGCCCAATTATTCTTAGCAACATAACGTTAATGCGTCGTTAAATAAATCGCGACACGAGTTTTAGCAACGCTAATGGCGACGCTTTTAAAAGCGTCAGGAAGCATTTAAGGACACAAAAAGCATCGTTAAACAACGATTTTCAGCGTCACTATAGGCCCCTTTTGTTGTAGTGTTCTGTTGCTGAATTTGAGTTCAATGTTTGATGAATCTTGTCTTGGTTAGGGTTTAGATGGGGAAGGAGAAGAAAGGGGTGAGATGGGAAGAAAAAAAATTAAAAAGCTTACGTGGACTTCGAACTCGTAATTGTGAAAGTCAAAGGTAATTTTTATGGTCAATAGTCATTTTAACTTTTATATTAGTGGATTATTAAGTTCGTGTATTTTTATTTCTATTTTTTAAGTTCATGTACCAATATATTAGTAGGATCAAAGTTAATGTGTGACAGATGATTGTTATCCCACTTTTTCCTGTTATAGTTGTTTGGTTATACAAAACTATTTAAGGAAAAGGAATCAGATTCCCCATTCATAAGAATCATTCGTTCTCATTTTTTTTTGTTCGTAATTTTTCTTGCCAGATTATGCAAAGGAAAATTTTTCGCCTACTGTGGGAATAGACTACTCCCAACATAGACAAGAATCTCTCCGTGCAAAGCTAGTTTAGCTTTTAACTTGATTCAATTATTTCATAGATTTTTTATTATAATACTTTTATTTGTGTAATAATACAATATAGTGTAATTTATAAACATATATAATTATAATACTTATTCAGAGCAGCAAGGCTGTTGAGAGAGCTTCGAGCTCAAGTACGAATGTTAGAACTAAGACTACCTCATCTTAGTTTTGTTTCTTGTTGTTTAACAAAGGGTTTTTCGCTTTTTTTGTCATATTGTTATGGATTTTGTACTATGGAACATTTGTGGTGCGGTTAGTAAGAAGGCTAGTCTACACTTGAAAGACTTGATTAGGTTGCATAAACCTGTTTGTTTTGCTCTTTTTGAAACTAAAATCAGTGGGGAGGCTGCTGATAGAGTCATTGCTAAATATAGAGGATGGGAATGTGTTCGTTCAGAGGCGAGAGGTTGGGCAGGAGGAATATGGATTTTTTGGCAGAAAGAGGTTATTGATCTTTAGGTTATTGCTATTCATAATCAAGTGGTGCACTGTAATATTATGAAGAATGGAAAGATTATATGGATGTTTTCCTTTGTTTATGCTTCTCCGATCCCTTTCGATCGAGAATTATTATGGAATCATTTAGTAAACTTTAGTAACAATATCCATTACCCATGGATTATAGGTGGTGAGTTCAATGATATTGGGAATTTAAATGATCAAAAAGGAGGAGGGCAGCATTACATTCGACGGGTTCAGAAGCACAATGGACAGATGAAAGATTGTGCTCTTATTGATTTTGGGTTTGCAGGTAACAGGTTTACTTGGAAGCGAAATAATACTATGGTTCGATTGGATAAAATCTATGGAAATAGCTTGGCTCGTACTACTTTTACAGAAGCTACAGTAGTGAGCTTGCCATTTAGACAGTCATATCATTGTCCGGTTTTGTTCAGGATGTATGGAATTGTTGGGGCCCCTAATGTTAGACCATTTCGGTACTAATTGGCTTGGAAAATTCATAATGATTTTGAGAAGTTTGTGCACTCTAATCAGCAACCTGTGCATCATCCGGTACAGGTTGCTCGGGTCTTTAAGGAGAAAGCTTCAATTTGGAATAAAAAATTTTACGACTATATTTTTAGCAGAAAAAGAGAAATTATTCGAAAATTGTCAGGTGTTTAGAAATGTCTGCAAAATCGAAGAGAAGAGAGTTTGATTAGGCTGGAGAAACAGCTTCAATCTGAGCTTACCGATATTCTTCATTGGGAGGATGTTTTGTGTTATCAAAAGTCTAAGAAGAAATGGTTAACTTAGGGAGATAGAAATACGAAGTACTTCCATCTTTCGACTCTCATCCTTAGAAAGAGAAACAAAATTAAGAATATTAAGGATAGTAATGGAATATGGCTTTCAGATCAAGAGAGAATTAAACATGCTGCCATAGAGTTTTATCAACAGTTATTTTCTGAGGATAATAGTGCCAGACTTCCTTTTGTTTCACGGCATACTTTTCCTCTAATTAATATAGAATTACGAGCAGAAGCTTTTAAGGTAATTACTGAGCAGGATATTAAACAAGCTGTTTTCGATGTAGGGGCTCATAAAGCTCCTAGGGTTGATGGATTGCCTGCAATGTTCTTTCAGCTTCATTGGGAGTGTGTGAATGAGGGAGTTTATTGTTTTTTCTTGCTATTTTTGCTGGAACTGTTTCTATTACTGAATTCAATGAAATCTTGTTGGTTCTTCTTCCTAAGGTGCAGAATTCGGACTCTTTTGCTCAAATGAGACTGATTAGCCTTTGTAACATTTTATACATGATAGTTACTAAGGTTTTGGCTAATCGCATTATATTGATTTTGCCACATGTGATTGATGAACAACAATGTAGTTTTATTCTAAGAAGACAAATTCAAGATAACATAGTTATCGCCCTAGAAATGGTCCATTTGATGCAGATTAAGAAGGGGAAGAAAGGTATCTTAGCTTTGAAGCTTGATTTAGAAAAGGCGTATGATAGACTGAGTTGGGTTTTTATCTCAGAAACGCTGAGTTTATTAGGGCTTCCTGCTATTTGGATTCAAATTATTGAGCAATGTTTTGGAGGCACATCTATGCGTATCCTTATTAATGGGGAGATGACAGATTCGTTTACTCCTTCTCGAGGTATTTGACAAGGTGACCCATTATTGCCTTATATTTTTGTTCTTTGTATGGAACGTCTAACGCATTTGATTAAAGATGGTGTTGAGGATGGCATCTTGAAGCCAGTGAAGATTTCAAAAAATGGCCCGCCCATTACTCATCTTTTTTTTTTTGGCAGATGATGCTCTTATTTTCCTTGAAAGCAATATTGATCAACTGGGGCACTTCTTTAACATTCTAAATCGGTTCTATACACTCGAGACAAAGGGTGAATGTGCAAAAATCGAGGCTTGGTGTCTCTAAAAACAAGTCTATGCATTTGGCATCCATTTTTAGTACTTCCTGTGGAGTTCCACTTACTAGTAATCTCGAAAAGTACTTGGGGGCTCCTCTCCCCCATGACAGAGTAACTAAAGCAGCGTTTGCTGAAACCATGGATAGGGTTGCAGATCGTCTCTCTTCCTAGAAGGCTAATTCCCTATCGTTAGCTGGTAGAATTACTTTGGTGCAATCAATTTCTTCGACGATTCCCAATCATAATATAAAGTCTTCTTTGTTGTCAAAGGGAGTTCTTCAACACGTGGATAAGTTGAATCGATCCTTCATTTAGAATAACCATGGGGAACAACATCATATTCCGTTGGTTAACTGGCATGATTTATGTAAGCCAAAGGAGATCGGCGGGTTGGGTTTACGTACTGCAGAAAATAACAACAAGGCATTGATTATGAAATTATTATGGAGGCTTTGGCAAGAGAAGGACTCCCTATAGGCTAGAGTGATGCGAGGTAAATATTGGATGGATGGTGACTTTGATTCGATAAAAAAAAATTAAAGAAATCATGTTCATTTACATGGAAGAGTATTGTTGATGTGGTTGAAGAGTTTAGGGAAGGGATTAAATGGAATATGGGAAATGGGAAAACAATTCATTTCTGGACTGATTCTTGGTACAAGGATATTAAATTGATGGATATGGTCATTGGGAATCTTCCAGAAGACCAAGTTAATTTCAAAATTGCTGATTATATTCAGAGTAATGGAAGTTGGAATTAGAGGGAATTAGGCAAGTACTTAGATCGAAATTGGTTGCTAAGGTTGAATTGCATTAAAATTGATTCCACAAATGATGCTATCGATGTACTTAACTGGAAGGAGAGTAACTCTGGCAGATTTTCAGCAAAAAGTGCTTATAACATGATTGTTGGAGTCAAGAATTTTATACCTAATCCAATTTTGAAGATAATACGGAAAGCAAAAATCCCTTAGAGAGTGAGAATTTTTGGTTGTTTGTGTTGGCATGATAGATTGCTTACGAATGTTGAAAGGAAACGTAGACATATTTGTTCGTATGATATATGTTCTAGATGCAAAAATTGGAGTGAGAGTTTAACACATGCTCTTCGAGATTGTCAAGCTAGTCGAACAACATGGACTGCTATTATTCCACAACAATTATAGCAAAAAATTTTCTTGGAAGATCATCAAACTTGGTTTACTTGGTGTCTAACGAATCTGAACTTGAATCGGACTCATGGTGATTGGATATCATTGTTCTTAATAGCTTGCTGGAATTGTTGGAAGTGGCACAATGGATCAATTTTTGATTCGAATACTCAAGTTCCTGTGGATCTAGCTGGTTTTATTGTGTATCAATATAATAAATATGCTAAAGCCGGGGAAATTGTTGAGAGGAGAATTATGGGTCATGGCGATCAGCATCAACCGATAGCTACATGGATGGTCAAGGCTTCGTCAAATCGAACTTAGATGGTTCAGTTAGTTTGGCGAATGGTAAAGCTACTGTTGGAGGCTTAGGCACGAATGAGAATGCTGATTGGATGTGTGGTTTTATGGCCAATTTGGGATTGGATATTAATCCAATTAAAGCTGAACTTTGAGGCATATATGAAGGCTTATTATGTGTTGGCAAAGTTGGAGCTTTGCAAATTATTGTTGAAGCTGATAATTTGGAAGCAATTCTTTTGCTTCAGGACCCCACAGATAGCTTACACCCTGAACAGAACCTTATTCAATCGATTAAGAATGATTGTTCGGGATTTTCTGGGATCATATTCCAACATGTTCATAGAGAAAGTAATCGTTATGTAGACTAGTTAGCACATCAAGTACACCATCTTCCCGTTGGTTTCACCGAGATTATTACTCCGCCGGAATATTTTCGCCAACTCCTTAACGAAGACAGGATAGGGAATGTTGTCCCTTATTTGATGTAATTTTATTTCTATCTTTCTTTTTTGTTTCTCAGCTTCCTTCATTTCACAAAAAAAAAATTAATTATAATACTTATTCAATTTAACTGAATGCATCGTATAACTATTTGCATTTAATAATATATAATAAGAACCATACACAACTTTGATAATATCCAACTTGTTATACGTTTTTGCAGTATTATTTTAAAAATAATTTTTTTTGGGGTAAAAGTATATTTTCAACCGAAATAATATTTTAATTCTAATTCCAAAATAATTAAACAAAAATATTAAATGATACTTCCGATTCCGATTTCAAATCATTCAAAATTCAAACTGAACGCTCCCTAAAAATAAATAAATAAATTTAATCAAAATATAATATTTTTTATTTGTCATATTAATGAAAAAAGAAAAACTTTACTTCTCCTCTCGTCCCCCATCAAACCAAACAAGAAAAATGAAAGTTAGTTATTCATATTTCATATACTGTCTCTTTTACCTAGCTCTACACATTCTCTCTAAATTTATAATTGATAATATTAAGCTACACATTTTTCTATTTTTATTATGTTTTTGTAAATTCTATCATATTATGCCTTTTATATTGCGCATTCTTTTCTTTTTGAAAATGATTTTCGTACAGCTCTATTTTAAACGTACGTATGTGTGTCTTTTATGATTTACATATGTTGTTTGTGTTAAAAAAAAAAAAATTCAATATTTTTAATTAATTATAAAGTTGAAACTAGGTTGAAATATATGTAAACACCCAAACTTGAAGATTTAAAAATGGCTTTAACAATAATATATAAAAAATAATATAAAAAGAATTAAATTAGCTAAAGAATTAAACTTGAAGGAAACTTCATTATTAAATTAGCTAAAGCATTAGCTTTAACAATAATATAAAAAGAATTAATTTCTGTAGCTAACTTGTATATATGATCCACATAATTTAATTGCATATATCTTTTTGTGAAAAACTGAGGTTAAAAAGAATGAAACCAACAACAACAACAACAACAACAACAACAACAATAATAATAATAATGCTTGAATACAAAGACTCATTCATTTTTTAAGAGAGATTGTATTTGTGTATTAAGGTCAATGATGCAATTACATGTATAAAGCCCTAACCTGTATTGAATTTATACCCTGTTTAATTATAATCCCTTCCAAACTTATCATCGTGTCAAAAATTTCTAATATATGACAGGAGTAGATTACTTCCGGTCAATTGAAATACGTCATGACAGCACCAACACTGATGTGACGCACTCCTATTGGTAAGGAGTAGTTTACTCTCGGCATACCATTGGGGTTCTCTATGATTTCATAGCAATTAGGGTTCTAAAAACATCAAAATTGTTGTTCTATTCTTCTAAAAATTTCGATCAGTTATAAATATAATACATGTTAGGTCTCTATACATGTAATTACAACAATAACCTTTGAACAACTATTGGCCAGGAGTACACTCCACTCCCAGTGCGGCTGAGTATTTTTGCTTTAGATTCTTTCTGGCTCTAGTCAAATAGAAGAAGTAATGGTAGACTAATCACAGTTCTTGAACTATTATAAACGGTTGAGATTTAAACAAAAATTTTGATCCACACAACAGATTAGGCTACATTCCAAAATTTCAAAAAATAAAAATAAATAAATAAATAACTTCTACACCCTTATAAATAAAAAAAAAAAAAAATGAACAAAATCAAGTGGAGATGATCATAAAGATTGGAAAAAAAGTGGGAATTAACTAATAATGATTAAAAAATAAAATCATAGGTTTTGACTAGAATACAGAGAGCTAAATTGATTCCCGCCTCTGCATTCTCATCTCTTGGTAAAACCACTGAATGAACCTTTCAGCCCTCTGATCAACTGAGTCATGCTCATGATCTTCAAAATCCAAGGGCTGAGGTGGAAACACAGTTTCTAATGGCGGCAATGAGTAATCAAGTGCTTCTCCTCCTTCACCTCGAAAACACTTGCACAGAAAAAACAAGGAGTGTCTATTATTACATTCACGGCGATAGCTTCCGTATTTCTTCAAGTTTCTTGAGTAACAGTCAATGAGGGGAGTAGTTGAAGGCGAAAACTCATAATCTTGATGAACAAACCCGTACTTATAATAATAGTGGTTATTAAGGAGTATGAATCTTTGGAGATTTCTTGATTTCTTAATCGGATTTCTCATTTTTGAAAGCAAATCGGGGATTTTATGGAGACTTGATGAGACCTTGTGGAAAATGGCAACTCTTTTTTTCTGCATATTTTTTTTTCCAAAAAAGAAAAAAAAAAGGATAATATGAATTTGAAGGGTTGAATGAACATAAATATATAGGAATTGGAGAAAAAATAAAAAGGTTTTGAATTTAATTAAGGATACTAAAAGGTGAGAAGAAAGTGGAGAGTGCGGAGGGCCAAGCTGTAAAAAGATGGAATGGTCGGTGGTGTCTCTTTGTTTTTATTATTAAGGAATATTTTTAAGTAGCCGTTGGACTCCTCTTCTACATCTAGGTTTCCAGATTTGAATTTTTTATATTGTTTTCTGTTTGATGAATGAATTGTACATTATTTCCATATATATATATATATATATATATATTTGATGATTCAATTCGATCACGCATAAAAGTAAATTGAAAGGTAACAAAATAATATACCATTTGTTAGTTAGTTACAGAAATGTTGTTCATCAAGTGGATTAGGCTGAACTTGGGCTAGGCTTCATCGGCATACGCCACAACAATGTCAACCCAAATCCAACATGTATGCTAAGCCCACCTATACATATAAAAGATTTATTATAATAATAATAATAATAACAATATAGTATATGTATATGAATTAATTATTTATATTACTTTATATATATAATATATAATATTTATATATAATTTATTTTTTCAGGTCACACAATGTAATCCATATCGACTTCAAATAGGTTTAAGGTCGAATATATCTGAACCCCTATAAACTTGGCTAAAAGCACTTAATATTTCCTTGAACTTTTAAAATGTCCAATTGTCCTCCTAAACTCTGAAAAAGTGATCTGGTTTGCCCTCATGTTTTCACGTGTCAATCATTTATTAGTTGTCTCACGTGTGACTTTTCAAAGCGCGTATGTCACAAACGCTGGTTTAGTGAGATTGAAGGGGCAAACTGGATCACTTTTTTTAAGTTCAGGGAGGCAATCCGACACTTTGAAAGTTCATGGGGATATTAGACGTTTTTGGTCAAGTTAAGGGGGGTTCGAATATATTAGGACTAGGTTTAACATATGTAAAATGTATGTCTATGCTGAGTTTTCAGAGTGTGATTAACATATTTCATGAAATCTTGTTTTCAAAGAAATGAACTAAATAAACAAATTATTTTTTCACGAAATAAGCTAATTTGGAGAAATTAGAAATTATGCGAAAACTCAATTCATTTTCTGTAAATAATTTATTACAAATGCTCGTAAAAGTATACTTTCCACCAATAAATTCGTCAGATGATGAAAAATTGGTGACACCCATAAAATATATAGACACTAATGTTGTGATATAAAGAATCTATTTGATTATGAATTTAAGAATTTAATAACAATATTATTAAGATGAGTTAAATTTAGGGATATTTACGCAAAAAAAATAATGTGGTTACACCTGTTTTCAAAAAGTTCTAAATGTTTCATTTTTTTGCAAAAAAAAAAAAAAATCTCTATGGTTTCTTTTTTTGATAAGTAACGCGGGTTGAAGAGAAGAGGTGGCTAAACATCCCAACTAGGTTGGCACCTTTAGACCCACCGCTTCACAGCAACCAAAAAAAAAAAAAAAAAAAAATGCATTAAAAGGACCTTGAGGAAAAGTAAATCTTTATGGTTTCTGACCGTTAACAAAAAAGAAATTTTAGCCTAACACCTCAAAAATGGATGATGTTGCAGAGCAATTTTGATGACGTGGCAGAGACACACAAAGTAGGATCAAGCTTAGTCTACTTATGGGAGAGCAAAGGTTGGTTCCGTCCAAGAACTGAACCAAACTGAATCGAACCTAGAACCTAATAGTGAAAATATTTAGGACCTAAAACCAAACCTAATAGAGTTTGGTTCGGTGCGAACCAAATCAAAATATATAGGTTTGGTTCAGTTTGGTTCAATAAAATACCTAATTGAGATATTTGAAATTATAATATAAAGTATAAAGTATCAATGATCATTCAATCTAATATAAGGTATAAAAAAATATCACTAAAAAGTTCAAGATTACAATATAATAGTTTAATTATAATCAAACTTGAAATTACAATATTTAATTAACCAAAGCGACAAACTAAATTATAATTTTTTTAATTATTTTTATTAGGTTCAGTTTTTGATTTATTAGGTTCTTTTTAATAAAAACTGAAAATCAAATTTAAAACCAAAATTATCTTATATAAAAAAACTGGTTCAGTTCGGTTTGATTTTATTGGTTTTTTGGGTTCGGTTTGATTTTTTAGGTTTTTACTCTCCCCTAAGTCTACTAGAAAGAGAGGAGAGCGAAAACTAAGTCAAAAAGGGAAGAGCTATTTATGAGCATTTTAAAGCAAAAATTGTTACATCAACAATTTTTGACGGTGTTAGATCAAATCTATATTTGTTATAAACGGTTAGAAACCACATGATTTATTTAAAAAAAAATAAAAATTTTAGAACTTTTTTAATAAGCAAGTATCATTACATGAGTTTTTTTTTTTTACGTGATTATGCCTTAAATTTAAATATAACATTGGACTTGAAAGTGTTATGAGTTGTAATTTTATTTTGTTGGATCCCATTCCTTTTGTATATGGGTTTTTAGCAAATGTACAATGAAACAATGATTAATTTGTAAAATATATACCAACAAAAATCAATTACAATCTATAAAATTTAATATATGGAGATCTTTTTAAAAATACATTTTTTTTTTTTTGGGTCAAAAAATCATTCCCACAGTACTAGAAACCCAAAGCATGATGTCAAAGCATTTTTTTAAGATGATAAATAATTTAGGGCCACATATCCTACGTTAGTCTGATTTTTTTTTTTTTTTTTTTGGTAAAATCTCTAAGATATATCTTTGAAAAACCTATCACACATCTGAAACATTTTTAAAATATTTATAATAGCATCTTGTTTTGCCTTATCTTTTAATTATTTGAAATTGTGATCACACTTTTTGTATGTTGTTATAATAACTATATTTAGTGTTCTTTTTATACGTATCTCGTTATTTTATGTTATTTTTATATTTAGACGCTCATTATTCTGTGCGGTTGGCATATGTATCTCGTTGTTTTTGTCTATCACCTATCCTATAGATTGTACAAATCAACATTTTTTTTCTTTATTTTAAAGAACAAACAAAATAAATTGATAACAAGCCAACAACAATAAATATGTTTGAAACATTTTTCAAAGGTCTAATACACATGGACTGCTCCAACCGAACCAAACCAAACCGATCCATTTTATAGTTTGGTTCGGTTTGGTTTTAAGTTGTTAAGAAGTTTGGATTTCGGTTTGGTTTGGTTCGGTTCAAAACTGAAAAACCGAATAATTGGTAAAATATTAAAATTAATTATAAAATTAATATATACTAATTGTAGAGAATTTTAGTCATTATATTTTTTTATAGTTTTATATTGTGATTTTTGGATGCTAATTTATAGTTATTAAAACTTGAAAGTTAATAGTATTATTTAGCATTACTGATTTTTTAAGTTTTTTTTTTTTTTTGTATTTCTTTTTTTTTTTAAACAAACTACTTATATAAAATTTTTTATTTTGAATTTTTTTTTAAGAAGTTGATGTTTTTGGTTCAACCTAGTCCAAACCAAACCGAACCGAACTAGTTCGGTTTGGACAGAACTGAACCAAAATTTAGTTTGGATCGGATTGGTTTTAATTTATAGTTATTAAAACTTGAGAGTTAAAAAAAAAAAGTAGAGAATTTTAGTATTTTATTGTGATGTAATAGTATTATTTAGTATTACTGATTTTTTAAGTTTTTTTTTTGTATTTCTTTTTTTTTTTTAAACAAACTACTTATATAAAATTTTTTATTTTGATTTTTTTTAAGAAGTTGATGTTTTTGGTTTGACCTAGTCCAAACCAAACCGAACCGAACTAGTTCGGTTTGGACAGAACTGAACCAAAATTTAGTTTGGATCGGATTGGTTTATAAAATACAGTATTTTTCAGATCCGTTTTTTCAGTTCGGTTTGGTTCTTGAACCAAACCGGTCCATGCTCAACCCTACTCATTCCCATTCTACAATCCCCATTCTAAGGCTAGTCAGGGATCCTTGTCCCCATTCCTGTAAGGGAACTGGTTTCCTGTGGGGATCCCATCCCCATTAAAATAATTTTTTTTTTCAAAAATACATCCAAAAAATAGGCACTTTGAGCAAAATTAAGAGGTCTCTCTCTTCTTTCCTTGATGTAAATTTTCCATACTCCAAGCATTTCTTTTGACATTTTTTTCTTCTAACCCTAAGGATCCAACTGCTCTCAAACATATAAAATTCAGCAATATTTGGACTAGTGACGGTCTCCATCATCTTCCATATTGTGCTTTTTATACCAGTAGCCTTTCATTCATCTTCCAAACCAATAAAATCCTTTGAGAACAATGTATTAGTCATAGTGTTAAAAATAGTAGCAAACACAGTGATGTAGAAGAGAAGGCTTTGGCCTTTTTATGCAAGTTTTATGGTGAGAAGTAGGTCGATTTCAGTGATTTTTGGGCCTAATCTTATTAGAAACGGGCCAACAATCAGACTCACACCTTTAGCAATGACGTCTGTTGCTTTTCGGCCAAAAAACGATGTTTAGGCCTTCAAATTAGCGATTTTCTATTTTTTTTGGACTTATCGGGAAATTTTTGGATTTTTCTTTTTTTGTTTTGCTTTTCTTTCCTTGTCTGTTTTGGACTTTTTTGTTTTATTTTTCACCTATATAAAGGTCTGATTGTAATAGAACTGACATCTTTAATTTGAATGAAATTTCCCCTTATTCCTTTATACTCTGAATTTATCAAATTCTAGTATTTAGAAGGTCTTATTCCTAGAATCGTGCGTGATCAATGGGTCTAAGATAATCTGCTCGTTATCGTTGCATTAGTTGGTATCAGAGTCAAATTCCAAAACCCTAATAGTCATCATGCCGCCGAGGAGAGAGCGAAGGGTTGACAAGGTTACGGGTCAGGACAATCTGAATCGGTTGGAGCAGAGATTTGAGCAACGTGTTAATGCCCTGTTGGACCAGAGAATGGAGGTCATTATGGATCGATTGGCAGAACGAATGGATGGGCTGCTCGTAGTTCGTCTTAGAGCAAATCATCGACAGAGATGAAACCCTAACCCTAATTTGGATAATCTTTAGAATCCATTCGACGGATTGAAGGAAGGACGAGGATGATTTGGATGAGGGAGATTACCACCAGCATAGACGTCCTGCAGAGGTGGAGGATAGATGTTGGGAGGCCAGATTGAGAATGGAGATTCCCGAGTTTCATGGTACTCTCCAACCAGAGTAGTTCCTGGACTGGTTGGTGACGGTGGAAGAGGTACTGGAGTTTAAAAGAGTCTTGGAGGATAAAAGAATATCATTAGTAGCTACTAGATTTCGAGAAAGGGCGACAGCATAGTGGATGCAAATCAAACAGACCCGACTTCGGATAGGTAAGCCAAAAATTGTAACTTTGGAAAAGATGAAGAAACAAATGAGAGCTACTTTTTTGCCCTTAAATTTTTAGATATTAATGTATCAAAGATTATAGAATTTAAGGCAAGGTATTCGATCAGTTGATGATTACACAACTGAATTCTATCAATTGGTTGTTAGAAGTGATATTATAGAGACCGATGATCAGTTAGTGTCTTGGTATATCGGAGGATTGAGGGAACAGATTAGGAAAGCAGTTAATGATTTTGATCCTTTAAATATCTATGATGCACACCAATGAGCTTTACGGCTCGAGAAAAGGTTACAACATCATAGTTTTGGATTTTCTAATAGTAGAGGCAACCGGAGGTAAAACCTCCAAAAACTGCACCTAGGAGAACAGGACAAAGTAGTACTATGAAGTGTTTTGCTTGTGGTGAGGTGGGGCACAGGCAGGCTGATTGCAAAAAGGCTGAAAAGCGAGCCATGTTTGTAGAGGTTGATGAAGGTGTAGAGGTAGATTCTGGGTCCAAGAGAGCAGTAGTTCCTTTTTTGGTGGGGACTTGATATAAGGATGCACTGTTGTGTGATATTATAGACATGGATTCCTGCCACCTGTTGTTAGGGAGATCGTGGTGGTATGATCTAGATGTGACCCATCAGGGGAAATCGAACATTCACACCTTTATGTTTGAGGGGGTGAAATTTACTCTTGTCCCAAAAAAGGAGCAGGTTAAGAGTAGTGCAGTGGCTGAAAGTGTTAGTACTAACTGTATCCCATTTGAAGATGCAGTGCAAGAGAATGAGGTAGTGTATCATTGGTTGGGAAAGTAGCTGAGAAGGAGGTTGAGATCCCTGAACAGATCAAGCCTGTATTGAGAGACTTTGATGATCTGTTTTCAGATGAGCTGCTTGCCGGATTACCACCCCTTCATGATATTCAACATCAGATTGACCTTGAGCCTGGAGCTATCCTTTCAAACCGTCCCCATTACAGAATGAACCCAGCTAAACATGAGGATTTGAGGAAGTAAGTAGAGGAGCTGCTGATGAAGGGCTATATCCGGGAAAGCTTGAGCCCCTATGTAGTGCCGGCCCTCTTAATTCTAAAGAAAGATGGGAGTTGGCAGATGTGTGTGGATAGCAGAGCCATTAATAAAATAACTATCAGGTATCAGTCTCCTATTCCCCGACTAGATGATTTGTTAGATCAGTTTAGTGGAGCAACTATTTTTACTAAGTTAGATTTGGAAAAGTGGGTATTATCATATTCGTATAAGGCTTGGGGATAAGTGGAAAACTGCATTTAAGACCAGGGAAGGGCTGTATGAGTGGATGGTCATGCCTTTTGGTTGATCTAATTCACCTAGCACTTTTATACATGTTATAAACCACGTATTGAGGCCTTTTATTGGTAAATTTATGGTTGTGCACTTTAATGATATTCTGATCTATAGTGCTAATGAAGAACATGTTTATCATTTAAGAGAAGTGTTATTAGTATTGAGAAAGGTGAGAATGCTTGCTACCATGAAGAAGTCTGAATTTATGTCGCACAGTGTCTTGTTTTTAGGTTATGTTGTTTCTACTGAAGGTTTGAAGGTAGATGAGGCAAAGGTGGAGGTGATTAAAACCTGGCCTCGACCTAGTTCAGTTACTGATGTAAGAAGTTTCCATGGTCTGGCCTCGTTCTATAGGCGGTTCATTGAACATTTCAGTAGTATTATGGCACCAATCACTGAATGTGTGAAACAAAAGGGGAAGTTTGAATGGACTGAGCAAGCTGAAGAGGTGTTCCAGTCAATTAAAGAACATCCAGTTATAGCCCCCATTCTTATTTTACCGTATTTTCAGCAGCCTTTTGAGTTACATTCTGATGCTTCGAAGTTAGACATTGGGGCTGTATTGAGTCAAAATCAGAAACCTGTTGCTTATTTCAGTGAAAAGCTGTCGGGTGCTAAGCTTTGTTACAGTACCTATGATGTGGAATTTTATTTCTATTTACTGATCATGAATCATTATGGCATTTACACAGCCAAGATAAGATTTCTGCTAGACATGCTTGATGGGTGGCTTATCTCCAAAAATTCACTTTTGTGGTTAAGCATAAGTCTGGTGTGTCTAATAGGGTGGCTGATGCCTTGAGTAGGCGAAGAGGGTTGATTGGTCATCCTTCAGTTGAGGTTCCTGGTTTTGCAACTTTTGTTGAGTTATATGAAACTGATCCCTACTTTGCTGCCATTGTTCAGAAGGTGCAAACAGTAGAACCATCAGATTTTCACTTGCTTGACGAGTTTCTTTTTAAAGGAAACTACTATTCCCGAATGTAGCTTGTGTTTAAAAATTATACAGGTTGTTGCATAGAGAGGGACATGTTAGAAGGGACAGGACTTTGCAACTAATACATGCTAGTTATTTTTGGCCGTCAATGCACAAAGAAGTTGATAAGTATGTGCAGCGTTGTCGGATTTGCCAGGTTTCTAAGGGTGTAGCCTCTAATGCAGGATTATAAATGCCCTTGCCTATTGTTGGGATTTTTCACCGGAAATCACCCGATAAAAGCGGAAGAACGCGATGATTTCCTCAAATCCGTGCCCAAGAGCAATTGAAATGGAAATTGTAAAAACAAAAATTTAATAGAAAGAGATTATTCTCTTACCCGGAATATCTCTTTTAGAGACTGATGCGGACTGCAGGAATCAATGTAGAATCCCTCTTCGTTCACTTACACGAACACCTAACAAACACCACCCGTGCTAGCGTTGGAAAAACACGAACTAGGGAGAGAAGAGGCTTGAGAATTTCGGCTAGAGTGTTCTATCTTGTGTTGGCCGAAATTCCCAGGTTAAAAACCCTGGGTTGGCCGAATTCCCGAAGGGAATTAAGGCCCAGCTTGGCTCAACCATTTTGAGTGGGCTTCCTTCTTTTAATTCAGGCCCAATCTTATTGTTTAAATTAATTTCAAGCCCAACTTTAATATACCCACGTATTTAATATATTACACCAAGTAATATATTATTTACATTTAAATTAAAATTAGTTTGACCAATTAATTTCATCCATCAAATTAAAATTAGATCATCACAAAATAAAATCATATGTAAACCTATACATATGAATATTTCCACCTAGGAAATAATCTTATAATTAATCCAATTAAATATGAAGAGCCAATCAAATATATTAATTTTATATTAGGATCAATCTAATTGATCTTTATAATATAATTAATATATATACCTCTCTCTCCAGAGTGTATACTCCAAGCATACATGTGATTCCTTAAGTCAGTGTTCAGTTGCTCAATGTGTACGATCCCGTGGGCCCATCTTTATGTTGGCAGTGGGCCTTTGGCCCACAGACTGCAGTTGGGCTCTAGCAAGCCACTGCAGCCCCCAATTAAGATGGAGATGGCAGTCTAACTATTATCATAACCCTACAGTTTAAACCTGTACATCCCATGTCATTGATATCGGTGTCCAACATAGAGGTATGGATTGATCACCCTCTTTTGTGTCCGGACATTAACTTGATCCCGAATGCACTGAAGCTCACAAACAAGTTCCTACTT
This sequence comes from Euphorbia tirucalli, assembly GCA_039660915.1. Lineage (NCBI taxonomy): Eukaryota > Viridiplantae > Streptophyta > Magnoliopsida > Malpighiales > Euphorbiaceae > Euphorbia > Euphorbia tirucalli. The sequence goes on along the minus strand of CM077637.1, from coordinate 24,461,528 downwards.
GTTTGGGTGTGGCCACACTCTTATCAGTCACATTCATCAAGAGGCAGGTGATATCTTCCCAGTGGACTACTGAGTGACAAATCCCTTTTGCATATCCATATCATTACCATGCTAAGTGACATACCCGAAAGTACCCATACTTGGCACCCTATCACAGGCCCTTTAGGCGTACCCCTAAGTATGCGACCTCACATGTAACACCATCATATGGTCAGGTCAAAGGATCCATACAAATACTACACGAGAATCACTTGTGATACTATACCATGTGGATTTCTCGTTAAGTGGATCTATCCAATATCATGCCCCTTATGCATGTACCTATTAACTTGGTTGACATTCCATATCCAATGACCGGTAAGACACCGCCATACAACCAGGCTAATGATAGTCTCTTGTTCCATTCATTCTCATGACTGGAACAGACTACGGATCTATTTATGGTCATATCGTTTACCCTATCCATGGTCTTACTGCCAAGTGCATGACACTAGTCATCATGGATATAGATATGTCCATTAGATACTTCATTTAATATATTACACAAGATAAATATAATAAATGAATTAATGCCTTTATTAATAACATAAATAAGTATAATACATGATACAAATACAAGGACCAATGCCTTAGGACTAGGGCATATCCAACACATATTCCATCTCAGCCATGGGAAGAAATTAGTATGGACTTTGTGTTAGGGTTGCCACTTATCCAGTGGGGTAGTGATTCTGTTTTTATGGTGGTTGATCGGTTTTCGAAGATGGTGCGTTTTATTCCTTGCAAGAAGACCACAGATGCAGTAAATGTTACTCAGTTGTTCTTTCGAGAGGTGTACAAGCTTCACGGACTGCCTAAGTCTATTGTTTTCTATAGAGATACCGGATTTCTCAGTCATGTTTGGCGTAGTTTGTGGAAATTAGTAAACATACAACTGAACTTCAGCAGTGCTTACCATCCTCAGATTGATGGGCAAATAGAAGTGGTTAATCGCTCTCTCTGAAATATGTTGCGATGTCTGGTTGGTGAGCATGTGAAGAGTTGGGATTAGAAAATGTGTTAAGCCGAGTTTGTGCATAACCAAGCTGTCAACCGCAGTACCGAATTCAGTCCTTTTGCAATAGTGTATTCGGTTGTTCCGAGGGGTCCTTTTGATCTGTTACCGCTACCAGATAAGACTCGGGTGCATAGGAAGGCTGAGACTTTTGTGATTGAATTGCAGGCCATTCATTGGACTATCCATGATAACCTGGAAAGAGTTGCGGCCAACAATAAACAGACGGCTGATAGGAAGCCTTGCCTTATGGAGTTTGAAGTTGGGGATTATGTTTGGGCTGTTCTTACTAAGGACAAATTCTCGGTAAGCTATCAGAAAAAAAGATTGCTCCTGTAGAGATCGTTGAGAAGATTAATTCTAATGCTTACCGTCTCAAGCTACACAGTCATATCCGTACGACAGATGTATTCTATGTTAAGCATCTGATCCCGTATACTGGAGATTCTTCAAACAATGAAAATTCGAGAGTGAATTCTCTTCAGCTGAGGGAGAATGATGTAGAAGAGAAGGCTTTGGCCTTTTTATGCAACTTTTATAGTGAGAAGTGAAATGGGCCGATTTCAGTGATTTTTGGGCCTAATCTTATCGGAAACGAGCCAACGAGTAAGACTCACGCCTTTGGTCGTGACCTTCGTCGCTTTTCGGCCAAAAAAGGACATTTAGCCCTTCAAATTAGCGTTTTTCTTTTTGGAAGCTTTGATTTGAATGAAATTTCCCCTTATTCCTTTATACTCTGAATTTGTCAAATTCTAGTATTTATAAGGTCTTATTCCTGGAATCGTGCGTGATCAACGAGTCTAAGATAATATGTTCATTATCTGCTGCATCACACAGTCTGCCTAATATTTCATTATTTTTTCTTGTTTAGTATTAAAAAATTGAATCATCTCCTTTAATTTCTTATGTCTCAAATAAGCTTGAGATTCAATTGCTTTTGCTGAGAAAAGCTCAATCATACTCAAGGATCTCAGCAACTTCCATTGATCGGAGCTTGTTGGGCTCCAAACAAGAGATACACGTGCAAGTACAACACTCCCACCAGGAATCGTGATCCGTACAAATCGCGTCGAAAGCAAACAATTCTCGTTTTTAAGAATTTCAGTTGTCCCATCTTGCGAGGTGAAGAGAGATTTTCCCATCCGTGTTCCCCATAAGAATTTGGAGAAAAATCTATCCCCCCTAAACGGGGGCCCTTATCCCCATTTATAAGCCTACTGCTAACCCCCTTAATTTGCTTAAGGTGGTGATGCTAACTCCTCCGATCCTACATGGCACCAAAACTAACTCTCACTACTTCACCAGGTGCATAAAAGCAGAATTAATAGCAAAAATTAAAAACTATTTACTCTCTCCTTTCAGCATCTTCTCTCTCTTTCCTCTCATCCTTGAACTCTCTACCGCTTATGGCTCCATAGTCTTTATGTTTGCTAATCCTAAATTAAAACTATCTCTCTGGGATCTCCTCACTCAATCTTCACCCCTCTTTCTTCTCACTTCATTTTGTCTTGTAATTGGACTTCCATTACTTTTGATTCTTATGGATTTGGAACTTTGGTAGTTTTGGTTGTGGTTTTTGTCGAATTCAAACACATCGGATTCTTTCTCTTGCTGATAGTTTTTTCAATCGCACTCTATCTTCTCTTTATCCCTGAATTTTAACAATTTGGGAGTTCTTGATCTCTCTAGTAACAATTTCACCGGTGACATTCCGGTTAGTTTTGATTATTTTTCATCCTTAAAAGTTCATCAGCTTCATCCACGAAAATGAACGTACATTAATATAGCTCTTTTATTGTAAAATGGAAAAGTTTGGAATTTTCGATGTGAATTATTTCTAAGTAAAATCCCCACCACTCAACTTACACCAACAAATTTGAGGTTGTACAATTCAATTTCAAAGAACACAGAATTTTGAAGAGGATTTTAATTATTTATTTTTCTTTGGCAATTCTAAATATAAAGCTATGATTTATTCACATCCTTACGCTCATTGATTGTTGATAATCTTTTTTCCTTTTCCATAACCAAAAAAAAAAGAAAAAAAAGAAAAAGAAAAAAAGAAATGGGGTTGAGGATGTGAAATGAACGATGAAGCCGTTAGAACGGCAGAGAGGGAAATGAGTGAAATGAAAGAAAAGAGAGAGTAAGGAAATGCTTTGGAGAAGAAAGGAGTTTTTTTTATTTCTCATTTGCATGTGGTTTAGGGCCAGTTTGGAATTACTGTTAGTAAAAGTGCTGTCAAGGAAAGTTAGGTTTCATTGCTTTCTTTAAAGTAGTTTTAAGTGTTTTTCTAGTGCTTTCTTGAATACAATCTGACTTTTATAAATTGTGTATTTGACGCTGCTTTCCACAGCCTCAAAAGCAGCTTTCAGCAAAAGTAAGGTTCCCATTACTTTGGCTAAAAGCTGCTTTCGGGGCTACGGAAAGCAGCCCCGAACACAGCCTTAAAGTTTTAAAAATATGTTTCAGTATTGTTTGGTTTATGTCTCTATGTGTATCTCACCTTTTAGGATGAAAGTATGTATTAGAACTTTTTCAAATATTTTTGAAACTTTTTGCATTTTTTAACCTTATTGCTCTGTTTTTTTAAATGTTTGAACCAGCTATTAAACTTTTTTTTACTTTTTTTTTCTTGCTTCTTTGAATTTAAGTGAGCGTACCAATAATTTTGTAGAAAAGTTACAAAATTGGATTGAAATGAAATTGACTTCTATCAAACTATTGAAAAAGTTTAAGGATTAAAAGTTTAAGGTTCCCAATTAATTCAATAACTAGATCAATTGAAATAACAAAGTCGAATTTGAACTGCTTGAATGAAATATTGTTCGAATTGAATTGAATTGAATTGAATTGCAAAAAATATAAATTTACACGAAAGTAAATTGTTAAAAATTCTCCAAATATAGCTAAGGATTCTCTAAGAAAATAAATGTTTAAAAGAGAATGAAATTGAAAATTTGACTGGTATTGAGCAATGCTCAGTTGTTGAGTTGATGATATCCTTTTTTCTGTCTTCAAATTTGGCTTTTAAAGAGCAAGATGAAACCACCAAGTGACCGTGTCCAAATTAATTGGTTCGAGAAATATCCCACAAGAAACCCATTTACAATGATCTCTGAAACCCTCTGCAAATCCACTTTCTCCACTAACCTCACTTTTTTTTACTGCTCAGTTTCCACATCTTCTCTGCCACTAATCTTCGGCCACTTCGCTCATTTTTTAACTAAATTCAACTTCCAGGGCAATAACTCCCCATAAAATAACTAACTAACTAATTAATGAGTTAATCTTAAAAATTAGGCAAAGAAATAATTAGGCCTGAAATATAATTATTTAAAAATTCGGTCCAATTAAATTGTGGATATAACAGTTTTAAATAATATTTTTTATTCTTTATACATGTATCTCGTTACATTGCTGAGAATTACGATTTATTCTTTTTAGGTTGCATAAGGCAATGAAAATATACTAGAAGAGGATAAATATGATATTTTAAAAATGAAAAAGAACTTCTCTAACAAAAATCTTTGATAAATCAACTTTAACAATAAATGCAAAAATTTTTTTTTTTTTGTTTTGTAGAACTTGTCAAAAAATAATTGATCGGAGCAAGGGATATAAAATAAATATAAATATGCAAGGCAGCTCTAAAATTCAAGGAAAGTTAGAGACATTTGACACCTTCATAGATATTCGACATATTCAGTCCTCCATCCTCCTTTAATGAAACCTTTCTTGAGTATTCTTTATCAATTTTTTCATAGGCAAGAATTAATCCCGTCTGGCACTTTATATATTAAAGATACCCAACATAATACAAATCTAAATTCTCTCCTTCAAGCTTATGGGTTCTTGAAAAACCTATTCGTTCAATTTTTACGAGTACACTTCAGAAATTTTTACAACATCGAGTTCAATTGCCTTAAATAATACTTTTCTTCATGGCAGCGGCGAACCAGAACCTAATTTTAATTAGGGGGTGCCATATAATATTTACAAGTACTTTAATAAAAAATCAATATTAAAATAAAATAAAAATTTTAATTTAAAAATAATAAATAACACTTAAACAATTTAATGTGATAAAATTAATCTTGAATAATTTAAAAAACTAATTGATACATAGTATATCAACAAAATCTAAAATAAATATAAATATATTTTTTATCATATAAATTTAAATCAAAATATTTCACTTGCTATTTTGTACTTTTAGAAGAAAAAGTAAAATAGAAAAAGTGGGACTGAAGCTAGTGAGACGAGAGATTTCAATTCCATGTGAGTTTGTGGGTAACAATTGTGCTAATGGAAACGCACCGTTAATAAAAAAGAACAAAAATGGAATTTGAAGGGTTGTCGTCAACCTCTTAATCTCAGCCACCATTTTTCTTCTTGTCAAGGTTTTTACGGTCTACAACTAGGCAAGATTTGGAAGCTCCTTCGACGGCTGCCGGCGGGCATGTGCTTGGGACTTGGCTGCCACCCCTTCAATTTCATCCCTGCTTAATGGTAATTTACATGAAAGTTATATTTGACTTTGCCTACAAGTGTTCAACATTTATTTCTAATCTAGTTTGTAAGTTAAAAAATGAATTTATGGCCTTAACCAGACAAAAAGTGAATATAATTTGAAATTAACATTATCTTTGCTTTTCATTGCTTCAAACAGTTAACTGCAAATCCATTTTTATTTATTGGAACTGTAAATGGTTCTTTAGTTAACTCTGCATGTTAATGATCTTATTTTAGCCAGCAGTGATGATAACGTAATTCAATTAGTTAAGAAGTTTCATGGACTTGGGAACATGACGTTCATACTTGGTCGTGAGATTCAGATGTTAAAAGCTGGAATACATGTATATCAGAGGAAATTTGTATTGGATTTGGTAGCTGAAAATGCTTTTCTCAACTATAAACCATGCACGACACTTATTACAATGAATAAATTGCAAAATACAGACTCATCAAGATATTGTAGAAGGAGTAGTATTAATTGACAAAAACAAGGCCTGTTATAGCTTTTGTTGTAGAACGTACGTACAGCAATCACATAGATTTTTAAGATATTTGGAGCGTCATCTAACACATAATCCGCATATTCTACTTAGGTGTAAGCTTTAATATTCAAATTGGGCAATTATGTATACTTGTGAGATTAATTGGCCATGGCTTCAGTACTTACTTGAGGACTTATAGATTCAACAAGATAAACCAGCCCTTTTGTTCTATGACAGTTTAAGTGTGATTCATATAGCTAAAAATGCAGTATTCATGAAAGAATAAAACATTTTAGAGATCATTTGTCAGTTTGTAAGGCGGAATATATGTTCAAGCTGAGCTTCGAATGTTCACTTGATGCCAATCTTCACGTAAGACCAACTAGAGGATAGTTTCACAAGAAGGCATTTCATGCTTTACAGTTTTAAGTCTTTCTTAGAGTTTTAGATGCTCACCTTCTACTTCTATCTTGAGGGGGCCAGGTTGCTATTTCTAATGTTAAGTTGTTGCTAGCTCGAGTTAACTAGTCTTGTACTCATTTGATAAAATGATAGTTCTTCTAGTTTTGGTCGATTGCAAAGACGCATTATTGTTGATTTTGATACGTTATTTTACAAATTAATAGGTCAGAGAGTATCTAACAACATTGTAAATAGATAAATAGATAGGTCGGCTAAATATATTATGAAACATTTTATAAATGTGTTAGCTGTTAAATATGTGTTAAGCATAAAAACCAAGAATTATTGCATTCTACTATTAATTTCTCTTTTGTGTTTAAATAATCTTAACACTTTTGTGGGAGAATTTTGTTTTCTCCTTAACAATTTGTTTATATACGCATTTTTTTTTTAATCTTATAACTAGGATTTATCATTAAATTTAGGAATATAAATTTTTTATACTATAGTAACTTTTTTTTTTTTAACATTATATTATCATTCTTATTTTTTTGTTTAACTGTTTGATGAGTACTACTCCTGTGCATCTAACAGTAATCATGATTGTTTAATAATTTCTTTTAAAAAAGTTAAGATGCATGACATTGTTTTTATACAATTACGAGGGCTTTTGTTCATTAATCTCATACTTAATGCCTTAATGGTTAGTTTTTGCATACTATTTGGGATATTATAACGAAAGTACCCCTCCTACTTAAAACTTAATTAACACTGATAACATTTAATGTGATTTGTTATTCTATGAAAGAATGAAGATGATCGATATCAGAAATTGGTTAGTATTAAATTATTAATTACAAAGCTTAGTTTCAAATTTGTTATAGATGTTAAGAAAGCTTACAAAAATCTATTTTGACAAAGTACGAGTTGAAAAGAATTATTAATAATTTATGAAAATCCACGTCTTTGTTTGTAGAGAAGAGAATACATAATTGAAGGTAATATTAAATCAGGAAAACTACTTACATAAAAGAATATAAAGCACTGGTTATGCATATGTAATGTAAGTCATTGACTAGACTCTAATAAATGTATTTTATAAATTTAATTAAAATTGCTTTGGTTTTAATATTTTTTTGTCACACTCAAGAGTTCAATTTGAGAAGTATTAATTGTTTTTACTTACAACTTTTTTTATTGTAAAATAAATACATTTTAATTTAACTTTTATTGTTGAAATCGAAATTTAAGATGTATAATTCAGGGACAATATATTTACCTTTCTTTGCTTATATCAAAATTTTGGAATAATATTTTGTTTAATATAATTTTCCTCATTTCATAATCAGATAAATACTGTAATCAGTGAATTATTATAATATAATATTGAATATATGCTGTTTCTGTGGTAGGATTAGGGAATGAGTTTTCAAGTAAAACTATGCATAACCAATTCCTTTTCAATATTTATCTGAAATTTTATTTTCTTACGAAAAAAAAAAAGTTAATTTTCTGAAAAAATTTACCAATTCTAATGTGTATTGGCAGCGGATTCAATCTACGGCCAGGAAAAGAGATGAAGAAATGCGCATGTATCCAACGGCAAATACGCCAACCTTCATCACTCAAAAACAACGTATTACCCGGGAAAACCCATCTGATCACCCACTTACGTCCACGCGCAATTTAGCACTAAGCAAATATAATTACCAAAATACCCCGATGAGGCAGCCGAACGTTAAAACCACCCTTCCTTCCTCTGTTGTATATAAACTCTCTTCCCGGTGATTTCTAAAACAGCATCGTCACCTCTTATAAGAAGCTAATTAACTGTTTCTCTGAAGAAAATTCAAAATACAGAACAAGGAAGAGAGGAAGGAATTTCTGATCTGAGCTCTCATTTGAGAGTTCCTGCTTTTGTTTTTTTCTCTGATTTCAATGGTGTATTCCGGTGACACAGAAGAAGGAGTTAGAGAGTTTGTTATGCCTATAGGACCTGAGAGATCGAAGCCACCGCTTCACAATTTCAATCTTCTTTGCTTGAAGTGGGGGAATCAGAGACATCTCCGCTGCATGAAAGTCTCCGATTCTGCTGCCGTTAAGGATAAGAATCTCACCAATGGGACCTCCGCCGATAGCATCAGAACCACCCGATCTCCGCCTACCCTGTTTGTCGACAAACGGGATTACGAAGTCCGCCAGTTCAAGAAACTCAAACCGATTAACGACACTGGCGGCGTTGAGGAAGGAATCGAGGCTGTCAGGGAGAAGCTTATGTGTGATTTCAAAGCGGCCGCCGATAAGTTGAAAGCCACAATTTTGAGAAAAGGAGTGTCGGAAAAAAGCGACGACAAAGCAACTCAGCATCGCCGGGAACGGGAGGAGGAAGAGGATGAAAAGGAGGAATCTCCTCCTCTGCCCCAATCGCCGGCGGTAGTAGTGGAGACAGAGGAAGAAGCGAGGCCTTGGAATCTGAGAACAAGACGAGCCGCCTGTAAAGCACAGATTGGCGGAAATTCAGTTAACGGCAAGGCCTTAAGAATTGAAGAGAGAAGAACAAGTAATTATTCTCCGGCGAGGAACGAGAGCGCAAAATCACCCAGGCTGAGAGGCGAGAAGAGAGACAAAGAGGAGGAGAAAGAGAAGCAAACAGAACAGCGGAGGCCAAAGTTTGCGGTGGCGCTATCGAGAAAGGAGATCGAGGAGGATTTCATGGAGATGTTTGGCCACAGACCAGCTCGGCGGCCCAAGAAACGGCCCAGAAACGTCCAAAAGCAATTGGATGTATGTCAATTCAGAGATTAATTTTCTGTCCTCCTTGAAAGCATTCTTCCTGATTTATAGATTAATTTGATCTTCTTGTTTTCGGTCGCAGATGTTATTCCCTGGGTTGTGGTTGACGGAGGTTACTGTTGATACATATAAGGTGCCGGAGTTGCCCGACAACGGCAAGGTAATTGTTTTTCTTTTCTAGCCTTCTTTAATGGTTGATTGGTTGCTGAGAAAATGTGAGATTATGAATCCAAATGTGACATCATGAATCTGTTTTACGCTAAATGGTCTAATTGGGTGGCGGACTTTGTTTTTTTACACCCTTCAACAGTGAAAAGCATTTTAAGTTTTCAATTTAACTTATCAACCCAGGCATTTGCATCTGCTTAACAAATGTACTTTTTCCTTGTTTTCTTTGCATTTTCCATTCTTTCTGCTGCGTTGCTAATTGATATATAAGTAATTGATTTTTAGTTTGCAATTTCGTAATCTTTTGTGTAAAGTTTAAATCTTTTGTTATCCTCCCTGTGCAGAGGTAGATATTTCATATTTGAGCCAACTATTAGGAAAAGTTCAAAACTTCAAGGCTTCTGATTTTTGACTGCTCTGGTAACTCTATATGGCGGTATATGAAAGCAGCACACCATCTTGTGAAGTATAGGGATCTGATGAAGTGGTTAAATTTCCTGGTAATCCATAGAGGTGAACTTCTGTTGCTTTGTTTTGCTAATTTGGTACTCTTTAATTATAATTCTTTCCTTCTACTTTATAGAATAACGTGATTGTAAAGAAATGGCTGTTACATGTCGTTAGCTGTAAGGGAATGCCTTGTTTTCTATGACTTTGTTTTCCTTTGAACTTGCTTACCAATTTGCCTTTATGTTAATGAATTTATATCTTCACCTTAATTTACTGTGTGTTCGTTTGTTTATAGTTGAAAGCTACAATTCTAAAGCACATACTCTGTTTTCTTGAACAATTTAGGCAAATGATGCTGTCTATCTCAAGGAAATATAGTTTCTGAGCAATGAAAAATTCAGTGGAGAAAAATGGATTTGGGGCTTGGAGAGTTTATCTCTCTCTCTCTCTCCTTCTCTTTTTCCTTCTATTCTAAATACAGCATCTGTGGTGTCCAAAAAATCATTTTATGAGCTTTATTGCTTCCATTCTTATAGAACTTCATCGAGGAAATGGATGCATCCTTTTGCAGATTTAGGTTAAAAAGCACATTGCAGTCCTTGAAAGTTGAAACTTTATACCATTTATTGGTGAGTGTTTGACGGGCAATTCAGTTTGAGCCTTGTGCTGGGCTATAGTTCAATTTTATATGGTTTAGCTGATCCATTTTTTTATGCAGTTATGTGGGCTTATGGTTGTCACTGATGAGTCAATTTTGGGAAATGATATGAATTAATCCCAACCAAGAATTTCGTTGATCTTTTGATCTTGCAAATTAGATCTCCCATTGAGCAGTTTCTCCCAAATTTGTGTCTTTTTCACTTGAGGAGGATTTGGAGAGATTGCAAATCATCATTTTGACCTTTTAAATCTCAGTTTGAACCACCACTAATCATGGCCAAGAAGACCAAATAGAGGAACTTGATTATGGTAGGTTATAATTCTGTAGAGAAAAATCTCAATGGTGAGGCGAAGGCCACAGGCGGCAGAATGCTTGGTTAGTTGTGCAGTTGGGCCCTGGTGGGCTTGGCACTTGTAAATTGGATCGGAAGCAGCTTTGCTGGTCCTAATAATAATACTATTATAATAACAATAATCATTATTAGGGTTGTTAGGAAAATACGCTTGTTTTTTGCCCCCCATTTGTGTTTTACACTAAATGGAAATTCTATCCAAAATTCTACAAGAACTTTTGAAAATTCTACTTTTCTTAATTAAAAATTAATTTCATCATCTATTTCTAAATTTATTTATTTTTTTGTTATTCGATTTTAAAATGTTTTTTTCGTTCTTTTTGTCTCTTCAGAATAATATATATATATATATATATATATATATATATATATATATATATATATATTCTTTTCATTTTCGGTATTTTGTATAAATAAAGTATCAACACAGTATATGACAAAAAAAAAAAAAAAGCCGCATATATAACAACTAAACACTAAAATAAATATAAAAAAAATATAGAATGAGTGCATAACATAGTTCATACAAATATATCATCAAAGTATCACATATATATTACAAATGTATATGAGCTTGTACATGTATGAAAAAATGTAGAATGAATACACATACAGTACATATAAAAGTATCACAAATGTATCTGAGTTGATAATAAAAAAATATAAAATGAATGCATAATACACAGTACGTGCAAATGTATCATCAAAGTATCACTAATTTATCCAAGCTGATACATGTATCAAAAATTGTAGAATGAATGCGTAACACACAGTACACACAAAATGTGTTATCAAAATATCACACCATCAAATTTGAGTTGATTAATATGAATTGATTAGATTTGTTTATTCATAAAGAAACAAAATTGAAGTTACATATATTCATCTTTAATTTGTTTGTTTTGTGGATGAGTTTCATCACGTGGATCTTTGTTTTTTTTTTTTTTTTTTTTTAATAAATATTCATTATTTTGATCTGCAAATTAAAAAAATTTCAAAACAGAAGCAACCTTCTATAGTGGAGAATCATCTAAACTGATTATTATTATTATTATGAAGGGTAAATAAAAGCTAATATAAAAAAATACAGAAAAAATATACTTATCAATGTTTGTTTGTTGTTATATTTGCAATTTTTTCTATATACTTTGTTGATACAAAAATCAAATATACATATATATACACACATATGAATCTCATTTTGAGGGAAAAAAAAACCAAACAAAAAAAATTTCTAATGTTGAAGAGATAAATGACAAAATTAGACTTTAATTATAAAAGAGGAGAGAGAAATGTAGAGATAAGGAATGAAAATGAGAAGAATATGCCAAGAGGGATTTCAACTCTGAATAATGCCTATTGGCACAAAAAAATCCATAATAGAGCCCGGTTAAAAAAATATACTTGTTTTACTGGGCTCAGAATCAGAAACTCAGTTTCCAATTTTTGGTTGAACCAGAATCGAAAAATATTCGATTCAGCAGAATCTGATAGCATGGTATACATATTTAAAAAAAAAAGATTCTTTAATAATTTTTTTAAAATCATTTTATTAATTTTTTTAGCACATAAAACTATGCCAATGAAAAAAATAAAACTTCTGAAAATTATAAAGTAAAAGAATTTTAAATACATTATTATTTTAAATTTCCAAGTCAAAATTAATTAATTAATATTTTGATCGTGTACGTATGAAGTAAAAAAAATATACTTGAATGTTTTACGGGCTTAAAATTTTTTTGGTAAACAGACAAATTATAACAGACAACAGTAACATCTAATTAAGATAAAAAATATTAAATTAAAGAGAAAAATTAAAAAAAAAAAAGTACCCAAATTAGAAGAAAATAAATGTCAAAATTTATGAAAATAATGGAGTACTTAATAATTTAAAATATGACCAAAGATAAATAATGGTGAAAAAAAATCCTTAATAGAAATAACAATAGGAATACATAATAGTAAAAAATATTATTTACATTGTCATAGCTGTTACTACCTCACTCACATTAATTGTTTATTTAAAATATAAAAAAAAAAATTTAACCAAAAAAAAAAAAATTGTTGCCCCCTACTGTCTGCTATAATTTAACTATCTGTCAAAAAAAATTCCCATGAAAAATTACTGTCTTTTTTTTTTTTTTGGTCATTTTACTCTATACGTGCATGGTCAAAATATTAATTAATTGATCTTGAGTTGTAAACTTAAAATAATAATGTATTTTAAATTATTATGTATTACGCTATTTTTTTTATGAATTTTGATTTTTTTTTAATTCGCATAGATTTTAAATTTCTTTTATTTTTCTTGTTAATTTAATATATTCATTCTAATTAGCTACTACTGCTTTCTATTATAATTTAACTATTTGATAAAAAAATTTCCATGAATGATTAATTTATAATTTATATTTTTTTTTACTCCATGTGAATACGGAATTTTCCGGGTCTTAAAAAAAAAACCCTGATTACCACGACTGTAATTACAGTCGTGGGGGTATCGTTACAGTCGTACGACCGTAAATAAATTACAGTCGTACGACTGTCAAATCGGGACAGGTTGCAGAACCCATACCCCTAAAATAAAAAATTGAGAATAATCTTGAGTATTTAATGCTCTAGATTTTTCGGAAGAAAGAGAGGATAAAAGGCAAAAAAGAAGAGAAGAATAGGACCTTTGGCAGATAATTGAGAGAAAAAAATATTGGAGAGAGGGATTGGAAGAAAAGAAAAAAAAAAAAAGGAAAAACCCAAAACTCATCCTTTCTTCTACTCGTATCTTTTTAATTTCAGAGTGTTAATGCTTAAAATCAATTAGAAATCGTAGGTTAAACTTGACACACGAAATCTGAATCATTTCCAGACCACAAACTAGTTTAGATCCGTGACTTTTTGGAGGATTTTTGGACCCATTTGTAACCTTAACACACCAAGGAAAAGAAGCAATTTTACGTGGATTAGTGCGTTGCCAGGGGTCATTCCAACGGTGGATCAACGCCAAAGAGGTAAACACACTTTAATCCCTCTTTTTTTTTTTTTTTTTTTTTTTTTTTTTTTTTTTTTTTTTTTTGCTTTTTCTGGGTGTTTTGATTGATTTTGTGCATAAAACTTGCTTTTCTTGGCTTTCTGTTTCTGGAAAATTAAGAACAGTCGTACGACTGTTCTTGTCACAAAGAACAGGGGTACGATTGTAATTACAGTCGTGCCATCTCATCTATAGTCGTACGTCTGTTGTTGAATTTTCTCAGTTTTTAGCTTTTTCATTTAAATAATTTTGGCGATTTCTGCTTAAGGGAGAGCTACAGTCGCACGATACGACTGTAATCACAGTCGCACGACTGTAACTACAGTCGCACAACTGTAGTTACAGTCGTACGACTGTAGTCCTCGGCCAGAAGCAGAAAATCCCTAAAAATCCCAAAAAAATTCATAAGAATCTCAAAAATTTCATAAAAATCAGAAAAATATAGAAAAATAAAAAATCATTAAAAATGAATTTTGGAGTATGCATTCAAGACCTTAGATTTATTTTTCGGTGTTTTTGCATTTAAAACAAAACCACGACGGAGACTCGGTTCTCTCGAAAACCGACCTACCTCGTATGCTAAATTAAAATAAACCAGAAAATATTTTCAAAAAGATTTTCTCACAAAACCAAAAATACAAGGATGTTTCAAAACTGTTTTCCAGTTCTAATCAGGCCGGCCAGCCGGGCCGTCCCGGTTACCCCTAAATGCATGCCCCTGAACTCTAAAATTTCCAATTCTGTCCAACTTGAGTCCTATGTGTGGTGTGCTATATATCTGTGCTAACAATCTGTTTTGCAGCTTTAATTTCTTTATTTTTATTTTTAATGTATTTAATAGATCAATTAGTGTATTTTAGGCGATTGTAAATTTTCTTAGATTCTCGTGTATCTATGCGTTTGTATTGTGAGGCCGAGAGTTTTTATTTTTCATTCGATCGGGTTGTAAGCCTTTTAAATATTTATTTCTTTACTTTTATTTTGTATTATGTATGTACGCGCGCCGCATGTTATTATTCAATAAAATCAATTCTTAGAAATTTAAAGTGTCATCATAGAATATTGGCCATATTTATTTTGATTAGACATGAAATAAGGGACTTGTCCGAACCTAGATCTCTGGAAAGTGTGGCAGTTCCCGCTTTGGTTCAGCTACACTGTAATTTCCCGGTTGAGCTGAGTCGGGTGGCGACTCCCACACTTTTTATCGAGATTGAGGTCTCGATTCTTTTACGAAACAATCCGATTTCCTAAAAACGAATTTCTAATCCAAAACCCCACGCGAGGGAGGGACCCACCTGAAATCGAGGCGCCCCTTCCGAAAGGGAGTCTCGCGTTCCGTCGAAAACGTTGTCCGCTCACAGTGGTGACTCCGCTGGGGATTTCTTACAAAAGTTTTTCAAAAACTTAAAAGAATTTGACAAGCCCTAAAAAATGTCTAATCAAATTAAGGCGGATGATTCTTGTATGGCATTTTATGCATTTTTGTAGTTAGACATCCTTGCATTAGGTTAAGTATCCATTATTTAGCCCGGTGAATTGTTGAAGTATCGCCTATGTTCCTCTTGGTCTTAGGGGCACGGATACGAAACACCACTCATAGCCTCGTACGAACCCCTTCGTTCGGACCCTTGAGTGGGGAGAAGTGAGGAGTATATTTTGCTATGGGAGCCTTGATGTTATCCCGACTTGGACCGAACTCATATAGGCAACCTTAGTTGGATTCCCTTAGGATACCAAAATAAGTTGTGTGAATATTGTAAATTACGCCTTCATCATTCCCAGTTGATGATTGAAGAAAACCTCACCTAGGACTCGGTTAGAATTTTTAAGACCGACCACGTTTGGAGGAATAAGGTTGGAAGAATACGCTTTGTATGCAATATACAACCTGTCTCTTGTTTCTTCATGACATACCATCATCATCCACATTTTTCACGAACATAACATACCATATATAAAGCATTTGTGTGATACTAACTCACATCTTTTGAACAGCCATCTCCATTTTTTTCATGTGTAAATACATTAATCACCCGTATGACATTTACACTAACCACATTTTTTGCAGCCATGCATCTTCTCATTGTGTGAAAAAAAATAATTCATATGCATCATTTGAATGTCATAAGTATTAACCAATTTATTTTGTAGCAATATGGAACGCGTGTCATGCATAAAACATTCATGTAGGCTTTGAACAATTCCATAAAGGTCACACACATCACACCGCCTACCAAGTAGGAAATCATTTAGGTGCTCCACGAGCGCCGAAAAATTACATTTCATGCATTACACCATTTGGGTGCTCCACGAGTGCCAAAAAATTCCATTTCATACATTAAATCATTTAGGTGCTCCACAAGCGCCCAAAAATTTCATCACATACATTAAATCATTTAGGTGCTCCACGAGCGCTGAAAAATTCCATTTCATGCATTAAATCATTTAGGTGCTCCACGAGCGCTGAAAAATTTCATCACATGCATTAAATCATTTAGGTACTCTACGAGCGCCGAAAAATTTTAGCACATACATTAAATCATTTAGGTGCTCCACAAGCGCTGAAAAATTCCATTTCATGCATTAAATCATTTAGGTTCTCCACAAGCGCCGAAAAATTTCATCACATACATTAAATCATTTAGGCGCTCCACAAGCGCCGAAAAATTTTATCGCATCCATTAAGCCATTAGGTGCTCCACGAGCGCTGAAAAAATTCCATTTCATGCATTAGATCATTTAGGTGCTCCACGAGCGTCGAAAAATTCCATCACATACATTAAGTCATTTAGGCGCTCCACGAACGCCGAAAAATTTCATCGCATCCATTAAATCAGTTAGGTGCTCCACAAGCACTGAAAAATTTCATTTCACATATTAAATCATTTAGCTGCTCCCCGAGCTCCGAAAATCCTGACCATGTGCCATGCACATGTTCATCTCATTTCACATCACAAAAAAAAAAAACCCAAAATGCTCCCTTGAGCGCCGAAACTCTGCCCATTCGCCAAGAACGTATTCATTTCATATCACGATTTAGAAGTTAAGATGCTCCCCGAGCATCGAAATTCCATTTGTGCACCAAGCACAAGTTCATTTCATATCACGACATAAAACCCAAGGTGCTCCCCGAGTGCCGAAATTCAGACCGTGTGCCAAGCGCGCGTTCATCTCATGTCACAACATGAAAACCCAAGGTGCTCCCCGAGTGCCGAAACTTTGCCTATGTGCCATTCTAACCATGTTTTCGTGCAGTCATTTTCAAGACATTAACATAAGCATGGCATTTATTCTAACCACATTTTCATGCAGCCACGCCATTTTATTTGTGTGCCATGCACATTTACGTCCTGTATATTGTCATCTTCGCAAAGCGTACACGACATCATCATGTATACCATGCATCCTAACCACGTTTTTATGCAGCCACTTGTATTTTCGTGTGACACAAGCATTCACATCATTTCATATCATTTAAATTAAGGACATTCTGAGGATACCCTTCACGATCATTTCATTTCATAACATATCGGGAATCCTAAAACTACCCATGTTCTGCCCGTGTACCGGAATGCACTCGGCCATTTCACTAGACCATTTCATTCAATAGGAGACCACAATGGTCTTAGGTCTATTTTCATGTAGCAGGTCACACGACATCATTGCATGGCTTCACGTCATTTATCATTGGCGTCGTGGGGATGCTGCAGTTCTGTCGGTGTGTCACGATCCATTTCGGATTGTTACATGACATTATTGTATCATTTGAGGTGCTCCACGAGTACTGGATTATTACGCATATAGGGGCATTTCATAACATTACTAAATCATGAAAGGCATTCTATGAACATTAAATTTCCGTCCGTGTCCTTACCAACATGTGACTTGTCTGTAAACATCACCTCATATCATATGTCACAAAAGCATCAGAATTCTGTCCGTGGGCCGGCCCCTGCGTGACCATTTCACTTCATCTCATAGACCTACAAGGTGTCGAAACTTTGACCGCATGTTGGCACACACACGATCATTCGATAAAGTTCACTAGGTGCTCCAAAAGCGCCGAACCCCTGTTTGTGTGGCGGTCCACACGTGGTTTTTTTGCATTATCTCTTGTATGGTATTGGGTGTTCTTGGAATGTCCAAAAAAAAAAAAATCCTCATCATCATCTCCCTCGTGACATCATATGTGCAACTCATCATTCATGCACATACATATCCTATCATGCATTCATGCCTATATCATCTGCGATTTGGTATTCTTCATGCGTATGCTCCCGTCAATGCTAATAAGTGTTCTTATCAGAGGGAAAAGGGAAAAGATTTTGAGAATGGCTAACCCAATGAACTTCAACTCCATAATGGATATTGTGGAGGATCATATCGCCTCATTATGGTTTCGAAAGGCGGTCAGGAAGGAAGCTGCAGCAATGCTAAGAGAGGTGCTGGGAGGTGATCTTGACAGAGTAGAAAGATTGACACAAAGTGTACCGAATTGGAAGCACGAGTGGCAGAACTCAAAGGGAAAATGAAAAATACAGTATTCTCAGACTCCAATGCTGATGCTAGCGAGAAACAGAATGCCCAGATTGCTAACACTCGCCCTCGACACCTTGGAAGGCCCTCTCTCCAAGATTCGGGTTTGCCAAGGTCGACTGAAGAAATAGAACTCAAGAGGCCCCTTAAGACGAATGTTGGCACCGACTCCATTTCACGGCATACCAAAAACTCACTTACCGAGAGTAGCAAAAAAGGCATTTCTCCATGGGTTGACTCGTTAAGCTATTCCTCAGATGTAGAAAAGAGGGTCTGCTACAGAGTATCAGGCCATTCGTAGAGCCGGAAAAAGTATAAAAGAATAATTTCTACAGCTATCATGTGATGCTGGGCGATCAGACCAATGATTGTTTTACGTTAAGAAAGGAGATCCATAAGCTAGTCGACGATGGGAAATTGGAAACTTCAATCCTCTCTGATAAACGACTAGGGGCAATGAGGGAGACCACCAAGGAGATTTCTCAAGTCTCCCGAGGAGAGGAATATGATGAAGAACTTCAGAGTCTGGTTTGATAAGAGTGGGTCGAGGATGCTGAAGCTGAAATGGTGACCAATCGGAAAATAATAGGATTCTATGAGATCAATGCCTCTTGGAGATTCCCTTTTTACAAGGGACTCATTTTGTTTGTGGCATGTATTGAATTCATCATGAATGCAATGAGATTTATTTTCATCTTACTTATGTGATGATTACTTATACATGGCATTATGCATGCATTTGACCATCTGAAATGACATATCCAACACACACATAATATCAAAATGCATGACACCACTCTGAGTATTGTGGGGAACCTAAAAGTGAATCTATCACTGATTGAACCCCCTCTTGAAAAGTGAGCTTGAGCGAGAAATAAGTAATGGGATGGCATTACCCCTGCCCTAGATCAGCGGTCCTTTCAAATCACAATCCGAAATGCTTTTGACCCTGCCCTAAAGTGTTAACTTGAGCAACCTACATAATACCTAAATTATTCCAAACCCAAGGCTATTGCTAAAATTCAGAGTAGATCCCCAAAATGAAGCTGTAAGCCTGATTCCGTACCCAAGAAAGTACCCTATACCAAAACCCTGAAGATAAAAACCCAAACTTATCCAAAGCACCAACCACCAAGAAATTCAAATGACCTTTACCATCATCTTATTGTAAAACTCTGAATCATTCCTTGGTTGTAGTGCATGTATAATCTTGTTTGCATGACATTCTTGTGCACATGACATTACGCATGCATTGTTAATCCAAAAAGGCATATTAAGCACACATGACATGCACGAATTTGAATGCAGCAGGAAAACCAAGAGGTGGCTACGGCTTGGATTTATTTCCTTCAAAAAAAAAAAAGATCAGTGCAGACAGAAGAATTTCTCTCTCATATGGCAGCTATAATTAACATGGGAATGATTCACCATCTCAATTTTCATCGCCACTGGATCTTTCGAACCCCTTCTATGAAAAATTTGGACTTTCTCATTTTCAAACAACCTGTGAAAGATTTGGGCTCCTATATTTTCAAACCCAAAACACTCCCCATCTCGATCTTCATCCATACCTTCAACACCCTTTCCCTTCTGTTTACATATAAGGCTTGAACACTTGTTTGATGAATTGCCCGTTTATTCTTCTCTCTAGAACTGATTCTATGAAACCTTATTCTTTGCCATTAATGGTTCCTAACAAGAAATTGAACCCCAATGCTGTCCACTATCGCACTTTTCCGCATCATCTCATCATCAGAAGGAAATTCTGGATAAACATTGTCTGGAGAAAAACAAGTGCAAGTCCAAAGAATAGTCTGCTTATGATTCCCTCTATTTGCCTATGGACTCCAGGATTGGAGGAAATATTGGTTATGCACTTATGAACTTCACCAACAGTGTTGGGGTAACCAGGTTTTACAAACCCTTCAACAATCGTGACTAGGAGGACTTGCAAAGCCTGCAGCGACAATATCCAAAAGAAAGTTGCATTTACCAACCATTTCAAGAACTCAATCTTCGACCACAACTGAAGTGACTACTTACCGATGGTTCTTTCATTTTCTGGGGCCGTACTTTGAAGGATTAAAAGATGTGTTCATCTTTGAGAATTGTGCGCGAGTTGGAATCTGAGGTGAATTGGAAACATGCATATGGGGTTAAACTCTTGGAGGATCTAGTGGGTAATTAATTGATGCAGTTCAGTGCTCGGCTATACACTCTAACATGTTAGCAAAAAAAAAAAAATCCTCCAATGTGGAAAACCGAAAGGACATATTGGTAATTTGAAGGGGCATCAATCAAAACTAGAGCCATACTTTGGATTTTCCTAATGCATCCACATTCATTATGTCGTAGATGTTTTATATTCAATTTTGATGTTTAATATGCACTCGTCATGTCATTGCATGTCAATGTCCACATACGGGCGACAGCACGCAGTGAACCATGTTTGATTCAATGTTTGATACCCCAAATACAAACCTCTAATACTAGGGGCAGGTAAAGGCCAAACCACTGGATGTCATCAGCAGCAATGTTCTCATGACTTCTGATGAACATTGTCAAGGTGTGCTTTCCAATCTCAAAACGGATCAATAAGGAGAGATCAATTCGGCTGGAATGCTCGCGTAGGACTCTTGGACCATTAAAAAAAAAAAAAAAGGAATCACAAAGAGAAAATTTCAAACACGGAAAACTGAGAGGACATGTTGGTAACAAGAAGAGGGTGATGTCTAAAGCCGGAGTCACTATTAATTTCCCTATTGTGCTCATTATGATGTCATCGTAATGATATTATGTATGTTTGATCTTCTGCTTAGACGTTCATATCGCATACATCGTGCCATTATACATAAACATCCATTAGTAGGTTATTGCATCCAAGCCCATGATAATGAAAATGAAGTTCATGTTATAAATAAGTGAAGCTCAGTTAGAATGTTAAAAAAAAAGTGTAATACAGAGCACTTAATCTAGCTCTCATCCTCTCCCTCCTCATCCTCCTCAGACTCGCACAGATGCGTAGCCCTATAAGAGTCAAAGTCCTCCTGCACCTGGGTCAAATCAGCCTGCATCCGGCCTATGTCAGCCCGTACCCGGGTCAACTGGTGGGTCGCAGCCAAGGCCCGAGCCTCAAAAGCAGCTGCCTGTCTGGCCTGATCCTGGAGCATCTGCACTCGATTCTGTAAAATAACAATACAAATTAACATGCATACATACATACATATTCATTCATGCATTGCATAAATCATAGGATAACACAGGGATTGTAGAATGCTTACCGCCCAGATGGCGTTCTCCTAAACCAGAAAGGTCTCCAAGCCCAACTGCTGATAGGCTATATCCTCCACCTGAGCCCGAGGGACCTAGAGCATAGAGGAGTGTCAACAAAAAAAAAAAAAAGATAAAAGACTTACATGAGTGGTGTCCGCTGGGGCAAACACAAGCTGTCGCTCACGGTGAATCGGTAGCTCCCTAAAAGCATAGTTGCCATCTAGCCCTATTAGGCTAAAGCCGGTCCTAAGATCCGTCATCAGCTGACACTCCACCACTCCAGCAGTCTGAGAAGCAGATGCCGCAGTGCTGCCGGCATACACAGGATGACTCCTATCCTGAACATAGGCATGTCCACCAGTAGTGGCGGTCTCAGCACCCTCGCATGCTGGACCAGTCGACTGAGTAGAACTGGACCCCCTGCGCCTCTTAACCTGTAAATGGAAGAATATTAAAAAAAAAGACTAAATAAATAAATACCTGACGACTAGGAGAAGCCGCTAGTGCATCACACTCCACGGGCAGCAGACACTCCCGGATGAAGGTCAAGTAGTCACCATCAACAGTGTCAGCACTGTATCCCTCCCCAAAAGTATCAGGATCTACAACAGGATCGGCGAAATGGGGCCAAAACAGTGCAAGTGGGAGCGGGGGAGGTATGAGCAGGCCAACAGGGCTGTCCATGTGATATGATAAGCGGATGCGCTCACCCAGGTACCACTCCTGGGACACGGGACTCTCCAGGACGAACCGACGGTCATCATACCGCACAGAAGTCTGCACAATGAGAAAAATGGCGCCCTGACCACACTACGGGTGGTGCTGAAGCTACAAAAATACAATCAAAGAAATAAAGATTTCAATACCGGTAAGTAAAATGCCAAATTAAATTTTTCTTACTAACGAGAATTGGTTTGCTTGCCCTCTGCCAGGAAACATCCCGTAGACCCTGCCGAATCTCCCTCAAGTTGCAGCCGATACCCTGCCACCCCTGTGTCCAGGAGCGCAGCACAGTCGGCTGATCGTCATCCTGCACGTCTCCCAACTCCGACGGCTCCAGGATACAGTGCTCGAATACCCAAATCTGTAATTAATAAAAGAGTCAAAAAAAAAGGGAAGGAGAAGATAATACCAGAAGACCGAGCCAAAAACCAAGAATTTTCTGCTGCCTCCCCCTGACACACAGGTCCAGTATGTAAAATAGCTGCCCCAATGCAGCTCGAGCCCAGTCCAACATAGGAAAGGTAACCAGGTCCACGAGAGTAGGGAGCAGAGTCAGGTTGCAGGTACTTTGTCTAGTGGGAAACAACGTGCAGGACAACAGGACAAGCACACCTCTCCACGTCCTCCTCAGACGGGTTTGGGTGAGCAGCCCAATAAGCCTCCATTCTCGAACATAAAATCTTCCCCTTCTCGGGTGTGCAACCAATCAATCCAACAATGTAGTCGTCCACTAGCTGATGATGGGTCAAATAGTAGTTGAATCTAATCGGGGTCCTGCCAAACCCGAAACCAATGATCGCCGCGAAATCCGAGGGAGTGACAGTGAACTCCCCAATGGGCAAGTGAAAAGTGTGAGTGGTGCAGACCCATCTCTCGCATAATACCATCAACATGGCATAGGTGGTGTGAGGTGTGCTCGTCGGCAGTGACAAAATAAAAGTCTCTAAGCCCAATAACCTAACCCGAGCCCTCACAGACTCGGGGAGGTGGCCCCACCAGAGCCGAGGCAGAGAGAGATTTCCAGAGCTGGAAATCTCCCGATCCTACACATTCAGGAAGTACAACGCATACATGTTTAATTTTTGCATAATTTATCACATTAATTATCAACATAATCATCATTAATTAAAAGGGGGGCATGCATATATTGTAAAAAAAAATTTTGGAAATTAGGCTACAGTCGTACGACTGTAGCAAACACTGCACGAGCATGGCGCTGGTCGTACCACTGTTCACACCACAGTCGTACGACTGTTCATAAAATGGATGAACAGTCGCACGATTGTTCATGCTCCCACGGATAGAATTTCAAGCAAATTTCACGATTTCTAACTCGTTTTGCCTAGTTTTTTGTTCCTATGAACTACAGGGGGCTCCTAGCATGCATTCTACTTAATCAATTCACCCAAAAAGCAGTAAATCATGCAAATCAAATCCAAAAATTCAAAGGAAAAATATTGAAAAACTCCAAATTAAGGCTCGGATTCGGGTACCAACCAGAAGTGAAGACAAATGGGAGCTCCAGCAAGATAGGGATCTCTAACCCGAAACAGATGCCAAAATGCTCCACATTTCACGGGTGGTCGTACCCTTCAGAAATGCTAACAAATGGAATCTCTTGTGCGTTCTCGGGTCTCTGAATCAAGTTGGTAGAGAGTTTCTACACTTTCTTCCCGAGTATCTTCAACATCTTTGTTAATTTTGAGGTTTGGAATCGGTTATTTTTCTGTGAGAAAACGGAAAAGAGGAGTAAGTGGGAAACGAAGGGGCAAACGCCACTTTGATTCTTTCAACCCGCGAAGTACGGTCGTACAACCGTACTTCGTCTACGATCATACGACTATAGGTTAATTTTGAATACAGTCGTACGACTGTAATAGTAAAAAAGGGGAAAAATTCTCTTATTTCCTTGTTTATTTTCTAAACCCCATTTTAGCTTTCAATCTTTAATGTTCCCCACGGGAAGATATTTCAGTGATTTTACAGGGCCAACACGTCGGCGAAAAATTTTTTTAACAATGACCCGCCTTGTCCAGGGGCACAAAACCAGAGGAAATCGTAAAAAATTCACTGTAAGTACAATTCCACCAAATTACATTTTCGACACATCCTGTATGCCAAGTCATACCAGTTCGTCACACATTTCAACAAATCTTAGTCCACCATGACTTTAAAACGGAACCCGAAATTCAGTCTCAGTCCGTTCAGTGCGCCAAGTCGCACACGGCTGTCACACACTTCACAAATCTTAGTCCACCACGACTTTAAAATGGAACCCGAAATTCAGTCTTAGTCCGTTGAGTGCGCCAAGTCGCACACGGCTGTCACACACCTCAACAAATCTTAGTCCACCGCGAATTTAAAATGGAACCCGAAATTCAGTCTCAGTCCGTTGAGTGCGCTAAGTCGCACACGGCTGTCACACACTTCACAAATCTGAGTCCACCACGACTTTAAAATGGAACCCGAAATTTAGTCTCAGTCCGTTGAGTGCGCCAAGTCGCACACGGCTATCACACACTTCACAAATCATAGTCCACCACGACTTTAAAACGGAACCCGAAATTCAGTCTTAGTCCGTTGAGTGCGCTAAGTTACACACGGCTGTCACACACTTCAACAAATCTTAGTCCACCATGACTTTAAAACGGAACCTGAAATTCAGTCTCAGTCCGTTGAGTGCGCCAAGTCGCACACGGCTGTCACACACTTCATAAATCTTAGTCCACCACGACTTTAAAACGGAACCCGAAATTCAGTCTCAGTCTGTTGAGTGCGCCAAGTCGCACACGGCTGTCACACACTTCAACAAATCTTAGTCCACCATGACTTTAAAACGGAACCCGAAATTCAGTCTCAGTCCGTTGAGTGTGCCAAGTTGCACATGGCTGTCACACACTTCAACAACTTCAGTTCTACATGACTATAAAAGGTAACCAAAAACGCATCTACCCGTATTTATTCTTGATTGAAGGGGCAAAAATTTTTGTTTCAAAATTATCGACCAAGGAATAAATACGTTCACCAATTGCACACTGCAAACACCATGGCTCTATATGGTAGGTCATACGCGGCTATCTGGTCTCAAAAGTCATGTTTTTGCTTGCGTCCTCCTTATGTGAAAAGGATCATAAGGAACCACTTGGCTCCAAGGGCCGTATTTCCCCGGCATCTTTCTTATGTGAAAAAGGATCATAAGGAACCGATTGGCTCCAAGAGCCGTATTTCCCCGGCGTCTTTCTTATATGAAAAAGGATCATAAGAAACCGCATATCTACCAGAAGTCTCATGAAATTAATTCACAAGCCACACACGTGCACACTACCTTTGATCCCGTGTTCTTTATCGTGTACCTAAATCCGTACAAAGAATCGGACTTTAGCTACACGAGGGGGCAGCTTGTGAACACAGAATTTTCCAGATCTTAAAAAAGAACCTGATTACCACAACTGTAATTACAGTCGTGGAGATATCGTTATAGTCGTATGACTGTCAAATCGGGGTAGGTTGCAGAACCCATACCCCTAAATAAAAAATTGAGAAAAATCTTGAGCATTTAATGCTCTAGATTTTTCGGAAGAAAGAGAGGATAAAAGGCAGAAAAGAAGAGAAGGATGGGACCTTTGGCTGATAATTGAGAGCAAAAATATTGGAGAGAGGGATTGGAAGAAAAGAGAAAAAAAAGGGGAAAAACCAAAACTCATCATTTCTTCTACTCTTTTCTT
Source organism: Euphorbia tirucalli (assembly GCA_039660915.1). NCBI lineage: Eukaryota > Viridiplantae > Streptophyta > Magnoliopsida > Malpighiales > Euphorbiaceae > Euphorbia > Euphorbia tirucalli. The sequence continues at coordinate 24,435,363 of CM077637.1, read as the reverse complement.
TTTAATTTCAGAGTGTTAATGCTTAAAATCAATTAGAAATCATAGGTTAAACTTGACATATGAAATCTAAATCATTTCCAGACCACAAACTAGTTTAAATCCGTGACTTTTTGGAGGATTTTTGGACCCATTTGCAACCTTAACACACCAAGGAAAAGAAGCAATCTCACATAGATTGGTGCGTTGCCAAGGGTCATTCCAACGGTGGATCAGTGCCAAAAAGGTAAACACACTTTAATCCCTCTTTTTTTTTCGTTTTCTGGGTGTTTTGGTTGATTTTATGCATAAAACTTGCTTTTCTTGGCTTTCTGTCTCTGGAAAATTAAGAACAGTCACAAAGAACATGGGCACAATTGTAATTACAGTCGTGCCATCTCATCTATAGTCGTACGTCTGTTGTTGAATTTTCTCAGTTTTTAGCTCTTTCATTTAAATAATTTTGGCGATTTCTGCTTAAGGGAGAGCTATAGTCGAACGACTGTAGTTACAGTCGTACGACTGTAGTCACAGTCGCATGACTGTAGTCCTCGGTCAGAAGTAGAAAATCCCTAAAAATCCCAAAAAAATTCATAAGAATCTCAAAAATTTCATAAAAATCAGAAAAATCTAGAAAAATAAAAAATCATAAAAAATGAATTCTGGAGTTGCATTCACAACCTTAGATTTATTTTTCGGTGTTTTTGCATTTAGAACAAAACCACGATGGAGACCTGGTTCTCCCGAAAACCGACCCACCTCGTATGCTAAATTAAAATAAACCAGAAAATATTTTCAAAAAGATTTTCTCACAAAACCAAAAATACAGGGACGTTTCAAAACTGTTTTCCAGGTTTAATCGGGTCGGCTAGCTGGGCCGACCCGGTTACCCCCAAATGCATACCCCCGAACTATAAAATTCCCAATTCTGTCCAACTTGAGTCCTATGTGTGGTGTGCTATATATCTGTGCTAACAATTTGTTTTGCAGCTTTAATTTCTTTATTTTTATTTTTAATGTATTTAATAGATCAATTCGTGTATTTTAGGAGATTGTAAATTTTCTTAGATTCTCGTGTATCTAGGCGTTTGTATTGTGAGGCTGAGAGTTTTTATTTTTCATTCGATCGGGTTGTAAGCCTTTTAAATATTTATTTCTTTACTTTTATTTTGTATTATGTATGTATGCATGCCGCATGTTATTATTCAATAAAATCAATTCTTAGAAATTTAAAGTGTCATCATAGAACATTGGCCATATTTATTTTGATTAGACATGAAATAAGGGACTTGTCCGAACCTAGATCTCTGGAAAGTGTGGCAGTTCCCGCGTTGGTTCAGCTACACTGTAATTTCCCGGTTGAGCTGACCCGGGTGGCGACTCCTACACTTTTTATAGAGATTGAGGTCTCGATTCTTTTATGAAACAATCCGATTTCCTAAAAACGAATTTATAATCCAAAAACCCCACGCGATGGAGGGGTCCGCCCGAAATCGAGGTGCCCCTTCCGAAAGGGAGTCTCGCATTCCATCGAAAATGTCGTCCGCTCACACTCCATACACTTGATCAAAATATCAATTAATTAATCTTGAGTTGGAAATTTGAAATTTTAATGATGTATTTAAAATTTTTTTTACTTGATAATTTTCACAAGTTTTGACATTTATTTATTTTTTTTTCATTGGCATAGTTTTATGTGCTAAAAAATAATAAAATTGTTTTAACAAAAAATTATTTTAAAAAAATTTATGCATGCCATGGCTTAAAAAGCCATGGCATACACGTGCGTATGCACTCCTCCCACAAGGGAGCAGTGCAATTGAGTTAATTGCTGCAACAATTAACAACATTGAACATTCGGAATTTGAGTTTCTGATTGTGCAGGGTTTTGCAGTGCGTGTCACAATATCAGAAACTCGATTTATGATTCTGGTTTAACCAAGAAACGGAAATCGAATTTCCAATTTTGAACCCAGTTAGACCAGCATAAACCGAGCTCTATTATGGATTTTTTTTTTTTGCCAACAGACACTATTCAAAGCTAAAATCCTGTCAAGAGCGTAATTAACTTTTAAAAAAACCGCATTAAAAACAAAATAGAATTTGTACAAAATGTATTTTGAAAAATATGAAAAGTTATAGGTGGAAACAAAAGTTAAAATAGGGTATTGTTGGTAACTTTCCATTATTTGTTCTCAAAGTTTCTACTTTTAGGGGGGGTTAGAAACCAATTGCTAGTTGCCATGGTACTATTTTATTTGGTGACTCTTGAGTCGATCACCAACGTACGTTTGCTATTTTTCAACTGTTCTTTTCTTCTTTTTTTTTGGAAGTTCTTTTAATGGGTCAATTGTAGGCTTCTTAATGGGCCCAAATATTTTAGGCTTCTTAATGGGCCCAACTATTTCATCTCAATTTCTATTTTTAATGGGATTCTACATAATCTCATGCTCGTCTAGTGTCCTACGCAAATAAAATGGACTCCTAAGATTAGATGGGTTGAATATGATGGTGTGAAATAGTCCTTCAAATGCCTTCTATCTGGGTATTCTACAAAGTAAGACAAGGTAAAAATACCGAGTAACCTGGGGTACACTCTGATGCCTAAGTTAGAAATGATGTATTTAGTAGAAGAAAGAAACTAAGAAAAGAGAGTAAGAAACATAGACATGTTTAGTGAACAATGCTCTCCTTTTATACCCTTTTGGAGGTGTCACATCTTTTAGGACGTTATATATGGCACCTAGGTGATTGGATTAACGTGGTGAGATAATGATGAGCTCTTTTTCATTTGCTCTACAAGTGTAGGGCTTAGATCAACTCGTCTCATATCATGCTTGCTGCATAAGGTACAAAGATCAAACCATGCCTTTCAAGTTAATGCCTTTTTGTTCGACACGCGTCCCCTCCATACCCTTGTGTTCCAATTACACGTGAGCGGTGAGGTTGACTAAATCTTGTGACCATATGCTCTACCTAACGATATGATATTTTGATTGAGCTCCACTTCATGGGAAATTTGGGCAGACTAGTTGGATACACCCATTCTGTTGATCTGGTTCATTTAGCAATCCGATTCATGATAAATATAGAGATGTCATCATTGTCCAATTAAGAAAGATGGAGATAAATTTGTCCATATTCCCATCCTAATAGGCATGGGAATTCGCAGCGTTTCTACCTTAGTTTATCCTTTTTTTGTTAAATTAATACTCCATCCGGTTATTTTTATATGACTTTATCGGATTATCAGTTTGGTTATTTTATATGACGTTTTGTGTTAACCAAGTATTTTTGGCATTTTTTTTTTCTTTTTTTCCCTTATTTACTCTAAGAGAGAGGTTGAGAATCAATGCATATAATCCTATAACTAGTCATAATGATTATAAAAAGAGAATTTTAGCCTTAAAACTAAAATATTTGGTGAGTGGTATTAAAAAAAAATCCATTTTAATAGTAATTAATACTTTATTAGTCTTGTTGAATAACTAAATAGATTTTCAACTCAATTCAAAAAGAAAAAAAAAAAGATTTTCAACTAATTAACAAATATTTTCAAAAAATTGTTTAATTTCATCCGTGGTATTCTAACTATTACCCCAGTCACATAGTGGTATATCAACCATCATTTTGTACATTGACATACCTCCAACTTATAGGTGATATCCCATTATGGTATAAATGACCTGTTATTACAGGTCACCCATGTCGCGTTAGTATTTTGACCACAGTCAATATAAATATATCAAACCATTTTGGCCCTTTTTTAATTTCTTTCCCTCTTTTCCTTTCACCTTCTTTTTGCTTTTTCAATCCCAATCCTAACCCTAACCCTAACGCTTCCTTGCTCACTTCCGGTGAAAAACCATCGTTATCATTCTCCGGTGAACCATCCTTCAAAGATATTAATTCACCTGAGTATCAACCCAAATTTGTACTTTTAGCAATGAGTAAAATTAACACAAATTCAATTTCCAGGGGAAAAAAGATAAACACAAGATTTAGAAATCAAAATTGCTTTCTACCTACTTTCAGTAAATCATTTACAAGACGAAATTAGCTTTTGATTTCAACTCAGGAACTATAAGGCATGATTCAGTCAAATTTATTAAAGACCAAAAAATAACCTAATTATCATCTCCATAGTTCAATTTTAAAGGAGATTTACGCATCTATACTATAGCATCTAGCAGGAAAAGAATATTTACAGCTCAAACTTCTCTGTAAATTAATCGAGGAAACTATAGATTGAAACCTCAGCGACGAGATACTCGAGCACAGGTAAACAGGAGCTCTGCTTCCTACACACTGAGATTACCGGCCTTTCTCGAAAAATCGACCGATCCAACACTAGAGAAATCAGAAAAGTGCCGACCATGGAGAAATCAGATGAGGCCACTTGCATTGGAGACATAAAAAAGAGAAAGAGGATGCCCCAGTGGAGAAAAAGGAGCACACTGTTAACAGAGAAATCAAAGAGCACGCACCTGTGGAGCAATCGAAGAGGACCGAGACTGAGAAAACAAAGAAGAAAATGAAAGAGAAAAAGAAAAGGACGAACAAAAATAAAAAATAAAAATATTTTATATATTTTTATGATTAAAAAATATTGTATAGTTAATATATTCTTTTAAATATGGTGGGTCCAACATTTTTATTTTAAAAAAGATAAAAATGCTGAAGCGGCATCGGTAATCTGTAATAACAGATCATGTATACACAATAAAAAATCACATACAAGTTGAATTATATCATTGTGCAAAAGGATAGTTGATATATCACAATGTGATTAAAGTAATAGTTGGTAAACTGTGAATAAAATTAAGCCTAAAAATAAGTCCACATAAATTAAATTCATGTAATGTATTAGATAATTAGATTTGCGGAATAAATTATATTATTTGTTGTATTAATAATTATGTGGAACTATATTGATGTCGTTAAACAAATGGTGTAATATGTTGATTAAAAAAATAGTAATGAAAAACCTATTATATATATATATATATATATATATATATATATATATAAGACGTAATATATCAATGGTCTAGTCTTATTGGGTCATGAACTTTCAGAATGTCTCATCAAGTTCATGAATTTGTCTATTTAGCCCCACTAAATTTCTCAACTTGGTTATTTTGTGTTCAATAAATTTCTAAATCATCAAATTATATGTGATTCTATTCATGTCTCTCTTAATGCGCAGAAAATACAGTGTTTTCATATAGCTTTCAATGAATTATTATGTAGAAAATGAGTAAGTTGATAGATCTGTTGAGATATTTTGAAAGTTTAGAGAACTAATGAACTAGACCAATAAATTCAGGAACCCTTTAATGTATTACCCATGGTTATGAAAACCGGACTGATCGGTCGGGTCGGGTTTGGCCTGAAACGGAAGTTGATCTAGTCAGTTTTCAGTCGGTTTGTATTGTGGTCAGTTTTCAGTCAGTTTGTATTGTGGTCAAAACTCGGTCAACGACCAGTCAGTTGAACCAAAAAACCATAAACCGGACCAGTTTTTCTAAAAAAATATTTTTTAATTAATAATTTAGGTTATAATTTTTAGATTTTTTAATTAAAATAAAATATAATTTTAATTTTTAAATTATTTTAATTTAAATTGTTAAATTGTAATTATAAAAATTATATTAAATATATTGAGCTTTTTTAATTTCTATATTGTATTTAAAATCCTTAAGTTTAAAGAATTATAATAAAAATGTTCAAACTTTCATATGTTATAAATATATAACATAAATATATTATTATTTTCATACATTTCTTAAATTCGGTTTGATTCCGGTTTAATCTAAAACTCATAAATCCATCCATTCACTGGTTCAATGACTGGTCCGGATCTGAAAACCATGGTATTACCGATAACATATACATATTAAATATATTATTAATATTATATGTTAATGGAAATACTTATTGATAGAGCAGTGTATATAATTAAGTTTATATGCTGTAAATTTAATATAATTGGCCCATGTTCTTAGGCCCATATCCACACTTGTATTGGTATATATACCTCTATTTTCTTAACGATAATCTAAGGGAAAACCTAATTATCACATGGTATCAGAGCTTATTGGCTAACCCCCACAAGAATTATGTCAAACCCTAGCAACACCTCTTCAGCCGTCCAAACAGCCATGGTTATTCCCTCAGCCGCCACCTTCCCTATCAAGCTTGACACCACCAATTATCTCTTATGGAAGACACAGCTCATTCCGTTGTTGAAAGGGTCGCATTTAATCGGCCATATTGATGGAAGAATCACTGCTCCTCCTAGACATTTGCCGAACTCGGCTGATACCAATCCGGATTTTGAACTTTGGGAAGAAAGAGACGCTCAAGTCATGAGCTGGATTATAAACTCCCTATTGCCCGGAGTTATGACTCAAATTGTAGGCGCTGAGACTGCGCGGGATGCTTGGAATCGACTGACTGCAGCATACGCTGCTGGTTCACGATCTCAAATCCGGGATTATCGATTGCAATTACAAAACCTGAAGCAAGAGGAAACGGAAACAATTTCCTCATATGTGAATCGTGCAAAGGAAATTTCAGATCATCTTGCTGCCCTCCAATCCGCAATTTCCGAGACAGATCTTGTTGATGCGGTAGTTGATGGCCTTCTCCCTTCCTACCGTCCGTTTACCCGATCGTTAGAAATAAAGATTGAACCCACTAGCTTTGAAGATCTTCACGGGTTACTGCTATCAGAGGAGAGAAATCTGAAGCGTGAAATTTCCGCGGAGAAGGCAGCTCCTACGGCGCTATATGGTGCCCGTGCACCTGCTGGTTCTGCTTGCCAACTTGGGCAGCGACACTATTCTGCACAGCAACAGGGGCAGCAACGTCGCACCATGGGCAGAGGACAAAATCCTAATTTTCAGCCCAATCCCGGTAACTCTAATCACTCTAATTCATTTACTAGGCACAACAATTATCCCCATTCATCTGCTGCTGCTGGAAATTATTTGCAACCTCATACAACTATGGCACCACTAGATACAAGCACCACCTTTTATTGTCATAATTGTAGAGGTATTAATCACATAGCCCGCAATTGTCCATCCCCAAGACAATCCCGCACAAACCGAACCAATGCTGTTACACGCCCAGCCTCATATTTTACCACAACCAACATGCATTCCACTCAAGATTGGATAGTAGATTCAGGCGCAACTCATCACTTTACTACTGATTTGGGAAATCTTCATGTTCATGATGAGTATTCGGGTCCAGAGGAAGTAACCATAGGTAATGGATCGAAACTTCCTATTTCTAATGTTGGTTTTTCTTCCCATTCACTTAATGGTCAGCCTATTTCCTTTGATAATATTTTACATGTTCCATCAGCTTCAAATAATCTTTTGTCAATTTCAGCTTTAACCAAATCTAATCCAATTTCGGTTGAGTTTTTTGCTAATTTTTTTGTTCTCAAGGATTTGCTGACCAAGCAGGTTCTTCATACAGGGCCGAATAAGAATGGCCTCTACTCTCTTAGTCTGCCCAAGAGTCCCCCGGATCGAATAAAGGTCAATTTGGCGTTGGTGTCATAGTGGCATGCGCGTCTTGGATATGCTGCATATCCTGTAGTAAAGAAGATTTTATTTTTAAATGATATTGCTGTGTCAAATAAAACTCATAAACATTTATGTCATGCTTGTTCCGTTAGTAAAATGCATCGTCTTCCTTTTCCAGTTTCTACTTCTATTGTTTCAGAACCGTTAGAACTTGTATGCTCGGAGCTTTGGGGTCCTGCACCCGTAACTTCATTTGATAATTACAATTATTATGTTCTCTATTTTGATCACTATAGCAAATATTCATGGATCTATCCTTTGAAATACAAATCTAATGTTATGCAAGCCTTTATTCAATTTCGTTCTGTAGTAGAAAAGCACTTTGGGAAGTCTATTAAAACATTTCAATCATACTGGGGGGGTGAGTTTCAGGCCTTGGTTCCTTATTTACGCACACATGGGATCACTCATCGGGTTTCCTGTCCGTACACGCCTGAACAGAACGGTTGTGCGGAAAGGAAACACCATCACATTGTTGAAACGGGATTAGCACTTCTTCATCACTCTTTTGTACCACTAAAATTTTGGACCTTTGCTTTTAAAACTGCTGTCTATTTAATCAATCGTATGCCCATTTCCCATTTGAATAATATGACACCGTTTGAAACACTTTTTGGCAATCATCCTGATTATAGTTTTTTACGTGTTTTTGGTTGTCTGTGCTATTCTTGGCTTCGTTACTCTTCCCCGCACAAAATTGCACCCCGGTCTCGTCGTTGTGTATTCCTTGGCTATAGTAAAATTCATAAATGCTATCGGTGCTTTGATTTATCCCTTCAAAAACTCTATATCTCACGTCATGTCCTTTTCGATGAATAGGTTTTTCCTTATCAGTAATCCGGGAGCAGCCATGAATCTACTATTCTAGATGAGTCCCACATCCCGTTGTATGTTACCTTTCCTCAGACCACAAGTTACTCACTACCAGGCCCCACACACCCGCCACCAGCCCCTCTTAACCGTTCTCCCACACCAGTCCCGCTCCAACCCACAAATACGCCCCCCTCCAGCACCACGTCACCTCTGCCGTTACAGCCAACCACCATGTCCCCATCCAGTCCCAACTCGTCCAGCTCTACCAACCACACCGTGTCTTCTCCTCTACCAGACACGTCCCCTTCATCTCTACCCAACCCATGCGCCATCCAACCCACTCAAATTGACGCCACCCACGATCCTTCACCACAACCCGACCCCTTTTCCCACACCCCTGAAGTCAGCCTCATCGTTGATCTTGCTCAACCAGCAGCCCCTCTACCTCACAAAAATCATACCATGGTTACTCGTTCCCAAACCGCCAAACTTAAACCTCGGGTGCCAATGAATTTACTAGCAGCAGCCTCTCCACCATCAGAGCCGACATCTTATACCCAAGCCATAAAAATGCCTGAATGGCGTGATGCAATGATGCAAGAGTACTCTGCCTTGGTTCAGAATCATACTTGGGATTTGGTTCCCTCTGCTGAAGCTCAAAACGTAATTGGATGCAAATGGGTCTTTAAGACGAAACTTAATCCTGATGGCACGGTTGAACGTCACAAAGCTCGCCTGGTGGCCAAGGGCTTTCATCAAAGACCCGGCTTGGATTATGCCCAGACATACAGCCCCGTTGTCAAGCCAACAACAATCAGACTTGTCTTATCTATTGCTGTCTCCTTTGGATGGTCTATCATTCATCTTGATGTCTCGAATGCATTTCTACATGGGCATTTAGAGGAAAAAGTATATATACAGCAGCCCCCTGGCTTTATTAACAAACAAAAACCGGACCATGTTTTTCTCTTGCGGAAGTCTCTTTATGGTCTGAAACAAGCACCACGTATGTGGCACAAGCGCCTCACTGATGTTCTTCTCCAGCATGGTTTTTTGTGCTCCAAAGCTGATGTCTCTCTCTACCATTACAAATCTGGTAACACACGGATTTTTTTGTCTCCTATATGTCGATGATATCTTGATCACGGGCAATGATATGACTATGTTGAATTCGGTCATCAAATTTCTACAGCAACAATTTGCGATTCGCAATTTGGGGAGAATGAAATACTTTTTGGGGCTGGAGGCATCCTGGAATTCTGATGGTTTACCTCTCAATCAACATAAATACATTGAAGACTTACTCATCCGTGCCAAAATACATGAATCAAAGCCTATCTCCACCCCCTTTTGCAGCAGTACCCGTCTCACACTTCAATCGGGTGATCCCTTTGAAGATCCTTCTTTGTATCGAAGCATTGTTGGGGGACTTCAATATGTCACTATTACTCGGACTGATGTGGCCTTCTCTGTGAACAAGGTGTCCCGATATATGCATGCCCCAACTACTGAACACTGGAAGGCTGTGAAACGCATTCTCTGCTACTTATGGAACACGCCCTCCCATGGTCTACTGCTGCGTTTGTCCCGTTCTCTTGCCATCAATGGCTACTGTGACTCTGATTGGGGTGGTAATTTGGATGATAGAAAGTCTACCACTGGTTTTGCTGTCTTTGTTGGTAGAAACTTGGTCTCTTGGAGTTCTCGAAAACAACGTACCGTGTCTCGATCCTCCACCGAAGCGGAATATCGCGCACTAGCAACCGTCAGCTCCGAAGTCCTTTGGCTCACCATGTTGCTTCGAGAACTTCATTTTCTTGTTCCCACGGCTCCCACAATTTGGTCGGATAATCTTGGAGCTACATACCTGTCCGCCAATCCGGTATTTCACACCAATACCAAGCATCTTGAACTAGAAATTCACTTTGTTCGAGATAAAGTAGCCCAACACCAGCTGCAAGTGCGCCACATATCTACCACTCAACAACCAGCTGATATCCTTACCAAAGGCCTTTCAAAAGACCGGTTCCTTATGCTTCGGGCCAAGTTGACAGTGTCTAGCCCCGCTCAACTTGCGGGGGGGTGATAGAGTAGTGTATATAATTATGTTTATATGCTGTAAATTTAATATAATTGGCCCATGTTCTTAGGCCCATATCCACACTTGTATTTGTACATATACCTCTATTTTCTTAATGATAATCTAAGGGAAAACCTAATTATCACACTTATGAGCATCTTCATGGGTATGCTCAATAGTGGATATGCTTAAAAGTATTGAATTAAAGATTTCAAATGGGCGAGGATGGTTATTACCGTTTCGCTCCATCTTCATGAAAGGGCGTGATTTCTCTTCTAATTCCTAGTTTTATAAAAAAGGGATATGAGGATTTCCCAACCCTTGTGAGGCCGGAGCTAATGGGTATGAGTGTACCTATTTTATTGACAAGTTGTTACAGTTTTATTCCATCTTCAAGAATGGGAGTAATTTTTCTTCTTACTTCTGACCCATTAGAAATGGGTTTGGGAGATCCCCTACTCTCGTAGGACAATAGCTAATGGATATAGGTGTTATATACTCCACCGACTAACCTAGTTATTTCTAGAGTCTATTTGGTTGAAGGGTTTTGAGGAGTTAATAAAAAAATGGTCTACAACTATCCTTGTTTGGTTGGAGGACTATTAAAAAGGTAAGAATTTATTAAAGGTTCAAAACCTACAAATTTACTCTAATTTTTAACCCATCAAATTGGAAGGTTTAGAAGGGTTAAGGCCATTTTCTTGCATTTTCACCAAAATCATTCTTTTCCTTTTTTTCAACAACTCTTTCGTCACTCCAACCAAACAAACTCGTAGAGTTTTTTTGGTGGGCTGCGATCGTTGATTCTCATTCCTATTTGATTATAGTTGTTTAATTTTTTTTTTTAACTTTGTTTGAATTAGAGATATGCTCTTCTGTTATATAGTTTTCTAAGCTTAATCTGCACCTAAATTGTTTCTCAAAAAGTCAATTTGGTTCATAAACTCTCCAACTCACCAACTTAGTCCTTGACTTATTCAATTTTGAACAAAACACTCAGTATAATGGATGGGATAAGTACATCAATGTGATGCATAAAACGATGATTAATAGAGTTGACAAGTATAATGCAATCATAAAATTTTTCCCCTGTAAAAAAAAAAAAAAACCATCCATAGATCTATGAACCTAATAATATCATATCCTTCCATTTCATAAGATCCGGATACAATTGTCTCATTTAATGATCAAGAATTATTTACAAATTATAAATCAGGCATCGACTTCATTAATTTCTTCTCCCACGCAAAAAAGAGGTGGAACGAAGTATAAATATGAAGGGGAAATCATATTTTTGAAATATTAGAATTGAAGAGGTGTTGGACATTGTAGGACCTTGCTAACCTAGGTCAAAGGCTTATAGATAGAGCTACCATATCTGTAATACACTAGCTTACAATCTAAGTATGCCATCCATTTTAGGTAGCATTTTACTCAAAATTGAAGAACAAATTGACTTTTGAGGAATAATTTAGGGAGCAGGTTGAGCTTTAAGGTCTTTTCCATCACAAAAATTTGAGTTGACACATAATTTTAACGTGACGGATTGGAATTAATTAATGAATCTTGCTTCGAATGCATACTACAAGCTTCCATTGGTTTTCCTTTTAAATTTTTCCCCATTTTGGCTTGCGGAATCAACAATCTTAACATAGTCATGGTTCTGAATTTAAAGATGTCTCATGCATGCAATGTGCTTTTTTGACTATGCAGTATTTGGTTAAGCCAGGCCTCCCAATTTCCCTCTCCTATCACTCCTAACCAGTGGAAACAAATTTGGGAGCTAAATGTTCCTAACAAAATTAAAGTTTTCTTCTGGAGACCTATATTGAACCAGCTGCCTCAGCTCTCAATTTGCAAAGTAGAGGTCTTTGTGACAGGTGTGGTGTTATTTCAGGTTTGACTCACCTCTTCTTTCTTTGTGATGTTTCAATCTGTTTTTTTTTCTTTCCCTTTGATGTTACGATATGATTTTATTGAGGGAACCAATTGTGACAGTATTTAGTTTGATATTACTTGTCACCCTGATCAAGCCCTTGCCAATCCTAACCTTTTTTCCTTGGTAGCTTTCATGGTGTTGCATCTATGGAAAGCCAAGAATGATCTCGTTTTTAATTAAAAGGTTTGGAGCACTATGAAAATTGTGAGTAAAGTGTTGTGATCATGCTGCCGAGTGGGCTGCTGCCTCAGATTTAATTGCTTCTCATTCCGTTCCTTCTCCCTTTTCTCCTTTAAAGCAGGCCAGCGTGAATCAATTTCCTTCTTGGTCCAAACCTGAAGTTGGATGGATAAAGATCAATGTCGATGGCGGTACTCTGGCTTCTGAATGCCTAGGTAGCGCCGGTTTGGTTGCCACCAATCATGAGAGTCGTACGTTAGCTTATCGAGCTAAAAATTACACTGGTTATTTATGTCCCCTTGTTGTAGAAGCTGTAGCCTGTAGCATTAAGAGACGGGGGTCAATTTGGTGTCGCCTATGGATTCTCAAATGTCATTTTTGAAGGAGATGCATCCCTTGTTGTGGACAGCCTAAAGCTTCAGATGGTGGATTTTTCTCTTGCGATTAGAGTCATTCTTGAAATTGCCCTAAAACGCCTTTTATCACCTGCAACTTTGAAGTTATCTACTTAACCCCTTAACTTGTTTAAATAAGCTATCTTAACTCCTAAATTCGTTTAAAGTGGAGCAAATATGTACCTCACATGAAAAAGAATAGTTTCAATATATAAAAAGGGTGAGACACAAGTTTGCTGACTTAAACTAATATATAATATTTTATCGACCGGATTACTAGCATATTCTCGGTTACACCGGTCGAACCTAACTTTCATTAGTAGCTTTTTTCTTTAAAATAATTATTGAACTAATGGAAATTTATTGTTTGTATTCCTTCGATTCATCTTTTTATTATCTTAATTTTCTTTTCCTGTTGAGGTGTATCATTTGAATAGGTCTAAGAAAATTAGGTTTCCAAAGACTGATTATATATATTTATTAACTGATTTTTATTTCGTACTTCATAAATATTTAATATTTTAAATTTTACAATTGATTAACTAGTAGCCACGCAATATTTTAGATATATATATATATATATATATTCCAGTTCAGCTTATTAACTCTTTGCTTTTTTCGTCGTATTATTCACTTTATTAATAAATCCAGTTGACTTAATTAACATACCATCTATTTATAGATTTCGTTTAATCAATGTACCTGTTATTTACATGAAAAATAATAGGATAAATATAATTTATTAGTCTTTTATTACACTAGTTAGTTCTTGTGTTTTTAGAAATAATTATATAGTCCATAAGTATTGTCATTGTCTACTATTTTGTCCTTTTATTAGAGTAAAAATTCAAATTAGACTAATAATACCAAAATTACATTTTATCCTAATTTATAATAACAAAACATCTCAGTTTCTATTTTATATTTCATTTCTTTTTTTTTTTTGTATATATAAATTTAATCTATTGGCATAGAACTTATCTCATATATATATATATTAAAAAAAAACAAAATTAAGAGTAAAATTATGAAAAATCGTAAACCAAATTTTTCATCTTTAATATACCTTATGGAGAACTTAAAGAAAATATTACTTTGAAAAAATTGTCAAGATTTATAGTAACATTTATTTATTGTTAGTTTAAAGATATTATATTAAATTAACAAAAGAATAAATAATAGTTTTAATTTTATAACTAATATATACAAGTATAGAAATATTGATGCATGTATATATACTATGAAATTTGATTAGAATTATTTTAATTAAATTTTTAGAAGATAAAATTTTCACTTAGATCAGTGGTATTTTTGTACTTTAATATGCAAAAATAAACGGAGGGACAAGAGTTCAATGAGGCAAAATTAAGGATTTTAAAATACATATATGGAGTGATTAATATAATATATACAAATATAGAAACGAATAAATTATTTAGCCAAAATAATATGTATAATAAGTGCGATGCATGATACTGCATGTATTGAATATGGTTTTCGGGTCCTTTCTTCGCAGAGCATCTTCTTCAATAATACCTCCGGCAATCCGCTTCGTAGGATCTCAAAGACCGTCCCACGGAGAGATCTCTGTTATTAATATTGAAAACGGCACTCGCGGCTGCCTGATTGGTGGAAGATTTCCTCTGATAACGATCCCGGTAGCCTAATTGAATCCGATAAGAGCATTTCCGGTCCAGCCCGTGATGTCAATTCTCCGTTTGTTGTTTGGTTTGTATGCTAATACTTTGTTTTTGATTGTTGGTGTGCTCTTTGAATTCATTATTTTTATTTTTCCTTTGTGGGTCCTTTTCTTCAGTCTATATATTGTTGTCGGCTATTTTTCAACTAAACAATGCTTTTTTTGCTATACATATTTCTTGTATGCACCGTGTTTACCACGAAATAGGATCCATGGATACTGATGGAATGTAGAAAACAGTTTCATATTATACTATGTTAAGCATTGAACTCTACAATATTAAAAAAGAAATCCATGGAAATGCATATTGTGTTTAGTTTTGTGACTACACAACTTTACAATGGATGAAAAATATAATCCTTTTTGAAACATTGATCTTTGAGGAGTTTATCTTAATTACTTCTGGATGGTTGTTCGGAGTGGCATTAGAAAAAGTTTTTTCCAATATTTCTCTTGGTATCATCTTTGGGCATTTTTAATTACTCCATCACTTTGTTTCAATGTTCTCCATTTGTTTTCAGGGAAGGAAGCATAAAAATGCTATCTTTGGAAAGGTGCAACCTGATCTTTATCTCTGTGTCTATAGTGAAAACCAATTAGGGCAACTGAATTGTATTGAATATAAAGAGTGTTTATATACAAGAGGGAACCCTAACCCTACAAGGACTCCTAATCATACAAGGATTATAATACACTATACAATTGTAAAAATACAATAATGTCCTCTCTCTCTATCACCCTCCCTCAATTTGAGCCGGATGAGAACAGAGGCTCAAATTGCGACGCAAAGTGAGAAACCGATCCTTGAGAAAAGGCTTGGTGAGAATGTCGGCGACTTGATCCGATGTGGGAATGTAACGCACAACCAGCTGCCGTTTGGACACTTTATCGCGGACAAAAAAGAAATCAACTTCAATGTGCTTGCTGCGTTGGTGAAAAATGGGATTTGCAGTCAGGTAGGTGGCTGAAATATTATCACACCAAAGTCTTGGAGCACATGGAAGAGAGAAGCCGAGTTCATGAAGTAGAATCTGGAGCCAACATATTTCAGAAGCACCGGTAGCTAAAGCCCAATACTCGGCCTCAGTGGAAGAGCGAGCAACCGATTGTTGTTTCTTCGAACTCCAGGAAATTGGATTGCGGCCCAAATAAATCACATACCCGGTGGTGGATTTCCGATCATCAAGGCAACCGGTCCAATCCGCATCAGTAAAGCCTTGTAAGACGGGTCGAGAATCTTTGTGAAGAAAAATGCCATGACTCTGCGTCTGAGTGAGATACCGAAGAAGCTGTTTAACGGCCTGCCTGTGAGCAACTGTAGGAGCATGCATAAATTGGGAGAGCTTGTTGACTGCGAAGGCAATGTCCGGGCGAGTGAGGCATAAGTACTGAAGGCTCCCTAGTATGCCGCGATACTCAGATGGATCAGGAAAAGGATCACTGTCTCCCAGCATTAATTTCTCCTTTGGACAGATTGGAGTAGAGATGCCCTTACAACCTATCATATTGCACTTGGAGAGAAGATCAGTAATATATTTAGATTGACAGAGGAACAAACCAGATGGCTGCCAAGATGCTTCAATACCCAAAAAGTAAGATAATCGGCCAAGGTCTCGGATGGCAAACTGGTGTTTCAGCTTGTTAACTAGCCGGTCAATGAAGATGGAATCAGACCCCATGAGTAGAATATCATCAACATAAATCAAGCAAACCACAAAGAGTGCACCGGAGTGAATAAAAAACAGACTAGTGTTGGACTTGGAACCTGTAAAGCCAAGGGTGCGTAGGGTGTCTGTGAGACGCTTATGCCACATTCTGGGAGCCTGCTTTAGACCATAGAGAGATTTCTACAATTTGCAAACATACTCGGGTTTGTGGGGGTCAACAAAACCAGGCGGCTGAGACATGAAAACATCTTCATCAAGATTGCCATGTAAAAAGGCATTGGAAACATCTAGCTGAATAACAGTCCAATTGGACGATACTGCAATAGATAACAAAAGCCGAATGGTGGCTGGCTTGATGACAGGACTGTAAGTTTCAAAATAATCCACACCCGGGCGTTGGTGAAACCCTTTAGCAACCAGCCGAGCCTTGTACCTGTCAATACTACCATCTGCCTTGGTTTTCAACCGGTACACCCATTTACAGCCAACTACATTTTGTGCCTTGGTAGGTGGAACCAAAATCCAAGTGCCATTGTGGAGCAAAGCATTGTATTCTTCTGACATAGCTTGTCGCCATTCAGGTATTTTATATGCCTGTCGAAATGTGCTAGGTTCCTGAGGAAGAGAACCAATGAGAGCCTTGGGTTCCTTGTGTTTCAGAGCACCTGTTTGAGACCTAGTAACCATTCGTCGTTGTGGTGGAGGGGCACTAGTGATGGAAGTGACAAATGTCAGAGAAGCATCAAGATTGGACACAGAACCAGTGGACAGGGAACCATAGGAGGAAAGGTCAACAATAAGGGACGGTGTCTGTGTGGCGGGTTCAGTGGAGTGTGGAGGTTGGTCGAGCGGGGTGTGTTTGTGCAGCGGTTCAGGTAGTGGGGCAGACACTTGTGGAGGCAGGTTGGTTGGGTGGTTCGGTTCGGGTGATGTAGGGCAGACGGGATTTGGTACTGGTGGGGTCGGCTGGGTGTTGCTGGCGGTAGGTTGGACTGGGGGCAGCAAAGGTGGATTCGGTTGATGTGGTGACTGGAGTGGGACGGTAAGGGTGAGCGTTGGAGGGTCATGTGGAGTTGCCGGTTGCGGGTGCCCATCATCACAAAGCTTCGAATATGGGAAAACCTGTTCATTGAACAAAACATGGCGTGAGACAAATATACGAGATGTAACGGGATCAAAGCATTTAAAACCCTTGTGGAGTCTACTATAACCAAGAAAAATGCATTCTTTAGACCTTAGGTCAAGTTTATTTTTGGTGTAGGGACGCAACCAGGGGAAGCAGGAGCAGCCAAAAATTTTGAGGTTGTGGTAGTCAGGGGGATCACCAAATAATTTTTGGTAAGGTGTATAAAAGTTAATGGAGGCCGTTTGGATACGGTTAATTAGGTAAGTGGCGGTGTCAAAGGCAAAGGTCCAAAATGTGGGGGGTAGGTGAGCTCGGTGGAGAAGGGCTAAGCCATGTTCAACAATGTGTCTATGTTTTCGTTCGACGTTGCCATTTTGTTCGGGTGTGTAGGGACAAAAAAGTCTGTGAGTAATTCCATGTTCCTGAAAAAAAGGTTGCAAAGCAATAAATTCACCCCCCCATCAGATTGAAAGGTTTTAATAGATGCATTAAAAAATTTCTCCACATGTGTTTTAAATTGCACGAATACAGACAAAACATCAGACTTATGTTTTAAGAAGTATATCCAAGTGTACTTGCTATAATGATCTAAAAATATCACATAATAAGAATAGCCATCCAAAGAGACAGTAGGTGCTGGCCCCCAAACATCCGTACAAATTAAATCCAATGGTGCTTTAGACTCAGATTTGGATAGAGCAAAAGGTAAACGATGACTTTTATTAATGGCACACGAATTGCAAACAGAATTTTTAGAATTGGAAAAGGCAATTTTATTCAACCGCAACAATTGTTTAACACATGGAAAATTGGCATGTCCTAAGCGATCATGCCAAGTATTTATTGAAGCTAAATTTGCTGAAGGAGATATAGAACCCGAAGAAGAAATAGGACCCGACGCGGTAGCATAAAGGGAATACAAGCCGGCATCACTCTGGCCTCTGAATCGTACTCTTCCCGTAGCCAAATCCTTAATAAGAAAATGGTCAGCAAAAAATTCAACAGAGACAGGATTAGCGTTAGTTAAAGCATAAACTGACAATAAATTATGGGAAGATTTGGGAGCGTGTAAAATATCATGAAATTGAAATATTTCACTACCAATTTTGAAGGAGGAATGACCAACACGGGAGATAGAAAGTTTAAAACCATTACCAATAGTAACTTCATCAGGGCCTTGGTATTGAGAATGAAGGTTGAGGTTTCCCAATTCCGATGTCATGTGATGAGAGGCACCCGAATCGACGACCCAAGGTTGTGAGGGGGAGGAGCTAGCTGCATAGTTGGAGGAGGGACGGTTTGGATTACTGTCACGGGTCAGTTGTGGTGAAGAGCAGTCCCTGGCGTAGTGTCCAATCCCTCTGCAATTGTGACAAGTGATAGCATGCGGATCAAAGGTGCAAAAATTCTGCCTGGAATCAGAGTTGGGGCTGCTGTAATTTTGTTGTTGGAAACCCCAAAAATCAGTGGGAAAATGGCCACCACGGCCTCTTCCTCGGCCGCCCCTTCCACGGCCACGTTGGTGGCCTCGTCCCCGATGAGGTTGCTGCCCGGGACCGATGGCAACCATGGCTGTAGGTGGGACGGAATCAGCAACAGTA
The DNA here is from genome assembly GCA_039660915.1 of Euphorbia tirucalli. Taxonomy (NCBI): domain Eukaryota; kingdom Viridiplantae; phylum Streptophyta; class Magnoliopsida; order Malpighiales; family Euphorbiaceae; genus Euphorbia; species Euphorbia tirucalli. The sequence goes on along the minus strand of CM077637.1, from coordinate 24,416,283 downwards.
GTGGCTTTGTGTTGGTTCAGGCGGGCAATGTTTCTTTCCTCCGTTAACAAAAGACCTAACAAGTCTTCAAAACCAATGGGTTCCATCTTGGTTTCCAAAGTCAAATTAAAAAGGCGGTAGTCTTCGCCTAATCCGGCAAGAATAGAGTCAATAAAATCATCGTCTTGCACCCGATAACCCAAGGAAGCTAATTGATCCTTTACACTTTTTGCTTGAAGTGTATATGTTGTAATTGTCTCACCTTTTTCCCTTGTGAGACTTTGAAGAGATTTCGGATTTGAGATCGAGAACCCGAAGAATAGGCTCGGTTGAGTCGACTCCAAGCTTCAACCGCTGTTGGTGCATCAATAATTTGAGGTAACAAACTTGGTTCTATTGAGGCGAACAACCAGCTCAACACTTGCTGATTTTGTTGTTCCCATAAATCATAGGCCGGATTTCGAACTTGTCCTTCAAGAAACTCCGGCGGGATGGATTGATTCTCATCCACATGATGCCACATCCTGCAGCCATGTAACATGGTGATAAACTGTGCCTTCCACAACACAAAGTTGGTTGAACTGAGTTTAGTGGTGATGAATGTAGCGGGATTGGGATAGTTGATTGGTGCGGCGGTGGAAGGTGTGGTGGAGGATCCAATCGGTGGGGATTGGAGTGTGGAGATGGCGGTGGAGTCAATAGTTGTTGATAGGGGCTGCGTGGCTGCCAAGAAAGTGCTTGTCGTTGCCATGAATGGAGCGGACGGTGGTGGGAGAGGCGGCGGCAGTGATGGGGTGGAGATGGAAGAATTTTCGGTAGACATGTTTTAGGGTTAGGGGTTTGGTTGTGGCTCTGATACCATGAAAACCAATTAGGGCAACTGAATTGTATTGAGTATAAAGAGTGTTTATATACAAGAGGGAACCCTAACCCTACAAGGATTCCTAATCATACAAGGATTATAATATACTATACAATTGTAAAAATACAATAATGTCCTCTCTCTCTATCATATAAGAATCACTTGGAGACAATTTTCTGTCACTTTGAATGCATAAAGTTTATCCATGGGCTTTATATTTGCTTGCACTTTCTCCATAAAAGTCGAAAGTCAAAAGTGGATGTAATAATCTTGTGTTTGGTTTTTAGGATAAAGGAAGTAGATAATCTAATAATGGTGTATTTGGTTTCAATGCATGAGGAAATTAGGAAAGATAACTTTTGTAAAACAAGGTAGTCAAACACACTTAATTTCTTTGCACTTAATTTCTCTGCACCACCTATTCCATGTTATTCCAATTTTGAACCAAACATTGGAATAGGAATAGTTATTCTATTTCCTCTATATTCAATTGTATGAACCAAATGTTAGCCTGCAACACAATTGATGTGTTGCATTTATCTCAAAAATTATGTATGAACTTGTAAACCTGCTATAAGTTTTGATATATATATGCCAATAAATGCACTTTCTATTTTACGAGTGGTGCTAGTAGAAATTAACACTTAATTATTTGAGGTGAAACTCATAAATGGTATATGTTTTTTTAAACATTTTGTTTTCAGTGATCCTTCATCAAGAGATAGCTATCCCAGATGAATTTCCTTATGAAATTCATGATTGTCCTCGAGTAGTAGGAACTTATCTAAGAAGGCATTATGAAAAGGATTTGATTGTTGTTCGAGTTGACAAAATTGCTAAATGGTCTGGTTGTCCTCGGTATATTCATATGGTTGCCCATATATATAGAAGGGATCGGAAAAATGGAGTTCAAAATGTACATTATGCTGGATCGGCTTGATATCGACAAGTTAACAATGAGGTATTCAAAATACTGTGAAAATCCATTCGCATAGGAAGGGCTAGATTATTCGCAACTTCTTTTGTTTCTTTATGCACAAAAGTTTATATAATATGCATTATTTTGGATGGTTCAATTATCTTGTTTACCTTATTTTTGCCGGGGATGATTTTGATGGAAATTTGGATCTTTTATATTAGAGAAATAGGCATCGCATCTAGCGTTGTAAATGTTGTGGCTGATTGACTGCGAGTCAATGGAAAAGGAAAAAAAAATATATGAATAACACAATAGAAACCTTTGATAGGATGAGCGCACTAGTGCAAGATAGGGGTGAGCAAAACCAAACCGCGAACCAAAAATCGAACTGAATCGAGATTGACAAACCGAGTTGAACTAAACTCTATTTGGTTTGGTTTCAGTTTTATAAAATATAGTAATTTGGTTTTTGGTTCGGTTTTTAGTTTTTATTGAAAAAACCGAAACAGAACCGACCCAAACTGAAATAGCAAAAAATATTTTATATATATATATATATATATATAAATTTTATTTGGCATATTATATATTTATATTATTATATAGTTTGTATTTATGAGATTTCAGTAATACATGTGTAATGTAAATTCTTTTTAAGCAATACTTTACATGTAATTGATAAAAAATAATGATAATAAAAATTAAAAATTGAAATTTTTGCTGATTCGGTTTTTAACCGAACCAAATCAGTTTGGTTCGGTTATACACAAATCATATGAATTTTGGCTTGGTTTTGGTTTGTATTTTTCTTCTACTTTAGTTTTCGGTTCGGTTCGATTTGAACCAAACAGAACCTTGTTTTGCTCACCCCTAGTGCAAGATGGAAATTTCTTTGGTATTAGAATATATTCAAATATGTAAAATTCATATACTATTACCATGATTTTCAGACCTGGATCGGTCATCTAACTGGTAAAAGAATGGATTTCTGGATTTTGGATTAAACCGTAATAAACCGGAATTGAACTGGATTCCAGAAATATATAAAAATAATAATAAATTTATGTTATTTATATTTATAACATATGAAAATTTGAACATTTTTATTATACTTTACACAATATAATAATTAAAAAAGATTAATATATTTAATAAAATTTTTATAATTACAATTAAATGTTTATTTAAAATAATCTAAAAATTAGAATTATATTTTATTTTAATTAAAAAAATCTAAATTATTAAATAAAATAATTTTCTTTAAAAATAATAACCTAAATTATTAAATAAATAATTTTCTTTAAAAAAAGTTTGGTTGAACACAAAAAAGGTCCGATTTACAATTTTTAGTTCAATCGTCCAGTCCGACTGGTCATTGATTGAATTTTGACTAAAGCATAAACTGGCTGAAAACCGATCGGACTGACCTCCAATTCCGGTCGAACCCGGTCCAACCAGCCGGTCCGGTCTGTTTTTCATAACTATGATTATTACTAATTATATATGTTTTGGAATAAAGGTATCAACACAGCATATAACAAAAAAAAAAATGTATATATAACAATAACCAAACGTCAAAACATGTATCAACGCAATATCACAAAGATATAATAATAGTATAACAATGGTGTAACGAGGATATAATAAAAGTATAACAATGACAATAAATCTTTTTTCGAAACTATGGCATTTTCCTTTATCTTAGTATTCTTATCTTTTCTCATTTCCTAAAATTTTTCCAGTTTTAAAATTGAAAATCTTCAGAAGTGAACAATTATGTTGTAAAATGTCTCTCTTTCCTCTTTGTAACGGCTCATGCATCTCTTTAGTTGTAATCAATGTTGTGAAAACCGGACCGGACCGGCCAGTAAACCGGCGAACCGGTCAAAAACTGGTTTTGACCATTTTCTATCTTTGGTTCTGATTCGGTTCGGTTCGACTCGAACCGAACCGAACCGGAATCAAAAAATAAACATATAAAATTATAAAAACCAAAATCAAACCAATATACATTCGGTTTGACTTGAACCAAACCGAACTAGTTTTGTTTGGTTCTGGTTCGGTTTGATTTCAAACCAAAATTTTTCAAATTTTAAAATTTAACTCAATTATCATTAAAATTTAAAATTGATGAAGTTTTAAACCGAACAAAAAAATAAACATATAAAATTATAAAAACCAAAATCAAACCAATATACATTCGGTTTGACTTGAACCAAACTGAATTAGTTTTGTTTGGTTCTGGTTCGGTTTGGTTTCAAACAAAAATTTTTCAAATTTTGAAATTTAAATCAATTATCATTAAAATTTAAAATTGATGGAGTTTTAGGATATTTCATGAAATTATTTTGAGTATTAAATATTTGAAAATTGTGTTTGATGAATTTATAAGCTTAATTATTTTTTAAATAATATTTTTTTTTAAAAAAATAATAATCCGGTATAACCACCGGTATTATCCGGTTGTACCACGTACCAGTAGCTTCACCGGTTTGATGTCCGGTACGGTTATGATAACATTGGTTGTAATTGCTACTTCTCACACATTGACCCTTTGAGCCCTTGACTCTCCTCCTCAATGGCAAGTGGACCCGCCTGTAAGTGTTTTTCTCCTGAAATTGCCTCCGTTTCCAACATTTGTATGTATACATTTTATTGTAGGGATTGGCTTATTTAGTGTTATGGTTTTGCTTTCTAACTTGGACACAAGTCTATTCAAGCTGCTTTATGTCACAAATCAGCAAGGCAAGGTCATGACTTATAACTGTGAGGACCACATACGAGTTTTTCTTTTCTTTTAATTTTCGTGACGTTTACTAATCCTCCGGATTTTTTGATATTGTTTAAAATTATTCATTAAAACCAATGAACTATTAATTACATTATTAAAATGACTAATTTATTCTTATTCTTATTATCTCTTTCCTAAAACTCTATTTTTTATGCCAAAATTTTTTTCTCCTTAATTACCAAGGCTTAATACAAGATTGTTTATATTGAATATGAAACTTTTCCCACTTTAAATAAGGACAAATATGAGAAAACATTGTCTAAAGTGCATTGGTAATTTAAAACGTCATACAAAAAAGAACAAAGTAAATATCCTAAAATGATAACAATTGGACATAGTCCAACCAACAAGAAACCTATGAGCTTTCCAGGTGAGCAGGTTTTGAACCTGGCCACCTTCAATCTTAATGTTAAAAAAAAGAAAAAAAGAAAAAAAAAGAAGATATCCTAAAATGAAATGCAAAAGAAACCGGAGAAAATCTTGTATTAGATCATAACTTTTTTTTTCCCGAATAGTCCATTAATTATCGTCATAGTAGATTATTGGGGATTATCTATTATGCTTAACTTGGGATATGGAAAATGATCTTCTCTCAAGATGATTGCTTTAACTACTTTTTCTTGTTAGTTAATTTCTACTGAAGTTAGCCATCGGGTTAGCAATAATTAATAATTGTGCCTCGATTATTGAAAATAGGGTTTGGATTAATGGTAGATGAAGGTTTTGAAGTAGGAGCGGGAAGGGAGATAGGCCGTAGTCTTGATGGCTTGGGAGAGTTGAGTGAAGAAATTAATTTCTTTTCTTTTTCCTAATCTCTTACCTAATGAATTCCTTTTGCTCGTAATGATTTCACTTCCCCATTTTTGCAACAATTTTTTATTCTGCCTCAAGCGGATCAAGTTGGCTTGCATTTTTTGACTTTGGGAATGGGTCATACTCCATCTGCCTTCAAATTTAGGCCGTACAGCCCATTTGCCTTCAAAGTTAGGCTATAAGGCTTTCTGGTTGAGTCGTACCGTTCTTCTTTGAAATCTAGCTATATCCATTTTAAGCAGCTGTCTTCCACGGCTGTATGGCCCATCTTCAAAAGCGAAAACCTCCTTTATTGATTATTGTGGTTTTTGGTTCATTTCGGTATGAGTTAGAATCTATTCTTTGCTTCTCGGGCCAGCATTCTTGACAATTCCAGATAAAGGATAACAAAAAATTTTCATCATAGAGGTCAGACAAAAATCCGTGCTCACAGGCTGCCTCTCGTGCAGTTAAATTTAACTCTTACCAAGTCTTTATTAAATCTTTGGGATGAATTTAAGTACATGATAGAGAGCGCGGTGAACAGAGGATAGAGGACTAACCTTAGGTTTATAGAGTTAATTTTTATTAACTCTGAATCAAGTGCACTTCGCTGAATGTCATCGTGTTTCGAGTTTGGTTTCGTTGGTTGAGTGGTGTTTTACTCGCCTTTGATAGCCGAGATGGGTTTGTGATTCTTCTTAGGAGAGCAGAACCATTTTGATGAACGTCCCTGCTTCCATGGATTGGACTTGTTTGGATTTATAGGGTTGAACTTTTGCTAACTCGCCGCGGCCCATGATCGTACTGAACGTCGTTGTCTCTCGAGTTTGGGTTTATCGGTTAATCAATCTACTTGCCTTTGGTGGTCTAGATGGGTTTATGATTTTTTTAGTAGAACAAGATTGCTTCACTAAACATCCCTACTTCTTTGGATTTGACTTGCTGACAGGTTAGACAACATATACTCACCTTTGGAGGTCTGATGCGTAAATAAATACACACTAATAGAAGCAAGTGTGCTTTTCGTCGCTAAAGTAATATAGAGTAAGAAGGATGTCGATCCCACGAGGACTAACTTATGCAAATCCTAAACGTAGTCAGATTTCTATCAATCTAGGCGGAGAGAATAATATATCTTTGATCTTGGTTTGTGAATTAAAATTACTGCTAAAAACAATTAAATTAAACATAAGAATGTAACAAAATTATATAAGAGAAATTCAATGAGGAAGCAAACTAAGGCGTCCGGTTTCACTTAGCACTAATTCCAGTAATATTTTAAGTTATACAACTAATCCGATTAAATTCCAAAATGACGATTTCCATAAATAATCAATACCGGTTAGGGCTATCAATTCTAATTCTTAACCTAAACACTTAAACCTCTCAGTTCTAAGCGATCAAGCCAGAAAGGATTAAGTCCAAGAAATCCTAGCACTAACTAGTGAGCCACTAGAGCAATGGTCATGCAAAAGTCGTGTTGTGTGATTCCGTTAATCTAGTCCTTTGGTCAATTATAGATTAACTATGAACATTGGAATTGATGGTCACGCATCCAAAGTATTAAATATACACAACACAATATTGGAAAAATAATATGAATTAAATTGCATTAGCTATAAAATAATTACATGGAACAATTGCTAAGATCCTATTGGAAATGCCCTAGTCCCGAGGCATTGGTCCCTGCATTTGTATCATACATTAATTGGATTTATGTATTATACTTATTTGTGTTATTAATAAAGGCATCAATTCATTTATTATATTTATCTTGTGCAATATATTAAATGAAGTATCCAATGGACATATCCATATCCATGATGACCAGTGTCATGCACTTGGCAGTAAGACCATGGATAGGGTAAACGATATGACCATGAATAGATCCGTAGTCTGTTCCAGTCATAGGAATGAATGGACTAATAGACTATCATTAACCTGGTTATGGCAGTGTCTTACCGGTCATTGGACATGGTATGTCAACCAAGTTAATGGGTACATGCATAAGGGGCATGGTACTGGATAGATCCACTAAACGAGAAATCCACATGGTATAGTATCACAAGTGATTCTCGTGTAGTACTTGTATGGATCCTTTGACCTGACCATATGATGGTGTTACATGTGAGGTCGCATACTTAGGGGTATGCCTAAAGGGCCTGTAATAGGGTGCCAAGTATGGGTACTTTCGGGTATGTCACTTAGCATGGTAATACTATGGATATGCAGAAGGGATTTGTCACTTAGTAGTCCACTGGGAAGATATCACCAGCCTCTTGATGAATGCAACTGATAAAAGTGTGGCCACATCCAAACAAGTGGGAACTTGTTTGTGAGCTTCAGTGCATTCGGGATCAAGTTAATATCCGGACACAAAAGAGGGTGATCAATCCATGGCTCTGTGTTGGACACCAATATCGATGACATGGGATATACAAGTTTAAACTACAGGGTTATGATAACAGTTAGACTGCCATCTCCATCTTAATTAGGGGCTGCAGTGGCTTGCTAGAGCCCAACTGCAGTCTGTGGGCCATAGGCCTACTGCCAACATAAAGATGGGCCCACGGGATCGTACACACTGAGCGGCTGAACACAGACTTAAGGAATCACATGTCTACTTGGAGTATACACTATGGAGAGAGAGAGAGATATATATATATATATTAATCATATTATAAAGATCAATTGGATTGATCCTAATAATAAAATTAATATATTCAATTGGCTCTTCATAATTAATTGGATTAATTATGAGATTATTTCCTAGGTAGAAATATTCATATGTATAGGTTTACATATGATTTTGTTTTGTGAAGATTTAATTTTAATTTGATGGATTAAATTAATTGGTCAAACTAATTTTAATTTAAATGTAAATAATATATTACTTGGTGTAATATATTAGATACATGGGTATATTAAAACTGGGCTTGAAATTAATTTAAACAAGAATAATTAAAATTAGATTGGGCCTAAATTAAAAGATGGAAGCCCGCACAGAATGGAAGGAGCTAAGCTGGGCCTGAATTCCCCTAAGGGAATTCGGCCAACCTAGGTTTTAACCTAGGAGAATTCAGCCAAAGGGAACAAGCAACAATTTTGCCGAATTCTCTAGCCTCCTCTCTCACCATTGCTCATTTTTCCTACGCTAGCACGGGTTGTGTTCGTTAGGCGTTCGTGTATGAGAACGAGGAGGGAATCTAATTTGATTTTTGCAGTCTTCATCCATCTCTTGAAAGAGATATTTCGGGTAAGAATTTAATCTCTTTCTATTTCAATTTTAAGTTTTACAATTTCCACTTCAATTGCTCCTGGGACTGGATTTGAGGAAATCATCGCGTTCTTCCGCTTTTATCGGGTGATTTCCGGTGAAAAATCCCAACAGATCCACCATAGCCTTAGCTATGGTGGAATTAGTTCATCGCTAAACTAACAACACAAAAACGAATTAAAGAAAACATGGTAAGAGAAAGGTTTAGAGAAAACAAGAGTCAAAGTGGTTGATGGAAGGATGTATGGATCGTTGAGGTGGAAAGATGAATGTTCCTTCAAACCCTAGCTCCCAAGAACACGTTCTCCCAATACGTTCTTCCAAGAGAAAAGAAAAATAGAAAAGCTGAAAACTAAACTCTAAAAAACTGCTGAATAATCTTACTTTTACTCTTCCCCTCTTTTAAATCCTAAAAACTAAAAAGGAAAAAGAATTGCAATCAAAGTCTAATACAACTCTTTTAAGAGGAAACAACTAAAAGAGACACTCCTACTAGAATAGGAGTCAACAACCAAGGAAAATATCCCAGCAAAAGACTTTTACTTCTCTTCCATTTAGACAAACCCGCAGCTCCTCTTTGGCCCATCACAAATGCGGGCCCAAAACACCAAACCAGCTTTAAAACTCTAAAATCAGCACCTCCTGAGGCATGGTCATGCCTTAGGACTGCTCCTGGCTGTTTCAAGTCAATTCCGCTCCCTTTTCATGCACTTTTAGCACCATTTTCTTCTTAGAGGTCCTATCAAGCAAATTAACACAAAAAGGAAGTAAAATTGCCTTAAATAAATAAAAACAATTCAATTAAAACACAAAAACAAAGGCAAAATAAGTATATAAAATACACTTATCAAGGTCAAGATGGGTTTGTGATTCTTTTTAGGAGAGCGGGATCGCTTCGCTGAACTTCCTTACTTCCATGGATTTGATTTGCTGGGGATAACTGTTGATGTAGTTTGGATTAGCGTCTTCATTCCTTGGTTGATAGTTTTGGAAACAAAAATTTTTTACCCCTTCGGTCAAGAATAAAGATATGAATTATGGAGTTCGAGCCTCTGTTCTTCTGGGTCTTGCCCCTAGATTCCTGCAAAATAAGATGGAGAAAACCCTTCTTGGAGTGGTTTGGCACTTGAAAATGGAAAATTGAATTTTTAGATTTATATTTTTTAGAGATTTTGAGTCGTGCAGCTCACAGTTGGGGAGAGAAATTGCTAAAATGCTTGGTGGGCTATACGACCTAACTTGGGGGCTAGTTGGGCCGTATGGCCCATCTTACCTGGGTTAAAGCAATTTGAAAATGCGACCCCCTTCCATTTTTTTCCTATGTTTCTTCTTTTCTTCTCTTTTCCTGTCAAAAACCAGCCGGCCCTTCTCACCCCATCATCATATATGTGTAAAATAAGGCAAAAACTTCACTGATCTATCTTATATACACCTAGGTAGGAGACTCTAGACAAGTTTGTGGCACAGTATATGCTTTCGGAGTGCACTTTTTCTTTCTCCTTCGTCTCCGTGGAGAGTTTATACGGCCTTGGGCTGAACAAAAAGTACGAAAGCGTGTCCCTCGGGGAAGAGGTGAACCCCATGCTCAATATTCTTGGGCATGCAATTACTCATTTGGTACGTTTCACCCATTTTTTCTTCGATTTTTAGTTTTTCCCCTTTATTGATTTTACTACAATTTGATGAAATTGAGAAGTCAGAATGCATGTTTAGGGTATATTTAATGTTTAGGATCAATTTAAGATTGATTTATGCATAGATTTAGGGTTGTTTTGAGAGAAATTTGGATTTCTAGGGTTAGAATTTCAGAATCTGTTTGCCAGAAAAGATGGGTTATACGTCCTTTTTCATGTGAAAGTTAAGCCATGCGGCTAATCTCTTCTTTAATTTCTGCGCTTCCCAGGAGCAAAGAGTTGAGCCATGCGGCCTAAAAATTCATGGAATAGGGTAGTATGGCTCATCTCCTCTGGGAAAGAGCCACTTTGTTTTCCATCCGAAATTGAAATTTCTTTCAATTTTCCCCTGAAATGTACTACGTATGTAATTGATTGAATCTAACAAACTTCCTTATTTGTTTCCTTTGTAGTCCAGGAAGAAAAATAAAGGAGAAAGAGGTTGGGAGGGCCTTAAAGATTTCTACGATCACCTTCCCGCTCCTATCAAGGTGAAGGTGGATGGCACCGGCCTACAGCCGCTGATTCCTTGAACTCCCCACCTTGCTCCTTGGAAGAGCAAGGGAGCAATCATGGCCCTGATTGAGCGGTGGATGGAAACCATCCATACTTTCCATCTGCCTACTAGGGAGTCCACTATCACTCCTCTAGACTTTGCTGCCATCACCGGGATGCGCTTTGGAGCCATCCAGATTCAGTTCAACTATGCTCTGAGTATAAGCCACTTCAGCACTGAAATTGTAGCTATTTTGCTAGGATACAGGCCTACCCAGCCTAAGATGTAATGCGTCAATTTGATGGGTCACTAGCAAAGATGTGAGGTCGACACTGAGGTGGAGTAAAACTAGTGTGGCCACTTATTTCTGCTCTACCTCTTATCTGAGGTTTTGTTCCTTACCTTCGGCAGCGACGTGAACTAGAACATGGTGCCTACTCTAATTAGACTTGAGGACTTAAGTAGGCTAGACTGGGGGAGAGCTGGACTCATCCATATGTACTACAAGCTGGATGTCTATAGCCAGGGTCAGCACAATGAGTTGAAGTGCTGCTCCATTCTGCTTTTGGTAAGCATTCAGTTCTCTTCTTACTCATTTTATTGTAGGATTCTGATTATGTTCGTCTAATTTCAACTTCCTTTACAGATATGGGCTTATGAGCATGAGTTCTTGCACCCTCCCAGGTTGGGTAGAGTCGACGGAGTCCCACTCTTTCCTCGGCTCATTCGGTGGATGGTCAGTTGGACCAAAGTGGTGATGGAGGCAGACAAGTGTCGGACTCAGCTGGGTTCCTTGATCTGGAATGAGGTATACATACATGGCATTAGCTTTAAACTTTATTCATTAGTTTAAAGTCATACCTGAGCTAAATTTTGGTTTGCATTATCTGTTTTGGATTTTACAGGGATTCAGATGCCCATGGGCTGATCCTGCCTACTGGTTCGAGTGATGATCGATGCATCATAGCCGATAAAAAGGTAGTTAGTCATGGAGTGCCCCTCATCACTGGAGTGGTACCTTGGGGATCGTGTTGAGAGATGCTACGAGAGACCCGAGGAGAGGCTAATTCCTGCTCCACTACCAACTTGTTTATTCTGGAGGGCCCATATTCCTGTGTAGGAGCATAGGGTCATGTTTAAGGATGGATACATTGCCATGGGCTTGGAGAGTGATTACCGGGCCTACATTACCCAGTACCTACTGCCTCCGACAGGTGCTTTGATTCTGCCTCTGCCACAGTTATGTGTTCTGCCTTTATTTTTTCTAATATTTTCACTTTTTGTGGTTCACACGTACTACTTAACTGTTGATGCTTTGTGTCTCATGATCCTCCCTGGGTTAGCAGGGGAAAGAGGCAGGTAAACAGGGCGGGGAATAGCTCACGTTCTGGTGAGTCTAGTTCTTAAACTCCTCTTATCCTGCAGCCTCTGGTTCAACCATAGCCTATTGTTGGTGGCTCTATTCCATTTATAGAGGCTGTTCCTCTTACAAGTTGGATAGTGGACCTACCCTAGTACATTTTTTATGGTCAACTGTAGCTCTTCAGTCCTACTGGTGGCTACTACTATCTGGAGATTGTGTCGGATCCTACCATGCCCGTCCAGTTCAATCTAGAGGATGCTACTGATAAGTGAATAATATACCAATTATTTTAAAGCATAATGGAATTAATTTGATTTAATTTGGAGCTTAATTGAAGGAATTATGGCTACAAAGCATGTTTTCAAGTTATTGGATAGCTGCTAAAGATCGATGTCTAAAAACCAGAGCAAACGGGCTTAAATATAGAGCAAGCAAACGGAGCTAAAGATTGCTGGGAAAAAATCCAATTGGATAGGTCGTGCAAGGAACCTAGATTAGAGAGAGGAGGAGATATTTTGATGATGGAAATTACAACTTTAGCCTTAGCTTTTTACTTGTGGTTATTATTGAAGTTACATTTGTGGTTATTGTAATTTTAGAATATTTTATTGAACAATCCTTGATATTTTTGGGCCTATCTAGATCTTTTTTTAGGGCTATAAATAGCTTTGCCCTTTTTGGTAGTTGGAACTTTTGGGTAGTAATTAATAGCTAGTACTAAATTCTCTCAACAATTAGTGTAATTTCTATTTCATTATTAATATTAATATTATTATTTTCTTCAATTCTGTTCTGGAAGACTGCTTGCTTGTCATTTTTTATGAGTAGTGAGCAATTCTCCAGTAGGCTTGAGCTAGCTTAGGCTGGCGGGAGTAAGTAATCTTTCTCTCTTCTTTTATTTATGAGTAAAATACTTTGATGATTGTTTAGTGATACCTTGTAATTTCTCATGAGTTTGGTCACCTCTGCTTAGTGTTTATAATGAGATCAAAATGAGATTTATGGACACGAACATATCACTAAACACATATGCACTATGAGACCAAAAGGAGATTAGGCATATGCTAACGGTTTTTATCTCATTTGATAAAAATTTTGCCCAAACTTTAATGCGTAAAATGAATCCTATGAAGGAGAGATCAAAGTAGGAGTAGTTTTATAAAATCCAAGTGAGGGAGAGATCTAAGTTTGGTGACTTGAAGGGTAAGATACACTAGATCTACATTCTAAACTTGCTTGTAGTATATATATATATATATATAAAGAGAGAGAGAGAGAGAGAGAGAGAGAGATACTGAACCTGCTTAACCTTGCTGGACAAGTCTATGCATCTTATTATTGTTATTCTTTTAATCTGTTTTTAAGCAATGCTGACTACTTATCAACTGTTTATTTCATGTTCTTAGTTGTAATTGATTTTACAATATTCTTTTTCATCAATCAGATCTACCTATTTACAAAGAAATTTAAGGTTGTTTACCCTTATTCCCTGAGGAAACGATACTTGGTCTTGCCTATGTACTACCAAGCGACCTAGTATACTTGCTAGTGTCCATTTAGTAGGCAATAGCTACCCATGTAAGAATCATTACTTTCTTGATTACTAACTCTTTTTCCTTTTAGCTCATTGTTTGTCTTTTGATCTCGCAGTCTCCTTGGGGTACCTATGAGAACTATTCTCATTTTCTCTCTGCTACTCACGGTTTGATGATCCACGACAACATGATGATGCACGTATATCTCTTTCACTTGTTAAATTTATACATGTATAGCATGATGCAATGCAATATGTTATGAAATGTATGAATGATATGTATATGTATGTAGGCTCGACTTGGAGCGAGAGAGGACCTGATCTGGTTAGCTGGAGGCCCAGGTGGCTTCCTTGAGGAGTCGATATGCTAATTTGGCACAGAGAGAAATAAGGTCGGAAGGTGTGCATTATTTTACCTGCATTAAAATGTTTGCAGTGTAGGATTTATCCATTTCAACCTATTCTTACAAAAATATGATGTGTGCCATGCATACATAACTAACTCTTTTATGCAGCCATAATAAATTGTATGACATACATCTTTTACCATAACATACGTGTAACCAACACTTGTGTGCATTCACCCTAACCTTCTTTTATGCAGCCATATACATCATATGACATTCACGTCCTTAGATTTTTAGGCATATCGTCATATCAATGTCTCCTCTATATACCATGCATATATATACCCGTTCATAATGCTTATCATATGATTCCAATAAACCTTAGGCATACCAATGCACCAATACTCTGTCCGTACATACTCGTGTATGAGTCCGCCTTTGCAAGCATCATCTTGCTCCTAAACCTTATGCCTACCACAAGCTAAAATATTATTTATGCACACTCGTATACGAGTTATTCCTTACAAGCATTGTCTGGTATCAAACCTTAGGCATAATAATGTATCGAAACGTAGTCCGTACACACTCGTGTATGAGTCTGCCTTTGAAAGCAGCATCTTGCTCCTAAACCTCAGGCGTACCTGTTGGGAATGCCCTAGTCCCAAGGCATTGGTCCTTGTATTGTATCATACATTTTGTATCTTATAATGAGATTTATGTATTATACATTTGTGTCAATGAATAAATGCATTAATCTATTTATTGTATACATCTTATGCAATATTTTAAATAGAGTATCCAATGGATATATCCATATCCATGTTGACAAGTGTCATGTACTTGGCAATAAGACCATGGATAAGGAAAATGATATGACCATAGAGACATCTGTAGTCTATTCCAATCATGGGAATGAATTGAACCAAAGACTATCATAAGCTTGGTTGTATGGCGGTGTCTTACTGGCCATTGTACATGGAATGTTAACCAAGTTCATGGGTACATGAAATGGGGCATGGTATTGGATAGATCCACTAAACGAGAAATCCACATGGTATAGTATCATAAGTGATTCTCGTGTAGTACTTATATGGATCCTTTGACCTGACCATGTTATGGTCTTGCATTTAAAGTGACACACTTTGGTGTACGCCTAAAGGGCCTGTAACAAGGTGCCAAGTATGGGTACGTTGGGGTGTGCTAGTGAGCATGGCAAGACTATGAACATGCAGAAGGAAATGTCACTCAGTAAACCACTAAGAAGATATCATCGGCCTCTTGATGAATGCAACTGATAAGAGTGTAGCCACACCGAAACAAGTTGGAACTTGTTTGTGAACATTAGTTCATCCGGGATCAAGTAAATATCCAGACACAAAAGAAGGTGATGACGACATGCCTCCGTATTGGACACTGATATCAAATGACATGGAATATATAAGTTTAACTATAGGGTTAAGACTTCCATTAGATTACTATCTCCTTCTTAATTGGGGGTTGTAGTGGACTTGTTAGAGCCCACCTATAGTCTGTGGGCCTTGGGCCCACTATTAACATAAAGATAGGCCCACAGGATCGTACACATAGAATGTCTGAGTTTGAACTTGTCGGATTGCTCGTATACTTGGAGTATACAGACTAGAGAGATAAATATTAATTAATTAAATTATAGGTTAATTGGATTGATCAATATAATTTAATTAATATGTATTTTAATTGGAAATTTATTTCCGAGTGGAAATAAAATACATATATAGGTTTATATGTATTTGATTTAAGTTGAATCTCAATTAATTTATGGGGTCAATTTTAATTGGCAAATCAATTTTAATTCAGTGACATGTACATTATATAATATGGTTTTATATAAATACATGCATGGAAATTAAAATAGAATTGCATTTAATTTACCCATAATAATTAATTTGGATTAAGAGATTTATGGTATTAAAACCCTAACTTAATATCTAATTAAATCAAAGCCTTAAATTAAGGCCTTGATTTGAGCCATAAGTTAATTCTCATTAATGAGAATTTCGGCTATAATTAGGAAATTAAGGCTGAAATTTTGGCCAACTATTTCTCTCCTCCTTCGATCTGCCGCTAGCACTAGTTCTACTCAATAGACGTTCGTGTATGTAAGAATGGAGGGAATCGATTTCGGTTTCTGCAGCTGTACCTAAAAAAGACATTAAAAGGTGAGAATCTAATTCTTTATCTTTTGGTTTTGTGTTTTGATTTCCATTTCAATTACTCCTGGATCACGGATTTGAGAAAATCAATCCGAGCTTTCGCTTTTATTGGATTATTTTCTATGCAAAAAATCTCTACAGTGGTATCAGAACAGGCTTTTGATCCATGGAAATCTTAAATGGTTTGAATCCCATGTTTTGAAATTTGTGTTTTTCTTTTGGGATTCATTTGGTTGGATGGGGTTTATGGTTTTCCCCATTGGTTTTTCTATTCAAATGGAAATTGAATTGATATTTGGTTATATGCTTTTTAATTCCTATTTGAATTATGCTTTGATCTTGGTGATTGATGTTTTATTTTGTTTTAAAAAAATCATGGTCTGTTTCGGTGCTATGGGGCTGCCGGCGGTGGCATCTGTCTTGGCAGTAGTGGGCTACTGCTAGGGCAGCTGTGTTGCCCTAGGAGCAGCGGGCCGGCTCAAGTTTTGGATTTGGCGGTTTTCCTAATGCGGGTCCAGTTTTAATTTTAATGGGTTTAAAAATTTTGTGTATTTAAATTTCTGAAATTTAAATGCGAATGGATTCTTGAATGAAACTTTAATTTTTTTCATGAGATATGAATTTGGAAAATTAATATGGTGTAATGAACTTGGTTCGATTTTTCTTGGCACGATTACCTGGGTAGCGTGATTTGGATTCACGGTTTCCTAATTCCAGTGGGAGTGGTGTTCTACCTTATGCTGGAAGCCCAAAGCCCGTCAAGGGTTAGAACCGTGATGGGCCATATTGGTGATTTCTATATAATGACTAAGTACATAATTTATTGGGATTAATTTCATGCATTTTGACATGTTTATAAATTGATGTATTAGATTATATGCTTATATGATTAAATGTTTGAATGGATGCTATTGGGCCTTAATTCAATGGGTTGTATTTTTCTTTTGGGTAAAGACAGCCTGCGTGCCGTTTTCTTTTAATTTAATTTAATTTTAATTTTATTATTATTATGAAATTTACGTAAAAGAAGCCCATTGGCGAGGCGAGCCCAAAAGGA
This sequence comes from Euphorbia tirucalli, assembly GCA_039660915.1. Lineage (NCBI taxonomy): Eukaryota > Viridiplantae > Streptophyta > Magnoliopsida > Malpighiales > Euphorbiaceae > Euphorbia > Euphorbia tirucalli. The sequence continues at coordinate 24,398,998 of CM077637.1, read as the reverse complement.
AGGAATGAGGCCCACCTAGTGTTTTTCTAGTATAGGTTTACTAGAATTATATTAGGTTGTAATATAGGCCCACAGCATTCCATTATTTATTTAATTATACATTTATTTATTTCAATGTTATATGTCATGATCCGACACCCGCTTATGCATCTAAGCCATTATTAAAATTGAATTTAAACCAAATGGTAATTAGTAAGTCATTTAAAGTGGGGATAGGCTAGTTGTAGACCATGCCCTCGCATGATACATTGGAGTATCATCATTTTGTATTGGGTTGGAGTATTGGTTACTCTAACACTAGTATGAGCGGACGACCTTTTCGAAGAAAGAAAAGCGAGGCGCGGCGAAGCGAAGCGGGCCGGGAGTTCTTTAGAAAACCGAAGAAAGAAATTTAATTTGTTTTGGGTGTGAGATTTTTGGAAAACGGGTTTCATTTGTGTTGAGTTGGGAAAACTATTGATTTAATTTTGGAAATTCGTTTGTAGAAAATATTCTCCCTTTTTTTTAACTTAAAGACCTCGAAACCTAAATCCCGAGATCAGTGATAGAGTCGCCACCCAGATCAGCTTATCTGGGAAATTCCGGTACAGCTCCCTACCGAGCGCAGACTGCTGTACCTAATCTAGAGATTCAGGGTTCGGGCAACTTACCTACTTAACCTCGAGCTTGTATTCGTTTATTATTTATAAAGCCATATTTATTCAATTTATTATTTTTTTCTAACCTCAATTTGTTTATTTTTATTAAGCCGATGCTAAGGCAAAATGCAGAAAATAAATTGCGGGAAATTAAATCATCCACACGAATATACAAAAGAATAATAGAGGCCGATTATACAACCAAATCGAATAAAATGTAAAACTCTCGTCCTTACTTTTTACAAACGCCTAAGTACACGATGATCTCAAAATATAACCGCCTAAATACACGAATTAGTTTATTAAAATACAGCGAAAATAAAAATAAATGCTGCAAAACAAATTGGTTAACACAAATTATATTATAAACACAAACAGGACTCAAATCAGGACAAAATGGGGATTTTAGGATAAGGGAGCATGCAATTAGGGGGTAACCGGTTCAACCCGACCGGTCTGACCGGTTAGACTTGGAAATAGGTTTTGAAATGCCCTGTGGATTTTTGTGCTGGAAAATTAATTTTGGAAAACCATTTGGGTCGGTTTCATGCAAATTTCCAGTTTTGTGGGTCGGTTATCCCGGAACTTGGGGTTCTGTTCGTGTGGGTTCCTAAATGCACAAACCATCTATGGTCTAAAATGCAATAAACACACCTAAAACATTTGTAAAAATATTATTTTATTTATTTTCAATATTTTCCCGGGATTTTGTGGGATTTGGGGGTCCGCAAATGCTGGACAATGGACCCGAATCGGATGAAACGACCCCGAAACTCAGAAAATAAACCCCGGGAAACACTGAAAACCCCGATATCCGTACGTAAAATAATTAGAAAATCAAAATACAAACACATACGGATGCTTCCGGGCCGAAAATGATCCCAACAGAAAAAATCAAAATGGAAAACGGGCTGTTTTGGCCGTTTGGGATAGATCAGGGATTTGTCCCTGAAGAACAGAGTCGACGGGCTTTGGGTTAGAGTCGGCCGGCTCTGTTCATCAGAAACATAGCCGGCCGGCTATGTTCCTGAGGAACACAGCCGTACGGTTATGGTGGGTAGACCATTTTCCGGATTTCAGCAAAAATGACAAAAATGCACAAAAAAATCAAATGCAGACAAGTTTTAAGGTTTCTCAGAGTTACCTGGATGTTGTTCGGATACTTTAAACGTCCACATAATGGATTGAAAGCTTGGAATGCCTCCTGAAACTTAATCGGCCGAATCCTCCGACGATCCAAAACGACCCGAAATGAATCCGAAGTGATGAGTAGAGGTTGCTGGTTGTGTTGTTAATGCTTGAAGATTAGTTTAGGGTTGAATGATGGAGTTTATGGGGTTTGTTTTTGGTTCTCCTAGTTTCTCTTCTTCTTCTTTCTTTCTCTGCTTCTGCTTTGTCCTTTTTTTTCTTTTTTTCTGTTTTTCTTTCTGAGAATCAAAAGTCTAAAAGTCCTTTTTTTTTTCTCTGTTTTTCTTTGAGAATCGAAAGTCTCTCCAAAGTCCCCCATTTGGCGAATTAATGGAGATATAAAAAGTCTCTCCAAAGCCTTTTCCTCTCTCTCTCTCTTTTTATATCTCCATTAATTCACCGTCTGATTTTTTCTCTTCCGCCCATACCTCCTTTATAAGACAGGTTGCCTGACTTTGCAAGGCAACTTATCCTGCCCACTATAGCCGTACGGCTCTAGTCTAGAGCAGGGCAGCTCTGGCAGCTCTAGCGGAGGCTGGAGCGAAAAGGCGAAACCTAAACCCTAGAGACCTCTCGGGAGAACCTTCCGTAGGTTTCGGATCACGGATAGCCAGGTTTTCGGGACATTTGAGATTCCCCAGGTGGCATTCCGGTCGCTTTCAAGTCTCGTTCGAGCTCGTCCGATCCACAAGTAATTATGAAATTCTCATCATCGAGACCAGAAAAAACCCGTGCTCACAGGCTGCCCCTCACGGGATCAAAGTCGGATCATCGTGGGCTCTAAGGCCTAGATCGAGTTTGGTCTCGTGACTGGGAGCGTGGTTAGAGAGGAAAATGAAACGTACCTGGCGTTCCTTGCTGGAGGTACCGGCCGTGATTCCAAGTCGACTAGCTGTGATGGAGTGTGTCTGTAATGTTGGCTCACTATGGTGGAGCATGCCCGTAATGTTGGCTCACTATGGCGGAGCATGCCAGTAATGTTGGCTCACTGTGGCGGAGCGCGTCCGTAATGTTGGCTCACTGTGGCGGAGCACATCCCTAATGTTGGCTCACTAGGGCGGAGCGCGTCCGTAATGTTGGCTCACTGTGGCGGAGCGCGTCTGTAATGTTGGCTCACTGTGGCGAAGCGCGTCCGTGATGTTGGCTCACTATGGCAGAGCGTGCCCGTGATGTTGGCTCACTATGGCAGAACGAGTCCATAATGTTGGCTCTCTGTGGCAGAGCGCGTCTGTGATGTTGGCTCTCTGTGGCGGAACGCGTCCATAATGTTGGCTCACTCTGTCGGAGTGCGCCAGTGATGTTGGCTCTCTGTGGCAAAGCACGCCCGTGATGTTGGCTCTCTGTGGCAGAGCGCGTCCGTGATGTTGGCTCTCTGTGGTAGAGCGCGTCAGTAATGTTGGCTCATTGTGGCGGAGCGCCTCCGTAATGTTGGCTCACTGTGACGGAGCACATCCGTAATGTTGGCTCACTATGGTGGAGCGCGCCCGTGATGTTGGCTCACTGTGGCGGAGCACGTCTATAACGTTGGCTCTCTGTGGCCGAGCGCGTCTGTGATGTTGGCTCTCTGTGGTGGAGCGCGTCTGTGATGTTGGCTCTCTGTGGCGGAGCGTGTCCGTAATGTTGGCTCACTATGGCGGAACGCGTCCGTGATGTTGGCTCACTGTGGCGGAGCGCATCCGTAATGTTGGCTCACTGTGGCGGAGCGCGTCCGTGATGTTGATGTTAAGTAGCATATTTATTTCTTGATCAACAATTTTGGAAAAAAAAAATGTTTGCCCCCTCGATCAAGAATAAATACAATTGAATTGCTTTGCCCCCAGATCCCTGCTAAAGGCAAAAGACTTCTTCAATAGGCATTTCTTTCCTGCCTCTGTGATGACAGGATTGAAATGGATGTTCTTCCTGTCCTATGTGGCGGAAAGGTCGAACGAACTGGTTTGTTGTTCTACCCCCAGATACCTGTTAAAGGCGAGAAGTTTGTCAACAGACATTCTTCCCTGTCTATGTGGCGATAAGGTCGAAGTGAGAGATATGTGCTATCCCTTCTATGAGGCGAAGAGATAGCATGAGATTGATTATTGTCTTGCCCCCAGATCCCTGTTAAAGGCAAGAAACTCCTCAGATAGGTATTTCTTTCCTGCCCATGTGACGACAGGATTGAAATGAGAGATGATGTATTGTCCCTTCTATGTGGCGAAGGAGTAGCACAAGGTTGGTAGTTGTCTCACCCCTAGATCCCTGTTAAAGGCAAGAAACTTCAGTAGGCATTTCTTTCCTGCCTCTGCGATGACAGGATTGAAATGAGTGTTCTTCCTCTCCTATGTGGTGGAAAGGTCGAACGAATTGGTCTGTTGTTCTGCCCCTAGATACCTGTTAAAGGTGAGAAGTTCGTCAACAGAGATTCTTCCTTGTCTATGTGGTGACAAGGTCGAATTGAGAGAGATGTGCTACCCCTTTTAAGTGGCGAAGAAGCAACATGAGGATGGTTGTTGTCTAGCCCCCAGATCCCCGTTAAAGGCAAGAAACTTCAATAGGCATTTCTTTCCTGCCTCTGTGATGACAGGATTGAAATGAGTGTTCTTCCTCTCCTATGTGGCGGAAAGGTCGAACGAATTAGTCTGTTGTTCTGCCCCCAGATACCTGTTAAAGGTGAGAAGTTCATCAACAGAAATTCTTTTTTGTCTATGTGGTGACAAGGTCGAAGTGAGAGATGTGCAAACATGGTTGAGGTGGTTTGATGCATGTATCCGTGAATGCGTGCATGATTCATGTGTATGTGCATGCGTCATGATGCTTTTGACAATATGTTTGGTATCTGCACTATGCTGGGGAGTGAACTTATGACTCCTGACAATCTCCTGCGGGGACTGTGTCCATCGAATGACTCTGCTGAGGATTTTGACTCAGTAGGGATCATTTTGGCTGAGAACTCAGCTAGGAAGTATTTTGATCCATTTGATCTCGCTGGGGGATCTGTTGGAGACTCTGTGGGGAGCCTTGCTGGGAACCGACCTGAGGAACTCATTGGAGAATCTGTGGGAATGATCCTACTGGGACCACTCTGCCAAGGATGATTATAATGGGGATGGTACAACTAGGTCGGTAGCTGCCATTTGTAGTGATGATCTCGTTGATGCCACCGTGGTTTGAATGCAGTGACCTACTGATGGGTGTTTATATGCAATGGTACGATGCATGCAATATGAACATCTAAGTAGAAAATCAAACATGTGTAGTTTCATTATGATGACATCAGAATCAATGCCATAGGAAAATCAAAAGTGACACTGCCTCTGTATGTCACTCTCTTCTTGTTACCAACACATCCTTTTGGTTTTCCGTGTTGGAGATTCTGTTGTTGAAGATTGTTATCGTTTTTTCTATGAACGATGGCCAAGTCTATAAGAGTGCATCAACCAAGTGGATCTCATAACCCTGGCTTATCTTAGGATTGGAGAATGCGCCTTGACGATTCTGCCGGGAATCATGATAGGATTGTCCTTAATGATGTTTCATGGTTCAGCTTTTTCCTGCCCCAAGTGTTAGAGGTTTGGGTTTGGATGTGAAACGCTTCATCAAGTCTAGTTCGCTGCGTGCTGTAGCCTGAACATGGACATTTACATGCAATGGCATAACACATGCAAATTGACATCAAAAAAGAACATAAAACATTTATGATATGATGAATGTGAATGCATTAGGAAAATCCAACCCGTGGTTCCGGTGTGGATCAATATCCCTTCAACACACTTCTCTCTTCTTTTTTTTTTTTTTTGAGGATCCGCTGGGGATTTGCCAAAGTTTACAGCCGGCCACTGGATGGAGCTGCCTCTGTTGAGTAGACCACCCGAGATGGAGTCAATTAACCACTGAAATCTCCAAGGGTAGGAGGTTGTATTCATGTTTTCAATTCACCCCAGATTCCAATTCACACGATTGCCAAAGATGGACACAGCTTTTAGTCCTTCAAGGTATGGCCTAATTCCAAATGACTTGAGTTAATTGTGGTTTTCCTTTGTCTGTGAACCACAATAACCCTAGAGCAAGGCACACCATGGCTAGGAAATGAAAGAACCACTGGTAAGTAGTCACTTCTGTTATAGCTGAAGACTGAGTTCTTGAAATGGTTGGTAAATGCAACTTTCCCCTGAATAATAGCACAGCAAGCTTTGCAAGTCTTTCTGTTGATGGGAACATCCCATTCATGATTGTTGAAAGCTTTGTAAAACCTGGTTGCTCCAACATTGTTGGTGAAGTTCATAGGGGTGAGCGTCAGTCTTCTTCTTTTTGTAGCGCATTTTGCTCAGTAGAACCATCTCTTGCTGGGTTGAGTCTAGTATAGGCTATAGTGTGGATTTTGCTGGGCGAGAGCAGTGGTTACTTAGGAGTTCCATCAATAGTTGCTTGATTAGTGGCAAACTCTAGTTCAATTGAAGCAGGCTTATATTCAAATCCTCTCTCTGTCATGAAATCAAGGCCTTTCCTGTCAGTCCGAGGTTACAAAATATTTGGTCTGGGGGTTTAGGTTGAAGAGAAGTGGCATGGGATAGAAAGAGAATCCCCAATTTGGTACATGTTGATGATAAACAAAGACTGATTAAGTTAGTACTTTGTCATAGGCCCCTGTCACCTTTTTGATAATAAGATGATGCGAATATGGAACAGCATTGGGGTTCAATTTCTTGTTAGAAGCCATTGATGGTGGAAAATAAGGCTTCACAGGGTCAGTTTAGAGAATAGGGTGAAAAGAGGTTTTGTCAAATAGGTGTTGGTGGTTTGGGTGGTAAACGGAAGACAAAGGGTGTTGAAGGTGTGGAAGAAATTGGAAAAGGGAAAGGGAAGAGCTTTGGTTATGAAGACAGGAAAGTCCAAATCTTTCACAGATAGGAGGGAAGGATTTGACAATGCCGAGAGCTGAAGATTACTCTTTAATGCTATGAGATCCCCTTTTTGTTTTTTTTTTCTTCTTTTTTTTTTGAACTGAGCTCCAATCCTGACCATCTGTTGGTTTTCCTGCTGCATTCAAACCCATGCATGTCATGTGTGTTTGATATGCTTTTTGGATGACCAATGCATGCGTAATGTCATGTACATATGAATGTTACACGAACAAGATAATGTATACACTACAACCAAAATTGTTTTAGCATTTTACACATGGTGGGTGATGAGGGTGATGAAAGACATTTAAATTTCCCTCAGGTTGGAGATTTTGGTGAGTTCGGGGATTTTACATTTAGGGTTTTGGCTTGGGGTATCCCCTTTGGATATGGGATCAAGCGTTGCCTCCGGGAGGACTTTTTAGGTGTAGTTGCCTCAAGAAGGGCTTTTAGGTTTTATTTTGCCTCGTGGAGGGCTTTCTTCGGTTTGGGTGCCTTAAGGAGGGCTTTTGATTTGGTTTTGCCTCAAGGAGGGCTTTTTAAGTTTGATTTTGCCTCAAGGAGGGCTTTTTGAATTTGAGTGGGCTTCTTGGTTTTTTGGGTAGGATTTGGAGTTTCAAAGATGGCTTTCGGTTTAGAAAGGTTTGGGCATCGTGTGTGCCATTACAGTCGAAAATTTGAGGCAGGACTGGTAGTGTCTTTCAAGGATTGTGGAGTTGGATGAGCAGATGCCTCGGCGGAGGTGGTACCATCATATCATTTTATTTATCTCACAAGCTCACCTTTCAAGAGAGAGTTCATTCAGGACCAGGTTCACTTTTAAGTTTCCTATAGCTTTCAGATTGATGTCATGCATTTTGATATTATACGTGTTTGACATGTCATGTTAGATGATCAAATGGATGCGCAATGCCATATACATGCAATTACCACATAAGTAAGAAGATAACAAAATGCATTGCATTCAAAATGATGTTAATACACCGTAGCAACAAAAATGAGTTCCCTATAAAAAGGACAGCTCCGAGGGTTGTAGGTTTTTTTTAGCCCCTGACTAGTGACTGCCTCGACTTCAGTACCATTGCTTCGTTCTCGTCAGATCAAACCTTGTATCTCCTTATCATATTCCTCTCCCCGGGAAGATTGAGGAATTTCCTTGGTGGTCTCCTTGATTGTCACTGATCGCCCGCTGGAGGCAGACGACACTTTCAATTTCCCTTCGTTGACCAGCCTCTGGATCCTCCTTCGCTGAGCGACACATTCATTAGTCCAGTGGCCTGCTACTACATGATAGCTGCAGTAGTTAACCTTTTTGTTCTGGTGTTGGTCCGACATTTGGTCTGACACTCTGTAGCAGGCCCAGCTTTCTGCAGATGGTGAATAGTCTGGTCACTGAACGAGGTCCAGAGGATACGACTGCCCCTGTGCCTTCGGGAGGCGAACTCTAGATTTGTCGCGAAACGGAGTCAATGTTGGCATTGACCTCTAGAGGTCTTTTCAGTTCTCTTTCATTGGACGACCCCGATAAGCCTAAATTTTGGTGAGAGGGCCTTCCGAGGTGTTGAGGAGGAGTGTCGGCTATTTTGGTGTTCTGCTCCTTATCAATGCCAACATTGGAGTCCGTGCTCGTCAAGTCTCTTATTTTCCCCTCGAGCTCTGCCACCCGGGTTTCTACCTTAGCGCATCTCACCGTCAGCCTCTCTACTCTGTCAAGATCATCCCCCAGTATTTCTCTCAGTATTGCTATCGCTTCCTCCCTTACTGCCTTCCGGAATTGTGGTGAAGCAACATAGTCTTCCACCACATCCGCTATGGCGTTGACGTTCTATGGGCTGGCCATTCTTAAGATCCTTTCCCCTAATGAGAGAACTTAGCGGTGACAGGCAGATACCAAACAGGGAACGATGTTTGCATGAATGCATGACATGATGCACATGTGTGTGGATGATGCATTACATGTGTGATGTCATGTAATGCCATGTCATGCTATATTATTAGAGATCGACCATACAAGTGCAATGGATGCTGGTGGGGATGATGCATGCTAAAATTAAACATGGTGTATAAATATACACCACAGGGATAAAATGACACTCGGGAGTGTCCACGGATTGAGGCAAGTAGTACTTGCAATAGGGTGCATAGTTATGCCCTTGGGGAAGAATGACACAATAGGGTGTCCACGTGTTGAAGCAAGACATTGCTTGCAAGTGTGCATATTTATGCCCCTGGGGAAGAATGACACACTGGGGTGTCTATGGATCGAAGCAAGATATTACTTATGGAGAGGAGTTGAGATGGGGTGCATAGTTATGCCCCCGGGTAGAGTGACACACTGGGGTATCCACGGATCGAAGCAAGACATTGCTTGCAAGGGTGCATAGTTATGCCCCTGGGAAGAATGACACAACTGGGGTGTCCACGGTTTGAAGCAAGGTATTACTTGCAAGGGTGCATAGTTATGCCCCTGGGGAAGAATGACACAACGGGGTGTCCACGGGTCGAAGCAAGATATTACTTGCAAGGGAAGTTGAGATGCTATGGTGGTGTGTATGCGCATGATTGTAAGCGCCGGAATTTTACTTTGTCCTTAAAAAAAAAGACGCAGGTGTCACACGACTATAATTTACCGTCGTGCGTCTGTTGTTACAGTCGTACGACTGTACGATCGGAGCAGGTGCAGAACACCATGCCCATGACATAAGAAACAAAAAGGGGAAGATTGGGCATTAATTGCATGGATTCTGGTGAGAAAAGGCAGAAATCAGACATAAACAAGGAAGGAAAGAGAGAAGGAAGGGGCTGGCTTGGGATCTCAAAAATTTAGAGAGAGAAAAAGGGAGAAAGAGATAAGGAAAAAAAGAGAACTCAACTCAAAAACTTTCTTTTCCTCTTCTATTTCTCTTAATTCTCAAAGTAAGGATTAAAAACCTATTAGAAATTAATAGGTTAATAATTTTACTCCACAAACAAATTAAAATTTCGGACTAAAACCATCAGAAACCGTGACATTTCAAGAATTTTGGACTCAAAACTCTCAAACTCAACTCATGGAGAAAAGAGCAAATTTGTGTGGATTGGAGCGACGCCAGGGGTCAATCCTACGGTGGATAAGCGCCTAAGAGGTAAACACTCCTTTTCCCCTCTATTTTTCATGCTTTCTAGGTGATTGGTGTGTTTTTGTGCATCTTTGCTTTATTTCTATGTTTTCTATTTCTGGAAATCAAGAATAGTCGTGCGACTGTTCTTGAGTTTGATGAACAGTCATACGACTGTAAATACAGTCGTACGAGTGTTCTTGGTTTCCAGATTGATTTTCTTCCAGCTTTATTTCAAATAAAATTTTGGCGAAATGCTGGGTTTGAATGGTTTACAGTCGCACGACTGTAAGTACAGTCGTACGATCGTAGTTACAGTCGTACGACTGTAATGGCCGTTCAGAATCAGAATTTCCATTTTAGTCCATAAAAATTTCTAAAAATCCCTAAAAATTCATAAAAATCATAAAAATTCATAAAAATTAGAAAATCACCAAAAATGAATTTTGTTGTGTGCATTTACCACCTTAGATTTAATTTCTAGTGAAATTGCATTTAGAACAATATCACGACGGAGACCCGATTCTCCCGAAAACCGACCCACCTCACGTGTTAAATTAAATTAAACCAAAAAAATGTTTTCAAAAAGGATTTTCTCACAAAACCAAAATACAGGGACGTTTCAAAAATGTTTTCCAGGTCTAATTGGGCCGGCTAGCCGAGCTGACCCGGTTACCCCCCTAGATGCATGTCCCCGATCTCTAAAATCCCTAATTTTGTCCTATTTGAGTCCAATTTGTGGTGTGCTATAAACTGTGCTTATCATTTGTTTTGCAGCTTTAATTTCTTTATTTTTATTTTTAATGTAATTTATAGCTTAATTCGTGTATTCTAGGTGATTGTAATTTTTAGATTCTAGTGTATTCTAGGCGCTTGTAACGTGAGGCCGAGAGTTTTTATTTTCATTCAATTTGGTTGTAACAATTTATATATATTTACTGCTTTATCTTTATTTATGTGTACGCCGTATGTTTCAATTCAATAAAATCAATTTTTAGAAATTTAAAGTGTCATCATAGAACATTGGCCTTATTTATTTTGATGAGACATGAAATAAGGGACTTGTCCGAACCTAGATCTCTGGAAAGTGTGGCAGTTCCCGCTTTGGTTCAGCTACACTATAATTTCTCGGTTGAGCTGAGCCGGGTGGCGATTCCTACAATATTCATCGAGACTTAGGTCTCAGTTCTTTTATGAAATAATCTATGTTTTCCAAAACGCGAATTTCCACTATAAAAAGCCCACGAGAGGGAGGGGTACGCCCAAAATTGAGGCCCCCTTCCGAAAGGGAGTCCGCGTTCCGTTGAAAACGTCGTTCGCTCACAGTGGCGACTCTGCTGGGGATTTCTTACAAAAGTTTTCTTAAAAACTTAAAAAAATTTGACAAGCCCTGAAAAGTGTCTAATTAAAATAAGATGGATGATTCTTGATTGGTATTTCATTTTGCATTTTTAGTTAGACATGCTTACATTAGGTTAAGTATCCCATTTTAGCTCAGTGAATTGTTGAAGTGTCGCCTTTGTTCCTCCTGGTCTTAGGGGCACGGATACGAAACACCACCCTTAGCTTCGTACGAACCCCTTCGTTCGGACCCTTGAGTGGGGAGAAGTGAGAGTATATTTTTCTATGGGAACCTTGATATTAACCCGACTTCGACCGAACTCATATGGGCAGCCTTAGTTGGATTCCCTTAGGATACCAAAATAATTGTGTGGATAAATAAAATCCCGCCTTCATCATCCCCGGTTGATGATCGAAGAAAACCCCACCTCGGACTCGGTTAGAATTTTTGAGACCGACCACGTTTGGAGGAATAAGGTTGGAAGTATTCGTTTTGTGTGCTACATGTTTCTCGCCATCCCGTGACCCGTCACCATCACTATCTATGCATGCATAACATACCGTAATTACCATCTTCCATACACATGACATACCATTCATAAAGCATTTTTGTGTGATACTAACCCATATTTTTTATGCAGCCATTTGCATTTTATTTTCGTGTGAACATTAAATCATCCGTTTGCCATTCATACTAACCATTTCTTTTTCAGCCATAACATTATATTTGTGTGATTAGCATTTTTTCACATAGCATACATTAACATCATTATGTATGTCATGCATCCTAACCCATGTTTTTGTTTGCCATAAGCATTCATGACATATCACCTAAATTAAATTAGGGGCATTCCAAGAACGCCCACCACGATCATATCATTCCATCACCTATCGGGTACCCAAAAATACCCATGTTCTGCCAATGCACTGGATTGCATTCGGCCATTCCACTAAATCATTTCATTTAATAGAGACCACAATGGTCCTAGGTCTATTTTCTTGTAACGATTTACATGACACATTTCATGACATCATACCCATTCATCAAAAACATCATATAACACCGTGATCCACATCGGGTTACTTCATGACATTACTACATTATTCAAGGTGCTCTCCGAGTGCAGGATTAGTACGCATGTAGGGGCATTTCGTAACATCCCAAATCATGAAAGGTGTTCCCCGAACACCGAGCCTTTATCCGTGTCCCTGCCACGCGTGATTCTCTCATAACATCATTTCATATCATATGCTCAAAAGCATCAGAGCTCTGTCCATGGGCCGGTCCCATGTGACCATTTCATATCATCTCATAGACCTACAAAGCATCGAACTCCGTCCGTGTGTCGGTACACACGCGACCATTTCACGAAATTCATTAGGTGCCCCAAAAGCACCGAACTTTTACCCGTGTGGCGGTCCACACGTGACATTTTTTTGCATAGCATTGAGTGTTCTTGTAATGTCCAAAGTCAAAAGAGTGAAAACAAAGGAATCATCCTCATTATCTCACGATGTACATCACTCATCCGTCAAACGTTCAAGCACTCCACAAGCACCAAGGACTTTACCGCATGCACTGAGTCATTTAGATGTTCCAAAAACGCTAGAAATTTCATCAAACCCCTTAGGTCTTCCGTAATCATTAGAAACCCTATCCTTGTGTACTGCTCTAAACATTAAACCTCTTCCCGTGTAATATCCGCTCTACAATTAAACCTCTTCCCGTGTAAGATCCGCTCTACACGTACCGCTCTAAACATTAAACCTCCTCCCGTGTAAGATCCGCTCTACACGTACCGCCCTAAGTATTAAACCTCTTCCCATGTAAGATCCGCTATACACGTATCGCTCTAAATATTAAACCTCGTCCCGTGTAAGATCTGCTCTACACGTGCCGCTCTAAACATTAAACCTCCTCCCGTGTAAGATCCGCTCTACACGTGCCACTCTAAATATTAAACCTCCTCCCGTGTAAGATCCGCTCTACATGTACCGCTATAAATATTAAACCTCCTCTCGTGTAAGATCCACTCTAAAACATTAAACCTCTTCCCGTGTAAGATCCGCTCTGCACGTACCGCTCTAAATATTAAACCTCCTCCCGTGTAAGATTCGCTCTACACATACCGCTCTAAGTATTAAACCTCTTCCCATGTAAGATCCGCTTTACACGTACCGCTCTAAACATTAAACCTCTTCCCGTGTAAGATCCGCTCTACACGTACCGCTCTAAATATTAAACCTCCTTCCCTGTAAGATCCGCTCTATATGTACCACTCTAAACATTAAACCTCCTTCCGTGTAAGATCCGCTCTACACGTAGATCTAACCCCTGTATAAGATCCGCCCTATACATATAAGCACTTCACAAGTATCACCTTGCTTTGATCCGTGGACACCCTGCGTGTCATTTTATCCATGTGGTGTATATTTATACGCCACGCTCTACTTCAGCATATAGCTTCATCAACAACATTCATTGCATTTTGTACATTTCCATTCTTGGTTTTGTGTGCACTTGACTAGCTTAGAATTACATAACATGACACGGCATCACATGACATCACTGTCTGTACATGCATGCATCATGTCACACACTCATGCCTACATCATCCCTTGACTTGGCATTCTCCGTGCGCATGCCCGAGTCAATACTAACAAATGTTTTTATCAGGGGAGAAAGGGAAGGAGTCTCGAGAATGGCTGGCCCAATGAACTTCAACACCATAACAGATGTCGTAGATGATTATGTTGCCTCATCACGATTTCGAAAGACGGTTAGCGAAGAGGCAGCGGCAATGTTGAAGGAGATGCTAGGAGGTGATCTTAACAAGATAGAAAAGCTGACGACGAGATGCTCTGAATTGGAGGCACGTGTGATTGAGCTTGAGGGAGTAATAAGAGGGCTGATTGGTGAAGCAGAATCGAAGGTGCCCCTCAAAGCCAATACTGACCTTGTTGCACGACAAACCAGGAGTCCACTCCCCAAAGGTGACGGAAAGGGCATATCCCCATGGCCTATTTCATTGAGCCAATTATTTGCCAAATGTAGGAACGACGGTCTCTTGTGTTCTCTGAAGTCGTTCGAGAAGCCAGCTAAGACAGACAAAGGCAAGTTTTGTTCCTATCACATGACAGTGGGGCACCACACGAATGACTATAAGCAACTACTGAGGGCTATTCGACAACTAATCGCTGACGGGAAAATCATGGAGCCACCTTTGAAACCTAGTGTTCAGAACAATCCTTTGCCCAGCTTTGACTAGTCTATGTGTGTGAAGCTATCGAAGTTGATAATGCAGCAGTAAAAGGAGACCCTCCGTATGTGGAGGACGTTAATTATTTTAATGTATCCGTCTTTATTTTCTATCTTGTTTTGTGAACAATGCAGCCCATAAGGCGTTTAATGTTATGTAATTTGATTTCAATTATTTATGTGATATTTTCTTGGACGGAATACTGTGCATGCATACAAACATTCATTTAATGTCTTTAGCATACATGACACATCATTACGTGAAATGAGTCTAAGGACAGATGAGCATCCAAAATGATATCCATCCTGAAAGACATCACGATTGATAAGAGAAAGAAAAGAAAAATTGCAAAATACCTAAAAGTATGTGAAGACCTTTGCTTAGTCCTACGATGGCACACCTAGAGATTGACAAGGGATTGCAGGATACAGAATTACAAAGAATCCGAAAGACAAGTCCAGCCAAGCAGAAGTTCTGTAGATGTAAAAAAAAAAAAACAACAACAACAACATGGTTTCAATTTCCGAAATAAGAATGCATCTAAATCATATGATGTTTTGCACCATATCATCCCCGATAATAAAACGTAAGTTCTGGGGCAACAGTGCAATCATTCCAGAATAAAGGAGAAAAGCATTATGCATCGCCTCCGTACCACCCATAAGCCAGCAGGATAGTTCAGGCAGCTAACAAGCACGTCAAAAAGGTGTTGTCAAATATGGCATCTCTCTACATAGACTAAGTTAGCATGTTACCATCTGCTTTGCAAATACACTGAACTAATGCAAGAGTAACATTAGGGAAACAGCATGGCCATCAACCTGCAGGATCAAAGCGGTCTTACCGAGAAAGATAGAGACCAAGTCATCAACCCCTTCAATCTGGATAGGCTCAGGTTTCCATAAAAAAAAGAAAAGAAAAGAAAAGAAAGAGTCCGATGGATTGAAAATCACGAAAGCAATCATGCAAAAGTTAGGATGATGAGGTGAGCTCCACCAGTAGGAAAATCCGCAGGGACCAGTTGGTGGTAGTCGTGGGTTCGGTCGAGATGGATACCATACTCATCTTGTCCTCAATTTCATTTCATATATGATGTGCACTATGCTAAACATTATCAATGAATGAATGAATTCCTTGCTCTGTTTATTTAAATATCCCAAGTTTGCTTGAAATTGAATTCACATCATGCATCATATATGGCTATACGCTTGTGAGCTTCAGCAACAGTGATGGAGCAACCAAGTCCTACAAGACTTTCCACAATCATCTCATCATCAGAGGGATAGCGGAGCAAGTGGACATGGTGCCACTTCAATTAGTCCCCGGTTATCGTCGACTTGTATTGAATTGGAAGTCTTCTTCTAATTCCATGACATCTTTTTTTTTTTTTTAAAAAAAAAAAGCTCACTAAGGTGAAAACCGAAAGGCACCTGAGGCAAAAATTAGAGCAGCTCGCTAAGCTAAAAACCCATATTAGGCAGTTTAGGCAAAAAGTTAGGGCATATAAAAAAAAAGAGCTCGCTGAGGTGAAAACTGAAAAGGCACCTCAGGCAAAAATTAGAGTAGCTCGCTAAGCTGAAAACCCATATTAGGCAGTTTAGGCAAAAGTTAGGGCATATGAAAAGCTAGTTAAGGTGAAAACCGAAAAGGCGCCTTAGGCAAAAGTTAGAGCAGCTCGCTGAGTTGAAAACCCACTTTGGGCGGCTCAGGCAAAATTTAGAGCACCTCCAAATTCATGAAGCTTAGGGGCAGAGAAGGCAAAACCTCTCTATTGTTCCCCCAGTAGGAACCTTTCATTAATCCCCAATAAGATCCTCTGCATTGTTTCTCAATGACATCGTTGCCAAGAACAGCATCACTTTCTCTCCAACGGTCATCGTACTCCCTCGTTAGCCGTCATATATCCTTGGCAGGAACGCAAGGGTTACATTGCACCCAAAATTTTGCTTCTCCAACTATGGACGATCAATCGCACAACATATCTTCCCCAGTAAGAACCTGGAATGTTAAGATTGAGCAAATGGCGCGAAATGCATTTTCTAAAGTTCATTTGCACATGTACACATTGAAACATATACATGCATTCAAAACATACATGCATACATGCATATATGTATCATAACCAACCCAAGCACAGGTATCCACCATTATCATCGAGCTATTCCGAACCAGGTTCGCTCTCAAAGTAGAGATGGCACAACGCTGGGGCATCTATTGGGCCTTAAAATATGAGAAGCGTCAGCGTAAACCCAAATCTTAACATATCAAGTCTCTAAGGGGAAGAACAATCAAGCCGTATTTATCCTTGATAGAAGGGGCAAAAATTTTGCTTCCAAAATTATTGATCAAGGGATAAATACTCATCCACGAGCCAACATCAAAATTATCATTCCTAAAGCTATCTCCTTATTTCATTCAAGCCAGATTTTGAGCTCTTAAACTCCATTACATTCAAGCATGGTTTCAAATCCTTGAACCTCTTATTTCATTATTTCAAGTCCATCGAATTCCAGCAAGATTTCGAATCCTCAAAATTCCAGCAGATTTGCCTCGGGTAACATAGATCCGGTATCAGCTAAACCGCAATTCACCCTCCCTTTGCCTCGGGTAACCTAGACCCGGTGTCGGCCTATTTCGTCACCTTTTTTTGCCTCGGGTAACCTAGACCCAGTATTGGCTTATTTCTTCCCCAGCTTTGCCTCGACTAACCTAGACCCGATATCGGCTTATCTCAATAGTGGGTTCTTTCCTGTGTCTGCGGTGCTTTGAGTCACGTTCTCAAATTCACATCAACTATCCCAGACTAAGATTGGGCAGTGAATTTGATCATGCGAGGGGTAGCTGTAAGCGCCAGAATTTTACTCCGTCCTTAAAAAAAACGCAGGTGTCACATGACTATAATTTACAGTCGTACGACCGTACTATCAGAGCAGGTGCAGAACACCATGCCTATGACATAAGAAACAAGAGGGGGAAGATTGGGCATTAATTGCCCGGATTCTGTTGAGAAAAGGCAGCAATCAAACAATAAAAAAGGAAGGAAAGAGAGAAGGAAGGGGCTGGCTTGGGATCTCAAAAATTTTGAGAGAGAAAAAGGGAGAAAGAGACAAGGAAAAAAAGAGAACTCAACTCAAAAACTTTCTTTTCCTCTTCTATTTCTCTTAATTCTCAAAGTTAGGATTAAAAACTTGTTAGAAATCAATAGGTTAATAATCTGACTTCACAAACAAATTAAAATTTCGGACTAAAATCATCAGAAACAGTGACATTTGGAGATTTTTGGACTCAAAGCTCTCAAACTCAACTAAAGGAGAAAAGAGCAAATTTGTGTGGATTGGAGCGACGCCAGGGGTCAATCCTACGGTGGATAAGCGCCTAAGAGGTAAACACTCCTTTTCCCCTCTATTTTTCATGCTTTCTGGGTGATTGGTGTGTTTTTATGCATCTTTGCTTTATTTCTGCGTTTTCTGTTTCTGGAAATCAAGAACAGTCATGCGACTGTTCTTGAGTTTGATGAACAGTCGTACGACTGTAAATACAGCCATACGAGTGTTCTTGGTTTCCAGATTGATTTTCTTCCAGCTTTATTTCAAATAAAATTTTGGCGAAATGCTGGGTTTGAATGGTTTACAGTCGCACAACTGTAAGTACAGTCGTACGACCGTAGTTACAGTCGCATAACTATAATGGCTGTTCAGAATCAGAATTTCCATTTTAGTCCATAAAAATTTCTAAAAATCCCTAAAAATTCATAAAAATCATAAAAATTTATAAAAATCAGAAAATCACCAAAAATGAATTTTGTTGTGTACATTCACCACATTAGCTTTAATTTCCAATGAAATTGCATTTAGAACAATACCACGACGGAGACCCGATTCTCCCGAAAATTGACCCACCTCACGTGTTAAATTAAATTAAACCGAAAATTTTTTTTCAAAAACGATTTTCTCACAAAACCAAAACACACGGACGTTTCAAAAATGTTTTCCAGGTCTAATTGGGCCGGCTAGCCGAGCTGACCCGGTTACCCCCCTAGATGCATGTCCTCGATCTCTAAAATCCCCAATTCTGTCCTATTTAAGTCCAATTTGTGGTGTGCTATAAACTAGACCTGTGCAAACGACCCGTGGCCCGCAAAGCCTGCCCAAACCCGCCCGTTCTAGGTTGGGCTTGGACGTACATATTTTACTTTAAGCCTAGCCCGGCCCGAACCCGTAGAAGCACGAGTTAATGATGGGTTGTGCTTGGGAATAACTATAAGACCCATGACTAGCCCGGCCCGGCCCGGATAATTTTATAATATATACTTTTATATTTTTATTAATATAATTATATACTAAATATTTAATTTGAACCATTGAAAAACTTATAGAAGATCTTGACCATTATAATTTCTCTATGAATACTATCTGTAAATTAAATTTGTCTATGAATACTATTTGTAAATTAAATTTGTTTAAAATAAGTTATATTAGAAAAATATAAACATTTATTTGATGGGCTGGTTAGGCTGGGCTTGGGAATGAGGTTCAATTGCCCAGCCCAGCCCGGCCTGAGCCCGATGTAAAATTAGTGCGGGCTGGGCTAGGCTTGGACAAGAGATTTTTATATCAAACCCGATGTAGCCCGGGCCCGTACCCGGCCCAACCCGACCCATGAACAGGTCTACTATAAACTATGCTAACAATTTATTTTGCAGCTTTAATTTCTTTATTTTTATTTTTAATGTAATTTATAGCTTAGTTCGTGTATTCTAGGCGATTGTAATTTTTAGATTCTCCTGCGTTCTAGGCGCTTGTAACGTGAGGCCGGGAGTTTTTATTTTCATTCGATTGGGTTGTAATAATTTATATATATTTAGTGCTTTATATTTATTTGTGTGTACGCCTTTATGTTTCAATTCAATAAAATCAATTTTTAGAAATTTAAAGTGTCATCATAGAACATTGGCCGTATTTATTTTGATTAGACATGAAATAAAGGACTTGTCTGAACCTAGATCTCTGGAAAGTGTGGCAGTTCCCGCTTTGGTTCAGCTACACTATAATTTCCCGGTTGAGCTAAACCGGGTGGCGACTCCTACAATATTCATCGAGAATTAGGTCTCGGTTCTTTTATGAAATAATCTATGTTTTCCAAAACGTGAATTTCCACTATAAAAACCCCACACGAGAGAGGGGTACACCCGAAATCGAGGCCCCCTTCCGAAAGGGAGTCCGCATTCCGTCGAAAATATCGTCCGCTCACAATGATGATCTAACATAATCTTTAGCACTCAGGGACTACTTTGGATTATGAAGCATGATATGAGGTGAGATAGAACAGAGTGCTTGGTATGCAAATTGTTTTTTTTTGGCACTCGAGGAGCACCTTAGGCCTTTCTGTGATGAAATGGCATGAGATAATGTGCATGGCACACGGGCTGAGTTTTTGGCGGTCGGGGAGCACCTTATGTTTATGTATGAATGAGATGTAGAGTCATGGGTTGATGCAATTGAATGACGTCAGATGAGTGAAGGTAGGAATGGAGATGATACACCTTATTATATATTTTAGACGTTTCGCGGATGCCCCTGTGCTATGCAAAAAGGCAATGCAAATAGACCGCTTGTGATCCAGTGCACGGGCATAGGTTTGATGCCTTTGGAGCATCTAGTGGATGTCATGAAATGGTCACACGTGACCGGCACACGGACAAAGTTCTAATGCTTTTGAGACATCTAATGGATGTTATGGAATGGCCGTGTGTATGCCAACACATAGACAGAGTTCTAATGCTTTTGATGCATCTGACATGAAATGATGTTACAAATAAGTCACGTGTAACTTGAGACACGGACCAAAATTCGGCACTCATGGAATGCTTGCATGATTTAGTAGTGTCATGGAATGCCCCTATATGTGTACTAACTGGGCACTCATAGAGTACCCTGGATGATTTGATAATGTTATGAGCAATCTGATGCGGATCACGGCATACAAGCAAGATCTCGGTATCCCAATGATACCGGGAACAAACAGATAGATAAGATGTAGTGTAATGCTTATCATGTGACTCTCCACATGATCATAGATTTAGGACCGTTGTGGTCTCCTAATGAATGGAATGCAGAAATGACCTAGTGCAAACCTAGGCACAGGCGAAACACAGGTGGCTTTAGGGCACCTGTTATGAAATGAAATGATCATGATAGGCACCTTTAGGACGTCCTTTGTTAGGAGTAATGACATGAAATGGTGTGAATGCACATGTCACACATAATGCAAGTGGCTGCAGAAGATGTGGTTAGGATGCATGACATACGAGATGATGTCGTGCGTGCAAAGAACAAATGTATATGTAATCCAAAGTGCAGATGGCTAAAGAAAAATGTGGTTAGGATGCATGACATACGAGGTGATGTCATGCATGCAAGGAATGAATGCATAAGTCACCCAAACAAAGAATCGCAGCTACACAAAGACATGATCAGTACACAAAACACGCACACAAAGTAATGCCTTGCATGTTTCATGGAAACATTAACACAATATGCGTATGGTGCATGTGAATAAAGTATCATGGCTGCGGAAGAATGTGGTTAGTATCAATGCTACACGAATGTTTATGCTACACAAATGTTGATGCCTTGGGAATGATTATACAAAACATGATATGAATGACATACAGATGATGCTTTGTGAATGAAGACAATAATGGATGTGAATTGTTTATTCCAGACGCTCTAAGAATGCCAGATGTTATGCAAGAATAATGCAAAGAAAACAGTGTGTGAACCATCACACGGGTAGCAAGTTGGCGCTTTCGGGGCACTTAATTATCATGAAATGGCCACGTGTGAGCCAGCACACGGGCAAAGTTTTGATATTTTGTAGTTCAATAGCATGAATTGAAATGGTTGCATGGGAACTGCCCCACGAACAGAGTTATGATGCTTTTGAAGCAATGTGATATTAAATGGTGTTGCAGGAAAGTCGCGTGTAACTCGAGACACGGACAGGGGTTTGGCATTCATGGAACACCTTGTATGATTTGATAACATTATGGAATGCCCTTATGTATGTACTGATCCAGTACTCGGGGAGCACCTCGAATGATTTCACAATGTTATGAAATGGTTCGATATGAACCATAATGCACAAACATGTTGGGATTTTTCACCGGAAATCACCCCATAAAAGCGGAAGAACGCGGTGATTTCCTCAAATCCAGTCCCAGGAGCAATTGAAGTGGAAATTGAAAAACATAAAATTAAATAGAAAGAGATTAAAATTTCATACCAGAAAAATCTCTTTCAGAGACGGATGATGACTGCAGAACTCAATTTAGAATTCCTCCACTCTCACGTACACGAACGCTTGGCGAATGCAACCCGTGCTAGCGTCGGAAAAACGAAACAAAGGAGAGGGAAGAGCTATGGAAATTTCGGCTAGGAGGCTATTGACTTAGCTTGGCCGAAATTTTCTAACCTTAGGTATTTATACCTAGGGTTGGCCGAATTCCTTA
Organism: Euphorbia tirucalli; assembly: GCA_039660915.1. Classification (NCBI taxonomy): domain Eukaryota; kingdom Viridiplantae; phylum Streptophyta; class Magnoliopsida; order Malpighiales; family Euphorbiaceae; genus Euphorbia; species Euphorbia tirucalli. Next base: position 24,377,083 of record CM077637.1, on the reverse strand, counting down.
GGGGATTCTGGCCCATACTGGCTCCTCTCTATTCTGTGCGGGCTTTCTTGTATTAATCCAGGCCCAGTCTAATTTTAATTAATTTGGTTCAAATTAATTCAAGCCCAATTTCAATATACCCATGTATTTAATATATTACTCCAGGTAATATATTATTTACATCCAAATTAAAATTGGTTTGACATTTAATTTAATCCATCAAATTAAAATTAACTCTACACAAAATAAAATCATATGTAAGCCCATACATATGAATATTTCCACCTAGGGAATAATTTCATAATTAATCCAATTAATTATGAAGAGCCAATATATTAATTTTATTATTATGACCAATCCAATTGATCTTTATAATATAATTAATATATACACACTTCTCCCTCCATTGCGTATACTCCAAGTATACATGTTATTCCTTAAGTTTGCATTCTATCGTTCTGTGTGTACGATCCTGTGGGCCCATCTTTATGTTGGCAGCGGGCCTTTGGCCCGCAGACTGCAGTTGGGCTTTAGCAAGCCACTGCAGCCCCCAATTAAGATGGAGATGGCAGTCTAACTGATATCGTAACCCAGTAGTTTGAACTTGTACATCCCATGTCATTGATATCGGTGTCCAACACAGAGGCATGGATTGATCACCCTCTTTTGTGTTCGGACATTAACTTGATCCCGAATGTACTGATGCTCACAAACAAGTACCAACTTGTTTGGGTGTGGCCACACTCTTATCAGTCACATTCATCAAGAGGCCGGTGATATCTTCTCAGTTGGTTACTGAGTGACAAATCCCTTCTGCATATCCATAGTATTACCATGTTCAGTGACATACCCGAAAGCACCCATACTTGGCACCCTATTACAGGCCCTTTAGGCGTACCCCTAAGTATGCGACATCACATGTAACACCATCATATGGTCAGGTCAAAGGATCCATACAAGTACTACACGAGAATCCATTGTGATACCATACCATGTGGATTACTCGTTCAGTGGATCTATCCAGTACCATGCACCCAGGCATGTACCCATTAACTTGGTTGACATTCCATGTCTAATGACCGGTAAGACACCGCCATACAACCAGGTTAATGATAGTCTGTTGTTCCATTCATTCCCATGACTGGAACAGACTACGGATCTATTTATGGTCATATCGTTAACCCTATCCATGGTCTTACTGCTAAGTGCATGACACTAGTCGTCATGGATATAGATATGTCCATTGGATACTTCATTTACTATACTGCACAAGATAAATATAATAAATGAATTGATGCCTTTATTAATGACACAAATAAGTACAACACATAAATCCAATAAATGTATAGTACAAATACAAGGACCAATGCCTCGGGACTAGGGCATTTCCAACAATCTCCCACTTGCACTAGTTCCAACTAGGCATGGGCCTAATCCCTAGAGATCTAGTATGACCCTCGTGCTTGGGCTGGGCCAGCGCCTTGGTCAATGGATCTGCGACATTATCCTCGGTGTCCACTCTGTGCAATGCAATGTCACCTCTCTCCGCGATTTCTCGTATGAGGTGAAACTTTCTGAGCACGTGCTTTGTGTTCTTGTGCGACCGGGGCTCCTTAGCTTGTGCGACGGCCCCATTGTTGTCACAGAAGATATCGACTGGGTTCTGGATAGTTGGCACTACTCCCAAGCATTGTTGGAGATTATGCCCTAAGGCCAATATTGGATTATGTAATTTGACTTCTAAGATTAATCTAGTGTAGATTAATATTATCATTTATGTTTGTATGTTAGAATTTATGATAAGTATCCATGAATAAATCGTGTTATTCTAAATATCCCTAGTCGATTGTTATTATGGGAATAATAACAAACTAAGACTAGTGTGAGTGATAATGGATATTCATAAGATGAATATAGTGTATACAGATACAGATTATACTCACGGGTAATATGTTAGAGAACATGTTACTGGAGACCCACTATGAGATCAAGTTCATGGTCATGTGTCACAACTGATCTTGATTATAGTAGTGTCATTAGCTGATTCCTTTGACCTGAGGTCACCATTGATTCCGGGATGAACTCATGTTGTGCTTTGACGCAGTCAAACGCTGCTTGTAACAGAGTAGTTATAAAGGCTGTGATTGGGTACAATATGACTCACGCTTTGGGATGTGAGTGACAGATATGGGATTTTGTCCCTCTCTAACAAGAGAGCGATATCACTGGGCCCCTCGATAAGTAAGACTGTTAAATGCATGGCCGTGCTCAAATAATTGATAGAGTATCAATTGATTTGTCTGAACAGTTTACTTTGAGATCGAGAAAGCATATGATTAATTATATAAGATTGACAAGTGTACCATGCCTTATGATTAATCATGATATCAAAGAGACAAAAGGGAATATGACATTCTATAAATAGGTATTGGATCATTCCAATCATATTAATTGGGTAGTCGTAATGGCTTGCTAGAGTCCGCTTATGACCTATAAGGACATTATGGTAATTTCCTTATTGCCAATTAATATGAACCTATGGGGTCACACACAAGAGCAAAATGAAGTTCATCTTATCGGGTATAAATTATTATTGGATAATAATTTATGAATGAGAAAGAGAATAAATATATATAGTGATATATATTTATATATATATGTATATGTGAATATTAATGTGATTAATATTGCATAAAGTATGCCACATATTATAATTAAATTATATAGAGATATAATTAATTATAATATTGTATATACATAAGTGTATTATGGAGAATTGATTTGATTTAATATTAATTGAGAATTAATATTAAGTTGTGTGGGTTAATTTATAATTATGACTAATAAGTGTATTAGGTCATAATTATAATTAACTTTTAGGTTTTATATATAAGGATATAAAAACCTAAAAGAGACAAGATTTTTCCATATATACAAAAACTGGTTTTCGGCAAAAAAATAAAGAAAAGTAGTGTGGCAGCCGAATTTCACCATTGACACCCAAAGAAAAATCTGATTTTTCGGTCTCTCTCTCTCTCGTTCGAAGAATCGTTCTTCAATCTCGGCGCTAGCACGCGGTGAATCAATTGCTCCATGTGGATCAACCGTAGAGGGAAGCTAATTTGGTTCCTTTGATTCAAAACCTACAAAGAATTAAGGTAATTCTTTAACCCTCTTTCCGATTCAATGCAATATACATGGATCCGTGGCGGGGATTAATCCGTTTTATTTCCGCTGCGTATTTTGTTTTGTGTGATTAATCCCCAACAGTGGTATCAGAGCCACTTGTGCATTGGTTGAATTGGATTTGTTATTTTGATTAGATCAAAATGCATGTTAGGGTTTGTGTGTTTTGATTTAGGGTTCTTTTGTTGTTGTGAATAACAAATTGAAATTTGATTTCAATGTTGATCATTATGAATAATTTGTTCTGTTATTGTGAATAACTATTTTGAATTGATTTGGAATTGATCATTGTGAATGATGTGTTTCTTCAATTGTTTTGCTCATTCGTGCACTAGAAATCGTTTCCAGATATGAGTTCAGTTCCGAACTCGTCGGCGTGCAGGTGCTGCACGCCGTGTTAACATGCTGTGCACGCCGTGTGCTGTCTTTGCACGGCGTGCAACTGGAAATTGTTTCCAGTATTGGCTTTCAGTTCGGAACACGACGGCGTGCAGGCTCTGCACGCCGTGCAAACATGAAGTGCACGCCGTGTGATGGTTTGGCACGGCGTGCAACCGGAAATTGTTTCCGTGTGTGCTGAGACACAGCGAGGAACACGGCGGCGTGCAGGTGCTGCACGCCGTGCAAACCGGTTTTGCACGCCGTGTTCCCTTGGTGCTGCCGTGTAGAAATTGTTTCTACACATTTAGCCTTTTCAAATCAATTCCTCAATGCAATAAGATTGTATTTTGCCTTTGAACCCTAAATCTTGTAGATGTAAAATTATTGTGATAATTTTATGCATGGTGTTGTGGTATGGTTTTGCACCCCGTGGATGTTTTTTTTTGTTTTCTTTTGGTTTTGGTGGATGTAAGGTTTTATAAATACGGCCTGCGAGTCGTTTGTATTTATGTAACCTTATTTTTCTAGATAAATTGTATAGGATGCAATTTATTGTTTGTAAATTTTATTTTGCTAGAAAATTGTATAGGATACAATTTTGTAAAGTATGTAAATCCATGAGATGGTGCCAAGGAACAAAGACGTGAAGACGGATCCAAGGGATGCGGCTGTGCTGCGACCATGCGATGGTTACAACCACCTAGGAAATGACCTGTTGATTTTCATATTGGCCTGTGAAAATCAATGTAGATAAAACCATACCATAACACGGTTTTGAGTCTTATGCATGTTATATTTATTTTATGCCATAAGATGCCATGTTAATAAATATTGATGCATGTTAGAAATTATTTTGCATGTGATGAAAATGTTTATATATATGTGTAAATGCATGCCTTGTTTCTTTTAGATGCCATGTGATGCCATGCTAGATTGCATGCTTAACATATGTATGACATAGGATGCCATGCTAATTAGTATTAACAAATGTATGTTTAATATTAATGCCATGAATTGTATGAGATACAATTAAATCACAGGATTTTATAAACCCTAAATAAACTTAAGAAGTTTATATTTGCCACCTAATTACGTATAACACTAGTCAAGTACTATGTTCGCATCATGGTAGCCACGCCAAAGCGGGTACGCATGTTGTGACCTTAGCGAAGCGATAATATGAGAAATGGTGATTCTCATTGTGTTGTAATTGGTTTAACAAAGGGTTAATCAAAACGGTGTTTGAGCCCGAGGCAAAGATGAGATGAGTAACATACAATTAAATATGATATATGATATTATGCATCTCATAAATTAGAAGAGTTGCATAATGATGCAATTGGCAGAGAAGTGCACATCCAAAATATGTTTAAATGGTTTAAAGCATGATTTTGAGTCTTTGCCTACCGAAATTATATTTAATCATAGGGACATGCCAAAGCAGTGCTATGGTTAAGTATGGATTTTGGATCTTCACCCACTTAAATATTTTAAAGGGTTTTATAATTTAAGTGGGAGCATTTAAATAAAAATCTTTACACGCTTTATTATAGTTATGATTGCTATTACCTTGATCTCGATTGTTATTGAACATTGAGAATTGTTCTCAAATCAAAAGGAACCATATGTTCTCAATAATCCTTTTGCCCAATGAACCACTAGCAATTGTAACACGAGTATAAAAGATGCTTACTTGAAGCATCGGAGGGACTCTGTTAAATTTTGTTATCTTACACTTGCCACCAATTCTTCCGTACGTGGAAGTTTTACTTGAGATATATGATACATCACAAATGGAAATGTTCCATCAGTTTGTGAGCAAGAAAAGATAAGTGTTTGAGGCAACATTTTCTCATTGGCCTCCAAAAGGGCATTAAGATGTGATCTTGAATTCATTATTTGATAGTCATTGGTGATGAACTATCATTTGAATGACATGGAGAAAATTGCGAATTAGTTGCATAGGATGCAAAAGAATGTTAAGTTATCCACAAAGGATAAGCCCGCCTCGAATTGTCTGCTTATGGTTCAAAAGGAAAAGGATAAAAGAAAGGTCGAAAAGCATAAAGACCGAAAGGTTCGGGTGAAAGTGCTTTAAAGGCCAAAGCTGTTGGCATAGAGAGATCTCCAAAAGTAGGGTGTTGCCAATTCTAGAATGAATCGTTCATTAGAACAGAAATAGCAAACTCTGTTTGGAGAACTATAAGAAGATGAAAGGCAGTGAGACTGCTACCTTAAGTATTTATTAACTATTCTACCTTTTGTTTCTATATCAAAGGTATTAGATACCCGTTGTGGATCTCATATTAGTAGAATATGAAGAATCTCAAATTGAGTAGAAACCTTATGAAGGTGAAAGGTGGAATGCGAATAGGCAAGAGAAGCAAAGCTTTTTACTTGAAAGTTATGAACTTTTACATGAAAGTTATGAACTTCTGGTTAAAAGTTATGAACTTTTTGCATAAAAGTTATGAACTTTGGGTTAAAGGTTATGAACTTTTACATGTAAGTTATGAACTCTTGTTGCCTATTGGGCTTGTTGTCTTGAGTGGACAAATGTTGTTTATTTTATAATTGTGAATTATAAACTTTATAAAGACATGATTATGAAATGTAGATTTACATAATTGTCTTTATATGTGGAGCCCATCTGTAACATAAATACTGTAAGGATCGAATCAAATAGTTGATTCAACCTATTTTGGCAGTGTCCTCTTGGAGACATAAGCAAAGTCGCATTACGAAACTCCATGAGAATGGACTTTTGGATTCATGAGATTATGAATCATCTTGAATCATGCGAATGTTGTTTATTGTAAAAGATGATAAAGTTGTTCTTTGCTAAAAGTAGTTAAAGAATAATCGATTTATTAAGCATTATACATATGGATGTATATGAATTATAAATCAACTGCTAAAGGAGGTTTTAATACTTCATTACCTTTATGGAACTTTTCTCTAGATAAGAGTATCTAATTAAACACGAGTTTGGAACTTTTGAAGTGTTCAAAAGCTTGTAAAAGGAGTATGAAGTATCTTGACAAGATAGTAAAGTCATTTAGATATGATCCGAGTGGTGAATATTTGAGTCAAGATTTTGACAATCATCTTAGAAATTGTGGGACTGTCTCACAATTGACTCCTCCAAGTACGCCACAAAGTATGTTGTGTCGAAAAGGGAGTAGTCGAACTCTATACAGATATAGTTCAATCTATGATGAAGTCAAGATTGATCATCGTTTTCTCGAAAATATGCCATTAAAGCAGCTGTGTATATTGTGAACCAAGTTCCGTCTAAAACAATTCATGAATCAACATATGAGATATGGTTGGGTAAGAGACCCAAATTGTTTCATTGAATGAGTTTAGGGCTGTAAAGCTTATTTCGAATAAGTTGGCACCTAAATTTAAATGTCGTATTTTGGATTACTCAAAAAGAAAATAGGAATTGTTACTCCTGTGTTTCTTTGGGATACAAAATAGTTGTAGCTAGAAATGGTTTCCCCTTGAAGAGGGAGTTAATTTCTAGTAGAGTTAGTGGGAGTAAAGTACACCTACAAAACTCGTAATTCACAAAAGTGACATTTAACGTTGAAGAGGAACGTGGAAATGGTTTCATGATCATTGTTGAAATTACACAAGTCCAATGAAAGTCTAGTGGAATACGACATGATTAGGAGAGATATGGATTTCTCAAAATCATGATGTAATTTTACTAGATGAAGTAAGTCTTCTTTTATGAAGAAGCAATGTTAGATTTTGAATCTAATATGTGACTTGATGCTACAAAGGTTGAAGATAAGTCCATGTCTGACAATCAAAGTATAGACTTTGATAAATCTTTTAGAAGATGCATATGCAATGGTTGCAAGTGAGTTTTCAAATTGAAAACCGACATGAATGGTGATCTTCAAACTTATAAAGCACGACTAGTGACAAAAAGGGGTAATAAACAAGTTCATAGTAGTGACTATGAGGATACGAACAAATTCATAGTAGGACTATGATAAAATCCTTTTTCGTCATTAATCATGATCAAGTCAAATTGAGTACTTGTTGCCATATCAAAATCTGTTTTCTACGTGAAAACATGATTGAGGATGTGTACGTGACACAACCCAAAGTTTTTGAGCATCCAAAGAATTCAAATAGCGTATGCAAGTTTCAAAGATTCTTATAAGGATCGAAACATGCATCAAATAGTTGGAATCATGGTTTTGATAAAGAAATCAAATGGTTTGATTTTATCAAAAGGATGATGAATCTTGTGTTTCAAAAGGATCAGTGGGAGCATATCGGTATTCCTAATGCTATATATGGATGACATATGGCTTGTTGGAAATAACATTCTTACCTTGCAAGAAGTAAAATCTTGGCTAAGAAAGTAATTTCGGTTAATGTTATAAGCATGACTGCCTGTGTTCTTGAAATTGGAATCTATAGAGATAGATCTAAAAGAATGTTTTGGCTTAAGTCAAAGCATTGAAAGCGTTCAATGTAAAAGACTTAATAGAAGCTTGCTTATGTTAACTGTGTAAATAGTTGCACATATACAACTGATTGCAATTAGTTGCAATATATCAGTCGAGATCTAGTATTCTCTTAAAAGGAGATGTTATGATTTTGAAAGGTTCAAAATAAAACGTTATAGCTAAATATCTATAATAGCAGCCAAAGTATACAGTTACATGTGATGTAAAGAAATTTTGGATGAAGAAGTTCATCAAAATTTTATGTTTTTGTTCTAAGCATTGCTTATCCTGTGAGACTATTGTAGGGACAATAGTTCAATGCGTAAGAACCTTGTATGACACAAGCATATACTTAGGCGTTTTTCACTAATTTAGAGAGGCTGTCTCTAAAGAGAGAGTGAATATGTGTAAAGTAGCAACGGAAGCGAAAATTAATAATTCATTGACAAAGACTCCTGCACGAGTGAATACATGAAAGTCATGTAGGTCAATGGGTATAAGATACATGTATGATTGGCCATAGTGCAAGTGGGAGATTGTTGGAGATTGTGCCCTAAGGCCAATATTGGATTATGTAATTTGACTTCTAAGATTAATCTAGTGTAGATTAATATTATCATTTATGTTTGTATGTTAGCATTTATGATAAGTATCCATGAATAAATCGTGTTATTCTAAATATCCCTAGTCGATTGTTATTATGGGAATAATAACAAACTAAGACTAGTGTGAGTGATAATGGATATTCATAAGATGAATATAGTGTATACAGATACAGATTATACTCACGGGTAATATGTTAGAGAACATGTTACTGGAGACCCACTATGAGATCAAGTTCATGGTCACGTGTCACAACTGATCTTGATTATAGTAGTGTCATCAGCTGATTCCTTTGACCTGAGGTCACCATGGATTCCGGGATGAATTCATGTTGTGCTTTGACGCAGTCAAACGCTGCTTGTAACAGAGTAGTTATAAAGGCTGTGGTTGGGTACAATATGACTCATGCTTTGGGATGTGAGTGACAGATATGGGATTTTGTCCCTCTCTAACAAGAGAGCGATATCACTGGGCCCCTCGATAAGTAAGACTGTTAAATGCATGGCCGTGCTCAAATAATTGATAGAGTATCAATTGATTTGTCTGAACAGTTTACTTTGAGATCGAGAAAGCATATGATTAATTATATAAGATTGACAAGTGTACCATGCCTTATGATTAATCATGATATCAAAGAGACAAAAGGGAATATGACATTCTATAAATAGGTATTGGATCATTCCAATCATATTAATTGGGTAGTCGTAATGGCTTGCTAGAGTCCGCTTATGACCTATAAGGACATTATGGTAATTTCCTTATTGCCAATTAATATGATCCTATGGGGTCACACACAAGAGCAAAATGAAGTTCATCTTATCGGGTATAAATTATTATTGGATAATAATTTATGAATGAGAAAGAGAATAAATATATATAGTGATATATATTTATGTATGTATATATAAATATTAATGTGATTAATATTGCATAAAGTATGCTACATATTATAATTAAATTATATGGAGATATAATTAATTATAATATTATATATACATATATGTATTATGGAGAATTGATTTGATTTAATGTTAATTGAGAATTAATATTAAATTGTGTGGGTTAATATATAATTATAACTAATAGGTGTATTAGGTTATAATTATAATTAACTAATTAGGTTTTATATTTAAGGAAATAAAAACCTAAAAACCTAATCAATCCTAATGACATAGATGAAGAATTCGGCCACCACACTCCAAATAGAGCCAGCCAAAATTCTCCTCCCAAGCCAAAGGGAAAAATCTGATTTTTCTGCTCTTTTCTCTCGTTCGAAGAATTGTTCTTCAATCCCGGCGCTAGCACGCGGTGAATGAATTGCTCCGTGATAAACTTCTTCATCCACACAGCTTCCTTAGCTGCATCACACGCAGCGATGTACTCAGCTTCTGTCGTAGAGTCCGCTATGGTTGGTTGCTTTGAGCTCCTCCAGCTTACAGCACCACCATTCAGCAAGAATACATACCCTGACTACGATTGGTACTCATCTTGGTCTGTTTGGAAGCTTGCATCAGTATACCCAGTAACTGATAGCACTTCCTGACCACCATACACCAAGAAGCTATCCTTAGTCCGGTTAAGGTACTTGAGGATTGCCTTGACAGCTTTCCAGTGATCCTCCCCGGGATCCTGCTGGTATCGGCTCGTCATACTCAGTGCAAAGGCGACATCAGGTCTCGTACACAACATGGAGTACATAATTGATCCAATGGCCGAGGCATATGGAACCAATTTCATGTTCTCCCTGTCCTCCCTTGTTTTAGGACAGTTCTTCTTACTAAGTTTCAGCCCATGGCCCATCGGCAAGAAACCTTTCTTGGCCCGGTCCATGCTGAATCTTTTCAGAACTTTGTCAATGTACGAAGCCTGACTTAGGCCCAGAAGCCGATTCGATCTATCCCTATAGATCCTGATCCCTAGGATCATCTCAGCTTCGCCTAAGTCCTTCATTGCGAAGCACTTACTCAGCCACTGCTTTACCCCTTGCAGTGTAGGTATGTCGCTTCCAATGAGTAGGATGTCGTCTACATACAGTACCAAAAATGTGACAATGCTCCCACTAGTCCTCTTATACACACAAGGCTCATCTAGATTCTGTATGAAGCCATATTCCTTTATAGCCTCATTGAATCTTAGGTTCCAACTACGGGATGCTTGCTTCAGTCCATAAATGGACCTTTGAAGTTTGCATACCCTTCCCGGATACTTAGGATCGACAAAACCCTCAGGTTGTGTCATGTACACATCCTCGAGTAGCTTTCCATTAAGGAAAGCGGTTTTGACATCCATTTGCCATACCTCATAGTCATACCATGCGGCTATGGCCAGTAGTATCCTGATGGATTTGAGCATGGCTACTGGTGAGAAAGTTTCATCATAGTCTATCCCATGGACTTGTCTGAAACCTTTCGCAACCAGACGCCCCTTGAAGGTATTATCAGCTTTTAGCTTATAGCACCACTTGCAACCTATTACCTTAGCACCCGGAGGTGGATCAACCAAGTTCCAAACTTGGTTATCGTACATAGATTGCATTTCTGCCTCCATGGCTTTACGCCAATTCGCAGACTGTGGGCTAGCCATAGCCTCTTGGTAGGTTTTGGGTTCTTCTTCATCCCAGATGAGAAGAGTTTGATCATCGGTGACGAGGAAACCATACCTCTCCGGTTCCCGACGATCCCTACCAGACCTTCTAGGTTCTTGTGTGGCCTGGGTCGGTGCCTCCACTTGTGGAAGCTCCACCTGGGCCTCCGAGCTATCCTCTTCAGGAGCTTGTGGACCTTGAACTTCCCTGAGTTCAACGTTGCTCCCACTACCTTTCTTGGAAAGGAACTCCTTTTCCAGAAAGACCCCCTTCCCTGCCACGAACACTTTGTTCTCGGCGGGGTTGTAGAAGTAATACCCTTTGGTTTCCCTAGGGTAGCCCACAAACAGGCATTTATCGGTTTTGGGCTCTAGCTTGCCACTAGTCAATTTCTTGACATGTGCTTCGCATCCCCAAATCCTTAGGAAAGACACATTGGGCTCCTTGCCCATCCATATCTGATATGGGGTCTTTTCCACTGCCTTAGTCGGAGTATTGTTTAAAATGAGAGCTGCTGTCTCGAGGGCGTGTCCCCAGAAGCTAATTGGGAGAGTTGCTTGACTCATCATTGAGCGGACCATGTCCAACAAAGTCCTATTCCTCCGTTCGGACACCCCATTCCATTGTGGTGTTCCGGGAGGAGTGAGCTGTGGAACTATTCCATGCTCTCTCAGGTATGAGTCAAACTCTAGGCTCATATACTCACCGCCTCGGTCCGACCGAAGGGTTTTGATATTTCTGCCTAGTTGGTTCTGTACCTCGTTCCTAAATTCCTTGAACCTATCAAGGGTCTCGGACTTGTGTTTCATCAGATAGACGTAGCCATATCTGCTGAAATCATCCGTGAACGTGACGAAGTACAGATGCCCACCTCTGGTCGCTGCGCTCATAGGTCCACATACATCTGAATGTATTAGGTCCAACAAGCCAGTGGCCCTTTCAGCCCTCTTGCTAAAAGGCGCCTTAGTCATCTTGCCTCTTAAACATGATTCGCATGTATCAATTGACTCCAAGTCAAATGACCCTAGGACTCCAGCTTTGTGAAGCCTAGCTATGCGCTTCTCGTTTATATGGCCAAGACGACAATGCCATAGGTAGACTGGATTAAGTTCGTTTGGCTTAACCCTTTTCGTGTTTATGTTATAGATGTGATTGGTTTCATTTAAGTCCAGGACATACAGGCCGTTATTTAATAGAGCATCTCCATAAAATAACCCTTCTCTAGATATTGAAATTCGACCATTTATTATAGAAAATTCAAATCCAGACATGTCCAACATTGATACAGAAATAATATTCCTGCACATAGCAGGTACAAAGTAACAATGTTCCAAAATTAAAACCAATCCGCTGGGCATCACTAGGTGGTATTCGCCGATCTCTATGGCAGCAACCCTTGCTCCATTCCCGACCCGCAAGTCCACCTCACCCGACCCCAGCAACCTTCTGTTCTTAAGTCCCTGCACATTGCAACAAATGTGAGAACCACATCCAGTATCCAATACCCAGGATGTTGAAACAGTAAGGTTAATATCTATAACATAAATACCTGAAGAGGACGTACCTTGGCCCCTTCTCTGCTCTCCCATCAGCTTGGGACACGATCTCTTCCAATGGCCCGCCTGTCTGCACCCGAAACAGACGTCCTCAGGACCTGCCTTCTGATGGCCTTTGGGTTGGGCCTTGGCCTTCTTGGCTTTGGCCTTCTTGGCCTTGGCCTTGGCCTTTTCCTTGGCCTTACCCTTAGCAAGAGGAGCGTTCCCCTTGTTAACCAACAGCACCGGCGGAGTCTTCTTGATCGACTGCTCAGTAAGCTTAAGCATCCCATGCAGCTCATTGACAGTGCGGTTCATCCCTTGCATATTATAGTTTAGGATGAACTGATCATAAGAATCCGGTAAGGACGCCAGGATCGTGTCCACCGCCAACTCTTGAGAGATAGGCGATCCGAGACGGGCCAAAGTATCCAAATAGCCCTTCATCTTGAGCACGTGAGCACTCACAGATGTCCCGGCCCCCATCTTACAAGAGTGGAATGCCTTATTGGTCAGGTACCTTTCCTGACGAGCTTGCTCCTGAAACATCTCATTGAGAGTTGTTATCATAGCATAAGCTTGATGGTCCATAAACTGCTTTTGCAGTTCGGGGACCATGCATGCCAACATAAGGCACGTCACATCCCGGTTGTCCTTGACGTGCGCCTCGTATTCCGCTAGCTGTGCAGCAGTCGGATTACGTCCCTGAGGCGCAGCCGGCACAGGCCTTTCCAGCACATACTCTTTGGACTCTTGTCTTAGAACTATCCTCAAGTTCCTAGACCAGTCCAAAAAGTTAGGACCGGAAAGCTTGTCCTTCTCAAGAATCGATCGCAGTGATAAGGTATTAGTGTTTGCCATTTGGGTGTTTCTACACAGAAAAACATTAAGAGTGTTAATAAAGGGCTTTACTTTATTGATCCCATATAAAATTAATAATGAATCAAGTTATTAATTTAACCGAGTTGTTGGGCTCATGGGCCGAGATCCATATTTCATTAAGATATAGCCAAACGAGGGTTTGGTACAACTACACCTTAACTATTTAGGTAGGAACGCCGTCCAATCCCAACCTAGGGACTCTCGGTTTGATGGGCTTGTTGGCACTTACCCATCTGTGCTTAGGGCCAGGAGAATCCTACTACCCACGCTAAGTCAAAACCTCCATCCAAGTGTTAGAGTATCCCATACTCTAACCCAGTACAAAGTGACAATACTCCAGTGCATCCTGCGAGGGCATGGTCTACAACTGGCCTATTCCCACCTCGATTCGGTTTTGAATGAGGGAAGCACTTTTAAGCGACTTAGTAATTTCCATTTGGTTATTAGATTCAATTATAACGGCTTACATACATAAAGCGGGTGAATGAGCTATGTGTAACATACATTCATACATGCAAAAGAATATACAAATGATTAAATAAAATAAAATGGACTGCTATGGGCCTATATTACATCCTAATATAATTCTAGTAAACCTATACTAGAAATACATATTAGGTGGGCCTCCTCCTTCTCCTTCTGGGCTTGCACCTCCATTTGGGCTTGCACCTCTCCATGGGCTTCTTCTTTTACAACTTTTTACAATATTTAACTTAAATAAAATAAAATTACATTAAAAGAAAACGACACGCAGGCCGTATTTACCCAAAAGAAAAATACAACCCATCTCGTAAAAGGCCCAATAGCATCCAATCATACATTCATTCAACCATACATATGCATCCAATACATACAATTCAAAAGCATGTCAAAATGCATGATTTAAGCCCATTTAAATTATGTCAAAGCCATTATGTGGAAATCGCCAATTTTTTTGGCCCACCATGGTTCTAACCCTTAACGGGCTTTGGGCCTCCAGCCCAGGCAGTCCAACTGCTCCCACTGGAATTGGGAAACCATGGGTCCAATTTAGCCATCCGAGTAATTGTGCCAAAATTACCCGAACCAATTTCCATTAACCACATTAATTTCCAAATTAACGTCACATGAACGAAATTAAAATTCATCCAAGAAACCATGCGCATTTAAATTACATAAATTTAAACACACGAATTTTAAAACCAATTAAAATTTCAAAACAGGGCCCCGGACCTAAAACCCGCAAAATCCAAAAACTGGGCCCGGCCCGCTGTAGCTAGGGCAACAGAGTTGCCCTAGCAGCAGCAGCGGCTGCCCGCTGCTGCCGTGTGGCAGCCACTGCCCAGCAGCAGCCCGCTGCTGCGGCAGCGGCTGCCGCCCAGCGGCTGCTGCTGCCGCGCCTCCCGCCGCGTGCGGCGGCCGCCGGGAGGCCGATTTTTTTTTTTTTTTATTACAGAATTAAATCAAATAAAAAAAAAATACCCAATCAATCACCATCCAAAGCAATTCACCAAGAATCACAAAATACACAATAAAATTAAACTAACAAACCTATATGCAAATTTAATTTTCATTGCATAAAACATATGGGAAAAATCATAAAACCCATACCAAGAATCCCAATCAAAAACATCCAATTTTAAAACAGGGATTCAACCAAATTAATCAATTTCCACGGATCAAAAGCCCGCTCTGATACCACTGTTGGGATTTTTCACCGGAAATCACCCGATAAAAGCGGAAGAACGCGGTGATTTCCTCAAATCCAGTCCCAGGAGCAATTGAAGTGGAAATTGAAAAACATAAAATTAAATAGAAAGAGATTAAAATTTCATACCAGAAAAATCTCTTTCAGAGACGGATGATGAATGCAGAACTCAATTTAGAATTCCTCCAAAACAGGACTTGGCGTCACCCGGACACCTATGATGAATGAATGTGATGTCGTGTGATGGCATCATGTGAACTGTCACATGAAGTAAATCTAGGACCATTGTGGTCTACTATTGAATGATATGATATTTTATGAAATGGCCGAGTGCAATCTAGTTCACGGGGCGGAAATCGGGTAGTTTTGGGGTACCCGACATGGCATGAAATGAAATGATCATGATGGGTATTCTTAGAAAATCCCCAAATAGGTGAAATGGAATGAAATGGAATGGACGCGTATGTCACACGAACATATAAGTGGCTGCAAGAAAACATGGTTAGAATGCGTGACATGCGGAATGATGTCGTGTATGCTTCATGGAAATGTTGGCACATAGGATGTGTATGTATGTTATATGAGTAAAATATCGTGGCTGTACGAAGGCGTGGTCAGCATAAATGTCACACATATGCATATGTATTTAAAGATGGCTGCATGAAAACATGATAAAAAATGACACATGAGATGATTATGCATTTTGGATGCTTTATGAAAGGTAAAAAGGAAAGGAAAAACAACACAAAGCAAACGTTAGCACACATAAAAAAATATGCACTCCCTTCCAACCTTATTTCTCCTTTCGATTGGTTACACAATTCTTCCTAGGTGTTGGGTCTCTTTGGCATCAACGGGGGATACCAAATGCGTACACTCGATGTTCAATTTTGATTTTAAGTTTTAGTAACCCTAGGGGAAATTGCTAAGCCATTACATGAGGGCCAAAGTCAAAACCAAGGGTCATACAGGCTCCCATAGCAAATAAACACTTCCCCAACGTAGAACACGATGTAAGGTCATGCAGGGCTATGAGTGGTTTACCCCATCGGGTGTCTCCAATCCTGGTGGTAGAGGTAGGCCACCTTCTTGGGTAAACCGGGGTGAAAGACTGTATTCGAGGGGTTGAGAAGAAGAAAATGTCATGATATGCAAATGTATGAATAAATATGATGTTTATAAATCGATAAACGAATACAAGCGAGGTTATATTTCAATAGTTGCCTAAGTTCCTTAAGTTTTTAAGAAAAACATTTTAAGAAACGAATACTCCCCAGCAGAGTCGCCACTGTGAATGGACGACCTTTTCGAAGAAAGAAAAGCGAGGCATGGCGAAGCGGGCCAGGAATTTTTTTAGAAAACTGAAGAAAGAAAATTAAAATTGTTTTGGGTGTGAGATTTTTGGAAAACGGGTTTCGTTTGTGTTGAGTTGGGAAAACTATTGATTTAATTTTGGAAATTCGTTTGTACAAAATATTTTCCATTTTTCTAACTTAAAGACCTCGAAACCTAAATCCCGAGATCAGTGACAGAGTCGCCACCCAGATTAGCTCATCCGGGAAATTTCGGTACAGCTCCCTACCGAGCGCAGACTGCTGTACCTAAACCAGAGATTCAAGGTTCGGGCAACTTACCTACTTAACCTCGAGCTTGTATTCGTTTATTATTTATAAAGCCATATTTATTCAATTTATTATTTTTTCTAACCTCAATTTGTTTATTTTTATTAGGCCGATGCTAAGGCAAAATGCAGAAAATAAATTGCGGAAAATCAAATCATCCACACGAATATACAAAAGAATAATAGATGCCGATTGTATAACCAAATCGAATAAAATGTAAAACTCTCGTCCTCACTTTTTACAAACACCTAAGTACACGAGGATCTAAAAATATAACCGCCTAAATGTATGAATTAGTCTATTAAAATATAGCGAAAATAAAAATAAATGCTGCAAAACAAATTGGTTAGCACAGATTATATTATAAACACAAACAGGACTCAAATCAGGACAAAATGGGGATTTTAGGATAAGGGAGCATGCATTTAGGGGGTAACCGGTTCGACCCGACCGGTAGGACTGGTTAGACCTGGAAATCGGTTTTGAAACGCCCTGTGGATTTTTGTGCTGGAAAGTCAATTTTGGAAAACAATTTGGCTCGGTTTCATGCAAAGTTCCAGTTTTGTGGGTCGGTTATCCCGGAACTTGGGGTTCCATTCGTGTGGGTTCCTAAATGCACAAACCATCTATGGTCTATAATGCAATAAACACACCAAAAACATTTGTAAAAATATTATTTTATTTATTTTCAATATTTTCCGAGGATTTTGTGGGATTTGGGGGTCCGCAAATGCTAGACAAGGGACCCGAATCGGATGAAACGACCCAGAAACTCAGAAAATAAACCTTGAGAAACACTGAAAACCCTGATATCCGTGTGCAAAATAATTAGAAAATCAAAATAGAAACACATACGGATGATTCCAGGCCGAAAATGATCCCAATAGAAAAAATCAAAATGGAAAACGGGCTGTTTCGGCCGTTTGGGATAGATCAGGGATCTGTCCCTGAAGAATAGAGTCGGCTGGCTTTGGGTTAGAGCTGGCTGGCTCTGTTCATCAAAAACATAGCCGACCAGCTGTGTTCCTGAGGAACACAGCCGTACGGCTATGGTGGGCAGACCATTTTCCAGATTTCAGCAAAAATGACAAAAACGCACAGAAAATCAAATACAGACAAGTTTTAAGGTTTCTCAGAGTTACCTGGATGTTGTTCGGATACTTTAAACATCCACAGAACGGATTGAAAGCTTGGAATGCCTCCTAGAACTCAATCGGTCGAATCCTCCGATGATCCAAAATGACCCGAAATGAATCCGAAGTGATGAGTAGAGGTTGTTGGTTGTGTTGTTAATGCTTGAAGACTAGTTTAGGGTTGAATGATGGAGTTTATGGGGTTTGTTTTTGGTTCTCCTAGTTTCTCTTCTTCTTCTTTCTTTCTTTGCTTCTGCTTTCTCCTTTTTTTTTTCTTTTTTTCTATTTTTCTTTCTGAGAACCAAAAGTCTAAAACTTTTTTTTTTCTCTGTTTTTCTTTGAGAACCGAAAGTCTCTCCAAAGCCCCCCTTTCTTTTCCTCTCTCTCTCTCTTTTTATATCTCCATTAATTCACCGTCTGATTTTTTCTCTTTCGCCCATACCTCCTCTGCAAGACAGGTTGCCTGACTTTGCAAGGGAACTTGTCCTGCTCACTAGAGCCGCCCAGCTCTAGCAGAGGCTAGAGCGAAAAGGCAAAACGTCAGGCATGCACCCTAAAACCTAAAGACCTCTCGGGAGACCTTTCCGGGGGTTTCGAATCGTGGCATTTCGGTCACTTTTAAGTCTCGTTCGAGCTCATACGGTCCACAGGTAATTAGGGAAATCTCATCATCGAGACCGGAAAAAACCCATGCTCACAACTAGGATGGAGGTTTGGACTTAGCATGGGTAGTAGGATTCTCCTGGCCTTAAGTACAAATGGGTAAGTACCAATAAGCCCATTAAACCGAGAGTCCCTAGGTTGGGATTGGACGGCGTTCCAACCTAAATAATTAGGGTATAGTTTTTTCAGGCCCTTGTTTAGCTATATCTTGATGAAATATGGATCTCGGCTTATTAGCCCAATAACTTGACTTAATAACTTGGATTCATTATTAAGTATATGGGAAAAACAAATAAGACCTTTGTTAATACTCTATAATTTTTCTGTGTAGTAATCAAATGGCAAAAACAACTCTTTATCACTGCTTTCGCTCCTCAAAAAGGACAAACTCTCAGGGCCTAATTTCCTGGGTTGGTCTACGAACTTGAGGATAGTTCTTAGACACGAATCTAAGGAATATGTGCTAGAAAGAGTTGTACCACCTGCACCTATTGGGAGTAATCCACCGGCTACATTGCTGGAGGAATACGAGGTGCATGTCAAGGACAACCGGGATGTGACATGCTTGATGCTGGCATGCATGGTCCTTGAGTTAACTGATTAATAGCAATTGCGATTCCAAATGATAGTCCAAATATTTTTTTTTCAATAAAAAAAATCCCAACCATAGAAAAAAATTAGCAAGCATAATCAATTAAATAAACCCGAAATTAAAACTAAAAACAGAAAGAATCGATAAAACCAATCAGAAAAAAATATCAAAAACCTGAAAAACAATACTTGAAACCTATTCTTTCTTTAAGAACACTTTCAAGTATCAAAGTCCAATCAATCTAATGGACAAAACTTAGGCTGATACCACTATTAAGATTCGTCATCAGAAAAATAACATGGCGTAACAGAATTTCACTGTTTAAATTTCCTAGAATCCACCTAATCGTATCTGATTACCATTGATTGGAATAAAATCAATTTGATCAAGAAAGATAAAACTCACCAAATTTGTCTCTTCTAGAGACTGCTATGGAATCGACTCTTTAAGTGACCTCCAAAGTCCGGTACACGACCAGCTATTAAGCGGGAACTGATGCTAGCCGAAGAAGCGGAGGAATGGAAGATTAATGCTAGAAATTTCGGCCAAAGGGGCTGCTATAGGGGGCTGAAAATTACAGCAATTAAAATAGGGTTAGGGCTGATTTTTATTCTTAAGTGTGCCTTTAAATAGACTCCTTGTCTAGTTGGGTTTTAACTAGGTTAATTAAACCTAAGCCCACTAGGATTATCATTACATAAATAAACTTTATATTAGAAGTTTATACTGTTGGTGTGCCCTAGTTCTTAGGGCATTGGATTCTTGTATTTTGTATTATACATTAAGACTCATTATATAAATACATTATTTGTGTCACATTAATAAAGGCAATTAATCTATTTCATTTATATCTTGTGCTATAATATGAGTAGAGTATCCATTGATTGATAATCATAAAACCTATCCCAGGTCTGTTCTAATCGTGGGAACGAATAGAACCACAGAATTGTATATTCGATGACTGTATGTAGTTCTTAACTAGCCATAGTACTTGTATAGTCAGTCATGAATATAGGTACATGTCGTTGACATGGGACTGGATCGATCCGCATAAGAAAGCCACATGGTTGTCACGTCATAGGTCTTTCTTGAGTAGGTCTCTTTTGTCCTCAGACCAAATTTCATTATAATATCGATATGGAATCCGATTCACTTTGACATACGCCTAACAGGTCTGTAAAAGGATGCTAAATATGGGTATGATTGGGTGGACCGTTGAACATGTTGATATTGATGATGAAGTGATGGAATTGCCACTCGGGTAACACCGAGATGATATCATTGGCCACTTGATGAGTGGGACTGATAAGTGTATGGCCATACCCAAATAAGTTGGTTGCTTATTTGATTAATCAGTCAACTCAAGATCAAGAAATATAATAAACAACAGAAGAGGATGACAGACACCATGCCTCTTATTTATTCATATCGATATCGTTAGGCAAAGGACAGTATGAGATTACTACCGGGTGAGTGTCTTCTAAAGACTGCTGCATCTCTGTCTTAATTGGGGGCTGTAATGGTTTGCTAGAACCCACTTACAGTCTGTGGGCCTTGGGCCTACTGCCAACATAAAGACAGACCCATAGGATCGTGCTCATAGATCAACTGAGCAGGAATTATAGAAATTGTACATGTAATGTACATTGGAAGGAATGCTTTAATTAATTAGTTGACATTCGGTGTCACGGTAATTAATTGACATTGGGTTGAATTTAATTTAATTAATAAGTTTACGTAATGTAATTAATTAATTTATCAATTAATTGAATTACATAAAGTAAACAATTAATTAAATAATTTTCCTAAGTAGGAAAATTAAATACATGTATTGTATTAACTTAAGTGTGATTTAATTTTATTTAGGGGTAATTAAATTTAGCCAAATGGAATTAAATTACATAGTATATACTTTTTAATTAAAGTTTATTTATGTAATTATAATCCTAGTGGGCTTGGGTTTAATTAACCTAATTAAAACCCAACTAGACAAGGTGTCTATATAAGGGTACACTTAAGGAAGAAAAACCTAATTCAACTCTAATTAATTGCTGGAAATTTCAGCCACCAATTGTAGCCCCAAAACAGCCGAAAATCCCAGCATTAAACCTCCATTCCTTCGCGTCTTTGGCTAGCACCGGTTCCCGCTCAATAGTTGGTCATGCACCGGACTTTGGAGATCGCAGTTTTAAGAAACGATTCTGCAGCAGTCTCTAGAGGAGACGAATCCGGTGAGTTAATCTCTCTTGATTCTTATTTGATTTTATTCTAATCAATGGTAATTGGACACGATAGGTGGATTCTAGGAAATTTTAAACGGTGTATTTTCCGCTGCGCCACGTTATTTTTTCAATGACGAATCCCAACATATACTATATAATTTAATTCCATTATGCTGAATTTAATTACCCCTAAATTAAAACTAAACCACAATTAAGAAAATACAATACATGTATTTTAATTTTCCTACGTAGAAAACTAATTTAATTAATTGTTTACTTTATGTAATTCAATTAATTGATAAATTAATTAATTACATAATGTAAACTTATTAATTCAATAAAATCAATCCAATATTAATTAATTACCTTGACACCAAATTTCAACTAATTAATTAATGCATTTCTTCCAATGTACATTACATATAAAATTTCTATAAGTTCTGGCTCAGTTGATCTATGCGCACGATCCTATGGGTATGTCTTTATGTTGGTAGTAGGCCCAAGGCCCACAGGCTGTAAGTGTGTTCTAGCAAACTATTATAGCCCCCAATTAAGACAGAGATGCAACAGTCTTTAGAAGACACTCACTCGGTAGTAATCTCATAGTGTCATTTGCCAAAAGATATCAATATGAATAAACAAGAGGTATGGTGTCCGTCATCCTCTTCTACTGTTTATTATATTTCTTGATCTTGAGTTGACTGATTAATCAAATAAGCTACCAACTTATTTGGGTATGGCCATACCCTTATCAGTCCCACTCATTAAGTGGCCAGTGATATCATCTCGGTGTTACCCGAGTGGCAATTCCATCACTTCATCATCAATATCATTATGTTCACCGGTCCACCCAATCATACCTATATTTAGAATCCTTTTACAAACCTATTAGGCATATGTCAAAGTGAACCAAATTCCATATTGATACTATGATGAAATCTAGTTTGAGGACAAAAAAGACCTATTTAAGAAAGAACTATGACGCGACAACCATGTGGCTTTCTTATGTGGATCGATCCAGTCCCATGTTCAACGACATGTACCTATATTCATGACTGACTATACAAGTACTATGGCTAGTTAAGAACTACCATATAGTCATTGAATATACAAGTCTGTGATTTTATTTGTTCCCACGATTAGAATAGACTTGGGAAATGTTTTATGATTATCAATCAATGGATACTCTATTCATGTTATAACACAAGATATAAATGCAATAGATTATTGCCTTTATTAATGTGACATAAATGATGTATACATACATAAAGTCTTAATGTACAATACAAAATACAAGAATAAATGCCCTAGAACTAGGGCACACCAACAATTAATTGTGTCGTTATCCCACATCCCTTGCTATGATGAAAGAAGCTCCGCAGTGTTGACGGTGGATGAAAAACCTTGGTATTATGACATCTACCGATATGTGAAGGAGGGGCGATATCCTGAAGGGGCTAGTGAAAAAAATAGGCTATCACTAAGAATATTGGCTGGCCAATACAGAATCTTCGAGAATGATTTCTTTAGAGGACATCCAATGAAATTTTGCTAAAATATTTGGCAGAGGCCAAAGCAAAGTTGGTAATAGGGCAAGTTCACTCAGAAGCTTGTGGTCTATATATGAATGGTATGGCCTTAGCAAAGAAAATTATGAGGCAGGGAGGGTTACTTCTAGTCCACTATACTGGCAGATTGCGTCAAGAAAGTAAGAAAATGCCATGAATGCCAGATATATGTAGATATCAGTAATTTACCACCAACAGAGTTGCAAAGCTTAACTTCCCCTTGGCCATTTTCGATATGGGGGATAGATATGATTGGTGAGATCCATCTGTCTGCTTCCAATGGACACAGATTCATAGTAGTAGCCGTGGATTATTTCTCCAAATGGGTCGAGACTGAATCGTTCACCAATGTAACTGAAAAGAAAAAGGCTAGGTTTATAGAAAGAAGTATCTTCTCTAGGTATGGGATCTTGTACCATGTCATGGAAAATAATGGGGGTTCAATTTCAAGGAGAGACAGTAGAATTGTTAGCAAATCATGGAATTGAACATCATAAATGTTCTCCGTACAAGCCACAAGCCAATGGGGTGGTAGAAGCAGCAAACAAATCTTTAAAGAAGATATTGTCAAATATAGTCATCACATACAGAGATTGGCCTGATAAATTACCCTTTGTGTTATCGGGTTATAGGACCAGTGTAAGGACACCCACAGGGGAGACTCCTTTCTCTCTTGTGTATGGGATGGAAGCTGTGTTACCGATGGAAATTGAGGTCAGATCATTAAGAATAGCCCTATGTGAGCGGACGACGCGTTTTCGACGGGACGCGGGACTCCCTTTCGGAAGGGGCGCCTCGATTTCGGGCGGGACCCTCCCTCGCATGGGGTTTTTGATTTGGAAACTCGTTTTTGGAAAAAGGCGGATTATTTTGAAAAAGAATCGAGACCTAAATCTCGATAAAAAGTATAGGAGTCGCCACCCGGCTCAGCTCAACCGGGAAATTACAGTGTAGCTGAACCAAAGCGGGAACTGCCACACTTTTCAGAGATTCGGGTCCGGACAAGTCCTTTATTTCGTGTCTAATTTAAATATTATTGTCAATGTTCTAGTTACAACACTTTACGTAGCTAAAGATTTATTTTTATTAAAAGAATACACGCAGCGCGCATACAGGATAATAATACAAAAATATAAAGTAAAGAGAATAAATATTTAAGAGCTTACAACCAAATTGAAGGAAAAAATAAAACTCTCGCCTCACTGATACAACCGCCTATATACACGAGAATCTAGAAAAATTACAACCGCCTAAATACACGATTTAATTCTATTAAATACAAATAAAAAGAAAAATTAAAATATAATAAAAGCTGCAAAACAAAGGTTAGCACAATTTATACGACATGCCATAAATAGGACTCAAGTAGACAGAAATAGGGAATTAGAATTCGGGGTCATGCAATTGGGGGTAACCGGGTCGGCCCGGTCGGCCGGCCCGGTCAGACCTGGAAAACCATTTTCGAAACGTCCCTGTATTTTGGTTTTGTGAGAAAAATCATTTTTGAAAACAATTTTTTCGGCTTATTATAATTAAACATGTAAAGTGGGTCGGTTTTCGGGAGATTCGGGTCTCCGTCGTGGAATTGTTCTAAATGCAACTTTACTGAAAAATAAATCTAAGGTCGTGATGCACACAACAAAATTCATTTTGATGATTTTTGAGGGTTTTCCAAATTTTTCTGATTTTCTGGGATTTTCTGATTTTTATGAAATTTTTCGGATTTTTTGAATTTTATTTGGATTTTAGGGATTTTTTAGGGATTTCTGTCCCTGGCCGCAAGCTACAGTCGTACGACTGTAGTTACAGTCGTACGACTGTCTACTACAGTCGTGCGACTGTAGCACTGGTTTGGGCAGAAATCGCTAAAAAAACCCTAAAAAAAAAAAAAAAAAAAAACCTAAAACTGGAGAAGGAAGGACAGTCGTACGACTGTAGTGCGTTTGGCACGACTGTTCTTACTTTTCCAGAAATAAAAATGCAAAAACTTGAAGAAAAATGCACCGAACACAATCAAATCACCCAGAAAGCTGGAAAAAAGGATAAGTTAAAGATTGTTTACCTCCTTGGTGACGATCCACAGCTGGAATGACCCCTGGCTACGCACCAATCCACGTGAATTTGCACTTTTTCCCCAAAAAGCCAAGGTTTCAAGTATGTCCAAATAACTCCAGAAAAGTCACGGATTTGTGTTTGTTTTTGGTCCGAGATGATTTAACTTGTTAGTGTGATTGTTAACCTAAGATGTCTAATTCGTTTTAGAGATTAAAAGTAAGAAATCAAGGAGAAAATGTGAGAAAAAAGCAAGCCTTTTCACTTCTCTCTCTTCTTTCTTTTTCTCCCCTTTTCTCTCTCTAAAATTCTGGTTTTCAACTCCAAAAACCTCCAAAAGTCCCAAAATCTGCTTTTTCCTTTCCTTATATACCCCACTTGCCCGGAAATCTTGAGCATTAAATGCTCAAGATTTCCCTTCTCTCTCAAGTCAAAGAAGTATGGGCTGAAACCTGCTCCCCGAAAGTACAGTCGTACGACTGTACTTACACTACAGTCGTACGACTGTAGTGAATTCCCACGACTGTATACTACAGTCGTGGGTCAACGGTCAACGGCCCCATTTTTTTTTTTTTTTTTTTTAGCTAAAATTTCGTGTTCACAGGCTGCCCCTCGTGTAACTGGAATCCGATTTCCGAAACGGATTTAGGTACACGACAAAGAACACGAAAATGCAAGGGTAGGTTTCGCAGGTGACTTTGGTAGTCAGGTGGTCCATATGCCTTTTACATGAGGATGACACCGAGAATACGGATGACTTTTGGAGTCGGGCGGTTCCCTGCGATGGTTTTCGCGCAAGGATGACGCCGAGATGAAATGACTTTCGGAGTCAAAAGGCTGTGGACGGTTTGTCCCACCGAGCCTAAAAATGCATGTGATGCATGTTTGATGAGCGTATTTATTCCTTGATTGATAATTTTGAAACAAAAATTTTTGCCCCTTCGATCAAGAATAAATACGGGAATGCGTGCCATGGTTGCCTTTTATAGTCGTGCGGGACTGGCGCACTCAACGGACTGACACAGGATTTTTGGTTCCCTTTTAAAGTCGTGGGGGACTATGATTTTTGTATGAATGCATGACGATCGTGTGCGGCTGGGCGCACTCGACAGACTGAAATCGGGTTCGGGTTCCCTTTTAAAGTCGTGGGGGACTATGATTTTTGTATGAATGTAATGGCCCAGAGTGGCTTGGCACGTGGGGCGCGTTGAAAATGCGACTGGTGTAATTATACTTACAGTTAATTTTTCATGTTTTTTCTTGGATTTCGTGCCCCTTGGGTGAGGCGGATCGTCATTGAAATAAATTAATCGTCGCTGGATTAGTCCTGTAAAAATTACTGAAATGCCCCTGCAGGGATTTATTGCACATTAGATAAAGAAAATGGGTTTAAGGAATAAATAGGAATAAAGGAAAATAAAATAAAAATTTTCCCCCCCTTTTTTCACTACAGGCGCACGACTGTATTCAAAATTTGAATACAGTCGTACGACTGTAGGCGAAGTACAGTCGTACGACTGTACTTCGCGGGCAGCCAAAATAAAAGGGGCGGTTTCCGCCCCTTTCTCTCCCACTTTTCATTTTCTCAAAACCTGTCATTTCCTTCTCTCTGAAACCGACGCAGAAACTCGAAAAACCATCCAAAATGTTGAAGAAAATGGGAAAGAAGTTGAAGAAGATCCAAAACAGTGCGGTTCCGGAGCCCAACAATCCGGAGGAGATTGCTTTCGTGGGAATCGCCCAAGGATACGGGCACCCGCTTTATATGGACCACTTCGGGATCCGGTTCGGGATGATGATCCCCATTCTGCTGGCAATGGACTCCCATTTGTCCGTTACACAGGTTAGTTTTCGATTCCTATGCCTTGATTTTAAGTTTTCCAATATTTTTCCCTTTGAACTTTTGGAACTGATTTGCATGATTTACTGCTTTCTGGGTTGAATTGATTGAGTAGAATGCATGCTAGGAGTCCCCTGTAGTCAATAGAAACAAGAAACTAGGAAAAGCGAGTTAGAAATCGCGAAAATTATACGAATTGCGAATTTTTTCTGCAGGAATATGAACAGTACTGTTCATGCAAATGATGAACAGTCGTACGACTGTGGGCACTACAGTCGTGCGACTGTAGCTACGCTCGTGCAATGCGTACTACAGTCGTACGACTGTAGTAAGAAAATAGGTTAAATAAATTTTTTTTTTTTTTTTTTTTTTTTTTACAAAATCTGACTGCATGTGTGTTGTACTTCCCCGGAATGCAGAGGCACAGGATCGCTGGTAGTGGGAATCTTTCCCTACCCCGGGTTTGGTGGGACCGACTTCCAGAGCCCGTGCGGGCTCGGGTTAGGCTCCTAGGGCTGGAGTCTTTCGTCCTGTCTCTGCCTATGAGCACACCGCACACCACTCATGCCGTGCTGACGGCCCTGTGCGAGAGATGGGTTTGCACTACCCACACCTTCCATTTGCCGATCGGGGAGTTCACCGTCACTCCCTCAGATTTCGTGGCGATCACTGGCTTTGGGTTCGGCGGGACCCCAATTATCTTTAACTGCAGCCTGACCCGATACCAGCAGGTGGACACTTATATCCAGAGATTGATTGGCTGCGCCCCTGAAAGGGGAAAGATCTTGTGCTCCCGGGTGGAGGCTTATTGGGCCACCCGCGCAGACCTGGCTGAGGAGGACATGGAGCGGTACACTAGGGCCTACGTGCTTGTCCTCCTGTCCTGCACATTATTTCCGACTGGGCAGAGTACCTGCAATTTGACTCTGCTCCCGACATTGGTGGATCTGGCTGCCTTCCCGTCTCTGGACTGGGCGCGAGCTGCGTTGGGGCAGCTGTATTACGGACTGGACTTATGCGCCCGAGGAGAGCAGCAGGAGATTCTGGGATTCTGGTTCGGCCTTCTGGTATTGCCTCTTTCCTCTCTTTTTTTTTTTTTTTTTTTGACATTATAATTATTTTTATAATTACAGATTTGGGCTTTTGAGCATCGGGTGCTGGAGCCGCCCGATTTGAGGGACGTCCAGGGTGACGTTCATCCGACTGTTCTGCGTCGCTGGACGCAGGGGTGGCAAGGTGCCGTCCGTGATATCAAGGAGATACGGCAGAGTCTACTCGACCCGTCCTGGAGGAGGGTAAGTAAACAAAAATCGTTAGTATGAAAATTTGAATAACTTTTTGTTTACCTGTACTGAATTTCTTTTGTTGCGCTTCTACAGATCCGGCACCACCCTTGGGAGAATTTGGGTGCCATCACTCTCCTCTTCCAGTCTTCGACACGCTTCGACCGCCGCCGCTTTGTCATGGAGAGCCCCATGTCCCAGGAGTGGTACTTGGGGGATCGTCTTTTCCTTTCTGACCATATCGACGGTCCGATTGGCCGGCTCGTGCCCCCGCCACTCCCTCAGGCGCTCTTCTGGCCACACCTGGCGGACCCTGCGACAGACCCTGAGATATTTGGAGAGGGGTACAGCATGGATCCCGTGGACAGAGATTACCCCGCCTATATCCAGCAGTGTTTATTGCCTGCTGCGGACGTCGCACCAGCAACTCCTCCTCCTCGTCCTCGTCAGGTATTCATTCGTATTTCATCATTTTTTTCATTTCATTTTTTTTTTTACTTTATATTCTCCTTGCAGGTTAAGAGGCGCAGGGGATCTGGGTCCTCCCAGCCCAGTGGGCCGGCTGGTGGGAGCACTGATGTAGGCACAGGAGACGAGGATACTCCGGTTCAGGATAGGACTCACCCTGTCCATGCAGGCAGCGCCGCAGCTTCGGCTTCGCAGGCCGTCGGTACTAGTGGTGTCGTGGAGGGTCGCCTGATTTCCGAGCTCAGAACCGGCTTCACGTTGATTGGGTTGGATGGCACCCAATCCTATACGACCTGGAGCATTTCTCGTGAGGAGCCTGCCATGTTCCTCCCGGAGGACACTACCCACGTAAGTCTCTTTTTTTTTTTTTTTTTTTTTTTTTGATCTTTGATGTTCTTTCAGGTCCGGCGAGCTGACATGGAGGAGATGGCCTACCGATACAGGAGTCTAGGAGACTTCCTGGTCCGGGAGAACGGCGTTTGGGCAGTAAGTATCTCGTGTTTCCTGCATCAAAATTTATGTAATGCATGAATGCATATGTGTGTATGTATGTATGGATGCTAACTTTATGTTGTCAACTGCAGTCCCGAGTCGAGATATTCCGAGAACAGGCCAGGGAGGCTGCTTCTGCTGTGGCTAAGGCCCGGACTGCAAACGAAGAGGTGGAGAGAGGGAGAGCCGAGATAGCCAGGCTGCAGGCTGGGATGGCTCGTCTGCAGGCGGATTTTGACTCTTACCGGGCCACACATCAGAGTGAGTCTGAGGAGGAGGAGGAGGACGAGGGGCAGGATGAGAGCTAGTTGGAGCATCCTGCTTGTCTTATTTATTATTTTCACAGTTTTTTTTTGCTCTTTTGTACTAGATTTTTTTTAGATACATTGTGAATTGCACTTTTCATATTATTGGATTTGCTTTTGTTTCATCGATGTTTAGAAATTCACTCTTCTTCCTTTTCTTCTTCAATTTTTGCTTCTTTTTATCCAGGCTTTTACAATTTTCTAGAATCATTACAAGACTCTGATTGGCTCAAATTGAAGCCTTTCGGGTTGTGGAATCTCAAGGCCTATTACAGACACTCGTGGAACATCGAGCTGTTGAATGCCTGTTACCGTTTCTGGGATCCAGTGGACAACGTTTTCCGCTTCTCATGCTAAGAACTCTGCCCCTTATATGAAGAGTTCAGTGCTATCTTGAATATCCCCTGCCATAAGGGAGTGGACATCGCCGTCCCCGAGTTCACTTTCGGTAGCATTTCCTCCTTGGTGAGCTTGTTCGGGCTTCCCAATCCCGACGTGGAAGCTTTATTCGCTACTGATTCTCCTTTTCCTGGATTTAGCTCAGACTCCGTATTAGGATGGTGTATCAATGCCCCTAGGGATCACATGAGCTGGGCCTCCATGGTCAGCCTGTTACTGGTGAGCCGGTATTTCTGTGGTCCTAGTGATGGGATTATCTCCTTCAGGGCTGTCTCCCTTATCTCTCAGATGGCCGTGGGAGCATCTCCAGCTCCTT
The DNA here is from genome assembly GCA_039660915.1 of Euphorbia tirucalli. NCBI lineage: Eukaryota > Viridiplantae > Streptophyta > Magnoliopsida > Malpighiales > Euphorbiaceae > Euphorbia > Euphorbia tirucalli. The sequence continues at coordinate 24,346,819 of CM077637.1, read as the reverse complement.
TTGCACTTGCTGAGACACTGATTAGTTTGCATGCATCCAAGGCAAATGGTGTTCTCCACATTGGCCCTCACCTCACTCTGCTCCAGGTGAAATTCCTTATTGTCTGGTGTATTTCTGAGTCGAATGAGCCACTAACCCTTGCTTACCATCAACTGCAGATTTGGTTGCTGGAGAAGTTATCAATTCTTAAGATTCCGAGGGGAAACTTCAAGAAATACAATCCGGCCAATCTCAGAGAACGTGGCTTCTCCGTCGACTCCTATGCTGATATGTCTGCTGATGAGTGGGGCGCTTGGCTATCTCAACGGACTGATGACCAGATTAGGTGGGTGTGCCCCTGGTGGAAGATTACCCACGTGATCGTAGAGATGTGGGCACATGGTGTGCAGTTATTAGGACAGACCAGGGTAACATTCTATTCTCCGAGTCGCCTCTGCCGGCAGTACGGTCATCTACAAGGTATCCCTCAGCGCTCTTGCATCACCCGTTGTGAGGAGTACACTGCTGCTTGGCCAGATCATATCAGACTTCGCTGGGCCGGAGATACCCACCGCGTGGCATTGAATTATGCCTCACTTGCTCCCACAGAGACAGATAGTCGTTACAAGGAGTGGTTGGCTGAGATCCAGGATTTACCGACCCGTGAGGCACGTGAGAGTGCGACTTTCCGATGGCTGGCCCCCTCTGAGGCTGCGAGACCACTTCCTGTCAAGAAAAGAAGAGCATAAAAAGAAAAATTGTGATTTTCACTATTGTGCATGTATTGGTTACAATTATTATTATTTATATACATCTTTTCCATTATTGATGCGGTCCTTTTCCTTTTTTTTTTTTTTTTTATTATTTTTTTACCTTAACTTTTGCTTAAGCCGCCCTTGCGGGTTTTCGACCTAACAGGCTCTTTTCTTCCTGCCTTAACTTTTACTTAAGCCGCCCTTGCGGGTTTTCGACTTAACAGGCCTTTTTTTTTTTTTTTTAAAAAAAAGGGTTGGATGATATTTGCAATTGCACACTTAGGCGTTTAAATGTCTTTGCTTATCTGGATGTTTCGACAAATGTATCATGTAACATACTCCAAACATTCATGCAATATGTTGAGCATAACGCACTTCATTAATGAAATTTAATTATCGCATTAATTGAAAATTCTAAAATTGGTACATATCTCGAACGAACTCATTCCTGTTATCAACCATCCTATACAGGTTTTCTGGTCGATAAGCTAACCCTCGTTGCCTTAATTTTTGCTTAAGTCGCCCTTACGGGTTTTCGACTTAACAGGCTTCTTTTTTTTTTTTTTTTTACACGTGGTAGCGTTTGAGATGATCTTGGTTAATCGGATTGGTGAATTCGTTGCCATCCATGTCCATGATCTTCACTGCGCCTTTGGAGAGTACCTTCTTAACTACATACGGCCCTTCCCAGTTGGGTTTAAATTTACCCCTTGCGTCTGTGTTGGTCGGTCTCATTTGCTTCAACACCAGATCCCCCGCTTTTAACGGCTGTTTCTGATGACGAACCCGCCGATTATAAGCCCTAGCCATCCTTTGGTGGTACATCTGCAGATGATCCAGAGCCTTAAGACGCCTTTCATCGACCATAGCCAGCTGCTCAAATCTCGCCTTCACCCATTCTGTTTCAGGCAATTGAGCCTCTAAGACCGTCCTTAGTGACTTCAATTCCATTTCGACAGGAAGGACTGCTTCCATCCCATAAACCAGCGAATACGGCGTTTCCCCAGTCGGTGTTCTAACACTAGTTCTGTACCCCCACAGAGCATAAGGTAATCTGTCTGCCCAATCCCGGTAGGTTGAGGTGGTCTTGGATAAAATCTTCGTAATAGACTTATTTGCTGCCTCTACTGCACCATTGGCTTGTGGCCTATAAGGAGAAGACTTGCGATGTTCCACATTGTATTCCTCGAACAATTCAGCTGTGGCCCCCTGAAACTGCACTCCGTTATCAGTTACCACGTGATGCGGTACACCATATCTTGCAAAGATGTGCTTCTTCACGAACTTAGCCATGTTCTTAGCTGTAACCGTGACATAAGACTCGGCTTCAACCCACTTGGAGAAATAATCGACTGCCACTACAATGAATTTGTGACCATTCGATGCAGGAGGCCGAATTTCACCAATTATGTCTATACCCCATACTGCAAACGGCCAAGGTGTCATGAGGTTTTGCAACTCCGTAGGTGGAAGATGGCTGATGTCCCCGTAGATCTGGCATTCGTGGCACTTTTTCACTTCCTCTGCACAATCAGTCTGCATAGTGAGCCAGAAGTACCCTTGTCTCATGATCTTCTTTACTAGAGCTAATCCGTTCATATGCGGGCCACAGATCCCTGAATGCATTTCTTGCATGACCTTCTTAGCTTCTGCTTCCGTTAGGCACTTTAATAACAACCCATCCGCAGTCCTTCTGAAAAGTTGCCCATCAAACCATCTGAACTGAGCTGCCAACTTTCTCAAAGTTGTCTTATCCGATGCATCTGCTTCTTCAGGGTATTGGCCATTCTGCAGAAAGTCAACTATATCTTGGTACCAGGGCTTATTGTCTGCAACTAAAGCCAGGACCGCGCTAGGACAATGAAACGGTGTTCTGGCAGTCTCCAGGATCAAAGGCCGCATCGGTGCTTTCTGAGGTCCTTCCCACATGGATGACAGGGTAGCCAATGAATCCGCCATCTGATTATCATCTCTAGCCACATGCTTGAATTCAATATGCCCGAATACCTTCACCATTTCCCACAAAGTTTTCAAGTATGGGCGAAGTGATTCTTCCTTGATTTCCCATTCTCCGGTGGCTTGGCGAATTACCAACAGTGAATCTCCCACAATGGACACGTCATTTGCCCCTAATATGATGAGAGCATCAATGCCAAACAAACAAGCTTCGTATTCTGCGTCGTTGTTGGTTACCGGGAATTCCAGCCGTTTTGACAAAGGAATTATCTCTCCTTCAGGAGTTACAATGATTACTCCGAGGCCCGCCCCTCTCTTATTTACAGCTCCATCAAAATGCATGATCCATTTCCTGATCTCCACTTCTACGAAAGCCAATTGTTCATCGGGAAATTCCAGGTTTTCTACATAATCAGATTCAAGCGGTTGATTGGCCAGGAACTCAGCCACTGCTCTTCCCTTGATCACCTTCTTCGTTACATACTCGATGTCAAATTTTGATAACAAAAGCAACCATCGGGACAGTTTCCCCGTTAAGGATGGGGCAGAACAGAGGTATTTCATTGGATCAACCTTTGCCACGGCTTGTATTTTGTAGGATTGGAAATAGTGCCTCAACTTCTTCGTAAGCCAGACCATAGCAGTGCAAGTCTTCTCCACGACAGTGTATCGGGTTTCGTAATCTAGCAGCTTCTTACTGAGATAGTAAATAGCATGCTCCCTTTTGTCATCTTGTTCTTGAACCAACATTGCCCCTATGGAGGTTTCTTCAATGGCTAAGTACAGAGTCAAAGGTCTTCCCAGAGTTGGGGGTTTCAACACTGGAGGATTAATCAGGTACTCTTTGATCCTATCAAATGCAATCTGACACTGATCATTCCACACAACAGGTTGTTCCTTCCGAAGAAGCTTGAAAATGGGTTCACAGACTGTAGTCAATCTGGCGATGAATCTGCTGACGTATTGAAGAGACCCCAGAAAAGACCTGACTTCTTTCTCTGTTTTTGGTGCTGGCATATCTCGAATTGCCTTGATCTTGTCTGGGTCCATCTCAATGCCTTTTTGACTGACAATGTGCCCCAACAGTTTACCCGATGCAACTCCAAAAACACACTTCTTTGGATTGAGTCGCAGGTTGTACTTTTCAATCCTAGTCATAAATCTATCCAGGATAGCAGGGTGCTCCTCCCGGGTCATTGATTTTACTAGCATATCATCAACATACACCTCTACCTCCTTGTGGATCATGTCGTGCAGTAACGTCGTAACCGCCCGTTGATATGTTGCCCCAGCATTCTTTAACCCAAACGGCATCACTCTGTAACAGTACACCCCCCACTCAGTAATGAAGGCTGTCTTGATCTTGTCAATAACATTCATTAAGATCTGGTTATACCCCGAGAAACCATCCATGAACGAATACATAACTGCCCTTGCTGCGCTGTCAACCAGGACATCAATGTGAGGAAGTGGGAAATCATCCTTTGGAGAGGCCTTATTCAAATCCCGGTAATCCACACAAACCCGGACCCTTCCGTCCTTCTTGGCAACTGGGACTATGTTGGCTAACCATTCAGGGTAATCTACCACCTCCAGGAAATTAGCCTTTATCTGCTTTGCCACTTCTTCTTTGACTTTCTCAGCCCATTCTGGACGTAAACGCCTGAGTTTCTGCTTTACTGCGCTGAACTTGGGGTCAATCGGAATTCTGTGCTCTGCTATCTCTCTGTCAACCCCCAGCATATCATCGTAAGACCATGCAAACGCTCCCATATGCTTTTTAAGTATTTTTGTCAATTCTCTCTCTTCTTCAGGGTTGAGTTAGTTAGAGATAGATACCATTTTAGGATTTTCAATTGTGCCCAAATTAATTTCATGTAATGCAGTGTCATGAATGCTGAACACATTGAATGAATGATTGCATGTATGCACAGAGCCATTAGGAAAAACATCACACAAATAAGCAAAGTCAGATTTCATTTCATTCATCGCCTTAAAAGCGGAATTGTTCATATCAAGTACATAGGATAAATTTACAAAGAAATCATTTTCTTCCTCCACATGCGGAGGGTCTTCTGCAGCAAGATCTTCCGGGTCAGCAGGCTCTTCTTCGAACAAGTCACCCAAATCAGCTTCAAGGGTCTCTTTCTGAGCTTCAGTTAAGGCATCTTCTTCCACTTTCGCTTTTCCCTTAGCCATCATTTTGGTGAGTTCAGCAACAGCTTTTTCCACTAATTCTGCCCGTCCTGAAATAGCTTCCTTCTTCACGGGGCTCTCTTTCAACCCTTTTTTCAGTAGTTCAACAAATGCTTTGGTAATGGTATCCACCAGGGGGTCTGTATCTTCTTTTGGTTGCACCTCCGGGATGATGGGAGCCACCACTTCAGCTTGGCTTATTGGAGGAGAAGTGGTCTCCTTCATATCTTCTAGCTTAAGCATTCCTTCCACTGAGCCAACCCCATATTTCGAAAAGTCAACAACATCAGCAAAAATCTCAAACCCGGGGACTGTTTCCCCACCAATAACCATTGGTTCCGGTTTACCACCATATGGCCCACCACAGGCTCGAACAAAAGTGTCCAAGAGATGGACTTTCTTCGTCTCCGGGATCCCCTTCTTTTCGGTATCTTTGTAACCAAGACCCCCTCGGTGTGACTGGCCCATAGTGATATCAAACTTTGTGACCCCTTGTTGATGAACTCCTAGCCCCCTTCCCGGAATGAAATTCTGCTTCTGAAAATACTTATGGATCCATGGAGAAAATGTCAAGTCTTTCTCCTTATGCTCTGAGACAACTGCCACTTGAAAGCCAGTCAAAGGTTGTTCAGATGAGTTCAGAGCAGCCACCATAGAAGATTCATCTGCCTCAAGAGTCACAATCTTTTCTCCCATCGGAATCTTCACCTTTTGGTGCAAAGTTGATGGCACACCTCCCAATGCATGAAACCAAGGTCTTCCCAAAAGCAAGGAGAAGGTCACAGGAATATCAATGACAGTAAACAGCACGGTTGACTTAACTTCTCCCACTGACACTTCTGCTTCAAAGGTTCCAATCACAGTACGCTTGGAATCATCATAGGCCCGGATCACCGTGTTAGACCTTGACAATGCTTCTTCAGACATATGAAGGCTAGGTAAAACTTTCAGAGGGCAGATATTCAATGCTGAGCCGTCATCAACCATCACACACGGCAAAATTCGATCCATCATCTCCACTTTCAGATACAAGGCACGATTGTGGTTAGTGCCTTCCGGAGGTAAGTCATCCTCGGTAAAAGTGATCCCCCCGGGATTATCAGATTGTTGACTCTTTGTACTCCCAATCACCATGCATACTTCCACGGGAGACATTAATGGGTTTGCATCCATTTCCATAAGCTTTTTTACCACTGCAGCTCGATGTCTTTGGGATTCCATAAGCAAATGCCACACAGATGCACGTGCGGGCATCTTTTTGAGTTGCTCCACTACCAGATCTTCTTTTTCATTCACCTTGATGGGCAAATAATCTTGAACTGGTGCTTCTGCCCTTTTACTCGGTTCTCCTAATCGCTGTGGCTCGGGTTGATATACCCTTCCACTTCTCGTGACATTATTCACTGGAGCATCTTCCTTGCTTATATACATCCCATCCTTAGTGCAGACAAGATAGATAGGTGTTGTCCGGCTCAGAGGCTCGGGCCTACTCATCAACTCAAATTCATCCGCATCATCATCCAATTCTATATCATCCAGATTCACGGGTTTGCTCTCCCCCGCTGAGGGCTTTACATCTTCACCTACCACCACTTGAATTGCGGGATTTGCCCTTGCAATCTGGGCTAAGACAAAGTTAGGGGATAACCCCGATTGCACCATGTTGACTCTTCTTTCAAACTGAGGTAGCGGATTACTCTGAACATTGGGCTTTGAACGGGGCGCTTCTATCTTCTTTTCATCAATCAGCTGTTGAATTGCCTTTTTCAAAGCATGACACTCGTTGGTTCGATGCCCCTTAGTCACATGATAGGAGCAAAAGTTGTTCTTGTCCGCCTCAGCCGGAGGCCTGTACGGTTTCAGACTTTGAAGAAAGCCTAGATTCCTACATTTCAGAAAGATCCGCCCCAAGGACTCTTCCCACGGAGAGATCCCTTTCCCGGCTGTCTGTTGACTAGACCCTTGCGCCACTGTTGCCACCTCTATTTGTTTAACAGGGGCAGGTGACTGGTTTGGCTTAGCACTTGTCGATGAAGAAGCCGCAGGGTTGTTGTTGCTTTTATACCCCGAGGAGTATGTACGGCTCCGATACCTTCCTCCATAACTGTTCTGGGCTGGATCAATCTCGTACTTCTCAACTTTGCGGGCCAGCTCATGCACCTCTATCAGGGACTGGAATTTATGGTACTTCATTACATTCCTATAAACCTCCAAGCTCCCGTCAATTAGCTTCACGATCAATTCATCTTCCAATGGCTTCTGATGAAGGACAATCATTTTATCCATCCACCTTTGGTAGTATTCAGAGAAGGTCTCGTTTGGTTTCTGCCTCACCGCTTCTAAGTCTTGCAGCTTGACTTCCAGTTGTGTATTGAAACTGAAATACTTGATGAATGCATCAGACAGTGCATCCCAATCACCTTGTATCCCCTCAGGCTGCTTATTGTACCACGTGATAGCACCCCCTTCCAAAGTAGTGGGGAATAGTCCCACCAACTGATTCATAGTGAGCCCGGCCATGGTCATGATCCGCACGTATTGATTCAAATGGGCTGTAGGAGGGCTCTTCCCCACGTACGGTGCGATCCGAGGCATTTGGAAGCCTACTGGAAGCATTTCAACCCCTCCGGCTATCAGTGTGGATGGGTCGATTCGTTTGGCAGATTGGATTTTAGAGCTGGCCCGCAGCTCTGCTATAGTTTCTTCCATCTCCTTCATCTTTCTTTCCAAGGCGGACTCCACAGGCCGCTCAACATTATCTCTCCGGCCTTCTTCAGCGTCTGACTGCCTGTCGTTCAGCCTCCCTCCACTACTTTCTTCCCGAGCACCTCTTTTCGGCCTCTGACTGGATGATTCGGCCAAAGCACTCTGCACTTGGCTCTTGATAAGATTCTTGAACTCATCAGAACTCAAGAAATCACGAAGAGCAGAGGTAGCCATTGCGGCGGCAGCAGCTTCGGGTGGGATTGCCATATCTTGAAATCTTTGTTGCAATTGTTCAAGTTCCAATGAAAACCCGGCACTCAATTCAGATGATGCCTCAACCTCCCCAAACTGAACAGATTCCTCAGACTCACTAGATGATGAATCACTGTGCTCTATCCTCACGAGTCGTCGTCCCGATCGGAGCCAAACTACAAAATATTCCAACCAAAAGTTAGTGAACTATGATCACCCAAAGAGTCATGAACTCTAGGGGATATGCATGTATGCATGGTGTGTTGAATGGACGATGTATGGATGTTGTATGAAATGAATTTGTAATACAAACCTTGAATAATTAACCCTTCGGGTGATGGAGTATGCATGAACTCTTATTCATTTATGCATATATTGCAATTCAAGAACTGGATACATGGATGAGACCTTTGGTACTCGGGGAGTACCTCGGGTGTTTGTGAAATGATGTGAATGTCCTTAGTGAGTGAACAGAGTTTCGGCCCTCGTGGAGTGCCTTGAATTTTGTGAAGTGAGATCGACCTGCGCATGGCGCTTGGTCGAGGTTTCGGTGTCCGTGGGACACTTCGAATTTTGATGATGTAAAATGAACCCGTGCTTGGCTTGCGGGTGAAATTTCAATACTCGGGGAGTATCTCGGTTTCCGTGCTACGATGCAAAGTGAATGCGTTCTTGGTGAACGGGCAGAGTTCCGGCGCTCGGGGAGCACCTAAATGTTTTGATGTGTGAAATGAAACTTTCCGGTCCTCGCGGAGTACCGAAAATGATTTAATGAAATGCAAAGAATTTTTGTCGGCACTCGTGGAGCGCCTAAAATGTTTTAATGAAGCGCGGTGAATTTTTGTCGGCACTCGTGGAGCGCCTAAAATGCTTTAATGAAATGCGATGAATTTTTTTCGGCACTCGTGGAGCGCCTAAAAAAAATGAAAATGATTTAATGAAATGCGATGAATTTTTGTCGGCACTCGTGGAGCGCCTAAAATGACTTCCTACTTGGTAGGCAACGTGATGTGTGTGACCCTCGTGGAATTATTCAAGATTCGCATAATGCTTTATGCATGACACGCGTTTCCCATGGCTGCCAAAATAAAATAGTTAATGTTCATGACATTCGAATGATGTACGTGAATTAATTAATTTTTCACACGAACAAAAGATGCATGGCTGCAAAAAAAATGTGGTTAGTGTAAATGTCACGCGAGTGATTAATGTATTTACAAGCGAAAGAATGGAAATGGCTGTACAAAAGATGTGAGTTAGAATCACACAAATGCTTTAGATGCGGCATGTTATGTTCGTGAAAAATATAGATGATGATATGTTATGGAAGGACAAAAAAAAACACGTAGCAATTAGCACACGGATCGTATTCTTCCAACCTTATTCCTCCAAACGTGGTCAGGTCGATAAAATTCTAACCGAGTCCTAGGAGGGGTTCTCTTCGATCACCAACCGGGGGTGATGAAGGCGGATTTTATTCTATTTTATTCACACAATTTGTTTTGGCATCCTAAGGGAATCCAACTAAGGTTACCTAAGTGAGTTCGGTCCAAAGTCGGGATAACATCAAGGCTCCCATAGCAAAAAATATACTCCTCACTTCTCCCCACTCAAGGGTTCGAACGAAGGGGTTCGTACGAGGCTATGGGTGGTGTTTCGTATTCGTGCCCCTAAGACCAAGAGGAACTTAGGCGACACTTCAACGATTCACCGGGCTAAAATTGGATACCTAACTTAATGCAATAAATGCCTAACTACAAAAATGCATAAAGTGCCATATAAGAATCATCCACTTAATTTAAATTAGACACTTTTCAAGGCTTGTCAAATTCTTTTAAGTTTTTTTGAAAAACTTTTGAGAAATCCCCAGCGGAGTCGCCACTGTGAGCGGACGACGCGTTTTCGACGGGACGCGGGACTCCCTTTCGGAAGGGGCGCCTCGATTTCGGGCGGGACCCTCCCTCGCATGGGGTTTATGATTTGGAAACTCGTTTTTGGAAAAAGGCGGATTATTTTGAAAAAGAATCGAGACCTAAATCTCGATAAAAAGTATAGGAGTCGCCACCCGGCTCAGCTCAACCGGGAAATTACAGTGTAGCTGAACCAAAGCGGGAACTGCCACACTTTTCAGAGATTCGGGTCCGGACAAGTCCTTTATTTCGTGTCTAATTTAAATATTATTGTCAATGTTCTAGTTACAACACTTTACGTAGCTAAAGATTTATTTTTATTAAAAGAATACACGCAGCGCGCATACAGGATAATAATACAAAAATATAAAGTAAAGAGAATAAATATTTAAGAGCTTACAACCAAATTGAAGGAAAAAATAAAACTCTCGCCTCACTGATACAACCGCCTATATACACGAGAATCTAGAAAAATTACAACCGCCTAAATACACGATTTAATTCTATTAAATACAAATAAAAAGAAAAATTAAAATATAATAAAAGCTGCAAAACAAAGGTTAGCACAATTTATACGACATGCCATAAATAGGACTCAAGTAGACAGAAATAGGGAATTAGAATTCGGGGTCATGCAATTGGGGGTAACCGGGTCGGCCCGGTCAGACCTGGAAAACCATTTTCGAAACGTCCCTGTATTTTGGTTTTGTGAAAAAAATCATTTTTGAAAACAATTTTTCCGGCTTATTATAATTAAACATGTAAAGTGGGTCGGTTTTCGGGAGATTCGGGTCTCCGTCGTGGAATTGTTCTAAATGCAACTTTACTGAAAAATAAATCTAAGGTCGTGATGCACACAACAAAATTCATTTTGATGATTTTTGAGGGTTTTCCAAATTTTTCTGATTTTCTGGGATTTTCTGATTTTTATGAAATTTTTCGGATTTTTTGAATTTTATTTGGATTTTAGGGATTTTTTAGGGATTTCTGTCCCTGGCCGCAAGCTACAGTCGTACGACTGTAGTTACAGTCGTACGACTGTCTACTACAGTAGTGCGACTGTAGCACTGGTTTGGGCAGAAATCGCTAAAAAAACCCTAAAACAAACAAAAAAAAAAAAAAACCTAAAACTGGAGAAGGAAGGACAGTCGTACGACTGTAGTGCGTTTGGCACGACTGTATTTACAGTCGTGCCCCTGTTCTTATTTCAAGAACAGTCGTACGACTGTTCTTACTTTTCCAGAAATAAAAATGCAAAAACTTGAAGAAAAATGCACCGAACACAATCAAATCACCCAGAAAGCTGGAAAAAAGGATAAGTTAAAGATTGTTTACCTCCTGGGTGACGATCCACAGCTGGAATGACCCCTGGCTACGCACCAATCCACGTGAATTTGCACTTTTTCCCCAAAAAGCTAAGGTTTCAAGTATGTCCAAATAACTCCAGAAAAGTCACGGATTTGTGTTTGTTTTTGGTCCGAGATGATTTAACTTGTTAGTGTGATTGTTAACCTAAGATGTCTAATTCGTTTTAGAGATTAAAAGCAAGAAATCAAGGAGAAAATGTGAGAAGAAAGCAAGCCTTTTCACTTCTCTCTCTTCTTTCTTTTTCTCCCTTTTTCTCTCTCTAAAATTCTGGTTTTCAACTCCAAAAACCTCCAAAAGTCCCAAAATCTGCTTTTTCCTTTCCTTATATACCCCACTTGCCCGGAAATCTTGAGCATTAAATGCTCAAGATTTCCCTTCTCTCTCAAGTCAAAGAAGTATGGGCTGAAACCTGCTCCCCGAAAGTACAGTCGTACGACTGTACTTACACTACAGTCGTACGACTGTAGTGAATTCCCACGACTGTATACTACAGTCGTGGGTCAACGGTCAACGGCCCCATTTTTTATTTTTTATTTTTTATTTTTTTAGCTAAAATTTCGTGTTCACACCCTAGAAGCCTAAGTGCCTGAGATGGAATGTGTTCAAGCAAGATATGATCAGTTACCAGGGGTGAACGAGAAACGACTAAAGGCACTAGGTCACTTATAAATCTACCAGAATAGGATGGCCCGAGCTTACAACAGAAAGGTTTTTCATCCTAGGAAACAGTTGGCAGAAGGTGACTTAGTTTTAAAACAGCTGAAGCTGACCAACACTGATGTACGAGGTATATTCAAACCTAACTGGGAAGGTCCATATATTGTCAAGAGAATATTGTCAAAAAGAGGTGTCAAGATCATCGTTATGGATGGGAATGAGTTTGTAGATCCAGTCAATCAAGATCACGTCAAGTTCTACCTTATGTAAAAAAAAGAGTCTTCTAGGTTGAAAACTAAAAAAAGGTGGTCTAGGCAAAATTTAAGAGAGTAGAGAAAATGATCAGCTGGAAAATTTGCAAGGAACAACTAATGATGTGCAAGGTTTGGCAGCGAAATGTATACCATCTTACGAACAATGCCTATGTACTTAATGTGAATTCATCAATAAAGTGTGGTATTTTGTCTAAACATGTTATTTTGGAACATTACAGTGCAAAAATAAGATCCGTCTCGCATAAACATTCGTACAAAGAAAGCACTTGCATTTAACTGAGTATATGAGTGATAATGTCTTCACAAAGTAAGAACAAAACTGACATTTATGATGAAAACCTCTCATCCCCTACACCGTTAAGCTTTGTATTGCTTAGTGTCACTCGAACAGCTAGGGCATGAATTAATCCAAGCATGTCTCTCATTCCCATTCCATGTGAGTGGGGAGGCTTCTGATTATGGCAAGCCATGTCTGGTACGCAACATCAGTCTTAGCTAGAACATCTACATAATAGCACATGGGTTCATAATGTTACATACTAGCCCATTTCGACAGGATGTGACCTGGCCATAGATTGATGTGACTTGCACAAATAGTGAAGCATAGCAGGAAAGGGATGGATTAGTGTAAACTATATTGCCGGCGCAAGCGAGAAGAGGAATAGAAGGAAACTCAGGTTAAGCCTAGGAGTTGAATTCCTCCAGCCCACATATTAGTAGCCACCTAACAGATGTTCCACCAAGGACAAACCCAATTAATTTGATCCTCTGTATGATTGTTGAGACAATTAATCCATTCATTAATTGAGCGAGTGCAGAAATCAGACATGATAAGGCCTCTACGACTGAAGATGGTTGGGTTGTATTTAGAAATGTTAAGAGGAATCTTGATCAAGCTTATTTTTTTCCATCAACCATACCTTCAAAAAAAAAAAAAAAAAAAAAAAAAAAGAAAGAAAGAAAGAAAGAAAGAAAAGAAAAAAAATAGATGATGATGGATAAAAGTTATCAAAAGAATGGAAAATGGGTAGGAAAGTTACGACCTGCAAAAGCATCATACTATCGCCTACTTCAGTCGGTCGATCAGAATGGGCAGAATCTAGGTGAATAAGGGTCTTAGCTAACATCAAGGCTACCGGGGAAGTACCTTTGGCCATTTGAGGAATGACAAAAGCCAATCAAAAGCTATAGACGCCACTATCAGTCTTACAGAGATAACAAGCCATAAGGAGTAAGCTTATTTATGGGGCCCATCAGGGGTCCAACTTGTCAATAGAGGAACATAGATCCAGAATAAAGAGCAAGTCCAAACAAAGGGTATTAGTTGAAGTGGAAAGCAAAAGAGTCATGATAAAGCCACTTAACCTAAGTAGGTGACGCAAGGATAAGAAATTATGGAAAGCAAACTCGGGCATGACAATTGGAGTTCTTTTGGGATAAGAAATACTAAGAATAGCGATGAACTCTTCAAATAAGGGACATAGTTCCTAGTTAGAGAAGCAGAAGACGTTATGCAGTGGGTCCCAACAGGTGATAGCTGCTTGCAGTAGATTGTGATTCAGGGAGAATAGGAGATATGCCTGTAGATTCCATAGACCATATGGTTTTAAGAGAGCCCAATCTTGAGTGGTTGAAGATCGCATCACGACATGAAGGCAGGAGCGAATTTGGTCCATAATGAAACACTAAAGGGAGAGACAAAGTGAGTGGATGACATTTTTCGGAACGCCTGGTGAAGCGGGAACCAGGGATTTTTCTTTTTGGGTGAGTGTGGTTTTGAAAATGGGTTTTAATCTTTCTTAAGAAAACCTTTCATTTTATTGAGAAAACTCATTTTGTAGAAAACTTAATTTTAAGTACGAATTTTGGAAAACAAATTTTTTTTTTTTTTTGAAAATCCCAATTTGAACTTAAAGATCCCAAAATCTAAATTTCGTGTCAGATACAGAGTCGCCACCCGGATCAGCTCATCCGGGAAATTCCGGTATAGCTCCCTACCAAGTGTAGACATAGTACCTGATCCAAAGATTCCGGGTTCGGGTAATACATCTACTAATCCTCAACTTGTTTTCAATTATTATTTCATGACACAATATAACATTCACTTAATTCTACCCGTTTTCTCATCTTTTAATTTTAGTTAATGACCATGGAAATGACATAAATATAAATCATAAATAAAGTGCAGAAAAAATAAAAGTGCAGGAAAAGTAAAGTAATGGCCAAATTATACAACCCGGAAAAGAAAAAAAAACTCTCATCCTCACCGTTTACAACCGCCTATAATACACGATAATCTAAAAAAAAGGTACAACAGCTTAGATACATGGAATGATCTATTAAATACATCAAAAAATGAAAAATAAAAAGCTGCATCAAAATATGGTTAGCAAAAGTAAATAAATCACACCAAGGACTCACATAAGACAGGATAGGGGTATTTTAGGAAATGGGATCATACATGGGGGATCACATAAGACAGAATAGGGGTATTTTAGGAAATGGGATCATACATGGGGGGCATAATCTAAAAGCCCGAGCGACTACTTGATTAGACCTGGAAAACATTTTATAAAATTGCCCTTTAGATTTTGTGAATGAAAACCAATTTTGAAAACGGTTTGGCTCGGTTTACATGCATTTTCCATCTTTTGGTGGGCCGAATATGCCAGATTCGAGGGTTCCGTTTGTGAGTGGGCCTAATTTGAACATTCATCTAGGGTTTCGAAACATAAACACACCAAAAATCATTTTTGAATCGAAAGGAGAAACAAAATTACAAGTTAGAGGCCAAAAAGGCAAAACTTGTAATTCTATTTCATCAACTACAGCCGAGCCACTGTAGTGTGCTATAGCTGCACCACTGTAGTTGTAAGCACCGGAATTTTCCAAAAAAAAAAAAAAATTGCATGTGTCACACGACTGTAACATACAGTCGTGCGACTATTGTTACCAACGTCAGAGCAGGTGCAAAAGATGATGCCCATGACATAAGAAAAAAGAGGAGAAAAGATAGGCAATTAATGCCCGGATTTGGTGAAGAAAGGCCAGGAAATCAGAGATAAAGAAGAGGAAAGAGAAAAAGATAGGGGGTTGGCTTTTGGGGGGATTCTGAAATCTTAGAGAGAAAAGAGAGAAAGAGACAAGGAAAAGAAACACAAAACCTCAAGTTTCTTTTCCTCTTCTATTTCTTTTAATTCTCAAAATTGAGTTCAAAAATCTGATAGAAACCCATATGTTAACAATCTAACTCCCTAAACAAACTAAATGTTGGACTAGAAATCACCAGAATCCCTAACATTTGGAGATTTTCGGACCAAACTTCTCAACCCCAACTTAAGGAGAAAAGAAGCAATTTGGTGTGGATTTGAGCGACGCCAGGGGTCAATCCTATGGTGGAAAAGCGCCTAAGAGGTAAACACTCTTTATCCCCTCTATTTTTCATGCTTTCTGGGTGATTGGACATGATTTTGTGCTTTATTATCCAAATTTTTGCGTTTCTGTTTCTGGAAATCAAGAACAGTCGTGCGGCTGTTCTTGAGTTTGATGAATAGTCGTATGACTGTAAATACAGTCGTACGCGTGTTCTTGGTTTCCAGCTATTTTCTTCCAGTTTTATTTCAAACAATTTTGGCGAAATGTTGAGTTTGAATGGTTTACAGTCGCACGACCGTAGTTGCAGTTGCACGACTGTAATGCCCGTTCAGAATCAGAATTTCCATTTTAACCCCTAAAAATTTCCAAAAATCCCCAAAAATTCAGAAAATCAAAAAATCACCAAAAATGAATTTTGTTGTGTGCATCCACGACCCTAGATTCAATTTTTAGTAAAATTGCATTTAGAACAATACAACGACGGAGACCCGACTCTCTCGAAAACCGACCCACCTCACATGTAAAAAATGCATGTAAACCGGCAAAATTGTTTTCAAAATGATTTTCTCATAAAACCAAAATACAGAGACATTTCAAAACGTTTTCCAGGTCTAACCGGGGCTGGCTAGCCGAGCCGACCCGGTTATCCCCCTAAATACATGCCCCCAAATTCTAATCTCCCAATTCTGTTCTATTTGAGTCCTATTTGTGGCGTGCCGTAAACTGTGCTAACCCTCTATTTTGCAGCATTTTATTTTTATTATTTATGTATTTAATAGAATTACTCGTGTATTTTAGGCGATTGTAATTTTTAGATAAATCGTGTATTCTAGGCGGTTCTAAAGTGAGAACGAGAGCTTTTATTTTTTATTCAATCGGGTTGTAATAATTTAATAATTTACTATTTTACTTTATCTGTATGCGCGCTGTGTGCTTAACTTGATGCAATAAAATTGACTTTAGAATTTGAAATACCTTCAAAAAACATTGGCCATATTTATTTTAATTAGACATGAAATATGGGACTTGTCCGGACCTAGATCTCTGGATAGTGTAGCGGCCGTTCATCCGGTTCAGCTACATTATAAATTTCCCGGTTGAGCTGAGCTGGGTGGCGACTCCTACAATATTCATCGAGACTCAAGTCTCGGTTCTTTTAAGAAATAATTCTATGTTTTCCAAAACACAGATTTCCATTATAAAACCCCACGCGAGGGAGGGGTTCGCCCGAAATCGAGGCGCCCCTTCCGAAAGGGAGTCCAGGTTCCGTCGAAAACGTCGTCCGCTTACAGTAGTGGCTAAGGCAGCTATAACATCTACAGTCGAGCGACTGTAGTGCTCCAGAACCAGCACTAGCCACAGCGGGCCGGGCCCAGTGTTTTTGGATTTGGCGGGGTTTTGGGCCCGGGGCCCAGTTTTGAAATTTTAATTGGTTTTAAAATTCATTTGTTTAAATTTATGCAATTTAAATGTGTGTGGTTTCTTGAATGAAATTTTATTTTATTCATGCGATATTAATTTTGGAAATTAATATGGTTAATTGAAATTGGTTCGGGTAATTTTGGCACAATTACTTGGACGGCTGAATTGGACCCATGGTTTCCCAATTCCAGTGGGAGCAGTTGGACTGCCTGGGCTGAAGGCCCAAAGCCCGTTAAGGGTTAGAACCATGGTGGGCCAAAATTGGCGATTTCTATATAATGGCTTGGACATAATTAAAATGGGCTTAAATCATGCATTATAACATGCTTATGAATTATATGTATTAGATGCATATGTGTGATTAAATGTATGTATGGTTGGATGCTATTGGGCCTTGTACAAGATGGGTTGTTTTTTTTCTTTTTGGGTAAATACGGCCTGCTTGTCGTTTTTCTTTTTAATGTAATTTTATTTTATTCAATTATTATAAAATTTGTAAAAAGAAGAAGCCCATGGAGTGGTGAGCCCAAGTGGAGGTGCAAGCCCAGAAGGAAGAAGATGGAGGCCCACCTGATATTGTTTTCTAGTATAGGTTTACTAGAATAATATTAGGATGTAATATAGGCCCATAACAGTCCATTTTACTTATTTATTTAATTATGCTTTATATTTATATGCATGTATGTATGTATGATCCAACCGCATTTCACCCACCTTATGTATGCAAGCCGTTGTCAATTGAATCTTAAACCAAATGAAATTACTAAGTCGCTTAAAAGTGCTTCCCCTATTCAAAATCGGCTCGAAGTGGGAATAGGCCAGTTGTAGACCATGCCCTCGCAGGATACACTGGAGTATTATCACTTTGTATTGGGTTAGGGTATGGGATACTCTAACACTTGAATGGAGGTTTTGACTTAGCGTGGTTAGTAGCATTCTCCTGGCCCTAAGCACAGATGGATAAGTGCCAACAAGCCCATCAAACCGAGAGTCCCTAGGTTGGGATTGGACGGCGTTCCTACCTAAATAATTAGGGTATAGTTGTACCAGGCCCTCGTCTGGCTATATCTTAATAAAATATGGATCTCGGCCCATGAGCCCAACAACTCGGTCTAATTAATAACTTGATTCATTATTAATTTTATATGGGAATAACAAAGTAAAGTCCTTTATTAACACTCTAAATGTTTTTCTGTGTAGAAATTCTAAATGGCAAACAACAATACCTTATCACTACGATCAATTATGGAAAGGTACAAGCTTTCCGGTCCTAACTTTTTGGACTGGTCTAGGAACTTGAGAATAGTTCTAAGGCAGGAGTCCAAGAGTATGTACTGGAGAGGCCTGTACCGGCTACGCCTCAAGGACGTAATCCACCGGCTGCCCAGCTGAAGGAATACGTGTTGGGATTCGTCACGGGAAATCGACCGAAAAAGCGGAAATACGCGTCGATTTCCTCGAATCCGGTCCCAGGAGCTTAAGTAGTGGAAATCAAAAACACAAAGCACAAGGAAGAAGGTTTTAAAATTTCACCTTAAGTCTCTCCAAGAGACAGATGATGACTGCAGAAACCAAATTAGATTTCCTCCTTCGTCCCGTACACGAACGGCTCTCGGACTGAAACCCGTGCTAGCGGTTCGGAAAATCAATAAGAGAGAGTGAGGGGAGATGTAAATTTCGGCCAAGAAGTGGAGAAATATGGCTGCCATATTTCTTTTTATATCCCTAAAAGACAAACCATGACTCATCACATAAAGATCTCAAGTAGAAAAGTCCAACTTTTCCACCTTAAGTCAAACCATGACTCATCACAAATGATCATCACCTTTTGTCCTTAATGTGAGTCATCCTTCTTATCACATATGACTCACCACAACTTGGCAAAATATCTCCAAAAATTCGGCCAACATGTCACCAAGGAAGGGCATCACTTTTTCATGCCCAATACCATACTTACATCTTTGATTTTATGTGATGTCACATTAAATTTTATTCCTACATGTATGTAACACTCTTATACTATATAATAGGTTACTTACACCAAAAATAAAATTCATTTGTGACATATCAAATAAACCAAGAGATTAAATATGACATCCATAAGATGACAAACATGTAAACCTATACATGTAGAATTATTCCCACCTAGGAAATAAACACTTAACTTAATTCATTGAATTAATTAAGTGATGACCTAAGAAATATTAATTATATTATACTTGACCAATCCAATTGAGCTAAATAATATAATTAATAAACCTCTCTCTTGTTTTGATGTGTATACACCAAGTACACACTTAATCCGACTAGTCAAAGTCCAGACGTTCAATGTGTACGATCCGATGGGCCCGTCTTTATGTTGGCAGTGAGCTAAGGCCCACAGACTCCAGTTGGGCTCTAGCAAGCCACTGTAGCCCCCAATTAAGACGGAGTAAGCAGTCAAACTGAAACTTTAACCCAGTAGTTTAAACTTGTATATCCCATGTCATCGATATCGGAGTCCAACACAGAGGCATGGTGTGATCACCCTCTATTGTGTATGGACATTAACTTGATCCCGAATGCACTGATATTCACAAACAAGTTCCAACTTGTTTGGGTGTGGCCACACTCTTATCAGCTGTATTCATCAAGAGGCCGGTGATATCTTCTCAGTGGAACACTGAGTGACATTCCCATCTGCATATCCATAGCACTGCAATGTTCATTAACATACCCGAATGTACCCGTACTTGGCACCCTTTTACAGGCCCGTTGGGCGTACACCAAAGTATGCCACTTCACATCCAATACCATCATATGATCAGGTCAAAGGATCCATACAAGTACTACACGAGAATCCGATGTGATGTGACACCATGTGGATTCCCGTTAAGTGGATCGATCCAGTACCATGCCCTTTTTGCATGTACCCATTAACCTGGTTGACATTCCATGTTCTATGACCGGTAAGACACCGTCATACAACCAAGGTTAATGATAGTCTTTGGTTCCATTCATTCCCATGATTGGAACAGACTACGGATGACTTTATGGCCATATCGTTTTCCCTATCCACAGTCTTACTGCCAAGTGCCTCACACTTGACAACATGGATATGGATATGTCCATAGGATACTCTATTTAAAATATTGCACAAGACATATAGTAAATAGATTGATGCCTTTATTGATTAACACAGATTGTATCATACATATCTTACATAAAAGGTACAATGTATCATACAAACACAACGACCAAGGCCTTGGGACTAGGGCATATCCAACAATCTCCCACTTGCACTAGTACCAACTAGGCATGGGCCTAATCCCTATAGATCTAATATGACCCTCGTGCTTGGGCTGAGCCAGCGCCTTGGTCAAAGGATCTGCGGCATTCTCCTCGGTGTCCACTCGTCGTAATGAAATATCACCCCTCTCAACGATTTCTCTGATGAGGTGAAACTTCCTGAGTACGTGCTTCGAGTTTCTGTGTGACCGGGGCTCCTTAGCTTGTGCAACAGCCCCATTGTTGTCACAGAAGATATCAACTGGGTCCTGGATAGTTGAAACTACCCCCAGTTCCATGATAAACTTCTTTATCCATACAGCTTCCTTAGCCGCATCACACGCTGCAATGTACTCAGCTTCTGTGATAGAATCCGCTATGGTCGGTTGCTTGGAGCTTCTCCAGCTTATAGCACCACCATTAAGCATGAATACATATCCTGACTGCGACTTATATTCATCCTGGTCGGTCTGGAAGCTTGCATCAGTGTACCCAGTAACTGATAACTCTTCCTGACCTCCATACACTAAGAAGCTATCCTTAGTCCGGTTAAGGTACTTTAGGATTGCTTTGACAGCTTTCCAGTGATCCTCCCCAGGATCTTGCTGGTACCTGCTAGTCATACTTAGTGCAAAGGCGACATCAGGTCTTGTACATAGCATGGCGTACATGATTGATCCTATAGCCGAAGCATATGGGACTAATTTCATGTTCTCCCTATCCTGCCTTGTGTTAGGACAGTTTTTCTTACTAAGTTTCAGCCCATGACCCATTGGCAAGAACCCTTTCTTAGCCTGGTCCATGCTGAATCTTTTCAGAACTTTGTCTATGTACTTGGCCTGACTTCTTAGGCCCAGGAGCCGATTGGGTCTATCCCTGTAGATCCTGATCCCTAGGATCGTCTCAGCTTCGCCTAAGTCCTTCATTGCGAAGCACTTACACAACCACTGCTTTACCCCTTGCAGTGTTGGTATGTCGCTTCCAATGAGAAGGATGTCATCCACATATAATACCAGGAACGTGACAATGCTCCCACTAATCCTTTTGTACACACAAGGCTCATCTTGATTCTGTATGAAGCCATATTCCTTTATAGCCTCATTGAATCGAAGATTCCAACTTCGGGATGCTTGCTTTAATCCATAAATGGACCGTTGAAGCTTGCATACCATTTCAGGATTCTGTGGATCGACAAAACCCTCAGGCTGTGTCATATACACATCCTCGAGTAGCTTTCCATTAAGAAAAGCGGTTTTGACATCCATCTGCCAGACCTCATAGTCGTACCATGCGGCTATGGCCAGCAGGATCCTTATGGATTTGAGCATAGCGACTGGTGAAAAAGTTTCATCATAGTCAATTCCATGGACTTGCCTGAAACCTTTCGCTACCAGCCGCCCCTTGAAGGTGTTATCTGGCTTAAGCTTGTAGCACCACTTGCAACCTATTACCTTAGCACCCGGAGGTGGAACAACCAGATTCCAAACCTGATTGTCGTACATAGATTGCATTTCCGCCTCCATGGCCTTTTGCCAATTTGCGGACAGTGGGCTAGCTATAGCCTCCTGGTAGGTTTTCGGCTCTTCTTCGTCGAAGACAAAAAGAGTGTTATCATCGGTAACAAGAAACCCATATCTCTCAGGTTCCCGACGATCCCTACCAGACCTTCTAGGTCCTTGTGTGACCTGGGCTGGTGCTTCCTCCCGTGGAAGCTCCACCCTGGTCTCCGAGTTATCCTTTTCAGGAGTTTCTGAGCTTTGAACTTCCCTGAGTTCAACATTACTCCCACTATCTTTCTTGGAAATGAACTCATTTTCAAGAAAGACCCCTTTCCGTGCCACGAACACCTTGTTCTCGGCGGGGTTGTAGAAGTAATACCCTTTGGTTTCCCTAGGGTAGCCCACAAACAGGCATTTGTCGGTTTTGGGTTCTAGTTTGCCCCCAGTCAATTTCTTGACATGGGCATAACAACCCCAAATCCGTAGGAAAGACACATTGGGCGCCCTGCCCGTCCATATCTCAAATGGGGTCTTTTCGACTGCCTTAGTCGGAGTATTATTCAAAATGAGAGCTGCTGTCTCAATAGCATATCCCCAAAAACTTGTTGGGAGAGAGGCATGACTCATCATTGAGCGGACCATGTCTAACAGGGTCCTATTCCTCCGTTCGGACACCCCATTCCATTGTGGTGTTCCTGGAGGAGTGAGCTGTGGAACTATTCCATGCTCTCTCAAGTATGAATCAAACTCTAGGCTCATATACTCGCCACCTTGGTCCGAACGAAGGGCTTTAATATTTCGGCCTAATTGGTTCTGTACTTCCTTCCTAAATTCCTTGAACCGATCAAGTGTTTCAGACTTGTGTTTCATCAGATAGACATAGCCATATCTGCTGAAATCGTCTGTAAAGGTGACGAAGTATAGAAACCCACCCCTGGCAGCAGTGCTCATAGGTCCACATACATCCGAATGTATTAGGTCTAATAAGCCAGTAGCCCTTTCAGCTTTCTTGCTAAATGGCGCTTTAGTCATTTTACCCCGTAAACAAGACTCACAAATATCAAGTGACTCCAAGTCAAAAGATCCTAGAATTCCAGCTTTGTGGAGTCTAGCTATGCGTTTCTCGTTTATGTGGCCTAAACGACAATGCCAAAGGTACACAGGATTAAGTTCATTTGGTTTAATCCTTTTAGTATTTATGTTATAGACTTGATTAGTTTCATTTAAATTCAGGATATAAAGGCCATTATTTAATAGAGCATTTCCATAAAATATGCCTTCTCTAGATATAACCATATTACCATTACCAATAGTAAATACATATCCAGAAGTATCCAAAACTGAAACAGAAATAATATTCCTGCACATTGCAGGTACAAAATAACATTGTTCCAGTAACAAAACTAATCCACTAGGCATCTTAAGCTGGTACTCGCCGATCTCAATGGCTGCAACCCTTGCCCCATTCCCGACCCGCAAGTCCACTTCTCCTGATCCCAGTGATCTTCTGTTCCTAAGTCCCTGCACATTACAACAAATGTGAGAACCACATCCAGTATCCAATACCCAAGATGTTGAAACAGTAAGGTTAATGTCTATGACATATATACCTGATGAAGACGCGCCCTGCGCCTTCTTTTGCTCTCCCAGAAGCTTTGGACATGATCGTTTCCAATGTCCCGTCTGCTTGCACCCGAAACAGACATCCTCAGGACGGGCCTTGGGCTGGACCTTGGCCTTCTTAGCTTTGGCTTTCTTGGCCTTAGCTTTAGCCTTTGTCTTAGCCTTGGCCTTTACAAGAGGAGCCTTCCCCTTGTTTACCATAAGTACCGGTGGAGTCTTTTTGACCGACTGTTCCGTAAGCTTAAGCATCCCATGCAGCTCACTAACAGTTTTGTTCATCCCTTGCATGTTGTAATTCAAGATGAACTGATCATAAGACTCCGGCAAGGAAGCCAAGATGGTATCAATCGCCAATTCCTGTGAAATGGGCGACCCGAGACGGGCTAAAGAATCCAAATAGCCCTTCATCTTGAGCACGTGAGCGCTCACAGATGTCCCAGTCCCCATTTTGCAGGAATGGAATGCCTTATTCGTCAGGTACCTTTCCTGACGTGCCTGTTCCTGAAACATCTCATTTAGAGTTGTTATCATAGCATAGGCCTCATGGTCCATAAACTGTTTTTGTAGTTCGGGGACCATGCACGCCAGCATAAGGCAAGTAACATCCCGGTTATCCTTTACATGCACCCCGTATTCCTCCAGCTGAGCAGCTGGTGGATTACGCCCAGTAGGTGCGGCCGGTACAGGCCTTTCCAGTACATATTCCTTAGACTCCTGTCTTAGAACTATTCGTAAGTTCCTAGACCAGTCCAGGAAATTAGGACCAGAAAGCTTGTCCTTCTCAAGGATAGTGCGCAGTGATAAAGTGTTATTCGATGCCATTGATTACTACACAGAAAAATAAATGAGTGTTAATAAAGGACTTATAAACATTTTCCCATAATTAATAATGAATCATGTTATTAATAAAACCGAGTTGTTGGGCTCATGGGCCGAGATCCATATTATATTTAGATATAGCCAGACGAGGGCCTGGAACAACTATACCCAATTTTTAGGTAGGAACGCCGTCCAATCCCAACCTAGGGACTCTCGGTTTGATGGGTCTGTTGGCACTTACCCATCTGTGCTTAGGGCCAGGAACATCCTACTACCCACGCTAAGTCAAAACCTCCATCCAAGTGTTAGAGTAACCAATACTCCAACCCAATACAAAATGACGATACTCCAGTGTATCCAACGAGGGTTGGTCTACGACTGGCCTATCCCCACTTCGAGTAGGTTATGAATGAGGGAAGCACTTTTAAGCGACTTAGTAATTACCATTTGGTTATTCGATTCAATTAATAACGGCTTAGATGCAAAAACGGGTGAAAAGGGTTTGTACATACATTCGCACATGCAAATAAATACCGCATAATTAAAATAAAGAATGGAATGCAACGGGCCAAAATTTACATCCTAATATCATTCTAGTAAACCTATACTAGAACAGCATCAGGTGGGCCGCCTCCTATTCCTTCTGGGCTCGCCAATCCAATCGGCTCCTTGCTTACATAATTTCATAATAAACAGATGAAATAAAATTACATAAAAGGAAAAACGGCGCGCAGGCCGTATATACCAAAAGAATATTACAACCCAACATAAATTAGGCCCATTTACATCCATCCGCATATTCAATCATACATGTAAACCAATACATCATGTATTTTATAAGCATGTTAAATGCATGATTTAATCCGATTTCATTTGTCCATAGCCATTATTTTGAAATCGCCAAATTTTGGTCGATCATGGTTCTTAACCCATGCGGGCTTTGGGCCTCCAACCCAGGCAAAAATTGCTCCCAATCTGATTGGGAAACCATGAATTCCAAAATTAGCCGTCCGGGTAATCGTGCCAAGAAAACCCGAACCAATTTCAATTTACCGTATTTATTTCCAAAATAAATATCACATGAACGAAAAATAAATTCCATTCAAGAAACCACGCGCATTTAATTTTCAAAATTTAAACACGCAAAGTTTAAAACATTTTACAAATTTTAAAACCCGGCCCGGCCCAAAAATCCCGCCAAATCCAAATTCGGGTCCGGCCCGCCGCACGGGGCAGCCGCGGCGCTGCTGCCCAGCAGCGGCGTGCTGCTGGCACGCAGCAGCCCTGCTGCTGGCGTGCAGCAGCCCTGCTGCTGGCGTGCAGCAGCTGCTGCCTAGCAGCAGCTGCTGGCCAGCAGCAGCGGGCAGCGGCTGCTGCCTATGGCGCGTAGCGCCGTAGGCAGCCCCCGCGTCCACCCGAAACAATCCGTGATTTTGTTTTTATTTTTTTTCAAAACAAGAAAACAACATATGCAAGATATTAATTCACCAAGAAATAAAATCTAGCATACAACCTAGATGCAAGAAATTAAATCAACCAAGAATTAAAATCAAGCATCCATAAACTCTATATATATTTATACATATATACATAAATATTTGCAAAAGGAAATTGAACCCTAGCATGCTCCATATGCTAAACAATTTCATATGCAAATATCATGAATAACCAACACAAATAGAAAATTAAATCTAGCATACACCCTATGCATATAATTTTCCATTTGTAAAATCCAAAGGGGCAAAATCACAAACCCCAAACCGAAAACAAATCCCATCCACAAAACCGCCAAATTTTAAACCATGGGATTCACTTCAAGTTAGAGATCTCCACGGAACATAAGCCCGCTCTGATACCACTGTTGGGATTCGTCACGGGAAATCGACCGAAAAAGCGGAAATACGCGTCGATTTCCTCGAATCCGGTCCCAGGAGCTTAAGTAGTGGAAATCAAAAACACAAAGCACAAGGAAGAAGGTTTTAAAATTTCACCTTAAGTCTCTCCAAGAGACAGATGATGACTGCAGAAACCAAATTAGATTTCCTCCTTCGTCCCGTACACGAACGGCTCTCGGACTGAAACCCGTGCTAGCGGTTCGGAAAATCAATAAGAGAGAGTGAGGGGAGATGTAAATTTCGGCCAAGAAGTGGAGAAATATGGCTGCCATATTTCTTTTTATATCCCTAAAAGACAAACCATGACTCATCACATAAAGATCTCAAGTAGAAAAGTCCAACTTTTCCACCTTAAGTCAAACCATGACTCATCACAAATGATCATCACCTTTTGTCCTTAATGTGAGTCATCCTTCTTATCACATATGACTCACCACAACTTGGCAAAATATCTCCAAAAATTCGGCCAACATGTCACCAAGGAAGGGCATCACTTTTTCATGCCCAATACCATACTTACATCTTTGATTTTATGTGATGTCACATTAAATTTTATTCCTACATGTATGTAACACTCTTATACTATATAATAGGTTACTTACACCAAAAATAAAATTCATTTGTGACATATCAAATAAACCAAGAGATTAAATATGACATCCATAAGATGACAAACATGTAAACCTATACATGTAGAATTATTCCCACCTAGGAAATAAACACTTAACTTAATTCATTGAATTAATTAAGTGATGACCTAAGAAATATTACTTATATTATACTTGACCAATCCAATTGAGCTAAATAATATAATTAATAAACCTCTCTCTTGTTTTGATGTGTATACACCAAGTACACACTTAATCCGACTAGTCAAAGTCCAGACGTTCAATGTGTACGATCCGATGGGCCCGTCTTTATGTTGGCAGTGAGCTAAGGCCCACAGACTCCAGTTGGGCTCTAGCAAGCCACTGTAGCCCCCAATTAAGACGGAGTAAGCAGTCAAACTGAAACTTTAACCCAGTAGTTTAAACTTGTATATCCCATGTCATCGATATCGGAGTCCAACACAGAGGCATGGTGTGATCACCCTCTATTGTGTATGGACATTAACTTGATCCCGAATGCACTGATATTCACAAACAAGTTCCAACTTGTTTGGGTGTGGCCACACTCTTGTCAGCTGTATTCATCAAGAGGCCGGTGATATCTTCTCAGTGGAACACTGAGTGACATTCCCATCTGCATATCCATAGCACTGCAATGTTCATTAACATACCCGAATGTACCCGTACTTGGCACCCTTTTACAGGCCCGTTGGGCGTACACCAAAGTATGCCACTTCACATCCAATACCATCATATGATCAGGTCAAAGGATCCATACAAGTACTACACGAGAATCCGATGTGATGTGACACCATGTGGATTCCCGTTAAGTGGATCGATCCAGTACCATGCCCTTTTTGCATGTACCCATTAACCTGGTTGACATTCCATGTTCTATGACCGGTAAGACACCGTCATACAACCAAGGTTAATGATAGTCTTTGGTTCCATTCATTCCCATGATTGGAACAGACTACGGATGACTTTATGGCCATATCGTTTTCCCTATCCACAGTCTTACTGCCAAGTGCCTCACACTTGACAACATGGATATGGATATGTCCATAGGATACTCTATTTAAAATATTGCACAAGACATATAGTAAATAGATTGATGCCTTTATTGATTAACACAGATTGTATCATACATATCTTACATAAAAGGTACAATGTATCATACAAACACAAGGACCAAGGCCTTGGGACTAGGGCATATCCAACAATACGAGGCGCATGTCAAGGATAATAGGGATGTGACATGCCTTATGTTGGCCTGCATGGTCCCCGAACTGCAAAAACAGTTTATGGACCATCAAGCCTTTGCTATGATAACAACTCTAAACGAGATGTTTCAAGAGCAAGCTCGTCAGGAAAGGTACCTGACCAACAAGGCATTCCACTCTTGTAAGATGGGGGCTGGGACATCTATGAGCGCACATGTGATCAAGATGAAGGGCTATTTGGACACTTTGGCCCGTCTCGGATCGCCTATCTCTCAGGAGTTGGAGGTGGACATAATCCTTGCATCCTTTCTGGATTCTTGTGATCAGTTCATCCTGAACTACAATATGCAAGGGATGAACCGTATTGTCAGTGAGCTGCATGGGATGCTTAAGCTTACTGAGCAGTCGATCAAAAAGACTCCGCCGGTGCTGCTGGTCAACAAGGGGAACCCTCCTATAAGGCCAAGGAAAAGGCCAAAGCTAAGGCCAAGAAGGCCAAGGCCCAACCCAAGGCCCAGCAGAAGGTAGGTCCTGAAGATGTCTGTTTCGGGTGTAGATAGGCGGGCCATTGGAAGAGTTCGTGTCCCAAGCTGATGGGAGAGCAAAGAAGGGGCCAAGGTGCGTCCTCTTCAGGTATTCATGTTATAGACATTAACCTTACTGTTTCAACATCCTGGGTATTAGATAATGGATGTGGTTCTCACATTTTTTGCAATGTGCAGGGACTTAAGAACTGAAGGTCACTGGGGTCGGGAGAGGTGGACTTGCGGGTTGGGAATGGAGCAAGGGTTGCTGCCATAGAGATCAGCGAATACCACATTATGATGCCTAGTGGATTGGTTTTAATTTTGGAACAATGTTATTTTGTACCTGTTATGTGTAGGAATATTATTTCAGTTTCTATGTTGGATATTTTTGGATTTTATTTTACTATTTCTGATGGTAGAATTTCAATATCTAGAGAGGGATTATTTTATGGAGATGCTCTATTAAATAATGGGCTATATATGCTGGACTTAAATGAAACCAATCACGTCTATAACATAAACACAAAAAGGGTTAAGCCAAACGAACTTAATCCTGTCTACCTATGGCATTGTCGTCTCGGCCACATAAACGAGAAGCGCATTGCTAGGCTTCACAAAGCTGGAGTCTTAGGGTCATTTGACTTGGAGTCAATTGATACATGCGAATCATGTTTACAAGGCAAGATGACAAAGGTGCCTTTTAGCAAGAAGGCTGAAAGGGCCACTGGCTTATTGGACCTAATACATTCTGATGTATGTGGACCTATGAGCGCAGCGACCAGAGGTGGGCACCTGTACTTCGTCACGTTCACGGACGATTTCAGCAGATATGGCTATGTCTATCTGATGAAACACAAGTCCGAGACCCTTGATAGGTTCAAGGAATTTAGGAATAAGGTACAAAACCAACTAAGAAGAAATATCAAAACCCTTCGGTCGGACCGAGGTGGTGAGTATATGAGCATGGAGTTTGACTCATATTTGAGAGAGCATGGAATAGTTCCACAGCTCACTCCTCCCGGAACACCACAATGGAATGGGGTGTCTGAACGGAGAAATAGGACCCTGTTGGACATGGTCCGCTCAATGATGAGTCAAGCCTCTCTCCCAATTAGTTTCTGGGGACACGCCCTCGAGACAGCAGCTCTTATCTTAAATAATACTCCGACTAAGGCAGTGGAAAAGACCCCATATCAGATATGGACAGATAAGGAGCCCAATGTGTCTTTCCTAAGGATTTGGGGATGCGAAGCACATGTCAAGAGATTGACTAGTGGCAAGCTGGAGCCCAAAACCGATAAATGCTTGTTTGTGGGCTACCCTAGGGAAACCAAAAGGTATTACTTCTACAACCCCACCGAGAACAAGGTGTTCGTGGCAAGGAAGGGGGTCTTTCTAGAAAAGGAGTTCCTTTCCAAGAAAGACAGTGGGAGCAATGTTGAACTCAGGGAAGTTCAAGGTCCACAAGCTCCTGAAGAGGATAACTCGGAGGCCCAGGTGGAGCTTCCACAAGGGGAAGCACCGACCCAGGCCGCACAAGGACCTAGAAGGTCTGGTAGAGATCGTCGGGAACTGGAGAGGTATGGTTTCCTCGTCACTGATGATCAAACTCTTCTCATCTGGGATGACGAAGAACCCATAATCTGTGAATTGGCGTTAAGCTATGGAGGCAGAAATACAATCTATGTACGATAACCAAGTTTGGAACTTGGTTGATCCACCTTCGGGTGCTAAGGTAATAGGCTGCAAGTGGTGCTATAAGCTAAAGGCCAACAATAACTTCAAGGGGTGTCTGGTTGCGAAAGGTTTCAGACAAGTCCATGGAATAGACTATGATGAAACTTTCTCACCAGTAGCCATGCTCAAATCCATCAGGATCTTGCTAGCCATAGCCGCATGGTATGATTATGAAGTCTGGCAAATGGATGTCAAAACCTCTTTCCTTAACGGAAAGCTACTCGAGGATGTGTACATGACACAACCTGAGGGTTTTGTCGATCCAAAGTATCCGGGAAGGGTATGCAAGCTCCAAAGGTCCATTTATGGACTGAAGCAAGCATCCCGAAGTTGGAATCTAAGATTCAATGAGGCTATAAAGGAATATGGCTTCATACAGGATCAAGATGAGCCTTGTGTTTATAAGAGAACTAGTGGGAGCATTGTCACATTCTTGGTACTTTATGTGGACGACATCCTACTCATTGGAAGCGACATACCTACACTGGAAGGGGTAAAGCAGTGGCTGAGTAAGTGCTTCGCAATGAAGGACTTAGGCAAAGCTGAGATGATCCTAGGGATCAGGATCTATAGGGATAGATCAAATCGGCTTCTGGGCCTAAGTCACGCCTCGTACATAGACAAAGTTCTGAAAAGGTTCAGCATGGACCGGGCCAAGAAAGGTTTCTTGCCAATGGGTCATGGGCTGAAACTTAGTAAGAAACACTATCCTAAGACAAGGGAGGATAGGGAGAACATGAAATTGGTTCCATATGCTTCGGCTATAGGATTAATTATGTACTCCATGTTGTGTACGAGGCCTGATGTCGCCTTTGCACTGAGTATGATGTGCCGGTACCAGCAGGATCCCGGGGAGGATCACTGAAAAGCTGTCAAGACGATCCTTAAGTACCTTAACCGGACTAAGGATAGCTTCTTAGTGTATGGTGGTTAGGAAGTGCTGTCAGTTACTGGATACACTAATGCAAGCTTCCAGACCAACCAGGATGAGTACCAGTCGCAGTCTGGGTATGTATTTTTGCTAAATGGTGGTGCTGTAAGCTGGAGGAGCTCAAAGCAGCCAACCATCGCAGACTCTACAACGGAAGCTGAGTACATCGCCGCGTGTGATGCGGCTAAAGAAGCTGTGTGGATGAAGAAGTCTATCACTGAGTTGGGAGTAGTGCCAACTATCTAGGACCCAATTGATATCTTCTGTGACAATAATAGGGCCATTGCACAAGCTAAGGAGGCCCGGTCACATAAGAACACAAAGCACGTGCTCAGAAAGTTTCACCTCATACGAGAGATCGTGGAGAGAGGTGACATTGCATTGCATTAATTCATTTATTATATCTATCTTGTGCAATATATTAAATGAAGTATCCAATGGACATATCCATATCCATGATGACCAGTGTCATACACTTAGCAGTAAGACCATGGATAGGGTAAACGATATGACCATAAATAGATCCGTAGTCTGTTCCAGTCATGGGAATGAATGGAACAAGAGACTATCATTAACCTGGTTGTATGGCGGTGTCTTACCGGTCATTGGACATGAAATGCCAACCAAGTTAATGGGTACATGCATAAGGGGCATGGTACTGGATAGATCCACTAAACGAGAAATCCACATGGTATAGCATCATAAGTGATTCTTGTGTAGTACTTGTATGGATCCTTTGACCTGACCATATGATGGTGTTACATGTGAGGTCAAATACTTAGGGGTACGCCTAAAGGGCCTGTAATAGGTTGCCAAGTATGGGTACTTTCGGGTATGTCACTTAGCATGGTAATGCTATGGATATGCAGAAGGGATTTGTCACCCAGTAGTCCACTGGGAAGATATCACCGGCCTCTTGATGAATGTGACTGATAAGAGTGTGGCCACACCCAAACAAGTGGGAACTTGTTTGTGAGCTTCAGTGCATTCGGGATCAAGTCAATGTCCGACACAAAAGAGGGTGATCAATACATGCCTCTGTGTTGGACACCGATATCAATGACATGGGATGTACAAGTTTAAACTACAGGGTTATGATAACAGTTAGACTGCCATCTCCATCTTAATTGGGGGCTGCAGTGGCTTGCTAGAGCCCAACTGTAGTCTGTAGGCCAAAGGCCCGCTGCCAACATAAAGATGGGCCCACGGGATCATACATATTGAGCGACTGAACACCGACTTAAGGAATCACACGTATACTTGGAGTATACACTGTGGAGAGAGAGGTATATATATATTAATCATATTATAAAGATCAATTGGATTGATCCTAATAATAAGATTAATATATTCAATTGGCTCTTCATAATTAATTGGATTAATTATGAGATTATTTCCTAGGTGGAAATATTCATATGTATAGGTTTACGTATGTTTTTATTTTGTGAAGATCTAATTTTAATTTGATGGATTAAATTAATTGGTCAAACTAATTTTAATTTAAATGTAAATAACATATTACTTGGTGTAATATATTAAATACATAGGTATATTAAAGTTGGGCTTGAAATTAATTTAAACCAGAATAATTAAAATAAGATTGGGCCTGGATTAAAAGAAGGAAGCCCACACAAAATGAAGGAGCCAAGCTGGGCCTCAATTCCCCTAGGGGAATTCGGCCAACCTAGGTTTTAACCTAGGAAGATTTCGGCCAAGAGGGGTATAACACACTATAGCCGAAATTTTCAACCAAGCCTCCTCTCAATTGCTCGTTTTTCCAACGCTAGCACGGGTCGTGTTCGTTAGGCGTTCGTGTACTAGAACGAGGAGGGACTCTGCTTTGATTCTTGCAGTCTTCATCCATCTCTAAAAGAGATATTCCGGGTAAGAGAATTATCTCTTTCTATTATTTTTTTGGTTTTACAATTTCCATTTCAATTACTCCTGGGCATGGATTTGAGGAAATCATCGGCGTTCTTCCGCATTTATCGAGTGATTTCTGGTAAAAAATCCAACACAAATCGACTTGGATAAGCTTCTAAAAAGGTAGACACTCCTCTTCCCTTCTCATTTTCCTGCTTTCTGGGTGCTGGATGTGATTTTTGTGCATTTTCATTTATTTTTCTGCGTTTGTACTTCTGGAAATCAAGAATAGTAGTGCGACTGCTCTTGAGTTTGATGAACAGTAGTACGACTGTAGTTACAGTCGTACGAGTGTTCTTGATTTCCAGATGCTTTCTTTCAAGTTTTGCTTCAAATAAATTTCTGGCGAAATTCTAACTTTGGGTCATTTACATTCGCAAGACAGTAATTTATAGTCATATGACTGTAGTTACAATCGCACGACTGTAACGTCTTTCCAGAATCAGAATTTCCGTTTTAATCCCCAAAAATTCCCAAAAATCCATAAAAATTCAGAAAATCTAGAAAATCATCAAAATGAATTTTGTTGTGTGCATTCACGACCCTAGATTTAATTTTCAGTAAAACTGCATTTAGAACAATGCCACGACGAAGACCCAGTTCTCCCGAAAACCGACCCACCTCACATGTAAAAATGCATGTAAACCCGAAAAATTGTTTTCAAAATGATTTTTCCACAAAACAAAAAAGTACAGGGACGTTTCAAAATGTTTTCCAGGTCTAACCGGGCTGGCTAGCCGAGCCGACTCGGTTATCCCCTAAATGCATGTCCCCAATTCTTGATTTTCCAATTCTGTCTATTTGAGTCCTAATTGTGGCGTGCTGTATAAATTGTGCTAACCTTTGTTTTGCAGCTTTTATTTATTTTTATTTTTATTTTTATTTTTATTTTTATTTTAATAGAATTAATCGTGTATTTAGGCGGTTGTAATTATTTTTAGATTCTCGTGTATTCTAAGCGATTGTATAAGTGAGACGAGAATTTTTATTTTTCCATTCGATTTGGTTGTAGGCCAATTAATCTTTATTTCTTTTCTTTATTTTCGTATTATGTATTTGTATGCGCACTGTATACCTTTTATATTCAATAAAACTGACTTTAGAATTAAAATACCATTTCGAGAATATTGGCAATATTTAATTTAATTAAACACGAAATAAGGGACTTGTCCGGACCCGAATCTCTGGATAGTGTAGCGACTGTTCGTCCGGTTCAGCTACCTTAATAATTTCCTGGTTGAGCTGAGCCGGGTGGCAAATCTACAATATTCATCGAGACTTAGGTCTCGGTTCTTTTAAGAATTAATTCCATCTATTTTCCAAAATCGATTTTCCATTTATAAAAAACCCCACGAGAGGGAGGGGCCCGCCCGAGATCATGGCACCCTTTCCGAAAGGGAGACCCGCGTTCCATCGAAAACACGTCGTCCGCTCACAGTGGCGACTCTACTGGGGATATTCTTGAAAAGTTTTCTTAAAAACTTAATAGAATTTCGACAAGCCCAGAAAAGTGTCTAATTAAAATAAGGTAGATTATTCTCTTTTGGTATTTTATTTGCATTTTAGTTAGCCATTTTTGCATTAGTTTAGGTATCCTTTTATAGCCCGGTGGATTGTTGAAGTGTCGCCTAAGTTCCTCTTGGTCTTGGGGGCACGGATACAAAACACCACTCATGGCCTTGTACGAACCCCTTCGCTAGAACCCTTGAGTGGGGAGAAGTGAGGAGTATATCTTGCTATGAGAGCCTTGATGTTATCCCGACTTTGACCGAACTCATATAAGCAACTTTAGTTGGATTCCCTTAGGATACCAAAATAAATCGCATGTAAATAATAAAACCGCACCTTCATCATCTCCGGTTGGTGATCAAAGTGAACCTCACCTAGGACTTGGTTAGATTTTTGCCAAAATGACCACGTTGGAGGATTTGTTTTGCTTGCTATGTGTTTCTCGCCGTCTCATGACACATCGCCATTGCTACCTACACGTGCAAAGCATACCATAATTCATACACATGACATTTTTTTAAACATTAAACATTTGTGTGTTAATTAACCCACACTGTTTTGCAGCCATTTGCATTTTATTTCATGTGTAAAACATTAATTCATTTGTTTGACATTCATACTAACCATTTCTTTTTCAGCCATAACATTATATTTGTGTGATTAGCATTTTATTTTCACATAACATACATGACATCATCATGTATTCCATGCATTCTAACCCACGTTTTCGTGCAGCCATTTGCATTTTGTGTGCCATAAACATTCATTACATATCACTCAAATTAAACTAGGGGCATTTCAAGGATGCCTATCATGAGCATCCCATTCAATTTCATAACATAACGGGTATCCAAAATTACCCGTGTTTTGCCGATGCACCGGATTGCATTCGGCCATTCCACCAAAATCATTTCATTCGATAAAAGCCACAACGGTCTTAGGCCCATTTTCGTGTACCAATTTACATGATGCATTTCATGACATCACACCCATTTATCATAAACATCATATAACACCATGGTCCACATCCGACCATTTCATGACATTAACTCACCATTCAAGGTACTTCCCAAGTGCCCAATTATCATACATATAGGTCCATAACATCACCAAATCATAAAAAAGGTGTTGCCCGAATGCCGAATCTCTGTCCGTGTCCCTGTTACACGTGACTTTCTAATAACATCATTTCATATCATATGCTCAAAAGCATCAAAACTTTATCTATGGGCCCGGCCCATATGACCATTTCATATCATCCCACAGACCTGCCAAATTGTCGAAACTTCATCCGTGAGTCAGTACACACACAACCATTTCAGGAATTCATTAGGTGCCGCAAAGGCACCGAAGCTCTGTCCGTGTGCCGGCCCACACGTGACATTTTTGCATAAGCATTGGGTGTTCTTGGAATGTCCCAAGAAGAAGAAAGATAATAAAAAGAAACCATTCATACCATCATTTCATACATAATCACTCTATTCATTTCAAGCATTCTCAAAGACTTAATTTTCATGCCATATCACGTCATTCATTCACAATCCTAATATCTCCTGTCTACTCCCAAGTAGAATACACTAGAGCGACCTTGGACAAGATCCTAGGCTTCAAGGGCAGCTAGGAGACAGAAGGTAGTTGAGAGTGACAGTGATTCTGAGCCTGGGGAAGGAGTGAATATGGCAGATCAGACACCAAGCATGGCTGATGTTCTGAAGGATTTCTTCAGATCGCAAGACTTTCGCGACATGTTGAAGGAAGAAATGAGAGCAGTTGTAAGGGAAGCTGGTGAGACCAGTGGCAGTGGAGCAGGGAAAGAAAAAGAGGCTGAGTCATCCCAACATGGTGGTGACGCTTCAGCTAGCCTTGAGAAGCTGCAGGAAATAGAAGCAGCTATGGAACAGAGGATGAAAGCAAAATGTTCTGAGCTAGATGAAGTTATGGCCCAGCTGAAGAAGGGAGTTAGTATCGGTGCTGAATCAAAGAAGGGTGTAAATGTTGATGCCATGATCAGTAAGGGCATCGAGACATTCCCAATTGGCTTCCAAGTGCCAAAAATCCCTACTTACAAAGGGATGGGCTCGCTGGAGGCCCATGTGAATCTGTATGCCCGAGTTATGCTTACGGCGGGCGCCACAAAGTAGCAGCTGATCAATTTATTCCCCACCACACTGGAGGGAGGTGCTTTAGGATGGTATAACTCACTGTCAGAGGAGGAACAATCTGATTGGGAAGTTCTGTCGGTGGCCTTCATTAAATACTATAGCTTCAACAGCAAAATCCAGGTGAAGCTGTATGATTTGGAGAGGGTGAAGCAGAAATTCAACGAGCCCTTTAATGAATACTATCAGAGGTGGATGAACAAGATGATCCTCCTAAAGAACCGCCCTAACGAAGATGAGCTTATACAGAAACTCATTGACGACAGCAAAGACATTTTCAAGAACAACATGAAATTCCTTCCCTTCCACGAGCTCAATGAAGTTTACAGCATGGCAATGAAAATAGAGAGGGATGAGGAAGAGAAGCTAACCGGTCACAAGGGGGGAAGAAGCACGGGGTACAGCTCGGGATATAGATCCACCGTAGCAGCTTGGTCTGGCAGTGGTTCTGGTTCAGAAGTCAAGCAGATTGAAGTGGCTACTATAAATTAGCAGCAAGGCAACCAGAATAGGGGTCCTGGAGGACAAGGCATATCACCTTGGACTCCTCCTTTAGTGAAGATATTCACCAAGTGTAGGAATGGTGGCCTGCTATAGTCTTTAAGGCCATTTGAGAAGCCATCTAAAGCTGACAAAGATAACTTCTACACTTATCATGTGGTGACAGGCCATCGAACCAACAACTGCTATAAGCTAAGGGATGCTATCCAGAAGCTCATTGACGAGGGAAAGCTGCAAGAGCTAGCCAAACCTAGCACTAAAACCAACCCACTGCCGGCATTCAAAAAGCGGGTTAACATGGTCTAGTCAGGGCTGCCGGCTAACTTTATATTTGCCTAAGTTCTTCAAGCGAACCCTACAATTCAAGCAGTGGCAGTAGGGGAACCCGAATGTGAGAAAAAGGAGGAATGTAAGAAGATCAAGCCCATAAGTCTGAATGATCTCGACTCCGAAGATGAGTATGAAGAATTTGACAGAGGAGAAGCAGTTAAACTCCCAGCTGTTGAAAAGCTGAAGATTCAAGAAGTGCGGCATGTGACCCGAAGTGGTAGGGTATATCAGCCGACAGATCAGATGAAAGATAAAGCACCGATGAATGGGTCAGGCAGTACTTCGGCACCAGAAGGAGTTGAGAAGGAGGACCTAGTTATTTCCTTGCTAAAGAGGACTCCTGCCCTAGCTAGCTTATGGCACTTGCTTCTGATCTCCAAGGAACACAGGGCTGCTCTAATAAAGAAATTGTAAGAGATTGAAGTCTCCCCTATAGCTTCGCCAAAGGCTATGTGCTGCTTGTTGGATAAAGTCCATGTTGGAAGCCCTGATATTGTCTTCTCCGAAAAAGACCTACCTGCTGAAGGGAAGGCCCACAACAAGGCTCTTTATGTCAGGGCCCATGTGATGGATAAGGTAATGCCTTACGTTATGGTGGATGATGGTTCGGCACTGAATATTTGTCCACTAAAGATGTTGCCATTTTCTGGGGCTGAACGAAGAAGTGTTAAAGAGATCCTCATCAGTCATGCGAGCATATGATGACTCTCAAAGAACAGTAATAGGGATGTTTGAGGCAGAAGTAGAGGTTGGGCCAGTTAGGTCCACAGTTGCTTTTACAGTGATTGATATCCCGATCACATTTTCCCTATTGCTTGGAAGGCCCTGGTTCCATCCTTTGGGAGGTGTCCCTTCCACATTGCATCAAAAGATCAAGTTCTCTATGAACGGTAGTATTGTGACTGTTGAGGCGGATGCCTAATCGATGGTAACTGCAGTGAATAAAGGAGTGGTTCCCTTTAGTGGATTTCAAGTTGCTGTTATTAAAGAGGAAGAGACCACGGATGCCCCTATGGTCCTTTATGAGAATTATATGCCAGAGTGGCTATCCCGGTATCTGTATAAGCAGAACTTTGTCCCGGGAATGGGACTCGGAATTAATTTACAGGGAGAGCCAGAATTTAAAATTGACTCGGGAAAGTCCAAGCAGTATGGCCTTGGCTATGTAGAAGGGGCATCTGAGCGGAAGAATCTGAAAAAGGGCAAGAATGGTAAGATTATGATGAAGCCATTTTTGAAGGCAGGAGAAGGCCTTTATAAGGGTCAAGCTGAACTGGTGATGGTAGGAGATGTCGAGTATCCTGGCTTTGAGATTTTTGCAGATGTAGTTGATTTTGACAAAAGCCAGGAGGAATCAGTAGCCCCTGTAATGGTGGAAGAAACCGATGTTGAATCTGATCTGCTACAAAGCGAGCCGCCTATAATGATGGAGAAAGCGGTAAAGGTGGCCGAAGAAGAAGATGAAAGGAAGGCCTGTGTTGAAACTACAGAAGTGATCTCGGGTGCTTTGGCTGCTACATTAAGCAAAGCTTTTAGGAAATCCAAGGAGGGATTCGGCGAAGAACTGATGGCCAGAGTGAACTTAGACTTTGTGGTTGCTGAAATTGCCAAGATTATGGAAAAAGCTAAGATGCAAGTGACCAGAAAAGAAGCAGAAAAAGCTACAGTCCAGGATGATGATCTGAAAGGGGAGATGGAAGCTGAAGAGGAACAAGGCCCTCCGCCTGTGGAGGATGAAAATGATTTTGTTGTATCTATTTCTTCCATTTTCAATGTAACGGATGTACTTTATGATAAGTTCAATGCAATGAAATCCCAGTTTGCTTACTTGTGTGATGTTTATCCTGATAATTCTGTGCATGCATTTAAATCACCGTCAAGCATATTTAGCATACATGACACTGCATTGCATGAAATCAATATAAGTACAGATGAAAACCCTAAAATGGTACTCATTTCACATGAGCTAAAATCTGAGGAAAAGAAAGAATTAATGAAAATACTCCAAAAACATGTTAAAGCTTTCGCCTGGTCATATGAAGACATGCCGGGTATGGACACAGAAATAGCAGTGCACAAAATCCCAACGGACCCCAAGTTCAGACCGGTAAAGCAGAAGTTGAGAAGACTAAGGCTGGAATGGGCTACACTGGTGAAAGAAGAAGTGGCTAAGTAGATAGACGCCAGGTTTCTCGAAGTGGTGGAGTATACAAAATGGCTAGCCAACATTATCCCCGTGCCTAAAAAGGATGGAAGGGTCAGAGTATGCGTCGACTATAGGGACCTGAATAAAGCATGCCTAAAAGATAACTTTCCACTGCCCCATATTGATGTCCTAGTTGATAGCGCAGCAAAAGCAGCAATGTACTCCTTCATGGATGGCTTTTCAGGGTATAACCAGATCTTGATGGATGTGATCGACAAGGTGAAAACATCGTTCATCACAGAGTGGGGTACTTTCTGCTGCAGAGTGATGCCTTTCGGATTAAAGAACGCTAGCGCCACTTATCAGAGGGCTGTCACAACTCTGTTGCATGATATGATCCATAAAGAAGTCGAAGTGTATGTCGATGATATGCTTGTTAAATCAACAACCCGGGAGGAACATCCTGTTATCCTGGATAGATTTCTAACACGCATTGGAGAGTACAACTTGTGACTTAACCCAAAGAAGTGCATATTCGGGGTCACATCAGGGAAGCTGTTGGGCCATGTAGTCAGCCAGAGGAGGATAGAAATGGACCCAGATAAAATCAAGGCCATCCAAGATATGCCAGCTTCAAAAACAGAAAAGGAAGTCCGGTCATTCCTGGGTTCCTTAAAGTATGTCAACCGCTTCATAGCACGGTTGACTTCCACTTGTGAACCAATCTTCAAGCTACTAAAGAAAGATCAGTCGGTTGTGTGGGATGGCAAGTGTCAACTGGCATTCAAGAAGATCAAGGCTTACCTAGTAAAGCCACCAGTATTGAGCCCACCAGTTCCAGGAAACCTCTGATTTTGTACTTGACAGTTGAGCAAGATTGCAGGAAAGAGTACCCTATCTATTACCTTAGCAAGAAATTGCTGGAGTATAAAACCAAGTACACACTGGTGGAGAAGACATATGTGGCTATGATCTGGTTGACCAAGAAGTTGTGCCACTATTTCCAATCCTACAAGATACAAGCCGTGGCTAAGGTGGATCCAATGAAGTATCTCTATGAAGCACCAGTATTGGTTGGGAAGCTATCCAGGTGGCTGTTACTCTTGTCTGAGTTTGACATGAGTACATCACAAAGAAAAGCATCAAAGGGTGAGTCGTGGCAAAGTTTCTGGCAAACCAACCTCTAGAATCAGATTATACAGAGAATCTGGAATTCCCTGATGAACAACTAGCCATGGTGGAAGTAAAAAGATGGGTTATATGCTTCGATGGGGCAGTGAATAGAAAAGGCACTGGAATCGGGGTACTTATAGCGACACCGGATGGTGAGATTATTCCTTTATCCAAGAGGCTGATCTTTCCCGTAACCAATAATGGGGCAGAATATGAAGCATGCTTATTTGGAACGGAAGCTCTCCTAACCTTAGGGGCAAATAATGTCTTAATTGTTGATGATTCACTTCTAGTGATCAGGCAAGCTCAAGGCGAGTGGGAGCTGAAAGAAGAAGCTTTACGGCCTTACTTGGAGCTGCTACACTTTAGAAAAGATTTATTTGGCCAGTGTGAATTCAAACATGTCCCCAAGGATGAGAATAAGATGGCTGATGCTTTAGCAAAGTTATCCTCTATGTGGGAAAATCCAGAAGAGACTCAAGTGCAACCACTAGTTATAACCACTTCCAGACATCCTTGCTTCGAAGTACACGAGATAATGGAGTTGACAGTTGAAGAGAAACCGTGGTTCTTTGATATCTACCGGTATGTTAAGGAAGGGAAGTATCCAGAAGTGGCCAGTGCTGCTGATAAGTTGACACTAAGAAAGCTGGCTAGTCAATTCAGAATCTTCGAGGATAAGCTGTATAAAAGGACTGCACACGGGGTTCTTCTGAGGTGTCTGATAGAACAAGAAGCAGAGGAAGTGATGCAGTAGGTACATGCAGGATCCTATGGTCCACACATGAATGGGCTTGCCATAGCTAGGAAGATAAT
The DNA here is from genome assembly GCA_039660915.1 of Euphorbia tirucalli. Classification (NCBI taxonomy): domain Eukaryota; kingdom Viridiplantae; phylum Streptophyta; class Magnoliopsida; order Malpighiales; family Euphorbiaceae; genus Euphorbia; species Euphorbia tirucalli. The sequence goes on along the minus strand of CM077637.1, from coordinate 24,305,282 downwards.
GAGACAAGGGTATTTCTGGATGACGATGAAACCAGATTGTATAAGAAAAGTGAAGAGATGTCATGAATGTCAGATCTACATAGACATCAGTCATCTTCCTCCACTTGAGCTACAAAATTTAGCATCTCCTTGGCCATTTTCAGCGTGGGGGATAGATATGATTGGTGAAATTCATCCAGCTACATCTAATGGACATAGATTCATAGTTGTAGCAGTTGGTTACTTCTCAAAATGGGTGGAAGCAGAATCCTTCACTAATGTGACAGCCAAGCAGATGGTCAAGTTCATCCAGAAGAACATCTTCACTCGGTATGGGATTCCTCACTACATAGTAACTGACAATGGAGTACAGTTTCAAGGGGCAATAGCTGAGCTACTTGCAGAGTATGGTATTGAACATCATAAGTCCTCTCCATATAGACCACAGGCTAATGGTGCAGTGGAAGCAGCTAACAAGGCAATAAAGAAGATCTTATCAAAGATGGTAACCACTTACAGACAGTGGGCCGATAAACTGCCTTATGCTCTTTGGGGTTACAGCACCAGTGTCAGAACACTAACAGGAGAAACTCCTTATGCCTTGGTATATGGAATGGAAGCAGTGTTGCCAGTGGAAATAGAACTCAAGTCACTCAGAGTTGCCCTGGAAGCTCAATTATCAGAAACTGAATGGGTTCAAGCTAGGTATGAGCAGTTGGCTGCACAAGATGAAAGGCGACTAAAGGCATTGGATCACCTTCAGATGTACCAGAGCAGAATGGCCAGGGCCTATAACCGTAATGTGAAGTACTCTAAGCGGCAGTTGAAAACAGGTGACTTGGTTCTAAAGCAGCTAAGGCCTTCAAATGTGGATGCTAGGGGCAAGTTCAGACCCAACTGGGAAGGGCCCTATGTGATGAGGAAGGTGCTATCAAAAGGCGCTATCAGCATCATGGACACGGACGGAAACGAGTTCACTAATCCTATCAACCAGGACAGGCTAAAGCTTTATCATGTATACAAAAAAAAATCTGTTAGGCTGAAAACTCCAAAAGAGCGGTATAGGCAAAAGTTAAGATACGAGAGAAAATAATCAGTCAGAAAACCTGAAAAGGATGAATGGTGACGGATTCTGGCTCAGTGTGGAATATGTACCATTTAGGAACCAACCAGTTTCAAATGTACTCATTTTGACTTCATCAATAAAGTGAAGTGTTTGTTTAAATATATTTGCATGGTTATGACAAATGCACAAGCGAAGTTGTCTTGCATAAACATACATTTAAAGAAAGCACTTTGCATTCAACTGATTGAAATCATCGCATTATTTAACAAGTGAAAATGCACTAAATACATGCAATTTGAAATCCTTTGTCGACCTCTAAAATCCAGTTCATCTTCCTAAAAGAGCAATAAAATGGTTATGGAGACATCTCAATCATCTAAAAAAAAAGCAGCTCGCTGAGGTGAAAACCGAGAAGGCGCCTTAGGCAAAAATTAGAGTAGCTCGCTGAGGTGAAAACCAAAAAGGCGCCTCAGGAAAAAATTAGAGTGGCTTGCTGGGCTGAAAACCCGTATTGGGCAACCCAGGCAAAAATTAGAGCACTTATAAGCTCATAATTTCCCCACGGAGTAGGAAAAGCAGAATGTCCCCAACGTTCCCCACAGAAGTCATCACATCGACTCCCCATAGAGTCATCACGTGATTCCCCAGCAGAATCTACATAAAGAACACTATAATTATTTCCCCAATCGAGGTACCACACTTTTCCCCAGCGGAATCTCTGTAAGGAGCACTATGATTATCTCCCCAGCAGTATCATACATCCCAAACAGTTACCTCACTCCTTCGAAAATCACCAAGCAAAGCCCCGGAGAAAGCGAAATCAACCAGGGGCACAACATATCTCTCTCCAGTGGAAGGCGGAAACGTCAAATAACGGAAAATGCATACATGCACATATACATCATCATGCACTCATATATTGCATACATCAATCACTTATCCCCAGCTAGTCTTCATTCTTGATCGAAGGGGCAAAATTTTTTGTTTAAAAATCTCTCGATCAAGGAATGAAGACTTGCTATCTTAAGTGCAGGAATTCATCATCCCCAGCTTCAATTCCCCAGCAGATCCGCCTCGAGTAATATAAATTCGATATCGGCCTAGATCGACTTCATCATTCACTTCTTCAGCAGATCCACCTCGAGTAATGTAAACTCGGTATCGGCCCAGATCAGCTTCATCTATTTCCCCAGCAAAGCTCACCTCGGGTAACCTAGACCCAGTGTCGGCCAATTTCTTCATCAGCTTCGCCTCGAGTAATGTAAACTCGATATCGGCTAATTTCATCTTCAGCATTGCCTCGGGTAACATAGACCCGGTATCGGTCAATCCGCAATCCATCTTCCTTTGCCTCGGGTAACCTAGACCCAGTATCGGTTAAACCGTTATTTCACCCTTCATTTGCCTTGGGTAACATAGACCCTATATCATCCAATCCGCAATCCATCATCCTTTGCCTGGGGTAACCTAGACCCGGTATCGGCTAAACCGCAATTCACCCTTCATTTGCCTCGGGTAACCTAGACCCCATATCGACCTATGCGCATCGATTTCGTCTCGGGTAACCTAGACCCGATGTCGGCTTATTTCCTCCCCAGCATCACCTCGGGTAACCTAGACCCGGTATCGACTTATCTCATCAGAGGGTTCATTCCAGTGTTCGTGGCGCTTTGATTCGCGCTCTCAAATTCATCATCTCAGGTGTTGTAAACCTGGAGATAGGTGTCGAATTTGATCACATGAGCGGCAGCTGTAAGCGCCGGAATTTTTTGTATATATAAAAAAAAAATAGTCGTACGACTTTCCTTACAGTCGTACGACTGTAATATCTGAGCAGTTACAGAGGCCTATACCTCTACAGTAGAAAAATGGAGGAGAGAGGTAGGAGCATTAATTACTCCGGGATGGACAGGAAGCAACCAGAAATCAGAGTAGAAAAGGAGAAAGAAAGGGAGAAAAAGCCAATCTTGAATTCTGGTGGAAAAACTTAGAGAGAGAAAGGAGAAAAGAGAGAAGGAAAAGAAAGAAAACCAAAAACCCACAAGTTCTTCTTTTCCTCTTCTATTTTCTTTTAATTCTCAGAACTAGGGTTAAAATTTGGTAGAAATCCTTAGGTTAATCAATTAACTTCACAATCAAATTAAAATCTTGGACTTAAATCATCAGAATCCCAAGCATTTCAGATTTTTTGGACATAAAGCTTCCCCTCTCAATTTCAAAGGAAAAGTGTGAATTCGTGTGAATTGGAGCGACGCCAGGGGTTCAAATCAACTTGGATAAGCTTCTAAAATGATAGACACTCCTCTTCCCTTCTCTTTTTCCTGCTTTCTGGGTGCTGGATGTGATTTTTGTGCATTTTCGTTCATTTTTCTGCGTTTCTGCTTCTGGAAATCAAGAACCGTCATGCGACTATTCTTGAGTTTGATGAACAGTCGTATGAGTGTTCTTGATTTCTAGATGTTTTCTTTCCAGTTTTGCTTCAAATTAATTTCTGGCAAAATTCTGACTTTGGGTCATTTACAGTCGTACGACTGTAATTTACAGTCGTACGACTGTAGTTACAGTCGCACGACTGTAAGGTCTTTCCAGAATCAGAATTTTCGTTTTAATCCCCAAAAATTCCCAAAAATCCATAAAAATTCAGAAAATCCAGAAAATCATCAAAATGAATTTTGTTGTGTGCATTTACGACCCTAGATTTAATTTCAGTAAAACTGCATTTAGAACAATGCCACGACGGAGACCCAGTTCTCCCGAAAACTGACCCACCTCACATGTAAAAATGCATGTAAACCAGAAAAATTGTTTTCAAAATTATTTCCCACAAAACAAAAAAGTACAGGGACGTTTCAAAATGTTTTCCAGGTCTAACGGGGCCGGCTAGTCGAGCCGACCCAGTTATCCCCTAAATACATGCCCCCAATTCTTGATTTTCCAATTCTGTCTGTATAAATTGTGCTAACCTTTGTTTTGCAGCTTTTATTTATTTTTATTTTTATTTTTATTTTTATTTTTATTTTAATAGAATTAATCATGTATTTAGGCGGTTGTAATTATTTTTAGATTCTCGTGTATTCTAGGCGATTGTATAAGTGAGACGAGAGTTTTTATTTTTCCATTCGATTTGGTTGTAGGCCAATTAATCTTTATTTCTTTTCTTTATTTTCGTATTATGTATTCGTATGCGCGCTATATGCCTTTTATATTCAATAAAACTGACTTTAGAATTAAAATACCATTTCGAGAACATTGGCAATATTTAATTTAATTAGACACGAAATAAGGGACCTGTCCGGACCCGAATCTCTGGATAGTGTAGCGACCGTTCGTCCGGTTCAGCTACCTTAAGAATTTCCCGGTTGAGCTGAGCCGGGTGGCGACTCTACAATATTCATTGAGACTTAGGTCTCGGTTTTTTTAATAATTAATTCCATCTATTTTCCAAAATCGATTTTCCATTTATAAAAAACCCCACACGAGGGAGGGGCCCGCCCGAGATCGTGGCGCCCCTTCTGAAAGGGAGACCCACGTTCCGTCGAAAACGCGTCATTCGCTCACATGGAGTGATTCTTCTTTTATCTCCCAATCTCCGGTAACCTGCCGAATCACCAAAACCGAATCCCCGATAACTAATACCTCATTTGCCCCTAATGTGATCAGAGGATCAATTCCAAAGAGACAAGCTTTGTATTCTGCTCCATCATTAGTTACTCAAAAGTCAAGTCGTTTTGCCAGAGGAATGATTTCTCCTTCAGGTGTAGCAATGATTACTCCTAAGCCTGATCCGTGTTTGTTCACTGCACCGTTAAAGTACATCAACCATCTGTTTGTTTCTTCTTCCACCATCGCCAGTTGTTCATCAGGAAATTCCATGTTCTCGACATAATCTGAATCTATCGGCTGATTGGCTAGAAATTCTGCTACAGCCCTTCCTTTGATTATCTTCCTCGTCACATACTCTATATTAAACTCCGACAACAAAGGAAACCATCTCGACAATTTCCCAGCTAATACTGAGCTTGGCATAAGTATTTCATAGTATCCACTTTGGCTACCACCTGAACTTTATACGACTAGAAGTAATGCCTTAGCTTCTTCATCAACCATACCATAGCAGTACAGGTTTTCTCTACTATCGTATATCTAGTCTTGTATTCCAGTAGCTTCTTACTCAAGTAGTAGATAGCATGTTCACGCCCGTCTTCATGCTCTTGTACCAACATCGCTCGTACTGAAGTCTCTTCAATATCCAAGAATAGAATTAGAGGCTTGTTCGGTATTGGAGGCTTTAGAATTAGAGGGTTCATCAAATAGGCCTTAATTCTGTCGAAAGCTATCTGACACTGCTCATTCCACTCCACTAGTTGGTTCATCTTCAGAAGCCTGAAAATTGGCTCACAAATTGTCGTCAGCCTTGTAATATACCGACTGACATACTGTAGCGAACCCAGAAACGACCTTACTTTCTTTTCTGTCTTCAGTGTTAGCATGTCTCTGATGCCTTGATCTTATTTGGATCCATTTTGATTTCCTTCTGACTGACTATATAAGTAAGCAATTGTCCCGAAGTTACCCCAAACACACACTTCTTGGGATTTAGACAAAGATTGTACTTCTCGATTCGAGTTAGAAATCTATCCAGGATAGCTAGGTGCTCCTCCTGGGGCATGGATTTAACTAACATATCGTCCACATAGACCTCTACCTCTTTATGGATCATATCATGTAGAAGTGTCATGACTGTTCACAGATAGGTTGCCCTGACATTCTTCAACCCAAATGGCATGACTCTGTAGCAATAAACTCCCCACTCTGTGATGAAGGCCGTTTTTACTTTATCGATTATATTCATCAGAATCTGGTTGTACCTCGAGAACCCATCCATGAATGAGTACATTACTGCCCTGGCGGCATTGTCAATCAGAACATCAATATGCGGGAGCGGGAAATCATCCTTGGGCGACACCTTATTCAGATCCCTATAATCCACACAGACCCTGACTCAACCATCTTTCTTCGCAACCGGTATGATATTAGCCAACCATTTCGGATACTCTACTACTTCCAAGAACTTAGCCTTTATCTACTTAGCTACTTCTTCCCTAACCTTTTCAGCCCATTCTGGTAGAAATCTTCTGAGCTTCTGCTTAACCTGTATCATCTTCAAATCTTTCGGGATTCTATGCTCTACAATCTCTTTGTCGACCCCAGGCATGTCGTCGTAGGACCAAGCGAAGGCTTTGACATGTTTTTGCAAAATCAAACTCCTCGAACAGGTACCTGAGATCATCTTCTGAATCTTCAATAGTAGTTTCTACCTAGGTATTGTAAGCATATTGCTTCACAAAAGCTTCAGACAGGTCCTCCCAAGTAGAACAGGTGTACAAAGGCATCTTCATATAGCAATTCGCCGCAGCACCCCTCAAAGTAGTCGGGAACAGCTTCTAGAGGTGACCTTTCCCGATTCCTATACTTGTCATCAGTCTCATATAACTATCCACATGAGCTTCTGATGGGCCTTTCCCGGTGTAGGGAGGAAGATAGGTCATATGAAAACTAGCTGGAAGCGGCTCTCCTCCATCAGCCATCAAAGTAGCTGGGTTGGCACACATCATAGGGTTGTAATGCACCATCTCCTTCAGCTTAGGCAACATGGCTTCAATGTCCAACAACTTCCAATTGAGACGCTTCTCCACAATAGTCTCAATTGAGGTTTCTCTCAGCTTCTCAAAAGCTTCATCATCTTCAGACTGACGATCAGGCTCCCTATGATTGACAATTCCACCACTTCCACCGGTAACACTCCCTCCAGCTCCATTTGTCACTTGGACAAAGTGTTGTCCTTCACTTCCAACCGAAGTCTGAGTTGGTGGAATAATCTGCATGCGGCTAGCATTCATCATAGCTTGCATTTGTGCCCTAAGGGTAGCCTTAAACTCATCAAAATCTAGAAAAATTCTTATGAAAGCCGCCATGTCAAAAGGTACATTCCCACTATTTCCGTCAGCCATTTCTAATCTATCTGCTTCTTCCAACAAGGTCTGACTATCAATCGGTAAAGAAGGCAACTGAATCTCAACCTCCCTATCCGAATCTGACCCTGAATTGACCCCTTCCATGGAGACTGATTCTGATTCAACTGATTGAACTGGTTGACTCGGCTCTGACTCGATACGAACTAACCGCTTTAAGGTTCAACTCCAAATTATACATTCAACATGAGGTTAGGATTTCGGATAGATGTCATGAACCTAGACTCGACACACTAATCGGCATGTATGGTATGTTCGTGTTCATGATTGAATGATGTTTCATGGATGGGGATGATGATGAAAATGACCTTTATATTTTCCTTCTTTTTACTTTGGACATTCCAAGCATACCCCATGTCGTACGAAATACAATGCAAAAATGTCGCGTGTGAGCTGTCACACGGACAAAGGTTTAGCACCTTCGAGGCACCTAGTGGATGCCATGAAATGGTCACATGCGTATCGACACATGGATAGAGGTTCGACACTTCGTAGGTCAATGAGATGATATGAAGTGGTCATATGGGAGCCGTTCCATAGACAAAGCTTTGATGCTTTTATGGCATCTTGGATGAAGTGATGTCACACACAAGTAGCGTGTAACTTGAAACACGGACAGAATTTCAACGTTCGTGGAACACCTTATATGACTTGGTAATGTTATGAAATGCCCCTACAGGTATGTAATAGTTCGGCACTTGTGGAGTACCTCGAATGAATCATCAATGTTATGGGATGATTCGAAGTGGATCGCAACACACAAGCAAGGTTTTGGCATCTCCATGATACCAACGATGATGTCATGTAATGATATCGTGTGACCCGCCACACGAAAATGGACCTAAGACCATCATTGTCCTCTAATGAATGACATGATATAGTGAAATGGCCAAGTGCAATCCGGTGCACAGGTAGAATACGGGTAGTTTTGGGACTCCCGATATGAGATGAAATGATTGTAAAGGGCATACTTAGAACATCCTTTCATTTTAGATGGGATGAGATGAGATGAATGCCCATGTCACACAAAATGCAAGTGGCTACATAAAGATGTGGTTAGGATGCATGACACACAAGATGATGTCATGTATGCGTTATGGAAATGTGAACACACAAAATGTATATGGCACACGACAAAGACCATGGCTACATGAAAATATGGTTAGTATAATACCACACGTATGATAATGCTTCACAATGGCTGCATAAAAATATGGTTAGAAAATGACACACGAATGATGCGTGTTTGATGTCTCATGCAAATGGCGAAACAAGGTCAAACAAACATGAACAAACATTAGCACAAACACACAAAAATATGCTCTCCCTTCCAACCTTATTCCTCCATTCGATTTAGCCCATATTCTACCTAGGTGTTGGGTCTCTTTGATACCAACTGGGGGTAACAAAGGCGCACTCTCAAAGTCCAATTTATGAATTTATGTTTTGGTAGTCCTAAGGGGAAGTTACTAGGCCATTACATCAAGGTATGAGTCAAACCAAGGGTCGTACAGGTTCCCATAGTGAAAATACACTCCTCATCATAGAACACGATGTAAGGTTCATGCGGTGCTATGAGTGGTTTACCCCCTCGGGTGCCTCCAATCCTAGCGGAAGAGGTAGGTCACCTTCAGAAATAGACCGAGCTAATCATGTGTTGGAGGGATTGGAGAAGAGAAAATATCATGCTATGTGGTTGTGAATGAAATATTGGATCATGAATTAATAAGTGACTACAAGTGAGGATACACTTCAACGGTTGCCTAAGTTGAAGCAGGAATGCAAGGTGAAGCAGGAACCAGGGATTTTTCTTTTTGGGTGAGTGTCATTTTGAAAGCGGGTTTTAATCTTTCTTAAGAAAACCTTTCATTTTATTGAGAAAACTCATTTTGTAGAAAACTTAATTTTAAGTGTGAATTCTGGAAAACAGATTTTTTTTTTTTTAGAAAATCCTAATTTAAACTTAAAGATCCTGAAATCTAAATTTCATGATCAGATACAGAGTCGCCACCTGGATCAGCTCATCTGGGAAATTTCGGTACAGCTCCCTACCAAGTGTAGACACAGTACTTGATCTAGAGATTCCGAGTTCGAGCAACACATCTACTAATCCTCAACTTGTTTTCAATTATTATTTCATGACATAATATAACATTCACTTAATTTTATCCATTTTATCATCTTTTAATTTTAGTTAATGATCATGCAAATGACATAAATATAAATCATAAATAAAGTGCAGAAAAAATAAAAGTGCAAGAAAAGTGAAGTAATAGCCAAATTATACAACCCGAAAAAGAAAAAAAAAACTCTCATCCTCACCTTTTACAACCACCTATAATACACGATAATCTAAAAAAAAGGTACAACAGCTTAGATACACAGAATGATCTATTAAATACATCAAAAAATGAAAAATAAAAAGCTACATCCAAATATGGTTAGCACAAGTAAACAAATCACACTAAGGACTCACAAAAGACAAAATAGGGGTATTTTGGGAAACAGGATCATACATGGGGGGATAATCGAGAAGCTCGGGCAACTACTCAATTAGACCTAGAAAACATTTTATAAAAATGCCCTGTAGATTTTATGAATGAAAACCAATTTTGAAAACGGTTTGGCTCGATTTACATGCATTTTCCATCTTTTGGTGGGCCGGATATCCCGGAACCCAGGGGTTCTATTTGTGAGTAGGCCTAATTTGAACATTCATCTAGAGTTTAGAAACATAAACACACCAAAAATCCTTTTTAAATCGAAAGGAGAAACAAAATTACAAGTTAGAGGCCAAAAAGACAAAACTCATAATTCTGTTTCATCAACTACAGCCGAGCCACTGTAGTGTGCTACAGCCATGCCACTGTAGTGGCTAGGGCAGCTATAACATCTACAGTCGAGTGGCTGTAATGCTCCAAAAGCACGAATCCGGTTTTGTCTCTCGTTTTGAAAATCGTTTTAATTTTTTTGATGGTTTCGGGTGATCTGGGGTTTCTGGAAACTTATAAAATCCACGAAATAGATCCAGATCGCATCAAACGAATCTGGAAATCCTAAAAACCCAAAACCAACAAAACTAAATCTCACATCCATCAATCAAAAACTCAAAAACCGCAAATCTAATCATATGTGGATGTGATCCGACCGATATTATTCATGAAAAATACATTTGATTTGAAAAATGAAGTGTTTTCGGTCGATTTAGGGCATTTGGAGATTCTTCCCTTGAGATTATAGCTGTGAGCGGATGATGTTTTCGATGAAACGCGGGACTCCCTTTCAGAAGGGGCACCTCGATTTCGGGCAGACCCCTCCCTCGCGTGGGGTTTTTATAATGGAAATTCGTTTTGGAAAAAATATAGAATTAATTATCTTAAAAGAACCGAGACCTAAGTCTCGATGAATATTGTAGGAGTCGCCACCCGGCTCAGCTCAACCGGGAAATTTATAATGCAGCTGAACCTGACGAATGACCGCTACACTATCCAGGGATTTGGGTCCGGATAAGTCCCTTATTTCATGTCTAATTAAAATAAAATTGGCCAATGTTCTCAAATGGTGTTTCATAATTCTAAAAGTCAATTTTATTGAAATAAATAGACATACACTGTGCATACAGGTATAACAAGAATAAAAGAAAAATAGTGAATATTTAAGCGGCTTACAACCCAATCGAATATAAAATAAAAACTCTCGCCTCACTTTTACAAACGCCTAGAATACACGATTTATCTAAAAATATTACAATCGCCTAGGATACATAATCTATTAAATACATAAAAAAAAAATAAAAAGCTGCAAAACAGAGGGTTAGCATAATATACGACACACCACAAATAGGACTCAAACATGACAGAATGGGGAATTTAGAATTCGGGGCATGCATTTAGGGGGATAACCGAGTCGACTCGGTTAGCCGGCCCGATTAAACCTGGAAAACATTTTGAAACGTCCCTGTATTTTTGGTTTTGTGAGAAAATCATTTTGAAAACAATTTTGCCGGTTTACATGCATTTTTACATGTAAGGTGGGTCGGTTTTCGAGAGAGTCGGGTCTCCGTCGTTGTATTATTCTAAATGCAATTTTATTGAAAATTGAATCTAGGGTCGTGGATGCACACAATAAACTTCGTTTTGATGATTTTTGGATTTTCTGAATTTTTAGGGATTTTTATAGATTTTTGGGAATTGAAACGGACACTCTGATTCTGGAAAAATGTTACAATCGTGTGATTGTAACTAGAGTTTATAGTCGTGCAACTGTAAGCAATCCAAACTCAAGATTTCGCCAAAATTTCATTTGAAATAAACTGAAAGAAAATAGCTGGAAACCAAAAACACTCGTACAACTGTATTTACAGTCGTACGATTGTTCATCAAACTCAAAAATAGTCGCACGACTGTTCTTGATTTCCAGAAATAGAAACACGAAAAGTTGAACAAAAATGCACAAAAATCACACCAATCACCCAGAAAGCTTCAAAAACAGAAGGGATAAAGAGTGGTAACCTTTTTGGTGCACGTCCACCGTAGGATTGACCCCTGGCGCCACTCCAATCCACTGGAATTTGCACTTTTCCTCTTTGAGTTGACGTTGGGAACTTTGGGTCCAAGAATCTCCAAATGCTTGGGAATCCTAGGGTTTCTAGTCCAAAATTTAATTTGTTTGAAGTGTTAGATTGTTAACCTAGGGATTTCTAACAAAGTTTTAAGCTTTACCCTGAGAATCAAAAGAAATAGAAGAGGAAAAAAAGCTTAGAAGAGGAAAAAAAGCTTTTCTTGAGTTAGGTATTTTCTCCTTTTCCTTGTCTCTTTCTCTCTTTTCTCCCTCTAAATTTTTTACCAGAATCCCAATCTGAGCTTTTTTCTCCCTTCTTTTTTTTTTCCTTTTTATCTTCCTCTTTCTACTAGAAATCCAGGTATTAATTGCCCAAATCTCCTCCTCCTTCTTTCTTATGTCATGGGCATGGTGTTCTGCACCTGCCTCGATCTTATAGTCGTACAACTGTAAGTTTTACATTACAGTCACACGACTGTAACTACAGTTGCACGACTGTATATTATAGTCATGTGACACCTGCTCTTTTTTTTAGAGAGTAAAATTCCGGCGCTCGTGTGATCAAATTCAACACCCGATCTTGGTCTGAAATAGTTGAGATGATGAATTTGAGAGCGCGAATCAACGCACCGCAGACACAGGAAATAAAACATGCAACTGAGTTGCTGAAGCCTCACTGTCGTGGTGACACATTGAGTTGATTGGATGGAATAAGCCGATATCAAGTCTATATTACTCGAGGCAGAGTTGATGATGAAATAAGCCAATACCGGGTCTAAGTTACCCGAGGCAAGGAAAATGAAGTGCGGGATTTGAATTGGCTTCAAAGATCTAGGATCTTGCTTGAATCAATCTTCAAGAATCTGGAATCTAACTTGGGCGATTTTCAAGGATTAAGAATCAGGCTTGAAGAGGTTTCAAGGATCCAAAATCACGCTTGAGGAGATTTGGTCAAGGATCATGAATCAGGCTTGAAGGAGTTCAAGGATCCAAAATCAAGCTTAAGAGGTTTGCAAGGATTGGGAATCATGCTTGAAGCAGTTCAAGGATTCGAAATCTAGCTTGAGAGATTTTCAAAGATTGGGAATTAGGCTTAAAGAGGTTTGTCAAGGATTATGAACCAGGCTTGAAGAAATTCAAGGATTCAAAATCTGGCTTGGAGAGGTTTACAAGGATTGGGAATCATGCTTGAAAAAGTTCAAGGATTCGAAATCTGGCTTGGAGAGGTTTGCAAGGATTGGGAATCATGCTTGAAGAAGTTCAAGGATTCAAAACTTGCTTAGAGAGGTTTTCAAGGATTGGGAATCATGCTTGAAGAAGTTCAAGGATTCGAAATCTAGCTTGAATGAAATAAGGGGTTTGATGTAGAACTAAGCCGATACCGGGTCTAGGTTACCCGAGGCAAATCTGCAGAAATTTTGAGGATTTGAAATCTTACAGGAATTGGATGGACTCAAAATGATGAAATAAGAGGTTCAAAGATTTGAAATCATGCTTGAACATAATGGAGTTCAAGGGCTCAAAATCTAGCTTGAATGAAGAAAAGGGTCAAGGATTTGCAACCATGCTTAAATGTAATGAAGTTCAAGGTTCGAAATCTGGCTTGAATGAAGAAAGGGGTTCAAGGATTTGCAACCATGCTCGAACATAATGGAGTTCAAGGGCTCAAAATCTGGCTTGAATGAAATAAGGAGATAGCTTTAGGAATGATCATTTTGATGTTGGCTCGAGGATAAGTATTTATCCCTTGATCGATAATTTTGGAAACAAAAATTTTTGCCCATTCGATCAAGGATAAATACGGCTTGATTGTTCTACCCATTGGAGTTTTGATATATTGAGATTTGAGTTTTCGTGGATCCTTTTCATATTTTAAGGCCCAATAGATGCCTCGGCATTGTGCCATCTCTGCTTTGAGAGCGATCCTGGTTCAGAATAGTCCGATGATAATGGTGGATACCTGTGCTTGGGTTAGTTGTGATATGTATATGCATGTATGCATGTAAGATTTGAATGCATGTATATGTTTCAATGTGTGCTTGTGCAAATGAACTTTAGAAAATACATTTCACGTCATTTGATCAATCTTGACACTCCAGGTTCTTACTGGGGAAGATATATTGTGCGATTAATCATCCACAATTGGAGAAACAAAATTTTGGGTGCAATGTAGTTCTTGCAATCCTGCCAAGGATATATGATGGCTAACGAGGAAGTACAATGACTGTTGGAGAGAAAGTGATGCTGTTCTTGGCAATGATGTCATTGAGAAATAATGCAGAGGATTTTGTTAGGGATTAATGAAATGTTCTTGTTGGGTGAATGACGGAGAGGTTTTGCATTCTCTGCCTCTAGGCTTCATGAACTTGGAAGTGCTCTAAATTTTGCCTGAGCTACCCAAAGTGGGTTTTCAACTCAGCGAGCTACTCTAACTTTTGCCTAAAGTGCCTTTTCGGTTTTCACCTCAGCGAGCCTTTTTTAAAAGTGCTCTAACTTTTGCCTAAACTGCCCAATGTGGGTTTTCAGCTTAGCGAGCTGCTCTCATTTTTGCCTGAGGCGCCTTTTTGGTTTTTGCCTCAGCGAGCTTTTCATATGCCTTAACTTTTGCCTAAACTGCCCAATATGGGTTTTCAGCTTAGCGAGCTGCTCTAATTTTTGCCTGAGATGCCTTTTCAGTTTTCACCTCAGCGAGCTCTTTTTTTTTTTTTGAGTGTAACGCATATAAGCAAAAAAATGCGCACAACCACGTATGATGCATGATGCGGATTCAATTTCGAGCAGAATAGGGACATTTAAATGGACAAAGCAAGGCATTCATTCATCCATTCATTGATAATGTTTTAGCATAATGCACATTATATATGAAATGAAATTAAGGACAAGATGAGTATGGTATCCGTCTCAACCAAACCCACAACCGCCACCAACAGGTCCTTGCTGATTTTCCTGTCGGTGGTGCTCACCTCACTGTCCTAACTTTTGCATGGATTGATTTCGTGATTTTCAATCCATCGGACCTCTTTTTTTTATGAAAACCTGAGCCTGTCCCGATTGAAGGGGTTGACAACTTGGTCTCTGTCTCTCTTGGTAGGACCGCTTCGATCTTGCAGGTTGACGGCTGCACTGTTTCCCTAATGTTACTCTTGCATTAGTCCAGTGTATTTGCAAAACAGATGGTAACAAGCTAACTTAGTCTTTGTAGATAGATGCCATATTTGACAACACCTTTTTGACGTGCTTGTTAGCTGCCTGAACTATCCTACTGGCTTATGGGTGATACAGAGGCGATGCATGATGCCTTTCTCCTTTATTCTGGAATGATTGTACTGTGGCCCCAGAACTTGTGTTCATATGGTGCGAAACATCATATCATACAGATGCATCCTTATTTCGGAATTTGACACCCTTTTTTTTCGAAACTTCCGTTTGGTTGGACTTGTCTTTCAGATTCTTTGTAATTCTGCATCCTGCAATTCTTTGTCGATCTCCAGACTTGCCGTCATAGGACTAGGCGAAGGTCTTCACATGCTTTTAGGTATTCTACAATTTTTCTTTTCTTTCTCTTATCAGTCGCGAAGTCTTTCAGGATGGATATCATTTTAAATGCTCATCTGTCCTTAGGTTCATTTCACGTAATGATGTGTCATGTATGCTAAAGACATTAAATGAATGTTTGTATGCATGCACAGTGTTTCATCCATGAAAATATCACACAAATAATTGAAATCAAATTACATAACATTAAATGCCTTGTGGGCTGCATTGTTCACAAAACAAGATAGAAAATAAAAACAGATACATCTAAATAATTAACATCCTCTACATAAAGAGGGTCTTCTTTTGCTGCTGCATCGTCCACTTTGATTGTACTAGTCAAAGCTGGGCAAAGGATTGGTCTGCACACTGGGCTTCAAAGGTGGCTCCATGATTTTCCCATCAGTGATCAGTTGACAAATAGCCCTCAATAGTTGCTTGTAGTCATTCATGTGGTGCCCCACTGTCACGTGATAGGAACAGAATCTGCCTTTGTCTATCTCAGCCAGCTTCTCGAACGGCTTTAGAGAACTCAAGAGACCACCGTTCCTGCATTTTGTAAAAATCTTGGCCAATGAAAGGGTCCACGGGGATAGGCCTCGATTCTGCGAATTTCCATCTTGATCACCTTGTTGTTGAGACACTACAGCAACTTCAGTTGGTTTATCCTCTGGGGATTGGTCACTTTTATTTGTAAAGCCGAAACCGGATCCACTGCTTGATCCGGTGGCAGTTGTCGATCGATACCCCAGGTCGTGCTTGAAGCTTCTGCTACCCTTTTGAATGGCCGCCTTTTCTTCTTCGTCCCTCTCAACCTTCATGGCCATGCTGTAGACCTCGCTGAGTTCATTGAAAGCATGGAACTTCATGTTGTCTCTGTAGACATCCCTACTGCCTTCAATCAATTTCTGAATCAGCTCATCTTCATCGAGGTGATTCTTTAACAGGATCATCTTATTCATCCACCTTTGATAATACTCATCAAAGGGTTTATTGATCTTCTACGTAATCCTTTCTAAGTCATATAGCTTCACCTGGATCTTTGTATTGAAGCTATAATACTTGATGAAGGCCGCTGACAGTGTTCCCCAATCCGACTGTACTTCCTCCGTTAGGGAGTTGTACCCGTTCAAAGCTCCTTCTTCTAGTGTTGTTAGGAAGAAGTTGACCAAGTGCTGTTTGGTAGCACCCACGGTCAACATTATATGGGCATAGAGATTGATGTGAGCTTCTGGTGACCCGAGGCCTTTGTAAGAAGGAATTTTGGGGACTTGAAACCCTACAAGGAATGTCTCGATGCCTTTGTTTATCATGGCATCCATATTAACGCCCTGCTTGGAACCCTGATTGATGTTGGCTCCCTTTTTCAGCTCAGCTAGCATCTCATCCAGCTCAGAGTATTTGGCCTTCATTTTCTATTCTATAGCTGCCTCGATTTCCTGTAGCTTTTCTATACTGACCAAAGCATCAGTCCCATGTTGAGAGGTCTCCCCTTCTTTTTCTTTCTCGGTTCCACCATTACCAGCTTCACCACTTTCCCTAACAACAGCCCTCAGTTCTTCCTTCAGCATATCCCGGAAGTCTTGGGGTCGGAAGAAATCCTTCAAAACACTAGCAATGCTTGGCGTTTGATCAGCCATTGCTATTTCTTACTCGGACTCTGTTGCACTGCTTGATTCGACTGATCTTTCATTCTCACGTGCTCTTGCAGTCTGGGATCTTGTTCTAGGACGCCCCAGCTTATTCTGCTTTATGCACATAAAAAATGTTAGGATTAAAAAGTGCATGGTTGGATGGTACGGATGATAATGCTTGGATGATGCTTCATGAATGTGGATGATAATGAATGTGACCCTTTTTTTTATTATTTATTTTTTTTTTTTGGACATTCCAAGTGCACCCAATGCTATACAAAAGAACACATGTGGAACGCCACACGAACAGGGGTTCGGTGCTTTTGGAGCACCTAATGAATTCGTGAAATGGTCGTGTGTGTACCGACACACGGACAGAGTTTCGACACTTTAAAGGTCTATGAGATGGTATGAAATGGTCGCATGGGACCGGCCCATGGACAGAGTCCTGATGCTTTTGAGCATATGATATGAAATGATGTTGTAAAAGAGTCACGTGTACCAGGGACATGGACAGAGGTTCGGCGTTCAGGGAACACCTTTCATGATTTGGGATGTTATGAAATGCCCCTACATACGTACTAACCCGGCACGCGGGGAGTACCTTGAATGATATATTAATGTCATAAAATGGTCCGATATGGATCACAATGTTATATGATGTTTGTGATGAATGGGTATGATGTCATGAAATGCATCGTGTAAATCGTTACACGAAAATAGACCTAGGACCATTGTGGTCTCTATTGAATGAAAGAATTTGGTGGAATGGCCGAATGCAACCCGGTGCATTGGCAGAACACGGGTAATTTGGGATACCGATACGTGATGGAATGAGATTATCGTGGTGGGCGTCCTTGGAATGCCCCTAATTTAATTTAGGTGATATGTCATGAATGCTTATAACACACAAAATGCAAATGGCTGCACAAAAACGTGGGTTAGGATGCATGACATACATAATGATGTTATGTATGCTATGTGAAAAAATGCTAATCACACAAATATAATGTTATGGCTGAAAAAGAAAAGGTTAGTGTGAATGGCAAACGGATGATTTAATGTCTTCACACAAAAATAAAATGCAAATGGCTGCATAAAAATGTGGGTTAATATCACACAAAAATGTTTTGTGTATGGTATGTCATGTGTATGGAAAATGGTGACTATGGTATGTTATGCACGCGTAGATAGCGATGGTGATGTGTCACAGGATGGCGAGAAGCACGTAACACACAAAACGGATTCTTCCAACCTTATTCCTCCAAACATGGTCTGTCTCAAAATTCTAACCGAGTCCTAGGTGGGGTTTTCTTCGATCATCAACCGGGGATGATGAAGACGTGATTTTATTTATCCACACAATTATTTTGGTATCCTAAAGGAATCCAACTAAGGCTGCCGATATGAGTTCGGTCCAAGTCGAGTTAAAATCAAGGTTCCCAAAGCAAAATATACTCCTCACTTCTCCCCACTCAAGGGTCCGAACGAAGGGGTTCGTACGAGGCTATGGGTGGTGTTTCGTATCCGTGCCCCTAAGACCATGAGGAACAAAGGCGACACTTCAACAATGCACCGAGCAAAAATGGGATACTTAACCTAATGCAAGCGTGTCTAAGTAAAAATGCAAAACGAAATACCAATCAAGAATCATCCACCTTATTTTAATTAGACTCTTTTCAGGGCTTGTCAAATTCTTTTAAGTTTTTAAGAAAACTTTTATAAGAAATCCCCAGCGGAGTTGCCACTGTAAGCGGATGATGTTTCCGATGGAACACGGGACTCCCTTTCGGAAGGGGCGCCTCGGTTTCGGGCGGACCCTTCCCTCGTGTTAGGTTTTTATAATGGAAATTCATTTTGGAAAACACATAGAATTAATTATCTTAAAAAAAACGAGACCTAAGTCTCGATGAATATTGTAGGAGTCGCCACCTGACTCAGCTCAACCGAGAAATTTATAATGCAGCTGAACCGGACGAACGGCCGCTACACTATCCAGAGATTTGGGTCCGGACAAGTCCCTTATTTCGTGTCTAATTAAAATAAAATTGGCCAATGTTCTCAAATGGTATTTCATAATTCTAAAAGTTAATTTTATTAAAATAAATAGACATACAGCGTGCATACATGTATAACAAAAAAAAAAAGAAAAATAGTGAATATTTAAGTGGCTTACAACCCAATCGAATAGAAAATAAAAACTCTCGCCTCACTTTACAAATGCCTAAAATACACGATTTATCGAAAAATATTACAATTGCCTAGGATTCACGTATTAATCTATTAAATACATCAAAAATAAAAATAAAAAGCTGCAAAACAAAGGGTTAGCACAATATACTGCACACCACAAATAGGACTCAAACATGACAGAATGGGGAATTTAGAATTCGGGGCATGCATTTAGGGGGATAACCAGGTCGACTCGGCTAGCCGGCTTAATTAGACCTGGAAAACATTTTGAAACGTCCCTGTATTTTTTGTTTTGTGAGAAAATCATTTTGAAAACAATTTTGCCGGTTTACATGCATTTTTACATATGAGGTGGGTCGGTTATCGGGAAAGTCGAGTCTCCGTCGTTGTATTGTTCTAAATGCAATTTTACTGAAAATTGAATCTAGGGTCGTGGATGCACACAACAAAATTCATTTTGATGATTTTTGGATTTTCTGAATTTTTAGGGATTTTTATAAATTTTTGGGAATTAAAATGGAAACTTTGATTCTGGAAAAATGTTACAGTCGTGCGACTGTAAGCAATCCAAACTCAAGATTTCGCCAAAATTTCATTTGAAATAAACTGAAAGAAAATAGCTGGAAACAAAGAACACTCGTATAACTGTATTTACAGTCATACGACTATTCGTCAAACTCAAGAACAGTCACATGACTGTTCTTGATAAACAGAAACAGAAACACAAAAAGTTGAACAAAAATACACAAAAATCACACCAATCACACAGAAAGGTTCAAAAACAGAAGGGATAAAGAGTGGTAACCTTTTGGTGCACATCCACCGTAGGATTGACCCCTGGCGTCACTCCAATCCACTGGAATTTGCACTTTTCCTTTTTGAGTTGAGGCCGGGAACTTTGGGTCCAAGAATCTCCAAATGCTTGGGAATCCTAGGGTTTCTAGTCCGAAATTTAATTTGTTTAAAGTGTTAGATTATTAACCTAGGGGTTTCTAACAAAGTTTTAAGCTTTACCCTAAGAATCAAAAGAAATAGAAGAGGAAAAGAAGCTTTTCTTGAGTTGGGTATTTTCTCCTTTTCCTTGTCTCTTTCTCTCTTTTCTCCCTCTAAATTTTTCACCAGAATCCCAAGCTGAGCTTTTTTCTCCCTTTTTTTTTTTTCCTTTTTATCTTCCTCTTTCTGCCAGAAATCCGGTCATTAATTACCCAAATCTCCTCCTCCTTCTTTCTTATGTCATGGGCATGGTGTTTTGCACCTGCCCCGATCTTACAGTCGTACGACTGTAAGTTTTACATTACAGTCGCACGACTGTAACTATAATCGCATAACTGTACATTACAGTCGTTTGACACCTGCTCTTTTTTTTAGGGAGTAAAATCCGGTGCTTACAATAGCCGAGTAGCTGTAATCAGAGAACTATAGCCTTGTAACTATAAGTTACAGCCGTGCCACTGTAGTTATCAGACTACAGTCGAGCGGCTGTAAGCAACAGACGGGGCGGTTATAGCTGGGTTCCAACTTCCAGCTTTAAGAAAAATACAAAAACATATACAGCAACACCTAAATCCATTTTAAACGAGTTTTTAGGGCCTCTCAGAGCCTACCTTGTTTGCGTTCCAGGGTTTTGGATCACCAAAAATAGATTCAGACATCGGAAAACTCCTCGGAATCATGAATAACCCAAAATCATTCACGAAACTCCAAAACTCAAACGGAACCCCAAATCGATTAGAACGAACTCCAAATCGATTAGAACGACTCCCAGATGTGATTCCTTAAAGGACCCTAATGATTTCTATAGATTATATTAGAGCTTGAATGATTTTAAAGTGGATTTAGGTTTCTTCTTCTCACTAAACCTAATTTTCTCTCTCTAACTCTCAAAATCCCAAAACCCTAGCTTTCTCCTGATTATGGCTGCAGACTGGTCTCTCCTACACCAAATTTTCAAGTTTTACTTTTTATGTGGTCTAATTAGGGTTGAAAATCCTGAATTAATGAGATAAAATACACCCTATTTAGGAGAAAATCAAATCTGGTAACTACAGTCGAACGGCTGTAGTGGCCTATAGTCGGGTGGCTGTAGTTATGCAAACTACAGCAGCACTCCTATAGGGCATTATAGCCGAGCAGCTATATAGTTAGTTTTGCATTTCTCACCTTTTCTCACTTTTCTCTCTGGTTCTCTTAAGCGCTCAATCAACCTTCTTCGGGGTTTCGCACCAAGATTTGTTACACTTCTTCAGGTCATCTGAGATAATGTCTGACATCATTCCGGTTATTTTGAATCTACCTCATCCTTATCTGTGAAAAAGGTAATAAAGGCTTTCATCATCGAGGTTGGGAAAAAACCCGTGCTCATAGATGGTAAAGAAGGATGAAAGTTAAAGATTGGCAGCTAGAGGAGTAAGGCTAGGCGGCCTAATTTGTACTGAAGATGGGCTATACGACTCATATTGCAGACACTACAGCTCTATATCTTAAGTTGTGGGAGGGAAAATTAGGTCGTACGGCCCATCTTGTAAAACAGTAGAAAAATAAAATAAATATTTTGAATTTGTATGCTCCCTGTGAAATCTCTTTCGCTTGAATTCCTAAATATTCCTTGTAATAGTGTGAAAATTGATAACTAAACAAACAAAAGCTTCCACTTCAAAAGCCATCAAAATCCTAAGACTATCCTAGCAAACAAAGTATACTAATCAGATATATACAGAATAAACAAATGTCAAATGTTCCAAAACCAATATCCCTATCCAAATGACCAACAAAGGATACTAAAAGTCTTCACCATCATCTCTGCCATCATCATCAACCACTTCAGTGTTGTTGCTGCTCTCTTGGTTGAACATCTGGTTCATCCACGTCATATCTGTATTATGTCACCTCAAAGAAGCCACTTGGGCCTCCAGCTGAGCGAAACGGGCCCTTTCTTGCTCTAGCCAAGTCTACATACATGTGCATACCATTCATATCATTTGCATCACATCATATCATACTACACATGTATAAATTTAACAGGTAAAGAAACCTACATGCATCGCCATATTGTTGTGGATCATCAGGCCGTAAGTGGCGGAAAGGAGATGGGTATATGTCTCACAGGAGCTCCGGGGTGACTATAAGGATATAAGACACAAACAGTAAGCTAAAGAAAATCCAAAAGAGAGCTAATAATTAAAAAGCTATTCAGTCTTACGTGGGTGGCATCCTCTAGCTCGAATAGGACCGGCATGATAGGGTTTGGTATAATTTACGGGTAATAAAAGCCACCAGTAGGATTGTAGAGTTATGGATGATTATCAAAAATGTATTGGGGCAGACCTATAATCCACCCTGTAGGAGGAACAGCCTCCACCATAGGAACAGAACCACCAACAGCCAGCTGTGGCTGAGCCTGCGGCTTTAGAACTGCAGGCGTCTATGAACTAGACTCTATAGAATGTGAGCTACTGCCTGCCCTGTCAACCTACCTCTTTCCTCTACCAGTCCAGGACGGCTCTTGAAATATGAAACATATGACACTAGCAATTATGGAATGCATACAAACAATGGAAAGTAAAAGCTATAGATAAGTAAGGAGAAATACATACCTGTGGTGGTGGTGGAACCCGGGCAACAATCGGGGGCATTAAGTACTGAGTAATGTAGGCTCGATAATCACCCTCCAAGCCCGCGATAGTTTATCCCTCCCCAAACACTCCTCGGTGCTCGTTCTCAGGAATATGTGCCCGCCAGAGCAAGCATGTAGGCGATGGGGCGAGGATCAATCTCTCTTCGGGTCACCCATAGCACCGCTCGACCCTTTCCCCTAAGTACCACTCTAGAGACAAAGGGCACTCTATGACCAGCCACCTCTTAGTCAACTGTAAGGCCCCAATCATCACCTCAGTCTAGTGGGCAGCATCACCACAGTGCACCTAAATCCCCTGAATAATCTAAAGCAGATGCATACAAATCAAGCTCAAAATTAGGTATGACCCTACACTAGTGAATAAAGTTTAAAGCTAACAAGATTTGTATGTACCTCATTCCAGGTCATAGAGCCTAGCTGAGTACGGCACCTAGCCGCTTCGATCACAATCTTGGTCGAACTGACCATCCATCGGGTGAGCTGCATGAAGATGGGGATGTCATTAACATTTCCCAGCATAGGAGAGGTCAAAAACCCATTCTTATAGGCCCATATCTGCAAAAAAAAAAAACAAACAAATCAAAGTTAGAGCACAGGTAAGTAGGGTTCTACTGTAAAATGAATAAGGGAAAGGATAGGACTCTTACTAGAAGAAGAATAGAGCAGCACTTCAATGAAACCAAATCCAAATCAAAATCTGAAAGACGGTGATGTTCAGCAAAGGTCACCTGACCTCCATATCAACTAGGACTCATCTCAACAATCCTAAGGTCAGTCCTCTACCCTTTTTTGTTCATTGTGTTCTCTATCGTGTACTTAAATTCATCCCAAAAAGATCTATCAAAGACTTCGTAAAGGCCAAATTTAATTACACGAGGGGTAGCCTGTGAGCATGGATTTTTATTCGACCTCTATGATGATAATTTCTTATTATCCTTTATCTGAAATAGTTCGAAATACCGGCCCGAAAAGTAAAGAACCGACTTTTAACTCATGTCGAAACAAACCAAAAACCATCAGAATCAAAAAAAAGGTTGTCATCATTGCAAGATCGGCCATACGGCCCAATTTAAGAGGAGACACGGCTCAATTTTTAAGGGCTAGGCTGTGGAAGAGAGCTGCTTAAAGTGGGTACAGCTGTGATTCAAGGATGGGCTGTACAACCTAAAACATAGGCTACACAGCCTAATTTGGAAGGCAGATAGGTCGGACAGCCCATCTCTTAAGGCAGCAAATGGCCAATTTGGCCCACTTACGCAGAATAAAGAAATGGTTTCTCAAGGATGATGTCATTATGGGAGAAGGGAGATGTATTACAGCAAAAGTTATCAAAAGAAAGAGATCAATCACACTTGCCAATTATGATCAATTCCCATGGCCTAAAGCTCATATTCCATCTTCAACATTTTCTCTTCTTCTTTTGCAACTATTCCTTTAAGCTCCAACACCTCTATTAACATATATCCATCAAGCTTTCAAAAACCAATCCTTAGCCAAATCCAACCATTTCATACATTAAACCCCATTTTCATACATAAAACTCCTCATTTGAAGCTTTTCGCAACTTCATTTTGATTCCTAGTGAGTTTTAGTTCGTTTCCACGAGTTACGCCGGATTTAAAGCTTTAAGGGACGGATTCGGATCTTTTCCCGAAACCTGGATAGATAAGTTAAAGGTAATCTCTGAGATGCCATAAAATCCTTTCTCACTATTCGTGCATTATTTGATTTGATTGTGTTTTGCCAAACCGAAGAAAACAAAAATTGAATTTGCTGTAATTTTAAGAACAGGGCCATACGGCCTATCTTTTGGGCCGTACGGTTTATCTTGGGGAAGAATTAAGCCGTAGGTCATCGTGGCCTGTGAGCCGTGTGCCAAAATCTTTTCTGTTTTCTGTGATTTTTAGTTTTATGTATCTGGGATGAAAATCTCTAATTTCCAAAGTTTGTTCAACTGATAGACCCCAAAGGATCACAAAACTCAAAAGGAGAAAACCCTAAAATGAATTTCTATGTGTTAAAATCACAAAAAGAAAATTGCTTTTGTCGTTAAATCTGGATCTTGAGATCCACAATTAACCTATTTTTGAGCCCTCTGGTTCTAGATATTCATTTCATAGCATGGCATTTATTTATGTTATTATTCATTGTGCATAAATTTTTTTTATAAAATTGATTTTGGATGTTTATGTGCTTTATCGGCCTAGATTTAATTTCAAAGAATTTTTCAGGACCCGCACGAAAGAGGTTTCCAATAAATCTCTGGATAACTGATCCACATTTGCCATGCAGAAAAAGTAAATGCAAATTGGCAAAATTGTTTTCCAAAACTGTTTTCTCCAGATCCAAAAATACAGGGAGTTTATAAAATTGTTTTCCAGGTCTAATTGGATAAACCTATCGAGTTTTCCCGATTATCCCCTAAATGCATACCCCCGAGTTATCTAGATATCCTGTTTTATCATGTTTGAGTGCAATGTGCTTATGCTTATCTATATCATTGACCTCTGTTTTGCAGGTAAATGTATGCTAGGTTAGATGAATGTTAGCTTTATATTTTTATAATAATTCATGTAAACTAGGCAATTGTACCCCTATCCCATTTTTAGCAAATTATCCCCTAGGGTAGTTCATTCGAATTGGTTGTAATAATTTTATTTTGTTTACTCCCTAAATTTATTCATCGCTTTCCGAATTTATTTATGGCTTTCTATATGAGCATATAGCAAATGTCTAGGGTTGAATACTGGATAAGGAATAAATAACAAAAAGTGTAAATTGGATATGGTTATATGCTATTTCACATTAAACAGAAATAAGTGATTTATCCGAACCAGAATCTCTATCTTAAAGGTAATCCCTGTCGGGCTTGGCTATACCACAATTTCCCATAAGAGCTGAGCCGGGTGGCAACTCCTGTCAACATTTAAGGCATGAGGAATCGATTTCGAATGTTCCTTTGTTTTACCTTATTTTCCAAAACTCAAAAACCAAGTTTTCTAAATGAGTTTTCTAAAATATTGAAAACCCCTACATGGTTTCGTGGACTGCTTTCACATAACCTAAAAAAGGATCGCCCACTCACACATGGCCTCCTTATGCTTTCTA
Source organism: Euphorbia tirucalli (assembly GCA_039660915.1). Lineage (NCBI taxonomy): Eukaryota > Viridiplantae > Streptophyta > Magnoliopsida > Malpighiales > Euphorbiaceae > Euphorbia > Euphorbia tirucalli. Next base: position 24,279,542 of record CM077637.1, on the reverse strand, counting down.
AGGATGAGTAGAAACTATTCCTTTTAGTCTTTTATGAGTTTGGAGGATAATAATGACATGAAGGTTGTTTAGTGGGTTTAAATAAGCATATTTAAAATGAGAGCATAGTGGTTTAAGTTCTAGTATAAATGGGTCTTTAATTAATGGTTTGGGAAGAATGGATGGTGTATGGTCTAAGGGTTCAACAACATGGCATTCATAATAGGTTGTTGATCTACAAAATCAACTCCTTCATCATCATTGAGGTTATCTCCACCTTGTACCAACATATGCCTAAGATTTCCATCGATGGTGTCAATAAAATAGGATAAGTCATCACAAGATAAGGGATGCCTCATGGCCTCATCCAAGCTAAACACTACTTCCTAATCATGTATTTTCAAAATTAACTTACCATTATGAACATCAATGAGAGCTCTACCAGTAGCCAAAAATGGTCTCCCTAAGATAATAGGTATATTTCAAATCTTCGTCCATGTCCATTACAATGAAATCTATCGGTAAGATGAATTTCCCTACTTTTACTAGTACATCCTCAACAATACCTGAAGAATACCTAACTGATCTATCAACCAATTGTATTGAAAACCTAATAGGTTGTGGTTACCCTAACCCTAGTTGCTTGTAAACAAAGTATGACATTAAGTTTATATTAGCACCCAGGTCATATAAAGCATCATCAATATTCAAATTTCCAATAGAGCAAGAAATTGAAAAACTCCCTGGATCCTTTAGTTTTTTAGGTAATGGTTGTTTGCATTATAAAATTGAAGAACAGTCTTGATTGAGTTACACCATTAAGACATTTTCAAGTTTTTTCTTGTTGGCTAATAAATCTTTTCAGAACTTCACATATATTAACATTTGAGCAAGAGCTTCAGCAAAAGGTATGTTGACATGAAGTTTCTAGAAAACCTCAAGGAATTTGTTAAAGTGCTTGTCCATTTCCTACTACTTCAACCTCTATAGATATGAAACTTTTGGTTGATAAGCTGGAACAATTGGTTCCTTTGTAGAATAGTCCGCTTTTATAGCTTCATGTTGTTCTTATACTAAAATAGGTTATTTTGGTTCCTTTATGACATGTTTCTCATTTCTTGCACATGTAGCACCCATATCAACCTTCTTAAGGTCAAAAATTTCCTTACCATTCCTAAACATGATGGCTTAGCACTCCTTCTTTGAATTAGGCTCGGTATTGATTGGGAGAGTGCCTTTGTTCTTTGGAGTGACTGCGATTGTCAATTGTTGAAATTAATTCTCCAAGGTTTTGATGATCACAAGTTGACATTGAATAAAAAAAATTTCTTAAATTAACACTAAGCATTAAAAGCTTTATGAGTTGAGATTATCTCCTGATATAATAAACAACTTATCCTTATAAGCTATATAATTCTTTTATGACTTCACATTATTTTAAGAGCTAAAATCTCTTATGAAGTGAAAATAATACATACGGCTACATAAAGTTTATTTGATCTTTTGGATAAACACTTTAGCTTATGAGTTAACTTCGACTGCTATATTGCTTAAAGACCTTGGCTTATGAGTTAACTTCAACTGCTTTATTATGTGAAGACCTTGGTTTATGAGTCAACTTCAACTGCCATATTACTTGAAGACCTTGGTTTATGAGTTAACTTCAACTGCCATATTACTTGAAGACCTTGGTTTATGAGTTAACATCAACTGTTATATTACTTGAAACACCTTGGCCTATGACTTGAGTTTAACTGCCATATCACTTAGGAGACCTTAGCTTACACTTGAAAAGATTTTTTTTGTAAGCTTATGACTTAAAACAATTCATCTTATTGCTTTAAATAAACGGCCACTTAAGTGAACTTTTCTCCTTGTGACTTGAGATCAACAACCATCTCTCCTTATGACTTGAGATCAACCACCATTTCTTCTTGTGACTTGAGATCAACCACCATTTCTTCTTGTGACTTGAGATCAACCACCATTTCTCTTTACGAATTGATACAAACGGCCATAGAGCTTTCTTTTCCCTATAAAAAGAAGTGGAGATTAAAGCTTGAAGATAAGAAGACTCATTTATAATATTCACACTCTTAAGCTATAATACTTTGAAGTCTTCCATAATTCCTAAAGAGAGCAAAGTTAAGAGAAAAGAGCTACATTCTTTCAATCAAATATTCATATATTCGAGAATTTTATATTCACACAAGGTTGTGTGAAAGGAGATTTACTTTGTTGGTAGTGTGATCAACAAAGTCTGTAAAAGTTTGGTGCTTAAGCTTAGAAAAACCATCGATAGAGTTTTGTTACTTGAGTTTGGAAAAAGTGACGGTAGAGGTTTGATCCTTAACCTGCAAAAGTACTGAGTTTGTTACTTGAACTAGCAAAAAGTAACATAGGCTTGTTTCCTGCCCGTAAAGGAAACGATTAGTGAAAATCTTAAGTGGTTGGCTTGGGGACTGGACGAAGACCGGTTGGGTTGAACTAGGATAAAATTCAGTGTCTTCATTTCTCTATCCCTACTCTCTTTATATTTACTGCTATTTAAATTCTTGCAATTTAAATTAATAGCTTTATTATTTAAAGTCATTGTTAGTAAAGGAAATTTATATTCATAAGTTTTCTTATTTTAATTAATTCCGCATTTTTGTAAAACTTGTGTTTATAAAAAGAAAATTGTGTTTCTTCAAAAAGAATTTTTTAAAGTGAGTTTCTGAAAACATTTATTTGCTGTACAGTACTATTCAACCCCCCCTTTAGTACTGTAGCTAGCCTATTTGGGACCGTCACTTTATAAAGGCTTGTGTTTGTTCTATGAATTGTATCATCATCTCCTCTGTGGTGGAGGTGGAGGTTGGAAGTTTTGATGTGGCTAGAAAGGTGGTTGAGCTTGTTTTGCATGTTGTTATGGATTTCATGAAAAGTTGGGTTGGTTTCTCCATTCTGCATTATATCCTCGTCAAATCGAAGCATTCACTATCGAATGGGCAATTAGACCATGTCGCGCATCACATTCACATACCAACCTCATAGATCCAACTCAATCTTTTACACTGATGTATCGTACTCCCTCGACCAAGTCATCATCTGTTCAATGATCCTACTTCTGATGTCACCCTTGCCTCTCCCTCTTAGTGGCTAAGGTAAGATCAACCAATGTTCAAACGCGGAGCCTCGAAAAAGGGCTTCTTTGCTTATTTGAGGGAAAATTGATAGTCTAAAGGCTTCCACTAAGATTGTTGTTTCTGGTTGTTCCCTACAAAATCACATTGTTCACTTGCTCTTTCCATGCAATCAATATTTCTATGGTTGCCACCACAGACATCATAGCACAATTGTATGTTTTAGATGAAGAAACATTCGACTTTGCTAATTGCTTAAGAATGAGATCCACTTACTCCAAAAGCTTGGAAATCACCTTGTTTTCCTCTATCTTCCCTAACAGCATACCACTTATAGCTAGTATTGACTGGCTTCTCAATGACCCAATAAAACTCTTCCCGTTCCAACTCTTCGGGGTCACTATTTGTAACGGAATCAATTTAAATATTAACTGCATTAGTTGATCAGTTGTAAAAATTTTGGATTCACATCCACATAGGTATGAAAGGTTAGGAACTTTTTTGAAGAGCTTTTTGTATCTTTCCCAAGCCTCAGATAAAGATTCATCACTTTGTTGAGAGAAATGAGTGACTTCATTTCTCAACTTCATGGTTGTTCTTGGTGGAAAGTGCTTTGTCAAAAACATTCTTGCCATCTAATCCCATTATGAGCGGACAACCTTCTCGACGAAAAGAAAAAGGAACGCGGCAAAGCGGGTCAGGGAAAAAGAAAGAAATAGATTTTGGTTTATTTTTGGTTTTTGGGAAAATCGGGTTTTGTTTATGTTGAGTTGTGAAAACTATTAAGTTTATTTAATTTGGAAATTCCTTTTATAGAAGATATTTTCTCGTTTTATAACTTAAAGACCTTGAAACCTAAATCCCGAGATCAGTGACAGAGTCGCAACCCGGATCAGCTCATCCAGGAAATTCTGATACAGCTCCCTACCGAGCGCAGACTGCTGTACCTAATCCAGAGATTCAGGGTTCGGGCAACTTATCTACTTAACCTCAAGCTTGTATTCGTTTATTATTTATAAAACCATATTTATTCAATTTATTATCTTTTCTAACCCCAATTTGTTTATTTTTATTAAGCCGATGCTAAGGCAAGAATGCATAAAATAAATTGCGGGAAATTAAACCATTCATAGAAATATACAAAAGAATAATAGAGGCCAAATAACTCTTGTCCTCACTTTTACAATCGCCTAGAGTACACGAGAATCTAAAAATACAACCGCCTAATTACACGAATTAATCTATTAAATACAGAAAAAATAAAAATAAATACTGCAAAATAGATTAGTTAGCACAGTTTATATTATAAACACAAGTAGGACTCAAATCAGGACAGAATAGGGATTTTAAGATAAGGGAACATGCATTAGGGGGTAACCGGTTCGACCCGACCAGTCGGACCGGTCTGGAAAACGGTTTTGAAACGCCCTGTAATTTTTGTGCTGGAAAATCAATTTTTATAAACCATTTGGCTCAGTTACATGCATATTTCCATTTTTATGGGTCGGTTATCCCAGAACTCGGGGTTCTGTTCGTGTGGGTTCCTAAATATACAAACCATCTATGGTCTAAAAGGCAATAAACACACCAAAAATATTTATAAAAATATTGTTTTAGTTATTTCCAATATTTTTCGGGGATTTTTGTAGGATTCAGGGGTCTGTTAATGCTGGACAATGGATCCGAATCGGATGAAACGATCCCAAAACTCGGAAAATAAATCCCAGGAAATACTGGAAACCCCGATTATCCATACGTAAAATAATTAGAAAATCAAAATACAAACACATACGGATGATTCCGGGCCGAAAGTAATCCCAACAAAAAAATCAAAATGGAAAACGAGCTATTTCGGCCTATTGGGGAGGAATAGAGTCGGCCGACTCTGGGATAGAGCCGGCCGGCTTTGTTCTTCAGAAGCATAGCCGGCCGGCTGTAATGGGCAGCACCAGTTCTGGATTTTGGCAAAAATGACAGAAATGCACAGAAAGTCAATACAGATAAGTTTTAGAGCCTCTTAGAGTTTACCTGGATTGTTGTTTGGATGTTTGGAACGTCAAGAAACGGATTGAAAGCTTGGGGATGTGCACTGGAACTCAATCAGCCGAATCCTTCAACAGCCTAGAACGATCCAAAGCCAAGCCGAAATGATCCCCAATCGATGAGTAGAGGTTGTTGGTTGTGTTGTTAATGCTTGATGATTGATTTAGGGTTTGATGAGAGTGTTTATGGGAGTTGTTTTTTGGCTCTTTCTGTCGGCTTCCCCTCTTCTTCTTCTGCTTTTTCTTTTTTCTTTTCTCTTTCGGTTTCCTTTTCTGAGAACTGAAAGTCCCAAAAAAAGTGCCGCCTCTCTCTTTTTCTTCCTTTTATCTTCATCTCTCTCCCTCTCTAGTTCCATTAATCAGCCTGCAGAAATCCCTGAAAATCTGCCCAAATCTTCAACCTGTCAAGACAAGTTGCTCTGCTTTGCAGAGCAACTGTTCTTGACCACTAGAGCCGGTCGGCTCTAGTTGGTACTAGAGCCGTATGACTCTAGTTAGAGTCGGCCGACTCTGGTTCAACAAACCAGAGTCACTCGGTTCAACCAAAAGTCAGGGCAGAATTTCTGAAAGACAGACGTGCAGACCGAATCCTAGAAATGATTCGAGAGACATTTTTGGGGCTTCAGATCGCGGATAGCCTGGTTTTTGGGTTATTTGAGTTTCCCCAGGCAGCATTCCGGTCACTTTCAAGTCCCGTTCAAGCTTGTCCGGTCCACAGGTAATCAAGGGATTCTCATCACTGAGACCGAGAAAAACCCGTGCTCATAGGCTGCCCCTCACGGGATCAAAGTCAGATCATCATGGGCTCTAAAGCCTAGATCGAGTTTGGTTTCACGACTGGGAGCGCGGTGAGGACGGAAAAGGAAACATACCTGGCGTTCCTTGCTGGAGGTGCCGGTCGTGATTCCAAGTCCACTCACTGCGGGGAAGTAAACCCATAACATTAGCTCACTGTAGTGGAGCATGCCCGTAGTATTCGCTCACTGTGGTGGAGCGTGCCCGTGATGTTGGCTCACTGTGGTGGAGCATGCCCATAAAGTTGGCTCTCCATGGCAAGAAGGCTGAATGAAACTTACTGTCCCTCCTTTGTGATGAAGAGGCAGCACGAACTTAGAGTTCTTCTCCATGTGGTCGAGTTCCCGTGAGATTGATGTTAAGTAGCGTATTTATTTCTTGATCGACAGTTTTGGAAACAAAAATTTTTACCCCCTCGATCAAGAATAAATACGATTGAATTGCTTTGCCCCCAGATACCTGTTAAAGGCAAGAAACCTCTCGATAGGCATTTCTTCCTTGTCTAGGTGGCAACAAGGTTGAAATGTGTGCTTTTCCTCTCCTATATGGTGAAGAAGCAGCACAAAGTTGGTTGTTGTCTCCGTGTGGTGGAGTTCCCGTGAGATTGATATAAGATTGTCTTGCCTCCAGATACCTATTAAAGACAAGAAACCTCAATAGTAATTTCTTCCTTGGCCATGTGATGACAAGGTTAAAATGAGTGTTCCTCCTCTCCTATGTGGCGGAAAGGATGAACAAATTAGTCTATTGTTCTGCCTCCTGTTAAAGGTGAGAAGTTCATTAACAGACATTCTTCCTTGTCTATGTGGCTACAAGGTCGAAGTGAGAGATGTGCTGTCCCTTCTATGTGGCGAAGAAGTAGAATGAGGTTGATTGTTGTCTTACCCTTAGATCCCTGTTAAAGGCAACAAAATCCTCAATAGGTATTTCTTCCCTGCCCATGTGATGACAAGGTTGAAATGGGTGTTCTTCCTCTATCATGTGACGAAAAGGTTGAACGAATTGGTCTGTTGTTCTGCCCCTAGATACTTGTTAAGGGTGAGAAGTTCGTCAACAGACATTCTTCCCTATCTATGTGGCGACAAGGTCGAAGTGAGAGATGTGCTGTCCCTTCTATGTGGTGAAGAAGCATCATGAGGATGGTTGATGCCTTGCCCCAGATCCCTGTTAGTGGGAAGAAACTCCTCAATAGACATTTCTTCCTTGTCTATGTGGCGACAAGGTTGAAATGAGTGTTCTTCCCTTGTCATGTGATGAAAAGGTTGAACGAATCGGTCTATTGTTCTGCCCCCAGATACCTATTAAAGGCGAGAAGTTCATCAACTGACATTCTTCCCTATCTATGTGGCGATAAGGTCGAAGTGAGAGATGTGTTGGCCCTTCTATGTGGCAAAAAAGCAGCATAAGGATGGTTATTGTCTTGCCCCCAGATCCCTGTTAAAGGCAAGAAACTCCTCAATAGGCATTTCTTCCTTGTCTATGTGGCGACAAGGTTGAAATGTGTGTTCTTCCTCTCCTATGTGGCGGAAAGGTTGAACTAGCTGTTCTGTTGTTCTGCCCTCAGATACCTGTTAAAGGTGAGAAGTTCGTCAACAGACATTCTTCCCTGTCTATGTGGCGACAAGGTCGAAGTGAGAGATGTGATGTCCCTTCTATGTGGCGAAGAAGCAGTACGAGGATGGTTGTTGTCTTGCCCCCAGATCCCTGTTAAAGGCAACAAACTCCTCAATAGGCATTTCTTCCTTGTCTATGTGGCGACAAGGTTGAAATGAGTGTTCTTCCTTTATCATGTGATGAAAAGGTTGAATGAATTGGTCTGTTGTTCTGCCCCCAGATACCTGTTAAAGGCGAGAAGTTCATCAACAGACATTTAGGGGTGAGCATGGACCGGTTCGGTTCAAAAACCGAACTGAACCAAAAAAACCGATCCAAAAAACACTATATTTTATAAACCAATCCGATCCAAACTAAATTTTGGTTCGGTTCAGTCCAAACCGAACTAGTTTGGTTCGGTTCGGTTTGGACTAGCTCAAACCAAAAACATCAACTTTTTTTAAAAAAAAAATCAAAAAAAAAATTTATATAAGTAGTTTGTTTAACAAAAAATCCAAAAAAATTAACTTAAAAAAATAGTAATACTAAATAATAATATTACATCACAATAAAATACTAAAATTTTCTTCCTTTTTTTTTCAACTCTCAAGTTTTAACAACTATAAATTAGCATAAAAAAATCACAATATAAAACTATAAAAGAATATAATGTCTAAAATTCTCTACAATTAGTATATATTAATTTTATAATTAATTTTAATATTTTACCAATTATTCGGTTTTTTGGTTTTTTCGGTTTTAAACCGAACCGAAGTCCAAACTTCTTCATAACTTAAAACCAAACCGAACCAAACTATGAAATGGATCGGTTTGGTTCGGTTTGGTTCGGTTTGGATTTTCGGTTTTTGGACATTGGTTTAGTTTTGCTCACCCCTACAGACATTCTTCCCTGTCTATGTGGCGACAAGGTCGAAGTGAGAGATGAGTTGTCCCTTTTATGTGGCGAAGAACCAGCACGAGGTTGGTTGTTGTCTTGCCCCCAGATCCCTGTTAAAGGCAAGAAACTCCTCAATAGGCATTTCTTCCTTGTCTATGTGGCAACAAGGTTGAAACGTGTGTTCTTCCTCTCCTATGTGGCAGAAAGGTTGAATGAGCTATTCTGTTGTTCTATCCCCAGATACCTGTTAAAGGCGAGAAGTTCGTCAACAGAGATTCTTCCCTGTCTATGTGGGGACAAGGTCGAAGTGAGAGATGTGCTGTCCCTTCTATGTGGCGAAGAAGCAGCACGAGGTTGGTTGTTGTCTTGCCCCCAGATCCCTGTTAAAGGCAAGAAACTCCTCAGTAGGCATTTCTTCCTTGTCTATGGATAAGGTTGAAATGTGTGTTCTTCCTCTCCTATGTGGCAGAAAGGTTGAACGAGCTGTTTTGTTGTTCTGCCCCTAGATACTTGTTAAAGGCGAGAAGTTCATCAACAGACATTCTTCCCTGTCTATGTGGCAATAAGGTCGAAGTGAGAGATGTGATGTCCCTTCTATGTGGCAAAGAAGCAGCATGCAGATGGTTGTTGTCTTACCCCCAGATCCCTGTTAAAGGCAAGAAACTCCTCAATAGGCATTTCTTCCTTGTCTATGTGGTGACAAGGTTGAAATAAGTGTGGTGTTCTTCTCCGTGTGGTGGAGCACCGAGTAATAAGTTGATTCTCCATGTGGTGGAGTTCCCGTGATGTTGATGTAAGATTGTTTTGCCCCTAGAATCTGTTAAAGGCAAGAAATACCCTTCTCGGGATTATATTAGCGTGAGCAAAAAATTCTAATAATTATAGAAATTTTTCATACCTGAGGTTTTGGAGTCGTTGGGCTCCAATTTATGTGTTGTGACCCTGGGTTAGGCCTTTCTAAATTGGGAATGATCTCTTCTCTAAATGACCCCTTCAATCAAAGACAAACATGGTTAAGGTGGTTTGATGCACGTATGCGTGAATGCATGCAAGATTTGTGTGTATGCATGCATCACAATGCTTCTGATAATATGTTTGGTATCTGCACTATGCTGGGGAGTGAACTTATGACTCCTGATGATCTCCGGCAGGGACTGTGTCCGTCGGATGACTCTGCTGAGGATAATGACTCAGTGGGGATCGTTTTGGCTGTGAATTCCGCTGGGGAGTATTCTGATCCATTTGATCTCACTGGGGGATCTGTTGGAGATTCTGATTCAGTGGGAAGAATCTTAGCTAGGAGCCCGTTGGGGATTTTGCCGGAGACTCCGTGGGGATGACCTTACTGGGGACCACTCTGCCAGGGATGATCATAATGGGGATGGTACAACTAAGCCGGTAGTTGCCATTTGTGCTGACAATTTCGTTGATGCCACCGTGGGTTTGGATGCAATGACCTACTGATGGGTGTTTATATGCAATGGCATGATGCATGCAATATGAACATCTAAGCAGAAAATCAAGCATGCTTAGTATCGTTATGATGACATCAGAATGAATGCGATAAGAAAATCGAAAGTGATACTGCCTCTGTATGTCACTCTTTTCTTGTTACCAACACGTCCTTTCGATTTTCTGTGTCGGAGATTGTCTCGCTGAAGATCGTTGTCGTTTTTTTTTATGAACGATGGCCAAGTCTATAAGAGTGCGCCAGCCAAGTGGATCTTATAGCACTGGCTTGTATTAGGATTGGAGAATGCGCCTTAAAGATTCCACCGAGGATCATTATAGGATTGTCCTTGATGATAATTCATGGTTCAGCTTTTACTTGCCCCAAGTGTTGGAGGTTTGGGTTTGGATGCGAAATGCTTCATTAAGTCTGGTTTGCTGTGTGCTGTAGCCTGAACATGGACATTTACATGCAATGGTATAACACATGCTTATTGAGCATCAAAATAGCATATGAAACATTTATGATATGATGAATGTGAATGCATTAGGAAAATCCAACCATGGCTTCAGAGCGGATAATCTGAGATGGGATCAATTAAACACTGGATTCTTATAAGGTAGGAGGTTGTGTTCATGTCTTCAATTCACCCCAGATTCCAAATTCACACACGGTTGCCAAAGATGGACACAGCTTTTAGTCCTTCAAGGTATGGCCTGATTCAGAATGACTTGAGTTGATTGTCGTTTTCCTTTGTCTGTGAAGCACAATAACCCTAGAGCAAGGCACACCATGGCTAGGAGATGAAAGAACCACTAGTAAGTAGTCACTTCTGTTGCAGCTGAAGACTGAGTTCTTGAAATGGTTGGTAAATGCAACTTTCCCCTGAATATTAGCATCGCAGGTTTTGTAAGTCTTTCTGGTTGGTTAGAACATCCCATTCATGATTGTTGAAGGCTTCATAAGACCTAGTTGCTCCAACACTATTAGTGAAGTTCATAAGGGTATATCTCAGTCTTCTCTTCTTTCTAGCACATTTTGGCTCAACCGAACCATCTCTTACTGGGTTGAGTCCAGCATAGGCTATAATGTGGATTTTGTTGGGCGAGAGCAGTGGTTACTTAGGAGTTCCATCAGCGGCTGCTTGAGCATCGGCAAACTCCAGCTCAATTGAAGTAGGCTTATATTCAAATCCTCTCTCTGTCATGAAATCAAGGCCTTTCCTGTCAGTTTGAGTTTACGAAATATTTGGTCTGGGGGTTTAGGTGGATGAGAGTTGGAACAAGATAGAAATAGAATCCCCAGGCTAGTGTAGGTTGGTGATAAGTAAGACTAATTGGAGCAGTGTTGTCATTATCTGCTCCATTGCCTTTCTGGTGATGAGATGATACGATGTGGAACAGCATTGGGGTTCAATTTCTTGTTAGAAGCCATTGATGGTGGAAAATGAGGCTCCCAGGGTCAGTTCAGGGAATAAGGTGAAAAAGGGGTTTTGTCGAATGGTTGTTGGTGGTTTGGGTGGTAAACGGAAGACAAAGGGTGTTGAAAGTGTGGAAGAAATTGGAAAAGGAAAGGGGAAGAGCTTTGGTTTTAAAGACAGGAAAGTCCAAATCTTTCACAGATAGGAGGGAAGGATCTGAAGATGCCGAGAGCTGAAGATTACTCTTTAATGCTATGAAATCCCCTTTCTGTATATATATTTTTTATTTTTTTTTTAACCGAGCCCCAACCATGACCATCTGTTGGTTTTCCTACTGCATTCAAGCTCATGCATGTCATGTATGTTTGATATGCTTTTTGGATGAACAATGCATGCGTAATGTCATGTACATATGAATGTCACACGAACAAGATAATGTATGCACTACAACCAAAATTGCTTCAGCATTTTACATATGGTGGGTGATGAGGGTGATGAGAGCCATTTGAATTTCCCTCAGGTTAGAGATTTTGGTGAGGTCGGGGGATTTTAGCTTTAGGGTTTTGGCTTGGGGTGCCCCCTTTGGATATGGGGTCAAGCCTTGCCTCTGGGAGGACTTTTGGGTGTAGTTGCCTCGAGGAGGGCCTTTTAGATTTGATTTTGCCTCGTAGAGGGCTTTCTTCAGTTTGGGTACCTCAATGAGGGCTTTTCCCTTTTTAGGGTAGGATTTAGAGTTTAAAGGATGGTTTTCGGTTTAGAATGGTTTGGGCATCATGTGTGCCATTCCCGTTGAAATTTTGGGGTAGGACTGGTAGTGTCTTTCAAGGATTGTTGAGTTAAGCCAGCAAATGTCTCAGCGGAAGTGGTACCATCGTATCATTTTATTTATCTCACAAGCTCACCTTTCAAGAGAGAGTTCGTTCAAGACCAGGTTCACTTTTAGGTTCCCTATAGTATTCAGATTGATGCCATGCATTTTGATATTATGTGTGTTTGACATGTCATGATAGATGATCAAATGCGTGCGCAATGCCATATACATGCAATCACCACATAAGTAAGAAGATAACAAAATGCATTGCATTCAAAATGATGCTAATACATCGTAGCAACAAAAATGAGTTCCCTATAAAAAGGATAGCTCCGAGGGTTGTAGTTTTTTTTTTTAGCCCCCGACTAGTCATTGCCTCGACTTCAGTACCACTACCCCGTTCTCGTCAGATCAGACCTTATAGCTCTTCATCATATTCCTCTCCCCGGAAGGATTGAGGAATTTCATTGGTGGTCTCCTTGATTGCCCTTGATCGCTCATTAGAGGCAGACGGCACCCTCAATTTTCCTTCGTCGACCAGTTTCTGGATCTTCCTTCGCAGACCGACACATTCATTAGTCCGATGGCCTGCTACTACTTGATAGCTACAGTAGTTACATTTTTGTTCTGGTGTTGGTGCCACATATAGTCAGACACTCTGCAACAGGCCCAGCTTTCTGCGGATGGCGAATAGTCTAGTCACTAAACGAGGTCCAGAGGATACGACTGCCCCTGTGTCTTCAAGAGGCAAACTCTGGATTTGTCGTGAAGCAGAGTCAATGTTGGCATTGGCGTCAAGAGGTCTTTTCAGTTCTCCTTCATTGGATGACCCCGATAAGCCCAAATTTTGGTGAGAGGGCTTTCCGAGGTGTTGAGGAGGAATGTCGGCGATTTTGGCGTTCTGCTCCTCATCCATACCAACATTGGAGTCCGTGCTCGTCATGTCTCTTATTTTCCTTTCGAGCTCTGCCACCCGGGTTTCCAACTCAGCCCATCTCGTCATCAGCCTCTCTACTCTGTCAAGATCATCCCCCAGCATTTCTTTCAGCATTGTTGCCACTTCCTCCCTAACTGCCTTTCGGAATCGAGATGAAGCAACATAGTCTTCCACAACATATGTTATGGCATTGAAGTTCCTTGGGTTAGGCATCCTTAAGATCCTTTCTCCTAATGAGAGCGCTTATTAGTGTCGTCAGGTGTATGCGTGGCAGATACCAAACAGGGAACGATGTATGCATGAATACGTGACATGACATGTACGTGTGTGGATGGTGAGTTGCGCATGGGATGTCATGCAATGCCATGTCATGCTATGCTATTCGGGACCAACGATTCAGATGCAATGGATGCTGGTGGAGATGATGCATGCTAAAATAAAACATAGTGTATAAATATACACCACATGGATAAAATGACACTCAGGAGTGTCCACGGATCGAAGCAAGTAGTACTTGCAATAGGGTGCATAGTTATGCCCCTGGGGAGAATGACACACTGAGGTGCCCACGGGTCGAAGCAAGACATTGCTTGCAGGGAGAGTTGAGATGGGGTGCATAGTTATGCCCCCGGGAAGAATGACACACTGGGGTGTCCACGGGTCGAAGCAAGACATTGCTTGCCATAGGGTGCATAGTTATGCCCCTGGGAAGAACGACACAACTGGGGTGTCCACGGATCGAAGCAAGACATTGCTTACGAGGAGAGTTGAGATGGGGTGCATAGTTATGCCCCCGGGAAGAATGACACACTGTGGTGTCCACGGGTCGAAGCAAGACATTGCTTGCAATAGGGTGCATAGTTATGCCTCTGGGAAAAATGACACACTGGGGTGTCCACGGATCGAAGCAAGACATTGCTTGCAATAGGGTGCATAGTTATACCCCTGAGAAGAATGACACACTGGGGTGTCCACGAATCGAAGCAAGACATTGCTTGCAATAGGGTGCATAGTTATGCCCCTGGGAAGAATGACACACTAGGGTGTCCACGGATCGAAGCAAGATATTGCTTGCGAGGGAAGTTAAATGTTGTGGTGGTGTGTATGCTCATGATGATCTAACGTAATCTTCAGCACTCAGGGAGCACCTTGGATGATGAAACATGATATGAGGTGAGACAGAATAGAGTGCTTGGCATGCGAATTGTTTTTTTTTTCGGCACTCGAGGAGCACCTTGGGCCTTTATGTGACGAAATGATATGAGATAATGTGCTTGGCACATGGGCTGAGTTTTCGACGCTTGGGGAGCGCCTTATGTTTATGTATGAATGAGATGTACAGTCATGGGTTGATGCGATTGAATGATGTTAGACAGGTGAAAGTAGGAATGAAGATGATTCACCTTATTATATATTTTGGACATTCCACGGATGCCCCTATGCTATGCAAAAAGGCAATGCAAACAGACCGCGTGTGATCCCGCGCACGGGAATAGGTTCGGTGCCTTTAGAGCACCTAGTGGATGTCATGAAACGGTCATGCATGGACGGCACGTGGACAGAGTTCTGATGCTTTTGAGGCATCTAATGGATGTTATGGAATGGCCGTGTGTGCGCTGACACACAGACAAAGTTCTGATGCTTTTGATGCATCTGACATGAAATGATGTTATAGGCAAGTCACGTGTAACTTGAGACACGTACAAAGATTCGGCTTTTATGGAACGCCTTGCATGATTTGGTAGTGTCATTAAATGCCCCTATATGTGTAGTAACTAGGCACTCATGGAGTACCCTGGATGATCCGATAATGTTATGAGCAATCCGATGCGGATCACGACATACAAGTAAGATCTCGGTATCCCACTGACACCGGGAACAGATAGATAGATGAGATGTAGTGTAATGCTTATCATGTGACTTTCCACATGATCATAGATTTAGGACCGTTGCGGTCTCCTAATAAATGGAATGTAGAAATGACCCGGTGCAAACCAAGGCACAGGCAAAACACGGGTAGCTTTGGGACACCCGTTACGAAATGAAATGATCATGATGGGGCATCCCTGGAACATCCTTTATTAAGTGTAATGGAATGAAAGGTGTGAATGCTCATGTCACACATAATGCTAATGGCAGCAAAAGATGTGGCTAGGATGTATGGCATACAAGATGATGTTATGCATGTAAGGAATGAATGCATATGTCACCCAAATAAAGCATCGTAGAAACACGAAGACGTGATTAGTACACATAACACACACACACAAAATAATGCCTTGCATGCTTCATGGAAATATTAACACAATACGTGTATGGCACATGTGAATGAAGTATCATGGCTGCAGAAGAATGTGGTTAGCATCAATGCTACACAAATGTTGATGCCTTGGGAATGATTATACAAGACATGAGATGATTGTGTGCATTTGATGCTTTGTGAATGAAGACAATAATGGATGTGAATTATTTATTCTGGACGCTCTAAGAATACCCGATGCTGTGCAAGAATAATGCAAAGAAAACCATGTGTGAACCATCACACAGGTGAAAAGTTTGCGCTATCGAGGCGCCTAATAAATTATTGTGAAATGGCCACGTGTGAGCCGGCACACAGGTAGAGTTTCGACATTTTGTAGGTCGATAGCATGAAATGAAATGGTCACATAGGAACTGCGCCACGAACAGAGTTCTAATGCTTTTGAAGCAATGTGATATGAAATGATGTTACAGGAAAGTCGTGTGTAACTCGAGACATGGACAAGGGTTCAACGTTCGTGGAACACCTTGCATGAATTGATAATGTTATGATATAATCCTACGTGTGTAATAATCTGGCACCCGGGGAGCACCTCGAATGATTTCACAATGTTATGAAATGGTTTGATATGAATCATAATGCACAAACAAGACTTGGCGTCACCCGGACACCCATGATGAATGAACAAGATGTCATGTAATGGCATCGTGTGAACTATCACACGAAAGCAAATCTAGGACCATTGCGGTCTACTATTGAATGATATGATATTTTGCGAAATGGCCAAGTGCTATCAGGTGCACGGGCGGAAATCGGGGTAGTTTTGGGGTACCCAACATGGGATGAAATGAAATTATCATGATGGGCATTCTTAGAAGGTCCCCAAATAAGTGAGACGGAATGAAATGGAATGGACGCTTATGTCACACAAACATATAAGTGGCTACAAGAAAATGTGGTTAGAATGCGTGACACGCGGAATGATGTCGTGTATGTTTTATGGAAATGTTGGCACACAGGATGTATATGTATGTCATACAAGTAAAATATTATGGCTACACGAAGACGTGGTCAGCATAAATGTCACACATATGCACATGTATTTAAAGATGGCTGCACGAACACGTGATCAGGAATGGCACATGAGATGATTATGTATTTCGGATGCTTTATGAAAGGTAAAAAGAAAGGAAAAACAACACAGAACAAACATTAGCACACGCAAAAAATATGTACTCCCTTCCAACCTTATTTCTCCTTTCGATTGGTTTCACAATTCTTCCTAGGTGTTGGGTCTCTTTGGCATCAACGGGGGATACCAAAGGCGTACACTCGATTGTTCAATTTTAATTTATGTTTTGGTAACCCTAGGGGAAATTACTAAGCCATTACATGTAGGCCAAAGTCAAAACCAAGGGTCGTACAGGCTCCCATA
Organism: Euphorbia tirucalli; assembly: GCA_039660915.1. NCBI lineage: Eukaryota > Viridiplantae > Streptophyta > Magnoliopsida > Malpighiales > Euphorbiaceae > Euphorbia > Euphorbia tirucalli. Next base: position 24,262,797 of record CM077637.1, on the reverse strand, counting down.
GCGAATAAACACTTCCCCACCGTAGAACACGATGTAAGGTCATGCGGGGCTATGAGTTGTTTACCCAATCGGGTGTCTCCAATCTTGGCAAACGTAGGCCACCTCCATGGGTAAACCGGGGTGAAAGAGTGTATTCGAGGGGTTGAGAAGAAGAAAATGTCATGATATGCAAAGGTATGAATAAATATGATGTTTATAAATCAATAAACGAATACAAGCGGGTTATATTTCAATAGTTGCCTAAGTTCCTTAAGTTTTTAAAAATATATTTTAAGAAACATAATCCCCAGCAGAGTCGCCACTGTGAGCGGACGACCTTCTCGACGAAAAGAAAACAGGACGCGGCGAAGCGGGCCTGGGAAAAAGAATTCCTTAATAATAATGCCTTTATTCTTATTATTTGTTGTATTATGTGAAGTATTGGGGTGTATGGAGCTATTTAATTGAATCTTAAAAGTTTCTTCCTCAAGAATTGTTATTTTATTTTCCAAGGTTTTTAATTGTGCAATTTCTGTATGTAAAGTTTTTATTTCTGCTTGTAATTCCTGAATAGATACTTCTCTTGGTGTATTAAATCTATTATATATTTCCTTAACATTATATGGAGTATAATTCTTAGGTTCTCTATTTCCTATCATATCTTTTAATTTCTGTAAATAAATTCTTTTATCTTCATGATTATCAATTTTTTCAATTAAATCAAATAAAAATTCTTGTTCATTTGTTAGCATATTTATTTTTTCACAATTACATGTTCCTATGCACTCACAATTGTCTGATTCAGTGTCACTGTCACTATTATGTTTGTTAAGTTTATACAACGAAATTGGATAGTGAAGGTTGGTCCGGTTGATGATGAAACGTTGGTCAGCCCTGGAGCCGTAGCGTTGGTCAGCTGTAAGAGCCAGTAGAGCCAGGTGGTCCCGATACGCTGGGTGGTCCCGTTATTCATCAACAGGTTCAAATTGCATTATCTTATTTCTTAATATAAATTTAACAAGTATAAGATTTAAAATGAATAGATTGACAAAAATATTTGCTAATCGTGAACCAGGTTCTACTATTAGGAATAGTAATAATATTGAAGAAGAAATTAATTCGATGGAAATTAATATTAGTAAAATTGAGAATGACTTGATGGATTGGACAATACCAAAGCAAGATATTAGTACTATTTATTCTGTTGGAACATTTGAATTTTTAACTGATTATGCTATTAAAACTGCTGAGCAAACTGTTGCTATAAACCAAGAGCATGAGAATATCCAATTATTTTCAGAAAAGACTATAAACGAGCATAAATTGAAAAAATATAAATTTTTGCATATTGGTTCTGTACAAATTGCTATAAAACCTTTGTTTCGATTAGGATTGGATATTCCTGTTTTGATGTGTTTGCGTGATGGAAGGCATATTAATTTTACTAATTCTTTGCTTGCTATGGCTGAAACAAATTTAGCAAATGGGCCTGTATATTTTAATTGTTACCCAGGATTTTCTATTAGTTTATTTGATCCAAATATTTTAGATACATTAACATTGACTGTTAAAACAAAAAATTTGGAATTTAAAGAAAATGTAAGATCTGTTGCCATCATATATAGAATTTATTATAAGGTTATGACTACTACTCTTAATCCTAGATCGAAAAGGAATTTTAAAAGAAATGAGACTTTATTATTTGAAGCTAATAAAGCACACTCGAATATTCAAGTACCTAAAAGATTAAATTGGAATGAAATAAGTAGATCAGGAACTTGGGATTTAACAGAAATTTGTGAACCTAGACCCTTAGAAATAAATAATCAAACATCCAGAATTATTGAACACAGCAATGGCACTGTTAGAATAGATTTCTCAACTAGTTTAAGTCAACCTGCTAGAACATCTGTTTATATGAATAATAGGCCATCGTCAAGTAATAATACTTTACCTCGGTCTAGTTTTGAAATAAATTTTAATTTATCTAGTGTTGATTTTAGTGAAAATATTCCAAGACCAATTTATGAAGAAATAAGGGATGATAATACGTTGAGTCCAACAAGAACCCAAATGGAAACATTTTCTGTATTAAATAATCATAATAATTGAATAAATTTTAATTATGACAAATTTTGAGATTAATAAAGAATTTTTAAAACAGGATTTATATGCAAATTACAATGATGAGAAACGTAATTGGTATTTTAAATCAAAATATAAATAAATAAGCCCGCTAAGCTGAAAACCCTCTGTGGCAGCTTAGGCAAAACTTAGGGCATTAGTCTACTTGCTGGACTAATTCTACAATAGTCCAGGCAACAATAAAGGTAGTAAAAAAAAAAAAAAAAAAAAGTAAAAAAGCCTGCCTGTTGAGATCTTTCATCTCAAGCAAAAGTAAAGGCAGATTATTCAAAGACATGAAGATTTGGCAAAATTTGCATGCATGACAAAAAAGCAAAATACGTAAGCAATGACGTCAAGAAATGAGCACCTTTGCAGGAACAAAAGTTTTGGATAAACTCACGTGTAAAATATTTGGCAGACCATTCAAAGCATCTTGGATCAATTTAACAGCTGGCAGACAAATCAAAGCATCTTGGATCAACTTGAAGATTTGGCAGACAATTCAACACAGCTTGGCCGACAACTCATTTAGATAAACTTGGAAAGCAGAACAACTCCACAACAGTTTGGACAGCACAACAACTAAAATAGTAAATTAGCAGCAGATATTTTCTTTCCTTTTGCTATTTAAGAAGATGTGAAGAACCAGAAGAGGCACGACGCTACACACTCACTCAAAAGTTTTCACCATTCCAGAAAAGAAAAAACCCTTGGTCATCTCTACAGCCCTTTGTCAAAAAACTTTAGACTTGCAATTATTGTTCAACCCTTGTATATGTATCTCAAACCAATCAGAATCTACCTTACCCCTTGTTCAAACCTCTTGTTCCAAATCTCAGGAATCAGACTTGTATACTCAAACTTCAAATCCTTGTAAAACTTTATTTAATAAAGGTAATTTGAATTTTTGATCAATATGCGTCGCCATATCGATAAAATTATTTCAAATTTTGAACTTTTAGATTTATCTAATTCTGCCGAATTATTATATTTCAAAAATGAATTACTTGATTTGGAAGAAAGAATATATATATCACATACTGATTTTCACATTGAAGGTTGGTGCAATTGTTTAGATTTTCAAAGGAAACGACATTTTATCATGGTTTTGTTACAATTTCTAAATTTTTATTTAAATTAAGCATGTTTCCTGTTGAATCGCAAAATAATCAAGTATCTGATAATTTTATTAATGCTATTAATCAATTAGATTTGGTTAACATGCAAGAGTTGAGTTTGCTTTTGGGAAAACTAACTTTGTTAATTCAGTTTTATGAGACCAAATTAAAAATTAGAAATAGAAATTTTGATGAAAATGAATTTTTAAGAGTAACTCGAAAATTAAGAGTCATTAAAACTTTGGCTAAATGTATTATTGGAATTTTTAAATCTTATACGGTACCATTTGATGCGATTTTAGATTGTTGAACTATGATCTCCTCGAATTTTAAAAGGTCCTGCTGTTTTTGGTATCAGAGCCCGGTGGGGGTATTAGGAGATATTTTTGTTGAACTAATCCTTTTAGATTTTATGTTTGTTAAGTTTATACAACGAAATTGGATAGTGAAGGTTGGTCCGGTTGATGATGAAACGTTGGTCAGCCCTGGAGGCGTAGCGTTGGTCAGCCGTAAGAGCCAGTAGAGCCAGGTGGTCCCGATACGCTGGGTGGTCCCGTTATTCATCAACAGGTTCAAATTGCATTATCTTATTTCTTAATATAAATTTAACAAGTATAAGATTTAAAATGAATAGATTGACAAAAATATTTGCTAATCGTGAACCAGGTTCTACTATTAGGAATAGTAATAATATTGAAGAAGAAATTAATTCGATGGAAATTAATATTAGTAAAATTGAGAATGACTTGATGGATTGGACAATACCAAAGCAAGATATTAGTACTATTTATTCTGTTGGAACATTTGAATTTTTAACTGATTATGCTATTAAAACTGCTGAGCAAACTGTTGCTATAAACCAAGAGCATGAGAATATCCAATTATTTTCAGAAAAGACTATAAACGAGCATAAATTGAAAAAATATAAATTTTTGCATATTGGTTCTGTACAAATTGCTATAAAACCTTTGTTTCGATTAGGATTGGATATTCCTGTTTTGATGTGTTTGCGTGATGGAAGGCATATTAATTTTACTAATTCTTTGCTTGCTATGGCTGAAACAAATTTAGCAAATGGGCCTGTATATTTTAATTGTTACCCAGGATTTTCTATTAGTTTATTTGATCCAAATATTTTAGATACATTAACATTGACTGTTAAAACAAAAAATTTGGAATTTAAAGAAAATGTAAGATCTGTTGCCATCATATATAGAATTTATTATAAGGTTATGACTACTACTCTTAATCCTAGATCGAAAAGGAATTTTAAAAGAAATGAGACTTTATTATTTGAAGCTAATAAAGCACACTCGAATATTCAAGTACCTAAAAGATTAAATTGGAATGAAATAAGTAGATCAGGAACTTGGGATTTAACAGAAATTTGTGAACCTAGACCCTTAGAAATAAATAATCAAACATCCAGAATTATTGAACACAGCAATGGCACTGTTAGAATAGATTTCTCAACTAGTTTAAGTCAACCTGCTAGAACATCTGTTTATATGAATAATAGGCCATCGTCAAGTAATAATACTTTACCTCGGTCTAGTTTTGAAATAAATTTTAATTTATCTAGTGTTGATTTTAGTGAAAATATTCCAAGACCAATTTATGAAGAAATAAGGGATGATAATACGTTGAGTCCAACAAGAACCCAAATGGAAACATTTTCTGTATTAAATAATCATAATAATTGAATAAATTTTAATTATGACAAATTTTGAGATTAATAAAGAATTTTTAAAACAGGATTTATATGCAAATTACAATGATGAGAAACGTAATTGGTATTTTAAATCAAAATATAAATAAATAAGCCCGCTAAGCTGAAAACCCTCTGTGGCAGCTTAGGCAAAACTTAGGGCATTAGTCTACTTGCTGGACTAATTCTACAATAGTCCAGGCAACAATAAAGGTAGTAAAAAAAAAAAAAAAAAAAAGTAAAAAAGCCTGCCTGTTGAGATCTTTCATCTCAAGCAAAAGTAAAGGCAGATTATTCAAAGACATGAAGATTTGGCAAAATTTGCATGCATGACAAAAAAGCAAAATACGTAAGCAATGACGTCAAGAAATGAGCACCTTTGCAGGAACAAAAGTTTTGGATAAACTCACGTGTAAAATATTTGGCAGACCATTCAAAGCATCTTGGATCAATTTAACAGCTGGCAGACAAATCAAAGCATCTTGGATCAACTTGAAGATTTGGCAGACAATTCAACACAGCTTGGCCGACAACTCATTTAGATAAACTTGGAAAGCAGAACAACTCCACAACAGTTTGGACAGCACAACAACTAAAATAGTAAATTAGCAGCAGATATTTTCTTTCCTTTTGCTATTTAAGAAGATGTGAAGAACCAGAAGAGGCAAACGCTACACACTCACTCAAAAGTTTTCACCATTCCAGAAAAGAAAAAACCCTTGGTCATCTCTACAGCCCTTTGTCAAAAAACTTTAGACTTGCAATTATTGTTCAACCCTTGTATATGTATCTCAAACCAATCAGAATCTACCTTACCCCTTGTTCAAACCTCTTGTTCCAAATCTCAGGAATCAGACTTGTATACTCAAACTTCAAATCCTTGTAAAACTTTATTTAATAAAGGTAATTTGAATTTTTGATCAATATGCGTCGCCATATCGATAAAATTATTTCAAATTTTGAACTTTTAGATTTATCTAATTCTGCCGAATTATTATATTTCAAAAATGAATTACTTGATTTGGAAGAAAGAATATATATATCACATACTGATTTTCACATTGAAGGTTGGTGCAATTGTTTAGATTTTCAAAGGAAACGACATTTTATCATGGTTTTGTTACAATTTCTAAATTTTTATTTAAATTAAGCATGTTTCCTGTTGAATCGCAAAATAATCAAGTATCTGATAATTTTATTAATGCTATTAATCAATTAGATTTGGTTAACATGCAAGAGTTGAGTTTGCTTTTGGGAAAACTAACTTTGTTAATTCAGTTTTATGAGACCAAATTAAAAATTAGAAATAGAAATTTTGATGAAAATGAATTTTTAAGAGTAACTCGAAAATTAAGAGTCATTAAAACTTTGGCTAAATGTATTATTGGAATTTTTAAATCTTATACGGTACCATTTGATGCGATTTTAGATTGTTGAACTATGATCTCCTCGAATTTTAAAAGGTCCTGCTGTTTTTGGTATCAGAGCCCGGTGGGGGTATTAGGAGATATTTTTGTTGAACTAATCCTTTTAGATTTTATGTTTGTTAAGTTTATACAACGAAATTGGATAGTGAAGGTTGGTCCGGTTGATGATGAAACGTTGGTCAGCCCTGGAGGCGTAGCGTTGGTCAGCCGTAAGAGCCAGTAGAGCCAGGTGGTCCCGATACGCTGGGTGGTCCCGTTATTCATCAACAGGTTCAAATTGCATTATCTTATTTCTTAATATAAATTTAACAAGTATAAGATTTAAAATGAATAGATTGACAAAAATATTTGCTAATCGTGAACCAGGTTCTACTATTAGGAATAGTAATAATATTGAAGAAGAAATTAATTCGATGGAAATTAATATTAGTAAAATTGAGAATGACTTGATGGATTGGACAATACCAAAGCAAGATATTAGTACTATTTATTCTGTTGGAACATTTGAATTTTTAACTGATTATGCTATTAAAACTGCTGAGCAAACTGTTGCTATAAACCAAGAGCATGAGAATATCCAATTATTTTCAGAAAAGACTATAAACGAGCATAAATTGAAAAAATATAAATTTTTGCATATTGGTTCTGTACAAATTGCTATAAAACCTTTGTTTCGATTAGGATTGGATATTCCTGTTTTGATGTGTTTGCGTGATGGAAGGCATATTAATTTTACTAATTCTTTGCTTGCTATGGCTGAAACAAATTTAGCAAATGGGCCTGTATATTTTAATTGTTACCCAGGATTTTCTATTAGTTTATTTGATCCAAATATTTTAGATACATTAACATTGACTGTTAAAACAAAAAATTTGGAATTTAAAGAAAATGTAAGATCTGTTGCCATCATATATAGAATTTATTATAAGGTTATGACTACTACTCTTAATCCTAGATCGAAAAGGAATTTTAAAAGAAATGAGACTTTATTATTTGAAGCTAATAAAGCACACTCGAATATTCAAGTACCTAAAAGATTAAATTGGAATGAAATAAGTAGATCAGGAACTTGGGATTTAATAATTTTACAAAAGAACAATTGAATGAATTTAGAACTCTTTGGTATAAAAAGATGGAAAATTTACAAGTAGATATTCCTTTATTTACTTGGTTTGAATTTTATTGTAGACAAAATAATATCGAATATCCTTTTAGAGAAATTAATGTTACTAATAAAATTGCAAAACTTTGGAAAACTACAAATAATGAATCTGTTGTATCTATTCATCCACCTTTAGAAAGTATAATAATAAATAATAATGATGAAACATTTATTGGAACACCCTTTAGGAAAATCGATATGAATGAAAATAATCCAACCAAAGAAATAATGCAAGTAATTTGTCAAAACAATTATTCTAATCAAGTATTAAATACTATTTCTGAACAACTTAACAGAGTTGAATGTGTAGTACAGTCTCCACAGAAACTTGTACCAAAAACTAATCAGGCCTCAACATCAACAACATCAAAAATAGAAACACCAATATTTAAACCTTGTGAATCTGGAATTAAAATTAATCTCAAAAAGGAAGATTCTATATTAAATAAAATTGAAGCTAGATTAGCACAATTAAATATTTTAGATGACATGAAAAATAAACAAATTTTAGTGATAAATAAAGATTCTGATACAGAAACTGAAGTAAGCGATATTGAAAATTTGGTAAATCAATTTGATCAAAATAGAGATGAACAATTTATTCAAAAAATTAAATTTAATACATACACTCCTTTGCCCAGAACAAAAAATTATTATTCAAGACCAACACCTCCTGATACACAATTTGAGGAAAGAAAAGATATGCTACAGGCTAGATATGATGGTGAATCTGTCTGTGAATGGAATATAGATGGTTTAGCTGAATATCAAATAATAAATTTATTGCAAGAAATGTCTATGGCAGCTACTGCTGCAAGATCTAAAAATAATTCTGAATTACAAGTATTACAAGTATTAGTAGCAGGCTTTACTGGTCAATTAAAAGGTTGGTGGGATTATTACGTAACCCAAGAAGATAAAAATAAAATAGTAAATGCTAAGAAAATTGTTATTAAAGAAGAAAATAATCAAAGACTACAAACTGAAGAAGATGATATTATTCCAACTTTACTTTTTACAATCTTAAAAGGTTTTGTAGGAGACCCTAGAATTTATCAAGATAGAAACTCTGAAATATTACAAAATTTAACTTGTCCTAAATTGCAAGATTTTCGTTGGTACAAAGATTTATTTTTAACTAAAGTGATGACAAGAGAAGATTGTAATAATCCTTATTGGAAAGAAAGATTTATTGCTGGTTTACCTAAATTATTTGCTGATAGAATTAGAGAAAAGTTAAGGGCCGAGTTTAACGGTATTATTCCTTATCCTGAATTAACTTAATTCTAGACTTCTACTTATAGGCTTAATTGTTCCTTTATCTATGTCATAGCCCAAAAATCTTACTTTCGTTTGAAATAATTTCATTTTTGTTGCTGATACTACTAAACCATTAGTATGAATAACATTATAAAACCTTTTTAAATGACTAATATGTTGTTCAATAGATTCTGAATATACCAAGACATCATCAATATAAACAATTGAATAATTACTTATTGGTTTGAGAATATCATTCATAATATTCTGAAATTCAGAAGGAGCATTTTTTAAACCAAAGGGCATAACATTCCATTCATAACGACCAAAAGGTACATTAAAACCAGTCTTATATCTATCTAATTCATTAATACCTATTTGCCAAAATCCAGATTTCATATCAAATTTTGAGTAGATTTTTGCATTATATAATTTTTTTAACAAATCTCTTTTATTGGGTATTGGATACCTAATCCATTGTAACACTTTATTTAAAGGTTTATAATTTATCACCAACCTGGGAGTTCCTCTCTCAATTTCTGCGGAATTCATAACATAAAAAGCTGAACATGACCATGGTGATTTTGAGTCTCTAATTAATCCCTTTTCTTTTAAGTCCTGAATTTCTTTTCTACAAGTTTTTTCTAATTCTTCAGACATATGAATAGATTTTGACTTTGTGGGAATATCTTTTTCATTGAAGTCTTTAATATAAGGTAAATTAACTATATGTTGTTTTCTACTCCAAAAAGCATTAGGTATGGTAGCGCAAACATTTTTTGTAAACATTTCTTCAATCTCTTTTATTTTTAATTTAACATTATTATTCTGTAATTGTTCTTCTATGGAAATATTAACACAATACGTGTATGGCACATGTGAATGAAGTATCATGGCTGCAGAAGAATGTGGTTAGCATCAATGCTACACAAATGTTGATGCCTTGGGAATGATTATACAAGACATGAGATGATTGTGTGCATTTGATGCTTTGTGAATGAAGACAATAATGGATGTGAATTGTTTATTCTGGACGCTCTAAGAATACCCGATGCTGTGCAAGAATAATGCAAAGAAAACCATGTGTGAACCATCACACAGGTGAAAAGTTTGCGCTATCGAGGCGCCTAATAAATTATTGTGAAATGGCCACGTGTGAGCCGGCACACAGGTAGAGTTTCGACATTTTGTAGGTCGATAGCATGAAATGAAATGGTCACATAGGAACTGCCCCACGAACAGAGTTCTAATGCTTTTGAAGCAATGTGATATGAAATGATGTTACAGGAAAGTCGTGTGTAACTCGAGACATGGACAAGGGTTCAACGTTCGTGGAACACCTTGCATGAATTGATAATGTTATGATATAATCCTACGTGTGTAATAATCTGGCACCCGGGGAGCACCTCGAATGATTTCACAATGTTATGAAATGGTTTGATATGAATCATAATGCACAAACAAGACTTGGCGTCACCCGGACACCCATGATGAATGAACAAGATGTCATGTAATGGCATCGTGTGAACTATCACACGAAAGCAAATCTAGGACCATTGCGGTCTACTATTGAATGATATGATATTTTGCGAAATGGCCAAGTGCTATCAGGTGCACGGGCGGAAATCGGGGTAGTTTTGGGGTAGCCAACTGTTGGAAATGCCCTAGTCCCGAGGCATTGGTCCTTGTGTTTGTATGATACATTTGGTACATTAATGTAAACTTTATGTATTATACAATTTGTGTCAAGGAGATACAGGCATTAATCTATTTATTATATGTCTTGTGCTATATTTTAAATAGAGTATCCAATGGACATATCCATATCCATGTTGTCAAGTGTGAGGCACTTGGTAGTAAGACTGTGGATAGTGAAAACGATATGACCATAAAGTCATCCGTAGTCTGTTCCAATCATGGGAATGAATGGAACCAAAGACTATCATTAGCCTGGTTGTATGGCGGTGTCTTACCGGTCATAGAACATGGAATGTCAACTAGGTTAATGGGTACATGCAAAAGGGCATGGTACTGGATTGATCCACTTAACGGGAATCTGCATGGTATAGTATCACAAATGATTCTCGTATAGTACTTGTATAAGTCCTTCGACCGGACCATATGATGGTGCTGCATGTGAGGTGGCACACTTTGGTGTACGCCCAACGGGCCTGTAAAAGGGTGCCAAGTACGGGTACATTCGAGTGTGTCAGTAAGCATGGCAGCACTATGGATATGCAGAAGGGAATGTCACTCAGTGATTCACTGAGACGATATCATCGGCCTCTTGAAGAATGTTACTGATAAGTGTGCGGCCGCACCCAAACAAGATTGGATCTTGTTTGTGAGCATCAGTTCATTCGGTATCAAGTCAAGGTCCAGACACAAGGAGGGTGATACTTCCATGCCTCTGTGTTGGACACCGATATCAGCGACATGGGATTTACAAGTTCAAACTACTGGGTTACGTTTTCAGTTGGACTGCTTACTCCGTCTTAATTGGGGGCTGCAGTGGCTTGCTAGAGCCCGCCTGCAGTCTGTGGGCCTTGGCCCACTGCCAACATAAAGACGGGCCCATTGGATCGTACACATTGAACGTCTGGACTTTAACTAGTCGGATTAAGTGTGTACTTGGAGTATACACGTTTGAAGAGAGAGAGACATATTAATTATATTATATGCATCAATTGGATTGATCAAAGTGATATAATTAATATTTATTTTGGCCTTCTCATAATTAATTCAATGAATTAATTTATGGGATTATTTCCTAGGTGGAAATATTATGACATGTATAGGTTTACATGTTTGTCATTTTATGTGTGTCTAATTTAAGCCATTGATTCAATTAATAGGTCAAATGCATTTTAATTTAAATGTATGTCATATGTTACTTGGTATCATATGTATACATACATGTTAACTTGGAATTGCATTTGAACTTAATTAAATCAAAGGAAGTCAAATTGGGCTTAAGACATAAAATGACATTCCCCACCTAATGTGGGATGAGATGGCCGAAATTTATGGCTAAGGGATGAGTCATGCCTTTTTGTGTTAAGAGTGATGAGTCATTGAGTGATGAGTCATTCTTGAAACAAAAGATGAATGATTAAAAGGGTGAGTCATGGTATGACTTTTTGGTGGCAAAGTTGGACTTTGCTTCCTTAAGGAAATATCTTCTCCTTTCTTCCTTCATCCTTGGCCGAATTCAATGCATGGTTTTGGGTGAGTGTGATGACTCATTCATGGGACAAAATAGCTTGGTGAGTCATGCTTGATAAGGAGGTGATATATGATGAGTCATTGGTTTGACTTTATCTATATCATTTCTTTGGGTTGAAAAATCAGCAATGATTTTTCCTTGGTTTGGCCGACCACTTTGGCTTCTCTTTTGGGGAATAAAAGCAAAGAAGCTTGAGCTATTTTGCCCACTTTTGATGCATTAATTCTTTTGGTAAGAATTAGGTGCACACTTGAGATTATTGGTGCTATCTTTTGGAAAGATAGATTTTTCTTTTGGAAAGAAAATAGGGACAGCCATAAATCTCAAAGTGAGCAGCCCTCTCTCCCTCTCTTCTTGTCATCCGAGTCGCTAGCACGGGTTTCGGTCCGAGAGCCGTTCGTGTACGCATCGGTGGAGGAAATCTGCACTTGATTTCTGCAGTCTGCATCCGTCTCTTAGAGAGACTTTGTGGTGAGTTTTTGAAACCCTCTTTTTATGCTTTAAGTTTTGATTTCCACATCTTAAGCTCCTGGGCCGGATTTGAGGAAATCGACGCGTATTTCCGCTTTTATCGGTCGGTTTCCCGTGATGAATCCCAACAGTGGTATCAGAGCGGGCTTTTGATCCGTGGAAATCTTTAAACTTGGCGGATCCCGTGTTTTAAAATTGGCGATTTTGTGGACGGGATTTATTTTTGGTTTGGGGTTTGGTGATTTTGCCCCTTGAATTTTACTTATGGAAAATTATTTGCATATGGTTTATGCTTTATTTAATTTTCTATTTGTGAATTGTTTATGGAAATTTTATTTTGCATATAGGTTTTATGCTAGATTTAATTTCCTATGCATGATTTTATTTCTTGGTGATTTAATTTCATGTTGCTTTTTTTGTTGCGGGAAAAAATCACGGACCGTTTCGGGGCGAAACGGGGGCAGCAGCCGCTGCCTGCGGCGCTAGGCGCCACAGGCAGCAGCTGCTGCTGGCTGCTGCCTCGGCAGCAGCTGGGCTGCTGCACGCCAGCAGCAGGCTGCTGCTGGGCAGCAGCGCCGCGGCTGCCCCGCGCGGCGGGCCGGGCCCATTTTTGGATTTGGCGGGATTTTTGGGCCGGGCCGGATTTAAAATTTTAAAAAAAATATGCGTGTTTAAATTTTGGTAATTTTTATACGCGTGGGATTTTAAAATTTTAATTGTTTTAAAATTGTGCGTGTTTAATTTTGGAAATTTTATGCGCATGTTTTATGAATGGATTTATTTTTCGTTCATGCGATATTTATTTTGGAAATAAATACGGTTAATTGAATTTGGTTCGGGTTTTCTTGGCACGATTACCCGGACGGCTAATTTTGGAATTCATGGTTTCCCAATTGGATTGGGAGCAATTTTGCCTGGGTTGGAGGCCCAAAGCCCGCACGGGTTTAGAACCATGATCGGCCAAAATTTGGCGATTTCAAAATAATGGCTATGGACATATTTGAAATGGGATTAATTCATGCATTTAACATGTTTATAAATTGTATGTATTGGATACGTGTATGTATGATTAAATGCATGAATGGATGTTTTGGGCCTTATTTATTCGGGTTGTAATATTCTTTTGGTAAATACGGCCTACGCGCCGTTTTCTTTTTATGTAATTTTATTTTATGTGATTATTATGGAATTATGTAAAGAAGAAGAAGCCGATTGGATTGGCGTGCTAGAAGGATGAGGATGCAGCCCACCTGATGTCGTTCTAGTATAGGTTTACTAGAATTATATTAGGATGTAAATTTTGGCCCATAGCATTTCATTTTTATTTAATTATGCTTTATTTATTTACATGTGAGAATGTATGTACAAACCCTATTTCACCCGCCTATGCATCTAAGCCGTTATTAATTGAATCTAATAACCAAAAGGTAATTACTAAGTCTCTTAAAAGTGCTTCCCTCATTCATAACCTACTCGAAGTGGGGATAGGCCAGCTGTAGACCAACCCTCGTTGGATGCACTGGAGTATCGTCATTTTGTATTGGGTTGGAGTATTGGTTACTCTAACACTTGGATGGAGGTTTTGACTTAGCGTGGGTAGTAGGATGTTCCTGGCCCTAAGCACAGATGGGTAAGTGCCAACAGACCCATCAAACCGAGAGTCCCTAGGTTGGGATTGGACGGCGTTCCTACCTAAAAATTGGGGTATAGTTGTTCCAGGCCCTCGTCTGGCTATATCTTGATATAATATGGATCTTGGCCCATGAGCCCAACAACTCGAGTTAATTAATAACACGATTCATTATTAATTATAATATGGGAAGAACATGTTAAGTCCTTTATTTACACTCGTAATTTTTCTGTGTAGAAACCAATGGCTACGAATGATACTTTATCACTGCGATCTTTCTTGGAATGGGACAAGCTTTCTGGCCCTAACTTTTGGGACTGGTCTATGAACTTAAGGAAAGTTCTAAGACAAGAGTCTAAAGAGTATGTGCTCAAAAAGCCTGTACCGGCTGTGCCAACGGGAAGTAATCCACCGGCTGCCCAGCTGGAGGAATACTTGGCACATGTAAAAGATAACCGGGATGTGACATGCCTGATGTTGGCTAGTATGGTTCCTGAATTGCAAAAGCAGTTCCTGGATCATCAGGCCTTTGCTATAATGACAACTCTTAACGAGATGTTTTATGAGCAAGCTTATCAGGAAAGGTACCTGATACACAAGGCATTCCGCAGCTGTAAGATGGGAGCCGGGACATCTGTGAGTACACACGTGCTCAAGATGAAGGGTTATCTGGATAATTTAGCCCGTCTCGGAACTCCTATCTCACGGGGGCTGGCGGTTAGTACAATCCTGGATTCTTTACCGGATTCTTATGATCAATTCATCCTAAACTTTTACAAGCAAGGGATGGACCGTACTGTTAGTGAGCTGCATTGGATGCTTGAACTCGCTGAACTGTCGATCAAGAAGAATCCGCCGGTACTTGAGGTTAACAAGGGGAAACCTCCTTTTGCTAAAGGCAAGGGCAAGGCAAAGGCCAAGGCCAAGGCTAAGGAAGCCAAGGCTAAAAAGGCTAAAGCCCAGCCCAAGGCCCGTTCCAAGGATGTCTGCTTCGGTTGCAAGCAGGCTGGACATTGGAAAAGATCGTGTCCCAAGCTTTTGGGAGAGAAAAGGAAGACGCAGGGCGTGTCTTCATCAGGTATATATGTCATAGACATTAACCTCTGTTTCAACATCTTATGTATTGGATACTAGATGTGGTTCTCACATTTGTTGAATGTGCAGGGACTTAAGAACAGGAGATCACTGGGATCGGGACAAGTGGACTTGCAGGTCAGAAATGGAGCAAGGGTTGCTGCCATAAAGATCAGCGGGACCAGCTTATGATGCCTAGTAGATTAGTTTTGTTACTGCTGAAACAATGTTATTTTGTACCTGTTATGTACAGGAATATTATTTCTGTTTCGGTTTTGGATATTTCTGGATGTACATTTACTATTAATAATAGTAAAAAGGGTTTATCTAGAAAAGAATTATTTTATGGAGTAGCTCTATTAAATAATGTCTTTTATATCCTGGATCGAAACTAATCATGTCTATACTATACACACTTAAAGGGTTAAGCCTAACGAACTTAATCCGGTTTACCTTGGCATTGTCATTTAGGCCACATAAACAAGAAGCGCATAGCTAGGCTTCACATTGCTTGAATCCTAGGATCATTTGACATGGAGTCACTTGATATATGCGAGTCTGGTTTATAAGGTAAAATGACTAAAAGGCTAAAAGGGTTGCTAGCTTATTGAACCTAATGCATTGAGATGTATATGGACCGACAAGCATAGCAACCAGGGGTGAACATCTATACTTCGTATCCTTCACAGACGATTTCATCAGAAATGGCCATGCCTATTTAATGAAATATAAGTCTAAGACCCTTGATAGGTTCAAGGGAGTAAGAAACGAAGTACAGAACTAGGCAGAAATATCAAAGCCTTTCGGTTGGACCGAGGTGGTGAGCATATAAGCCTATAGTTTGACTCATTTTAAGAGAGCATGGAATAGTTCCACAGCTCACTCCTCCAGGAATACCACAATGGAATGGGGTGTCCGAACGGAGGAATAGGACCCTGTTGGACATGGTCCGCTCAAACGATGAGTCATGCCTTTCTCCCAATAAGTTTTTTAATGGATACGCTCTTGAGACAATGGCTCTCATTTTCTATTATACTCCGACTAAGGCTTTGGAAAAGACCCCATTTGGAATATGGACGGGCAGGGTGCCTAATGTGTCTTTCTTACGGATTTGGGGTTGTTATGCACAAGTCAAGAAATTGACTGTGAGCAAAACTAGAACCCAAAACTGACCAATGCCTGTTTGTGAGCTACCCTAGGGAAACCAAAGGGTATTACTTCTACGACCCCGCTGAGAACAAGGTGTTCATGGCACAAAAGGGGGTCCTTCTTGAAAAGGGGTTTCTTTCCAAGAAAGACAGTGGGAGCGATATTGAACTCAGGGAAGTTCAAAGCTCAGAAACTCCTGAAAAGGATAACTCGGAGACCAGGGTGAAGCTTCCAAAAGGGGAAGCACCAGCCCAGGTCACACAAGGACCTAAAAGGTCTGGTAGGGATCATCAGGAACATGGAAAACATCGGTTTTTGTTTCTAATGATTACGCTCTTTTTGTCTTGGACGAAGAGGAGCTCAAAACCTACTAGTAGGCTATAGCTAGCCCACTGTCTGCCATGGTGGTGGATTTGCAATCTATGTACGATAATCAGGTTTGGAACCTGGTTGATTCACCTCCTGGTGCTAAGGTAATAGGTTGCATGTGGTGCTATAAGCTATAGGCCGACAATACCTTTCAGGGTGTGTATAAGAGGTTTAGTGGGAGCATAGTAACTTTCCTGGTATTATATATGGATGGCATCTTTCTGATGGGAAGCGACATACCAACACTACAAGGGAATTGTAATGGTTGTGTAAGTGCTTCGCAATGAAGGACTTAGGCGAAGCTGAGACGATCCTAGGGATCAGTATCTACAGGGTTAGATCCAATCGGCTTCTGGGCCTAAGTCAGGTCAAGTACATAGACATCGTTCTGAAAAGATTCAGCATGGACCAGGCTAAGAAAGGTTTCTTGCCAATGGGTTATGAGCTGAAACTTAGCAAGAAGTATTGTCCTAAGACAAGGCAGGATAGGGAGAACATGAATTGGTCCTATATACGTTTCAGCTATGGGAACAATCATGTACTCCATGCTATGTACAAGACCTAATGTCGCCCATGTAGGTCAGGAAGAGCAGTCAGTTACTAGGTACACTGATGCAAGCTTCCAGACCGACCAGGATGAATATAAGTCGCAATATAGGTATGTGTTCATGCTAATTGGTGGTGCTATTGTTGGAGAGGCTCCAAGTAATAGACCATCGTGGTTTCTATCATAGGAACTGAGTACATTGCAACGTGTGAAGCAGCTAGGGAAGCTGTGTGGAATATGAAGTTTTATCATGCAACTGGGGGTAGTGTCAACTATCCAGTAACCAGTTGATATCTTCTGTGACAACGCAGGGCTGTTGCACAAGCTATGTGCCCCGGTCACACATATACACGAAGCACGAACTCAGGGAGGTTCACCCATTGCGAGAAATCGCTGAGGGGGTGACATCTCATTACAAAGAGTGGACACCAAAGACAATGTCGCAGATCTTTTGACCAACATGCTTGGCTATGCCTATGCACGAAGGTTGTACTAGATCTATAGGGATTAGACCCATGCCTAGTAGGTACTAGTGCAAGTGGGAGATTGTTGGAAATGCCCTAGTCCCGAGGCATTGGTCCTTGTGTTTGTATGATACATTTGGTACATTAATGTAAACTTTATGTATTATACAATTTGTGTCAAGGAGATACAGGCATTAATCTATTTATTATATGTCTTGTGCTATATTTTAAATAGAGTATCCAATGGACATATCCATATCCATGTTGTCAAGTGTGAGGCACTTGGCAGTAAGACTGTGGATAGTGAAAACGATATGACCATAAAGTCATCCGTAGTCTGTTCCAATCATGGGAATGAATGGAACCAAAGACTATCATTAGCCTGGTTGTATGGCGGTGTCTTACCGGTCATAGAACATGGAATGTCAACTAGGTTAATGGGTACATGCAAAAGGGCATGGTACTGGATTGATCCACTTAACGGGAATCTGCATGGTATAGTATCACAAATGATTCTCGTGTAGTACTTGTATAAGTCCTTCGACCGGACCATATGATGGTGCTGCATGTGAGGTGGCACACTTTGGTGTACGCCCAACGGGCCTGTAAAAGGGTGCCAAGTACGGGTACGTTCGAGTGTGTCAGTAAGCATGGCAGCACTATGGATATGCAGAAGGGAATGTCACTCAGTGATTCACTGAGACGATATCATCGGCCTCTTGAAGAATGTTACTGATAAGTGTGCGGCCGCACCCAAACAAGATTGGATCTTGTTTGTGAGCATCAGTTCATTCGGTATCAAGTCAAGGTCCAGACACAAGGAGGGTGATACTTCCATGCCTCTATGTTGGACACCGATATCAGCGACATGGGATTTACAAGTTCAAACTACTGGGTTACGTTTTCAGTTGGACTGCTTACTCCGTCTTAATTGGGGGCTGCAGTGGCTTGCTAGAGCCCGCCTGCAGTCTGTGGGCCTTGGCCCACTGCCAACATAAAGACGGTCCCATTGGATCGTACACATTGAACGTCTGGACTTTAACTAGTCGGATTAAGTGTGTACTTGGAGTATACACGTTTGAAGAGAGAGAGACATATTAATTATATTATATGCATCAATTGGATTGATCAAAGTGATATAATTAATATTTATTTTGGCCTTCTCATAATTAATTCAATGAATTAATTTATGGGATTATTTCCTAGGTGGAAATATTATGACATGTATAGGTTTACATGTTTGTCATTTTATGTGTGTCTAATTTAAGCCATTGATTCAATTAATAGGTCAAATGCATTTTAATTTAAATGTATGTCATATGTTACTTGGTATCATATGTATACATACATGTTAACTTGGAATTGCATTTGAACTTAATTAAATCAAAGGAAGTCAAATTGGGCTTAAGACATAAAATGACATTCCCCACCTAATGTGGGATGAGATGGCCGAAATTTATGGCTAAGGGATGAGTCATGCCTTTTTGTGTTAAGAGTGATGAGTCATTGAGTGATGAGTCATTCTTGAAACAAAAGATGAATGATTAAAAGGGTGAGTCATGGTATGACTTTTTGGTGGCAAAGTTGGACTTTGCTTCCTTAAGGAAATATCTTCTCCTTTCTTCCTTCATCCTTGGCCGAATTCAATGCATGGTTTTGGGTGAGTGTGATGACTCATTCATGGGACAAAATAGCTTGGTGAGTCATGCTTGATAAGGAGGTGATATATGATGAGTCATTGGTTTGACTTTATCTATATCATTTCTTTGGGTTGAAAAATCAGCAATGATTTTTCCTTGGTTTGGCCGACCACTTTGGCTTCTCTTTTGGGGAATAAAAGCAAAGAAGCTTGAGCTATTTTGCCCACTTTTGATGCATTAATTCTTTTGGTAAGAATTAGGTGCACACTTGAGATTATTGGTGCTATCTTTTGGAAAGATAGATTTTTCTTTTGGAAAGAAAATAGGGACAGCCATAAATCTCAAAGTGAGCAGCCCTCTCTCCCTCTCTTCTTGTCATCCGAGTCGCTAGCACGGGTTTCGGTCCGAGAGCCGTTCGTGTACGCATCGGTGGAGGAAATCTGCACTTGATTTCTGCAGTCTGCATCCGTCTCTTAGAGAGACTTTGTGGTGAGTTTTTGAAACCCTCTTTTTATGCTTTAAGTTTTGATTTCCACATCTTAAGCTCCTGGGCCGGATTTGAGGAAATCGACGCGTATTTCCGCTTTTATCGGTCGGTTTCCCGTGACGAATCCCAACACCAACATGGGATGAAATGAAATTATCATGATGGGCATTCTTAGAAGGTCCCCAAATAGGTGAGACGGAATGAAATGGAATGGACGCTTATGTCACACAAACATATAAGTGGCTACAAGAAAATGTGGTTAGAATGCGTGACACGCGGAATGATGTCGTGTATGTTTTATGGAAATGTTGGCACACAGGATGTATATGTATGTCATACAAGTAAAATATTATGGCTGCACGAAGACGTGGTCAGCATAAATGTCACACATATGCACATGTATTTAAAGATGGCTGCACGAACACGTGATCAGGAATGGCACATGAGATGATTATGTATTTCGGATGCTTTATGAAAGGTAAAAAGAAAGGAAAAACAACACAGAACAAACATTAGCACACGCAAAAAATATGTACTCCCTTCCAACCTTATTTCTCCTTTCGATTGGTTTCACAATTCTTCCTAGGTGTTGGGTCTCTTTGGCATCAACGGGGGATACCAAAGGCGTACACTCGATTGTTCAATTTTAATTTATGTTTTGGTAACCCTAGGGGAAATTACTAAGCCATTACATGTAGGCCAAAGTCAAAACCAAGGGTCGTACAGGCTCCCATAGCGAATAAACACTTCCCCACCGTAGAACACGATGTAAGGTCATGCGGGGCTATGAGTTGTTTACCCAATCGGGTGTCTCCAATCTTGGCAAACGTAGGCCACCTCCATGGGTAAACCGGGGTGAAAGAGTGTATTCGAGGGGTTGAGAAGAAGAAAATGTCATGATATGCAAAGGTATGAATAAATATGATGTTTATAAATCAATAAACGAATACAAGCGGGTTATATTTCAATAGTTGCCTAAGTTCCTTAAGTTTTTAAGAAATATATTTTAAGAAACATAATCCCCAGCAGAGTCGCCACTGTGAGCGGACGACCTTCTCGACGAAAAGAAAACAGGACGCGGCGAAGCGGGCCTGGGAAAAAGAAAGAAATAGATTTTGGTTTCTTTTTTGTTTTTGGGAAAATCGGATTTTGTTTATGTTGAGTTGTGAAAACTATTAAGTTGATTTAATTTGGAAATTCCTTTTGTAGAAGATATTTTCCTGTTTTATAACTTAAAAACCTCGAAACTTAAATCCCGAGATCAGTGACAGAGTCACCACCCGGATCAGCTCATCCGGGAAATTCCGGTACAGCTCCCTACCGAGCGCAGACTGCTGTACGTAATCCAGAGATTCAGGGTTCGGTAACCTCAAGCTTGTATTCGTTTATTATTTATAAAACCATATTTATTCAATTTATTATCTTTTCTAACCCCAATTTGTTTATTTTTATTAAGCCGATACTAAGGCAAGAATGCATAAAATAAATTGCGGGAAATTAAACCATTCACACAAATATACAAAAGAATAATAGAGGCCGATTATACAACCAAATTGACTAAAATATAAAACTCTCGTCCTCACTTTTACAACTGCCTAATTACACGAATTAATCTATTAAATACAGCAAAAATAAAAATAAATGCTGTAAAATAGATTAGTTAACACATTTTATATTATAAACACAAGTAGGACTCAAATCAGGACAGAATGGGGATTTTAAGATAAGGGAACATGCATTTAGGGGGTAAGCGGTTCGACCCGACCGGTCGGACCGATTAGACCTGGAAAACGGTTTTGAAACGCCCTGTAATTTTTGTGCTGGAAAATCAATTTTTATAAACCATTTGGCTCAGTTACATGCATATTTCCATTTTTGTGGGTCGGTTATCCCGGAACTCGGGGTTCCGTTCATGTGGGTTCCTAAATATACAAACCATCTATGGTCTAAAAGGCAATAAACACACCAAAAACATTTATAAAAATATTGTTTTAGTTATTTCCAATATTTTCCGGGGATTTTTGTAGGATTCGGGGGTCTGCTAATGCTGGACAATGGATCCGAATCGGATGAAATGACCCCGAAACTCGGAAAATAAATCTCGGGAAATACTGGAAACCCCGATTATCCATACGTAAAATAATTAGAAAATCAAAATATAAACACATTCCGGGCCAAAAGTAATCCCAACAGAAAAATCAAAATGGAAAACGAGCTGTTTCGGTCGATTGGGGAGGAACAGAGTCAGCCGACTCTGGGTTAGAGCCAACCGGCTCTGTTCTTCAGAAGCACAGCAAGCCAGCTGTGTTCCTAAGGAACACAGCCGTACGGCTGTGATGGGCAGCACCAGTTCCGGATTTTGGCAAAAATGACAGAAACGTACAGAAAATCAATACAGATAAGTTTTAGGGCCTCTCAGAGTTTACATGGATTGTTGTTTGGATGTTTGGAACGTCAAGAAACGGATTGAAAGCTTGGGGATGTGCACTAGAACTCAATCAGCCGAATCCTTCAACAGTTGAGAACGATCCAAAGCCAAGCCGAAATGATCCCCAATCGATGAGTAGAGGTTGTTAGTTATGTTGTTAATGCTTGATGATTGATTTAGGGTTTGATAAGAGTGTTTATGGGAGTTTTTTTTTTTAAGTGTTTATGGGAGTTTTTTTTTTTCTCTCGGCTTCCCCTCTTCTTCTTCTGCTTTTTCTTTTTTCTTTTTTCTTTTGGTTTCCTTTTCTGAGAATCAAAAGTCCTAAAAAAAAAGTCCCCCCTCTTTCTCTTTTTCTTCCTTTTATCTGCCTCTCTCTCCCTCTCTCGTTCCATCAATCAGCCTGCAGAATTCCCTAAAAATCTACCCAAATCTTCGACCTGTTAAGATAAGTTGCTCTGCTTTGCAGAGCAACTATTCTTGACCACTAGAGCCAGCTGGCTCTGCCGGCTCTGACTAGAGTCGTACGGCTCTAATACCAATTAGAGCCGGCTCTGGTTCAACAAACCAGAGTCGCCCGGTTCAACCAAAAGTCAGGGCAGAATTTCGGAAAGATAGACGTGCAGATTGAATCCTAGAAATGATTCGAGAGACATTTTTGGGGCTTCAGATCATGGATAGCCAGGTTTTTGGATCATTTGAGCTTCCCTAAGCAGCATTTCGGTCGCTTTCAAGTCCCGTTCAAGCTTGTCCGGTCCGTAGGTAATCAGGGGATCTCATCACCGAGACCGGGAAAAACCCATGCTCACACCCATGTTGTTATGGATCTCGGTTGTAATTTTTTTAACCAACTCCTAGCTTTATCCCTTAAAGAGAAAGGGAACAACTTGAGCTAGATCACATCATTCAACACACTACGGTTTGTTCTAAAAGGGTGCACATATTGACAAAAACCATGAATGTGTGCATTTGGGTCCTTATTTGGTAGTCCTCCAAATTGCATCATGGATTGGAGCATTTGGATCATAGAGGCTTTGATTTCGAAGAGGTTGTTCCCTTCATTAGGTATCACTATACAAGATGAGTGCTCCTCAGTTGAAGGACTCAAAAACTCTTTCATTCTCTACCTCAGAGGAGCATGAAATCCATCCTCTTTGTTATTGTCACCTTGTTATTCTCTCTCTGGTGAAGGTTATTCCCTATTTAGTGGTGCTCTACAATCCTCCATCCTCTGTCTTTGCGTCGCTCTCCTTGTTGCTTCACTCCTTCTCATGTAAGTCCATTTAATTTTGAGATCTACTAGAATAGGGGTGATCCGCTCTTCGCATACACAAAGAATAAGCTGTTTCAACATAAGAAAACAAACTCTCTACACATAATGAACAAACAAGTTAAACCTACTGTTATATCATAAAAGTTTCATAATCCCCGACAATGGTGCCAAAAACTTGTTGTCCCTAAAATGACACTAGCAAGTGCATTAGTCACAAGTAATAAGTGGAACGAGTCTAGAATATCATCCTCAAGAATTGCAAATGAGTGAAAAAAAAAACTCCAGGAAAACAAGCAGGAATGACTTCTAGTGGTTCTTTTAAAGAGAGTTATAACTAAAGATGATATAAGAAGCACACAAATTAAATGTAAATAGTAGATCTAGCAATGAGAAGGTAAGAAGACAACTTTTACTGATACTATCAAAAGGAACAAGCTTGGATCAGACTGGAATAGGTTATTCAACACTCAATCTTTCTTTACCAACATGAATGATATTAAAGCACATAGGACTTGGGTATCTGCTACTTATTTATCACTCAAGCCAAATCTCATTGCATAAGATATTCTTTAAAAAGTATTCTACCAAGTGTCCTTACATAGACATCGTTTTTAACATCAAGTAAAAAAAAACCATTTTATAACAAAGGTAAAAACCCCTAACATGCAGCTATCGTGTCTCCAACCACAACATACAAGTGTTTAATGATAGATCTATGGGTTAAACCAATCTCCTTGCATTTAAACCATTAACAATAAGGTGATTAAACTCATATAGCATTAAAACCCTTATTAAACATCCAACAAACATGTCATTCATGAAATAATTAAGAAAGAGTACTTATTAAGGGTAGGCCCAACTGGCCAAGCTTGCAATATTAAACTACTCACACTTCATGATGAAAGAACATTTGGGATTAAAATGAAGTTATTGATGCTAACAAACGTAAAAGAGATAAATTTATAGCCAAAGCTTGGGCAAAAATATCCTAAAAAAGCTGTTCATTAGCTAAAAAGGGAAACAGATCCTAGGTCCCTTAGTTGATTTTGTGAGTCATTTTTAGGCTCAAAACCGTTGTTTCATACTTGAGTTCCTTCCCCAGGCAGCTTTTGTACTTGATGATAGACTTTTGGCAGCTTCTTATACCTTAAACACCCAGAATCTTGCCTAGTTGCTTCCCAAAGTGATAAGGCCTACAAAAATGAGCTTTTAAGCATTTTTTACAAATAAATTAATTCATTTTAGCTTTAATTATTTTTTTAGCCCTAAATTACATGGTAAAATGTTTGCTTATCAAAATGCTAACCTTTCATTAAAATCTATCCTATTTACATAGAAAATCAAATTAAAGTGCCTACTATAGAATAAAATCATACAAATCATTCATTAACCTATAAATATGTAGCATCATGAAATTAATGAGAAAAAGCTTAAATAATAACCTCTATATAAAATATTAAAAATAATCTGATGAGAAAATTTTAGAAACTTAATGGGAAATCCGTGGAAATCCCCACTAAGACTGATTGGGGGCAAGGAAAGGCAGGTTGAGGCTAGAGAGGGTATTTCCATCCCTATCCTCATTAAGGGTTCTAAAAAATTCAGTCTCATCCCTGTCTATGTTTCAATTCCTTTGTTATATGCTCCTATTTTAGACAATCTTGCATGACACACTACTTTTGTTGTTCCTAATGTCAGAAAATCTGATAGAACAAGAAAGGCACCAATATACTTACATGAGCACCATTGTAATTTGTTCTATAAAACTCCTTTTGATAATTCTAATATACAATGTCTTTAAGAATCAATGTTATCTTTTTTGTTTAAACACTATAGTAGTTCATGAACCAAAGACTTATAAGCATTCTATACAATATGATTATTGGAAAGATGATACGAAAGCAGAAATTAAGGCCCTAGAACATAATCACACTTAGCAGTTAACTGATTTATCAGTAGGGAAGGTCCCTATTAGTTGCAAGTGGGTTTATAGAGTTAAATATAAGTCTGATGGTCCTTTAGAAAGATATAAAGCTAGGTTATTCACAAAGGGGTACACATAACAAGAGGGTATAGATTACTGGGATACTTTTTCCCAGGTGGTTAAAATGTCAACAACTAGGTTAGCTTTAGCCCTTGCTAGTATTTATGATTGGGGTTTTTATCAATTAGATGTTAATAATGCATTTTTGCATGGAAACCTTAAAGAAGAGGTTTATATGGTATTGCCTCAAGGTTTTAAGCCAAATGGTAGCACTATTACTCCTAACACAGTTTATTGATTGACCAAATCATTGTATGGTTTAAAACAAGCTAGTAGGCAATGATCTTATAAACTTTCTGAAGCTCTTTTTATCTTGTGACTATATTAGGTGTCCTTTTTCTCATTCTTTGTTTATTAAAAGTACATCTAAGTCTTTAACTTGTTTGCTTGTTTATATTGATGATATAAATTTTGTTAAAAGCAGTATATATATATATATATATAAGAACGAACAGAAAAAGAATTTTATTGAAAATATATGAATCATAACTTACAAAAGGTATTGTTTAAACCTTAACTAGAGAAAATAATGAACAGGTTACTGAGGACTGAATTAGATCAGTTTTCTTAAGACAGATTAGTCTGCGATGAACTTCCGCCTCCTAGGATATAATAGCAATAAAGACAAACTCAACTGCGTGCCAAAAATTATCAACAGACTGAAAAACCTAAGCACTAGCAACCTAAAGATTTTGGAAAACAGAGAAAAAGTATTTTAGAATTTTCAAATGCCAAACCAGACTAAAAAATATCAAATATCAAGGCTGCAGGAGGATCATTAGAATTAATTAGCAATAAACTTTATTAATGAGAATTAAAATGAATTAATTTCATTAATTATAATTAATTCGAATAACTTATAGTTAGGAATTCAATAGGATTCTAGATATTTAAAGGAAAAATAAATTGGACCAGAGCAAAAGAAGGCAGACCTATGATGGCCCATCATTCGCATCACCCACGACATGCAATTATTAGGCCTTTGGAAGCTCAGACTTTGATTTGCACCCCTCATGCGCTCGCAAAAGAGAGCCTTTAGGCTAATAATTATTACCAACATAAGAAAAGGCTTTTATAAACCCATCAACTATCTCATAAGAAAGGGATTTGGTATATGGGAATTAAATCTCATTTTCCTCTACAATTTCTTTTCCTTCAAGCTTACTTTGTGTATCAATTTTTCATTCATCCTTAATTCATTTTAGGCATATTATATACCATTGGAAAAATTCTGTTGCGTAGAATATAATGACACAATTCACGTTATTCGAACCGCAAACTAACCATGATATAATTAAGCCTAAAGTTTACAAATAATCACTTGTCAAATGCCAAATTCATAACAATTTTAGCTGAAAATGATTAAAAAGAAATCAAGTTTGTTAAATAGTATTTGGATGATAAGTTTAGAATTGGCGAAATAATGTATTAATCCCTATGTTTTGACTTATTACATTAAATAGTCCATAGATAAATTTTAAGGTTCTTCAGTTTTGTTTCAATGAACTTTTTAGTCCTTCCTTTTATTTTTTCTTATGAAATGACAAAATTACCCTTGGGTATAGGCAAAAAATTATCTTTAGTTTTTAAATTGAATCAAATATTTCTAATAAAAATTTTTTTAGTATATACAGATGCACCAATATTTATATACTTTTATATATTAGTTATAAAAATAAAATTAATTCTATAATTTATTTTCTTTAATATATATTATCATTTTTTAGTAGTTTAATATAATATCTATAAACTAATAATATATGTTATTATGAACGTTGTAAATTATTTTAAAATGATAATGTTTTGTTTATTAATGTTATCTATAAGGTATATGAGAGATGACACTTTTGAATTTATAATTTTATATAGTTTTACTCCTTTTTTTTTTAGTGATTATAATAAAACAAGTTCTATGCCAAGAGTTTAGTTATATAATTATATAAAATTTATAAAATTAATTAATCAATATTAGTAATATTATTAATATTAGGATTATGTGAGGAAAAAATATAAAATAGAAAAGATGATATGTTTTATTATTATAAAATAGAATAAAGGATGATTTTGGCATTATTAGTCTAATTTGACTTAAAAGGATTAAACAGTTGATAATGATAAAACTTAGGGACTATATAATTATCATATGGACTAACTAGTATAATATATAAAAAAAATAGGGACTAATAAATTATTTACCCTTTAGAATTAAGAACTTAGGAGAATTAAAGTTTTTCTTATGAATAGAAATTGAAAGAAATAAATTAGGTTCATCTATTTGTTAACAACACAAATATACTTTAGACTTGCATGCAAAAACTTTTTTTTTTCTTGCAAGCCAAAAGACGCTTCAATGAATTTTGCAGTCAATTCCTTTGACTGTGCGATAGATATACATTTACAGGCTGTTCACTTGGTGTTACGATATTTAAAAAAGGATTCAGGACAAGACTTGTTCTATTCTTCCAGTAGCCAGTTGCAAATTAAAGCCTTCAACGATTTTGATTGGGCTAGTTGTGTAGATACAAGGCGTTCTATTTCTGTGTTTGTTGTTTTTCTTCTTTAATTGCTTGGAAAAGCAAGAAGCAACCAACTGTTTGTGACATCCAGTAAAACAGGGTCAGAAGGAAGATCAATAAAGATTTGAATAGGAACTATTATGAGGGGTGGATGACTTAAAAGAGATACGGTTAATTGAAATGAGGAAATCAACAGAAACTAATTCAGAGGTAGAGACTGTCACTTGATAAAGACCGGATCAAATTATAGATCCGATATAGAAAGAAAGTTCATATGGAAATTTGAATTAATGGGAGATTCGATAAGATTCAGAGAGAACACAATGAATCCTAGTGTTTAGTGGAAATCCGGTTATTGAAATTAAGGACGAATCACGATAAGACTCGGTCAAATATGGTAAAAAGATGTTTTAGAGGAGGAGAGAGAATAAGTGGAAGAAGATATTTTTGCATGAAAAAGGCTTAGGTGATTGAAGGAAAAGGTAGAGCCTGTCACTTGATAAAGACCGAATCAGATTATAGATCTGGTATAGAAAGGAAGTTCATATGGGAATATCAATAGTAGGAGATTCGATAAGATTCTGAGAGAACCTAATGAATCCTAGCGTTTAGTGGAGATCCGGTTATTGAAACATTAAGACTCAGTCAAATACGAAATGCACAAAAATGTAAATGATGCAGCAAAATAAGGGGTAATATGGTAAAAGTTGTTTTGGATGAGGAGAGAGAATAAGTGGAAGAAGATATTTTTATATGAAAAAGGCTTAGGTGGTTGAAGGAGAAGCAACCACGTATTAGAACAATAAAACATGGACAGAAATGTGCCAAGTGTATTGAAATATAAAGGAATCAATAGTATAAAAAGAAAGAAGAAGAGAAATGGAGGGGAGTTAGGCACTTAAGAAAGAAATCTTAGAAGGAAAAAAGTGGAGGAATTCTTGAGAAAGAAAGAAGGGAAAACGGCATATTTTCAAGGAATAAGCGAAAGGGTAAATAGAACTATGTTAGGCTTTGATTCCTAGTGGTGAATCTGGGATACGTAGGTAGCTTGATAAGAATTTACCAAATTCAAGCCATAAATGTCAATGTTAGGTTTAACATTGATCTATCAGCTAGATCTGTGAGCCAAAATGAAGAATTTAAATTTTAATGTGAAATCCTTACAAGCTTATCATTACTGTAAATGTAATTAGTACAAAGAAAATGTGGAAAAATGGTGCGCACGGTAGAATTGTTATATGTGATTAAATGATCATAGAAGTTTGATGAAATACATTTTAATTCTGAAAAGTTTTGGTGTAATTGATTTGGTACGAAGATACTAAGGAACATAAAGCTATTAAGGAAAACTTGAAAATGTATGTGAAGAAGAAAGTTGAATACATCTTGTTGAAATCTTGTGAGATTCAGAATAGTGATATTAATGATTATTTGTTGTTAATGAGGAAATAGAATAATCAGATATAATTATTGGAATTAAATTGAGCAAGTGGAGACTCGATAAACACTCCCATTGACCAAGTCGGTTAGCCTCAGGGCAGTTGTGGGGGTAGCGTACCCTGAGAAAACACTGGATGAATTAATACCCAGATTACTGTGAGAGTGAACTTGTAATTTCAATCATAGAGAGGGTACTAATCAATAATCTAGTATCTGATGCGATCCGATGAAAGGCGCCTTATGAAGCTTGGTAGCCGCACATAAGGATGGACCCTGAATGATCACAAATTTTGTGTAGCTGGTCATGGTCTAAACACATGAGGTAGAGTCCTAGATGAAAACATATAAGTTCTTGATCTTGTTAAATTTTACAACATGATTGTAACACGACTGTCGGATCAGATTTTTCAGATGACTTAATGAAAAGAAGCTCGAAAGAAATAGTTACAAATCTTAATCAAAAGAGCTTAATCAAGTGTGAAAATTTTATGGCGAAGGAATGATATCCAATTTGATACGACAAAAATTATATAAACTACGAGTTGAGTAATATAACCAAGTCACTTGTTCTATTGGAATGAGACCCGACAAAATAGTCTTAAATTGCAATAAACACCATTTGATAAAATGAGGGAAAACCTCATCAATTCTGTTAATAAGGAGCGATGATTAAACAATTGTTACTTAAGCCTTAAAATGATCCTGCTTTGGCCGGATTAGAATGTTGTTGTAGAGAAGATGAAAAATAGTTAAAGGATGATTCATAACTCCTTGATCGGGTTATATCGGGTTAGGGTGTTACACTGTTGCTCGGAGTTCAAGTGATGCTAGGTATCATGCATTGGCATTAACAGCTTGTGAAGTGCAATGGCAAGTCTATATTATTTAGTTTTTGCAAATTCCACAATTGCTGAAACCTGTATCTATTGTGATAACAATTCTTCTATTTATATTGCCACAAATCCAAGCTTCCATGAGCGCACTAAGCCTTTGGAATTTACTACCCTTTTACTTGAGAAAAGGTTCAAAGTGGTGATATTCATTTTATTGCCAGTATCAACTTCAAATCAGTTGGTTGATATTTTAACTAAACCATTAGTTAAATTTGTTTTTGATGTTATGTTATGTAAGCTTGGGTTTAAGTCCTTATACCATCCAGCTTGAGGGGGATATTAGAGATATAAAGTTTAGAATTAAGTTAGGTTAGTTTAGGATAGTTTGTTAATTGATTACTACATGTATTAGTTATGAACATATAAAGACTAGTTAATTAGTTTCTCTGAATCGTTTGTAATTATTTTTCTCAGTTAATGAAACTTCTCCCTTTTGTATTCAATATTCTTCTAACTTAAAGTCTATTACATGTTACGGATCATAATACAAAGTTCCGAATTTGTTGTATAATAATCTTAATGTCAATATGTTAAAATGGTATGGATTAATAAACAATGCGAGGGTATTTTTTCTAGTACGTTTTAATTTCAAGAGATGGTTTATGTTACTCTTTATAAACAAACTTTAATATGTATAATACAGGGACAATATACTTACCTTTTTCTCTAAATCAAAGTTTTCGAAAGTTTTTTGATTTAGTTTAACTTACCTCAGATCATAAGATAAATACTGTGATCGGATTATGTGGTGGGATTAGGAATTGAGTTATCATGTAAATGTATGTATAACCAATTCTTTTTCAATGTTTATCTGAAATTTTATTTTCTTATTCCAAAGATAATATTTTTTCGAAAAAATTTTCCAATTCTAATGTGTATTGGTAGCGGGTTTCTTTTTCAGTGTTTATCTGAAATTTTATTTTCTTATTCTAAAGATAATAATTTTCTGAAAAAAATTTACCAATTCTAATGTGCATCGGCAGCGGGTTGAATCTACGGCCAGGAAAAGAGATGAAGAAATGCGCATATATCGAACGGCAAATACGCCAACCTTCATCACTCAAAAACGACGTATTACCCGGGAAAACTCATCTAATCACCCACTTACATACAGGCGCAATGTAGCACTAAACAAAACCAATTACCGAACTACCCCGATGAGGCAGCCGAACGTTAAAACCACCCTTCCTTCCTCTGTTGTATATAAACTCTCTTCCCGGTGATTTCCAAAACAGCATCGTCACCTCTTATACGAACCTAATTCACTGTTTCTCTGAAGAAAATTCAAAATACAGAACAAGGAAGAGAGGAAGGAATTTCTGATCTGAGCTCTCATTTGAGAGTTCGTGCTTTCGTTTTTTTCTCTGATTTCAATGGTGTTTTCCGGTGATACGGAAGAAGGAGTTAGAGAGTTTGTTATGGCTATAGGACCTGAGAGATCGAAGCCACCGCTTCACAATTTCAATCTTCCTTGCTTGAAGTGGGGAAATCAGAGACATCTCCGCTGCATGAAAGTCTCCGATTCTGCGGCCGTTAAGGATAAGAATCTCACCAATGGGACCTCCGCCGATCGCATCAGAACCACGCGATCTCCGCCGACCAAGTTTGTCCCCACTCGCGATTACGAAGTCCGCCGTTTCAAGAAACTCAAACCGATTAACGACACTGGCGGCGTTGAGGAAGGAATCGAGGCTGTCAGGGAGAAGCTTATGTGTGATTTCAAAGCGGCAGCCGATAAGTTGAAAGCCACAATTTTGAGAAAAGGAGTGTCGGAAGAAAGCGACGACAAAGCAACTCAGCATCGCCGGGAACGGGAGGAGGAAGAGGATGAAAAGGAGAAATCTCCTCCTCTGCCCCAATCGCCGGCGGTTGTAGTGGAGACAGAGGAAGAAGCGAGACCGTGGAATCTGAGAACAAGAAGAGCCGCATGTAAAGCACCGGTTGGCGGAAATTCAGTTAACGGCAAGGCCTTAAGAATTGAAGAGAGGAGAGCAAGTAATTATTCTCCGGCGAGGAGCGAGAGCGCGAAATCACCTAGGCTGAGAAGCGAGAAGAGGGACAAAGAGGAGGAGAAAGAGAAGGAAACAGAACAGCCGAGGCCAAAGTTTGCGGTGGCGCTATCGAGAAAGGAGATCGAGGAGGACTTCATGGAGATGTTCCGCCACAGACCAGCTCGGCGGCCCAAGAAACGGCCCAGAAATGTCCAAAAGCAATTGGATGTATGTCAATTCTGAGATTAGTTTTCTGTCCTTCTTGAAAGCATTCATCCTGATTGATAGAGTGATTTGATCTTCTTGTTTTTGGTCGTAGATGTTATTTCCTGGGTTGTGGTTGACGGAGGTTACTGTTGATACGTATAAGGTGCCGGAGTTGCCCGACAACGGCAAGGTAATTGTTATTCTTTTCTAGCCTTTTTTAATGGCTGATTGGTTGCTGAGAAAATGTTAGATTATGAATCAACATGTGAGATCATGAATCTGTTTGCTTGATGACTAATTGGGTGGCGGACTTCAACAGTGAAAAGCAATATATGCTTTCAATTTAATTTTATCAACCCAGGCATTTGCATGTCTGCTTTACAAATGTTCTTTTCTTCCGTTTTCTTTGCATTTTCCATTCTTTCTGCTGCTTTGCTAATTGATATAAAAGTAATTGATTTTCAATTTTGCAATTTTATGATCTTTTGTGTAAAGTTTAAATCTCTTGTTTTCCTCCCTGTGCAGAGGTAGATATTTCATATTGTAGCCAACTATTAGGACAAGTTCAAAATTTCAAGGCTTCTGCTTTTTGACTGCTCTGGTAACTCTAAATGGTGGTATAGGAAAGCAGCACACCATCTTTGTGAAGTGTAGGGATTTGATGAAGTGGTTAAATTTCCTGGTAATCCATAGAGGTGAACTTCTGTTGCTTTGTTTTGCTAATTTTGTACTCTTTAATTATAATTCTTTCCTTCTACTTTATAGAATAACGTGATTGTAAAGAAATGGCTGTTGCATGTCCTTAGCTGAAAGGGAATGCCTTGTTTTCTATGACATTGTTTTCCTTCGAACTTGCTTACCAATTTGCCTTTTATGTTAATGAATTTAAATCTTCACCTTAATTTATGTTGTGTTTGTTTGTTTATAGTTAAAATCTACAATTCTAAAGCACATACTCTGTTTTCTTGTATGCTTCGACAATTCAGCCAAATGATGCTTTATATCTCAAAGAAATATAGCTTCTGAGCAATGAACTTTCAATGGACGAAAATGGATTTGGTAAATACAGCCTCCGTAGCGTCCTAAAAATCATTTTATGAGCTTTATTGCTAATTATTAAGAACTTTATCGAGGAAATGGATGCATTCTTTTGCAGATTTAGGTTAAAAAGCAAATTGCAGCGAGAGTATTTGAAAGTTTCAGTTGAAACTGTATACTATCTATTGGTGAGTGTTTGACGGGCAATTCAGTTTGAGCCTCCTTCTGGGCTATAGCTCAATTTTATATGGTATAGCGGATCCAGTTTTTTATTCAGTAATGTGGGCTTATGGTTATAACTGATGAGTCAAGTTTGGGAAATAATATGAATTAATCATAGTCAAGAATTTCGTTGATCTTCTAGTTTCTCAAAGAACAAAAGCAAGTGCAGAGGATGTAATTTCCATGAGAGCTAAATAAGAATACATTTCTTTGGTGTCTTTTTCCTCTCTTCCCTAAGCAGGATCCAGTTGAATTCTCTCTCTTATGCTTCAAAAATCGTCTTGCAAATTAGATCTCCCATCGAGCAGTTTCTCATAAATTTACAGGCTGCAGCATTGACTTTGTTTTCCAGTCTTGTCTTTTGCACTTTGAGGAGGATTTGAAGAGATTGCAAAAGGATTCTTATTTTGACCATTTGAAACTCAGTATAAACCACCACTAATAATCATAGCCAAGAAGACCAAATAGAGGAACTTTGAGATCATTATGGTATGTTATAATTCTGTAGAGAAAAATCTCTAGAGATTAGGCTGAGCAATTATTATGACGGTAAAAAATTTATCTTTGAACTGGTTTTAGGGGATTTTACTTAAATACTTTTTTTTTTTTTTTTTTTTTTTGTACTTTATAACATTTTTACTTCAAAGGAAAAGTTTGTATAAATACATTAAAAACTTTTCAAAATTTCAAAAATACCTAAAAACGTGACTCATCCACAAAATAAACAACAAAACAAAAATCAAAATCTCCAAAATACCTTTTCTACTTTGTCCACGTTTTTCTCTCCTTTTTTTATAATTTTTAATCTAATTTTACATTTATCTTTCAATCCGTTTATTTTTTTGTCATACGACTTTAGAAAGTTTTTTTTTTTTTTTTTTAATCTTCGAAACAAAATCCATATATTTATATTTTTTCCGACATATTTCTTTCACTAAAGTATAACTAATTATACCTTTGTATCTTAAGGTATAACTAAAGTATAACTAATATATAATCAACGTAATAGTATATCTTAAGGTATAATTAAGATATAACTAAGGTATAAACACTGTAATAGTGTATCTTAAGGTATAACAAAAGTATAATCACTGTAATAGTATATCTTAATATATAATTAAGGTATAAGTAAGGTATAATCAATATAATAATGTATCTTAGGGTATAAATAAGAAATAACTAAGATATAATCACTATAATAACGTATCTTAAGATATAATTAAGGTATAATCAATGTAATAGTGCATCTTAAGGTATAAGAAGTGTATAAACAGTGTATAACAATATATAACAGTGTATAACAATGTATAGGAAGTATATAACAATGTACAAACAGTGTATAATAATATATAAGGAGTGTATAAAGAGTGTATAACAATGTATATTAAGTGTATAAACATATAACATTGTATAAGAAGTGTATAATAATGTATAACAGTATATAAGTAGTGTATAAATAATGTATAAGCAGTGTATAAGAAGTGTATAATAGTGTATAACAATGTATAAGAACTGTATAAATGGTGTATAAGCAGTGTATAAGAAGTGTATAAACAGTGTATAAGCAGTGTATAATATGTGTATAAATAATGTATAAGAAATGTATAAATGGTGTATAACAGTGTATAAGAACTGTATAAATGATGTATAAGCAGTGTATAAGAAGTGCATAACAGTGTATAACAATGTATAAGCAATGTATAAGAAGTGTATAACAGTATATAACAATGTATAATAAGTGTATAAACATATAACATTGTATAAGAAGTGTATAACAATGTATAACAGTGTATAAGAAGTGTATAAATACATTAGGAACAAAAAGACATAATCTAAATTACAAGATAATTCTAATATGTCTTGCAGCAAAGGTGTTGGGTACAGATATAAAAAGATGACAAACTCAAACTACTCAATGTTGAGATTCTATTCAGTTCCTTCAATCTTCTTCTTCAGTAAAAAGAAAAATTCTTCTTTGTTTTCAATTGTACCACCAAAGATGAGATTCTATTCCGTTCCTGCAACAAAAAAAAACGCATATATAACAGCATATAAGAAGGTATTTTCACATTTCAAAGTTAGATTTCAACTTTCTCAGTAACAAATCTTCAAATCTATAAACATGGAAATCTCTTTTTAAAATTAACATTAGCAATTTTATAACAAATATTAATTAAGATTTAAAGATTGTATAACAATGTATAATAAGTGTATAAACATATAACATTGTACAAGAAGTGTATAACAATGTATAACAGTGTATAAGTAGTGTATAAACAATATATAACAGTGTATAAGAAGTGTATAAATAGTATACAAAAAGTGTATAAACAATGTATAAACAGTTTATAAACAATGTATAAACAATGCATAAACAGTGTATAACAATATATAAGAAGTGTATGGCAATGTATAACAATGTATAAGAAGTGTATAAACAGTGTATAAGAAGTGTATAAACAATATATAAACAGTGTATAATAGTGTATAACAGTGTATAAGAAGTATATAAACAGTGTATAAACAACATATAAACAGTGTATAACAATATATAAGAAGTGTATAACCAGTGTATAACAATGTATAACAGTGTATAAGAAGCATATAAACAGTGTATAAACAATGTATAACAATATATAAGAAGTGTATAAACAGTGTATAATAGTGTATAAGAAGTGTATAAACAGTGTATAAGAAGTGTATAAACAATGTATAACAATATATAAGTGTATAAACAGTGTATAACAATGTATAATAAGTGTATAAACAGTGTATAACAATGTATAAGCAGTGTATAAATAGTATATAAATTGACAAATGAAGGCCTAAACAGTATTTTTTTGGGCCCAAATGCGACCTATCACGGTAAACCGGTGACAACCTTTATAAAGCTTAAAAATCACATTCCGAAAACATATTATAATAGTCAATCAGACTCCTACAGCAAAAGTTACGTCCGTTTTAAGGTCTACCAAAAAATAAAACTACTTATTTCCTTTCTTGGACCTACGATCCATTTTCTGCATCAAAACAGTGTATAACAGTGTATAAGAACTGTATAAATAGTGCATAACAATGTATAAGAAGTGTATAACAGTGTATAAAAAATGTATAACAATGTATAAGCAGTGTATAAAAAGTGTATAACAATGTATAAGCAGTGAATAAGAAGTGTATAAATAGTGTAACAAACAGTGTGTATAAGAACTGTAAAACAATTTATAAGAACTGTAAAACAATGTATAATAAGTGTATAAACAATGTTCATGTTTATAAGTGTACAAACAATATATAATTAAATTTTAAAAAATAATAAAAAATGGCTCTGTAAGCTGTTCATGGTTTAGAGCTGCCAATTCCTTATTAAATTCAATAAAATTGCAGTCCCAAGTGCAGTTCAAAAAGATGCAGTCCCAGGATTAAAGTGCAGTCATAAGATGCACTCCTAAAGTGTAGATACAGTTCCAAAATTGCAGTCATAAAGTGCAGATGCAGTCGTAAAATTGTAGTCCCAAAGTGCATATGCAGTCCCAAAATTACAGTCATAAAGTGCAAATGCAGTCCCAAAATTGTAGTCCTAAAGTGCAGATGCAGTCCCAAAATTGAAATGCAGTTCTAAAGTGTAGATGCAGTCCTAAAATACAGTCTTAAAGTGCAGATGTAGTCCCAAATTTGAAATGCAGTCATAAAAGTGCAAATCTAGTCCCCAAAATTGCAGTCCTAAAGTACAGATGCAGTCCCAAAATTACAGTCCTAAAATACAGTCTTAAAGTGCAGATGCAGGCCCAAAATTGAAATGCAGTCCCAAAATTGAAATGCAGTCCCAAAATTGAAATGCAGTCCTAAAGTGCAGATGCAGTCCCAAAATTGCAGTCCTAAAATGCAGTCTTAAAGTGCAGATGTAATCTCAAAATTGAAAGGCAGTCATAAAGTGCAAATGCAGTCCCAAATTGCAGTCCTAAAATGCAGATGCAGTCCTAAAATTGAAATGCAGTCCTAATTAAGGTATATTCAATGTAATAGTGTATCTTAAGGTATAATTAAGGTATAACTAAGGTATAATCAATGTAATAGTGTATCTTAAGGTATAACTAAGGTATAATCAAGGTATAACTAAGGTATAATCACTGTAACAGTGTATCTTAAGGTATAATTAAGATATATCTAAGGTATAATCACTGTAATAGTGTATCTTAAGGTATAATTAAGGTAAAACTAAGGTATAATCAATGTAATAGTGTATCTTAAGGTACAACTAAGGTATAATTAAAGTATAATCACTGTAATTGTGTATCTTAAGGTATAACTAAGGTATAATCAATGTAATAGTGTATCTTAAGGTATAACTAAGGTATAATCAATGTAATAGTGTATCTTAAGATATAACTAAGGTATAATTAAGGTATAACTAAAGTATAATCACTGTAATAGTGTATCTTAAGGTATAACTAAGGTATAATCCTGTAATAGTGTATCTTAATGTATAACTAATGTATAATCACTGTAATAGTGTATCTTAAGGTATAACTAAGGTATAATTAATGTAATAGTGTATCTTAAGGTATAACTAATGTATAATTAAGGTATAACTAATTTATAATTAAGGTATAACTAAGGTATAATCACGGTAATTATGTATCTTAAGGTATAATTAAGATATAACTAAGGTATAATCAATGTAATAGTGTATCTTAAGGTATAACTATGGTATAATTAAGGTATAACTACAGTATAATTAAGATATAACTAAGGTATAATCAATGTAATAGTGTATCTTAAGGTATAACTACAGTAATAGTGTATCTTAAGATATAATTAAGATATAACTAAGGTATAATCAATGTAATAATAGTGTATCAAAAATGTAACAATCCCAAATTTACAGTCCTAAAGTGCATATGCAGTCCCAAAATTGCAGTCCTAAAATACAGTCATAAAGTGCAAATGCAGTCCCAAAATTGCAGTCCTAAAGTACAGATGCAGTCCCAACATTGATATGCAGTCCTAAAGTGCAGATTACAAAAACAATTTAAATTTCAAAAATCAAAACTCACAACTCAAACTCAGCAAAAAGAAAAAAAAATCAGATTAACAATTTAAAATTCAAAAACTCACAAACTCATAACTCATTCAAAATTCAAATTCACCAAACATAAAACTTACTGAGAGGAAGCCGATCAGGGTTAGAGGAGAAGCAATCAAAGTTAGAGGAGAAGCAATCAAAGGTGGAAATGACATTAGCATGAAGATTTCAACCCAGCTACAATAGAGAGCAACACGAAAGGATGAAGGAGCTGCCGGCAACGATGGAAAAAATAGGTGGAGTTAGCAGTAGATGAAAGGAGAAAGAGCATCGACGATGAGACGGCAACCGTGGATAAACGATGAGCAACGATGAAGAACGTGAAAAAGATAATATGAAAAGACAGAAAAGAAATAAAAAAAATGTAATCAAGAAAAAACTCAAGTAGGAGTGGAGAGAAGAATTAGATCTAAAAAAAATTATAAAAGAGTAAATAATAAAAAGTAAGCTACTAAAATAAAACCTAAAATAAGTGTAATTTTGACAATTTTCCCTGGCTTTGTGCATATACTAGCGAGGCGAAGGCCACAGGCGGGGGGATGCTTTGGTTAGTTGTGGAGTTGGGGCCTGGTGGGCTTGGCCGTTGTAAATGGGATGGGAAGCTGCTTTGCTAGTCCTAATAATAATAATAATAATAATAATAATAATAATAATAATATAACAATAATTATTATTTCACTATGTTTGGCAACTTTTCAACTTGTGGGTGTGGGGGGTGGGTTAGAAACCAATTGCTAGTTGCCATGGCTGCTATTTTATTTGGTGACTCAGTTGACCACCAACACGCGTCTGCATTTTCTACTCTTTTCTTTTCTTCTTTTGTTTTGAAACTTTTTCTTTTCAAAATGGGTCAGTTGTAGGCTTCTCAATGGGCCCATCTATTTTATCTCCATTTTCATTTTTAATGAGATTGCACATAATCTCATACTCATCCAATTAAACATAAATGGAGACAAGTATGTCTATATTTCCGCCTAATACAGATGGCAATTCATGGGGATTTCTGCCTTGTTTTATCCTCTTTTTTTTTTTTTTTCTTAAATTAATACTTCATCCGGTTAAAATTTTAAAAAGAGAAATATTACACAAAAATATGCTATTTTAATAGTCTAATTAATATTTTATTGATACTGGTAAATAATTTTAAATGTCAAATAAAAATAACTGTCGGAATATATATATATATATATATATATATATATATATATATATATAAATGTTGTAGATGATTAGATTAGCAGAGCTACATGATTAATTTTGTTAATTAATAATTTGTGTGAAATTAAATTGATGTCAAGAAACTCAAGGTGTAATATGTTAATTTAAAAGTTAGATTGTTAGTATTGAAAAACTTATTATGTAATATAATATAATATAATATGTAAGGCATACATTAAGAGATCTTGAATTTGTACATTTAATTTCATTGGATCGATGAAGTTTTAGAATGTATCATCATGTCCCTGAATTTATTCATTTATCTCATTAAATCTCTCAACTTGTTTATTTTTCATAATTTTTCCTGTATTATAATTTTTCATAAAATATTTGAATTATATAAATGAATTATAAAATTTATTTTGGCTGAAATAGTTTGTACTTTTCTAATAGTGTCTGGAAAAATTATAAATCAAGTGCTAAGAAAATTGGTAATGAATTTTAGGTGTTGTATATAATAATAATAATAATAATAATAATAATAATAATAACAATGGAATTGTTAAATGAAAAAGTTGTTTGATAAATACTAAATAAAATAGTAAATTTAAGATAATAAGACATAACTTTTTTTTTAAAAAAAAATGCACAAGAAAACGGTAACTAAACATATTTTGAAGAGTATAATAATTATTTTTATACATTATTAAGAATATTATTTTTGGTATTTTTTTAATAGTGTTCATTTTAGAGTGTAAACAATATTTAATACATTATTTTATTAGATTAATTAATTTCTTTAATTAACTGAAATGTTTTTAAAAATTTTATAAAACAAGATGAAAAATAATACTTATGTGATATATATTTTTTTAAGTATTTAGTGATGTTATCAAACTCTTCTCTTTCAAAAGAAAGCACCTTTAAAGTTTCAATTTTTGAGGAGGAATATTCATTCTTCCTCTTCCATATTTTTCTTCTTCCCCATCTTTGTTTTTTCGTGTTTTTGTTCTATTTTGAGTGATTTGATTAAAAATACATAATTTCCTCTTTTCTAAAAGAAAACACTTTTACGGTTTCAATTTTTTGAAGATATTGCTCTTGTTTCTCATCTTTGTCCTCTTGTATTTTTGTTTCATTTTGAGTGATTTGATTGAAAATCATCCGTTAAAGATTGACTTATAACTACTGGATAACATCTTTGTGTCACTATCTACTCGGTTTATATCCTTTCAAGTCTAGCACAACAAGCAAAAGCATTTCTTTTAAGTACTTTCAGAACATCTTGATCACTAACCCATTCACCCTCTTAGCTCATAATCATATCAATTTTGTTGTGCTTCCTGCGTATTATAGTAGAAATATGAAAATACTTAGTATTTCTATTACCCCTTTTGGTCCAGTCCCTTCTCGATTTTTCAAACTAAAGAAATTCTTCTTGGGAAAGAATAAGGAGAAGTTTAGCTTAAAGTTGACACTCAAGCATCTCCAAGTTATGATTCCAACAACCCGAATGAGCTTTTTGAATACTTTCCAACCGATTCAGAATCCGATTCCGTTTGTAAGTAATGTGATCAAAAGTCCTCTTATTCTAGTTGATAACTTGCTTTTTGAAATTGCTAGCAGCTAATGGCATTATGAATGGGTTCCGATCTTAAACACAAAGTCCTTGAAATTCAGATGAAAATCCCAAACAACCAAGCATTTGAATGGTCTATTACTTTTATCATAGTTAGGACCCTTAAGCTGCAAGAGGAGAGAGCAATGGTTTGAGTGCCTGAACGAGAGATTGGTAACAGTATCCTTCGAGAAAATAAATCTAGCAATCTGGTTACAGTATCCAAACAAACATGAAGTCTTTGTCACTTTCAAGTAAACCTATTACCTTTGGCTTTAAGGTCAATCAAACCAACGAAATGAATGGGCTTTATGAACAAGACATTGCTGTGCATAATGCTGAGATTCTCCAATCTGATCATCTAACTTGGTGATATCATTAAAATCACCAATGACAAACCAAACGTCATTACTAGCAGGTTGGAGAGCGTTAATAACATTCCACATTTCTTTCCTACAATTAGCTAAGGTACTTACATAGATAGTAGTCAAAAAACAGATATGAGACCTATTTCGATACAGTTTACCATGGATGTAATGTATATCCTCTTTAATTGTATCGAAGTTAAAGAGATTCTCCTGATCAGCCACTGGCATCCACCCGAATAGCTTACCACCTTGAAGGCTTCTACAAAGCTTATCGACCTTAGAGCCTTCAACTTAAGTTTCTACAATAGGAAAATATCAACCTTATGCCTACCAA
The DNA here is from genome assembly GCA_039660915.1 of Euphorbia tirucalli. Lineage (NCBI taxonomy): Eukaryota > Viridiplantae > Streptophyta > Magnoliopsida > Malpighiales > Euphorbiaceae > Euphorbia > Euphorbia tirucalli. The sequence goes on along the minus strand of CM077637.1, from coordinate 24,220,349 downwards.
TAAGATCCTTCAAATGTAGGAAGCTACGTCTGTTCGAACTCTTTCTAATATTCCAGAAGAGTATAAACATAAAAACAGAGACAGTGGAGAAAGTAAAACCTGTTGTAAAGGCAACATCATTAGGGGAGAATCAATTCCTCCTTCTTTGCTCCTTGAATAGGAGAGTGACTTCCATCAAAACCACCTGAATCTACTTCCTGGATACCATCAACATGAATTTTAGGAGCAAAGGATGGTTGAACGTCCATAATCGTTGTAATATGCTAAATATAATTTTGCCAGCCAACCCTATAACATGTGGTGACTTTTCGGTCCAAATAAACGTTTGGTTGATCTTTCAATCCATATTCTATGTGGTTAATCATATAGCTCCAGATATATAGATAATATATATAATTTCGCAGTGTTGAACTTATCAATCACAATATTCTTAATTATCAAATGTATAGATGAAGATACTCACATATGACAAATATCCTATAACACAAATATCTGTTATATAAATGCTCTTTTTCTTTTATTCGTTATGATCACCAACCAAACATCGCTCTGGCTATCATATACATATAACAGATGATTTCGATGGCCAGTCTTATGTCATATAATCATGTGGCAACCATTGGAGCCATATAATCAAGTGTTGACCATAAAGGTCCATGTAATCATGTAATTGCAAATGTTTTAGCAAACAGATCACAACGTTCCTTTTTAATCTCATATGCATGTGTGCATATAGCTATCATATAACATGTATTTTAATTTTAGGCCTAATACATCAGGACCCCCCTAAACTTGTCTTAGACATCACCAGTGCCCGTGAACTTTGTGTTTGTCCAGTTAGCCCTCTAAACTTTGAAAAAATGACCCAGTTTGCTCCCCCCCCCCCCAATGCCACGTGTCAATCATTTTTTGGTTATCTCAAGTTTGACTTTTCAAAGTACGTGTATCACAAATGCTGGTTTAGTGGGACCTAAAGGACAAATTGGATCGGTTTTTCAAAGTTCAAGGGAGTAACTGGACACTCTGTAACTTCGAGGGGCGGGTGGTTCTTTGGGCCAAGTTCAGGGGAATGCAGATGTATTCGGCCTTAATTTTTTTGTATTTTTCTATCATTTACATAAATGTCCTATATGCATGTACTCATATGACTACCATGTACCACGTATTAGTATATCATATGCATATGAACTACTTTTTAACATTAAACCTTTATTTAAACTATCAAGCTCATTGATAATTCACCAATAAATTGATACTTATTTTCTCTATACTTAATTAATTTAACCAAAAAAGGTACAAAAAAAAAAACAATTATCTAACCTATTTATATTTATTCACTTATTTGGTTTGGACTTGGTAATAATTTATTATCAAGCTTCCTACATATTCCAATAACTCCAACTTAGTAATCAAAGCCATGTAGTTCTCCTAATCTTAGAGAATCAAACTTTATTTTAGTATTATTTCATATATTGATAAATTTATAAGATATTATTATGTCATATTCACATATATGGTACTAATCATAAAAATGCAATCTAAAACATCCCAAATTCATCTAATTTCTTTACTAACTAATTCATATATTTTTCTTATGTACAAATACCCTTTAATTCAATTCATTTATGAATATAATCATATAGCTTAATAAATTAAAGCATATATCTATAAATATTCAAAAAATTCATATAAAATCATATATTTAGAATTTTATATTTTAAAATTAGCGTGATTATCTGAAATTGATGATACCATCGAACTCGTGGCACCACTAGGAATCCGTTAATATCAATTTTATCTTCAACGTCTTCATCTTTTGTCCAGAATTTACAAAAATCTCTTATATTTTCTCCTCCAGATATCTCAAATATTAGACATAAAATCAAAAAGTTAATAGTACAAATTAAAGAACACTGAATACTAAATCTATACTCGTAAAATCATCGAAATCGGATGGCTAAAAATCAAATTATCAATTTTTTTTCTTTTCTCTTTTTTTTTCTCTCTTTTTTTTTTCTCCTTTTTCACCTTCTCCTGGTGAAAGAATCATCCAGAGCTCTCCTTCCCTGCATACCCAAATCCTTCTTCTTTATATATTAAAAATTCTTATTAAAATTACAATTTTATCATTCATATAATTTCTTACCACAAAACTTTTAGTTCTTTCAAAATCACCCTTACTATTTCTATGATTTTCACCCCTTAAATTCTCATTATCATTGTTCAAACTTATATTCTTAATATCTCAAGTTTATATTTTGTAGCTCAAAATTTCTTCTATAATGTTATTTACTAATACTTATTCGAATAATATGTTTTTACTAAAAATTAACACTTATTGAAAATTTGAGATATTACACAAAGCCAATATTATGAATTCCCTTGTATTCAACCTTATAGATTTTTCCCCTAATTTGAACTTAGCAATTAGGGGTTTCAATAAATCAATTTCAACACAAAGCCTTGCGTACTTTCCCCTAGCAGTTGCGGATGTGGTTTTATCCATAAATAAAGTTGTTCCTAGCAAGGAGCCTAATTTCATAAGAGCTAACACATTATAATACTTAATGGGAAGCTCGGGAAATCGCACCCAAGCTGAAATGATGGAGATTGTTGCATCATAAGGGATCAAAGTCTGGTCTCCATTTTGAGACTAAAACTAGGTGGTTTGCCACCATCCAAGGGCCCCCAATCAAAGCTTGCTCATATTTTTCAATATGTGTGAAGTTGGCAGGTAGTGATCGTTGACGATACCAATAAAGGAGAGAGCCCTTTTCTTTACCCAAAACTTCTTCATTCTACTAAATAGATAGTTGTAACCAAAGCACCTTAACAATAAGAGTTGATTTCCATCGAGACCGAAGATCCTTTTCTCAGCAGAGGAGAAACGAACATGAAGGTATCTTTCATCTTCACTATCCAACACTGACACAAATTCCTCAATTTCTAGTTTATCTGTGAAACAATTATTCCCATGGTCGGTCATAGCCTCATTTTCCTCAGCATCTTGAGCTTCAGAATTGTCCGCTACAGTTTTACTCCATGATTTCTTTCTAAAAGGTGAACCTTGGATTTTTGGTTCCTCAAACTCGGGGCTTTTTAGTGTACCAGCAACTCCATCGGGCCCTATAACTTTCTTGTTGCTTCGAACGAGTTAATCGCTTTCATCCCTAAAGAGTTCACATAGTTCAGCGTTGCACTCCATTCCAATTTCAACGGTTAGGGAAGGAATTAGTTAATGAATGACTATTGATTTCCTCCTTTTATACTCTGCTTACTTATCCATACAAATATATAGACTAGGTCGGGTCGGGTCCATCAAAGATCACCCATCCAATTATTTTAACGGATGTTGATTTGCATATTTTAATGTTACCAATATATTCTAAAACTTTATTTTTGTATTTGAAATACTTAATTAATCTATATTGTGTTTGGAAATCCCTAGTTTCATTAAATTTTTGTTCAAATATTAAATTTTAATGTCATTAACTGAAATAATATAAATATATTATCATTTTAAGTCCGAAAATTAATTTGACTTGGATTGGTTGAACTTCTGACTCTTAATCTTCTCTCTTACTGCTTGGATGATGTACCCAAAATTGAAAACCAAACCATGCTAAATAAATCAGAGTAGGGAGGCTTATCGTACAAATTTATTAGGCCATTACAGTAAAGAGAAATACTAACTTTTTCCGTTATTGTTCTCTCACTCCAACAATCCGTACGATCATTGACCAAGTCTTTATGTCAATGACTCAATGCCACTATTTTATTTTTTTATTTTTTTGAACTTACACAACAGCGTATCTGCATACATAACTGAAGGAACAACGACAGTGAATAAAAAAATTAAATAAGCGGTAACTGATCTTCAGTGATTTTTTTTCCCCCCGATTCTGTGATATTTAAATATTTGCTAGTGTCACTGCTACAGAATATTAGATAATGGGTAATAATAATTAGATAATATTGAGATTTAGAAGTTGATCTATTAATCAATTAATCTTGTTTTTGGAAAATTATAAGAATATTTCAAATCAGGAAATCCAGATCCAAGAGTTGGGAACATGTTAAGGTAAGGTGGGTCTCATAGCTTATCAAAAACCAATAAAATAAAATAATTGTTTTAGATCATCAATCAAAAGCTAAAGATGGGGGCCTCTTTATTCCTTGATTTATATTTCTGAAACCGCTCATCTATGTAGATACTGTTTGTCAACAATCAGCAAGGAACGAAGACACCAAAATTGAGAGGACCCCATTCGGTCAAATTCAACCACATTTTTTCATATTTCTCATATATTAATAAAATCCAAAAAAAGCATCAAACAAAGTTCAAAAGAACAAAAAGAGCTACAAGCATCATGTTATTATAGAACTCAAAAGGATTAAAAGAAAAAGAAAAAGAAAAAAAAAAAAGCATAAATGGTTGGATGGCAAATGATAGAACAATACCTTGTTTATATGTCCCCTAATCTATGGTCATATTGATAGGCATTATCCAATTATCACAGAATTCCTACTGCCTGTAATTTCCACTTTTCTATGGTAAAAAGATTAAAGGCAAATTGCATCTTAAGCCCCCTAAACTTTTGATAGATTTCATTATTGGTGCCCTAATTAATTTTTTCTACACAATAAGTACATGTTCTATCCATTTTGGTAGTATTAGCCCAAATTTAATATATTTACCCCGTGCGAGTTACAGTGTCTGTTAGCTTGTACATAAACACAATTATTGTGAAGATAGAATACTCTAGACTTCACTAGAGGTAATTGAATCATACTTTTGTGGAGGCGTAAATATATAAATTATATCTCCAATTTAGTCTCACGTGTCCATAAAAATTGTGCCATCAATTAACCAATATCACAGCCCACGATAGAAAAAACCATCAAGTTTAGGGCTAAAACTATCAAAAGAGATAAAAAAAAAATTATATACTCAATGTGTTGAAAAAATTGACAAATGGTTAATTGTAAAATCCATAAAAGCTCAAGGGGTTTATGATGTGTTTTGGTAATATCAAAAAAATTATAAACCCATTTTTGTAATAAATTTACTAGTTGCTCATTAAGATCTAGATAGAATTTTATGTTTCAATTTACAGATATGGCACATGGTAATTGTCTAATTGAATATTAAACAAAACATGACAGATAGACAGCTAAATTCATGTGTACTATGCAAATCAAGCATAATGATAATTGTAATAAAAATAAAAAAGAATCATCTCTTCTTGGGTTTTACCTTATTGTTACAGAAGAAAGAACCCAGACCAAAAAGATTGACAGTTCCTCTGGAAATGTTCAAGACAGGAGTAATTGTAACCCCTTTACTCCCATAGGACCCACATTTCCTTAACTTATGCTGGCCGGAATAATAACTATAGGGGTAGAATTGCGCCGCCGGCGTTTTTATTTTTGGAACAGAATGCTGTTTTTGCAGGCGAGGTTGTTTTTTTGGCTGCTGTTTTGGTGCAGACCCTGTTGAGTAGCTTCTTGTAAGAAACTGAATTAGGCTTTTGCTTCTGCTTGTAGCACTGTCACAATCGAGACTGTTACTTCTCTTGAATTGCCAGAATGATTTACAACTCCTTTCATCTTCATCATCGTACTCCTCCTCGTCGTCGTCGTCTATGCTCATTGATAAGAATTCCTTTAATTGCTTCTTTTCTGTATTGGTTTGCTTCGGAGGAGGAGAAACAGGCTTTGATTTTTTAATTTCAATTGGGAGGATTTTCCCATTGGAGAAAAGCTCATCTGCAGAGGACAATGGAACAAAAGTACGGCTACCTATGCAGAAATCGAAATCTGAATCTAACAGAGAATTGTCCAATCTGCCGCTAGGGCAATCAGCTCCATCTTCTCTATTTTGGTTGTTGAGATCATGAGAGAATGAAATTCTCGGACTAATTCCTGTGCTGGAGATCTCAGAGCACACATCAATTGCCATAATTTCTTACAGTAAATGGAGAAAGAAAAGAGAGAGGGACATAGAAAGAAAAAAGAGATGCTGGAATGTAATTTACAAGTCAGAAATTGCTGCTTCTGCTGCTTTAGCTTTTGCCTTTTTTTTGCCTAGGCTAAGAGCATGTTGTTCCAACATTGGTCTGAAATTGTGCTAAAAAAGATTGAACTAAAAAAAAATTGATTCCATTGTTGGTAAAGAAAAGAAGAAAATATGATAGCAAAGTAAGAATTGAAGCACCGAAAGGCTATTATCAGATGAAATTAATCCATACCTAGGATGGTTTCCAAAGACACTTTTTTTTGCTTTAGGATTAATTTTTCATAAATCATAACCTTCAACTTCATTATAATTGTGCACTACAATCTAGTATTTTTTTTTTTTTTTTTTTTACAAAAAAAAAAAATTATTTCATACTTCAAATTAATACGTTTCTATTTATATGTTTGGCATCCTTATTGGGTTTTGAATAACAACAAAAATATATATGATTAAATAAACAATTAATTAATTTGTAAGAGTCCCACATCTCATCTCATGACCAGTACCCTAGGAGTGGAGTTTCATTGTTAGTGGAAAATTATTGTGCTGTATTTGCTAATAATTGGCTATTGCCTATTGATTAGGTGAAATCTGAACTATTTTAGTTTTTTTTTTTTTACTGAAACTATTATAGTTAATTAGTAATTAAAGGATCCAATTTAATATTTTCCTCAACTGGTTAATTAATGCAAAATCTGTCTGCATTATTTATTGAGATTAGTTTACTAATTAGTAAAGCTCAATGTTACCTTCACACACCAACTCGTTATGATTCTGTTTTTTCACTTTTCTACTCAAAAACTATCAACTTCACTGAACTAAAGGTAAAAATTAAAATCCAGTAAAAAAAGGTAAAAATTAATATTTACAGTTATGAGAAAAAAATGATCCTAGCACTTCGAAATAAAATCAACCACTTTATTCATAATTTGACAAGCATAATTTGTACATCTCTTAACAAAAAATAATAAAAAAAAAAAGGTCAACTTCAAAAACATACTCCATGATTTAATGTGTTTTCAAAATTAGGATGATTTGTTTTTTTTTTTAAAAAAAAATGTTATGTGGTTTCAACTTTTACAAAAAGAAAAAAACAACTAAAATTAAATCATGACATTATAAAGAGTATGTTTGTCTATTTTGAACTAAAATTTTTCAAGTTAGTTAATAATACGATAAATCTTAATGATAGATTTTAAAAATTTTTGAAAAACGCATATATTTTTCTTAATTAAATAATGATAATAAATTTTAAAAAAATCACAATAAAATAGAAATTTTTTGAAAAATATTCAAATCTTGATGGAAAATTTTTAATTAACATGGGTAAGCTATTGAAATGCTAAATGAACAGTGCGCACAAAACACGCTATCCTTAGGCTAAATAGTGCAGCGTTGGTGAACCTGTTGCTCAACAACTACTAACAATTAACACTAACTACTCCATAACTCTTGGTGCTCTCATTAAGAGTATTACTACTGGATATATGAAAAAGAAAAAGGAAAGAGAATTCATATTCGATGTCTACAGAACCTAATATGAGTACTACCCCTGTTAATTCTATTCCATCCACAAATGCTTCCCCTTCCACTCCTACTATCTCCATTTCTTCTAGTCTTTCTAATACCGATCCTTTCTCCTACAACGTATGACAGGATTAAATCTTCCTAGGTCTAATTCTCCTCTCATTATTCCATCTTTATGTAGATCCTCTGTTACTTCTAAAATTGAGAATCTGATTGAATTTTCTACAATTCCAGAATATGCTCAAGTTTCAGCCACTTCTCTTCCTATTCTTAATCCATACAGAGTTTACAGACGAGACAATTCCTTAACTTCTTCTATTAGAAATCTTATTTCTACTAGGAGATCTGTAGCAAAGGAATATGTTCAAACTTCTAGGATGGATCAATGTCATCTTAAAGCTTCTTCAGCTGAATAATATGTCACTATACAGATTGAGCTAACTTTGATTTCTCACTGGAAATGCCAAGGTTACACACATCTTCATCTTGGAGCTTAAGAATAATTTTGACACTTCATGGTCGCCATGGTCTTGATACTATTTCTAGAATCAGTCTTCTCAATTCTAGATTTCTAAAATATGAAAAGGCTGTAATTGGGACTGTTGTTAAAACACTCCATGCTGGGAGTATTGTTCTTACTTTTTTTTCCCGAATTTCAACTTTTCACTTCAAGATCCACATCTTCCAACTGCTTTGAAGATCCAAGTTCAAATCATAGGAGCTAAACAAGTTCCCACTGCTGTAGCTGCTACAATTCATCATCAAGTTGTATACCGGTTACAATATCATGCTATGGATCTTACATCTCATGGACAATCTTCTTCTGAAGCTTTATTTGTTATTGCTCATAATGATGATGATCCCACTATTATTCAAATTCCCAGACAGATTCCCAGGGATGAATTAGCTCAACCCATGCCTCTTGAGTGGCTAACAAATTATGAGAACCTCCGTCAGGCTTCTCAACCTGTTGAAACTCAGCAAGTTCTAAACTTTCAGACTAGACCAAATGGTTTGGTTCATACAGTTTTCCAACCTCCAAGGAGATCTTTTCACCAGGTCATGAAACTTTTTCCGATTTCCAGACCCAGGGAGAAGAAGGTTCCCATTCATAGCTTCAATCCTGATGGTTCCTATAATTATATTGCCAAGATTGATGGTCATTTCATTTGGGATGTTCCTGGTAGTGGTATGTGTGATTCTACTTGCACTTACCACTTGGATGATTCTGATGAAGAAGACATTAAACAAGCAAATGCTAAGCCTAAATCCAGTTGTCGTCCTTATGAAACTGGTTTTCATGACAGGAAATCTAATAAACCTTGAATTGGAATCCAGGAATGGGTCCTTAAAAAGGAACAAAAAGAAGTTGAATATTACAGCAAGAGTTCTCACTCTTATTATAAACCTTTACCTCTTTATCAAAAACTCTCTTGCCCAAGTCCATACAGAGCAAATAGTGTTGGGATTCGTCATTGGAAAAATAACGTGGCGCAGTAGAAAATACACCGTTTAAAATTTCCTAGAATCCACCTATCGTGTCCAATTACCATTGATTAGAATAAAATCAAATAAGAATCAAGAGAGATTAACTCACCGGATTCGTCTCTTCTAGAGACTGCTGCAGAATTGTTACTTGAAACTGCGATCTCCAAAGTCCGGTGCACGACCAACTATTGAGCGGGAACCGGTGCTAGCCGAAGACACGAAGGAATGGAGGTTTAATGCTGGGATTTTCGGCTGTTTTGGGGCTGCTATTGGTGGCTGAAATTTCCAGCAATTGATTAGAGTTGAATTAGGTTTTTATTCCTTAAGTGTGCCCTTTTATAGACACCTTGTCTAATTGGGTTCTAATTAGGTTAATTAAACCCAAGCCCACTAGGATTATAATTACATAAATAAACTTTAATTAAAAAAGTATATACTATGTAATTTAATTCCATTTGGCTAAATTTAATTACCCCTAAATAAAATTAAATCATACTTAAGTTAATACAATACATGTATTTAATTTTCCTACTTAGGAAAATTATTTAATTAATTGTTTACTTTATGTAATTCAATTAATTGATAAATTAATTAATTACATTATGTAAACTTATTAATTAAATTAAATTCGACCCAATGTCAATTAATTACCTTGACACCGAATGTCAACTAATTAATTAACGCATTCCTTCCAATGTACATTACATGTACAATTTCTATAAGTTCCAGCTCAGTTGATCTATGTGCACGATCCTATGGGTCTGTCTTTATATTGGCAGTAGGCCCAAGGCCCACAGACTGTAAGTGGGTTCTAGCAAACCATTACAGCCCCCAATTAAGACAGAGATGCAGCAGTCTTTAGAAGACACTCACCCGGTAGTAATCTCATAGTGTCCTTTGCCTAACGATATCGATATGAATAAACAAGAGGCATGGTGTCTGTCATCCTCTTCTGTTGTTTATTATATTTCTTGATCTTGAGTTGACTGATTAATCAAATAAGCAACCAACTTATTTGGGTATGGCCATACACTTATCAGTCCCACTCATCAAGTGGCCAATGATATCATCTCAGTGTTACCCGAGTGGCAATTCCATCACTTCATCATCGATATCAACATGTTCACCGGTCCACCCAATCATACCCGTATTTAGCATCCTTTTACAGACCTGTTAGGCGTATGTCAAAGTGAACCGGATTCCATATCGATATTATAATGAAATCTGGTCTGAGGACAAAAGAGACCTACTCAAGAAAGACCTATGACATGACAACCATGTGGCTTTCTTGTGCGGATCGATCCAGTCCCATGTCAATGACATGTACCTCTATTCATGACTGACTATACAAGTACTATGGCTAGTTAAGAACTACCATACAGTCATCGAATATACAAGTCTGTGGTTCTATTCGTTCCCACGATTAGAACAGACTTGGGATAGGTTTTATGATTATCAATCAATGGATACTCTACTCAGATTATAGCACAAGATATAAATAAAATAGATTAATTGCCTTTATTAATGTGACACAAATAATGTATTTATACAATGAGTCTTAATGTATAATACAAAATACAAGAATCCAATGCCCTAAGAACTAGGGCACACCAACAATCTCCCACTTGCACTAGTTCCTAGTGGGCATTGCCCTAATTCCTAGAGATCTGGTATGACCGTCGTGCTGTGTCTGTGGCAGCGCTTTAGTCAATGGATCAGCGACATTATTCTTGGTGTCAACCCTCTGCAATGATATGTCACCTCTGTTCACGATCTCCCGAATGAGGTGAAACTTTCTGAGCACATGTTTGGATCTCTTGTGTGACCGGGGCTCCTTAGCTTGTGCGATGGCCCCGTTGTTGTCACAAAAAACATCAACTGGGTCTAGGATAGTAGGTACTACTCCCAACTCGGTTATGAATTTCTTAATCCAAACGGCTTCCTTTGCAGCTTCGCACGCAGCTATGTACTCAGCTTCCGTTGTAGAGTCAGCAATGGTGGCTTGCTTTGAGGACCTCCAACTAATGGCACCGCCATTCAAGAGAAAAACATAACCAGACTGTGACTGGTTCTCATCCTCATCGGTCTCAAAGCTTGCATCAGTGTAACCTGACACTACGAGCTCATCTTGACCTCCATACACTAAGAAAGCATCCTTAGTCCGATTAATGTACTTTAGGATTGCCTTGACAGCCTTCCAGTGTTCCTCCCCGGGTCTGACTGGTACCGGCTGGTCATACTTAGTGCAAACACGACATCAAGCCTCGTACATAATATGGAGTACATGATAGATCCAATAGCAGATGCATAAGGGATCTTTTCCATGTTCTCCCGGTCCTTCTTTGTTTTAGGACCATCTTTCTTACTCAGCTTCAACCCATGGCGCATAGGCAAGAATCCTTTCTTTGCCTTGTCCATGCTGAATCTTTTCAGAACCTTGTCAATGTACGTGGCCTGACTTAGGCCTAGAAGCCGATTGGATCTATCTCTGTAGATCCTGATCCCTAAGATCGTCTCAGCTTCGCCTAAGTCCTTCATTGCAAAGCACCTACTCAACCACTGCTTAACTCCTTGCAGTGTTGGTATGTCGCCTCCAATGATAAGGATGTCGTCAACATACAGCACTAGGAAGGTGGAAACGCTCCCACTAACCATCTTATACACACAGGGCTCATCAGAATTCTGTGTGAAGCCATATTCTGTAATGGCCTTATTGAATCTCTGATTCCATGACCTCGATGCTTGCTTCAATCCATAAATAGATCTTTGAAGCTTGCATACCCGGTTTGGATACTTTGGATCGATAAAACCCTCAGGTTGTGCCATGTACACATCCTCGAGTAGCTTTCCATTAAAGAAAGTGGTCTTAACATCCATCTGCCATAACTCATAATCGTACCATGCAGCTATGGCTAGTAGTATCCTAATGGATTTGAGCATAGCAACTGGTGAAAAGGTTTCATCATAGTCAATTTCTTGAACTTGCTTGAATCCTTTTGCCACCAATCGCCCCTTAAAGGTGTTGTCAGCCTTTAACTTGAAACACCACTTGCAACCTATCACCTTAGCACCCAGAGGTGGATCCACCAAGTTCCATACTTGGTTATCATGCATAGATTGCATATCAGCCTCCATGCCTTTGCACCATTGATCTGAGTGTGGGCTTTCAACAGCCTCCTGATAGGTGTTGGGCTCCTCTTGGTCAAGGACCATAAGGTCCCCATCATCAGTCACGAGAAAGCCGTACCTCTCTGGCTGATGACATGTCCTACCAGACCTTCTAAGGTCCTGTGCAACCGTTTCTGGTTTCTCAATTTCTTGAGTAGTCAGATTGGTTCCCAAAGCATCCTCAGTAGTAGCTGTAGGAGTTTGTGAGTCTTGAACTTCTGAAAGTTCAACATTACTCCCACTGTCTCTCTTGGAAAGGAATTCCTTCTCCAAGAAGACTGCATTTCTGGCTATGAAAACTTTGTTTTCGGCTGGATGGTAGAAGTAATAACCCTTAGTTTCCTTAGGGTAACCCACAAACTGGCACTTGACAGATTTGGACTTGAGTTTGCCACTTGTCAATTTCTTAACATGTGCATCACAGCCCCAAATCTTCAAGAAGGAAACATTGGGCTTTCGGCCTTTCCATAGTTCATATGGTGTTCCCTCAACTGCCTTGCTTGGTGTATTATTAAGAATGTAAGCAGCTGTCTCTAAACCATATCCCCAAAAGGAGACAGGGAGTGTAGCATGACTCATCATCGAGCGGACCATGTCAAGTAAGGTCCTATTCCTCCTTTCTGACACTCCATTCCACTGGGGTGTACCAGGAGGAGTAAGTTGGGATATGATCCCACACTCTCTCAAAAACGAGTCAAAATCTTGGCTCAAATATTCACCCCCTTGGTCAGACCGAAGTGCTTTTATTTTCTCGCCAAGTTGGTTTTCTACTTTATTCTTAAAGTCTTTGAACCTTTGGAGAGTCTCAGACTTATGCTTCATCAGATACACGTAACCGTATCTGCTGAAGTCATCCGTGAAGGTGACGAAGTATAGAAAACCAGATCTAGCACTAGTGCTCATTGGGCCACATACATCGGAATGTATTAGCTCCAATAGCTCTGAGGCCCTTTCAGCAGTCTTGCTAAAAGGCGCCTTTGTCATCTTGCCTCTCAAACAAGATTCGCATGTGTCATAAGGCTGGATGTCAAATGACCCTAGCACTCCACTAGAGTGAAGCCTAGCTATGCGGTTCTCATTTATATGGCCAAGTCGACAATGCCAGATGTAAGTAGGATTAATTTCATTTTGTTTAATCCTTTTAGTATTTATGTTATAGATTGAACTTTCACGTTTTAGATCAAGGATATATAAGCCATTTTCAAGAAATGCTGTTCCATAAATAATATTGCCACATTGCATAGAAATTCTACCATGTCCAATATTAAATACAAAACTAGAAATATCCAACAAAGAAACGGAAATAATATTCCTGCGTATCGCAGGTACAAAATAACAGTTTCTTAGTTCCAAAACAAGTCCACTAGGCATCTCCAAGAAATAATCTCCGATCTCCACGGCCTGAACCCGAGCACCATTTCCGACTCGAAGATCTACTTCTCCAGATCCTAATAATCTCCTATTTCTTAGACCCTACACATTTGAACAAATGTGAGATCTACATCCAGTGTCCAAGACCCAAGATGTAGAAATAGCCAGATTAATCTCAACAACATAAATACCTGAAGCAGCAGTTTTGCCCTTCAGTTGCTCCCTTAGCTTTGGACATGAGCTCTTCCAGTGCCCCTTCTCATGACACTCATGGCAAACATCGTCAGGAGAGGCAACCTTGCTTTAGGTTGGGCCACCACCTTTTTGCCCTTAGCCTTGTCCTTTTGGGCCTTAGCCTTGGCCTTAGATTTGGCCTTTCCCTTAGCAATGGGCGTATTTCCCTTGTTCACCAGCAATACTTTAGGAGTCTTCTTAAGAGACTGCTCAGCAAGCTTGAGCATGCCATGCAACTTAACAACCGATTTATCCAACCCTTGCATATGGTAATTCATGATAAACTGGTTGTAAGACTCAGGAAGTGACCTGAGAATAATGTTTGTTGCCAAGTCCTGCGGAACTGGCGAGCCGAGGCGGGCAAGTGTATCAATATACCCCTTCAACTTTAGCACATGAGTGCTAACAGAAGTCCCAGCTGCCATCACAGTCGTGCAAAGTGCCTTAGTTGTCAGGTAACGTTCCTGACGAGCCTGATCTTGGAACATCTTTTTAAGCTGATCCATCATCTCATAAGCATGCTCGTCCATGAATTGCTTCTGAAGATCAGAAGCCATGGTACCCAGCATGAGGCACGAGACATCTCGGTCATCCCTCACATGCCGATCGTACTGCTCCACCATCGCCGTGGTGATGCCTCGACCTGCAGGAGGGCCAGCTGGTAAAGGAGCATTCAGTACATACTCCTTGGACTCTTGTCTAAGAACTATTTGTAAGTTCCTAGCCCAGTCCAGGAAGTTAGTCCCCGAAAGCTTCTCCTTCTCCAAGAGTGACCTAAGTGAGAGTGAGTTGTTGTTTGTTGCAGCCATTTAAATTGCTTAACTGAAATGGGATTATCTACATGGAAGAAATCATTGCTTGAGTTAGAAATAAAGGACTTTTAAGCCAATTCAAATTAATAATCCGATTTTAATTTGTTTGTTGGTGTTGTTAATTGGCTGACTTGACCAAGATCCATAACTTATCAATGACTGGCCGAACTAGGGCTCGCTAACCAACCATTGAGTCGTTTGGTAGGACAACCTATCCAATCCTTCCACGAAGGACTCTTGGTTTGATGGGCTTATTGACACTTTACCCATCTGTGCTTAGGGCCCGCTCTGAGCTAATGCTACCCATGTTGAGTCAAACCACCATTCACATGTTAACCATACCAAGTATCTTAACCCTCGACGGCCCACCGAATACTACAATATACCCAGCTAGGGCATGGCGCACATTGCAGCATCAATGGGAGGAAGAGGTGTGAATGTGGGAAGCACTTTTAAGCGACTCAATATTTTAATTTCCGGATTATAATTAAGTGATACGGCTTAGCATGCATAAACGCGGATAATAATTTGGTGATCCATACATCCATATTATATGACAAATGCAATAGCATACTTAATTTAAAATAAATGAGATCCTATGGACCTTTAATTACAACCTAATGAAAAACTAGATATCCTATCTAATTCTTCATGGGCCGGACTGCAATCCTTCTTGGGCTCCCACCATGGGCTTGCTCCATTTGGGCCTTCCTCCATACTTGATGCGATTACAATAATTTTGTAAAATAAAATCTATTCTAAAATTACATCAAAATAAAAAAATGGCACGCAGGCCATATTTCCCAAAATTAAATTACAACCGATAATAATTTAGGACCCATAGAACTCAACATAATATTTCAAACAAAGTATCTGTCGTGCACATACATACCAATATGATGCATGATCATGGCATTCCAAATTATAAATATAAATTTTAAGCCGAGTTACTTAGGGTGAAATCGCCAATTTTAACAAATATGACTAAGGCCCATAAAGGCCCAATGGATAACATCCATAAATGCAAAATTAACAATTTTGCTCCCACTTGAATTTGGGTTGTCACAAATTTAAAATTTAGCTCTCCCAATTTTAACCGGTGTCACGGTTTATTGGACCAATTTTACAAAGTCCATATTCAATTTAATATCCAAACAATTAAATTAAATATGCATGCCAACAAAATAAATAATTTGAATACAAATTAATTTTAAAAAAAATTTAATTTAATTTGCATTAGGGTTCGGGATAAACAATACCCGTAAAATCCAAAACCGGACCCAAAACCCGCGCACGGCGCTGCTGTCCGGAGACAGCAGCGATGCCTCGCGGCAGCAGCCCAGCAGGCTGCTGCCACGCAGTAGCAGGCAGTAACGCCTGCTGCGGCAAGCAGCAACAAAACAAGTTTATACCTCTTTTTTTTTTTAATCATAAAAAAAAAAACCCATCAAAATTAAATAATCAATAAAACAATAATTTTTAAGATGGAAACCAATTGGGGAAAAAAAAAATAAAACCCCAAACAAAATTCTAGGGTTTATCAAAACCAAAACCAATTGAATAAAAACCCTAAAATCACAAACTTGAAACCCATTCTTTCTTCAAGAATGCTTTCAAGAACCAATTCCAATCAATCTAATGGACAAAACCTAGGCTCTGATACCACTGTTGGGATTCGTCATTGGAAAAATAACGTGGCGCAGCGGAAAATACACCGTTTAAAATTTCCTAGAATCCACCTATCGTGTCCAATTACCATTGATTAGAATAAAATCAAATAAGAATCAAGAGAGATTAACTCACCGGATTCGTCTCTTCTAGAGACTGCTGCAGAATCGTTACTTGAAACTGCGATCTCCAAAGTCCGGTGCACGACCAACTATTGAGCGGGAACCGATGCTAGCCGAAGACACGAAGGAATGGAGGTTTAATGCTGGGATTTTCGGCTGTTTTTGGGCTGCTATTGGTGGCTGAAATTTCCAGCAATTGATTAGAGTTGAATTAGGTTTTTATTCCTTAAGTGTGCCCTTTTATGGACACCTTGTCTAATTGGGTTCTAATTGGGTTAATTAAACCCAAGCCCACTAGGATTATAATTACATAAATAAAATTTAACTAAAAAAGTATATACTATGTAATTTAATTCCATTTGGCTAAATTTAAATACCCCTAAATAAAATTAAATCACACTTAAGTTAATACAATACATGTATTTAATTTTCCTACTTAGGAAAATTATTTAATTAATTATTTACTTTATGTAATTCAATTAATTGATAAATTAATTAATTACATTATGTAAACTTATTAATTAAATTAAATTCGACCCAATGTCAATTAATTACCTTGACACCGAATGTCAACTAATTAATTAAAGCATTCCTTCCAATGTACATTACATGTACAATTTCTATATGTTCCAGCTCAGTTGATCTATGTGCACGATCCTATGGGTCTGTCTTTATATTGGCAGTAGGCCCAAGGCCCACAGACTGTAAGTGGGTTCTAGCAAACCATTACAGCCCCCAATTAAGACAGAGATGCAGCAGTCTTTAGAAGACACTCACCTGGTAGTAATCTCATAGTGTCCTTTGCCTAACGATATCGATATGAATAAACAAGAGGCATGGTGTCTGTCATTCTCTCATGTTGTTTATTATATTTCTTGATCTTGAGTTGACTGATTAATCAAATAAGCAACCAACTTATTTGGGTATGGCCATACACTTATCAGTCCCACTCATCAAGTGGCCAATGATATCATCTCAGTGTTACCCGAGTGGCAATTCCATCACTTCATCATCGATATCAACATGTTCACCGGTCCACCCAATCATACCCGTATTTAGCATCCTTTTACAGACCTGTTAGGCGTATGTCAAAGTGAACCGGATTCCATATCGATATTATAATGAAATCTGGTCTGAGGACAAAAGAGACCTACTCAAGACAGACCTATGACATGACAACCATGTGGCTTTCTTGTGCGGATCGATCCAGTCCCATGTCAATGACATGTACCTATATTCATGACTGACTATACAAGTACTATGGCTAGTTAAGAACTACCATACAGTCATCGAATATGCAAGTCTGTGGTTCTATTCGTTCCCACGATTAGAACAGACTTGGGATAGGTTTTATGATTATCAATCAATGGATACTCTACTCATATTATAGCACAAGATATAAATGAAATAGATTAATTGCCTTTATTAATGTGACACAAATAATGTATTTATACAATGAGTCTTAATGTATAATACAAAATACAAGAATCCAATGCCCTAAGAACTAGGGCACACCAACAAATAGTTGCTCCACCACCACTTCATGTTATTCCATGTAAGATGTTCAGTCCCCATGATCCAATGGAGTTTCCTCCCTTAACAAAAACCACAAACCCTCAAACTAAAATTATTTCTACCCTTTATATCTCTTCACAAACAATCACATCCAGTGGACAGTTTGAAGAGACAAAACCAGCTAAAGCAGTTCTGAACTGACATACAGATAATGCAAAAGTTCAAAATCATTATCTCCACCAGCTTGACAGAAAATTGGATCATTTGACGGTATCTCAAGCTTCTACTTCAAAAGAAATTAACTCTATGTTTTCTTTTGTATAGGACTCTTATTAGAAAACTTTTGAGAAAATAGATCAATTGGATAAATCTCTTCGATCTCTTATTGCTCGAAAAAAAGTTTGGTCTAGAGTTCACACAGAAAGAAGCAGAAATTCATTATCTTAAACTTGAACTATCAAAGATGCAGAATGATTTGGCTAAGCTTAAATCTCACTATTATTATAAACCTTTACCTCTTTATCAAAAGTCTCTTGCCCAACTCCATACAGAGCAAATAGTTGCTCCACCACCACTTCTTGTTATTCCATGTATGATGTTCAATCCCCATGATCCAATGGAGTTTCCTCCCTTAACAAAAACCACAAACCCTCAAACTAAAATTGTTTCTACCCTTTATATCTTTTCACAAACAATCACATCCAGTGGATAGTTTGAAGAGACAAAACCAGCCGAAGCAGTTCTGAACTAGCATATAGATAATGCAAAAGTTCAAAATCATTATCTCCACCAGATTGATAGAAAATTGGATCATTTGACGGTTTCTCAAGCTTCTACTTCAAAAGAAATTAACTCTATGTTTTCTTTTGTATAGGACTCTTATCAGAAAACTTTTGAGAAAATAGATCAATTGGATAAATCTCTTCAATCTTTTATTGCTAAAAAAAAGTTTGGTCTAGAGTTCAACGGAAAGAAGCAGAAATTCATTATCTTAAACTTGAACTATCAAAGATGTAGAATGATTTGGCTAAGCTTAAATCTCAGACTTCACCACCAGATGATTCTCCAAATTTCTTTTCCCATTATCATTTCACTCATCAAACTCCTTTCCCACCTCCTTCACATACATTTCAACCTTTCAAACCAATTTATGAAACCTTTGGCAATCTTCCCAAAATACCAATACCTGCAGTTTCAAAACCCTTACCTTCATCTATCCCAAAAGCAGAGCCTACAGATTCCTAAAAAAAGTCCAAAAAAACAACCCATGCAATATTCTGTTGATCATGCACCTTTACAAGAGTTATGGAATAGATTGAATTAACTGTTGGTAAACTTGTCACTCATAAACCTGTTACTCACCAACTACTAACAATTAACACTAACTACTCTATAGACTATCAATGATCCATATCAAGTATTATTAAAAGAGATACAATCAAGAAGGAAAGTAAAAACTTAGAAAGCCATATGAGTATTAACAGGAGTTTTATTTCAGGGAAAGCTTGCCTCATACAAACTGAGAAGCCTCCTTATATAGAGGAGGAAGACCTCTTCTACACCCTTCATCTTTTCTTGATAAGGAATCGTATCGGATAAGGATGATAATACAGAAACAAAAGAAAGTGGCCACGCAGGACCATTACAAACCATTAGTATAAATAGTACAAATAAGATTATGATAGCATACTGACAATCACGCTAACAGTAAAGTGACAACACACCATACAACTTTAATTATTACAAAAAAGAAAAAGAAAAGAAAAATCTTCATTGTTTTGAAAAGGTACTATACTACGTGATGATTTTTTAAAGTTTACCTTAAAAAAACAGCACTTGTTTGTATCTTAATTGATGATTATTAGTCGGTCACGGAAGCAAAAAAAAGAGATAAGTTTGTTATGTGTAAATTTCGGACAACTGGTTAATTTAAAGGTTATACATATTTATAATCAAAAGATGTGATTAATTAGAAAAATGTGTTAAAATTATCGCAAGTCAAAAAACTCTTAGCCACCATTTCCTCCCCAAAAAGAAAACACTTTTAAAGTTTAAATTTTTGAAGA
Organism: Euphorbia tirucalli; assembly: GCA_039660915.1. Lineage (NCBI taxonomy): Eukaryota > Viridiplantae > Streptophyta > Magnoliopsida > Malpighiales > Euphorbiaceae > Euphorbia > Euphorbia tirucalli. Next base: position 24,200,359 of record CM077637.1, on the reverse strand, counting down.
TATTGTTCTTGTTTCTCAAATTTTGTCCTTTCGTGTTTTTGTTTCATTTTGAGTGGCTTGATTAAAAATTATCCGTTAAAGATTGATTTATTACTGCTGGATCAACATCTTTGTTTCACTATCTACTTTATTTACATTCTTTCAAGTCTAGCACAACGAGTAGTTTTTTTTTTCAAAATCCTTCAGTCATGGTCAGTGCATTTTATTAAAACTATCTTTTTAAATCTATTTACTCGAGAGGATTATAGCGTTGGAGATTTTATTGTAATTGTTATCCTACAATGGTGGATCGATCGCTAATGATCAGATTTTTTTCAAATTATATTTTATGGTCTTAGTTTTTATTTCTTGTTTTTACGTTTTGTGGATTTATTTTTGTCTTTTTTTTCCGTTTGTGAAATTTGTTATCTAACTTTAGTCAAAATTATGGAGAATATTTTCTTTTTTTCTTTAATTTATTATTTTCCGTATTGAAATAAATAAATATATATATATATATATATAAAGTAGCAAAATATAAAATTTAATAGCAAGTAGTAGTAGTATTATTGAATGAGTCAATTTGAATTAGAGTATACAATAATAAGTAATAGGATGATACAGCAAATACATAGATAGGTTACGAAAGTTGGGGAGTTACTGTCTAATCGTTGGAAACAGAGTGTTGACAATTGATGGGGTAACCAACTTTTGTATCACACGAGGTAGGCCCCACTTACTAATAATTTACCTTTATGTTCCTATTTCTCAGTAATTGGTAGACATGTAGGAGTTATTATTTGGTACCAACTCACAATTTAAAATTTTCATATTTTATGATCAATTATAGTTGATTACAAGTTGGATTGATTTTCATATTTTTTTTTGTTATATATTATTTGAAGTTTTATACTAAATGTGCTATTAGAAATAACTAATTTACTTTTTAAATATCTCTCGTATAATTCATTCTCTTCATAATTTATATTTTATTTAATTATAAGACTGTTTTCATTTAGTTTAGATAGAAATAAATTTGAGAAATGTGGGAAATAAATCCGTAGATCAATCAATAAAACCATGACACTGTAATCTCGTACTAACTTATCAAGGTCAGAAACAAAGCGTACTTAAAACCACAACGCAATGGATTAAAAAAAAAAAAAAAAAAAACTCTACAACGGTTAAGGTTGATTGGTCTTCTAGGGTAAGATAGTTTACAGTTGATGCCTGATGCGGAGGCTATAGCCCAAATATATATTTGTCCTAGGGACCATAACCCTTATATAGGGGTATTTTAAGTATTACAATTGCTAATATGCTTATAATAGAATTTGAATATTGCAACTGAGTTTCTATATATGATTAAGCATGTACCTCGTAATATGCCTGAAGTAACCAAGTTAAATCACTTAATTGGACTTATATATGATAACTCATAATTTACAATAATATACCAATCCATAATACATATAAAGCCCACATTATGAATTTTGATCTAACAAGAATAACTTTTCAAAAATGTATTGATAATACATAACGTTATATAAAAAAAATTGATAAAAAAAAAAGTCAGATAAAGAAAAATGAGACAGTAATAACAATCACAACCCAGTTATAATTTGATGGTATATAATAGTATCAAAATGCAATGTAGTGTTTATTTATTTATGTTGTTGGAGGAGGGATTTACATTTAAACCAAACTGAATAGATTTGGATGAGAAACATAGAGAAACAATATGTATAGGCATAAACGTGATATGTCTCTTCACTTGTTTTATTTACTTATTTATTATTTATTATTTTTTTTTGGGTTACAATATATACCACATTAACATCATACAATCTACAATCATTTTCCCTCGTACATCTTATCCTACACCGACAACTATAATTATGTTCCACATTTCCATATTTATATAATTTCGGATATTTGGAATTATATTTATTTACATACATTATGGTTTGATTGAAAATTAATGAATTATACTTGAAATTAACTCTCTACTTGAAAGTGGGGGTGAGTATGAATATAGACAAATAAAATTAATTCGGAAATCCAGGGATTAAAGAGTGGATTATTAAGACATGAAAAGAGTCCTGCCAGCTACCCCTTTGTCCAGTTTTTCATTCTTCCGCATGTTACGTGTCCTAACACAATAACACATCATGCTATTTTCTAATGTACTTTTATTATTATTATTATTATTATTATTATTATTTGATTCATTCGACCAATTTCTTTTATTTTATAATGAAATCTATTATGTTATATATGAAAAAATAAAGATTTCATTATCCAATAATGATTTTAAATAGAATGATTTCACTTTAAAGAAAATTATCAATTTATTCAATCTTGTTCTAGCGGTAAAGATATTTTTTACTAATTTGAAGGTCCAAAATTCGAGTTCCTTTAAAACTAGATACTACACCTTTAAAAAACTGAAAATTATACATAAAAAAAATATTGTAGCTTTCCATCAAAAATTAAGTAGAATCATAGAATAAGGTGATGATAAATTTGAATAATATTTTATCAAAGTAACTATGTTAAGTCAGTAATCGATTCATTTTCGTTACAAAAAATATAAATTTATCAAATAAATAAGTTTTAACAATTTATTTGATTAAAGATTGAAATTCTATTACATGGTATAATACAATAATCCCCTTTTCAGTTAAAAAAAAAATGAAATTACTTGACTATATGATAATTTAAATTTAATAACGGTTTATGATAATTCTTTTCATGATTGTGCAAAGATTACAATTTCACCTACCTGAATGAAAATATTGGTCAGACTATTAAAAGTGGTAAAAATAGAAATGACCACTAAAATTATTCAGTGATTTTTTCTTTACTGCAGTAATTGCTGGTAATTTAGACCTTGTGCAAGATATGGCTGTTTTAGGTTAGAATTTTTTTGTTCTCTTTTTTGAAACGAATGGAAATATTACTACAGAAATGTGTGGACCAAGTCTGAACCCACTAATACTCCGTAGGCCTTTGTTGGACCCAAATATATATAATCTGGGCTTAGATTCAAAACCCAACTAGGCCCAATCAGAATAATTACACATATATGTGTAGATACATAGATTTATATATATTAGTATTAATAATGAAAAGTATATTTTATTAAAAAAAAATTAAATTTTATGGGCTTGAGCTGGTTTTGGAATGGGGTTTCTACATAAATGACATGAAATATTTAGAAAATTATTAAATATAGAATCAATATAATTGCAGTATAATATCAGTATCAAACCGGTATATGTATTAAAAAAAAAAAGGTAAATTCCGTGTAAAAACGTATTGTATGCAGTATTTTACAGTGACTTTCTAAAGTTAAATTATGAAAAATAAACAAATATGAAGATAAGTGAACAAATAAATTTAATTATAGAAGAGGAGATAAAGTAAAGATAAGGTAAAGAGAAAATGTAGAAATAAAGAAAAAAAATATAAAATCTACAATTATAGTATACTTATAAATAAAAAAAAACCTAAATTAATAGGTATGCTATATTAATTTAATAAAAGATAAATATAAATATCATTGGAAGTAAATAGAAATTACTATTTTATAGTTATTTTGGACCTCAGGCATAAATATCTCTTTTGAAATTAATTTAATATCTTATAATTCAATCCAGAATCATAACTCTTGCCCTTTGAAATACCTAAGGGGATGGTATTCGATTAAAACTTTTATGGATTTTTTTTTAGTGAATGACTTGTATAGACTTTAATGACTTTTAGTGACTTTTAATATCTTGCAGAGAATTTTTAAAAGTATTGATGACTTTTAAAAAGTTTATTTCATAGACTTTTATAGACTTTTAAATTAAAGACTTTTATATACTTATTAGAAAATACTAATAATTTCCATGTATGTAATGATAATACACCACATAAATGACCACAACAATCGGCAAATATAAAATATAAAATAGTAATACACTTTTGTGAATATAATTATACCCAATAGAAGTTATTGGTCGTCTTGTTAATGGATATTGGATACGCTTTTGTGACATAATATTTGTAAGCTCCTCTAGGGCACATAAAATAGCTTGAAGTTTCACCAATACAAAACGAGTAATTTCATACCGTTTTTTCCTTGTGTTTTCTTCTTCTAGCTCTTCTTCTTCTTTTTCTCCACTTATTTCTTCATTATCCAATACATAAGCTCCAGACATGTTTTAATATTTAAAATAAAACTTGAAAAAGTAATAAAAATTTGTATATTTAAAATTCATAAATAAACAATATAACTTAGCCTACTAAAACAAGCCAATAGTCAAGTACTTCTCAACGCAGCAAATAATCAAGGATCTATTTCCTTCAACCCAATGAAACAACAATCAAAAAGAGAAAAAACAAATGAAAAAGAAATCATACCTCTTGAACTTAGCGATAGGGAGGATGACAGCCGCGCTTGTTGTAGAACGAAAAACGGCGTGTGATTATAGAGGTCAGAGAGGGTGATCGTTTTCCAGAGAGAGAATGGATTTCACGATAAATAAAGAGTCTTGCGTATAGATGCAAGACTTTTTTTCTAACGATTTTGTATTATGTTTTGTAAAAAAAATCTATAAAAGTCATTCTCATCAATTGTCAATGACTTTTTGAATACAAGATGACATTTAAAGACTCTTAAAAAGTCATAATTGAATGCCTAATGACTTTTAAAGACTCTTAAAAAGTCATAATTGAATACTTAATGACTTTTAAGGACTCCTAAAAAGTTTTAATTGAATACTTCCGGATTTTAAAAGTATGTAAAAATCATTAAAAGTCTTAATCCAATACACCCCTGTAAATTCCAAACAATTCATTCCAATTCATAGAGTTAACCAGACTATTTTTAGGCATATTTATGATGCAATAATAAGATCGAAAATAAATTAACCAATAGCTTTAGTTTGATTGTTTACATAATCAGTTGAATTCCTTTTTTTTTCACAAAGAATATATATATATATATATATATATATATATATAAAGAAGGTTTTAGAGGTTTTTTCTCTGTTGTCTCATATCCTTTCAATCCTATTTATCTAATTTCATGTAATTTTCAATTTTATATACAATTTTTTTTATGATATATTATAATTTATAGATTAACAAAATTTAAAATAATAAATGAGGGAATTTACAAAAAAATTAATTGTCATTTACAAAAAAAAAAAATAAATAGAAATAATGTGTGCAATAATTTCAATAATTAAATATATTTTCATGGTCATAAATCATGTGAGATTCAGTTATTTTTTATGTATAAATAAGCATGAAGCATTTCATCCACATTGATTTTTCTCTCCTTACAACCATATGATGTAAGTTAGAGAGTTTGAACTTTCGTTCATTATACTAATCTATCTCCCTCTTTTTAATATTCACTCATTTTGAAATTATTTCTTTATCAATTTTGCAATCTTAAAATCTCCTTGTACGATTTATATATATATATATATATATATATATATATATATATATATATATATATATATATATATTAAGTTGTGATTGCAAAATTGTTGCTTATTATATTTTTATATTTTTATTAAAATCCATTATCATTATCATTTTATAGGTTCGTTAATGAAAATTCAAGATGTTGGTGAAGATGATACAAATTATTAATAATTTATAAGGTTTATCTTCTCTTTGTATATCTCTATTTTCTTGATTTTGTAAACGTAAAAGTATATATAGTCAATTGGTTTAACATTCTTTAATTGTGTCAATTGTGTTGATTTCTTTTTTTTTACCAATCTTGTTTGCAACCTCACTTTTGAATTTTACTTTTTATAGGATTGTTTTTGTTTATGTTCTGTGCATGTTGTTTTGTTTATACTTAGTTTAAATAAGTTATTTAAATAATTTTTCTTATCTTATTTATGATTCTTTTCGTTATTTGTAATGTGTAAAGGTACTGGAACAAACAATATTAATTTGATAGAGTGATTGTTATTATTACTGTTTTTTGGTTTGGTAATATTTCCAATTGTTTTATTGCAATAATCTATGTTTCCCTTTTTTTTGGTTTGGTAATATTTCCAATTGTTTTATTGCGTTATTTGATTCTTTATTTTTTCCCATTTCATCTATATATTTCTATACAATAATGTTGGAAATTGAAATTAGAGATTCTTTATGTAACTTTATCTATTTGTTTCTATGATATCAGTTCATCAATTTCCGTTGCCTATAATATTGGGCTCTAGCAATTGCACTAGGTCGGTTGTAGCACGTAGGAAAGACCAAGTATCATTCTCACAGAGATTTAAGCGAGCAATCTTAATTTCTCAATTAAACAGGCAGATCTTATTTCTTTTATAAATAAAATGAAGATTCAAAGAAAAATAAACAAATAACCAAACAGTTCCAAGCATTGAGTCCAAGATAGCAAAAATAAAAGTAACAACAACAATTTTAAGAAAGCAGCAGACCTAAACCAAGCACAACAAGCAAGTTCAGTACATTCCTTCTCCTTAACTATCATGAGCAGGGTGACAAAACATAGATCTATGGTTTCTTGCTCTCATCTCACCACACTAGGAACCTCCGGATATATGGATACTATGAAAAGTAGCCTAATCAAATTTCTTCAGCAAAAACTACTTAATCATGCATTAAGATCTAGTAAGCATTTCATCAAAGATAAAAACCCCTAGTATGCAGTCTACTCGAATTTCTTCAGCAATAAACATGCATGTGTTTCAAGGCTTTTCCATGGTTAAGAATCTCCTCTCGGTCTCAGCCTAACCACTAGCATGTGAGGTAATCAATCTCATGGAGAAATAAAGCACACCAAGAAACAATCATCATATATATAATGTTCATAATAAACAAGGAGAGGGAGTATTTACTACTGCCAGCCGAGCTGGCTTAAGCCTGCTTAAAACGGACTACTCACCCTTCATGAGCAGTTTCGGCAGAAAGGAAATAAGAAGAACTTAATAAATAGAAATTATATTAACTAGAAAAAATATTACAAGGAGAAAAACTAAGAGTTAAAAGCAAAAGCCCCCTACAACTAGAACCAAGGGAGGTATATATAGCACTCCCTCAAAAAGACTGAAATGCCCTAAAGGATTAAAATAATAAAAACTATTCTTAATAACGTGGCTTAATGTAGTCCACACAAATAAAAATAATGAAATAGTTCAACCACTAATTGTTTGGTAAGATATGAAAGTAAAAATCTTCACAAAGTCAAATATTTTTCTTGGGACAAGAGATCATTCCTTCTCCCTTCTACTTTGGGTCCCACGGCATGGTAATTCTGCAGACCTCTTCTCTCTCTTTAACCAGTTCTGTTCTAGCTCCCATCCAGCCTGTTTACGAGTCTGTTTGCTCAGGTTTTTCACAGCTTTGCTTCAATTTATATTTAATCCTGAAATTAGTTCTAATTAGCAAATAATTAACCAATTTAGTTTACTTTAATTCCAATTAATACTTGAAATTATTGTTATATTTATCACTTATCAATTTCTCAATTCAACCTGTATTATCTGTGATTCTTGCTTTTAAGAGTGTCCTTACCAAATGATTTTACTAGTACATTCTTTTAAGTTGTTCATCTTTGATCTTGGTTCTACACTTGGTTTTAGTTTTAAAAAATTTTAGAAATATGAAGCAAAATCGCATGCGTTTGTGATCTATTTTTTGTGTGAGATAATGAATTTTTTTTATTTTGTTTTTATTTTTTTGAATCTTAAAAGTAAAAATTTAATAATTCCAACCACCCAAATTTTATTACATATTTGGAAACAAATTCTCAATCCTATCTCAAATTTTCAAATTATTATCTATTGTTGTACACATTTTTATGAAGAATTATTGTATAATATTCATAATAATTAGGCTAACATTTATAAAAATAAGATCAAATGAAATATAACGGCTCACAAATTTGAAAAAATTTCAAAATATAATTTCAATAAAGACTAACAATATTATAAATATAAAAAACTGTAAATAGCAATACCATATGGTTTAGTTTTGACATACAAATTAAGAGCTCATATATAAAATTCTATTAATCAACCAAAAAAAAAAAAAAAAAGAAATGGCTCAGTTGACCTTAACAACATTTCCGAGCTCAAACTTAGAATGGAAGCATGGAAAACTAAATCAAGAATTAATTAAATGTGAAAAGCTATCAATAGAAATACAAATGACGTCATGAGCTTAGAAATGTTTTTATTTGATAATAAGATATTTAAAGAATATTTATATAAATGCATGTATTACATAATTTGAACTACATATTTTTAACTCATATTAATGGAATACTCTTGCAGAATGACACAACCCAAGAAACGGTAAATAAGCACAAAAACAACAGATTCAAGAAAAAGGTAGAAAAAAGGAACAACTATCTAATTGAAAATTTTAAAGTGGGTGCTTCATATGCTACCTATATAAGTATAAATCACAAGTTCCATGGGTAAATAATATTTCAAAATTATATATTAACCTTCACAATATTTTTTGTTAATATGAATATCATATTTGAACTATATGCATGTCACTATTTTTTTTTATTGTCAACAATTGCAACAAAGTTTTATCTCAAATTTGACATCTCGGGGACCAAAACTATGATCAGAAGGTAAAAGCACAAAACTTTGGTAAAAAAAATTAATAAAATGTTATAATATTTTACGTTATAAAACAGCTTCCAAGATGATATTCCAATTTCACCTCTTCAAACACATTCAAGCACACCCAATAATCTTTAGAACACAAGATATTTCAGAATAGAAAAACAATTGAAGAAATATTGGAAATGAAATGGAAAAACAAATAAGCAAGAACAACAAGACACATAAAATTATTTAATTTTATTTGCCTTTTTAAACATACACATATGTTGAATTTTATTAATATATTATTACACTTGCAGGAAAAACATTTATAATAAAGGCTACCATAAAAGCCTTGACAACACATTTGGATAACATTATATTGAATGCTCACTTTGGAAAAAAAAAAGTGGTTGGAAAAAAAAAAGAAATTACAAGTGTAATGATTGCGATATCAATCCAAAATAGGGTGAAATAAAATCAACAATAACAAAATTAATAAATTTCAAAATTTTTTTATCCAAAAAAACTAACGCAAATATTTATCAAGTACAAAGTGCACTTTCAACTAAAAGATGGAACAACTTTGTTGAAATATATTACTAGTAATTCATAAGAACACTAACAATATACAAAAAATAAGCAAGCAAGTAATGATGTGGAAATTCCAGAAAAATGACAAAGAGAAACATAATAGAAATTCATAGCAATTAATATACGCTACATTTGCTAAAAAGAAACTATGAATTCGAATTATTAACAAAACCCTATAGAAATTAATAAAAATAATCTCAAATATTATTTTTAATAGCAAAATGACGCTGCATAAATGGAAAACAAATCCGAATCTCACCAAATGTAAATGTTGATGGTAAAAAAAAATGTCAAGAAGATTTCTAAGAAGGTAAAAAATAAAGAATGAAAACTGGATGGAGGAGAACGAAGGACTAAATCAACTTGAAGTGGACAAAAGACAGATATGAGTAAAAGGAAATAAAGATGGTGAAAAAGAAGTTAATTTTGTTATGGAATTGTTTGACTGATAATCAACTGTATTAAATAAGGAATAATATATTTATTAGTTTATTGAACACAATTTAAGAAAAATAATACTTAAATACAACTAATTTCCATAAAAACTATATATTGACTAATAATTAGATATTTTGGTGATTGGTAAACATCTAGCTAATTTTGCTTAAAGATTGATTATTGATTAATTATGAGTTGATATTTAATTAGATAAGTGTAAATTTATGAATAATTATGTAATTTTTTCTTTGACCTGTTCATCTGGTCGGGGGCCCCCTGGCCACCCAATGCTGCACGTTTTGGACCATGTTTGGTCATGAGATTCTTTAGTTACACCAACCCAAGCCTGTTGAAGCCTGATATTCAGTGGGCTAGGCTTGAGATTTCTCTTAAAGTCCAGGCCCGGCCCAACCCGATATAATATATGTTAACATTTTTATTTTTTCTCATAAATTTGTTTCAGATTGATAATTTGCATATATTTTAATACTTTTGTAATCTACTGCTCTTAATTCATTGTGCTAATTACTCTTTTTTTCCAATAATAATTTCAATATTTTTGTTTAAATTTAGGCCTAATAATGATTTTTTAATTAACTGAAATAATGAAAAATTGCCATGAAATATAATTTATTTTATTTTGTATTGTATTGTAATTGAAAAGTAGTATATTGATTAATTATTATTTTAATTAAATATAAAATTATGTTAATCAAAAGATAAATTCAGGTCGGGCTAAATGGGGTGGGTTGAGATTGGGTTTAAGAGCCCGGTCCAGGCCCGACCCGAGTCCAAAATATTAATAGAACGAACTGGACTATACTTGGACTAATTATTTTTATAAAAAGCCCAACAAGATCTTGTCGGAGTCGACTCAGCCCACACGATGAACATGTCTAACTTCTCTTTTTTTTTTTTTTTTGCTGTATTTTATTAATCAAATAAACATATGCTTTTGCTTACAAATGAATTTAAAAAAAAGAAAAAGAAAAGAAAAAGGAGCAAAAGTCTTATTGTTCAAGATAGATTCATAAGTATCTCCAAATTAAGCACATAGATTCATTGGAGCTTGACTTGCACGCTTAATTAGGGTTATAAACGTCATCTTCAATTGATTTCTTCTTCATATTCCATAGCCAGCCTCTCTCCCATTTCCACTGCCACGTTCCTCAACTGGTGACGGTCTCTCTTATTCTCCGTCTTTGAGAATGGTGGGCAAGGAAGAGACATCGGAGACGCCGTTAGACCTCTTTCTGAAGATTGGTCTCGACGAGAGAACTGCACGAAACACCATCGCTAATAATAAGGTCACCAACAATCTAACTGCCGTCATTCGCGAGGTATTCATATTACTTGTATTCTTTTCTTTTTTTTTCATCACTCAGGGTTTCACCTTTTTTTTTTTTTTTTTTTTGAGTGGTGGAATTTGGATTCTTTGCTTAGAGAGTGGGAGGAAAAAACAGTTGGAATTTTCAAGTTTTTATTCTTCTGGAAGAATTTTGAGCTTAAATTCATTAATTGAACGATAAAAGTAGTATTTATCTGTTCAATGTAGCCTTCGGTAACTTTTAGTTCTAAATAGTAGATTCATGTGAATGAATTTGTCGCCCAACTTTTATTTTTCTTATTATTATTTATGGCTTTCAGGCGGGTGTCACTGAGGGTTGCGAGAGAACAGTTGGGAACCTCCTGTACACGGTAATATAATTTTGTATACACATTTGAGTTGTCTGCAATTTGATGTGACAATGTGATGCTGTACAGCTTTTATGCTTGTTTGTTTAGCAGATAAGATACTTCCTTCATTTGCATTCAAACGTGAAGAAATTTGTTGATTCGTTCCTCTTAACCTGAGTTGCTATCTTTTCTGTAGATTTTCATTTGGTGAGTTTCTTTAATGCATCAACTCATTTGCAACTGGTGCTTACTTTGTGTTTGCCAGGTTGCTACGAAGTACCCAGCAAATGCCCTTGTACATCGACCAACTTTGCTAGGATATATTGTCTCTACAAAGGTGCTAATAGCCTCATCTTTGCAAAATGCTTTTGTGATCTAATTGCTTTAGTTGTGAAGCAAAATTTTGGATGGACTTTGACTCTGTCTCGGTTAATGTTTTGCAGATTAAATCCCCAGCCCAGCTAGAAGCTGCACTTTCATTTTTATCTGCTATTGCTTCAGAAAGTTTTAAATTGAATGAGTTTGAAGAAGCATGTGGTGTTGGTAGGTCATTCTTCTGATTGTTTATACTCATATATTCTAGATCTTCTGGGATCTGGCTACATTGTTTTCCCTTCGTAATGCTATTTCTCAATATGTTTATTCTTATCTTTTATAGTTCTAAATGATTTACACTGTTTAGAGGTATTATTTAGATTACTTTTATTGATCACCTTCTGGAAAAAGAGACTAGATGTTGATAGCTCTGCGCTTCTGTACAGGTATTGAGGTATCTGTAGAAGATATTGAAAGGACTGTTAATGAAGTATTTGAACTGAACAAGGAATCCATTTTGGAGCAACGTTATAGAACAAATGGTTGGTATTTGATATTTAAATTTCTGCTTAACATTTTTTTTTCCTTTACCATGGATGGGCCTGGTGTATTTCGTGCTTGATTTATGGAATCATTTTGAAGAATGTAGATTCATGATTTGTCTTTAAAACATGCAAACTCAATTCATGCTCTGGGAACATAATAAAAGAGTGAAGTTTTGGATAAACTATTTTTAGATGTTGCAATGAGCCCTTATGGGAGAGAAAGCCACAAATAATTGCTTTTGTTTTTCATTTTTTTGGGTTTTTTTTTTTTTTTTTTTTTTTTTTTCAAAGAAAAAAGTTTTCTTATGTGCATTGTTAGGTGCATTTCTATTGTTGTCTAGGTAATGCAGATAATGATATCTTAATTTGACTGATATTTTAGATGTTGCAACAAGCCCTTTCGTGAGAGAAACCACAAATAATTGCTTTTCTTTTCCTTTTTTTTCTTTGTTTATGTGCATTTTTAGTGGGTGATCTTTTTGCACATGTTCGCAAGAGGCTTCCATGGGCTGATCCAAAGAATGTCAAGGTGAGCTGGTGAAATGCTAATTATAAACTTGATCATAGTTTTGTCATCAAAGTTATTTATATTTATATTGTTTGTTGATACTCTCTACTTTTTGTCATCTTGTCTATTAGAAACTCATAGATGCAAAATTATTTGAATTACTTGGTGAAAGGACTGCAGCTGATAATGAGAAGCCATCAAAGCAGAAGAAGGAAAAGCCCGCGAAAGTTGAGGTGAGCAGACTTGCATTCTCTCTCCTTTCTTGAGACAAAGAGTTCTGATTGTTGTGTGCGGTGAATTTGGACAGGACAAAAAAATTCCTGATGATAAGCCAGTGCAGCCATCTGAGGAAGAACTTAATCCGTTCCTGATTTTTCCCAATCCTGATGAAAATTTCAAGGTATTTGATATGATATGATGACATGATCACATTCTTGATTTTGATCAACTTAGCACATCTATTTTGGTTGGTTGCATTTGTTTACAGGGTTGTTTTATTGTTCTCTATTATGCTTGTCAATGCTTAAATTGTAGATTGTAACTGCAAATTAATTTGGAACTATCTGTGATGATGATATGCTTCACTGCCACAAACTTGTATTCTGCGACCTTCAACTATATTTTGACGTTATCTCATTTGCCGTGAAGGGGTTTGTGTTGTTTTATGGAACATGTTAAATTCTTGTGGATTATCAGGTACATACTGAAATATTCTTCAGTAATAACTCTGTTTTGAGATGTTGCAACACGAAGGAAATGCTTAATAAGCATTTGAAAGCAACAGGGGGGAAAGTTTTTACTCGCTTCCCTCCTGAACCAAATGGATACCTACACATTGGTCATGCAAAGGTATCTTTTGTCATTGACTTTGTGCTTCCTTTGAGATTTGTTGATTGCTTTATCCATGGATTCTTATATGGGGAAACAAATTTCAGGCAATGTTTGTTAGCTTTGGTCTGGCTAAAGAGCGAGATGGATGCTGCTACCTTAGGTAAGGGCTTTTGGTGTTTAAGCTTTATTTCCAAAGGTTTTATTTTCTTAAGTTTTTGATTTTTACCTTTGGGTTTTTATAATATGGTTGTTCTTATCTAAGCCTTTTTCCATACTAGCTGGTGTTTCACAAACTAGTAAAGTAATTCAATTCTCATTGAAAGTGAAAAAATTTGAAGCTAAAGGAGGCTTTTTGTAATGTGCTTTTTATTTAGACTGCTAATTTGAGATTTGTAGACTAGTATTTCAATCTCTCAGAAAACCCTAATGGTTATTTCAGAATATTGAAACACTACCTTAGATTATTGATTATTCTATGATCAGTGTTGTTGGAGATGTTTTATTAATTATTTTCTTTGAATGTTTGACAATTTCAGATTTGATGATACAAACCCTGAGGCTGAAAAGAAGGAATACATTGATCACATTGAAGAAATTGTTGACTGGATGGGTTGGAAACCGTTTAAGGTATTTTTTTGCATTATTGGTTTGAAATTGTACTTTGTGGATGTGACTTTGTGACATTCTTTTCTTTTTGCAGGTTACATACGCTAGTGATTATTTCCAAGATCTTTATGATTTAGCGGTTGAACTGATAAGAAGGGGTCATGCTTATGTTGATCACCAGGTAGGGGAGTTATTAATTATTTTGCATTTGATCGGTGTAATTTTAAGCATGTTGTGGCATTTACTTTTCCCGTAAAATTCCAGCTTCTAATTAGGGAAAAGAAAGAAAAAAAAGGCCATGTAAGATTTTTATTAAATAGTTTCTCTATATTATACAATGATCCCCTTAACTCAGCTCTCAGCTCCTGGCTTTAAAGAAAAAAAAAAAAGGGAAGGCTGCCGTGGATGAAGAGGAACTTAGGGAAGTTTGGTTTCTTTAAATGAAAAACCTTTTAAAAAAATTGTTAATTAAAACACAATTTGACTTGAAAGAATTAATTTATTAAACATATTATTCATAAAACATTAAATTTTTAACATCAAAACTGTTGGGTACAGTGTTGAAGTTTTCCCTGTATTAATAATTATTGTTATACAGCTTCAAACCAAAAAGGTGGGAAAAAAGGGCAAGGCTTATATAGAAGATTTTGTAATTATTTTCCCTTAGGTCTTTTAGATGGTGGAATGGCCCATCTATTTAACCACTGCATGGCATGGTGATTTGTTATGTTTAGTTGTGGTGTCTTATTGGCAATTTTTGTTCAATATATGGCTCCATTCTAGTACTTATATATTTGAGTTGATTGACATTAAGTAGGATTTACTTGAGAAATGCTCAGTTTTATTTTGTACTTGTTTAGACAGCTGATGAAATTAAGGAGTACAGAGAGAAGAAGATGAACAGCCCCTGGAGGGATAGACCTATTGCTGAATCTTTAAAACTTTTTGAGGAAATGAGACGGGGCATGATTGAAGAAGGCAAAGCAACACTCAGAATGAAGCAAGACATGCAGAGTGATAATTTTAATATGTATGACCTCATTGCTTATAGAATCAAGGCAAGTGTAATCAGATAAACATCATTTGTTTATTGAAAAACTAAATTAGCTTGCATAAATGATTATATTTTCTTTTTGTTCAGTTCACGCCCCATCCACATTCAGGAGATAAGTGGTGTATCTATCCGAGTTATGATTTTGCTCACTGCACCGTGGATTCTCTTGAGAATATTACTCATTCGGTATGTGAGATTTGTTTGTTAGGCTTTTCTATTTAGGTAAATTAGAGCTATGGATATTTGATTATTTCTTTAGTATGGATATTTGCTGTAGAGGAAAGAGTAGATGCCATTTACGTAATATGGCTTCCAGTGTTAATTTTGAGTCTCGATGATTTTAAATCTGAATACCACCCTAAATAATCAGTTTATTTCTGTATGTGTATGCTGTTATTTGGGGCTTTTTCTTTTTTTTTTTCCTTTTCCTTTGGCTCACTATTTATTATTTTGTGCAGCTCTGCACACTGGAATTTGAGACTCGCCGGGCTTCATATTACTGGTTATTACATTCTTTAGGCCTTTATCAGCCTTATGTGTGGGAATACTCACGGTTGAATGTCACAAACACTGTAATGTCAAAACGGAAAGTGAGTTGGTCGTATTCTGGTCTTGTTTGAAAGCTCAAAATTTGATCTTTTCCTGCTGTTTGTTGACAAACCTAACTGTCATTTTGAAACAAATGCTGCTGTAGTTAAATTTCTTGGTGACAAAGAACTATGTGGATGGTTGGGATGACCCCCGTCTTATGACACTAGCTGGTTTAAGGCGAAGAGGTGTTACTTCAACTGCAATCAATACTTTTGTTCGAGGAATTGGAATCACTAGAAGGTTGTTACTCTTGCAATTTTTAGAGAGAATCATATTTTTTCATATATATATATATATATATATATATATATATATATATATATATATAAGTTGGATGAAAATTAGTTGTTTCTATTACACCTTGTTTTCTTATAAGTTTGGTGTGAATTTCCTACTGCAGTGATGGTAGTTTGATACGCTTGGATCGCCTCGAGTATCATATAAGAGAAGAATTGAACAAAACAGCGCCTCGTACAATGGTTGTTCTCCAGCCTTTAAAGGTGCTGATCTCATCCTTGCACAGACACATACACATACACAAATTCATACTTCTTTTCAATTGTGTTTAGTCTCCAGCTCAACCTTTCTGTGTTCTTAGGTGGTCATTACCAACCTGGAATCTGGTTCAGTTATGGATCTTGAGGCAAAGAAATGGCCTGATGCTTCAGAAGATGCTTCTGCTTTCTACAAGGTGAATATATTTTCTGGTTCATGCCAGTGTTCTTCTATGTTTCTGTTGAACGTTTCAAATCTCTTCTATAGGTGCAAGTGCATCTGAGGTTAAGCTGGCAATGAGGTTGGACCATGTCCATCCCAATGATTCCTTGCTTGAGCTTTATGGAACCTTCTTGGCCTTTAGACGGAAATTGTAAAAGATAAGGTAGGACTAGGATTCCAAGAAAATACAGAATAAAGTCTCAAATGATTCCAGTAGGATTTACCATCCATACTATAAATGTGCAAGATACTGTATGATTACTTGAGTATGGGAATCCTGGCTAGGGAATTGTTGATCTCTTTTTTTCATTATCCTCCAGTTGTTTTGGTATTACTCTTCGGAAGAAATAGATTGGTGTAAGATATACTGGGAGTGAGCTTGAGGACAGAGTGTAAGATTAGGGTTTTGTCCATCTAGAGTTCCTAGCACCCAATATAGCTTTGGGGTGGATTGTCTTAAATGCTCCTAATATACCTCAATTGCTTGCTATTCTTTGTTGGAGACATTTAAATGTCACTTTCTCCCATTGGAGTAGTTTGCTACAGTCCCTCAAGGGAAAGTATTGCATAATTTCTTTGTTGACTTCTATATCTTATTATCCCAATTTTATAATTTCTTGCATTGTTACTTCAGGTTCCATTCTCAAATGTTGTATACATTGAACATAGTGATTTTCGGATGAAAGATTCAAAGGATTTTTATGGGCTTGCACCGGGCAAATCTGTACTGCTCAGGTACGCAACAAGTATACTGAGTTAGAGCTTAAAATAGTCTTAGTAGAAAGTTCCTCAACATCATAAGGAATTTGCATGTGTGTAGGTATGCTTTCCCCATAAAGTGTACAGAAGTAGTCCTGGCAGATGATAAGGAGACTATTATTGAAATCCGAGCTGAATATGATCCTTCCAAAAAGACAAAACCAAAGGTCCACTTTCTCTCTTTTCCTCTTCCCCCAATTCTCTTTGGTGTAAACGTGTCGTTTTAAAGTAAAAATTTACAAGTTCTATTCTTGAAATAAAATTTCTGCTTGTGGCTATCATTTATGTGTTGGATTTGACTTTATACAGGGTGTTCTGCACTGGGTTGCTGAGCCTTCCCCGGGGAATGCCCCATTGAAGGTGGAAGTCAGATTATTTGACAAACTGTTTAACTCAGAGGTTGGTGATTGTTGTTGGAATTTGACGTTCTTTTTGTTTGACTTGCAAAATGCAATGCCTGATAACTTGTCCAATGATTGATTGATTGGTGCAGAATCCTGCGGAACTTGATGATTGGCTTGCTGATCTGAATTCTCAGTCCAAGATGGTTATGTCCGGTGCATATGCTGTACCATCACTTAAAAATGCTGCTGTTGGGGAAAGGTTCCAGTTTGAACGCCTTGGTACATATCAGTAACTTATTCTGGGGTTTGATGTTATTGATTGGTCGAACTGTTGTCTCCATTGCCTTCTAATACCTCATGTTTTATATTTGAAATAGGCTATTTTGTGGTTGATAAGGATTCTACATCCGATAAGCTAGTCTTCAACCGCACTGTGACTCTGCGAGACAGCTACAGTAAGAGTGGGAAATAGGTTCTCGAAGAATGATGAAAGCATCAGAATTGAATAAGAAACCCCCTTTTAGTTTATCTCATAGTGTAGAAAAGTAACGAATTTACTTCACCAAACATGTATGTTTACATTTTTTCGTTCTTGGTTAGTGAGATAAGTTGTTGAGTTTTACTTAATTCTGTATATCTTATATGAGATGGTATTTGCTTTATCTTCTATGCAAGAAATAGTTATGTTAGTGCATATGATAGAACTCCTAACAACGCACGTATTGCTTATCTTTTTTTTTTTTTCGTTGGTTTGCAATGCTACTATATTTTACTTGTATGCAGGCTCAGCTAGCTATATTTAAAATGTATGCTTACATTTAAATACGAAGTAATTTATAAATTTTAAGAAAAATTAACTTAAATTAAGATGAAAAAGAGTTTGTTTTGTGCACATTGGAAAAAAAACGTGGGGATCTGACAAAAGTACTTATATATTAGTATCTATTTTTTTTTTTTACATGAACAGAAAAGTTTTATCAAAATTCTTTTTAAACTTTTCAAAATTACTCAAATACTTTACTTTATTTTGTCTACATTTCTCTTTTTTTTTTTTTTTACATAATTTTATTTAATTTTGTATTTATCTTTCGATCTATTTATTTTTTTTGTTATGCGATTTTAGAATGTGTTTTTTTTTTTTGAAACAAGATGTGTATATGTATATATTTTTTTTGGATTTTTTTTTTTAACTAAGGTATAACTAATTATACTTTTGTATCTTAAGATATAATGAAGGTATAATCACTCTAATAATATGTAATAATGTATACCCAAGGTAGAGACGTAATTATTTCTTATTGAAAAAGTTACCATCAGTATGTTAACATCTGTTGCAAAGTAGATCACCACCTCATACTAGGAGTGGGTTGTTTAAAGATAAAATGTAAAAGTAGTAGTAATTAACGCGCAAAAATTGCAATCTTATCCACAGAAAATAACCAAGTAGAGATTTACCTGCAAGTGCACCACACAGGACTGAATTGCAAGAAAAGCTTGTTTGACAATCTCTAAGGGAAAGGCTTCAGTAGGTATATCATATTGGTATTGCTGCAAATTGCAATGAATAATCAACCAATGTTGAATTTTCTTCACCTTAGCAATTAGGTAAAATAAAAAATAACAA
Organism: Euphorbia tirucalli; assembly: GCA_039660915.1. Taxonomy (NCBI): domain Eukaryota; kingdom Viridiplantae; phylum Streptophyta; class Magnoliopsida; order Malpighiales; family Euphorbiaceae; genus Euphorbia; species Euphorbia tirucalli. Next base: position 24,181,171 of record CM077637.1, on the reverse strand, counting down.
AATACTTCTGATTAACAAGCAACAGTTGTGTATATAACTTGAAAGAAAGAGCCAGCCATGAACCAGATAGTATCCAGCTCCTCATACTCTTTGTGGATTCCATAGGCCCTTTCAAGAACTTCATCCTACTTCAACAACAATAGAATTATGTCTTTGAACATGATTAAGTTAACCAAAGAGCATTTCATCAACTTGGATATGCAAGGAAGACAAGTAAAATTATGATACAGAATCTATCATCAAAGATAAGATACACTATTACAGTGATTATACCTTAGTTATATCTTTGATATTCTTATTATGCTTTACTTCTACGCTTGCACACCTATTATACATTAGTTTTACTTTAGTTATAATTTTGATACTCTTATTATACCTTAGTTATACTTACTGATACACTAATATACCGATTATATTTTAATTATATCTTCTGATACGCTGATTATACCTTATTTATACATTTTGCTACATTGATTATACCTTATTTATACCTTCTGTTACACTACTTGTACATTGCTTATATGCTGTTATACAATGCTTAAAAAATGAACAAATAAAGTACAAACAATATATAAATAAGGTATAATCAGTGTGTCATAATGTATAATTAGTATATTAGAAGGTATAACTAAGATATAATCAATGTATTAGTGTATCAGTAAGTATAACTAAGGTATAATAAGAGTATCAAAGGTATAACTAAAGTATAACTAAGTTATAATAATTGTACAAAGATATAGGCTTAATTTCACCCATGGTATACCTACTATCGACCTTATCACAGTTTGGTATACCAACTATCATTTTGCACATTGTAGTACCCCAACTACCAGGTGACCTCCCATTGTGGTTTTTTTACCTATGACCCTTGGTTGACTATGCCACGTCAGCGTGTTGACTAGTGTCAAATTGAAGATGTGGGCCCCACCATAATATGAATTCCCAAAAATACCCTCCATTGAAATTGAAACTGCTTCTCCCTCCTTTTTTTTCCCTTTTCCCAACGTCTGACATTTTCTCTCTCTTACCCAACCTCTCTCTCTCTCTCTTACTAACCGGCAACCACACTCTCTCCCTCACTCATTTTCGATCTGATTTCTCTCGCAAACCCTAAAAATCGTCCTTCTGATTTCGTGAATCACCGATAGAGGAAATCACCCCGCTCTTGTTCTTCAAGCACAGCATTTGAAGGGATAAGTGAAGGCTTTGCGATTTCTGTCTCTGCTGTTGCTTTGATATTCTCTCTCTACAAACTTCGTTCTTTCTCTCACTCTCTGTTGTTGCTTTGATATTCTCTCTCTACAAACTTCGTTCTTTCTCTCACTCTCTGTTGTTGCTTTGATATTCTCTCTCTACAAACTTCGTTCTTTCTCTCACTCTCTGTTGTTGCTTTGATATTCTCTCTCTACAAACTTCGTTCTTTCTCTCACTCTCTGTTGTTGCTTTGATATTCTCTCTCTACAAACTTCGTTTTTTCTCTCACTCTCTGTTGTTGCCTTTATGTGGTTTTTGTGAACCTGTGTCGCTGCATAAATAGTAGGAAAAAATGCCTAAAATTTTTGGTTATTATGTATATAATAATAGACCTAACAGTGATGGAATATTTTGGGTTTGTGAATGCAATGGACTCGGTTGAAAAGTTGATTCTTTTTGGAGCTTTTGGACCAGAACCAACTGTGATCAATGGCTGGGATGGCTTATGGCCCATGTAAGTTTGACTTCTCTTTGTTTGCTCTTTATTTTTGCAATTATTATATTTTTAAATGGTTGTTGGATAGTGATGGTACTGAATTAAATATTTGGTAGAATTGGTGTTGTTTTTAATTGGTGTTGTGTTGTCTATAATGCTTAGCCACATTATACCACAGTTTTGCAATTGTAATTGATTTTTTTATTACATCAGAAAATGTGTCATTGGGGATTGTGATATTAGATTTGTAATTGATTGGATATTAGATTGGATTATGCAATTTGTTGATTTGTATAAATCTTTTTTGTTTAATCTAATTAGATTTGTATTAATCTTTGTTGATTAGTTTCTTAATTTGTGCCAATCTGTGTTTTCAAAATAATAGTATGCAATTATACTTGAAATTAAATTTTGAGTACTATAATTGTCAATAAATGTAGATCCGGAAAAGGGCTATTTTGATATTATAATTAGGCATGATGGGAGATTCAAAGGGGATAGTTATATAGATGGTTATGTGTACATATGGGAAGGTTGTAATTGGGATGAAGGGTTGGCTTTATGTACGATAGACAAAGTGGTTCAGCAAAGGTTAGAGATTAATGGAACTGTCCAATATCTTTGGAAACCATGGGATAAGCCAATTCAGGGATATTTAAATTACTTAGGCAATGATATAGATGTCTATAGGATGGCTTTGGTTGGGGTTGATTGTGGAGAAATTGATCTTTATGTTAAGGTTATAGATCCAAAAGAAGTGGATGATCTACTGCACGAACTAGAACCTAGAGGGCAGAGCAGTGTTGTAATTGAAGAAATTGTAGAGGAAAATCCACTGGTTATAGCTACTGATAGGAAGGGTAAAAGGAAATTAAATGTTGGGGAGACAAGAGGAATCAAATTTCTTGAATATAACATAAGGGAGATAGGGAGTAGCTCAAGGCTGAATGTTTCTGTTGGTGATTTAAATGTTGATGTAAGTGTTGGTGATGTAAATGTAGGTGACGTACATGTGGACAGTGGTGTAAATTTTGGTTCTAATAGAGGAGTTGAAGCTGATTTTTTAGATAATCCTACAAGTGATGTTGTAGATGCATTTTTTTCCAACTGTTAATGACTTTTCTGCTGTTGATGAAGAAATTAGGGATCATGAGATTGGTGGTTGTAGCACCCCAATTAATGATAGCAATGTGGATAACAACAGTGTAGAAACTGAGATGGGTGATAATGAGCATGCTGAAGGTGAACAGCAATTGGATGAAGAGGATTTTGTTGATCCTGATTATGTTTTTGAAGATGGTGATGAAGATTTAATGAATGGAATTGATGAAGCTAGGACATCGAATCCAATTACCAGGCAGAGACCTAGTGAGAACATGGGGAATACTGGTTATGAAACCAGTGTGAGATTTGAGGTGCAGGATGGTTCATCTGAATATGAAGATTCTGATGCACTTCACACAGATGTAAGCTCAGACTCCGAGAATAAAGCAAGGGTTAGATTTCCGGAGTTCAATGCACAAAGGGATTTAGAAGACCCTCAGTTCATAATTGGTATGCTATTGGATAATGCAGAGGAGTTTAAAGAAGCATGCAGAAACCATAGCATCAATAACAGATTTTAGATTTGGTTTCCAACCAATACAAAATAAAAAGGTCACGACAGTATGCAAATCAAAGCAAGATGATGGGGAAAAATGTCCATGGAGGTGTTATGCTTCAAGACAAGATCGCCATGATGAAAACAATGTTACAATACAAGTGAAGAGTGGCCATTTCCAACACTTATATTAAAGGTGCACCGCAACTTCCATACGACATCCAAGTGGATTGCAAAAAGATATTTGGAGGCTTTTAGGAGTGATCCTGACTGGAAGATAAGTGCTTTAATTGATGATATCAGTAGGCAGAAAGAGTTGAAGATTGGGAGAATGAAGGCATATCGTGCTAAGTGTTTAGCACTTGAAAAGATTAACGGGGATGAAAGAACACAATATGCAAACATTTATAGGTAAACTTTTTATACAATTATCTTTAATTGCATTGTAAGAGTTTACTGTGTTTTTATTAATTGTATTGTACTATTTCACTGAATTGCATTGTCTTGTGTTTTAATTAATTATATTCTATGTATTTGTAGGTATAGAGCTGAGTTGCTGAGATCAAATCCAGGCAGCACTGTTACTGGTAGATTCAAAGATGGAAGGTTTGTTGGGCTGTATGTCTGCCTAAATGCTTTAAAATCAGCATTCAAAGCAGGATGCAAACCTTTCATTGGGTTAGATGGCTGCTGTAAGCGCCGGAATTTTACTAAAAAAAAGAGAGTCGTACGATTGTCCTTACAGTCGTGCGACTGTAATTTAAAAATTATAGTTGTATGACTGTAATGTCAGGGCAGTTGCAGAAGCCCATACCTCTGCAGTAGAAAATGGAGAAAAAGGGAGGAGCATTAATTGCTCCGGTCTGAAGACAAGAAACCTCAGAAAGCAGAATAAAAAGAAGGAGAAGGAGGACAAAAGAGGGGCTGGGATTTCTAGTGAGAGAAATTTAGAGAGTAAGAGAGATAAAGAGGTGGAAGAGAGAAAAATACCAAAAAGCTCAACTTTCTTCCCTTTCTTTTTCTTTTGATTCTCAAAATTAAGATTAAAACTTGCTAGAAATCCTTAGGTTAATCACTTAACCTCACAAACAAATCAAAATCTCGGACTTAAATCATCAGAATCCTAAGCATTTTGGATTTTTGGACATAAAGCTCTCAACCCCAATTCAAGAGGAAAAGTGCAAATTCGTGTGGATTGGAGCGACGCCAAGGGTCAAAACGACTTGGATAAGCTTCTAAAAGGTAGGCACTCCCTTTTTCTTTCACTCTTTTCTGCTTTTTGGGTGCTGGATGTGATTTTTGTGCATTTTTACCTTATTTCTGCGTTTCTGCTTCTACAAATCAAGAACAGTCACATGACTGTTCTTGGATTTGATGAACAGTCATACGACTGTATATACAGTCGTACGAGTGTTTTTGATTTCCAGGTTGTTTTTCTTTCATTTCATTTCAAATAAAATTTTGGTGAAATCCTGAGTCTGGAGTGTTTACAGTCGCACGACTTTAATTTACAGTCGTACGACTGTAGTTACAGTCGCACGACTGTAACGCCCTTTCCAGAACCAGAATTTCCCTTTTAACCCCAAAAATTTCTAAAAATCCCTAAAATTCAGAAAACCCCAAAAATCATCAAAATGAATTTTGTTGTGTACATCCACGACCCTAGATTCAATTTCTAGTAAAATTGCATTTAGAACAATGCCACGACGGAGACCCAGTTCTCCCGAAAACGGACCCACCTCATATATAAAAAAATGCATGTAAACTGAAAAAATTGTTTTCAAAGTAATTTTTCCACAAAAACCAAAATACAGGAACGTTTTAAAATGTTTTCCGGGTCTGACCAGGCTGGCTAGCCGAGCCAACCTGGTTATCCCCTAAATGCATGCCCCCCTAATTCTTGACTTCCCATTCTATCATGTTTGAGTCCAATTTGTGGCATGCTATATATTGTGCTAACCTTCTGTGTTGTAGCTTTTTATTTTTATTTTTGATGTATTTAATAGATTAATATGTGTATCCTAGGCGATTGTATTTTTCTAGATGAATCGTGTATATTAGGTGCTTGTAAAGTGAGATCGAGAGTTTTCCATTTTTATTCAATTGGGTTGTATAATAGGCCTCTATTATTCTTTTGTATATTTTGAATGTACGACTTCATTTCTCGTAATATATTTCTTGCATTTTGCTTTAGCATCGGGTAATAAAAATAAACTAATTGGAGTTAGAGAAAGATAATAAAGCAAATTAAATATGGTAATATAAACTGTAAAGTGAAAGCAAGCTAGAGGTCAAGTAAGTCATTTGCCCGAACCCTAAATCTCTGGATTAGGTACAGTAGCCTGTCACAGGTAGGGAGCTGTACCAGAATTCCCGGATGAGCTGATCCGGGTGGCGACTCTATCACTGATCTTGGAATTTAAGTTTCGAGGTCTTTAAGTTAAAAAACGGAAAAATGTTTTCTACAAAAGGATTTCCAAATTAAATCAATAGTTTTCCTAACTCAACATAAACAAAACCCGTTTTCCACAAATCTCGATCAATCCCAATCAATTCCATTCCATTTCTCTTTTCCTTTTTCCCCGGTTCGCTTCATCGCGTTTCGTCTTAAAGGTCGTCCGCTCACAGCTGCTGGCTTAAAGGCTTGTATGGAGGGCAACTATTGTCTGCTGTTGGCATTGACCCTAATGACTGCATTTTCCCAATTGCATGGGGAATGGCTGAAACAGAAAGAACAGAGACATGGACTTGGTTCTTGCAGCTGCTAGCAGAAGATTTAGGGATTGACAGCAATAGACATTAGACTTTTATGTCAGATAGACAAAAGGTACATTGTTCCAATAGTTAATGATTAAGCTGGATTACTTTTAACTTATAATTATTACAATAGCATGTACAAAAGATTAATTATCTAGTGGTGTATGGTTGCTTATGTGGATTTATGTGTTTGCATTTCAGGGATTGATAAATGCAGTTGAGACCTTATTCCCATCAGCAGAACACAGATTTTGTGTATGACACATGTACACAAATTTTAGAACTTTGTTTAAGGGGAAGGAGTCGAAGGACATGTTATGGAATGTAGCAAGGGCACCGTATGAAGCCAAATTGGATGGGTGTCTTAAGAAGATTGAAGACAAATGCCCTGAAGCAAGAAAATGGTTAGGGGAAAGACCTTTTGAGCAGTGGTCTAGGGCTCGGTTTTCTGAAATATCACAATGTGATATGCTTCTTAATAATATGTGTGAGTGCTTCAATAAGTACATCTTAGATGCAAGAGATAAAAGGGTGATGACAATGAATGTGTTGATTAAAGTGAAGTTAATGAAAAGAATGAAGAAGAAGTGTGATATGTTGAAGAACAGTGTTGCTTTGTAGTGCCCAAAGATAATGAAGAAGCTATGGAAGAATAGAGAGTTCTCTTTCAATTTCGAGCCAACGTATTCCGGAGGTCCAAGAGTGCAAGTGGTAGGGTTTGGTGAGCAGTTTATAGTTGACATGGAAGCCAAAAGTTGTACTTATAGAAGATGGCAACTGACAGGCATATCGTGCATCCATGGAATTGTTGCCATTATTGGCGACAACGAGAATCCAGCTAATTACTTAGCCGAGTGTTATTCAGTAGAGATATATCAAAAGGTGTATGCTTTCTTTATTGAACCAACAAATAGGAGTGATTAGTGGCCCAATCCTGAAGAGGTCGTGCCAATTGTGCCTCGGAGCCCGAAGAACTAGAAGAAGCCAATCGGAAAGGGAAGTTAAAGAAGAGGGGACTAGTACAAAATGACTTGCAGCAATTGTGGTAGCAAAGACCATAACAAAAGGAGGTGCACAGAACCACTGAGATCCACTACACCAAATGTAAGTAGTTATTTAACTATAGCTTTTATAATTCTTGGTGGCAATAACAATTAGAAACTTACTGCAATTACTTTCTTAATGTAGGTGAAGAGAAGGAGGACTACTGATGATCTGGAAAATGAATTTTCTAGTAAAGGTGCAAGGACGACAGGAATAGGCCGTGGAAATAGTCCTAGGGGTGCATATGATGGAAGGGGAAGCACTGGCAGAGGAGGAGGGGCAGGAAGGGGCAACAATGGCAGAGGAAGAAGGGCAGGAAGGGGAAGCAAAGCCAGAGGAGGAGGGGCAGGAAGGGGAAGCAATGCTGGAGGAGGAGGGGCAGGAAGGGGAAGCAATGCCAGAGGAGCAGGGGCAGGAAGGGGAAGTAATGCCAGAGGAGCAGGGGCAGGAAAGTGAAGCAACACCAAAGGAGCAGAGGCAGGAGAACAGACACTAAGATGGATGATGGATGTAAGTATTTCAATTTTTCTTCATAGATAATTTCACTGAGTTGGTAGTTTAATTTGATATAAATTGGGTGTTCAAATTGTTATGGTTTAGGAGTTCAAATTGATATGGTTTGTCAGTTGTCCTGCTGTTACATTGGTATATAATTGTGGCAAATTGGTAGTTGAATTTAATTAGCAGTTATTCTGCTAGTAAATGGCATTCTATTGTTTTTGAATTAGGCATATTATGAATACATGTCAATTATCTTGACTTTTGTTTTATGTTACACAATTTCAAAAGGGAACTACTCAATATGTGCCAAGTCAACCTACTCAAACTGCATTCAGCAGTCAAGGAAGCAATGTCACTAGTGTTGGCCCCAGCCAGCCAAGTCAGGCAACTCAAAGACAAGTCCCGAATGCTGCTAGGAAGCCAACTACAAGAAGTGCTACTTTCAATGCACTAAGAAGGCAGTGGAGATGCAATAAGACAATATAGTAGAAATATGGTGGAATTTTGCTTAAACTGTAGAGCAACAAAATTATTTCTCTTGTTTATATTTCATTGTTAGTAGTTTAGTAGATTAGAAGGGATGAAACTAGCAAGTATGGTTTGTAACTTTATGTACAGTTTGTAACTTTTTGTTATCATCATTTTGTCATCTTCCCTTTCAAAATCCAATTTGTTGGCTACTAGTGCAGCTAGTCCATGCTTGAATTTTGCCTATTTTCTTTTACTTCTTTGGTTTGCTTTTCATTCACTGGCCCATCTGTAGCTGATGTTCAACATTGTACATGTTGTATTCTTAATGCACTTATAAATTGTGGCAATTCATTTGCACATTGCCTCCACAATTTTAGAATCGATTTTAGAATATTATATTAATTCATTTGCACATTGTGCTATTGTATGCGGCAAAATAATTCCAAAAAAATGATTTCACTCATGGTATACAAACTATCAAAATTATTTTACCCATGGTATACCAACTATCGCATTTATCACAATATGGTATACCACTATGGATTTTATGATATTTTGGTGCACCAACTATCGAATTTATCGCAATATGGTATACCTACTATTGAATTTATCACAGCAAATGTGCACCAAAAATTGAGATTCAACTATCGCCTTCATGACAGCAAATGTGCATCAAAAATTGAGAGTCAACTATCGCCTTTTTCACAGCAAATGATCCACTTACATTACACCCCAAATTTCAGTGGATTTAAAGCTCTTAAATGTGCAACAAAATTTACAGCAAAGCAACATAAGAGTTTTTAAGATTCTTTTATCATTGAGAGGGGATAAAAGAATGCAGAAGATTAACAGCAATCCACTTTTTATGAATGCAGAAGATTCTTTTATCATTTCAAAGTTCAAAGCTGCCCGTTAAACCCAGATCAATGGGGCATGGTATATCCAGCAGATTTTATCCATAAATTGCAGTCCTTTTTCTCAGATTTCATCCAACAGGTAACTCTATCAGTACAAATCGCAAAATCGCAACAGTTCTCTATCGGTGGAAATCGCAAAATCACAACAGTGCTTTATCTTTGCAAATCACAAAAACGCAACAAGTCAGTCGAAGGAAAGGACGATTTTTAGGGTTTGCGAAAGAAATTTTGGGGAATAAGGAGAGGAGAGGAAATTAGCAACAGTGCTCTATCTGTGCAAATCGCAAAATCGCAAGAGGTAACTTGAAGGAAGGACGATTTTTAGGGCTTGCGAAAGAAATTTTGGGGAATAAGGAGAGGAGAGGAGTGAGGGAGAGAGAGACGACGCCGGTGAGTGAGGAGAGTAAGGAGAGAGAGTGGTTGAGGAGGAGAGAGAAACGGCGGTGAGTGAGGAGAGAGAAACGGTCAGACGTGGGAGGAAGAGGGAAAAAAAGGAGGGAACATAGATATTTTAATTTCAATTTCAATGGAGGATATTTTTGGGAATTCATATTATGGTGGGCCCCACATCTTCAGTTTGACACTAGTCAACACGCTGATGTGGCATGGTCAACCGGGGGTCATAGGTAAAAAAACCACAATGGGAGGTCACCTGGTAGTTGGGGTACTACAATGTGTAAAATGATAGTTGGTATACCAAACTGTGATAAGGTTGATAGTTGGTATGCCATGGGTGAAATTAAGCCCAAAGATATAAGTAAAGTATAATAAGAGTATCAAAGGTACAACTAAGGTATAATAACACTGTTACAATGATTATACCTTAGTTATACCTTCAGATACAAATGTATAATTAATTATACCTTAATGAAAAAAATGTCGGAATATATATATATATATATATATATATATATATATATATATATATATATATATATATATATATATATATATATATCTATCTATCTATCTATCTATCTATCTATCTATCTTGTTTCGAAGAGGAAAAAAAAAAACAAAAAAACCTTTCTAAAATCGCTTGCCAAAAAAATAAACGGACTGAGATATAAATGTAAAATTAGATTAAAATTATAAAAAGAAGAGAGAGAAACGTGGACAAAGTAGAATCAAATATTTGAGTCAATTTGAAAATTTTGAGGGGGTTTTTACAAGAGAAAATGTATAAAAGATATGAATTAAGAAAAAAAAGGCAATTCAACAATTATGAAAGCACAAAAATGTAGAAAAGTAATTTTGAAAAAGTAGAATCCTAAAACAAAACTTAAAACAGAGGTATTTTTGACTATTTCCCCCCCCCCCCAAAAAAAAAGACTTCTTCCGAACTTGTACGTAATAGTTACTTTGGCCTCTGAACTTAGCAAATGGCCTTTTAGCTTAACAAATGGCCTTTGCAGTCTCTATACTCTTCTAGAGGACCACTTGGGAGAGGGATTTGGATGGTAAGTGGAAGGACGATATCATGAATACCCCATTTGAGGAAGAGAATTTTAAACAAGAGATAGAACTTGATGGCAAGAGCAATCTCCCAATTTCCCCTCTATTCCTCAGTTTTCAATGCCACCGATTTGGTGGGATTTGAAGAATTATGAAGTACATTTACAATTTTGTTTTTATAACTTTTTAATATCCATAAGGGTTTGTATAATCAAAGGATATTTAGATAATTACAATAGTCATTCTACTTTAAAAAAATCATCCATTTCACCCAAGTAAGATATTAATTAAATAGTTTATATCACATCAAATATCACAACGCATTCTATCATCCTTTCCTTTGTGATTCTTTTACCATATCCTCCAAAAAGAACTCCAAAGAGTAAACTTAAGTCCCATAGATACTACGTGGCACCTGAAGTGAATATTACAAACCATAAAAAGTAAGGGAAATGATTATATATACCGTAGTTTTAGTAATGGTTCTAGAAAATATAATCACTTTTGAAGATAAATATTTATTTTATCATGTGCGCAACTTATCATTTCTAAAATGCATCTCATTTTTCTGCACTTTCTTCCTCAAATTGTAACTTTTTCTCTTTCTTTTTTCTTTTTTTTTTTTGGAATGAGTTTCTTCTCTCCTTCTTATCATCATGCCAATGTTTTTTTCTCTTTCCTCGTTTCTATGCGGTTTACTTTTTCGATTTTTCAAAAAAAAAAAAAAAAAAAAATCAATTTCTTCGTTGTTCTTCATTTATTCGGTTATAACCCTTTTTGGGTTTTTCAACGTATATTTTTGGTTTTTGGTTCTTTCTTTTGTGTTTTTTACATCATTCTGAACTATTTTCTATGTTATTATGCGGGTTTTATACGTTGTTTTTCATTTTTTCGAGTTTTTTTCTTCATGATACCTCTATAAACAATCTATTATATATTTATAAAGTATCTATGAAACATTTATTTTTAGGGTATAGAATTTTATTTAAATAATCAAATATTAAATAAGTATTTAATTAATTACATCTTGTAATTTTTATTTTAGTTAAACTGTGATGTGTCATAGTTCTATTGGTTGACACACGGATGATATGGTGTGTCAGACCACTCTATAACTTCTCGATAAATTTATCATAATTTTCCTTAATGAGATGAAAATAGCAAATTAGATTCCCTGTTAAAAATTAGACAATATACTCTTATCATTTTGTTTCAATGGTTTTTAATTGTTTTGGATACATTAATATTCTCTTATTCAGGAAGCATAGTAATGGCATATTTTTTAAGGGACAACCTCTTTTAATGAATCAATTGGCACACAAACGCACCATGAATTTTATGTACAGTCTTTATATTTGGATGAAAGACCTTTTCGTCCTGTGCTATCAATAGTTTGCCCTTTTGAGGTTTCCTTTTTGCTTCATATTCCATTTATAAAAGCTCTAAAATGACGGAATATGTTTATTAGGGCCCGTTTTAGAGCGTTTTTATGTACCACATGGGGCAAGGTGCAAACGGGTAACGGCTATACCACATACAAAAAGAAAAAAATTTGATAGCATGGAGAAAAAAGGCCATTAGTCCCTCCCTTGCTTTTAAAAGTTCATTCTTCAAAAGAATTATGTCTAAACCCCTCTCCTTAAAAATTTTGCCTACTATGTGGATATGTTAACAAATGTGTTTGTATTCTCGTTGCGGTGCTATTAGAAATTGCCATTGAAGTGTTTTAGATGGCGTGTGTTTAAACCTTCTGTTTTCTTTAACAGGTCAGGCATATCCCACGTGGATTACCTTTTGTAGTTCGAGATAATGGTACACAATATGGAATATTTCTTGAAAGGAACTACCAAAATGAATATATTTTTGGTGAAGTTGGTGACTTTATCAATGCTATTCATCATCCATTTATTCAAATGGAGTTCTGGGTGGTTAAAGAGCATCAGTCTGTGATATTTGAAACGACTGTTACCCGCGATTGGATTGCTATTCATAGGTTAACTATGAGGTGTCCAATGTATTTAAAAGATCCATTTGCAGAGTAAGGGCCATATTATGAGTACACATCTTGTTTTCTTTGGTATAAAAAATGGGTATGTTGCAAAAATGGTTACTAGAGTTAGGGTGCGCTCTTGGTCACTTAAATTTAATTTTTGTCAATAAAGTTATTTCTGGTGTAGATAGCAACTTTTTCCTTATCCATCAAAATTCGGCTAGTCATTACCGAGTTTTACCCGAGCTCCATGTTGGCTCCATCCAACAAAGAATGACACATGTCCAACGTGGTACCTATATTTGTGTTGCTCACAAAATTTGACGTGACATGGATTTCATGTTAGAGACATCTATTAATTTTTTCATTGGTTAGAGCTGATTTGTTGTCATGTTGATATGTAAGATTTAGTGTTCACTTATCACATCATCCTTCTTGTGTCAAATTTTGACGCATTAGGTGAGAGGGACTTTATTGACATCGAAATGAAAGTTCGGGGGCTTATTAATATAATTGAAATTTAAGTGACCGTGGACGCACAAACCTCAAACTTAAGTTACGATATGTACAATTTGCCCTGTAAAAATGTATTATTTTGGGTTGTTATGACATATAGTTAACCTTATCTTCATTTCTGTTTTGGCAGGGATAGTAATAATGTATACCTGGAGGGTTTCCACAAATTCCTGGAGACTAAAGGGCTCACTACTAGCACGATAAGGTTTTTGTTTAATAAATTCGGAAACCGAATGCGGAAGCCTTGATGGCAGGTCTGTAACTGAATGTAGGATTACGCTTTCAGCTAAGGCTAAGGGCTAGGCGTTTGGCAAAATCTTCTCTTGCTTGTTAGTATTTACCTTTTGACCAACTGATTACTAACTTTTGCATTCTCGGTCGTCTAATTTGATATCATCTCATTCTATTTGGAGGGGAGTTTGCGTCTTGGATAGATTGTGATTTTCTGTCCGTGGCATCTCAATTTGAAGTGCACGTGAGCATGCTCAAATTAGATAGAATTGAAAGCAAAATTCCAATAGATTAGTAAATAGCAGTTTTACATTTGGGATAGATAGGGATAAATAGATTGGTACATGTAGTGTTGACTAACTGATTATGTTTGTTTCATTTTATTTATGAATTTAACCTCTGATTTATTCACAATTAAACCTGCTTACAGTGTACTTAGATCGTGACTATCGGGTTTGATTATTCAGAAGTTTGTCTAAGTTTAGCTCATTCCATATAAAAGTTAATTGTAGAAATTAGTAAAATAGTAAAGATTTTGAAACTAATTAATTGGATATTAATCGTATATTCATCTACTATCAATTTAGTCTATTATTTAGTTAATAGTCAATTAATTTGCAATCTAATTATTTTAATGTCAATAATACTAATTATAGTAATAATTTTGATTAGTATACATGGAATTTATTAATTGCTAGAATAAAGCATATAGTATTTTCTAACTAAAGACGTATTAAAAAGGAAAAATAATATCCTTGTTAAATGAGCAAATAGTAGAAACTTCTCCTAAATTAGATTTCGCTTTTTTTTTTTTTTTCTTTTTTAAACCATGTATATATATATCGTTTTTTATATAAGTTTGAAAAACCATGTATTATTTCTTAATAATCCCTAACTAATTTCATTTTGGTTTTAAAACAATTTTTTCTTACATTATATGTGCATTTCATTTTTAAAGAAATTCTTACGGTTTATAAAATATTTTTTGGGTTTATTCATGGTATGGCATGATATATAGCACACTTATTGATAGTTTCAACATTGATCACGAAGGTCGTATAGCATATTTTGTATAGTTTAGTGTTTATTTATTGTTTAGTATTGGTATATTCTTAGTTGATCATGTATTGGTTGGTGTTTCTTGATACCAACGATTTTGTTGTAATTCTGAATTGGTTCATTAATTTTTTTTTTTCGGTTGCATTTGTAATTTTAAATTACACATATGATTATATTATAATATTAAATTATTTAAAACTTTTGTAGCAAAGCTTTTGAGCAACCTTGTGAAAAATATACGTTTCTACTATGACTTATGATAAGTGATAAATATACCAATAATTTTAGGTATTAATTGGAATTAAATTAAGCTTTATTGAATTAATTTTAGCTAATTAGAACTAATTTCGGGTTATAAATTAAATTGGAGCAAAGCTGTGAAAAGCCTTAGCCAGTAGGCTCGTAAGCAGGATGGATGAGAGTTGGAAATGAGCTGTTGAAGAGAGAGAGAGAGCCGACAGAGATTGGACCATGTCGTTGGCCCAAGGTGGAGAGGAGAATATGATATTTGACTTTTTGGAAGGATTTTGCTTGAAGATCTAGCTAAACTTGAGTGGTTGTACTTTTATTATTTTATTTGTGTGGCTAATTTTAAGCCATCATGCTAAGTACATTTTTATTATTATAATCTTTAGGGTATTTTACTCTTTGGGGAGTGCTATATATACTCCCTTAATTCTTGTAGTAGAGAGCTTTTGCAACTCTTAACTCTTGACTTATTTTCTCTTTTGTATTCTAATTTTCTAGTTTAATATAATTAATTTCTCTTCATTTATTTTCTTATTTAATATTCTGTTGAAGCTGCTCATGTATTGTGAGTAGTTCGTTTCAAGCAAGCTTGAGCCAGCTCGGTTGGTAGTAGTGAGTACTCATTCTCCTTTGTTATTATGGGTAATATGTGTGTGATGATTGTTTCTTGGTGTGCTTTATCTTTTCTTGAGATTGATCACTTCATATGCTAGTGGTTAGGATAAGATCGAGAGGAGATTCTTAATCATGGATATACCTTGAAACATATGTGTAAGCGCCGGGTTTTCCCGACCTCTATGATGAGAATTCCTGTGTTACCTGTTGAACGGACGGACACGAACCGGACTTGAAAACGACGGAATGTTGCCTGGAGTTTCTCAAACGTCTTGAAAACCAAGCTATCCGCGATCTGAAACCACTCGAAAAGGTCTCTCGAGTGATTTCTGGGGTTTAGGGTGTGCATCCAATTTTTGAAATTTTGCCCCAGCTCTTGCTGGAGCCACACGGCTCTAGCTTTTAAGCTAGAGCCGGGCGGCTCTAGTGGGTGAACCAAGTTGCTCTGCAAAGCAGAGCAACTTGGATCGGTAGAGGAAAAATTGGGCAAAATCAAAAAGTCAGGCGGCCATTTAATGTTTGAAATGATATGTGAGAGGAGATCATAAAACAAAAAAATCAAATCAAAAGAAAAGGAGAGACTTTTGAACCTTAGGCAGAAAAAACACTTTCCAAAGAAAACAGAGAAAAAGAAGGGTAGAGACCAAAACCAAGCAACAAAAGGAGGACTCAGAAACACAATGGCTAAGACCTTAAATCAATCTTAAAACATTAACAACAAACCTCTTAACCTTTGCATATTGGTTTGGGATCGCTTCGGACTCGTTTCGGGTTGTTTCGGATCGAATTTCGGTTTTCGGTCGATTGAGCTCCCAGGATAAATTTCAAGCTTTTAATTCGTTTCTTGACATTCAAAGCATAAAAAAAACATCAAGGTAAACTCTGAGAGGCCTTAAACCTGTTTGCATTGTCTTTTCTATGCATTTTCTTTGTTTTTGCAACTTTCGAAAACCGGATTGCCCGAATAGAGCCAGGCGGCTGTGTTCATGATGAACAGAGCCGGGCGGCTCTAGTGCTAGAGCCATTCATCTTTGTTCTGCAAGGACAGACTCCTGGTTTGTCCCGATCGGCCGAAAACAGTCCGTTTTCCATTTTGTGCATTCTGTTGTGATCATTTTTGGCCTAAATCCATCCGTATGTTATAAAATTTTGGTTTTTGGATTTTTGTACGTACGGATATTAGTGTTTTCAGTTTTCCCAGGGTTTTATTTTTTGAATTTCGGGGTTATTTTATCCAAATCGGATCTATAGTTCCGCATTAGCGGACCCCCGAATCCTATAAAATCCCCGGAAGATATTGAAAACGAATAAAACGGAACCCTAGATGGATTGTGTATTTAGAAACCCGCACGAACGGAACCCTGGATTCCGGGAAAACAGACCCACAAAAATGGAAATTTGCATGTAACCGAGCCAATTGTTTTCCAAAAAATGATTTTTCAGCACAAAAATTACCGGGTGTTTCAAAACCGTCTTCTAGGTCTAACCGGTCCGACCAGTCGAGTCGACCCGGTTACGCCCTAAATGCATGCCCCCATTTCCTAAATCCTAAATTCTGTCCTGACTTGAGTCCTATCTATATGTGCAATATAAATTGTGCTAACTAATTTGTTTTGCAGCTTTTATTTTTATTTTTATTTTCGCTGTAATTAATAAATTATTGCTTGTATTTTTAGGCGGTTGTAATTTTTTAGATCCTCTATACTTAGGTGATTGTAATGTGAGGACGAGAGTTTTTATCTTTTATTCTATTGGGTTGTATAATCGGTCTCTATTATTTTCTTGTATAGTTTTTGGATGTATGCTTTGTTTTTCTGCAATTTATTTTCTGCATTTTGCTTTAGCATCGACTGATTTAAAATAAACAAATTGGGGTTAGAGAAAGATAATAAAGCAAATTAAATATGATAATATAAACTGTAAAGTGAAAGCAAGCTAGATGTTAAGTAAGTCACTTGCCCTAACCCTAAATCTCTAGATTAGGTACAGCAGTCTGTCCTCGGTAGGGAGCTGTATCGGAATTCCCAGATGAGCTGATCCGGGTGGCGACTCTGTCACTGATCTCGGGATTTAAGTTTCGAGGTCTTTAAGTTAAAACGGGAAAATGTTTTCTACAAAGAAATTTTCAAATCAAATCCACGATTTTCCTAACTCAAGATAAACAAAACCTGTTTTCCCAAAATCAAACATAAACGGATAAAAATGTTTTCCCCAGTTCGCTTTGCCGCATTCCTAATTTCTTTCGAAAAGGTCGTCCGCTCACAACATGCATATTTATTGCTGAAGAAATTTGAGTAGACTGCATGCTAGGGGTTTTTATCTTTGATAAAATGCTTTCAAGATCTTAATGCTTGATTAAGTAGTCTTTTGCTGAAGAGATTGGATTAGGCTGCTTGTCATAGGATCTACATATCCGGAGGTTTCTAGTGTGGTGATTTGAGAGCGAGATACCCTAGATCTATGTTCTGTAACCCTGCTCATAATAGTTAAAGAGAGGAATGTACTGAAACTACTTGCTATGTTTGGTTTGGGTATGCTACTTTTCTATTATTGTAGTTGTTATTTTTATTCTTTGCCATCTTGAATCTGTTTTAGTTTACTTAGTTAGTCTGCTTAAATTCTCATTTTTATTTGCAAAAGATATCAGATATGCCTGTTTGCTAGAAAAATTGAGGTTGTTTGCTCAGATCCCTGTGAGAACGATACTTGGTCTTGCCTACATACTATAATTGACCTAGTGCACTGGCTAGAGTCCAATCTTTATAGGCAACAAGTTTTTGGCGCTGTTGCCAAAAATTTTAATGTTTTAGTAAATTGGTAGTTTTAACCTTGTGTGTTCAGCCTGTGTAGTAATTTGTGTCTAAGCAGTCTTCTATTGTATGCGAAGAGCTGGCTTACCATTGCTTCCTATAGATCTTGAAATTGAAAGGACTTGTAGACGAAGAAGTGGTGGAGCCAAGCGGGCAAGGCAAAGGCAGAGGATGGCAGACCTTAGACAACCTAATCTAAATGGAAATGAACACGGGGGTGTAGGGGAAATGAATCCAAATCCCTAAAGGTAGAGACTTAAAGAGTATTCGAGACCATCAACCGAGGGACACTCTTCATGCATTGTGATATCCGATGAAGGGAACAATCTCTTTGAGATCAAAGCCACGATGATACAAATGCTCCAAGCAACTGTTCAGTTTGGAGGATTACCGGGAGAAGATCCAAATTCACACATTCAAGACTTTGTGACTATGTGTAATACTTTTCATACTAAACGTGGAGTTTCAGATGGATAAAGCTAAAAGTTGGCTTAAAAATCTATAACCTAGTTCAGTCACAACTTGGGATGAAATGGTCCGAGCTTTCTTGACGAAATATTTTCCACCCAGGAAAGCAATAAAGCTGAGAAATGAGGTTACTCATTTTTCCCAGTAATATAATGAATCTCTTTCTAAAGCATGGGAGAGAAGATCTTTTGAGGAAAGTGCCTAACCATGGAATTCCAATGTGGATGCAAATCTAGAACTTTTACAATGGATTAACCAATGCTTACAAGATCCAAATTGAATTAGTAGCCAATGGTGATCCAGAGGACCTTGCTCCAGAAGAACTTTATGAGCTTATCGAGAGGATGGTTAATACTAGCTATAAATGGCATGCGGTGAGTAAAGATAGAATAAGGCAAGGTGAATCTGAAGCTGTTTTGAAATTATCAGACAAGGTGGACCTAATTTTGAGGCATTTGGCTAAGCAGAATGTTTCAGCAATCTCAAATGCGCAGTTATCTTATGATTTCTGTAATGGCAACCATCGAAACATTGATTGTGAAGGACCAATTAATCAAGAGCAATGTGATTTCATAGGGAACAATCAAAGGCAGAACAATCTATTTTCGAACGCATACAATCCTGGTTGGCAGAATTATCCCAATTTTTCATGGAATTAGCAAACTGGAAAGCAATCTCAAGTTCCTTTTCAGCAACCTCATAGCAATTTTCAGTAACATCAGCAGAACTTTCAACAAGCTAGACCATCTTGTGAACCCAAGAAATCTAAGTTTGATGAGATGAAAGAGATGATGATGCAGTTCATGCAGCAGACTTAGTCTTTTATAAAGAACTTCGAGACTCAATTCCAGCAACTTACTACGATTGTTACACCAAAGAACAGAGGAGTCCTTCCAAGCAACACTGAACCAAATCCTAGAGAGGAATGCAAAGCAATCACACTTAGGAATGGTAATACTGTTAAAGGTACTAACAAAATGGTATTTGTTGATGTTGATGAAAATGCAGGTAAGCAAGATGAGGAAGTGATAAAGCAACCCGAAGTTATTCAAACACAACCTGTTCAGAATAGTGATCAATTTATGAATAAAGGCGAGCAACCTCAAGTTCAATATGATACTATTCATAAGCAACCTGTTCATACTCCATTAATGTCTTACCCTGTTCAAAGCAATCCAGTTCCAGTTACGCAACCTACTCTAGCGTATCAACAGAAGATTCCTTATCCTCAAAGAGCTAAGCAACATAAGATGGATAAGCAATTTGATAAGTTCTTGAAGTTTTTAAGAAGCTTCATATAAACATTCCTTTTGCAGAAGCTCTTTCACAAATGCCCATGCACGTGAAGTTTTGAAAGAATTGTTGGAAAAAAAAGAAGTCAGAGAATGTATCAATGGTGCAGCTTAATCGTGACTGCTCATCTATTTTACAACGCAAGCAACCTTTACCCAAGAAGTTAAAAGATCCAGGGAGTTTTTCTATACCCTACTCTATAAGAAATCTTAACATTGACAATGCATTGTGTGACTTTGGTGTAAGCATTAATCTTATGCCATATCATATTTATAAATAACTTGGACTAGGAGAACCCCAACCTACTAGAGTGTCTATTCAGCTTGCTGACAAATCTGTTAGATACCCTAGAGGCATTATTTAGGACGTTTTAGTGAAAGTAGGAAAATTCATCTTACCTGTTGACTTTCTTATTATGGATATGGATGAGGATTTTCATGTTCCAATCATTTTAAGTAGACCATTTTTGGTTACTGGTCGTGCTCTTATAGATTTTCATAATGGAAACTCATTTTGAAGGTCTATGATGAAGAAGTTGTTTTTAAGATGAATGTAGCAATGGAATATCCTTCTTCTTGTGATACTTGTTATTTTATGGATGCAACTGATCTTAATTTGAATCCATTTTTCATGCAGGAAAACTTTGAAGAAGAAGAATTCATTGAAGAAGAGGAGTTTATGGAGCAAGAAATTGAAAGAAAAACTGGTTGTTTAGCAATCTCAGGAAGCAGACAGTTTGTTGAACCTCTTAATCATACACCCACATTACCTCCAAAACCTTCAACTGAAGAACCACCCACTTTAGAACTCAAACCTTTACCTCTACATCTTGAATATGCTTTCTTAGACCCCCCAAGCAATCTTCCAGTGATTATATCTACTAAAGTTACATTTGATAAAAAAGAGCAATTGCTTGACGTCTTGAAGAATAATAAAGAAGCAATGGCTTGGACAATCTCAGATATTAAGGGGATCAGCCCTTCTATTTGTATTCATCGTATGTTGATGGAGGAAGATTATAAACCAATCATGCAACCTCAACGGAGACTAAATCCAAAAATGAAGGAAGTTGTTAAGAAAGAAGTAATCAAACTGCTTGATGTCGAAATTATCTACCCAATCTCAGACAGTATCTGGACCAGCCCGGTTCAGGTTGTTCCTAAGAAAGGTGGAATGATTGTTGTTTAGAATGACAAGAATGAGCTTATTCCCTCAAGAAAAGTCACTGGTTTCAGAGTTTGTATTGATTACCGCAACCTTAATGATGCAATGAGGAATGATCATTTTCCTCTTCCTTTCATAGATTAAATGCTTGAAAGACTTTCAGGCTATGCTTTTTACTGCTTTCTTGATGGATACTCGGGATATAATCAAATTCTAATTCATCCCCAAGACCAAGAGAAGACAACTTTTACTTACTCTTATAGTACATACGCATATCAAAGAATGCCTTTTGGTTTATGTAATGCCCCAGCCACCTTCCAAAAGTGCATGATGTCAATTTTTCATGACATGGTAGAAAAGACTATGGAGATTTTCATGGACGATTTTTCAGTGTATGGTAAGACTTTTCAGTCCTGCTTGAGCAACCTTGAAGCTGTTTTAGTTAGTTGCAAAGAGACTATCTTAGTGTTGAATCGGGAAAAATGTCATTTTATGGTCAATGAAGGCATTTTTCTTGGTCATAAGATTTCTGAAAAAGGCATTGAAGTTGATGGATCTAAAGTTGAAGTAATTGAGAATTTGGCTGTTCCTATATTAGTCAAGGAAGTCCGAAGCTTTCTTGGACATGCTGGCTTTTATATGAGGTTCATCAAAGACTTTTCTAAGATTGCTCAACTGCTTACAACTCTTTTACACAAGGATGTTGATTTCAAGTTCAATGCAGATTGTTTGAAGGCATCTGAAAAACTTAAAGCAAGATTGATCAATTCACCAATCTTGATTTCTCCTAATTAGGATTGTCCTTTTGAACTAATGTGTGATGCAAGTGATACTTGCATTGGAGCAGTCTTGGGACAGAGAATTGAGAAGCATTTTTAGCCAATTTATTATGCAAGCAGAACGCTTACGGAAGCTCAATAGAATTATACCACAATGGAGAAAGAATTACTTGCAGTGGTGTATGCATTCAACAAGTTCAGATCTTATTTGGTGTTATCCACAGTGACTGTTTTCACAGATCATGTAGCCTTAAAATACTTGCTTGCAGAGAAAGATGCGAAACCTTGTCTCATCCGATGGCTCTTGTTACTTCAAGAGTTTAATCTCGAAATCAAATATAAGAAAGGATAAAAAAATGTCTGCTGACCATTTGTCCAGAATTCCAGAGAGCAACCTCAGCGAGCATCCTGAGATTGTTAACTCATTTCCAGGTGAGCAACTTTATTTGGTAAATTCTATCCTTTAGCTCGTTGACATAGCTAACTATCTTGCTTGTGGTATAATGCCTCGTTATCTTCCTTATCATTAAAAGAAAAAGTTCTTTTCGGATGTTAAATGCTATTTTTGGGAGGAGCCTTTCTTGTTTAGATGGTGTGTAGATTAGATTATAAGGCGATGTGTCTCCTAAGATGAAGTTCAAGCAATCTTAACAATGTGTCATACCAAAGAAGCCAGAGGTCATTTTGGTGCTACCCAAACAGCTTCAAAGGTATTGGAATGTGGTTTCTTTTGGCCCACAATCTTCAAAGATGCTCATAGGTTTGTTCTAGAGTACAATCAATGTCAACGCTTAGGTAACATTTCTGCCAAGAATGCCATGCCTTTACATAACATTATTGTTTATGAAATTTTTGAAGTATGGGGTATTGATTTTATGGGTCCGTTTCTAAGTTCTTACAATAACAAGTACATTCTAGCTGAGGTTGACTATGTAAGCAAGTGGGTATTTCTAGTCCTACTAATGATGCTAATGTTGTTGTAAGGTTTCTTAAGAAGTTATTTACTAGATTCGGTGTTCCTAGAGCAATTATAAGCGATCAAGGTACTCATTTCTGTAATGTTCAGTTTGAGAGGCTGCTTAAGAAATTTGGAGTCACTTATAGGATAGCTACACCATACCACCCATAAACTAATGGGCAAGCTGAAATATCAAATCAAGAGATTAAGTGCATTCTTAAGAAAACGGTGAGCAATTTTAGGAGAGATTGGTCCAAGAAGCTTGATAATGCTCTATGGGCTTATCGAATAGCCTTTAAGATTCCCATTGGGATGTCATCATTTAGATTGCTCTATGGCAAAGCCTGCCATTTACTTGTTGAATTATAATTTAAAGCTTTATGGGCTCTCACATATCTTAATTTTGACAGGCAAATTACTGGTGAACAGAGAAGGCTGCAGTTGAACAAGCTTGAAGAATTCAGATTATTTGTACACGAGAATGCTATGAACTATAAAGAGAAAATAAAGAAATGGCATGACCAAAGAATTCAAAACAAGGAGTTTTATGCTAAATAATGTGTTCTTTTGTATAATTCAAGATTGAAATTATTTCCAGGCAAGCTCAGATCAAGATGGTCTGGACCTTACTCAGTTGCTAAAGTGTTTCCCTATGGTGCTATTGAGATTACACGTTATAAAGGCGAAATCTTCAAAGTAAACGGTCAAAGACTAAAGCCATATCTCACTTATAAAACCCTCAAGGTTGTTGATAGCATTCAATACTTTGAACCACCATAAGCAACCTCAAAAAGAAATTGGTGTCCGCTTCAAACACTAATTGAAGTAATCTATTGGGCGATATCCAATTCTTTTACTTTGTAAATATTTTATTTAGTAAACTTTTTAGTGTAAATATTTCTTCTAATAGTATGCCTATTCTTCTTGTAGGTACTCAAGCAACCTGATGGTATGGGGATAGCAACATGCAGTTTGAATTTTTAATTATAAAATATTTTTTATACTTGTGTTGCATCTCATACTTAATTTTGATTTTTGCAATTCTTAAGAATAAAATTTTTGTAACCACACAATTATTTTATTGGTTAAAATCTGGTTTGGTAAGTCTATTTCAGTCCTATCAGTCTGATTGCTTGACTTAATTTGACAAATCTCTCTCCAAATTTGAAATTATTTGTTTAATTAAAAAGAGAAAAAGAAAAATGCGGTAATTTTCTCTCACTTGTCAAATCATTAGGAGTTAGTAGGGGTAATTAATTAATGCATGGGTTATGGAAAAGAGATAAGTATGGGGATTTGATACAGTCAAATTAAGCCCCTAAATTTCTCTCTCTTTCTTTTTTGGCCACCTAAATCTAGCAGTTTTCTTTCTTTATTGGCAGTTTTTGGTTTTAATTTTTGAATTTTAAATTGGAAAAACTGTCCAACTTTCTCCTTTTCTCGCCCTAACTGTTCTCTTCTTCCTTTTTAAGAAATCTTTTCCTTTCAAATTTCTATCACTGTAGTAATTATTTATCAACTTTCCTTCTCAATTCCTTTCTTCTATGTGCAGAATCATCTTAACAGCCATGCCTAAAGAGTTAAGCATTTCGCCACTAAGCCCAGTGCTGCCGCCCTCCAAGCCAGTGTAGCCGCTCCTTCAGCGATGCCTAAGCCCACCCCGTCTTCTTCAACCAGTGTAGGTTCTCTTACGAAGGAACAACTTTTTAAGAAGATGCTGACTTTTTACGATGATGGGCAGCAACAATTTCAAGTCTTTGAGAATCTACCTCTTGCTCCTTCGCGCATTATTAGCTGGTCAGTTCTTTCTGCACTATAATTGGATGAAGATGTTAGAGATTTGATCAAGGCTGGAGGATTTGAAGAATTTCTGGAAGTTGATGAACTCACCTATAAGGAACTCACCTTTGAGTTTTTTTGCACTTTCACTAGTGACCCCAAAATCACAAACCATAACAACCAAAAGAAGTTTCAGTTTTGAGTTATAGGTAAAGGCCAATCCCTTTCTTTGAATGAAACAAATACCTTGGCGCTGCTGATGATGAAACCTTAAATTCTATGGAGTTTGAGAATGCTTTGACTGACTATCCTTCTGATTTTGATGCTGTTGCTTTTTAGGAAGAAATAATCAGGTAGACCAACTATTCCTCTCAAGATAGCAATTTGAGTAACTTGGTTTCTTACACCCATCATATTCTGTAGAAGTTGATTGCTGGTTCCATAATTTCCCATGCTAATCAGTCTCATGTGCCTAAGCAGGACCTGTTTTCCTTGTGGTGTATGGTGAGAGGCAGAAAGTTGAATTGGAGCTTGGTTTATGGACTGCATTTTGACTCTCCCTAGAAAGACCAATACGAAGATCATTTGTGGCTCTTACATCACAAAGATTGCAAAAGGCTGCTGGAGAATTTGATGACACCCACTTGACCATGGAATGCAAGCCTGCTCCTATCGATTGCAGCAATCTGAGGTAGAAATATGGCAAGGAAAGTTGGAACAAAATGGCATCTTTACCATGAAGGAGAAATTAAAGAGAAGATGTTGCAAGCTGCTCGAGAAGGAAGGAAAGTGATTAAGCTTGATGATGACCAATAGAGCAAGAAGAGAAAGTTAGAGGGCAGTGAGAAAGCTAAAAGTACTAATGCTCCTGAGGTGGAGGAGGCTGCTGACAAGGTTGCTTTCTATAAGAAATGTTCTCAAGTTTCTATAGAAACCCTTGTGCTTTCGATTGGCAACTTGGAAACTAAGAGAAAGGAGGATACCCTCAAGATGGAGGGAATGCAAAAAGAAATTAAACCTGAAGAAAAAAGTGACTCAGCTGGAAGCACAACTTGAGCAAGAAGTTAGTTCTGAGTCTACTCCTTCTTGCCCAATCAAGCAAGCGACCTCCGGTGCCCTTAAAAAGAACACTCCATAGCCCAGTGATTAGACTATTCCAATGGAGGAGGACCAATAGTCCTCCGAATAGCCTGAAAAGTAACTGTTTATTATTCTTCTCCTCTTACTCTCTGGTATGTTTTGTTGCCCTTAGCCCTTGAAATTTCCAATTCCATGTCCTGCTCAGTAATTTCTTTTCCTTTCCCTTTATAACTTGTGTTTGTTTGTTGGATTGTTGCATTGAAGATAATGCAAGTTTTAAGTATGGGGATGGGAAGGGTAATTTTTGATTGTTGATTATCAATAACATGAAATTTAATTGATGCCTGAAATTGATATTGTCTGATGATGAAATTTATTATTGCTTTGTTGGATATTATCATTCTTGAACAAATGTTGCAAGTCCTCAAGTATTGTGTTTTATTTTTGTTTCTGTTCTGTTTTTAAACAACCTGTTAGGTTGTTTGTTTTCTGTTTCCTGTAAAACTTTGTCAAAATTTTTTGATTTGTGTTTTTCTGTTGTTTTATGGCAGTAAAGCAAAAGCTTTGGAATGTTTGATTCATATGTGATCACTTGTAAAATGTATTGAGTTTGGAAGCATGATGTTAGGTTTACATTCATAGCTTGTGTAAGCTGATTAAGCACTCTAAGACTTAGGATTTTAATGCTTTTCTCAACTTTTTACCTTGTTGAAGACCAACTACAATTTTTTTAAATCCCTTTTCAGTGTGAGGATTTGAGCCTACTTATTCTTTCTTTGATTCAACTCATTAAATTGATTTTCATTTCCAAATCTTTAAATAACCTTCTGAATCAATTTTATTTACTCGAATTTCTTGTTGAGTGAGCTTGCACAGTCAACCTTAGCTAGAACTTGGTTTGGATAGTACTTGTCAAGACCATGTGGTTATTCACATGCATGATATGATAAAGGCATTAGGTTTTTACCTACTTAGCTTAAACAGCCACCCTGTTTATATATTTTTTCCCTCATTTTAGTTAACCCAAGTTGAGCCTTAGCCTGTTTCTTGTTGGTAACCCATAAAATTGTTTTCCCTTAACCTTTTCACTTTATGTTTTCCCAAAATTACCCAAGAATTTGCCAAAGAAATTGAAATTCTCATTTTGAACAAGTAGTTGATCAATTTTTGTGTTGCTGAATTCTTGCCTTCTAAATAATTCAAGTAATTTATTTGTTCCTTAAAGCTTTTCCCTTTTCTAAAAATCATAAGAATTCTGAAAATCCTTTTTATCTTGCAGTGTCAGTGTGTAAAATTTCAATAAAATTCTTAAAGATAGAATCAATTCTTCCAAAGTTTCTTTCATATGTTTGATGGCTCTTTAAAATTCTCAAGTTTTATTATTTATGAGCCTATTGAATGAATCAAAATGCAAGTTTGCAAGTCAATCTTCCTAAGCAATTATGCATCAGTATCTGAGATTGCTTGCTTGTCAATTAATTTCTCTTCCAAAAAAAAAAAAATCAAAAATCAAAATCAATTCAATTCAAATACTGTCCTTGATTGCCTGACACTTTGTGCTTCATCTTACCATGTTTCTTGTGATTATTGCTTGAATTCCTTGTGCAATTCCTTGTTATGTATTTTCTCGTGCAACTCATTCCATATCTATGTTTAGATTACTTGAGTTTTGGTAATGCTGTAATTGTTGAGGCTGCTTGTTCATGCATTTGTTATGTTTCTTTGGTAATTCTTTTAGCCTAAATGTATCCTTTGACATACCTCCAACCCTAACCAAGTTGTAACCCTATTTGTACAGTCCTTTTGATTTTGTATGTTTTTCAATATAAAGTGGTGGCGATGAGACCGATTATCAAGCATATGGTCTAATGGTTGATGTACAAAGCTGATGGGTGATCTTAAAAAACCTTACCCTACAATTTTAGAGTGATTGAGTGGCAACCTTTGGTGAGGTAGTTTGGTTGAAAGTTTGCTGAATTGTTGATTTAAGCAGTCTAATCCTCTGTCTTAGCTTGTTTCTGAAGTTAAAGCTTGTTGCTTGTGTGGGCTTGATATTTAGTTTTCTTAAGCTTTGTATTTTCCTCATGATCATTGTGTTGATTCAAAATTTGAAGTAATTGCTGCTGCTGCTGCCCTTATTTAAGTGTTTTAAGTGTTGTTTCTTTTTCTTTTTCAAGTGTTTTTAGTGTTTTATTTTCTTATTGCTTGAGGACAAGCAATGTTTAAGTATGAGGATATTTGATAAGTGATAAATATACCAATAATTTCAGGTATTAATTGGAATTAAATTAAGCTTTATTGAATTAATTTTAGCTAATTAGAGCTAATTTCAGGTTATAAATTAAATTGGAGCAAAACTGTGAAAAACCTTAGCAAGCAAGCTCGTAAGCAGGTTGGATGAGAGCTGGAAAGGAGCTGTTGAAGAGAGAGAGAGAGAAAGCCGGCAGAGATTGGACCATGCCGTGGGCCCAAGGTGAAGAGGAGAAGAAGATGTGTCTTGTCTCAAAAAGTAGATATTTGACTTTTTGGAAGGATTTTGCTTGAAGATCTAGCTAAACTTGAGTGGTTGTACTTTTATTATTTTATTTGAGTGGCTACTTTTAAGCCACCATGCTAAGTACATTTTTATTATTATAATCTTTAGGGTATTTTAGTATTTTGGGGAGTGCTATAGATACTCCCTTAGTTCTTGTAGTAGAGAGCTTTTGCAACTCTTAACTCTCGGCTCATTTTCTCTTTTGTATTCTAATTTTCTAGTTTAACATAATTAATTTCTCTTTATTTATTTTCTTATTTAGTTTTCTGTTGAAGCTGCTCATGTGTTGTGAGTAGTCCGTTTCAAGCAGGCTTAAGCCAGCTCGGCTTGCAGTAGTAAATACTCTTCCTTCCTTATTATAAGTAATATGTGTGTGATGATTGTTTCTTGTGTGCTTTATCTTTTCTTGAGATTGATCACCTCATATGCTAGTGGTTAGGATAAGACCGATAGGAGATTCTTAACCATGGAAATACCTTGAAACACATGCATGTTTATTGCTGAAGAAATTCGAGTAAATTGCATGCTAAGGGTTTTTATGTTTGATAAAATGCTTACAAGATCTTAGTGCTTGATTAAGTAGTCTTTTGCTAAAGAGATTCGATTAGGCTGCTTGTCATAGGATCCACATGTCCGGAGGTTCCTAGTGTGGTGATTTGAGAGCGAGATATCCTAGATCTATGTTCTATAACCCTGCTTATAATAGTTAAGGATAGGAATGTACTGGATCTGCTTGCTATGCTTGGTTTGGATCTGCTTGCTGTGCTTGGTTTGGATCTGCTGCTTTTCTATTATTGTAGTTGTTATTTTTATTCTTCGCCATCTTGAATCTGTTAATGTTGAATCTATTTTAGTTTACTTAGTTAGTCTGCTTAAATTCTCATAGTTATTTGTAAAAGATATCAGATCTGCTTGTTTGCTAGAAAAATTGAGGTTGTTCGCTCAGATCCCTGTGAGAACGATACTTGGTCTTGCCTACATATTACAATTGACCTAGTGCACTTGCTAGAGTCCAATCTTTATAGGCAACAACTTATCATACTATTGTTTTTGTATAGTAAAGAATCTATATTGTAAATAAAATTAATTTATATAAATAATGCTATTGAATTCAAATATTTATTACCTTTCTTATCTAATTTCTATTTATTTATTTCCTTATATGTTACACTTTCCTTTATTAATATATTCTGTTGAATATAATTAATAGGATGTATGATGGTAATTAATTAATTCCCTTATACATAATTACTTGATATTAATAATTTATTGGAGGATGTTGATATGTATTTAATTAGTTTAATAGGAATTGATTTTCACCTAATATGTTTGGGCATTTTAGGGAAATACTCCCATTTTAAAGAAACATTCTAAAATTCATAAAAAGGAAAT
Organism: Euphorbia tirucalli; assembly: GCA_039660915.1. Taxonomy (NCBI): domain Eukaryota; kingdom Viridiplantae; phylum Streptophyta; class Magnoliopsida; order Malpighiales; family Euphorbiaceae; genus Euphorbia; species Euphorbia tirucalli. The sequence goes on along the minus strand of CM077637.1, from coordinate 24,151,817 downwards.
TCTCTCCAAAATACGTCCAAAACTTTGACTAATGCTTAAAATATTTACATGTTTGTCATTCTTGAAAATACACCATTTAGTTAAAAAATAGCAATAAAAAAAAATCCTCCCATTCTTTTACCCATGCGATTTACTTTTATTCTCTCTTATCTTTTGTAATTTAAACGTTATTTTTTCATTGATCTCTCGACCGTTCACTTTTTTGACCTTCCGTTTTAGCAAGTTCTGTACTTATATATATATATATATATATATATATATATATATATATATATATATTTGAAACAAGATCCATATGTACATAATTTTTCTAATTTTTTTTCCCAATTGTCAGTGAAAAAATGTATCAGAAATGTATAAAAAGTATCAACAAACAGACATTGATAAAATATACTTTGTTCTGTATGTTTTTTTTTCTATGGTGAGCTTTTATTTACCCTTCATAGCAATAAAAAAAATCAGTTTAGGTGACTTCTCACTACAGATAAAACATGTGGAATTAATACTTACACACAATACGCAAAGTATTAGAAATGTATCAAAAATGTATTGGAGCTGATACATGTATCAAATTATGTGGAACAAATACATAGCACACAATATACACAAAGTATCATCAAAAGTATCACAAAATGTATCGCAAAATGTATTGGAGCTGGTACATATATCAAAATGTGTAACACGATGCTTTTGATACATTTTTGATATATTTCTGGTACTTTATGTACTGTGTGTTATGGATTAATTTCACATGTTTTATCTGTAGTAAGGAATCACCTAAACTGATTATTTTTATTGTTATGAAGGATAAATAAAAGCCAACCATAGAAAAAAAAAATACAAATAAAGTATTTTTGTATGAATGTCTATTTGTTGATACTTTTCTGATAAATTTCTAATACATTTTAGATATAGTTTTGATACTTTTCTAACGATTCGAAAAAAATATATACATATGGATCTCATTTCGAATGGGGTAGATGTGTATGTGGAGTGTTTATTTTGTAATAATGATGCTAAAACCATATCCTATGTGTTGTTTTTTTTTTGTTTGAGCATACAACATTTATGGCAGTCTGTTCCTGTGTGTTAGTTCCAAATAGGCTAGAAATACATTAGGGGGGTGAATAGTGTATTTTTCCAAATAAAAATTCTTCTACGAAACGTTTTTAGTCAAAAACAATTTTGCCCAAAGAAATAAGTTTTACTTAAAAAGTGGAATGAAATAATATGTAAAACTTGTAAAAATTAATGCTTTTGAAGAAATTAAATAGTGCCTTTTTAAATGGCTATACTACTAAAATAAGTGCATAAATATAAACGGTAGTAATTAAAGAGTGCAGAGGTAGAAATATTAATGACACCGAGATTTATATAGGTTCGAACCAACTGCCCTGCTCCTGTCCCCAAGTGAATCACTTGAGATTTTCCACTACAATTCCTATAACAGTAAAAATCAAGCCAAGTGATCTTTCTTCTGTGAAAAATTGGGATGATCAATCCAACTTCGGTCTACGATTAAGACAAGAATCCTTCTTCGATATAGAATTAAGACAGCCGGTGCTTTTTCAAGCTTAAACACCAAACTTTTACAGCTTGTTGTTTTTCCAAGATCAACAAACAAACTTTTAAAAGACTTTGTTGATAAAGCTTTTAACACTAATATCCCCCTCACACTAATATCCCTTAGTGTAATTTTACAATTCACTCAAAGTATTAAATTTGAATTTGTATGAATTGCTTTGATGAAGCCTTAAATTCTTTGGAATTCTCTTTTTAAAGTGTGTTGAAAAGACTACTCAAGAAAGATTGCTTTGATTGTTTTGATTGTATTGTATGCTTTGCAAATTGTCTTCCCACCTTGAAATGTTGCAATTGTCTTTTATTTACAAGCATTGGAAAACTGGTTTAGAGTTGATTTCCAAATTTTTTTCACTTATGTTCAGGCCTTTGAAACTAGTCATTGCACAGTATTTAGCCTTCTGAAGCTTTTATTCTGATCTTCTTCAGGTCTCTAAAACTAGTGGTTTCATAGTATTTATCCTTCTGAAGATTTGTGATGAACTTCTTCAGGTCTCTGAATGTGGTCGTTATACAATGTTCAGGCATTTGAAGATTTGAATTAAACTTCTTTAGGTCTCTGATTGTGACCGTTATATAGTATTTAGGCTCCTGAAGAATTGTAACAGAATGTCTTAAGTCTCCAGGCTCCTGAAGTAATGTTTATCTTATTATTCCAAACTTTTTATCTTCTTTTTGTAATATCCTTCTAATGTCTTTATTGTAAATCTTCATGTTATACTTTGTTCACTAATTAAAAATAAAATCACATTTATTCTTAATCAATTCTCAAAGTATTTATTATTTTTATCTTCTTCAAATATAAAATTGTTTTCATCAAAATATGATTCAACATGATGGTATCTCAATTGCAAAACATGTCTTTTATAGACTGATTTTGTGATTCTTTAATGGCTGTTGCAGAGGACCATTTGATTCAAATAATTATAGATGCTTGGAGTGTGTGGGGGTCAAGGAATGCATTGTTGTGGCAATCAACAACTTTTGACTTACGGGTTGTGAAGAGAAGTGGTTTATCGTTGCAACAAGATTAACGGGCAGCAGTCACAGTGGAGCAGAACAAGGGGCAACAACATGGCAGTATCGCCTTGTCGGGCAGGAGGCAGCCTCCATCACTGGCATATGCAAATGCAACATAGATGCAACTTTCTTTGATGATGGATCCTCGGTCGGACATGGTTGTGTGGTGCAAGATACTAATGGATTCGTTGTTACGGCATATTGTATATTGATACATAGTGCACCAGATCCTTTCCATGCATAGGTGATGAGCTGTAAGGAGGCATTAAGTCGATTGAAGACACCTTAAATTTTATACAAATAGAGTTGGGCTAAATAGATGGTCAATCCGCTATGTTCTCCTTGGGAGTATAATATCCGTACTTCTTTGGGTTTTTATCTTAGATGAATTTCTATCTTTAGTTAAGACGTTTAGTCCTATTTCTTTTCACCTTGTTTACTCGTCTGTAATTGACTCGGATCTATTTCTATGGATAATATAAGTCTTTCATTAAAAAAAAACAATAGTCTAATATAAAAGCATAAATTTCACATATCACATTAAATCTGTTATTTGTTCATAAAATATAAGGAATTGCAACAAAAACAAATAAGAACATTATAAAATATTTTGGGCAAAATTCTATTCAAATTTTATACTTTCATAGTCAATATCTAAAAGTTTAGATTTCAAACTATGGACCAAATCAATTACAGTCAAATGTCCCTTGTTAATTTTATTATTTCTGGTAGATAATACTAATTATGTTGAGAATGAATCAAAGTTCTAATTTAATTAGAAGTGTTTGAAGTCAAGAATTAATATCGATTTAAACCATTGTGTTAGATACAAAAGAGTTTGAATAATTGAAACACTAAAATGCATGAAAAAAAGCCTAAGTTACAGTTAAGGAATATATATATATATATGAAAAGAAGGTTTTAAACATGTTCCCTCTCATGTTTAGTTTTTTCCAATCTTATTTATCTATTTTCTTACAATTTTAAAATTTTAAATAACTTTTTGAATGTTTTTTAAATAAAAATTACATAACAATTCATAATTAATGCACTTTATTGCATTAATTGTCATTTATTATCTTCATATGTACCAATAAATTGTATAATTTGTAACGTTTTTCATAATTCTTAATTAAAAAATGTCTCCTTTTAATAATTAATTGTTAAATACTTTTTAATGCATAAGCTAACATAACATCCTTTGATTTTGTAATCTAAACTCACACACAATAAAATGCACAAGAGGTGCATGTGGTGTAAGAGAAGTTCTCAAGGTTTGTATTTTGATAGTGTAAACATTTCTTTTAATCTCTAAACATAAAGTTAATTGGAATTTTTATTTCACTTTTCATCAGACTCATGAACGCTTAAAAACATTGGTTCAAGAGTTTGCAGCAATTTGTGTCGTATTGATATAATTATCTCTTTATGTATGGTTCTTATTCATTATCATTTTTTTGCAATTATGGTTGCGATCTGTTAGCTTTACACTTTCCTTTTTTTTTAAAAAAATTATTATTCATGATATCTGATTGTATTATCTTTCTTGCATGTGCTTTTAAGCATATCTAACTAACATATTATTTTTATATTTTTGTTCTCATTTTGTAGATTCTTTTTATGGAGATTGAAGACAAGAAGCAACGGCATATGAAAAAAACATAAGAGAAATATAAATAATTTGTAAGGTTTTCATAAAAGTTAAAGATTATTTCTCTCTCTTTTTTTTATTATTTTTTTATTGAAGATCATTTGTCGTCTCTTTATCTCTCTTTGTTTGTTTTTTTTTTTCTTTTTTTTTCCTTTAACCATTCTTGTAGGAATACTATATACTTTCTTTTGTGCAATTTTATTTGCAAATCATGAATTTTGTATTTTTTTTGTTGTTGTTTTGCACGTACTTTTTTTTATTGAGATTTAAAATATTGGCAATGAACAAATGGATTTGATAAAAAGAATAAGATCTTTTTCTTTATTTTCTTCAAATAGTCATGTAGGAAAATTTAATTATTTTTTTATAGGTACAATTACAAATAATAATTTTCGTATTTTTATATTTATAGTGTCATTTTTTTATATGTTTTTTTCATGGAGATTGAAGATGTTGGCATAGATGAACTTGATTTGAGAAAAAAAAATAAAGAGAAATAAAAGTATTTATAAGACTTTTAAATATGTTATCTTCTCTTCGTCTCTTTATTTTTTTTTTATTTTCAATAAGCAAACATATGGCAATTAAATTTTTTTTTTTTTAATTTTTACCACCAAAGTTTTTCCATTTGTTACTAATGATATAATAAATATTTTGAGTTCCAAAAGTAATGGAATTCTATTATAAAAAAATAGATCATGTAATAATGTTATAATTTAGTTGATTATAACAATAGTAAAAGCATGTAACATGAATTTATTTTTCATATATAATGTCTATTGATTTTTTTTTTCAGTTTAAATATATTATTTTTATTTTTAAAAAGTGAAAGTATGATAGAAATAATTTATTGGTAATACTTTTCATTTTGTTAGGATAATGCTTAAATTTTTAATTATATATTTTATTTTATAATTTTTAAAAATGAAAAAAATATTTATATAGCATTTTATCTCTTTTATATGACAACACAATTTCCCTTTGATTCGATCTTTTTTGCTATGTGTTAATGAAAAAATATTTTCAATTTTTTTTCAATACTTATTTTTCAATTTATAGTTTACAATTTCTATGTATAGTTTCTATTTAACAAAACTGAATTATTTACTTCGTTATTTTAAGTTACAGTTTCTACGCTTATTCACTGATATATGCTTTCAAATGTAGTTTAGTTTTCCTATATCAAATTCCTCCATTTATATTTATCTATTTTCTTAAATTTTAAGAGTTTTTATATATTATATTCATGATAATTAAGCTATAAGTTATGAACCAATAAAAGCTAAACTTTAATGGAGAAATTTATTTTTTGACGCTACAAAACTAATTATCATTAATGAAAAATAAATAGAGAATTATGCCACAATGTAATAATTTAAAGAATTGAAATGGTCATTAATTTAATCATCCTTCATATAAAAATGAGTATCAACACAATGTTTACATAGATAGTGATTTTTTCCTCTTAAGCAAAAATATGAGACAGATATGTCTTTTCTTAACATATTAGTCTCTTGCTCTCTCTATTTCCTTCAAGTGGTCTTTCTTCTAGATTTTCATGACTATTGTACAATTATAGTTGCAAGTCATAACTTTTACGTTTTTATATTTTTGTTTGCATTTTATAGGTTTTTTTTTTTATTGATATTGAAGATTTTGAAAAGAAGCAACTGAATATACGAAAAAAATAAAGAGATATATAAATAATTTTTGAGGCTTTCACAGGGTAAAGATTATTTGTCTTGCATTCATCTCTCTATTTTAGTCTTTTTTTTTCTTTCTTTTCTTTAACTAATAATGTATGGATATTATATAATTCTTTTTTAATTGAAAATATCCATATCATTAAAACTGATTTGTAGCTATTATAGCAGAAAGAAACTGAGGCTGGCGAGCAAACCAAACCCCTTTCGGTGTCGCCAAATACGATACCTGTGCTAATGTTTGGACAACCATATTCGCAGACCGTTTTATAAGACTCAAAGATGAAACCCCAATATCCCTTGCTAAAGTTAAACAATATAAATTTTTATTTGTTTAGTTTAGCTGAAAATTATAACTTTTGTATTTCTTTATCATATAAAAGGTGCCAAGATTGAAAATATTGGCGATAAGCAATTGGATTTGAGAAAAAAATAAAGAAAAATATAAATAATTTTTTAAGGATTTCACAGAAGTTAAAGATTATTTGTCTTCTCTTTATTTCTCTTCTTTAACAAATCATGTTGGAAAATTGAATAATTTTTTGAGATCTTAGGATTCTATTCTTACTCTTACTTGGCATATCTCACATCTTTCCATTTTTATTTTTCATTTTTTTTGTAATTTTTCGTTATTTTCATTCTTTATTTTACTTTTTTAAAATACAAAATGTATTGTCAAACCAAGAGTATCGTAACATTAACTACTAAATTAATTATCGTTATTGAGTATATTAATGATGCAAATCCATGAGGTTTTGTAGTCTTAATTGACATGATAAAGAGCAAATGAAGGCTATAAAACCTCATGGATTTGCATCATTAATATACTCTATGATGGTATGCCCTTGTCTAAATGGTATTGGTTCTTGTATTGTATTATACTTTATATTTGGATATTATACATTTTGTGTTGAAATGAAGACATGAATCTATTTATTCATATCTTATGCTATTTATAAATAGAGTGTCCACTGATTATAACCATACCAAAGTAAACCAATGTAGGTCATTGGATTATGAGACCTTTTAGTAGAGTTAAAGTTATAGTTAGAACCAAAGACTAGCATATCCTTGACTGGATGGCGGCGTCTCACCGGCCATTGGACATGGAATGTCAGTCAATGATATGGGTACATGTCGGGTTGCATGGTACTGGATCGATCCGCCACGGGAACACCACATGGTTCGATCGTCATAGGCATTTCTTTGGTAGGTCTTGCTATTATCCTTTAACCTGATGTTCTCTGTAACATAAAATGGGATCTCATGCACTTTGATATACACCTAACGTACCCATAATAGGGTGCCAAGTATGGGTATATTGGATGGGCCAGTGAACATGTTGATGTTGATAGTGAAGTTGATGGAATTTCCACTCAGCTTCCCCTGAGATGATATCACTGGCCGCTTGATGAGTGGGACTGACAAGTGTATGGCCATACCCGAATAAGTTGGGATACTTATTGTTGGGATTTTTCATCGGAAATCACCCGATAAATGCGGAAGAACGTGATGATTTCCTCAAATCCAGTCCCAGGAGCAATTGAAATGGAAATTGTAAAACATTAAAAAAATTCAATAGAAAGAGATCATTCTCTTACCCGGAATATCTCTTCTAGAGATGGATGAAGACTGTAGGAATCAAAGTAGAGTCCTTCCTCGTTATCCTAAACGAACGCCTAACAAACACGACCCGTGTTAGCATTGGAAAGCACGAACAATGGAGAGAGGGGGCTAGAGGATTTGGCTATGGTGTGGTTGGTCTCCCTTGGCCGAAATTCTCCTAGGTTAAAAACCTAGGTCGGTCGAATTCCCTTAGGGGAATTCAGGCCCAGCTTGGCTCCTTTATTTTGTGTTGGCTTCCTTCTTTTAATTCAGGCCCAATCTAATTTTAATTATTCTAGTTTAAATTAATTTCAAGCCCAATTTTAATATACCCATGTATTTAATATATTACACCAAGTAATATATTATTTACATTTAAATTAAAATTAGTTTGACCAATTAATTTAATCCATCAAATTAAAATTAAATCTTCACAAAACAAAATAATACGTAAACCTATACATATGAATATTTCCACCTATGAAATAATCTCATAATTAATCAAATTAATTATGAAGAGCCAATTGAATATATATTAATTTTATTATTAGGATCAATCCAATTAATCTTTATAAGATGATTAATATATATATATACCTCTCTCTCCACAGTGTATACTCCAAGTATACATGCGATTCCTTAAGTCGATGTTCAGTAGTTCTATGTGTACGATCCCGTGGGCCCATCTTTATGTTGGCAGCGGGTCTTTGGCCCACAGATTGCAGTTGGGCTCTAGCAAGCCACTGCAGCCCCCAATTAAGATGGAGATGGCAGTCTAACTGTTATCATAACCCTGTAGTTTAAACTTATACATCCCATGTCATTGATATCGGTGTCCAACACAGAGGCATGGATTGATCACCCTCTTTTGTGTCTGACATTAACTAGATCCCGAATGCACTGAAGCTCACAAACAAGTTCCCACTTGTTTGGGTGTGGCCACACTCTTATCAGTCACATTCATCAAGAGGCCAGTGATATCTTCCCAGTGGACTACCGGGTGACAAATCCCTTCTGCATATCTATAGCATTACCATGCTAAGTGACATACCCGAAAGTACCCATACTTGGCACCCTATTACAGGCCCTTTAGGCGTACCCCTAAGTATGCGACCTCACATGTAACACCATCATATGGTCAGGTCAAAGGATCCATACAAGTACTACACGAGAATCACTTGTGATACTATACCATGTGGATTTCTCGTTTAGTGGATCTATCCAGTACCATGTCCCTTATGCATGTACCCATTAATTTGGTTGACATTCCATGTCCAATGACCGGTAAGACACCGCCATACAACCAGGTTAATGATAGTCTCTTGTTCCATTCATTCCCATGACTGGAACAGACTACGGATCTATTTATGGTCATATTTTTTACCCTATCCATGGTCTTACTGCCAAGTACATGACACTGGTCATCAAGGATATGGATATGTCCATCGGATACTTCATTTAATATATTGCACAAGATAAATGTATAAAATGAATTAATGCCTTTATTAATAACACAAATAAGTATAATACATGAATCCAATTAATGTATGATACAGATGCAAGGACCAATGCCTCAGGACTAGGGCATATCCAACAATCTCCCACTTGCACTAGTTCCAACTAGGCATGGGCCTAATCCCTATAGATCTAGTATGACCCTCGTGCTTGGGCTGGACCAACGCCTTGGTCAAAGGATCTGCGACATTATCCTCGGTGTCCACTCTGTGCAATGCAATGTCACCTCTCTCCGCGATCTCTCGTATGAGGTGAAACTTTCTGAGCACATGCTTTGTGTTCTTGTGTGACCGGGGCTCCTTAGCTTATGCAACGGCCCCATTGTTGTCACAAAAGATATCAATTGGGTCCTGGATAGTTGGCACTACTCCCAACTCAGTGATAAACTTCTTCATCCACACAGCTTCCTTAGCCCCATCACACGCAGCGATGTACTCAGCTTCTATTGTAGAGTCCGCTATGGTTGGCTGCTTTGAGCTCTTCCAGCTTACAGCACCACCATTCAGCAAAAATACATACCCCGACTGCGACTGGTATTCATCCTGGTCGGTCTGAAAGCTCGCATCAGTGTACCCAGTAACTGACAGCACTTCCTGACCACCATACACTAAGAAGATATCCTTAGTTTGGTTAAGGTACTTAAGGATCGCCTTGACAGCTTTCCAGTGATCCTCCCCGGGATCCTGCTGGTACCGGCTCGTCATACTCAGTGCAAAGGCGACATCAGGTCTCGTACATAACATGGAGTACATAATTGATCCTATAGGCGAAGCATATGGAACCAATTTCATGTTCTCCCTGTCCTCCCTTATCTTAGGACAGTGTTTCATACTAAGTTTCAGCTCGTGACCCATTGGCGAGAAACCTTTCTTGGCCCGGTCCATGCTGAACCTTTTCAGAACTTTATCTACGTACGAGGCCTGACTTAGGCCCAGAAGCCGATTTGATCTATCCCTATAGATCCTGATCCCTAGGATCATCTCAGCTTCGCCTAAGTCCTTCATTACGAAGCACTTACTCAGCCACTGCTTTACCCCTTGCAGTGTAGATATGTCGCTTCCAATGAGTAGGATGTCGTCCACATAAAGTACCAAGAATGTGACAATGCTCCCACTAGTCCTCTTATACACACAAGGCTCATCTTGATTCTGTATGAAGCCATATTCCTTTATAGCCTCATTGAATCTTAGATTCCAAATTCGGGATGCTTGCTTCAGTCCATAAATGGACCTTTGAAGCTTGCATACCCTCCCCGGATACTTTGGATCGACAAAACCCTCAGGTTGTGTCATGTACACATCCTCAAGTAGCTTTCCATTAAGGAAAACGGTTTTGACATCCATTTGCCAGACTTCATAGTCGTACCATGCGGCTATGGCTAGCAAGATCTTGATGGATTTGAGCATGGCTACTGGTGAGAAAGTTTCATCATAGTCTATTCCATGGACTTGTCTGAAACCTTTCGCAACCAAACGCCCCTTGAAGGTGTTGTCAGCCTTTAGCTTATAGCACCACTTGCAACCTATTACCTTGGTACCCAGAGGTGGATCAACCAAGTTCCAAACTTGGTTATCGTACATAGATTGCATTTCTGTCTCCATGGCTTTACGCCAATTCGCAGATTGTGGGCTAGCCATAGCCTCCTGGTAGGTTTTGGGTTCTTCCTCATCCTAGATGAGAAGAGTCTGATCATCGGTGACGAGGAAACCATACCTCTCCGGTTCCCGACGATCCCTACCAGACCTTCTAGGTCCTTGTGTGGCCTGGGTCGGTGCTTCCCCTTGTGGAAGCTCCACCTGGGCCTCCGAGTTATCCTCTTCAGGAGCTTGTGGACCTTGAACTTCCTTGAGTTCAACATTGCTCCCACTGTCTTTCTTGGAAAGGAACTCCTTTTCTAGAAAGACCCCCTTCCTTGCCATGAACACCTTGTTCTCGGCGGGGTTGTAGAAGTAATACCCTTTGGTTTCCCTAGGGTAGCCCACAAACAGGCATTTATAGGTTTTAGGCTCCAACTTACCACTAGTCAATCTCTTGACATGTGCTTCGCATCCCTAAATCCTTAGGAAAGACACATTGGGCTCCTTGCCCGTCCATATCTGATATGGGCCTTAGTCGGAGTATTATTTAAGATAAGAGCTGCTGTCTTGAGGGTGTGTCCCCAAAAACTAATTGGGAGAGAGGCTTGACTCATCATTGAGTGGACCATGTCCAACAGGGTCCTATTCCTCCGTTCGGACACCCTATTCCATTGTGGTATTCCGGAAGGAGTGAGTTGTGGAACTATTCCATGCTCTCTTAAATATGAGTCAAACTCCAGGCTCATATACTCAGCACCTCGGCCTGACCGAAGGGTTTTGATATTTCTGCCTAGCTGGCTCTGTACCTCGTTCCTAAATTCCTTGAACCTATCAAGGGTCTCGGACTTGTGTTTCATCAGATAGACATAGCCATATCTGCTGAAATCGTCCATGAACGTGACGAAGTACAGATGCCCACCTCTGGTCACTGCGCTCATGGGTCCACATACATCTGAATGTATTAGGTCCAATAAGCCAGTGGCCCTTTCAGCCTTCTTGCTAAAAGGTGCCTTTGTCGTCTTGCCTCGTAAACATGATTCGCATGTATCAATTGACTCCAAGTCAAATGACCCTAAGACTCCAGCTTTGTGAAGCCTAGCAATGCGCTTCTTGTTTATGTGGCCAAGACGACAATGCCATAGGTAGACAGGATTAAGTTCGTTTGGCTTAACCCTTTTTGTGTTTATGTTATAGACGTGATTGGTTTCATTTAAGTCCAGGATATATAGGCCATTATTTAGTAGAGCATCTCCATAAAATAATCCCTTTCTAGATATTGAAATTCTACCATTTGAAATAGTAAAATAAAATCCAGAAATATCCAACATAGAAACTGAAATAATATTCCTGCACATAGCAGGTACAAAATAACAATGTTCCAAAATTAAAACCAATCCACTAGGCATCACAAGGTGGTATTCGCCGATCTCTATGGCAGCAACCCTTGCTCCATTCCCGACCAGCAAGTCCACCTCTCCCGACCCCAGTGACCTTCTATTCTTAAGTCCTTGCACATTGCAACAAATGTGAGAACCACATCCAGTATCCAATACCCAGGATGTTGAAATAGTAAGGTTAATGTCTATAACATAAATACCTGAAGAGGACGCACCTTGGCCCCTTCTTTGCTCTCCCATCAGCTTGGGACACGATCTCTTCTAATGGCCCGCCTGTCTACACCTGAAACAGACATCTTCAAGACCTGCCTTCTGCTGGGCCTTGGGTTGGACCTTGGCCTTCTTAGCCTTGGCCTTCTTGGCCTTGGCCTTACCCTTGGCAACGGGAGGGTTCCCCTTATTGACCAGCAGCACCGGCGGAGTCTTTTTGATCGACTGCTCAGTAAGCTTAAGCTTCCCATGCAGCTCACTGACATTGCGGTTCATCCCTTGCATGTTGTAGTTTAGGATGGTCATAAAAATCCGGCAAGGAGGCAAGGATTGTGTCCACCGCCAACTCCTGAGACATAGGCGATCCGAGACGGGCCAAAGTGTCCAAATAGCCCTTCATCTTGAGCACGTGTGAGCTCACAGATGTCCTAGCCCCCATCTTACAAGAGTAGAATGCCTTGTTGGTCAGGTACCTTTCCTAACGAGCTTGCTCTTGAAACATCTCATTTAGAGTTGTTATCATAGCAAAGGCTTGATGGTCCATAAACTGTTTTTGTAGTTCGGGGACCATGCAGGCCAACATTAGGCATGTCACATCCCTATTGTCCTTGACATGCGCCTCGTATTCCTCCAGCTGGGCAGCCGGTGGATTACGTCCTTGAGGCGCAACCGGTACAGGCCTCTCCAGTACATACTCTTTGGACTCCTGCCTTAGAACTATTCTCAAGTTCCTAGACCTATCCAAAAAGTTAGGACCGGAAAGCTTGTCCCTTTCTAGAATTGATCGCAGTGATAAGGTATTGTTGTTTGCCATTTAAGAATTTCTACACAGAAAAACATTTAGAGTGTTAATAAAGGACTTTACTTTGTTGTTCCCATATAAAATTAATAATGAATCAAGTTATTAATTAGACCGAGTTGTTGGGCTCATGGGCCGAGATCCATATTTCATTAAGATATAGCCAAACGAGGGTCTGGTACAACTATATCCTAATTATTTAGGTAGGAATGCCGTCCAATCCCAACCTAGGGACTCTCGGTTTGATGGGCTTGTTGGCACTTACCCATCTGTGCTTAGGGCTAGGAGAATCCTACTACCCATGCTAAGCCAAAACCTCTATTCAAGTGTTAGAGTATCCCATACCCTAACCCAATACAAAGTGACAATACTCCAGTGTATCCTGCCAGGGCATGGTCTACAACTGGCCTATTCCCACTTCGAGTCGGTTTTGAATGAGAGAAGCACTTTTAAGCGACTTAGTAATTCCATTTGGTTATTAGATTCATTTAATAACGGCTTACATGCATAAGGTGGGTGAAATGTGGTTGGATCATACATACATACATGCATATAAATATAAAGCATGATTAAATAAATAAGTAAAATGGACTGCTATGGGCCTATATTACATCCTAATATTATTCTAGTAAACCTATACTAGAAAAGAATATCAGGTGGGCCTCCATCTTCTTCCTTCTGGGCTTGCACCTCCACTTGGGCTCACCACTCCATGGGCTTCTTCTTTTACAAATTTTATAATAATTGAATTAAATAAAATTACATTAAAAGAAAAACGACACGCAGGCCGTATTTACCCAAAAAGAAAATACAACCCATCTTGAACAAGGCTCAATAGCATCCAACCATACAAAATATTTAATCACACATATGCATCCAATACATATAATTCATAAGCATGTTATAATGCATGATTTAAGCCCATTTCAATTATGTCCAAGCCATTATATAGAAATCACCAATTTTGGCCCACCATGGTTCTAACCCTTAACAGGCTTTGGGCCTCCAGCCCAGGCAGTCCAACTGCTCCCACTGGAATTGGAAAACCATGGGTCCAATTCAGCCGTCCAAGTAATTGTGCCAAAATTACCCGAACCAATTTCAATTAACCATATTAATTTCCAAAATTAATATCACATGAATAAAATAAAATTTCATTCAAGAAACCACACGCATTTAAATTGCATAAATTTAAACACACGAATTTTAAAACCAATTAAAATTTCAAAACTGGGCCCCGGGCCCAAAAATCCGCCAAATCCAAAAACACTGGGCCCGGCCCGCTGCTAGGGGCAGCAGCGGCGCAGCAGCCTGGCGGCTGCCCGCTACTACCGTGCGGAAGCCCACTGTAGTGGCTGCCACACAGCAGCGGCACTGCCGCTGCGCAGTGGCCGCCCAGCGGCCACTGCCCAGTAGCAGCCCGCTGCTCCGGCAGCAGCGGCTGCTGCTGGAACCAGGTTAATGATAGTACCAATTAAGAAACCATAAGGGGCTCCAGTACCATGCCCCTTATGCATGTACCCATTAACTTGGTTGACATTCCATGTCCAATGACCGGTAAGACACCGCCATACAACCAGGTTAATGATAGTCTCTTGTTCCATTCATTCCCATGACTGGAACAGATTACGGATCTATTTATGGTCATATCGTTTACCCTATCCATGGTCTTACTGCCAAGTGCATGACACTGGTCATCAAGGATATGGATATGTCCATCGGATACTTCATTTAATATATTGCACAAGGTAAATATATTAAATGAATTAATGCTTTTATTAATAACACAAATAAGTATAATACATGAATCCAATTAATGTATGATACAAATGCAAGGACCAATGCCTCGGGACTAGGGCATATCCAACACTTATTCATTAGCAGCATGTTTGGTATTGGGGATAGAAGATGGGATAGAGATTTCTTATCCCTATCCCACCTCTATCCCCCATTTGTTTTTATGTATCTGGGATAGGGATAAGGGATTTTATCCCCCTCCTATCCCAAACACCAATCCCAGCCCCCATATTACTCACCTGGGATAAAAAAAAATTTTCTCTTGTGACCAATTTGTCCTCTCATCTGCTGTCCTCCCTCGTTCTCAGCTCATAAAGCCACCTCCACCTCTCTCATCTTCTTCGCTCTCATCTTCTTCGATCTGCCGCCTCCCGCCTCCCATTAGGTCGCGCCATATTGAAGTGCGTCTAGGCTCCAATTTGTGAGTTATCTCTCTCTGATTTCATCTCCAATTTCTGATTTCATCTTTAATTTGTTGTGCTTTGTTATCTGTTTTAAACTTCTTCATATTTGTGCTTTTGCTTCTTTTTGAGTTTCTAAGTTGGGTTCTTTCCATTTATTATGTTCTTTATATTTTAGACGTTTAATCTGAAAGAGGCTTTTGTATCCCCTGTTTAGTCTAGCCTTTCTTTTTTTTTATACCTGCTATCTGTTTGTTGAAAGACTGGAGAGAGAATTGCAACCAAACATTTGGTTTTGATGCAGATTTGTTTCTATGATTTTGACCTATTAATCTGGAAATTGAAACTCAATAAGAATTCAATCCGAAAATGGAAAAAGGAAAGCATTCCAGTTCCAGCTGGATGCATATTCATCCTAGGACTGGATGCATATTGGTTTCAGAGTAGAAAGCATCTAGTCCCATTAGCATATCTTGAGTTTGATGCCTAGCTTAGGCAACAAATCTTAATCGGAAAGAGGCCACTAAAAATGACAAACTGTATGTAGTTACTCAGTTGCTTGGTGTTGATTGGAGAATTTCTCTTGGTGGCAGAACATTGAAGTTGCTATCAGGATCATGTTACTTGCCACATCCTGATAAGGAAGCTACAGGTGGCGAAGATGCCCACTTTATATGTGAAGAGCAACAGGCCATTGGTGTGGCAGACGGAGTAGGTGGTTGGGCAGATGTGGGCATTAATGCAGGAGACTATACTCGTGAAATCATGTCCAATTCAGTTAGTGAAATTGAAGAGGAGCCAAAGGGATCAATTGATCCATTCAGGGTACTGGAGAAGGCACATTCGAGCACGAAAGCTAAGGGTTCATCAATAGCCTGTATCATTGCCCTTACAAATGAGGTAAGCTGTCTTCTCTGTACTGGTTTGTAACTGTAATACCTTCCTTTTTTTTTTCTCTGGTACCTTAGTCTGGAGGATATGATCACTTGCATAACTTTTAATTTTCAGAAATAAAAAAAATCATATTTAGGTAGAATCAGTTGGTTCTTGCCATTTGATATCTGGATGCTCTCTGTCTTAGTCCTCTTGAGGACTGTTATAATACAAATCTTCATCTGCTTCGCTAGTAAGGTTGTTTTACTGTGAATAGTATTCTGTATTCAGATTTGAACTGTACTCAATTGTCAGTAGGAGCAGAGACAATTTCTGATTTTGATATAAGTTCGATGGATTTATGGTACTAATTGGGATAAACAAAATCATTATGAGTGACTATGCCCATGTCTTTGACTTCTGTTGGATAGATCTTGTTAAGTCCAGATAAACATAGTATATCTACCAAACGGTTTATTGTTAGTCAAGGATTTAAATTATTTTAATTTGAAAGAACAAAGCCTGTGACCACAATTTTGCATTTCAAGTGCAAATGCAGTTTTTTTAATGTCTCGGAAATAGCTTAGCTGAATGAACAAATAATTTGGCAGTTTGAAGAAAGACTGTTTCTTTAATTTTAATTGTCCTTTTGGATTTGTATTTTTTCAGGTTTTCACATTTCCTGTTTCTTCGGGGGATGTAATTATTGCTGGCACAGACGGATTATTCGACAACTTGTACAACAATAAGGTTACTGCTGTTGTTGTTCATGCTTTAAGAGCTGGTTTAGGGCCTCAATCAACAGCGCAGAAGATTGCAGCTTTAGCACGTCAAAGAGCTCTTGATAGGAACCAGCAGACACCTTTTTCTACTGCTGCTCAAGAAGCTGGGTTCCGATACTATGGCGGAAAACTTGACGATATCACTGTTGTTGTGTCATACATAAGAAGCTCCAACACGGCGTGAATTATGTGTCCTGGTATGTGGCTGCACCAATTAGTTGTACTTTGATGCATTCTTTTACTGGCTGGAAAAGCCTTGTAGGCTAGTAGCTACTGTGTCTTTTGTCAATAAACCTAGTTGAGCAAACTACTCATTAATGTCTTCTCTTGCATCTTTGATCACTTTAATGAAGTTTTGCATTTTTGTTACCACTATATCTAATTGATGAACCTGTCTCAGTTATAAATTATTGTTTACTTGATGGAATGACCTTCTGATATGGTATTGCAAAAGCTAGTTTTAACCTGAATTGATCACCTTTGATTATTGACCAGCATAATATCCATTGATTAAGATCAAACTTAGCCCCTTAACTCAAATTTCTTGGATAATAAAATAGTTTACAGCTCAACATTCACAGCTTCACATCTGTACAAGTGAATGGCAGGAACTTGTCTGAAATCCAGAACTTAACATTTCACTTTTGAAGTCCACAACTTGACATTTCTATGATTTGACACGTGGCTTATCAGATTGTTTAATTATCAAATGGCTATCTTAAGCTCAATTAGATGTGTCAAGGTTAGGTAATTCAATTTGCTAAGTTATTTTAACAAAATTTGTTGTGGTAAAATTTTCTTATTTTAATAGACCAATTGTTATTATTTTTGACATAAGTAATATATAATTTATTATTTTTAACATATTTAGCGGTAATATCGTCAATTATATTGATTTATCCCTATCCCTATCCAACATCCCAAACATATCTTAAATTATCCCTATCCCACTTTTAACTTTTATCCCTATCCCTATCCCAATCTTTTATCCCTATCCCTATTCCAATCCTTATCCCTATCCCTACCCCCATCAATTGCCAAACGCCCCGTAGGTTCATTCCACTCTGTATCAAGAAATAAATAAGCATATAAGAAGATGATAGGGCCATATCTCTTGCTTATATATCGATGTCAGTTAGCAAGGGATATACAAGATCACTATCGGGTTATGTTTCACATTAGACTGTAAGTCTCTGTCTTAATTGGGGGCTATAACAGTTTGCTAGAACCCACTTACAGTCCGTGGGCTTTAGGCCCACTGCCAACATTAAGACGGACCCACAGGATCATAGACATAAAATAACTGAATAATGACAAATCGAAATTGGAACAGAAACTAAATTAATTGACTTATTGACATCTGGTTATGTCATAATTAATTCAATTATAAGGGAAAAATTAATTTTATTTGATTAATTAATTACGTGTAGTAAATAATTAATTAAATAAAATAATATTTCCTTGGTGGAAATAAAAAACAAAGGTTGAATTTATTAAGGCTGCTTTTAATTTAACTTTGGGTTATTTTAATTTGATAAAATTGTATTTAATTGTATCAATTAGAATTTTATAATATGATTTTATTTAATCCTAATCATACAAAGTAAATCAATCAAATCAAATCAAATAATCTATAGTTTAAGTTAATCCTAGTACACCAAGGAGTATAAAAGGAATTAGAAACCTAGTATACTAAGGATAATACTAAGGAGTATAAAAGGATGCCTTAAAGTCAAGTTCTCCCTAACTCTAGCCACTTGATATTTTTGGCCTACACCAAAGAAAGGAGCAAAAAATTCCCTAGGCTGAAATTTCTTGGTTTCCATTCTTCCGTTTGCTAGCACGAGTCACGTTCAAGAGTCGTTCATGTACCGGATTGTGCAGAAAACACATTTGGGTTTCTGCAGCAGTCTTTAGAGGAGACAATTAACATGAGAAAAATTCAATATTCTTTTTGTTCTTGGTTTCATTCTATTAATTTACATGAATCTTGGGCTATGGAATCGGGGAAAATTTTAATCGATATTCTGCCTTGCGTTTAATTTTTCTCGTGACGATTCCCTACACTCTAATTCACATCTTTGTGATTTTTCCATATGCATTTGGTTGAATTATGTATTTTACTAAGATCAAAAGGATATTCCCTGTCTCTGGCATGTTCCAATGTTTTCCATTCTCAAATCTTTTTTTCCCCTTAATTTTGCACTAAGATAACTCCATAACCCTTTTTTCTATTTATCTCTCATCTATCTCTTTCACTATGATAATTTTTCTTTTCTCTTTTTATTTTAATAAATTATAGACATAAAAATTCTATGTCCTATTTTATGTATTCCACATTATTTCTTTTCTTTTTATTTCAATTTTATTCTTTTGGTTTCTTAAACAACAAAATCACCACCGTTTTGATATTTTTACATTTCTTTTATTTAATAAGTCACAATTATAATTACAAATCATAACTTCTATACATTTATATTTGTGTTGTCATTTTATATGTATTTCTTTTATGGAGCTTGAAGATGATTATAACTATATCACCCAGCCCCAACCGGCTGCGGCGTGATGGTGAGGCTCTACTTTGGCGGGCGCCTAAGCCAAGCTAGAGCCACACCGTCACGCCGCAGCCAGTTGGGGCTGGGTGCGGTAGTTTGGTATCAGAGCACGGTTGATCCATAGGAGTATATATTGTAAAAGGTCTAAGGACAACATTGTGAGATCTATTTATGGAATAAATGAATTGGTTCGATAAAGTGAAATGTGTTGCATACATGATATTCATGCATACCACGTATTAAGAGATTATTTTAATAGTGTGTTATTATATAGATGCATTCAAGACAACCATGTGGCCGACCACCTCTAAATAGGGGTAGAGGTAGAGGAGAAGAATTTAGAGAGTTAGTTGGGGTCCTGAAAGCACGGAGGATAGTGAAGCCTCTGATGCTAGAGTTCCACCTGTTGTCCATCCTCAGG
The DNA here is from genome assembly GCA_039660915.1 of Euphorbia tirucalli. Lineage (NCBI taxonomy): Eukaryota > Viridiplantae > Streptophyta > Magnoliopsida > Malpighiales > Euphorbiaceae > Euphorbia > Euphorbia tirucalli. Next base: position 24,131,930 of record CM077637.1, on the reverse strand, counting down.
GACAACCAACACTCGCACATCGTGTACCACTTGTGGCTCCACAAGTTGAAAGACCACCGGTTGCACCAATTTTGCAACTTCAAACCCAAACCGTGGATGAAGCTTTTGTAGCCATGATGGAAGCACAAGGGACAAGTCAAAGACCTAGCGAATTGATAGAAGAAGCCAAGAGTTATAGGGCATTTGACTTTAAAGGAACAATTGAGTCAGAAGAAGCCGATAATTGGTTAAAGGCTACTGAAAAGGCCTTTAGTACTATGCAGGTTGGGGAGGAGGATAAGGTCAAGACGGTTAGTGGTTTATTGCATGGGTCAGCAGATTCATGGTTGACTAGAATCAGGGGATTATATCCTCAGGGTCTAAGCTGGGAAGTGTTCAAACGTGAGTTCAACAAAGAATATCTTACCGAATCATTCCAGAAATCTAAGAGGAATGAGTTCTTTAATTTGAAACAAGAAACAATGACCGTGAGGAGTATGTGGACAAATTCGATGATTTGTACTGTTATGCCAGTCAGTGGTTTCCTAGTAAAGAGGTTAAATGTGAAAGGTTTAAAGATGGTTTGAATGCATTTTACCAAAATGAGCTGAGCTTGTATGAAGGCACCCATTATCGAGGTTGGGTAGAGAAGGCCTTACAGAAAGAAAGATTAAAAAATGAGTTAGAATCTGAGAGTAGCCAGAAGTAGTCAAGGGATGTTGGTAAAGGCAAGTTTGTGAAAGGGGGATCATCTCAGTATACAAGAGGAGGTTCGATAAGTCATACTACTTCTCAAGCATCTACTACTACTAGCCCAGCTACACCTTATTCTTCTATGGCTAGCAGCGGTAGTGTTCCAAAATGCAATCAGTATGGGAGGTTTCATTCAGGAGAATGAAGGAAACAATCCTTCGAATGTTTTAAATGTGTAGGAAGCGGACATATGAAGAGAGATTGCCTTTCAGGCAAGGTAGCTGAATCTAAAAGAAGGGTCACTTATTTTGAATGTGGTGAAGAAGGACATGTACGCCCTAATTGTCCTAACTTGAACAAATCTGGGGGATGTCGAAGATCACAAGTCACTAGAGGAGGTCGAGATAGTGGTTATGGAAGAGAAAATGGACGAGGAACAAGCAATGCTTCACAAAGGACTGGGAATCATGGCACACAAACCAATAGAGTTTCAGCTCAACCACGTATTTATGCTATGACTCAATAAGAGGCTATTACATCTAATGAAGTAATTACTGGTATGATTTCTTTATTTGGAAAAGATGCTTACGTGCTTATTGATCCTAGTACTACACATTCTTTTGTGTCCCCTTTGTTTATGTCTGAAATAACATGGGAGTTGAAGTTAATGCCTGAATGTTTAATCGTTAGCATGCCTATGGGAGAGTCTTTAGTTTGCACTCATGTATATCCTAGTTGTGAGTTGAAGTTAGAAGGGTCTATTATTCATGTTGATTTACTACCATTGGAGATTCAAACATTCGATGTGATATTAGGCATGGATTCGTTGTCCAAGTACCAAGCACTGGTGGATTGTTGTAGGAGGCAAGTAAATTTTGTATTAGCTAGTGGGGAGGAATATATTTTCTAAGGTCAAAGAGAAGTGCATAAGAATTTAATCTCTATTATAACAGCCACAAAAATGTTAAGGAAAGGGAGTAAAGCTTTCTTAACATATGTGGTAGATAGGGAGAAAGAGCCTATTAATATAGAAGATGTGCCAATTGTGAATGAATATCCAGATGTATTTCCTAAGGAATTACCGGGGTTACCACCAGTAAGGGAGGTAGAGTTTACGATTGACTTACAACCTGGTACTGCTCCTGTATTGCTAGCACCTTACAGAATGGCACTAGCAGAAATGAAAGAGTTGAAACTGCATTTACAAGATTTGTTAGACAAGGGGTACAGACGACCAAGTGTATCTTTTTAGGGAGCTCCAGTCTTGTTTGAAGAGAAGAAGGATGGATCATTGAGGTTGTGTATTGACTATCGTCAATTGAATAAGGTTACTATCCGGAATAAGTACCTTTTGCCTAGAATTGATGATTTGTTTAATCAATTACAAAGGGCAACTATGTTTTCAAAGATTGATTTAAGAACGGGCTATTACCAATTAGGAGTCAGAGAAGAAGATACACCGAAAACAGCTCTTAAAACTCGGTACAGGCACTATGAATTTTTAGTTATGCCATTTGGGTTAACTAATGCGCCTGCAGCATTTATGGACCTTATGAATTGAGTCTTCAAACCTTACTTGGATATATTTGTGATTGTGTTTATCGATGATATCCTTGTGTGTTCTAAGAGTAAGGAGGAGCATAAAGAACACTTGAGGATAGTTTCGCTAGGGGTGCAAAAAAAAAAAAATCGAAAAACCGTGAAACCGAACTGAAACCAGACATAAAATATGGTTAACTGAAACCGATGGACTAGTGTACGGTTTTTGTTTTTAAAAATTTTTAGTTTCGGTTTCGGTTTCGGTTTTTATACTGAAAGTCCATGTGGACTCTGTTAACCAACCGTTGAATTTTTTTTTTTTTAAATTATATAAATGGATATATAGGTTATATGAATTAATGGTGAAACATTTGGGTGTTTAATGTAATTTTTGTCCTTAATTTAATTTTTGTTTTCCAATATATATATATATATATATATTTCTAGAAAAGAAAATTGAATTTTTAAAGATGAAAAGGAAAATACTAAAGATACATTTATGTATTATGGAGAAAACATTTTTCAGTAATTTAACAATAATATTAATTGTTACATCCTATAATATATAGGACTACATTATTACAATCTAGCCAATAAAGGTCAAACCCCAACCTATCACTTTCAAATTTCAACTCATTGCTCACCCAAATCCAAATAGAAATTCATCTAATAATTTCTTGATTTTATAAACCAACAAGTGTATGTAATGGATATAGATTGAGAATTAAGTTCGTGTTACACAAATAAAATCCAGTATTTATAAAAATTCATTATGATTTTGATACGTCAATGCTATTATTGATATGTCACAATCATAGTGGTCCCAGATTGGTATCGTCCTGAATCACTGTAGAAATTCATCGACACTTGAGGTTTATAGAGGCTGAATAGCTTAATTTGTCATGTATTGGAAAAATGTACTGATTAAATTGTTATGTTACTTTCATAATTAAATATCCGTAAATGAAATCTATGCTAATTCTTTTATGATCTGTAAGATGCAAGACTACAAGACTACAAGGTTTCTGTCATATTTATAGGTAGAAGGCCTAATGCCAACATGGATTTACATTATAACTTAGAAGAAAAAGCTAATCTTGTACATCAGTTTATCTTGTAATACTTCTAAAATGCGTCAGGTGTCCCAATCTGTTAATTGGTAACAATTAATTCACCGACAAGCATAATCAGTTCACTTCTAGTTGTAATGTCATTTTTAATTAATTATTAAGACTATGGTTTGTAATTTCATATTTGTCTTTGATATTTGAGATTTATGATTTAAAATTTTGAGGTTTAAAATATAATGTTTATTTCGGAAATGGTTAACCGTAAAAAAATGGTTAACCGACCGAAATTAATGGTTAACCGAATTTAATGGACAGTGTACAGTTAGTAAATTAGAAAAATGGTTCAAGCGGTTAACTGTTAGCAAAAGTCCACATGGACCGGTTAACCAACCGTGTGCACTCCTAAGTTTCGCAGACTCTAAGGGAGAAACAGCTATATGCTAAATTCAGTAAGTGTGAGTTCTGGCTTCATGAAATTAAGTTCTTAGGACATGTAGTATCAACTAAGGGAATTATGGTTGATCCTAAGAAGGTGGAAGCAATAACTAACTGGCAAGCACCAACGACCGTACGTGAAGTATGTAGCTTTCTTGGATTAGTTGGATATTATCGGAAATTTGTAAAAGGATTCTCACTCATAGCTTCTCCATTGACACGATTGTTGAGGAAGGGTATTAAGTTCGAATGGATACTTGATTGTCAAGAAAGTTTTGATATTCTGAAGTCAAGACTTGTTAGTGCTCCAGTGTTGACACTACCAGTGCTGGGTGAAGGATATACAATCTATAGTGATGCATCGGGTCAAGGTTTTGGAATGGTGTTGATGCAAAATGACAAAGTAATTGCTTATGCCTCTCGAAAATTGAGACCGCATGAACGGAATTACCCAACGCATGATCTTGAATTGGCTGCTGTAATATTTGCCTTGAAAATATAGAGACATTATTTGTATGGTGAAAAGTGTCGTATATTCACTGATCATAATACATAATGACACAAAAGGAGTTGAATTTGAGGCAGAGAAGATGGATAGAGTTGCTGAAGGACTATGATTTGAGGATTGAATACCATCCTGGTAAAGCTAATGTTGTAGCTGATGCTTTAAGTTGCAAAAATGTTGGAAGCCTTAGCTTTATTCGACCAGTAAGAATGCCTTGTTGCTTCAATTAAGAGCTTTGAATATAGAATTGACATGTGGAAAAGAAGGGGTGTTAAGTGCAATGCTAAAAGTGCGACCAATTTTCAGAGATAGAATCTAGGAAGCTCAAAGTCAAGATGAATTTTTGGAGCAAGCTAGAAAAGAAATTGTAGATGGAAAGAAGACAGAGTTTAGATTAGCAGATGATGGTATGGTCATGTTCAGAAATAGAATGTGTATTCCCAATAACAATGATATTAAGAAAGAACTTTTATAAGAGGCTCATGATTCTTCTTATGCGATGCACCTGGAAGTACTAAGATGTATAGAGATCTTCGTGAGCATTTTTGGTGGAATGGGATGAAAAGAGAAATAGTTGAATATGTGAGTAAATGTTTAAGTTGTCAATAGGTCAAGGCAGAACATCAAAAACCTACAGCTACCCTACAACCATTTGCTATTGCTGAATGGAAATATAAACATGTTACCATGGATTTCGTCAGTGGGTTACCTCACACACAACAAGGTTATGATGCTATATGGATAATTATGGATAGATTGACAAAATCAGCACATTTTCTTCTAGTGAAAGTGACTTATTCTGTGGAAAAGTTGGCACAGTTGTACATTAAGGAGATTGTAAGTTGTTTCTGACAGAGATCACGGGTTTACATCAAGATTTTGGCCTAGTTTCCAAAATGCATTGGGAACCATATTAAATTTTAGCACAGCTTTTCATTCATAAACAGATGGGCAGAGTGAACGTACTATCCAAACTTTGGAAGATATGTTGAGAGCTTGTATTTTGAACTTTCAAGGTAGTTGGGAGGAGCATTTACCTTTAATGGAGTTTGCTTATAATAATAGTTATCATTCACGTATTGATATGGCACCATATGAGGCTTTGTATGGAAGAAGGTGTCGAACTCCATTATATTGGACTGAAGTTGGTGAGAGACAGTTGCTGGAACCCGAGATAGTCCAATTAACAGTGGAAAAAGTTCAGATCATTCACAAAAAATTGAAGGCAGCCCAAGATAGACAAAAGAGTTACGCAGACTTGAAGCGTAGACCAATTGAATATGATGTGGGAGATAAAGTTTTTCTGAAGGTATCACCGTGGAAAGGTTTACTTCGTTTTGGCAAAAAGGGGAAGTTGAGTCCAAGATTTATTGGGTCGTATGAGATTGTGGAGAGAATTGGACCAGTTGCATATTATTTGGATTTACCCAATAATCTTGCTAACGTACATAATGTGTTCCATGTGTCAATATTGTGGAGATATAGAAGTGATCCAAAGCAGAACTTTCTCACGATATGACGTATAAGGAAGAACCAATAGCAATTTTGGCGAGAGAGGAGAAAGTTCTAAGGAATAAGAGGGTACCATCGGTGAAGGTGATGTGGCATCGACACTCACGAGAGGAAGCAACTTGGGAAAGAGAAGAGGATATGAGACAATAATATCCACACTTGTTTACTTCATCCGGTAAGTACAATTTCGAGGATGAAATTCTTTAAGGAGGGGAGAATTGTCACATCAGTGTCCTATATTTCTAGTATTATTACCCCAAGTTTAATCAAACTAATTAGTTATTTTATCATTAGAGTATTAAGTTTTTAGAGGGGTGTGATTAGTGAGATAATTTGGTGTACTTTGGAAAAATTAATTTTGGTAGGGTGAAAATTTAAATGAGGGAAATATTAGGAGGACCAAAAGGGATAAAGTTGCACTATAAATATATGAATTTCTGGTGGAAATTTCGTAGAAATCACTTCTCATCTTCTTCTTCTTCGTTTTCTCTTCTTTCTTCTTTCACTTCTAAAAACTGACCAGTTTTAGTAAAATGAAATTTTCTAGTGTTTGAACCGTCGGATTGCCACCAAATTTTAACTGAAACTTTTAGACTCATGGTTCTTTATTCTGAACGGTGGAGATTGAATTTAGAAGCCTAGAAAATCATTTCATATTTGGGCAGATTTAGGGAGATTTCTTGATGCTTGGTTGTTTCTTTTCATTTCCTTGTTCAAGTAAGTGATTATCAACCACCCTTGTGATTTTGAGTATATTTACATAGTTATATAAAGGTATTCATACTTTTGATTTTTCCATACATTTGTTTTTCTCTATATTTGCAGAATTATTTCTTTAATATACATGTTTATATTTATATTTTTGTAAGATATGTCTTGAAAAATGAAAAAAATTAAAAGTGTTTTTGATTATGTTGAAAAGGGGTTGTTGAACCCGGAATGTGATTGTGAAAAGTTTGGTTTATATAAAGTGGTTTTGTATGAAATCTATCTTGATGTTGGAAATGAAATGTTTTGATATTTAGAGTGATTCGGATCGGTGGTTTTATTTGAAGACCATATCTAGTGAGAGATATGGCCTGTGTACACAGCTTAAAGACCTAATCGGGTATGACAAAGAAGTGTTGGGTAAGACCATGTGGGATTAGGCAATGTAAAAGATATCTCGACTTTATTGTGATTGTTGATTTTGATACAAATGGGGATGAACTCTAGATTGGATGCAACTTGTTTTGGAATGAATGATTTGGAAATAAATATGTGTTTCTTATGATTTGAGAATTTTTATAAGATAATCTAATTTTATTCCTATTTATGTTGTAAGATGTTTTGCAAGGATTTTGGTATTTTAATCATCGGTGATGGACAAAAACGTTTATTTAAGCTTTTATTTAAAAATAGTTGATTTTCGTAAAAGTAAATATATATATATATATATATATATATATATATAGAGCTATTTTGAGTATGATTATTTTATGTAGTTGATAATGGCTTATTGAGATTTTTGTCTCATTTTTCTTTAAATGTTTTTAATGTTTTTAGGTGAAGAGGAAGTAGGTACCGATGAGGATATACTACGCTAGGGGAGGTTCGGAAGTGGCCACAGCTGACAAGTCGTCACTAGGGTATAGCATGGCATAATGAGCATAAATTTGTTACTTTTGTTTTGAATGAATGTTATTTCCAAAAAAAAAAAAATAATAATAAATAAAAATGTATTTTTGGATTGAAGTATGAGTCAAGTATTTGTTTATTTTTAATGTCAATATATCTTTGGTATAAATCTTGAACATAAAATTTTTATTTACTTTATTGACTCTTCCATCATTATCATTATTTTGTGGGAATCTACCTTGGCGTAGGCGCTTGCCAAATTAGAGCCTCACCGTCACGCCGCAGCTGGTTGGGGCTGGGTGCGACAGTTGGAAGAGTCAATAAAATAAATAAAAATTTTATGTTCAAGATTTATACCAAAAATATATTGACATTAAAAATAAACAAATACTTGACTCATACTTCAATCCAAAAATACTTTTTTTTTTTGGAAATAACATTCATACAAAACAAAAGTAACAAATTCATGCTCATTATGCCATGCTATACCCTAGTGACGACTTGTCAACCGCGGCCCCTTCCGAACATCTCCTAGCGTAGTATTCCCTCCTCGGTACCTACTTCTTCTTCGCCTAAAAACATTAAAAACATTTAAAAAAAATGAGATAAAAATCTTAATAAGCCATTATCAACTACATAAAATAATCATACTCAAAATAGCTTATATATATATATATTTACTTTTACCAAAATCAACTATTTTTAAATAAAAGCTTAAATAAATGTTTTTATTTATCAACGATGATTAAAATACCAAAATCCTTGCAAAAACATCTTAAAACATAAATAGGAATAAAATTAGATTATCTCATAAAAATTCCCAAATCATAAGAAACACATATTTATTTCCAAATCATTCATTCCAAAACAAGTTGTATCCAATATAAAGTTCATCCCCAACTGTATCAAAATCAACAATCACAATAAAGTCGAGATATCTCTTACATTGCCTAATCCCTCATGGTCTTACCCAACACTTCTTTGCCATACCCGATTAGGTCTTTAAGCTGTGTACACAGGCCATATCTCTCACTAGATATGGTTTTCAAATAAAACCACCGATCCGAATCACTCTAGATGGATATCAAAACATTTCATTTCCAACATCAAGATAGATTTCATACAAAACCACTTCATATAAACCAAACTTTTCACAATCACATTCCGGATTCAACAATCTCTTTTCAACATAATCAAAGACACTCTGAATTCTTCGTTTTTCAAAACATATCTTACAAAAAAATATATATAAACATATACTTAACCACTTGAAAAATAACTTCAATTCATCATTTAAGAACTTAATTCATAAAATCCCCAAATTCAACAATTTCTCACCCAAGAACCCTAAGTATAAAACCTAGAAAAATCAAAAGTATGAATACCTTTATATAACTATATAAATATACTCAAAATAACAAGGGTAGTTGATAATCACTTACTTGAACAAGGAAATGAAAAGAAACAACCAAGGATCAAGAAATCTCCCTAAATCTGCCCAGATAGGAAATGGTTGTTTAGGCCTCTAAATCCAATCTCCACCATTCAGACTGAAGAACTATAAGTGTAGAAGTTCCAGTTAAAATTTAGTGGCAATCCGACAGTTCAAACTCCGGAAAATCGCATTTTACCAAAACTGGTTAGTTTTTGGAAGTGAAAGAAGAAAGAAGAGAAAAAGAAGAAGAAAAAGAAGAAAAAGATGAGAAGTGATTTCTACGAAATTTCCATGAGAAATTCATATATTTATAGTGCAAATTTATCCCTTTTGGTCCTCCTAATATTTCCCTCATTTAACTTTCCACCCTACCAAAATTAATTTCTCCAAAGTACACCAAATTATCTCACTAATCACACCCCTCTAAAAACTTAATACTCTAATGATAAAATAACTAATTAGTTTAATTTAAACTTGGGATAATAATACTAGAAATATAGGACACGGATGTGACAATAACACAAATTAGTAATAATTGATAAGTTTTTTCATTAGAAAAATAATAATCATATGGAGATATGTTGAATCATAAAATAAAAAAAAATAACAGAAAAGGATAAATAATAAGTTAAAATTTTAATCTTGAAATGAAAAATGAACTCTACATCCAATTACGGCTTGGTGATAAGTGCATCTCTCTCAATGAGAGATTTAAAGTTTGGATTTTCTTAATACCATATAGTAGATCCTTATAATAATATGAATTGTCAAAGAAAAAATAAATAAATAAAAGATTTTTAATTTTACATGTATATATTTAAAAATTATTAAATAGATCCATGTAACGCACGGGCTGAAAGCTTGTTTGGATTAATTAGGAAGTTGTGAAATTGATTTGGAATAAAGAGGAACTTATGCATAGGATGAATTAAAGTTGCAAATCAGTGAAGGAAATTCGGCGAGTGTTGACATGTTTTTCTAATTGAATAGCATAACTACCTCTTTAATTTTTTTTAAGTCTCTGTTTTCTATTTAACCTGTAATTCTTAATCAGTTTGTTAGGAATGATTGTAGCCTATATAAAGGTATTTAAAGTATGCTTTTAGTTGTGAGATTATTGTATGGACCAATGGTGGGTCTTTGACAAAGAAAAATTTCTAAGAGTGAGTACTTAGGATCAAAAGGGTTTGGTGAGTGTTTCAATAAATCTTATATCATTGTTTTAGAAATAAAATACTTCTCCTCTCCTGTTGACGTAGCCATAGTTAGTCGAACTACGTAATATTGCGTTACCTAACTACATGTTAATTTCCTTTCTGCATATCAATATTGTTTAATTAACACATGATCTGTCCCAATTCCTAACAACTTAGATATATGTTTTGCTTTAAGTTTTTACTTCGATAGTAGTGAAAATGTGAAAATACTCCATCCGTCTCAATTTGATAGAGTATTCTAAGCATTTACATAGAATAAGAAATATAGATAAAATAGTTTAAAGATAATTTTTAATCATAATTTTTCTAATCTACCCTCATTTAATGTCTTAATATAAGTGGTTGAATATTGAATTATAACAATGTCTAATTAATCCTAGGACAAATATTGATGTATTTTGTTAATCATCATGCATTATACATGTAGGTATAATAGGAAAATTAGAACCAACTAATTGTTTATAAAAGAAAAGTTCTCCGTAATTTAAGACAATAAAAGTAAATAGTTACTTTAATTTGGGACAAATAAAATAGAATCATTTTTGCATTGGTAAATGGTGCCAAGTGCCTACTCCAGAAGTTATATATACATATGATGACTCCGGTGAAAATGTGTCTTCACGCGGTTCTTCAGGAATCCAGATGACCTTCTGGACCAACATAATGAATGAGTAACTACAACAAAATAAACAAAAGGACCGAGTGATTAAAGGGTCCACTCCGATGCTTAAGTCAGAACTTGAATCTGAAAAGAAAGAAAAATGAAGGAGAGAAGAGAATGAGATACCTGTAAGGTTTCACAATGTTATTTTTATACCCATTTTGGGACGCGTGGCATTGTCAGACCATTATGTACGATCTCCTCCCATTGGTTTGACATGGGTTCCTCCTGGTCCCCTCCTCCATGTGCTCGGGGCCAGCCTATTCTGCACCTGTCCTCGTCCTGTTGATTTGGGTTTAGGATCCTACCTTTACACTTGTACAGCTGAGGCCGGCTCATCCAAAGCTTCTGCCCCTTTTTTGACACGTATCTCATCTTGGTCACACGAGACTTATATGGCTCGCTTGGTGCCTCCACTCGGCTTATTTCTTGAATACCAGGTGAAGTGCCAATTTTATGATCCGAATGAACATGATAATGTGCCATGTGATTCATGAGGTCATTTTTGTGATTTAGTGCCATCATGACACAGGAAAATGACCATGTGATATGGTCATTTTAGGATGTGGTGCTATCAGGAGTTCCCCCCTAGTGAACAATTTAAACTCTTTTGTTTTTTGGCAGTAGGTTTATGGGAACCCAGGTATCCCTAGGGCCTTGTGCACCCAACGCTTGGGTTACAGCTGTCTCTTTGGTTTAAGCTGTGTCAGGAGGCATCTTTTCAATTGCCTACTCATCATTTTTCTTTAAAAGGAAAAAAACTTGGCCTTCTTTTCTCATTCATCACTAAATCTTCAAGTTTTCTCTCTGCGATTTCTAGGCTTTCTAATCCACTGTTTTCAATTTGTTCCTTTGATTCCTTCTCTTTCTAGTAAGTTCACTTTCCTCATAATTTGGCATGGTAGATTTGTAATTTTGATTTCTGCAATTTGTATTTAGTTTGGATTTTTTCTCGCCTGTTCATCTTCCTTGCTCGTCTGGTTTTTTCTTTTCTCGCCTGTTCTCCCTTGTTTTGTCTACCTTTGATTCTGCTTTCTTATGTGGATATATGAGTTCTTTCGTGACTATTAGTGATCTAGGTTCCTCAGATAGTGGGGAATTTGAGGAACTTATGAATCTAGGAATCGCCCTAGGACTGCTGGGCGTGCGAGGGGGTTTAGTATCAAAAGTACAGGGCAAAAGCCCTCTCGTCGCCTCCTTAATCCAACTAACCCTGAAGATTATAGGGAAATTAAGACCCCTAATCTGCCGAGTCCACCCCTCTCTTCGAGGAATGAGTGCCGGCTAACAACTTCTTCAGAATCCAGTTGTCCCGTCTCAGCGCCCCCTATTGGTGCTAAGGAGGTGGGTACTTCAATCTCGTCTGCTGTAGATACCAACTTACCATCTGAGGCAACAGTTTAGGTGGACTACGTTCCATCAGCTCTTGCCTTTTAGCCCTGAGAGGGCTAAGGTTAAGAAAATGACTCATCACATAGAGGAGATGGTTTCCCAGATTCATAGGGGTCATATCGAGCTTTTTTGGGAAATCTATTCTTAGCTGCGTAATTGTAAGATTCTACTCCCTTTCTTGGATCAACGCATCCATCGGCCTCCATTTGGTTATTTTCCTATATGCCTGGATCAAATTCGATCCGGTTTTTCCTATCCCCTCCTAATCGGTATTTGTGATATTCTTCACAAATGGGATTTTTGTCCTGCTCAAATCCATCCCAACTCCTGGGGGGATATCTGTGCCATACATTGGCTGTATGAAAACCTAGGCTTTCCATTAAACACCGCCTTCTTTCGGAAATTGGCCACCCCAAAACTAAACTCTAGGGAGGATCATTATCAACTTTCCAGGAAGGGAAGTTTCTACATCTTTCAGGGAAGGACTGCCTCTTTGAAGCGCTTCAAACATTTCTTTTTCTATATCCAAATTCAAGAGGGTCTTGAGGATTTTCCAACTAGGTGGTCTTTTGATGGAGCTGGGAAGGCTCACCACTGTCTTTTCCCGGAAAAGACATTCACTTCCTGGAGTTTAAGTCTTTAGCGCCACATAAGTGGACTTGGCAAGTTGAGGTAGACACCAATATTGAAAAGATTAGGCTTGTAGAACCCAAGCCTTTAGGGAGCGGCTTCATCTATTACCTGGGTTAGTTCCTAGGTGAGGTATCCTTCTAACCGTAGTTATTTATTTATTTTCCAAGGCAGCTGACGCTCTTAATCAAATCCTAGCTCAATAAAAGAAAAACCTACTGAGGGAGCTGTGTTCCAATCCAAAAGAGCTCCGACCTGGTGCTGGTTCACCAGGCAAATGCCTGGCTGCTTTAAGGCAGACAAAAAGGAAGAGGACCACTCTTGCTGGCTCTTAGCCGCTTCCCTATTCTGTATGTTTAACTATTTTCCTTGTCATATGTCTTTCCTTATTTTTGTCTACTAATTCTGTTTTTTTTTTCTTTTCTTGACTAGGGATCAGGTTTAGCGTCCGCCTCCTCTGGACCACCTCCTTTCCCTTGCATCCTTCCTCAGGATTAGTTGCAGGGGAGAGAGGGATGGGAGGTCCGGATAAAGAACCTGGTTATTCATTCGGAACTTAGATCCGATTTTTTCTTCCAGCTGATGAGGATGAATATGGCTGGCTCGGCGACTCGACAGCTGCTTCCATATGTATCATGGACTTGACCTCTGTAAGGGTTTAATTTTTTTCTTTCTCTCTCTTTTTTTTAATTCGGTTAATTAGCCAATAGGGTGTTGGGATTTTTTATCAGGCAGTGGGCCTGTTAGGATTTTTCACCGGAAATCACTCGATAAAAGCGGAAGAACGCGGTGATTTCCTCAAATCCAGTTCCGGGAGCAATTGAAATGGAAATTGAAAAACTTAAAATTAAATAGAAAGGGATTAATTTTCTTACCAGAAAATCTCTTTCTAGAGATGGATGAAGACTGCAGGAATCAAAGGAGATTCCCTCCACTCTCACGTACACGAACGCCTATCGAGTCCAACCCGTGCTAGCGGCGGATCAAAAAGAAGAGACAAGAATCCATTACCCTTAGCCGAAAATTTCAGCCCCATAAAACCATAATGGCCGAATTTTCCAATTAAGGAAATTCCCTATTTAGCTTTTAAATTATGTCCTATATTTATTGGGTGATTTACTTTGCTTCTATAAATGGAATTAACGCCATAATTCCATAAATCCTAATTAATTAATATGGTTTAATTCCTAATCAATTCTAATTTAATTTCTATGCATGTATTTATATAATACCATATTATATAAGATACATGTCATTTAAATTAAATAGATTTGCCATTTGGAATTAACCCAATAAATTAATTTATGATTTGACTAGAAACAAATACATATAAACCTATATATGTATTGAATTTCCACCAGGAAATTTATTCACGAGTTAATTTATTCAAATCAACTTTGTCCAACCCAATAAATATAAATATATGTCAATTAAATTATATTGACAAATCCAATTGATCTTTAATTTAATTAATTAATATTTATCTCTTCAATTAGTATACTCCAAGTATACAGGTGATCCGACTAGTTCGAACTCAGACATTCTATGTGTACGATCCTGTGGGCCCGTCTTTATGTTGGCAGTGGGCCTATGGCCCACAGACTGCAGGCGGGCTCTAGCAAGCCACTGCAGCCCCCAATTAAGATAGAGATAGCAGTCCGACTGTAATCGTAACCCTGTAGTTTAAACTTGTATATCCCATGTCATCGATATCGGTGTCCAACACAGAGGCATGGATTGATCACCCTCTTTTGTGTCCGGACATTAACTTGATCCCGAATGCACTGAAGCTCACAAACAAGTTCCCACCTGTTTGGGTGTGGCCACGCTCTTATCAGTTACATTCATCAAAAGGCCGGTGATATCTTCCCAGTGGACTACTGAGTGACAAATCCCTTTTGCATATCCATAGTATTACCATGCTAAGTGACATACCCGAAAGTACCCATACTTGGCACCCTATTACAGGCCCTTTAGGCATACCCCTAAGCATGTGACTTCACATGTAACACCATCATATGGTCAGGTCAAAGGATCCATACAAGTACTACACGAGAATCCATTGTGATACTATACCATGTGGATTACTCGTTACGTGGATCTATCCAGTACCATGGTCCCAGGAATGTACCCATTAATATTGTTGACATTCCATGTCCAATGACCGGTAAGACACCGTCATACAACCAGGTTAATGATAGTCTCTTGTTCCATTCATTCCCATGAGTGGAACAAACTACGGATCTATTTATGGCCATATCGTTTACCCTATCCATGGTCTTACTGCCAAGTGCATGACACTTGTCATCATGGATATAGACATGTCCATTGGATACTTCATTTAATATATTGCACAAGATAAATATAATAAATGACTTGATGCCTTTATTAATAACACAAATAAGTATAATACATGAATCCAATCAATGTATGATACAAATGCAAGGACCAATGCCTCGGGACTAGGGCATTTCCAACAATCTCCCACTTGCACTAGTACCTACTAGGCATGGGTCTAATCCCTATAGATCTAGTATAACCTTTATGCATAGGCATAGCCAAGCATGTTGGTCAAAAGATCTGCGACATTGTCTTTGGTGTCCACTCTTTGTAATGAGATGTCACCCCTCAGCGATTTCTTGCAATAGGTGAAACTCCCTAATTACGTGCTTCGTGTATATGTGTGACCGGGGCACATAGCTTGTGCAACAGCCCCTCGTTGTCACAGAAGATATCAACTGGTTCCCGGATAATAGATACTATCCCTAGTTCTATGATAAAATTCTTTATCCACACAGCTTCCCTAGCTGCTTCACACGTTGCAATGTACTCAGCTTCTGTTGTAGAGTCCGTAATGGTTGGCTGCTTTAAGCTCCTACAGCTTACAGCACCACCATTCAGCAAAAATACATACCCAGACTGCGACTGGTACTCATCCTGGTCGGTCTGCAAGATCACATCAGTATACCCAGTAACTGACAGCACTTCCTGACCACCATACACTAAGAAGCTATCCTTAGTCCGGTTAAGGTACTTGAGGATTGCTTTGACAGCTTTCCAGTGATCCTCCCCGAGATCCTGCTGGTATCAGCTTGTCATACTCAGTGCAAAGGCGACATCAGGTCTCGTACATAACACGGAGTACATAATTGATCCTATAGCCGAAGCATATGGAACCAATTTCATGTTCTCCCTGTCCTCCCTTGTTTTAGGACAGTTCTTCTTACTAAGTTTCAGCCCATGGCCTATTGGCAAGAAACCTTTCTTGGCCCGGTCCATGCTGAATATTTTCAGGACTTTGTCAATGTACGAAGCCTGACTTAGGCCTAGAAGCCGATTTGATCTATCCCTATAGATCCTGATCCCTGGGATCATCTCAGCTTCGCCTAAGTCCTTCATTGCGAGGCACTTACTCAGCCACTGCTTTACCCCTTGCAGTGTGAGTATGTCGCTTCCAATGAGTAGGATGTCGTCTACATAAAGTACCAAGAATGTGACAATGCTCCCACTAGTCCTGTTATATACACAAGGCTCATCTAGATTCTGTATGAAGCCATATTCCTTTATAGCCTCATTGAATCTTAGGTTCCAACTACGGGATGCTTGCTTCAGTCCATAAATGGACCTTTGAAGTTTGCATACCCTTCCTGGATACTTAGGATCGACAAAACCCTCAGGTTGTGTCATGTACACATCCTCAAGTAGCTTTCCATTAAGGAAAGCGGTTTTGACATCCATCTGCCATACCGCATAGTCATACCATGCGGCTATGGCCAGCAGTATCCTGATGGATTTGAGCATGGCTACTGGTGAGAAAGTTTCATCATAGTCTATTCCATGGACTTGTCTGAAACCTTTCGCAACCAGACGCCCCTTGAAGGTATTATCATCTTTTAGCTTATAGCACCACTTGCAACCTATTACCTTAGCAACCGGAGGTGGATCAACCAAGTTCCAAACTTGATTATCGTACATAGATTGCATTTCTACCTCCATGGCTTTACGCCAATTTGCAGACTACGGTAGCCATAGCCTCCTGGTAGGTTTTGGGTTCTTCTTCATCCCAGATGAGAAGAGTTTGATCATCGGTGATGAGGAAACCATACCTCTCTGGTTCCCGACGATCCCTACCAGACCTTCTAGGTTCTTCTGTGGCCTGGGTCGGTGCTTCCACTTGTGGAAGCTCCACCTGGGCCTCCGAGTTATCCTCTTCAGGAGCTTGTGGACCTTGAACTTCCCTGAGTTCAACATTGCTCCCACTATCTTTCTTGGAAAGGAACTCCTTTTCTAGAAAGACCCCCTTCCTTGCCACGAACACCTTGTTCTCGGCTGGGTTGTAGAAGTAATACCCTTTGGTTTCCCTAGGGTAGCCCACAAACAGGCATTTATCGGTTTTGGGCTCCAGCTTGCCACTAGTCAATTTCTTGACATGTGCTTCGCATCCCCAAATCCTTAGGAAAGACACATTGGGCTCCTTGCCCGTCCATATCTGATATGGGGTCTTTTCCACTGCCTTAGTCGGAGTATTGTTTAAGATGAGAGCTGCTGTCTCGAGGGCGTGTCCCCAGAAGCTAATTGGGAGAGATGCTTGACTCATTATTGAGCGGACCATGTCCAACAAGGTCCTATTCCTCCGTTCGGACACCCCATTCCATTGTGGTGTTCCGGGAGGAGTGAGCTGTGGAACTATTCCATGCTCTCTCAAGTATGAGTCAAACTCTAGGCTCATATACTCACCGCCTCGGTCCGACCGAAGGGTTTTGATATTCCTACCTAGCTGGTTCTGTACCTCGTTTCTAAATTCCTTGAACCTATCAAGGGTCTCGGATTAGTGTTTCATCAGATAGACATAGCCATATCTGCTGAAATCATCCGTGAACGAGACGAAGTACAGATGCCCACCTCTGGTCGCTGCGCTCATAGGTCCACATACATCTGAATGTATTAGGTCCAATAAGCCAGTTTCCCTTTCAGCCTTCTTGCTAAAAGGCGCCTTTGTCATCTTGCCTCGTAAACATGATTCGCATGTATCAATTTACTCCAAGTCAAATGACCCTACGACTCCAGCTTTGTGAAGTCTAGCAATGCGCTTCTCATTTATATGGCCAAGACGACAATGCCATAGGTAGACAGGATTAAGTTCGTTAGGCTTAACCCTTTTAGTGTTTATGTTATAGACATGATTGGTTTCATTTAAGTCCAGGATATATAGGCCATTATTTAATAGAGCTTCCCTATAAAATAATCCCTCTCTAGATAAAGAAATTCTACCAATGGTAAAATTAAATCCAGAAATATCCAACATTGATACAGAGATAATGTTCCTGCACATAGCAGGTACAAAATAACAATGTTCCAAAATTAAAACCAATCCGCTGGGCATCACAAGGTGATATTCGCTGATCTCTATGGCAGCAACTCTTGCTCCATTTACGACAGGCGAGTCCACCTCTCCCGACCCCAATGACCTTCTGTTCTTAATTCCCCATACATTGCAATAAATATGGGAACCACATCCAGTATCCAATACCCAGGATGTTGAAACAGTAAGGTTAACGTCTATAACATAAATACCTGAAGAGGATGCACCTTGGCCCCTTCTTTGCTCTCCCATCAGCCTGGGACACGATCTATTCCAATGGCCCATCTGTCTGCACCAGAAATAGACATCTTCAGGACCTGCCTTCTGCTGGGCCTTGGGTTGGGCCTTGGACTTCTTGGCTTTGGCCTTTTCCTTGGCCTTACCCTTGGCAAGAGGAGGGTTCCCCTTGTTGACCAGCAACACCGACGGAGTCTTCTTGATCGACAGCTCAGTAAGCTTAAGCATCCCATGCAGCTCACTGACAGTACGGTTCATCCCTTGCATATTGTAGTTTAGGATGAACTGATCATAAGAATCCGGCAAGGACGCGAGGATTGTGTCCACCGCCAACTCTTGAGAGATAGGCGATCCGAGACGGGCCAAAGTGTCCAAACAACCCTCCATCTTGAGCACGTGTGCACTCACAGATGTCCCGGCCCCCATCTTACAAGAGTGGAATGCCTTATTTGTCAGGTACCTTTCCTGACGAGCTTGCTCTTGAAACATCTCGTTAAGAGTTGTTATCATAGCATAGGCTTGGTGGTCCATAAACTGTTTTTGCAGTTCAGGGACCATACAGGCCAACATAAGGCATGTCACATCCCAGTTGTCCTTGACATGCGCCTCGTATTCCTCCAGCTGGGCAGCCGGTGGATTACGTCCTTGAGGCGCAGCCGGCACAGGCCTTTCCAGTACATACTCTTTTGACTCTTGTCTTAGAACTATCCTCAAGTTCCTAGACCAGTCTAAAAAGTTAGGACCGGAAAGCTTGTCCTTTTCAAGAATGGATCGCAGTGATAAGGTATTTGTGTTTGCCATTTGGGTGTTTCTACACAGAAAAACATTTAGAGTGTTAATAAAGGGCTTTACTTTGTTGTTCCCATATAAAATTAATAATGAATCAAGTTATTAATTTACACCGAGTTGTTGGGCTCATGGGCCGAGATCCATATTTCATTAAGATATAGCCAAACGAGGGTTTGGTACAACTACACCTTAACTATTTAGGTAGGAACGCCATCCAATCCCAACCTAGGGTCTCTCGGTTTGATGGGCTTGTTGGCACTTACCCATCTGTGCTTAGGGCCAGGAGAATCCTACTACCCACACTAAGTCAAAACCTCCATCCAAGTGTTAGAGTATCCCATACTCTAACCCAATACAAAGTGACAATACTCCAGTGCATCCTGCGAGGGCATGGTCTACAACTGGCCTATTCCCACTTCGATTCGGTTTTGAATGAGGGAAGCACTTTTAAGCGACTTAGTAATTCCATTTGGTTATTAGATTCAATTATAACAGCTTACATACATAAGACGGGTGAAATGGCTACTGGAACATACATTCATACATGCAAATGAATATAAAACATAATTAAATAAAAGTGAAATGAATTGCTATGGGCCTATATTACATCCTAATATTATTCTAGGAAACCTATACTAGAAATGAATATCAGGTGGGCCTCCATCTTTTCCTTCTGGGCTTGCACCTCCATTTGGGCTTGCACCTCCACTTGGGCTCACCACTCCATGGGCTTCTTCTTTTACAAATTTTATAAAATTTAAATAAAATAAAATTACATTAAAAAAAGAAAAACGACACGCAGGCCGTATTTACCCAAAAAGAAAAATACAACCCATCTTATAAAAGGCCCAATAGCATCCAATCATACATTCATTCAACCATTCATATGCATCCAATACATACAATTCAAAAGCATGTCATAATGCATGATTTAAGCCCATTTAAATTATGTCCAAGCCATTATAAGGAAATCGCCAATTTTGGCCCACCATGGTTCTAACCCTTAACGGGCTTTGAGCCTCCAGCCCAGGCAGTCCAACTGCTCCCACTGGAATTGGGAAACCATGGGTCCAATTTAGCCGTCCAAGTAATTGTGCCAAAATTACCCGAACCAATTTCCATTAACCATATTAATTTCCAAAATTAATATCACATGAACGAAATTAAAATTCATCCAAGAAACCATGCGCATTTAAATTACATAAATTTAAACACACGAATTTTAAAACCAATTAAAATTTCAAAACTGGGCCCCGGGCCCAAAACCTGCAAAATCCAAAATACAGGGTCCGGCCCGATGCAGCCGCCTAGCGGCTACCCGCTGCTGCCGCCTGCAGCGGTACTGCCGCTGCTGCCACTGCCCAGCAGGCAGTGGCTGCCGCCGCGCCTCCCGCCACGTGCGGCGGCCACCGGCGGCGGCGATTCCGCCGCCGGCAGCCCTGCACCTCGGGAGGCAGATTTTTTTTTTAAAAATCAGAATTAAATAAAAAAAATGCAACATCCATCAACACAAAGCAATTCTCCAAGAATTCCAATAACATACAACAAAAATAAAATAACATAAACCAATATGTAAAATTTATTTTCATTGTATAAAACATATGGGAAAAATCATAAAACCCATACCATGAGTCCCAATAAAAAAAACATCCAATTTCAAAAATGGGATTCATCCAAATTAATCAATTTCCACGGATCAAAAGTCCGCTCTGATACCACTGTTGGGATTTTTCACCGGAAATCACCCGATAAAAGCGGAAGAACGCGGTGATTTCCTCAAATCCAGTCCCAGGAGCAATTGAAATGGAAATTGAAAAACTTAAAATTAAATAGAAAGGGATTAATTTTCTTACCAGAAAATCTCTTTCTAGAGATGGATGAAGACTGCAGGGATCAAAGGAGATTCCCTCCACTCTCACGTACACGAACGCCTATCGAGTTCAACCCGTGCTAGCGGCGGATCAAAAAGAAGAGACAAGAATCCATTACCCTTAGCCGAAAATTTCAGCCCCATAAAACCATAATGGCCGAATTTTCCAATAAAGGAAATTCCCCATTTAGCTTTTAAATTATGTCCTATATTTATTGGGTGATTTACTTTGCTTCTATAAATTGAATTAATGCCATAATTCCATAAATCCTAATTAATTAATATGGTTTAATTCCTAATCAATTCTAATTTAATTTCTATGCATGTATTTATATAATACCATATTATATAAGATACATGTCATTTAAATTAAATAGATTTGCCATTTGGAATTAACCCAATAAATTAATTTATGATTTGACTAGAAACAAATACATATAAACCTATATATGTATTAAATTTCCACCAGGAAATTTATTCACGAGTTAATTTATTCAAATCAACTTTGTTCAACCCAATAAATATAAATATATGTCAATTAAATTATATTGACCAATCCAATTGATCTTTAATTTAATTAATTAATATTTATCTCTTCAATTAGTATACTCCAAGTATACAGCTGATCCGACTAGTTCGAACTCAGACATTCTATGTGTACGATCCTATGGGCCCGTCTTTATGTTGGCAGTGGGCCTATGGTCCACAGACTACAGGCGGGCTCTAGCAAGCCACTGCAGCCCCCAATTAAGATAGAGATAGCAGTCCGACTGTAATCGTAACCCTGTAGTTTAAACTTGTATATCCCATGTCATCGATATCGGTGTCCAACACAGAGGCATGGATTGATCACCCTCTTTTGTGTCCGGACATTAACTTGATCCCGAATGCACTGAAGCTCACAAACAAGTTCCCACCTGTTTGGGTGTGGCCACACTCTTATCAGTTACATTCATCAAGAGGCCGGTGATATCTTCCCAGTGGACTACTGAGTGACAAATCTCTTCTGCATATCCATAGTATTACCATGCTAAGTGACATACCGGAAAGTGCCCATACTTGGCACCCTATTACAGGCCCTTTAGGCATACCCCTAAGCATGTGACTTCACATGTAACACCATCATATGATCAGGTCAAAGGATCCATACAAGTACTACACGAGAATCCATTGTGATACTATACCATGTGGATTACTCGTTACGTAGATCTATCCAGTACCATGCTCCCAGGCATGTACCCATTAATTTGGTTGACATTCCATGTCCAATGACCAGTAAGACACCGCCATACAACCAGGTTAATGATAGTCTCTTGTTCCATTCATTCCCATGAGTGGAACAGACTACGGATCTATTTATGGCCATATCGTTTACCCTATCCATGGTCTTACTGCCAAGTGCATGACACTTGTCATCATGGATATAGATATGTCCATTGGATACTTCATTTAATATATTACGCAAGATAAATATAATAAATGAATTGATGCCTTTATTAATAACACAAATAAGTATAATACATGAATCCAATCAATGTATGATACAAATGCAAGGACCAATGCCTCGGGACTAAGGCATTTCCAACATAGGGGGTTTCTCAGGCTGTTGAGTTGATCGACTGATTGTCCAAGATCAACCAATTGGCCAAGGAGAAGGAAGTGGTCAAGAAGAAGCTCAAGGAGATCACCTTGGCATTAGAGGCTGAGAAGAGCAAGGCTGGGACCTAGGAAAGAAGGTTAATGAGCTAGAGAAGCAGCTAGAGGATGAGAAGACAGCGTATAAACAAAGTGTCGAGAATTGCAATGCTTCCCTCCTGGATTCAACAGTTAAGCTGGTTCTCCTAGGGAAGATGTACGGCCAACTGGGCCTTGCTGCCTGCCAGGAGGTCCATCAAGACTTGGCTTTGGATTTAGACTCTGTCAACTTTCCCCAGTATAGTGGGCTTCCTGCAAGCAGCCCAATCTTAAGGGACAATACTACCAGGTCACCTATACGAGGCAAGGAGCCGGTGGATGTGGAAGGTGGTCCTCCAGAGCAGTGATTTTTTGTATATTATTTATTATATATATATTTTTTAGTTTTAGCCTTCAGTCGGCTCTTTTTGCTGTTGTGCCTTGTACATTTTCCATTTGATTAATGAATGGGTTCTTGATTTTATTCAAGTGTTCTAGTTATGGATTTTGCTTTTTCTTTCCAAGTTTATTTACTCGGTTTCTTTAGCATCCATTGGAACTGCTTGGTTAAGTCCTTTAGACTTTTAGTTTTAAATTCCAAGTTTATTTACTCGGTCTTTTCATTATCTGTTTTGACCTGGTTAGGGCTTTTCACTCTGTGTATTATTTTGGCTTGCTAGCCTTTGAGTATGGATTTTATGACAAAGATATTTTATTCAGTTATGACGGACTTCCCTACTGGAGATTTTAAAATTCAAAGATATTTTATTTATCTTTTTTTTTTTTTTTGCATTACATCTTAGAGGGCGTCCCCTACTATGTTTTGCACTACAACTGGAGGTGCTTACCTCGTTAAAAACCCTATTAAGGGAAAAACCCAGTGGGAGAAAGCCTTCAGTAGGGAAAAAGAGTGCAACACTTTTTCCTTATAGTTGTCTTCAGGTGAGAAGTATTCCCTTAAATTGGCTATGTTGCATGTGCGTGGCATTTCCTTCCCATCTAACTTGCAAAGTCTGTAAGTTGCTGGACCAATTATCTCCATTACTTTGTAAGGCCTTTCCCAATTTACACCAAGCTTCCCTTTCCTTCTCTTGCCTGTGACGTGGCTGAATCTTTCAGGACCAGGTCTCCTTTCTTGAGGGTCATTTTCTTTAACCTCCTGTTATGGTAGTGAGCTATTTTATTCTTGTAGGCTGCCATCAGGACATAAGCCTTCTCCCTTCTTTCTTCTAGGGAATCCAGATGGTATTTCATGTTGATATGATTCTGAGCTTCTGTGTAACACGTCACTCGGTCACTGGGTGCCCCAATCTCAACCGGTATGACCGCTTCCACGCCATATACCATAGCAAATGGTGTTTCTCTAGTCGATCTCCTTGGTATGGTTCTATAAGCCCACAAGACATTGTTCAGTTCATCTGCCCAGGCTTCCTTGTAACCTTCCAGCCTTTTCTTGATCCTATCTCCTAGAGCCCTGTTTGTGACCTCTATCTGACTGTTGCTTTGTGGATATGCTACTGATGAGGAGTTGTGCTTAATTTTTAGCCCTCTGCAGAATTCCTCAAATTTATTTGAGGTAAATTCAGTTCCATTGTCAAAAATGATCCTATGGGGTATTCCAAAGTGAGTGATGATATGATCCCAAACAAAAGAGATGATTTTCTTTGGTGTAATCGCTGTGGCTGATTCCACCTTGATCCATTTAGTGAAGTAGTCTACCGCCACAATGATCCATTTCCTCTACCTGCTTTACCTGCTGGGTTTGGGCATTGGTCCCATGATGTCAATCCCCCATATGGAGAACGACCAGCCAGTTAGGATTGGTTTCTGCTCTGCTGAGAGTAGATGGGGCCTTTTGGCATGGATTTAGCACCGGTGGCATTTTCTTACATAGGCTGTTGCATCTGCTTCCATTGTTTCCTAATAATATCCTTTGGCAAGCTTATTAGCGTCAAGGTTTTCATCTTAAGAGATGTTTTCCACTCTCCATGTGGTTCCTCTGCTTTCAACCACTTCGAACAAGGATCGAACCCTATATAGGTACTTGGAGATACGAGGGTCCTTAGTTTCAAAATTCATGTTGATATGGTTAGAAACTAACCTTGAGTTGCTCAGTAGCTTCACTCGGTCTAGAGAAATTTCCTGGATGAGTTCCAGTCCTTTTATGACCGCTTCATACTCTATGGCATTGTTGGTGGCAGGAAAAGGCAACTTCACTGTGTATGATATTTTGATTTTGTTCGGCCTTTTGATATATATTCTAATCCCTGCTCGTTCTTGGGATGAGGCTCCATCCACATAAACCTTCCATTCCTCAGCTTTCAATATTTGGTTTGGCTCTAGCCTTGCGAATTCGACCATGAAGTTTGCTAGGACCTAAGCTTTCAGTGCCGATTTGAAATGGACATCAAATTCACTGAGTCTAATGGCCCATTCAGCTAGTCTTCTTGAGCTATCCGGTCTTTGCAGAACCTTCTTCAAAGGGAAGTTTGTCCTCACAATCACCGTGTGGGCTTGAAAGTAAGGCTGTAGCCTAGTCGATACTGATATCACCGCTAGGGATAACTTCTCGATCTTTGGGTATCTAAGCTCTACTCCCCTTAACACCTTGTTGGTGTAGTACACTGGATGCTGTTGTCCTTCTTCTTCCCTAATCATGGTTGACCCAATTCCCTTATTTGTTGCGGCCAAGTATAAGTACAATGTTTCACCTGGTACCGGCCGGCTCAGCATAGGTGGGGCTCCTAAGAAATTCTTGATATTGTTGAATGCCTTCTGGCACTCACCATCCCACTTGAACTTTTGGCCCTTCTTTATGGCCTTCTAGAAAGGAAGATATTTCTTGGCCGAGAACAATATGAACCGTCCTAAGGCATTGATCTGGGCATTGACTCGCTGGACTTCATTTACTGTTGTAGGGGGCATTGTTAGAGGATGACCTTAAAGTTGGAATGTGACGAAGCAAACCAGGGAGGTTTTGATACGTGTTGAGTTTGTTTTGATGAAAAAAAGGGGTTTGATGATTTTGCTTAAGAAAACTAGTTGATATGATTGAAAATCCCTTTTGTAGGAACATCATTTTGAAGGTGAGTTTTGGGAAAATTGGTTTTACAATTTAGAAAAAACCCATTTTATTAACTTAAAGACCTCGAAACTCAAATTTCGAGATCAGTGATGGAGTCGCCACCTGGATCAGCTCATCCGGGAAATTCTGGTATAGCTCCCTACCAAGTGTAGACTGCCATACCTAATCCATAGATTTAGGGTTCAGGCAACTTACCTATTCAACCTCAAGCTTGCTTTCATTTAATAGTTTATACCACTATATTATATTTATTCTCCACTCATTTTACCTTTCATTATTAGCCGAGCTCATTCAGATGACATAAAAAAAGGGCATAAAATTAAAGTGCAGAAAAGTAAACCATACATCCAAACCAAACAAAAAAATAAAGGCCACTTATTACAACCTAAAAAGACAAAAAAACTCTCATCCTCACCTTACAACTGCCTAGATACATGAAAATCTATAAAAAGTATAATCGCCTAGAATACACGATTTGATATATTAAATACATCTAAATAATAAAAAGAAAAATGAAAGTTGCAAAACAGACGGTTAGCATAATTATAGCACAAACACATATAGGACTTATAACATGATAGAATAGAGAATTTCAGGAAATGGGAGCATACATTTAGGGGGGTAACCGAGAAGTTCGGGTGACTTACTCAGTTAGACATGGAAAACCATTTTAGAAATGCCCTGTAGGTTTTTTTTTGTGCTTGAAAACAATTTCGAAAAACAATTTGGCTCAATTACATGCAAATTTCTCCATTTTTAGTGATTCGGTTATCCCAGAACTCGGGGTTCCGTTCTTGTGGGTTCCTACCTCAAACATCCATCTAAAGTATAAAGCTGTAAACACATCAAAAACAGCTTTGAACTTGAATCTGGAGACAGCATCACGCGACGACGTCCTTAAGAGCCGTCCTAAGTTTCTGCCTCTTTTTTGCAACTATAACCATGTGGCTGTAGTGTCCAGAACCTGAATTGGTTTTCTTTGCTTTTGTAAATCTCTGTTTTGAATCGTTTCGGTGATTTCTAAGGAGTTTGGGGAATCCAGGTGTTCGCTAAAGCTGAACCAAGGATTCGATTTGGATCGAACAACCCTGGATTCCCAAAAATCAAAATCAATGAAACCCAAATCTCACATCAACGTTATCAAAAATCTGAAAACCATAATTCTAATCATAACGGATGCGATTTGACTGAAATCATTCATAATAGAACAACTAAAATGGGAAACTGACTATGTTTGGTCATTTTAGGGCATTTCGGATTTCTACCAAGAAGAACACAGCCGTGCGGCTATAGAGGTACAGTTCGGCGGCTTTGCTCTAAGGGATTATAGCTGCTCAACTCTAGTTAGATTCACAGGGCTATAATCATGCAGACAGTTTCCGGATTTTCATAAAACTAAAAAAATACAAAGCACAAAGTAATCAATTACGAGTTTAAGGCCTCTTAGAGTTTACCCTTTTTCTGTTACAGTATACTTGACGACCAGAAGTGGATTTGAATGTTGGAATGCGCCTAGAATCCCGTAAATGTCCTGAAACTTTGAACACGAACCTTGAACTGATCTGAACAAACCTGAAATCAATCTGAATGAATGTGACACACCCAAAAACTCTAATTCTCAGTTTTCCCAAGTGTTTTCTTAATATCTTTTATACTTTTCTTTTATTTTTTTCTTGTATTTCTCACTTTGTCTCCTTCTTTTTCTCTTTTCTCTCTAGATTTCTTCTTCTTTTCTTTCTATTGATTTCTGCCTCTTCTATCCTGTTTCTGGTCTTAACCCTAGCTATCCATACCCTAATTCCTCTAATTGAGGAGTTAAACATGCTAGTCAAAAGATAATTAGGAAATAACTTGGTCAATCGTTAGAGCTACTCGACTCTAATGTTATAGCCGCACGACTATGAAGTCATAGTTGCACAGTTGTAGTTGTGAAACTGTAGCTGTGCGGCTTTAACCAGAGTTGTCAAGGCTTTTCCTAAATCCTGCACTCGCATCTAAGCTCTCTAATTACTCGAAGGAACTTTTTTTTTTGGTTTCAAATCGAGGACTGTTCTGTTTTGAAGGTGTTTGAGAACCTTCCGGGCATCATTCCGCTCATTCTCAAATCCGACTCACGTTCATCTGTCTGACAGGTAACATAGGATTTTCATCACAGAGCTTGGGAAAAAATATGCTCATAGGCACCATGTCTATGATTGTCTTTATTTTTTCTAGATTTTCTTCAACTCCTCTCTTTGAGATCATAAAGCCTAGGAATTTCTCGCCTCGGACTCCAAATATGCACTTCTCCGGATTGAGCTTAAGGCGGTATTTCTACAGTATCATGAAGGCTTCTTGAATATCTTTGGCGTGACTTGCTTCATCTTTGGTTTTAATGATCATATAATCCACATATACTTCTACCGGCTCCCTTATCTGTTGCTTAAACATGTCATTAACCAGGCGCTAGTATGTTGCCCCTGCATTCTTCAAACCGAAAGGCATCACCTGGTAACAATATATGCCTTCGTGGGTTATGAATGAGATTTTTTCTTCATCCGCGGGGTCCATAGGGATTTGGTGATATCTCGATTTTACAGCCAAGAAGGAGTAAACCGCGTATCCGGCAATTGAATCTACCAGTTGGTCAATACTAAGCAGAGGGTAGCTGTCTTTCGGGCAGGCTTTGTTTAAATCAGTGAAGTCTACACACATTCTCCATGCTCCGCCTAGGTTTTTCACCAAGACCACATTAGCAAGCCATTCGGGGTACAACACTTTTCTGATATGTCTGGCTTCTATTAGTTTTCTTATTTCGGCCTTAATTGCTTTTTACTTCTCAGGTGCATGCCTTCTTTTCTTCTGGGCCATAGGCTTGGTGGCAGGATCTATATGCAGACTATGTTTCATTACTTCAGGTAAAACTCCAATGATATCACTAGTGGACCAAGTGAAAGTCTTCTGCTTTCCTTGAGCACCATTGTGATCCTCTGTTTTAGCTCAATTTTTAATTCTTTGGCGATGCCGACTGATCTTTCTGGTCCGATTATAAGAGTTTCCAGTTCGTCCACTAGTTCAGCTCTATCTTGCCCTTCTGGCTCCCAGCTAACCTCTCAGGGCTTTAAGGAGGCTAGGTATGTTCTTTGTGCTACCTGATGGCTCCCTCTAGCCATTGCCAACCCAGAAGTAGTTGGTATTTGAAGAGATAAATACCGAATGGAAAGGACGGCTTCAGATTCCACTAGGAAAGGCCTTCCTAATATGATGTTATATGCAATGGGGGTGTCTATTATGACAAACTCTTCCTCTGATCTCCAGGTGTGTTTGTCATCACCCACTTCTATACTCAGTGTTACTTGTCCCATAATCGTGACCGAATAGCCATTCAGACCTACCAACAGTGAATACACTGGTTGAATTCTACTCTGGTGGATGTCCAACTGCTGAGCCGCCTCTTTGGTGATAATGTTCACTGACCTTCTGGTATCAACCAGGATTCTTTTCACTGTGTATCCTTCCACAGTAGCTTCAATAACTAGAGCATCTTCGTGTTGTGCCTGCACATTACTAGCGACCGAGAATTAGTGGTTTAACTCGTCATGCTGCCTTGTATTAGCCGTCTGATAGGTTGAGGATCTAGCCTTCTTGTTGGGTGGCTCGAACTCAGGCCCCCCTGCAATGACCATGACAACTCCTTTGTACTTTTTGGTTGGTCTTTCATCTTCATCTCTTTTATCTCTTTGGTCCTTTTCTTGATTTATGTTCTTTGTTATGCCGTCAACAAATTTGCTGAATTTACCCGCCTTGATTGAAAGATCTACCTTGGCTACAAGGACTCTACAGTTATCCGTGTGGTGACCTTTATCCCTGTGGAACTTGCAATATGCTTCCTTTTCACTTCCCATCACCTGGTTGGGCTTGGTATTAGAATATTGGATGCTCTTTGGCTCTAGGCTTCTTTGTATGGCCACCAGGACTTCACTGAGTAGGGCATCAGAGGTGTAAACCATGGTCTGTCTTTGGACCGGTCTCTGTGATCATGTCTTTTATGTCTGTCATCAGATTGAGTGGATCTCTCTCTTTCGCCATCCCTTCTGCTCCTTACGGGTGTATCAATCTCGTCAATTTCTACTATGCTCTTTACAAGCTCAATCATCTGTGTCAACTTCCTAGGTTCTTATGAAGTCTCTCATTTGTGGTGTTTTTTTGTTATAGCCTCCTTAGCTATGCTAAAGTCCAAATTTCGGATTTCTAAGCATGCTAAATTGAAACGATCAATAAAAGATCTGAGCGATTCCCCTGGCTTCTGGACCACCTCATGGAGAGTACGATTGGCTGCTCCAATCGATATAGAGCCCATGAAGTTCTTGTAAAGTTCCTGTCTGAGCTGATCCCAACCGTCTATCATTCCTGGATCTAGGGATTCAAACCAGTAAGCAGCTGCCCCTATCAGGTTTGTGGGAAATAAGCGACAAACCAACCCTTCACTCGCTCCTGTAATGTCCATCCGATTTTTAAAATTTCTTACATGGATTCGAGGGTCTGTGTCACCCCTGTAACTATCAAAATTTGGTTGATTGAACTTATGGTCAATGGGCTGGTTGAGTATCCTAGTTGAAAAGGGAGATTCCCTATTTTCTATCAGGGGTTCTTGATACGGTATGGCAAATGTACTTAGTGCTTTCTTGAACATGGCCATGAATTTGGGGTCATCAGTGAGTTCAGGATAAGCTGGAGATGGTGTAGGGGGAGGAGGAGCAATGAGAGGGATGGGTACATTGTTATAAAAGCCATATAGGGTGAAAGGGTTGGGTGGTTAGGAAAGTGTATGCATGTAGGGCGGATGAGGTTGAGTTGTGCCAAGGAAGGGCAAATATGGTGTTAGCTGCCCATAGTAGCCATTTGGGATGAGTGCTTGAAGGCTGTTGCTCCCTAGGGTTGCTACGGTAGAGCTCATCTAGGCCATCAAGAACTGGTCTCCTACTGGCGTTGGAATCCAGCTGCAAACAGGCTGAGTGCCATTCACCTGGGATCCCCCAACATCCCTTGTGCTAACCATGCCCAAGCCTGGTGGGTTTAGCATGCTCTGCATCGGTCTTTTAAACCTTGACACGACCGCTCCGGTCTCCGTTGCTGGTATTAGGGCTCTAACTAAGTTTGTATTGGAAATAGTTTTTGACAGGGTATTCACCATGGACAAAAGGGTGTTGTTGCTCATCATGGAGCCTACCATGCCTTGTTCCTGCATTTACAGAACTGCTTGCTTGAAGTCGTTTTGATCTACCGGGCTCATTCCATAGTTCCTAACGATCCGATAAAAAATGGCGCCAGCAGAGCTGCTACCCCCTCCAAAAGTTGTTGTGAGGACGTTTGATGCGCCAGGGGCTATAGCCATTGATGGTAATGGCGTTGCTGCCTTTGGGAATGATGATATTCCTCCTTGAGGAGGAAAAACTGCTGAAATAACTTTTGACATTGTTGAACCCGATGACATTGTTACTCAACAGGTCCATGTTCACACACCAATTGATGACTCCGGTGAAAAAGTTTCTTCACGCGGTTCTTCAGGAATCCAGATGACCGTCTGGACCAGCTTAATGACTGAGTAACTGCAACAAAATAAACAAAAGGACTGGGTGACCAAAGGGTCCACTCCGATGTTTAAGTCAGAATTTGAATCTGAAAAGAGAGGAAAATGAAGGAGAGAAGAGAATGAGATATCTGTAGAGTTTCACAATGTTCTTTTTATACCCATTCTAGGATGTGTGGCTTTGTCAGACCGTTATGTATGATCTCCTCCCATTAGTTTGGCATGGGTTCCTCCTGGTCCCCTCCTCCGCGTGCTCGGGGCCAGGCCTATTCTGCACCTGTCCTCGTTCTGTTGATTTGGGTTCAGGATCTTACCCTTACAAGTGCACGGCTGAGGTCGGCTCATCCTCAGCTTCTGCCTTTTCTTGACACGTATCTCATGTTAGTCACACGAGACTTACATGGCTCTCTTGGTGCCTCCACTCGGCCTATTTCTTGAATACCAAGTAAAGTGCCAATTTTATGAGCCGAATGAACATGATACTATGCCATGTGATTCATGAGGTCATTTTTGTGATTTAGTGCCATCAGGACATGGGAAAATGACCGTGTGATCCACGTTGTCATTTTAGGACGTGGTACTATCAATATATATATATATATATATATATAATGAAAATATATTATAATTTGTGCATGAGTTATTTTTCTTCATATTATAAAAATTATGATGAAAAATTTTGAGAGGCATTGGGGCAAGTGCCCCTACTACTTCACATGTAAATTCGTATTTGGTTGGATGAGTACACAACGTACCGAACATGGTTATTCATAATTAATTGTATGTCCGTTCGTTGCTCCGGTTTACTAAATGTAATAATAATAATAATTTGTAAATAGAAAAAGCGTAGAACGAGAGCTTGAAAATAATTGCAAGCATGAGAATTAGTTCTTTACTGAGCTTAAAGAACAAGAGGAGGAGAATCCCCCTCTTTTGCTTGATTTTGATTCCAATTCCAGACCTTGGTGCATTGCTCTTTTTGTTGAGCCTTCTCCATTTGTGTGAGTATTTTTTTTTTCTTAATCTTTCTATGTATTTGATGTTTTTAATTGGTCATGCCCAACGGTTGAATTATATTTTAAGGGTTTGTTTTAGTTTATGAGTAGTCATTGACTTTGATTTGCTGTTTCTCGAATTCGAAAAAAATAATTAATTTGCTTGATTACTTGGTTTTCATTTTATTATTAAATCCAAAAGGGTTTTTATTTTTCTCAAGTTTTAGGAGCATAAAATGCTCCCACAAAACCTAAATTGTAGTCGATTTGGGGGGATTTTTAGGTGGCAGAAGGGGCAACGACCTCCTTGTCTCTCCCTACCTCCGCCCTTGTTGATTGATATATTCCTTGGTTTTAATTTGTAGAGAAAAAAGAGGGGTGGATATGGTTGCTGCGTTGCAGAAATAATAAGTGTGGGTCGGGTTCCAAATCCAGATAAAACGAAATGGGTGGATTGTTTTTATCCTATGGCATGGTCCACGTTCACATGTCAGATGTTGAATCGAATACTTAATTTTGATGAGAAAATATTTAAATGAGTAATAGGTTTATAAAATGAGTTCTGTTAGACATGTCCAAAATTGCACCTAATTTCATATCTTAATTGCTTAATTGATCCTTTTTAAACCTTGATGGGACATTTGGTATTTGACGAGGATAGGAATAGTAATAAGGATAAAAATAAGTAAGTTGAGATTAATTAATAATCTATGTTTGTCATTTTGGACATGATAACAGCTTAACTGAGTTTTGGGCAAAAACAAAGTAAGCCCTACCCTAAACCGTCTGACTTTGGCTAAATCTGTGTCGGTAGCTTGTGCTGTTGTGCAGATACTGAACATGTCTTTCAACTCCATTATTCGCAGAGCCTCTTCTTCCATTATCTCTCCGACAATCCGTTCATTCCGATCACCAAAATAACCCAACGGACCAATCTCTTCTGTGCTTAATTTTGGGAACCGCAGATGCTGCGACGTAGTCGGTTTGCAGTTTCTTCCGTTCCTACGATTCTCGACAGCCACTGATGACGACATTGTTCAGCTAATTATAAAAGCTTCCGGAAACCCCTGATGTCAGTTCTCCCTTTCTTCTGTACTTTTGTTTTGATTGTTTACTTTTTGGTTAGCTACTTGACATAATTTTTCATTCTTTTGTGGGTTTTATAAGTCTATAAGATGCTGTGGATTCTTTAATTGATCGTTGGTGTTAGTTTTTCTGATCAAAACTTCAATCGTTAATTTGTTGTTGGTTTTGACAGTAGCTAAAGTTTTAAGAACTTTATCTTTTCAAATTTTTATTTTTGTCAGCCTTTTGAATCTTTAGTTAATCCCTGCCAGATAATGTAACTTAGTGATTAAAGTTGTACTGCGGATCTATTCTGTCGAAAGAGTGTTTTTTGGACCAAATTCGCTTTGGATCGTGCATTTTGCTGCTAACTTAATTAATTTAACTGAATACGTGTTTAATTTTCATTAATTTGATCATGATACATTATTCATATCTTAGCACATTTACTTAAAAAAAAAGAAAATATTAAGATAAATCCGATGAATAATATTGTCTTCATACAAATTGACTATAGCAAAAAAAGTTCAAGAGAAAGTAAATTTGGAAAAATAATGTCTATCAAGTGAATTATCCTATTTAAGACCTTGATTATTTTATTTTATTTTTTTCCATAAAGCAATAATCCTCGAATATTTGATTTTTGCACACGTTCATTTACTGTTAGTTATGTGAACAGATAATGGGGGGCTCGATGTAATTCATAGGCTTAATTAAACTAACTTGAAAAGCTCAGAGGTTTAAATATATAGTATCAGTTTCGGGCATTACTGCATTTTGTTTCCATGCTTTCTAATTGCTTTGGTACATTATTGTTATCTTATTTAAGGAGCATAAAGTTGGCATCTTGTGATGAGGAATCTCTTGGGTAGTCAATTGCCTCACACTTTAAAGCATGAGTTTTATATTGCTTTGGCTTTCTCCACGAAAGCAAGCCACACCTATCTTCAATGTTTATCCTATGACCATCTTATATGTGCCTCTCAAAGTTTATTCGTCACAAGAATTTTGTGTTTAAGCTCCTCCTCTTAACAATTAATGTTATACTTGAGCCTAGTTTTAGTTTTGACGTATATATGCTTTTTTTCTTGGTATAAACCATATGTATTGTTGTTGGGATAATCTTGTCGGGGGCTTAGTCACTTCAATCTCTTCACCCCCTCCATGTGAATGTATGTAGTGGAAATTAAACCCGAGTTTCATTCCACAAACTTTACCAACTGACCTATGACATGTAGGTTAGTTTTGTTGTAGATATGCTAACAATTGCCCTTTATATTCTTGGAGTGATGCTGTTGGAAATTGTTATTGAATTGTATGAGATGAAACTCATAGATAGTTTTTGTTTTTTTTTTTTTTCCTCAACAGGTTAAACTTCCATCTGACATTACTAACGATGGTCCTATTCCATTTGACGTTATTAAAGAAGATCATGAACAGGGAACCATAACTCTTGTAAAAAAGTGCGAAGATGAGATTATCAATGTTGAAGTTAGAACTTGTGAGCAAAAATTCTATGTTTGTAATGATGAACATGTGTCAGATTGTGATGACGGTGAAATGACAGAATATGAGGATGAAGTAGTGATAGATGATCATAAACTTAAAGGTGATGATGATGATGACGACGGCGACACAACTAATGAGAAAGATATTCCATGTCCTTTTATGAAGGTCAGAATTTAATATGGTGAAGGGTACGGAAGGCGCATGAAGTTTGATGTCATTGCTTTCCGTGATCACCTTGGTCGGTCTGCTGTTAGTATCACGACAGTGAGGTATTCAAATAGGCTCAAAATGAGATTTTTAGAAGATTTTCTCACCCTTACAGTCTAGTTTAAAATATGCATTTAATTAATCTAGGTGGTGATAATATTATACTAATTTTTGTATTTTTTTTTCCTTGCCAGTGATGAACAATTTGCTAATAGACATCTTGAGTTCCTCGAAAAATATTTCAAGGATAGAGGGACCGAACCAAGCATAACAAACTTCTTGTACGATTACATTCCGGAAAAGAACAACTATACTTCAAGAAATGGAAAGAAAGTAGAAAATGATTGGTATTGAAGTGCTTCAACTAGCTTGTGGTAAGTTGACCCTAACATAGGATGGTTTCTGGCAGTGTGTAATCTTGTCTGTTGAGCTTGCATTTAAAGCATAATCTGTTTTGAGTTGGGTTGTAGATTAAATAAATAACTGCTTGACACAAGTCGTGTGCAGCCTACATTTTTATTTTGAAATTATTTTATCAATGGGAACTTTTTTTTTTTTTTTTTTCTTTTCCTTTTTTTTTTTTTTTTTTTTTTTTTTTTTTTTTTTTTGGAGGATAGTATCAATCAATACTAATATGTAAAAGAGAATGAGAATTCACGGCATCAATTATCAATTCAATTGAGAACAGCAACTTTCCTTTTATATATATATATATATATATATATATATATATATATATATATATATATATATAACTTTTTTCATAAACCTTACATTATTAAACAATAAATTCAAACACAATATATGGTATTTCATATTATTATTATACCACATCTCTTGATATACCTTACCATATTTTATTAATTCTTAAACCAAACAAAGTGAAAAAGTAATTTTAGCTGAAAGTCGTTGAAATACACATTTATTTTAAAAATCCTGAAATATAAATAATATATTTCAAATACCAAAAACATATCACTTTATTTCAAAAATAGGAATTTAAAATCCAACATATATCAAACACTACATAAGCAACAACCAAACACGAAAGTTCCTCCATATCAAGTAGAGAATCGCAACCAAATAAAAGTGCACTGAGAAGAATCGTATAGAAATACTGGTGTATAATATGTACTATGAATGTTCTAATTAATTTTCGTAGGGAAAAGTTAAAAAAAGAAATACTGGTGTATAATATGTACTATGAATGTTCTAATTAATTTTCGTAGGGAAAAGTTAAAAAAAGAAATACTTACGGTTTGCCCGTTTTAAAATAAAAATAGAAAAGTGGTTGAAAAAATATTCAAATCTTGATGAAAAATTGTTAAGTAACATGGATAAACCACCTAGATGTTAAATGATAAAAAAAAATTGAGTTTAATATTTGAATCAAGTTAATAGTGTGAATACAATATTTTGGACACCGATTCCATGCAAATCTTTGTGTCAATGATCGTAATAATTTGCCTATGTTATTTAATAATTTCTTATTATAATTTGAATATTTTCTGGTAATAATTCTATGTTTTTATGATTTGTTTTGTATTATTTAATTACAAAAATTTATGCGCTTCTAAAAAATTTTGAAACTTCATTATATTCTTATCAACCAATATGTACAATTTATTTCAAAATCTAAATCATGAGACAGCTTTTAGATAGTGTGTTAAACGGTGAAACAAAAAATTTGAGTTTACTAACTTTTAAAACACAGATATGTGTTCACAAATCCGGTAAACCACAAATATTTTTTTTATAGTTTAATTCTTTTTATTATTTAAATGTATAGGCAATTTAGTTATTATGCAAAAACAAAAATGAAGTACTAAATATTTGAATTCAACAAAATTTAAGGATCATAAAATATATATATATGGATTAAATATATTATTATATATTGACTAATAAATTATTTATCTAAACTATGTATCTATCATATGATTAAAGCAAAAAAAAAAAAAAAAAAAAAAAAAAAAGCCAACTATGTAAAAAAAAAGGGGATCTTACAAAAATACTTACTTGTTAACATCATATAACATTTTTACTTGAAAAAGAAAAGTTTGCATAAATATATTAAAAGCTTTCTAAAATTTCAAAAATATCTAAAACAAACCTTTCCTTTTTACGTGATTCTTCCCCAAAGAACAACAAAGAAAAAATCATAATATCTAAAATACCTTATCTAGTTTATCCACTTCTATCTCTCATCTTTTATAATTTTAATTTAATTTCGTTTTTATCTCACAATCTATTTATTTTTTTATCATGCGACTTTAGAAAGTTTTTTTCGTTTTTTTCCTCTTCGAAACGAGATCCATATGTATGTATATTTTCCGATTTTTTTCACCTTCAGTTTTTGTGTAAATAGTATATAAACAATGTATAAACAGTTTATAAACAATGTATGAAAATAGTATATAGCAGAAAAAAATATATAAACAACGTATGTGACAATGAAAACAAATATAACAATAATAGGAAACTGTTATAAGGTATAACTAAGGTATAATCACTGTAATAGTGTATTTTAGGGTATAATTAAGGTATAACTAAGGTATAATCACAATCATAGTGTGTCATAAGGTATAACCAATGTATAATCAATGTAATAGTATATCTTAATGTATAACTAAGGTATAATATCTGTAATAGTGTATATTAGGGTATAATTAAGGTATAATCACTGTAATAGTATATCTTAAGGTACAACTAATGTATAATCAATGTAATAGTGTATCTTAAGGAATAACTACGGTATAATCACTGTAATAGTGTATCTTAGGGTGTTATTAAGGTATAACTACGGTATAATCAGTGTAATTATACGTTGTGCTACATTAATTATACCTTATTTATACATTATTTAAGCATTATAGTATGTAAGTCATACATAACAGTGTATATGCAGTGTATAATAATGTACAAGTAGTGTGTAATAGTGTATTTATAACTTTTATAAAAATTATATGTTAGTTATACCTTGTGTTACAATAATCATACTTTACTTATACATTGTTTATATCTTTGTGAAACTGTTAGACCTTATTTATACATTGTTTGTACGTTATGATTTTATACATTGTTTAAGCATTATAGTGTATAACCAATGTATAATATTGTACAATAATGTATAAGAAGTGTATAACAGTGTATAACAATGTATAAGAAGTGTATAAACAGTATACTATAATGTATAAGCAGTGTATAAGAAGTATATAAACAGTATATAACAACGTATAAGAAGTGTATAACAATGTATAAGCAGTATATAAAGAG
This sequence comes from Euphorbia tirucalli, assembly GCA_039660915.1. Classification (NCBI taxonomy): domain Eukaryota; kingdom Viridiplantae; phylum Streptophyta; class Magnoliopsida; order Malpighiales; family Euphorbiaceae; genus Euphorbia; species Euphorbia tirucalli. Next base: position 24,093,607 of record CM077637.1, on the reverse strand, counting down.
TGTATAACATTGTATAATAAGTGTACAGCAATGTATAAGCAGTGTGTAAAGAGTGTATAACAATGTATAATAAGTGTATAAACATATAACATTATATAAGCAGTATATAAGAAGTGTATAATCAGTGTATAACAATATATAAGAAGTGTATAAACAGTGTATAGCAATATATAATTGTGTATAAACAGTGTATAACAGTATTGTTATATGTTATATTTTGTTATATTTTGGCTTAGTTTTAGGGGCTTAAATGGGTCTATTTTAGCATATTCCTTGGGCTTTCTTCTGTTGTGGGTGTTTTTGTATTTACAGATGCCTAATTGGAGATTTTGGGCTTTAAAAGCTTGTTTGGGCGAGGATTTATCAAGACTGGAGCTGAAGTGCGTTTTTCCCATTTTAACCTTACCCAAGGCTAAATTTCTTCCGTCAGGGGTTGTTCAGGAATTTTCCTAACTACGGGCTTGCAAGAATTGAAGTGGATTAAGGCCCTAAATTAGAAAGCTTAGACGTGGATTAAGAGGCTATTTTGGGAAACCTTTAATCTTTTGTGGTCTTTAGGGTTATATAAATAGGGAAGAGATGTTAGTTTTGGTAGATAGGTAAAGATAGAGAAAAAATCAGAATACACTTTTCTTCTTAAGTTTTATCAATATGAGCAGCTAATTTTCTTCTTCATCTAGGGGATTCAAGGCTTGGGTATATCTGATTGTGAGATTGTTCTAAACTTTAATCTTTCAATTTAATTCTCTATATTCTTATTTTTGCATCTTGAGAGATTTCTCTCTTTTGTTAATTTGTGATTTAAATCTCTTGGCCAGTTGTTTGGATTGCAAATTAATAATCTGTTATCAGTGGATGAGATTCGTAATCATCTGATTCATTGTGTTTAGAACAATAAAAGGAATAAGGATTTAAACTTAAATCAATATCTCTAAGAATTCATTGGTTTTGATTAGGTTTTTCTAGATCTTAATCCTTTCGGGGAATTAAATCCTAGCCGCTAAGGAAGGGTTGTTTGTCGAATAGGGAATTATTTGAGCCGTGCTAGACAATTTCATATTAGAAAAAGCTGATCCTGATATTAAAGGACTGAGCCCAGCCACTTGTATGCACAAAATCCATTTAGAAGATGATGCGGTACCTAAAAGACAAGCTTAAAGACGTCTAAACCCCACAATGATGGAAGTGGTGAAGAAGGAAATTCAGAAAATGAGCAAGAGGTTCGGTTGGAAGAGCCCCCTGATGAGTCCTAAGCCTTAGGGATGGAGGTCTGGCCACAGACTGTAAATAGAGGTGCTTCCGGGAGGCAACCCGATTTAGCCTTGTCCAAGGCTAATTTATTTTCTTTCCTTTAGTTTTCTTCTCTTTTCTTTAGTTACATGCCATAACTGTCATCTTCATCCTTATGTTTTTCTGGGTTTTCCTACATATTTTGTTTTTAATTAAAGGGCTTCAGGAAGTCTGGCTATGGAGATTTTGAGAGCTTAGGTTTCATTTAAAGACCCATTTAATTCTTTTGTTGGGTTGGAATTTTTCAAATGCAGAAGGCTTATATGTGCTTTTATAAATGGGTTCTCTTTGATATCCAAATCACTTCATATTAAAAATATCTACCCCATTTAATTTACACATTTACCCCAGTTCATATTGCCACCTCAAAATCCATCTTCCCTAAACACTCACCACCTACCCAGCCATCCATCACCTACCCTTCACCTAACCCTCACCTTATCTTCTCACCACCAGTCCAGCCACCCTGTCTCCCTCTCTCTTCGCCGCCACTTAGCTCCGCCGCAGGCGTCTCTTTCTCCTTTCATCGCTGGTCTGTCTGATCTTTCCTTCTCCTTTCGTCGCCACCGTCTCCCTTTTGTTTTCGCCGCTCAGATCTGTCCCTATGGGACGGCTAAAACGATCCAGCATCAGATCTGCAACTTTCAATGAGCTGCAACCATCGCCTGACCTAGCTTCAGTCAGAACTCGGTTGTCCACTCGCCGGAAAGAACCCGCACCTCCTGTTTCCTCTTCTTCCATAGAGACTTCTTCTTCTTCTACAGAAAGATCTCCTGATGATGAGCACAATGCAAGCCACTACCTTCAGGCAAGCTTTTCCCTTTTCCCATTTTTGCTTATCTGTTTGCATCTAGCTTAGGGACAAGCTGTCTTTAGGTGTGGGGATGTTTTTAGGAGCTGTTTTTGGGCTATTTTTGAGAAAGAAAATAATAAAAATCTGTTGGTGAGTGCTTAATTTGTAATTTGAATTTTTTCTGACTTTGACGATGATTTTTGTCTGAGAATGGTTTCCTAGAATTTTGATATTTAGAGAAGTACTGATCTGAAAGTTGTTTAAAAAAAGTTATCAACTAAAAAAATCTGAACTTCAATGTGTGCCGTGCATAATAGCTAGAAATTTTTTTTTCTGATTTTCTGTTGTCAAGCCTTAATTTGAATATCGAAATATCTAATTCTTTGTATGAGTTTGAAAATGGTCATCTTGCTTAATTTGGGCTATGTTAAAGCTTCCTAGAAATCAAATCACAATTGTTTCTTTGTTAAAAGGAGGGGATAAAAAAAAAGAAGTTCTGTTTTATACTTTGTCAATAAAGGTTCCGATGGCCAATGCGCCATGAGCCGAGCTAGTAGCCGCCAAGGTTTGTGTTGCCTGAGTAACCGGGTATATGCGGGTCAGAACCGAGTATCCTCGCGTAAAAAGGGCTCCTACAACCTGAAGTAAGCAAAAATAAAAAATATATATATATATACATATAACAATAAAGTAAAGTAAAGGAAGAGAAATTTTAGTGTTAATTTTCTGTTTTTCCCTCTCTTTTAGCATTGAATTATTTTGTTTGACAGATTTCTAGGAATGTTCTTGGCTTGGCTTCCTATTTGCAAGGTGTGAATTTTGAAAAGTGAAACCTATATTAATTGTGTGCTTAAAATGTTATGGCTTGGTAATGGGAGTTGAAAATTATTGAAAGCAATTTATGCTTTGTGTGCATTTTTGAAGGAATGTTTTGTTAGTTTGATTTTCTTTAAGTGAATCTTTTTGGGTCTAATACTTACTGTTCTTAGGTGAATTGAGCAGATTTTGATTTTATTCTTTTTGGTCCATACTTGAGGGCAAGCATGGATTAGGTGTAGGGATATGTTATATGTTATATTTTGGCTTAGTTTTAGGGGCTTAAATAGGTCTATTTTAGTATATTTCTTGGGCTTTCTACTGTTGTGGGTGTTTTTGTATTTGCAGATGCCTAATTGGAGATTTTGGGCTTTAAAATCTGGTTTGGGCGAGGATTTATCAAGACTGGAGCTGAAGTGCATTTTTCTGATTTTAAACTTGCACAAGGCTAAATTTCTTCCGTCAGGGGCTGTTCAAGAATTTTCCTAATTACGGGCCATCAAGAATTGAAGCGGATTAAGGCCCTAAATTAGAGAGCTTGGACGTGGATTAAGAGGCTATTTTGGGAAACCTTTAATCTTTTGTGGTCTTTAGGGTTATATAAATAGGGAAGAGATATTAGTTTTGGTAGATAGGTAGAGATAGAGAAAAAATCAGAATACACTTTTCTTCTTAAGTTTCATCAACATGAGCAGCTAATTTTCTTCTTCATCTAGGGGATTCAAGGCTTGGGTATATCTGATTGTGATATTGTTCTAAACTTTAATCTTTCAATTTAATTCTCCATATTCTAATTCTTGCTTCTTGAGAGATTTCTCTCTTTTGTTAATTTGTGATTTAAATCTCTTGGCTAGTTGTTTGGATTACAAATTAATAATCTGTTATTAGTGGATGAGATTCGTAATCATCTGATTCATTGTGTTTAGAACAATAAAAGGAATAAGGATTTAAACTTAAATCAATATCGCTAAGAATTGATTGGTTTAGATTAGGTTTTTCTAGATCTTAATGCTTTCGGGGAATCGAATCCTAGCCACTAAGGAAGGGTTGTTTGTCGAATAGGGAATTGTTTGAGCCGTGCTAGACAATTTCTAATGCAGCAGAAGAATTCACAATTGATGATACAATTGAAAGGGGTTGTTGATTCTAAGAATACCCAAACCCTAACAACTACTAAAGTCTGTTGATCGCACACAGTGCCAGAAATTAGTCTTCTACTAGTTGAATTTCGCAAAATTCACAAAAGCATGGTAAAGGAAATAATTCCGAATTTTATTAAAAATCAAAAACTATTTACAATTGAGAAATAATGGCCTATTTATAAGCTACAAACCAACCATTCCAAAATAAGAAACCTCAATCCTAAACAGAACCAAACTAGGAAACCAAAACAAAAGAAGGAAAAGAAAAGCAAAACCGAAAACATTCCGAAATAGGCCAAAAATCAGTAAATCGCAAAATTGAAGGCCTAAACGACATTTTTTGGCCGAAAAGCAATGGACATCGCAGCCAAAGGCTGTGGGTTTGAATCGTTGGCCTGTTTCCAATAAAGTTAGCCTCAAGAATCATTGAAATCGGACCATTTTTCAGAAATTACTATTCATTGTAAAATTTTGCTCCTCTACATCATTCTCCCTTGCAGAAAAGAATTCGCCCTTAAATTTTCATCGTCGGAGGAATCACCCACATACGAAATCAGGTGCTTGATATTGAATAATCAGCAGTACGAATGTGGCTAGGCAACTTTAACCAATAAGCATTGGGATTAATTTTCTCCACAATCTCAACAGGACTAATCTTTTTGGCCGACAATTTGTTATAATCCCCAACAGAAAACCGATCTTTGGTCAAAATGGCCTAAACCAAATCACCAACTTCAAATTCCACCAAACGACGCTTCTTATCCGCAGCCCTTTTATATCTTGCAGCAGCGTGTTCCAGATTAGTACGCACAGTGTGATGTAGGGACTGCAATTCAGCCACAAAAGTTTCAGCCTTTCCATGAACTTGGGTCTTGTCGGGAAAAGGCAAAAGATCAAGGGGGCCTCTTGGGACAACTGAATATTACACAGTGAAAGGATTGAACCCCGTGCTTCTGTTAACAGCTCGGTTATGTGCAAACTCAACTTGGCACGATTTCTGATCCCAACGCTTCACAACCAAAACACTTCATGGTACTGCTCTGGCCGGTTCTCCTAGGGGCAGCTTCAGGGGCTTTTACCGGAACCGCCTCTACAGTCTTCTTACCGCCTCTACTACTAGAAAAGCCATAACTACGGCATAGCAACCTTTTCTCCAGCCTTAAGGCTCGCTGATACGCCTCAGATACATTTAATGGGTCAAAATCGTTAACTACATCTCTAATATGCTCTCTTAAACCTCCGATATACCTGGATACCAACTGGTCATCAGACTCTATGAGATCACTCCTCGCTATCAATTGATAAAATTATGTTGTATATTCATCAACTGAGCGACTACCTTGTCTTAAATTCTGCAATCTCTGATACATTAATAGCTGAAAATTTAAGGACAGAAAAGTAGCTCTCATCTGTTTCTTCATCTTTTCCTAAGTAATGATTTTGGCTTACCCATCCATAACGGAGGCTGTTTAACCTGTATCCACCAGGCCATCGCTCGATCTCGAAGTCTAGTCGCAACTGGCGAGACTCTTTTATTTTCTGGAACTCCCTTGAAATCCAAGACCTCCTCCACGGCTGCCAACCAATCAAGAAATTCCTCCGGCTACAGAGTACCTCGAAACTTCGGGTTCTCGATTCTCAATCCAAATTCCCAACGCCTATCCTCAACCACTGGCTGACGTCTACGCTGTTGGTAAACTCCCTCATCCGAATCATCCTCCTCCAGTACACCGAACGGATTCTGAAGATTAGGGTTTCGTCTGTGTCATCTATTTTCTCCCAATTGAGCTGCAAATAGCTCCTCCATTCGTTTCGCCAATCGATCCATCATAGTTTCCATCCTCAGGTCCATCATGTTCATGAGGCGTTGCTCGACCTTCTGCTCCAACCAATTCAGATCGTCCTGACCCGCGACCTCGTCAACCCTTCGCTCTCTCCTTGGCGGCATGATGACAGTTAGGGACTAGGAATTCGGCTCTGATACCAACTGATGCAGCAGAAGAATGCATAATTGATGATACAATTGAAAGGGGTTGTTGATTCTAGGAATACTCAAACCCTAACAACTACTAAAGTCCGTTGATCGCGCATGATGCAAGAAATTAGTCTTCTACTAGTTGATTTTCTCAAAATTCATAAAAGCAGGGTAAAGGAAATAATTCCGAATTTTATTAAAAATTAAAAACTGTTTACAATTGACAAATAATGGCCTATTTATAGGCTACAAACAAACCATTCCAAAATAAGAAACCTCAATCCTAAACAGAGTTCTAACCAAACAAGGAAACCAAAACAAAAGAAGGAAAAGAAAAGTAAAACCGAAAACATTCCGAAATAGGCCAAAAATCAGTAAATTGCAAAATTGAAGGCCTAAACGATTTTTTTGGCCGAAAAGCGACGGACATCACAGCCAAAGGCTGTATGTTTGAATTGTTGGCCCGTTTCCAATAAAGTTAGGCTCAAGAATCACTGAAATCGGACCATTTTTTGGAAATTACTAGTCATTATAAAATTTAGCCAAAAAAGCTAAGGCTTGCTCCTCTACATCAAAAGGACTCCAACTTTTCTAAAAGCGGATAAAAGGAGTCCAAATTTCCTAAACGTGGACACACTTTCTGCCTGCCAGGAGAATGTGTCAGAGTCTGGTCTGCATATTGAAATATTGGACAATTGTGTCCGCTAATAAAAAAAATTGGACACTTTGTCCTCCAGTTCCAAAATTGGACACTTTATCAGCTAATACCAAAATTACCAAACCACTTTGGCCCTCTTGATCCATTTTATTTTTTTGTAATTAAGTTAGCATAAATAATATGAAACGATGTTTAGGACACTTATATATGTCACCATGTTAATAAATTATGACAATTAAATTAAATAAATGATTTACTTATATATATGTGACTATAGTTATCACACCATGTATATATTATTAAGATATGCATCAAAATTTATTAACTTTCAATAAATAAATTTAATAATCACTTTTTTAATTTCAATAATTCCAACTAATAAAATGTTAATAAGCACTCTTTTCGATTTTAATAACTTGAAGTAATAAAATCTTAATGACCACTCTTTTGACTTCAAAGAAACTTATAAAGTATTTTTATACAAAATATATTAAGAATATCCCAAAATGCATAATTAAAAAATATATTACACATTATTTATACTAAATATTCTAAATATTCGTAAACAAGTCTCCAACTAAAATATAAAAATATTACAAATTATTTAAAATGAAACATCAAATATTAAGTTCGCTTCTATTTGGAGGCTGTGATGGACCAATGCACTCTGATGGATTATATGCAACATTTGGTGTCGTTTCATAGTTGGAATATAGGAAAGTGAGTTGTTGCTGAGAGTATATACTAGACATACCAAAACACTGTTCTATTGAAGATGACCGTGCAAATGATTAAAATATCATATTAAAAGGAGTACAGGGTGTAATTGAAGGGAATCGTCACGGGAAAAATTAAACGCAAGGCGAAATACCGATTAAAATTTTCCTCGATTCCATAGCCCAAGATTCATGTAGATTAAAACAATGAAACCCAGAACGGAGACAATAAGAAATTTTCTCACCTTAACTGTCTCCTCCAGAGACTGCTGCAGAAATCCAAGTGTGTTTCGTCCACAATCCGGTACATGAACAACTCTTGAACGGGACTCGTGCTAGCAAACGGATTGAATGAAAACCAAGAGAAAGCAAAGAAATGGGCTGCTGAATTTATGCTGGCCGAATTTTGCTTCTGAGGGTTAGGGAGAATTAGGTTAAGGCTTCCTTTAAATACTCCTTAGTGTAATCCTTAGTATACTAGGTTTCTAATTCCTTTTATACTCCTTAGTGTACAAGGATTAAATTACACAATAGATTATTTAATTTCATTTAATTGATTTACCTTGTATCATTAGGATTAAATAAAACAATATTATAAAATTCTAATTGATGCAATTAAATACAATTTTATTAAATTAAAATAACACAAAGTTAAATAAAAGTCAGCCTTAATAAATACAACCTTTGTATTTTTTATTTCCACCAAGGAAATATTATTTTCTTTAATTATTTATTTACTTCATGTAATTAATTAATCAAATAAAATTAATTTATCCCTTATAATTGAATTAATTATGACATAACCTAATGTCAACAACTCAATTAATTTGGTTTCCGTTCCAATTCCGATTTGTCAACGTTCAGTAGTTCTGTGTACGATCTTGCGGTTCCGTCTTTATGTTGGCAGTAGGCCCAAAGCACACAGACTGTAAATGGGTTCTAGCAAACCGTTACAGCCCCTAATTAAGACAGATACTTGCAGTCTAATGTGAAACATAACCCGATAGTGATCTTGTATATCCCTTGCCAATTGACATCAATATATAGGCAAGAGGCATGGCCCTGTCATCCTCTTATATGCTTATTTATCTCTTGATACCGAGTGGACTGAACCTAACGAATAAGCCAATTTATTCGGGTATGGCCATACACCTGTTAGTCCCACTCATCAAGTGGCCAGTGATGTCATCTCAGGGGACGCTGAGTGGCAATTCCGTCAACTTCACTATCCACATCAACATGTTCACTGGCCCACCCAACATACCCATACTTGGCACCCTATTACGGGCCTGTTAGACATATATCAAAGTGTATGAGATCCCATGTTATGTTATAGCGAACATCGGGTCTAAGGATAATAGCAAGACCTACCTGAGAAGCACCTATGACGATCGAACCATATGGTGTTCTCGTGGTGGATCGATCCAGTACCATGCAACCCAACATGTACCCATATTATTGACTGACATTCCATGTCTAATGGCCAGTAAGATGCCGTCTTCCTGTCAAGGATATGCTAGTCTTTGGTTCTATTCATTCCCATGATTAGAACAGACTAGGGATATCTTTATGATTATAACTTTAACTCTACTAAAAGGTCTCATAATCTAATGGCCTATATTGGTTTACTTTAGTATGGTTATAATCATTGGATACTTTATTTATAAATAGCACAAGATATGAATAAATAGATTCATGCCTTTATTTCAACATAAAATGTATAATACAAAATATCCAAATATAAAGTATAATACAATACAAGAACCAATACCATTTGGACTAGGGCACACCAGTAGTAACCATACTATTCATAACCCAAGGTGATTGGCCTGACCCAGACCATTGTGTAAATGGGTTTTGAGAAGTGTTAAACCCATATTGTGACGAACCTAACGGACTAACAAATGAATCAGGTGCAGATGGGTTAGGAACCCATAATGAATATTGTTGTGTTGATTGTGATGGTTGCGATGTGCTAGCTCCATATGAATCATGTGAATGATAGGATACTAGATGTGGCACAATGTCACAAGAAGGATTAGTTGATCGTGGGACCTCACGTCTCCTTGATCTGCTACGTTGCACCATCTACCAATGGCAGCAACGGGTTTATCTTCGTCCACATCAACATTCGAATATGAAGCAGTCGGAGTTGGATGAGGTGGTGGGGAACCCCTAACATAACATCGTTCCTCGCCAAGTGCCCATATATATTGTTTCTTATCCTGTGCACAGTATCTAAATCTCTAACCAGGGTGAGTTGCTCCATTCCATCAACCTATACATAACATATATTATTACAATCTAGTTGCGCATAAAAAAACTCAACCACAGGAATTTTCAATCTTAATGACTTATTGTGGCACTATGGGTAGCACCTCTAACAGAAATCCATCTCCTTATTATATGCCTATACCATTCCGTGTGTTCAAAATGATAATGGAGTGGTTCAGCACATGGTTGAACTATAAATATCAGATTTACCCTATTATTCCAAATTGTGACCCAATAGGCCATTTTTTGCATAATGGAACTTTTAACCTGAATAAGTTCAATATCATGCAACTCATTTGTTTGCTTAGGTGCAGCAGATATGTGTTGTTGTAATCCAAATTGGCAAAGTAGTCTGTCAGGTTGATGCCATTCTACTTGCATACAAATCAATGTGACAATAACTCTCCATAACTGATTTCCTTCAAAGCAATATTTCGATGATGCTGCCCGAATATCATCAGTGTATGGCTCCCAAGTGAACTACAAGCAACACAAGTTTTGCATAAATATGTATATGATTTTACCATCCTAAAGCAAATTTTGAGTCATGAATTTTTAACGTCAATGCACTTTAATTTGTATGACTTACGTAATCTTTGTCAGCTAAATCAAGTACATATCGTATATGTCTGAGAGTATGTGTTAGCACTCCAGTGGAATCCTTAGGTGTGCTCCATCTGTAATTACTTAAAAGATATTAATTTTCCATATCCAACATTTGTCAATATTGTACGACTATATCATAAGAAAGAAATATAAATTTGCAGAAGGTTTCCAATTTATTGTTAAAAAATTTATAGTGAACTACCAAACTTGAGTGTATACTAGATAAACAATTAAATAATATACTAGAAAAAATAATTAAATACATGCACACACACACAAACACACACACACACACACACACATAAACATATCATAAGTCTTATAAGTACGTACTACTTGTTGGGATTCGTCATTGGAAAAATAACATGGCGCAGTGGAAAATACACTGTTTAAAATTTCCTAGAATCCACCTATCGTGTCCAATTACCATTGATTAGAATAAAATCAAATAAGAATCAAGAGAGATTAACTCACCGGATTCGTTTCCTGTAGATACTGCTGCAGAATCGTTTCTTGAAACTGCGATCTCCAAAGTCCGGTGCACGACCAACTATTGAGTGGGAATCGGTAATAGCGGAAGACGCGAAGGAATGGAGGATTAATGCTGGGATTTTCGGCTATTTGGGGCTGCTATTGGTGGCTGAAATTTCCAGCAATTAATTAGAGTTGAATTAGGTTTTTCTTGCTTAAGTGTGCCCTTATATAGACACCTTGTCTAATTGGGTTTTAATTAGGTTAATTAAACCCAAGCCCACTAGGATTATAATTACATAAATAAACTTTAATTAAAAGTATATACTATGTAATTTAATTCCATTTGGCTAAATTTAATTACCCCTAAATAAAATTAAATCACACTTAAGTAAATACAATACATGTATTTAATTTTCCTACTTAGGATAATTATTTAATTAATTGTTTACTTTATGTAATTCAATTAATTAATAAATTAATTAATTACATTATGTAAACTTATTAATTAAATTCAAGTTAATCCAATGTTAATTAATTACCTTGACACCGAATGTCAACTAATTAATTAACGCATTCCTTCCAATGTACATTACATGTACAATATCTATAAGTTCCAGCTCAGTTGATCTATGTGCACGATCCTATGGGTCTGTCTTTATGTTGGCAGTGGGCCCAAGGCCCACAGATTGTAAGTGGGTTCTAGCAAACCATTACAGCCCCCAATTAAGACAGAGATACAGCAGTCTTTAGAAGACACTCACCCGATAGTAATCTCATAGTGTCCTTTGCCTAACGATATCGATATGAATAAACAAGAGGCATGGTGTCCGTCATCCTCTTCTGTTGTTTATTATATTTCTTGATCTTGAGTTGACTGATTAATCAAACAAGCAACCAACTTATTTAGGTATGGCCATACACTTATCAGTCCCACTCATCAAGTGGCCAATGATATCATCTCGGTGTTACCCGAGTGGCAATTCCATCACTTCATCATCAATATCAACATGTTCACCGGTCCACCCAATCATACCCGTATTTAGCATCCTTTTACAGACCTGTTAGGCGTATGTCAAAGTGAACCGGATTCCATATTGATATTATAATGAAATCTGGTCTGAGGACAAAAGAGACCTACTCAAGAAAGACCTATGACGCGACAACCATGTGACTTTCTTGTGCGGATCGATCCAGTCCCATGTCAATGACATGTACCTATATTCATGACTGACTATACAAGTACTATGGCCAGTTAAGAACTGCCATACAGTTATCGAATATACAAGTTTGTGGTTCTATTCGTTCCCACGATTAGAATAGACCTGGGATTGGTTTTATGATTATCAATCAATGGATACTCTACTCATATTATAGCATAAGATATAAATGAAATAGATTAATTGCCTTTATTAATGTGAAACAAATAATGTATTCATACAATGAGTCTTAATGTATAATACAAAATACAAGAATCCAATGCCTTAAGAACTAGGGCACACCAACACTGCTAACCAAGTGGTAGACCAGGTGTGATAACTCTACTCCGTAGGTTCGGCAATATATCTCTCAATCTCTCACATGCCCATACCTGCAACAAAATTAAAGCTCCACCAATTTGTACAGTGTTGTGCTAGGCGGCTTTACATAGTTCTTTATACAAATATGCTAAACACCCGCCGCCCCAGCTGGACTGACCAATTGTTGCAATATTCTCTAACAAAGTTAAAAACATAAGGTTTACATAAGCTGATGTTTTTGTACTAAACAATATGCTCAATAAAAGTTGCAATAAGTATGCACCTATGTAACGTGCAATGTCCTCTTCATTATCATTAGCTAGCATGGCAGGAAATTTAGCATTCAACCAACTCACTTGTAGCATATTTCTTTTGAACACATTTCTAGGAAGACGAATCCCTAATAATCTTTCACACTCATCAACCCATTTCGCAGGAAGTGGGTAAATCAATGGATTACCATATATTGCTAGTGCAGTTTGTGTAGCAACATCCTGCAATATAATTGTTGCTTCACCTTCAGGAAGATAAAAAGTATGAGTCTCCGGTCTCCATATCTCAACTAGAGCTGTAATGAGATGGTGGTCCAAATGAAAAAAACCCAAACGTGCAACTCCATAGAAACTTGTTTGTCTCAATACTTGTTTAAGTCGTCCATCAATTTCTTCTTCACGTCGGAGTGCAGCATCCCTCCTACAAGTAAGTGTTGTGTCCTCATCCTAATATAATCACAAAGAATTATAATAATGAATAACATAAGTAAAGCATTAAACTAGTTTATATTATACATACCCTTACATATATAGAAAAACATTAAACTAGGTAAATACTATATGGGCTAAATTGGCCAATATGTATGTAAATAGTGAAAAATAAAAATATATATAATATTTTGCATAATTAAATTACAATTGTATGTTTCTTCCTCTTTATCCTTTTCTTTGTAGATGATTTTCCTATTTCTCCTCTACAACTTAATATTTTGTACAATCCAATTAATAAACAATTTGATATTATACTTTTTTTTTACATTGATGCTTTTATTTGTAAGAGATTATTTACTAGTGACAATATAATAATCAATTAGTGGTTCTAGATTTCATTATTAGTTGGACAAATTTATAAAGTAATACCAAATATGATCATAATTCAACACACACTATTTAATTTTAACAATTCATTTATGTAAATTGGAACTAACATATTTGTACCTCATTAAACCATATTGCCTTGGATCTATGTGATCTCTGCGAATGTAGAATGCTATGGTCAATCGATCTAGGATCAATGTATGCTCACTGTGGCGATGGATTACCTGACATATCTACAAACACAAACAATTGATGTTAATACAATAAAATGATGCACATTATTAATTTAGCATATTAGTAAGCATTACTAAACTACTATAAGTATTAAGGAAATATAGGCACAAAACACACATTTTCATAGTAGTAAGCATCCCAAATAAGATAATAATTCCATATTACAAATATTACAAAATATTCATCATAATCATCATTATCATATATTCAACCATGCCCACATGTCCTAGTGTTATAACTGGGTAAGCCACATTTCCTACAAAAAGTGGTAGTGGTACCATCGGTAACATTCTAATCCATCTGATAGGTTGTCAACCCGTCAAAGTTAAATTTAATATCTTCGGTTCCTTATACTGGGTAGTATAGCAAGAACGGGGTCGAACCACAGGGATTAATGCAGGTATATTTATTTGCAAAAAGAAATAAATTTAATTGGATTGAGATAAAAATAAATGAGGTGATTTGAGAAATTGCAGAATGTAAATTAAGACAAAATAAATCAATAGGATGGAAAACTAGCCGAGATACTTTTCAGTTTAATTCCGTAATTCAATCACAGACACCAAAGATCCAGTTCAATTATCCAAATAGATAGAGTTATAGTTAAAGGTGAAACGCACTCAATAACCAATCTTTTCTTAATTTATCGATAGTTCCGGGAAACGCCCAAATAAACTACTTCCCTAGCCAATAGATAATCTCCAAGAAACCTCTTAATAAGAATTAACCTATGGCAGCATTAAACACAAAAAAGACCTCTATCTTAGTTAATGAAATCGGAAACGCCGTAAATCATAAAAACTAAACTATTCAATTCCGTCAACTTTACACGAAGCTAACTTGCCACTATGATAGAACAACAATCACGGATATATTATTCTATTCGGCGATATGCAATACAATCAATCAATTAACTGGGCAAATCAATTTGATTAAATCAATAGCAATATAACAAATTACAATCGCAGGAATTGAATAAATATTCGGATAAAAGAATACAATTAAAACATAAGTCTCATGAATATGATGGAATTAAACTTCAAAGTACCTCAACTAGAAAAGAGTTTAGCTACTCATAACTAAACAAAAATCTACAGAAAAATCTTCAAGAGAAACTTGCAGCCTTGTCCTCTCTCCAAGCCTCCACCAAAAACGTTTTCAAGTAGTCAAAAACTGAACCCTAAACCTTCTCCTCTTTTTCTCTTTTATAGCTCTCCTACTCCTAACCTAATTAGGAGTCTCATTAACCTACTTAATTAAAGAGGCCTGCTGGAAATTAAAGTGCAATCCATGGGCTCCTTAAAGAGAAATTTGGCCCAATTGAGAAGAGAATGTCAACAAGGGTTGACCCGCAGGACCCGAACAGGCTACATAAAACCTCAGCTAACTTCCTCGATACAGCTCCGATTGGCGCGATTCAAGGTGCTATGGAAAGCTAACGGATAGACGCACAATCTTGCAGAACAAACCTTGAGCTAAAACAGCCTTGAACACTGTTGAAAATCCAGTTGAAGTTCAAGCTCCAACAAATCCTCTTCTAGCAGTCTTCCTAAAAAGCCAAAATCTACTTCCAAGCATCTAAAAGAGGTAAACAACACTAAATAAGGATACATAAAATAAAACAAACTAACTAATTAAGAAGATAATAAAACTAATACTAAAATACAAAAATAACTAAGAAAATAAGTTAAAATGCACCTAAATATGCCTATGTAAATATGAGTTATCACCATCTCATTGCAAATCCATGTTGTCTTTGATAGACCCTTCTTTCTCATCCAATTTGGATTTGGTACAAGCGTTGGTCCATCTGTTGTTGGCCAGTACTCACGTTCTCCAAATATGGATAAATACCGTGGACCAACATTTTATGTTGTTTTCCAATTTATAAATGGGATCAATAAATCTTTTAGGTTAATGCCATATGCCAAACACGTAGGAATGGCATGAGAGCATGGGATTCTCAATTGTTGAAACTTCCCACAGCTGCAACTCATTTCTTTAAGATTCACCACCTGCTTGTGTCCCCCCTTCTTTACTTAATTCCTATGAGTAGTTTTAATGTCATACACACCATTCCTTAAATCAAAGCTTTGTACTACATGCCCAGGTGCCTTTTCAAACCTTTTCGTTAAAATGTCTATTGCAAAAGCAGTATATAAGAATCCTTGTTTCATTCGGGATGTGATTTCACGTCTTTGGTTGTCGAAACGTCCGACCAATTTAAAAAATAAACTTTCCATCATTGTTATTATTGGTAATCCTCGAATATCTTTTAGCAGCCACCCATTTACTGATTCAGCAATTTAGTTGTCATACTAACCTAACAACAACCACCATCAAATGCAAGAGCCTATTTCTCCTTTGGAAACTGATTCAATCATTCAAAGATGTCGAGTTCTTTATCCTGAAGGAACCTCATCATCCGGTTAAACATTCAAGGTTGATGTTGATATGCTAAAAAACATAAAAACATATTTCAAACATAATGAGTTCAACAATTGTATAATCTGTGTATTAGGGTTTAGGGCAACTGATAAGGAAATAGTCTCAACATACTTGTATTGATGATAAACTTTTTAACTTCTTCATTTTTGAATTGCTTATTGTAGTTACTTGATAGATGTCGAATGCAGAATCAATGAGGTGCCATATTCCATTTTTCACTCTGCATAGCTCTTAAGGTTCCAGCATACCTATCAGATACCACACAAACATTGGGCATATCTTAGCAAATAAATTCCCATAAGCAACGTAAGAAGAATTCCCAATTTCCCTTGTTTTCAACTTCAACTACAACAAATGCTACTAGAAATATGTTGTTGTTACCATCAAGCGCCAATGCTACTAGCAATGCACCTTTATACATTCCAGTTAGGAAAGTTGTATCAATGTACAACAATGGCATACAATGTTTAAACCCATCAATGCATGGTTTCAAAATCAACAAAAGACGCTGAAAACATTTAACTCTTCGCACAAATCGACCATTTACAAAGTGATCAGGTTTATTTCGGTTACTGCATGAATCCAAGAGCGAAGATGGTTGTATGACTCATCAAAACTTCCATATATCTTCTCAATTACTTTATTTTTTTCCAACCACGCCTTCTTTTAAGAGATTTTTATCTTAAATCTTTCATCAAAGTTTGCAACAATCACCTTTACCTTTTAGCAAAGGATCCTTCTCAATCATAGCCTCCACTATGGGATACATGTGGTCTGTGTTAAGATTTCTGCTGTCATGAGACTTTTTCAACCTATGACAAGTATGTTCACCAACATACTTCATGATCTCTAATAAATAAGCCTCCTTCTTCAACGGCGCGTGCAACCTCCAAGGACATCCTTCATCATAATAATGACATACCAATGTGATAGAATCCAGCCTTGTCTCTTTACTCCGGAATTCTTTTTGAATTCTCATAGTGTATTCTTTAGCTGCAGTTTTAACTGCTTCTCTTGAATAAAACAACATCCCTTTTGAGAGACTCATTGACGAATTCCATATTATAGCATTACTGTTTTCATCAATTGCATGGACTATCATAGCTGATGAATCAAATTCTGTAAGCTGGGGAATATTTAAGAAAAATGGAGGAATGAAATTATTGTGTAACACAGTGTGATCAACATTTGAAGACAATGCCCCACAATTCCCTTCACCCTCCTGCTCATTCGCTACCCCATCATTATCATTATCATTATCAGCATCAGTAGAATCCTCAGATTCACTATCATCACCATCAACATCATCAGATTCACTATCATCACCATCGGATTCAATATCAGCATCACCACCACCACCACGATTACCATTAAAACCAACAAGTTCATAATCATCATTATAATCATCATCATTATCACCACCATAATCACCAACGCCACTACCACCACCATTACCACCACTGTCATAATCAATAGCTTGCGAATTAGATGGTCCAGTTTTATCCCTCATATGTGTAGAAGGTGCATTATGATTGCATTCGATGTATAATTCAATACAGAACAAGCTATTGGATAAACTGCTGACTATCCCAAACATTATATTCAAATCATCACCGTCATATAGTTCAAAACAATTAGATACCAACTGTACACTATTCATTACAACGGGGTTTCGAAATTGCACCCTAATCAAATTTTCATTTGCCGTACATTCATAACAGTCTTAATCTTATAAAACAATGAATTTAGATTAAATGAACCATTCATTGATATTACTTTGCAATATCCATGATCATAATCCACTCCAAATTGATTCTTTATTACTTGACCACCCTAATGAACATATATTGATAATAAAGTTGACATTATTTTGTCATATAATTAAAAAGTATACATATATATATATATATATATACACACACAGTACACATTAAAATTGCAATTAAAAAATTATATTTCATTTATATTATTATTATTATCGATATTTTAAACAAAATTATTATATTTTTTTAAACATTTAAAAATTATACACTAACTTTACAAAAATAAATCTAATACAATTTATAGTAATAAAATTCAACAACCTTACTTAGCAAACACAAGAGGATACATATATTTTGCATACATCACATATTATTGTCAATAGAATACTACAAAAATTTAAAGAAATTCACAAAATGATTTCTAAAAAATGTAAAAAATAAAAATTTAAAAAATATTCTTCTATTTTACATCTTTTGGGTTTAATTCTTCAAAATAGCTATTGTTTGACGGTTGTAGTGCTAGAGAGTTTTGTTTTCCATTTGATGATCCTAATCCTAGGTGAATTTTATAGAAGAAATTAATTAAGATTAAACAAACAATTTATTTATAAAATAAATTACAGAAAACTTAACAAAATAATTAGGCATATAAACAAAGAATATAATTAACAACAACTTACCAAAATAATCACTACTAAAAAAATGGCCAGTTTCAGTTTGAGAGGGAGAGAATGGTGATTTAAGAGGTTTCTTTTTTTTTTCTTCTTTTTTTTTTTTTTTGAATGAGTAAAAGAGAAAAAGAAGAAGATGAAGATGGTAGTTTTTTTTGAAAAATCTACAGTAGAGAAGAAGAAGATGGTAGGAGAGGAGTAATAAGGCTAGTAGGGCGAAATAAATTCTTTCAATTTATTTTCAAATGATCGAACGGCTAGGAGAATTGTATACAAATGATTGGACGGTTGGGGGGAAGTCAATAAAAGGTCCAATTTTGCAGGACACAGACATTTAAAGGGGTCCAATTTCCCTATTTGTGGACTCTACCTAGTCTTGTCCTTCTGAAACCGGATAGACAAGTCTGACTTTCGTAAAAGTGGACCAACTGTGTCCGATTGTTAGACACATGGACTTTGGCAATGTCTGCTTTTACTGTTCTCCGATACCTCGGACATAGATTCCTTTGCTAGTAAAAAAGTTAGTCTGCCATCTCTGAAATTGGACATTTCAGGGTCCGCTTTCCTCAAACGCGGACACTTGTCTGTCCGTTAATTTGACTGGCGGACTTATTGGGAGACCACTTTTCACTACAAAAACATATGTCTGCTTACTCGGTTAACAGATAGAACCCAAACACCATAAAACCGGAAATAATTCAGGATTTACCACACATAGGGAAATATTTTAGCTTAGTACCATAAATTTTTATTTAATCCTCAAAGAAAATTTTAGAGAGCTTTTCTATGATATGGCTTCTTGAACAAGTTTTAAGCCTAACATGTTCTTATACAAAATAATACTTACAATCTGATTACATAAGTATTGTTGGCATGGTGAAAAAGAAACCATCAAGGAATAAGATTAAAAGGCCTAGGAAACTTAATGTAAATCGTTTACATCTAAGAAAAATATTTAGTTAATAAGAAAGATGATGAATGAATGGAATGTGAAATCAACATTATATAACACATAAGACACATACCTTTAGTAGCGAGCTCCAAATGCTCAAATGCCAAAAATGACGTATGGTTTTTCCCCAAACACCTTAGAACAAACCCTTGCTCAGCTTTCTCTCTCCTCATCAAAAACTATGAAAAACGAAAAAGGTAATAAAAAGAAAGCTCCAAATACCCAACCACCAGGAAATGAAGGAGGGTTTTTCCTCAAACACCTTAGAACAAACCTCTCTCAACTTTTTCTCTTTTAATAAAAAACTATTAAAAAATGAAAAAGGTAACAAGCGTCTAATAAAATAGACTCTCGTATTCACCCAATACACCTAATAGTGGAATAGTACTACTGTTGAATCAAATTCCTTGTTATATAAACAACCAAATAACATATTGTACTATGCCTTTATCTTATTGCCACCACATTCTAAATATATCATTATAAATTTACACATAGCAAAAGCCATAACCTTACAATTTAGTGAGTTTGATTTATCGGTAATTTATGTTACTCAAATCAGACCGACCAAAATAACTGAAAATTTCAATATAATAGAATACCAAACCAATAACCAAAAAAAAAAAAGAACCAAAAAAAATTAATTTTAATGGTTTATTTTGTTATTTGAGTGAGTTTCAGATTTTGCTCACCCCTACGACTAAGGGGTAGCCTAAGTAACAAACCTTGCCTTTCTTTTGCTAAGGTTCTCAACCTGATGCCCAGTGCATCTAATGCCTAAGGGTTTGCTTGGATGGAGGTTTTTGATGGGTCAAAAAAGGAAAGGTTAACCCTCAATTGGGAGTAAGTTTATTTTACATGAAGGTTTTATAAGGGTTTATAACCCTCAATTTTCTTCTAATTTTCAACACTCCAAATTGGAGTGTTAGACTATACCCTTATATGTCATTTCATTCCCTTCCTTCAATTATCTCCATCCAAGTTGCCCTTTAAATACGCCTTTAACAACTAGGTGCTCAAGGTATAAACATAGTTGACAAAGGCACGTTTGAATGACAACAATTATAGATTTTGTGGGTACCTGCACTATACATACCTAGTGGGACAATCTAAATGTAACGCCCCAAAAATTTGTTTACTGTAAACTATAGTATTAATTTAGGAATAAAAATATAACTTGTCTATGAATACAAAAGTGATAATATTAACATATGCATTTTTATCAACTAAGTAGGCTTTTTGATCTAATGTGACCAATTATGTATAAAAATGGTAATAAAAAACTTATAATATATATCTGATATTTGAAGTTTGGAAGAGTGAAAATTCTCTTCAAGGATAACTTAAATTTGATCAACAATGTATTGAAAAAATTTTATATTTAATTATTAAGATAAATAAGAAACTAAGAAGGATGAAATGTAAGAAATTGGAAAACTAGATAATAAAGGAGAATTTAGTAGAAAAAATTGTAATTGAAGCGGGGAAAAGGAAATCTTGATACTATTATAAATAAGAAAAAATACCAACAATTAATTCAGGATATTTAATGGAATAAAGGGGAAATTGTATAGATATTTAAGAAAAAGATCATAGAATGATCAATCAAAAATATTTATGAAATATTAGAATAATCAACATTTAAAATTTTTTAAATGAAAAATTTTCGGCGGTTGAAAAAAGAGATGGGCCTAAAGCTTTTTCTTTATTAGCTTATGGTTAAGTCGGCCCTTGGTATTCTCACCCACATTTAACTATACATCGGTTGGTTGATTGGTTCTTATCCTAATAAAAAAGATTGGTTTTTGATCACTAAATAAATGTAGACTAATTGAATTCTACTGTTAATGAATGTTTCTTATGATATGAAAAATTGTTTGTCTTTATAGTGTTGTTTTTCAAATTTGGTATCAAAATGAAGCTTTCAATTCCGGCTACCAGTTTTTGTAACTTTATAGAGAGAATGGTGATTTTGGAAACATTAAGAGAGAAAGTTCATTATGTGGTTGTCCCATTCGATTCTCTCCCTTACAACCATATTTTCTTAAAATTAACCTCAAAAATGAACTCGGAAGAGCCAAAAACCCTTGGTAAAGTACAATTCAAAGAAGATACACTTTTTCCGCCTGTGAACGGAGCCTCACCCGAAATTTCGACAAATTTTCCTGATCAAGACTGTTTTCGGCAAAATTGAAGCTCACTAATCATATCTTTGGACTCATAAAAGTTTAAGGATCATGATGGTATGCTTTATTTTCGTGATATTTTGAATTTAAAATTTTCCGGTAACAATATTTCGGTGACCGTTGGTGCACTTCGGTGAGTTACGATTTTACTGCATAATTTTAAGTATCCATGTATATTATTATAATTGGAAGTATTGAATTATTACTAATTGAGTTGTATTATAATTTTAGGGATTTATGCACACGATTATACTTCTTATTCTTTAGATTGGGAATTGATGAGTTGATGTGGGATTGAATGAATTTGGTAATTTCTCGTATTATTATCATATGGGTCATGGAGGAATTATGTGGAGCAAAGGTGCAAACTGAAATGCTACATTATATGATGTGGTGCATAATATATGCTATTTACATAGAATTAATGATAATGGATTATAGCTAGATAACATCTACTTAGACCATAATCCATTTTAAATAAATATAAGTGTATGCTTGGGTATTTAATATAAAATTTAACCTAGTCATATTGAGGGAGATTTTGTCGAAACTTAAAAAATTCTTGACTATTCATAGCTATTAGATTCACTTAAGTATAGTTTAATTGATGCCAATATGGTTACACATCCATTACAACAATGATCTATGAATTTCGTTTGTCAGAGTCCCATAGTTTGAAAGGAATTATAAAGGATAACATATTCTAAACTATGAAATATTGGAAGACTAACTTATTATAGAGATATTAAGTGCGAGTTTGGCTGTGAGTTTGAAAGGGGAAAAGCAGTGTTCCCAACAAGGAAAGCCAGGAACAAGGTGTTTGGTAAATCACATCACCTATCAGTTTTTGGGAAAGCCAAAAACATAGAATGTAGGTTATGTTGCGTTCAACGAAAATATAGATTCCTAGCAGCCAGCGAAAGCAGAAGCAGCATTTCGTCTCTCCCTTCACTTGTTCTTCCTTTTCTCTGTTCAACCTCTAAAATCAACACCCCTCATCGACGGTGACTATTGTAGCAACCTCTCCTCTTTGCAGATCAGGTACGTTTGATACTCTCTATTATCTTCTCCTCAATTCGCCAAACCTCTCATCTTGATTTTAATAGCTAGATCTGTTGGAGTTTTTTTTCATATGTTTGGTTTCGTTTTAGTTAAAAGCAAATTATTTGCTTGCTGCCTTGTTTCTTGCCTCTGCGACTATTGTGAATTTGTTTGGGTTTCTGGGTTGGTGGATTGGTGCTGGATTTTTTGCTTCGATTCCTCTGGATAGGGCTTCAAGTTGATCTTGAGTTTGTATTGTATGAGCTTTTCCACTATATCTTCCTACTACCAATTTTGCACTTTTGCTCTGCTATTGATAGATTAGAATGGTGGATAAATTAGAATCTTTGTTACATCGAAATTGTTAAAAGGTATCCTTGAAGTTTTTGGAGTAGCAATGTGATAAGTGTATTTTATATACTTATTTCGCCTTTGTTTTTGTGCTTTATTCGGGTTGTTTTTATTCATTTAAAGGCGTATTCTACTTCCTTTATGCTATTTTCCTTGTTAGGACCCCTAAGAAGAAAATGGAGCTAAAAGTGCATGAAAAGGGAGCGAAATTAACTTGAAATAGCTCAGGAGCAGCCCTAAGGCGTGACCATGCCTTAGGATGTGCTAATTTTGGAGTTTTAAAGCTAGTTTGGTGTTTTGGGCCTGCATTTGTGATGGGCCAAAGAGGACCTACGGGTTTTTCTAAATGGAAGAGAAGTAAAACTCTTTTGTTGGGATATTTTCCTTGGTTGTTGACTCCTATTCTAGTAGGAGTGTCTCTTTTAGTTGTTTCCCTCTTTAAAGAGTTGTATTAGACTTTTATTGCAATTCTTTTTCCTTTTTAGTTTTTAGGATTTAAAAAGGGGAATTTCAACTTTAGTCAGGCAGTTTAGTTTTTAGTTTTTTTTTTATTTTTATTTTTCTCTCTTGGAAGAACATATTGGGAGAACGTGTTCTTGGGAGCTAGGTTTGGAGGAGCATTCATTTTTCCGCCTCAACAGTCTGTACATCCTTCCATCAACCACCTCGATGCTAGTTTTCTCTAAACCTTCTCTTTACCATGTTTTCCTTAATTCGTTTGTTTGTTATTAGTTTAGCAATAAACTAATTCCACCATAGATAAGCCTATGGTGAATCTTAGCAATTGTTCCATGCAATTATTTTATGATTAATGCAATTTAATTTGTATTATTTTCCAATACTGTGTTGTGTATGTTTAATGCTTTGGATGCGTGACCATTAATTCCAATGTTCATAGTTAATCTATAATTGACCAAAGGACTAGATTAACGAAATCATATAATACAACTTTTACATGACCACTGCTCTAGTGGCTCGCTAGTTAGTACTATTATTTATTAGACTTAATGCTTTCGAGCTTGATCGCTTAGAACTGAGAGGTTTAAGTATTTAGGTTATGAATTAGAATTGATAGCTCTAACCGGTATTGATTATTTATGGAAATCGCCATTTTGGAATTTAATCGGATTAGTTGCATAACTTAAAATATTACTGGAATTAGTGCTAAGTGAAACCGGACGCCTTAGTTAGCTTTCTCATTGAATTGCTTACTTACAATTTTGTTACATTCTTAATTTTAATTTATTTGTTTTTAGCAGTAATTTTAATTCACAACCCAAAATCAAAGGTATATTATTCTCTCCGTCTAGGTTAATAGAAATCCGATTGCGTTTAGGATTTGCATAAGTTAGTCCTCGTGGGATCGGCATCCTTCTTACTCTGTATTATTTGAGCGACGAAGTGCACTTGCTTCTATTAGTGTGTGTATTTATTACGCATCACAATGTGCAAATGACAATGTTAACTTGAATTTTTCTGGACATACATAATCTGGTGTCTTTGCTTTACTCTCATAACAGAAGAAATTATCTACAAAATAAGATATTTAAGGCATTTTCTCCTTCGAATTGTAAATTCCATGCATGAAATTTATAAAGTTAGACATATATGCAACTTTGATTTTGTTTTTTGGTGTCAATCTTCATTCCTGTACGCCACAGATTGAACAATTAGATTTAATATAGTAGTGAAGACATGAAGGCCACATCAACAAATAGCACAGATCATTCAAATCTTGAGTCAACAAATAACACAGAATTCCCTAACAATTCAAGAGATCTTCAACTTCACATACTCAAAAACACTAGCTACAGCAGAGATCATTAGTACCACAAAAATTTAAACCAGCTTATATCATACAAAATGTCAATCGCTGTCACTCCCTCCTTGGTTACTACTTTTGTATTTGAATGAATTAGGATTATTTCTGGTTTATGATTTTTTCATCTTATTTTTGTCTGTTTCCATTTGCTGGCTGTCTAATGTGTATCTAAGTAATGGGTGTCTCTGATTTCTAGTCCCCAATTCAAATGTGTATCTAAGTAATGGCTATTTCTGATTTCTAGTCCCCAATTCGGTCGAATTCACAGTACAACGAACCACATTCCTACAGCTCTTTTGCTGAGTAAAGGCTTAAAGTGCATTGATGAACTTCAATTATAGCTGTAGGCAGTAGTGTGTCTTTTTACAAATACCAATTTGTGGAAATTTCGTTGTGTTGAAGCATCTTTAAGTTTGAAGAACCTATCTCCACCGAAGAGACATTCAATTGATCTAGTTCATCTCCCAAAATTCCCAAGGTGGGATCAGTTCTTTCTTAAATTTAGTAATTTTGCTCTTTGATTGAGTCAGAAGTGAAAAGACCTGATGAAACAGAAATTCTCAGTCTGAGGAGTTTCCTTCGTTTTAATTTACCGTAACCTTTCTTGACTCACTTTTCCCTAATTGAAGTTGGGAGATGTTAGTAGTAAAAAACGTTAAATTGTGCAATTTTTCTTTGCTCTTTATGGCCGTGGATGTCTTTAGTGTACTTCTTGCTTTTGTTTTTTCCTCTATTTAGCTGCTTAAATTTTCATGCTTCTTTTTTACTTTCTTACATAGCATTCATTTTGGCCTTAAAGGCTCTGACTTTATATG
The DNA here is from genome assembly GCA_039660915.1 of Euphorbia tirucalli. Lineage (NCBI taxonomy): Eukaryota > Viridiplantae > Streptophyta > Magnoliopsida > Malpighiales > Euphorbiaceae > Euphorbia > Euphorbia tirucalli. Next base: position 24,067,972 of record CM077637.1, on the reverse strand, counting down.
ATTTGGGCAAACTGAAGTAATTTATTGAGAACAAATGTCTGATTTATATGCTTACTTTGTTCATGTAGTTGAACTAAAACCAAGAGGAAAGTCCTTTTGCTTTCTCTGCAGAAAATTAAAAAAGGGTGAGCCTTTAACTCATCATAATTTCGAGCATTTGATCACAGATTCATAAATTTAGGGTTTATTGATACTGGCTCTGTTCTCGATATATTCTTTCTTTTTTTTCAATACTTCTCTGAAAAGAAAACAGAGGTGAACTCTTCATTTAACAAGTATCTTAAGCCCTTTTTGTGTATTTTCTGTTCTTTTTGCAGGCATCCATGGATAGCTCAGCTTCTGCACTGGGAAATGGATCAGAATTCTTCAAATTCATTTTTGAAGAAACTATCTGCGAGGGAAAATTGGTGAAGATTCTCTATTTCTTTTCCTTATCCCTTGAAGTTTATTGCTTTTTTTTGTCTTACAATCTCATCTTAAAACTGTAAGCCATTTTATACTGGTTTGTCTCCAAAATTTATTGCTTTTCTTCTTCAATGTGATCTTGCAACTATTAGCCATTTTATATTGGTTTTTCTTCAAAGTTTATTGCTTTTTTTTTTTTTTCTTCAATGTGATCTTGAAACTGTTAGCCATTTTATCATTAGCTGTATTAATAGATCTAAGTAGCCAATGGTCATTGAAATTGTCGGGTATAGAAGAGATAGGATCATTCGGTGATGCAAAATAATCATTAATTTCTCGGGCTGAGAATTGAATATCAGATTATCAACTATATATAATCTGATATTGCTTTAGTTTGGTATAACCATTTATGGAGTTAAAGTTATGAAAATGAGATGCTTAACTGAATATACTGTACTAAAGATTTGTGGCATTTCACTTTGATTTTCTCACCTGTTGTTGCTTTTTCAAATGGCATTTATAGAGTTGTATAATATACACACAAATATGTTGTTAATACTATTTTAATTAGATGCGCATATGATTCTGTTTTATGTCAGCAGTTTTTATCACGGGACTATTTAAAGTACTCTTAACTTTTGTATATGGATCATGATTGCAAGCTGTGAAGCTTTCATATTAATGGATCAATTGCAAGTCGCCAATACGGTCAAATTCAAGTGCATGTTGAGAAGTAGAAGACTCCATATTAACTAATGTGACGTGCTCAAGTGGTTGGCTCTTAATTTGATTGATTGGCCAGCAAGCCAGGCTGACTGTTTAAATTATTCAAATATCATAATTAGACTTCTGTATTTGTTCACTTTGTTGAAACAATGTGCATGTATGAGCTAATTCCGATAACTTTTATACTGGGTTAGCGGTGATGCTTAATCTTAGGAGAATTCTAATAATAGTAGGGTTACAAAAATGAATTTCATTCGTGATGAGATTGTTTTTTCTTTCATGGTACACATAAATTAGCAACAATAGTGTGTTGATTAATTTTTTGATTAACTTATTATATATGTATTAGTATAAAAATTGTTACTTTATATTAGTATTTTTCAATAAAAATAAATATGTTATTTTTTTTTATATGATATGAATGTGATATAGAGATTAATAAAAAAAATTATTAATACCTAATAATATACAAATAAATAAATAAAATAATTTTTTTATTCAATGTGTGTGAAAGAAATTATTAATTTCTAATATAATTTAATTAATTAAATTAAGTAAAAATTAATTTATATCATATACGTCTTTTTATGTTATTTTATACATCAACAATACTTTTATAAACAGTTTTACTAAACACCACACAAACTGCTTTTAAGAATAAAGTTATTTTTACAAAAATATTACCAAACACTTATCAGCTTTCCTAAACAGCTCTTTTCCTGACAGCCCTTTCCCAGACAGCGTTTTCACTAACAGTAATAACAAACTGACCCTAAATAGTGGAAAACAATGCCATATTCATTGACCGTATTTATAAATTGTAACATAATAGTATTTTTGATACATTTATTGGCATGTTAAGACTAGTCAGACCTACGTGGTTTTGATTCCCAAATTGAAATTGGGATACGTAGGAAGCTTAATAATAGATATTTATCAAGTTTAAGCCAAATAGATGAACTAAATTGGAAGGATTATAGTATAATTTTATTGATATAGTAGAATTGGATTATTTTATATTAGACTTTGAAATTTGACGTTAATGAAGAATTTATATGGAAATATTAAGGATATTTCGGTGATTTGAGAAGTATGAGAAAGAGTATAAGGGCTAGATATGCTTAGGAGTCGGGTATCACAATCACCCTGTGTAAAAGGACATGAGACTATACGGAAATTGGATGCCCCCATGCATCTCTGGATGGATACCAGTATACCCTTGGGTGCCCACTACCAATACTCAAATATACATAAATAATTAATTAAGAATAAATAATCAGACTACACATTTTCTTTAGGAATAATTATATATATAAAAAAATCATGTGGTTACACATATTTGTAAATTAATATTAGATGTTTAACTTTTTGCAAAAAAAATTCTTGTAGTTGTGAACTGTTAATGAGAAGCAGAAACTCTACTAACCCCGTCAATTTAATGACATGGCATGAGGGCATTTTTGTTAAAAATATTTTTTTATTATTTTATTCAACTTTTCTCCTTTCTCTCTCTCTCTTTCGCCATCTCATGCCATCTCTCTTGGCATAACAACCTGCAATTCTCAATGGTTTTAAAAAGAAACTGAAAAAAATTTCCAGCAACACCAAGAACCTTGAGTTTGGATGAACATTTGATTGAATTTGGAAGAGATTTTAACTGATTCGAATATTTTGGTGAATATTGGGCAAATCCATTGGTATAAACCGAGAAAAGAATAAAATAAAATATGGAAGATTCAAGAACATAATTAGGAAATAGAATCAATTATTTACAATTCTCAATGTCAATTTTATGCGCAAAACAAGAATAATTTTTGCTTGTTCTTTTACCAAATTTTGGACAAATTAATTTGGATGGATATGGATTTTGCAATTTCTCAAAAATAAATTTTCCACTAGAAGTGATTGATTAAGATAGGCCATTACCAACTGTGCAAACAAATCAATCTCAGGAATCCGATGTTTCTTCTTTGTCGCGACATCGAGCAATTTCTTCTCCCCCGTTACACCGAGCATTTTCTTATGTGTTGAGAAATCGTGCATGAAATATGATTTGAGGTGACAGGCGGTGGCGTTGGAAGCTTCAAAAGAGCTTATTTGAGGCAACGGACTGAGTTTCAATGGAGATGATTCCGCCAGACTAGTGCTACAAACGGTGCTAATATTTGAGTAAGGATCAAGTTTAGATGAAAAAGAGAAGAGGATGGGGAAATAGACGGAAAAGGAGCGAGGCTGTGGCAACAGAAAGGAGGGCGGCGACAGTAGGTTGGAGAAAAAGAGTTTCTTAGGGTTAGGTTAGAATAAATGAAAAGAGAGAGGGTGAGTGAAGAGAAGAAAATGGAGGGTGGATATATATATATATATATATATATATATATATATATAAGAATTTAATGTTTTGACAAAAATGTCCTTTGGTATGTCAGCAAAATTGACGACGTTAGTAAAAATTCTTTGATTTGTTAATGGGCAGAAACCATAAGAATTTTTGTGCAAAAAGTTAAATCTCTAAGATTAATTTGCAAATGCATATAACAACAGAGTTTTTTTTCTTTTCTTTCCTTTTTTTTTTTCTTTTTTTTTTTTTTTTGGGTACTTATCCCTTTTCTTTATTTAGTACTCTAAGAGTTCGAATGTGATTGTCTATCCAGCCACATCCTGGTTATAAAGGCATCTCTCCAGAATTGGATAGTACAAAGTTCAAGACTCCTCAAAACCATATACTACACTTTTAAAAAAAAAAGTTTGAATACAATTTAATTGTTAAATTTATTTAGAAATCTAAATATTGCTGTGCTTTCTTTTCTAATGGAATTATTTAGAATAAATGGCTTGTAAAATTAGGAATTAAGTTGGAAAAGACTTTAAATTAAATGACCTACTACAGTTTTCCTTTACAACAGCCGATTTATAAGATACTAGCTTATGGCCTGTGCAAATCCACGGATTTTTATAATATTTATTAAATTTAAAAATTCCAATTTTCATTATTTATTATTTACTCCTAATTTTCAAATTAATTGTTTATAAATAATAAATGAGAAGTGATATAGTAGGGATAAACTATAGAGTAATCAATCTATAACATAATAAAAAAAAAAAAAAGTACACTAAAAAGGAAAAGAAGAATAAAAATTCTAAAATAGAAGAATTTGTCCCAATCATTTATAAGTATCTATTTTTAGTAAAAATAATTAGATATAAATGGATAGAAGAAATTTTAGTAATATGTAAAACATTATTTTTTATATTAGTAAATTAAAATTTTTTAAAATCCTCAGGATTTGATACGTGTCCCTAGTGCATATTCCTTATATTATATAGAGGAGATATAAATATGACTAAAATACAAAGTATACTTTCTATAGCAAAAAAGGAAAAAGTAACTAAAAAAGAAAAAAATAATAAAAATTCTAAAATATAAAAATTTATCTCAATCATTTCTAAGTATTCATTTTTTTGGTAAAAATAATTAGATATAAATAAATAGGAGAAATTTTAGTAATATGTAATAGATTATTTTTTATTTTAAAGAATAAATTTTTTTAGAAAATCTCAGAAATCGACACTTCTCTCAAGTGTCTATTCCTTTATATTATATATAGATATATTGAAATAAATAAATGATTCAAATCAACCAGAAGATGATATGTGGTCTAAGCATTTACCGTGTTATATTATATATAGATGTGAAAATAATTATTAATAGATTGAAATAAATAATTAATTAAAATAATTCAAAATGACATGTAGCGTAAGCTTCTACTGTTATATAGTATAATAGATATAAATTACTATTAAAGATTTATAGAGAGGTTTTAGAGATTATGAATATAAAACAATTATTTTGAAAGATTATAAGGATTATGAGAGATTTTCACAATTCAGTACGAAAAGGGGAAGAATAAAATTATAAAAAATTAGAAATTTGATTAGGAAATTATGACTAGAGAAGACTAAGGAGAAAATCTTTTTTTGAAATTATATTTAATGAGTTTAAAAATAATTATTATAAATTGAAACAAATAAATAATTCAAACGAACCAAGAGATGACACGTGAAATAAGCGTTTACTGCTTTATATTATATATAGAATGCATATTCCTTATGACTTTCGTATTTGTTATTTTTATATATTTCTTTATTATAATTCTACAACAAACTATTTAACTATCACTTATTCCATTCCGGTTTCATTCATTCAAATAAAATAAGGCTAGAATGAAGAATTAGTATGGGTGAAAAACCTACAATTAACTATATAAATATATAAATATAAATATAAATATAAATATATATATATATATATATATATATATATATATATATATATATAAAAGAGCAGATGAGAGTTATGCTAGTTTAATACTTGGTTTTTTTTTTTTTTTCTTAACAAAAAGTTTAGGATTACGAGTAAGGAAGCCCAAGGATAAAAAAGGCCTTAAGTCATGGAGGGATTCACATATTGCTCCACGAATGGAGACTCCAAGTGACAGTAGAATTCGAATGTGAATAACACAAGAGTCGTTTCCTTATTGCTAAAAACTCATTGGCTTCTCATTATTTAGGAATACAATAGACTATAAATATTTTTGGGAACAAAAGCCTTATTAAAATCATTACTTGATCCTCCATTCTATTTAATTACTTATATCGACCATGATGGTTCCAAATAGGCTAGTTACAGTACTAGAGGGGGTGAATAGTACTGTATACTAAATAAAAATTTTCATAAACTCTTTTAAAAAATTCTTTTTGAATAAAAACAATTTTCTTTCAACAAACACAAGTTTTACAAAAGTGCGGAATTGATAAAATAGTGAAACTTGTGAATAAATTTACTTGACTAGTACAAAAATATCTTCAAATAATGATGTTATTAATTTAAATTACGGAAATGTAAATAGCAATAAATGTAAAAAATGTAGGGATAGAGAATTGAAGACACCGAGATTTATACTAGTTCGACCCAACCAGTTTACGTCCAGTCCCTAAGCCAACCACTTGAGATTTTCCACTAGTATTTCCCTTACGAGCAGGAAATAAGCATGTGTTACTCTTTGCGAGTTCAAGTAGCAAACTCAATGCTTTTGCAGGCTAAGTATCAAACATCTACCGTTATTTTTTCTAAGCTCAAGTAACAAAACTCTTCCGACACTTTTTCAGAGCTCAAGCACTAAACTTATCTGGTATTTTTTTACAAGCTCAAATACCAAACTTTTCCCGATGCTTTTTCAAAGCTTAAGCACCAAACTTACAAATATTGTTGAGCACACTATCAACAAAGTAAACCCCCTCACACAAATCCTTCGTGTGAAAATACAATTCCCTTGAAATAGAATATTTGAATATATGAACAAAGAATGAAGCTTTCTCTCTTAATTTGTTCTTTGAAGGAATTATGGAAGACTTGAACAAATAGCTTGTATATTGGGTGAATATTGGTAAGTCTCCCTCCTTTGCTAATTCAATCTTGATTTCCTTTATAGGTGTTGGAGGACTTCTCAAGAGGTGAAGTAGCCGTTGGTTGCAGCTTTTGAACATGATATGGTTGTTGCATTCAGCTTCTAAAGGAATTATGGTCGTTGTAATCTTCTGAACAAGATCATGACCGTTGCCTTCAAGCTTATAAGTGGAGTATGGCAGTTGTAATCATCTCCTAATTACTATATGACCGTTGCTTCCAAGTCTTGAATATGTTATAGCTGTTGGTTTTATCTCACATTCAAAATGTAGCCTTTAAAGTGATTCCTTTCTCCTTTGAAGCTCTTGATATCATTTCTATCCTTTGAAGCAAAAGTAGCCGTTGGAAGACCTTGAATGTTACAAGCACAAGTTTTGCTTATAAGCATTGCTTATAATTTAGACATGTAATGAACTTTTTGTTCTCCTAATGCTTTATCAAACTTCAAGACTTTGTTGGCATTCTTTATGATGTAGTTTCATCTTCTTTATAATAGAAATATTTTATTCTTTTAATAATTACAACATATTTGTAATAATATTCAAGCAAATATGTTTTATTTTCATTTTGTTGTTATCATCAAAACACGATTTAACATACCAAATAATTCCAATAAAAACTAAAAAACAATACACGAAGGGCTAGCTTGGAATGAATGAATTCCATGAAATATTATGGAATTCATTTACAATTCCAATTTTTCTTACTTTGAACAAGATAAAAACAGATTTTCAATTCCCAGAATTAAATTCCATTGGAATTCATCATGTTTTAAGCAAATCCCACTAAAATGTGTGGAAAATCCAAATGAATTCCACATTTTAAAGAGTTAAAAAATTTATGAATAAATAATATCCTTTATTACATTTTACTTGCTTTAAGTTCACTCAATCTATAGTGTTACACTAACACTTCAACAAGTTAAAATAAAAAAAAAATTAAGTTGTTTGCTTGTTCTACCTACACGACATTGGATTTAATTTTAGATTGAAACTGTGTTTCAGACTTAATTTGTTTGACATTATCTTAAATTCCTTTTTGAATTTGACATTAGAGTTGGGTTTCTATTTTCTATAACATTTGTGCCTTGTATCGCTCAGAAATGCCCCTGCACTATGCTTCAGGACCCCATTGTGCCATTGATAACTACAGGAACAAGAGAGAGAGAGATGCATACCTAGGAAAGAAGCTAAAGGGAATGCCGCCACTAGCAATAGCAATGCCATATGAGTCCACCGTATAACTAAAAACTATGCAGTATGTCCTCATGTTCCGTCCGAATGGAACATAGGGTAGATCTAGCCTCCACAGGAGCTTTTCTTTAAGAGTTGGCTAGATCTGTGCTATGCCATCTCTCTTCATTGCAAGTGAGAGCTTTTCTTTAAGAGTTGGTTAGATCTGTGCTATGCCATCTCTCTTCATTGCAAGTGAGAGCTTTTAGCACATGTATATAAAATTTAATAAAGAAGGAAAAGAATCAAAATTTCAATCAGGATCAGAAGACTAAGGCAAACATTCATTGAATCGCACTAGGGCCTCTCTGGTTGCATTGACCGGGCAAAGCAAGGAACCATAATAACTTTTCCGCCAATAGTTAATTTATAAACTTACTTCATTTCGATTGATAAGTGCAACATAATTTTGTGCCATTAATGATTCTTTTTAGTTGCATTCTTTTTCTTTTCCAAACACATTGTGATCAAAATATAGTATCCATATATGCTACTTATGAGAGAGTATTGTGGTTGTAATAGAGAATTATGACATAACAATTTTATACTTTGGTCCTATATGGTATAATTCTGATGACAATGTTTCTCCCTTCATGGATATTTTTTCTTTTCTTTTTTTAAGAAAGCATCTTATGGAATTAAAAGCTGCAGAAAAACACGTATCCAGCCCTTGTTCGAGCTTCTTGGAAAATGTTGTTCAACGGGTGGATAAAGCAATACTCGGAGCAACTAATGGCAACATGTGAACGTATCACTCTATTAACCCACTAGAACTCTGGAATCAATCGTTAGTGTTTTGATTAGCCCCCGGTAGGCATCTTCTGACCGGATTGAAGCCACCCTTACTAGTGCTGGCAGAACTATTGCTGCATTTATGAATTATCTTCCTCCAAAAGGATGAAACCCTTTAAAAATCAAAGATAGCTAGTGATGTTAACAAATCTTTGGAATCATCTAGTTCCCCTTCTTTGACATAATTCCATCCATGAAATTGAAACATACAAAATACACATAAAAAAATATATGGTTGGTCGGATGTGCCGATTTGTAAAAGTTCATCTTGTCTAAAACTCCTCTTTTCTGAAACATGGCCACCAATGGATTCTTGAATAGCTCAACAATTTCGAGCAGTTTCTCCAACCAGTCTACACCGCCGCCCAATGTTGATTTTACATCCAATGCCCCGCTTTTCTCCTCCACCGTTCCAGCCCCTAATCACCCTAACAATCGTCTCTCCACCACTAACTTCCTGATTTGGAAAAGCATTGTCACTCCTATGCTCAAAGGTTATGGATTAATGGGATACATTGATGGTAGAATTAAACCACCAACCCAATACAACGAAACAGTCGAGGAGACGCCTAAATACATCGCTTGGGAATGCCGGGATCAACAAGTTTTAGCTTGGCTATTGAGTTTCATCTCTGAAACTCTGTTACTACAGGTTGTTGGCTCAACAACTGCAAAGGAAGCTTGGGAACGCCTACTGGCAGCATATACGGTTGGGCTCGGCCTCAAATTAGAAATCTTCGCCATCAATTGGCGGATCTTCGAAGAGGTAATGACTCCATCACAACTTATGTTCAGTCTGCAAAAAATATAAGTGATCAATTAGGGGCATTAGGTTTTCAATTGCCTGAAGATGATTTGGTTGATGCAATTATAATGGGTTTGGGAGAACCCTATGACATATTTGTGCGCACAATGGCCACCAAAACTGAACCCATCACTTTCTCTAACCTTGTTGGTTTACTTCGCACCGAAGAAAGACAAATTAAATTTAATGGTACTCTATCGGGGATCCCCCCACTGCTCAATACGCTGGTCGAGGATCGGCTCCCAACCTAGGACGTGGTGGAGGCTGGAATTTTGGCCGAGGACGTGGTGGAGGCAGATTCGGACACCAGCCTCATAATGGACAGGTTACTCAGCCATCTCGGGGTTCTTCTCCTGCATTTTCCCCAGCACCTACCACGGAGGATACCATGTGCTACAATTGTAGAGGTCTTGGTCACAAAGCTAATGTTTGTTCCTCCCCTAGACGAAACAGAACCCGCAACCCCAGCTCTGATACCATGAAATAATTGTGAACCCTTGAATATTGTATTGATTATGATGAATATATATACAAAGATTACAACCCTAATTAGGGTATCATAAATACATAAGGAGACCTAGTCCTAGTCTAAATAGGATACATACAATAGTGGAATTATGATATAATTACAATTCCCTTACAGGATGGATGTGCCGATTTGTATTCTCATATCATACTCAATCTCAATTCAAACCTTGATATAATAATACAACAAAATAAATTTGAACTCCAACATTTATCATCTCAAATATATACACTGTTGATTTAGCTACTACCTACCAAAAAATAATCATGCAATATCTTTGCCTTCTGGATTCTTACAATTTCTTTGATTTATCAAATATTGCAATCTGATTAATCCTCATATGAAATTTTGCAGGCTTAAATTTGAAATTTTCAGTTCGCATGAATTAGGAAATCAAAGAAATTGCAATAACCTACAAAACGAAGAGTTTACAAGATAATGTAGATAACTGGACACCAGGATCATCAATATCTTTCTAGTCGGACAAAACACCCAATTCCTCAAGATTAATGACGTTGGTGACTCCAGTACAATACAAATGGGAGACATTGCCCACCGACCAGGAGGCTGCGACTGCTTTATTCAGCATTTGGAACACTTGATATTGCTCCGTGAACTGATCTCTGAGGTCTGATTGAGATCCTGCTGAGCAGATAGGAAGAAGAGGCTTTGCAAGAAATTCAGTAAGTGCGGCTGTGAGGCGAACTAGATACCTCCGTATAGGGATGGTAGCGGACCGCGAAACCCGAATCCGTTTATATGTAACAATTAGATAATAATATGTTAATAAAATTAGAAATTAGTATAATATGGTAAACAAATGTTTCAGTTATATTATATCAATTAGATATAAGTATATTATATCAATTATATTTATTTATAATTATATTGGGTTTTATCATTTCTCGTAACCCATAACTTGACTCAATATTCACCTAACCCTAAAACAATCCTTAACTAAATCTACCCTAAGTCTCAATTTTTCCTTCCTCCCAACGCTAATTTGTGGATTTGTCGATTTTCAATTTGTGGATTTTTTTTTTAATTTTATTATTTTTTGTTTATTTATTTAAAGATTACTTGACGGGTTAGGGTAATTACTCGATACCCGCTACCCATCATGGGACGGGAATAGGATTGTCTTATTCAATACCCACGGGTAATGAAACGGGACGGATAGTAAAATTTCTAAATGGCAATAGACAGGTAGTTCTATTACCTGTGGGTACCCTAGCCATTGCCATCTCTAGCTCTATATGGTTTCTTTCATCTTGCAGTAGTGGTGTTCCCTGGGCTACTTTGTATTGCCCTAAGGCCCATAACTTTTGGATTTGGTCTAAATCAAGGCCCACCTTGATTTCCTGCTATTTTAGTGTGACTTTTAGCTTTTTTTAGGGAAATTGTCGAAAATACCCTGTTTTAAGAATCTATTCATCCCATACCTTTTCATATTTTCATAAATACGCTTTTAGTATTATACTTCTTTCTCTTTTACATTTTCTTCGTATCTTCTTTCTCTTTTACGTTTTCTTCGTGTCTTCTTTCTCTTTTACGTTTTCTTCGTGTCTTCTTTCTCTTTTACGTTTTCTTCTTTGAAAACTGCCATCGTAACCTCAACTACAGTGGACACTTTTTTCTCCATCAGTGATTTCTCGATTTGATGACTCCATCAACGTGCTATATCTTCTTACAGTGCCCAAGATTCTTCAATTGTAGTCACCGGATTCTAGCTAGCTCCACTGCGTCCGATCTCCTTTATTCCCTTTTGGTATTCTATGATTCTGTTTTGTCATTATTAGGCTCCGTTGGCATATATGATTTTCATTCACTGTGTCTTTCAGGTCGCCGATTGCATAGTTCATGCATTCCCTCTGCCATTAACGTTTAATTTTGGTAGGTTTTTGGTTTCTTCCTATGCTTTCGTTATAATTTATGCATTTAATTTCTCCCTAGATTTTCTTCATATCTTCATTGTTGATTGCTATGCGATTTGCCAGTCTTTATGTCATATTGCTATTTTCACCTTTTATGGATTTAAAATTTATGGTGTCAATGTTCGATTTGAGTTTGGTTTTACTTTATTAGCTGTTTTTGGTGTTGATTTGTGGAAGAAAGAACAGTTCTATGCACTCTCCTATTTAAAGCTTTATGTTTTGTTTCTAGGTCCAACAATATGGAGAAATCTATTGAAATTGCATTAAATTTGGTTGAATATTCAATGGTTTATAAATTCCTTTAATTTGCATCAATCTTTTATCTGAGTTAGTGCATTACGCTTTGTTTTTCTCGTTAATAAGTAACTGTAAATCGCTGCAGAATGCAAGAAAGAAGTCTTGAGCTAGAAAAATTGATTACAAAGAAACAAGAGATAATTTCAAAGCTGCAAAAAGAATTAGATGAGCAAGAAGAAGAAGCAGATGCCTTGAGAGATTTGAACTAGGTTCTTATCACTAAGAAGCACGATGCACATGTTGAACTAATGAATACTTAAAAGGAATTAATAAATGTAAGGATTTGAAACTTTAATCTTCAAATTTCTTTGTTAGTTAAAATGAATTGCTACATTAATCCGTCTGGTTTGTGTTCTTATAACCTGACCTCTAAATTATTTTGGATTATCTACTATCATAATGGAGGCTATTTTTTGCCAAGTTTTCGTCATGCGTTTATGGAAATTGCTCCTCTTACTACAAGTGCATATTCTTATAAGGTAAACTATAATTTATGAGCTGTATAGTCTTGTTCTAGCTTTCTGAGATTGATTGTCTTGTAACCTACAGTTTATTTCAAAACTTAAGTTATGATTCATTGTTGGTAAAATTTCAGAAAATGCAATGAATGGAATGTGTATGTATCTATGAATTACGTAAGGATGAGATGTTTCTTTGATGGTTTATACCTGAACTCAATACTCTCTGCTTCTCCTTTTTCCTCTTGTTTTTGTTTTCCCATTTTTAGTTTCTCTTATGTGTGGTTTTAATTTTTTAGATTTTGGGTGATTTGTTATCAAATTGCTATTGTTAATTAAGTTTAAGTTGGAATCTTCATTGGGTGATTTGTTATCAAATTGCTACTGTTAATTTTAGAATGAGATTTCCATGTTTATAGATTTGAAGATTTGTTACTGAGAAAGTTGAAATTCACCTTTGAAATATGGAAAACCTTCTTATATGCTGTTATATATATGTTTTTTTGTTGCAGGAATCGAATAGAATCTTAACATTGAGCAATTTAAGTTTCGCATCTTTGGTGGTACAATTAAAAACCAAGAACAATTTTTCTTTTTTTTACTGAAGAAGAAGATTGCAGGAACCTAATAGAATCTCAACATTAAGTAGTTTGAGTTTGTCATCTTTTTATATGTGTACCCAACACCTTTGTTGCAAGACATATTAGTATTATCTTGTAATTTAAATTAGGTCCTTTTGTTCCTAATATATTTTCCCAGTCCATTATTGTATTGATAATAAGGATCAGTAAATTCATGTGTACTCATAGACAAATGCTCATAACATGTTTGTGATATATACAAAACATAAGTATATTTAGTTGTTGTTTATACACTTATGATACACTTCTTATACATTGTTATACACTGTTTATACACTTATTATACAATGTTATACACTATTTATACACTTCTTATACATTGTTTATACACTTCTTATTCACTGCTTATACATTGTTATACACTTGTTATACACTGCTTATACTGTTATACATTGCCTATACATTGTTATACACTGTTTATTCACTTCTTATACACTTTGTGGGTTGTCAAATCCGCCAAAAATAAATTTATAAGTCTCACTTAATCCTTAAACAATTGGGTTTGCAGTAGCTAAGTTGACGTCGAACCCAAAGGAGTTAAAACTTGATTAAATTTTGCTAAATACCACAAACAAAATTAAAACAAACAAATAATAAAAGGGGGGGGGGGGGGAGGTTGAGAGATTTGATTGAATTAATGTTGAAGTAAAATCTAAAGAAGTAACAATTGCTGAACACAAAATCAAAACTAAATTTAATACAAAAACAAAGTAAAGAATTAATGTTAAATATCATCTAGGGTAATTCTTCAGCTTGGATTTAAAGGGATTGATCATTGATTGAGAAAAATAATTTAATTTCTCCAGATTAGTTATAACCCTTAGCTTAGCGCATCAGGATCAGCTTTTCCTAATGTGAAATTGATGTAGATGAGCAAGCTTTAGCTTTTTTGGCTAAATTTTACAATGAATAGTAATTTCCAAAAAATAGTCCGATTTCAATGATTCTTGACCCTAACTTTATTGGAAACGGGCCAACGATTCAAACTCACAGCCTTTGGCTATGACATTCATCACTTTTCAGCCAAAAAATGCAATTTAGGCCTTTAATTTTGCTATTTACTAATTTTTGGCCTATTTCTGAATGTTTTCGGTTTTGCTTTTCTTTTCCTTCTTTTGTTTTGGTCTCCAAGTTTGGTTAGAACTCTGTTTAGGATTGAGGTTTCTTATTTTGGAATGGTTTGTTTGTAGCCTATAAATAGGCCATTATTTCTCAATTGTAAACAGTTTTTGATTTTTAATAAAATTCGGAATTATTTCCTTTACCCTGCTTTTGTGAATTTTGCGAAATTCAACCAGTAGAAGACTAATTTCCGGCATCGTGCGCGATCAACGGACTTTAGTATCTTTTGTTCGAGTTTCCTCTGCATCACCTTTTGTCCACTTTTAGCAAAGTTGGACTTGTAGTGGCCAATTTTTTAACTCGCGGACTACTTCATGGTGCAGTTTTGATTCCAAAAAGCTGTGTCCGCTGACTATATAAGCGGATTCAGTCGAAAATGCAACAAGCCCGAAAATAGTTCTGTGTTTACCAGATATAGGTAAATAGTTTTGCTTAGTACTATAAAATTTTCGTCAATCCTTTTCTTTGATGTCCTATCAAGTAATCTTTCACAGTGTGAGCAAGGAGATTTCTTATGGAATATCAATGTTGATTTTAAATGTCGCCACTAAGCTTTCATGTACTCGTACTTCATTTTGTTCATTATTACTTCAAACATGTAAGGAATAAAAGGGTCCTTTTTATGTTTAAGGTCTTTCTTAAGAATCGGGTCTTCAATGTCGAAAGCATTAGGATTCTCCTTTAGTAGTTGTGCCATAATTTCACCTTTGTCAACCTAAAACATAAAGAATATGTTATAAAAATATACTAGTATAAATATATTAGTGGAAAAAACTTAAATATATAAGAGTTTCAGTCTTTCAAATATAAAATCTAAGACCAAATATTGCTTAGTGAATTGCAATGGGCATTTATAATTGAAGGCTACAATAACAACTTCGCTTTTCGTACCAAAACTGCTCTTCATTTTCAGCTAATTGCAATAGTTATGCAGAAGAGGTGATCCATCAAATATTACAGGAAAATGAAGAATACAAACCATGTCGTGCCACATCTCTATTTGTAATAATAGAAAAAGATAGAAAAACATCACTATTAATTCAAACAATTTTTCATATCATAAGAAACATTCATTAACACTAGTATTCAATTAGTCTATATTTATTCGGTAATCAAAAACCAATCTTTTTTATTAGGATAAGAACCAACCAAACAACTTATATATAGTTAAATGAGGGTGAGAATATCCAGGGCCGACTTAGGGCCAGTTTCGGATTGCTGTTAGTGAAAGTGCTGTCAAGGAAAGCTAGATTTCATTACTTTCTTTAAAAGTAGTTTTAAGTGTTTTTCTAGTGTTTTCCTGAATACAATCTGGTTTTTACCAATTATGTACTTGAGGCTGCTTTCCGCAGCCCCAAAAGCAGCTTTTAGCCAAAGTAAGTGATGCAGCGGAAACTCAAACAAAAGACACTAAAATCCGTTGATAGCGCACGATGCCGGAATTTAGTGTTCTACTAGTTGAATTTCGCAAAATTCACAAAAGCAGGGTAAGGAAAATAATTCCGAAAATTTTATTGAAATCAAAAACTACTTACAATTGAGAAATAAAAGCCTATTTATAGGCAAACTACCCTAAATGTAATAAAATTCCTAAACAATAAAAACTTCTAAATAGTCTAAACTTCCCAATGAAAAAAATACTAAATAAATTAAAATACAAACAAAATAGGAACCCTTATCAATTTAGGATCTTTACAATAAAATCTATTCCTAATCCGAATTATAAAATAATTACAATTAAAATAAAGATATAATCCAAAATATATCTTTAATTTCTTTCCACAATAAGTAGTTGTTTTCAAATTGAATTGGAGATCTTTTTTATTATTTGATTAAAAGCTCTGATACCATATAAAGAAGCTGTATGGTTTTTATACTTTTCATTGATAGTGGTTGTGTTTAAATACAGAGAGAACCATGTAGAGATAAGCTCTAAGAAGTTGATAAGATTTGTTACAACAGAAGAATAACAAAAAGATAAAATACTACTCTAACTAATATTTAAAATTGGAATTTCCATGATCTTCGGATGTATGTGTAAGCGCCAGAATTTTACTCCGTCCTTCAAAAAGAAAAAGCAGGTGTCACATGACTGTAATTTACAATCGTGCGACTGTCGTTACATTCGTATGACTGTACAATAGGAGCAAGTGCAGAACACCATGCCCATGACATAAGAAAGAAGAGGGGGAAGATTAGGCATTAATTGCCCAGATTTTGGTGAGGAAAAAGAGGGATGAGAGACATAAAAAGGAAGGAAAAAGAGAGAAAAAGGGGACTGGCTTTTGGGTCTTAGAAATTGAGAGAGAATAGAAAGAAAAGAGGAGAAGAATAAACCTAAAAACCAAAAACTTTTTCTTCCTCTTCTTCTTTTAATTCTTGAATGTTAATGTCTAAAACCGGTTAGAAATCATAGGTTAACGACTTAACATTGAAACTCAATCAATCTCAGACCTTAAAATCATCAAAATTCGTGACATTTTGAAGATTTTGGACCAAACTTCCCAACCTTGACTCAAGGAGAAAAGAGCAAATTTGAGTGGATTGGAGCGACGCCAGGGGTCAATCCTACAGTAGAAAAGCGCCTAAGAGGTAAACACTCCTTTCCCCCTCTATTTTTCATGCTTTCTGGGTGATTGGTTGTGTTTTTGTGGTTTTTTATTCAAGTTTTGCGTTTTCTGTTTCTGGAAATCAAGAACAGTCGTGCGACTATTCTTAAGTTTGATGAACTGCACAGTCGTACGAATGTTCTTGGTTTCCAGCTATTTTCTTTCAGTTTTATTTCAAATAATTTTCGCGAAATCCTGAGTTTGGATTGCTTACAGTCGCACTACTGCAACTACAGTCGTAAGACTGTAGTTACAGTCGCACAATTGTAACATTTTTCTAGAATCAGAATTTCCAGAATAATCCCCAAAAATTTCCAAAAAAAACCCTAAAAAATTCAGAAAATTCAAAAATCACCAAAATGAATTTTGTTGTGTGCATTCACAACCTTAGATTCAATTTACACTAAAATTGCATTTAGAACAATACCATGACGGAGACCCGATTCTCTCGAAAACCGACCCATCTCACATGCTAAGATTAAAACAAACTGGCAAAATTGTTTTCAAAAATGAATTTCTCACAAAACCAAAATACAGGGACGTTTCAAAACATTTTCCAGGTCTAATAGGGCCGGCCAACGGAGCCGACCCGGTTATCCCCCTAAATGCATACCCCCAAAGTCTAATTTCCCAATTTTGTCCTTTTTGAGTCCAACTTGTGGCGTGCCGTAAACTGTGCTAACCCTCTGTTTTACAGCTTTTTATTTTTTTTATTTTTGGATGTATTTAATAGAATTACTCGTGTATTTTAGGCGATTGTAATTTTTAGATCTCCGTGTATATTAGGCGGTTGTAAAATGGGGATGAGAGTTCTTATCTTTTATTTGATCGGGTTGTAATAATTTAATCATTTACTATTTTAATTGGCCTGTATGCGCACTGTATGTTTAACTTAATGCAATAAAATTGACTTTAGAATTTGAAATACCGTCTATGAACATTGGCCAATATTTTAAATTATACACGAAATAAGGGACTTGTTCGGACCTAGATCTCTGGATAGTGTAGCGGCCGTTCGTCCGGTTCAGCTGCATTATAAATTTCCAGGTTGAGCTAAGCTGGGTGGCGACTCCTACAATATTCATCGAGACTTAGGTCTCGGTTCTTTTATGAATTAATTCCATTTTTTCAAAACGCGAATTTCCATTATAAAAACCCCACGCGAGGGAGGGGTCTGCCTGAAATCGAGGAGCCCCTTCCGAAATAGAGTCCACATTCCATCGAAAACGTCGTCCTCTCACAGTATGTTTAACCAGCCCCTGCAAGATTGAGGCTCCATTGGAGACTCCGATCTTAGAAAAGAGAAGACAAAAACGATGACGACTCAAGGCTTTGGTCAGAATATCTGCAAGCTAGTCTTTGGTGGAAACGTGACAAACATTGAGATGACCAGCTGCAACACGTTCTCGCACAAAATGATAATCAAGAGAGATATACTTCATGCGCGAGTGAAAGACAGGATTCGCACAAAGATAGGTGGCACCAGTATTATCACAAAAAAAGACTGGGACATGAGGTAGCTTAATCCCCAACTCAAGGAGTAAATTTCGAATCCACATGATATCAGCAGTAGTATTAGCAATGGCTTTATAATCAGCTTTGGTTGATGATCTTGAGATAGATTTTTGACGATTAGACTTCCAAAAGATTGCATGAGATCCTAGATAGATAATATAAGCTGTTGTAGACCGACCATCATCACGATTACCACCACAATCTGAGTCACTAAAAGCAGTAAGTTTTAGACGGGTGTCCTTCCTTAAGAAAAGACCATGAAAGATGGTGCACTTTAAGTAATTTAGAACACGCTTTAGTGTAGTCCAATGCAACTCAGTGGATGAATGCATAAACTGAGAAAGACGATTTACAGCAAAAGACACATCCGGACGTGTGAGAGAAAGATATTGAAGCCCACCAACCAATTTTCTATAAGGAGTTGGGTCGATTGGAGCAGAATCATCTTTGAGTAATAGGGGAGTCGTATGACACATGGGAGTGTGGACTACCTTAGCTTCTGACATGGAGAAGGAATAAAGAAGATCTGCAATGTGTCTATGTTGAGACAGAAACAGACCAGTATTTGTGTGTGTAACTTCAACACCTAAAAACTGATGGGGCTCACGAAGATCTTTTAATGAAAATCGACCACCAAGTTGCATAACAAAAGATTCTAAAAATTTCTCATTATTGCCTGTAAGAATTATGTCATCCACATAGACCAAAAAATAAAGACAAATGCCATCCTTATTGTACAGAAATAAAGAAGAATCAGCAATTGAATTTTTTAAACCAAATTGAAGTAAGAAGCTTTTAAGTTCTTGGTACCATGCTCGGGGAGCTTGTTTCAAGCCATAAATAGCCTTCTTTAACTTACAAACATGATGAGGTAGTGAAGAATGAACATAACCTGGCGGTTGAGCCATGTAAACATCCTCAGAAAGTGTACCTTGGAGGAAGGCATTATTTATGTCCAACTGGCGAAGCTTCCAGCCAAAATGAATAGACAGGCTGAGTATTATGCGAATGGTGGTTGGTTTTAATTTCTCTCCACAACAAGTAGTTGTTTTCAAATTGAATTAGAGATCCTTTTTATTATTTGTGGCCCGCATCAGTAAGATTCCCTATGCTTTGGCTGAAAGCTGCTTTCGGGGCTGCTGAAAGCTGCCTTAAACTAGCCCTTAACCATAAGCTAATGAAGTAAAAACTTTAGGCCCATCATGTTTTTCAACCGTCAAAAATTTATCATTTAAAAAATTTTGAATGTTGATTATTCTAATATTTCATAAATATTTTTTATTGATCATTCTATGATCTTTTTCTTAAATATCTATACAATTTTCTCTTGATTCAATTAAATATCCCGAATTAATTGTTGATATTTATTCTTATTTATAACAATCTTAAGATCTCCTTTTCCCCACTTCAATTACAATTTTTTCTACTAAAGTCTACTTTATTATCTAGTTTTCCATTTTCTCACATTTCATACTTATTGGTTTCTTATTTATCTTTATAATTAAATATAAAATTTTTTCAATACATTGATGATCAAATTTAAGTTATCTTTGAAGAGAATTTTCACTTTTCCAAACGTCAAATATCACATATATATGATAAGTTTTTTATTATCATTTTTATACATAATTGGTCACATTAGGTTAAGAAGCCTACTTAGTTGATAAAAACACATGTGTTATAATATATTATCACTTTTATATTCACAGACAATAAACAAAATATAAAATAAAAGGATCTGAATTCTCTCCCATTGGAGATGATAGGAGGCTCACACTCCTTTAGTCACAGCCTTCCATTCAATATCATTGGATTAGACTCAATTTCTAATGATGACTATAAACTTCAAGAAGTTATGGAAGAAGACAAACATGAGTAGCCAAGGTATAAAATTTTAGTAACTCCAAAATGAGGCAAAGTAAGTTCAAGGTAGGTAATTTTGGTGTTGTTAAAATGTTGTACCTTGGTTCACACTTGTCTTCTTCAACATTTTTTTTTAAGTTCATGGTTATCTTCGAGAAAGGAGTCATAGCTACAACTATGACAAAACCTTCAATTTCCAAGTCTCACTTCGTTATCATTCCCACAACTTTATTTTCTATGTTATATAATGTTAATTTCACATTCCATTCATTCATTATCTTTTTTATCAACTAAAAATTTTTTCTTAGATGAAAACCATTTGTATTCAGTTTTCTAGGCTTTTTAATCTTATTCCTTGATGGTTTTTTATTCACCATGCCAACAACACTTATGCAATTGGATTGCAAGTGGTATTCTGAATTAGAACATGTTAGCAAAGCTCTCTAACACTTTCTCGAAAGCTTTTTCAAGAAGCCATATCATAGCAAAGCTCTCTAACACTTTCTTTTGATGTCTTATTAGGTAATCTATCACAGTGTGAGCAAGGAGATTTCTTATCGAACATCAACGTTGATTCTTATAATGGTGGCTGATTTTGAGTGTCGCCACTAAGCTTCCATGTACTCGTACTTCATTTTGTTTATTATTACTTCAAAAATGTAAGGAAAGGAAGGGTCCTCAGCTCAAAAACATTCTGTTAGATGATCTCGTTTATCTTTTTTTTCGAACACCATCTTTGTTACACAAAAATCTTACTAATGATACCTTTCCATCGTTTTTATCTGTATTAATGGATTGCTTGCAAACACCAATCAATTTGTGCACCATATGTCATCCAAAAGCTCTATGCACCTTCAACTATGTTAAATTCCATACCAATGTTTGGTATTCAATAATCTTCTGGTTGAGAATATCTATAAAAACAAAATTGAAATCATCAACTAAATATTAAAAAGATATATAAATTTGCCAATTGATAATATTTGTTTTGCTCACTAAGGCTTGAACTATCCAGGAGCATGTCTATCAACTAACAATGAATAGAAAGCTGTAGACTTTGTAGAAATAGTCCTTCAAGTTCAAAATTACACATTACTCAATATAAAAAAATGAAGCTGTTACATTTCTATTCAAATAAGATTTTTCTTTTTTTGTGGTATGACTTTATTGTCGTATTCCTACATATTCCTATTTGATGTACTTACTTAAGATGTCAAAGCAAGAACATAATAGAAATTAAGCTTTTCTATTTAGTTACAAGCTGCTTTATTTTTAATTCATATTTGACATGACAATTAATACAGCAAGCAATGTCAATCAACAAATCTATTAATAAGTTGTGAACAAAATTGTTGAATGGAAATCAAATTGCAGAGTATACTAATTGTAAACCCAAAGAAAAAATTGAAATTTTCATTGGCTAACTTAAATTAAATGACTGCAAATTCTAAACCAAATGGTTAATTAATTGATGTGATATAATTATATAATTATATGATTTACGAATTCTTAGACATTCAATATAAAATTAAATTTTCAAGTACAATATGTGTACCTTTCAATTGATGAAGAAGATAACCATGGTTGAGAATCATTCATTGATGATGAAGTCATGCTCGAACATCCCAATTTTCTTCACAAAATCAATTCTAGAGTAGAAGATTTAAGAAGGGTTTAATGTGTATAATCTGTTCAAACTGTTGTTTTTCAGCTAACTGTAGTTTAACGTTTCTATTCTTTTAATTTTAATTGATCCTTAACCTATCTTAATCCAATTTTAATCTTAGTAGTTGGTATTCCAAGGAGGGTTGTGATTAAAGCAACTTTAGCCTCCTGCTTTAGTTCCACCATGAAAGATCACATTTTAATTAAAACAATATGTAATGGCCCCTTGATTTACTATTGATAAAGTAGATTGACTATATATAAGGATGATCAAGCATATCCTGGAAAAAAAAACAAGGTTTAATAAGCTATGAAAAATGCTTGTCGACCATAACAATAGTCGATCGACTATTTCTGTTAGACTCTTGCTATAGTCGATCGACCATATGTAAGCTCAAACAACTATAATATGGTTGAAGAGGACAGAACAAAGTCGGTTGGTGGAATTCTAATATTTTATCATCAAAAGATTTTCCAAAGGATGTATTTGGTTTATGTTTTAGTTCATTTACCCAACTTGTTGGGAGAATTAGAGAGTCATGAGCTCCTGTCTTTTCATTCCATCAGCGTTTGGTAGAATTAGTATTTTCCCTCAACGGGGTAGTATGGTCAATGTGAACACGGAATTTTCCGGGTTTCAAAAAAAAAAAAAAACCTTGATTACCACGACTATAATTACAGTCATACGACTGTTAATTTGGGGCAGGTTGCAGAACCCATACACCTTAAATAAAAAATTGGGGGAAAATCTTGAGCATTTAATGCTCAAGATTTCCCGGTAAAAAGAGAGATAAAGAGGCAGAAAGAAAGAAAGAAAAGGGACTTTGGCAGATTTTCTAATCTAAGAAAATTTAGAGAGAAAAAGAAGAGAGAAGGGAGAGAGAGGGAAAAAAAAAATTCACCCTTTCTTGAATCTTTTTCTTCCTAATTTTAGAGGATTAATGTGTAAAATGAGTTAGAAATCGTAGGTTAAAATCAACACACGAAATCTAAACCATTTCTAGACACAAAACAAGCTTAAATCCGTAACTTTTTTGGGAGTTTTTGGACCCATTTGCAACCTTAACACACCAAGAAAAAGAAGCAATTTCACATGGATTGGTGCGTTGCCATGGGTCAATCCTACAGTGGATCAGCGCTAAATAGGTAAATACACCTCAATCCTTCTTATTTTTGTGCCTTTCTGGGTGTTTTGGTTGATTTTATGCATTTTTATTCAATTTTTTACACTTCTACTTCTGGAAAATTAAGAACAGTCGTACGACTGTTCTTGTACAAAGAACAGAGGCACGACTGTAATTACAGTCGTGCCATTTGAACTATAGTCGTACCACTGTTGTTGTTTTTCCCAGTTTTAGTCCATCATCTTAAGCTTTTTGGCAGGACTATAGTCGCACAACTGTAGTTTACAATCGTACGACTGTAATCACAGTCGCACGACTGTAGTTCTTGGCCAGAAGCAGAAATTCCCTAAAAATAAAAAAAATTCATAAAATCCCAAAAATTTAGTAAAAATCAGAAAATTCAGAAAAAAAAAATCTTGAAAAATCAAAAATCATCAAAATTGAATTTTGGATGTGCATTCACGACCCTAGATTTATTTTTCGGTGTTTTTGCATTTAGGACAAAACCCCGACGGAGACCCAGTTCTCCTGAAAACCGACCCGCCTCGTATGCTAAATTAAAATAAACCGGAAAAATGTTTTCAAAATGATTTTCTTACAAAACGAAATTATAGGGACGTTTCAAAACTGTTTCCCAGGTCTAATCGGGCAGGCCAGCCTGGTCGATCCAGTTACCCCCAAATGCATGACCCCGAACTCTAAAATTTCCAATTCTGTCCAACTTGAGTCCTACGTGTAGTGTGCTATATATCTGTGCTAATGATTTGTTTTGCAGTTTTAATTTCTTTATTTTTATTTTTCATGTATTTAATAGATCAATTCATGTATTTTAGGCGATTATAATTTTTCCTAGACTCTCGTGTATTTTAGGCGCGTGTATTGTGAGGCCGAGAGTTTTATTTTTCATTCAATTGGGTTGTAAACCTTTTAAATATTTATTTCTTTACTTTTATTTTGTATTATCATGTATGCGCGCCGCATGTATTTATTCAATAAAATCAATTTTAGCAATTTAAAGTGTCATTATAGAACATTTGCCAATTTATTTTGACCAGACATGAAATAAGGATTTGTCTGAACCTAGATCACTGAAAAGTGTGGAGTTCCCGCTTTGGTTCAGCTACACTGTAATTTCCCGGTTGAGCTGAGCCAGGTGGCGACTCCTATACTTTTTATCGATATTTAGGTCTCGATTCTTTTATGAAACAATCCGATTTTCCAAAAAACGAATTTCTAATCCAAAAACCCCACGCGAGGGAAGGCCCCGCCGAAATCGAGGCGCCCCTTCCGAAAGGGAGTCTCGCGTCTCGTCGAAAAAGCGTCGTCCGCTCACAGTGGCGACTCCGTTGGGGATTTCTTACAAAAGTTTTTCAAAAAAAAAAAAAAAAAAAAACTTAAAAGAATTTGATAAGCCTTGAAAAATGTCTAGTCAAAATAAGGCGGATGATTCTTGTATGGCATTTTATGGATTTTTGTATTTAGACATCCTTGCATTAGGTTATGTGTCCATTATTTTGCCCGGTGAATCGTTGAAGTGTTGCCTAAGTTCCTCTTTGTCTTAGGGGCACGGATACGAAACACTACCCATAGCCACGTACGAACCCCTTCGTTCGGACCCTTAAGTGGGGAGAAGTGAGGAGTATATTTCGCTATGGGAGCCTTGATGTTATCCCAACTTTGGACCGGACTCATTTAAGTAACCCTAGGTGGATACCAAAATAAATCGTGTGAATAAAATAAAATGCGCCTTCATCATTCCCGGTTGGTGATTGAAGAGAACCCCTCCTAGGACTCGGTTAGAATTTTCTCAAATTGACCACGTTTGAAGGAATAAGGTTGGAGAAATACGTTTCGTGTGCTATATGATACGTGTTTCTTGTCCCTTCATAACATACCATCATCCACTTTTTTCCCGAACATAACATACTACATGTAAAGCATTTGTGTGACACTAACTCACATCTTTTGTACAACCATATCCATTATTGTTTCGTGTATAAATACATTAATCATCTCATTTCATATCACAAAAACCCAAGGTGCTCCCCGAGCGCTGAAACTTTGCCTATGAGCCATTCTAACCACGTTTTCGTGCAGCCATTTTCAAGACATCAACATAAGCATGGCATTTATTATAACTACGTTTTCATGCAGCCACAACATTCTATTTGTGAGCCATGCATATTTACGTCTTATATATTGTTATCTCCGTAAAGCATACACGACATCATCACGTATGTCACGCATCCTAACCACGTTTTTGTATAGCCACTTGCATTTTTTATATGACACAAGCATTCAAGTCATTTCATATCATTTAAATTAAGGACATTCTGAGGATACCCTTCACGGTCATTTCATTTCATAACATATCGGGAGTCCTAAAACTACCCGTGTACCGGAATACACTCGACCATTTCACTAGACCATTTCATTCAATAGGAGACCACAATGGTCTTAGGCCTATTTTCGTGTAGCAGGTCACACAATATCATTGCATGGCTTCACGTCATTTATCATTGGCGTCGTAGGGATGTCAAAGTTCTGTTGGTGTGTAGCGATCCATTTCGGATTGTTACATGAAATTATTATATCATTTAAGGTGCTACACGAGTACCGAATTATTACACATATAGGGGCTTTTCATAACATTATTGAATCATAAAAGGCGTTCCATGAATGCCGAATTTCCGTCCGTGTCCTTACCTACATGTGACTTGTCTGTAAACACCATCTCATGTCATATGCCCCAAAAGCATCAGAACCCTGTCCGTGGGCTGGTCCCTACTTGACCATTTCACTTCATCTCATAGACCTACAAGGTGTCGAAACTCTGTCCGTGTGTTGGCATAGACACGATCATTTTACAATATTCACTAGGTGCTGCAAAAGCACCGAACCCTTGTTTGTGTGGCAGTCCACACGTGGTTTTTTCGCATTATCTCTTGCATGGCATCGGGTGTTCTTGGAATGTCCAAAAAAAATCAAAAATCAAAAATCATCCTCATTGTCATCTCCCTCGTGACATCATATATACAACTCATTATTCATGCACATACATACCCCATCATGCATCCATGACTACATCATCTGTGATTTGGTATTCTTCATGAGTATGTGTCCGTCAATGCTAATAAGTGTTCTTATCAGAGGGAAAAGGAAAAGATTTTGGGAATGGCCAACCCAATGAACTTCAACTCCATAACGGATATCGTGAAGGATCATATCGCCTTATCACGGTTCTGAAAGGCGGTCAGGAAGGAAGCGGCAGCAATGCTAAGAGAAGTGCTGGGAGATGATCTTGACAGAGTAGAAAGACTAACAGCAAAGTGCACCGAATTGGAAGCACGAGTGGCAGAACTCGAAGGGAAAATGAAAAATGCGGCATTCTCAGACTCCAACACTGATGTTAGCAAGAAACAGAATGCCCAGTTTGTTAACACTCGCCCTCGACACCTTGGCATACCCACTCTCCAAGATTTGGGTTTCCTAAGGCCGACTGGTGAAATAAATTGAAGAGGCCCTTTAAGACGAATGTTGATACCGACCCCACGGCATACCAAAAACTCAATTACCGGGGGTAGTGGAAAAGGCATTTCTCCATGGGCTGACTCATTAGGCAAGCTATTCCTCAGATGTAGAGAGGAGGGTCTCCTGCAGAGTATCAGGCCATTTGTAGAGCCGGCAAAAGCACAAAAGAACAATTTCTACAGCTATCATGTGGTGCTGGGCCACCGGACCAATGATTGTTTTGCTTTAAGAAAAGAGATCCAGAAGCTGGTCGACGATGGGAAATTGGAAACCTCGACCCTCTCTGATAGACGACCAGGGGCAATCGGGGAGACCACCAAGGAAATTTCTCAAGTCTCCTGAGGAGAGGAATATGATGAAGAACTTCAGAGTCTGCTTTGATAAGAGTGGGTCGAGGATGCTGAAGCTGAAATGGTGACCAATCGGAGAATAATCAGATTCTATGAGATCAATGCCTCCTAGAGATTCCCTTTTTACAAGGACTCATTTTGTTTGTGGGATGTATTGAATTCATCATGAATGCAATGAAATTCATTTTCGTCTTACTTATGTGATGATTACTTGTCCATGGCATTATGCATGCATTGGACCATCTGAAACGACATATCCAGCACACATAATATCAAAATGCATGACATCATTTTGAATATTGTAGGGAACCTAAAAGTGAACCTGGTCCTGAACGAACTCTCTCTTGAAAGGTGAGCTTGTGAGATAAATAAAATGATACGATGGTACCACTTCTGCCGAGGCATCTGCTGATTCAACTCAACAATTCTTGAAAGACGCTACCAATCCTGCCCCAGAGCTTCAACTTAAAAGGCACACACGATGCCCAAACCATTCTAAACCGAAAGCCATCTTTGAAACTCCAAATACTACCAAAAAAAAAAAAACCTCGAAAGCCCTCCTTGAGGCAAAACCAAATCGAAAGCCCTCCTTGAGGCAAAATCAAACCAAGAAAGCCCTCCTAGAGACAAAATCAAACCAGAAAGCCCTCCTTGAGGTAAAACCAGATCAAAAGTCCTTCTTGAGGCACCCAAACCTAAAAAGCCCTCCTAGAGGCAAAATCAAACCAGAAAGCCCTCCTAGAGGCAAAATCAAACCAAAAAGCGCTCCTTAAGGCACCCGAACCAAGAAAGCCCTCCTAGAGGCAAAACCAAATGAAAAGCCCTCCTTGAGGCAATCATACCAAAAAAAAAAAGAAGAAAAAAAAAAGTGGCCTCATACCCCAGAAAGTACCCTATACCAAAATCCCGAAAATAAAAACCCAAACTTATCCAAAGCACCAACCATCAAGAAATTCGAATGACCTTCACCATCCATCTTATTGTAAAACTCTGAATCATTCTTTGGTTGTAGTGCATGTATGATCTCATTTGCATGACATTCCCGTGCACATGACATTACATATGCATTGTTTATTCAAAAAGGCATATTAAGCACACATGACATGCACGAATTTGAATGCAGCAGGAAAACCAAGAGATGGCTATGGCATGGATTTAGTTCCTTCAAAAAAAAAAGGGGATCAGCGTAAACAGAAGAATTTCTCTCTCAAATGACAGCTACAGTTAACATGGGAATCACTCACCATCTCAATTTCCATAGCCACCGGATCTTTCGCACCCTTTCTGTGAAAAAATTTAGACTTTCTCATTCCCAAACAACCTGTGAAAGATTTGAGTTCCTATATTTTCAAACCCAAAACACTCCCCATCTGGATCTTCATCCATAACTTCAACACCCTTTACCCTCCGTTCAAGTCCAAAGAACAGCCTATTTATGATTCCCCTCTATTCTCCTATGGACTCCAGGATTGGAGGAAATATTGGTTATGCACTCATTAACTTCACCAACAGTGTTGGGGGCAACCAGGTTTTACAAACCCTTCAACAATCGTAAATGCGAGGACTTACAAAGCCTGCTGCGACAACATCTAAAAGAAAGCTGCATTTACCAACCATTTGAAGAACTCAGTCTTCGGCCACAACAGAAGTGACTCATTATCGGTGGTTCTTTCATCTTCTGGGGGCATACTTTGAAGGATTAAAAGCCATGTTCATCTCTGAGAACTGTACACGATTTTGGAATCTGCATTGAATTAGAAACATGCACATGCGGTTAAACTCTTGGAGGATCTAGTGGGTAATCAATTGATACAGTTCAGTGCTCAGCTGTACACTCTGACATATGTTAGCAAAAACAAAAAATCCTCCAATGTGGAAAACCGAAAGGACATATTGGTAGTTTGAAGAGGCATCAATCAAAACCAGAGCCACACTTTGGATTTTCCTAATGCAACCACATTCATTATGTCATAGATGTTTTATATTCAATTTCGATGTTCAATATGCATTCGTCATGTCATTGCATGTCAATGTCTATATACGGGTGACAGCACGCAGCGAACCATGTCTGATTCAGTGTTTTATACCCAAAATACGAACCTCTAATACTAGGGGCAGGTAAAGGCCAAACCACTGGATGTCATCAGTAACAATGTTCTCACGACTTCTAGTGAACATATTCAAGGTGTGCTTCCCAATCTCAAAAGGGATCCATATGGAGAGATCAATTCGGCTGGAACGCTCATGCAGAACTCTTGGACCATTAAAAAAAATCACAAAGAGAAAATTTCTGACACGGAAAACCGAGAGGACGTGTTGGTAACAAGAAAAGGGTGATGTCTAAATTCAGAGTCACTGTTAATTTCTCTATCGTACTCATTATGATGTCGTCGTAATGATATTATGAATGTTTGATATTCTACTTAGACGTTCATATCGCATACATCGTGTCATTACACATAAACATCCATTAGTAGGTTGTTGCATCCAAGTCCCATAATAAAAATGAAGTTCATGTTGTGTACAAAAAATCCAATACAAAAAAAGGTGTAATACAGAGCACTCAATCTAGCTCTCATCCTCTCCCTCTCCCTCCTCCTCCTCCTCGGACTCACTCTGATGTGTAGCCTTATAGGAGCCAAAGTCCTCCTGCACTCAGGCCAGCTCAGCCTGCAGCCTGGCTACATCAGCTCTCATCTGGTCTGCCTCTTGGGCCGAAGCCAAGACCCGAGCCTCAAAAGTAGCAGCCTGTCTGGCCTGGTTTTGGAACATCTGCACTTGAGTCTGCAAAATAATAATATAAATTAACATGCATGCATACATACATATTCATTCATTCATTACATAAATCATGAGATAATACAGGGATTGTAGAATGCTTACCGCCCAGATGGCGTTCTCCTGAATGAGAAAGGTCTCCAAGCCCAAGTACTAATATGCTATATCCTCCACCTGAGCCCGAGGAACCTATAACATACCAGAAAGTCAAAAAAAAAAACATACATAGGTGGTGCCCACTGGAGCAAATGTAAGTGGCTGCTCACGGTGAACCAGCCACGACCTATAGGAATAGCTGTCGTCTAGCCCTATCATGCTAAAGCCGGTCCTAAGCTCGGTCATCAAATGATCCTCCACCACACCAGCAGCCTGAGAAGCTAAGGCTGCGGTGCTGCCAGCATAGACAGGGTGGCCCCTATCCTGAACCGGGGTATGCCCACTAATAGTGGCGGTCTCAGCACTCTCGCCTGCCGGGCCACTCAGCTGGGTGGAACTAGATCCCCTATGCCTCTTGACCTGCAAACAGAAGAACATTAAAATAAATAAAAAAAGGGAAGTACCTGATGGGTAGGAGGAGCCGCCGGCACATCACTCGTAACTGGCAGCAGACACTGCTATATAACAATCGGATAATCCCCGTCGACAGGGTCAACACTGTAACCATCTCTGAAGATGTCACGGTCTATAGCGGGATCAGCCAAGTGGAGCCAAAGAGGTGGAGGTACGAGCCGACCAGCTGGGCCATCCACATGATCAGAAAGACTGAGGCGCTCACCCAGGTACCACTCCTGGGACATCAGGCACTCTAGGATAAACAGGCGGCCATCAAACCGCGCAGATGTCTGTAGAAGAAAAGAAATGGCACCCTGACCACACCACGGGTGGTGCTAGATCTACAAAAATACAATAAAAGAAATTCAACACAGGTAAATAAAAGTTAAATTAAATTTTTTCTTACTAACGAGCTTTGTTTGCTTACCCTCTGCCAGGAAGCATCAAGCAAACCCTGCCTAACCTCTCGTAAGTTACGGCCAATGCCCTGCCACCCCTACATCCAGTAGTGCAGAACGGTCGGCTGATCGTCGTCCTGGATGTCTTGCAGCTCTGGCGGCTCCAGGATGTGGTGCTCGAACACCCAAATCTGTTATTAATAAAACAATCAAAAAAAAGAGAGAGCAGAGGAAAAGATAATACTAAGAGGCCAAACCAAAAGCCTAGGATCTCCTGCTGCCTCCCCCTGGCACACAGGTCAAGTCCGTAGTACAGCTACCCCAACACAGCTCGAGCCCAATCCAAAGAAGGAAAGGCAGCCAAATCCACCAGAGTCGGCAGCAATGTCATATTACAAGTACTCTGCCCGGTGGGAAAAAGCGTGCATGATAACAAGATAAGCACATAAGCCCGAGCACACCGCTCCATGTCCTCCTCGGACAGGTCTGGGCGAGCAGCCCAATAAGCCTCCACCCTAGAGCATAAGATCTTCCCCTTCTCAAGGGTGCAGCCAATCAACCTACCGATATAATCATCCTCCAGCTGATGGTGAGTCAGATAGCAGTTGAAGCTGATCGGGGTCCCGCTAAACCCGAAACTAGTGATCGCAACAAAATCTGAGGGAGTGACGGTGAACTCCCCGATGGGCAAATGAAATGTGTGGGTAGTGCAAACCCACCTCTCACATAGCGCCATCAACACGGCATGGGTAGTATACGGCGTGCTCGTTAGTAATGACAAAATAAAAGTCTCGAGACCCAAGATCCTAACCCGAGCCCTCACAGACTCGAGAAGGCGGTCCTACCAGACCCGGGGCAAGGAAAGATTTCCGCTACCGGAAATCATCTAATCCTGCATATTTAGGAAGTATAATGCATACATATTCAATTTTTGCATAATATCAACATAATTAACATCAATTAAAAAGGACATGCATAAATCATTCATTATTCATTAAAAAAAATTCTCTGTTCTTTTATCTACAGTCGTACTACTGTAGCACGCATCGCACGAGCGTGGCGAAAGTCGCACGACTGTTCATCCCACAGTCCTATGACTGGTCATCATTTTCATGAACAGTCGCACGACTGTTCATCCTACAGTCGTACGACTGTTCATCGTATTCATTAACAGTCGCACGACTATTCATACGCCTACAGACAGAATTCAATTTTCATACAATTTTCACAAATTCTAACTTGTTTTTCCTAGTTTCTTGTTCCTATTAACTACAGGGGACTCCTAGCATGTATTCTACTCAATCAATCAACCCAGAAAAGCAGTAAAATATGCCAAATCAGATTCAAATATTTAAAGGGAAAAATATTCAAAAACTCAAAATCAAAATTCGAATTTGGGATACCAACCTGGGTGGTAGATAGATGGGAGCCCATCTCCAGCATAATCGAGTCTGATCCCGAAATGCTCCACGTATCGCGGGTGACCGTACCCATTGGAAACACTGACAAATGGGATGTCCTGCGCATGTTCCGGTCTCTGAATCAAGTTGTTGGAGAGTTTTCTCACTTTCTTTCTGAGTTTCTTCAACATTCTCAGAAGATTTCGGGGATAGGAATCGATTTTTTCTCGGAGAGGAAACTGATGAAAAATGAGAAGTGGGAGAGAAAGGGGCGGAAACCGCCCATTTAATTTTTCTATTCCGTGAAGTACGGTCGTGTGACTGTACTTCATCTACAGTCATACGACTGTGCTTGAAATTTGAATACAGTCGTACGATTATAGTGGAAAAGGGGGGGATTTTTCATTAATTTCCTTTATTTATTTTCTGAACCCTACTTTATCACCAAATGCTTAATTTTTCCCTACGGGAAGATATTTCAGTAATTTCGCAGGGCCAACCCGTCAGGGATTAACTTTTTTCCAGCAATGGTCCGCCTCATCCAAGGGGCATGAAACCCGAGAAAAATCACAAAAAATTCACTGTAAGTACAATTTCACCAAATTTCATTTTCGACACATCCTGTATGCCAAGTCATACCAGTCCGTCACACACACACACACACACACTTTTCACAAATCTTAGTCCACCATGACTTTAAAATGGAACCAGAATTTCTATGCCAATTCGTTGAGTGTGCCAAGTCGCACACGGCTGTCACACCCTTCAACCAATCTCAGTCCATCGCGACTTTAAAACGGAACCAGAATTTCCGTGCCAGTTCGTTGAGTGCACCAAGTCGCACACGGCTGTCACACCCTTCACCAAATCTTAGTCCACCGTGACTTTAAAACGGAACTAGAATTTCCGTGTCAGTCCGTTGATTGCGCCAAGTCGCACATGGCTGTCACACCCTTCACCAAATCTTAGTCCACCGCGACTTTAAAACGGAACCAGAATTTCTGTGTCAGTCCGTTGAGTGCGCCAAGTCACACATGGCTATCACACACTCCGCAATTTCAGTCCTACATGACTATAAAAGGTAACCAGAAATGCATCTACCTGTATTTATTCTTAAGCGAAGGAGCAAAAATTTTTGTTTCAAAATTATCGATCAAGGAATAAATACGCTCACCAATTGCACACTACAAACACCATGGCTCTGTATGGTAGGTCATACGCGGCTATCTAGTCTCTAAACTCATGTTTTTACTGGCGTCCTCTTTATGTGAAAAAGGATCATAGGGAATCGCTTGGCTCCAAGAATCTTATTTCCCCAGCGTCTTTCTTATGTGAAAAGGGATCATAAGAAACCGCCTATCTACCAAAAGTCTCATGAAATTAACCTACAAGCCACACACGTGCACACTACCTTTGATCCCGTGTTCTTTATCGTGTACCTAAATCCGTGCAAAGGATCGGACTTTAGCTACACGAGGGGCATCCTGTGAACACCGAATTTTTCGGGTCTCGAAAAAAAAACCTTGATTACCACGACTGTAATTACAGTCGTGGGATTTTGATTACAGTCGTACGACTGTAACTTAATTACAGTCGTACGACTGTCAATTTTGGGGCAGGTTGCAGAACCCATACACCTTGAATAAAAAATTAGGAAAAAATCTTAAGCATTTAATGCTCAAGATTTCCCGGTAAAAAGAGAGATAAAGAGGCAGAAAGAAAGAAAGAAAGAAAAGGGACTTTGGCAGATTTTCTAATCTAAGAAAATTTAGAGAGAAAAAGAAGAGAGAAGGGAGAGAGAGCAAAAAAGAAAAAAATTCACCCTTTCTTGAATCTTTTTCTTCCTAATTTCAGAGGGTTAATGTGTAAAATGAGTTAGAAATCGTAGGTTAAAATCAACACACAAAATCAAAACCATTTCTGGACACTAAACAAGCTTAAATCCGTAACTTTTTTGGGAGTTTTTGGACCCATTTGCAACCTTAACACACCAAGGAAAAGAAGCAATTTCACGTAAATTAGTACGTTGCCAGGGGTCAATCCTACAGTGGATCAGCGCCAAATAGGTAAATACACGTCAATCCTTCTTATTTTGTGCCTTCTGAGTGTTTTGGTTGATTTTGTGTATTTTTATTCAACTTTTTACACTTCTGTTTCTGGAAAATTAAGAACAGTAGTACGACTGTTCTTGTACAAAGAACAGGTGCACGACTGTAATTACAGTCATGCCATTTGAACTATAGTCGTACCGCTGTTGTTGTTTTTCCCAGTTTTAGTCCTTCATCTTAAGCTTTTTGGCAGGACTACAGTCGCACGACTGTAGTTCTCGGCCAGAACCAGAAATTCCCTAAAAATCCAAAAAAAATTCTTAAAATCCCAAAAATTTCTTAAAAATCAGAAAATTCAGAAAAAAAAATCTTGAAAAATAAAAAATCATCAAAAATGAATTTTGGAGTGTACATTCACGACCCTAGATTTATTTTTCGGTGTTTTTGTATTTAGGACAAAACCACGACGGAGACCCAGTTCTCCCGAAAACCGACCCGCCTCGTATGCTAAATTAAAATAAACCGGAAAAATGTTTTCAAAATGATTTTCTCACAAAACCAAAATACAGGGACGTTTTAAAACTGTTTTTCAGGTCTGATCGGGCAGGCCAGCCGGGTCGACCCGGTTACCCCCAAATGCATGACCCCGAACTCTAAAATTTCCAATTCTGTCCAACTTGAGTCCTACGTGTGGTGTGCTATATATCTGTGCTAACCATTTGTTTTGCACCTTTAATTTCTTTATTTTTATTTTTCATGTATTTAATAGATCAATTCGTGTATTTTAGGCAATTGTAATTTTTCCTAGACTCTCGTGTATTTTAGGCGCTTATATTGTGAGGCCGAGATTTTTATTTTTCATTCAATTGGGTTGTAAACCTTTTAAATATTTATTTCTTTACTTTTATTTTGTATTATCATGTATGCGAGCCGTATGTATTTATTCAATAAAATCAATTTTAGCAATTTAAAGTGTCATTATAGAACATTGGCCAATTTATTTTGACTAGACATTAAATAAGGGACTTGTCTGAACCTAGATCTCTGAAAAGTGTGGCAGTTCCCGTTTTGGTTCAGCTACAATGTAATTTCTCGGTTGAGCTGAGTCGGGTGGCGACTCCTATACTTTTTTCCGAGTTTTGGGTCTCGATTCTTTTATGAAACAATCCGATTTTCCAAAAAACGAATTTCTAATCCAAAAACCCCATGCGAGGGAGGGCCACGCCCGAAATCGAGGCGTCCCTTCTGAAAGTGAGTCTCGCGTCCCGTCGAAAACGCGTCGTCTGCTCACAGTCAAACTTTATTTGCATAAAAGTGGTCCTTTTTTATTTTCGGGCCATTTTAATTTAATTTAAAAGGTTGAAGGTAAAATTCATATTTGGTGATAATGTTGGTGCAATTTGTTACCATTGCCCTTTTTAATTCTAAATAGTTGGGTAAGGTTTGC
Organism: Euphorbia tirucalli; assembly: GCA_039660915.1. NCBI lineage: Eukaryota > Viridiplantae > Streptophyta > Magnoliopsida > Malpighiales > Euphorbiaceae > Euphorbia > Euphorbia tirucalli. The sequence continues at coordinate 24,032,290 of CM077637.1, read as the reverse complement.
CCTTGATTAGTATAGTGTGATTAGTGTTTGAAATAAGGCGGATTATGAAATGATTCAGTCAAATCAAGGTAATGATTAGTCATTAAAAGAGGAAAGTAGTTAAAATTTAGGTAGTGAAAGACATTATTGTCCGATCCCTGTGGGAAACTTTTGATGATACAGGAAAATTGGAGGCTTTTTAAGAGAGAGAGAGAGAGAGAGAGAGAGAAGGTGGCTTTCATTTCAAAGTTTACAAGATACATAAGACCCTACCAAAAAGGCCTTAGTTCATGCACCACAATTTGAATTCCAGTTCACAAATCTTTAATAAAATATTTATATATATATTTGTAAGAAGTGACAAATTAAGAAATGAATATATTTAATTTAAAAGAAGCAATAAGAGAGGTGAGGAAGTCATGGAATGCCAATGCCAATGCCAATGCCAACCCTGAAAATAAAAGGACTCTGTCAAGAGAGTTTAGTCTCTTCACGCTTTTAAGTTTGATAGTGATAGGGTTTTGATTTGATTGAATTTGAATATCTTTAGCAAATTTTCTTTTACTCACATGATTATCTTCCTACTTTTTTCCTGACCTAATCTTACTTACAAGAAGAATAATATTGGAATTAGATACTCTCCTCGTTTATATATTTATGAATATTCTTTTATCATATTATTATGGGTATGATGTTTATATATTCTCTGTACTTTACCTATTTACCTACATCCTTTGCCTCTACGATTTATTAAGTGGTTTATTCTTTGAGTAATTCGAATGAGATTATCATATTTAATTTCATAAATAATATAAGCACTATTATAAGACTTTTGCTATCCACTTTAGGTTTGGAACTCAATAGTTTTTTAATATGATTTTAGGGCCTTTCTTAGACCAATTGGTCAATTTTGACTCTTGGTACAGCATTATATATATATATATATATATATATATATATATATATATATATATATGATTTTTTTAATTTACTCTATACACGTAAGTTTAAACTTTTGAATCAAATAGTTCATTGATATCTATATCTATCATCTTAATTTTTTAGATCAGACTGTTGCTTAAATATTTTTATTAATAGACTAACAATCTAAAAACTAATTAACTATACTACCACTTATCTACCCAAAAATACAATATTGTTAGTTTACAACTTGATATCATCAAGATTACATCATGTTTACCTTTTCTTATTCTTTATGCTTTTCCCTCTCTAGATCCATAGATGTGTATATGTATACGCCGGTAGAAATGTCTTTAATCATCTCTTTTTGTTTTTTTTTTTTTTTTTTTTTTTTTTGTTTTTTTTTTTTAATATCTTCAAAGTAATCCAAATATAAGGCAGAGGACATATATATTTACATAGGCAACATGAAATTGCTTAGTAGGTTTTAGATGTGAATTTGACTTGTGGTTTAGGATACGATAATAATAATAATAATAATAATAATAATAATAATAATAATCATTATTATTATTATTATTATTATTATTATTATTATTATTATTATATATGCATACGCTACCTAATAATTTGTTCAATGTCAAAAGGCATCTTAAACTTGTGGCCTTTGGTCTCTACCCAATAATATTCAAAAAGAGAGCCATAGAGTCTAATTCTCTTATTAATATATACCAAGAATTTTCTTTCTGTAAATTGATCCATGTAATTAGTAGATCGGTTTGTTGGATGCATATTTTCACATGTCCACACACACACACACACACACACATAGGCCTTTAGGCTTGTTTGATGTTGATACTTCAATTCACACTACTTTCATTTATTAATGGATGGATGCCGAAGTATACTCAATAAGAATAGATTTAATGGGATGAAGTAAATATGCAAATTAATGGTAAATCCCACTATAGATATTTTACAATACTCTTAATAATTGAGTTCATGCATTATTTTACAATAAGTTGTGTGTGCATATATGTCGAATTCATAGTTGAAAGGATAGTGGAGAACACACTTAGCCTCTTTGCCATATATAAATGGATCACGAAGGATAAACGTCCAAAAATTAATGAAGACATTTTAATTTTATCGAGTTAATTTGGTCTGTGGTTTTGAATTTTAGCACTCTTCACTGTGTGGCTCTTAAATTTCAGTTTATCGCCTACATATTATTCAACTTTTCTTCTAGGTAAATAACAAGTACAAATTGTCCAAAACCATTGAAATACTTAGAAAGAAAATATTGAATATAGTTAACTTTTTTTTTCCCATTTATATCAAGCAAAAAATGTATTATCATACCAAATTCACCCTCAATATGTCGGGCCTAAATGCATAAGTGAGTGTATATGTGGGATTGAATTCATATAAGACAAAATCAATTGATTTATGTTAAGGCTCGAGCTAATGTATTTATATGTCACACTTTAATCTCACTTATTTTCAATGTGTCGTCTCCAACACTCTCTCTTCAATAGAACTAGGCATGAATTAGTTATCATTTATTAAACATTTTTCGGCCTATTTCTTTTGAGGTCCAAGTTTTTTAAAGGGTCAAGTCTTCTCCGTACTCCATTTACTCAAATTTCACCAAGTCTTTAAATAAAAATCATATGTTTTTGACTGTTAGAGTTATTTTATTTTATTTTATTTTTTAAAGAAAGGAAAAATTGGATCACATGTGAAGCATCGAGTTAATAATTGATGGGGGAATATGTGTTTATGAATGAGTAATGCGAGAACCTTATGTATGTTGTGACAACTCATATTTATCCTCTTTCCCCATATATGCACAAAATTAAAAACAATGTTTGGATTCCTTTAGGTTATATATAGAAGTATGTCATCATGCAACAGAGTTTTTCGAAACGTGGAATATGCATTCACTGTTCTCTATTGTTCTAGCATATATGCTACTTAATTCCAACTTTTTTTTAACATGTTTTATACGCATTTTACAATTTCTTTGGGAATTAGTTGAGTTCATATTTAATGGAACTATCAAACATATCCAATTAATTAGGGTTTATATTAATATTAAATGATAATTAGATTAACGGTCTTTTTTTTTATATAAATATGTGCATTTATTCTTCCTATTTCTTTTGAATAATATATATTGAAGAAGATATTTACAGCGCTAATGCTTACATTATCAATTAGAATTTCCAAGAATAATGGAAGTTACATAAATTCACGATAATGATAGAGAACTAGGATTGTAACTTTACAATTTTGTACATTACTTGTTATAGTCCTTGTAGGGGTAGGGTTACCCATGTACAACTGTGTACATATGCCCTCTTATTCAATAATACAAACACGTTGTTTCATATTTCACATAGTATCAGAGCTAGGACTCAAACCCTAACCCTATTCAAATATTTCATCAATGTCACAGCCTTCACCCACCACCGCAGTTACTGCCACGTCTGTTACTCTACTGCCCATCACTGTTCCAATGGTAACTGTCAATCCGAATACCTGTTTTAATCCAGAAATATCCACCATCATTGTCTCATCTCCAATACCTTTCACCACTGTTATTATCCCGCCAATTGACAGCAGGGATTTCAGCTTTACCAGTGTCGCCACCCGCCACTAATTGCTTATCCGAACCCAGCCACCTTTATCACAAGCAAACTCAATTCATCCAACTTCGTTCTCTAGCGTGCGCAATTTTTGACAATGTTGAGGGGGTGCCGAATGTCGCCCAATGTTGAAGGAAATCAAATAATTCCACTGAAACACATGGAAGATGGAAGTTCGAATCCTATTTATGAGCCCTAGGAGCAATAAGATTAGCAAGTATTGTCATGGTTATTTACTTTGGTTTCGGATAGTTTGTTGCCCCAAATAATTGATGGCCGAACAACCATTGAGGCATGGAATAAGCCTTCTCGGGCTTATTCATCAGGCTCTAGGTCACAGATCTGAAACCTTAGAGCTCAATTGCAGACACTTTTGAGAGAAAAGGAGGAATCCATTACCTCTTACATGCTCAGAGCTAAGAGTATTAATGATCAGCTAGCTGCCTTGGGTTATAAAGTCCAAGAGGAGGATTTGATTGATGCAATCTTATTCGACTTGGGCGAAGGATATCGGTTATTCAATCTCACTCTTGAAACAAAGATGGAACCCATCGGATTTGACGATTTGCTCAGCCTTTTACTGACAGAAGAGCGCAATATAACGTGTGTGTAAGCATGGGTTTTCCCGACCTCTGTAATGAAAATCCTATGTTACTTGTTAGACAGACGAACATGAGTTGGATTTGAGAATAAACGGAATGATGCCCGGAATGTTCTCAAATACATCAAAAAACAGAACAGTCCTTGATCCGAAACCCTGAGAAAAGTCATTCGAGTGATTAGAAAGCTTCGACATGAGTGTAAGATTTAGGAAAAGCCATGATCACTCTGGTTAGAGTTGCACAACTATAGTTTCACAACTATAGCCGTGTGGCTATTACACCAGAGTCGTGTGGCTATAACATTATAGCCGCGCGGCTCTAACAGTTGACCGAGTTACTTCCTAAATAAAACAACCATATCTTTGACCAACGGTTTTAATCCCTTAATTAAAGGGATTAAAGCATGGATAGCTGGGGGTTAAGACTAGAAAACACACTAGAAACAGAAGGGAGGAAAAGAAATCATTTAGAGAGAAAAAGGAGAATCCTAGAGAGAAAAAGAGGGGTTTTAGAAAGAGAAAGGGAGAAAAAGTGTGAAAAACTAAAGGGAAAAGAGAGAAATAGAGAGAAAACACTCGGGAAACACGTAGGGTGAGGGTTTCTGGGTGTGCCTCATTCATATGGATTGATTTCGGGTTTGTTCGAATCAATTCGAGATTCGTGTCCTTCTGGGCAGAAACCCGAAATACCCTAAAACAACCAAATACAGTTAGTTTCCCATTTTATTTGTTCTGTTATGAACGATTTCGGTCAATCACATCCGTTATATTCAAAATTATGGTTTTCGGATTTCCAATAACTTTGATGTGAGATTTGGGTTTCGTTGATTTTGATTTTTAGAATCCGGGGTTGTTTGATCCAAATCAGATCCCTGGCTCAGCTTTAACGAACCCCTAGATTCCCCAAAATCGTTAGAAATCATCGGAATGATTCAAAACAGAGGTTTACAAAGGCAAAGAAAACCAATTCGGGTTCTAGACACTATAGCCGTACGGCTATAGTGGCTATAGCCATGTAGCTCTAACTAGAGCCACTCGGCTATAGTTCCAAAAAGGAAGCAGAATCTCAGGATGACTCCCACGGATATCGTCGTGTGATGTTATCTTCGAATTCAAACTGTTTTCGATGTGTTTACTGTTTTGGACTTTAGATGGATGTTTAAGGTAGGAGCCCACACGAACAAAATCTCGAGTTTCGGGATAACCGACTTATTAAAAGGAAGTAATATGCATGAAAATGAGCCAAACTATTTTCCAAAATTGTTTTCAAGCACAAAAAACCTATAGGGCGTTTCTAAAACAGTTTTCCAAGTCTAATCGAGTAAGTCATCTAAACTTCTCGATTATCCCCTAGATGTATGCTCTCATTTCTTGAAATCCCCCTTTCTGTCTTGTTGTGAGTCCTATGTGTGTTTTTGATATAATTATGCTAACCGTGTGTTTTGCAACTTTTATTTTTCTTTTTATTATTTTGGATGTATTTAATAGATCAAACCATGTATTCTAGGCGATTGTATTTTTTATAGATTTTCGTGTATCTAGGTGGTTGTAAGGTGAGGATGAGAATTTTTTTTTTATCTCTTTGGGTTGTAATAAGTGGCCTCTATTCTTTTGTTTGGTTTGGATATATGGTTTACTTTCCTGCACTTTAATTCTATGTCATTTGTTTATGTCATTTGAATGAGCATCGGTTAATATTAAAATGGGTAGAGAATAAGTGAATATAATATGGTACTATAAACTATTAAATGAAAGCAAGCTTGAGGTTGAATAGGTAAGTTGCTCAAACCCTGAATCTCTAGATCAAGTATGGTAGTCTACACTTGGTAGGGAGCTATACCGGAATTTCCCAGATGAGCTGATCCGGGTGGCAACTCCATCACTGATCTCGAAATTTGGGTTTCGAGGTCTTTAAGTTAATAAAATGAGATTTTTCTAAAATGTAAAACCAGTTTTCCTAAAACTCACATTCTAAATGATGTTTCCTACAAAAGGGATTTTCAATCATATCAATTGGTTTTCTTAAACAAAATCATCAAACCCATTTTTCATCAAAACAAACTCAACACATATTAAAAACCTCCCCGATCCGCTTCGCCGGGTTCCAACTTTAAGGTCGTTCGCTCACAGTGGCGACTCTGTTGGGGATGAAATATTTCCTAAAACATTTTTTTTATAAAAACTTAAGAAACTTAGGCAACTATTGAAATATAACCTCGCTTGTAGTCATTCATTAATTCATAATACCATATTTTACTCACAACCGCATAGCATGACATTTTCTTCTTCTCAACCAGTCAAACTCACTGATAAGCCCGGTTTACTTTAGAAGGTGACCTACCTCTTTCGCAAGGATTGGAGGCACCCGAAGGGGTAAACCACTCATAGCACAGCATGAGCCTCGCATATTCTATGTTAAAGAGTGTATATTCGCTATAGGAACCTGTGTGACCCTTGGTATGACTTTGGCGCACATGTAATGACCTAATAATTTCCCTTTAAGATTACCAAAACATAAATATGAAATTGGAAGTTGATAGTACGCATTTGGTATCCCCGGTTGGTTTCAAAGAGACCCAATACCTAGGAAGAATGCGTGCCAATCAAAAGGAGGAATAAGGTTGGAAGGGTGACCATGTTGTTACGCATGCTAATGTTTGTCCCGTGATGATTTTTGACCTTTTCACTTTTACAAGAAACATCTAGCACACATAATCATTTATATGCCATTTTAACCATGTTTTTGTGCAGCTATTTTTAAGACATGAATATATGTATGACATTGATGCTAACCATATCTTCATACAGCCTCGATATTTTATTTGTGTGGCATATACATTTATATCTCGTTTGTTGACATTTCCACAACACATACATGACATCATCCCGTGTGACATGCATACTAACCACATCTTCGTGCAGCCATTTGCATTTCGTGTGACATTGACATTCATACCATTTCATTTACACTTCATATAAGATGTTATGAGAATGCCAAAAATGCCCATCATGATCATTTCATTTCATGTCGGGTGTCCCAAAACTACCCATACTCTGCCCGTGCATTCGGTTGCACTCGGCCATTTCACCATACCGTATCATTCATTAGAGGAACATGATGGTCTTAGTTCTATATTCATGTGGCGGGTCACACGGTGGCATTACATGACATCATGCCCATTCATTATTGGTGTCATAGTGATGCCGGGGTCTTGGTTGTGTGTCACGTTCCATATCAGATTGTTCCATGACATTATTGAATCATTTGAGGTACTATGAGCGGACGACGTATTTTCGACGGGACGCAAGACTCCTTTTCGGAAGGGGCACCATGATCTCGGGCTGGCCCCTCCCTCGCGTAGGGTTTTTATAAATGGAAAGTCGATTTGGAAAATAAATGGAATTAATACATAAAAGAATCGAGACCTAAGTCTCGATGAATATTGTAGAGTCGCCACCCGGCTCAGCTCAACTGGGAAATTTATGATGTAGCTGAACCGGACGAACGGCTGCTACACTATCCAGAGATTTGGGTCCGAACAAGTCCCTTATTTCGTGTTTAATTAAAATAAATATTGGTCAATGTTCAAAGATGGTATTTCAAATTCTAAAGTCAATTTTATTGAAATAAATAGACATACAGCGCGCATACAGGTTAAGTAAAACAACAAAAGATTAAATTATTACAACCCGATCGAATAAAAAATAAAAGACTCTCAGCCTCACTTTTACAAGCGCCTAGGATACACGAGAATCTAGAAAAAATACAATCACCTAGGATATACGATTAATCTATTAAATACATCAAAAATAAAAATAAAAGAAATTAAAACCTGCAAAACAGAGGGTTAGCACAAAATACGGCACGCCACAAGTTGGACTCAAATAGACAGAATGGGAAATTCAAGAATTAGGGGCATGCATTTAGGGGGTCACCGGGTTGGCTCGGCTAGCCGGCCCGGTTAGACCTGTAAAACATTTTGAAATGTCCCTGTATTTTTGGTTTTGTGGGAAAATCATTTTGAAAACAATTTTTTCGATTTACATGTATTTTTTACATGTGAGGTTGGTTGGTTTTCGGGAGAACTGGGTCTCCGTCATGGCATTGTTCTAAATGCAATTTTACTGAAAATTGAATCTAGGGTCATGAACGCACACAACAAAATTCATTTTGATGATTTTTGGGGTTTTCTGAATGTTTTTGGGATTTTTGGAAATTTTGGGGTATTAAAACAGAAATTATGGTTCTGGAAATAACGTTACAGTCGTGCGACTATAACGAGTTCAAAGTCAGAATCTCGCCAAAATCTTATTTGAAGCAAACTGGAAAGAAAATCACCTGGAAATCAAGAACACTCGTACGACTGTAACTACAGTCGTACGACTGTTCATCAAACTCAAGAACAGCCGCACGACTGTTCTTGATTTCCAGAAACGGAAAACGCAGATAATGGATAGAAATGCACAAAAATCACATCCAGCACCCAGAAAGCAGGTAAAAGTGAAAGGAAAAGGGAGTGCCTCAGTCTAATCCACACGAATTTGCACTTTTCCTCTTGAATTGGGGTTGAAAGCTTTGTGTCCAAAAATCCAAAATGCTTGGGATTTTGATGATTTAAGTCCGAGATTTTGATTTGTTTGTGAGGTTAAGTGATTAACCTAAGGATTTCTAGCAGGTTTTAATCTTAATCTTGAGAATCAAAAGAAAAAGAAAGGGAAGAAAGCTGAGTTTTTGGTATTTTTCTCTCTTCCACTTCTTTATCTCTCTTTCTCTCTAAATTTCTCTCACTAAACAACCAGAATCCAAAAGTTTTTTTCTCCCTTCCTTTTTCTTCTTTTTATTCTACCTTTTCTGAGGTTTCTTGCTGTAAGAACGGAGCCATTAATGCTCCTCCCTCTCTCCTCCATTTTTCTGCTACAGAGGTATGGGCTCCTGCAACTTTTCCGATATTACAGTCATACGACTGTAATGACAGTCGTACGACTCTTTTCTTCTTCTTCTTCTTCTTTTTTTTTTTTTTAAGAGGATTGAAATTTCGGCACTTACAGCTGCCTCTCACGTGATCAAATTCACCACTTGATCTTAGTCTAGGATAGTTGATGTGAATTTGAGAAACGCAACTCAAAGCGCTGCAGACACAGGAAATAAAATACGCAACTGAGTTGCTGAAGCTTCACTGTTGTGGTGATGTGTTGAGTTGATTAGAATAAGCCGATATCGGGTCTATGTTACCCGAGGCAGAGGAAAATGAAGTGCGGGATTTGCATTGACTTCAAAGATCTAGGATCTTGCTTGAGTCAATCTTCAAGAATCCGCAATCTGACTTGGGCGATTTCCAAGGATTAAGAATCAGGCCTGAAAATGTTTCAAGGATTCAAAATCACGCTTGAGGAGGTTTACAAGGATTGGGAATCTTGCTTGAAGCAGTTCAAGGATTCGAAATCTAGCTTGGAGAGGTTTTTATCAAGGATTGGGAATCTTGCTTGAAAAGGTTCAAGGATTGAAATCTGGCTTGGAGAGGTGTTCAAGGATTGGGAATCATGCTTGAAGAGGTTCAAGGATTCGAAATCTGGCTTGGAGAGGTGTTCCAGGATTGGGAATCATGCTTGAAGAAGTTCAAGGATTTGAAATCCAGCTTGGATGAAATAATGGGTTTGATGTAGAACTAAGCCGATATCGGGTCTAGGTTACCCGAGGCGAATCTGTTGAAATTTTAAGAGTTTGAAATTTTACTGGAATTAGATGGACTCTAAATGATGAAATAAGAGGTTCAAGGATTTGAAACCATGCTTGAACATAATGAAGTTCAAGGGTTCAAAATATAGCTTGAATGAAGAAAAGGGTTCAAGGATTTGTAACCATATTTGAACGCCATGGAGTTCAAGGGTTTGAAAATCTAGCTTGAATAAAGAAAAGGAGTTCAAGGATTTGTAACCATGCTTGAACACAATGGAGTTCAAGGGTTTGAAAATCTGGCTTGAATAAAGAAAAGGAGTTCAAGGATTTGTAACCATGCTTGAACATAATGGAGTTCAAGGGTTTAAAATCTAGCTTGACTGAAGAAAAGGGGTTCAAGAATTTGCAACCATGCCTGAACGCAATGGAGTTCAAGGGTTTGAAAATCTGGCTTGAATAAAGAAAAGGAGTTCAAGGATTTGTAACCATGCTTGAACGTAATGGAGTTCAAGGGTTTGAAATCTAGCTTGACTGAAGAAAAGGGGTTCAAGGATTTGCAACCATGCTTGAACGCAATGGAGTTCAAGGGTTTGAAAATCTGGCTTGAGTAAAGAAAAGGAGTTCAAGGATTTGTAACCATGCGTGAACGTAATGGAGTTCAAGGGTTTGAAATCTGGCTTGAATAAAGAAGATGGTTCAAGGATTTGCAACCATGCTTGAACGCAATGGAGTTCAAGGGTTTAAAATCTGGCTTGAATGAGGAAAGGGGATAGCTTTAGGAATGATAATTTTGATGCTGGCTGGGGAATGAGTATTTATCCCTTGATCGATAATTTTGGAAACAAAAATTTTTTGTCCCTTCGATCAAGGATAAATATGGCTTGATTGTTCCGCCCCTTGGGGACTTGATATGTTGAGATTTGAGTTTGTAGTGACGCTTAAGGTCCAATGGATGCCCCGGCACTGTGCCACCTCTGCTTTGAGAGTGAACCTGGTTCGGAATAGACCTGATGATGATGATGGGTACCTGCGCTTGGGTTGGTTGTGATATGTACGTACGCGTATGCATGTATGATTTGAATGCATGTATATGTTTCAATGTGTGCATGTGCAAATGAACTTTAGAAAATGCATTTCGTGCCACTTACTTAATCTTGACACTCCAGATGCTTACCGAGGAAGATATGTTGTGAGATTGATCGTCCATAGTTGGAGAAGCAACATTTTGGGTGTAATGTAATTCTTACGATCCTGCTAGGGATATATGATGGCTAATGCAGAAATATGATGATTGTTGGAGAGAAAGTGATGATGTTCATAGTAGTGATGTCGTTGAGAAACAATGTAGAGGGCCTTGTTGGAGATTAATGAAATGTTGCTGCCGGGGGAAGCGACGGAGAGGTTTTGCCTTCTCTGCCCCTAGGCTTCATGAATTTAGGAGCGCTCTAAATTTTGCCTGAGCTGCCCAAAGTGGGTTTTCAACTCAGCAAGCTGCTCTAACTTTTGCCTAAGGCGCCTTTTCGGTTTTCACCTTAGCGAGCTTTCATATGCCCTAACTTTTGCCTAAACTGCCCAATATGGGTTTTCAGCTTAGCGGGCTGCTCTAATTTTTGCCTGAGATGCCTTTTTGGGTTTCACCTCTGTGAGCTCTCTCTTTTTTTTTTTTAAGATGTCGTGGAATTAGAAGAAGACTTCCAATTTAGTACACCCTTTGATGATGAGATGATTGTGGGAAGTCTTGGAGGATTTGGTTGCTCCACTGTTGTTGCTGAAGCTCACAAGCGTATAGCCATATATGATGCACGATTTAATTTCAAGCAAACTTAGGATATTTAAATGAACAGGGCAAGCCATTCATTCATTCATTGACAATGTTTTAGCATAATGCACATCATATATGAAATGAAATTAAGGACAAGATGAGTACCGTCTCGACGAACCCATGACTGCCACCAACCGGTCCTTGTGGATTTTCCTGCCGGTGGTGCTCACCTCACTTTCCTAACTTTTGCATAGATTGCTTCCGTGATTTTCAATCCATTGGACTCTTTCTTTTTTTATGGAAACCTGAGCCTGTCCCGATTGGAGGGGTTGACGGCTTGGTTTCTGTCTTTCTCTGTGGGACTACTTTGATCCTGCAGATTAAGGGCTGTGCCTTTTGATGTGCTTGTTAGCTGCTTGAACTATCCTGCTGGCTTATGGGTGGTATGGAGGCGATGTATGATGCCTCTCTCCTTTATTCTGGAATGATTGTACTATTGCCCCAGAACTTGCGTTCTATTATCGGGGATGCTATGGTGCGAAACATCATATGATATAGATATATTCTTATCTTGGAGCTTGAAACTGTGCTTATTTTGCTTGTGTTGTTGTTGTTTTTTTTTTTTTACGTCTACAGAATTTCTGCTTGGCTGGACTTGTCCTTCGGATTCTTTGTAATTCCGCATCTTGCGATCCTTTATCGATCTCTAGGTGTGTCGTCATAGGACTGGGTGAAGGTCTTCCCTGCTTTTAGGTATTTGCAATCTTTCTTTTCTTTCTCTTATCAGTCGTGAGGTCTTTCAGGACGGATGTCATTTTGGGTGCTCATCTGTCTTTAGATTCATTTCACGTAATGATGTGTCATGTATGCTAAAGACATTAAATGAATGTTTGTATGCATGCACAGTGTTCCATCCATGAAAATATCACACAAATGATTGAAACCAAATTACATTACATTAAACACATTGTAGGCTACATTGTTCACAAAACAAGATAAAGGACAAAATAGATGCATGAAAATAATTAACATCCTCCATATGCGGAGGGTCTTCTTTTGCTGCTGCATCACCCACTTCGATTGGACTAGTCAAAGCTGGGCAAAGGATTGGTCTGCACATTGGGCTTCAAAGGTGGCTCTATGATTTTCCCATCTGCGATGAGTTGTCGAATAGCCCTCAGTAGTTGCTTGCAGTCATTCGTGTGATGCCCCACTGTCACATGATAGGAGTAGAATTTGCCTCTATAGGTCTCAGCCGTCTCTCGAATGGCTTCAGAGAACTCAAGAGGCCACCATTCCTGCATTTCGCAAAAATCTTAGCCAAAGAAAGGGTCCATGGGGATAGGCCTTGATTTTGCGAATCTCCAACTTGATCTCCTTGTTGGTGAGACACCACAGTAATTTCAGCTGGTTTATCCTCTAGGGATTGGTCACTTTTGTTTGTAAAGCCAAAACCGAATCCACTGCTTGATCCGACGGCAGTTGTCGATCGATAACCCAGACCGTGCTTGAAGCTCCGGCTACCCTTTTGACTGGCTGCTTTTTCTTATTCGTCCCTCTCAACCTTTATGGCTATGCTGTAGACCTTGCTGAGTTCTTTGAAAGTATGGAATTTCATGTTGTCTCTGTAGACATCCCTGCTTCCCTCAATCAGTTTCTGAATCAGCTTGTCTTCATCGGGGCGATTCTTCAGCAGGATCATCTTGTTCATCCACCTTTGATAATACTCATTAAAGGGTTCATTGAGCTTCTGCTTAACCCTTTCCAAGTCATATAGCTTCACTTGGATCTTTGTGTTGAAGCTATAGTATTTGATGAAGGCCACTAACAGCGTTTCCCAATCCGACTGTACTTCCTCTATTAGAGAGTTGTACCAGTTCAAAGCTCCTTCTTCTAGTGTTGTTGGGAAGAAGTTGACCAACTACTATTTGGTAGCACCCACTGTCAGCATTATACGGGCATAAAGGTTGATGTGAGCTTCTGGTGACCCGAGCCCTCTGTAAGAAGGAATTTTGGGGACTTGGAACCCCTACAGGGAATGTCTCGATGCCTTTATTTATCATGGCATCCACATTGACGCCCTGCCTGGAACCCAAACTGATGTTGGCTCCCTTTTTCAGCTCAGCTAGCATCTTATCTAGCTCAAAGTATTTGGCCTTCATTTTCTGTTCCATAGCTGCCTCGATTTCCTACAGCTTTTCTATATTGGCCGAAGCATCAGCCCCTTGTTGAGAAGTCTCCCCTTCTTTTTCTTTGCCGGTTCCACCATTACCAGCTTCACTACTAACCCTAACAACAGCCCTCAGTTCTTCCTTTAGCATATCCCGGAAGTCTTGGGATCGGAAGAAATCTTTCAGAACATTAGCAATGTTTGGTGTTTGATCAGCCATTGCCACTTCTTCCCTAGACTCGGTTGCGCTGTTGGATTCGACTGATCTCACGTGCACTTGCAGCCTAGGCTCTAGTTCTAGGATGCCCCAGCTTATTCTGTTTTAATGCACATAAAGACTATTAGGGTTAAAAAGTGCATGGTTGGATGGTATCGATGATAATACTTGGATGATGCTTCGTGAATGTGGATAATAATGAATGTGACCTTTTTATTCATTTCTTTTTTTTCTTTCCTTTTTTTTTTATTTTGGACATTCCAAGTGCACCCAATGCTATGCAAAAATGCCACGTGTGGACCACCACACGAATGAAAGCTGGGTGCTTTTGGGGCACGTAATGAATTTCATGAAATGGTCGCGTGTGTACTGACACACAGATGGAGTTCGACGCTTTAAGTCTATGTGATGATATGAAATGGTCGCATGGGACCGGCCTATGGACAGAGTTCTGATGCTTTTGAGCATATGAAATGAAATGATGTTGTAAGAAAGTCATGTGCCATAGGAGACACGGACAGAAACTCGGCTTTCGGAGAACACCTTTTATGATTTGGGGTATTATGAAATGCCCCTAAATGCGTACTAATCCGGCACTCGGGGAGCGCCTTGAATGATATAGTAATGTCATGAAGTAACCCGATGTGGATCACAGTATTGTATGATATTTATGATAAATGAGCATGATGTCATGAAATGTCTCGTGTGGATTGTCACACGGAAATATACCTAGGACCATTGTGGTCTCTATTGAATGACAGGATTTAGTGGAATGGCCGAATGCGATCCGGTGCATTGGCGGAACACGGGGTATTTTAGGATACCCGATATATGATGGAATGATATGATCGTGGTGGGTGTCCTTGGAATGCCCCTAATTTAATTTAGGTGATATGTCGTGAATGCTTATGACACACAAAATGCAAATGGCTGCACGAAAACGTGGTTAGGATGCATGACACACATAATGATGTTATGTATGCTATGCAAAAAATGCTAATCACACAAATATAATGTTATGGCTGAAAAAGAAATGATTAGTATGAATGGCAAACAGATGAATTAATGATTTCACACGAAAATAAAATGCATGTGGCTGCATAAAAATGTGGGTTAGTATCACACAAAAATATTTTATGAATGGTTAATGTTAATCGTGTATGGAAAATGGTGGTTATGGTATGTCGTGAAATGTTAAGAAGCGTGTAACACGTAGCACACGAAGCGAATACTTCCAACCTTATTTCTCCAAGCGTGGTCAGTCTCAAAAGTTCTAACCGAGTCCTAGGTGGGGTTCTCTTCGATCACCAACCGGGGGTGATGGAAGCGCGATTTTATTTTATTCACACAATGATTTTGGTATCCTAACGGAATCCAACTAGGGCAACCAATATGAGTTCGGTCCAAGTCGGGTTAAAAATCAAGGTTCACATAGCAAAATATACTCCTCACTTCTTCCCACTCAAGGGTCCGAACGAAAGGGTTCGTACGAGGCTATGGGTGGTGTTTCGTATCCGTGCCCCTAAGACCATGAGGAACAAAGGCGACACTTCAACAATCCACCGGGTTAAAGAGGGATACTAAATCTAATGCAAGAATGTCTAGCTAAAGATGCAAAATGAAATACCAATCGAGAATCATCCACCTTATTTTAATTAGACACTTTTCAGGGCTTTTCAAATTCTTTTAAGTTTTTAAGAAAACTTTTTTAAGAAATCCCCAGCAGAGTAGCCACTGTGAGCGGACGACGTGTTTTCGACGGGACACGAGACTCCCTTTCGGAAAGGGCGCCACGATCTCGGGCGGGCCCCTCCCTCGTGTGGGGTTTTTATAAATGGAAAGTCGATTTGGAAAATAAATGGAATTAATGCATAAAAGAACCGAGACCTAAGTCTCGATGGATATTGAAAAGTCGCCACCCGGCTCAGCTCAACTGGGAAATTTATGATGTAGCTGAACCGGACGAACAGCTGCTACACTATCCAGAGATTTGGGTCCAGACAAGTCCCTTATTTTGTGTCTAATTAAAATAAATATTGGTCAATATTCAAAGATGGTATTTCAAATTCTAAAGTCAATTTTATGGAAATAAATCGACATACAGCGCGCATACAGGTTAAGTAAAATAACAAAAGATTAAATTATTACAACCCGATCGAATAAAAAATAAAAGACTCTTAGCCTCACTTTTACAAGCGCCTAGGATACACCAGAATCTAGAAAAAATACAATCACCTAGGATACATGATTAATCTATTAAATACATCAAAAATAAAATTAAAAGAAATTAAAACCTGCAAAACAGAGGGTTAGCACAAAATACGGCACGCCACAAGTTGGACTCAAATAGATAGGATAAGAAATTCAAGAATTGGGGGCATGCATTTAGGGAGTAACAGGGTTGGCTCGACTAGCCGGCCCGGTTAGACCTGCAAAACATTTTGAAACGTCCCTGTGTTTTTGGTTTTGTGGGAAAATCATTTTGAAAACAATTTTTCCGATTTACATGTATTTTTTACATGTGAGGTTGGTCGGTTTTCGGGAGAACTGGGTCTCCGTCGTGGTATTGTTCTAAATGCAATTTTACTGAAAATTGAATCTAGGGTCGTGAACGCACACAACAAAATTCATTTTGATGATTTTTGGGATTTTCTGAATTTTTTTGGGATTTTTGGAAATTTTTGGGGATTAAAACAGAAATTCTGGTTCTGGAAATAACGTTAGAGTTGTGCGACTATAACGAGTCCAAAGTCAGAATCTCACCAAAATCTTATTTGAAGCAAACTGGAAAGAAAATCACCTGGAAATCAAGAACACTCGTACGACTGTAACTACAGTCGTACGACTGTTCATCAAACTCAAGAACAGTCGCACGACTGTTCATGATTTCCAGAAACAGAAAATGCAGATAATGGATAGAAATGCACGAAAATCACATCCAGCACCCAGAAAGCAGGTAAAAGTGAAAGGAAAAGGGAGTGCCTACCTTTTAGGAGCTTATCCAAGTCGTTTTGACCCCTGGCGTCGCTCCAATCCACACGAATTTGCACTTTTCCTCTTGAAATGGGGTTGAAAGCTTTGTGTCCAAAAATCCAAAATGCTTGGGATTCTGATGATTTAAGACCGAGATTTTTATTTGTTAGTGAGGTTAAGTGATTAACCTAAGGATTTCTAGCAGGTTTTAATCTTAATCTTGAGAATCAAAAGAAAAAGAAAGGGAAGAAAGCTGACTTTTTGGTATTTTTCTCTCTTCCACTTCTTTATCTCTCTTTCTCTCTGAATTTCTCTCACTAAACAACCAGAATCCAAAAGTTTTTTTCTCCCTTCCTTTTTCTTCTTTTTATTCTGCCTTTTCTGAGGTTTCTTGCTGCAAGAACGGAGCCATTAATGCTCCTCCCTCTCTCCTCCATTTTTCTGCTGCAGAGATATGGGCTCCTGCAACTTTTCCGATATTACAGTCGTACGACTGTAATTTTTATATTACAGTCGCATGACTGTAATGATAGTCGTACGACTCTTTTCTTCTTCTTTTTCTTCTTCTTCTTTTTTTTTGGAAGAGGATTGAAATTCCGGCGCTTACAGGTACTCCATGAGTACCGGATTACTACATGTATAGGGACATTTCACGACATTACTAAATCATACAAGGTGTTCCACGAACGCCGAATCTCTGTCCGTGTATCGATTCATGCGTGACTTGTTTATGGCATCATTTCATGTTGGATGCCCTAAAAGCATTGAAACTTTGTCCATGGGATGGCCCCCATGTGACCATTTCATATCACCTCATTGACCTAAAAAGCGTCGAAACTCTGTCCGTATGTCGATACGCACGTGACCATTCCTTGATATTCACTGGATGCCCCAAAAGCATCGAAACTCTGTCCATGTGACGGCTCACACGCGACCATTTGGCATTGTCTCTCGCATGGCATTTGGTATTCTTAGGACGTCCAAAATAAAGGAAACAAAAACATAAGAGACGGTCATCCTCATTGTCATTTTCATCCATCTGACATCATTCAATACACATCACTTAGTGCTTTGTGTCTAGAATTATGACATCCATCCACGATACGAACCCTATGCTGAATAAAAAGTTTGGAAACGACCTTCCAAATGGTTGGTACGTGTTGAACCAGAGTCTAGCCAGCCAAATCAGCCAGTTCAACCAGTTCAGTTAGAACCAGTAACCGTGGAAGGGGTTAGGGATGGTTCAGGGTCGGAATCAGAGCAGGAGTTCGGGGGTCAGTTATCTTCGTTACCTGTTGATAGTCAGTTTGTGTTAGAGGAAGTAGACCAAGGAAAAGGAGAAGTTGAAGCAGCTATGGAAGTAATCACCAAGGCACTGCCTATTCTAATGAAGTCGAATATGGATTCCGGAAAGAAGAAGGGACCTGTGGAGAAGACTCCAAAGGAATTAATGAATAAAGCTGTGGCGGAGCTAACTAAAATAATGATAGGGAAAGTAAAGGCAATTGAAGAAGAGCTGTTTGTTGATCAGAAAAAAGCCCTTGAGGGTGATCTCAAAGACCTGTTTGAAGAGGTTGATGATGCTGCAACAGGAGAAGACCTTCCTCATGTGGAGGATGATAATTATTTTAATGTATCTATTTCTTCTATCTATGATTTGAATAATTCAGCCTATAAGGCGTTTAATGCAATGAAGTCTGATTTCGCTTACTTATGTGATATTTTTCCGGATGGAACCATGCATACATATAAACATTCATTTAATGTTTTTAGCATACATAATGCATCATCGTATGAAATGAATCTAGGGACAAGTGATGATCCAAAAATGGTATCCGTCTCGAAAGACCTCACGACTGATGAGAGAAAAGAAATTGTAAAAGTACTACAAAAGCAAGGGAAAGCCTTTGCCTGGTCCTACGATGACATGCCGAGGTTGATAGAGAAATTGCTGGACATCAAATTCCAACGGATCCGAAGATGAAACCTGTCAAACAGAAGCTCCACAGACTTAAACCAGAATGGGCAGAGAAGGTTAAGGAAAAGGACCATTGAGTGTAGCTTAATTGGTACATCTCTCAATGTGGAGGTGGAAGTTTATGGGTTCAATACTGAACCTCTTTAAAATCCAAATTTACCAAAAAAAAAAAAGTAACAAAGAAGATGGCCAAGTTCATAGAGAAGAACATATCTACCCGATATGGAATCTCGCATCAAGGTCGTGACCGATAATGAAGTACAGTTTTAGGGGGTAACAGCACAGTTGTTCTAGAACAAAGGTGTTGAACACCATAGATCATCTCCGAATCGTCCATAAGTTAATGAGGTGGTAAAAGCGACAATAAGTGTATAAAGAGAGTTCTAGTAAAAAAGTTAGATACCTACAGAGATCAGGCCAACATGTTACCATTTGCCTTGCAGTCAAGAAAGTGTTTTCAAAGGGTGCTGTGAGGATCGTAGATATGGACGGAAATGAATTCGTCAACCCAATCAATCAAGACAAGCTCCTGCTACATTACATGTTAAAAAAAAGAGTCTGATAGGTCGAAAACCGAAAAAGGCGATCCATGCAAAAGTTAGGACATTTCAATGGATCGAAAACCGAAAAGACAGTCCATGCAAAAGTTAAGACAGTGAGGTGAGCACTATTAGTAGGAAAATCTGTAAAGATCGGCTGGTGGCAGTCGTGGATTCGGTTAAGACGGATACCATTACTGATTCTGCCCTTAGCTTCATTTCATCACTGATGTGCATTGTACTAAAACATTATTAATGAATGAATGAATGCTTTGCTCTGTTCCTTTAAATGTCCTGAGTTGCTTGAAATTGAGTTCATATTATGCATATATGGTTGTATACATTTTTTGTTTGCATGTATCTCACTTGAAAAAAAAGAAAAAAAAAAAGAAGAAGAAGGAAATAAAAAAAATCTGATAGATTGAAAACCTGAAAAGGTGATCTATGCAAAAATTAGGATATAAAGAAGTCTGCTGAGTCGAAAACCCAAAAAGAGCGGTTCAGACAAAATTTAAGACGGTTTGATCGGCCGAAAACCGGTAAGGGCGGTCTATGCAAAAATAAAGACATAAAACAAGGTAAATAAAAGTCAATCAGCAGTAGTCCCAGATGATGTAGATACCCTATAACCCGAGATATCTCAAAGTCAGTGCCTTACGCTCACGTCTCATAGGGCAGGTCACCAAGTCAGCCAACCAAGCTCTGTAATGACCATCTGTCTCCACTGGAGCTATGCTATCATATCTTAGAATCTCAGAGTGAATAGGGCTTATCCACTATTGCTACACGTGTCTGCGCCACCGCTGTGTGAACTCGCCACACTCAGTCGTGTACGAGGAATGAGGCACACCTTGTACCTGCCCCTACTATCTGCATAATCATGCAGAAGAGTAGAATGTCACCTTGGTCAACCCGAGTAGCTACACACCTCCTACCCAAGCCTCGACGGTCACATGTGAAATATCCCACCAGGGGCAGACCCAATGAATGGACGCATTTGTCCTCTCCCTCAGCCAAGTAGACCACTCCTATGCAAAACAGGTGGCGAAGTATGTGATCTCGATGTGTTGAGCCCTATAGCACTTCAGAGCGTACCTAGGATATGGTGGGGGAATACTCAGGAGACTCAACTTCTCTAGTAACCAGATCTGTATAACAGCCAGTCAATGTTGAGACAATCAGATTAAGAAAACATGAAATAGAAACATACCTGAAGTAGGAAGGGGCACCCGTTAGTCTCAATGGGGTAACTAGAATGAACAGAATCCAAATGAATTAGGGTCTTAGCTAAGGTAACCCCCATGGGTGAAGCATCGTTTGCCATCTGGGCCACTACTGAGGCTAGTCAATAGCTACAAGTTCCGTCTCTGAACTTACACAGATAGCAAGACATCAGCAACAAACTCATCAGAGTGGCCTAACTAGGGGCAGAAGTGGGTAAGCTGATGCACAGATCCATGATAGCAGACAGGCTGAAACTCGTAGGGGCAGCTCCACCAGAAAGCAAACAGCCTAAACCTACCGCATCCAATGTAAACAACCTCTAAAGTGTATGTAAGATACCAGAATCGGACTCAGGAATAGCTAACCTGACTCCACGGAGGTAAGGGATGCAGAGAATGCTGCTGAATTCCTCCACCATGGGGCACAGCTTCTTCCCAGAAAAGTGAAAAACATGGTCCATCGGGTCCCAGAAACTGGCCGCAGCCGCCAGAAAAGCCTAATTCGGAGCCAAAGTAGTGTAGAACTGCATGGACTACAGGCCGGAGGGTGTCAATAAGGCCCAGTTAAAAGAGCAGAAGGTCCTCCAGTAATCTCTAAGGCAATTGCGAAATTGATCCACTGAAAAAAGGGTGAAGAAAGAAGAAAAGTTACTGAAGGCTACCTATTGTCGTACGGCTCTAATTGGAAATTTCACCTATAGCTGCGCAGCTGTACCTATAGTCGTACGGCTGTACTTATAGTCATGTAGCTGTAATTCACAGACAAAACTTTTTCTATACTTAAATACAGAATTCCAAGGTCATAGCCGCACGGCTCTACTGTTTAGAGGCAGTTTTCGGTTGAAATCAAGTCTAAAATCATCAAATCAAGTCCCAAGAAGTGTTAAATTGATTTAAATGGCAATAAAAGTGAGTATAGTTGAACAACATTCATTCAGAAATGCAAATTCTATAAAGGAAAACAGTGAATATCAGAAAAAGTATCAGAATAGCCAACGTATCAGATCAAGTTAACAAATGCAGTAAGGAAAAGCCCACAAAGGGCAAAATGTGCTAAAATATAGAAAGCTAAGCCCATAGGCAGGTTGTCATGTTAATAGAAGTAAAAGGAAAGGAGCCTAAGACTATCCCCCTTCACCCTGATCATCCACATGGTTTTCGTCCCCAGTGTCCTCATAATAAGTGAGCTACTCCTCTAATGTGTCCACGCGCGTCTGGAAAGTCTGGTTCATGAGCTCCAGATCCATGACACGCCTCTATAGCCGGTCCACCTCCGACCTCAGATGAGTGGACTCATAACGCTTAACACCAAGCGCGGACTACACCAAAACCAACAGCAGAAACATCACGTCACATACATGCATACACTTGAAACATACACACACGCACATGCATACATGTATCAATACTAACTCAAGTACCGGTACTTACCATCAACATCGTGTTATCCCAAATTGTGAGAGCTCTGAAGGCAGAGATAGCCTGATACTAGGACATCCCCTGGGCTACCGTGATCTGTATAGGAAATAGTTGCACAAGTCAGATGAATGGATAACAATGAGAATTGAAAAACAGATGAAAGTATGGATACTCACATGGGTGGTGTCAAGAGGAATAGCAAAAGGATAGACGTGGTCCCCAAGATATAAGTCAGCCCGGTACGACTGTCCGAACTATCGGACAGATGAATAGATGGCTCTATTGGGAACTCTAGTCATCTAGGGATGAAGCCAGTAAGGGGGACCATTGGGGGAATCACAGGAAGAGCAGATAGAGCATCCTCCATCCTCATGTCAGTAGCATGCTCGGCCGTCCACGCGGAGGAACTCCCATTGCCCCGACCAGTGGTGGACTGGGAGCCCCGACTGCTGGAGCATCTGTCAGACGAAGTGCGAGGGCGTTTACCCCTCCCTGATGGCCACAAACAGTAAAAGAATAATGTTAGTAAATAGTAATTCAGTACAAATAAACAAAAAGCAGAAAAAAGAAGCATACCCCTGCCTGTACTATCCCGGTCCGAGAAAGGAGGTATGTGGTGGTAAAATAGAGGTAGTCTCCCTCCACTCCATCTACCTCATAGCCTAGCCCAAAAAGATCAAGATGGGCCGCTGCCGGTAGAAGGTATGGCCAAAACAGTCCTACGGGGAGATTGGCCAGAATCTTGTGCTCTACAGGACCAGAATGCCAGTCAAAGACCCTATCTCCGAGGTACCACTCCAAGCCGAAGGGGCACTCCATCACCAATCTCCTCGTCGCCAACCTTTGGGCATCCCTAACCTCCCGAGGCAACTCAGCGCCCCTCCAGGGCTCCTTGGGCAGCTGAAATCAGAAAATAAAAGGGATACATGTTTACCTCCTCGAATGTCATCTAGGTCAAGAACATCCGGCAGTTATCCACACTCTTGTCTACCTCACCCCAACTAAAACCCAACCACCGTCTCAGCAGGGGGAAGTCAGGGAGCTCGGAGTTCTCTGGAATGTGCACCACTGGCTAAGGAATAAAGCCATACTTATACACGCTAATCTACAGAAGAAGCATGGTAAGAAAGTCAGTGGCAAGTTCAAAAAAAAAAGAGCAAGAAGTTAGAGAAACTCACATGAAGGATGATCCAAGGGCCCTTCACCTCCTTCTGCTTCCCTCGGGTGCACAAGTCGAGGGAGTAATGTAGTTGAGCCAAGCCGGCTCATCCCCAATATAAGTCCTTCACGTCATCCAGCTAGATCAGTAAAGGAAGAACAGCTAAGTTCAGGACACTCTGACTTGTGGGGAACACTAAAGTAGTAAGGGCATAAAAAAGAAAAGACCTAGCATATCTCCTCTCCTCCTCAGCACTATATGTGGTGCCTTCAGGAAGCTCAGCCTGCCTTGTTAACCAATAATCTCAGAGAGTACTACACTGAATCTTACTGTCTCGAGACGTCAGACCAATCAGCATAGTGATAATCTCAGGGTGGAAGCCTCCCCTCTTCAGTGTTCGGTTGAACTCAATCGGGCGCCCACCAAAAGGAAGCCCGGTGATAGCCGCAAAATCCTTAGGCATAATCGTATACTCCCTGGTTGGGAAGTGCAATGTATGCGTGGAGTCCATCCATCGCTTTACCAACATCATCATTAATCCTTGGCTCATCCTAGGAGGATGCTCACACATGGAGCATACCATCCTCTGAAGCCCTGTGGCATCAACAATCTTCTTCACGCCATCTGGAAGCCTCCTCTCCACTTTAGAGCTTCCGACAGCCTCCTCGCCCCGTAATTATGGGCCCGATCTTGCAAAACAATAAACAGAGAGCTTTTTATGAGTTGTTTGGATTTCATATAAGTCATGTAGACCAAATAAAACACATTTGAATTGCAAAAAAGAATGAAAGATTTTTTTTTGGTTGTTATAGCCGTATGGCTATAGTTATAGCCACGCGGCTATAACCATTAACATTAGAGCCATGCGGCTCTAACCAGGCAATCCTAGCCTGGCTCAAGAGCATAGCCGCACGGTTATAACTTAGAGCTGCATGACTCTATCTGGAAAATACAAAAAGTTTTGAAAAACCCTAGGTTTGACTAAATTCAACTCTAAATCGGTTCTAATCACTACCAAATCATCAGTTGAAGTTACTAAGGGCAAAATCTACCCTAAGCATGCATCAATTTCACCTAATTTCATCTAATTTCATCTACATTTATAGGAATTGGAGGAAATTGAAAAAAGGAAAAATTGAGAAAACTAACCAATCTCCAATCAACATAGGTCAATGGCTAAAGTGTGATCGGCACAGGATCATTTACCTTGACCCAACAATACTCAACGGAGTCGCGGAAGCCATGCACATCGGCTGTGGACTCAGTAGGTAAGAAAAATGCCCCCTCGGGCAAAACGTACCTTGTGTGAGGGGTGGGCTGTGAAGGAGCAACAGGACGAAGCATCTTTCCAAGCTTTTTCATCATCTTAGAAGTCAAAAAACGATTTTGTGAAGAAGAAAAAAAAAGGAAGACATCAAAGAAGAAAGGAAGGCAAAGGTTTGTGCTTCAACAAACGCACGCTGGGAATTTTAATAGCTGCCCAATTTCATGCTATACTCGCACAACTCTAGCAACATGGCAAGTTATAACCGCGCCACTATGTCTTGCAAATTAGAACCGCGCGACTCTAAACCCCAGGTATGAAAATTTTTTCAATTTTCTGAATTTTCATTTACGCTGATATAATCCCGAGAAGGGTATTTCTTGCTTTTTGCAGATATCCAGGGGCAAAACAATCGATCTATATTTATTCTTGATCGAAGGGGCTAAAATTTTTGTTTCCAAAATTATCGATCAAGAAATAAATACACACCCGATACAACTTTAGAAGCATGCCTTCAAGAAGAATAGAATTAAGATCACACAACTTTAGAAAAATTCTTTAACTAAATTACCAAAATACCCTTTCCTTCGTGACACAAACACCACGAGACACTAAATCACCAACATACCTTTTCTTCATGACACCAATCTCACGGGAGATTCAGATTGAGCTAGACCACTACTTCTCAAAGGAACCAAAGTAAGTCCCCGAATCAACTCAAATCGGGCTAGACCACTGCTTCACAAAGGAACCAAAGTAAGTCTCTGAATCAACTTAAATCGGGCTAGACCACTACTTTGCAAAGGAGCCAAAGCACGTCCCCAAACCAATTCAACTCGGGTAAGATTGCTGCTTCGCATAGACATCAAAACAAGTCTCTGAACCAATTCAACTCGGGCAAGACCGCTGTTTCACATAGACATCGAAACAAGTCCTTGAACCAATTCAACTTAGGCAAGACCGCTTTTTGGCACAGACATCGAAAAAAGTCCCTGAACCAATTCAATAAGGGCAAGACCGCTGTTTCGCACAGACATCGAAACAAGTCCTTGAACCAATTCAACAAGGGCAAGACCGCTATTTCGCATAGATATCGAAACAAGTCCCTGAACTAATTCAACTCGAGCAAGACCGCTGTTTTGCACAAACATCGAAATAAGCCTCTGAACTAATTCAACTTAGGCAAGACCACTATTTCGTACAGACATTGAAACAAGCCCCTGAACCAATTCAACTCGAGTAAGACGACTATTTCATACAGACATCGAAAGAAGTCCTGGAGCCAATTCAACTTGGGCAAGACCGCTGTTTTGTATAGACATTGAAACAAGTCCCTGAACCAATTCAACTCGGCTAAGACCGCTGTTTCGCACAGACATCAAAACAAGTCCCTGAACCAATTCAACTCGGCCAAGGCCACTGTTTTACACAGACATCGAAACAAGTCCCTGAACCAATTCAAATCAAGCAAGAGCACTAGCTCGTATAGAAACAGATGTAAGTCCCCACTCAACATGGGTAAGACCGCTGTTTCGTACAGACATCAAAGTAAGTCCCCGAAGTCAACACAATTCCATGACACAAGCACCATGAAGAACCAACACGAGAAAGATGCCAAGTACCATTCCTCTTTCTTTTCTCACCGTGCTCCCTATCGCGAGACCAAACTCGAATCGGGCACAATAGCCTGACCATGAGTCAACTTTGATCCCGCGAGGGGCAGCCTGTGAGCAAGGGTTTTGCTAACCTCTGTGATGAAAATCCTATGTTACCTGTTAAACAGACAAACGTGAGTTAGATTTGAGAATGAACAGAATGATGCCCAGAATGTTCTCAAACGCTCCGAAAAATAGAACAGTCCTCAATCCGAAACCACGAGAAAGGTCCTTCAAATGATTAGAAAGCTTGCATATGAGTGTAGGAATTAGAAAAAGCCATGATCACTCTGGTTAGAGTTGCATAGCTATAGTTTCACAACTACAGCCGGCGGCTATAACATTAGAGTCGCACGGCCATAACATTACAGCCACACGTCTCTAACGGTTGACTAGGTTACTTCTTAAATAAAACAACCATATCTTTGACTAACAGTTTTACTCCCTTAATTAAAGGGATTGGAGCATGGATAGTTGGGGGTTAAGACCAGAAAACACACCAGAAATAGAAGGGAGGAAAAGAAATCATTTAGCGAGAAAAAGCAGAATCCTAGAGAGAAAAAGAGGGGTTTTAGAGAGAGAAAGTGTGAAAAACTAAAGGGAAAAGAGATATACAGAGAGAAAACACTCGGGAAACACACATGGGTAAGGGTTTCTGGGCGTTCCTCATTCATTCGAATTGATTTTGGGTTTGTTCGAATCAGTTCGAGGTTCATGTTCAAAGTTACAAGACGTTCATGGGGTTCTAAGTGCATTCCGATGTTCAAATCCACTTCCGATCGTCAAGTATGCTGGAACACAAAAGGGTAAATTCTGATAAGCCTTAAACTTGTAATTGATTGCTTTCTGCTTTGTGTTTTTGAGTTTTGTGAAAATCCAAAAACTGTCTACTTGATTATAGCCGTGCGACTCTAACTAGAGCTGAGCGGCTATAATCTCTTTGAACAGAGCCGTGCGACTATACATCTATAGCTGTACGGTTGTGTTCTTCTGGGCAGAAACCCAAAATGCCCTAAAACGACCGAATACAGTCAATTTCCCATTTTACTTGTTATGTTATGAATGATTTCGATCAAAATCACATCCGTTATATTCAAAATTATGGTTTTTAGATTTCCAATAACGTTGATGTGAGATTTAGGTTTCGTTGATTTCGATTTTTGGAATCCGGGGTTGTTCGATCCAAATTGGATCCCTGGTTCAGCTTTAGTGGATCCCTAGATTCCCTAAAATCCTTAGAAATCATCGGAATGATTTAAAACAAAGGTTTTACAAAGGCAAAGAAAACCAATTCTGGTTTTGGACGCTATAGCCGCACGATTATAGTAGCTATAACCACACAGCTCTAACTAGAGCCGCTCGGCTATAGTTATGAAAACGAGGCAGAATCTCGGGATAACTCCCATGGACGTCGTCACGTGATGCTGTCTTCAAATTCAAAGTGTTTTCGATGTGTTTACTATTTTGGACCTTAGATGGATGTTTGAGGTAGGAACCCACACGAACGGAACCCCGAGTTTCGGGACAACCGACTCATTAAAAGGGAGTAATTTGCATGAAAATGAGCCAAACTATTTTCCAAAATTATTTTCAAATACAAAAAACTTACAGGGCGTTTCTAAAATGGTTTTTCAGGTTTAATCGAGTAAGTCGTCTGGACTTCTCGATTATCCCCTAGATGTATGCTCCCATTTCCTGAAATCCCCCATTCTATCCTATTGTGACTCCTATATGTGTTTATGATATAATTATGCTAACTGTCTATTTTGCAGCTTTTATTTTTCTTTTGATTATTTTGGATGTATTTAATAGATCAAATCATATATTCTAGGCGATTGTACTTTTTATAGATTTCTGTGTATCTAGGCGGTTGTAAGGTGAGGATGAGAGTTTTTTTAGATTTCTGTGTATCTAGGCGGTTGTAAGGTGAGGATGAGAGTTTTTTTATCTCTTTGGGTTGTAATAAGTGGCTTCTATTCTTTTGTTTGGTTTGGATGTATGGTTTACTTTTCTACACTTTAATTTTATGCCATATGTTTATGTCATTTGAATGAGCATCAGCTAATATTAAAAGATAAAATGGATAGAGAATAAGTGAATATAATATGGTACTATAAACTATTAAATGAAAGCAAGCTTGAGATTGAATAGGTAAGTTTCCCGAACCCTGAATCTCTGGATTAGGTATGGCAGTCTACACTTGATAGGGAGCTATACAAGAATTTCTCAGATGAGCTGATACGGGTGGCGACTCCATCACTGATCTCGAAATTTGGGTTTTGAGGTTTTTAAGTTAATAAAACGGGATTTTTCTAAAATATAAAACCAGTTTTCCCAAAACTTACATTCTAAATGATGTTTCCTACGAAAGGGATTTTCAATCATATCAACTGGTTTTCTTAAACAAAATCATCAAACCCGTTTTTTATCAAAACAAACTCAACCCATATCAAAACCTCCCCGGTCCGCTTCGCAGCATTCCAACTTTAAGGTTGTCAGCTCACAGCATGATGCCAAGGCACGAGCTGTTGTCGTTAATGGTCAAATACCACCGTCAACCATGGTTGCAAATCGGACTAGACAACAACAGAGTGGAAAGGGCCACTGGACAACAGAGAGGTCGAGGAACCAATTCTAGTTTGTATAAGTACAGGGGGCAGCAACAAAATTATCAGAATTATCAAAATTACTCTAATGATTCAAGACAAAATTTTAGTCCTAGTGATCCATAATCGGTTACATGTCATAATTGTAGAGGACTTGGGCACTATGCCCGAAATTGCTGGTCACTAAAAATGTCTCGGGACAACAACGTTAATCGCCCATCATCCTACATAGCCTCTAGCCAATCCTCAACATAAGCTTGGGTTATTGATTCGGGTGCCTCTCATCATATGACCTCCGAATGAGAAAACCTGAATCTTCACTCTGAATATCAAGGACCCAAAAAAGTCACAATTGGTAATGGTTATAAACTGTCCATCTCTAGAGTTGGTCAATTTTTTTTTCATATTGGTGATGAAATATTTCAAATTCGTGATATTTTACATGTTCCAAAGTCCTTACATAATTTGTTGTCAGTTTGTGCTTTGACTAACTCTAATCCTGCATCTGTGGAATTTTTTTCTGACCATTTTATGATTAAGGATTTGGACAGGGGATAGTTCGGTTCAAAGGCCAGAGTGACAACGAGCTTTACTGGTTGTGCGCTGCCATGTTAGGTTCAAGTTCATCTTCAGGTTCCTTTTATCCATTAGCAAATTTAGCCTCTTTAAATACTTGGCATGATTGTTTAGGGCATTTTAATTTTCCTTGTGTTAAACAGTTATTGCATTGGAATAAGATTGTTGTTTTTTATTCTAAAAACTTTGTTTGCAACTCATGTGCTATTAATAAAAGTCACAAGTTTCCATTTTCTTTGTCTAATTCTGTTTCTAAAGCTCCCTTATAATTGATTTGTGCTGATGTTTGGGGGCCAGCACCCACTGTGTCTGTTGATGGATATTCGTACTATGTGATGTTTCTTTATCATTATAGCAAGTACTCCTGGATTTACTTTCTA
Organism: Euphorbia tirucalli; assembly: GCA_039660915.1. NCBI lineage: Eukaryota > Viridiplantae > Streptophyta > Magnoliopsida > Malpighiales > Euphorbiaceae > Euphorbia > Euphorbia tirucalli. The sequence goes on along the minus strand of CM077637.1, from coordinate 24,002,540 downwards.
AAATACAAATCTAATGGTAAGTCTGTCTTCGTACATTTTAAAACACTTATAGAGAATTACTTTAAAACATCCATTAAAGCTTTCCAATCTGATGGAAGGGGTGAGTTCATTGCATTGCAATCATTTTTTAGAGACTATGGCATTACACATCGTATTTCATGTCCCTACACTCCAGAACAAAATGGGAGTGCCGAGAGAAAACACCAACACATAGTTGAACATGGTTTAGCTTTGTTACGTCGTGCCAATTTACCAAATAATTTCTGGACGTATGCCTTTGACACTGCAACTTATCTCATTAATTGCATACAAACCCCCCAAATAAATTTTGACACACCATACTAGAAGTTATTTGGTGAACCACCTGACTACTTGAACCTAAAAATTTTTTGTTGTTTATGCTATCCCTGGCTTCATCCATCTACTAAAAATAAATTTAACCCGAAATCAAAAGTTTGTATTTTTTTTTTTTTTGTTACAGTAAACTCCACAAGGGTTTTAAGTGTTTTGATCCCTTTTCTTCTTATATGTTTATCTCACGCCATGTATTTTTTGATGAACAGGTCTTTCCCTATTCCAGAACGTATGATGACAAGTAACCTATTTCGACTCCACCTACTTCAGACACATTCACCTTACTGTTCCCATGTCGCCCTCATCAATTACACCAACCAAACCATACCCACAAAGCTCAAACAACATTCCATAAAACGAATCACGATGTTCTGACTCGAAACCGTCACCTAACCCAAACTCAACTACCAAATCATCTTCACCACTTGACACTATTATCTCCACCAAAACCACAAATACACCTATAACTCACTATTGACCTATCCTCCTATAAACCCTTACCAGTCGTAGCCTAAACCGATTCCTCTACTAATATGACACAGGTGACCACCTCTGGGTCTGAATCTCAAAAACCACCTCGTATGGTGACTCAGTCTCAAGCTAGTTCATTAAAAAAATAGATTCCCAAAGCTTTTGTCAGTTCTCTTCTACAAGAACCGACTACTTTTTAGTAAGCTCACAAGTTTCCTGAATAGAGACAGACCATGATAGAAGAGTGCAATGCTCTCATCAACAATAGAACTTGGATTCTAGGTCCTCTTGACAAACGACAGAATGTAGTCGGGTGCAAGTGGGTATACCGGTTGAAAACCAAAGCAGATGGTAGTATTGACAGGTACAAAGCTAGACTAATGGCCAAGGGCTTTCATCAACGCCTTGGTGTTGACTACTTTGAAACCTACAATCCAATGATCAAGCGAGCAAAAATTAAATTAATGTTGGCCATTGCAGTTTCTTCTAATTGGACAGTCATTCAACTTAATGTGTCCAATGCCTTCCTACATGGGAATCTTGAAGAAGTGGTATACATGTCCTAACCTCTTGCTTACATTGATCCCTATCGGCCTGACTATGTTTGTCAGTTGAAGAAGTCTCTTTATGGCCTCAAACAGGCTCCACGCATGCGGCACAAGAGACTTACAGAAACACTATGCAACCTTGGATTCATAGGTTCAAAATCAGATACTTCCCTATTTTTTATACACCGTGGCAGCTTATTCGTCGTGTGTCTGATTTATGTGGATGATATTCTGTTGATGGGTTCAGATTATGTTTATATTAGGAATCTAGTTCAGTAATTACAAACAAAGTTTGCCATTCGTGATCTTGGCCGGTTAGCTTATTTTTTGGGTATTGAAGCCACTTGGTGTCCTACAGGCTTGCATTTAAATCAATGCAAATATATACTTGATCTTCTTCATAGGTGCAAAATGGAAGACAGTAAGGGGGTTTCAACTCCTATGTGTACTAAAAAGCGATTGATGTTAGGGGATGGTGATGTATATTCTGGCCCTATCGAGTACCGGAGTGTTCTTGCATATTCTGATTCAACAGGTATTCAATTTATTTAGGTCGAAACCTTGTCTCTTGGAGTTCAAAGGAACAGCATTCAGTGGCTCGATCCTCAACTGAAGCCGAATATCGAGCTTTAGCCACAGGGGCCTCTGAAATTGGTTGGTTACAGATATTACTAAGGGAAATTGGTTATCGAATTTCGTAGGAACCAAAGCTTTGGTGTGATAACATCTTAGCAGCATATTTAACGGCCAATCCGATTTTTCATCAAAGGAGTAAGCACATTAAAGTTGATTTTTTCTTTTTCCGTGATCGGGTGTCCAAGAAGTTACTCACAGTTCGGTATATACCTACTGCTAATCAAGTGGCCGATATACTCACCAAGCCCCTGTTGAAGGATTGATTCATGTTATTACGAGGCAAATTGAGCCTTTGTTCTACTTCGGCTCAAATTGAAGGAGGGTGATAGAGGACTAGGATTGTAACTTTACAATGTTGTACATTACTTGTTATAGTCCTTATAGGTTAGGGTTACCCATGTACAACTATGTATATATACCCTCTAATTCAATAATACAAAAATGTAGCCTCATATTTCTCAGATAAAAGTAAGCAATTATTATATACTAGCAAATAGTTTACATATACTTAATCATTGAGAAGAATGTTTCAGTTCTTCGAAATATGTAAATCAACAAAAAAAAAGCTAGTCTGGAAAAAGTCAGACATTGGAAAAATATAAAAAAATATGAATTAGAATATAAATATCCCCGGCATTGAAATTGCTAAAATAATTTGTCAAAAGTGATTTCATTGAAACAAAAATATGTCAAGATAAATATTTAAGATAAAATTTTAAGCTCATAGATGTTAAGTATCCTACATTGGATAGCTATTAAGAGAGTAAGTCTTGTATAAGTTCTCCCATCAAGGAGCCTTTTTGGGGTGAGTTGCTTTAATTTTTCTTTGATATCATAGCCTTCTAGCCCAATGTTGGTCCACACATTGTGCAACGCATAGATTTTCAGTCCTTTTAAACTCTAGACTCCAAATGTCATTTGTATCTCTCACATTGGCTAGGTATATAAAGACAATGAATCATTATAAGTGAGTGACAATCCTTCCTCTTGAAGGTGCTTTTCGAGGGTAAGGCCTAATTCATCAATGAATAAAGCCTATGAATACATTTTATATATTATATCTAACACGCTTTGTATGTAAATATCTCTTAGGATTAAAGCATATACAACATAAATTTTACTTTACCATGTGTTGAAATTCAACAACAAATGGTGTTGTCAGGATTTGGACTCTCAAATACTTACTCTAAAAGGCTTTAATATCATGGCAATAACCTATTTAATCTAAAAGCTTAGGTTTATAATTAAGTAAAGCCCAATAATAGTTTTTAACTATTTAGAAACCTCCATTATTTTCACAAGCCATTTAGTTTTCTATTCCGTATTATTATTTTCAATCATGTCATATATATGAATGAATATATCAAGAGCCCGTTTGGATACCCTTTTTTTTTTTTTTTTTTGCTATTTAATATCAAACAACAGTTTTAGATGTGTTAAGTTAGATTTTACTAGCAAATGTTGATAACGTTTATGAAGGAAAAATTATTGTTTCCCATCAGCAGCTAAAACCTGTTTTTCATGAAAACCAATTCATTGTATTTTCTTTTTTTTTCCAAATTAGTTATTTGACATTCTAACATCAAAAATTTATCATTCTTTACCAAACATTAATTATCAATCAGCAATCATCAACAACAAACAACAAACAATAACAGTAAATAGCAAACAATATCAACAAATGGCAAACAATAACAGTAAAACCAAACGGACCCTAAATGTTCTCTAGATGTATCTAGTGACTTAATTCTCCGACATGTCCAAAGCTTCAAATCTATTTATTCATCTGTATAACAGTCCAATGTATATATACATATTTTTACAAGTAAAGATTAAGATTTGTTATATATAAATGGAGGGTGGGAGTTAAAATATATATAAAAAAAAAAAAAAAAAAAAAAAAAAAAAAAAAAAAAACATTTAAAGTTAAAGTTTTTTTTTTTTTTTTTTTAATTTTGCTCGATATCTTGAAAAGCTAACATGGATAGAGTGAGAAGAACTTTGTCAATCTGAAAAGATATGTGGAAGAGGTAATGGGCGTCCCATTGGGTATTGCTAGAGTTGCAACAATAAAATTCCCCATATTTGACTTGACCTTCTCACTCTCTTTCTGGGGCCAGTCCTACCAATTAAGAGTTAATTGTCCTGTAAATGCAAATGCACCCCTTTAGACATGACTCCACCTTTGATCTCATGTCTAGTCACTTCCATCCTTAATTTTCTTGAATTGACTACCACCTTTCTACTCTCAAATTAACTGAAAACCATATGTTACCTATATTCATATATTTCTTTAATTTCTCTTCCTCAACAATTCTTATATCAAATATAAAATGTCATCTTCAAATTCTTGCTAGGATTCTCATTAATTGTCCCCTTATACTTAGAGGAGGCGAAACTAGGAGCCTATCTTTGAGAAATAAAAATCTGTGTACCCTTTTACCACTGATCCTGAGATGGCAGCGCCAGACATATTTATTTGAAATATTTTTCTATAGATGATAATTAGATTTTAAAAAAAAAATACTAAGAAATTAAAGCAACTGTGCTCAATACATATCAATAATGAAGTACTTGTTCAAGTGCACTACACATATGATTTCTCACAATTATATATATATATATATATACTGTATTAATTAACCTACAATTTTGAGCTACAACTATTATATATAATAGTAGATTAATTATTTTATAAGCTACAACTATTATAAATTATGTTTGAAGCCAAATCCAGAGTATAATTGAGTATAATATTCGAGTCAAGATGATACATGGGGATGGACCCTAGCCTAACCATACGGCACATTTATTATATATGGTCTAAAATTGCCAAATGTTATCCATGTTCCATAAAGCATCCGCCATGTCATCATCATAGGACCAATTGGCTTGTGCCATCTGGAATTCTGAAGTTGAATTATCGAAAGAAGCAATTTGAGGCATTGAAGCAGCTGGATTGAATCCAATATCAATGTCCATATCATAACCATGACTGCTCTGTGCACAGTAATTACTTTGATCATTTACAAGTAGGCTCTTGTACAACAATGTATCATCAATAACAGATGAAGTAGCAGGTGGATCAATATTTTGAAGAATTTGAGAGTGGTTAGGAATGGGCTGGGATTCAGTGGACATAACTGTGCTGCAGCTAGTGACTGACATTGAATGTTGATGATTTGGAATGGGAAATTTATCAAATTGATCATGGGGAATTGATGATTCTGATGAAAATGAAGGAAGTGTGAAATTGGGTAGTGAAGAAGAAGAAGGAGAAGAAGAAGAAGAAGAAGCAGAGAAATCATGGCCGGTTTGTTCCACTTTTTGAAGCAATCTAGGCATCCAGAAACACCTTACAGCATCCATGAATTTCTTGCTATTTGATTCAATGTTTAATTGACGAGCTTGCCTTTGTACCCTTGTTCTCCAGTAGTTTTTTATTTCATTGTCTGTTCTTCCCGGCAGATGCTGTGCGATTTTTGACCATCTGGTTACACAACAAACTATCAGAATTCACAATAAAAGTTATCCTTAACTACATAAGTTTAAGTTTTTAGGCCAATTGCTTTGTTGATGTTGATGCGGTGGTATATAATAGAGTTCTTAATTACACTAAACAGTCAAGACTTCAAATCAAATGTCATTCAGGTGAATTGAATGGGTAACTTATGCTAAGAAGCATTTGCACAAGAGTGTGTAGAAATAATAATAAAACTTACTCTTTTAGGTTAATCCTTTTTTTTTTTTTTTTTTTTTTGATAAAAACTTATATTATGAAAAATAAAAAGATGTATAAATTAAAATGTGAAATAAAAAAAAAAAAAAAAAATACCTGTTGCCCCACTTGGAGTGCAATTCAAGAATCAAGAGCTGTTCTTGTGGAGTAAGATTGCCGCGCTTAATGTCAGGTTTTAGATAATTAAGCCATCTTAATCTGCAACTCTTTCCAGTTCTTTTTAGTCCTGCAAAAGAAATTTAAAAAGTCAGTATATATATCTTAAACCTTTCTTTTACAAATAATTAAACTATTGGAAGGAAAAAGACACTTGCATTATAAAATTAATTAATACAAAATTACCAGCATATTTTGCTAACATATTCCAGCGACCTTCACCATGACGAGCAATGTAATGCGTGAGCAAATTATCCTCTTCAAGAGTCCATGGTCCTCTTCTTAGCTCGCTTTCCTCTTCATTCATTCTCTTCGAGTTAATACTATTGTTCATCTCTGCTAATTAATTAATTAATTAGAGAGAAAGAGAATTTAGGATCGATGTTTTGAACTGAAACCGAAGAACAATTATGCAGAGATTTTATAGACCAAAAAGGCCCAATTCTCTCATTAATTATTCAATACAATTATTACTTCTTCGCCACATATGCAAATTATGCATTCCCCCTTTTATATATGCTAATTGAACTAATATTTTTTGATATAGCCTTCTGAGGTGGCAAATCATAGCTCGGTATATATTGGTCCCACATATGTAGCTACTCTATATTAATTATTTAAATAAAAAAAATTAATATAATTAACAAGTTGGAACATTCAAAGGTATTTTAATTTTCTTTTCAAAAACATCAATCAGGAAAGAGAGAAGCAAAATCTACACAGGCATGATCATGCAAGTACAAAGTGGGTCCTTTTCCTTTATATGCCGCCAACTGTACCTAGCTTTACTATACATACAATAGCTTACACAGAAACTCATTTTTTTTAGCTAGGTTATAATATAATATTAATATTCACTTTAATTATATATAAGAAACGTGATTGACTGAACAAAATATTTTATAAGATAAAACACCACCAAACGTGGAATTATTATAGCGGTTTTCTTAATTAGTGCTAGTAGAAGAGGAACAATTAAGTCTCTGTAGAACCTTCAAATCTATCAATTAATTACCAATCAAACCATCAATTATTTGGTGATGCATTTTTGAAACAATTACAGTATTTATTCTGTTCCTTAAGCTAAATAAAAAGAAAAAAAAAACGTAGGGGGGGGGGGGGGGGACGCTCAAAGTCACAGATGGAATTGGTTATATTTGGGTCCAGGGCGGGGAAAAAGAAATATTCAATTCAAAATTTGTTAAAGCGAAGCCAATGTTAAAATTTGACCGGTTAACTGTTCAATCTTAGTTTCCACATGATATGACTGAAAAATGTGATAAGATGGTGAAATTAAAGGTATGGTGGCCAATGGGGAAATGCCAGATTTCAAAAATTAAGGGCATGGAAACGTTGTCAACATGTAGCTTTATTTTAGAGTTCAATTTCTTGCCCACCAGTTAATCAATCATCAGTCTTCATCTGGGCACCTGCCTTAACAAGCCAATCCTATCACATCACACAACAGGAATTTTTTTTCCATAACTGTACAAGAAAATGCTCACCATGCATACATTTATTATTATTATTATTTATGTCACACGATTGGCTTGTTGATAGATTAAATGCACTGGCAGTAATAGAATTATAAATTATATTTCATTACGGTCAAAAGATTAATCTGCGTTAAATTTGTCACCATTAAAAGAGATCAAATTATCCACAAATAAAAAATTTATTTCAACTGGGTTTACTTCATTTGTAGATAGAGTTCCTTTTTTTAAATCTTAAAAGCACTGTGTGACATTGATAAAATAATATCCTTATATAATTTAATTAGCAAGATCGGTGGGACAGATGGCACACGAATAACTTTCAAGCTTTTTGTTCGCTGAAATGTGAAGCTTATGACTTTAATTAATTTTTCTACACAAATTAATTTTTTGCGAACTTACTAAAATAATTACATAATTTGTGATGTGGTAAACGAATTTTTTCAAGATATAAGACTAGTTTTCCATTTTCAACATTGAGCCGAACATAAATTCGGTTCTAGAATATGCCAGACTAAATTGCTGGTTCTTCAGCCATTTATCTCTAACCAGGTTGGAAAGCGTGTTTCTCGAATAATTGGAAGAATAAGATGCATGCCTTATAAAAAAAATTTTGTTTGACAAAAAGACTTGTTCCTGCGCATGTCTTATACAGGAGAATTGCATTTTAAGTAGGAATATAACTATTAAATAGGCAAACAATGTTGTCATTGCTCTAATGGGATTGTGAGTCCTTCATGCATATATAAAGGGGTTAGCTCAGAAGTTTGATTCATACAATCTCTACACTATTTACTTACTGACTTGCTTTAAAAATCAGTACCGACTTAGGCATCAAAGTATCCCCTCCAGTTAGGACAACTAGTACATCTCTGTGTTTTGGTTTTCAAACAGGAAGATCCAGTGACTCACTAGGAGCATGGACATGATGAATTCATGAACTCAAGGTAGCATGGTGACAGTAGCCACCTCATCCATTCCCCCAACGTCTGGCCTGGCTATCTCTGTAGTTGATAGGTCATCTAGAATAACTAATACATATCATCACAGGAACTCAAGATTTCCTTATCACTAGAGTGATGGCAGCCATGAGACTATCAGATGCCAATGTGATTCAGATGCTACTCAGCTAGCTCCAAGCGGTAAGAGCAACACCAAATTTTAAGACAACTTTGGTAGATATCCTTAATAAGTGACGCCACTAACAGATTGGAAACTCCGTCAATCTGTTGCGAGGGAGGAGCTTGAGTGCCATTTGAGCATAGTTTGTAATTGCAATTTTCACAAAAGAAAATTTCCTTGATTGAGGTGGATTGGATGAAGAGTGACTGATGGAATGAAATTCTGCATCATCGGAGTGGAGTTGACAATCGAACCCACTCCGGTGGAGCTTGAGCTAAGCATGGTGGAGTTGATAATGGTGGTGATGATAGACATGGTTCTGGCAGCAGTAGTTTCGGATACGAAAAAGAAGTTTTAAAACCTAGATGGCTCCAATACCGTAAAGGAATTTGTGAATTGGCAAATTGTATTAACATAAACAATACGTAATTTTAAACAAACTTCATACAAAAGAGGAAGACTAAACTAAATAGAAATAAACATAATAGCTACATTCCTTTACAGCTATGCCCCTTTGCGCGATCATGCATAAAGGAGTTTTCGATGGAAACCATATGGGGAGAGTACGCTTCTCGACTTCACAGCTAGAGTTCAGACTTCCTTGAAATTATGAACCCCAGGAAACCACCAACAATGGAAACACATATAGCACAACAAACCATACCAATGGTATAGTAGGTAGCTCAGTTTGCATCACTAACTAATTTGCATGCGACGTTCTTTTCACCACAGAATTCTCATTTAAAACTACTTGTCTTGGGGAGCATGACACCTAGAAATGCAAGCATGTAGTGTGCACCAGCATACATGGAATTTTGGACTAGCTGAGAAACTAGACTAATTTATAACCTTAGGCCTTAAAGGATATAAGCAAGTGAATGTTTGACAAATATCAATTAGTTCATGCCTAGTTGCACTTGAGGAAGAGTATTGAATAATAAACCATAGTTACATTGTAAATACATAAGACTACAGATCAGTAGTAGATAAGTGGTAAAGATGGATCTTAACACAAGTCAATTCATTTTGTGTACATGGTTCAACTTTATATATGCTCTTACTCATTCAATCGTGCTAAACACTAGGTGTACATAGTCTTTTTAGTTTTTGAGACACTTTTTAGATGGTCCCATTTTCAATCAAGATTTTATGCATATATTAGAAATCGAATTTGAAGTCTAGATTATGCAACTAGTTTTCAAGCCAAACTTAATTGGTTTTTAGACCTGAGTTTATCAATATACAATGAACATCTTTTCTCCTTATAATCAAGCTACCGCGAATGTAACTATTTATGTATTTGTGCAATTATTCCAAACCTTTTTTTTTTCCCAAAGAAACAAGAAATATTCTTAATTATAAACAAGATGATACAAGAGATTTGAAAGAGAGGGAGATGGAGGGGGGCCTATACATAAAATTAAAGATTAAAAAAAAAATTAATGGGAAAAAGAAAATAGGAGGAAGAGAAGCAATAATTGAAGCTAAGAACCCACGGGGGTTTTGTACTTGTGGAAATAAAAGAGGGTTCTTGAATAGAGAGGATAGAGGTTTCTATTTTTAGTGAACAGTTATGGGTACTAGTGGGAAGATGATGCCTCTATCACTTTTCCATTTTTGAATGTAAATGCTAAAGCTACTCGTTCATGTGACTTTTATTTGGAGAGTTGATGTGTTTGATTAAAAATTTATTCTCATTCATATGATACGTTCATTCCTACATTAATTATTGTGACTATAAATCATCAATCTTGTCACCAATTTCATTATGATTTTTAATTCGTGGATGTACATGCTTGCATATACTGTAACTCACTTCCAATTCACATCTCATTCAATTCAGATTTGATATTAACAGACACAGGAAAAAAAATAATAATAATGCAGTATTTTCCTCTTTTATAGGTTAACATTAATTATTAACTGTTACGTATCCGTATGGTAAAACATTTATAATTAGGTTGGGGTTTATATATGATCAACATTATCCACTTACTCTTCATTAAATTTAAAACCAAGCATAATTGATGATTTAGGCCAAAAAGTTCTTTTTTTAGTAAGAGACTTGTGCAAATTAAAAAACGTATAAATCTAATCAGAAAATTTAATTGTATACGCTCCTTCACAATGTGGTATACAATAATTCTAATGAAGTCAAAATATCTAAGTTGTGGTAGTATTTTGCAAGCTAATAATATGTTGGTATTTGTTTATAATGTTTGGGTGATGTTACAATGAAAAGAGGTTTTCTGTTAATTGCTTGTGCTATGCCACTTTGACATAAAAAAAAAAAAAAATTTTATATTCATTTCCACACGCAATGACTTTTGCTTCGCATGCATATTAATGATTTGTAGCTAATTACCAATGTTTAGTAACTCAGATGATAGATGATGGGCTGAATTAGGGAGAAGACAGGTGTTCGAGTTCCAATACTAACATTGGGAGAGGTCTTGCTATCATAATCCACCAGTCCGTTATCCCGAAATCGAATTAGTTGGCATTCAATATGATATCCGGAGACTGGTGGTGTTAAAAAAAAATGATTTATAGCCAATTTTTACGTATGTATGTGAGATGGAACGGAATAACTGTGTATAATAACAATAAGATTTCAAAAACTAACAGCCAGAGCCCCTATAGCTCAGTGGTAGAGCGTCAGTCTTGTAAACTGAAGGTCCGTAGTTCGATCCTGCGTGGGGGCAGAATGACTTTCTCCCATTACTTTCTATTGTTTTCTGCTTCAAGTAACATTTGCCGCCTATCCTATTTGTAACCCTCTACTCAAATCTTGATTTTATCCGTATAAATTCAAATCAACATAGCCTTCATAAGGTAAAATTGTTGAACCTTGATAAACCTTTTTAACATATTGAGTATATAGTCTTTCTATTTTGATAATATTAGCCATGAATTTGATATTTTTTTCTTGTATAGATTGTAGAATCCGTTAACTGCCACGTAACATTATTTTTTAAGAGTACGTTAGACTAAATCAGATGTATGATTCACATTAGCTATGACATATTTACACATGAAGTATGTCTATTTTGATAATATTAGCCATGAATTTGATATTTTTTTATTGTATAGATTGTAGAATCCGTTAACTGCCACGTAACATTATTTTTTGAGGGCACGTTAGACTAAATCAGATGTATGATTCACATTAGCTATGACATATCTCACATGAAGTATGTTTTAGACCCCTATAGTGAATTTCAGAACTTTCTACTTTTCTCAAATATTGTGTCATGCACAAGTTGAAGGATATTACAACACATGCTTGAAAAAAGCTTAAGTATGAGGCTAATATTATCATAATATAAAAATCATATATTCAAGATCTATTTTGATCTATTGTTGCTGTTTGCTGTTACTGGTAGCTTTTACAGTTTGCTGTTGATAAACAACTATTTTTTGCCTCCGAAATAACTAATAACAGTTGTTTAATAGTTCTAACCAAACATTTAGAATCTGCTGTTTGAAGCAAATATAGGAAACAACAGTTGTTCGGAAGAAACCAAACAGCAACTCAATGTGTTAAAAAAGTTAATCAGAGAACCAATTACAAAATCCATGAAAATTTAAGGGATTCAGAATGTGTTTTACCTTTTCTAATAACATCTATTTAACTTTCATTCAAAAAAAAAAAAAAAAAAATACCAATATTTTTTCCCAAAATTAATTCTCTTCTTCAATCTCTCTCTCTCTCCCTATCCCTTTCTTTTGTTTTACCATGGTCCATGATGCGTTCACTTTATTTCTTTTGCTATCATATTTTCTAATAATCAATAACAAGTTCGGTATCCATAAATTTTGTCACCATATATATAGCTTTTAAACAAGTTGTATCATATGAATTTTCGATAAAATTTAACAAATATATAGTTGGTAAATTTTATGGGTTTTTTTTTTTGGGTAAATAAAATAACATTCTTTGATTTTGTATGTATTATACTAGTAGTCAGTTCATTTATTTTCAGAAACACATTATAGTCTCTACGTTTTGTTAAAAATTTAAAATCAACAATTTAAGTTTCTCTATGCATGATTTTGTTAGTTAAATATTAAATTTTATACAAAATATCAAGTTTAATCTTCTATCACTAAATAAAAGAAGCAAAAAAATTAATGTAGAAGAACATTATCAATAAATATTGATCATGCATCAATCATAATTTCATGATGTATATATTATATTTTAAAGGTTGTAAATAATTTGTATCAAAACAGCTGGATTTACAAAAAAATTCCTTGATTAACTGCTTAAACTTGAGTCCTCTGTTTGCAAAAGTAAAAACTACAGTCCTTGTTAAATATTTGCAAAAAAAAAAAAAAAAAAGACCATATTGTTTTTAATTTTTCCAAGAAAATATTTATGAATTAATAACATGTATTTAAAATAATTAATGAAAAAAAAAAAAAGATAAAGTTGGCATTTTGTATCAAATTTAACTTTTAACTAAAATAATGATAGAAGAAGGGAATAAACTATTAATTTAAACAAATTACCTTAGAGATTAGTTCTATAATGTACTTCTAAAAATAAAGAAACTGACTTGTATAATATATTAAAGACTAATAAATCTTTGATACAAGTAAATGATTTTGTAAACTTTATTACAAGAATTTTGTTGAACTTTATTACAGTCTTATTTTTCTTGGGTAGAAAAGTGGAAGTCTAAAACATTGAAAAAAAAAAAAATTCAGTACCAACCGTTACCATCCTTGAGGCATGAATAAATACATAACAAATCGACATTTTTATTTACCTGTATTATTATTATTTAGGGATTTTTGGGGAAATACTAACATTTTGGCCTCGATTTTCTATTTTACTAAAAAGTAGATAAAAATACTTTAAAATTTTTCCAAAAATTTCCAATTGCGTGATTTGAACGTCCCTACACATGATTCAGTTTTTTTTATGGATTCTTCTATTTTTCTCTTTGCCTCTTCCTAATTAAAAATTATTTTTGCCATTTACCTTTATATTTGTTCATTTTTTCGTCATTATGTTTCTTTTTTTATCTTTGGTTTTTGTATCAATAATGTATAAAAAAAATGTATAATCATATGATAGCATATGGAGCCCTAAAACTTACCGTGTGTACCACACGGCTTGCTACCGCGTCAACACATCCATCAGCTCCCCATTAATTCACTCGGCCACCCAGGAAGATAAGACCGGTTCCTCTACAGAATGGATCCTAAGAGACGCCGGCTCAAACAACTTATGCCTCATTAAGTCTTCTATCTCAAAAGACAGGTGAATTGATCTCTACTGTACACGTGTAAGGGCACGATGTTGTACCAGAAATAGGTGCCGCAGGGACAAGAGCATGGTGGATGCCACAGAGGTCAGAGACAGTGTGAGTGCCATGGAGACAAGAGCAGGGTGAGTCCGCCGCGCAACCATGCCAAAAGGGGGGACCATACCGAGCCAATAAGAGCAAACCGTACATAACGGCCTGACAAGGCCACCCGGATCAACCTACTATAAAAGGGGAAGATGAGAAACTCCCCAGGGATCTTTTCCTCTCAACACATTTTCTGTATTCTTTTATCTTCTATTCTCCCAATTTTCTGACTTAAACATCGGAGTGGACCTAGAGGTCACCCGGTCCTCAACTTTTCTCTTTTCCAGGTAGCCGGCATTCTGACAGGACGAGGCGGCTTTCTCAGCCCGCTAAGACCGAGTGACGTTGAATTTCCTCTCGGAGCTACCAATTTGGTACGGTGAGCGTGGACCCTTTGGATGAGACAATGTCATCGGGATCAACAGCTTCGGACACTACTTCTACGGTTCTTCCTCCTCAGGGGGGAGGGATGCCGCCATTATCAGAGATCATGATGCCTTCATCTGCAACAATCGTTACTCCAAGTTCATCCCACGCCTTCGCTACCGTTTCAGGTGACAGCGGCAATTCCGCCGGAGCGGTTCTGGATCGGATCGCCAAAAACTACGGAATGATGCAGGCCGACCAGAATGACTTCTAGCGAGCTGTCCTGCAGATGCAGGAGCAAAGCATGGTAGGATCATTGCTGAGCAACAGTACTTCCCCTCTCATAGTGAACACTTTGGCAGAACCAGCCCCTTATTCAAGCACCGTACGAGCCTTTTTCCCCATGCCTGAGCATGGGATTCCTGGCTTGAGACCGGAGGGGTAAGGGCAAGGTGCGGCTCATTCAACCGGGGGAAGCAGCGGAATGGTTGGAGGATCTCAAACAGGGGAATACCTACCCGCTTTTGGCTGGATGCCTGCACAAGTAGGGGACCAGCAGGCTACTATGCAGGTAACCCCCAGTGTGGCTGCCTCGGGGAGCATGGGTCCCCAGGCATTATTTCCCAACTCCTGGTATGGAATACCGCACCCTTATTTGCCGCATGTTGCTCAGTCATATCAGATGCGGCTCCACCACAAACACCTAACTTTCTCACTCCATACGACATTGGCAAAAGTGCGGCCATCCCGTATAACACACCCGCTCCAAGTGTTCCAAGCAATACTCCTCCCCCTCCAACACCGTCCTCCTTGGGGGCAGAGCCCACAGATGACTCCAGGTTCATGGCCATGTTTAAAAAGGCACTGAGCACATTTGCGATACCTTACCAAGAGCCACTGATGGAAAACGGGGAGTCTCCTTTCTCAGTAAGAATCCTCAACCAACCAATCGACCATAGATTCAAGCAGCCGACCTTTGACAGCTACAGGGGCGACACAGACCCCAGGGTCCATGCAAGGAATTTTAAGAACTGGATGGACATAGCAGGCACCACAGAAGGGCTGGTGTGCCGCCTATTCCCGACTACGTTGATAAGAGCGGCTGCCTATTGGTTTGAATCCTTAGAGCCAGGGACGATCGACAGTTGGGATTGATTGAGGCAGGAGTTTGTAAGAATTTTATGGGTTCAATACCGACTGGAGCGGCCAGTCGCACCCTTCACGAAGTAATCCAAAAGTCAGGAGAATCCTTAAGATCATTCATTGACAGGTTCAATCTCACCTACCTGGAGGTCAAGAACCTCGACTTCAGTACAGCCAAGGAGGCAATGATTAAAAACACCACAAACAAGAGGCTTCGGGGAGTGATCATCACTAGAAAGCCCAGAGAGTTAACCCAGATGATAGCTCTCGCAAAGAGCATGGTGGAGATTAATGAAATCGACATGCCAGCAAAGAACAGAAGACCCGGTGAAAAAGATAAGGGTATCCGGTTTGATGAGAGGCCACAGAGACGGGATCACAGAGATCGCTCCCGCCGAGACCGCCCTAACGACCGCTCACGGTTTGCACCACTGAACGCCCCACTCAGTGAAGTGCTGGTTGCCATTCAAAGAAGCCCGGATGCAAAGAGCATTCAGTATCCTCATACGAAGCCGGGCCAGATGATGGGCAGTGACAAAGAGGCGTACTGTAAATTTCACAGAGCAAAGGGCCACCACACGGACAATTGCCGAGTTCTTGCTGCGGAAGTGGACCTGTTGATCAAGGCGGGAAAATTCAGTAGATTCGTAGAAGGCATCACAAGAGCACAAATAAGGACAGAGAGCAGAGGGATAGGCGAGATGATGAGGAGAGATCGGCCAAGAAGTCAAAAGGGGTGGTCATGGTTATCGCAGGAGGATCGGAGTTTAAGCCGCCCAGTAAAAGGGCTAGATCCTCGGCGCATCAACCGGCAAACACAGGAAAACTTAACAGCTTGAATCGCTCATTCTCCCTCTATAGTGACGTACAGGCACATCATGCTGACGCCTTGGTGATTGAGGCCTTGGTAGAAGGGTACACGGTAAAGCGAATCCTCGTGGACACCGGCAACTCAGTAAACATCATCACCAAAGAAGCGGCTCGCCAGCTGAGTATCCACAAAAGCAGAATACAGCTAGTATATTCCCTGTTGGTCAGCCTGAGTGGCCATTCGATCACTGTCGTGGGACAAGTAACCCTCGCCTTAGAAGTGGGCGACAGAGAACACACCTGGAGATCCGAGGAGGAATTTGTGATCATCGACACCCCGCTTGCTGATAACATGATCTTGGGAAGACCGTTCTTAGTGGAGTCAAAAGCGGTCCTTTCCATCTGGTATTTAGCCCTTCAAATACCTACTACGAAGGGGGTAGCAGTGGCTAATGTTTAGGCTGTGCTTTGCCACCTCGGGCAAGACCCCAATAATGTCGCTTGTGTTCCACGCGAAACGTTGTATTTGTACCTGGCAGCAACGGATGAAGCAGTGGGTTCAGTGATGATCAGAGAGGAAGAAGGCCAACAGTACCCCGTGTACTACACCAGCAAAGTACTAAGGGGAGCAGAGCTCAGGTATCCGAAGATAGAGAAGCTGGCCTTGGCAATAATTTCAGCTTTCGTCAGGTTAAGGCCTTATTTTCAAGCCCACACGATGATTGTGAGAACAAACTTTCCCTTGAAGAAAGTGCTCCAGAGACCAGATACTTCAGGCCGTCTGGCTGAGTGGGCCATCAGGCTCAGTGAATTTGACGTTCGATTCGAACCCAGGCCAGCACTAAAAGCTCAAGTCCTGGTAGATTTTATGGTAGAATTTGCAGGGCTAGAGCCAAATCAGGTGCTGAAAGCAGAAGAGTGGAAAGTATACGTGGACGGGGCTTCATCTCAGGAAGGAGCAGGAACTGGGGTACATGTTGAAGGACCCGAGAAAATAAGAATATCTTACGCCACAAAGCTGGCCTTTCCCGCCACCAACAATGCTGCGGAATATTAAGCCATAATCAAAGGGCTAGAACTCATCCGGGAGATCACCCTAGACCGGGTGAAGCTGCTGAGCGACTCAAGGTTAGTTTCCAAGCAAATCAATAAAAATTTCGAGACTAAAGATCCTTGCATGTCCAGATACCTACAAAAGGTACGATGCTTGCTTGAAGCCATTGAAGGGAAAGGCACCACATGGAGAGTGGAAAACATATCCAGAAAAAGAAAATGTTGAAGCAGACAGGCTGGCCAAAGCCGCGGCAAGCACCAGGGATTGGCAATTCTTGAATTGCCCGTATGAAGTCCAAACAAAGCCTGTCATTGAGGCAGAAGAAGTCCTGACAGTGGAAAAGAAAGGAATGGGATGGATGGAGCCCATAATGAAGTACCTGGTTTAGGGAAATCTACCGGAGGACAAGGGGAAAGCCGTGAAGATCTCTAGAAAATCCCAGCGATATGCAATAATTGATGGAGAGCTTTACAAAAAATCCTTCACGGACGCATGGTTGAAATGCATCACTACCGAAGAAGGAGATTATGTCCTCAAGGAACTTCACGAGGGAGTCTGCGGAGCACACCAAGCGGGACAAATGCTAGTGAGAAGGGCGAAATTGCAGGGCTACTTCTGGGAAACCATGGAGGCCGACGCAGCAGATTATGTCAAGAAGTGCCACCAATGCCAGATTCACTCAAAGAAATCCCACTTACCTGCAGCCGAGCAAAAGTCAATACTGACCATATGGCCTTTCTCTACATGGGGCATTGATATCGTGGGACCCATGCCTGAGGCTAGCAGGCAAAGGAAGTTCATCATAGTCGCAATAGACCATTTCAGCAAGTGGGTCGAAGCAGAGGCAACTCAAACAATCACACCAGAAAGGGTCATCTCCTTCGTATGGGATCACATCATCACCAGATTCGGGATACCTCACAAAATCATATCTGATAATGGCACCCAGTTCACTTCAAATAAATTCGGAGAATTCTGAAAAGGGCTCAAGATCACACAGAGTTTTTCTTCGGTAACGCACCCTCAAATCAACGGGCAGACAGAAGTCACCAATCGGACTATAGGAGACGGAAGCAAAAAAAGGCTGGAGAGCCACAAAGGCACTTGGGTTGATGAGTTGAACAACGTCTTATGAGCTTACAGAACCACTCCAAGAAGACTGACTGGAGAAACACCGTTTGCCATGGTTTACGGCGTCGAGGCAGTAGTCCTAGTTGAAATTGGAGCTCCCAACGACCGAGTACTCTACTACACAGAAGCTCAGAACCATATCAACATGAAGTACCACCTGGACTCCTTGGAGGAAAGAAGAGAAAGAGCCTACATCCTAATGGCGGCCTATAAGAACAAGGTGGCCCGTTATCATGACAAAAAGGTAAAGACGATAGTACTCAAGGAAGGAGATTTAGTCCTAAAGGACTCTACAGCGTCACAAGCGAGGGAAGGGAAAGGAAAGCTCGGTGCGAAATGGGAAGGGCCCTACAGAATTGCAGCAACACTCAGACCAGCAACATACAAACTTCAAAGCCTAGATGGGAAAGAAATCTCACGGACATGGAATAATGCCAATCTAAGGCAATACTTCTCTCCTGAAAGCAACTAAGAAGAACAATGGGCTGCGCTCTTTTTTCCCATTGGGTTTTTCCATAGCTGGGTTTTTAACGAGGCAGCACCTGCATCTGTAAGATATATTGCAAAAAGATCAATAAAAATATCTTTCAAGTCATGAGCAGACAAGTTTATTATAAAACTCCCACAAGAGGAGCCGGTCATAACCGGATGAAAGCTTATTATAAAACTCCCACAAGAGGAGCCGGTCATAACCGGATGAAAGCTTATTATAAAACTCCCACACGAGGAGCCGGTCATAACCGGATGAAATCTTATTATAAAACTCACACAAGCGGAGACGGTCATAACCGGATGAAAGTTTATTATAAAACTCCCACTAGAGGAGCCGGTCGTAACCGGATGGAAGGTAACTACAAAACTACCATACGAGAAACCAGTCATAATTGGATAAAGGCAAAAATATAAAAAGCGAGTTCTCATTCCATAAAATGAAAATATTTTCATAAGTACAATTAGTCAAGCACATGCAAAGCAAAAATATACACAAGAGATAACACCGACTGAATAGAAAGTAAGTTTCATTTCATGAAGAGAAGATTACACGAACAGAGACCTAACCAGGTCTCCAAAAATTTTTAAACAAAAAGGCAAAAAATACAAAAAAGGTCTACACATCAGGGGCATTCATCCGCCCTAGGCCCACTACCGTCTGCCTGCCCTTCAGCACCAGTTGGCGACTCAACGTTAGCATCCTCCCCCTGATCATCAGCAGGAAGCTCATCGTAGCACGGAAAATCAATGGAGCCCAGGTCAACGGCCAAGTCCGGATGAACAGCTTGGCAAGCGGTTAAAACGTGTTGACCAAACAACTGTCCAAGAAGCACCAGCTTGTTGGTCGCATCAAACAGGATGGCCGCACACTTGTCAAGGTCCTATTTGCGCCCCACCTTTTCATCCTCCAGTTGCTTCTTGAGCGCATCCTGCGCCTCCAGCTGTTTCTTCAGAGCTTCATGTGCCGCCTGCTCCTCCTTCAACCGCTTCTTCAGGCGGTTGATCTCCTGACCTTGGGACCAGGACTTGCTCTTCTCCGCGTCCAAGTCTACCTGAGCCTCCTTAAGCTTCTTGTCCAACTGACTTGTCTTAGACAGGCGGCCGGCCAAATCCACCGCCCTGGAAATCCCTTGCAGAATGGCCAATTGAATAAGTACAAGAAGAAAGGAGAAAACACTCAAAAGATCCGTCAAAAATACTTACGGAAGTCAGGTCTAGCAAGCATAAGGAGGCTACCGCCTGGTTGCTTATTTTGGCATACTCCTCTTGGTCACCAGGCAGCACGAATCCAGCCCTAAACTCGTTATGTGCTGAGGAGTCTATTATCCTGGCATTCCGTTTGCCTCTCCCCCGTAACCAAGGGAGAAGGGGAGAAGACAGCCCAGAGGAGACGGAGGCCGCTTCTGGACCCTAACCAGGCAAGCACAACGATCAGCCACAGCAAAAAAAAAATAATAATAATAATAAAGAAGTGGAAAACATCGAGACCAAAAACTTACAGGGCGAGGAGTCGGTTCAGGACCGGCTACAGCAGGCCTCTTCCTTTTCGCCACCTTGGGAGTGCTGGGTCCCTTAACCTCCCCTCCAGTTTCAGACGGGATCTCGGTGGGGTCAGAACGCGGCTCCTTCTGTATATTCTTCTTCTTGGCTGCTACAATACGGTCAAGGACATCATCTGCATTCATGCCTGAAAACACGAATAAGATAGCTAAGCAAAGATAAAAAGGTACCTTTTCTTACAGGCACAGGACCCGGATAATATGTAAAGCCAAATCCCTCGCACTCTACAAGCCTAATCTTCTCCAGATAGGCGTCCACCGCGACTTGCCAAGTCCACTTATTAGGAGCCAGAGTCCTGAACTCCTCTAGAAATATCCTCTCACCCGGCGTTAGGCGCTGTTGGGCTTTTCCTGCCCCATCAAAAGAGCACTTCACAGGGAATGAATTGTGGCCCTCTTTCGTCTTGATGAAAAAGAAAAAATGTTTGAAGCGCTTTAAGAAAGAGATCCGCTTCTGGAAGGTATAGAAATCCGCCTTCTTGGACAGTTGGTAGTGGTCTTCCCCAGAATTCAGCTTAGGAGTGGCCAACTTTGGAAAGAAGGCGGCGTTCAGTTCAAATCCCAGATTTTCACACAACCAAAAGGTAGCGCAGATATCCCCCCAAGAGTTAGGATGGATTTGGGCAAGACAGAAACCCCAGGCTTGCAGGATGCCATTAATACCGGGTGGAAGAGGATAGGAGAAGCCAGAGCTGATCTGATCCATGTAAATGGAGAAATAGCCTGGTGGAGGCTTATGGACTCGCTGGTTTGAGGATGGAAGCATAACCTCGCACTTACGCAGCCAGGGGTAGAACTCCCTACATAGCCGAATGTGTTCCTCATGGGTCTCAGCAACCACGTCCTCAATACGAGGAGTCATCCGCCTGGCCCCAGATCTACTAGGACCGAGTGGAGGAACTTCAGCTGGAGAAGAGTCCACCTAAATAGGCCCTTCAGCAGGCGGTTCAGCAGGCACAGGAGGCTGAGCAGAGGTGCCCGCCTCCTCACCCAAGGTAGGGGATGATGAAGGGTGAGAGCTGGAATCCGAGGAAGTGGTAAGATGATACTCATCCCTCGAAGAAGAAGGCGGGCTAGGCAGATTGGGAGTGCTAATTATTAGATAGTCAGCAGGGTCAGTAGGATCTAGGAGGCAGCGAACCGGCTTCGAACCGGCTATTTTAAAATTGAAACCCCGCTTACCCTTATCTACCCTGCTGGGGCGGTTCCTGGAATTTACCAGCTCCCCAGATCTATCACTATCAGACGATCCTAAATCGCTAAGGGTTATGGATGAACTCATGGCAACGAGAAAGCAAAGAAAAAGCAAGTAAAAAGAACACCCAGGAAGATGAACAGTCAGAGAAAAATAGGAAAAGACCAGCGAAACAAATGCTAACAAACCCAGAAATACAAAACCCTAAGCAGAAATCAAACAAGAACACTAACTAGTAAAGGAATGAAGAGAACTTACTGGAAACTAAGAGTTTGAAGTGAGCTGGGGATGCAGGAAAAGAAATTGCTGAGATCGCAAAGAACGCCAAAAAATGCTCAGAATAGAGAGATTTTGAAATGCAGAGAGGGGCGCCCCAAACCCCCGTTTTAAAGAAGTCAGGGAAGGGGTAGGTGAAAGGACGCCCCCTGACACCGTTTCAGTAGGGGGACACATGTCATCCCAACACAGGAAGGAATGGATCCCAAGAGCCTCCTCGATCCTCGTAAACCAACCGCCATAAATCATAATAATAAACCCTTAAAAGGGGTTTTTCCTCTCACTAGGGGGGACTCCTGATAACATGGAGCCTTAAAACTTACCGCGTGCACCACACGGCTTGCTACCGCGTCAACACATCCATCAGCTCCCCATTAATTCACTCGGCCACCCAGGAAGATAAGACCGGTTCCTCTATAGAATGGATCCCAAGAGATGCCGGCTCAAACAACTTATGCCTTATTAAGTCTTCTATCTCAAAAGACAGGTGAATTGATCTCCACTGTACACGTGTAAGGGCACGATGTTGTACCAGAAATAGGTGCCGCAGGGACAAGAGCAGGGTGGATGCCACAGAGGTCAGAGACAGTGTGAGTGCCACTGAGACGAGCAGGGTGAGTCCGCCGCGCAACCATGCCAGAAGGGGGGACCATACCCAGCCAATAAGAGCAAACCGTACATAACGGCCTGACAAGGCCACGCGAATCAACCTACTATAAAAGGGGAAGATGAGAAACTCCCCAGGAATCTTTTCCTCTCAACACATTTTCTCTATTCTTTTATCTTCTATTCTCCCAATTTTCTGACTTAAGCATCGGAGTGGACCCAAAAGTCACTCGGTCCTCAACTTTTCTCTTTTCCTGGTAGCCGGCCTTCTGACAGGACGAGGCGGCTTTCTCAGCCCGCTAAGACCGAGTGACGTTGAATTTCCTCTCGGAGCTACCATCATAGTATCACAAATGTATAAAAAAAATATATCAACGGTGTATCAACATAGTATATGACAAAAAACACATAGATAACAATGTATAAATATAAACAATGTATCATAAATCATAATCAATAGAAAACAATGTATAAATAATGTATCATTAATCATAATCAGCAGAAAACGTATCTGAGGTCACGGTAGCATGGATTTATAATTAGAGTATCACAAATGCATCACAACAGTGTCGAAGGTCATACATGAATGCATAATAAACAATATCACAGATATATAATCATAGTATCATAAATGTACAAACGCAGTATAAGAGCCGATACATGTATCAAAACGTATAATGCATGAAAACAAATAGTATTAATCACAGTATCACAAATATATCACAGCAGTATCCAAGGTCATACATGAATGCATAACAAACAGTATCACAAATGTATAAACACATTATATGAGCTTATACATGTATAAAAAAATGTATAATTTATGAAAACAAACAGTATCACAAATGTATAAACACATTATATGAGTTGATACATGTATCAAAAATGTATAATTTATGCAAACAAAAGTATCACAAAATGTATAATCACAATATTACAATAGTATCTGAGGTTATATATAAATTCATAATAAACAGTATCATAAAATGTATAATCATAATATTACAAATGTATAATCATAGTATATCAGGTGATGATATATGTATAAAAATGTATAATGAATGCACACTTAAAAGTAACACAAAAGGTATAATCACATTATCACAAATTTATAATCATAGTATATGAGGTGATACATGTATCATAAATGTATAATGAATGCATAATAAACAATATCACAAAATGTATAATCACAGTTTATAAGGTCATAAATATATTAAAAATCTATAATAACTAACAATATACCTTGTAATAAAGCTTTCAATACTTACCGATGGTTGGTTGTTGTGATATATACATTTTTTGCTATATATTGTGTTAATACATTATAAATATGTTGTTTATTCATTTTTTATACAAAAACCAAAGATATATAAAAATAAAAAATAAAAAATAAAAAAATACATAGATATGGATATCATTTCGAAGAGAAAAAAATAAAAAAAAACTTTTTAAAATCAAATGATGAAAATATAAATGGATATAAAGATAAAGATAAAATTAATTTTTAATTAAAGAAGAGGAGAGATAATAGTAAAGAAATCTATGAATTAAACTCAAAAGGAACAAGTACACTCAAAAAGAAGTATCAAGTAAAGTAATTTTGGAAAAGTACGTATTAAATAAAGTGAAATTGAAAAAGTATGTATTTATAGCAATATGAAAAGGTATGAGTGAAAAAAATCAAAATTAACCAATTATTTATTTTCCAATATAGGGCCCAACATTAGCATGTAATTAATATCGATCTATCTTCTAACTAACGGAATTCTTCATATTTTTTAGTTTGATTGACATTTAGCCATACCAATAGCATGTCAATATTAAATCATGTTTTTGCTAACTTCATGCGGTTGTTAATAAAATTTTTGGAAAATTAGCTCACTGGACTTATGAGTTTGTCGGCTCTTTGCTTCGAGAGATAATGAGAGGGAAGATTAGACGGAAGTATAAACATCTCATGATTCATGATTAATTTTTAATTGGATCAGTGATTACAAGCTGTTTATGTGTTGGTAAGTGTTAACAAAATTGACAAAAAAAATGAATAGTTCTAATAGTTAGAGATTTAATCGACGTTGAATTGAAATGTTGGACATTCGATTGAACCATTTAGTACTTTTGAACATAAGTGTGAACAAAACACTATAGCTAATAAAAACTCTGGATAGATCAATGAAAACTATCCATCAAAACCTTCACAAATAAGATTTTGATAATTTAAGTCAAATTCGATACCACTACCAACCTAAAAATTCCCTTACGAATTCGAATAGCCAGCTAAATCCCAATTAACACAAACCCACAAATCTACCATAAAAAGAGGTGCTAAAGCAAATATCTAGTAGGTGAATTCTATGATCTATTTAAATTATATTTGAGTTGAGGACATCAAAGAGTAATTGCTCAGTCTCAAAAGTGAAGTTTGTCTTGGGAGTTCACACATCCATTATATATAGTTTTTATTCGAAACTTCTTGATCACTAAAATACCCAGTAGGCTTACTAATAAATGTGGGTTTGGGTCATGGCCCATCAACTGGGTCTTGGTTCATTAGCTGGTTTGCCTTTTTTTTTTTTTTTTACTTAATTTGACAAAATACCGGAATTATAAGTGGTATTTCTAAAACTAAGAGTTTTTTAGATTTTATTTTGAAAATAATAGTTTTTTAAGTTTTATTTTGGAAATATCAAATTTTTTCTTCAAAACAGCACATTAAATTAATAAGGCAGTGTTATATTATTAAAATTGTGTGTTTAGTTTGACGGTTAAAGTTTTTTTTTTTTAGTAGCAGTTTATAAGTTCAATACCCATATAATAGAGATTTTTCCATTTAATACCATAGTATTATTATTGTTTTATATAAGAATTGCTTTAATTTTAAGATTCACCAAGATAACAGCTTGCGATGCCCAAATTTTAAAATTTGAATGTAAAATTTTTATCAAATTTTTAAATTGCTGAATGAACATCTAAAGATTATTTTTTAACCTCCAATCTCGGCCATCACAACAGTGGTGAGTATAAAGCAATGTTATCATAACAGTACCGGACATCAAACCGGCGAAACTACTGATACGTGGTACAACCGTTTCAACCGGGTTTAACCGGTGGTTATACCGGATTATTATTATTTTTTTTTTAAATATTATTTAAATAATAAATAAACTTATAAATTCATCAAACACAAGTTTCAAATGTTTAATACTCAAAATAACTTCATGAAATATCCTAAAACTTCATCAATTTTAAATTTTACTGATAATTGTTTTAAATTTTAAAAATTTGAAAAAATTTGGTTTGGAATCGAATCGAACCAGATCCAAACCGAACTAGTTCAGTTCGGTTCAATTTAAACCGAATGTATATTATTTTGATTTTGGTTTTTATAATTTTCTATGTTTGGTTTATTATTCGGTTTGGTTCGGTTCAGAATCAAACCGAACCAAACCGAATCACAAGCCAAACATAGAAAATTATAAAACCGGTTTTTGACCGGTTCACCGGTTTATTGGTTTTTGCTGGTCGAACCAGTCATCTGCGGTTTCTATTAAACCGCTGATTTTAATCAAACCGACCGGACCTATGACCGGTTCGCTTTAAAACCGGTCGAACCGGCCGGTCCGGTCCGGTTTTCATAACATTGGTATAAAGCTTCAAATACAGTTGTTAAAAATAAATCCATTGATATCAATTATTTCATCTTGGAACCTATTTCCATTAGATAAATCCTCATCTAATTAAATCACTATCAATCTTTGGTTATCTTCTAAACCAAAAGTCCCTCTAACTTTCTAATTCCTAAAAAATAGAATCACATGTCATGTGATTTAGCTGAATTTTTGAAACAAGACTCACATGGGAAGGATTTCAAATTTAATGGGATTCAAAGCTCAATCTCCTCCCATAAATTCAACATATATGTATTGTCAACTGAACTACAACTCTTAGGTTTTCATTCTTATATTATATCCATAAACATCATCCTAATTCAAAATAAACTACAAATTTTAATTAACTTATAGTCAAATACGTCAAAATATTTAATTGGTTTTAATAATAATAAAAAGGCATCTTGAACCTCCTGATCTTTTAACAAATTCACAATTGACCCTCTTATTAATTTTCTAAACACATTCGGCACATAATGTTTTTAGTTTAATAATAATATCATTGAATATATCATGCATTTAGTATTATTGGGCAAGTTAAATCTAAACGACCGGTACTCTTATATAAATTTTTTCAATGACTTTATATGGAATTGCTTGTTAGTCATTCCTAATTAATTTTTGCACTTCCATATAAAGTAAAAATTAATATATAGCATCAAAATCTCAATATATATCACGTAGGCCTCGTTGACAACTATGCACTCTCAACTTGTTAAGATCAAATACTATTAAATTGAGGCACACAAGTCAACCTTGGAAAACTGCATGTGACGTTGTTTTTCATCTTCAAAATAGTAATTTAAACCAAATAATTGATTAATGGAGCAAATCTTCAATATAATGGGTCTATGATTTCCATCCTTCTTATTTTCACACGTTTTTCAATAGCCTTAAGTACTCATTCCTAAATTAAAATATTTATCATATATAAATGTCAAACATTCTAATATGAGTACCAACCAAAAGATTTATATGGTTCCATAACTTTATTATAATTTTCCATATTAATGTTAAGACGTACTTTGTTGTAGTAATTGGAAGTCTGGGACTGTCACCATCCTCATAAATTAACTGTCCAATGATTTATTTTTTTGTTCGGCGATATTACCAAATCTTACATTAACATATTTAATTATTTATATTATAATACAAAATTTGTAATTTTTATAGTTCCTGATATTACCTAGTCGCAACACGACAAAAAAAATGCTGTGTAAAATATTAAAAGACATTGAAATTTATTACGATCATAAATTCCACATATTTGTTTGTATTTTAGATTTAAAAGACATTGAAATTTATTACGATGATAAATTCCACATATTTGATTGTATTTTAGATATACAATTTTTTTGGTAAAATATTTTAGATATACCATGATACTTATTCACTTATTAATTTAATTTAATAAAAGCATAATCGTAAACATATTTTACCTGGATATTTTACCGTTCAAAATGAATTCTTCGCTAATTGAAATACATAGATATCCAAATTAAATATTTGTACTTACCAGCATACAAAATCATAGAAACTTACTATCCAAATTAAATATTTATATGTGAATAAACCGTAGTGTGAGTTCTAACCTTATCAATTAACGTTAAATGTCTTCAAGCCAAAGTTCTGATGGTTTTCAACTAAATTTGTTTAAATGTATTGATTTTACATGATCAACGCATTTAATTATGTCCAAAGATTAATAAACATGTATTATTATAATTACATCAATCCATACAATGACAAACTACGAAATTAAAGATATAGTATAAATACCTAATATACATTTCTCAAGTAATTTTTAATCCATAGGAACGAGAAGCTTTAATTATAGATAAATAGATTAAAATGGTTGGATTTAGAGTTTTCTCTATGTTTTTTCTTTCTGCAGGAATACGTTTACAGAAAATGAAAAAAATTAATTATTATTTTAATTTTTTCCCTTTTTATACCCCATTTGGATGACTACTTTTATAGTTATCCATTCCAAACCAGTGGTCGGGGTCGGATCCATCAAGGGTGACCCACCTGTAATTTCCAACAAAATGAATTTTATCACGCTTTTAGCTAATTTTGGGTCTTGCTATATAGATGGAGCAGTGAATAATTTGTCTCATAAGTTCTCTTGTAGCTTTGATGAACATTTAGATGACTTTGGACTAGATATATCACTTGTACCTTTAAGCTGTTGTTTAACGGAAAAAAGCTAAGTTGGGTGACTTTTATTACAAGGTTGAAACGTGAAATCCATCAAAATTTTGAGAAAGGTAAAGTGATATTTATGCCCCAATTTGTGGGACATATGGGAAGGGCACCCCGACCATGCTCGGCAATTAAAAATTAATAGCTATGACAAATCATGTCATTTCCAAGAATTTTTAATACAAATCAAGCACATCAAATATTGCAATATTCTCGAAATTTAATTTGCCTTATTTTCTCAAGAAATTTTATAGTGGATCATTTCAATGAAAAATTAATATGTAAGCAATACGAGTGTTGGAAAAATAAAAAATATTTATGTGTCAGTTTTTCATTGAGAAGATTCATATGGACCGGGTTCATTGTATAATTTCTCACTCTGTCAATTAACCATCTACAAACTCAACTAATTTTACGAAACTGCCCGGAGTTTGACAACAATAACTTGCACCCTGATTGAGTAGGTTAATTAAGAAAAGGTTTTTTTTTTTTTTTTTTTTCCAAAGTAAAAAGAAAATAATATTAACAATAAATAAATAAATAAAGATCACCATTACAATTTTTTTTATTACGTTTAACTCATCATCAAGTCAATATATTAAATTTATGAAAATTCAACAATATAAAGCACCACATCATTAAAGTTAACAAGTCAATATGTTATACCAGAAAACCATCGTATCACATTAGCAATGACCAGCACAACTATAGATTATAATTTTAACGAAAAATACCACAAACCTTTATTTGCAAACTTGGAAATTTACATGGATAACTTTTTTTTTTTTTTTTTATTTTTATTTGTAGTGTTTCCTTAAAAAAAAATGAAACATACAGAAATAGAATTTACATACTATTAGGTAATGATATAACTAAATATATAAAATAGAAATGAATATATAGTATTTGTTAGTCATATTTAGAGCAACTCAATTATGTATATATAATGGAAAGAGGTGGTTTATTTAAAGTAGCAGATGAGTGAGTAGAGTAGGAAGGTAGAAAATATTAAGGGATGAACTCATACTCATCATCTTCATCATCAAATTTGTTGGCGACAACTACTAATAATCCATTATTAGCTGATAATCATCATCAACAACAAATCCTTTCTTATTCTTCCAATCATCAAATACACCAACAAATCCTTTCTTATTCTTCCAATCATCAAATACACCAACTCCCTCTTAACTTTCCCTCCAATTCTCTGACCTCTGAAACTGCAGGACTCTGTCCCAATAACAATCTTCACAAGGTAATTAAACATCTTCATATTATAACCATGGTTTATATATAATTAAAGTACCATTAATTACATTCTTTTTTGTTTGTATAATTGCAGAAAAATAATGGAGGAAGAAAAAGAAAGAGAAAGGATGAGAAAGAAATTGAAAAGCAAAAAGAAGTTATTCATGTCAGAGCTAAAAGAGGCCAAGCTACTGATAGTCACAGTTTGGCTGAAAGGGTATTTTTATTCATTTCACATTTTAATCAGAAGAAACACCATCAATTCAATTTCTGCTTAATTACTAATTAATATAGATATATAAACAAAACAGGTAAGAAGAGAGAAAATCAATGAGAGGCTTAGGTACTTACAAGACCTGGTTCCAGGATGCTACAAGGTAATTAAGTCATAATAATTAAATTTTTTATTTTTTATTTTTACATGATATTATTAATTTCTGCTGCTACATTAATTATATGATAATTAAATTTGCAATTCATAACTTAAGTTAATCGCTATTTTGCAGACCATGGGAATGGCAGTCATGCTGGATGTCATTATTAATTATGTTCAGTCACTTCAGAATCAGATTGAAGTGAGTCCCGGATTATTCAATTAATTAATCTTTGTTTGTGTAATCAACAGTATCTTTCTGTATGTCTGTTTATTTTGGTCATAATATTTATTGTACATTTTTTTTATTCTTCCTCAGTTTCTCTCCATGAAACTTTCAGTGGCGAGTATGAACTATGACTTCAACTTGGAGAGAGACAATTTAGAAACAATGCAGCGGGTAATTAATTATTAAATTAATACATATTTTCTTTTTCTTTTTTCCCTTTTTTTTTTTTTTTTATCATTTAACCCTTAATTGAAATTAATTAGAGCATAAATGCATATGAGTTACAACAAATGGAGAGGATGACAAGAGATCAAGGACATGGAGGACCTCCTTATTATTTCCACTGAGCAGACTGGGCCCTTTGACTAAAATTATACATAGAATATATAAATATTTGTTTTTTCTTAATCTGTCTTCTTTTTTTTCTTTTTTTCCTTTTTTTTTTTCCAAAAAATTAAATTACTTTATATAAGCAGACATTCATGTAGAAACAATATCTGCTTTATTGTGGGATTTAAATGAGCTACGATATGAAAGTAAGAGATAATGAATATTATTTTAGTGTAATGTTGTAGCTGTCCATAACAATTAATGTTAAAAAATTCTTTCTTAAGTTGAAAAAACTGAAAAAGGAAGCAAATAATTGGCAAAAAAGACATGTGGAAGAGGACATTTTTGTAAGGTGAGTTAGAACTATCTTTAGCCACTTCAAGCCTTCACAGTATGTGAATCAAAATTGCTAGGTACACTATCTCATCTTTGATGTAGATTTTATTGTCCCATATTATTCTAATGATTCAATTCTCACCTACCTATCATATACAACTGTAAATTTTTTGTTAATGCTTTTTTTTTTTTTTTTTGGAGTATATATATTTTATCATTATCAGTGATAATTCACTTTATTCTAAAAAATTTTAAAAAAAAATAGTTAGTGCTATTTAATATTTATATTTGTGATGGTACTCGTAGGAGGCAGATACATTGCACAACTTTAATATACAGGATTAAGAAATTAGGACGATTAATTTATATGTTTAATATGACAGCAAATGAGAGATTCATATAAATTATAGAGGAAAATTCTGAGTTATAAAAGAACAAAAATCATAATATACGATGTATATAAATTAAGAATTGTTGATTGGCATTTGATGGCAGATTTGATAATGCCAGTGTATGCAGTTGAAGAGTGCATGTACCAAATATTAATGGGTCCGGTGGAAAAAAAAAAAAAAAAAAACAACATAGATAGTATTGCAAACGGGGCGGGGTGAAAACTGTTTCTCGGTTCCTATCTCCATTTAAATGGGGATTTTTCATCCTTATCCTTATTTATAAACTGTGCATAAAAATTATCTTCATCTTCACCACAGTGGGAATTAGAATTTTCGTGGGGATGCCCATTTTCCGTTTCACAAATTCTTTAATTTCTAATTTTTTTTTTTCTTGAAATTTAAAACTTTTGTGATAAAATACAAACTTGCATATATAATGAAAAACATTTAGTACAATTAATTCATATAAAAAATGTATTGATCATAACTCATAAGTTATAAGATTAATCCACGGTATATATAAATAAATAACAATTATTCAAACATAAAAATAAAATCTAAAAATCCATATTCCTTGTTTAATGCACAAAAAGGAAAAAATTATTCTATCAAATACAGTATTCCAATTACAATTATAAAATTTTTTAATTTTGTGAAATTTTCATTGGAATACAAATAATTTAGATATGTATAATGTATTTTTTTCTATTAAAAAATTCCAATAGAATTCTCCATGGAGATAGAGATGGGGGATCCCATGAGGTGGGGAGAAAGGTCTCCATCCCCGTCTCATCTCTATCTCCAGCAACGAATCCACGGTTGGAGCAATTATCCCCACTTTTCAATTTTTTCAAGTAGACCGCTAATTATTTTATTAGTATGTCCAGTAATTAAAAAAATTATACCCCCATAATATATCCAATATATTAAGATATTTTTCAACATAATGTTTCTAATAATTTTTTAAAAGATAAAATAATATATTATATAATTAGTTTTGTTTAAGATTATTTACCCATATAGTTCAACTTTGGTGCAATTTTATTTGTGTGCTTTTAAATTGTTTTTGAACTTTTATCGCCACTAATTGAAAAATCTATTATTAGTGTATCACACGTGCTAGTAAAACACTTGTGATCAAATTGTATTATCTAATTATATTACAATGTATGTATTTCAAAACCCTCTGTTAAAAGAAAATATTACGAACCAAATGAAGTATAAGACCCAAATAGACAAATATGATTAAAAAAAGATTAAAGTAACAAAACCTTATTTGAAAAAAAAAAAATCAAATAAAAAGGCCCAACGTACAATTATTATCCATTTTATAAGTTTGCCTTGTTCCATATAAATTCTAGATCCGTCGGTGTTTGGAGGAAAATTTTTTCCCCCATCCCCACCCCGTCGGGAAATCAAACAAACGAGGAGTTCTTGTCACCTCTTGCAATGCTAGGAATAGATGTACTATATTGTGTTTGGGATGATATAGAAGTAGAGGGTGTGGGTAGTCTAGCTATCTTCTTAAAATGAGGATGAGGAGTAATGGGTATGCAAACGCAGCATTACTCAACACCATCAACTAATGCAGTTTGGAATCTGAAAGATACATGTCGAAAATCAATTTGTTTTTGATGCTGGTGACACTCAAATCAGCTGCATCAAATGCTGTACGTCCGTTTACTCTCTTGGGCCTTCATGTCATGGCCCATCCTTTAATCTCTTCTTTATCTTTTTTATACCGACACATCAAATCTATGACCAACTTCATAATATGCCCATCTCATATGTCATATTTCGTTGGCTGCACGGTTAATCAATAAACTTTGGGCTTTTTACATAAATACTTACCTTTTGGCACCACCTAACTTTTTTACCTACAAAGGAAAAGTTTGCTTAAATACTTTAAAAACTTTCCAAAATTTCAAAAATACCTAAAACAGGAAATTCCTGTATTACGTAAATCTGTAGCAAAAAAACACAAAACCGAAAACCATAAATCTCCAAAATACGTGAATCGCGCCTGCTCAAAAACCTCCCAAACGCAAAAACCTCCCAAACGCCAAGAAATCGCAGATTAATTTCACCAAGAATCACAGATCAGTTTCGCCAAAAATTGCAACACATCAGCATCGATCAGAAACGCAAAAATCAGGATCGCACAGCTGGATCGATCTCTCTCCTACAAATTCAATCGATCACTGCAAAAATCAATTGATCACTGCAAAAACAGACATAGCAAGGTATAACTAAGGTATAATCAGTGAAAATAATGTATTTTCAATGTATAACTAAGGTATACTTAATGTATCAGAATGTATAACTAAGGTATAATCACAATAACAGTGTATCTTAAGGTATAACAAAGGTATAAATCAGGTATAACAGTGTATCTTAAGGTATAATTAATGTATAACTCAGTATAACTAAGGTATAATTGCGGTATAACTAAGGTATAATCAGTGAAAAAAGTGTATCTTAAGGTATAACTAAGGTATAACTCAGTATAACTAAGGTATAGTCAGTGAAAATTGTGTATCTGAATGTATAACAAAGGTATAACTAAGGTATAAGTCAGGTATAACTAAGGTATAATCACAATAACAGTGTAACTTAGGGTATAACTAAAGTATAACTCAGTATAACTAAGGTATAATTCAGGTATAACTAAGGTATAATCAGTGAAAAGAGTGTATCTGAATGTATAACAAAGGTATAATCACAATAACAATGTATCTTAGGGTATAACTAAGGTATAACTCAGTATAACTAAGGTATAATTCAGGTATAACTAAGGTATAAACAGTGAAAAAAGTGTATCAGAATATATAACTAAGGTATAACTCAGTATAACTAAGATATAGTCAGTGAAAATAGTGTATCTGAATGTATAACAAAGGTATAACTAAGGTATAAGTCAGGTATAACTAAGGTATAATCAGTGAAAAAAGTGTATCTGAATGTATAACAAATGTATAATCACAATAACAATGTATCTTAGGGTATAACTCAGTATAACTAAGGTATAATTCAGGTATAACTAAGGTATAAACAGTGAAAAAAGTGTATCAGAATGTATAACTAAGGTATAATCACAATAACAGTGTAACTTATGGTATAACTAAGGTATAACTCAGTATAACTAAGGTATAATTCAGGTATAACTAAGGTATAATCAGTGAAAAGAGTGTATCTGAATGTATAACAAAGGTATAATCACAATAACAATGTATCTTAGGGTATAACTAAGGTATAACTCAGTATAACTAAGGTATAATTCAGGTATAACTAAGGTATAAACAGTGAAAAAAGTGTATCTGAATGTATAACAAAGGTATAATCACAATAACAATGTATCTTAGGGTATTACTAAGGTATAACTCAGTATAACTAAGGTATAATTTAGGTATAACTAAGGTATAACCTTTCCCTGTCAAGAAAGCAACAAAACTTGAAAGTAAATTATGTAATGGTGAAATGAGTGAAATTACCTGAGTTGAGGGAGTAGTGACATTACTCTTCCACATTATATTCTCAGCAACAACCCACTCGATTTCAGATCCATTTGTGAAACCAAGGGTTTATACAATGTTGTTTCTTCCTGCAACATTGGTTCAGGGACTGTAGAACCAGCAACGTTATCGCCAATAACACCCTCATTTCCATCCCCAAAATCAGCAGCCTCCGCCGCATTCACTTGCCAATCGCTCCGGCTAGGCGTCTCCGGCAATAGATTATCCCACTATCTTCACCGCCGTCCATCAGATTCCTCTTAAACAATCCAGCAGCTGTTTATATTGAGTGAAGGTTTGAAGAAGAAAAAAGTAGTGAACAGAGAAAGAAGAAGAAGAAGAAAAGCGTAAAGATGGGAGAAAGGAGAAGAAAGGCGTAAAGATGGGAGAAAGGAGAAGAAAGGCGTAAAGATGGGAGAAAGCAGAAGAAAAAGGTAAAGATGAGAAAGAGAAAACAAAAACACGTAATTATGAAAGGGGAACAATGTACACCAAGAAAGAAGTCTTTAAAACAGGGTAATTATGACAATTTCCCATAAACTTTCTTACCAATATATAAAAATATGAGGGGAAAACCCACTAAATACTACAACATGGGAGTTGTGTATCATATTAAAATAGGAATTTTACTATAGACCTGATCTACATGGACTAACATAGGCAATATAATTAGTGGGAAACTAAAAATATGTTAGAAAAATAAAAAAAATATATATATATATACGTTTTGAGTTTTCTATATGAATAAAACATTATCCTTGTATTAAATAGGTATACATGTTTGGAAAAAAATATTTAGATCTAATGCATTTTTAGAAATAAATTATTGTTTGCATATTTATCGTAATTTCCAAGTGATATAGAAATAATTGAACTAGAACCGATTCTCATAACTGAATTACTCCAGATTCTGGGAGTAATTCAATTTGGGAGATTTATTTTTCGAATTCAATTCTACAAATTTGTATTTATAAATTTTCCCATTAACTTTATTTTTTTTTTTATTAAACTTCAATTCAGTTATAGATATTTTTTATTTTCGAACTAAACTGAAGTAAACCGTACCCAGCCCTCGTTGCAATCCCTAAATGGTAGTTAATAAGGAATTTCTTTTTCCAAATAACTATGTTATAGTTTTTTCTTTTTTAAAAGTACTATGTTATAGTTTATTTTGTACATGGGAGAAAAACTTTGCTATATTTTTGAAAACTGAATTCTAATTTAATTAAAGATATTTAACTCAATTTGATAATAATAATAAAAAGAAGCAATTTCCCTTTTTTTTTTTTAAATAAATAATAATAATAATAATAATAATAATAATAATAAAAGCAATATCTCTTAGCATGATGAAACCGAAAAATCACATGATACTTATTACTTAATAAAGTTTTACAATAATACAGATGAAATGTCACATTGGAAAACCCCAGTACTTTGATGTACTTGTATAGGACATACCTGCCTTCATGTTATTAAGACAAGTAGCCATTTCCAGTTGGTCTGTTATATGGCGTGGAGTCCTTCTATCCATATATCCATTCCATTTAATTACAAATATATATCAATTATTTCCCATTATTAATTTACTATGCACATTCTTGATATTTATACCATCGTTTTTTCTTTTCAAGTTGTAATAAAAGTTCATGTATTCATTCATGGTAGAAAGTAATTTAATCCACGTCTTATATATATGCCCCCAAAGAATTTGTATTGATATATGTGAGAGATTAACACATCAACAATGGAGGTGAATGATTTGTAATGGAAAAATAGAGTTACAAGAACTGGAAAACCGATGAAAACGCTTTGATGCTAAAATCAAGTTGAGAGAGAGAGGTTCATATCTTCACCATTTATGCTATCTTTGGAGGAGTTGGGTGAGATGCACATGCTAGACCGTTACATTTTATTGTGTAATTGGTCCACGTATGAGACTAATGATGAAATGATACATCTAGCGTATACACATGTTGTGGTGATGTTACCAGACTGTTACTTAAATATGTTACGCAAACCTGATCATCGATCCTACACATGTAAATGCTACTGATGCCTTTAGCTGACATGGGAACAAGCCTAGAGTCGATGGATCTGAGATACACGTATACAATCCAGATGGAGGTATTGTTTATGTTATTATCCAAGTTTTAATCGAAATCTTTAGGCTTGTTGTTTCTTGTAACCCGGTCTTTCTTGTAAATCTGTTTCTCCATATAAATAGAGCAAGGATTCCTCAATTTCATTGGTGATCTGTGCTTATACGGATAAGGAATTTTGATAAAAAAAATTTCCAGATTGGGATCGGATGACTTTATTCCCAAAAGAGTAACAGAAATGGGGATAACCCACTCTGTGGAATCTCATTTTATTTAATTTATTTTTTAAATATTAGTATTAGTTTCATACTTAATTATTCTAATTATAATTTTAATTAAAAAATTGAAATATATTATTTGTATTTTTATTTAATTAATTTGATCCTGGATTCACCCAGCGACTAAAAAGATGTCAAAAAGTAGTTGTTATTTTTCTACTATTGTAGATATTTTTTTTTTTGTTATTTATATTATGCCATTTTTTCCTTTGGTATGAACACATGTATTTTTATTTTCATAATCATATTTTTGATTCAGTCATAGTTAAAACTCATTATCCGCCTACGACTATATTTTGGGTAATTTTTACCTAACTCTTTTCCTACAAGCTTAGTTTATATTGCCATCTAGACCTGTCTATAGGTACCCATGCCCACCAAAGGCCACCTGCCTTGGGCCGAGCTTGGACAAATAAGAATTGCAAAAGCCCAACCTGAGCACGAGCCTGCAAAGCCCACTTAGTTTAGGACCAGGCTTGGGTATCATAAATATAGAGCTGACCGACTCTTTTAATATTATATAATTTATAATAAGCTTTGTTAATAGGCTTACTAAATGGTCCTGGGCTTCTTTGAAATAGGTCGAGCTCCTACAACCCACCTCCCACAGAATAGGGCTATGAACATTATTATTGAAGGCCCATATGACTATAAGAAGGTAGGGGATTATATAAAGAGAAGGTTCTCATTTGTCAAGGTAGGTTTTTGGACTCTGGCTCTTGATACTCTTGTTTTATCGAGAATATAATCGCCTTTCGTCAGCCAAAATGAAGGTCTAACTTAAGCTTCGGAGTGACCACAAGGAGATCAACCCAAAATCACAAGGGAACGAAGTTCAAAGATTCAACCTGGGCTTATTTCCAGAATGTTAACATTGGTGCGGTGTGCGTGGATCAAACATGCGACCTTTAGATGGCCACAGGAAGGGGGGCCTTGACTCTCGTTTCTAGCCCAAAAGCAAGTAGAGACCCAAAGGCTGCGAACACTTCCTTACAGAAGATAGAACATCCGGAAAGAGCCGTCTCAGTTAGAAATGACCTAGAGTGTCATTCACAGGTAGACAGGGGGGAGGATGCCACACTGTGCATGCTGTAGCTAATACAGGAAATGCAAAGACAGTAATTGGATATCCAAAGCTAGTTGCAAGAAGAGCAGAGGCGCATATGGAAGCAAATAGATAAGGGAAACACAAGCACGAGATAGGGTGAGTCCTCGTTACCTAATAAAACTAAAGCACCAACGTTTAGGTCAGACACGGAACCAAGTTCAGTTAGCATCTCCCAGAAAAAGAAGCCTAAGAGAAGGGTGTAAGAGAAAGACACCAACAGGTAGAGCCACGACTGTCGTCTTGCCACAACCATAAGGTCTCAAAGCACGACACAGACCAATGCTGCTAGTTCAACAGGGAGATTGATAGGCTACTTTAGGAAGGGCCCAGCCACCCTGGAACCGACGCTAATAGGGTGCCTGTGGGGCTGACCTAGGGGTCTAGAGGTAACAAAATGCCCGAGCAAAGAGGCGAGATACATGTAATAGGCATCGGGCAGTCAGTCCCTTCAAGGGGAAAAGCAGCAGGAACAGTCGGGGTCGGGAACGAAAGCTTATCAGTCAGTTCGATTAAAATAAAAGGCACTGGAGCACTAGTGGTCACAATCAATATAAAAGGATTTTTTGTGCATCGGGCATTGGTAGACACTGGAAGCTCTGTCAACATCATAACAAAAAGCGCATTTGACAAGTTGGGCATCCCGAGGGACAATGTTCATCCATCTTCCTTTCCTTTAGTGGGCATCTCTAACCTCGAGGTGGTCACCTTGGGATGGAGTCACTTAGCTGTCACCTTCCAGAAGGAAATGGTGTCAAGCAAGAACTCGGTTTATACTCATTGATATCCCGATAGCTTACAACCTAATCATTGGAAGACCACTATTGTTTGACCTGGACACTAATATTTCCCCCAGAAGAAAAATTCTGGACATCCCCATCCCCTTTAGGATCCTTCGTATATCAGGTAATAGATGTCACCCCTAGTGGACGTGAGTCTTGTCCGAACATTAATGTGAGGGGAACTCGAGGAGCCTGGTGACAGTTGAGGTGACAAAAGAAAAACTTACCTGTGAAGGAGTGTTTAATCAATAAAAATTAGAAGGGTATCCTGATATCACGCGAACCTGCTGGACATCCCCGTCCCCTTCGGAATCCTTCGGATATCAGGAAACAACGACTCATATACATGAGTATGGAAGTTCATAGAAGCCTTCCCCTGGTTAGTAATGGAGGCATTGGATGTACCGGATGACCTACAAGGGTTCCATCCCCAACCGATGGAAGCCACCTAGGACTTCAACATCATAAAGTAGCACAATGTGAGGATTGGGACTCGCTTATCACAAGAAAAGCTAGAACCGATAAAAAAGGTGTTGACAGACTTTAAGCATGTCTTCGTGTGGTCCACCAGTGACGGCTCTAGAATTTCCCCTGAAGTAACATCCCACCGGTTGATGGTTGACCTGAAGGCAACCCCCATTCAACAGTGATATAGAACTCATTCAAGGGAGAAGCAACTGGCAATTGAATCTAAGCTTGAGAAACTAATGCAATCCTCTTTTATTAGGGAGGTAACTTACCCCACCTAGGTTGCCAATGTGGTGTTGGTCAAGAAACCATTGGGAGCATATCGAATATGTGTGGATTTTACTAACCTCAATAAATCTTTACCCAAGGATCCTTACCCTTTGCCAAACATTAATCAGCTCGAGGACCAAGCTTCTGGATGCAAAGCTATCTCCATACTGGGCACTGTGGCAGGGTACCATCAAATCCCGATGGCTAAGGAAGACATGAGAAAACTACTTTCATTACCACAAAGGGATTTTTGGTTATATGGTGATGCCCTTCTGCTTAAAGAACCCAGAAGCCACCTATCGGATAATGATAAACTAGATGTTTGCTGAGTAGTTAAGAATTAGCATGTAGGTATACATTAATGATATAGTGGTCATGAGCAAACATTCAGCAGATCATCCCCGGCACCTCGCCAAGGCCCTAGCCACCCTCTCCAGTTTTAACCTAAAATTAAATCCAGACAAATGCTATTTTGGTATTGAATCGAGCAAATTCCTCAAGTATGTGATCTCTCCACGAGGAATAAAGGCCAACCCAAATAAGATTAAGGCCATTCTTAGCTTACAAGCTCCTGGGAACATCAATGAGGTACAAAAAATTAACGGTAGGATTGCAGCATTGCGGAGGTTTGTTTCATACTCAGCCCAGTGGTGTCTCCCTTTCTACAGAGTGATCAAGGCCACTCATCCTTTCTCTTAGGACAGTGATTGTCAAGTGGCATTCGAATCCATTAGACAGTTTCTTATCAAACCACCCTTGCTATGCTCTCTAGAGTCCGACAAGCCATTGTTCCTATACCTCAGTATCTCCCATGAGGCTGTAGTGTTAATTTTAGTCATAGAGGAGTGATTAGAGGTAAAGCCAGTCTATTACCATAGCCAGGTACTACGTGATGCAGAGGTCCGATAAACCACGATGGAGAAGGCCTTATTCTTGATAGTCATAGCTGCCACTCGCCTACGTCCATATTTCCAGAAACACCTTATTATAGTTTGGTCAAATCTACCCCTGGCAAAATGTGTGTAAAAGCCTGAGGTGTTAGGGCAGATTATTAATTAGTCTTTATGGTTGAACCTGTTTAATATCATATTTCGACCCAGACACGTATTGAAGGCTCAGGTTTTAGCAGATTTTATAGTAGAATTCACTAAAATGAGCACCGATCTAAACAGCATGAGTGAGCAGTGGCACTTGTTCATTGACGCGGCATCTAATGAAGAGGTTGCAGGCACTAGAGTAATCTTAAAGTCCAAGGTGGAAATCACTATCCGCTATGCAGTCTCTTTGAAATTTACCTCTACCAACAACTAAGTGGAATACAAGTCCATGGTTATAGGCCTCAGGCTAGCAACATAGCTAGTCCGAGGATGGCTTCACTTGCATAGTTATTCGAAGTTGGTAATAAGTTACATAACTGGAACATACAAAGCTAAGCATTCAGTAATGTTGAATTATTTAAGGCTGGTAAACTCGTTAAAGGAGCTGTTAAGTCAAAGAGAGGTAGAATGTGATCTCATGCTCATCCCTAAGGAAGATAGGGAAGCTGATGCCCTCGCCACTGCCAGCCTGCCAAGGCTCTATCCTCGGAGAAGCTTTCGTAGAGGAAGCCTACCTTCCTACCATAGTAAGTGACATAATGTGCCTAGAGGAAACCATTGAGTTGGACAATTGGCACTTACCCCTGATCACTTATCTACGTGATGGAACCTTACCCAGTGGTTCAGAAAAGGTCATAAGAATCAAGTGCCAGGCGATGCAATATGCCTTGATAGACAAAGAGCTATATAGAAAATCCATAACTCATCCTTGGTTAAGATGTATACTGGAGAAAGAAGGAAATCGATGCCTATGATATTTGCACGATGGAGAATGTGGATCACATTAGGGAGCCCAAATGTTACTGAGGAGGGCTATCTTGCAAGGGCTATTTTGGCCACCATGAGTCAGGATGTTAAAGCCTTGGCACAATACTGCGATGCTTGCCAGGTCTATTCGCCCACCCCAGTTCTCCCTTTAGCATCATGCACGAGTATCTTCCCCCCTTGGCCTTTCGTATTATAGGGGATGGACATCATCGGCACACTGCCAATCGCTTTGGGGCAAAAGAAATTCCTAATTATGGCAGTAGATCATTTCATGAAGTGGGTGGAGGCAGAGGCTGTGCCAACTATCACGGTAGCCAAGATAGAAGGGTTTGTCAGATGCTCATTTTTCTATAGATTCGGCATCTCGCATTCCATGATAGTGGATAATAAAAGACAATTCGACTGTGACACCTTCAGGAACTTCTGTAAACACTAGGGAATCCAAGTTAGGTATGCCTCGGTGGCTCATCCACAGTCTAATGGGCAAACTAAGGCAACCAACAAAACCCTTCTCTAGGGAATAAAA
Organism: Euphorbia tirucalli; assembly: GCA_039660915.1. Lineage (NCBI taxonomy): Eukaryota > Viridiplantae > Streptophyta > Magnoliopsida > Malpighiales > Euphorbiaceae > Euphorbia > Euphorbia tirucalli. Next base: position 23,960,334 of record CM077637.1, on the reverse strand, counting down.
AAAAATGAATCCTAAGCATAGGCAGTGGGTGGCTGGAGCAATTGGGTCCAGTGCTATGGTCCGACCACACCAGTCCTCACTCTAGAACATGTGAGATCCCTTTTGCCCTGGAATATGGGATAGAAGCAATGGCACCAATTGAGGTTTCTGTAGGCTCACTTAGAGCATGATCTTTCAAGGCATAGGAGAATGAGAGAGTGACAACTGTAGCATTAAAACAAGGTAGAGAAAAAAAATTACAAGCTATTTTGCTATTACACAGCACAAGCGAAGAATAACCAAAAACTGCAATAAAAGAGTCCGTGCCAGGCATTTCCAAGTAGACGACCTTATACTTTGGGACACCTTTACATCCCAGGCCAGAATCGACAAAGGAAAGTTAGGCCAACCATTGTGGTCAAGGAGGTACTCCCTAATGGAGCATATAGAATCGCTACATCAAATAATGTGACATTGCCTAACACTTGGAATGTACAAACCTCACACAAGTATCAAGCCTAGAGCCTTATTCCTTCCCCATGTAAATGCCATTAACGTGCTAATGGTCACAAATTAGTTGTAGCTAACATCATATAAATAAAGGCACACAACATGTATATCAAAACAGTTTATTTTCCAACACACATTAGTCCTCACACAATAACATAACGTAACATACCAAGAACACTAAAAAAAAAGAAACATAAACAAAGCGATAACTCCCATCCCTACAACACAGGGTTGGTGGTCTACATTCGCCTCTTTCATCCCTCTAGTGCTTTATCCGGATCCGATATCACCCCCCATCCACTAGGGCTAAAAACATAACTCGCCAATCATCGCACTGGTCTGTGCTATGCCCTAGTTAGTGATGATATAAACAAGCAGCTCCATCCTCCACTAAGCAATGGTTCGGGTTTAGTAGGATACAGGTCACCTGTCTAGCTACTAGGAGTTTAATGAAATACACACTCTGTCATCGTACAGGGTCTATGTACAAGCCCGCCAATAAGTTAGTTGCAGAAGCAGCCCTCCCACGATGACGCGTAAGTCATCCTGGAACCTTATTCACAGGGTGCTGAGCAACACGATACTCCTCCTTATGCAGTTGTAAGCGCCGGAATTTTCTATACTTAAAAAAAAAGAAAAAAAAATTTTCGAGAAAAAAAAAGAAAAAAAAAATTCGAAAAAAAAAAATTTTACAGTGGTACGGCTGTATTATCGGGGCAGGTGCAGAACACCATACCTATGACATAAGAAAGAGGAGGAGAAGATTTTGGGCAATTAATGTCCGGATTTGGGTGAAGAAAAAGCAGAAATCAGGGTAGAAAAAGGGAAGAAATGGGAGAGAGAAGGGGGATTGGATTTCTGGTGAGAAATTTAGAGAGAGAAGGAGAAAAGAGAGAAGGAAAAGGAAGAAGTAAAAAAAAAAAACCACAAAAACTCACCTTTTCCTCTTCTATTTTCTTTTAATTCTCATAATTAGGATTAAAACTTGATAGAAATCCATAGGTTAATAAGTTAACTTCACAAACAAATTGAAATTTTGGACTAAAACAATCAGAATCCCAAGCATTTTGGATTTTCGGACTTAAGGCTCTCAACTCCAATTCAAGAGGAAAAGTGCAAATTCTTATGGATTGGAGTGACGCCAGAGGTCAATTTCGACTTGGAGGGACTTCTAAAAGGTAGGCGCCCCATTTCTCTTTACTTTTGCTTGCTTTCTAGGTGCTGATTGCGATTTTTGTACATTTTTATCTCATTTTCTGCGTTTCTGCTTCTGGAAATCAAGAACAATCGCACGACTGTTTTTGAAATTGATGAACAGTCCTACGACTATAGTTATAGTCGTACGACTATTCTTGATTTCCAGGTGATTTTATTTCCAGCTTGTTTTATATAAGATTTTGGCAAAATCCTGAGTTTGGAGTGTTTACAGTCGTACGAATGTAGTTGAGTTTGCACGACTGTAATTTACAGTCGTACCACTGTAGTTTCCAGACCCAAAAATTTCATAAAAAATCCATAAAAATTCCCAAAAATCCCCAAAAATTCCCAAAAATTCCCAAAAAATTAGAAAACCCTAAAAATCATCAAAATGAATTTTGTTGTGTGCATCACGACTATAGGTTCAATTTTCAGTAAAATTACATTTAGAACAATTCAACGACGGAGACCCGGTTCTCCCGAAAACCGACCCACTTTAAATGTAAAAAAAAATAAATGCATGTAAACAGGTAAAATTGTTTTCAAAAATGATTTTCCCACAAAACCAAAAATACAGGGACGTTTCAAAATGTTTTCCAGGTCTAATCGGGCCGGCTAGCCGAGCCAACCCCGGTTACCCCCTAAATGCATGCCCCCGATTCTTGGTTTCCCAATTCTGTCTATTTGAGTCCTAATTGTGGCGTGCCGTATAAATTGTGCTAACCTTTGTTTTGCAGCTTTTATTTATATTTATTTTTAATTTTATTTGTATTTTAATAGAATTAATCGTGTATCCTAGGCGGTTGTGTTTTTCTAGATTCTCGTGTATATAGGCGATTGTATAAGTGATGCGAGAGTTTTTATTTTTCCATTCGATTTGGTTGTAAGCCAATTAATATTTATTTCTTTTCCTTATTTTTGTATTAAATATTTTGTATGCGCGCTGTATGCCTTTTATATTCAATAAAATTGACTTTAGATTTTGAAATACCATTTGAGAACATTGGCAATATTTATTTTGAATTAGACACGAAATAAGGGACTTGTCCGAACCCGAATCTCTGGATAGTGTAGCGACCGTTCTTCCGGTTCAACTACCTTAAGAATTTCCCGGTTGAGCTGAACCGGGTGGCGACTTTACAATATTCATCGAGACTTAGGTCTCGGTTCTTTTATGTATTAATTCCATTTATTTTCCAAAACCCGTCTTCTATTCATAAAAACCCCAAGCGAGGGAGGGGCTCGCCCGAGATCGAGGCGCCCCTTCCGAAAGGGAGTCACGCGTCTCGTCGAAAACGCGTCGTCCGCTCACAGCAGTCATTGCTTGACAAAGGCTGGATACAGTACATGTGAAACCACTGAAGGAAATCATCATGGGAAAAATTAAACAGGAGGTGGAATACCGATTAAAATTTTCCTCGATTCCAAAGCCGAAGATGCATATAGATTAATAGAATGAAATCAAGAACAGAGAACAATAAATTTTCTCACCTTAACTGTCTCCTCTAGAGACTGCTGTAAAAACCCAAAAGCGTTTCCTCCACAATCCGATACACGAATAACTCTTGAACGGGACTCGTGCTAGTGAATAGATTGAACGAAAACCAAGAGAAAGTCACAAAAAGGGCAGCTGTAAATTATTAATGCTGGCCAAAATTCTCTATTAGGGTTAGGGAGAAATTAACTATTAAGGCATCCTTTTATACTCCTTAATATTTTCCTTAGTATACTAGGTTTCTAATCCCTTTTATACTCCTTATGGTACAAGGATTAAATTAAACTATAGATTATTTAATTTGATTTAATTGATTTACCTTGTATTATTAGGATTAAATAAAACCATATTATAAAATCCTAATTGAAACAATTAAATACAATTTCATCAAATTAAAATAACCCAAAGTTAAATTAAAGTCAGCCTTAATAAATTCAACCTTTGTATTTTATTTCCACCAAGGAAATATTACATTATTTAATTAATTATTTACTACATGTAATTAATTAATCAAATAAAATTAATTTATCCCTTATAATTGAATTAATTATGACTAACCTAATGTCAATAACTCAATTAATTTGGTTTCCGTTTCAATTCTGTTTTATCAACGTTCAGTCATTTTATGTGTACAATCCTGTGGGTCTGTCTTTATGTTGGCAGTAGGCTTAAAGCCCACAGACTGTAAATGGATTCTAGTAAACCATTACAGCCCTTAATTAAGACAGAGACTAGCAGTCTAATGTGAAACATAACCTGGTAGCTATCTCACATGTCCCTTGCCAACTGACATCAATACATAAGCAAGAGGCATGGCCCTGTTGTGAACGGACGACCTGGAGCATGAAACAGATGCGGTGAAGCGAACCGGGGAAAACGAAAGAAAGAAATGGTTTAGTGATGTTTTGGTAAAAGCATATTTGGTTTATCTTGAGTTAGGGAAAATCGTTCGTTTATTTTTGAAACTCATTTTATAGAAAAAATTTTCCCATCTTATGACTTAAAGACCTCGAAACCTCAATTTCGAGATCAGTGACAGAGTCGCCACCCGGATCAGCTCATCCGGAAAATTTCGGTACAGCTCCCTACCGAGTGCTGACTGCTGTACCTAATCCAAAGATTCAGGATTCGGGTAACTTACCTACTTAACCTCAAACTTGTATTCTCGATTGTCATTTATAAAACCATATTTATTCAATTTATTATCTTTCTAACCCCAATTTCGTTTATTTTTATTAGCCCGTGCTAAAGCAGAATGCAAAAAATAAATTACAGGGAATTAAATCATCCACACAAATTATGCAAAAGAATAGTAAAGGCTGCTTATACAACCCAATCGAATAAAATATAAAAACTCTCGTCCTTACGTTACTGCGTCTAAGTACACGAGGATCTAAAAATTATAACTGCCTAAATACACGAATTAATCTATTAAATACAACAAAAATAAAAATAAATGCTGCAAAACAAACTAGTTAGTGCAGTTTATATTATAAACACAAATAAGACTCAAATTAGGACAGAATTGGGATTTGGGAAACGGGAGCATGCATTTAGGGGGTAACCGGTTTGACCTGGCCGGTCGAACTGGTTAGACCTGGAAGATGGTTTTGAAACGTCCTGCGGCTTTTTATGCTGGAAAATCAATTTTGGAAAACCATTTAGCTCGGTTTCATGCAAATTTTCATTTTGTGGGTCGGTTATCCCGGAACTCGGGGTTCCGTTCGTGTGGGTTCCTAATCTCAACATCCATCTAGGGTCCAAAATGCAATAAACACACCAAAAACATTTGTGAAAATACCGTTTTATTCATTTTCAATATTTTTTGGGACTTTGGTAAGATTCAGGGGTCTGCTAATGCTGAACTGTGGATCCTATTTGGATAAAACAATCCCGAAACTCAGGAAATTAACCCGGGAAACATAAAAAACCCTAATATCTGTACGTACAGAAATTTGAAAACCAAAATTTTACAACATACGGATGGATTTGGGCCGAAAATGATCGCAGCAGAATATTTAAAATGGAAAACGGGCTGTTTTCGGCCGATCGCTCTAGGGTTAGAGCTGGCCAGCTCTGTTCATCACAAACACAGCCGTACGGCTATGGTGGGTGCCTAATTTCTGGATTTTTGTAGAAATGAAGAAAATACGCAGAAAACACAACGCAAACAGGTTTTAGGGCCTTTCAGAGTTTACCTTGATGTTGTTTGGATGCTTGGAGTGTCAAGAAGCAGATTGAAAACTTTGAAATGTGTCCCGGAGACTCGTTCGGCCGAATCTCCTAACAGTTCGAAACGATCTGAAATCAACCCGAAATAATCCCGAATCAATGAGTGAAAGTTGTAGAGTTTGTGAACAATATTTAAAGATTGATTTTAGGGCTTCAAGTTTGTGGTTCAGCGTTCTCGTTTGCACCTGGTTTCTCTACCTCTCTTTCTCTCTTTCTCTGCTTCTCTCTTTTTTTTTTTCCGAGAACTGAAAATCCCCAAAGTCCCTCCTTTTTCTTTCTGATTTTCTTTATTTTATGTCACTCTTTCTCTCACTCATTTCGTTCCATCAATCAGCTTCTGAACCCTTTGAAATCCTGCCCAATTTTTGTCTGCCAGGACAAGTTGCTCTGCAAAGCAGAGCAACTTGTCTTAGCTCTAGTTAGTACTAGAGCCATACGGCTCTGGTTCAGAAACCAGAGCCACCCGATTCTACCAAGAATTGGGGTGAAATTTCAAAAGTCAGACGCGTAGACCAAACCCTAGAAATGATTCGGGAGACTTTTTCAGGGGTTTCAGATTGGGGATAGCCTGGCTTTCAAGACGTTTGAGATTCTCCGGGCAACATTCCGGTCGCTTTCAAGTCCCGTTCGAGTCCACAGGTAACTAAGTAACTCTCATCACCAAGGTCAGGACAAACCCATACTCACAGGCTGCCCCTCGCGAGATCAAAGTCGACTAGATCGGTAGCTTATGTTCGATTCGAGTTTGGTCTCACGATTAGGAGTGCGGTGAGTAAAGGAACATAAAGTGTACCTGAGGATTTCGCTTATGTCGGCCTCTACGGCATTGGGGACTTGCTCTTGTCGAGGTATGGAATAGCGGTCTTGTCCTAGCTATCTGGATTGCCTTCGAGAGGACTTCTTGGGTTTAATTGCCTCAATGAGGGCTTTTTTAGTTTATTTACCTTAAGGAGGGCTTTTTCAGGTTTGGTTGCCTCAAGGAGGGCTTTTTCAGGTTTGGTTGCCTTAAGAAGGGCTTCTTCAGTTTGGTTGCCTTAAGGAGGGCTTTTTAGATTTGATTGCCTCAAGGAGGGCTTTTTCAGTTTGGTTTGCCTCATGGAGGGCTTCTTCAGTTTGGTTTGCCTCAAGGAGGGCTTTTAAGGTTTTGTTTTTGCCTCTAGGAGGGCTTTCTTGGTTTGATTTTGCCTCTAGGAGGGCTTTCTTAGTTTGGGTGCCTCTAGGAGGGCTTTTTCAGTTTTGTTGCTTCAAGAAGGGCTTTTTCAGTTTGGTTTACCTCAAGGAGCGCTTCTTCAGTTTGGTTTGCCTCAAGGAGGGCTTTTTCAGTTTTGTTGTCTCAAGAAGGGCTTTTTCAGTTTGGTTTGCCTCAAGGAGGGCTTCTTCAGTTTGGTTTGCCTCAAGGAGGGCTTTTTAGGTTTTGTTTTTGCCTCTAGAAGGGTTTTCTTGGTTTTATTTTTCCTCTAGGAGGGCTTTCTAGATTTAGGTGCCTCAAGGAGGGCTTTTTCAGTTTTGTTGCCTCAAGAAGGGCTTTTTAGGTTTTATTGTGCCTCTAGGAGGGCTTTCTTGGTTTGGGTGCCTTAAGGAGGGCTTTTTCAATTTTGTTGCCTCAAGGAGGGCTTTTTAGATTTTATTTCGCCTCAAGGAGGGCTTTTTCAGTTTGGTTGCCTCAAAGAGGGCTTTTTCAGTTTTGGTTGAGACTACACTCGAGGATGTCTCGAAGTTGCTTCGGGTACATATTCATTGCTTGATCGATAATTTTGGAAGTAAAACAAATTTTTGCCCCTAGATACCTGTTAAAGGCAAGAAGTTCTCAACAGACATTTCTTCCCTGCCCATGTGACGACAAAGTTGAAACAGATGTTCTCCTTTTCCTATGTGACGAAAAGGTTGAACGAGATGTACTGTCCCTTCTATGTTGTGAAGAGGCGGCACGAGCTTGAGATAGTTGTTCCTTCCCCTTTCATGTGGCAAAGAGGTCAAAAGAGGTGCATTGTCTCTCCCATGTGACGAAGAGCAGCACAGGCTTGGTTGAGTCGTCTTGCCCCTAGATACCTGTTAAAGGCAAGAAATACCCTTCTCGGGGTGATATTAGTGTGAACGAAAATTCTGGTAATTGTATAAATTTTTCATACCTGAGATTTTGAATTGCAGATTTCTGATTTGCACATTATGACTCTGAGGGTGCCCCTGAATTAAATTATTCTCATCTTAGGAAGGATCCCAACTCGAGGTGACCCAATAATTGTGATGAGCGCTTGAACGAATTTCGATGCAAGAGCACGTAATTATTCCTTGATCGATAATTTTGGAGACAAAAATTTTTGCCCCCTCGATCAAGAATAAATATGGCTGAGCGGTTTATGATGCATGTATGTGTGAATGCGGGTATGACTCAAGGATATGTATGTATGCGACATGATACTATGCTTGGTATCTGTGTGATGCTGGGGACTGAACTTGTGAATTCTAATGATCTTCTATGGGGACTTTTTTAATCGGATGACTTTGCCGAGGATGTTGACTCAGTGGGGATTGTTTTAGCTGGGAACCCCGCTGGGGAGTATCTTGATCCATTTAATCCTACTGGGGTACCTGTCGGAAATTCTGATTCTGCGGGAAATGTCTTAGCTGGTGACTCCACTGGGGAAACTCAGACCTTTTCACTCCTACTGGGAATCTTGCTGGAGACCTGCTTTAATGGGGATTGACTTCGCTGGGGACTCTGTTAGGGATTTTGATGGAGACTCTATGGGGATGATCCTGCTAGGGACCATTCTGTCGAGGATAATTTTGCTGGGGATGGTACAACTGGGCCGGTAGTTGCTATTCGTAAAAACAATTGCATTGAAGCTGTCGTGGGTTTGGATGCAATGGCCTACTGATGGATGTTTACATGTAATGGCACGGTGTATGCAATATAAACATCTAAGCAGAAAATCAAACATGCCTAATATCATTATAATGACATTAGAATGAATGCGATAGGAAAATCAAAAGTGACTCTGACTCCAAATGTCACTATCTTCTTGTTACCAACACGTCCTTTTGGTTTTCAGCGTTAGAAGCTCTCGATGGGGATAGTTGTTTTTTTTTTTTTTTTGAAATGATGACTAAGTCTGCAAAAGCGCGCCAGCTGAGTGGATCTCTTAGTGCTGGCTTGTCTTAGGATTGGGAAATGCACTTCGACAAGTCTGTCGAGGATCATGATAGGATTATCCTTGATGATGTTTCGTGGCTTAAGTTTTGCTTGCCCCTGGTGTTAGAGGCTTGTGTTTGGATGTCTGATTGTAAAACACTGCATCAGATCTGGTTTGCTGCGTGAAGCAACCTGTATATGGACTTTTATACGCAATGGAATGATACATGCATATTGAACACCTAAACAACATATAAAACATTTATGATATGATGAATGTGAATGCATTAGGAAAATCCAACCCATGGTTCCGGTGTGGATCAATGTCCCTTCATTACACCTTTTTTTTGTGAGGATCCGCTGGGGATACGTCAAAGGCAGGTCACCAAAGTGTATAGCCGACCACTGAGATGGAGTCAATTAACCACTGAAATCTCTAAGGGTCTGGAACTGTGTTCATGTTCTCAATTCCCCTAGATTCCAGCTTATGCATAGTCTCCAAAGGTGGAAACAGCTTTTAGTCCTTCAAGGCATGGCCTAATTCAGAATGATTTGAGTTAATTGTGGTTTCCCTATGTCTGCCAACCGCAATAACTCTTGAAGCAAATCACACCATCTTTAAGAGGTGAAAGGAACCACTGGTAAGTAGTCACTTCTGTTGCAACTGAAGACTGAGTTCTTGAAAGGTTGGTAAATGCAACTTTCCCCTGAATATTAGCACAGCAGGCTTTACAAGTCTTTCTGTTGATGGGAGCATCCCATTCATGATTGTTGCAATCTTTGTAAGACCTGGTTGCTCCAACACTGTTGGTGAAGTTCATGGGAGTGAGCGTCAGTCCTCTCTTTTCCATAGCACATTTTGCTTAACAGAACCATCCCTTGCTGGGTTGAGTGATACTGGTGGATGACCATTCCTTTCACAAAATGTCCCACCAGCTACTCTTTTCCCTGAAGTTCAGCACATGGTATAGTGCAGACTTTGCTGGACTAGAACAGTGGTCACCTAGGAGTTCCATTAATAGTTGCTTGAGCAGTGGCAAACTCCAGCTCAATTGAAGTAGGCTTATATTCCAATCCTCTCTCTGTTATGAAATCAAGGCCTTTCCTGTCAGTCTGAGGTTACAAAATATTTGGTCTGGGGGTTTAGGTTGAAGGGAAGTGGCATGGGGTAGAAAAAAAATCCCCAATCTGGTACAGGTTGATCATAAACAAAGATTGATTGAGTCAGTACTTTGTCATAGGCCTCTGTCACCTTTTTGATAATGAGATGATGCGAATATGAAACAGCATTGGGGTTCAATTTCTTGTTAGAAGCCATTGATGGTGGAAAATGAGGCTTTGCAGAATCAGTTCAGGGGAAGGATGAAAAAGGGGTTTTGTCAAATGGGTGTTGGTGGTTGGGTGGTAAACAAAAGACAAAGGGTGTTGAAGGTGTGGAAGAAGTTGGAAAAAGAAAGGGGAAGAGCTTTGGTTTTGAAGACAGGATAGTCCAAATCTTTCACAGATCGGAGGGAAGGATCTGGCAACATCAAGAGCTGAAGATTACCCTTTAATGCTATGAGACACTCCAGTGTTAGCTATGGTGGCCATGCATGAAAGAGAGAAAGACTCCTGTCTATACTGATCCCCTTTTTGTATGTTCTTCTTTTTTTTTAAAAGGACTATGCTCAAGCTGGTGCCACCTGTCAGTTTTCCTGTTGCATTCAAATCCATGCATGTCATGCGTGTTTAATATGCTTTTTGGATGAATAATGCATGTGAAATGTCATGTACATATGAATGCCACACGAACAGGATAATATATGCACGACGACCAAAACTGCTTCAGCATTTTGCGCATGGTGGGTGATGAAGGTGATGAAAAACATTTGAATTCCCCCGGGTTAGAGGTTTTGGTGAGGTTGGAAGTTTTAGCTTTGGGGTTTTGGCGCGGGATGCCCTCTCGGACATGGAATTAAGCTTGGGGCTTCATTTTGAAGTAGGGTTTTGAGTTTCAATAATAGTTTTTTTTTTTTAAGGAATGGTTTGGGTATCATGTGTTCCATTCAAATTTAAACTCTGGGGCAGGGCCAACAGCATCTTGCAAGGATTATTGATTTGGATTAGTAAATGCCTCGGCAGAGGTAGTGCCATCATATCACTTATGTATCTCACAAGCTCACCTTTCAAGAAAGAGTTCGGTCAGGGCCAGATTCACTTTCAAGTTCCCTATAGTATTCAGATGGATGTCATGCATTTTGATATTATGCATGTTGGATATGTCATTTTAGATGATCAAATGCATGCATAATGCCATGTACATGCAATCACCACATAAGTAAGGAGATCACAAAATGCATTGCATTCAAAATGATTTCAATACACCTTATAAACAAAAATGAGTCCCCTACAAAAAGGAAGCCTCTAAGGGTATTGATCTGATCATTCCCAGTCCAGTCACCATCTCAGCTTCGATGTCATTGCCCCACTCTCTCGTCAAACCAGTCGTTGTAGTTCTTCATCATATTCCTGTCCCTGGGAAGTTTGAGGAATTTCTTTGGTGGTCCCTTTGTTTGCCACAAATTGCTCATTAGAGACAGATGGCACTTTCAATTTTCCTTCGTCGACCAACTTCTGGATCCTCTTTCGCAGACCGACACATCATTAGTTCGATGGCCTGCTATCATATGATAGCTGCAGAAGTTCCCCTTTTGTTCAAGTGTTGGCGCCATATATGGTCTGACACTCTGTAGCAGGCCCATCTTTCTGCATATGGCGAATAGTCTGTTCACCGAACAAGGCCCAGAGGAAGTGATTGTCCCTTTATCTTCAGGAGGTAAGCTCCGGATATGTCATGGAACAGGGTCAGCGTCAGCACAGGTGTCAAGAGGTCCTTGCAGTCCCCCTTCACTGGTCGACTCTGGTGAGCCCAAGTTCTGGCAAAAGGGCCCTCTGAGGTGTCGAGAGGAAGTATCAGCAATCTGGGCATTCTGCTTCTTGTCAGTATCGGCATTGGAGTCCGTGCTTGCCATGCCCCTTATTTTTCTTTCAAGCTCTGCCACCCGGGCTTGCAGCTCAGTGCACCTTGCCGTCAACCTCCCTACTTTGTCAAGGTCACCCCCCAGCATTTCCCTTAGCATCGCTGCCACTTCTTCCCTGACTGCCTTTCGGAATCGTGATGAAGCGACATAGTCTTCCATAACATCTGTTATGGCATTAAAGCTCCTTGGGTTAGCCATACTCGAGATTCTTTCCCCCTGATGAGAGTACTCATTAGTGTCGGCTAGTGCATGCGTGGCAGATACCAAACAGGCAGTGACACATGCATGAGTATGCGATGCAACGTGTACTTATATGGATGGTGAGTTACACACGTGATATCTGTTGGTGTGCCCTAGTTCTTAGGGCATTGGATTCTTGTATTTTGTATTATACATTAAGAGCCATGTATGAATACATTATTTGTGTCACATTAATAAAGGTAATTAATCTATTTCATTTATATCTTGTGCAATAATATGAGTAGAGTATCCATTGATTGATAATCATAAAACCAATCCCAGGTCTGTTCTAATCGTGGGAATGAATGGAACCACAGACTTGTATATTTGATGACTGTATGGCAGTTCTTAACTAGCCATAGTACTTGTATAATCAATCATGAATATAGGTACATGTCGTTGACATGGGACTGGATCGATCCACACAAGAAAGCCACATGGTTGTCGCGTCATATGTCTTTCTTGAGTAGGTCTCTTTTGTCCTCAGACCAGATTTCATTATAATATCAATATGGAATCCGATTCACTTTGACATACGCCTAACAGGTCTATAAAACGATGCTAAATACGGGTATGATTGGGTGGACCGGTGAACATGTTGATATTGATGATGAAGTGATGGAATTGACACTCGGGTAACACCAAGATGATATCATTGGCCACTTGATGAGTGGAACTGATAAGTGTATGGCCATACCCAAACAAGTTGGTTGCTTATTTGATTAATCAGTCAACTCAAGATCAAGAAATATAATAAACAACAGAAGAGGATGACGGACACCATGCCACTTGTTTATTCATATCGATATCGTTAGGCAAAGGACGCTGTAAGATTACTATAGGGTGAGTGTCTTCTAAAGACTGCTGCATCTCTGTCTTTATTGGGGGCTGTAATGGTTTGCTAGAACCCACTTACAGTCTGTGGGCCTTGGGCCCACTGCCAACATAAAGACAGACCCATAGGATCGTGCACATAGATCAACTGAGCTGGAACTTATAGATATTGTACATGTAATGTACATTGGAAGGAATGCGTTAATTAATTAGTTGACATTCGGTGTCAAGGTAATTAATTAACATTGGGTTGAATTTAATTTAATTAATAAGTTTACATAATGTAATTAATTAATTTATTAGTTAATTGAATTACATAAAGTAAACAATTAATTAAATAATTATCCTAAGTAGGAAAATTAAATACATGTATTGTATTTACTTAAGTGTGATTTAATTTTATTTAGGGGTAATTAAATTTAGCCAAATGGAATTAAATTACATAGTATATACTTTTTAATTAAAGTTTATTTATGTAATTATAATCCTAGTGGGCTTGGGTTTAATTAACCTAATTAAAACCCAATTAGACAATGTGTCTATATAAGGGCACACTTAAGTAAGAAAAACCTAATTCAACTTTAATTAATTGCTGGAAATTTCAGCCACCAATAGCAGCTCCAAAACAGCCGAAAATCTCAGCATTAAACCTCCATTCCTTTGCCTCTTCGGCTAGCACCGGTTCCCGCTCAATAGTTGGTCGTGCACCGGACTTTGGAGATCACAGTTTCAAGAAACGATTCTGCAGCAATCTCTAGAGGAGACGAATCTGGTGAGTTAATCTCTCTTGATTCTTATTTGATTTTATTCTAATCAATGGTAATTGGACACGATAGGTGGATTTTAGGAAATTTTAAACGGTGTATTTTCCACTGCGCCACATTATTTTTCCAATGACGAATCCCAACAGTGGTATCAGAGCCAGGTTTTGTCCATTAGATTGATTGGAATTGGTTCTTGAAAGCGTTCTTTAAGAAAGAATGGGTTTCAAGTTTGTTATTTTACGGTTTTTATTCAATTTGTTTTCAATCCATTTTTTATTGATTATTCATTCTTATTTGTTGGCTGGAATGTTTATGATTTAGAAATTAAATAAAACATTAAAAAAAAATGTTGGGTTGGATGGAATCGCAAATTGCAATTCCATCCAGCGGCAGCAGCTGGCTGCTGCTGCCGCGGCAAGCTGCCACGCAGCGGCACTGCTGCCCCGCCGCCGCAGGTGGGTTTTGGGTCCGGTTTTCGATTTTGCGGGTATTTTTTTATCCCAGACCCTAATGCAAATTAAATTATTTTTTTTAATTAATTTGTATTCAAATTATTTATTTTGTTGGCATGCATATTTAATTTAATTGTTTGCATATTAAATTGAATATGGACTTTGTGAAATTGGCCCAATAAACCGTGATACCGGTTAAAATTGGGAGAGCTAAATTTTAAATTTGTGACAACCCAAATTCAAGTGGGAGCAAAATTGTTAATTTTGCATTTATGTATGTTATCGATTGGGCCTTTATGGGCCTTAGTCACATTTCTTAAAATTGGCGATTTCACCCTAAGTAACTCGGCTTAACATTTATATTTATAATTTGGAATGCCATGATCATGCATCATATTGGTATGTATGTGCACGACAGGTACTTTGTTTGAAATGTTATGTTGAGTTCTATGGGCCCTAAATTATTATCGGTTGTAATTTAATTTTAGGAAATATGGCCTGCGTGCCATTTTTTTTATTTTGATGTAATTTTAGAATAGATTTTATTTTACAAAATTATTGTAATTGCATCAAGAATGGAGGAAGGCCTAAATAGAGCAAGCCCATGGTGGGAGCCCAAGAAGGATTGCAATCCGGCCCATGAAGAATTAGATAGCATATCTAGTTTTTCATTAGGTTGTAATTAAAGGCTCATAGGATCTCATTTATTTTAAATTAAGTATGCTATTGCATTTGTCATATAATATGGATGTATAGATCACCAAATTATTACCCGCGTTTATGCATGCTAAGCCGTATCACTTAATTATAATCCGGAAATTAAAATATTGAGTCGCTTAAAAGTGCTTCCCACATTCACAGCTCTTCCTCCCATTGATGCTGCAATGTGCGTCATGCCCTAGCTGGGTATATTGTAGTATTCGGTGGGCCTTCGAGGGTTAAGATACTTGGTATGGTTAACATTTGAATGGTGGTTTGACTCAACATGGGTAGCATTAGCTCAGAGCGGGCCCTAAGCACAGATGGGTAAAGTGTCAATAAGCCCATTAAACCAAGAGTCCTTCGTGGAAGGATTGGATAGGTTGTCCTACCAAACGACTCAATGGTTGGTGAGCGAGCCCTAGTTCGGCCAGTCATTGATAAGTTGTGGATCTTGGTCAAGTCAGCCAATTAACAACACCAACAAACAAATTAAAATCGGATTATTAATTTGAATTGGCTTAAAAGTCCTTTATTTCTAACTCAAGCAATGATTTCTTCCATGTAGATAATCCCATTTCAGTTAAGCAATTTAAATGGCTGCAATAAACAACAACTCACTCTCACTTAGGTCAAGGAGAAGCTTTCTGGGACTAACTTCCTGGACTGGGCTAGGAAATTACAAATAGTTCTTAGACAAGAGTCTAAGGAGTATGTACTGAATGCTCCTTTACCAGTTGGCCCTCCCGCCGGTCGAGGCATCACCACGGTGATGGTGGAGCAATACAATCGGCATGTGAGGGATGACCGAGATGTCTCATGCCTCATGCTGGGTACCATGGCTTCTGATCTTCAGAAGCAGTTCATGGACGAGCATGCTTATGAGATGATGGATCAGCTTAAAAAGATGTTCCAAGATCAGGCTCGTCAGGAACGTTACCTGACAACTAAGGCAATTTGCACGACTGTGATGGCAGCTGGGACTTCTGTTAGCACTCATGTGCTAAAGTTGAAGGGGTATATTGATACACTTGCCCGCCTCAGCTCGCCAGTTCCACAGGACTTGGCAGCAGACATTATTCTCGGGTCACTTCTTGAGTCTTACAACCAGTTTATCATGAATTACCATATGCAAGGGTTGGATAAATCGGTAGTTGAGCTGCATGACATGCTCAAGCTTGCTGAGCAGTCTCTTAAGAAGACTCCTAAAGTATTGCTGGTGAACAAGGGCAATATATCCATTGCTAAGGGAAAGGCCAAATCTAAGGCCAAGGCTAAGGCCCAAAAGGCCAAGGCTAAGGGCAAAAAGGTGGTGGCCCAACCTAAAGCAAGGGTTGCTTCTCCTGACGATGTCTGCCATGAGTGTCATGAGAAGGGGCACTGGAAGAGCTCATGTCCAAAGCTAAGGGAGCAACTGAAGGGCAAAACTGCTGCTTCAGGTATTTATGTTGTTGAGATTAATCTGGCTATTTCTACATCTTGGGTCTTGGACACTGGATGTGGATCTCACATTTGTTCAAATGTGCAGGGTCTGAGAAATAGGAGATTATTAGGATCTGGGGAAGTAGATCTTCGAGTCGGAAATGGTGCTTGGGTTCAGGCCATGGAGATCGGAGATTATTTCTTGGAGATGCCTAGTGGACTTGTTTTGGAACTAAGAAACTGTTATTTTGTACCTGCGATGTGCAGGAATATTATTTCCGTTTCTTTGTTGGATATTTCTGGTTTTGTATTTAATATTGGACATGGTAGAATTTCTATGCAATGTGGCAATATTATTTATGGAACAGCATTTCTTGAAAATGGCTTATATATCCTTGATCTAAAACGTGAAAGTTCAATCTATAACATAAATACTAAAAGGATTAAACAAAATGAAATTAATCCTACTTACATCTGGCATTGTCGACTTGGCCATATAAATGAGAAGCGCATAGCTAGGCTTCACTCTAGTGGAGTGCTAGGGTCATTTGACATCCAGCCTTATGACACATGCGAATCTTGTTTGAGAGGCAAGATGACAAAGGCGCCTTTTAGCAAGACTGCTGAAAGGGCCTCAGAGTTATTGGAGCTAATACATTCCGATGTATGTGGCCCAATGAGCACTAGTGCTAGATCTGGTTTTCTATACTTCGTCACCTTCAAGGATGACTTCAGCAGATACGGTTACGTGTATCTGATGAAGCATAAGTCTGAGACTCTCCAAAGGTTCAAGGACTTTAAGAATGAAGTAGAAAACCAACTTGGCAAGAAAATAAAAGCACTTCGGTCTGACCAAGGGGGTGAATATTTGAGCCAAGAGTTTGACTCGTTTTTGAGAGAGTGTGGGATTGTATCCCAACTCACTCCTCCTGGTACACCCCAGTGGAATGGAGTGTCAGAGAGGAGGAATAGGACCTTACTTGACATGGTCCGCTCGATGATGAGTCATGCTACACTCCTTGTCTCCTTTTGGGGATATGCTTTAGAGACAGCTGCTTACATTCTTAATAATACACCAAGCAAGGCAGTTGAGGGAACACCATATAAACTATGGAAAGGCCGAAAGCCCTGTGTTTCCTTCTTGAAGATTTGGGTCTGTGATGCACATGTTAAGAAATTGACAAGTGGCAAACTCGAGTCCAAATTTGTCAAGTGCCAGTTTGTGGGTTACCCTAAGGAAACTAAGGGTTATTACTTCTACGATCCGTCCGAAAACAAAGTTTTCATAGCCAAAAATGCAGTCTTCTTGGAGAAGGAATTCCTTTCCAAGAGAAACAATGGGAGTAATGTTGAACTGTCAGAAGTTCAAGACTTGAGGAACCAGAAATGGTTGCACAGGACCGCAGAAGGTCTGGTAGGACATGTCATCAGCCAGAGAGGTACGGCTTTCTCGTGACTGATGATGGGGACCTTATGGTCGTTGACCAAGAAGAGCCCAAGACCTATCAGGAGGCTGTTGAAAGCCCACACTCAGATCAATGGCGTAAAGCCATGGAGGCTGAGATGCAATCTATGCATGATAACCAAGTATGGAACTTGGTGGAACCACCTCCGGGTGCTAAGGTGATAGGTTGCAAGTGGTGTTTCAAGTTAAAGGCCGACAACACCTTCAAGGGGCGATTGGTGGCAAAAGGATTTAGACAAGTTCAAGGAATTGACTATGATGAAACCTTTTCACCAGTTGCTATGCTTAAATCCATTAGGATACTACTAGCCATAGCTGCATGGTACGATTATAAGATATGGCAGATGGATGTTAAGACCGCTTTCCTTAATGGAACGCTACTCGAGGATGTGTACATGGCACAACCTGAGGGTTTTATCGATCCAAAGTATCCAAACCGGGTATGCAAGCTTCAAAGATCTATTTATGGATTGAAGCAAGCAACGAGGTCATGGAATCAGAGATTCAATGAGGCCATTACAGAATATGGCTTCACACAGAATTCTGATGAGCCCTGTGTGTATAAGATGGTTAGTGGGAGCGTTTCCACCTTCCTAGTGCTGTATGTTGACGACATCCTTATCATTGGAGGCGACATACCAACACTGTAAGGAGTTAAGCAGTGGTTGAGTAGGTGCTTTGCAATGAAGTACTTAGACGAAGCTGAGACGATCTTAGGGATCAGGATCTACAGAGATAGATCCAATCGGTTTCTAGGCCTAAGTCAGGCCACGTAAATTGACAAGGTTCTAAAAGGATTCATCCTGGACAAGGCAAAGAAAGGATTCTTGCCTATGCGCCATGGGTTGAAGCTGAGTAAGAAAGATGGTCCTAAAACAAAGAAGGACCGGGAGAACATGGAAAAGATCCCTTATGCATCTGCTATTGGATCTATCATGTACTCTATGTTATGTACGAGGCCTGATGTCACGTTTGCACTAAGTATGACAAGCCGGTACCAGTCGGACCCCGGGGAGGAACACTGGAAGGCTATCAAGGCAATCCTAAAGTACCTTAATCGGACTAAGTATGCTTTCTTAGTGTATGGAGGTCAAGATGAGCTGGTAGTGTCAGGTTACACTGATGCAAGCTTTGAGACAGATGAGGATGAGAACCAGTCATAGTCTGGTTATGTTGTTCTCCTGAATGGCGGTGCCATTAGTTGGAGGTCCTCAAAGCAGGCCACCATTGCTGACTCTACAATGGAAGCTGAGTACATTGCTGCGTGCAAAGCTACAAAGGAAGCCGTTTAGATCAAGAAATTCATAACTGAGTTGGGAGTAGTACCCACTATCCTAGACCCAGTTGATGTTTTTTGTGACAACAACGGGGCCATCGCACAAGCTAAGGAGCCCCAGTCACACATGAGATCCAAACATGTGCTCAGAAAGTTTCACCTCATTCGGGAGATAGTGAACAGAGGTGACATATCATTGCAGAGGGTTGACACCAAGAATAATGTCACTGATCCATTGACCAAAGCGCTGCCGCAGACACAACACAACGGTCATACTAGATCTATAGGAATTAGGGTAATGCCCATTTGGAACTAGTGCAAGTGGGAGATTGTTGGTGTGCCCTAGTTCTTAGGGCATTGGATTCTTGTATTTTATATTATACATTAAGAGCCATGTATGAATACATTATTTGTGTCACATTAATAAAGGTAATTAATCTATTTCATTTATATCTTGTGCTATAATATGAGTAGAGTATCCATTGATTGATAATCATAAAACCAATCCCAAGTCTGTTTTAATCGTAGGAACGAATGGAACCACAGACTTGTATATTCGATGACTGTATGGCAGTTCTTAACTAGCCATAGTACTTGTATAATCAGTCATGAATATGGGTACATATCGTTGACATTGGACTGGATCGATCCACACAAGAAAGCCACATGGTTGTCGCGTCATAGGTCTTTCTTGAGTAGGTCTCTTTTGTCGTCAGACCAGATTTCATTATAATATCAATATGAAATCCGGTTCACTTTGACATATGCCTAACAGGTCTGTAAAAGGATGCTAAATACGGGTATAATTAGGTGGACCGGTGAACATGTTGATATTGATGATGAAGTGATGGAATTGCCACTCGGGTAACACCAAGATGATATCATTGGCCACTTGATGAGTGGGACTGATAAGTGTATGGCCATACCTAAACATGTTGGTTGCTTATTTGATTAATCATTCAACTCAAGATCAAGAAATATAATAAACAACAGAAGAGGATGACGGACACCATGCCACTTGTTTATTCATATTGATATCGTTAGGCAAAGGACACTATGAGATTACTATCGAGGTGAGTGTCTTCTAAAGACTGCTGCATCTCTGTCTTAATTGGGGGCTGTAATGGTTTGCTAGAACCCACTTACAGTCTGTGGGCTTTGGGCCCACTGCCAACATAAAGACAGACCCATAGGATCGTGCACATAGATCAACTGAGCTGGAACTTATAGATATTATACATGTAATGTACATTGGAAGGAATGCGTGAATTAATTAGTTGACATTCGGTGTCAAGGTAGTTAATTAACATTGGGTTGAATTTAATTTAATTATTAAGTTTACATAATATAATTAATTAATTTATTAATTAATTGAATTACACAAAGTAAACAATTAATTAAATAGTTATCCTAAGTAGGAAAATTAAATACATGTATTGTATTTACTTAAGTGTGATTTAATTTTATTTAGGGGTAATTAAATTTAGCCAAATGGAATCAAATTACATAGTATATACTTTTTAATTAAAGTTTATTTATGTAATTATAATCCTAGTGGGCTTGGGTTTAATTAACCTAATTAAAACCCAATTAGACAAGGTGTCTATATAAGGGCACACTTAAGCAAGAAAAACCTAATTCAACTCTAATTAATTGCTGGAAATTTCAGCCACCAATAGCAGCCCCAAAACAGCCGAAAATCCCAGCATTAAACCTCCATTCCTTCGCGTCTTCGGCTAGCACCGGTTCCCGCTCAATAGTTGGTCGTGCACCAGACTTTGGAGATCGCAGTTTCAAGAAACGATTCTGCAACAGTCTCTAGAGGAGACGAATCCGGTGAGTTAATCTCTCTTGATTCTTATTTGATTTTATTCAATCAATGGTAATTGGACACGATAGGTGGATTCTAGGAAATTTTAAACGGTGTATTTTCCACTGCGCCACGTTATTTTTCCAATGACGAATCCCAACAATATCATGTAATGCCACGTCATGCTATACTATTCGGAATCGACCATACAGACGCAATGGATGTTGGTGGTGATGATGCATACATGCTAAAGTAAAGCATGGCATATAAATATACACCACATGGATAAAATGACACACAAGGGTGTCTACGGGTCGAAGCAAGTGGCACTTACAATAGGGTACATAGTTATGCCCCTGGGAAGAAATGACACACTGGGTTCCTGATATGAATCGAGATAGCCTGATCTTTGGTTTAACTTGTCTAATCAGTTTGGTTGATGCAAAGAATAATAACATCCTTTCAAATGCTGATTTATGGAGGATTCGGTGCAAAATGAAGCTTAATAGTTTATTTGTGAGGAATGTACGAGCCCATTAGGAATCTTCTGGGCCTAATTAGACTTCTACGTATAAGCTAAGGACAATTAACTGTTAGCACTTAAGGCACCCTTAGGGAATATGTATGGATTTCGAATTGGGCTTAGGTATCCATATTTAATTGTTATTTTTTTCAATAAGTGAGTTGTTTTGGGCTTAAAAATCAGCCCATAAATAACCCTCAAAAGGGAATTTCGTTTTTCATCCTTATTGCATAAGGATTAGTTAAGTTTTCCTTATTTTTTTTATTTAAGCTTTCCTAGTCCGACAAGGATTTGTTTTCCTTTTCGGTTTAGGGTTAGGTTTAAGTTTTATATTTAAACACCAATGTAATATTTAAAGATCATAGATGACATTTAATCTTATGAACAAGTATTGTGGTAAGGTACTTGTGAATCATTGTCACTTTAACCATGGTGTTTGTGATGTCGATTCACATCATGTTATTATTCAAACCTGTGGATTAAGCGACAATGAAAGGGATTCAAAGGTGTTTAAGCGACAATAGACAAACAATTATCGCTTAAACACCTTTGGATTGGTTTGCTATCACCAATCTTTGTGTTATGCTTGTGAAATTCGAATTATATATTACTGTCCTTAGTGATTATAATTCATTCTTCTATATACTTTGCTGCAATTGAACAGATTCTATTGAACAAGTACCTAACCCTCAAATTCTGATTCATTGTTCAACTTGTTTAAATCCTTCAAGATAGATCAGGGAAACTTGTTGATTTCAGTTTTCTCACTGCCGATATCAAATCAATTGGTATCAGAGCTTTGGCTTCAATCAAGGTCTGTTAGTGTTTGAAAAAAAAAATTCCGTTTTTGTTTTTTTTTTTCTTTTTAGTGAACCCGTATCTTTTGCACTGTTTTTACTTTTTCCATCGTATCTTTGTCTATAGAACTCGGAATTGTGCAATTCAAAAACCATTGGATTCTTAAGAAAAGGTTCTAAATATTGTCAGAATACTTCAAGTTTAGAATCAGTTTGGAAGTTGCAGTCGAAATTCTATTTCTAGTTTTGTTAAATTTGCTTCTAGTTGTGTCTTAGGTTCATCTGTTGCTTTTTTTCTCTGAATCTTGCGTACTTTTTTTTTTCTTGTCTCTTTGTGAATGTGAGCTTTCATTATTTATGCGCCATGTTCAGTTTTAATTTCCGTACTAGATGTCGAGTCAATGATAAGGTTTGCAGCGTGATTCTTCATAGAACTTATTTTGCAAACGTTGCTAGTCTCACTTTGGTAGAGAAATTAAATTTGCCTCTTATTGACCATCCAAAGCCATATATCTTGCCATCATTAAATAAATGTGATATTGAAATAAATAAGCAAGTTGTGGTAAAATTCTCCATTGGTCGGTACAAAGATGAAATATTATGTGATGTTCATCCTATGGAAGATTGTCGTTTATTGCTTGGCCGTCTATGGGAAGTTCATAAAGATGTTATCTTTGATGGTGAGAAGAATTGTTATTCACTTAAATCAGAAGGACGCATGTACAAGATTCTTCCATTATGTGATGAAGAAGCTTATAAAGACATGTTGTATTTGCACAAACAACAGCAAAAGAAAGCTAATGAAGAAATTCCTTGCAATGATGATGCTAAATCTGAAGTGAATAAAGAGGTTAAAGTTATTGGTGATCATGAAGGAAGTGATGGTGACAAAACTGAAGCTGGTGTTCTTGAAGAGGCTGAACTTGTTGAATATCATGTCCACAAAGATGCACAACCTGATAGAGAAATGATTGGAGCTAATATTATGGTGAAACATGGAGAACATGAAGATCAGCATGTTGGAAAGC
Organism: Euphorbia tirucalli; assembly: GCA_039660915.1. Taxonomy (NCBI): domain Eukaryota; kingdom Viridiplantae; phylum Streptophyta; class Magnoliopsida; order Malpighiales; family Euphorbiaceae; genus Euphorbia; species Euphorbia tirucalli. The sequence goes on along the minus strand of CM077637.1, from coordinate 23,937,458 downwards.
TTGTGAATGAAGTGGGAGATAATTACCACTTAGAAAAAATTGACATGATTTCAACTAACATACTTGATAATTGTCTGTCTATTGTTTCTTTCCATGATTTTCAGGATATAATTCTTCCTTATGATCTGAACATACAAGATTCGAGGACGAATCTTTTCGAAGAAAGGGAGAATGATGTGAATCAAGATAGCCTGATCTTTGGTTTAACTTGTCTAATCAGTTTGGTTGATTCAAAGAATAATAACATCCTTTCAAATGCTGATTTATGGAGGATTTGGTGCAAAATGAAGCTTAATAGTTTATTTGTGAGGAATGTACGAGCCCATTAGGAATCTTCTGGGACTAATTAGACTTCTACGTATGAGCTAAGGACAATTAAGTGTTAGCACTTAAGGCACCCTTAGGGAATATGTATGGATTTGGAATTGGGCTTAGGTATCCATATTTAATTGTTATTTTTTTCAATAAGTGAGTTGTTTTGGGCTTAAAAATCAGCCCATAAACAACCCTTAAAAGGGAATTTCGTTTTTCATCCTTATTGCATAAGGATTAGTTAAGTGTTCCTTATTTGTTTTTATTTAAGCTTTCCTAGTCCGACAAGGATTTGTTTTCCTTTTCGGTTTAGGGTTAGGTTTAAGTTTTCTATTTAAACACCAATGTAATAGTTAAAGATCATGGATGAAATTTAATTGTTGAGATTCCAGCCCGGGGCTGATTTTTAATTTTGTGAGTTTGTGAGATCGAGTTCTTCATTCTTACAATTTTATCTTGATTATGAACAAGTATTATGGTAAGGTACTTGTGAATCATCCAACATTCAGGTTCTAAGATTGCTTAATCGAAGGTGTCAGGTTTGAATCCCTTTCATTGTCGCTTAAACACCTTTGGATTGGTTTGATATCACCCATCTTTGTTTCGTTTTTGTGAGTTCAACCTTGATTGATAGACTTGGGAAATTTATTAAAGTTGATTTCAGCTTTCTCTCAGCCGATATCACATCAGTGCCTACGGATCAAAGCAAGACATTGCTTGCGAAGGAATTTGAAATAGGGTGTATAACTATACACCCTGGGGAATGAAATGACACACTGGGGTGTCCACGAGTCGAAGCAAGACATAACTTACAGAGGGATTTGAAATAGGGTGTATAACTATACACCATGAGGAATGAAATGACACACTGGGGTGTCCACGGATCGAAGCAAGGCATTGCTTGCGAAGGAAAGTTAAGATAGGGTGCATAGTTATGCCCTCGGGGAGAATGACATACTAGGGTGTCCACGGGTCGAAGCAAGACATGACTTGCAGAGGGATTGAGACAACATGGATGCATGTATGCACACGGTGGCCAAACATATTTTTAGGCGCTCAGGGAGCACCCTGAGTTTTCATGCATGAAATGAAATAAAATAAGACGGAATAGTGTGCTCGGTTCACGAATAGTGTTTCGGCGCTCGGGGAGCACCTTGGGCTTTTATGTGATGAAATGATATGAAGTAACATGCTTGGCACGCTAGCTGAGTTTCGGCACTCAAGGAACATCTTGCGTTTATGCATGAATGAAATGTACGGTCATGGGTTGATGCGATTGAATGATGTCGGATAGATGGAAACAAGAATGAGAATGATTTTCTTTATTATATATTCTGGACATTCCGCGGATGCCTCTATGCTATGCAAAAAGGCAATGTTAACAGACCGCGTGTGATCTCGCACATGGGCATAGGTTCGGTGCCTTTCGAGCACCTAGTGGATGTCATGAAATAGTCACGCATGGCCGACACACGGACAGAGTTCTAATGCCTTTGAGACACCTAATGGATGTGATGGAATGGTCATGTGTATACCGATACATAGACAGAGTTCTGATGCTTTTGATGCATCTGACATGAAATGATGTTACAGACAAGTCACGTGTAACTTGAGACACAGACAAAAGTTCGGGGTTCATGGAATGCCTTGCATGAGTTAGTAATGTCATGGAATACCCTTACATGTGTATTAACTGGGCACTTATAGAGTACCCTGGATGATTCGATAATGTTATGAGCGATCCAATGTGAATCACGACATACGAACAAGATCTTGGTATCCCCATGGTACCAATGATGGATGGATGAGATATTGTGCAATGTTTTTCATGTGACTACCCATACGAAAATGGATCTAGGACCGTAGTGGTCTCCTAGTGAATGTAATAATATGGAGGAATGGCCGAGTGCAAACAAAGCACAGGCAAAACACGGGTGGCTTTGGGACATCTGTTACGAAATGAAATGATCATGATGGAGCATCCTTAGAACATCCTTTACTAGGTGTGATGGAATGAAAAGGTGTGAATGCACATGTCACATAAAATGTGAGTGGCTGTAGAAAAAATAAGGTCAGGATGCATGACATACAGAATAATGTTGTGTGTGCAAGGAATGAATGCATATGTCATCCAAAGTGGAGGTGGCTGCAGAAAATGTGGTTAGGATGCATGACATACGTAATGATGTCTTGTAGGCTATGTGGAAATGTTAACACACAATGCATGTTTGGCATGTGAACAAAATATCATAGCTGCACAAAGACATGGTTAGCGTCGATGTCATAAAAATGTTGATGTTTTGAAAATGATTGTACAAAGGCATCATTAGAACGACACAAAAATGACTGTGTATGTTTGATGCTTTATGGGTGCGAGCAATAATGGGTGGGAGTTCTTTATTCCAGATGCTCCAAGAGTGCCCAACGTTATACAAAAGAAGATGCAAAGGGGCCGTGTGTGAGCCGACACACGAACAGAGGTTCAGAGCTTTCGGGACACCTAATGGAGGTTATGAAATAGTCATGTGTGGCTGACACATGGACAGAGTTTTGGTGCTTTTTGAGGTAAAATGAGATGGTATGAAATGGTCTCATGGAATTCATTCCTCGGACAGAGTTCTGATGCTTTTGGGGCATCCGATATGAAGTGATGTTGTGAACAGGTCACGTGTAAGCCGAGACACGAACAGAGGTTCGGCGTTCATGAAACACCTTGCATGAGTTAATAATGTTATGATATGCCCCTATATGTGTACTAATCTGGCGCTTGGGGAGCACCTCAAATGATTTCACAATGTTATGAAATGGTTCGACATGAACCATAATGCACAAACAGGACACGGCATCAGCGGGACACCTATGATGAATGAACGTGATGTCATGTGATGGCATCATACGAACTGTCACACGGAAGCAAATCTGGGACCATTGTGGTCTACTATTGAACGATATGATATTTTGTGAAATGGCCAAGTGTAATTCAGTGCACGGGCGGAAATCGGATAGTTTAGGGGTATCCGACATGTCATGGAATGAAATGACCGTGAGGGGCATGCTTAAAAAATCCTTTTATTAGGTGGGGTAATATGTCATGGATGCGTATGCCATATGAAAATGCAAATGGCTGCATGAAAATATGATTAAGATGCATGACACATAGACCAATGTTGTGTATGCTTCATGGAAATGTCGCACGCGAGATGTGTGTATGTATGACATGCGGATAAAATGTCGTGGCTACACGAAAACACAAATATCATACATATGTATATGTAAAGAGATGAAAATGTGATTAAAAATGGCACACAAATGATTATGTATTTTTATGCTTCGTAAAAAAAAGAGTAAAGAGAAAATCATCACGGAGCAAACGTTAGCACACGCAAAAGTGCACTCCCTTCCAACCTCATTCCTCCCACGATTGGTCTCGCATTCTTCCTAGGTGTTGGATCTCTTTGGCATCAACGGGGGATACCAAAGGCTCACGCTCAAATGTCCAAATTTTAGATTTATGTTTTGGTAACCCTAGGGAAAGTTACTAAACCATTACATGTGGGCCAAAGTCAGACCAAGGGTCGTACAGGCTTCCATAGCGAATAAACACTGCCCCACCATAGAACACGATGTAAGGTTATACGGGGCTATGAGTGGTTCGCCCTGTCGGGTGTCTCTAATCCTGGTGGTAGAGGTAGGTCATCGTCTTAAGTAAAGTGGGGTGGAACAGTGTATTTGAGGGGTTGAGAAGAAGAAAATGTCATGATATGCAAGGGTATGAATAAATATGGTATTTATAAATTGATAAACGAATACAAGCGAGGTTATATTTCAATAGCTGCCTAAGCTCCTTAAGTTCTTAAGAAAAAAAAAACATTTTAAGAAATAGAATCCTCCCCAGCGGAGTCGCCACTGTGAGCGGATGACCTGGAACGTGAAACGGACGCGGCGAAGCGAACCGAGGAAAACGAAAGAAAGAAATGGTTTAGTGATGTTTTGGGAAAAGCAGATTTGGTTTATCTTGAGTTAGGGAAAATCGTTCGTTTATTTTTGAAACTCATTTTATAGAAAACGTTTTCCCATTTTATAACTTAAAGACCTCGAAACCTCAATTTCGAGATCAGTGACAGAGTCGCCACCCGGATTAGCTCATCCGGGAAATTCTGGTACAGCTCCTTACCGAGTGCAGACTGTTGTACCTAATCCAGAGATTCAGGGTTCGGGCAACTTACCTACTTAACCTCAAGCTTGTATTCGATTGTCATTTATAAAACCATATTTATTCAAGTTATTATCTTTCTAACCCCAATTTCTTTTATTTTTATCAGCCCGTGCTAAAGCAGAATGCAGAAAATAAATTGCAGGAAATTAAAACATCCACACAAATTATGCAAAAGAATAGTAAAGGCCGCTTATACAACCTAATCGAATAAAATATGAAAACTCTCGTCCTTACGTTACAAGCGTTTAAGTACACAAGGGTCTAAAAATTACAACCGCCTAAATACATGAATTAATCTATTAAATACAACAAAAATAAAAATAAATGCTGCAAAACAGACTGGTTAGTGCAGTTTATATTATAAACGCAAACAGGACTCAAATCAGGATAGAATTAGGATTTGGGAAATGGGAGCACGCATTTAGGGGGTAACCGGTTCGACCCGGTCTAACGGACTGGTTAGACCTGGAAAATGGTTTTGAAACGCCTTTCAAATTTTTGTGCTGGAAAATCAATTTTGGAAAACCATTTAGCTCAGTTTCATGTAAATTTCCATTTTGTGGGTCGGTTATCCCGGAACTTGGGGTTCCGTTCGTGTGGGTTCCTAATCTCAACATCCACCTAGGGTCCAAAATGCAATAAACACACCAAAAATATTTGTGAAAATATCGTTTTATTTGTTTTCAATATTTTCCGGGGAATTTGGTAAGATTCGGGGGTCTGCTAATGCTGAACTGTGGATCCGATTTGGATAAAACAACCCCGAAACTCAAGAAATAAACCCGGGAAACATAAAAAACTCTAATATCCGTACGTACAGAAATTTGAAAACCAAAATTTTACAACATACGGATGGATTTGGGCAAAAAATGATCGCATCAGGATATTTAAAATGGAAAACGGGTTGTTTTTGGCCGATCGGGACAGACCAAAAATCTGTTCCAGAGGAACAGAGCCAGCCGGCTCTGTTCATTTCAAACACAGCCGGGCAGCTGTGTTCATTTCAAACACAGCCGGGCAGCTGTGTTCATGAATAACACAGCCGTACGGCTATGGTGGGCAGTCCAATTTCTGGATTTTTGCAGAAATGAAGAAAACACGTAGAAAACACAATGCAAACAGGTTTTAGGGCCTCTCAGAGTTTACCTTGATGTTGTTTGGATGCTTGGAGCGTCAAGAAGTGGATTGAAAACTTTGAAATGTGTCCCGGAGACTCATCTGGCCAGATCTCCCGACAGTCCGAAACGATCCAAAATCAACCCGAAATAATCCCGAATCAATGAGTGAAAGTTATAGAGTTTGTGAACAATATCTAGAGATTGATTTTAGGATTGAGTTTGTGGTTCAGCGTTCTCCTTAGCACCTGGTTTCTTTACCTCTCTTTCTCTCTTTCTCTGCTTCTCTCTTTTTTTTTCCGAGAGCTGAAAATCCCCAAAGTCCCCCTTTTTTCTTTCTGATTTTCTTTCTTTTATATCACTCTGTCTCTCACTCATTTCGTTCCATCAATCAGCATCTGAACCCTCCGAAATCCTACCCAATTTTTTGTCTGCCAAGACAAGTTGCTCTGCTATGCAGAGAAACTTATTTTAACCACTAGAGCTGGCCAGCTGTAGTTAGTATTAGAGCCGTACGGCTCTAGCCAGAGCTTGCTGGCTCTGGTTCAGAAGCCAGAGCTGCCTGGTTCTACCGAGAATTGGGGTGAAATTTCGAAAGTCGGATGCACAGACCAAACCCTAGAAATGATTCAGGAGACCTTTTTGGGGGTTTTAGATCGGGGATAGCCTGGCTTTCAGGACGTTTGAGATTCTCTGGGCAACATTCCGGTTGCTTTCAAGTCCCGTTCGAGTCCACAGGTAACTAAGTAATTCTCATCACCGAGGTCGAGAAAAACCCATGCTCACACCTGTCATCCTTTTATATGCTTATTTATCTCTTGATACCGAGTGGATTGAACCTAATGAATAAGTATCCCAACTTATTCAGGTATAGCCATACACTTGTCAGACCCACTTATCAAGTGGTCATTGATGTCATCTTAGGGGACGTTGAGTAGCAATTCCATCAACTTCACTATCAACATCAACATGTTCACTGGCCCACCCAACATACCCATACTTGGCACCCTATTACGGGCCCTTTAGGTGTATATCAAAGTGTATGAGATCCCATGTTATGTTACAATGAACATCAGCTCTAAGGATAATAACAAGACCTACCCCGAGAAACACCTATGACGATCGAACCATGTGGTGTTCTCGTGGCGGATTGATCCAGTACCATGCAACCCAACATGTAACCATATCATTGACTAACATTCCATGTCCAATGGCCAGTAAGATGCCGCTATCCAGTCAGGATATGCTAGTCTTTGGTTCTATTCATTCCTATGATTAGAACAGACTAGGGATATCTTTATGATTATAACTTTAACTCTACTAAAAGGTATCATAATCCAATGGCCTAAATTGGTTCACTTTAGTATGGTTATAATCATTAGATACTCTATTTACAAATAGCATAAGATATGAATAAATAGATTCATGCCTTTATTTCAACACAAAATGTATAATACAAAATATCCAAATATAAAGTATAATACAATACAAGAACCAATGCCATTTGGACTGGGGCACACCAACAATCTCCCACTTGCACTAGTTCTAACTAGGCATTGCCCTAATCCCTATAGATCTAGTATGACCCTCGTGCTGTGCTTGTGGCAGCGCTTTTCTCAACAGATTAGCGACATTGTTCCTGGTGTCAACTCTCTGCAGTGAAATGTCTCTTCTATCCACGATCTCTCGAATAAGGTGAAATTTTCTGAGTACGTATTTAGACTTCTTATATGACTGAGGCTCCTTAACTTGTGCGATGGCCCCGTTGTTGTAATAGAAGACATTCACTGGGTTTAGGATAGATGTAACTACTCCTAACTTAGTGAGGAACTTCTTCATCCAAACAGCTTCCTTTGCAGCTTCACATGCAGCAATGTACTCAGCTTCTGTGCTAGAATAGGCAATGGTTGGTTGTTTCAAGCTCCTCCAACTGATGGCACCGCCGTTCAATAGGAAGACATAACCAGACTGCAACTGGTTTTCATCCTGATCAGTCTCGAAGCTTGCTTCAGTGTACCCTGACAATGACAGCTCTTCTTGACCTCCATACACCAAAAAGCTATCCTTATTCTTGTTAAGGTACTTAAGGATTACCTTGACTGCCGTCTAGTGATCCTCCCCAGGATCTGACTAGTATCGGCTAGTCATACTCAGTGCAAAAGTGACGTAAGGTCTCGTAAATAACATGGATTACATGATGGATCCTATAGCCGAAGCATATGGGATCTTTAGCATCTTCTCCCGGTCCTCCTTCGTCTTAAGACAATTGTTCCTACTTAGTTTGAGCCCATGGCATATAGGTAAGAAACCTTTCTTTACCTTATCCAATGCCAAACCTTTTTAGTTCTTTGTCAATGTAAGAGGCTTGACTCAGGCCTAGAAGCCGATTGGATCTATCCCTATAGATCCTAATCCTGAAAATCATCTCAGCTTCTCCTAAGTCCTTCAATGCGAAGCACTTACTCAACCACTTCTTAACCCCTTGCAGTGTTGGTATGTCGCTTCCAATGAGAAGGATGTCATCTACGTATAGGACTAGGAATGTAGATACACTCCCACTAACCATCTTGTACACACAGGGCTCACCTGGATTCTATATGAAGCCATATTCCTTAATGGCCTTATTGAATCTCAGGTTCCAGTTCTGAGAAGCTTGCTTCAATCTATAAATAGACCTCTGGAGCTTGCATACCCGGTTATGATACTTTGGATCAATAAAAATCCTCAGGTTGTGTCATGTACATATCCTCGAGTAGATTTCCATTCACAAAAGCGGTCTTAACATCCATCTGCCATACCTCATAATTATACCATGCAGCTATGGCAAGTAGTATCCTAATGGATTTGAGCATTGCAACTAGTGAGAAGGTTTCATCATAGTCAATTCCTTGGACTTATCTGAAATCCTTCGCCACCAATCACCCTTTGAAGGTGTTGTCATCCTTTAACTTGAAACACCACTTGCAACCGATTACCTTAGCACCTAGAGGTGGATCAACCAAATTCCAGACTTGGTTATTATACATCACTGTATATCAGCTTCATGGCTTTATGCCAGTTAGCTGACTGTGGGCTTTTAATAGCCTCCTGGTAGGTCTTGGGTTCTTCTTGTTCAAAGACTAGAAGATTTCTATGATCGGTCATGAGAAACCCATATCTCTCGGGTTGATGACGGACCCTACCAGACCTTCTAAGGTCCTGTGTGATCGGTTCAGATTCCGCAATTGCTTGAGGTTCTGGTTTGATCTCTAAGCTATCCTGTGTGGCTGCTTGTGGAACTTGAACTTCCCTTCACTTAATATTGCTCCCACTATCTTTCTTGGAGATAAACTCTTTTTCAAGAAAGACACCCTTTCGTGCTATGAACACCTTATTCTCAGCAGGATTGTAGAAGTAATATCCCCTTGTTTCCTTGGGGTAACCCATAAATAGGCACTTTTCGGTTTTGGAGTCTAACTTGCCACTTGTCAATTTCTTAACATGGGCCTCACAACCCCAAATCCGTATGAAAGAGACGTTGGGCTCCTTGCCCATCCATAGTTCATATGGTGTCTTTTCAACTACCTTACTTGGTGTGCGATTAAGTGTGAATGAAGCTGTCTCTATTGCATATCCCCAGAAGGATGTTGGAAGAGTGGTTTGACTCATCATTGAGTGGATCATGTCCAACAAGGTCCTATTCCTCCTTTCTGACACTCCATTCCATTGGGGCGTTCCAGGAGGAGTGAACTGTGAGATTATCCCACACTCTCTCAAGAATGAATCAAACTCTAGGCTCCTATATTCGCCACCTCGGTCAGACCGAAGTGCCTTAATAGTCTTGCCTAGTTGGTTCTCCACTTCGTTCTTGTACTCCTTGAACCTATCAAGGGTTTCAGATTTGTTCTTCATCAGATAGACATAGCCATATCTGCTGAAGTCATTTGTGAAAGTAACGAAGTAGTGAAAATCATTTCTAGCACTAGTGCTTATGGGCCTACACACATTCGATGTATTAGCTCCAACAAGCCCTTGGCCCTCTCAGCTTTCTTATTGAAAGGCGCCTTTGTCTTTTTGCCTCTTGAATAAGATTCGCATGTGTCATAAGACTTTAAGTCAAATGACCCTAGCACTCCACTTTTGTGAAGTCTAGCTATGCGCTTCTCATTTATGTGGCCCAAACGACAGTGCCAGAAGTAAGCAGGATTAAGTTCATTAGGCTTAACCCTCTTAATGTTTATGTTATAGATTGGATTGTTTTGATTTAAGCCTAGGATATATAAACCATCATTTAGAAAATCATTTCCATAAATAATATTGTCTTTCACAATATCAATATTTCCAAAACCAATATTGAAAACAAATATAGAAATATCCAAGACAGAAACTGAAATAATATTCCTATACATGGCAGGTACAAAATAACAATCTTTCAAAATCAAAACCAATCCAGTGGGAATCTCTAAGTAGAAGTCTCCAATCTCGATGGCAACAACCTTAACGCCATTCTCGACTCGAAGATCTACTTCTCCGGATCCCAATGACCTCCTATTTCTCAGTCCCTGCACATTACAAAAAATGTGAGAACCACATCCGGTGTCCAACACCCAAGATGTCGAAACAGTGAGGTTAACGTCAATAACGAATATACCTGAAGAACTACCCTGGTTCTTCACTTGCTCTCCCAAGAGCCTTGGACATGTCTTTTTCCAGTGTCCTTTCTACTTGCATTCGAAGCACACGTCCTCAGGAGCGGCCTTGGGCTTAGGCCCTTGCTTAGCCTTCTTAACCTTGGCTTTGGCTTTAGCCTTGCCTTTGCCTTTCACAGCAGGGGTATTCCCCTTGTTCACTAGCAGCACCGGTGGAGTCTTTTTGACAAACTGTTCAGCAAGCTTGAGCATATCATGTAGCTCAGCCACAGTCTTATCCATGCCCTGCATGTGATAGTTCATGATGAACTGATCATAAGACTTAGGGAGGGATCCCAAGATGATGTCTATCGCCAACTCCTACGGGACTAGTGTGCCAAGATGGACCAATGCATCGATATAGCCCTTCAGCTTGAGCACGTGGGTGCTCACAGATGTCCCAACTGCCATCCTACAGGTATTAAGTGCTTAGTTGTTAAGAACCTTTCTTGACGTGCCTGATCTTGGTACATCCTTTTGAGATCATCCATGATCGCATAGGCTTGACAGCCCATGAACTATTTTTACAGCTCAGAAACCAATGTGCCTAACATAAGGCAAGACACATCTCTATCGTCCCTCCTATGCAAGTCGTACTCCTCAATTTGAGTTTGAGCAACCCCTCGACCTATAGGCGGTGCGGCCGGTAAGGCCCTATCTAGCATATATTCCTTAGACTCTTGTCTCAACACTATTCTTAGCTTTCGAGCCCAATCTAGGAAGTTAGGCCTCGATAGTTTCTCCTTTTTGAGGAGTGATCGCAGTGAAAATGAATTACCAGCCATTTTAAGTGATTATCTGCATAAAAAATTTACAGAGTGATTAATAAAGGGCTTTATTATTTTAACCATGTTAATTAACAACTATGTTAATTAATTTGCTGGCAATGTATGGTTACAAGACCAAGATCCATATTTCATTAAGAATTGGCCAAGCGGAGGGTTGTCAACCAACCCTTAACTATTTAGGTAGGAACTCCCTCCAATCCTAACCTATGGACTCTTGGTTTGATGGACTTATTGGCACTTACCCATCTATGCTTAGGGCCAGGAGCTTATCTTACTACCCATGTTGAGTCCAACCACCATTCGAATGCTAAGGGTACCCAGTACCTTAACCCTATACAGTAATTGAATAATACAATGTACCTGGCGGAGTCATGGCCCACATTGCACTATTCAAAAACCGACAAGGTTCGAATGTGGAAAGCACTTTTAATCGACTCAATATTTAATTGGATTGGTTAATAACGGCTTAGCATGTATAATCGCGGGTGATTGGAATGGCTAAACATACATTCATACATATGTATATACAATTGACATAAGCATAAAATATGTATATAAATAAAAGAGACACTATGGGCCCTATTTTACAACCTAATGAATAACTAGTAAGCCTATACTAGAGATCCACTGGGTGAGTTTGCAAACTCCTCTTGGGCTTGGCACCAATAGTCTTCCTCTCCAATGACTTGATGTAATTACAATTAAATTTACAAAATATAAATTAAATAAAATTACATCAAAATAAAATAAAACGACACACATGTCGTATTTTCCAAAATTAAATTTTTAGAACCCAACTTCATCTAAGACCCAATGATGCTCAAATCCACACAACCAAGCCTAGAAGTATATATATACACATAGCAAATATCAATATATATATACATGTATCAAAATGCATAAACATGGCAATTCTAATTTTAATTAATTATGTCCAGCCGTTTGTGAAATCATCGATTCTGGCATCCATAACCGATCCCCGGTCACCGACCCGAATTAGCCATCCAACTCTCAACCCGTGCTAAGGGCCAATTGGACCAATTTCATTAACCAATTTAATTTTAACGAAAAATTAAATTATATGCATGAATTAAATCACACAAGACACCACACGAATCCAATGGCAAAAATAAAATCATGCGAATTTTAAAACCAATTTAAATTATTCACATAAGGTCTGAAAAATAAAATACCCGCAAAAACAAATCGCACCCACACCCCATGCGTCAGCGCTGGGGCTGTTGCCTCACAGTAGCAGCTGCTGCATGCCGCAACAAGTAATAAACCTACTGCGGCAAGCACCAGGAGATGCCCAAATTGGAATCACAAAATTGTGATTCCAATTTGGCCAATTATTTTTTTTTTTCTTAAAATCAAACCAGAAAATAAAAGAAAACAAATTGGAGAAAAATAATAAAAACCCCAAAACACCAAATTAGGGTTCCAAATATAATCATATTGAAAAACCAATTTTAATAAAATCAAATCAAACACCGAGAACCCTAATACCAATCATTCTATTAATCAGAATTTGAACCTATGCTCTGATACCACTGAAGGGAATCATCACGGGAAAAATTAAACGCGAGGCGGAATACCGATTAAAATTTTTCTCGATTCCAAAGCCCAAAATACATGTAGATTAACGGAATGAAATCAAGAACAGAGAATAATAAATTTTCTCACCTTAACTGTCTCCTCTAGAGACGGCTGCAAAAACCCAAACATGTTTCCTTCACAATCTGGTACACGAACGACTCTCAGACGAGACTCATGCTAGCGAACGGATTGAACGAAAACCAAGAGAAAGTCACAAAAAGGGTTGCTGTAGTTTTTATTAATGCTGATCGAAATTCTCTATTAGGGTTAGGGAGAAATTAACTATTAAGGAATCCTTTTATACTCCTTAGTATTGTCCTTAATATACTAGGTTTGTAATCCCTTTTATACTCCTTAGTGTACAAGGATTAAATTAAACTATAGATTATTTAATTTGATTTAATTGATTTATCTTGTATTATTAGGATTAAATAAAACCATATGATAAAATCCTAATTGATACAATTAAATACAATTTCATCAAATTAAAATAACCTAAAGTTAAATTAAAGTCAGTCTTAATAAATTCAACCTTTGTATTTTATTTCCACCAAGGAAATATTATTTTATTTAATTAATTATTTACTACATGTAATTAATTGATCAAATAAAATTAATTTCTCCCTTATAATTGAATTAATTATGACATAACCTAATGTCAATAACTTAATTAATTTGGTTTCCGTTCCAATTCCGATTTGTCAACGTTTTGTCATTTTATGTGTACGATCCTATGGGTCTATCTTTATGTTGGCAGTGGGTCCAAATCCTATAGACTGTAAGTGGGTTCTAACAAACCATTACAGCCCCCAATTAAGACAAAGACTAGCAGTCTAATGTGAAATATAACCCAGTAGCGACCTCGTATATCCCTTGCCAACTGACATCGATACATAAGCAAAAGGCATGGCCCTGTCATCCTCTTATATGCTTATTTATCTCTTGATACCTAGTGAACTGAACCTAAAGAATAAGTATCCCAACTTACTCGGGTATGGCCATAGACTTGTCAGTCCCACTCATCAAGTGGCCAGTAATGTCATCTCAGGGGACGTTGAGTGGCAATTCCGTCAACTTCACTGTTAACATCAATATGTTCACTGGCCCACCCAACATACCCATACTTGGCACCCTATTACGGGCCCGTTAGGCATATATCAAAGTGTATAAGATCCCATGTTATGTTACAATGAACATCGGGTCTAAGGATAATAACAAGACCTACCCGAGAAACACCTATGATGATTGAACCATACGGTGTTCTCTTGGCGGATCGATCCAGTACCATGCAACCCAACATTTACCCATATCATTGACTGACATTCTATGTCCAATGGTCGGTGAGACACCGCCATCCAGTCAAGGATATGCTAGTCTTTGGTTCTATTCATTCCCATTATTAGAACAGACTAGGGATATCTTTATGATTACAACTTTAACTCTCCTAAAAGGTCTCTTAATCCAATGGCCTATATCGGTTCACTTTAGTATGGTTATAGTCATTGGATACTCTATTTACAAATAGCAGAATATATGAATAAATAGATTCATTCCTTTATTTCAACACAAAATGTATAATACAAAATATCCAAATATAAAGTATAATACAATATAAGAACCAATGCTATTTGGACTAGGAAACACCAGCAATCACATCCAAAGATGGGGGAAAAGATGCCTTGGAGAGGGCCTTTGATGCCAGGGATCTCCTATGGGGGGCCTCCCTTCGATTTGCATAACCAGTCACCGAGCATAAGGAACCAATGTTACAGCTATTGTTTGCTCGACGAGACGGCCTTCCATCACTGACACTCCGCTTGCTACCTACAGGACCTATACCATTTATGTAAGCATCAAACTCCCTATACCCCCAAATACTAGATGATATATCCCCTTGTATGCTACCTATTGGGATAGATAGCCCCCGTTGTAAGAAATCTGAGTTACTCCAGCCCGGTTGAAGATAGGAATTGTTGGAAGGTGAGGACGCCATAACCCTATGATGAGAGGCCGTACTCCGACTCCGCAAAGACCGTAAAACAAAGCGAGGTGTTGCATATGGAGGATTCGCACCTGAGCCTTCCACTGGAACCGTCGGAGGCTCGCGACGCCCACCAGAAACTTGAGAATTCTCCTACAAGTTTTCAGAAGACATCTTGTGTACAATGGTAAGATTATATGCTCAAGTGTATTTTCTAGTTAGTGGGTCACGGAGACACTTTATAGCCGTCTGGATGGGCGTGCTGCTACAACAACACTATTAACCGCTCTACTTTCACCAATCTCGTTACATGCAATCCTTGCATCAGTGAAACAGCCAAGGGTCTAGTCCAATCTCACGAGACAACACAGTCATCCCATTTTCCACACATCATTCCCCTTAAAATAATGTTCACAAACAGGCAGAGAGAGGGAGAGCAAAAGAGGGTGATAAGTGATAAACATGACAATAATTTCAGGTATTAATTAGAATTAAAATGAGCCAAATTGGTTAATTAATTACTAATTAAATTTAATTTCAGGTTAAAAATTATCTTGGAACAAAAAGTGTGAAAAAGCTGAGTAAGCAGGCTCGTGAGCCAGCCAAAAGAGGGCTGGAAAGCAGCTGTATCCAGAGAGAGAAGGGGACGACAGAAGTGCCATGTTGTGGGACCCAAAGAAGAAGGGAGAAGGAATGATGTCTAGACTTTTTGAAGATCTTTTTGATAATATCTTACCAAACATGTAGTGGTTGCACTATTCCATTATTTTAATTATGTGGTTAAAATTTAGCCACAAGTTTAAGAACAATTTTATTATTTTACTGTTTAGGGTATTTTAGTCTTTTTGAGGGAGTACTATATATACCTCCCTTGGTTCTAGTTGTAGGAGACTTTTACTTTTGGGGAGAGCTTTTGCTCTTAACTTTTATTTTAATATTTCTTCTAGTTAGTATAATTTCCATTCATCAAGTTCTTCTTAATTTTTCATTTCTGCCGAAACTGCTCATGAAGAGTGAGTAGTCATTCTAAGCAGGCTTGAGCCAGCTCGGCTAGTATTAGTAAGTACTCCCTCTCCTTGTCTATTATGAGCATTATATGTTGAATGATTGTTTCTTGGTGTGTCTTAGTTCTTCATGAGATTGATCACCCCATATGCTAGTGGTTAGGATGAGACCGAGAGGAGATTCTTAACCATGGAAAGGCCTTGAAACATATGTGATTTATTGCTGAAGAAATTCGAGTAGATTGCATGCTAGGGGTTTTTATCTTTGATGAAATGCTTGCTAGATCCTAATGCATGATTAAGTAGTCTGTTGCTGAAGAGATTCGATTAGGCTACTTGTCATGGTATCCACTGTTGGGATTTTTCACTAGAAATCACCCGATAAAAGCGAAAGAACACGATGATTTCCTCAAATCCAGTCCCAGGAGCAATTCAAGTGGAAATTGTAAAACATAAAATTGAAATAGAAAGAGATTAAATTCTTACTCGGAATATCTCTTTCTAGAGATGGATGAAAACTGCAGAAATCAAATTAGATTCCCTCATCGTTTTCATACACGAACGCCTAATGAACACAACCCGTATTAGCATTGGAAAAACAAAAACAATGGTGAGAGGGGCTATGGAATTTCAGCAATGGTGGCTTCAAGTGGTTAGTGGCCGAAATTTTCACCCTAGGTTTTTATACCTAGGGTGGCTGAATTCCCCTAGGGGAATTCAGGCCCAGCTTGGCTCCTTTTCATTCTGTGTGGGCTTCCATCTTTTGATTCAGGCCCAGTCCAATTTTAATTATTCTGGTTTAAATTAATTTCAAGCCCAATTTTAATATACCCATGTATTTAATATATTACACCAAGTAATATATTATTTACATTTAAATTAAAATTAGTTTGACCAATTAATTTAATCCATCAAATTAAAATTAAATCTTCACAGACCAAAATCATATGTAAGCCCATACATATGAATATTTCCACCTAGGAAATAATCTCATAATTAATCCAATTAATTATGAAGGACCAATTGAATATATTAATTTTATTATTAGGATCAATCCAATTGATCTTTATAATATGATTAATATATATCCCTCTTTCTCCATAGTGTATACTCCAAGTATACATGTGATTCCTCAAGTCTGTGTTTAGTCGTTCTATGTGTACGATCCCGTGGGCCCATCTTTATGTTGGCAGCGGGCCTTTGGCCCGCAGACTATAGTTAGGCTCTAGTAAGCCACTGTAGCCCACAATTAAGATGAAGATGGCAGTCTAACTGTTATCATAACCCTGTAGTTTAAACTTGTACATCCCATGTCATTGATATCGGTGTCTAACACAGAGGCATGGATTGATCACCCTCTTTTGTGTCGGACATTAACTTGATCCCGAATGCACTGAAGCTCACAAACAAGTTCCCACTTGTTTGGGTGTGGCCACACTCTTATCAGTCACATTCATCAAGAGGCCGGTGATATATTCCCAGTGCATTACTGAGTGACAAATCCCTTCTGCATATCCATAGCATTACCATGCTAAGTGACATACCCGAAAGTACCCATACTTGGCACCCTATTATAGGCCCTTTAGGCATACCCCTAAGTATGCGACCTCACATGCAACACCATCATATGGTCAGGTCAAAGGATCCATACAAGTACTACACGAGAATCACTTATGTTACTATACCATGTGGATTTCTCGTTTAGTGGATCTATCCAGTACCATGCCCCTTATGCATGTACCCATTAACTTGGTTGACATTCCATGTCCAATGACCGGTAAGACACCGCTATACAACCAGGTTAATGATAGTCTCTTGTTCCATTCATTCCCATGACTGGAACAGACTACGGATTTATTCATGGTCATATCGTTTACCCTATCCATGGTCTTACTACCAAGTGCATGACACTTGTCATCATGGATATGGATATGTCCATCAGATACTTCATTTAATATATTGCATAAGATAAATATAATAAATGAATTAATGCCTATATTAATAACACAAATAAGTATAATACATAAATCCAATTAATGTATGATACAAATGCAAGGACCAATGCCTCGGGACTAGGGCATTTCCAACAATCTCCCACTTGCACTAGTTCTAACTAGGCATGGGCCTAATCCCTATAGATCTAGTATGACCCTCGTGCTTGGGCTGGGCCAGCACCTTGGTCAAAGGATCTACGACATTATCCTCGGTGTCCACTCTATGTAATGCAATGTCACCTCTCTTCGCGATCTCTCGTATGAGGTGAAACTTTCTGAGCACGTGCTTTGTGTTCTTGTGTGACCGGGGCTCCTTAGCTTGTGCAACGGCCCCATTATTGTCACAGAAGATATCAACTGGGTCCTGGATAGTTGGCACTACTCCCAATTCAGTGATAAACTTCTTCATCCACACAACTTCCTTAGCCGCATCACACGCAGTGATGTACTCAGCTTCTGTTGTAGAGTCCGCTATGGTTGGCTACTTTGAGCTCCTCTAACTTACAGCACCACCATTCAGCAAAAATACATACCCAGACTATGACTGGTACTCATCTTGGTCGGTCTGGAAGCTCGCATCAGTGTACCCAGTAACTGACAGCACTTCCTGACCACCATACACTAAGAAGCTATCCTTAGTCCGGTTAAGGTACTTAAGGATCGCCTTGACAGCTTTCCAGTGATCCTCCCCGGGATCCTACTGGTACCGGCTCGTCACACTTAGTGCAAAGGTGACATCAGGTCTCGTACATAACATGGAGTACATAATTGATCCTATAGCCGAAGCATATGGAACCAATTTCATGTTCTCCCTGTCCTCTCTTGTCTTAGGACAATGTTTCTTACTAAGTTTTAGCCCATGCCCATTGGCAAGAAACCTTTCTTGGCCCGGTCCATGCTGAACCTTTTCAGAACTTTGTCTATGTACGAGGCCTGACTCAGGCCCAGAAGCCGATTTGATCTATCCCTATAGATCCTGATCCCTAGGATCATCTCAGCTTCGCCTAAGTCCTTCATTGTGAAGCACTTACTCAGCCACTGCTTCACCCCTTGCAGTGTAGGTATGTCGCTTCCAATGAGTAGGATGTCGTCTACGTAAAGTACCAAGAATGTGACAATGCTCCCACTAGTCCTCTAATACACACAAGGCTCATCTTGATTCTGTATGAAGCCGTATTCCTTTATGGCCTCATTGAATCTTAGATTCCAACTTTGGGATGCTTGCTTCAGTCCATAAATGGACCTTTGAAGTTTGCATACCCTTCCCAGATACTTTGGATCGACAAAACCCTCAGGTTATGTCATGTACACATCGTCGAGTAGCTTTCCATTAAGGAAAGCGGTTTTGACATCCATCTGCCATACCTCATAGTCGTACCATACGGCTATGGCCAGTAGTATCCTGATGGATTTGAGAATGGCTACTGGTGAGAAAGTTTCATCATAGTCTATTCCATAGACTTGTCTGAAACCTTTTGCAACCAGACGCCCATTAAAGGTATTATAAGCTTTTAGCTTGTAACACCACTTGCAACCTATTACCTTAGCACCCGGAGGTGGATCAACCAAGTTCTAAACTTGGTTATCGTACATAGATTGTATTTCTGCATCCATGGCTTTACACCAATTCGCAGATTGTAGACTAGCCATAGCCTCCTGGTAGGTTTTCGGTTCTTTCTCATCCCAGATGAGAAGAGTTTGATCATCGGTGACGAGGAAATCATACCTCTCCGGTTCCCGACGATCCCCACCAGACCTTCTAAGTTCTTGTGCGGCCTGGGTCGGTGCTTCCCCTTATGGAAGCTCCACCTGGGCCTCCGAGTTATCCTCTTCAGGAGCTTATGGACTTTGAACTTCCCTGAGTTCAACATTGCTCCCACTATCTTTCTTGGAAAGGAACTCCTTTTCTAGAAAGACCCCCTTCCTTGCCACGAACACCTTGTTCTCGGCGGGGTTGTAGAAGTAATACCCTTTGGTTTTCCTATGTAGCCCATAAACAGGCATTTATCGGTTTTGGGCTCCAGCTTGCCATAAGTCAATCTCTTGACATGTGCTTCGCATCCCCAAATCCTTAGGAAAGACACATTGGGCTCCTTGCCCATCCATATTTGATATGGTGTCTTTTCCATTGCCTTAGTCGAAGTATTATTTAAGATAAGAGCTGTTGTCTTGAGAGCGTGTCCCTAGAAACTAATTGGGAGAGAGGCTTGACTCATCATCGAGCGGACCATGTCCAACAGGTCCTATTCCTCCGTTCAGACACCCCATTCCATTGTGGTGTTCCGGGAGGAGTGAGCTGTGGAACTATTCCATGCTCTCTCAAGTATGAGTCAAACTCTAGGCTCATATACTCACCACCTCAGTCCGACCGAAGGGTTTTGATATTCCTGCCTAGCTGGTTCTGTACCTCGTTCCTAAATTCCTTGAACCTATCAAGGGTCTCGGACTTGTGTTTCATCAGATAGACATAGCCATATCTGCTGAAATCGTCCGTGAACGTGACGAAGTACAGATGCCCACCTCTGGTCGCTGCACTCATAGGTCCACATACATCTGAATGTATTAGGTCCAATAAGCCAGTGGCCCTTTCAGCCTTCTTGCTAAAAGGCACCTTTGTCATCTTGCCTCATAAACATGATTCGCATGTATCAATTGACTCCAAGTCAAATGAGCCTAAGACTCCAGCTTTGTGAAGCCTAGCAATGCGCTTCTCGTTTATGTGGCCAAGACGACAATGGCATAGGTAGACAGGATTAAGTTCGTTAGGCTTAACCCTTTTAGTGTTTATGTTATAGACGTGATTGGTTTCATTTAAGTCCAGGATATATAGGCCATTATTTAATAGAGCATCTCCATAAAATAATCCCTCTCTAGATATTGAAATTCTACCATTAGAAATAGTAAAATAAAATCCAGAAATATCTAACATAGAAACTGAAATAATATTCCTGCACATAGCAGGTACAAAATAACAATGTTGTAAAATCAAAACCAATCCACTGGGCATCATAAGGTGGTATTCGCCGATCTCTATGGCAGCCCCCCTTGCTCCATTCCCGACCCGCAAGTCCACCTCTTCCGATCCCAATGACCTTCTGTTCTTAAGTCCCTGCACATTGCAACAAATGTGAGAACCATATCTAGTATCCAATACCCAGGATGTTGAAACAGTAAGGTTAATGTCTATAACATAAATACCTGAAGAGGACGCACCTTGGCCCCTTCTTTGCACTCCCATCAGCCTGGGACACGATCTCTTCCAATGGCCCGCCTGTCTACACTCGAAACAGACATCTTCAGGACCTGCCTTTTGCTGGGCCTTGGGTTGGGCCTTGGCCTTTTTGGCCTTGGCCTTGGCCTTTTCCTTGGCCTTACCCTTGGCAACAGGAGGGTTACCTTTGTTGACCAGCAGCACCAGCGGAGTCTTTTTGATCGACTGCTCAGTAAGCTTAAGCATCCCATGCAGCTTACTGACAGTGCGGTTCATCCCTTGCATGTTGTAGTTCAGGATGAACTGATCATAAGAATCCGGCAAGGATACAAGGATTGTGTCCACCGCCAACTCCTGAGAGATAGGCGATCCGAGAAGGGCCAAAGTGTCCAAATAGCCCTTCATCTTGAGCACGTGTGCGCTCACAGATGTCCCGGCCCCCATCTTACAAGAGTGGAATGCCTTGTTGGTCAGGTACCTCTCCTGACGAGCTTGCTCTTGAAACATCTCATTTAGAGTTGTTATCATAGCAAAGGCTTGATGGTCCATAAACTGTTTTTGTAGTTCGGGGACCATGCAGGCCAACATTAGGCATGTCACATCCCTATTGTCCTTGACATACGCCTCGTATTCCTCCAGCTGGGCAGCCGGTGGATTACGTCCTTGAGGCGCAGCCCGCACAGGCCTTTCCAGTACATACTCCTTAGACTCTTGCCTTAAAACTATTCTCAAGTTCCTAGACCAGTCCAAAAAGTTAGGACTGGAAAGTTTGTCCCTTTCCAGAATTGATCGCAGTGATAAGGTATTGTTGTTTGCAATTTAAGAATTTCTACACAGAAAAACATTTAGAGTGGTAATAAAGGACTTTACTTTGTTATTCCCATATAAAATTAATAATGAATCAAGTTATTAATTTAAACCGAGTTATTGGGCTCATGGGCCGAGATCCATATTTCATCAAGATATAGCCAAATGAGGGTTTGGTACAACTATACCTTAATTATTTAGGTAGGAACGCCGTCCAATCCCAACCTAGGGACTCTCGGTTTGATGGGCTTGTTAGCACTTACCTATCTGTGCTTAGGGCCAGGAGAATCCTACTACCCACGCTAAGTCAAAACCTCCATTCAAGTGTTAGAGTATCCCATGCTCTAACCCAATACAAAGTGACAATACTCCAGTGTATCCTGCGAAGGCATGGTCTACAACTGGCCTATTCCCACTTCGAGTCGGTTTTGAATGAGGGAAGCATTTTTAAGCGACTTAGTAATTCCATTTGGTTATTAGATTCAATTAATAACGGCTTACATACATAAGGCGGGTGAAATGCTGTTGGATCATACATTCATACATGCAAATAAATATAAAGCATAATTAAATAAAAGTAAAATGGATTGCTATGGGCCTATATTACATCCTAATATTATTCTAGTAAACCTATACTAGAAATAAATATCAGGTGGGCCTCCATCTTTTCCTTTTGGGCTTGCACCTCCACTTGGGCTTGCACCCCACTCGGGCTCACCACTCCATGGGTTTCTTCTTTTACAAATTTTATAATAATTGAATACAATAAAATTACATTAAAAAAGAAAAACGACACGCAGGCCGTATTTACCCAAAAAGAAAATTACAACCCATCTTGTACAAGGCCCAATAGCATCCAACCATACAAACATTTAATCATACATATGCATCCAATACATATAATTCATAAGCATGTTATAGTGCATGATTTAAGCCCATTTCAATTATGTCCAAGCCATTATATAGAAATCGCCAATTTTGGCCAACCATGGTTCTAACCCTTAACGGGCTTTGGGCCTCCAGCCCAGGCAGTCCAACTGCTCCAACTGGAATTGGGAAACCATAGGTCCAATTCAGCCGTCCAAGTAATTATGCCAAAATTACCCGAACCAATTTCAATAAACCATATTAATTTCCAAAATTAATATCACATGAATAAAATAAAATTTCATTCAAGAAACCATACGCATTTAAATTTCATAAATTTAAACACACGAATTTTAAAACCAATTAAAATTTTAAAACTGGGCCCCCCGGCCCAAAACCCGCCAAATCCAAAAACACTGGGCCCGGCCCGCTGCGGCTAGGGCAACCGAGTTGCCCTAGCAGCAGCAGCCGTTACTAGGGGCAGCAGCAGTGCAGCCGCCTAGCGGCCGCCCAGCAGCAGCCCGCTGCGGCTGGAACCAGCGGCTACTGCTGCTGGCGCAGCAGCAGGCAGCGACTGCCGCCGCCGGCAGCCCCGCACCCCCGGGAGCCAGATTTTTTTATTTATTTAAAACTAGAAATAAAAAAAAATGGACAAACAAAATATAGCATCCATCAACAACAAAAAATTCACCAAGAATTCCAAAATCATACAATTAAATTAAACTAACATAAACCTATATGCAAATTTAATTTCAATTGCACAAAACAAATGGGGAAAAATCTTAAACCCAAACCAAGAACCCCAATAAAAAATCTCCAATTTAAAAACATGGGATTCAACCAATTTTAACAATTTCCACGGATCAAAAACCCGCTCTGATACCACTGTTGGGATTTTTCACCGGAAATCACCCGATAAAAGCGGAAAAACGCGATGATTTCCTCAAATCCAGTCCCAGGAGCAAATGAAGTGGAAATTGTATTAAATTCTTACCCGGAATATCTCTTTCTAGAGATGGATGAAGACTGTAGAAATCAAATTAGATTCCCTCCTGGTTTTCGTACACGAACGCCTAACGAACACGACCCGTGCTAGTATTGGAAAAACAAAAACAATGGTAAGAGGGGCTATGGAATTTCGGCAATGGTGGCTTCAAGTGGTTAGTGGGCGAAATTTTCACCCTAGGTTTTTATCCCTAGGGTGGCCTGAATTCCCCTAGGGGAATTTAGGCCCGGCTTGGCTCCTTTTCATTCTGTGTGGGCTTCCATCTTTTGATTCAGGCCCAGTCCAATTTTAATTATTCTGGTTTAAATTAATTTCAAACCCAATTTTAATATACCCATGTATTTAATATATTACACCAAGTAATATATTATTTACATTTAAATTAAAATTAGTTTGACCAATTAATTTAATCCATCAAATTAAAATTAAATCTTCACAGAACAAAATCATATGTAAGCCCATACATATGAATATCTCCACCTAGGAAATAATCTCATAATTAATCCAATTAATTATGAAGGACCAATTGAATATATTAATTTTATTATTAGGATCAGTCCAATTGATCTTTATAATATGATTAATATATATCCCTCTTTCTCCATAGTGTATACTCCAAGTATACATGTGATTCCTTAAGTCTGTGTTCATTCGTTCTATGTGTACGATCCCATGGGCCCATCTTTATGTTGGAAGCGAGCCTTTGGCCCGCAGACTGCAGTTGGGCTCTAGCAAGCCACTGCAGCCCCCAATTAAGATGGAGATGGCAGTCTAACTGTTATCATAACCCTGTAGTTTAAACTTGTACATCCCATGTCATTGATATCGCTGTCTAACACAGAGGCATGGATTGATCACCCTCTTTTGTGTCAGACATTAACTTGATCCCAAATGCACTGAAGCTCACAAACAAGTTCCCACTTGTTTGGGTGTGGCCACATTCTTATCAGTCACATTCATCAAGAGGCCGGTGATATCTTCCTAGTGCATTACTGAATGACAAATCCCTTCTGCATATCCATAGCATTACCATGCTAAGTGACATACCCAAAAGTACCCATACTTGGCACCCTATTACGGGCCCTTTAGGCATACCCCTAAGTATGGGACCTCACATGCAACACCATTATATGGTCAGGTCAAAGGATCCATACAAGTACTACACGAGAATCACTTATGATACTATACCATGTGGATTACTCGTTTAGTGGATCTATCCAGTACTATGCCCCTTATGCATGTACCCATTAACTTGGTTGACATTCCATGTCCAATGACCGGTAAGACACCGCCATACAACTAGGTTAATGATAGTCTCTTGTTCCATTCATTCCCATGACTGGAACAGACTACGGATCTATTCATGGTCATATCGTTTACCCTATCCATGGTCTTACTGCCAAGTGCATGACACTTGTCATCATGGATATGGATATGTCCATCGAATACTTCATTTAATATATTGCACAAGATAAATATAATAAATGAATTAATGCCTTTATTAATAACACAAATAAGTATAATACATAAATCCAATTAATGTATGATACAAATGCAAGGACCAATGCCTCGGGACTAGGGCATTTCCAACATCCACATGTCCAGAGGTTTCTAGTGTGGTGATTTTAGAGCAAGAAACCCTAGATCTATGATCTGTCACCCTGCTTATAATAATTAAGGAGAAGGAATGTACTGAACTTGCTTGCTGTGCTTGGTTTAGGTTAGCTGCTTTCTTAATATTGTTGTTGTTATTTTCATTTTTGCTACCTTGAATTTAATACTTGAAATCATTTGGTTATTTGTTCATTTTTATTTAATCCTTCTTTTTTATTTGTAAAAGAATTCAGATCAACCTGTTTACTTAAGAAATTGAGATTGCTCACTACAGTCCCCGTGAGAACAATACTTGGTATTGCCAGCATAGTACAATAGACCTAGTACACTTGCTAGAGTCTAATATTTTTAGGCAACAGAGGGCAACATAATAACTCCAGGAATCCAACAATTACAAAAAAAAAAAAAAGAAAAGAAAAGGAATATGATTGTTTCTTAAAAAATGAAATAATGTTGTATGCTACAAGTATGGGCCTACTGTTATCTTTCATAGGCGTACAAAGAAACAAAATAGTAAGTAGCTCTAGCAGGATGCCTACTTCTTCTCCGCAGCTGGTGTCACTGCAAACGGAGCCTCACTGGAAGCAGTCACTCTTAGCTTTGCCTTCTTCTTTTCCCTTAGGATCGCCCTCGCTTTGGTAATGGCATCCTTTTCATATGGACTAATGGCCTTCAGCCTCTCTGAGTCCACTACTATCCCTTGATCTTGCAATTCTTGCTCTAATAGCACACCATAGTAGTGTAGGTGCAACACCTCTTCCTTGAGCAGCTTTTCCTTCTTAACAACTTAGCAGCTTTCTCCTCCTCTAATGCCCATTCTGCTGCAGCAAGCGTAAGCTAGAGGTCACCTTGGTGACATAAGCTCACAAGCACTTCCTGAGCCACCTCGTTCTGGCCAGATGTTATATCCTCTAGCTCTACCTTGTAACGCACAGCCTCCAGAGTTTGACTAGTTAGCTTACTTTCTATCACCTTCAGCCTCACTTCCAGGTGCGCTTTTGCCTTCTCGGATATTTGCACTTAGTCTTTCAAAGCATTAACCCTATCCCTTGCAGCTCACACCTCCTCTTTCACCGAGATATTTTCCTCTGAGAGCCTCGGCAGTTGTTTATGTGCCTTTGTAAGATCCTTTCTCAACTCCGTCTTTGCGGCATCCATATTTGTCAGCACATGGGATATCCGAAAATTATTGACCATGGCCTACATCACAACATGGCATCATATAACAATTAATTCCCTAGTAAATTCAAAACAACATATGAATGCAAGGGCATTTATATAAATCGCTTACATCCGAATGTTTTGCAGAATCAATCCCTGAGGCTTCAACGTAGCAAGGCTAGCCTCTTCCTCCACTATTGTCGCAATATCATTTAGAATCACGGCGAGGTCAAAATTTTCAATACTTTTGTCCTCCTCTAACAAAAGAAAGTTGCATAACTCTTCCAGCTTAGCATTGACAGTAGCATCTGACTCCCTCCCATTGTGAGCGGATGACCTTTTAGAGTGGAACACGACAAAGCAAACTGGAGGAGAACTTGGTTTGAAGTTTGAATTGAAAACGGGTTTGCATCTTGCTTAGGGAAATCATTGGTTTGTTTGGAAATCCTTTTTGTAGAAAACCTTTTCTCTGAATGTGAATTTTTGGAAAAAAAAAATTGTTTTTGCATTTTAGAAAATCCCATTTTATTACTTAAAGATCTCGAAACCTAAATTCTGGGATCAGTGACAGATTCACCACCCGGATCAGCTCATCCGGGAAATTCCAGTACAGCTCCCTACCGAGCATAGACTGTTGTACCTAATCTAAAGATTTAGGGTTCGGGCAACTTACCTATTCAATGTCAAGCTTGCTTTTGTTTATAAGTTCATATTACAATAGTATACCCACTTATTCTCTACCCATTTTATCTTTTATTATTGATTAAACCCATGCTCATTCAGATGATAGAAATAAATAAAGTGCAGAAAAGTAAACCATACATCCAAACCAAACAAAAACAATAGAGGCCGCTTATTACAACCCAAAAAGATAAAAACTCTCATCCTCACCTTACAACCACCTAGATATATGAAAATCTATAAAAAGTACAATCGCCTAGAATACACGATTTGATCTATTAAATACATCCAAAATAAAATAAAAAGAAATAAAAGCTGCAAAACAGATTGGTTAGCACAATTATATCACAAACATGTGTAGGACTCGCAACATGACAGAATAAGGAATTTCAAGAGACGGGGGCATGTATCTAGGGATAACCAAGGAGTCCGGGCGACTTACTCGGTTGGACCTGGAAAACCATTTTAGAAACACCCTGTAGGTTTTTGTCCTTAAAAACAATTTTGGAAAAATCGTTTGGCTCAATTACATACAAGTTTCTTCCTTTTAGTGAGTCGGCTATCCCAGAACTCAGGGTTTTGTTTGTGGGTGTTTTTTAATTTCAACATCCATCTAAGGCCTAAAGCAGTAAACACATAAAAAAACAATTTGATTCCAAAGATAGCATTACACGACGACATCTGTAGGAGTCGTTCTGAGATTCTGCCTCCATCTTGTGACTATAGTCGTGCGGCTCTAGTTAGAGCCGCGCGGCTGTAGTGCCTAGAACCCAAATTTGGTTTTCTTTGCTTTTGTAAATCACTATTTTGAATCGTTTCAATGATTTCTAAGGATTTTGAGGAATTTGGGGTTCGCTAAAGCTAAACCATGGATCTGATTTGGATCAAACAACCCTAGATTCCAAAAATCAAAATCAATGAAACTCAAACCTCACATCAACGCTCTTAGAAATCCGAAAACCATAATTTTGAATATAACAGATATGATTTGACCAAAATAGTTCATAACAAAATGATTAAAACAGGAAACTGACTGTATTTGATCAATTTAGGGTGTTTCAGGTTTCTACCCAAAAGAACACAGCTATGCGGCTATAGAGTTATAGCCGTGCGGCTTTGTTCTAAGGGATTATAGCCGCTCATATCTAGTTAGAGCAGCATGGCAATAATCAAACAGACGGTTTCTGAATTAAAAAAAAAAACTCAAAAACACACAGTACAAAGTAATAAATCATGAGTTTAAGGCCTCTCAGAGTTTACCTTTGTTGAGCTCCAGTGTATTTGATGATCGAAAGTGGATTAGAAAGTCGGAATATGCTTAGAATCCTGCAAACACCCCGAAACTTCAAACATGAACCTTGAATTGATTCGAACAAAACCCGAGATCAAATCGAACGAATGTGATAGACCCAAAAACTCACGATCTATGTGTTTGCTATGGGTTTTCTCTCTGCTTTTCTCTTTTTCTTTTGGTATTTTTCACTTTTCTCTTTTTTTCTCCCTTTTTCTTCTCCTTTTTTCCTTTTTAGAATTCTCTCTCCCCCTTGAATTCTCTCCCCTTTGTTCTCTTATGTTCTGCTATTAAAAAACCGCCTATCACTGCTCAAATTCCTTTAATTTAGGAAAATTTTAGTTATTTAGGAAGTAACCTGTTTGCTCGTTAAAGCCGCGCGGCTCTAATATTATAGCCATATGACTCTGAAGTTATAGTCACGGGGCTGTAGCTGTGAAACTATAGCCGTACGGCTCTAACCAGACCTAACAAGGCTTTTCCTAAATCCTACACTCACATCTAAGCTCTTTAATCACTCGAAGGACCTTTTTTGGGGTTTCAGATCGAGGACCATTCTATTTTCAGAGTGTTTGAGAAATTCCCGGTAACATTCCGTTCATTTTCAAATCTGACTCACATTCGTCTGTCTAACAGGTAACATAGGATTTTCATCACAAAGGTCGAGAAAACCCGGTGCTCACAGGCTGCCCCTCATGGGATCAAAGTCGACTCATGGTCGGGCTATTGTGCCCGGTTCGAGTTTGGTCTCGCGATAGAGAGCACAATGAGAAAGGAAAAGAAAACATACCTGACGTCTTGGTTTATCGAGGAAATCAGGTGCAACGTCTAACTGGGGGACGTGTCTCGACTCTTCGTAGAGCGATGGTTCTGTGTCAGCCCCGGAGGCTTTGGTTTGAAGTCGGCTCTTGGAGCTTTAGTTTCAATTCGGCTCAAGGGGCTTTGGTTTGTGGTCGGCTCAAGGAATATTGCTTTTGAAGTCAGCCCAAGGGGCATTGATTTTGAAGTCGGCTCAGGGATTGTTGATTTTGAAGTTAGCTTAGGGAGCATTGGTTTGAAGTCGACTCTAGGAGCTTTGGTTTGAAGTCAGCTCTCGGTGGAGCAATAATTATGAAGTCAACCAAGGGAGCATTAGTTTAAAGTCGGCTCAAAGAGCGTTGCTTTTGAATGAGGCTCCAGGAGTGTTGGTTTGAAGTCAGCTTTAAGAGCTTTGGTTTGGATTCGACTCTAGGAGCTTTGGTTTAAAGTCGGATCTCGATAGACCAATAATTTTGAAGTCGACCTAGGGGCCGTTGGTTTGAAGTCAGCTCAGGGAGCATTGCTTTTGAAGTCAGCTCTATGAGCATTGGTTTGAAGTCGACTCTAGGAGCTTTGGTTTGGAGTCGACTCTCGGTGGAGTAATAATTTTAAAGTCAGCTCTAAGAGCTTTAGTTTGAAGTCGGCTCTCAATGGAGCAATAATTTTGAAGTCAGCTCTAGGAGCTTTGGTTTGAAGTCGGCTCTCAATGGAGCAGTAATTTTGAAGTCAGCTGTAGGAGCTTTAGTTTGAAGTCGGCTCTCGATGGAGCAATAATTTTGAAGTCGGCTCTAGGAGCTTTGGTTTGAAGTCGACTCTTGGAGCAATAATTTTGAAATCATCTCTAGGAGCTTTGATTTGAAGTCGGCTCTTGGTGGAGCAATAATTTTGAAGTCAGCTCTAAGAGCTTTGATTTGAAGTCCGCTCTCGGTGGAGCAATAATTTTGAAGTCGGCTCTAGGAGCTTTGGTTTGAAGTCAGCTCTTGATGGAGCAATAATTTTGAAGTCGGCTCTAGGAGCTTTGGTTTGAAGTCGGCTCGCAG
Source organism: Euphorbia tirucalli (assembly GCA_039660915.1). Lineage (NCBI taxonomy): Eukaryota > Viridiplantae > Streptophyta > Magnoliopsida > Malpighiales > Euphorbiaceae > Euphorbia > Euphorbia tirucalli. The sequence goes on along the minus strand of CM077637.1, from coordinate 23,907,306 downwards.
TGGAGCAATAATTTTGAAGTCGGCTCTAGGAGCTTTGGTTTGAAGTCGGCTCTCAGTGGAGTAATAATTTTAAAGTCGGCTCTAGGAGCTTTGGTTTAAAGTCGGCTCTCGGTGGAGTAATAATTTTGAAATCAGCTTTAAGAGCTTTGATTTGAAGTCGGCTCTTGGTGGAGCAATGATTTGAAGTCGGCTCTCAGTGGAGCAATAATTTTGAAGTCAGCTTTAAGAGCTTTGATTTGAAGTCGGCTCTCGATGGAGCAATAATTTTGAAGTCGGCTTTAGGAGCTTTGGTTTGAAGTCAGCTCTCAATGCAGTAATAATTTTGAAGTTGGCTCTAGGAGCTTTGGTTTGAAGTCGGCTCACAGTGGAGTAATAATTTTGAAGTCGGCTCTAGGAGCTTTGGTTTGAAGTCGGCTCTAGGTGGAGTAATAATTTTAAAGTTGGCTCTAGGAGCTTTGGTTTAAAGTCGGCTCTCGGTGGAGCAATAATTTTGAAATCGGCTCTAGGAGCTTTGATTTGAAGTCGGGTCTCAGTGGAGCAATAATTTGAAGTCGGCTCTTAGTGGAGCAATAATTTTGAAGTTGGCTCTAAGAGCTTTGATTTGAATTTGGTTCTCGGTGGAGCAATAATTTTGAAGTCGGCTCTAGGAACTTTGGTTTGAAGTCGACTCTCGATGGAGCAATAATTTTAAAGTCAGCTCTCGGTGGAGCAATAATTTTGAAGTTGGCTCTAAGAGCTTTGGTTTGAAGTCCGATCTCGGTGGAGCAAAAATTTTGAAGTCGTTTCGGGTGTGTATTTATTTCTTGATCGATAATTTTGGAAACAAAAATTTTTGCCCCTTCGATCAAGAATTAATACAAACCGATTGTTTTGCCCCTGGATACCTACAAAAGGCAACGAGTACCCTTCTCCGGATTATATTGGTATAAATGGAAATTCTAAAAATTGAGAAAATCTTTATACCTGAGAGTTAGAGCCGTGCAACTCCAATTTACATGCTATGGCCTAGGGAATGCCCCAGTGTCAGGCTATTTCCGCTTTCAGAGCACCAACGATTCGGGAGAACCCAATGATGACAGTAAGTACATGTACTGAGTTATCATTAATGCATGTATGCATATGTGTGTGTATGTTTCGAGTGTATGCATGTATGTGACATGATGTTTCTACTGTTGGTCTTGGCGTAGTCTGCATTTGGCATTCAACGTCGTGAGTCGGCCTAGTTGCAGATCTAGAGCTCATGAACCAGGCTTTCCAGATGCTCATGGACCAACTGAAGGAGCAGCTTGCTTATTATGAGAACACTGGGGATGAGAACCAGGTAAATAATCAGGGTGACGAGGCACAGTCCAAGATCCTTTCTTTTTTGTTCTTTGACAATATAGCCCGTGTGTGGGCTCATTTTGTTACTCTGCTTGTATTGCCTGTGTGTGGGCCCATTTCTACATATTCATTTTGTTTTGGTATGTTGGCTGTGTCGGTGAGGAGTTGACCCTACTGCTGTGTAACTTTTGTTTTATTTTGTGTCCTAACTTTTACATAGACCGCCCTTTCGATTTTTTGGTCTATCGGACTGTCTTAATTTTTGCCTGAACCACCCTTTTGGGTTTTTGAATCAACAAACTTTATTCATATCCTAATTTTTGCATAGATTGCCTTCTCAGGTTTTCAATCTATCGGATTTTTTTTTTTTTGAAGTGAGATGCATAGAGACAGAAAACATGTACAACCATATATGTGTAATACTAACTCAATTTCAAGCAGACTTGGGACATTTAAACAAACAGAGCAGAGCATTCATTCATTCATTCATTAATAATGTTGTAAGCGCCGGGTTTTTTTCCGACCTTTATGATGAAAACCCCTTTGTTACCTGCTAGAAAGATAAACGTGAATCGGATTTGAGAATAAAATGAACGATGCCTAGAATGTTCTTAAATGGCCTGAAATTCAGAAGAGCCCTTGATTTGAAACCTTGAGAGAGTTCCCTCGAGTGACTAGGAAGTTTAGGTGCATGCAGGCTCTATCTAGAACCACACGGCTGTAGTTTTACGACTATATTCATACGAATGTAGTCTATAGTTGCATGACTATAGTTTACAATCATACGACTATAGTAACTACAGTCGCACGGCTGTAGTAACTACAGTCGCACAGCTGTAATACTATAGTCGCACGGCTCTAGCAAGCAGTCGGATTTTCCACCAAAAATTAGAGAGTTGGTGACAGAGAGATGGGTGTTCTGATTTTTCTCTTGATTTTGGCCGGGTTTGGTAGAAATCTCAAAAAGATGGGATAAAAGGGAAAAAAAGGAGAGAGAAAGGAGAGAAGAAGGATTTGGAAAAATTAAGAGAAAAAGAGAGAGAGAAAAAGAAACAGAGAGGAAGAAGAAGAGAAAGGAAAAGAGAGAAAGAAAGAGCAGAAACAAAAACACTAAAAACCACACCATAAATCCAGACTTAAACCCTTATAAAACACACTCATCTGGGTTTGATTCGATTTTAATTCGGATTGGATTGAAAGTTCAATTCGGGAATTTTGGGTCGCTTGTGGAATCTAAGGCGCATTCCGGTTTCTCAAACTCTTTCCGGATGTCCAACACATCAAAGCATCAACAAGGTAAACTCTGAAAGGCCTTAAAACTCGATTTATAGTGATTCATGGTTGTGCTTTGAAATTTTTCTAGAAAATTTTCTACACAGCTACAGCCGCACGGCTGTAATTATAGTCGCACGACTATAATTACAGTCGTACGATTGTAATTGTCTTGAACATAGCCGTGCGACTGTATACTACAGCAGCATGACTGTATTCTTCTGGGCAGTAGCCCGAAAAGCCCCGACACTACCGAATGCAGCCGGTTTTTCCGTTTTAAATGATTTTTCATGATTCAATTCGGTCGATTCACATCTGTATACTCTAAACTCGTGGTTTTCAGATTTCTAATAATACGGATATGGGATTTTATGATTTTGTTGATTTTTATTCTTAGAATTCATGGTTGTTAGATCCACAATAAGATCCTCGGATTTCCAGAACCCTTAGAAATTATTAAAATCGTTTGAAACAAGTGATTTTAGAAAATAAAGAAAACCACTATCGGGTACTGTTTGTTATAGTCGTGCGGGTGTAAATTATAGTCGTATGACTTTATTTACAATCATACGACTATAATTTTTGGATTACAGCCGTGTGACTATATATTATAGTCACACGACTGTAGTTCACCAAATTACAGCCGCGCGACTGAAGTGACAGAGAGGAGGCAGAATCACGGATGACTCGCACAGACGTCGTCACGTGATGCCATCTTCGAAATTAAAATTTTTTTTGGTGGTTTACCGTTTTGAGGTCCTAGATGGATGTTGAAAATTAGGAAGCCCACACGAACGGAACCCCAAATTCCTGGATAATCGACCCGCTACACGGAGAAATTTGCATGAAATCGAGCCAAATAGTTTTCCAAAAAAAAAAAAAGTTTTCCAGCACAAAACCTACAGGGCATTTCAAAACTGTTTTCCAGGTCTAGTCGGATCAACTGGCCGAGTTGGTCTGGCTATCCCCTAAATGCATGTCCCCATTCCTAAAATCCTAATGCTGTCCTGTTGTGAGTTTTCTATGTGTTTGTGATATAAATTATGCTAACCCATCTGTTTTGCAGCCTTTATTTATTTTTATTCTACTTTTGATGTAATTAATAGATTCTCCTGTATTTTAGGCGTTTGTAATGTTTTAGTCCTTCGTGTATTTAGGTGTTTGTAATGAGAGGATGAGAGTTTTTCTTTTATTCGATTTGGTTGTATAAGTGGCCTTTACCTTTACTCTTTTTGCCTGGATGTATGATTTACTTTTTTCTGCATTTTATTTACTTCTGTCATTCGTATGAGCATAGGCCAAATAACATAAAGATAAAAATGGGTAGAAATAATAGGTGAATAATATATGGTACTAAAAACTTATAAATGAAAGCAAGCTAGAGGTTAAATAGGTAAGTTGCCCGAACCCTAAATCTCTAGACCAGGTATAGTTGTCTACGCTCGGTAGGGAGTTGTATCAGAATTTTCCGAATGAGCTGATCCGGGTGGCGACTCTGTTATTGATCTTGAAATTTAGGTTTTGAGGTCTTTAAGTAAGAAAACAGGATTTTCTAAAAATGCAAAATCAGTTTTCCAAAACTCACATTTGAAACAAAAAGCTTTTTCTACAAAAGAATTTCCAAACAAATCAAATGGTTTTCTTAAAGCAAGATAATCAAAACCCGTTTTCCAAAACAAAACTCCAATTCAAAAATCCCCGGTTCACATCGCCGTGTCCCACTTTTCCATAAGCACAAAAAGGTCATCTGGTCACAGTGGTGACTCCACTGGGAAAAGTGTTTCTTAAAAAGTTTTCACAAAAACTTAAGGAACTTAGGCAACTACTGAAATATAACCTCGCTTGCAGTCATTTACTAGTTCATAGTACCATATTTTATTCGCATTTACATAAGCATGACATTTTCTTCTTCTCATCCCCTTCAACACACTGATTAGCTCGGTTTACTCAAGAAGGTGACCTACCTCTTCCGCTAGGATTGGAGGCACCTAAAGGAGTAAACCACTCATAGCACCGCATGACCTTACATCATGTTCTATGATGAGGAGTGTATATTCACTATAGGAACCTATATGACCCTTGGCTTTGACTTTGGCCCACATATAATGGCTTAGCAACTTCCCCTTAGGATTCCCGAAACATAATTTGAAATTGGACATTGAGAGTACGCCTTTGGCATCCCCGGTTGATGCCAAAGAGACCCAACACCTAGGAAGAATGCGAGACCAATCGAAAGGAGGAATAAGGTTGAAAGGGAGAGCATATTACTGCATGTGCTAATGTTTGTTCTGTGGTGTTTTATTTGATCTTTTCATGAAACATCAAAAACGCATAATCATTTGTGTAACATTCTAACCACATCTTCGTACAGCCATGACATTTTATTTGTATGCCATTTACATCTTCCATGTGACATTTTTACAAGCATACACGACATCATCCCGTGTGTCATGCATCCTAACCACATCTACGTACAGCCATGACATTTTATTCGTATGCCATTTACATCTTACGTGCGACATTTTTACAAGCATATACGACATCATCCTATGTGTCATGCGTCCTAACCACATCTTTGTGCAGCCACTTGCATTTTGTGTGACATAGACATTCATATCATCTCATCTCACCTAATAAAGGACGTTCCAAGCATGCCTTCACGATCATTTCATTTCATAATATATTGGGTGTCCCAAAACTACCTGTATTCCGCCTGTGCATTGGGTTGCACTTGGCCATTTCACTATACCATGTCATTCACTAGAGGACTATAATGGTCCTAGGCCTATTCCTAGTGGCGGGTCACATGATATCATTACACGACATCATACTCATTCATCATTCGTGTCACGGTGATGCAGAAGTCTTGCCTGTGTGTCGCGATCCATATCGGATCGTTTCATGACATTGTTAAGTCATTCAGGGTACTCCACGAGTGCCGAATTATTACACACATAAGGGCATTTCATGACACTATTAAATCATACAAGGCCTTCCACGAACGGCAAACCTCCGTCTGTGTCTCAAGTTGCACGTGACTTTTGTTAGAGATTGTGCCCTAAGCCAATGTTGGATTATGTAAACAATCTTCTTAAGTCATTAATAAAGACTTATTTTATCATATATATTTGTATATTAGTATTTATGATAATGTATCCATGAATTAATTATGTAATTCTAAATTTCCCTAGTCGATTGTTATTATGGGAATAATAACAAACTAAGACTAGTGTGAGTGATAATGGATATTCATAAGATGAATATAGTGTATACAGATACAGATTATACTCACGGGCAATGTGTTAGAGAACATGTTGCTGGAGACCCACTATAAGATCAAGTTCATGGTCACGTGTCACAACTGATCTTGATTATAGTAGTGTCATCAGCTGATTCCTTTGACCTGAGGTCACCATGGATTCCGGGATGAATTTATGTTGTGCTTTGACGCAGTCAAACGCTGCTTGTAACAGAGTAGTTATAAAGGCTGTGGTTGGGTACGATATGACTCATGCTTTGGGATGTGAGTGACAGATATGGGATTTTGTCCCTCTCTAACAAGAGAGCGATATCACTGGGCCCCTCGATAAGTAAGACTGTTAAATGCATGGCCGTGCTCAAATAATTGATAAGAGTATCAATTGATTTGTCTGAACAGTTTACTTTGAGATCGAGAAAGCATATGATTAATTATGTAAGATTGACAAGTGTACCATGTCTTATAATTAATCTTGATATCAAAGAGACAAAAGGGAATATGACATTTTATAAATAGGTATTGGATCATTCCAATCATATTAATTGGGTAGTCGTAATGGCTTGCTAGAGTCCGCTTGTGACCTATAAGGACATTATGGTAATTTCCTTATTGCCAATTAATATGAACCTATGGGGTCACACACAAGAGCAAAATGAAGTTCATCTTATCGGGTATAAATTATTATTGGATAATAATTTATGAATGAGAAAGAGTATAAATATATATAGTGATATATATTTATGTATATATAAATATTAATGTGATTAATATTGCATAAAGTATGCTACATATTATAATTTAATTATATAGAGATATAATTAATTATAATATTATATATACATATGTGTATTATGGAGAATTGATTTGATTTAATGTTAATTGAGAATTAATATTAAATTGTGTGGGTTAATATATAATTATAACTAATAGGTGTATTAGGTTATAATTATAATTAACTAATTAGGTTTTATATTTAAGGAAATAAAAACCTAAAACCTAATCAATCCTATAATGATATAGAAGCAGAATTCGGCAGCCACACTAGACCAAGCAGCCAGCCGAAATTCTCCTCTCCAAGCCAAGAGAAAATTTGATTTTCTGCCTCTCTCTCGATTCGAGGAAACCGTTTCTTCTATCCCGGCGCTAGCACGCGGTGAATGTATTGCTCCGTGTGGATCAACCATAGAGGGAAGCTATTTTGGTTCCTAAGTGATTCGAACTTCAAAGAATTAAGGTAATTCTTTAACCCTCCTTCCGATTCAATGTAATGTACATGGGTCCTTGGTGGGGATTAATCTTTTTCCGCTGCGTTTTATGTTTGTTTTGTGCGATTAATTCCCAACAGTGGTATCAGAGCCACTTGTGCATTGGTTGAATTGGATTTGTTATTTTGATTAGATCAAAATTGCATGTTAGGGTTGTATGTTCTTGATTTAGGGTTCAATGTTATTGTGAATAACATGTTTAAAATTTGATTTTAATGTGAATCATTGTGCGAAAATTTTTTTTTGCCTGCGGCGCTTGCTTCGCAACAGGGGCTACCGCCCCCGTACCCCCGTCCAACTCAGCAGCGAGTTGGATCGCTGGAAGTTGGGTTTGGTGTTTTTCGTTTATGTGTGGAAATTGTTTCTACACATTTATGATTTTCAAATCAATTACTCTAAATACAATAGGATTGTATTTTACCCTTTATGAACCCTAAATCTTGTAGATATAAAATTATTGTGATAATTTTATGCATGGTGTTGTGGTATGGTTTTGGACCCTTGGATGTTTTTTGTTTTTCTTTTGGTTTTGGTGAATGTAAGGTTTTATAAATACGGCCTGCGAGTCGTTTGTATTTATGTAATCTTATTTTTCTAGATAAATTGTATAGGATGCAATTTATTGTTTGTAAATTTTATTTACTAGAAAATTGTATAGGATACAATTTTGTAAAGTATGTAAATCCATGAGATGGTGCCAAGGAACAAAGACGTGAAGACGGATCCAAGGGATGCGGCTGTGCTGCGACCATGCGATGGTTACAACCACCTAGGAAATGACCTGTTGATTTTCATATTGGCCTGTGAAAATCAATGTAGATAAAACCATACCATAACACGGTCTTTCGAGTCTATTGCATGTTTTATATTTTGATGCCATGTGATGCCATGCTAAGTATGAAATATGCATGCTAAATGAATGTATGACATTGGATGCCATGCTAGAATTAATATTAACTTAGAAAGATTAATGTTAATGCCATGTATTGTATGAGATACATTTTAATCACAGGAATTAATAAACCCTAAATAAACTTATGAAGTTTATATTTTTGCCACCCAATTACGTATAACACTAGTCAAGTACTATGTTCGCATCATGGTAGCCACGCCAAAGCGGGTACGCATGTTGTGACCTTAGCGAAGCGATAATATGAGAAATGGTGATTCTCATTGTGTTGTAATTGGTTTAACAAAGGGTTAATCAAAATGGTGTTTTGAACCCGAGGCAAAGATGAGATGAGTAACATGCAAATTAAATATGATATATGATATCATGCATCTCATAAATTAAAAGAGTTACATAATGATGTAATTGACATGGTGATGTCTACCGAAATTATATTTAATCATAGGGACATGCCAAAGCAGTGCTATGGTTAAGTATGGATTTTGGGTCTTTTACCCACTTAAATATTTTAAAGGGTTTTATAATTTTAGTGGGAGTTTAATTCTCTTATGTAATTAACTTTGCATATATTTTCTGTTGTAGATAAATGGCCAACACAAGCAATCCCGGTTCTATTCGATCTATCCTTGAGAAGGATAAACTGAACGGAACCAATTACCTAGATTGGTATCGCAACTTGAGAATTGTTCTCAAGCAAGAGCGAAAGCTGTATGTTCTGGATAGGCCTTTGCCCGCTAACCCTCCACCCACCACAGCTTCAAGAGCTGAAAGGGATGCTTTTCACAAGCATCAAAATGATCAGATTGATGTACAATGCCTGATGCTCGCATCAATGATTCCGGAACTTCAGAAGGATCTGGAAACATTTGAGGCATATGAGATGTCTCAAGAGCTTAAGGAAATGTTCCAAAAGCAAGCGAGAAGGGAAAGGTATGAGACCTTGAGATCTTTGGTTGGGTGCAAGATGACCGAAGGGAGTTCGGTTAGTGCCCATGTTCTGAAGATGAAAGGGTACATTGATCAGTTGGAGAGGCTTGGTTCGCCACTCAGACCTGAGTTGGCAACGGATTTGATCCTTAATTCTCTTCCCGAGAGTTACTCCCATTTTGTCATGAATTATCACATGAATGATATGGACAAAACGGTCAGCGAACTGCATGGGATGCTGAAAAACGCTGAAGTAACGATAAAAGAGAAGCCAAGCTCCAAAGGGATCCATATGGTGCAAAAGGGTAGGATCCAGAAGAAGAAGGGTAAAGCAAACAAACCCAAAGAGTTTGGGAAGGATGCAAAGAAGCCCAAAGCTGTTACCAAGGCAAAGCCTCCAAAGGAAGGCACATGCCATTTCTGCAATCAGCCTGGTCATTGGCGCAGAAATTGCAAGCTTTATTTGGAGGACTTGAGGAAGAAGAGAGGCGGTGAGACCGCTAATCAAGGTATTTATGTTATTGAAATATTTCATTCTACTTCTGTTTCTACTTCATGGGTATTAGATACCGGTTGTGGTTCTCACATTTGTATGAATGTGCAGGGGCTTAAAGGAAGTAGAAAGCTCAAGAAGGGCGAGGTAGAATTCCATGTGGCGAATGGAGCTAGAGTTGCTGCTTATGAAGTCGGTCGCTACGAGCTCAAGTTGCCAAGTGGACTTGTTCTTTCTTTGAATAATTGTTATTTTGTTCCTAATTTGTCTAGGAACATCATTTCTATTTCATGTTTGGACAAGGAAGGATTTAAATGTGTTATTGAGAATAATCACTTATTGCTTTTCAATAAAGACTTGTTTTATGCAAATGCGGATTTACATGATGGTCTTTATTTGTTGAACCTTAGTGAAGGTTATAATGAGCATGTATATAACATAAATACCAAAAGGATAAGAACAAATGTTGTGAATCCTACTTATCTCTGGCACTGTCGTCTAGGACACATTAATGAGAAACGCATTTCAAAACTCCATAAAGATGGAATTTTGGGTCTAGATGTTTTTGAAACATATGACACTTGCGAGTCTTGTTTAATGGGTAAGATGACCAAGAGTCCCTTTACTGGTCACAGTGAAAGGGCTAGTGACTTATTAGAACTCATACATACAGATGTATGTGGGCCTATGAGCACAACTGCTAGAGGTGGTTTTCAATACTTCATTACGTTCACTGATGATTTCAGTAGATATGGTTATCTATATCTAATGAAGCATAAGTCGGAATCCTTTGAAATGTTCAAAGCCTTCCAAAATGAAGTACAAAACCAACTTGGCAAGACAATTAAAGCACTTAGATCTGATCGAGGTGGTGAATATTTGAGCCAAGACTTTGACGATCATCTTAGAAATTGTGGGATTGTCTCACAACTAACTCCTCCTGGTACACCACAGTGGAATGGTGTGTCTGAGAGGAGGAACCGTACTTTATTGGATATGGTTCGGTCGATGATGAGTCAAACAAGTCTTCCTCTATCCTTTTGGGGATATGCACTTGAAACAGCGGCATTCACACTGAACCGAGTTCCATCAAAGGCAGTTGAAAAGACACCATATGAGATATGGGTTGGTAAGAGACCAAATTTGTCTTTTCTCAAGATTTGGGGATGCGAAGCTTATGTGAAATACTTGATTTCAGATAAGTTAGCACCAAAATCTGTGAAGTGCAACTTTGTAGGTTATCCAAAAGAAACTAAAGGTTATTTCTTTTACAGTCCTAGTGAAAACAAAGTGTTTGTTGCTAGGAATGGTATATTCCTGGAAAAAGAGTTTATTTCCAAAGGAATCAGTGGGAGTAAAGTACACCTGCAAGAAAATCTGGATAACCAAAATGAAAATGGTTTTCAAATGGAACAACAACCTGATTCACAAGAAGTTGTTGAGTCAGAACCAGCAACACAAGTCCAACGTAGATCAAGTAGAGTTCGTCATGAGCCCGAGAGATATGGATTTCTCGTCACGAACGAAAATGATCTGATTCTGTTAGAAGAGAATGAACCTTCCACGTACATGGAAGCTGTCTCTAATTCAGAATCTGAAAAATGGCTTGATGCTATGAAGTCAGAAATTCAATCCATGGACGACAACAAGGTATGGACTTTGGTTGATCTCCCAAAGGGTGCTAAAGCAATAGGGCACAAATGGGTTTTCAAGTTGAAAACGGACATGGATGGGAATATTCAGACTTATAAAGCAAGGTTAGTGGCAAAGGGTTACCGACAAGTTCATGGTATAGACTATGACGAAACCTTTTCGCCAGTAGCTATGATCAAGTCCATCAGAATTCTTGTTGCCATAGCAGCATATTATGACTATGAAATATGGCAAATGGATGTCAAAACAGCTTTCCTAAATGGAAACCTTGTTGAGGATGTGTACATGACACAGCCTGAAGGTTTTGTCGATCCAAAGAATCCTGATAAAGTATGCAAGCTTCAAAAGGCCATTTATGGTTTGAAGCAAGCATCAAGAAGTTGGAATCATCGTTTTGATGAATCAGTCAAAAAGTTTGGCTTCATCAAAAACGAAGATGAGCCTTGTGTGTACAAGAAGTTCAGTGGGAGTAATATAGTTTTCCTAGTTCTATATGTCGATGACATATTGTTAATAGGAAATCACATTCCTACCTTGCAAGAAGTAAAATCTTGGCTAGGAAAGTGTTTTTCTATGAAAGACTTGGGTGAGGCAGCCTACATTCTTGGAATAAAGATCTATAGAGATAGATCTAAGAGATTGATAGGTTTGAGCCAGAGTACATACATTGACAAAATACTGAAAAGGTTCAGTATGGATCAATCAAAGAAAGGAAATGTTCCTATTGGGCAAGGGATAAAGCTTAGTCGTAAGCAATGTCCTGTGACAGTTGAAGAACGTCAACGCATGGATAAGATTCCTTATGCGTCAGCTATAGGATCTATCATGTATGCCATGGTATGTACTCGGCCAGATGTCTCTTTTGCTTTGAGCATGACAAGTAGATATCAGTCTGATCCAGGTGATAGTCACTGGACTGCTGTCAAGAGTATTCTTAAGTACTTGAGAAGAACTAAAGATACATTCTTGATATATGGAGGCTCGGACGAAGATCTTGTTGTAAATGGTTACACGGATGCAAGTTTCCAAACTGATCAAGATCAGATGCAGTCACAGTCTGGGTATGTGTTCATTCTGAATGGAGGTGCGATAAGTTGGAAGAGTTCTAAGCAAAGCACGATAGCTGCATCTACAATAGAAGCCGAGTATATTGCTGCATCAGATGCAGCCCAAGAGGCTGTTTGGATCAAGAAGTTCATCGAAGAACTTGGTGTCGTTCCTAGCATAGTGAATCCTGTGAGCCTCTTGTGTGACAACAATGGGGCAATATCACTTGCTAAGGAACCTAGTGTGTCACAGAAATCCAAACATATACTTCGGCGTTTTCACTACATAAGAGAAGTCATCTCAAGAGGAGATGTGAAGATATGCAAAGTTGCGTCTGAAGACAATGTTGCCGATCCACTAACAAAAGCTCTTTCACAAGCTGTACATGATGGTCATGCTAGGTCCATGGGTATTAGATACATTTGAAGATTGGACTTAGGGCAAGTGGGAGATTGTTAGAGATTGTGCCCTAAGCCAATGTTGGATTATGTAAACAATCTTCTTAAGTCATTAATAAAGACTTATTTTATCATATATATTTGTATGTTAGTATTTATGATAATGTATCCATGAATTAATTGTGTAATTCTAAATTTCCCTAGTCGATTGTTATTATGGGAATAATAACAAACTAAGACTAGTGTGAGTGATAATGGATATTCATAAGATGAATATAGTGTATACAGATACAGATTATACTCACGGGCAATGTGTTAGAGAACATGTTGCTGGAGACCCACTATAAGATCAAGTTCATGGTCACGTGTCACAACTGATCTTGATTATAGTAGTGTTATCAGCTGATTCCTTTGACCTGAGGTCACCATGGATTCCGGGATGAATTTATGTTGTGCTTTGACACAGTCAAACGCTGCTTGTAACAGAGTAGTTATAAAGGCTGTGGTTGGGTACGATATGACTCATGCTTTGGGATGTGAGTGACAGATATGGGATTTTGTCCCTCTCTAACAAGAGAGCGATATCACTAGGCCCCTCGATAAGTAAGACTGTTAAATGCATGGCCGTGCTCAAATAATTGATAAGAGTATCAATTGATTTGTCTGAACAGTTTACTTTGAGATCGAGAAAGCATATGATTAATTATGTAAGATTGACAAGTGTACCATGTCTTATAATTAATCTTGATATCAAAGAGACAAAAGGGAATATGACATTTTATAAATAGGTATTGGATCATTCCAATCATATTAATTGGGTAGTCGTAATGGCTTGCTAGAGTCCGCTTGTGACCTATAAGGACATTATGGTAATTTCCTTATTGCCAATTAATATGAACCTATGGGGTCACACACAAGAGCAAAATGAAGTTCATCTTATCGGGTATAAATTATTATTGGATAATAATTTATAAATGAGAAAGAGTATAAATATATATAGTGATATATATTTATGTATATATAAATATTAATGTGATTAATATTGCATAAAGTATGCTACATATTATAATTTAATTATATAGAGATATAATTAATTATAATATTATATATACATATGTGTATTATGGAGAATTGATTTGATTTAATGTTAATTGAGAATTAATATTAAATTGTGTGGGTTAATATATAATTATAACTAATAGGTGTATTAGATTATAATTATAATTAACTAATTAGGTTTTATATTTAAGGAAATAAAAACCTAAAACCTAATCAATCCTATAATGATATAGAAGCAGAATTCGGCAGCCACACTAGACCAAGCAGCCAGCCGAAATTCTCCTCTCCAAGCCAAGAGAAAATTTGATTTTCTGCCTCTCTCTCGATTCGAGGAAACCGTTTCTTCTATCCCGGCGCTAGCACGCGGTGAATGTATTGCTCCGTGTGGATCAACCATAGAGGGAAGCTATTTTGGTTCCTAAGTGATTCGAACTTCAAAGAATTAAGGTAATTCTTTAACCCTCCTTCCGATTCAATGTAATGTACATGGGTCCTTGGTGGAGATTAATCTTTTTCCGCTGCGTTTTATGTTTGTTTTGTGCGATTAATTCCCAACAACTTTTCTATAACATCATTTCATATCAGGTGCCTCAAAAGCATTAGAACTCTGTCCGTTGGATGGTCCCTACGAAACCATTTCATATCACTTCGTTAACCTATGAAGCGTCAAAACTCTATCCGTGGGTTGGCACACACAACCATTTCATAACATCCACTAGGTACCCCAAAAACACTAGGATACTATCCGTGTGGCGGCTCACACGTGATCTTTTTGCATCATTTTTCGCATGGCATTGGGCATTCTTAGGACGTCCAAAATAAAAAGAATAAAAACAAAGAAAGTTATATTCATTATCGTCCTTATTGATGAAACATCATTCAACCGTAATCAACTTATGACCGTGCATTTCATACGTTAAACTACTTAGGTGCTCCGAGCACCAAAAAACTTTATTCCATAACACCAAGCCGTTTAGGTGCTCCATGAGCATCGAAGACTTCACTTCATACGTCCATCTGCTTAGGTGCTCCATGAGTGCTGAAAAATTTCATACACCAAACCATTTAGGCATTCCATGAGTGCCGACAATTCCTTTTGGTAGGTGCTCCTCGAGTGCCGAAACATTGATTATATACCAAGGATATCATTTCATCACATTTTCATACGCAAAAACCCGAGGTGTTCCCCGAGCACCGAAATCCTGCCAGTGCACTAAGCACATATTTATTTCATCTCATAAAAACCAAAGGTGCTCCTCGAGTGATGAAACTTTGTCCCTGTGTCAAGCGCATCGATAATCCAAACACTCGTATAAGATCCGCTCTATACGACAATCCAAACCCTCGTATAAGACCCGCTCTATATGTAGATCCAAACCCTCGTATAAGGCCCGCTCTATACGTAGATAAATCCTCATATAAGATCCACTCTATATATAGATCTAAACCCTCATATAAGATCTACTCTATACGACAATCCAGACCCTCGTATAAGATCCGCTCTATACGACAATCCAAACCCTCTTATAAGATCTGCTCTATATGACAATCCAAACCCTCATATAACCGCTCTATATGTAGATCCAAACCCTTGTATAAGACCCACTCTATACGTAGATAAACCCTCGTATAAGATCCGCTCTATTATACAATCCAATCCCTCATATAAGACCCGCTCTATATTTAGATCGCAGGCCCTGCATAAGATCAGTTCTATACACATAAGTCCTTCGCAAGTATCATCTTGCTTCATTCCGTGGACACTCTGTGTGTCATTCAATTCCATGGGTGTAAATCACGCACCTCATTTTTAAAATCCTTCGTAAGTATCATCTTGCTTCGATCCGTGGACACTCCATGTGTCATTCAATTCCATGGGTGTAAATCACGCACCTCGTTATCAAAATCCTTTGCAAGTATCATCTTGCTTTGATCCATGAACACTCTGTATGTCATTCCATTCCCTAGGTATATAATTATATACCTTAGTTAAATTACAAGTCATTTCATTCTGAAACCCCATATAAGATTAGCTCTACATGCATGCATAGCATTCTGCATGTACACATACATGCAATCATTCACTCATTCTTTCATTCATGCTCGTGTTGTCACTGCATTCATTCGTCATGAGTTATCCCTAATGTTTTATGCATGGCATGGAACAGTACACACATGGAAAAGAAAATCGTGCAAGAGAGTAAACGGAAAGGAATTTCGTAAACCACAGCTAGACAGTTTGCTGAGAAGGCCGAAGCGGCACAGAACGAGGTCAAGTTTGTTGAGGAACTTGTGATGGCTAGACTAACATCGAATGTTGTCGATATACTGAAAGACTTCTTAAAGTCATAATATTGCTACGATATCTTGAGCGAAGAAATATAGGCTATTGCAAGGGAAGGCAATGAGGAGAGTAGTTTCCAGAAATCAGGGTGTTTCTCCTTGGACGTTGTCCTTGTCCCAAATTTTTGTAGAGTGCAGACAAAGAGGTTTACTGAATTCTTTGAAACCCTTTGAAAAGGTAGTAGATGTAGACAAAAATAATTTCTACACATACCATGTTGCTATTGGTCATAAAACCAATCATTGTTATAAGCTGAGAGATGCCATCCAAAGGTTGATAGACGAAAGGAAATTAGAAGAGCCCGTAAATCCCAACACCAAAAACCAATCCATTGTCAAACTTTGAGAGACAGGTCAATATGGTATGATCGAGGTTGCCAGCTAACCTCATATTTGCTCAAATCTTACAAGCAAACCCCAGTGCAGGTCAAAGAAGATGAAAAAGTTGAGGGCTTTCTGCCTGTGGAGGATGAAAGTGATTTTGTTGTATCTGTTTCGTATATTTTCAATATGGACGATGTACTTTATGATAAGTTTAATGCAATGAAGTCCCAATTTGCTTATTTATATGGTGTTTATCCTGATAACTCTATGCATTCATTTGAATCACCATTAAGCATATTTAGCATTCATGACGCTGCATTGCATGAAATCAACATAAGTACAGACGAAAATCCCAGAATGGGTCTATTTCATGCGAACTACAATCTGAAGAAGAGAGAGAATCGACAAAATATTATAAAAACATGTTAAAGCTTTCACTTGGTTATAAGAAGTCATGCCAGGGGTTGACACAGAAATAGCAGTACGCAAGATTCCTACGGATCCTAGATTCAAGACAGTAAGGCGGAAGTTGAGAAGGATGAGACCTGAATGGACTGCATTAGTAAAAAGAGAAGTAGCTAAGAAGATTAAGGCTGAGTTTCTTGAGGTGAGGTCACATCAGGAAAGCTGCTGGGTCATGATGGATCCAGACAAAATTAAGGCCATCCGAGATATGCCAACTAAAACAGATTAGGAAGTCCGGTCATTCTTAGGTTCCTTGCAGTATGTCAGTCATTTCATAGCACGTTTGACTTCGGCTTGTGATCCAATTTTCAAGTTGTTGAGAAAAGATCAGCCGATTGTATGGGATGACAAATGTCAGTTGGCGTTTGAAAATATTAAAGCTTATCTGGTAAATTCGCCGATTCTGAGCCCACCAACTCCAGGAAAGCCCTTGATTTTGTATTTGACTGTTGAAAACTCCTTATAGGGGCAATGCTAGCACAAGAACAAGATGGGAAGAAGGAGTACCCTATTTACTATCTTAGCAAGAAGTTGCCGGAGTACGAAACCAAATACTCACTGGTAGAGAAGACATGTGTGGCAATGATTTGGCTGACTAAGAAGCTGTGTCATTACTTTCAGTCATACAAAGTACAAGCCGTGGCCAAGGTGGATCCAATGAAGTATCTGTATGAAGCACCAGTGTTGGTTGGGAAATTATCTAGATGGCTTCTAGTTTTGTCAGAATTCGATATTGAATACATCATTAAGTAAGTCGTTAAAGGGCAAACTGTGGCAGAATTTCTGGCAAATCAACCACTAGAATCAAATTATGTGGAGAATCTAGAGTTCCCTGACGAACAACTAGCTATGGTGGAGGTAAAGAGATGGATCATGTGCTTCGATGGTGCAGTAAATAGAAAGGGTGCTGGAATTGGGGTAATCATAGCGACACCAGATGGTGAGATTATTCTGTTATCAAAAAGACTGAACTTTCCCATAACCAACAATGGGGCAGAATATGGGGCATGCTTATTGGGGATGGAAGCTCTTCTGACACTAGGGGCAAATGATGTGTTGATTGTCAAAGATTCGCTTCTGGTGATTAGGCAAGCGCAAGGCGAATGGGACCTGAAAGAAGAAGCCTTACGACCCTACTTAGAGCTGCTGCAATACAGGAGAGAGTTATTCAGCCAGTATGAATTCAAACACATTCCTAGAGAGGAGAATAAGATGCATCAATGTTATCTTCAATGTGGGAGAATCCAGAGAAAACACAAATACAAACTCTGGTTATAGCAATTTCCAGACAGCCCTGCTTTGATGTGTACAAAGTGATGGAATTAACAGCTGAAGAGAAGCCATGGTTTTTTGACATTTATCAGTATGTGAAGGAAGGAAAATATATAAGAGGAGTTAATATTGCTAATAAGGTCTCACTAAGAAGGTTAGCTAGTCAGTTCAGAATTTTTGAATATAAGCTATACAAGAGAACTGCAAATGGAGTTCTTCTAACGTGTCTGACAGAGCAAGAAGCAGAAGCAGTCCTGCAGCAAGTGCATGCAGGGTCTTATGGGCCACATATGAATAGAATCACTATGGCCAAAAAAGATAATGAGGCAAGGGTGTTTCTGGATGAAAATGCAGTTTGATTGTGTGAAAGAAGTGAGAAGATGTCACGAGTGCCAAATCTATGCTTATATCAGTCATCTACCTCCACTTGAGCTACAGAATCTGGCATCTCCTTGGCCATTTTCAGCATGGGGGATAGATATGATTGGAGAAATTCATCCTGCAGCATTTAATGGGCACCGATTCATAGTCGTGGTAATGGATTATTTTTCAAAATGGGTAGAAGTAGATTCCTTCGCTAATGTAACAGCTAAATAGATGGTTAAGTTCATCCAAAAAAAAAATCTTTGCTCGATATGGAATCCCCCACCATGTAGTGACTGATAATGGAGTGCAGTTTCAAGGGGCAACAACTGAGCTACTTGCAGAACATGGCATCAAACATCATAGATCTTCTCCATATACATCACAGGCTAATGGTGCAGTGGAAGCAGCTAATAAGTCGATAAAGAAGATCCTATCAAAGATGGTAACCACCTACAGTGATTGGGCTGACAAACTGCCGTATACTTTTTCGGGCTACAGAACCAGTGTCAGAACGCCAACAGGTGAAACTCCGTATGCCTTGGTGTATGATATGGAAGCGGTATTACCAGTGGAAGTGGAGCTTAAGTCACTTAGAATAGCCTTGGAAGCTCAGTTACCAGAAACTAGGTGAGTACAAGCCAGATATGGGCAGTTGACAGTGTTAGATGAAAAGCAATTGAAAGCACTGGATCATCTGCAGATGTATCAACGCAGAATGGCGAAAGCTTATAATCAAAAAGTGAAGTGTCCCAGACGATAGCTAAAAGCCGGAAATTTGGTTCTGAAGCAATTGAGGCCTACAAATGTCGATGTTTGAGGGAAATTTAGGCCAAATTGGGAAGGTCCATACGTTATAAAGAAAGTGTTATCAAAAGGTGGGGTCAGCATCATGGACATGGATAGAAGTGAGTTCACAAATCCCATCAACCAAGATTGCATAAAGCTTTATCATGTTTAAAAAAAAAAAGAAAAAAAAAGTCTGCTAGGTTGAAAACTCGAAAAGGGTGGCCTAGGCAAAAGTTAAGACATGAGAGAAAATAATCAGTTGGAAAATCTGAAAAGGACGACTAGTAACAGATTCTAGTTCTATGCGGGGTGTATACCATTTTGGGAACCAATCCTTTCAAATGTACTCATCTTGATTTTATCAATAAAGTGAGATGTTTATTTAAATATGTTCATATGGTTTTGTCAAAATGCATAAACAAAGTTATCTTGCCTAAACATCCATCCAAAGAGGGCATCTTGCATTTTGTTGATTAAACGGCTTACATTGTTAAACAATGGAAATGTGCTAAATACAGACAATCTGAAATCTTTTCTTATCCTTTAAAACTAGTTCATCTTTTAAAGAAAGTAACAGTGGTTGGCCAAAAACTTGACTATTGAGGAGACCAAGCTGAATAAGAAAGAGATTGAAGTCAACTTTGGTGGGAGAACAAACCTAAGGATCAGGAATATACCCAACCGATACACGGGAGGATTACAACGTGAAATTCCTAGATGGGCACTACATGAAAGAGAATGAGGGTAATAATGAGAAATCAGTGTCAGCCTTTGATTTTTTATATCTCCCTATTGATTTCAAAAACAAAGTGAACAAAGGGTATGCATTTGTAAATTTCGCAAGCCCAAAAGCCATATGCAAGTTTCAGCGAGCACTACACAATAAGAGATGGCCACTGTGCTTATCCATCAAAGTCCACACTATAGCCCATGCTAAGCTTTAAGGAGAAAGAGATACTAGTGAGGCATTTTGAGGGGTCAATATCAAAGTATGAGAGGGATGATTATTTACCAATAACATTCAACCTAGCAAAAGATGGTACAAGTGGTTTAGTTGAGCAAAAGGTGATAAGGAAAGGGTGGAGACTGACACCTACCCCTATAAGTCCTTGCTTATGGCAGGCAATATGATTCTCCCTTTTATCTAAGTCTAAATAAAGATGAAAACCAAGCTGAATAAGAAAGAGATTGACGTTAACTTTGGTGGAAAAACAAGCCTGATGATCAGAAATATACCAAATCAGTTTCAGATCAGAAGAAGTTTTGGTTTTGTATTTATGAACTTCACCAACAGTGTTGGAGCAACCAGGTTTTACAAAGCTTTCAACAATCATGAATGGAATGTTTCGGTCAAGAGGAAGACTTGCAAAATCTGTTACGCTAATATTCAGGGGAGAGTTGCATTTACCAACTATTTTAAGAACTCAGTCTTCAGTTGTAACAAAAGTGACTACTTACCAGTGGTTCTCTCCCCTCATAGAGATGGTGCGATTTACTCTAGGGTTATTATGAGTAGCAGGCACAAGAAAACCAAAATTAACTCAAGTCATTCCTAATCAGACCATGCTTTGAAAGACTAAAAAATGTGTCCATCTTTAGGAGCTGTGTGTGAGTTGGAACCTGAGGTGAATTAGAAACATGTATACAGGTTCAGACCCTTAGAGAATCCAGTAGATAATTAATTAGCTTCGTTCAGTGTTCAGTTGTATATTTTGATGACTTGCTTTTAACATGTATTAGTGTATATATATATATATATATATATATATATATATATATATATATATATATATATATATATATATATATATATATATATATAAAAGCTCGCTGAGGTGAAAACTGAAAAGGCATCTCAGGAAAAAGTTAGAGCAGCTCACCAGGTTGAAAACCTGTATTGGGCATCTTAGGGAAAAGTTAGAGCACTTTCTAAACCCATACTGCCTAGAAGTAAAATGGTAAAGCCCTTTCAATGTATCCCAGCAGAGTTCATCTGTCATTCTGCCTAGGGGCAAAATGGTAAAGCCTTCTCATCATTCCCCAGCGGAACCGTCGCAAAGAATGGCAAAACATTCTCCTTAACAATCATCACATATCCTCAATAGAAGTACAAGGATCTCATTGCATAAGCAACGAACTTCCCCAACCAAGGTCGATCAGTGGCATGACGTAGTTTTCCTAGCAAGAACGTGAAATATCAAGATTGGACAAAAAGCAGGAAATGCATTCTTTAGGGTCCACATGTATATGCATCATCATGCACACATGCATAACATACATGGAAAATTCATTCCCAGCTGGTCTTCATTCTTGATCGAAGGGGCAAAAATTTTTGTTTAAAATCTCTCGATCAAGGAATGAAGACTCATCATTTCAAATATAGGAAATTAATCAACTTTGCCTTGGGTACAGATAAACCCGTCGCCTCGGGTAAATGTAGATCGGGCATCAGCAAATCATCCTTGCCTCGGGTAAATGTAGACCCAGCATCGGCAAAGCAGCTTCGCCTCGGGTACAGATAAACCCGATATCGGCATAAATCAGCGTCATCACCAACTTCGCCTTGGGTACAGATAAACCCAATATTGGCTTAAATCAGCTTCATCGGCAACTTCGCCTCAGGTACAGATAAACCCGATATCGGCTTAAATCAGCTTCATCAGCAACTTCGCCTCGGGTACATATAAACTCGATATCGGCTTAAATCAGCTTCACCAGCAACTTCGCCTCGGGTACAGATAAACCCGATATCGGCTTAAATCAGCTTCACCAGCAACTTCGCCTCGGGTACAGATAAACCCGATATCGGCTTAAATCAACTTCACCAGCAACTTCGCCTCGGGTATAGGTAAACCCGATATCGGCTTAAATCAGCTTCACCAGTAACTTCGCCTCGGGTACAGGTAAACCCGATATCGGCTTAAATCAGCTTCATCAGTAACTTCGCCTTGGGTATAGGTAAACCCGATATCGGCTTAAATCAGCTTCATCAGCAACTTCGCCTCGGGTACAGGTAAACCCGATATCGGCTTAAATCAGCTTCACTAGCAACTTCGCCTCTGGCACAGATAAACCCGATATCGGCTTCAATAAGCTTCACCAGCAACTTCGCCTCGGGTATAGATAAACCCGATATCGAATTAAATAAGCTTCACCAGCAACTTCACCTCGGGTACAAGTAAACCCGATATCGGCTTAAATCAGCTTCATCAGCAACTTCACCTCAGGAACAGGTAAACCCGATATCGGCTTAAATCAGCTTCATCAGCAACTTCGCCTTGGGTACAGGTAAACTTGATATCAGCTTAAATCAGCTTCATCAACAACTTCGCCCCGGGTACAGGTAAACCTGATATCGGCTTAAATCAGCTTCACCAGCAACTTCGCCTAGGGTACAGATAAACCCGATATCGGATTAAATAAGCTTCACCAACAACTTCGCCTCAGGTATAGATAAACCCGATATCGGCTTTAATCAGCTTCATCAGCAACTTTGCCTCGGGTACAGATAAAACCGATATCGGCTTAAATCAGCTTCACCAGCAACTTCGCCTCGGGTACAGATAAACCCGATATCGGCTTAAATCAGGTTCATTAGCAACTTTGCCTCAATCACAGATAAACCCGATATCAGCTTAATCAGGTTCACCAACAGCTTTGCCTCGGGTAAATATAGACTAGGTATCTGTTTAAGTCAGATCATCACCGCAACAATGAGGCTTCGACAAGTCAGGTATGCCTTTCTTTCCTTATGTTTACGGTGCTTCAATTTGCATTCTCAAATTCACCTCAGGTATTTTAGACCTGGAATCAGGTGCCGAATTTGATCACGTGAGGGGCAGCTGCAAGCACCAGGTTTTTCCCGACCTCTATGATGAAAACCCCTTTGTTACCTGTTAGAAAGATGAACATGAATCGGATTTGATAATAAACGGAACAATGCCTAGAATGTTCTTAAACGGCCCGAAATTCAGAAGAGCCCTTGATCCGAAACCCTGAGAGAGGTCCCTCGAGTGATTAGGAAGTTTAGGTGCTTGCGGCTCTATCTAGAACCACGCGGCTGTAGTTTCACAACTATATTCATACGAATGTAGTTTACAGTCGCACGACTATAGTTTACAATCACATGACTGTAGTAACTAGAGTCGCATGGCTATAATACTACAGTTGCACGGCTCTAACGAGCAATCGGATTTTTCGCTAAAAATTAGAGAGTTGGTGATAGAGGGATGGGTTTTCTGATTTATCTCTTGATTTTGGCTGGGTTTTGGTAGAAATCTCAAAAAGATGGGATAAAAGGGAAAAAAAGGAGAAAGAAAGGAGAGAAGAAGGATTTGGAAAAATTAAGAGAAAAAGAAACAAAGAGGAAGAAGAAGAGAAAGGAAAAGAGAGAAACAAAGAGCAGAAACAAAAACACTGAAAACCACACCATAAATCGAGTTTTAAACCCTTATACAACACACTCATCCGAGTTTGATTAGATTTTAATTCGGATTGGATTGAAAGTTCAATTCGGGAATTTCAGGTCGATTGTGGAATCTAAGGCGCATTCCGGCTTCTCGAACTCTTTCCGGATGTCTAACACATCAAAGCATCAACAAGGTAAACTCTGAAAGGCCTTAAAACTCGATTTATAGTGATTCATGGTTGTGTTTTGCGTTTTGAAATTTTTCTAGAAAACTGTCTGCACAGCAACAGCCGCACGGCTGTAATTATAGTTGCACAATTGTAATTGTCTTGAACACAGCCATGCGACTGTATGCTACAATCGCACGACTGTATTCTTCTAGGCAGTAGCCCGAAAAGCCCCGAAACAACCGAATGCAGCAGGTTTTCCCGTTTAAATGATTTTTCATGATTCAATTTGGTTGATTCACATCTGTATACTCTAAAGTCGTGGTTTTCGGATTTCCAATAATACGGATATGGGATTTTATGGTTTTATTGGTTTCTATTCTCGAAATTCATGGTTGTTAGATCTACAATCGGATCCTCGGATTTCCAGAATCCCTAGAAATCATCAAAATCGTTTGAAACAAGTGATTTTAGAAAATAAAGAAAACCACTATTGGGTACTGTTCGCTATAGTTAGGGGTAAGCAAAACACGGTTCGGTTCAAAAACCGAACCGAAAACCAAAATAGAATAAAAATAGAAACCAAAGTTGATATGGTTGGGGTCAAACCGAACCAAACCAATTCGGTTCGGATTACTGTTTGGTTCGGTTCAAACCGAATCAGCAAAAATTTCAATTTTTTAATTTTTATTATTATTATTTTTTATAAATTACATGTAAAATATTGCTTAAAAAGGATTTATATTGCATGTATATTACTAGAGTCTCATAAATACAAAGTATATAATAATATAAATATATAATATGCCAAATAAAATTTATTTATATACATATACATATTTTTAAAAAAAATATTTTTCTATTACGGTTCGGTTCGGTTTGGTTCAGTTTCGGTTTTTTTGAACAAAAACCAAAAACCGAACCAAAACCAAATGATTATATTTTATAAAACCAAAACCAAACCAAATAGAGTTTGGTTCGGTTTGGTTTGGTTTTTTAGTCCCGGTTCGGTTTGGTTTTTGGTTCGCGACCCCTAGCTATAGTCGTGTGGGTGTAAATGATAGTTACACGACTTTATTTATAATCGTACGACTATAGTTTTCAGATTACAGCCGTGTGACTGTATATTGTAGTCACATGACTGTAGTTCGCCAAATTACAGCCGCATGGTTGAAGTGACAGAGAGGAGGCAGAATCACAGGATGATCCACACGGACGTCATCGCGTGATGCCATCTTTGAAATTAAAATTGTCTTTGATGTGTTTATCTTTTTGAGGTCCTAGATGGATGTTGAAAATTAGGAAACCCACACGAATGGAATCCCGAGTTCCGGGATAATTGACCTGCTACATGGAGAAATTTGCATGAAATCAAGCCAAACAGTTTTTTAAAAAAAATATTTTCCAGCACAAAACCTACAGGGCATTTCAAAACTGTTTTCTAGGTCTAGTAGGGTCGACTGGCCGAGTTGGTCTGGCTATTCCCTAAATGCATGTCCTCGCTCCTAAAATTCCAATTCTGTCCTGTTGTGAGTTTTCTATGTTTTTGTGATATAAATTGTGCTAACCCATCTGTTTTGTAGCCTTTATTTATTTTTATTCTACTTTTGAAGTAATTAATAAGTTCTCGTGCATTTTAGGTGTTTGTAATTTTTTAGTCCTTCGTGTATTTAGGCGTTTCTAATGAGAGGACGAGAGTTTTTCTTTCATTTGATTTGGTTGTATAAGCGGCCTTTACCTTTACTCTTTTTGCCTGGATGTATGATTTACTTTTTTCTGCATTTTATTTACTTCTGTCATTCGTAACATAAAGATAAAAATGGGTAGAAATAATAGGTGAATAAAATATGGTACTAAAAACTTATAAATGAAAGCAAGCTATAGGTTGAATAGGTAAGTTACCCGAACCCTGAATCTCTAGACCAGGTATAGTTGTCTACGCTCGGTAGGGAGCTGTACCGGAATTTCCCGGATGAGCTGATCTGGGTAGTGACTCTATCACTGATCTTGAAATTTAGGTTTTGAGGTCTTTAAGTAAGAAAACGAGATAATCTAAAAATGCAAAATCAGTTTTCCAAACTCACATTTAAACCAAAAAGCTTTTTCTACAAAAGAATTTCCAAACAAATCAAATGGTTTTCTTAAAGCAAGATAATCAAAACACATTTTCCAAAACAAAACTCCAATTCAAAAATCCCCAGTTTGCATCACCGTGTCCCGTTTTTCCATAAGCGCGAAAAGGTCGTCCACTCACAGTTAGCACAATGCACATCAAAGATGGAATACAGCTAAGGACAGAATTAGTAATGGTATCCGTCTTGACCGAATCCACGACTGCCACTAAATTCGATCCATTGGACTATGCTAATTTTTGCATGGACCACCTTTTCGGTTTTCGATCCATTGGACTCTTTTTTTTTTTACACGTAGTAGTGCCTAAGCTTATCCTGATTGATGGGATTGATGAACTCGTTTCCGTCCATATCCATGATCTTCACAGCCTTTGAAAGTACCTTCTTGACCACATATGGACCTTCCCAGTTAGGCTTGAATTTCCCCCGCACATCTGTATTGGTCTACTTCATCTGTTTAAGTACCAAATCCAAGGCTTTGAGTGGATGTTTCTGATGATGGACTTTACTGTTATAAGCCCTGGCTATTCGCTGCTGATACATCTGCAAAGGATCTAAAGCCCGAAGACGCTTCTCATCGATCAACGTCAACTGCTCATATCTCGACTAAACCCATTCAGACTCTGGCAACTGCGCCTCCATGACTATCCTTAATGACCTAATCTCAGTTTCCACTGATTGCTTCCATCCCATATACCAATGAGTATGGTGTCTCTCCGGTAGTTATTCTGATGCTAGTCTTGTATCCCCACAAGGCAAGTGGTAACATGTCGGCCCAATCTCTATAGGTAACTACCATTTTTGACAGAATCCTCTTGATAGACTTGTTGGCCGCTTCTACTGCTCCATTAGCTTACGGGCAATACGGGGATGATTTATGATGTTCAACCCCTTTATTCTGGAACAACTTTGTTGTTGCCCCCAGAAATTGTACCTGTGTTGTTGCCCCCAGAAATTGTACTCCATTATCGGTCACGACATGGTGTGGGATTCCATACCGTGCAAATATGTTCTCTTCTATGAACTTGGATTTTTTTTATAAATTTGGATTCTAAAGAGGTTCGGTATTGAACTCACAATCTTCCACCTTTACATTTAGAGATGTACTGATTTAGCTACACCCAATTGGTCCTCTTCCTTAACCTTCTCTGCCTATTCTGGTCTAAGTCTTCTGAGCTCCTGTTTGACAGGTCTTATCTTCGGATTTGTCGAAATTCTGTGTTCTGCAGTCTCCCTATCAACCCCAGGTATATCATCATAGAAGTGAGCGAAGGCTTTCATGTGCTTTTGCAGTACTTTTACAATTTTTCTTCTCTCATCAAGCATAAGGTCTATTGAGACAGATACCATTTTTGGATAATCATCTGTCCCTAGATTCATTTCATGCAATGATGCATCATGTATGCTAAAAACATTAAATGAATGTTTGTATGTATGCATGGTTCCATCAGAAAAAAACATCACACAAGTAATCAAAATCAAATTGCATTAAATGCTCTATGGGCTGAATTGTTCACATTATGAATAGAAGAAATAGATACATCAAAATGATTATCATCCACCATAAGCGGAGGGTCTTCTCTAACTGCAGCATCATCCACTACAATAGCGGATTTGGACCCCCAAAGTTGGGCAAGGGATTACTCTGAACACTTAGCTTCAAGGGTGGCTCGATAATTTTCTTGTCAGCAATCAACTATTAGATAACCCTTATTAACTAAGAGCAATCATTTGTACGGTGACCTGGTGTCACGTGATAAGCACAGAAGTTGTCCTTGTCAGCCTCAGCTAGAGGGGAATAGGGCTTCAAATTCTGTAATAGTCTTTCTTACATTTGGTGAAGATACGAGTCAAAGATTCTGCCCACGAGTTAGCGATCCTCTGAGGAGTCCCCGCCTATCTACCTTGAGCTACGGCAGCCACACCTACTTCCTGCACTTGTTCAAGGGTTGTAGTTTGAGCGGTTTTTGAGTTAGACCCAGCAGATGTGGTTATGGAGTTACCAGCCTTGTAACCCTGTGAATACCGTCGACTGCTTGATAAGTACCCGAACTCTGATTATTCCTCTGTTCTTCATCCTCATGCCTCTCGATACACTTGGCAAATTTGACAACATCTGAAAAAGAATGGAATCTTTTCAGCTTCATTTTGTCCTTGTATTGAGGCAAGCTTCCATCAACCAATTTTACAATAAGGGACTCTAACTTCAACTCTGTGAGCGGATGACATTTTCGACGGAACGCGCGGACTCTCTCGGAAGGGATCCTCGAGATCGAGTAACCCTCCCTCGCGTGGGGTTTTTATGATAAAATTCATTTTTGATAAATTAATTACTTCATAAAAGAACCAAGACCTAAGTCTCAATAAATAATGTAGGAGTCGCCACCTGGCTCAGCTCAACCGGGAAATTTCAATGTAGCTGAACCGGATAAAGGCCGCTACACTATCTAGACAAGTCCCTTATTTCATGTCTAATCAAAATAAAATTCGGCTAATGTTCATAAATGGTATTTTATAATTCTAAAATTCATTTTAATTAATAAAAAGCATGCAGCGTACACAGAGATAAAATAAAATAGAAAGCAGCAAAATAATTCAGTTATTACAACCAAATTGAACAAAAATAAAAATAAAAAACCCTCAATCCTCACCTTACAAATGCCTAAAATACACGATAATCTAAAAAAAATACAATCACCTAAAATACACAGATTAAACTATTAATTACATCCAAAATAAAAATAACAAAAAGCTGCAAAACAGAGGGTTAGCACAGTTTATAGCACACCACAAATAGGACTCAAATAGGACAGAATTGAGAACATGCATTTAGGGGAATAACAGAGTCGGCTTGACTAGCCGGCCCGATTAGACCTGGAAAACATTTTGAAATGTCCCTATATTTTTGGTTTTGTGAGAAAATCATTTTGAAAACATTTTATTTTCCGGTTTACTTTAATTTAACATGTGAGGTGGGTCGGTTTTTGGGAGAATCGGGTCTCCATCGTTGTATTGTTCTAAATACAATAAAATTCAAAATTAAATCTAAGGTCGTGAATGCACACAACAAAATTCATTTTTGACGATTTTTTTTTATTTTTCTGAGTTTTTATGATTTTTAGAAATTGTTGGGGTTTATTCTGAAAATTCTGTATTTTGACGGAAGTTACAGTCGTGCGACTGTTCTCCAATTGTAGAAAATCGCCAAAATTTTAATCAAATAAAACTAAAAGCAGCGGGAAATCAAGAACACTCATACTACTGTAAGTCGTACGACTGTTCTTCACCATGGGAACATTCGTACGGTTGTTCTTGATTTCCAGAAACAGCAAGCCCGAAAATTGAGTTTTTATGCATAAAATCACACCAAAACATCCAGAAAAAACAACAAAATGAAGGTTTGAAGTATGTTTACCTTTGTGGCGCTGATCCACTATAGGATTGACCGCTGGAAACGCCCCAATCACCCCCAAATTGCTTCTTTTCCTTTGAGCTAAGGGTTTGAAGTCAAGTCTAAAATCTCCAAAATGTCACGGATTTTAATAGGTTTAAGGTCTGAAATTGATTGAGTTTTAAGTATCAAGTTATTCATCTATGGTTTCTATCAAGTTTTAAACTTTAACACTTAAGAATTAAAAGAAAAAGAGGAGAAAAAAGCTTGAGTTTTGTGGGTTTCCTTTTTCTCTGTTTTCTCTATTAATTCCTTTCTCTCAACTTCTAAAATCCTAGAATCCAAAAAAAAGTCCTCCCTCTTTCCTCTCTTCCTCCTTTTATCTCCTGGTTTCTTACTGCAAAATCCGGGCATTAATTGCCCTCCTAATCAACCCCAATTTTTTATTTCGCAGGTATGGGCTGCTGTACCTGCTCCGCAATTACAGTCGTACGACTGTAATACAGCCCCACGACTGTAATTATAGTCGTGGCATGACACACACTTTTTTTTTAAGTCCGAAAAATTTCGGCGCTTACAGCTGCCCCTCGCGTGATCAAATTCGACACCCGATGCCAGGTCTAAAATACCTGAGATGATGAATTTGAGAGCGTAGGTTGAAGTGCCGCAGACACAGGAAAGAAAATATAGCTGATTTGGGCTGATACCGGATCTACATATATCCGAGGCGGATCTACTAAAATGATGAATCTGACAAAAGCCGATACCTAGTCTAGGTTACCCGAGGCGAGGTTGGTGGTGAAATAAGCCGATACCAGGTTTAGGTTACCCGAGGCGAGGTTGATGGTGAAATCAGCCGATACCGGGTTTAGGTTACCTGAGGCGAGGTTGATGGTGAAATAAGCCGATACCGGGTTTAGGTTACCCGATGCGAGGTTGATGGTGAAATAAGCCGATATCGGGTTTAGGTTACCTGAGGCGAGGTTGCTGGAGATCTGGATTGAAGCCGATCTAGGCCGATACCAGGCTTATGTTCCCCGAGGTGAATCTGCTGGGTGGGAACCTCTTGTGCGCTAGTCGAGACCTCCTCTACCGTCTTACCAGTGACCACCTCATCATCTAATGATTCTATCATGTCTAAAGCATTTTTAAAAAGATCCCTCCTATTTGCCATCCCTAACACATATAAACGCATAATGAATGATGTAACAAATACCAAGATATGAACATAAAACTCATAAGCTATCACAATACATAGAAGTACAAACCGCGCAGTTGCTTAGGGGAGTATTTAGCGATGGTAACGCTTATCCTCTCCAGTTGCTTGATGTCTGCTTCCGAGAGGAAGCGACTTCTACTCCAATCCACCTTTAAGCCTTCAAGATATAATGACTGTCACTAATGAGCACCTTAATAGCCTCTTCATCAATAGGCCCAACGCTCCCCTTATTGAGCTCTCACAAAAGCTTCTCCTCTAAACTACATAACTCCCTTTCAGGGAGCCACCCAAGCTCATTCATTAGAGCCATATTCCAATTTGTTTGAAAAGGCATCTTCTCAACAGACTTTACAATAAAGAAACGATGCCTCCGTTCACTATGGCTCTTAGGAATATTCCTGACTAAGTGGGCACCAATCTTCCTATATGCAAAGTGTACATGTTTCGAGCTGCTGCGTAGTTAGGAAACAAACATTTTCCTAAACATCACCCCCGTCAAGCGATATCCAACTTGCCTACTCAACTAGTAATTGCCCACCATCAATCGCTAGGCATTAGGTGATACCTATCTAGGAGAGAGTCCAAACTCCCTAAGCACTTAGCAAAAAAAAGGCAGCAATGGCATACACAACCCTGCTTCAAATTGGCCCTTATATAGCATCATTTCATTTTCACCCATGGGAAAATAGGCCTTAGTCTCCCTGGAGAAAATCTCTACAAAGTATGGATGGCCAAGTTGGTACACAATTGACATCCTGGGCACATCCTCCAGAATCATACAGGATTGGCATTCTTCTAGCACAAAGGACTTCGGATTCATAGGGCGTTTATACATCTTCCACCTACCTTGGTCTCCCTTCCTAGGCCACGCTACATTCCCGAAGGTCTCGTAACGCATCCCTAGAGTAATTCCTCTATCAACCCACAAGGGTGGAATACCAACTAGTGTCACCACGTAGCAACAATGGCTGACTCTTGTAAAGCGGTGTCGAGGAGTAAAGGACACCCCTCTGCCTACAATCTCGTCGTCTATGATGTTCCCTTCCTTGCGCTTCTCCTTCTTGGCCTTCCTTTCCACATTACCCCCTTTTTTAACGATCACCACAATTCCGTAAGCAACTTCTATTCTAAACTTAAGATAAACCCTAAAAACCCTAATTGTTATGCGGTTTTCACTCATTACAAATAGGTATTCAGAATGAAATATAAAAGGAAATTACTATTTCACCACATTCTCTTAAAAAGCACTCACCTGCAGTGTACGATTGTTAGCCTCCCGTGCTCCACAGTCACAGTTACTTGGAATAGCACCCTAAAACGCAGGCAGCACCAAATTCTATGAACGACAATTCAGACGCAGCAACGAGGACGGAGTCACATGGATATTCAAAAAACAACAAGCAGGTTCACGTGATATCAGGATGCCCTTCTAATTTTCACTATTTAAACACTCCTTCACCATTAAGTTGTTCTTTTGTCACCTCAACCGTCACTGGGTTCCTCGAGTTCCCCTCACATTAATGCTCGGACAAGACTGACTTCCATTAGGGGGGGGGGGGAACATCTGTTAATAGGCTTACTGAACGGTCTTGGGCTTCTTTGAACAGCCCGAGCTCCTATGGCCCACCTCCCATGGAATAGGGCTATGAACATTATTATTGAAGGCCCATAAAACTATAAGAAGGCATGAGACTATATAAAGAGAAGGTTCTCATTTGTTAAGGTAGGTTTTTGGACTCTGGCTCTTGATACTCATGTTTTACCTAGAATATAATCACCTTTCGTTCTCCAAAAGGAAGGCCTTAACTTCTTAATTAACTTAAGCTTCGAAGTGACTACAGGGAGATCAACCCAACATCACGTATGGACAAAGTTCAAATAGTCAATTCAACCGGGATTTATTTCCAGAATGTTAACATGTTTTATATAAAATTATACTATATTATTATATAATTTAATATTAAAATATATTATTATATAATTTTAATATTAAATATATTATAATTAGGCGGACTGAGCTAAGTTTGGGGTTTTTTTTTTCCGAGCCCACTTAAATTTTTATTGGGCCAAACTGGGTTTGGACTCAATATTTCTTTACTTAGGCACACCAAATTCGAGCCCACCTAAACTTGACCTGTGAACAGGTCTATTGCAAACTAAGTTATAGCCTGTGCATTTATTTTGCACATTATAATTAACAATTTGGAATTTCAGAGAAAGTTTTCCTTATTCGCCGTTTTTCGGAAATTATTAGTATTTTGACAAGATTTCGGTATATAAAAAAATAAAAAAAATAAAAAAACCCTAAAATTTAGAGATTTATGTGGATGCACAGCCTTTGCATGGAATGTAACGCCCAATGTAGAATTAAAAAAAAAAAAAAAAAAAAATTCCAGAAGCATTTCTTTTTTTCCCCCAATTCATCAATTTCTCATCTCATTTCCCCAAATCAGAAGCCATGTCGTTACAGTCAATTGGGGTTATGATCCCACTCCACTCACTGTCGGCGATTCCTTTCTCGCCGACCTCTATTCACCCTCCTTCTTCATCATTCTATCGAATTTTGCGGTTGCCAATGCGGCCACTTGTCCGCTCACTCCCCACCGTCAGGAGCTCGGCTGGATTATCATTTCTTGATGTCAAAGCTGGCAAAGGGTAATCTTTTCTTTCTCCTTTTTTTTTCGATTAATGGAGTGTTTGCTCGTGTTACTCATGAACAGTTATTGTGAAATTTTACTTGTAGAATGAGTAGTTTCGTTGCTGTTGAACTCAAAGTGCGTGATTACGAGCTGGATCAATATGGAGTTGTCAACAATTCCGTTTATGCGAGTTATTGTCAACACGGTAACTTCATTTTTTCTTTTCCAATCATGTCAAATTTAGGCACCATTGTGTTACTTGCTGCTTTATTAATTTCATCTTCTTTTTTTCATTTAGCAGTTATGCTATAGTGATTATATGTTTCACCTTGCTTATGCTTTTCAAGTCTTTGGCATTGCTCAATGTGCTGGGTTGAATTGTAGACTCCAAATTGTCAATTGGTTGTCAATAGCTTCTTTGAGCCTTCAGAAATGAAACTGGTTAGATGCAAAATAGCTTGCTGAATTATAATTTATCTGTATGAATAAAGGAGAATAAAAATGACATAAAGTTTAGATCATGGACTCAAGGAAATAGCTGCTTCTTAATTCTATATTTCTATTAGAAGTTAAATTTTAGTAAGCCTATCACTCTTCCGACTATTAGTACTGTCAGGCGTGCTCGCATATCTTATAGCCTTTCGCACTCATCCGTGCTAATCATCATTAGCTAGCAATAGTATTTTGAACTTATAATGTCCACATATATTCATTACTTAGTTTTATTTTCTATTTGGACCCTTTTTCTTGTTCTTTCCTTGCTGTATCCAATATGTTTTCCCGGTCAATCATTACTGTACTGCTTTCTAGTTCTTGTTTTCTGATAAAAATATCCCATAAAATTTTCTTGACTAACTTTTCGTGGAAGAGATATGCTCCCACCTCTGGAAAACTTCCCAAATTAAACCTATGATAACCTTGCCGAAATCCTCAATCTAGTTTATCTTAAATTTGAATTAATAAATTATCAGGCATTTTTTTATTCATTCTGTAGAGTTTTATTTTGTTTGATCTTTGATGTATTTGATCTCAATGACTACTGTCAAGTTCATGGGTTAGAGGATCCCAGTACAGAGTGATCTTGTATTGAGTAAGTGCTCGGAAGTAGAATCTCTAATTATACAGTTGTATCAAAGCGCAAATGAATTTACCAGCTGGTCATCTGTAGCAGCAGTCAAGGTAACTTGTGAGTATTTTGGTGCTGCGATCTGGAAGGCAGGGAGTTGATATTTATGGTCTTGAGCTCTGTCATCATTATCATGTACATATTAAAAGTTGAAGAAAATCGGTTATTCTTTCTACTGAATGTTGAATCTACATATAATGAATTTGATTATGCTAGTTGAGCATGTTGTGGTTACAGGTGGTTTGACTTCTTGTTTTCCCTGTAACCTCAAATAAGATATGGAACTATAGCTGGAAAGGAAGTTGGATGAGAATGGAATGAAATAGATATAGATATCTACCATGGCATAGCTGATTGTAATGGATCAGAATAACCATATTGTCTCTTAAGTGCCCTTTAAAATAGCTTCTGGCCTTCTGTGTTTGTCGCATTGCAAAGGAAGGGCCTACTTGGTCAAATTTTTATGATCATTAACATATAGTTTCTGACTCTTACTATCTTTGGCAGCTCGTCATGAACTTTTGGAAAGGATTGGTGTTAGTGCTGATGCTGTTGCAAGAAGCGGCGATGCACTGGCACTGTCAGAGTTGTCACTCAAATTCCTTGCTCCTCTAAGAGTATGCCCCTTGTCTTTATCTTTTTGAATTGCATAACCATGTATTACGTGTAGATGAAATTTTCTAAATTTAGATGTTTTTACCTGTTGGAACTGTACATCACTTCTTGGTTTACTTTAATTCTCAACAAAACTGCTTCTATCCTTGTTAGAATCTCCTAGGGCATTAGTTACTAACGAAGTTAATTTTGATTATGGTGGTATTAGATTATTTTTTGTGCTGAAAAAGGTTTAGACTATAATATTGTATGGTATTTGTGATCTCCAATCAACATTATTATTTACCTGCAAATTGGATATTGTCAGAGGTTGTTAATACGAAAATCCCCTTGATTTCGGTTAATTTTTCCTTGTTGCTCAAGGAACCTACCTTTTAAGGTCAATGGTGATTTGCAAGAGATCACCTAATTCCTTCTACTTATTGGAAATTCGTAATTGATTTTATTGAATATGATCCTCTCCTTTGAATAGACAAGGATATAAAGTACATGAGATCATAATTATTTTTTTTGGAAAAATAATTTCAAAAACATTAAAATAGATTCTTATAAAAGATAAGATGCCTGAAATTTAGCTAAGACCTAAACCCTACTGCAATATCCGTAACAAACATTACTTTGAAATTATGACCATCAAATCTGCCTAGAAAGCATGCTTCTTCTGCTGGGTTTGTCCAAATTTCATCATCTTTTTCGTATGCATTCTAAAACTATGAACAGAAACTGTATTAAATAAAAAAGACATTTGCTCGATTAAGAAGGTTACCAGTGGTTATTCATGCAATTGACTGGCAATGATGAAAGCAAGAAATGGTTAATTATTTAAAAGCTAGAATGTTTCTAGTGTTTTTGATTATCTCTTTTCATCTTGGTTTTTTGTTATGGTAGAGTGGAGATAGGTTTGTTGTAAAGGTAAAGATCTCTGGCTCCTCTGCTGCACGGTTATACTTCGATCACTTCATCTTCAAGCTGGCAAATGAAGAGGTACGTTTTCACTATATCAATGTGCTCATTTCTGGGTTTCTGGTAATTAAGCTTGCTAGCTAAGTAGCTGCAGTGGCAATTTTTCAGCCTATTTTAGAAGCAAAAGCCACAGCAGTTTGGCTTGACAAAAATTATCGTCCTGTTCGCATTCCATCTGAATTGAGATCAAAAGTGGTTCAGTTTGTGAGACATGAAGAGTCTAACTAGCTTTACCGTACAGGAAATTCTAATTATCTCACTTGTCACCATTACATGATTGCAAAAGAAGATGAAAGCAAAATGTTATTCAAAAAAGAAAACCTTAGAACTAGAATATGTATTGACTCAACAGAACGCTTATGCAAGTGTCGTCATGTTTGTTCTGTTCTTGTATGTTTCTGTAAAATGCTAGAAAAAGAAGTATTATTTACAGTCTCAAGTCTCCATTGCTGTCCATGTGGCCTAAACTAATTATGTTCCAGTTTGCCATTGATACGCCTAACCGAATAAGTGATTAAGCTGCGGCCCACTTCCATTATTCCCTTGATTGAATAAATTCATGTAAGAGTGTTTGAAAATTGAGAATTTGACATTCGCAGAACTTAAATTCTAATATTCAGAGTCAAATTCTGGAATTGGAGTCTGTATTAATTCGACCTGTGAGCTGGACCGGGCCTTGTTGGGCCTCACTTATACAAATGGTGGGCTTGGGTTAGGCTTGTAATGTCCATTTTCAAGTCTGTCCAACTGAACTCATCAAAACTGTTATTTTTTTATTTTTTCTTAAATTTAATTTTTTTATTTGAATAAACTTAGAATAAATCAATTTAAATTCATATATATAAATAATATTTTATTATATATAATATATAGTTGGGCCGGCTAGGACTGAGCTTGAGATTTTATTATAATTTCAAGTCCATCTCATTTATTATCATGTCTATGTGGGTGCCCTCCAGTTAGTAGGTCTAATATTAACACATTTTCCAAGCAATTGTTAATGAATTTTTTTTACAATCGGATTTGCGTTGGGAGGATATGTAATTAATACAATAGCAGTATTCGAAAACAACTATCAAT
Source organism: Euphorbia tirucalli (assembly GCA_039660915.1). Classification (NCBI taxonomy): domain Eukaryota; kingdom Viridiplantae; phylum Streptophyta; class Magnoliopsida; order Malpighiales; family Euphorbiaceae; genus Euphorbia; species Euphorbia tirucalli. The sequence goes on along the minus strand of CM077637.1, from coordinate 23,870,404 downwards.
GCATATAAAAATTATGAGATATCATTCTACAAATTTGAGTTCTAGATGATTGCATACTTTATTTTATTTTAATAATAATAAAGTTCTGAAAATAATAATAATAATAATAATAATAATAATAATAGGGAAATATTGAATAATCACTTATGCTTTCATAAGGTCTCTTGCTTTTCCTTTTTATCCACGTTTTCAGAGAACTTCATTTAAATCAGCTGTATCATGGCATATAGTAACAGTCGGGATTATAGGCACTCAAGAAATAAGAAATGGTGGAATTATTAAGGGCCCTAGTGGCGCTTGTAGAACAGAAATTCATCAACAAGACTACTACTTACTACATATCTCTAGGTGCTTCTAATTAATCATCTATCAATGTCATTCACCCAACTACGTAATTATTGGCTGTTAGACTGTAACTCTGTTCAATCATTGTTGTTGTATTCAACCTTTGATGCCCCTTTAAAAAAAAAAAAAAAAAAAAACCCTTGATGCGCTATATGATTGGTCCTTCCAAAACCACAACCCTGCTCGTGGCACCACCTGATCAAATTTATTTAGGAAACGCAAAGCGTTGCTTTTCTTGGACGGAAACGTGCAGTACTCTTTTTCCTTTGATTATAAAAGAAAGAAAAATAAAATAAAATAAAGCAGCTACCAGTGGATTTGCCAACTGAGAAGAAATGGAAGAGACGGGGAAGAAGAAGGTGATGGTGGCCATAGATGATAGCGAGTGTAGCCACTACGCTCTCGAATGGGCTGTTGATCATTTAAAAGATACCATCCTCAATTCTCATCTCATCATCTTCACTGCTCAGCCCAATTCTAACTTTGGCTATGTCTATGCTTCTTCTTTTGGTTCTGCTCGTATGTTTTAATAACTCCTCTACTTCTTCTTTCATTAATTAACTTATTCTCTTCTCAATTTGTTTTCTTTAATTTATCTAATTGTGGGTTTGCAGCTCCTGAATTGATTGCATCTATGCAAGAGAATCAAAAGAAGACAGCACTATGTCTTTTGGAGAAGGCTAAGCAAATTTGTGCCGATCGCGGGGTTTGTATGTTTGATTAAGATTAATTAGATTCAATTAGTAAGCAACAAATATGTGATTGAATAACTTAAAAGTGTTGGCACAGATTATTGCAGAGACATTGACAGAGATCGGAGATCCTAAAGAGGCAATTTGCGAGGCAGTAGAAAAGCTTCAGGTTAAACTTCTTGTGTTAGGCAGTCACAGTCGGGGTGCTATACAGAGGTTTGTTCTTAATCTTATCATTTTTTTTTAATTATTAATTATGTTAAATAACTTAGAATTAAATTGTTTGTCGTTTGATTAATTAGTGAAGAAGTGATGAGTTATATCATGTTGTGCAGGGCTTTCCTTGGAAGTGTCAGCAACTACTGTGTTCACAATGCCAAGTGCCCTGTTCTTGTTGTAAAGAAACCTATTTAACTACTCCGTTGTAATAAGACAAATTCTGTATTATGGCTGAGATTGAGGTCATTTTTCAATTTGTGGTATTTGTAATTTATGAAACATTAAATAAGTGGTATTGTGTTAATCTGGGTTATGTTTCATTTCATATAATCCATGTAATTAAACAAAAATATAGATAAGAAACATGGTTAACAAAATTTAAAAAAAAAAAAAAAAAAAAAGGATTCCTGTTGTGGACTATTCATGTGGTTGACTGGCAGTTATGAACTAAAAAATCCGCCCATTGTAACCCAACTACCAGTTTAGTAAGGCTATGTAACTCGAACAAGAAACCATGTTCCTTAAAAGGTTAATTAAATCAATCTTTGATCCGAGTCTCAAGAAAGAAAAAGCAATCTTTTAGGTGAAAATGGGGGAGAGGAAAGTGATGGTAGCCATTGATGAAAGTGAGAATAGTTACTATGCATTGATGTGGGTACTTGATAATCTTAAAGAATCTTTAGTTAAAGCACCTCTTTACATCTTCATGGCTCAGCCGCCTCCCAAAGACAACATCACTTTTTCTGCTTCACTTGGCTCCGCTCGCATCTACTGCCCCGTTTCTGCAGGTGAGTTCATCCCCCATCACCCTTTCATTAATTTCGGTTTCTTCACACTTTAAACTGATATCGGGTAATGAATATTGGCAGCTCCAGAATTGGGTAAATCTGTCAAAGAGAATAACAAGAAGCTTGCTTTGGCTTTTCTTGAGAAAGCTAAAGGAATTTGCGCCGGTCGAGGGGTATGACTGCCTGTATTTTCTTTTGTTTTTGATCGTTTTTCCCATCATTTTTCTTAATATGGAAAATTTTACTTTGCAGGTGAATGCAGAGATAATCACAGAAGTAGGTGATCCTAAAACGGCCATATGCGATGTTGTTCAAAAGCTAAATATCAGTATGCTTATTGTAGGAGAGCGCGGCCTTGGTAAAATCAAAAGGTTCGTTTCCTCTTTCTTTCTGGTTCTTAGTGATTCATCCTTAAAGATTCAGTCTTTTCTTTATTGCTATACATTTGGGCAATGATTTGTTATGCAGGGCTATACTAGGAAGTGTAAGCAGTTATTGTGTTCAATATGCGAAGTGCTCTGTTCTTGTTGTGAAGAAGCCATAAGCAATGAGCAATCATCACTAATCTATTCTACTCTTAGCAATAATTTATTAAAAGAGTTTAATTAGGTAAATTATCTGTTGTCCGAAGATTGCTGCTGGATTTTCCACAAAACTCTTTGTTGAATGCTATGAATGTCCTGTTACACTCTTACTTCAGGTGTCCAGGTTTTGCTTCTAATAGTACTTGCAGTTTGTACATATATATATTAGAAGAAAATAATGTTATTGTATTGTAAGCAATACTTGGAGTTTACTATGCGTTATTAGCATACCAATAACCATAGCAAACAAAGTTCTTTTTAACAGCAAATGTGAAATCATAATGGAATCTAATTAGAAGCAGATACAGAATCACTGAAAAATACGATTGAGAGTGGCTGCCAATCTCACTCCACCTTGAGCTAACCGTAAAGCAACTATTGGTTTTCGGGACAGGAAATAATCATCTGAAATATGAACAGATGATTGTTAGTAATATTTTCAGACTTGAAAAACAAAAAAAGTTGAATTTAAGGCCTACCTTCTAATACTGATCCTTCAGTTACTCCTTTGTATGCCCAATCACATGCTGCTTTTATACCTTCAGATGCATATCTGTGCAAACCATCCATTTTTTCAAAAAAAAAAAAAAAAATATGCATCCCATTATGAAACTCTTGTCGAAATTAAAAGAAAGCGTACATGTCCGGGCAAGCTGTGGTGTTACGACTGCACTTCTCCCACCTTGGAACAACATCTGACCATTCTCCCTGTTGCTCGAAGTTGCGAAATTAAGTGAAAATTGTATATGTTATAAACAAAAAGGGTGTTGCGGAATTCAAATTAATACAATAGATAAGGAGAGTACCGTGATATTTCTTTGAATAGCATCAATCAGATCATCTGCATTGGAGTTGTAGAACCTCTCCTCATCTGTCTCAATTATATTATTATCCCAAACCTGTATTCATTGGCAATGTCATCTGTATTATGTTCAAGACAAAACAAAACTCAATTAAGCTTTTTTGATGAATGCGGCATTTTGGCTACTGACATGGTGAAGGACTTGTTTCCTTGTGTACCAATGGACATCAATTGTGTTGCCTCCTTTGTCCGAAGTAAAACCCACATGTAGAGGCTACATCAATTGTGGAAGCTTAAAATCATTTACCAGGCTAAATGTTTAATTGAAATAGATTGATTGTTTGTATGTTAAATGCCCTACCTGATGAATATCCCCAATAAAATGAGAAAGGAATAGCAGTGCTTCTGTGAGATTATCTGATATTCATTTCCTTGTTAATTAAACATAAAAGGTGACATATAGATTAACCAAAAAGATTATAACAGTATGCTTATGTAATTATATTACATTGAGGTTGAGATGAAGCACTGTTGTAGGTGAGAAGTTGGGAAGTGTAATTGTTAATTGCCCCTGCTACACACCTTCCTTTTTCCCCATTTTCGTCCTTGCAATCCCCTAACGAACGGGAAAAACAATTAGTTAAATAGAGGTCAAAACAGTTAATTTCTGAAAGGCAGAAAAAAAAAATAATTCAAAATTTATCAAATCAGCTCATGTAGATCCATTTTCACACATTTAACCCTACAAATTTCATTATTTAAACTCACTCTAAGACAATTTGATATATTTAGACATTTACAGCGTGGTTGAAACCACTTTTATGGATCAATTTTCTCAAATTATATGTTTCGAAGAAAAAAACTAAAACTCATGTTTAAAAATAGCTTATGTTGTAAGAAGTGAATTTCATTGAATTTTTTAGTATTTCTAGGCCAAAATATGTTGGTTGGAAATATACATTTTGGCAAAATATGAGAAAATTGAAGAGAGAGAAGAGGGAATACTATTGTAAAGGTAAGAGCAAAGAGAATCAGGGGTATTGATATAATGAAGAGGAGAAGACCAATGATAATGGAACTTCACACGATCTGCCCATGAACAATAGCTACTCAAATCATTCTCTGCTGCCTCTGGTAGCAGCTCCTTCACTGCGCCTGCTGCTGCTTCGCTTAACCTTGACTGTTGCATGAGCATATACCCCAAATCACTTTTTTTTTTTAAAAAAAAAACATTCAGATTTTTGAAGCAAATATTAATAATCTACCTGAGCAATCTTGCAGATGATGAGATGGCCATCAATGCCCCAGCCATGAATCACTGGAAACACTAGCACTAGAGTGCATATAATTGGAAATATTGAACAGCACCCCATTCTCATTTGGACAAACAAAGGTAGAAAAGGAGAGATCAGATTTTGTTAGGTCTGAATAGAGACAATTGAATGTAAAGTAACGGTGTGAAATGATTTAATAGCCAACTTCTGCAGCCTCCTTTTCTTTCCTATTTAATTAACGCTTTGTATGACTTTCTATATATGTTCACATTAAATTATGGTTTTCACTATTTTTTTTATTTGTTAAGTATAGCTGAATATTCATTTCGAGGTTCATCAGGCACGTTTTAGGTGACGTTTCTCTAAATTAATTTTTTTTTTTTTTTTGCATATATTAACATTCAAACTCGAGTTCTCGCTTAAGTAATCGAAGTTCTTACCACTTAAACCAACTTTAACGGATAGTTTTCACATTTTTAATTAATACTAGATTAGAGGTCTATGTTTAATAGAGAGAACAAATTGAACTTCAACATAAAAATCATACAATAATAATAATATAATGATTAATTGGCAAGTGTAATTTGTTGATTTGGCTCAGTAATTAGAGTCTAGGGTCAAAATTACAGAGTTTTTTTTTTTTTTTATGTTGGGATTAAATTTATTCTGTCCTAAAAACTATATGGTTTAGAACTCTTAACACGATAATTTTATATATTGGATTGTGATTTTTTCAATAATCAAGTGAACAAATTAATATCTTAATGCATGCTTCAAATTAATTAATGGTTAGAAGAATTTGATTTTATTGGGGAGCAGTTCAATATCATCTGCATAAATGCAGATATGAGAACTTAATTAATCCTGCGAGAAAAAGAGAGAGCAGAATCATAAATAAGATAAAGGGTATAACAAAATATTATTGTAATAAAAAATAGAGTATTTTGGTCAGTGGGGGCAAAATGCTGATGATGTTTTAGGCTTCGTGGAAGGAAAGGAAAGGAAAGGAATTGGATGGAGATTCCAAATTAAATCATATTTGACATATATATGTGATGAAGAATCTACCATCGGCATATTAAGGAGATTCTGTTTTCTGCTTATTTGGCAATGCCAGGTGTGATATACATTTGGATATCACAAATACTTGGACAATTATAGAAGCTAATCAACTTTTGGATATGCAATAATATTTAAACCGTTTTAAGACAGCTTCACTATCCAAATCCCTTTACTATTTGACTTAGCAATAAATTTTTACTAATTTGACTTAGAAATAAATTTTGAAATTTTTTTAAACGGGTAAATATTTTTCTTAATTAAATAATGATAATAAATTTTAAAAAGATCACAGTATAATAGAAAATCTTCAGAAAATATTCAAATTTTGATATAAAATTTTTAAATAATATGAGTAAAATACTTGAATGCTAAATGAACAAAAATATCATTTGTCACATCATTATTTTTAACGGAAAAATATTAATTATCATTTTTTTTTTTTGCTAACTTTTGAAACCATTGTTCTCATTTTGAGGAAAAAATATACTACATTCATCATTTTGAAAACAAGTGAAACTATATGATGCCCTAAAGTATACTTCAATAATAATTACTCTATATCCACTTTTCCTCCGCTTGAGATTTTAGAGCATCTTTTGCATGTCTTTTGTCCCTTCCCTTTCTGTGATCCACTATTCACTTTTCGAGAAATTTTACAGTGGATCAGGTCCATATGGACCGATCCAATGAAAAACTGACACGTAAGCAATATGAGCATTGGGAAAATGAAAAACACTTATATGTCAGTTTTTCATTAGAAAGATCCACATGGACCGGGTTCATTGTATAATTTTCCTCACTTTTCTAGGTTGTTTTTCTTGCTAAAAATAATCTTCATCCAGTATATTTTTTCTAGTTTGATCTCCTGAATCAGCTTCTTCATTGATAAATCTGCTCCAGCACACCACAAATCTGATAGTTTTTTTATCAATGGATTGAGTATCATCAGCTATTAGTCAAAGATTTCTTAAGATCTTTATATTGTAAGTACTCAGATCTATCATTTAAATACAAGGATTGAAAGTTTTATCTATATTTGTTAAAGTACTTGGTGATATGCGGGACGTGGAAATGCTGTGGATCTCCGATAAAGAATGGTGGAATTTGATGAAATATATAAAAGAATGTTGTGTTTGTGTTTTTATTGGATTTAGTTTGTGTATTTTATATATGACAAATTTTTCCTTCTTATTAGTAGGTGATTTCTGTGTTTGTTTCATTTTATAGAAGAAAGTATAGCATTGTCTGATTATATTAGCTAGTGTTCAGGTATCTAAGGTGAGGGATGCGCCTGAGGTTGAAGTCTAAATAGGGTTTGTAAGGTATAGACCATGTCTCTCCTAATTAATGGGAATTAAGAGGTCATACTGTATCACGTACTATGCTATTCTGTGTTACTATTCAACCCTTCAAGTTTATTATTAGTATATAACCATAGTATAAAAGTAGTTAGGAGTGGGCAAAATAAGGTTCGATTTGAACCAAACGGAATCAAAAATTAAAGCCAAATCATTTTATATTCTGTTTGGATTGAACCGAAATCGGTTCAGTTTTAGTTCGATTTGATTGCGAATGAGAAAAAAATTTCAAATTCAATTTTTTTATTACTATTATCATTATATTATTATTAATATGTAAATTTTTACTTCAAAGGGTCTATATTATGTATAATTATATAATAATAGAAAATTATAATGTATATATATATATATATAATATTTTTTCTTTATTTAGGTTTAGTTCGGTTTTATTTCAGTTTTCTAAATAAAAACTAAAAACCGAACAAAAAACCAAACTAATATATTTTTAAAAACCAAAGTAAAGAAAAATTTGGTTCAGTCTGGTTTGGTTTTTAAACTTAGTTTAGTTTAGTTTAGTTTTTGAGTTATGGTTTGGTTTTGTTCACATTTTAGTAACTCAAAAAAAAAAAAAAATAAAATAAAAAATAAAATAAAATAAAACATCATAATAATAAAAGTAAACCAAAGTTTTAAAGATATATGAATTGAATAGTATGACACATAGAAACTGAGAAACTAAAAAAATTATTGAACGTCTTACAATAGTAAAGGACAATCTATCATTACCTGGATTTTTACCATAAAAGCACTTACTAAAAGAAAATGGGATATTACTCAAAAAAAAAAAAAAAAAAAAAAAAAGGACAAAAATTGCATGGAGGAAGTAGTAAGTAACTAATAAATTATTTATAGGAAAAAGTAAAAAAAAGAAAAAAAAAAAAATTTGGTTTGCTTATTTTCTGAACGCATTTATGTATTTTTAAAATTGATAAAGAGCAATGTTGAATTTTTTTTTTTTTTTTTTTTTTTTTTTTTTTGGCCAAAAAGATATCCTTTGACTAACAAATAAATTCATACATTCAACATATGCCTTCAAAATTGTCCAAATTTTTATTTTTTAGTCGAGATTTGGCATGTTGATTGATACGAATATAATGAACATTGATAATAAAAACTTTGAAATTTTTTATAAACAGGAGTATTTTCTAATTAAATAATAGAAAAAAATGAAAAAAATATAAATAATAGATAAATAAGCAAAAAAAAAAAAAAAAAAATCAAATTTTGATGGATAAATTTTAGATAATGTAGCTAAACTATTCAGATGCCAGATGATAAAAAAATTTTGAGTTTAACACAGGGATCGGGTTAACAATGTGAATACATGTACTTTTGACTTAATTTCCATGCACACCTTAATGATTTCTTCTATTTATCCTCTTAATATTTTGTCCATGTTATTTATGAATTTCTTATCAAAATTTGAATATTTTCTAGTAATAACCTATTTTTTTGTTATTTTGTTATTTTTTACATTATTTAATTAAAAAATTACATAAGCTTCTCAAAAATTGTAAAGTTTTATTACTAAGATTAATTGTATTTGTATTAATCAATATATAAAATTTCAGCTCAAAATCCAAAAGATATGATAGTTTTTCGAATGTGTATTGGATGAAGGTCTCTATTTATCAACGCGTCATAGCCATAAACTAAGTTTGTGAACTTTTAAAATGCAGATATTATTTCATAAATCCAGCAAACCACATTTGGTATGTAGTTTTGTTTTAAGTTAACAAATTTATTATATCTATTTAAAAGTTGAAGAAATAGTTAATAGCATTATAATAAAAATGGCTCAATTATTGAAAAATTGGGTGAAATTTTGGGTTTTGTTTTTATTTTTTATAATGACACGTCTGAAATTGATATAATTCAAAACAATATAGATGATAATAACATATTCAAATTAAGTAAAAACTAACAAGATTGGGCCTCTTTGGAATGGCTGGTTTGAACTTCCCAAAGAGCAAAGCGTTGTACTGCTCCAACGATACGATGCAATGATACATAGTAGGCCAACCTCCAATTTTGATAACTCATGGATTAATTTCAGTTATGGTACACTAATTATACCTTATTTTACATTTTGGTATACCTACTTTATTTTTACATAAAAGCATACATAAACTTGTTAACAACCTCTTATTACGGTATATGTAACCTGTTATTATAGGTTACTTTTACCACATCAGCATTTTGACAATGTTAAACAAGTTTGTAGGCGCCATTGCCCCATGCTAGAAATACTCAAATCTCAACATCCCAACTTTGTTAATTCTTCTCTTGAATTCAAAAATTGAGGAGAGAAATATACAGATTAATCAATACCGAATACATCATTTGTCCCTTATACTTGGCACTAAACGTCTATTAACCCCTTGAACTTATAAAAAGTCATATTTACCCCTTCAAGTTGGCAAAACTGACCCAATTAATCCTCTAAAGGTGATTTAGAAAAGCAAGTCAATAACCAACATCAATACGTGCGTGAAGCTGATTGAAGCTTATTTTTTTAATTATTTTAAAATTAAAATAATGAATAAATATTAATCAAATGGTTGATAATATTTGATCAACAAATTATCAAACAACTAAAACCCTCTCATCTCTTACCTCTCTCTGCCATTGCCCGCCACCCAACCTGTCACCTCCTCCACCACTGATTATTGCTCTGGCAACATTGCTTAGGTTAGTGCTTGCCTCCTTGACTCATTCTCTTTAATGATTATTGAGTTATTTGATAAATTTAAGAATCGATTTTGTGTTATTTCTTTAATTGCTGAAAATTTATAAAATTAAGAATACTATGGCTTAGCACATAGAAAATTAAGAATAGTGAAAATTGAGTATCTTTAGTAACTTTTAGGTTATTCTTGCAAATGACAATTCTCTTCTTGTCGATTGAGGACAAAGGATATAACGGGATGTTTGGTATTTGATGGGGATAGGGATAAGGATATGGATCAAAGCTAAAATTGGGATAGGGATAATATAAGATATGTTTGGTATGCTGGATAGGGATAGGGATAAATCAATATAATTTATGATATTACCCCTAAACATGTTAAAAATAATAAAATATATTTTACTTATGTAAAAAATAATAAAAATTAATTTATTTATCCCCCAAACTCTCCTAAACTGAAATTCCTTCACTAAAAGTACTCCTCCTAGAAAAAAACTTTCCAAAAATAAACCATATTATTCCAAGTCTCCTAATAAGTGAATTAGGAAGCCCAAATGGCGGAGAGAAAAAGTACACAGAGAGAAGTTGACTCGCAGGACCAGAATATACTGCAGAAAATCTAGGCTAACTTCTCTGATACAGTTCCGATTGGCGCGATTCAAGATGCACTGGAAAGCTAACAGACAGGCGCACAACTTTGCGGGTAACTCTGAAGCTAAAACAGCCTCCAACTATCTCGAAAATCCATCTGAAGTTTAGCCTCCAACAATTCCTCTTCTAGCAACATTCTTAATTAGCCAAAAATCAGCCATAAACACCTAAAAGAGAAGAATAATAAACAAAATAAGATAAACAAACTAGGCAAGTAAATAATAAAACTAATACTAAAAACGGGAAAATAACTAAAAACACAAGTTACAATGAACCTAAAAATGCCTATATGAATATGAGTTATCAAATTCCCCCACACTTGGATCTTTGTTTGTCCTCAAGCAAACTAAGACTAAAAGGAAAATTGCACCCAAAATTGACAATGGTTAAACCCGAGTAAATCCTTAACCGTTCATTCAAAGAAGCTAAAGTTACCAAAATTTCATAGGAAGTTTCAAAACTATACAAGCCAATGAGCTTAACCATAAAAACGAGAAAATCAAACAAGTAGACATAAATAAAACATCTAACCCAACTTCACAAGACTTGGTCAAATGAAAAACCACCATAAATTATTTAATTAACTAACTTTAGGCAAGTGAATCATCTAACTTAGAAGGACATTTAGAGATTTTAAGCTTTTATACACATTTGAGGCACTATAGACTAAAATAGTTATCAAATTAAGCAAATGGTCAACATCCCAATTTTTCGAGTATTGAAAAGGCCTTCAATAAGGGGTAACTCTCCCCATAAGTTACGCTCCATACACAAAGTCATTTTTTTCTTTAACTTTGCTTAAGGCGAGGTGGGCCGATCCCCTAACTCAAAACTTATGGGTATTGGAATGAGAAAGGTCTCATTTTTTCGAGCAACAAAAAGGGTCTCCTATGAGAAGTTTGCTCTCCTTCTTATGCCACTCTCCATACACAAGGAATGATTTTTTTTTAATACCTTGCTTAAGGTGAATTGGTCCTATCTCCCAATTCAAGACTTAAGGGGTAATCGAGACAATTGAATATTAAAAATTAACATTTTCAGCACAATTCAACCAATATTATCAACTGTAAGCTAGACTCTAGTTATCCCATCCTCTATAAGTTGGCAATAAACTCACTTACTTCACATTAGCGAACAAACTTTTTGAAAGCAATTGATCAATTAAACTTCATCAAATTCTGTCAAAATCAAATATAGAGAATATGCAAACTAAGCTTAATCCCCAATCCTTATGGCAAACCCATTAGCATGCTTTGTTTCTAATCTGTCCTACTTCCACTTGGTTCATTATTTTCAATGATGACAAAAATTACGATTTTCCAAGGGCTAAACCAAGACAATTTCAAAATTTAAATTTAAGTCTAATTTGCTTATAGACAAACAACTGAGAATCCGATTTATGAAGGAAGTTATGCAGAAACTAAATGCAATTCCTAAGTTAAAGTAGCACAAGAATAACACAAAAACAGAAATTAAACTATCCAAAAAATTAAAAATTTTCCTAATTTTCCTAATTTTCCCTTCCCTCACACTTATCATGCAAATAATCCCAATTTGCAACTAGTAATGAGCAGTAAAGAGGAGGGAAGAAGGGACTCCCTCAATCGCAAGATGAACTCTCGTCGTGCAACAAAACCAGAGAGAAAAACTGCTCCATCATCCGCTTCATCTCGCGTACTTCCTCATGATAAGCATCAATCTTGTCTGTTACTATTTGCCATCCTTCTCGATCCTCATGTACAGTTTCCTTACCCTTGCCTTTGGTGCGATTAGCATAGTCAAAAATGTCACCTGACTTAGAGCAAAAGTTAGCTTTGTTTAAATAAGCATAAGTGAATGTAGATGCACCAATCCTAGGTAAATCAAAATTGGGATTCAAAAGATTTAACTTCTTAACAGCAATCTGAGTTACTATATGGCGAAGCCCCAATGCTTTCCTAGGGAAATTAGGCATTTCAACTAAGAATTTAAACAAAAATTTTGTAGTATTAAGGGACCGTTCATACCTAAGACACCAAAAGAAGAACAAATTCTTTAGTGGCTACCCTATTGCTCTATTTTTTTCCTACCACTGACGGACACATGAATTTGTGCAACAGAAATAAAGAATGATTTCTAATTAATACTGTGCGTGCATTGTGAGTGTAAATTCATCCTCTCCAGTCAAATAATTCCACATCTCATCTGCATCAAACTCAGGCACAATATCACACAAACCATCGACTGTTAGGCCAAAAAAATGACGCAATTCTTCCACAGAAAAATCAAACTCAGTGCCCTGAAGTCTAAATTTAATGAGATTACCATCAATAGTATTTTAATGATAAGCAACAGTGGTGAAAAACTCATGCATCAATTGAGGAAAAAAAGGTAATTCACCAGTAATCAGACCTATCCATTCAGGCTTTTCAATAGCAGTATTATATTCAGCTTTCAAGCCAAATTTATCCAACATTATGGTATCAAAATAAGCAAAAGGTTGAACCTCTCTATTGACTAAACTTAAACACTTCTCTCCCTCTTCCCCACTCTTCAAGAGAAAGGGGCAATTAAAGTCTAAAGAGATTTTACTTACTCGGCTTGAGATGCTGACCTTCTTCCTCTTTGCATCCTCAAAAGTGTTCGATGGCTTCCTCTTAGCACCAATTTTAACTCTTGGAGGCATGGTTAAGTCAAGCACACCAAAATCCCAAATTTGAATTTCTTGGTTAAGGAAGGAAATTTGGAAAAGAGTAGGGAGAAATAGGGAGAAGGGCGAATTTGGGAGAAGGGAATAGTTGTCTTGTCGATGAGGTTAGATAAGGGAAAGAAATTTAAGAAGATATGGGGTGCTATGGAGATGAATGGTATGTGGGTGTGAGAAAAAGAAGAAGAAGAAGAAGAAGATGAAGATGAAGACGACAAAAGAAAAGAAGGGGCTGATGTTAGGAAAAAAGAGAGGAGGAATAAATAGGAAGGGTTTAGGCTTTTGTATAAAAAAATGATTCTTTTTTTCTACTTGTCTGCAGGTGTGACTCGGCGAGTTACAGGCGAGTTGACTCGTTGTTGGTGGAGTGGGCAGCCAGCTCGCCGAGCTGTGGGCGAGGCAGGAGAGGGCAACTTTCTGCTGTGGAATGAAGAGGTACAGCTCGGCGAGCTATGGGCGAGGTAGAGAGGGGGAAGTTGCTACAGCGAAAGGGTGCAGGTGCAGCTCACCGAGTTGTGGGCAAGGTAGGAGAGGGCGACTTGATGTTGCGAGGCGCACCACACAGCTCGTCGAGCTGTCGTCGAGGCAGAAAGGGCCAACTTTCTATTTTTCTTTTTTTTTTTTTTTTTTTTAAAAAAAAGAAAAACTACAAGAAACAACAAACACACATGCGTTAGAAAAACATACATAAATAAAACACAATGGAATGAAGATTTGGGTTACCTTTCAATAAGCGATGTGTTTAGAGTCGATAGCCTGACTTCAGATTGTCTTTTTCATGTAGTATATAAAAGTCTACAAGAACTAATTAATTTACATGGATCATAATTTACAATAAAAAAAGTCAACAAGTATATCACAATGATACAAAAAAAATACCAAGTTTGTATAACATCTACTGTGAATCATCAATTTCCTATCGAGCGAATATTACTTTGTAGTCATCCGGCATATTAAAAAAAGTTACATCTTAGCTGTATCTTGGCCAATGAGATATGTGGCCATCACAACTTATGAAGGGGTGAGCCCAGGAAATGTGCGAAGAACTTCAAGCAATTCTTTTCTTTTATGGCTAATTTGCTCATGAACATCAACCTCATGTACAAATGCTTTTTTAATTTCATTCATTGCTAAAGCACTCTCCTTTTTTACTTCCAATAAGCTTGAGATTGATTTAGAAATTTGAATAAACTCCGCCTCAAGTGGATCATTATCACAAGCTTTTCTTTTTAGAGATTGCCTAAAGCTTGGGGTAGAGTTACCTTTAGATTAAGAGACAGATTCATCCACTGACTGAATATCAACTTCAACTCTATTCATATTGGGTTGATCTTCATCCATATCTGATTGATCTCACGGACCCCTAACTTTAGATCCCTTAGCCAAGTCACTCGCATAAATATCTACAAGCTTATCATAATGAACCATGGGTTTCATCCATAGAGAGGCTGCTCCATCTCGACTCGTGTAACAAAATTAAAATATACAATTTATATGTTATAACAGAAATAAATTAAAAGCATGGCATATACTATATGTCAGGGAAACTAATTTATGCATTACAAATACAAATAATTATTAAAGAAAAAGACAAAGTAAAAATTAGTAAAATTATAGTTGGAGGATTACCTTTGCCCTCCCCATAAAAATTTCCTTATCACCAATCACCATTTTCTGCTTATCGTCCCAACCAAAGCCACTTCCAAATTGTTGGATATCGAGAATATATGAAAGATTCTTCTTCATAACCTTTACTTTGGATTTTATATGGGGATCAGCTTTAATCTCTGAATTTGGCAACTTCTTTGATAGTTCTTTCTCAATTAATGCTAGATAACCCGACTTGTGGCCTATAGGGGTGAGCATGGACCGGTTCGGTTCAAAAACCAAACTAAACTGAAAAAACCGATCCAAAAAACACTTTATTTTATAAACCAATCCGATCCCAACTAAATTTCAGTTTGGTTCTATCCAAACCGAACTAGTTCGGTTCGGTTCGGTTTGGACTAGGTCGAACCAAAAACATCAATCAAAATAAAAATTTTATATAAGTAGTTTGTTTAAAAAAAAAAAAAAGAAATACAAAAAAATTAACTTAAAAAATCAGTAATACTAAATAATACTATTACATCATAATAAAATACTAAAATTTTCTACTTTTTTTTTTCAACTCTCAAGTTTTAACAACTATAAATTAGCATTCAAAAATCACAATATAAAACTATAAAAGAATATAATATCTAAAATTCTCTACAATTAGTATATATTAATTTTATAATTAATTTTAATATTTTACGAATTATTCGGTTTTTCGGTTTTTCCGATTTTGAACCGAACCGAACCAAACCAACCGAAGTCCAAACTTCTTAAAAACTTAAAACCAAATCGAACCAAACTATAAAATGGATCGGTTTGGTTTATATTTTTGGTTTTTGGACATAGGTTCGGTTTTGCTCACCCCTAGTGGCCTATATCCACCTTCCAACCAGAAGTACTCACATCATACAGTATATCAATTAGTTCAGACTCTTCTTCAGTAGACCAAACCTTCCTGTCCCTTTTCTTTGTTGTCATTTTTTTCTTACCTTTTCTTCAAAAATAACAACATGTCATAATAACAACCAATAATATACAGAAAATTTCAAGTTTATTATGAAATCTCAATTAAGTCATTTCACAAAGACATACGAGCACATATAACAACTTCAATTCAAGGAAATACAAAGCAATCTAAACATAAAGTTTCACAATTAAAAAGAGACAAAGGATAATTTAACAAACATCACACAACGCAGCATCTAGATATCCAATCATCCCACATATCTTGAGCTAGTTCATCTCTACAACTACTCCACTGGCTTAATGTTCCTATAGCATAAATACTATCAACATCTTGGGACAGTTGGGTATGCATGTATTCATTCAACTCTTCTTCAAATGGTTCATAACTCATTTGTTGTCTTATGAAGTTGTGAAGATAACAACATGCTAATATTATATCAGTGTGTGTTTCAAATGAATAATAAGATGGATTTCTTAGTATACCCCATCTTATTTTTAGCAACCCAAAAGTCCTTTCAATCACATTCCTTGCAGAAGAATGCTTCATATTAAATAATTCCTCCTTCTTAGTTGGTGGATTTTTCCATTCTTGTAAATGGTACTGTTGCCCTCTATATGGAGCAAGAAAGCCTTCACAATTCTTATAGCCAAAATCAACTAGATAATAATAACCTATAGTAAAAAGCACCACATAAGAAAAGAGAGTTACGTGTAGGAATCAATAACATTTATCAAATGCATATAACATTTCTTACCTCGAGGAACCTAAGACCATTTGATCTTGAAAAAGCATCACGAAGTATCCTTCCATCTGTAGTCGAGCCTTCCCACCCAGCTAATACATAAATAAATTGCATGTCTGGTCCACATACACCAAGAACGTTTGTTGCAATATCATTCTTTCTATTCTGATATCATGGTTTATATTCACTTTTATATAAGTTCCATCTAAAACCCCAAGGCAATTCTATAATACAAAGGATACTTAAATAATTTTTAAAGTTTCTATTAAGGATAGAAAAAAAATTATTTAGCTTCATTTACTTTTACCTTGAACCATTTCCACCTTTCTTCTGTACAATCATCAGAGATTGGTTGAGGGGTTTTTAGTAACAGTCTCCAAAGCTTTAAAATTGCTCTCAAAACATTATGAAATTGTCTACTAATTGTCTCTTGGGATATTTGAAAGTCAAACTTAATTTCTTTAATTTTCTCATCATAAGCAACTATATGCAAGAAAAATTACAACCATTTCTTCTACGCTCATGTTTTTCATATCTTGTAAGCCATCAATATCTCACACCAAAGAGCATAAAACTCTAAAACAATGTCTATCCATTCGAAGTTGCTCAATAAATAAGCTATCATTCTATCTATCATATTACTCAAATGTTGTGATTGAATAATTGGATCATAACAACAAGGTTCCCTAAACATCCTACGTCTACGTCTCCTAATCAAAATAATCAGCATAAGCATAAGAAAATATGTTATAATTAACATTTTAACTTTACGTTGTCTCATTGAAAGCCATAAGATTATAAATTGTCGAATGGCCGGTGCACGAGCCATTGCTGCCAATAAAACCCAAGCTAATATCCATATGTAAGACATAAAATAGAGAAATTAACATTTCACATACATTCATACATACATGCCAAACAACTCATACCAAAAACAAAAAAAGAAAAAAAAAACATAAAGTCACATATTACACATAATACATATTAGCACTATAGCATATTTGGGACTCAACAAAATACCTCATCGATATTGACATCCTCCATTGCTTCACGATGAAAATGTTGAACATATATTTCAAGAAACACATTCGGATTTGCCAACCTTAACATTTGCAAAACAGACTCATCATGCTGAATTTTGTCTAAACCACCCTCATCAAGACTAAAACCCGGAATGGTGTAATATAATTTATCACCCTCTATTAATCCTACGTCTTTTAGCATATGGAGCAAGTCACTATAGTTTGATATTTGACCCACATGTAAATTCTGAAAAAAAGAAATTTGACCTCCAACATAAGTTAAAACACCGTCCTTTGAAAAGGAACCCCCATGATTTATTCACTACAAGATCAGACATTCTGTATAAAAACAAATTACAAGAGGTATAACTCCATAAAAGAATTAATTAAAACTAAATGATTACTCAAGACCACCAATACTTTAGAAAAAAAAAATATTACAAAATAACTTGACTGTAAGACTGGACTTAATCAAACTTTCAATTGAAAGAGAATTGTATTCATCAAAAAACATTATTAATTTTCTTTAACTCAACTTGATGTTATTTTAAAAAAAAAGAAAGAAAGTGACATGGTATTAAAATAAAGGAAAGCATTATAAAAGATTTAATTATAGAAATAGAAGAACAAATAAGGCTTGAACTATCAAAACCTTCCGAAATACTAATGTCACCACTAATACCCTGTAATTATAACACCAACAACTGTATTATTTGAGATTTCATCAGAGGCAGAACAAGATTTTCTTAGATGTGATGTTATAAGCTAAATATTCATCACCCTTTATTAATTCATCTCAATGGAACATCAACTATAAGGCATAATGAATTCCACTTATTCAAAGAATATATATTTTCATATGCCACACAAGTACTACACAGTAAACATATATGAGTTGATATCTTGGAAAAAATGTTAAAAACAGAATATATCGAGAATCAACACACATCATTACATAGTTACATCCGTATATGATGCAACATTAGTTTCGATAAAGAGATTCTCCGAAACGTTTTTGTAGAAGACTATTTAATCAAAAAATTCATTTACATTGTTTTCATTAATTCTGAATCATATCAAGAACAATGCACACCCTCTTTTTCTTTAATTGAAACTTTCAAGAGAGACAAAGTATGCATTAACTTGATGGTTTGCAATATCATTGTTCTTAAATTTCTTGGTTACTGATTGAATGAATAAATAAACTAATATCGTGTATCTTGCAAGTTCAAAACAAAATTAAAAACAAATTCAAATTTTGATTTACCAATTCCATTCTTTGCTTTTCACATGAAGATGAGATAAATTTCTATAATTAAGATATCTTCAATAACTTATCAACCTGTTATTTACATTCTTCTTTTCACTTTGTATTGTAACAATAAAAAACCTGATAAGTCATAACCAAAAATTTCAAGTCCCCATATTCATAATACGCAAATAAGATCAACCATTGTCACCCATATATGCCCTTAACCTAAAATTTAATTAAATAAACACCAAAATTAACAAATTCATAGCATTAACAAACTACAGTCAATTATAAAAAAAACACTGATATAACCATCCAAAAACTAATTTCATCCAAACGAACTACCTCAAAGTAGTTGTCACCAATGAACCCTGGAACTTCTTCCATGCATTGATTGGTCTTCAGCTAGATTGTTTTCTCCGATAGGATTCAGTGGTCGGAGAAAAAAGGGAGAGCAAATCCAGGAAAAGAGGGAGAAAGAAGAATGTGAGAGGAGATGGAAAAAGGTGGCCGACGTAGTGGTTACCAGAGAGAGAGAAACGGGAAACTAAGGCAGCGGCCGAAAATGGAGAATTTTGCAGTAGCTTGAGTTGGGCAAAAAAAAGAGATGCAGCTTGTGATATCCATGAGTTCTTGGAGTCATATGTCCTTTAATAGCTTCAGTTGGACAAATGGGTTTCCCACCCATAAAATTTATCTTAATCCTTATAACTGTGTGGGAGGGGGGGGGGGGGGGGGGGGGGGCGGGCGGTTGAGACAAGATAGGTGGGATAAGAGGGATACTAGAAATTTATCTCATCTCAAAAGCCAAGCTACCAAACATGGGATAAGAGGGGGTTAGGGATAAGAAATCCCTATCCCACCTCTTATCCTACCTACCAAAAAACCCATAAGTTGTTATGTTTTTTTTATGTTTAGAGTGTAATAGATTATTGGAAATGTGGGTTGCACGGAGTTGCTAAAAAATAATTAAAAAATTAAAAACCAAAAAAAAAAAAAGAGGAAGAAGAAGAAGAAGAAGAAGAAGAAGAAGAAGACGAACCTAATTGAGAATTCCTCATTTTGATCCAAAATTTAGCGGGGGATTTTAGTGATTCAGTTGGTGAAAGGAGTGTAGGAAAATGTGGGACTTGGATCTTTAGCTGTGATCCGAATAGTAGCATTGCCATGGAGTGTGGTTTAATTAGGTACGAATTTTTTTTTTTCAATTTCTTCTTTCTTTTTCTTTCTTTTTTTTTTTCTCGTAGATAGTTGGAAATTAAACTATGGTTTTATTAATAGTGAAACTTGTTAAAATATTAGGGTTTAGTTTGAGATTGAAAAAAATTTGTTTTTGAAATCCGAGGAAGATGGTGTTATTGAATGAAAAAAAAGGAAAAGGGGATTCTTTTAAAATTTTGTAAGATTTTTTTGAAATTTTTGTAACTGGGTGCCACGTGTCCCAGTTATTATTGGTTGTTTCATGCATTGACTTTTTAAATTTGACACGTGTGTGAGCAGACGACCTTTTTAAAAGAAATATAAACGCGGCGAAGCGGGCCGGGGAAAAAGATTTGGATTTGGTGAAGTTTATGGAAAACGGGTTTTGTTTATCTTGAGTTAGGAAATTGTGGATTTAATTTGGAAATTTCTTTGAAGAAAACATTTTCCCATTTTTAACTAAAAGACCTCGAAACTTAACTCCCGAGATCAGTGATAGAGTCGCCACTCGGATCAGCTCATCCGGGAATTCCAGTACAGCTCCCTACCGAGGACAGACTGTTGTACCTAATCCAGAGATTTAGGGTCTGGGCAACTAACTTACTTAACCTCTAACTTGCTTTCGCCTTATCGTTCATATTACCATATTTAATTTGCTTTATTATCTTTTCCTAACCTTAATTTGTTTATTTTAATCAGCCGATGCTAAAGCAAAATGTAGAAAATAAATTGCAGAAAAATAAAGCATACAGCCAAAATATACAAGAAAATAATAGAGACTGATTATACAACCCAATCGAATAAAAAGGCAAAACTCTCGTCCTCACTTTAAAATCGCCTAAGTAAACGGGGATCTAAAAATTACATCCGCCTAGAATACACGGGATTCTATATTACGGTAAAAATAATAAAAATAAATGCTGCAAAACAGATTGGTTAGCACAGTTTATATTAGATACATAAATAGGACTCAAATCAGTATAGAATTGAGAATTTAGGAACGAGGACATGCATTTAGGGGATAACCGGGTCGACCCGACCGGTCAAACCGATTAGACCTGGAAAACGGTTTTAAAACGCCTGTAATTTTTCGTGCTGGAAAACAATTGGCTCGATTACATGAAAATTCCCACTTTTGTGAGTATGTTATCCCAGAATCCAGGGTTTCGTTCGTGTGGGTTTCCTAAATACACAATCCATCTAGGATCCAAAATGCAATAAACACAACAAAAACATTTGTAAAAATACTATTTTGTTCATTTTTAATATTTTCCAGAAATTTTATAGGGTTCGGGGGTCTGCTAATGCTGAACTATGGATCCGATTCAGATAAAACTACCCCGAAACTTAAAAAATAAAACCCCGGGAAATACAAAAACACTAACATTTATACGTATAGAAATTCAAAAACCAAAATTTTATGGCATACGGATGGATTTGGGCCGAAAATGATTGCAGCAGAATGCACAAAATGGAAAACGGACTGTTTTCGACCGATCGGGACAAACCGGAAGTCTATCCCAGAAGAACAGAGCTGTACGGCTCTAATACTAGAGTCGGCCAACTCTATTCTTCATGGATAGAGTCGGCCGGCTCTGTTCATGAAGAATAGAGCC
The DNA here is from genome assembly GCA_039660915.1 of Euphorbia tirucalli. NCBI lineage: Eukaryota > Viridiplantae > Streptophyta > Magnoliopsida > Malpighiales > Euphorbiaceae > Euphorbia > Euphorbia tirucalli. The sequence goes on along the minus strand of CM077637.1, from coordinate 23,848,856 downwards.
GTACGGCTTTATTCGGGCAATCCGGTTCTGAAATTTGCAAAAACAAAGGAAACGCACAGAAAAGACAATGCAAGCAGGTTTAAGGCCTCTCAGAGTTTACCTTGATGTTGTTTTGATGCTTAGAACTTTAAGAAACGGATTGGAAGCTCAAAATATATCCTGGAGACTCAACCGGCCGAAAACCGCAACAATCCAAAACAACCCGAAATGAATCTGAAATTATCTCCAACCAATAAGCAAAGGTTATAGAACTTGTGTTTAATGTTTTTACATTGATTTTAAGCTTGAATCTTTAATTTTCTTGGGTTGTCTCCTTGCTTGGCCTTTCTTCTTTTTTCTCTGCTTCTTTTCTTCTTTGTTTCTTTCTTTTTCTTTTAGATTGAAAAGCCTCTCCTTTTTTCTGATTTGATTTTCTCCTTTTATACTCTCCTCTTACGTATCATTTCAAGCATTTAATGGCTACCTGACTCTCTTAGATTATGCCCCGATTCTTCTCTAGTGAGACAAATTGCTTTGTTGTCTTGCCCACTAGAACCGGGCCAAAATTTTGAAAATCTGACGCGCACCCTAAACCTTGGAAATCATACGGGAGACCTTTTCGGGGATTTCGGATCGTGGATAGCTTGGTTTTTAGGACGTTTGAGGGACTCCAGGCAATATTCCATCGTTTTCAAGTCCAATTCAAGTTCGTCTGCTCCACAGGTAACATAAGAATTCTCATCATAGAGGTCGGGAAAAACCCGGCACTTACAGCTACCCCTCGCATGATCAAATTCAATTCCCGATACCAGGTATAGGTTACCTGAGGGGAATTTGAGAACCGAATGAAGCGCTGCAAACGGAAGGAAAGAAAGGCGCACCTGAGCCCCAGAAGTTTTGTTGTTGCAGTGATGATTGGAGATAAGCTGATACCGGGTCTAGGTTACCCGAGGAAAGGACGGTGAAATGTGAATAAGCCGATACCGGGTCTAGGTTACCCCTGGCGAAGGAAGGTGGAAGGCGAATAGGCTGATACCTGGTTTAGGTTACCCGAGGCGAGAAAGGTGGAGGGCGGATAGGCTGATACTGGATCTAGGTTACTCGAGGTAAAGGAAGGTGGAAGGTGGATAGGCCGATACCGGGTTTAGGTTACCCGAGGCGAGGAAGGTGGAGGGCGGATAGGCTGATACTAGGTTTAGGTTACCCGAGGCGAAGAAGGTGGAGGGCGGATAGGCTGATATAGGGTCTAGGTTACCCGAGGCAAAGGAAGGTAAAAGGCGGATAGGCCAATTCAGGGTTTAGGTTACCCGAGGTGAAAAAGGTAGAGGGCGGATAGACCGATACCGAGTTTAAGTTACTCGAGGCGATGTTGGAGATGAAATAAACTGATCAGGGCCGATACCGGATTTACATTACCCGAGGCAGATCTGCTGGGGAACTTGAGATGAAGCCGATCTAGGTCGATACCGAGTTTACATTACCCGAGGCGGATCTACTGGAGAACTTGAAGATGGAGCCGATCTAGACCGATACCGGGTTTACATTACCCGAGGTGGATCTACTGGAGAACTTAAAGATGGAGCCGATTTAGGCCGATACCGGGTTTACATTACCCGAGGCGGATCTGCTGGAGATGTGAAGCTGAGGATGATGAATTCCTTCACTTGAAATAGCAAGTCTTAATTCCTTGATCGAGAGATTTTGGAACAAAAATTTTTGCCCCTTCGATTAAGAATGAAGACTAGCTGAGGATGAATGGTTCATGTATGCTATGTACGCATGCATGCATAATGATGTATATGCACATGGATGCACTCGCTGCTATCTGATGTTTCCTCTTTCCACTGGAGAGAGGTATGTTATGCCCTTGGCTGTCTGTGCAGGTGTGAGGCATCATATGATGATCGTTGGAGAAGTGAGATGACTGTTGAGGATGCATGATACTGCTGGGGAAATGATTATGGTATTCCTTATGGAGATTTCGCTGGGGAATAGTGTGAAGAATTCTGCTGATGAATAATGTAAGGACCCCTGTGGGAAATTGCTGGGGAAATTCTAGTTTCCTGCCTCTAGGGAGTTTATGAATCTGTAGGTGCTCTAAATTTGGCCTGGGTTGCCCAATGTGGGTTTTCAGCCCAGCGAGCCGCTCTAACTTTTGCCTGAGGTGCCTTTTCGGTTTTCACCTCAGCAAGCTTTTTTCTTTCTATCTTTTTTTTTAAGGTGAAGAAGCCATTGATGGTAGAAAATATGACCTCGCAAAACAGTCAAGTTTTTAGGCCACCACTGTTGCTTTTTTTAGGAAGATGAATTGGATTTGAAGGATGACAAAAGATTTCAAATTGTATGTATTTAATGCATTTTCATTTGTTAAGTAACACAACGAATTTAACCAGTTAAATGCAAAATGCTTTCTTTAAATGGATGTTTAACCGAGATAACTTTGTTTATGCATTTATCATAACCATGCAAATATATTTAAACAAACACTCCACTTTATTGATAAAATCAAAATGAGTATATTTGAAAGAATTGATTCCCAAATGGTATATATTCCACACTGAGCTAGAATCCGTCACCAGTTGTCCTTTTCAGATTTTCCGATTGATCATTTTCTCTCGTGTCTTAACTTTTGCCTACGCCGCTCTTTTTGAGTTTTCAGCCTAGCAGACTTTTTTTTTTACACATGATAAAGCTTTAACCGGTCTTGGTTAATAGGGTTGATGAACTCATTCCCATCCATGTCCATGATGCTAACACCACCTTTTGATAGCACCTTTTTCACAACATAAGGTCCTTCCCAATTGGGTCTGAACTTGCCCCTAGCATCGACATTTGAAGGCCTTAACTGCTTCAACACCAAATCTCCTGCTTTCAATTACAGCTTGGAGTACTTCACATTTCGGTTATAGGCTCTGGCCATTCTGCGCTGGTACATCTGTAAATGATCCAGTGTTTTTAGTCGCTTTTCATCCAGCGCTGCCAACTGCTCGTATTCAGCTTGGACCCATTCAGTCATAGGAATTGAGCTTCTACTGCAATTCTGAGGGATTTGAGCTCTATTTCCACTGGCAATACCGCCTCCATCCTATACACTAGGGCATAGGGAGTTCCCCCTGTTGGCGTCCTAACATTGGTTCTGTAACCCCAAAGAGCATATGGCAGTTTATCAGCATTGGCAGTGCTGGTACATCTGTAAATAATCCAGTGCTTTTTAGTTGCTTTTCATCCAGCACTGCCAACTGCTCGTATTCAGCTTGGACCCATTCATATGTGGCCTGCAGGAGCCTGCATTTACCTGCTGCATCACTTCTTCTGCTTCTTGTTTTGTCATGCACCTTAAAAGAACCCCATGGGCTATTCTTTTGTATATTTATCCTCGAAGATTCTAAACTGACTGGCCAGTCTCCTTAGTGATAGCATATCAGCAGTACTAGCTCCCTCTGGATACTTTCCTTCCTTAACATAATGGTAGATGTGAAAGAACCATGGCTTTTCTTCAGCTGTCAACTCCATTACTTGGTGCACTTCGAAGCAAGGATGTCTGGAAATGGCTATAACCAGTGGTTGTACATGAGTTTCTTCTGGGTATTCCCACACAGAAGATAACGCTGCTAGTGCATCAGCCATTTTGTTCTCATCCCTAGGGACATGTTGTTGGGATTTTTCACCGGAAATCACCTAATAAAAGCGGAAGAACGCGATGATTTCCTTAAATCCGTGCACAGGAGCAATTGAAATGGAAATTGGACAAACAAAATTTAATCACAAGAGATAATATTCTTACCCGTAATATCTCTTTAAGAGATGGATACAGACTATAGGAATCAATATAGAATCCCTCCTCGTTCACGTACACGAACGCCTAACGAACACCACCCTTGCTAGCGTCGGAAACAACACGAACTATGGAGAGGAGGAAGAGACAAATTTTTGGCTATCTTCTGTCACTACCTTGGCTAAAATTCCTAGGATTATTTTAACCCTAGGTGGGCTGAAATTCCCTAGGGGAATTTTGGTCCAACTTGGCTCCTTATTTGTGTGGGTTTCCTTCTTTTAATTCAGGCCCAATCTTATTTTAATTAATCTGGTTTAAATTAATTTCAAGCCCAACTTTAATATACCCATGTATTTAATATATTACACCAAGTAATATATTATTTACATTTGAATTAAAATTAGTTTGACCAATTAATTTAATCCATCAAATTAAAATTAGATCTTCACAAAATAAAATCATATGTAAACCTATACATATGAATATTTCCACCTAGGAAATAATCTCATAATTAATCCAATTAATTATGAAGAGCCAATTAAATATATTAATTTTATTATTAGGATCAATCCAATTGATCATTATAATATAATTAATATATATACCTCTCTCTCCAGAGTGTATACTCCAAGCATACATGTGATTCCTTAAGTCAGTGTTCAATCGCTCAATGTGTACGATCCTGTGGGCCCATCTTTATGTTGGCAGTGGGCCTTTGGCCCACAGACTGCAGTTGGGCTCTAGCAAGCCACTGCAGCCCCCAATTAAGATGGAGATGGCAGTCTAACTGTTATCATAACCCTGTAGTTTAAACTTGTACATCCCATGTCATTGATATCTGTGTCCAACACGAAGGCATGGATTGATCACCCTGTTTTGTGTCTGGACATTTACTTGATCCCGAATGCACTGAAGCTCACAAACAAGTTCCCACTTGTTTGGGTGTGTCCACACTCTTATCAGTCGCATTCACCAAGAGGCCGGTGATATCTTCCCAGTGGACTACTGAGTGACAAATCCCTTCTGCATATCCATAGCATTACCATGCTAAGTGACATACCCGAAAGTACCCATACTTGGCACCCTATTACAGGCCCTTTAGGCGTACCCCTAAGTATGCGACCTCACATGCAACACCATCATATGGTCAGGTCAAAGGATCCATACAAGTACTACACGAGAATCACTTGTGATATTATACCATGTGAATTTCTCGTTTAGTGGATCTATCCAGTACCATGCCCCTTATGCACGTACCCATTAACTTGGTTGACATTCCATGTGCAATGATCGATAAGACACATCCATACAACCAGGTTAATGATAGTCTCTTGTTCCATTCATTCCTATGACTGGAACAGACTACGGATCTATTTGTGGTCATATCGTTTACCCTATCCATGGTCTTACTGCCAAGTGCATGACACTGGTCAGCATGGATATAGATATGTCCATTGGATACTTCATTTAATATATTACACAAGATAAATATAATAAATGAATTAATGCCTTTATTAATAACACAAATAAGTATAATACATGAATCCAATTAATGTACGATATAAATACAAGGACCAATGCCCAGGGGACTAGGGCATATCCAACAATCTCCACTTGCACTAGTTCCAACTAGGCATGGACCTAATCCCTATAGATCTAGTATAACCCTTGTGCTTAGGCTGGGCCAGCGCCTTGGTCAAAGGATCTGTGACATTATCCTCGGTGTCCACTCTGTGTAATGCAATGTCACCTCTCTCCGCGATCTTTCGTATGAGGTGAAACTTTCTGAGCACGTGTTTTATGTTCTTGTGTGACCGGGGCTCCTTAGCTTGTGCAACGGCCCCATTGTTGTCACAGAAGATATCAACTGGGTCCTGGATAGTTGGCACTACTCCCAACTCAGTGATAAACTTCTTCATCCACACAGCTTCCTTAGCCGCATCACACACAGCGATATACTCAGCTTCTGTTGTAGAGTCCGTGATGGTTGGCTGCTTTGAGCTCCTCCAGCTTATAGCACCGCCATTTAGCAAAAATACATACCCAGACTGTGACTGGTACTCATCTTGGTCAGTCTGGAAGCTTGCATCAGTGTACCCAGTAACTGATAGCACTTCCTGACCACCATACACTAAGAAGCTATCCTTAGTCCGATTAAGGTACTTAAGGATTGCCTTGACAGCTTTCTAGTGATCCTCCCCGGATCCTGCTAGTACCGTCTCTCATACTCAGTGCAAAGGCGACATCAGGTCTCGTACATAACATGGAGTACATAATTGATCCTATAGCCGAAGCATATGGAACCAATTTCATGTTCTCCCTGTCCTCCCTTGTCTTAGGACAGTGCTTCTTACTAAGTTTCAATCCATGGCCCATTGGCAAGAAGCCTTTCTTAGCCCGGTCCATGTTGAACCTTTTCAGAACTTTGTCTATGTACGAGGCCTGACTTAGGCCCAGAAGCCGATTTGATCTATCCCTATAGATCCTGATCCCTAGGATCATCTCAACTTCGCCTAAGTCCTTCATTACGAAGTACTAACTCAACCACTGCTTTACCCCTTGCAGTATAGGTATGTCGCTTCCAATGAGTAGGATGTCGTCCACATAAAGTACCAAGAATGTGACAATGCTCCCACTCGTCCTCTTATACACACAAGGCTCATCTTGATTCTATATAAAGCCATATTCCTTTATAGCATCATTGAATCTGAGATTCCAACTTCGGGATGCTTGCTTCAGTCCATAAATGGACCTTTGAAGCTTGCATACCCTTCCCGGATACTCTGGATCGACAAAACCCTTAGGTTGTGTCATGTACACTTCCTCGAGGAGCTTTCCATTAAGGAAAACGGTCTTGACATCCATTTTCCATACTTCATAGTCGTACATGAAGCTATGGCTAGCAAGATCCTGATGGATTTGAGCATGGCTACTGGTGAGAAAGTCTCATCATAGTCTATTCCATAGACTTGTCTGAAACCTTTCGCAACCAGACGCCCCTTGAAGGTATTGTCGGCCTTTAGCTTATAGCACCACTTGCAACCTATTACCTTAGCACCTGGAGGTGGATCAACTAAGTTCCAAACTTGGTTATCGTACATAGATTACATCTCTGCCTCCATGGCTTTGTGCCAATTCGCAGACTATGGGCTTGCTATAGCCTCCTGGTAGGTTTTAGGTTCTTCCTCATCCCAGATGAGAAGAGTTTGATCATCGGTGATGAGGAAACCATACCTCTCCGGTTCCCGACGATCCCTACCAAACCTTCTAGGTCTTTGTGCGGCCTGGGTCAGTCAGTGCTTCCTCCTGTGGAAGCTCCACCTGGGCCTCCGAGTTATCCTCTTCAGGAGCTTGTGGACCTTGAACTTCCCTGAGTTCAACATTGCTCCCACTATGTTTCTTGGAAAGGAACTCCTTTTCTAGAAAGACCCCCTTCCTTGCCACAAACAGCTTGTTCTCGGCGGGGTTGTAGAAGTAATACCCTTTGGTTTCCCTAGGGTAGCCACAAACAGGCATTTATCGGTTTTGGGCTCTAGCTTGCCACTAGTCAATTTCTTGACATGTGCTTCGCATCCCCAAATCTTCAGGAAAGACGCATTGGGCTCCTTGCCCGTCCATATCTGATATGAGGTCTTTTCCACTACCTTAGTCGGAGTATTATTTAAGATAAGAGCTGCTATCTTGAGGGCGTGTCCCCAGAAACTAATTAGGAGAAAGGCTTGACTCATCATTGAACGGACCATGTCCAACAGGGTCCTATTCCTCTATTCGGACACCCGATTCCATTGTGGTGTTTCGGAAGGAGTGAGCTGTGGAACTATTCCATGCTCTCTCAAATATGAGTCAAACTCTAGGCTCATATACTCACCACCTCGGTTCGACCGAAGGGCATTGATATTTCTGCCTAGCTGGTTCTGTACCTCATTGCTAAATTCCTTAAACCTATCAAGGGTCTCAAACTTTTGTTTCATCAGATGAAATCGTCTGTGAACATGACGAAGTACAGGTGAACATGACGAAGTACAGGTGTCCTCTGGTCGCTGCGCTCATAGGTCCACATACATCTAAATGTATTAGGTCCAATAAGCCAATGGCCCTTTCAGCCTTCTTGCTAAAATGGGCCTTAGTCATCTTGCCTCGTAAACATGATTCGCATGTATCAATTGACTCCAAGTCAAATGACCCTAAGACTCCAGCTTTGTGAAGCCCATCTATGCGCTTCTCGTTTATGTGGCCGAGACGACAATGCCATAGGTAGACAAGATTAAGTTCGTTTGGCTTAACCCTTTTTGTGTTTATGTTATAGACGTGATTGGTTTCATTTAATTCCAGGATATACAGGCCATTATTCAATAGAGCATCTCTATAAAATAATCCCTCTCTAGATATTGAAATTCTACCATTAGAAATAGTAAAATAAAATCCAGAAATATCCAACATAGAAACTGAAATAATAGTCCTGCACATAGCAGGTAAAAAATAACATTGTTCTAAAATTAAAACCAATCCACTAGGCATCACAAGGTGGTATTCATCGATCTCTATGGCAGCAACCCTTGCTCCATTCCCTACCTGGAAGTCCACCTCTCCCGACCCCAGTGACCTTCTGTTCTTAAGTCCCTGCCCATTGCAACAAATGTGAGAACCACATCCAGTATCCAATACCTAGGATGTTGAAACAGTAAGGTTAATGTCTATAACATAAAAACCTGAAGAGGACACACCTTGGCCCCTTCTTTGCTCTCCCATCAGCTTGGGACACGATCTCTTCCAATGGCCCGCCTATCGACACCCAAAACAGACATCCTCAGGACCTGCCTTCTGCTGGGCCTTGTGTTGGGCTTTGGCCTTCTTAGCCTTGGCCTTCTTGGCCTTGGCCTTGGCCTTTTCCTTGGCCTTACCCTTGGCAACAGGAGGGTTCCCCTTATTGACCAGCAGCACCGGCGGAGTCTTTTTGATCGACTGCTCAGTAAGCTTAAGCATCCCATGCAGCTCACTGACAGTGCGGTTCATCCCTTGCATGTTGTAGTTCAGGATGAACTGATCATAAGAATCCGGCAAGGATGCTAGGATAGTGTCCACCACTAACTCCTGAGAGATAGGCAATCCGAGACAGGCTAAAGTATCCAAATAGCCCTTCATCTTGAGCACGTGTGCGCTCACAGATGTCCCAGCCCCTATCTTACAGGAGTGGAATGCCTTGTTGGTCAGGTACCTTTCCTGACGAGCTTGCTGCTGAAACATCTCGTTTAGAGTTATTATCATAACAAAGGCTTGATGGTCCATAAACTGTTTTTGTAGTTCGGGGACCATACAGGCCAACATTAGGCATCTCACATCCCTATTATCCTTGACATGCACCTCGTATTCCTCCAGCTGGGCAGCTGGTGGATTACGTCCTTGAGGCGCAGCCGATGCAGGCCTCTCCAGCACATACTCTTTGGACTCCTGTCTTAGAACTATTCTCAAGTTCCTAGACCAGTCCAAAAAGTTAGGACCGGAAAGCTTGTCCCTTTCAAGAATCGATTGCAGTGATAAAGTATTGTTGTTTGCCATTCAGAGTTTCTACACAGAAAAACATTTAGAGTGTTAATAAAGGACTTTATTTTGTTATTTCCATATGAAATTAATAATGAATCAAGTTATTAATTAAACCGAGTTGCTGGGCTCATGGGCCGAGATCCATATTTCATTAAGATATCGCCAGATGAGGGCCTGGTACAACTATACTCTAACTATTTAGGTAGGAATGCCGTCCAATCCCAACCTAGGGACTCTCGGTTTGATGGGCTTGTTGGCACTTACCCATCTGTGCTTAGGGCCAGGAGAATCCTACTACCCATGCTAAGTCAAAACCTCCATTCAAGTCTTAGAGTATCCCATATCCTAACCCAATACAAAGTGACGACACTCCAGTGTATCCTGCGAGGGCATGGTCTACAACTAGCCTATTCCCACTTCGAGTCGGTTTTGAATGAGGGAAGCACTTTTAAGCGACTTAGTAATTTCATTTGGTTATTAGATTCAATTAACAACGGCTTGCATACATAAGGCGGGTGAAATGCGGTTGGATCATACATTCATACATGCCTATAAATATAAAGCATAATTAAATAAATAAGTAAAATGGACTGCTATGGGCCTTTATTACATCCTAATATTATTCTAGTAAACCTATACTAGAAAACAATGTCAGGTGGGCCTCCATCTTCTTCCTTCTGCGCTGGCACCTTCACTTGGGCTCACCACTCCATGGGCTTCTTCTTTTACAAATTTTATAATAATTGAATAAAATAAAATTACATTAAAAAAGAAAACGACACGCAGGCCGTATTTACCCAAAAAATAAAATACAACCCATCTTGAATAAGGCCCAATAGCATCCAATCATACAAAATATTTAATCACCCATATGCATCCAATACATATAATTCATAAGCATGTTATAATGCATGATTTAAGCCCATTTCAATTATGTCCAAGCCATTATATTGAAATCGCCAATTTTGGCCCACCATGGTACTAACCCTTAACAGGCTTTGGGCCTCCAGCCCAGGCAGTCCAACTGCTCCTACTAGAATTGGGAAACCATGGGTCCAATTCAGCCGTCCAAGTAATTTTGCCAAAATTACCCGAACCAATTTCAAATAACCATATTAATTTCCAAAATTAATATCACATGAATAAAATAAAATTTCATTCAAGAAACCACACGCATTTAAATTACATAAATTTAAACACACGAATTTTAAAACCAATTAAAATTTCAAAACTGGGCCCCGGGCCCAAAAACCCGCCAAATCCAAAAATACTGGGCTCGGCCCGCTACGGCTAAGGTAACCAAGTTGCCCTAGCAACAGCAGCCGCTGCTGCTGCTGGCGCAGCAACAGGAAGCGGCCGCCGGCGGCGATTCCGCCGCCGGCAGCCCAGCACCCCGGGAACAGCCAGATTTTTTTTTAAACAGAAAAAAATATATAAAAAATATATCATGGCATCCAACAACAGGAAATTCACCAAGAATCCCAAAACATACAATTAAATTAAACAAACACAAACCAATATGCATATTCAATTTCAATTGTATGAAAATCAAATGGGGAAAAATCTTAAACCCAAACCGAGAACCCCAATAAAAAAAAAATCTCCAATTTTAAAACATGGGGTTCAACCAATTTTAACAATTTCCATGGATCAAAAGCCCGCTCTGATACCATTGTTGGGATTTTCACCGGAAATCACTTGATAAAAGCGGAAGAACGCGATGATTTCCTCAAATCCGTGCCTAGGAGCAATTGAAATGGAAATTGGAAAAACAAAATTTAATCACAAGAGATAATATTCTTACCCGTAATATCTCTTTAAGAGATGGATGCAGACTCCAGGAATCAATATAGAATCCATCCTCGTTCACGTACACGAACGCCTAACGAACACCTCCTGTGCTAGCGTCGGAAAAAACACGAACTATGGAGAGGAGGAAGAGACAAATTTTCGGCTATCTTGTGTTACTACCTTGGCCAAAATTCCTAGGGTTATTTTAACCCTAGGTGGGTCGAAATTCCCTAGGGGAATTTTGGTCCAACTTGGCTCCTTATTTGTGTGGGCTTCCTTCTTTTAATTCAGGCCCAATCTTATTTTAATTAATCTGGTTTAAATTAATTTCAAGCCCAACTTTAATATACCCATGTATTTAATATATTACACCAAGTAATATATTATTTACATTTGAATTAAAATTAGTTAGACTAATTAATTTAATCCATCAAATTAAAATTAGATCTTCACAAAATAAAATCATATGTAAACCTGTACATATGAATATTTCTACCTAGGAAATAATCTCATAATTAATCTAATTAATTATGAAGAGCCAATTAAATATATTAATTTTATTATTAGGATCAATCCAATTGATCTTTATAATATAATTAATATATATACCTCTCTCTCCAGAGTGTATACTCCAAGCATACATGTGATTCCTTAAGTCAGTGTTCAGTCGCTCAATGTGTACAATCCTGTGGGCCCATCTTTATGTTAGCAGTGGGCTTTTGGCCCACAGACAGCAGTTGGGCTCTAGCAAGCCACTGCAGCCCCCAATTAAGATGGAGATGGCAGTCTAACTGTTATCATAACCCTGTAGTTTAAACTTGTACATCCCATGTCATTGATATCTGTGTCCAACACGAAGGCATGGATTGATCACCCTCTTTTGTGTCTGGACATTGACTTGATCCCGAATGCACTGAAGCTCACAAACAAGTTCCCACTTGTTTGGGTGTGGCCACACTCTTATCAGTCGCATTCACCAAGAGGCCGGTGATATCTTCCCAGTGGACTACTGAGTGACAAATCCCTTCTGCATATCCATAGCATTACCATGCTAAGTGACATACCCGAAAGTACCTATACTTGGCACCCTATTACAGGCCCTTTAGGTGTACCCCTAAGTATGAGACCTCACATGCAACACCATCATATGGTCAGGTCAAAGGATCCATACAAGTACTACACGAGAATCACTTGTGATACTATACCATGTGGATTTCTCGTTTAGTGGATCTATCCAGTACCATGCCCCCTATGCACGTACCTATTAACTTGGTTGACATTCCATGTCCAATGACCAATAAGACACCGCCAAAAAACCATGTTAATGATAGTCTCTTGTTCCATTCATTCCCATGACTGGAACAGACTACGGATCTATTTATGGTCATATCATTTACCCTATCCATGGTCTTACTGCCAAGTTCATGACACTGGTCATCATGGATATGGATATGTCCATTGGATACTTCATTTAATATACTAGACAAGATAAATATAATAAATGAATTAATGCCTTTATTAATAACACAAATAAGTATAATACATGAATCCAATTAATGTATGATACAATACAAGGACCAATGCCTCGGGACTAGGGCATATCCAAAACATGTCTGAATTCACACTAGCCAAATAACTCTTTTCTAAACTGTAGCAGCTCCAAATAAGGCCGTAAGGCTTCTTCTTTCAGCTCCCATTCACCCTGAGCTTGCTTAATCACCAGAAGTGAATCCCCAATGATTAAGACATCATTTGCCCCTAATGTCAATAGAGCTTCCATCCCAAACAGGCATGCCTCATACTCTGCCCCGTTATTAGTTATGGTAAAATTCAACCTTTTTGATAAAGGAATGATTTCAACGTCAGCGTTGCTATTAGCACCCCGATTCCAGCACCCTTTTTGTTCACTGCCCCATCGAAGCACATAACCCACCTTTTTACTTTAACCATGGCTAACTATGTTGGATATGCCCTAGTCCCGGGGCATTGGTCCTTGTGTTTGTATTATACATTTGTACATTTTATGTAAGATATGTATTATACAATTTGTGTTAATAAATAAAGGCAACAATCTATTTACTATATGTCTTGTGCAATATTTTAAATAGAGTATCCAATGGACATATCCATATCCATGTTGTCAAGTGTGAGGCACTTGGCAGTAAGACTGTGGATAGGGAAAACGATATAGCCATAAAGTCATCCGTAGTCTGTTCCAATCATGGGAATGAATGGAACTAAAGACTATCATTAACCTTGGTTGTATGGTGGTGTCTTACCGGTCATAGAACATGGAATGTCAACCAGGTTAATGGGTACATGCAAAAAGGGCATGGTACTGGATCGATCCACTTAACGGGAATCCACATGGTATCACATCACATCGAATTCTCATGTAGTACTTGTATGGATCCTTTGACCTGACCATATGATGGTACTGGATGTGAAGTGGCATACTTTGGTGTACGCCCAACGGGCCTGTAAAAGGTTGCCAAGTATGGGTACGTTCGGGTATGTTAATGAACATTACAGTACTATGGATATGCAGATGGGAATGTCACTCAGTGTTCCACTGAGAAGATATCACCGGCCTCTTGATGAATGCAGCTGATAAGAGTGTGACCACACCCAAACAAGGTGGAACTTGTTTGTGAATATCAGTGCATTCGGGATCAAGTTAATGTGCAGACACAATAGAGGGTGATCAAACCATGCCTCTGTGTTGGACTCCGATATCGATGACATGGGATGTACAAGTTTAAACTACGGGGTTAAAGTTTCAGTTGGACTGCTTACTCCGTCTTAATTGGGGGCTACAGTGGCTTGCTAGAGCCCAACTAAAGTCTGTGGGCCTTAGCTCACTGCCAACATAAAGATGGGCCCATGGGATCGTACACATTGAACGTCTGGACTTTAACTAGTTGGATTAAGTGTGTACTTGGTGTATACATGTCAAAGAGAGAGAGGTCTATTAATTATATTATATAGCTCAATTGGATTGATCAAAATATAATATGATTAATATGTATTTAGGCCATCACATAATTACTTCAATGAATTAATTTTGTGTATTTATTTCCTAGGTGGAAATATTTGTACATGTATATCATCCTATGTATGTCATATTTAATCCATTGGTTAATTTGATGTGTTAAACAAAGTTTAATTTACATATATGTTACATATTATATGGTATAATATAGTAACATACATGTAGAAGTAAATTTTATTTGAAATCAAATTAATACCAAAGAATTAAATATGGGCTTAAGCTTTGAAACATGAAAGCCCTTCTTTTTGGATGAGTTAGCCGTAAATATTTGGTGGGTTTTTTGCCAAGTTTTGGTGAGTCATTTTGTATAGGAAGAATGACTCATTAAAGGGACAAAAGATGATGATTAATATGGTGAGTCATTATTTGACTTTGTGGTAGAAAAGTTGGACTTTTCTTTCTTTGATTTTTTGATCTTTCTTTTGGTGATATAAGAGAAAAAAATCTTCCATATTAATATATCTTTGGAAGTCCAACATAGCCTCACTCACTCTCTCTTATTGATTTTCCGAACCGCTAGCACGGGTTTTAGTCCGAGAGCCATAAGTGTACGAGACGAAGGAGGAAATCTAATTTGGTTTCTGCAGTCTTCATCTGTCTCTTGGAGAGACTTTAAGGTGAGATTTTAAAACCTTCTTCCTTATTCTTTGTGTTTTTGATTTCCACTACTTAAGCTCCTAGGACCGGATTCGAGGAAATCGACGCATATTTCCACTTTTCTCGGTCGATTTCCGGTGATGAATCCTAACAGTGGTATCAGAGCGGGCTGATGTTCTGTGGAAATCTCTAACTTGAAGTGAATCCCATGTTTTACATTTGGCGATTTTGTGGATGGGATTTGTTTTCGGTTTGGGGTTTGGGGTTTTGCCCCTTTGAATTTTACAAATGGAAAATTATATGCATAGGATGTATGCTAGATTTAATTTTCTATTTGTGTTAGTTATTCATGATATTTGCATATGAAATTGTTTAGCATATGGAGCATGCTAGGGTTCAATTTCCTTTTGCATATATATATATATATAGTTTTTGGATGCTTGAATTTAATTCTTGGTTGATTTAATTTCTTGCATCTAGGTTGTATGCTAGATTTTATTTCTTGGTGATTTAATATCTTGCATATGTTGTTTTCTTAAAACAAAAAAAAAAATCATGGACCATTTCTGGCCGAAACGGGGGCAGCAGTGTCATCCCATATGATCAGCTGATCTTTCTTTAACAGCTTGAAAATTGGCTCATAAGTGGAAGTCAACAGTGCTATGAAGCCGCTGACGTACTGTAAGGAACCCAGGAATGGCCTGACTTCTTTCTCCGTTCTTGGAGCTGGCATATCTTGGATGGCTTTGATTTTGTCTGGGTAGCAACTTCCCTGATGTGACTCCGAATATGCACTTCTTGGGGTTAAGTCGCAAGTTGTATTCTCCAATGCGCGTAAGAAATCTATCCAGGATAACAGGATGTTCCTCCGAGATCGTTGATTTAACAAGCATATTGTCAAAATACACTTCGACTTCTTTGTGGATCATGTCATGTAACAGAGTCGTAACAGCCCTTTGATAAGTGGCTCTAGCATTCTTCAGTCCAAAGGGCATTATTTTGTAGCAGAAAGTACCCCACTCTGTGTTGAACGATGTCTTCACCTTATCTATTAAATCCATCAGGCTCTGATTGTACCCTGAAAAGCCATCCATGAAGGAATACATTACTACTTTTGCTGCACTATCAACCAGGACATCAATATGAGGCAGTGGGAAATTATCTTTTGGGCGTGCCTTATTCAGGTCACGGTAGTCAACACATACTCTGACCCTCCCATCCTTTTTAGGCACTGGGATGATATTAGCTAGCCATTCTTTGTATTCTACCACTTCAAGGAACTTGGCATCTATATACTTAGCCACCTTTTCTTTTACCAGTGTAGCCCATTCTGGCCTCAATCTTCTCAGCTTCTACTTTACTGGCCTGAACTTGGGGTCGGTTGGAATCTTATGCACTACTATCTCTATATCTACACCCGGCACATCTACGTACGACCAGGCAAAAGCTTTAACATGTTTTTGTAGTATTCTTATTAATTCTTTTTCTTCCTCGGATTTTAGATCGCGTGAAATGAATACCATTTTAGGATTTTCATCTGTACTTATGTTGATTTCATGCAATGCAGTGTCATGTATGCTTAATATGCTTGATGGTGATTTAAATGCATGCATAGAATTATCAGGATAAACATCACACAAGTAAGCAAATTGAGACTTCATTGCATTAAACTTATCATAAAGTACATCGTTTACACTGAAAATGGAAGAAATAGATACAACAAAATCATTTTCATCCTCCACAGGCGGAGGGCCTTACACTTCTTCAGCTTCCATCTTCATCTTCAGAGCACTACCTGAGATCACAGCTGCTTCCGCTTTTTTTTCAACCACTTGCGCCTTAGCCCTTTCCATGATCTTGGCTATCTCGGCAACCACAGAGTCCAGGTTCACCTTGGCCATCAGCTCTTCGCCAAATCCTTCCTTGGCCTTCCCAAATGCCTTACTTAATGCAGTAGTTAAAGCAGCTAAAATTACTTTTGCAGCTTCATTATAGGCTTCTTCCTCATTTTTCTCCTCATCCACCTCTACTGCTCCTGCTATCTCTTCAGACGGCTCGCCTTGCAGAACAGTAGACTTAGCAGCTGTTTTACCACCATGGGGGCCACTGGTTCGTCCGGCTTTTCTCGAAGTCAACAATATTAGCAAATATTTCAAAGCCGAGGTATTCAACATTTCTGACCCTTACCGGTTTAGCTTGTCCCTTATATAGGCCTTCTCCTGCCTTCAGGAATGGTTTCATCATGATTCTGCCATTTTTGCCCCTTCTCGGGTTCTTCTGATCAGACATCTCCTCTGTATACCTAAGACCAAACTGCTTTGGCTTTCCCGAGTCGATGTTAAACTCAGGCACTCCTTACAGGTTGATTCCAAGTCCCATGCCCGGGATAAAGTTCTGCTTATGTAAGTACCGGGACAACTACTCCGGCATATAATTTTCATAGATGACCATGGGAGCGTCTGTAGCTTCTTCTCCCTTGATCACTGCAACTTGGAATCTGCCAAAAGGGACAACTCCTTCATTCACGGCAGCAATCATTGATTGGGCATCCGCCTTAACAATCACTATTTCACCGTTCATCGAGAACTTAATTTTCTGGTGCAAGGTGGAAGGGACACCTTCTAGAGGATGAAACCATAGCCTTCCTAGCAGTAGGGAAAAGGTGATCGGAATATCTATCACGGTGAAAACGACCATTGATTTGACCGGCCCAACCTCTACTTCGGTTTCAAAAGTCCCTATCACTGTTCTATTGGAATCGTCGTATGCCCAGATTACCGTTAAGGATTTTTTCAGTACATCATCATTCAAACCCAGAAATGGCACCATTTTTAGTGGACATATATTCAGCGCCGAGCCATCATCCACCATAACACACGGCATTACTTTGCCCATCACATACGCTCTAATGTAAAGAGCCTTGTTGTGAGCCTTTCCTTCGCCAGATAGATCTTTCTCAGAAAAAATAATGTCAGAAGTCCTAGGATGGACCTTATCCAATAGACAGCATATAGCCTCCGGAGATGCGATGGGGGAGATTTCAATTTCTAATAGTTTCTTCACTAAAGCGGCCCTATGCTCCTTATAGGTCAGAAGCAAATGCCATAAAATGGCTTGTGCAGGGGTCTTCTTTAACTGAGAGATAACCAAGTCTTCTTTCTCAACCCTCTCCGGTGTTGAGGTACTACCCGACCCAGTCATCGGGGCTTTGACCTTCACTTGGTTTGCTGGTTGATACACTCTGCCACTCTAGGTCACGTTCTGGACCTCCTGAACTTTCAGCTTCTCAATGGCCGGAGGCTTAACTGACTCCTCTCCGCCAAACTCTTCATATTCATCTTCAGAGTCAAGATCATTCAGGCTTATGGGTTTGACTTCCTTCTGTTCCGCCTTCTTCTCACATTTTGATTCTACTTCAACTTCTCCTACCGCTACAGCCTAAATGGCAGGGTTTGCTTGAAGGACCTGAGCAAAGATGAAATTAGCTGGCAGTCCTGAATGTACCATGTTGACCCGCTTCTCAAATGCTGGTAATGGGTTGGTCTTTGTACTGGGCTTGGCTGGCTCTTGTAGCTTCCCTTCATCTATCAGCTTCTGAATGGCGTCCCTCAGCTTGTAACAATTATTAGTTCTATGGCCAGCAACAATATGATACGTGCAGAAATTATCTTTATCTACCTCAGAAGGTTTTTCAAAGGGCCTCAAGGACTGTAGCAACCCACCATTTCTACACTTAGCAAATATCTTCACCAATGGAAGAGTCCAAGGCGATATGCCCTGACCTCCTGGATTCCTATTCTATTTGCCTTGTTGCTGGGTCACTGTAGCAACTTCAACCTGCTTTACTTCTAAAGATTGCCCCCCTTTGCCACCAGAACTCGAGCTAGAACCACCACCAGACCCGGCTGCAGCAGTTGATCTATATCCAGAACTGTACCCCGAGCTTCTACCACCCTTATGACTAGCCGCCTTCTCTTATTCATCACGTTCGATTTTCATTGCCATACTGTAGACTTCACTGAGCTCGTTGAAGGGATGAAATTTCATATTATTTTTGAAGATGTCCTTACTGCCATCTATCAACTTCTGTATAAGCTCATCTTCATCTGGGCGGTTCTTTAGAAGGATCATCTTATTCATCCACCGCTGGTTGTGCTCGTCGAAAGGTTCGTTGGGTTTCTGCTTGATCCACTCCAAGTCATACAGCTTCACCTGAATTTTGGTGTTGAAACTATAATATTTAATAAAAGCTACTGACAAAATTTCCCAATCTGACTATTCCTCCTCTGTCAGCGAATTGTACCAGCCTAGTGCTCCTCCTTCCAGTGTCATAGGGAAAAGATTATTCAATTGCTGCTTCATGGCACCTGCCGTTAGCATGACTCGGGCATACAGATTCACATGGGCCTCTGGAGAGCCCATTCCTTTATAAGAGGGACCCTTCGGCACTTGGAAGCCGATGGGAAAAGTTTCGATGCCCCTACTGATCATAGCATCAACGTTGACCCCTTTCTTGGATTCTACACTGACATTGGCCCCTTTCTTCAACTGGGCCACCACCTCATCCAACTCAGAGCATTTTTCCTTCATTCTCTGCTCTATGGCTGCCTATATTTCTTGCAAATTCTCGAGGCTGGCTAAAGTGTCACCACCCTGCTGGGATGATTCAGCCTCCTTCTCTTTTCAAGATTTACTACCACCGGTCTCTCCAGCCTCTCTCACTACTGCTCGCATCTCCTCCTTTTACATATCACAAAAGTCTTGTGATCTTAGGAAATCTTTTAAGGCATCAGCAAGGCTCGATGTAGGATTAGGCATTTCCACTTCTTCCCCAGATTCAGAATCACTCTCTCTTTCAACTCCTCTTTGTTCCCCAATAGCCCTCGAGAGCTGAGATCTTGTTCTAGGGCGATCCAACTTATTCTGCTAGGCATCATACGGGAAGTATTAGGGACATGAATGAATGGCATGGTGACATGAAGATTGAAACACTAAAAGTGCTTTATGATGAATGGATGATGCCATGAATGAAATGATGGTATGAATGGTTTTCTTTTATTGTTCTTTTTTTTGGGGACTTTCTAGGAACACCCAATGCAATGCAAAAGGATCACGTGTGGACCATCACACGGACTGGTTTCGGCACCTTTGGGGTACCTAATAAATTTAGTGAAATGGTTGCGTGTGTACTGACACACGGACAGAGTTTCAACGCTTTGTAGGTCTATGAGATGACATAAAATGGTCACATGGGACCACCCCTTGGACAGAGTTCTGATGCTTTTGAGGCATATGATATGAATGATATTATAAGGAGGTCGCATGTAACAGGGACACGGACAGAAGTTCGGCGTTTGGGGACGACCTTCCATGATTTGGTAATATTATGAACTTATATGTGCACTAATTAGGCACTCAGGGAGTACCTTGAATGATGTATTAATGTCGTGCAATGATCCGATGTGGACCATGGTTCTATTTATGATAAATGAGTATGATGTCATGAAATGCATCGTGTAAATCATCACACAAAAATAGGCCTAAGACCATTGGAGTTTCTATTGAATGAGATGATTTGGTGAAATAGCCGAACGTAATCCGGTGCATTGGCAAAACACAGATAATTTCGGGATACCCGATATGTTATGAAATGAGATGATCGTGATGGGCACCTTTGGAATGTCCTTAATTTTATTTAAATGAGATGATATGAATGCTTATGTGAAATGAAATGCAAATGGCTGCACAAAAATGTGGTTAGGATGCATGACATACATAATGATGTTGTGTATGTTTTGTGGAAATATCGCACGTGGGATGCAAATGGCACGCGAATAAAATGTCATGGCTGCACGAAAATGTGATTAACGTCACACATACGTCAATGTTCGAAAAATGAATGTGAAAAATGTTAAAATGGCACACGAAAGCAATGCATGTTTGATGCTTCGTGAAAAAGTCAATATAGAAAACACCATGAAACAAACGTTAGCACACACACAAATATACGCTCCCTTTCGACCTTATTTCTCCTTTCGATTGGTCTTGAATTCTTTCTAGGAGTTGGGTCTCTTTGGCATCAACAAGGGATACCAAAGGCATACACTCAATGTTCAATTTGAATTTAAGTTTTGGTAGTCCTAGGGGAAGTTGCTAAGCCATTACATGTGGGCCAAAGTCAAAAACCAAGGGTCGTACAGTTTCCCACAGCCAATATACACTTCCCCACCGTAGAACACGATGTAAGGTCATGCGAGCTATGAGTGGTTTACCCCGTCGGGTGTCTCCAATCCTGGCGGTAGAGGTAGGCCACCTTCTTGGGTAAATCAAGGCTAAACAGTGTATTGGAGGGATTGAGAAGAAGAAAATGTCATGATATGCAAGGTGTAAATAAATATGGTATTATGAATTAGGTAAAGTGACTGCAAGTGAGGTTTTATTTTGGTAGTTGCCTAAGTTCCCTAAGTCTTTTATGAAAACTTTTGAAGAAACCATCTCCCTAGCAGAGTCGCCGCTATGAGCGGACAACCTTTTTAAAAGAAATATAAATGCAGTGAAGCTGGCCGGGGAAAAAGATTTTGATTTGGTGAAGTTTATGGAAAACGGGGTTTTGTTTATCTTGAGTTAGGAAATTGTGGATTTAATTTGGAAATTTCTTTGAAGAAAACATTTTCTCGTTTTTAACTTAAAGACCTCGAAACTTAACTCCCGAGATTAGTGACAGAGTCGCCTGATCCGGGAATTCTGGTACAGCTCCTTACCGAGGACAGACTGGTGTACCTAATCTAGAGATTTAGGGTCCGGGCAACTAACTTACTTAACCTCTAGCTTGCTTTCACCTTATCGTTCATATTACCATATTTAATTCGCTTTATTATCTTTTCCTAACCCCAATTTGTTTATTCTAATCAGCCGATGCTAAAGCAAAATGCAGAAAATAAATTGCAGAAAAATAAAGCATATATCCAAAATATACAAGAAAATAATAGAGGCCGATTATACAACCTAATCAAATAAAAAGGGAAAACTCTCGTCCTCACTTTACAATTGCCTAAGTACATGAGGATCTAAAAATTACATCCGCCTAGAATACACGGGATTCTATTAATTACAGTAAAAATAATAAAAATAAATGCTGCAAAACAGATTGGTTAGCACAGTTTATATTACATACACAAATAGGACTCAAATCAGTACAGAATTAGGAATTTAGGAACGGGGGCATGTATTTATGGGATAACCGGGTCGACCTGATCGGTCGGACCATTTAAACCTAAAAACGGTTTTGAAATGCCCTGTAATTTTTTGTACTGGAAAACAATTTTGGAAAATAATTGGCTCGATTACATGCAAATTCCCACTTTTGTGAGTATGTTATCCCGGAATCCAGGGTTCCGTTCGTATGGGTTTCCTAAATAGACAATCCATATAGCGTCCAAAATGCAATAAACATGCCAAAAACATTTGTAAAAATACTATTTTGCTCATTTTTAATATTTTTCGGGAATTTTATAGGGTTCGGGGGTCCGCTAATGCTGAACTATGGATCCGATTGGAATAAAACTACCCCGAACCTCAGAAAATAAAACCCCGGGAAATACGAAAACACTATCATCCGTATGTATAGAAATTCAAAAACCAAAATTTTATGGCATATGGATGGATTTGGGCTGAAAATGATCGCAGCAGAATGCACAAAATGGAAAACGGACTGTTTTAGACCGATCGGGACAAACCGAAAGTCTGTCCCTGAAGAACGGATCCGTACGGCTCTATTTGGGCAATCTGGTTCCGAAATTTGCAAAAACGAAGGAAACGTACAGAAAAGACAATGCAAGCAGGTTTAAGGCCTCTCAGAGTTTACCTTGATGTTGTTCTGATGCTTAGAACTTCAAGAAACGGATTAGAAGCTTGGAATATATCCTGGAGACTTAACCGGCCGAAAACCGCAATGATCCAAAACAACCTGAAATGAATCTGAAATGATCTCCAACTAATAAGCAAAGGTTATAGAACTTGTGTTTAATGTTTTTACATTGATTTTAAGCGTTAATCTTTAAGTTTCTTGGGTTCTCTCCTTGCTTGGCCTTTCTTCTTTTTTCTCTGCTTCTTTTCTTCTCTGTTTCTTTCTTTTTCTTTTAGATTGAAAAGCCTCTCCTTTTTTCTGATTTGATTTTCTCCTTTTATACTCTCCTCTTATGTATCATTTCAAGCATTTAATGGCCGCCTGACTCTCTCTGATTATGCCCCGATTCTTCTCTGGCGAGACAAGTTGCTTTGCTTTGCAAGGCAACATGTCTTGCCCACTAGAGCCGTACGGCTCTAGTTTGAACTAGAACCGAGGCAAAATTTTGAAAGTCTGACGCGCACCCTAAACCCTGGAAATCATATGAGAGACATTTTCGGGGATTTCGGATCGCGATAGCTTGGTTTTCAGGACTTTTGAGGGACTCCAGGCAACATTCCATCGTTTTCAAGTCCAATTCAAGTTCGTCTGCTCCACAGGTAACACAAGAATTCTCACCATAGAGGTCGGGAAAAACTCCGCGCTTACAACGTGGCGTGCATGTATTAGACTCTTCCTATCTAGTCTGGTAAATTCGGATTGAGGGGTTCAATTGGGTCGACTTTGACAAGTTTAGGAGGCAAATTGGACTTCATGTAAGTTCGAAGGGTCAGTAAGCATTTACTGCTAAGTACAGGGGGGAAATGATGTATTCGGCCATTAATCAACTATTGTTCATTCCTAATTGGCCATTTGCTAATTACTACTCAAATATGTTGAATTCAAAGAATGCCCAGTTTAATGACATAAAGAACTTTAGTAGGCTCTCAATTGATTTTCATCACATTAAAAGTTATGAAGGTTGTTACATCTTATCCTTTGTTTGATTTAGGGGTTAATCAAGTGTGATATGGTATGGTAAAGGAAAGTGCGATATAGTCGTAGGTCATAAAAAATTATATTGTGTTTGGATTCATAATAAGGTAAACTCATGGTTAATAATGTAAAGTTATATGAAAATTACAATTATAACCTTCACATATATAATTAAAGACAAAACTATAAAATGGAACACATATGGAAATAATAAGAAAGATGAAGGTAATTTGATAATAATAATAATTGTTGCGATGAAAACACCCTAATTTAGGGTGTTAAAAAAATCAAACCCTTGAACCCATGGATTTACCATGGGTTATAATACCCCTTATTTACCCCTCACAACAAACAAACATATATTTCTACACCTACCTCATCTTACAATTGATAACCCTCAAACCAGGTATAGTGTTAAAATATTTATAAGGGGCATAAACCATAGGCAAAAGTGTAAAAATCCATAAATTTAGTGTTAAAAAGAATAAATAAATTACATAAAAATGGAACAAAAAAAAGGGATGAAGTAAGACAAAAAGTGGAAAAAAAAGGCCAATTTGCAATAGTTAGAGAGATCAACTCGCTAAATTTGGGGCAAAATTACCAATAACATGTGCGTGTTGCTAATAATTCGAGTGAGTTATGACAATTTCAGCTAGGCAGAACTATAGTCTGAATCGATGGTGGCTCCTATTTATATGCTAACACTTGTTTTATAGGTTTAGATGTAAGCTTTTCGTTTTGAGTAGATTCTCGGGTATAATAGGCGATTATACCCCTATTCCCCTTTTTTATTCAAATGTATCCCCTTAGGATTGATTATTTGATTCAGTTTGTATAATTAATTAATCTATTGCTTTATGTATCTTTGCATGTTGGCTGAATGCCTTAAATAAAATCAACCTTAGCTTATAAAATGCAATGTGATTGAATGTGAAGTTTTGTTTCAGTTAGGTAATGAGTAAGTGACTCGTCCGAACCTAGATCTCTGAAAGGTATAGCAGTTGCTTCTCAGTTCTAGTTATACTTGAATTTCCCAGTTGAGCTGTGCTGAGTGGCGACTCCTAATATACATTTTTTATATTCAGGTCTTTTATGAAATATATATTCTTCAAAGCGAATTTCATACTTATACAGCATTAACGGTCAAAACAACTCCACGATTCACTTTGTTGCGTAAAACATCATTCGCTCACACCAGGGTTAACTGTACTAAGCATTCAATGCTTTTTAACAACTAACCAAAGTAGTCTCTACAATTAGTAGCCAAAAGCATGCATAAAGGGCAAGAAAGCATCAAGTAAAGGACACATCCTAACTAAACCCCTAACATATGATCAAAAGTCATTGCTAAGTTCACCGTAAGCATCTTTTCATGCATTTTCCATACATTAAATCAATAGTTAGTTGCATTTAACATACTTATATATTAAGGTGATCAATCTCATTTATCAAAATAATCACATGAAAGATATGTATTTACTGAAAAAGAACTTAGATTAGATTAGAAATACTTACTATTACCAGCTAATGTTGGCTTACATCCCAAGAATTTACTCCTCCATATAGAGAATAGCTCCTTTCATGAGGGATATTATAGAGAAAACTAACTAAACTAGAAGAAACTACAAAATAAAGGTGGTGTGAGCGGACGACATTTTCGACGGAACGCGGACTCCCTTTCGGAAGGGGTGCCTGGATTTCGGGCGGACCCCTCCCTCGCGTAGGGTTTTTATTATGGAAAAATCGATTTTGGAAAAAATGGAATCAATTCTTAAAAGAACCGAGACCTAAGTCTCGATGAAAATTGTAGGAGTCGCCACCCGGCTCAGCTCAACCGGAAAATTTATAATGTAGCTGAACCGGACAAACGGTCGCCACACTATCCAGATATCTAGGTCCGGACAAGTCCCTTATTTCGTGTCTAATTAAAATAAAATAAATATGGCCAATGTTCTTTGAAGATATTTCAAATTCTAAAGTCAATTTTATTGCATTAAGTTAAACACACAGCGTGCATACAGATAAAGTAAAATAGTAAATGATTAAATTATTACAACCCAATCGAATAAAAAATAAAAACTCTCGTTCTCACTTTTACAACCGCCTAATATACACGAGAGTCTAAGAATTTACAATCGCTTAAAAATACACGAATAAATCTATTAAATGCATACAAAATAAAATAAAAAGCTGCAAAACAGAGGGTTAGCACAATATACGACACGCCACAAATAGGACTTAAACATGACATAATTGAGAAATTTAGAAATTGGGGGCATACATTTAGGGGGATAACCGGGTTGGCTCGGCTAGCCAGCCCGATTAGACCTGGAAAACATTTTGAAAATTCCTGTATTTTTTTGGTTTTATGAGAAAATCATTTTGAAAACATTTTTATTTTCCAGTTTAATTAAATTTAACATGCGAGGCGGGTCGGTTTTCGGGAGAATCGGGTCTCTGTCGTAGTATTGTGCTAAATGTAATTATACTGAAAATTAAATCTAAGGTAGTGAATGCACACAACAAAATTTATTTTTGATGATTTTTTTATTTTCTAAATTTTTATGGATTTTTAAAAATTTTTAGGGATTATTCTGGAAATTCTGCTCTTGGACGAGCACTACAGTCGTGCGACTGTAACTACAATCGTGCGATGGTAAATCAATCCAACTTCAGAATTTCACCAAAATCATTCAAGATAAAACTGAAAGAAAATAATCTGGAAACCAAGAACACTCGTACGACTGTTCATCAACTCAAGAACAGTCGCACGACTGTTCTTAATTTCCAGAAATAGAAAACGCAAAAAGTTGAATAAAATGCATAAAAACACACCAATTCACCCAGAAAGCATGAAAAATAGAGGGAATAAAGAGCGTTCATCTTTTTGGGAGCTTATCCACCATAGGATTGACCCCTGGCATCGCTCCAATCCACTTGAATTCGCTCTTTTTCCTCTTGAGTCAAGGTTGAGAAGTTTGGTCCGAAAATTTCCAAATGTCATGGATTTTTGGAGTTTCTAGTCTGGATTTAATTGAATTTGAAGTGTTAGATTGTTAACCTATTGATTTTTAATAAGTTTTAGCACTAACACTGAGAATCAAAAGGAAAAAAAAAAGAGGAAAAGAACTTAAATTTGTGATGAGCTTTTCCTTTTTCTCTCTAAAATCTTTTCCTAAAGACCAGCCCTTCCAAAGTGTCAAAAAGTCCCTCGTTTTCTGCCTTCTCCCTTCTCTTATTTTCTGATTTTCTTCACCAAAATCTGGGGCAATTAATGCCCATCTTTTCTCCTCTCTTTTCCTTATGTCATGGGTATTGTGTTCTGCACCTGCTCCGCTCTTACAATCATACGACTATAACGATAGTTACACGACTGTAAGTTACAGTTGTGTGACACCAGCAATTTTTTTAAAGGACGGACGGAAAATTCCAGCGCTTACAGCTGCCCCTCGCGTGATCAAATTCACCACCTGATCTTGGTCTAGAATAGTTGAGGTGATGAATTTGAGAGCGCGAATCAAAGCACCACAGACACAGGAAATAAAACATGCAACTGAGTTGCTGAAGCCTCAATGCTGTGGTGACGCCTTGCGTTGATTGGATGGGATAAGCCAATACCGGGTCTATGTTACTCGAGGTAATGCTGGAGCTTTGAATTGGCTTAAAAGATCTAGGATCTTGCTTGAATTGGTTTTCAAGAACCCAAAATCTGACTTGGACGGTTTTCAAGGATTAAGAATCAGGCTTGAAGGAGTTCAAGGATCCAAAATCACACTTGAGGAGGTTTGTCAAGGATTATGAATCAGGCTTGAAGGAGTTTCAAGGATCCAAAATCACACTTGAGGAGGTTTGTCAAGGATCATGAATCAGGCTTGAAGGAGTTTTAAGGATTCAAAATCAAGCTTGAGAGCGTTTTGTCAAGGATCATGAATCAGGCTTGAAGGAGTTTCAAGGATCCAAAATCATGCTTGAGGAGGGTTTTGTCAAGGATCATGAATCAGGCTTGAAGGAGTTCAATGATCCAAAATCACGCTTGAGAGGGTTTTGTCAAGGATCATGAATCCAGCTTGAAGGAGTTTCAAGGATCCAAAATCACGCTTAAGAGGATTTTGTCAAGGATCATGAAGCAGGCTTGAAGGAGTACAAGGATCCAAAATCATGCGTGAGGAGGGTTTTGTCAAGGATCATGAATCAGGCTTGAAGGAGTTCAAGGATACAAAATCATGCTTGAGGAGGTTTGTCAAGGATCATGAATCAGGCTTGAAGGAATTTCAAAGATTCAAAATCAAGCTTGAGGAGGTTTGTCAAGGATCATGAATCAGGCTTGAAGGAGTTTTGAGGATCCAAAATCACGCTTGAGAGGGTTTTGTCAGGGATCATGAATCAGGCTTGAAGGACTTCAAGGATTCAAAATCAAGCTTGAGGAGGTTTGTCAAGGATCATGAATCAGGCTTGAAGGAGTTTCAAGGATCCAAAATCACGCTTGAGAGGGTTTTATCAAGGATCATAAATCAGGCTTGAAGGAGTTCAAGGATTCAAAATCAAGCTTGAGTGGTGGGATTTTAGGAGTGATAATTTTGGAATTAGATTGAGAATAAGTATTTATTCCTTGATCGATAATTTTGGAAGCAAAAATTTTTACCCCTTCGATCAAGAATAAATACGGCTGGATTACTTTGCCCCTGGGAACTCGAGGTGTTGAGGCGTGGGCCCGCGCGGCTTTGACTTGTCCCTTGAGACCTGGTGAATGCCCAAGCATTGGACTATTTCTGCTTTGAGAGTGTCTTGATCCAGGATGGCCCGACGATGGTGGTGAGTACCCGTACCTAGATTGGTTGAGATGTATGTATACATGTGAATTGTGTGTGTTTACTTTAAACGTATGCATGTATGTACGGATGCATGTATGGTTCTAAATACATGCATGCATGCAACATGTGGCTTATGCTTTGTTCTTGGTATCCGTGCGAGCCCGGGGATGGAATTCGTGGCTCACGATTAGCCTCAATGGTAACCCAGATGACTTGCAGCACCACACCAATATGGTTTAATCTCATTGAAATAGACGGGTGCTTCTTCCTGACACTAAGCATGTTTTTGCATCATACTGACCTAGTTCGATTGTTCCAACATTTTCTTATTGACTGACCATTACGCTGATCTAGGTATTAGAGGAGTTGGCCCTCCTGAGTGACTTTCCACTTTATCCTTTATACATCATCAGGCTCAGTGGATGAGGATGATAAGCCGTGCTGATGGATGATCCATTTGATCGAGCATGAGGATAAGGATGAGATCTTGCATCCCTGTACTATATAATGCTCCAATCTGGTATCAGTGTGTATAACAGTAGCTCCTATGGTATTATCAAAAGCTTGGATGCAATGTCCTACTAATGGATGTTATATGTAATGGCACGGTATATGCAAGATGAACATCTAATCGGGAATCCAAACATACATAATATCATAATGATGACATCAGAATGAGTATAATAGGGAAATTAGCGATGACTCTAACTTTGCGTATCACCCCCTTCTCATTACCAACACGTCCTTTCGGTTTTCCGTATCGGAAGAATTTTTTTTTTGTCCAAAAATTCTGTAATGAGCATTTTGTCTGCGTTGACCCCTTTTTGCAAGAGTTGTCTTAGGATGGAAAAATGTACCTTGATGTGTTCATCAGGACTTGCGAGGATACTGCTGTTGATGATACCCAATGGTTCAGCTTTTTACTTGCCCTAAGTTTTAAAGGTTTGTGTTTGCGGTGTAAAACACTTCAACAGATATGGTTTGCTGCGTGATGTAGCCCGCATGTGAACATTGACATGAAATGACACAATAAATGCATATTGAACACCAAAATTGAATACAAAACATTTATGACATAATGAATGTGGATGCATTAGGAAAATCTAAAGGGTGGCTCTAGTTTGGATTGGTGCCCCTTCAAATTACCAATGTGCCCTCTTCGGTTTTACACATTAGAGTTTTTTTTTTTAAGATACGTAGCCAAACACTGAGTGGAGTCGTTATCATGGATGGACAACCTGAGATGGATTCAATTGATCACTGGATTCTCCTGAGGTTTAAAGTTGTATTCATGTTTTCAATTCACCCCAGATTCTAGTTCAAGCATAGTTCCTGAAGATGGACACAGCCTCCAGCCCTCCGATGAGTGGTCTGATTCAGAATGACTTGAGCTGATCTTAGTTCCCTTGTGCTTGACACTCACAATGATCCTACAACAAATTACACCACCTTTTGGAGATGAAAGGATCACTGATAAGTATTCACTTTTGTTGCAACTGAAGTTCGAATTCTTGAAATGATTGGTAAATGCAACTTTCCGCTGAATATTAGCGCAGCAAGCTTTGCAAGCTTTTCTATTGATGGCATCATCCCACTCATAATTGTTGAAAGCTTTGTAAAGCCCAGTCATTCCAACACTATTGGTTCAGTTCACAAATGCATAACCGATATTTCCTCCAGTCTTGAAATCCATAGGGAATTAAGGGAAACCATAAGTAGACTCCTCTTTGGGCTTATCCTTGTTTTACTCCGGGCAACATTTGACTAGGATTTGTAGCAGATTATGTCTTTGGAACTAGCTTGGTAGATTTCTGATCATTAAGCCCGCTTTCCCACTAAGGTTAGCGTTGTTCTCCTTATTATTTGGCTTGGGCTTTCCAATGGTTAGGTTCTTGGGTAACCACTGTTGTTCACTTCCACCATTTAATGCTATGAGACACTCCAGTGTTAGCTATGGTGACCATGTATGAGAGGGAGAAAGACTTCTGTCTGCACCAATCTCCTTTTTTTTTAGAAGAAACTAAATCCAAGCCACAGCCATCTGCTGATTTTCCTGCTGCATTCAAATTCATGTATGTCATGTGTGTTTAATATGTCTTTTGGATGAACAATGCATGTGTAATGTCATGTGCACATGAATGTCATACAGACAAGATTATATATACACTGCAACCAGTCTCCGCTTCAGAGTTTTACTACATGGTGGGTGGTGTAGGTCATTTGGATTTCTTAGGGCTTGGTGCTTTGGGCGAGTTTGGGTTTTTTGGCTGCGAGATGTTTTCTCGGGCATGGAATTAGATTTAAAGCTTTGTTTTAGGAATCGGCTCTGAATAGCTTTTGGTTTGGAATGATTTGGGTGTATCGCAGGCTGCTCAATTGAAGACTTTATGGTAAAACCAATAGTGTTTTGGATCATGGTTTATAGGGATCACTGATCTAGGTTGGCAATTGATTCGGCAAAAATGGTGCCATCCCATTATTTGTTTGGCAGACCTTTTTTTTTCTTTGAGAAAGGGGTTTAACCGCAGTTAGGTTCACTTTTAAATTCCCTATAACAGTCAAATCGATGTTATGCATTTTAAATATTACGCGTGTTGGATATGTAGTGTCAGATGATCAAATGCATATATAATGCCATGTACATACAATCACCATATAAGTAAGAAAATAACAAGACGCATTGCATTCAAAACGAGTTCCATACACTTTACAAACAAAATGAGTTCCCTACGGGAAGGAGCCTTTAAAGGTATTGATTTCACAGCGTCCGACTATTCCTTATCCGGTCACTGCCCCAGCTTCAATGTCACTAGTCGCTGGTCGGAGGTGGATGGGATCTTCAATTTTCCTTCGGCGACTAATTTCAGGATCTCCTTTCCTAAATCAAAGCACATGTTGGTTTTGTTACCTGTTGTGAGCGGACGCGAGGGTCCGAAAGAAAATATTTTACATATATTCTTTCTTAGTTTTCAGGGTGAGATTGGGAAAACGGGTTTTGTTTATCTTACTTAAGAAAATCCATTCATTTATTTCGAAATTCGTTTTGTAGAAAACATTTTCCCATTTTATTACTTGAAAGATCTCGAAACCTAAATCCCGAGATCAGTGACAGAGTCGCCACCCGGATCAGCTCATCCGGGAAATTCCGGTATAGCTCCCTACCGAGTATAGACTACTGTACCTAATCCAGAGATTCAAGGTTCGGACAACTCCCTTATTTCATGTCTAATCAAAATAAATTTGGCCAATGTTCATTGATGATATTTTACAATTCTAGAGTTGATTTTTATTGCATTAAGTTAAACACACATCGTACACGCAAATAAAATAAAGCAGTGATTAATTAAATTATTACAACCCAATCGAATGAAAATAAAAATTCAACTTACAACCGCCTAAAATACACGAATAAATCTATTAAATACATCCAAAATAAAAATCAAAGCCTGCAAAACAGAGTGTCACAAATAGGACTCAAATCAGGACAGAATTGGGAATTTAAGAAAAGGGAACATGCATTTAGGGGATAACCGAGTCAACCCGACCGGTTGAACCGGTTAGACCTGGAAATCAGTTTTGAAACGCCCTGTGATTTTTTTTTATGCCGGAAAACAATTTTGGAAAATTCCTTGGCTCGATTTCATGCAAATTTCTATTTTCGTGGGTCGGTTATCCCAGAACTCAAGGTTCCGTTCGTGTGGATTTCTTAATTTTTACAAACATCTAAGGTTCAAAAAGCAGTAAACACATCAAAAATAACTTGAATCATGATTTTGTTCGTTTTCAATGTTTCCCGAAGATTCTATATGGTTCGAGGGTTTGCGGATGCTGAACTACGGATCCAAATCGGATCAAACGACCTCGAAATTAAAGAATAAAATAAAAAAAACACCGAAAATTTAATGTTCGTACAAACAAAAATCTGAAAACCGGTGTTAAAATGACGTACGAATATTTATAAGCAGAAATATATCAAATCAGAATGAGTATAAATGGAAAACGGGCTATTTTCGTCTTGTAGGGACAGATCGGGAGCTGTCCCTGAAGAACAGAGCCGTACGGCTCTAGGTTTAGAGCCGGCCGGCTCTGTTCTAATTAAACCAGAGCCGGCCAGCTTTGTTCTTGAAGAACAGAGCCGTACGGCTCTATCCGGTTAGCCAGTTTTCCGGAATTTTTAAAAACAGAGAAAAATCACACGAAAAATGCAATGAACACAAGTTTAAGGCCTCTCAGAGTTTACCTTGGTGTTGTTCTAGTGTATTAGATATGCAAGAACGATTTGAAAATCAAGAACGTCACTCGAATCCTCGAATATCCCGAAAATCCGAAAGTTTGTCCGAACGAATCCGAAATAGAACCGAGAATTGTTGTGTACCGATGAGTAACTACCAGAGTGTGTAGTTGTGGGCTTAGGAATTTCGTTTCTTGACGGTCTCTCTAAAACCTACAATTCTCTTTTTCACTTTTTCTCTCTGTGTCTTTCTTTCTCCCTCTTTTTTTTTCTTTCCCCCCCCCTTTCTTTTTCTTGTTTCTCCTGTGTTCTTATTGATTGATTTTTCAAATCTCTCCCTAGATAAAATAATTTCCAGAATTAAATGCGTAGATTAATTTTTTTTGTCATTTTTTACCAAATTTTGCAGACTTTGGGACAGGTTGGGACAACTTTGTCCAACCCATTACAGCCGGCCGGCTCTAGTTTGCACTAGAGCCGGCCGGCTCTATTCCAGAGCCAGGCGGTTCTGGTTTAAAAACCAGAGCCTTCCAGTTCTAGCTAGAGCCGCGGCGACCTTTCGACTATCCGATGTGTACGCTAAACCCTGAAAATCACTCAGAGGATCCGCTTTACGGTAGTTTCGGATTGCGGATAACTTTGTTTTCAGAGAATTTGAGACGTTTTGGGTAACATTCTGCTCTTTTCTATATCCGAAGGTAATAAGGGGTCCTCCTAACTGAGGTCGGTAAAAACCGTGCTCACAGGCTGCCCCTCGCGAGATCAAAGTTGACTAGATCGGTAGCTTACGTCCGATTCGAGTTTTGGTCTCACGATTGAGAGCGCAGTTAGTAAAGGAAAGAAGTGCGCACCTGATGGCCCTCGTAGAGGGTACAGAGTAATCAACTCGCTGTGGTGGAGTGTGCCCCTGGTATCGACTCGCTATGGTGGAGTGTGCCCGTGGTATCGACTCGCTGTGGTGGAGTGTGCCCGTGATATCGACTCGCTGTGGTGGAGTGTGCCCGTGATATCGACTCGCTGTGGTGGAGTGTGCCCGTGATGACTTTTAACTTTTTTCCGTGTGGTGGAGCAACCAAATAATACTGTCTTCTCCGTGTGGTGGAGTGTGCCTATGATATCGACTCGCTGTGGTGGAGTGTGCCCGTGATATCAACTCGCTGTGGTAGAGTGTGCCCGTGATGATTTTTAACTTTTCTCTGTGTGGTGGAGCAACCAAATAATACCGTCTTCTCCGTGTGGTGGAGTGTGCCCGTGATGATTTTTAACTTTTCTCCGTGTGGTGGAGCAACCAAATAATACTGTCTTCTCCGTGTGGTGGAGTAACCGTATAGAACTCTCTTTTCTCCGTGTGGTGGAGTGGACCGTTGGAATTGAGTCAAAAATACGTATTTATTCCTTGATCGATAATTTTAGAAACAAAAATTTTTGCCCCGTCGATCAAGAATAAATATAGTTCAGTCATTTCTTCCCCTGGATATCAGCAAAAATGAAAAATACCCTTCTCGAGATTAAATCGGACTAAATTAAAAATTTCAAAAAATCTCGGAAATGTAAAAAATGGAGGGAGCGGAGCCGGGCGGCTCTGTCTGAATAGACAGAGCCGCCCGGCTCTGATTTGAGTCGGCCGACTCTAGCGGGCCAATCTAGGGCCGGCCTGCTCTAGTGGGGCGGCCCTAGCGGGTTTAAAAGGGGCTTTGGCCTCTCTTATTCACTCATCTCACTTTTCTTTCTTACTTTTCTCTGAAAAATTTCTTTAGCATTTCTTGTCAAGATGAGGAAGATGAGGAGAGCTGTGCTCCCAAATGCTCCTTCCCAGCCTCCATTTCATGTGAGATACACATTACCTGAGGGTGAGTTTTTCTTGTCCACTGAATCTACAATGGAGGTATACGGCTTGCGGGAAACGGTTCCTTACTGCGGGATCGGGAGGAACGATCCAGTGCCCGTAACTTTGAGCCCATCCACGCACATTATTCAAGATCTGGTTAGTTTTTCTTTAATTTTCCCTTTTTTCCATTTTTTTGAATTCCTGCAAAATAGGTAAAATTAGACAAAATTATATGAAATTGATGCATGTTTAGAGTAAATTTTGCCCCTAGGATACTTAATTGATGATTCAAAGTTGGTTAGAATCAATTTTAGGACGAAAATCGTAAAAACCGAAGCTGAAAACCCGAGAACCCATTTTTTCCCGGACAGAGCCGGCCGGCTCACCGTTAGAGCCGGGCGGCTCTGTTCCTGGTTCTGGCGAAGAACAGAGCCGGCCGGCTCTGTTCTTCCCAGAACCAAACCGAACCATCCGGCTATGGTTCATCCGGGCGGTTCGACCTTTTTTTTTTAACACAAACACTTTTTTTTATTACCGGGAATAACCCGTATTCATAAGAACCTATCCCATGGAAGCGATGCATAGTTCACTTTCAGTTCGAATAAAATAACTAATATAACGAAGTATTCCACAAGGACGAACTGGAACAAAAGAAGCGATGTCTCGGAATCCATAGCGATTGAAATGTAGAAATTAGAGTTGGAATGAAGAATGTATAAAATGGGTTGCAATGGAGATGTATATATACTCGTAGTCTCCAACGGTCATGTGTGTGTATGTGTGTGTGTATATATATATATATATATATATATAAGAAATGCAAAATATAAGTGATTGAGAAAACTCCCTGATTATTGTTCTGCAGGGGTGAAAAGATAACCGGGGTGCCGGTTCTGTGTCTGATGCGCTGATTTGGTACAGGAGACTCCCTGACGAGGTGCGGGAGTTGGTTGAGTTAACCGGGTTGGATCGGTCAGGGGTTTGCTGATGGTGCTTCTTGAGAGGTGGATGGATTCCACCCACACTTTCCATTTCCCGATCGGGGAGTTTACGATCACACCTGAGGACTTTGTGGCTATCACGAGATTATCTTTTGGCGGGCGCACCGTTGAGTTCAATCAAACCTTTGGGCGAGGGGGTTTTAAGCCCGACGTGATCGCCATGTTGATCGGCTTGACTCCCGCAGACACGCGGGTGCAGGGGAGCACCTTAAGTTATTATTGGTTCTAACTTACTAGAGGGTTCTGCGTTCTAACTTACTGATGTGAGAACGCTATGCTCGGGCGTTCCTTCTTTATGCTTTGAGCACTTTGCTATTCCCCGCAGGTCAGAGTGACTTGAACATTGTTGTGCTTCCCTCCTTGATACAGCTGGAGGACGTAGGGAGCTTGAGTTGGGGGCGAGCTGGGCTGGCTCAGTTATATTACGGCCTCGATGTCTGTGCCCGCGGAAGACACAGGGAGGTGAAGGGTGGGTGGATTGTCCTTCATGTGATTTTTTTTTTTTTTTTTTTTTGAAAAAAAACCAGCTCTCTCTTTTTATTGTGTAGATTTGGGTGTATGAGTACGCCTTCGTTCCTCAACCAAAGTTGGTTATACCGGTTACGGCGGTGGCTGGGCTTTAGTTGGAGTGAGTTGGATACCGACATTTGGGCATGCTGCCAGCTCTTGGCAGGCATGAGCTTCGAGCAGGTAAAATTCTTTTTTTGGACCTTCGTCTATCTTCAGGTGATCAAGGAGCCTCGGGGGCATGCTGCGTGGTTCCCAGAGCTTTTCCATGCTAGGAGACTATCACCTCAGCGATTCGCTATGGATAGCCCTGTCAGCCTCGAGTGGTATCTTGGGGAGAGAGTCTCTGATTGGCATGCTGGTCCCCACGAGCGTAGGATACCACCTGCACCTCCCGTCGGATTGTTCTGGTCACACCTGCTACCAGTGGAGGAACATCAGGATCTGTTTGGGTCCGGTCACACGGTTATGGGGGATGATGGCGACTATCTCGAGTTTTTCAGGACACAGCTTCTTCCCCCCACCGTGGATGTACCGCAAGAGGATGCGCTAGCTGAGATATGTCTTTCCTTTGCTCTTACCTTCTGCTTGTTTGAGATTATTCTGCTACCTGCTAATTAAATTTTTTTTTATTTTTTTTTATTTTTTATTTTTTATTTTTTTTATTTTTTTTATTTTTTTTTTCAGCCATCTGAGAGGGGTAAATGCCCTCGTACATCGTCAGGTAGATGTTCCAGTGGTCGTAGGTCTGGGACTTCCCGTGGCAGGGGAGATGGAGGTTCTTCTGCTCACACAGCTGTGTTCAGAGGCGACACCGAGCCTGTTCCCTCGATGGTGCCCCCTGCTGGCTTTGTTTCAGGTCGTTTGGAGTATAGAGCTGAGCCTTGGGTGATGCTCCATAATGTGGCGGGGGAGCTCTACCGGGCTGAGTTGTACACTGAGCAATACCCTCTTCCTGCTTATGATCCACCAGGCGCGACCCATGTGAGTATTTCTGTCCCTGCTTATTTTCGGACTGTCCTTGTTACCACTGGCCTGACCCGTGCACTGTTCTATGTGCAGATTCTAGTACCACATGCGACGGCTCTGTATCAGGCGACTTCTGCGTTCAAAGCCCTCTCACTTCGGGATAACAGCGTGATGAATGTAAGTTCCTGTGTCAACATGTATATATGCATGTATGTATGTTTCAAATGGATGTGCACGTGTATGTATGACATGATGCTCATTTTGTTTAACTCTGTCTCAGGCTGCACTTGCCGCTCGCCGTTGTGAAGAAGCCCGTTTGAGAGCTGAGATAGAGAATATGCAGAGGTCTATGAGAGCGGAGAGGGAGACTATGCAGAGGTCTATTTTAGATCTCACGCTCAGGAATGATACTCTTCGTACTCAGTTGGACGATTAGGAGTCCGGTCGGTGTTTCTTCGGTGATGGCGTCGAGTCCCAAGATGAGGAGGACCACGATTCGACTGACAGAGGGCAGTCGTAGACTTTTATCTGTTATTTCGTAGCTTCATGTTTGATGTAGTCTGTCTGTAGGCCTGGATTTTATGCTACTATGTATCCTACTTATTTATTTATTTTTTACTATTTCTTTTTTTTTCTTTTTTTTTATATTTTTTTATTATTATTTTTATTATTATTTTTTTTTCTTTTTTTTTATTTATTTATTTATTGATGGGTATGTGATATGTAAGAAGGTATAACGACATATATGCACCAAGTGATCTGAATTGCAATTAAACTTGGAACGTTTAAACGAACAGAATCAAACATTCATTCATTCATTCATAAATAATGTTTTAGTACAATTTACATCAAATGATGAAATGAAACTATGGACAGAATCATTGATGGTATACATCTTGATTGGACCCATGCTTGCCACTAGCCGGTCTTTGCAGATTTTCCAGATGGTGGTCCTTACCTCTCTGTCCTAACTTTTGCATGGATCGCTTTTTTGGTTTTCGACCCATCGGACTGTCCTAATTTTTGGCATGGATCGCCTTTTCGGTTTTCAATCCATCGGACTCTCTCTCTCTATTTTTTTTACACGTAATAATGTTTCAGCCTGTCCTGGTTGATGGGGTTGACAAATTCGTTCCCATCCATATCCATGATTTTCACAGCACCTTTAGACAGCACCTTCTTCACCACATAAGGACCTTCCTAATTCGGCTTAAATTTCCCCCGTACATCCGTGTGGGTCTGTTTCATCTGTTTGAGTATAAGATCACCGGCTTTAAGAGGACGTTTCAGATGGCGGACTCTACCAATATAAGCTTTGGCCATTTGCTGCTGATACATCTGTAGACGGTCCAAGGCTTGGAGTCGCTTTTCATCAATGAGAGCCAACTGTTCGTACCGCATCCGCATCCATTCTGATTCAGGTATCTGTGCCTCCATCACTATCCTCAAAGATTTCAGCTCGGTTTCAACTGGCAGTACGGCCTCCATTCCGTAGACTAATGAGTAAGGTGTCTCACCAGTTGGGGTCCTGATACTCATCTTGTATCCCCACAAAGCGAAAGGTAGCTTGTCTGCCCAATCCCTGTACGTAACAACCATTTTGGCAAGGATTTTCTTAATGCTTTTATTGGCCGCCTCCACTATCCCGTTGGCTTGTGGGCGATATGGTGAAGACCTATGGTGCTCAACCCCTCTGTCTTGAAACAACTGAGTTGTTACCCCTTGGAACTGAACACCGTTATCCGTTACCACA
This sequence comes from Euphorbia tirucalli, assembly GCA_039660915.1. Classification (NCBI taxonomy): domain Eukaryota; kingdom Viridiplantae; phylum Streptophyta; class Magnoliopsida; order Malpighiales; family Euphorbiaceae; genus Euphorbia; species Euphorbia tirucalli. The sequence continues at coordinate 23,810,137 of CM077637.1, read as the reverse complement.
TGGTGTGGGACTCCATACCGGGCAAAGATATTCTTCTCAATAAACTTAGACATTTTCTTGGCCGTGAGGTTCGCAAAAGATTCTGCTTCAGCCCACTTCAAGAAGCGGTGTCCATTTGATGCCGGCGGCCTTATCTTTCCAATAATGTCTATCCCCCAAGCAGCGATCGGCTAAGGAGTCGAGGACGTCTGAAGTTCGTGTGGGGGAAGATGGCTAATGTCTCCATATATCTGGCATTCATGGCATCTTTTTACCCTTTCAATACAATCAGCTTGTAGTGTGAGCCAAAAGTACCCTTACCTCAGAATTTTCTTTGCTAAGGCTAAACCGCTCATGTGTGGATCGCACGTTCCCACATGATTATGATCTATCACTACCTTGGCTTCTCTTTCGGTTAAACATTTTAGCAATAAGCCATTCGAGGTTCGCTTGAAAAGTTTATTCTCAAAAATCCCGAATTGCGCTGCTAACCTCCGGAGGGTAATATTATCCGCTTCAGTGGCATCCTCGGGGTATGACCCTATCTGAAGAAACTGTAAAATGTCATCATACCAGGGACGATCTTCTATCACAACCACCATAACCTTTTCTGCTCTGTGGTATGGACTCTGTTATACCTCCAACACCACTGGCCAAATCGGTTATTTCTGAGGACCTCCCCACATGGACGATAGCGTGGCCAACGAATCTGCAATTTGATTTTCTTCCCTAGGTACATGTCTGAATTCATACTTCCTGAAGAGTTCGATCTTTTCCCAAACGGCTTCGAGGTAGGGTCGAAGGGACTCTTCTTTGATTTCCCAATCTCCAGTGATTTGCTTCACGACGAATGCCGAATCTCCGATGATGAGGGTTTCATGAGCTCCTAGAGTAATCAGGGCATCAATTCCAAATAAGCATGCCTCGTATTCTACCCTATTGTTAGTTATAGGAAAATCCAACTTCTTGGCTAGGGGAATGACTTCTCCATCAGGTGTCCCGATGATCACGCCTAATCCTGCTTCGTGCTTATTCACAGCGCCGTCGAAGTACATAATCCATCTGGCCGGATCTGCTTCTACCACTGCCAAATGTTCATCTGGAAAATCTAGGTTCTCCACGTAATCTGAATCAACTGGCTGATTTGCCAAAAATTCAACCACTGCCCTTCCTTTGATCGTCTTTCGTGTGAGGTATTCAATGTCGAACTCTGATAACAGTAGCAACCATCGTGACAACTTCCTTGTTCATGCTGGAGTTTGGCACAGATACTTCATCAGGTCAACATTGGCCACTGCTTGAACCTTGTAAGATTGAAAGTAGTGTCTGAGTTTCTTTGTTAGCCATACCATTGCAGTACAAGTCTTCTCTACAACAGTGTATCGAGTCTCATAATCCAGCAGCTTCTTACTCAGATAATAAATAGCATTTTCTCGGCCATCCTCTCGCTCTTGGACCAGCATTGCCCCAACCGATGCATCTTCGATGGCCAAATAGAGGATCAAAGGCTTTCCTGGTACTGGAGGCCTTAAAACTAGAGGATTCATCAAGTAGCTTTTAATCCTATCAAATGCTATCTGACATTGTTCATTCCACTCTACCGGCTGGTTCTTCTTTAGAAGCTTAAATATTAGGTCACAGACCGTTGTCAACCTCGCAATGAATCGGCTGACATACTGTAGTGATCCCAGGAATGACCTCACTTCCTTCTCCGTCTTGGGTGCAGGCATATCTCTGATGGCTTTGATCTTGTCCGGATCCATTTCTATACCTCTTTGACTCACAATATGCCCCAAAAGTTTTGCCAATGTTACTCCAAACATGCATTTCTTTGGATTCAGACGTAGATTGTACTTTTCAATTCTAGTCAGAAATCTATCTAGGACGGCGGGATGCTCTTCCCGCGTCATTGATTTGACTAGCATATCTTCAATATACACATCTACCTCCTTGTGGATCATATCGTGCAAGAGCGTCATGATGGCCCGCTGATAAGTTGCCCCGGCATTCTTCAACCCAAAAGGCATGACCCTGTAGCAGTAAACCCCTCATTCCGTGATGAAAGCCGTTTTCACCTTGTCAATTACGTTCATCAAAATCTGATTATACCCAGAGAATCCATCCATGAAAGAATACATAGATGCCCTAGCTGCACTATCGATCAGAACATCGATATGTGGAAGTGGGAAGTCATCTTTGGGAAATGCCTTATTCAGATCTCTGTAATCCACGCAGACCCTTACTCGACCGTCCTTCTTTGAAACCGGTACGATGTTGGCCAACCATTCCGGATATTCCACAACTTCCAGAAACTTTGCTTTTATCTGCTTGGCCACTTCTTCTTAACCTTTTCTGCCCATTCCAGTCTGAGTCATCTGAGTTTCTGCTTAATAGGCTTCATTTTTTTTATCTGTTGGGATTCTGTGTTCTGCTATTTCCCTATCAACCCCAGGCATGTCATTAGAAGACCAGGCGAAGGCTTTGACGTGTTTTTGCAAGATTTTTATTAGTTCTTTTCTCTCATCAGGCGTGACGTCTTTCGAGACGGATACCATTTTAGGTTCATCATCTTTCCCTAGGTTCATTTCATTCAATGATGCATCATGTATGCTAAAGACATTAAATGAATGTTGTATGTATGCACAGTTCCATCAGGAAAAACATCACACAAGTAAGCAAAATCAGATTTAATTGCATTATGTGGCTTATAGGCAGAGTTGTTTACATCAAATGCAGAAAAAGGAGATACATCAAAGTGATTTTCCCCCTCCATATGCGGAGGGTCTTTGCTTGCAGCAGCTTCATCCACTTCCTCGAACAAAGCTCCCAGGTCGCTTTCCAGAGACTGCTCCTCCTCAACAAACAAGCTTTCCTCAATCATCTTTGCTTTCCTGGCCATCATTATCTTGACCAATTCCTTCACAGCCTGACTCATTAACTCCTCCTGAGTTTTTGGCATAGCCGCCTATTCTAATTCAGACCCTACGGTGGCTTTCATAAGAGCAGCCCGCGCCTTAGTAACGGCTGCAATAGCCTCTTTAGCTTCCTTACCCTTGCGGCCTGCATTTCCGGAGGACTCTCCCTTTACCATGGATCCAGTTTCAACTCCGCTGACCACTATCTTTTCCACCTTTACAGCTTTTCCTTTGTCATTTTTAATCTCAGTACGGATCATGTTAACAATCGGTTCCACCCCGTACCTTTTGAAGTCAACAACATTCGAAAAAATCTCAAAACCCGGCACTTCCTTGCCCTCGAACTTGACAGGCTCATATTCTCCTTCGTAGACTTCCTCGGTTGCATGCACAAAAGTCTCAACCAGGTTCACATACTTCTTTGTGGCCCTTTTTGTGTCCTCCTTATATCCCAACCCAATTCGGGAGTGTTGGCCAACTTCAATGTTGAACTTGGGAATACCCTGTTGTTTTGCCCCTAACCCTTTTCCCGGCTCAAACTTCTGCTTAGCAAAATATTTATGGATCCAGTCGGGGAACTTCGGTTGGTCGGTTATGACTGCTACTTGAGATCCAGTGACAGGCTAATTTGTAGTGCTCAGGGCTGCCACTACGGAAGGCTCATCTGCTTTGACAGTCACTACCTTTCCTTCGATTAGAAATTCGATCTTCTGGTGCAAAGTGGAGGGTACTCCGCCAAGAGCATGAAACCACGGTCTCCCTAACAGCAAGGAGAATGTGACTGGAATATCTATTACAGTGAACATAACTTTGGACTTGACTTCGCCCACCCTCACTTCAGCTTCAAAAGTTCCAATCACAGTTCGTTTACTATCGTCATAGGCTCTTATCACAGTCATAGACTTGCACAGTGCTTCAGGGCTGACATCCAGAAATGGCAGTATTTTTGCTAGACAAATATTCAAGGCTGACCCATCGTCCACCATCACACAAGGCATCGTTCGATCTATAACTTCCACTTTCAAATACAATGCCCTGTTATGGTTTACTCCTTCTGGCAGTAGATCAGATACTCCAAAACTAATCTCTGACGCCTTGCTGGGCTTCACATCCACACCCTTTATTAACGCACAAACCTCATTGGGAGACATAGTGGGGGAAGCATCCATCTCCATAAGCTGCTACACCACTGCCTCGCCGTGCCTCTTCGATTCCATGAGTAAATGCCAAAAGCTAACATGCGCCGGAGTTCTTTTCAACTGCACCACCACCTCATCTTCTTCACCTCCCCTCGGAATAGGTTCTACAACATCATTTTCTACCGGAGTGGTATTCCTTCTTGGCGATGTAGGACGTGTTGTGTCTGCAGGTTGATAGACCCTTCCACTCCTTATATGCATTACCGGCCCGCCCTTGGCCATAACAATTCCTTTTTTCGTCTCGACTGGATAGACGGGCCTCATCGTGTCGTAAGGTCTACAAACTGCCTCTTCATCGTCGTCCAGTTCTATGTCTTCTACATTGAAAGGACCTTGCTTACTTCTAGATGCCGCCCCTTGAGTTTCAACCAATACTGCCTGCACACTTGGGTTTGCCTTGATGATCTGAGCAAACACAAAATTATCGAGGAGGGAAGATTGCACCATATTCACTTGCTTCCCAAAGTTTAGAAGGGGGTTTGTTTGAACACTTGGCTTCAGCTGGGGTTCAACTAACTTTCCATCTGCGATTAGCTGGTGGATAGCTTTAATTAACTGAGTACACTCATTTGTCCGGTGCAGAGTCATGACATGGTATGCGCAAAAATTATCCTTGTCGGCCTCAGATGGGGGAGAAAATGGTTTTACACTTTGCAGCAACCCAACCTTTCAGCACTTCATGAAAATTCTGCTTGGCGATTCTACCCATGGGCTAGTGATCCTTTGGGGAGTCCCCACCGGTCTTCCTGGATTTACTGCTGCTACTTCTACCCCTTGTTCTTAAATGGAAGCAGTAGTCTGACCTGCCTTCGTACCACCGCTTGTGGCTGTTGGTCTTGTGCTCCCGCTTTTGTTATCTCGGGAATACCCTTGGTTGCCTTGATATCCCCCTACACTTTGCCAGGTCCTTTGCTCCTCCTCTTCGTACCTCTTTTTGCGTTTTGCATACTCCATGACATCATTGAAGATTTGGAACCTCTTCAGCTTCATTTTACCCTTATACAAAGGCAGGCTCCCATCTATCAATTTCACAATTAGGGACTCTTGCTTCGAGGCCCCATCCATAAGGTCCTGCACATCCATCCATCTCTGATAATATGTCCCGAAATTCTCATTGGATTTCTGACGAATCCTTTCCAAATCTTCCAAGGTTGTCTCAACCTGAGTGTTATACGTATACTGCCTGACAAAAGCCTCAGCAAGATCCTCCCAAGAAGAGCGAGTGTGTGAAGGGATTCTCATGAACCATTTAGCCGCTGCACCTCTGAGGGTAGTCGAGAAAAGATTGAGCAAGTGATTCTTGTTTAGTCCCATACTCATCAAGAGCCTTACATAATTATCCAGATGGGTCTCTGGTGGGCCCTCCCAGGTGTATGAGGTAATATAGGGCATGTGGAAGCCAACTGGGAGAGGATCATGTTCTGCTATTAGCACATCCGGATCGGCGCATTGAGTCAGACCTGACTTCACCTTAGGCAATGAGGTATCAAGATTCAAGAACTTTTGATACAGGAGCCTTTCTATGGTCGTCTCGATGGGCACTTCCTTGGCCATTTGGGTGGTTGGCTCTTTTTCAGCCTGGCTATCTATATTCCTGGCTGCTAGTTCTATTCCGCTTCCTCCAGGCATATTTCCTTGAGATCCAGCTGCAACCTGCACAGTCTCATCTATACTTCCCATGAGTCCCAAGTTCAGCTGCCCCGAACTGCCTCCATTCAGAATCTGAGTCCCATCCGGCCAGGCCGACTCTCTTTCTTTAGCCATCGCCACCTTCAGTTGCTCTCTGATTGTTGTCTTGAACTGATCAGATGTCAGAAAAGTATTCACGATGGCAGCTACATCCTGAGCAGATATTCCTCCAACATTAGTTTCATTCGAGTTGGCCATTTCTGATTCTGCTGCTTCTTCTAATAGGAACTGACTGTCAGTGGATAAAGAAAGCAACTGATCCCTTAACTCTTCCTCCAATTCAGACCCTAATCCTTCTCTAGTCTTAGCCAAAATGCTCGATTCCAATTGATTAATTCCCAACTCCACTCTTACTAACCGCTTCGAGGTTCTTTTCCACACTGCACATTTCAACAGAGGGTCAGGCGTAAGAACATGGTATGAACCTATACTGGACTTTCTAAATGCCATACTTTGCATGGATATGGGATGATTGCGATGAGATGAAAATGAGTGCGTGAACAATGAATATGACATCTAATGAACTCTATTGTTTACTAGGCTTCTCGAGAATGTCCAACGCCATGCATAATGAGCGCATGAGAGCCGTCACGCGGATAGAGTTTCGGCGCCTTTAGGGCACCTAATGAAAAATGAAATGATGTCACGTGTGTGCCTTCACACGGATAGAGGTTCGACGCTTTAGGAGCGATACAGTGACATGAAATGGTCGCGTTGGAATCGATCCACGGACAGAGCTTTGACGCTTTTAGGGCATCAGACATGTTATGGTGCATGGAACAAATCACGTGTACAACGGCACACAGACAGAGATTCGGTGTTCATAGAACGCCTTGCGTGATTTAGGAATGTCATGAAATGCCCCTAGATGTGTAAGGATTCAGCATTCGTGGAACGCCTCAAATGATTGATAAGATGTCATGAAATAACTCGAGCCTAAACCCTTTTTGGGTGTCCTAATTGGCGTATTTTAGTAAAATGGTCGATGTAATCCAATACACCGACATCAAAAGGGAGTTTTGGGGCTCCCGAGATGAAATGTGATGAAAGCGTTTGGCATTCTCGGGATGCCTTAATCTTAACCAAAATGAAATGGATGCATACTTGAGTCACGCAAATGCAAATGGCTGCACAAAAGCGTGGTTAAATATGGCATACAAAATGGTGTGTGTATGATTATGGGTATGTTGATGCATAAAAATGTGCATGGCAAACGAAGATGAGCATGGCTGCAAAAGATGTGGTTAGTGTAAATGTCACATGGGTGATTAATGTATTTACACACGGAAAAAAATGAAATGGTTGTACGAAAGACGTGAGTTAGTATCACACAAATGTGTTACGTGCGGCGTGCCATGTTCATACAAAGAATTGATGATGGTATGTTATGATGGGACAAAAATCACATAGCACGTAACATGCGAAACATATTCCTCCAACCTTATCCCTCCAATCGTGGTCAACTTTTGAAGATTCTAACCGAGTCCTAAGAGGGGTTCACTTTAATCATCAACCGGGGATGACAAAGGCGTGTTTTATAATATTCATGCAATTGTTTTGGTACCCTAAGGGAATCCAACTAAGGTCGTCTATATGAGTTTGGTCCAAGTCGGGATAAAATCAAGGTCCCCATAGCAAAATATACTCCTCACTTCTCCCCACTCAAGGGTCCGAACGAAGGGGTTCGTACGAGGCTAAGGGTGGTGTTTCGTATCCGTGCCCCTAAGACCATGAGGAACATAGGCGACACTTCAACAATTCACCCAGCTAAATATTGGATACTTAACCTAATGCAAGTATGTCTAACTACAATGCAAAAATAAGATACCATGCAAGAATCATTCACCTCATTTTGATTAGACGTTTTTCAAGGCTTGTCAAGTCCTTTTAAGTTTTAAGAAAACTTTTGCAGAAAAATCCCCAGCAAGGTCGCCACTGTGAGCGGACGACCTTTTTCGGAAAAAGCAGACGTGGGGGTCCGAAAGAAAATATTTTACATATATTCTTTCTTAGTTTTCGGGGTGAGATTGGGAAAACGGGTTTTGTTTATCTTAAGAAAATCCATTCATTTATTTCGAAATTTGTTTTGTAGAAAACATTTTCCCATTTTATTACTTGAAAGATCTTGAAACCTAAATCCCAAGATCAGTGACAGAGTCGCCACCCGGATAAGCTCATCCGGGAAATTTCGGTACAGCTCCCTACCGAGTATAAACTACTGTACCTAATCCAGAGATTCAAGGTTCGGACAAGTCCCTTATTTCATGTCTAATCAAAATAAATTTGGCCAATGTTCATTGATGATATTTTACATTTCTAGAGTTTATTTTTATTGCATTAAGTTAAACACACAACGTACACGCAAATAAAATAAAGCAGTGATTAATTAAATTATTATAACCCAATCGAATGAAAATAAAAATTCAACTTACAACCGCCTAAAATACACGAATAAATCTATTAAATACATCCAAAATAAAAATCAAAGCCTGCAAAACAGAGTGTTAGCACAATTTATATTACAGCCACAAATAGGACTCAAATCAGGACAGAATTGGGAATTTAAGAAAAGGGAACATGCATTTAGGGGATAACCAAGTCAACCCGACCGGTTGAACCGTTAGACATGGAAATCGGTTTTGAAATGCCCTGTGATTTTTTTTTTATGCCGGAAAACAATTTTGGAAAATTACTTGGCTCGATTTCATGCAAATTTCCATTTTCGTGGGTCGGTTATCCCGGAACTCAGGGTTCCGTTCGTGCGAGTTTCCTAATTTATACAAACATCTAAGGTTCAAAAAGCAGTAAACACATCAAAAATAACTTGAATCATGATTTTGTTCGTTTTCAATGTTTCCCGAAGATTCTATATGGTTCGAGGGTTCGCGGATGCTGAACTACGGATCCGGATCGGATCAAACGACCCAAAATTAAAGAATAAAATCTGTAAAATACCGAAAATTTAATGTTCGTACATACAAAAATCCGAAACCCGGTATTAAAATGACGTACGAATATTTATAAGCCGAAATATATCAAATCAGAATGCGTATAAATGGAAAACGGGCTATTTTTAGCTTGTCGGGACAGAGCCGACCGGCTTTATTCTTGAAGAACAGAGCCGTACGGCTCTATTTGGGTAGCCAGTTTTTCGGAATTTTTAAAAACAGAGAAAAATCACACGAAAAATGCAATGAACACAAGTTTAAGGCCTCTCAGAGTTTACCTTGGTGTTGTTCCAGTGTATTAGATACGCAAGAACGGTTTGAAAATCAAGAATGTAACTCGAATCCTCGAATATCCTGAAAATCCAAAAGTTTGTCCGAACGAATCCGAAATAGAACCGAGAATTGTTGTGAACCGATGAGTAACTACCAGAGTGTGTAGTTGTGTGCTTAGGAATTTCGTTTCTTGACCGTCTCTCTAAAACCTAAAATTCTCTTTTTCACTTTTTCTCTCTGTGTCTTTCTTTCTCTCTCTTTTTTTTCTTTCCCCCCCCCCCCTTCTTTTTCTTGTTTCACCTGTATTCTTATTGATTGATTTTTCAAATCTCTCCCTGGACAAAATAATTTCCAGAATTAAATGCGTAGATTAATTTTTTTGTCATTTTTTACCAAATTTCGCAGACTTTGGGACAGGTTGGGACAACTTTGTCCAACCCATCACAGCCGGCCGGCTCTAGTTTGCACTAGAGCCGGCCGACTCTATTCCAGAGCCAGGCAGTTCTGGTTTAAAAACCAGAGCCGTCCAGTTCTAGCTAGAGCCGCGGTGACCTTTCGACTATCCGACGCGTATGCTAAACCCTGAAAATCACTCAGAGGATCCGCTTTACGGTAGTTTCGGATTGCGGATAACTTCGTTTTCAAAGAATTCGAGACGTTTTGGGTAACATTCTGCTCTTTTCTATATCCGAAGGTAATAAAGGGTTCTCATAACTGAGGTCGGTAAAAACCGTGCTCACAGGCTGCCCCTTGCGAGATCAAAGTCAACTAGATCAGTAGCTAACGACCGATTCAAGTTTTAGTCTTGCGATTGAGAGCACGGTGAGTAAAGAAAAGAAAAGCGCACCTGATGCCCCTCGTAGAGGGTACAGAGTAATCGAATCGATGTGGTGGAGTGTGCCCCTGATATCGACTCACTGTGGTGGAGTGTGGCCCTGGTATCGACTCGCTGTGGTGGAGTGTGCCCGTGGTATCGACTCGCTGTGGTGGAGTGTGCCCGTGATGATTTTTTACTTTTTTCCATGTGGTGGAGCAACCAAATAATACTGTCTTTTCCATGTGGTGGAGTGTGCCTATGATATCGACTAGTTGTGGTGGAGTGTGCCCATGGTATCGACTCGCTGTGGTGGAGTGTGCTCTTGGTATCGACTCGCTGTGGTGGAGTGTGCCCGTGATATCGACTCGCTTTGGTGGAGTGTGCCCGTGATGATTTTTAACTTTTCTCCGTGTGGTGGAGCAACCAAATAATACCGTCTTCTCCGTGTGGTGGAGTGTGCCCGTGATGATTTTTAACTTTTCTCCATGTGGTGGAGCAACCAAATAATACTATCTTCTCCGTGTGGTGGAGTAACCGTATAGAACTCTCTTTTCTCCGTGTGGTGGAGTGGACTGTTGGAATTGAGTCAAAAATACGTATTTATTCCTTGATCGATAATTTTGGAAACAAAAATTTTTGCCCCGTCGATCAAGAATAAATACGGTTCAGTCATTTCTTCCCCTGGATATCAACAAAAATGAAAAATACCCTTCTCGAGATTAAATAGGACTAAATTAAAAATTTCAAAAAATCTCGGAAAATGTAAAAAATGGAGGGATCGGAGCCGGGCGGCTCTGTCTGAAGAGACAGAGCCGCCCGGCTCTGATTTGAGTCGGCCGACTCTAGCGGGCCAATCTAGAGCCGGCCGGCTCTAGTGGGCAGCCCTAGCGGGTTTAAAAGGGGCTTTGGCCTCTCTTATTCACTCATCTCACTTTTCTTTCTTACTTTTCTCTGAAAAAATTTCTTTAGCATTTCTTGTCAAGATGAGGAAGATGAGGAGAGCTGTGCTCCCAAATGCTCCTTCCCAGCCTCCATTTCATGTGAGATACACATTACCTGAGGGTGAGTTTTTCTTGTCCACTGAATCTACAGTGGAGATATACGGCTTGCGGGAAACGGTTCCTTACTGCGGGATCGGGAGGAACGATCCAGTGCCCGTAACTTTGAGCCCATCCACGCACATTATTCAAGATCTGGTTAGTTTTTCTTTAATTTTCCCTTTTTTCCATTTTTTTGAATTCCTGCAAAATAGGTAAAATTAGACAAAATTATATGAAATTGATGCATGTTTAATTTTGCCCCTAGGATACTCAATTGATGATTCAAAGTTGGTTAGAATCGATTTTAGGACTAAAATGGCAAAAACCGAAGCTGAAAACCGGAGAACCCATTTTTTCCCGGATAGAGCCGGCCGGCTCACCGTTAGAGTCGGGTGGCTCTGTTCCTGGTTTTGGCAAAGAACAGAGCCGGCCGGCTCTGTTCTTCCCAGAACCCAACCGAACCGTCTGGCTGTGGTTCAGCCGGGCGGTTCGACCCTTTTTTTTAACACAAACACTTTTTTTTTATTTATTACCGGGAATAACCCGTGTTCATAAGAACCTATCCCGTGGAAGCGATGCACGGTTCACTTTCAGTTCGAATAAAATAACTAATATAACGACGTATACCACAAGGACGAACTGGAACAAAAGAAGCGATGTCTCGGAATCCATAGCGATTGAAATGTAGAAATTAGAGTTGGAATGAAGAATGTATAAAATGGGTTGGAATGGAGATGTATATATACTCGTAGTCTCCAACAGTCATGTGACCGTTGGACACGTGGGATTTTTTTTTTTTAATATATATATGTATGTATGTATGTATGTATGTATGTATGTATGTATGTATGTATATATATATATATATATATATATATATATATAAGAAATGAAAAATATAAGTGATTGAGAAAACTCCCTGATTATTGTTTTGCAGGGGCGAAAAGATAACCGGGGTGCCGGTTCTGTGTCTGATGCGCTGATTTGGTACAGGAGACTCCCTGACGAGGTGAGGGAGTTGGTTGAGTTAACCGGGTTAGATCGGTTTATTTGTTCCATGTGTGAGACTCCACCTCGGACGAGCAGGGGTTTGCTGATGGCGCTTCTTGAGCGGTGGATGGATTCCACCCACACTTTCCATTTCCCGATCGGAGAGTTTACGATAACACCCGAGGACTTTGTGGCTATCACGTGATTATCTTTTGGCGGGCGCACTGTTGAGTTCAATCAAACCTTTGGGCGACGGTGTTTTAAGCCCGACGTGATCGCCATGTTGATCGACTTGACTCCCGCAGGCAGGCGGGTGCAGGGGAGCACCTTGAGAGATTATTGGTTGGGTAGATAGGATAGCTTACCAGAGGGTTTTGCGTTCTCACTTACTGATGTGAGACGCTATGCTAGGGCGTTGAGTTGGGGGCGAGCCGGGCAGGCTCAGTTATATTACGGCCTCGATGTCTGTGCCCACGGAAGGCACAGAGAGGTGAAGGGTGCGTGGATTGTCCTTCATGTGAGTTTTTTTTTTTTTTTTTTTTGAAAAAAAACCAGCTCTCTTTTTTTATTGTGTAGATTTAGGCGTATGAGTACGCCTTCATTCCTCAGCCAAAGTTGGCTATACCAGCCAATGCTGAGATTCTTGATTTTCCCCGGTTTATGAACCAGAGCCGGCCGGCTCTATTCTAGAGCCAGGCGGTTCTGGTTTAAAAACCTGAGTCGTCCAGTTCTAGCTAGAGCCGCAGCGACCTTTCAACTATCCGACGCGTACGCTAAACCCTGAAAATCACTCAGAGGATCTGCTTTATGGTAGTTTCGGATTGCGGATGACTTCGTTTTTAGAGAATTCGAGACGTTTCGGGTAACATTTTGCTCTTTTCTATATCCGAAGGTAATAACGGGTTCTCATCACTGAGGTCGGTAAAAACCGTGCTCACATCTGTCACCATATGATAGCTGCAAAAATTATTCTTCTGATTCGGTGCTGGCTCGACATATGGCCTGATGCTCTGGAGCAGTCCCTCCTTTCTACACTTGGCAAATAATCTGCACAATGAAATGGGCCATGGAGATATGCCTTTCCCTTTACCCTTAGGAAGTGGATTCCCGGTGTGTTGCGGAACAATGTCAGTATTGGCCTTGGCAGACACCTTCGATTCTGCTTCACCAGTCAGCCCTCTTATTTTTCCTTCGAGCTCTGCCACACCTGCCTCTAATTCAGAGCACTTAGTCGTCAGCTTTTCTACCCTGTCACGATCATCTCCAAGCATCTCTTTCAACATTGTCGCTGCCTCTTCCCTAACCGCCTTTTGAAATCGTGATGAAGTAACATAATCATCCACGACATCTGTTATGGTGTTGAAGTTCAATGGGCCAGCCATTTTCAAGACTCTTTCCCTTTCTCCCCTGATAAAAACACTTGTTAGCATTGACTGGGACATGCGCACAGAGAATACCAAGTCAAGGGATGATGTAGGCATGAGTGCATGATGTGATGCATGCATGTATGAATCGTGATGTCATGTGATGCCATGTCATGTTATGCGATTCTAAGCTAGTCAAGTGCACACAAAGCCAAGAATGGAAATGTACAAAATGCAATGAATGTTGTTGATGAAGCTATATGCTGAAGTAGAGCGTGGTGTATAAATATACACCACATGGATAAAATGACAGGTAGGGTGTCCACGGATCGAAGCAAATGACACGTAGGGTGTCCACGGATCGAAGCAAGGTGATACTTACGAAGCACTTATATGTATAGGGCGGATCTTATACAAGGGTTAGATCTATATGTAGAGCAGTACTTGTAGAGCGGATCTTACACGGGAAGAATTTCAATATTTAAAGCAATACGTGTAGAGTGGATCTTACACGGGAAGAGTTTTAATATTTAGAGCGGTACGTGTAGAGTGGATCTTACACGGGAAGAGGTTTAATATTTAGAGCGGTGCATGTAGAGCGAATCTTACACGGGAGGAGGTTTAATGTTTAGAGAGGTACGTGTAGAGCGGATCTTACACGGGAAGAGGTTTAATGTTTAGAGCGGTACATGTAGAGCGAATCTTACACGGGAGGAGCTTTAATGTTTAGAGCGGTATGTGTAGAGCGGATCTTACACGGGAGGAGGTTTAATGTTTAGAGTAGTACGTGTAGAGCGGATCTTACACGGGAGGAGGTTTAATGTTTAGAGCGGTATGTGTAGAGTGGATCTTACACGGGAAGAGGTTTAATGTTTATGTGCGCGGTACACAAGGATCGGATTTTGACGCTCAAGACACCTCTGGTTTTCATATTGTGATATGAAATGACACTTTCCAATTTTAGTGAAACATCAATGCCTGAAAGGGGTTTCTAATGATTACGGAAGACTTAAGGGGTTTGATGAAATTTTTAGTGTTTTTGGAACACCTAAATGACTCAGTGCATGTGGTAAAGTCTTGGTGCTTGTGGAGTGCTTGAAAGTTTGACGGATGAGTGAGATGTACATCGTAAGATAATGAGAATGATTCCCTTGTTTTTATTCTTTTGACTTTGGACATTCCAAGAGTACCCCATGCTATGTAAAAATAATGCAAAGAAGACCGCAGGTGAACCGTCATTCGGGGTAAAAACTCGGTGCTTTCGGGGCACCTAGTGAGTTGTCATGAAATGGCCGTGTGTGGGCCGGCACACAGGCAGAGTTTCAAAGCTCTGTAGGTCGATGTTGTGAAGTGAAATGGTCACATGGGGACCACCCCATGGACAGAGTTTTGATGCTTTTGAAGCAAGCGACATGAGATGATATGAAACGAGAGTTACGTGTTACTAAAGAGACACGGGCAAAAGTTTGACATTCGTGGAACACCTTGCATGATTTGATAATGTTATGAAACGCCCTTATATGTATTCTAATATGGTACTCGGGGAGCACCTCGAATGATTTCACAATGTTATAAAATGGTTCGATGTGAACCATAATGTGCAAACAGGACTTTGCATCACGGGGATACCTATAATGAATGATTGTGATATCATGTGGTGAGATCGTGTAAACTGTCACACAAAAACAAATCTAGGACCGTTGTGGTCTACTATTGAATGATATGATATTTTGTGAAATGGCCACGTGCAATCCGGTGCATAGGTAGAACATAGGTAGTTTTGGGATACCCGATATGTCATGTAATGAAATGATCGTGAGGGGCACACTTGGAATCATCCTTTATTGGATAGGATAATATGATATGGATGTGTACATCATACGGAGATGCAAGTGGCTACGCAAAAATGTGGTTAGATCTATGACACACAGAAGATGTCATGTATGTTTTATGGGATGTTGTACATGAAATGTAAATGGCATACAAACAAAATATCATGGCTGCACAAAAATGTGATTAGTGTCATGCATATACTGATGTTCGAAAATGGATGCATAAAGATGTGATTAGTGTCAATGTCATACAAATTTCAATATCTCGATAATGGTCGTGCAAAGACACGAGCATAATGACATACAATGATTGTGTGCATTTAATGTTTTGTGAATGAAAGTTATAATGGGCACGAACTCTCTATTCCGGACATCCCAAGAATGCCTAATGGTATGCAAAAAGGTCACGTGTGAACTGCCACACGGACAAGGTTTCGACGCCTTTGGGGCACCTAATGGTTTTTATGATGTGATTACGTGCGTACCGACACACGGACAGAGTTTCAACGCTTTGAAGGTCTATAAGATGATATGAAATGGTCACATGGGACCGTCCCTTGGACAGAGTTCTGATGCTTTTGAGCATATGATATGAAATGATGTTGTAAGAAAGTCACGTGCCACAGGAGACACGGACAAAAGCTCGGCATTCATGGAACACCTAGCATGATTTGGGATGTTATGAAATGTCCCTACATGCGTACTAATTGGGCACTTGGAGAGCGCCTTGAGTGGTGTAGTAATGTCATGAAGTAACCCGATGTGGATCATAGTGCTATATGATATCTGTGATGAATGGGTATGATGTCAGGAAATGCATCATGTGGATTGTCACACGGAAGTAAACCTAGGACCATGGTGGCCTCTATTAAATGAGATAATTTGGTGGAATGGCCAAATGCAATCCGACGCATTGGCAGAACACGGGTATTTTGGGGTACTCGATATATGATGGAATGATATGATCGTGATGGGTGACCTTGGAATGCCACTAACTTAACTAAAATGATATGAATGCTCATGTCACACAAAATGCAATTGGCTGCATAAAAACGTGGTTAGGATGTATGACACACAAAATGATGTTATATATGCTATGCGAAAATGGCAACACACAAATATAATGCCATGGCTGTAAAAGAAATGGTTAGTGTGAATGTCACACGGAAGATTAATGTGTTCACACGAAAATGTGGGTTAGTATGGCAAAATGTCAATGTTCAAAAAAATGGATGCATGAAGATGTGGTCAGAATGGCACACGAAAGCTAGGCATGTTTGATGCTTCGTGAAAATTCAAAATGGAAAACAACACAGAACAAACGTTAGCACACACAAAAATATGCACTCCCTTCCGACCTTATTTCTCCTTTCGGTTGGTCTCGCATTCTTCCTAGGTGTTGGGTCTCTTTGGCATCAACGGGGGATACCAAAGGCGTACGCTCAATGTTCATTTTGAATTTTAGTTTTGGTAATCCTAAGGGAAGTTACTAAGCCATTACATGTGGGTCAAAGTCAAAACCAAGGGTCGCACAGGTTCCCATAGCGAGTATACACTTCCCCACCATAGAACATGATGTAAGGTCATGCAGGACTATGAGTGGTTTACCCCATCGGGTGTCTCCAATCCTGGCGGAAGAGTAGTCCACCTTCTTGGGTAAACCAAGGTTGATAAGTGTGTTGGAGGGATTGAGAAGAAGAAAATGTCATGATATGCAATGTGCAAATAAATATGGTAATATGAATTAGTGAAGTGACTGCAAGCGAGGTGTTATTTCAGTAGTTGCCTAAGTTCCTTAAGTTTTTATAAAAACTTTTTTAAGAACTATTTCCCCAGCAGAGTCGCCACTGTGAGCGGACGACGTTTTCGTAGGAACATGGACTCCCTTTCGGAAGGGGCGCCTCGATTTCGGGCGTACCCCTCCCTTGCGTGGAGTTTTTATTATGGAAAAAACGGTTTTGGAAAAAATGGAATTAATTCTTAAAAGAACCAAGACCTAAGTCTCGATGAATATTGTAAGAGTCGACACCGGGCTCAGCTCAACCGGGAAATTTATAATGTAGCTGAACCGGACAAATGGCCGCCACACTATCTAGAGATCTAGGTCCGGACAAGTCCTTTATTTCGTGTCTAATTAAAATAAATATGGCCAATGTTCTTTGAAGATATTTCAAATTCTAAAGTCAATTTTATTGCATTAAGTTAAACATACAGCGCGCATACAGATAAAGTAAAATAGTAAATTATTAAATTATTACAACCCGATCGAATAAAAAATAAAAACTCTCATCCTCGCTTTTACAACCGCCTAATATACACGAGAGTCTAAGAATTTAAAATCGCCTAAAAATACACGAATAAATCTATTAAATACATACAAAATAAAATAAAAAGCTGCAAAACAGAGGGTTAGCACAATCTACGACACGTCATAAATAGGACTTAAACATGACAGAATTGAGAAATTTAGAAATTGGGGATATACATTTAGGGGCATAACCGGGTTGGCTCAGCTAGCCAGCCCAATTAGACTTAGAAAACATTTTGAAACATCCTTGTATTTTTTTGGTTTTGTAAGAAAATCATTTTGAAAACATTTTTATTTTCCAGTTTAATTAAATTTAACATGCGAGATGGGTCGGTTTTCGGGAGAATCGGGTCTCCGTCGTGGTATTGTGCTAAATGCAATTATACTGAAAATTAAATCTAAGGTAGTGAATGCACACAACAAAATTCATTTTTGATGATTTTCTGATTTTCTGAATTTTTATGGATTTTTAGAAATTTTTAGGGATTATTCTGGAAATTCTGCTCTTGGACGAGCACTACAGTCGTGCGACTGTAAATCAATCCAACTTCAGAATTTTGCCAAAATCATTCAAGATAAAACTGAAAGAAAACAATCTGGAAACCAAGAACACTCGTACGACTGTATTTATAGTCGTACAACTATTCATCAACTCAAGAACAGTCGCACGACTGTTCTTGATTTCCAGAAACAGAAAACGCAAAAAGTTGAATAAAATGCACAAAAACACACCAATTCACCCAGAAAGCATGAAAAATAGAGGGAATAAAGACTGTTCTTGATTTCCAGAAACAGAAAACGCAAAAAGTTGAATAAAATGCACAAAAACACACCAATTCACCCAGAAAGCATGAAAAATAGAGGGAATAAAGAGCGTTCACCTTTTTGGGAGCTTATCCATCATAGGATTGACCTCTGGCATTGCTCCAATCCACTTGAATTCGCTTTTTTTCCTCTTGAGTCAAGGTTGAGAAGTTTGGTTCGAAAATTTCCAAAATTCACAGATTTTTAGAGTTTCTAGTCTGGATTTAATTGAATTTGAAGTGTTAGATTATTAACCTATTGATTTTTAATAAGTTTTAGCACTAACACTGAGAATCAAAAGAAAAAGAAGAGGAAAAGAACTTAAATTTGCGATGAGCTTTTCCTTCCCTTTTTCTCTCTTTTTCTCTCTAAAATCTTTTTCCTAAAGACCAGCCCTTTTAGATCAAGGACACATGTATGGACAAAGCTGTTTCAAGGGTGTGTTAAGCTAATATACTAGGAGAACTATAAATACTCATGTTAAGCAGCTATAATGTATGGTGATTGATGTCACCACCTGTAAGCGCCGGAATTTTCCATCCGTCCTTTAAAAAAAATAAATAAATAAATTACTGGTGTCACACGACTGTAACTTACAGTTGTGCGACTATCGTTATAGTTGTGCGACTGTAAATTAAAAATTTACAGTCATACGACTGTAAGAGCGGAGCATGTGCAGAACACCATACCCATGACATAAGGAAAAGAGAGGAGAAAATATTTTGAAATTGTCTCCGGCTTCAACCAATCGAAAACATGACTTTAAAACTTCTTTGTAAAGTATTTCTAGATTTGGTAAAGCTGTTTCTACAGATAATTTTCCCTTTTTTGCCATTTCTAGCTTCCGCCTATAGTTTACATTAGCAGTGTGCAGCTTTTAGCACCAAATTAGGAATTTTGTCTAAGAATTGCCAAAAACTGCTAAGAAAATCAATTCAAATTAGCACAAATCACTAGATAAAATATTAACATATTTTCTCTTATTATAAGGTTGCTAGAGGACTCCGCCTATATCACATCTATTTTTCACCGAAAGATAACTACCTCTTTTTTCAAGCTACCCCGGAGGAATGTTTGACTACAAATTATTGACTCCATATGTATGAGTGTGCTTCAAATCAAAAAATAAACTCTATCAAATCTAGTATTTCATTCAGCAACAATGTTAAGGTCGATGTTAAAGTTAGAGTTTGCATGGAGTTACATGTGACATAAGTGGAGGGCCTTAGGCGATGTCTTGGGCTTCCTTGCCATGTGGAGTAAAGCAAGAAGGAGGTTTATAGTTTTATTGTTGATAGAATGAGGAAGCGTGTCAAGGGGTGGGCTAATAAGCACCTCTCTATTACAGGGAAAGAGATCCTTTTAAAGTTGATAACTCAAGCTATCCCCTCTAACCTTATAAGCATTTTTCTTCTTATTGTTTATTTGTGTGATGAAATGGAGAAGATTATGAATGTTATTTTTAGGGTCTAAACAAAGCAAAGCATTCGAGAATTGATTGGATGATGTAGAGAAAGTTGTGTTACAGGAAAGATCTTGTAGGGTTGAATTTCAAAACTTACATAGTCTCAACATTGCAATGATTAGGAAACTATCTTTGCATTTGATTACTCAATTGAATTCTCTTGTTACTAAAATGTACAAGGCTCGATAGTTTCTAAGGTTTAGCTTCTTTGAGGCAAATTCAAGTTATGAACCAAGCTTTATCGGAGAAGTTTGATGGCTTCGCAAGATATATTGAAAGAATGTGGGTTAGAGAGTTGGAAAGGGAAGAATATTGATCTCTTTTGGGATCCATGGTTATTTGTAGATGGCCACTGAATTGATCTTGGCAGCTATGAAGTTGGCAATAATGTAAAAGTATCTCAAATTATTGATGATGGACCTCAAATGTGAAGTGTTGAAATGGTCCACTAGTTTTTTTTAACTCTCTTGTTGTTCTTATTTTGTAGGTACCTTTTGCTCGAAGAAATGATGTAGAGGATAAGCCCTTTTGGTCTCTTGATCAAAATGTCATTTCTTCATAAACTCATGTTACTATGCTCTAATGTAGAATTTCAATCCTTTTTCACCAGTGATAAGTAGCATTGACTGCAATAAAGTTTGGAGACTTAATATTCCAACAAAAGATCAAGTTCTTCATGTGGCATGCCTCCCACTAGTTCTTCTAACAAAAGTTAGAATCTCTAAGCATGGCATGGATCTTCAAACTTGTTGTCCATTATGCAAGAATGGCAAGGAGGATGAGTTTAACGGAATTGTGAGCTATTTCTATAGGAAAAAAATTATAGGAACCAAAATTGAGTGTACAACATAGTCTTTTTATGATTGGTGGAGCATTGCCTCTTCTCTTTTGTGATCGGGGGGGCTAGAGTGGTGTGCAACAATAGCATAGAGCATTTGGAATGCGCGGAATGACTGGATAATGGAATAAAAAATGCATAAATGAATATATTACTATTGGCAACACCGGTGGTGTCATTGATTCTTGGAAAAAAGCTCACTCTTCTCCTACAACAAGTAGAGCAATTTCTTCTGATATGAGTCGTTGGATTCATCCACCACTTGACTTTGTAAAGTGCAACTTTGACGTTTCAGTCTCTAACTATGGCACAATTAGTTATGGTTATGTGTTAAGGAACAATTTGGTTCGTTTCACTTTGGAAGGCTCTCAAGGATCAATGATCCTTCTCTAGCGGAATCTTTAAGTTGTAGAGAAGCTTTAACTTGACTAAAGAATTTTCCCCATAGACAAATCATTGTTGAAGATGATATTTAAATCATCATCTCTCGGCTTCAAAATTGGAACGCTAATGACAATAATTCTTAGTTATTGCAAATAGATACTTGTTTTAGGAGATTGTATGGATAGTGGTGGTGCCAGGATTATTCCGTCGGGGGGGGGGGGGGGGGGGGGGGCAGAATCAGTGGTGGTGCCAAGATTGTCCCGTTGGGGGAAAAATTTGCTTAAAAAAATTTTCGACCGGTGAACAAAAATTTCTAATCGGCTGATAAACCTGAATTAATTCAATTCAATTTAATAAGAACAAAATTAAATTAATCCAAACATCAACTTCATTTAAAACATAAGTCTAATCCAAACAACGATACAATCAAATAATTCAATACAAATAACATACTAACCATTAATTTTTTCTAATCGAAGGAGACGATGAAGAACTAGTAACATGAGAAGTTTTGAGAGATTTCAAATAGTTTTTGAGAGATTTCAAATAGTTTTTGAGAGATGACAACTTTTGAAAACACTGCAAAATGTCTTCTTCATCAATGCCAATGAATATCTTTTTGTCAATGTAATATAATAAGCAATCTGACAGTAACTCATCGCCCAGCCTATTACGCAGATCAGTTTTCACAATATTCATGGAAGAAAAACATATTTCAATAGTAGCTGTTGTAACTGGTAAGACCAATGCCAACTCAATAAGCCGATACACGAAAGGAAAACAAATGTGATACTTATTCTCCACCATCTTTCTTGCAAGAGCTCCAATATCATCAAGATTATATAATTCTGGATTTGCTCTCACAGCAGAAATGTATAGTTCAAGTTGGTAGCTAAGTTCGACTAGCTTAATACTACAGAAATCTTTAGAATATAACCCAACAAGATTGAGTACTTCATGATGATCAAAATGAGCAAATGAGTTTGAAGGATCAAGACTCATTATGCCCTTAAGTAGATCTATATTTGCCTCATTGAAACAATTGTTCAATTCTATAGCAACCTCATCAATTACCTATTATTATATAAGTAAAAACAATTTAGAACAAGAATAAAGACCAGTGATATATATATATATCAATTACCATAAAATAAAATGGAATACCTTTGCAAAGATTTCCACCCGAAAATGGTGAAAATGAGTCACGGGTTCTCCATCAATAAGTATTCTACTACGGCTTTCAATAATGTCCTCCATATTGGGTACTTTAATTTTTTGTTTCACACAAAATTCAATTGTTTCTTTCAACAACTTTTCCCAACCATCTTTTCTATATGTTTGTAACTTCTTTTTCAGTGCTTGAACATACGAACAGCAGTTCCTATGTTTTGATCTTTGACTTGAAGAATCTTTGATAAAGGATCTGTCACTCCTAAAATATACAACATTAACTTTCCAATATACACAAATTCAAAAGAACCCATTTTATTCACCAAACCCTCAACTCTGCCTCGATTTTTCTTGTATCACCATCTTTATTTATTGCTAAAAGCACTTCTTCCACTGAATTCCACATATAAAAAAGCTGGAGTAATGTTTTATAGTGAGAACCCCAACGTGTAGTCCCTGGTCTTGCTAAACTTATTTCTTGATTCTGCCCCTTTCCTGTTGAAAACTCACCACTTTGTATTTTCTTCACAATTTCTTTATGGTGTAATTAGCGAAGAGTATCTTGCCTTTTACATGAACCTCCAACCATATTCACAATCATAGAAACATAGTCAAAGAATTGGCTCACATCATCATTTTCCTCAGCAGCAGACACAACAATTAATTGAAGTTGGTGAGCAAAACAATGAATATATGCGCGTACTTGTTTTCATTTAGAATGAGTGATGTTAATCCATTAAGCTCACCGCGCATATTAGAAGCCCCATCATAACCTTGTTCTCTAAGTCTTGACAATGATAATCTATTCTTCGCAAAGAATTCATCAACGGTAGTCTTTGAACATTATGCAGAAGTCTCAGTTACATGAACCACTCCAACAAATCGTTCAATGACTTCTCTATTATCATTCACAAATCTCAAAACCACAGCCATGTTCTCCTTCACAGAACTATCTCGGGCCTCATCAAGCAAAAGAGAAAAGAACTTGTCTTTAATCTTATTCAAAATGACTTTTCTCGTTTCTTTTGCACAAGCTTTAATTATTTTTCTTTGAATGGTAGACGAAGTCATTTGATTTTTTTTAGGAGCATTTGATTGCATTACTTTATTTGCTTCTTCATTATCTTTACAAAACTAACTAATGAGTTCAAGAAAATGACCTCTGTGCATTGATTCTTTGGACTCATCGTGTCCTCGAAAATCTAAACCTTTCCCTAAAAGGTATCGAGCTACTCTTACAACCGTTGTCAATCGAGTATGATACTCATCATCTAAAGAATCACTTTTGGATGAAAACAAAATCCACATTCTCTTTTTGGTTTTGATATTAACCAACCTTAACTCTAGCATAAGTGTGTGGACCATCCTGATCTCTTTTATGACTAACAAAATTTTCCATAGTATGTTTTCAATTATTATACCCAACTTTTGTAAAAGAAGTAGCCCCACTTTTATTGCTATTAGTTGGAAACAAGTAGCAATATAAATTTTTAGAAACACTGTACTCTAGCCAAGCAAATTTTTTAAACCAAGCCTATTGAAACCTCCTTTTACATCCACTATAATTACTTTGAGGAAATTGATGCCCAATTGGTTTACAATGCCCTAACTCTAAGTATCTCCTTTTCAATGTATCTCTCATCTCAAATGGATAACTATCAATCGGTTTCCTCAATCCCGGATAGCTAATAATATCATTATCTGAAACTTTTACTTCTGTGCGGGCGCTTTTTTTACTCGCTTTATCAACAGGGGTTTCATAACTAGTTGATGATGGTTCGGGATTTGATAAAGGATTCCGCTTTTTTTAGTAACAAACTTATCCATATTTCTAATTCCTATAAATAAAAACACAAATACTACAATCAATTTATCAATTCATAACTAAATTCAAACATACATTATCAATTCAAATTTATCAATTCAAACCAAAAAAAAAAAAATACACAATTAATTTATCAATTCAAACTTATCAATTAGTGCTAAATTTCAAACTCAATTAATGCCTCAATTTATCAATTCAAACCTAATTTATCAATTTATTAATTCACACCCACATTCAAATCTAATTTATCAATTCAAATGTAAAAGTAACAACACAATTTACACAATCAATTTATCAATTAATGCCTCAATTTATCAATTCAAACCTAATTTACATAAATATTTTTTTTTTAAAACCTAATTGAAATCAAACCTAAATAAATTAGAAACCTAATATTTAAAATTAAAATTAACCGGATAATAAGAAGCAAAGACGGTCGGTTGAGATGGAGGACGTCGTCGTCGGCTCGGCAGCAGCGGCAGGAGGGTGGGAGAGCAAAGAGAAGAGGAGAGGAGAGGAGGAGAGGTGAAGGAAGTTCTGTTTTTATGTTTTTTTTTTCCCAAATGTCAGTCGTTTTGCCCTGATCTATTTTATTTTTTATTTTTTTAATTTCCAGGACAAAACCACTGGTCTGTTTTAAAATTTTTTTTAAATGCCCTTGGAAATTAAAAAATAAAAATAAAATTGCCTTAGAAATTTAAAAAAAAAAAAAATTAAACAGCTGATGAAAAGCAGGGGCTGGCAGCTGAAGGAGTGCTGCCGGAAGCCCCCTATTCAGAGGTTTTTTTGACGGTTGAGGGGTCAGCTGCCCTCTTGTGATCCCTCTTAGCACCATCCCTGTATATCAACATTGTTTCTAGTTTGCATTTTGCTGGTTTCCCTTTTGTTAATAGATTAGCGAAGAAAGTCGCTATATTTTAGCTAGTAGAGTGTGAAGAGACCTGTTCTTGTGTTTCTCTTCTTCTGCAATGATGAATTTAAAGTTTTTGATAAACCCAATCTTTAATTAGTATGGCTATAAGTGGAAGATATGAGGTCGGTTTGCGTGCCTTAAATTTAGACTTAGTTTGGGAAATAATAATCACTACTTCTGAAAAAACGTGTGTGTCTGGTTTGCATAATTGTGAATGTGATTCACATTCAAACAGCAACTCAAAACTTTCAAACAATTCCTTTATATTTATTTTCCAACTGAAACACGTGCTCCTATTAATTGCTAATTTTTCTTCACTTTTCCATATGAACACGATTCATTCAATTTGACTTGAATATTGTTCTAACCTAAAAAACAAGGCCACGTGTAACTGTATAAGGATGTTGTTATTCGTAATTATCTTGAGTCTTTACTATGCATTTTGACCATCATATTCTTATAATCATATGCCTGTTAAACGCGACATTTAATTGATCTTTAAAAAAGAAAAATACATATGGTATTGATTTTTCCAATAATCAAATGGTAAATACCATAACTTAAATTAAAAAATATAAATTCTTTATGCGTGATCTTAGTTTAAATGGTTCTATCAAATTAATTTAGATGACAGTGCATTGAATATATATATATATATATATATATATATATATATATATATATATATACATTGTTTTGGTTAGAAAACATGATAAGTTAAAATACATCAAAGGCTGCTGAACTATAGTGCTATTACAAACTTGGTCCTAAACTTCATCGTTTGACATAAAAATTTTCATATATTATTATTATAATATTAAAATCCAAATTAACAAAAAAATTTATAATAAAAAAACATATAGCTGACATTGTCTATGTGGACCCTTCTAATGAAAAAGAATATATAAACAATATTTGTATTGGAAAGCGAAAAAATATGTTTAACAACTAAAAACTATTTATGTTAGTTTTTATTGGATAGATCCATCTGGAATGAGTCCATTATGGAATTTCTCCTTCTGAAGATTAATGAAGTGATGATTTGAAAAAATTTGACTCTATTATTGACTCTTTTCTATTCGTATCACAATAAATTATGATAACATCCCTATTTTACCCTCATATAAATTCTTATTTACAATTCTTCTTTTTGTCCTTTTTTTTTTTTTAATATATACGAGGGTAAATAAGTACTTGATTATATTTTATATGGTCACATTGATAAAGTTAAGGATGCGTTCAAAGTTGTCCAAGTTGGCATTTTATTAAGGGGTAAATTGCATCACACTTACTGAAATTTGGATTCTGTGCGTTAATAGACATTAAACTTTGATTTGTATCAATCAAGTCGTTCTCATCCTAGTTCATCGAAATTTAGCGCCGAAATAATAATGAAACAAGTCAACACCAAATCAAACTCACTAGCAAAGTGTCACATAAACGTCAGTCAACAAAAAAAAATTAACATGTGTCACAAACATTATGATACTCACTTGTGCAACATTATTCATAAAAAAAAAAAAAATTCAAAATTGGTTAGAGTTGACATGGTGCTGCACTGTCATTTTAGAAGTGATCATAACTTGTTACATCATTAGGGGCGCACACGGTCGGTGAACCGGTCCATGTGGACTTTTGCTAACAGTTAACCGCTTGAACGGTTTTTCTATTTTACTAACCGTACACTATCCATTAAATTCGGTTAACCGTTATTCGGTTAACCATTAATTTCGGTCGGTTAACCATTTTTTTACGGTTAACCATTTCCGAAATTAACATTATATTTTAAACCTCAAAATTTTAAACCATAAATCTCAAATATCAAAGACAAATATGAAATTACAAACCATAGTTTTAACAATTGATTAAAATGACATTACAACCATAAACTAAAATAATTAAAACAATAATTTACGAATTCAAACACAATATATAAATTAAAAAAAACTAAATTTATTTAATTTATTTTTTAATAATATAGTTAAAGGCCCAATCCGATTATAAATTTTATTTTTCTTTATAATAATGTATTTATATGTAAAAACAATGAGTAAATAAAACTTTTCCTTATATATATAAAATTCATGGATTCCAAAGAAGAGGTATATATAGGGAACATGTGAGTATGGGTAAGTCATGACATATCTCATATACTATAGAGCCTGTAAGGTCAGGGCCTAGGGCTAAGCAAATGTCACTATCTTGCTATCACGATAAGACATTTTTTATTAATCAGAAACAAGATTTATACAACACAAACAAAGAAAGAAACCTGCGTTTTGTATATATGCCTACAATTCAATTCTATTCAATTAAAGCTAAAAATGTATCGAACCCCCAAATACTCTTACCAGCCTTTTCTTCTAAACTACCAAAGCTTATCCCCTCCCTTACCACTTCCACCATTATTTTCCTTCAATAATAATAATCGTAATGCTGAAAATTCATTTATGCAGACATTCATTTAGTTGTTTAATTACTCGATCAAGTTTTCATCTTAATAGTTCCAAAGGCAGCGTACCCAGAGGTTAGCTAGTGTAAACCCCGGGAACTTCGGCATTAACAGCCAAGAAAAGCCATAACAGAGGTGCAATGAAGAGCACACTAAAATGAGCCATTCTGAAGAGAGAGAGAGAGGGGTGTGTGTTATTAGGTTAGTGTTGGAAATGGCTGGGGATGAGAAAGATAGAGCGGAGACACACAGATCGAACGATTTATGAGAATATTAGGTAAAATTACAATAAACACCCAAATGTTTCACATTTATTTCATTTAACCTATAACATATAATTATATAATTTAAAAAAAAAAATTCAACGATCGGTTAACCGAGTCCACATGGACTTTCGGTGTCAAAACCGAAACCGAAACCGAAACCGTTGATTTTTAAAAATAAAAACCGTACACTAGTCTATCTGTTTCGGTTAACCATATTTTCTCTCTGGTTTCGGTTCGGTTTCACGGTTTTTCGGTTTTTCGGTTTTTTTTGTGCACCCCTATACATCATCATTTCGACACTAATTTTGATAAATTAGGGCGATAGTGATTTTATGACATAAATAAAGTTTAGTGATCATAAATGCATAAATTTTAAACTTCAGTGATCGTTTGTGCAATTAACCCTTTTATTAAGTTTTTAAGGGATTTTTGTCAAATTGGACTTCAATCTTGCGATAATGCAAAGTTCAAGAACCATATGATTATATATGATAATTCATTTGAAGTTTAAATGGTTAAATAAGGTTAATTAGATAATCCTCAAATACTGATTTTCAAATTGTTATATATCTCACATCCAAAAAATACAAGTCAAATGAAAAGATATATAGCTTAGAAAGACGCATCGGGTAGTAAAAATTGGGGTAGTCTTGACTGACAGTACCCAAAATTTCCTCATAACAGATGACATATATATGTCTTAGTTATTTTAGAGATTACTTCCTCCGGTTTTAAATATTTGTCGTTTAAGGTTATTCATCAAAATCAATAAATTATTAATTGTGTTATTAAAATGACTAATCTACCTTTAATAATTTTGTACTAAAGCTCTACTCTCTATGTTAAAATTCTCTTCCTTTTAAATTATTAAGACTTATTTGTATTAAATATTAAACTTCTTTCATACTTTTAATAAGGGTAAATATGAGAAAATATTGTAAAAAATGTATTGGTAATCTAAGATGACATATAAAAAAAACCAAAATAAAAATTTTAAAATGATTAATATTTAAAACAGGAGGGAGTAGATTAGTTTTGGAGTTTTTACATATTATTGAAGTTGCATAGATGTTAATGATTTTACCAAGTGCATAATTCGTTTTGGAGGTTTTACTGTTAATTATTTGATTCTGAGGATTAGGCTACAGATCAGGTTTACCTCACCCACTTAGCATTAATGATTAATTAGCACAACCACCAGATAAAGAGGAAGTTGAAAGTGACTTTATCCAAAGGTTTGCATTCTCTAGTAGTTGGATGACAACTTATAAAAGAATCCAAACATAAATTAATGAGTTGAAGCCAAAAATTAAGGAAAAATAATTTCCTACCAAATCATATGTAAATTAATCAAGCAAACAATATATTATTATTATTATTGTTATTATTATTATTATTATTATTATTATAACAACCAGATTTTTTGTTTTATAACAACCAGATTGCTTATCATGGACTTTGTTGATTGCCCCACCACCGACCGTTCCTACTTAAAAGGCTAATAGTATGAATACAATAATCTAAAAATGACAGCAATTATATATTCATAAAACACGACAAACTGTACTAATTATTGATGGGGCGTTCTCAAATGGCTTTTATTTCATTTTACTAATGTTTCGGATTTTGTTACGACCAGTGTTTTTTTTTTTTTTTTTTTTTTTTTTTTAACTAAAAAAATTTTGAGTTCACACCCAATTAAAATTTAAAAACTATGAATTTTTTATTTAGAAAACAAGAATTGTATTTTTAATTATTATCAAAAAGATGACAACTAAAATCTATTAGTTGTCCTTTTTTTTTATAAAGGTCGAAACCACAATCCACATTTTGCAAATAAAAAAATCACAGTCTTCAATTTTTAATTGACTATGACCTCGTCTTTTTTATAATTGATCTTTTTTTTCTTTTTTTATAAATTTGGTGTTTTTTTTAATAAGAAGAGGTGAGGTTCAAAACCTCCCACCTCTGCTTCATGGAGATGTACAAACTGTACTACATCCAATTCTTGGTCATACGTGCTACTATATCCTAATTGATTGGTTTAAATTAAATAAGAAAAATAATAATGAGATTCATCTACAAGCTATTCTCCTCCGACTCGGCCTTTTTCACGAAACCAATTACAGTTATTATCATTGTTATGTTATGTTATGTTATGTATGTTTTTCTTCTTTTGGTGTTAACATAAGTTAAGCTTTTAATTAGAAATCAAATGTAAAATTGTTTTAATTTCTTTGGTGGATATAATGGGAAAATAATTGATATTTATAAAACTAGAATATTCCATAAGTTTCTGCTCCAAACAACAAAAGAATTTGAAAATTGAAACATAAAGCTTGAATTACATGAACTTTTATGATTTCTATTTCTTTGGACCACAAATTTTTCTTTTTCTTTTACGAGAAACTTATAAAAGAGTAATATGGATAAAATTAAAGTCGGGATCTCAGAATGTTGGTATTTTGTGGTGACAGTGGCTAATTAGCCCCACCACAACACAGATAAAGAAATAGCAGTGTCCGCAATAAAACAAAACCACCACCAATTTAGCTGTCTTTGCACGGCTGAGTTTTGGTGGTGGAAACTTGGAACCGCCACCAAAACTACCACAGCCTCATATTCCGGATTGTTGGCTTGGCCCCACCGCACTCTGATCCCTCCTCATAATAATAATAATAATAATAAAAGGATGAGATCATTGACTCATCGATCACTCAAAAACACCCTCGCCTTGTTGTGTCACTAACCAAATGCTATTGTCAAGTCAAAATACATCATAAATCCCTAAACTTTTATAAAATTCACAATTAATTACTTTATTAACTTTTAAACACTTTGAGCAAATAATTTTTCTATTTTGATAATATAAATTCAAACTTAACACATATATTTCATGTTAGTTGTGGATTCTGTTAACCGATGCATAACACAATTTTTTTACACGTATGAAACTAAATGGGAGATATTATATATATTTGTAGCTATGTCACGCCATCATACGAAATATGATTCAATCCCTTCAATAAACTTAAAATCTTCTATATTTAATAAGATGTGTCACTTATTACTTAATAAAACCGTAGCATATGCCAAATAAAAGTGTCAAGTTTTAAGCTAAACTATATATAAAAAAAAATCATATATGCACTTGGGAGAGGCGGGACTTGACTTACTAGAGATATACCCACAAAACAAAAGAGAATTTGACTTCTGGCCCTCGCGCAACCATGGCTGGATTAAAAAAATTGATGAGAGCACTAAATAGAAAATCCAAAGAAATTTAGGAGTTGAGATTGTATTTTGCCTGTTAACAACAAAACAGTACCGTTTCCCTGTAAATTACAAAGATAATTTAATTTAAATATGTTTACGATATTGGCGTGAGGCTGACTCGGCTGTTTCTATCTTCTACTCTTTCACAAAAGGCAGGCAGCTTTTTTCCAACGTGGCACTATAATCTCTAACAAATAACCAATCGTTATCAGCCACATCAGTTGCCAGACCTTTTCTTAACAATCCCCAACTGTGCCGTTTTGCCTATATAAACGCAGTCACCTATCTTCAACAAAACCTCCTCGGCCCATTTCATTTCCTTTCAAGCAAAAAAACTCTCTCGATCTCTTTTTTTTTTTTTTTTGGGTTTCTCTGATTAATTCATTTGTTGATTATTGCATCTAATTTTGAGATCTATCAGCTGTAAATCAACTGTGTATATAATACTAGATTTTGACTGTGTATTTGTGTTTCCTCAATTAATAATTTTGTTTCTTTGGGTGTGCGTATATAATGGAGGTGGAGATCCCAGTGATCAACAGAATCGGCGATTTTGAAGCCGGTCCATCTTTTGTTTCTCAGATTTTTTCAGTGTCTGCGGTTCCAAAATTTCATCATCCTTACGGATTTTTGAAATGGGGAGCTTTAATTCTTGCCTTTGTTGCCTCTTTCTCAACAATCATCAGCAGAATCAAATTCCTCATTTTTCGATTACACAGCCAATTTTTTCCAGCTCCTTCATCTCATAACAACATCCAACAAGAAGAAGATTATAGCTATGACAGCGATACAGACTCCTCCTGTTCTTCTGTATCATCCGACGACGATGACGAGGAGAAAGAGAAAGAAGACGAAGACGAGCCTTCTGTATCGTTTTCTTCTCAGAGCTGGCGGTCAATTGACGAAGATTTTAGTGTCAAAGGCTCCGGTCATTACTCCGATCACCAGTGGCAAAATCGTAGTTTAAGGAAACGAAGAAATCGCAGCATTGAAGATCTGTTTTCATCATTTTCTGAGCTTACAAATGGAAAGAGCGTAGTGAAGCTATGGGATAATCTAGGGTTAGGATTAAGATTTAACAGCGGGAATGAGTCGAGAAATCACATTTCTGTATTTGACACGATTTGTGAGCAAAACCTATTTTCAATTTTTGCCGAGAAATCTGAGATTCCAGCAGTTTCAGTTTCTTCCCCGTCCCCGGCGGTGATTGTTTCTGTAGAGAATAACGTATCCGCTCATTTGCTGAAGGTGTGGGACACGCGCGTAGGCGGTAGGCTGCCAGGGATACTGGCGGAGTGGAAGCCTATGTTGGGAAAAATTGTACGAATCGGCAGCGGCGGCGGCTTGGGGAAGGTATACGTCGGAGATGATGTCACCGGAAGATTAACGGTGGGTGACTTAAGAAAATTCCGGTCACCGGTGGCGACGACGGAGTCCAACGCGGATACGTGGTGGGATGCGGATGGCGGTATTGTTGGAGAAACTGAGTCGGTTGACGAGGTGAGTGGTGGCGACTCGGTGTTGTGACGCGGCCAGAGTCGTAGCTGTTGTTGAATTGGCAAAACGTGCGGTCAATGAAATAATAATAAAAAGCTGTAAATATTCATAATTTATTTATTAGGTAATAATTAAAGAAAACAAAAAGAAAAGAAAAATCGTGCAAATTATTTGGTTCTGGTTTTGTTATTCCATCATTCTAGCAAAATCTGAAACGATTCTTGTTAGCTGTTAGTAGCGTTGACGCTTGACGGTTGCGTCCTGTGTTTAAAAAATAAAATTATAAATAATAGTATACTATCTTATATTTTGTGCAAATTCACGAATTTTTATAATATTTATTAAATTTAAAATTTTAATTAATTATTATTAATTTTTAATTAATTGTATATAAATAATAAATAAGAATTAATATATATAAAACTCAAACATAGAATAATTATTTATAACACAAAAAAAAAAAAAACCAAAAAGAAAAAAAAATTATAAAATATGAGAATTTATTCTAAGTATTCATATTTAGTAAAAATAATTAGATATAAATAGATTGGAAAAATTTTATTAATATGTAAAAGAATATTTTTTATTTTAATAAATAAAAATTTTTAGAAAATTCAAGGGATTGACACGTGTCTCAAGTACCTACTCCTTTTAGTTTTAATTAATTATTATTTACTTCTAAATTTTTAATTAATTTTTATAAATAATAAATAAGAATTGATATATCTACGACTAAAATATAGAAAAATCGTTTATAACAAAATAATAATAATGATAATAATAATAATAAACTAAAAAGAAAAAATAAATAAAATTATAAAATATGAGAATTTATTTTAATCATCTGTCAGTATTTATTTTTAGTAAAGATAATTAGATATAAATATATAGGAGAAATTTTAGTAATATGTAAAAGAATATTTTTTTTATTTTAATAAATAAAAATTTTTAGAAAATCCAAGGTATTGACGTGTGTCTCAAGTGTCTACTCCTTTATATTATATATAGATAAAATTTTTAGAAAATATAAGGAATTGACACGTGTCCCAAATGTCTATCCCTTTATATTATATATAGATCTATTTATTGGCGGTGTAGTTGTCCGCTCAGCCAAATATGCTCTCTAAATGTCGAATTTGGACATACATTTTTATGTTAGTCAAAGTTCTAAGTTTGGTGAATTGACTCAGTAGTGGAGCTAAGACCCCGGTACTTATATGTGTTAAATTTTAAAAACGTGTATATATATTACAATAAATTAAACAGTATAAAATTCAACTAAATAAATTAAACAGTATAAAATTCAACTAACTTCATTAATTATTGTTATACAAATATATCTATACACATACAAATAATTATTTATTATTAATCGATTGGAACAATGTACTTGTACCACCGGAACTGCTAATATGTGGAAAATAGTTTCTGCGATATCCCAAGCTCTGAAAACGTTGCAAAATGATTTCATTTTCAATACTATCAAAAGTTTTTTTTTTCAATGTAACACAATAAGCAATCTGAGAGCAATTCTTCTCTAATTCGGTTGCGCAGATTACTCTTCACAATAGTCATTGTAGAAAAACTTCTTTCAGCAGAAGCTATTGCAATAGGTAAGACCAAAGCCAACTCGATAAGATGATAGACTAAAGGGAAAAAAACGTGATATTGCTTCTCCACCATCTTTATTGCAAGAGCACCAACATCATCAAGATTAGAAAATTCTTTATGCAATCTCACAACAAAAATGTAATTTTGAAGTTAATGGTTAAGTTCCACTAGCTCATCACTAGAGAAATCTTCTGAGTATAACTCAACGATGCAGTAGTCACTCATGGTCAAAATCAGCAAATGAGTTTGAAGGATCAAGACACAGTATACATCTAAGTAAATTTGTGTTCGACCCTTTGAAATGATTGTCCAATTCTAAAGCAACAAGATCAATTACCTACCATTACATAAATAAAAACAATTTATAATATGAACAAACCAAAAATAAACGCCACAATTAGAATAAACTAAAGGGGAATCAAGTACATTTATAAAGATTTGTCTACGAAAATGGTGAAAATGAGTTTTTGGTTCTCCATCAAGAAGTTTTTTAACATGACCTAAAATAATATCCTCCATATTAGGCACATCAATTTCTTGTTTTTCATAAAATTTGGTGACTTCTTTCAACAACTTCTCCCAACCATCTTGTCTATATGCCTTTAAGTTCTTTTTACAACTTCAACCATACGAACAACATTTCCGATGTTTTGATCTTTTGCTTGTAGAATCTTTGATAGAGAATTTGTCATTCCCAAAATATTTAATATCAACTTTCCAATAAACACAAATTCAAAATTAAACATTTTATCCACCAAACTCCTTGCAGTGGCTCGACTTTTTGCATCAACACTATCCTTGTTTATTGAGTAAAACACTTCTCCTACTGAATTCCACATTTCAAAAGCCGGAATAATGTTTTATAGTGAGAACCTCAATGTGTATCACCTGGCTAAGCTAAGATTATTTCTTGGTTCTTACCCATTCTTGTTGAAATATCACCTTTTGTATTTTGTTGACAACTTCTTCATGATGCAATTGGCGTAAGGCATCCTTCCTTTTACATGAAATTCCAACCATATTCACAATCATCAAAAGATAATAAAAGAATTGAATCATAACATCTTTAATTTGTGTAGCAACCACAACAACTAATTGAAGTTGGCGAGCAAGACAATGGATATAATCCGCATGCTTATTTTCATTTAGAATGAGTGTTTTCAATCCATTAAGCTCTCCACATATATTAGAAGTCCCATCATAACCTTGACCACTAAGTCTTGAAAGTAATAATTCATTCTTCGCAAAGAAATCATTAATGGCATTTTTCAAAGACTAAGAAGAAGTGTCACTAACATGAACCACTCTCATAAACTGCTCCTGAACTTCTCCATTATTGTCCACAAATCTCAAAACCACAACCATTTGCTCCTTTACTGAACTATCACAGGCCTCGTTAATCAAAGAGAAAAGAACTTGTCTCCTATCTTATTCAAAATTAGTTTTCTCGTTTCCATTGCACAAGATTCTATAATTTCTCTTTGAATTATAGAGTAAGTTAATTGATTATT
The DNA here is from genome assembly GCA_039660915.1 of Euphorbia tirucalli. NCBI lineage: Eukaryota > Viridiplantae > Streptophyta > Magnoliopsida > Malpighiales > Euphorbiaceae > Euphorbia > Euphorbia tirucalli. The sequence continues at coordinate 23,774,771 of CM077637.1, read as the reverse complement.
TTTAGGAGTTGACTGCATTACCTATTTGAGTTCAAGAAAATGACCTTGGTGTATTGGTTCTTCGGACTCATCATGTCCTCAGAAAGCTAAACCTTCTTCAAAAATATGTCAAGCCACATGATAAGTGTATTTAATATGCTTATATTACCTTGGTTTTTGAGTTTTAATTGAGTTATTTTTATTCTATTTAAGGTGTATTTTCCTTCTGTTGTGCTATTTTTTATGTTAAGGCCTTAAAGAGGAAAAAGGACTAAAAGTGCATGAAAAAGGAGTAAAATCGGGTTGAATCAGTCCTAAGGCGTGATCATGCCTTACAGGGTACTGATTTTGAAGATTTGGAGCTGAAACAGTGATTTGGGCTAGTATTATTGGTGGCCCTAAAAGAAACTGCTGGTTTGACTTAAAAGAAGGAGTCAAAGACTTTCCATTAGGGTTTTTCCCTTATTTTTGTATTATTCATATTCCTTATAGGATTTATTATCTTGTTTTCTTTTTGGAGGAGAATTAGACTGTATTTATTTTTCCCCTTTTTAGTTTAGTTGGGATATTATTATTAGGAGGAGTTTTTAGTTTTTCAGTTTTTTTGAGATAGTCAAATTATTTTTCTCTCTTCTTATTGGCAAGAACGTTCTTGGAGACATGAACTTGAGGAAGCCATGATTGAGAGGCTAGGGTTTGGAGCACATCTCTTCCGATGTACATCAATGATTCGTACAATTCTCCATCGATCATCTCAACTCTCTAGTTTCTTCTGAACTTCCTCTTTATTATTTTTTTTTTAAATTTTCTTGGTTGTAGTTAGTTCAGTCATGAATTAAGATCCACCATATAATTACTTTTTAGTTTAATATAATTTAACTCGAATTATTTTCTATTGATTGTGTTATGTATGCTTAATGCTTTGAATGCATGACCATCAATTTCAATGCCTCTAGTTAATTTATAATTGACCAAATGACAAAATTAATGGAATTGCATAACACAACAATTGCATGACCATTGCTTTTGTGGCTCACTATTATGTCCTAAGTTTTCATGAACTTAATACTTTCTTGCTTATTTGCTTAGAACTGAGAGGTTTAAGTGCTTAGGTTGAGAATCAGAATCAATAGCCCTAACCGGTATTGATTAATTAGGAAAATTGCCATTTTTGGAATTTAATCTAGTTAGTGATATGACTCAAAGAATTACTGGAATGTATGTTAGGTGAAACTGGATGCCTTAGTTAGCCTCCCATAGAATTTCTTACATCGATTTTATTTCATTCTCAGTTTCAATTATTTTAATTAAATTGTTCTTAGCAGCTGATTTATTTTATAAATAAAAATCAAAGATATAATAATCTCCATCTAGATTAATAGAAACCCGATTGCGTTTAGATTTGCATGCTTAGTCTTTGAGGGATCGACACTCTACTTATTTTGTATTACTTAAGCGATTGAGTGCACTTGCTCTACAGTGTGTAATTTTATATCCATCCCCACATCTAAAACTAATGTCAATCGAGTACGATACTCATCTTCTAAAGCAGAACTTTTTTATGATAAAACATAATCGACATTCTCTCTTTGATTTTGGTATTGCACAACCCTAACTCTACAATAAGTGTGTGAGCTACCCGTACATCCTTTATGAGCAACAAAGTTTTCTAAAGCATGTTTTTCAATTATTATATCTAATTTTTGTGAAAGCATTTCCTTAACTTTTATTACTATTTACAAACAAATAACAATACAAACAATATATTGTATCTTTAGAGACATTATACTCTAGCTAATCATATTTTTTAAACCAAGCAATTTGAAATCTCCTTTTAATTCCTGAATAAGTAGTTTGTGCAAATTGATGCCTAATTGGTTGTCATGGTCCTTTTAGCTAAATATCTCATCTTTAAAGAATCTCTAATTTCAAGAGGGTAACTATCAATTGGTTTCCGCAATCCCAAATCACAATTGATATCATCATCTGAAACTTCTACTTCATTACAAGCTCTTTTTTCACCATTTTTGTCAAGAGATATTATTGGGGGCTAAGCCTATATACAAAGATATACCTAACAAGTGCACTAGGGTGAACAAGAAATATAAATGGTAAGTCCAGATATCGTATTCCATAGGGATCTAGGTATAGTATTTGCAAAACAGGAATGATACATGACTGAAATAGCTTGTGACAGAATTTATGATTAAATTATCAAGTCTGAGTTTTTAAGTCTAAAATCTACTAGAAATTAACTAATTCAAAAAAATATCATAAAAATGAATTAACTTGAAGAGCGATTTGTAAACAACAGTGATAACAAGTAAAGCAAACACAACAGGGCATGGAACAGCTTGTACCTACATGCAATCTAAGAGATTTCAGTTTTCATGCAAGAGGGTATCTTCCTCTAACATTGATAGGATCAGTTTAACCAGAGCATTCTTTGCAGTTAATTCTCCTAAACTCTATGCCTTCAAATAATCAACCAGAGCATTCTCTGCAATTAACATCTAAAGACATGCATTAAGCAAAGAAAGCATCAATGTGGACAGTCCCAACATCAACCCCAATCATCTAAAGCAAAGCCATTACTAAGTTCAATATATGAGTCTAATCTTGTATTTCCATATGTAAAGCAAGAATACTTAACTGAACATGCCATGTATGAGGTGATCAAACTCATTTAAGCAACAAACGCACAAGATAAACATGCATAAACTGAAATACACTTAAATTAACATAAAAGGTACTTACAAACTTCCAGCCACTACTGGTTTACACCTTAAGACTACTCCTCCATGGCTCGAACAACTTCTGCCATGGATGGCATTGAAGAAAACTTAATTAAAACTATCTTAAACTAAGATGGAGGCAGAGGAAGGAGAGAAGAGGTGGGTGGTGAGCCTTCTTACAATAGAAAAATGAGAGTTTACATAAAAAAAATCTCAAGAAACTAGGGCAACAAGCCCTCAAAACACCACAAAGCGACATGTGGCAAGATCTAACAGCTATAAATTAAAGAAAATATTCAAAAGGGTCTCTGATTACGTCTCCTAGGTCAGCCAATGAGAATGTAGTCTTCAAAACATCCTGGTGAAGTATTTCCCGATTTAGTAAAAAGCTGTTCTGTAGCAGTCTGCCTGTTCTGTCTGTTTTTGCCATTTTCAACTAAGTTCTGGCCCAGCATCAGCAAGCATCATCTTTTGACCTACTTTTCAGCAGATTATCAGGGATTTCGCCCAAGGATCTTCAAAAGCTGAAAACTCAAGATAAGAATCATAATTAGCCAAATAATTAACCATAATTAAACTGTTTTAGCATGAAATTAACATAATTAAGCTTAATTAGTGGATAAAAAGTTGGAATATTTTCTCTTATCAGATATCTCATTACTAGTTGAAGATAATTCGGGAATTGAGGTCAAATTTATCTTAATTCTAGTAACAAACTTGTCTATAATCTTTATTCCTAAAGTAACAAGACAATCAAATTATTAAAAATAAACTTAAACCTATACCACAATTCTTAAATTTATAACACAATCAAATTATAAGTTTATAACACAATTAATTATCATTTTATTTACAATTAAACATTTATACAATAAATTAGAAACTTATCAATCTATCAAACTTCAAACCTACAGTTTATTAGTGGAATCAATCAAAACTAATATATGATACAATCAAACCTACAACAATTTATCAATTAATAACACAATTACACAATCAAACCCTAATTTATCAATTTATCACCATTCATAAACAATGTCAATCAAATCCTAATATATCAATTTATTAATTTATACCAAAATCAATTCATAACACAATCAAATAATACCACAAATCCACAATTAATTCAATTAAATTCACTTATTAAGGATAAGAGAAAACTAACCTAATTAAAGACAAAATTTAATATTCGCATAGAGGAGAATGGAGCAGCTAGCCGAGCAGGAGTAGGTGACGACGTGACCAGCAGTGATGGGTGGTGGTGGAGGCTATCGACAGTGACAGGAGCAAAGTGAGGGAGGGGACTAGGTCTAAGAGGGGAGAAAATTTGAAATCTGAAAGTGAAAGGGAGAAGAAGAAGAAACGCAACTCCCCTCCCATTTTTCATTCTTATTTTTTTTTAATTAATTAGGGAAAAATGACCTGATTAATTAAAAAAATGGTCGTCTTCTTCCTTTGGTCTAGGGTTTCGGGGGGAGATTTGCCTCCCACCCCAAAAGAGGGTGGCGTCAGGGATAATTTTTGTTGACCCCCTTCAATTTATATTTCATATCAATAATTTTTAAATTTATTTTTAACTTTTTTTACTAAATTTATTTATATGATAATAATTTATTAAAAATTCGATTTTAGGATATTAAAAGATAAGATAAGGTCAATTTTGTCATAAATATATACAATGTTAAAAATTTGATAGAAAAAGATATAATAACAAAACATAGCGAAGTTATAATGTGATGGAGGAAAAATATAGATCTATATAAATTAGATAGGTAAAACAATGGAAATATAGTGTTATTTTTTACCAAACTTCAGGGGTTATAATTGTTTATCAATTCTTTTTGTATAATTTTGTTCAGTTTAAAGTAAATTTTTTGAAATGAAATTTTAAAAACTATTTGATGCTTTGTTCGTAATTTTTTTTAAATAAATAATAGGTATTTTTACTAAAATAATACTGTTTGGAATCTAGTCATAATTAAGTCTCTTTACCTCCTTCTTACATATGTATTTTGTGGAATTTAAACATGTGTCTCCTCCCATTAATTCAGCTTGCGTTTCCAACCGAGCTACAATTTTTAGAGATTAATGTGATAAGAAATTAATTAATTCATCACAAGAAATTAAGTTTTATATCATTTATAAAGTCAAGTTTCAATTTAATTAATAAAATTGATTTTAAAGTCACAATAATTCTCAAAGTACATTGAGATCTCTTTCAAGGATTAGTCATCTCATGTATAAGAAAAGTTTTGAAAGACTCTTCTTTACTTTTAATAGTTTTGAGAGCCATAATTTCTTCTTTCTGGTATATTGATTTTACTTTTGCTAAAAGAAATGGTAATTTCCATTTCCACAAGTTAGTTAACAAGAATTTATCTTCTTTGGATTTTATAGCTCATGTCAATAATTCTCTATTCACGTAATTGATTCCATTTTGGAAAAAGCAATCAAATAAAAAAATTAAAAAAAAAAAAGCAATTTTGTCATTGTTGAGATGAATTATTTTTTTAATTTAATTAATTTCAAATGTTGAATTTAATTGGGTTGAAAATTTTTTTTTTAATTTAATTAATTTCAAATGTTGAATTTAATTGGGTTGAAATTTGTTTTTTTTTCTCAACAACAAAAGGATAACAGCAGATTTTTGAGAAGAGATTTGAACAAGAGAAACTAGGAAAGTAGTTTGTCAAGCTCCTCTGTTTTTAAGTTTGCAAATGGTCTTATGTTTCTAATTTTTCAGAATAGAAAATGATGGTTTCTATTTTTTTATGGAATCTCATGAGTCTAGGGATATCTTGTTTGTCCAAAACAAAACTGTATCGAAAGAGAAAATGGCAAAACGCTTCAGACTGTGCACAAGCCATAAGAAAAACATGGCAATTATTCTTTAACTGATTTTTTCAGTTATTGTAATCATTTTATTCACCCGTTTTCTTGCTCTTAAAGCTACGGGAATGTGTCATGGGAGGAGATGTTTATGGGTAGTTAGGTAACAGAAATTTGCACTATAAATAGAGAAGTTTTGGCGGTTGCAAAAAAAAAATAAAAAATAAAAAAAAATAATAATAATGAATAAGTAAAAATAATTGACAAAGTAACACTCCATTCTCTCTTTTTCTTTAAAAACCTTAGCAATTCATCTTCCTCTCATCATCCTATCCTTCTTCTCTTTCCTTCTTATTTCTCTTATTTCCCTTCTATTTCTCAAATTCCAATTGCTCAATCTTTCCTCGTGTTCTCATCTTCTTAAATTTCAATCCAATTTCATTCCATTTTCTTTAATCTTCATCATCAAATCCTACAATTTGGTTACAAGGCTTATCAAGTTACAATTCAAGATTCGTCAAGTTTTGAGGTTTTAGCATTAGCTTGTTTATGTTATTTTCAGCTTTATTTTCGTCGTTGTAATCAAATTATTTGCATAATCAATAAAATATAAAAAATTTTCAATCCTTGTGTATTGATCCTACTTTTTGTGGCAATTGCTTTAGCTAGTTAAGCTTTGTGTGGTGGAGCTAGGAATCCTTAAAGACTTTTACAATCATTGAGTATTTGCATATTTGTTTTGATACTAGAAGTTACAAAAAAAATACAAAAATCAAATTCATATTTGAAAATTTAACTTCCCTGGCATGCTCGGAAAATTCAAGGTTGAGATTTGTGTACTTCGCAAATATAACTAATAGTCATAATAATATTTAATAATAGTTTAAAAATATTAAAATTCATAATAATATTTATTAACAGTCTAAAGATATTATATTAAATTAATAAAGTAAGTAGAAATAGAAATTTAAAAGAAAATAATATAGAAATTTTTATTTTTATATCGCAAATGTATCTAAATGTTGGTGTATATATAGTATAAAAATTTATTAATAGATTTGTTACTTAAAGCCATGAGCAACTTTACATTTTCATATACAATGACAAATGGAAAGACTGAAAAGTTGACTTCAATAAAATTTAAGGACTTTAAAATACATGTATGCACTGGTGTAATATAATATGTAAAAATATAGGGACTAATTACTAATAAATTATTTACTCAATAATACACACTCATAATATTATTATATAGATATTATTAAGGAATATTGAAAAATTTTACAATACTTTTGGAGTCTAATGGAAAAATTAATAAACTTAAAATAAAGTTACCAAAATTGATTTTTGTTATTGTGTCTTATTAATACATTAAATAAAGATAGATAGGGTTGTATTATAATTCTAAAAATAATGTATAATCATTATACAGTAAAATCTTGGTAAATGAATATCCTTGTGGCCATAAAAAATTATTATTTTATAAAGATTTTTAATTTATTGGTAAATATTTTATTAATTTAGAGAATAATTTTATATTTATACATATATTGCTAATTTTATATTTATACATATATTGCAAATTGTCTTCAACTTCGTAAACTTTCACGCGAGTAAGGTATCTATGCCTCTAAAAAAAATCGGTGACATGAAAGCATTCATAGATTAGAAGAATTTATTTCTAATCTACGTTATAGAAATGTCATAAATGAATTTTGAGCAGATTTTGAATTATCCTAATGAAAATGAAGCTTTAGTGGAATCGCCTGCGGATGAAGAAATTATTCAAGGAGTGTTGGATGTGCCATGATTGATGAGGATTAAGATCCAAAAAACAATAATATTTTACCACATGTTTCTTCAAAAGAGGTTGCTCTTATCGTAAAAACCTTGAAAATTTACTTACTTCAATATGAGAAAAATACTGAATAGACTGTATGTTTCTCAAAAAAATTAAATATAAATCAAATTTAATTCGCATGGAAAGAAGAGACATGTGACTATAAATACATAATTTAGGAAAGAATAAAATTTGAAAATAGAAATTATCAAGAAAGTGCTTTATGTTATGAATTATATATGTAATTTTTGCATGTATTAATAGATAATTGAAGAATTTAATTTTTAATTGTAAAAGATGATAGAGGAATGTAATGATAAGGGAGAGCAAAATCTTTTGGGAGAGAGGAAGAGACAACACGTTGGAAAGAAAAACGTTTTGTCATTATTGTAATTTATGTTTTACCACAATACACTTTCTCTATTTATATTTTATGGTACCAATTGTGTAGTTTTTAAAAATAGTTGTTGTCTTTTATGTAGAAAACCAATGAATAATCGATAAATTAATAACCTAATTAAATAATAATTTTTCTGATCCTCACTTGGGCCAATGAAATAAAATAATAATCTAACTAAATGCATTAGAGAATAATTTTTCAAATCTATTCATTATTTCATAATTCGATTTTAGAAAAAAAATTTCATTTTTTTTCCTCTTTAAAGTGAGATCTATACTATATCTATATATTTTATTCTTTCTTTTTTATCTTCATTTTTTACACTAATATTGCGCACAATGCAAATACTACGTATATACCAATTTTATATTGATCTCATAATGATTTTCTCGTTTTTATAGTGATTTTATATTGGTTTTATAATGTAATTATACTGATTTTATACTATAAAAATGAGATCCATATACAATCACAGTATAAAATCAGTATGAAATCAGTATAAAAGTGATATATTTAAAAATATATAGAAAAGCAGTGTAAAAGGAGTATATATGATAAGTGTAAAATATAACAATAATTTCATGTGTTAATTGGAATTAAATTGAGCTTTATTGAATAAATTTTGGCTAATTAGAGTTTATTTCAGGTTATAAATTAAAATTGAGCAAAATCATGAAAAACCTCAGCAAGCAGGCTGAAGAGAACTGGAAAAGATATTTGGAAGAGAGAGAAAAAGATAGCAGAAATGTATCTATGCCGTGGTTACATGGAGGGATGTAGTAGAAGATTTTATTTATCTTGAAAGGAGATTTTGAGAGAAGATTTAGCTTGTAAATCTTTAGCGGTTGAACCAAATACATTATTTTAATTTGTGGTTATATTTGAGCCACCAAGGCTTAGTACTTTATTATTATTTTTATTTTTTAGGATAGTTTAGTCTTTTGGGGAGTGCTATAAATACTCCCTTAGTGTTAGTAGTAGAGAGCTTTTGAAATTCTTGGCTCATTTTCTTTCTTGTTTTCTAACTCTTTAGTTTAATATAATATTAGTAGCAATTTCTCTTTATTTATTAATTATTTATTTTTCTGTTGATGCTGCTCATATGTTGTGAGTAGTCCGTTCTAAGCAGGCTTGAGCCAGCTTAGCTGGTAGTAGTAAGTACCGCCTCTCCTTCTTTATTGTGGGTATTATGTATGTGATGATTGTTTCTTGGTGCGCTTCATCTTCCTTTGAGACTAATCACCTCATATGCTAGTGGGTAGGATAAGACCGAGAGGAGATACTTAACCATGGAAATGCCTTGAAACACATGCATGTTTATTGTTGAAGAAATTCAAGTTGACTGTATGCTATAGGTTTTTATCTTTAGATAAAATGTTTGCAAGATCTTAATGTATGATTAAGTCTTTTGCTGAAGAGATTCAATTAGGCTGTTTATCATAGAATCCACATGTCCGGAGGTTTCTAGTGTGGGCTTGAGAATGAGATACCCTAGATCTATGTTTTATAACCCTGCTCATAATGTTTAACGAGATGAATATACTGAAATTGCTTGGTTTGAGTCTACTGCTTTGATCTTCATTGTTGTTATTACTTTTACTCTTTGCAATCTTAACCTTGTTAATGCTTGGGTTTGTTTAAGTTTACTTAGTTGTTTAAAATTATTATTTTTATTGTGAAAGATACCAGATTTGCCTATTTGTTAGAAAATTAAGGTTGTTCGCATAGATCCTTGAAGAAACGATACTTATTCTTACCTATGTATTATCACAAGATCTAGTGCACCTGTTAAAGTCCAAATTTATAGGCAACATATACACAATAGTTGTAAATTATGTCTAATATTACTGTAAAAAATGAAGATGAAAAAAAATGGATCTCGTTTCGAAAAAAAGAAACGAAAAAAACTTTCTAAAATTATATGATGAAAAAATGAATAGATATAAAAAAATGAAGGAAAAAATAATTTTTAATTACAAATAGGAGTAAGAAAATGTAGAGATAAGGGAGAAGAAAATCTTTTAAAAAAACAGAGAGATAATACGTTAAAGGAAAATGACATAAATATAATTTGTAAGAGATGTTTATTCGAATAAACCTAATAACATAATTTTTAAAACTATAAATACTTAAAATGTAATAAGATTATTTTTGCATATTTATTTATTGAAAGTGAGATATAGAAGTCATTTATTTACGTTTTACTGTACTTGAGTTGGGTGAAATCCCAAGAAATGAGACTCAATTCACGGAGTAACGAAAAATTCAAGGGCATTTTACATAAATACATAACTTTTGACACCATATAACATTTTTACCTCAAAAGGAAAAGTTTGCATAAATACCTTAAAAACTTTTTAAAATTTCAAAAATACCTGAAACAAAAATTATCATTTTTACGTGATTCATTTACAAAATAAACAACAAAATACAAATCAAAATCTCCAAAATACCTTCTCTACTTTGTCCACGTTTCTCTCTCCTCTTTTTATAATTTTTAATCTAATTTCGTATTTATCTCCCAGTCCGTTTATTTTTTTGTCATGCGACTTTAAAAAGTTTTTTTTATCTTTTTTTTTTTATCTTCGAAACAAAGTCCATATGTATATACTTTTTCCGACATATTTTTTTCACTAAAGTATAATAAGGTATAATTAAGGTATAACTAAAGTATAATCACTGTAATAGTGTATCTTAATGTATAACTAAGGTATAATTAAGGTATAACTAAGGTATAAACACTGTAATAGTGTATCTTAATGTATAATTAAGTATAACTAATGTATAATCAATGTAATAGTGTATCTTAAGGTATAACTAAGGTATAACTAATGTATAACTAATGTATAATCACTGTAATAGTGTATCTTAAGGTATAACTAAGGTATAATTAAGGTATAATCAATATAATAATGTATCTTAGGGTATAAATAGGGTATAAATAAGGAATAACTAAGGTATAATCACTAGAATAGTGTATCTTAAGATATAATTAAGGTATAACTAAGGTATAAACAGTGTATAAACAGTATATAAACAATGTATAAAGTGTATAAGATACAATACAACTTGCGAGGATAGCAGCTCCCATTTACTTCACTATAAGAGGCAGGTTCATACCCATTCCCACTAGAGAGGATGCTTACTATGAATGTATCATTAAATGATGCAAAGATGTGAGCCACTCCAAATACTTGTTCACCATCCCTCACAGCAGGACCAACTGTCACATTTTCTTCCTTGGGCTTTCTAGTCTTTCTTCTTGACTGTAAGAATCGAATTAAACACAAAATGCAACATGGAATCAAGACATTGCAGAAAACAAAATACATAATTAACTAATCCACAAAAAAATTATCAAATGCAGGGTCACATATAAAACTGGATTTTGCACATAAGCACAACCCATGCATTTTCAGATATATTACAATGAAATACGAATATAAGAGACTTATTAATTGTTCCATCATCCCCATATACAAAATTCAAAAGACCTAGTAGAGAACAAAAGAGGGAAAGCAAATAACATTGCAACAGAGCAACTTTAAGATTAACAAAATATGTTACTGAATCAAAGCATCAATGTTAATCACTCGTTTCGTGACCGCATTTTCCGCTAAACTATGTAAAATAATTCCCAATTAAATAACAGAACGCAACTAGGTATGAAATGAACTCAACCACCACTACAAATCATTATCAGCGTACCTAATTAACAAGATATTACAGAAAAATAATCTATTTAACAAATAGAAACTGCAGCCGATTCATAGATCAGCTCATAAATCCATTCACAAAACTAATGGATCTAAGTTCTTTTTAAAAATATTTGAGAACTAACCAGCAAGACCATTAACGACCAACATCGAGCTCGATTGAGACTCGTAGAGAAAGCGAAACGTGAAGAGAGAGTTGCTTACCATGGCTGCATATTGAGACAGAAATTAGAAGGTGAGCTTTAAGCAGAGGCTCACTGCGTGTTATGAAATCCAAAAAACCTAGAGAGCAACTTCAATCTCTCTTATCGGTTGCGATTATAAGAGGTAAGTGGGTTAGGGTTTTACTATACGAGAGGATGACCGACGTAGAAGAGGTAAGTGGGTTAGTGTTTTCTTCAGATTCCCAATCTGATCACTTTGCTCTCCATTGCCCGCAAAGTCTGGACGGCATCAAGGAAAAATCACTTAATCAGACACTATATCAGGGATCGTAAATTTTTTTCCCTTTTTAAAAAAAGCGTATTAGAAGAAAGAGAATTTGGAAAAAGCGTATTCAAGAAAATAGGGAAATGTATGAGTGAAAAGTGAACTTAAAACGGGGTATTTCTGATAATTTCCCAAAATTCAAAGCCATTATTGTTCGACCCCAATACCAAATGGGCTTTCTTCAAGCTAAATGGTAAAAGCAAATTAGAACCCAAATGAGCATTATATAGATAAACCCAAATCCAAGTACATATTACAACTGCCCCCACACAAAACAATAAGATAATAAATTATTGGGATGCGTACATAAATAAACCTTGTGGTTTCAATCATTTGTAAACTGGTACTTATGGTTTAAAACATTATGAATTGGGATGTATGGTTTCATAATATTAACAAAAGTAGTCTATTGTCCAATATACTCATCTAAAAACTCTTTCACCCTTTGCATTTTGACATAAAATTTTGTATGTTGGTTGATAAATATATAATAGACCTTAATGATAGATTATAAACTTTCGAGAATTACGTGTAATTTTTAATTAATAATGTAAAAAATGAAAAAAAATCATAAAAAAGTAGAAAAATGATTGAAATATGTTCAACTCTCTATGAAATATTTTTAAATAATGTACGTAAATTATTGAGATACTAAATAGTGAAAAAAATTAAGTTTTGCATGAAGATTGGATTAATAGTGTGTATTTTAAGTTTTCAACAAAATTTATGTGAAATACTAAACATTTTTAACTATTTAGCTCGCAATAATTTTATACACATTAGTTAATAACGTTACATCAAGATTTAAAATTTGAATATTTTTGGTCTTTTCTATTTTTGTTGATTTTCCATTTTTTTCGCATTGTTAATTAATAAAAAAATATAAATGCTTCCTGAAAATTCCAAGATTCGACACTACGTTCTGTTGTATTTTAATTAACTAACGACTAAAATTCTAGGTAAAAATTCAAAGGATAAAAGAGTTTTTATAGGAGTGTATAAACGATAGACTACTTTTGTTAAGACAGTGAAAACACATATCTTAATTTATAACGTTTTAAACTACAAATATCAATTTATAAATTTCCCAAAACCACAGAAATCCTAAATAATAATACACGACAGTGTTGAACACGGTAAAGAAAATTTAATCATCACAAAATGAAAAAGATCAGGGGCTCTGTTTTCGTCTTTTTCAGAATTATATTTTTCTCTGTTATTCTCACCATTGTCCATAGAATATTCGAATTCAACGAAGTTCGCAAAAAAAGAGTAACAATTGAAACTACAGAAGAAGAAAAATTAAAAGTCCAAAGCTACACAAACCAATTATGAATACAAATGAAGTAAATAAAACTACACACATATATCCATATATTAATGAACATGTTTATCAATCAATATTAAAAAAAAAAAAATAAATAAATAAATAATAAATCGAACACCAAACTCTACTGAGGAAATCCTTTGAAGAGCTCCAAAACAGAAGGAGATGCGTAATTCTCCGAATCACAAAATCTATATAAATTCAAATCCATAGAATCAGGGGTAAAGAGAGGAATATCTGCAAAGTAATCAACAGCTTTATCTGATGAAGAGTCGTGAACAGCTTTTTGTGTTGGTTTCGTTGTTGAAAGTCCGGTGAGTTTTTGAACCAAAGCCATGAAATCTCTGGCTTGAGTGTGAATTACCTTCGGCGATTCCGTATATATTATAACCGGCTCATTTTTCTGGTGTTTGTGAATCAGATGGGATTCTTTGTTTAGCTTCAATGGCGATGGACGTGGACCATTCATAGCCGTCTGTTGCTGCTCATGATATTTCATGATTAATTGCAGATTGAGCGATCGATCTTCAATTGAAATCTATTTATTATTTCTTTTAAACAAAAACAGCAAAAAGACAAAGAATTTTTGGAAATAATTCTGAGAAACAAGATTCAGTTTTGATGAGTTAGTTAAGAGTGGTATTATATAGAGAGAGAACAAAACAGGTAAAATTAAGTTATTTGTTTATTTAAGTTGCAGAAGACATGAAGCCAGCGATTCTGACCGTTGACATTTTGTAATAAATATATATGAAGACATGAAAAGTTGGGAATAATTTGTTTGTAATATATTTTGGTATTTTCAATGGGTGTATTTTTTACCTTTAATGGCCGGCTTTGTCAACTCCTTCCAGATTTCTTAATTTGCCACAAATTACAGAATATGTCTAATTATAATTATAGGGTATTTCAATCTGCGTGTCATACCAATAAAATTACAATAAATTCACACTTTACCCAATAGAAAAATAATAATGTGTGATTAATTAGTTATTTAATAAATTAAATTCTAGACTTTAAAATAGGAATCCTAAACCCTAAAATAACATTATATAAATCTTAAATCCTAAAATATATCACATAACATGATTTTAATTGATTGACGTATGATGTACTAAACATAGTCTACAGTTTAGTCCTATAAAAAAATTTATTTTTTATTATTTTTATTTTTGGATGGAGGGGATTTATCTCAATTCAATCCCCCCAAATTGGAGCATTTAACACTTCTATTTTCTTTTTCTTTGATTAATTCAATTTAGGTTATATGGAGATTATAATAATAAGGAAATTGACAGAGAGAGAATATGAAAATAGAAACTTTCTATTATTGAATCTCAGTTGTATGGAATAAGAAAAACTAACATCTATTTATAAAAAATTTCAGGGGCTAAAGGATAATTACATATTTTAAATTAATAATAAACAAACGGTACCGCACCGCACCGTTTATACACATCAAATTCCAATACTCCCCCTTTGATGTGCATCATTGCGAATGGGACATTGCCTCGTTAAAAACTTTACCAAGAAAAAACCCAGTGGGACAAAAACCTTTGGTTAAGGGAAAAATAGTACAGTGTTTACTCCCTCTGTTCACAATATTACTGAAGATTTTTGAGACGACGCATTCCAACACCGTAAACCAATTGCTTGAAAGCTGCAGTTGGTAATGCTTTGGTGAACAAATCTGCTAGGTTGTCGAAGGAATGGATTTGTTGAATGCTGATTTCACCATTCTTTTGTAAATAATGAGTAAAGAAAAATTTTGGTGAAATATGCTTTATTCTGTCTCCTCTGATGTAGCCTTCTTTCAATTGAGCAATACAAGCAACATTATCTTCATATATTGTTGTTGGAGTTTTTTTATCTGATGATCTTCCAAATGTATCTTGTATATGTTTGATTAATGATCTTAGCCAAATACATTCTCGACTAGCTTCATGAATAGATATTAACTCCGATGATTGGAAAAGGTAGCAGTAATGGTTTTCTTTGTTGAATGCCAAGATATCACTGTACCTCCGTATGTGAATAAATAGCCAGTCTGAGATCGGGCTTTATATGGATCAGACAAATAACCGGCATCTGCATATCCAACTAATTCGGGTTTGAATTCATATGAGTAATATAAACCCAAATCAATAATTCCTTGAAGATAATGGAATATATGCTTAATTCCGTTCCAATGTCTTCGTGTAGGTGCAGAACTATATCTCGATAATAAATTCACTGGAAAAAGCAATATCAGGCCTCGTATTATTAGCAAGATACATTAGCGCACTAATTGCACTTAGCTATGGTACTTCAGGACCAAGAAGTTCTTCAATATCTTCTCGAGGACGAAAAGGATCCTTATTTATATCAAGTGATCGAACAACCATTGGATTACTCAATGGATGTGCTTTGTCCATATTGAATCGTTTAAGGATCTTTTCTGTATATCTTGATTGATGAACTAAAATTCCCTTGTCTAGATGATCAATTTGTAATCCAAGACAAAATTTTGTTTTTCCAAGATCTTTTATCTCAAATTCTTCTTTCAAAAAATTTACTGCTTTGAAAATCTTTTCGGGAGTTCCAATGATATTCAAATCATCTACATAAATAGAAATAATTGCAAATCCAGACTTTGATTTCTTTATAAAAACACATGGACAAATTTGATTATTCGTGTAACCGTCTTTCATCAAATACTCACTGAGGCGATTGTACCACATGCGCCCAGACTGTTTTAGTCCATACAAAGACCTATGTAACTTTACCGAATAAAGTTCACTTTTGCCATATTTTTCTGGCAATTTAAATCCTTTGGGGATTTTCATATAAATATCATTATCAAGGGAACCATATAAATAAGTTGTAGCGACATCTAGTAGATGCATACTCAAATTTTCTTGTACAGCAAAACTAATAAGAAATCGGAAAGTTATTGCATCCACTACAGGTGAATATGTCTCTTCATAATCAATCCTTCGTCTTTGGAAAAAATCTTGTGCAACAAGCCTTGCTTTATATCTTACGACTTCATTTTTCTCATTTTTCTTTCTCACAAATACCCATTTACATCCAACAAGTTGTACACCTTGTGGAGTTTGGACTACTGGTCCAAAAACTTCACGGTTTTTAAGAGAATCTAATTCGGCTTAAATTGCATCTTTCCATTTCTGCCAATCATTTCTACTTTGACATTCTTGAATAGTTTGTGGTTCATATCCATATGTTCATCAACAATATTTATTGCCACATTATATTCAAATATATGGTCCACAACTATTTCGTCTCGATTCCATCTTTTTTTGGTACTAACATAATTTGTTTGAACTTCTTCATTTTCAGTATCTTCAGTTACTTGTACTTCTTTAGGAAGTGTATTCATATTAGTACCTTCTTTCTCAACAGGATCATCTACATTATTTGTTCTATTATCCTCTTCAAAATCATTTGTATTATTAACACCTTTTCTTTTCCGAGGATTTTTATCCTTAGAACCAATAGGTCTCCCACGCTTCAGGCTTGTTTGAGTATTATTATTAGGTTGTTCCTTAGGAATTTCAATACGTATTAACTTTGTTACTCGTTTTGGATCAGCAAGTGCATCTGGCAACTGATTTGCTAATCTTTGAATATGGATTATCTTTTAAACTTCTTGTTCACAAAGCTTTGACTTAGGATCCATATGAGAAAGTGATGGAACTTTCCATGTGATTGTCTTTTCCACATTTGGCGCATTATTCATATTTTCTCCACCTAATTTTGGAAATGTGGTTTAATCAAAATGACAGTCTGCAAATCATGCAGTAAACATATCGCCCGTTAATGGCTCAAGATATTTAATTATTGAAGAAGATTCATATCTAACAAAAATTCCTAACCAAAAACTCTTAGATGAGAAATGTTGGGCTCATGACCAAAAGCTAATTGTAATAAGGAATATTGATGATAGCTTGTAGGTCTAATACATATAAGTGATGCTGCATGCAAAATTGCATATCCCCATACAGAGGTTGGAAGATTAGTTCGCATAAGTAATGGTCTAGCAATTAATTGCAAACGCTTAATAAGTGATGCTGTGAGACCATTTTGTGTATGAACATATACGACAGGATGTTCAACTTTTATGCCAATTGACATACAATAATCATTAAAAGTTTGGCATGTAAATTCAGCAGCATTATCAAGACGAATTGTCTTAATTGGATAATCAGGAAATTGTACTCGTAACCGAATAATTTGAGCAAGTAATCTCGCAAAAGCCATATTGCGTGATGATAATAAACATACATGTGACCATATAGTAGAAGCATATATCAAAACCATAAAATACCTGAATGGTCCACATGGTGGATGTATCGGTCCACATATATCGCCTTGAATGCGCTCTAAAAATGCTGGTGATTCAATTCCAACCTTAGCCTTTGATGGCCTTATAATTAATTTTCCTTGCGATCAAGCAGCATAGAAAAATTCATTATTGTGAAGAAACTTTTGGTTCTTCAATGGATGCCCATTTGCATTTTCTATAATTTTTCTCATCATTATTGATCCAGGATGACCTAAACGATCATGCCAAATTTTATAAGTATTTGAATCTGTAAACTTCTGGTTCACAGTAAAATTTGCTTCAATCATATTTATAAATGTGTAATATAAACCAGATGGAAGAGTATTTAATTTTTCAAATACATTTCTTTCCGAAATTGATTTTGGTGATGTAAAGATATTCATGATTATCTTCACTTATAGTCTCAATATGATATCCATTTCTGCGAATATCTTTAAAACGTAATAAATTTCTATGTGACTTTGGGGAAAATAATGCATTATTTATAATAAATTTCGTTCCCCTTGGCAAAATTATACTATCTCTTCCGGAGCCTTCAATTATTTTTGTGTTACCCGAGATGGTAGTAAGAACTGCTGCAGCCATTCTTAAAGCAGAAAAATATTTTGCATCTTTGAAGATGGTATGTGTTGTGGCACTATCCACGATATATATATTTGCTTCATTGAAGTCAGTAAAAACCGGGGAAGAATTCATGTTCTTCATTAAAAGAAATGATATATTATTATTAATTTGAAATAGAAAAATACATAAAGATTTGGAATAAAATAAAATAACAAAATAACAAAATGACATTAATTATCATGTATAATTTCTATTCCACTGGTACTGGGTGCGAACAAATCAGCCATATCTAGATGAGTAATATCAATGGGATCATCATTATTAAAAACACAATTTGTTTCCATATTAGTATCTTTATTTAATGATGCTTGGTAAAGATCAACTAGATGTTTGGTCGTACGACAGATACGTGACCAGTGACTAGTCATACCACAACGATAGCATATTTCTTCATTATTATTTGAATTCTGACTATTTTGCTTTTTATCAATTTCCCAATTGGACTTTTCCACTTCTGGTGGAAATTATTATGGCTACCACGACCATAACCATATACATGACCACGACCATAACCACGGCCACGTCCTCGTCCACGACCGCGACCACGTCTGCGACCGCGGCTATAACCACGATTATTAATATCATTATTATTATGCGACATTGCATTCACTTCAGGGAATGCAGTTGACCAGTTAGACGTGTTTCGTGGTTTCTTAATAAAAGCTCATTATTTTGTTCAACCACAAGGAGGCAAGAAATTAAATCAGAGTATTTTTCAAAACCCTTTTTTCTATAGTGCTGCTGCAGGAGCACATTGGATGCATGAAAAGTAGAGAAAGTTTTCTCCATCATATCTTTATCAGTGACTTTCTCTCCAATAATTTTAATTTAGATGTAATTCTGAACATAGCAGAATTATATTCATTGACATATTTATAATCTTGTAACCGTAAATGCATCTATTCATAACGAGCTTTAGGTAAAATAACAGTTTTTTTGTGGTTATACCTTTCTTTCAAAATTTTCCATAGAATAAATGGAACTTTAATCGTCAGATATTCAGTTTTTAACCCCTTGTCAAGATGACGCCAGAGCAAAATCATGGCTATTGCCTTTTGTTGTGGTGCAGCATCATAATTTTCATGGATCATTCTTCCGAGTTCATAGCATCTAGACGAATTTCAGCATCCAATACCCATGAAAGATAATTCTTCCTAGTCACATCAAGAGCCACAAATTCAAGATTTGCAAGATTTGACATTTCTAAAAAAAAATAGTTTTGTGAGATCAAAGAATATATAGATTTAAGAAATAAAAATTAAAATTCCAACTTACTTTGGACAAAAATAGTAACCAGAAAGATGAATCCGAGCAAATCGTGCTGATAACGTATTGTAAGAAGACTTAAATAAACAGAGGTTATATGGAGATTATAACAACAAGGAAACTGATAGAGAGAGAATATGAGAATAGAAACTTTCTATTATTGAATCTCAATTGTACGGAATAAGAAAAACTAACATCTATTTATAGGAAAATTTCAGGAGCTAAAGGGTAATTACATATTTTAAATTAATAATAAACAAACGGTGCCGCACCGCACCGTTTGTACACATCAAATTCCAATAGTTTGTAATATATTTTGGTATTTTCAATGGGTGTATTTTTAACTTTAATGGCCGGCTTTGTCAGCTCATTCCAGATTTCTTAATTTGCCACAAATTACAGAGTATGTCTAATTATAATTATAGGGTATGTCAATCTGCATGTCATACCAATAAAATTACAATAAATTCACACTTTACCCAATAGAAAAATGATAATGTGTGATTAATTAGTTATTTAATAAATTAAATTCTAGACTTTAAAATAGGAATCCTAAACCCTAAAATAACACTATACAAATCTTAAATCATAAAATATATCACATAACATGATTTTAATTGATTGACGTATGATTTACCAGACATAGTCTACAGTTTATTCCTATAAAAAATTGATTTTTTATTATTTTTATTTTTGTATGGAGGGGATTTATCTCAATTCAATCCCCCCAAATTGGAGAATTTGACACTTCTATTTTTTTTTTCTTTGATTAATTCAATTCAATCCTTATTTTCAACTTGGCACGAGATTGATTATGAATTTATATTAATCTGTACATCTTTGACAAAGTGAACAAAGGTTTTATCTCCTAATTAATATACTAATCTTATAGTTGCATTCAAAATCCAACCAGTTGTACTTAACCTGCGAGGAAATAACCTAATTTTAATTTTCAAATCTGTTGCTTGCATTATTAAATCAGATATAACTTCAGCGGTATTTGCTGATAGAAAATCTCATTAAACTGAAGAAGTACGAAGCTTCACTTGACTTTAAAGATTTTTTAATTATTTGTATTCTTTCAGTTGACTTTTAATATTAATTGTTATTTTAGTCTTTGGACTTATTTTTATAATTACTCAATTGTTGTCACCTTTTAATGAGTTGATTTTACTTTTCAAACATATATTAAAAGAAAAAAAAATTTGTCTCAATCACTTTAAAATTTGAATACGAGTTTGAACAATTTCAAAAGATTCAACTAAGCGGTTCAAGCTTTACTTGCAATTAAACATGTTATCGAGTGAACTGCATTAAACCTTGTCGGGTTTATATATTCATTAATGTTGTTTATTGCGCATGTCCGATTAAGTTCATACTAGGAAATTTTAGATTTGCGGACGTAGTCTGAGCTAGGCCTGACTTATAATGCTCATTCATATCTCTATCCAAATAAACTGATCAAAACTATATTATTATTTTTATTTTTTCTTAAAAAATAATTTTTTATTTAGGGTTTCAAAATAATAAAATATAACTACAACAAATTAAATTTGTACATCTGAAAAGTATTATAATATTTTGACAATTGTATATTGTTAACAGTTAAATTTATATATAAACGTACATACATATATATATATATGATGCATCATATTATATTTTATATATTATAGTCACGTCGTGTCAAACATTTTACGATAATCTTATGTCGAAGCCTAATAGTTTTAATACAGGCCTGCACTGGTAGTCCATCTAGTTAATTAGTCTAGAGAAAATTACTCTCTATGTCTTTAAATTGGTAAATAAATAAAAAAAATATTTTCCCTTTTTACATGTTAGAGTACTTAAATTTTACCTAATTATGGTTTTAGATTTTTTAGAATAAATACTTTTTCTAAATTATATTTATGGCATTTTTGGTAAATAAGTCATATTCTTTTGTACCTCTCTAACAAATTTCTCTCACTTATTCACTATTTCTTTCTCTCTCTTTTTTTATAATTAAAAATTAATTTTTCATTTATTTTTTTATCCGTTCATTTTTTCATCATTCTGTTTTATAAAGTTTTTTTTGTTTTCTTTTTCTCTTCGAAATGAGATCCATATTCATATTTTTTTTTTATATTTTTTTTAGTATTAAAATTCCACACAGTATAAAACCAGTATAATCGCAGTATGACTGCATTATAAAACCAATGTAATCGTAGTATATTACAGTATAAAACTAATAAAATCTTTTATATAACTTGTCAAATACGATATTAGTATAACTACAATATACATGCAGTATACAATCAGTTTTTATAAATTGTGTGCAATATTAATGCCAAAAATGAAGACAAAAAAATGAAAAAAAAAAAGAAAATGGATCTCATTTAGAAGAAGAAAAAAAAAGAAAAATGTTTTAAAATGGAATAATGAAAAAATGAACAGATATAAAGATAAATTAAGAAATTAGTTTTAATTATATAAGAGGAGAGAGAAAAGTAGTGGATAAGGGAGAGAGTAAAATAGGGATAAAGGAGAGAAAACATTATAATTATTATTAATATTTTATCATAAGACATTTTTCATATTTATTTTTTAAAATGTCAATTGTATAATTTTTGAAATTATGAGTGTTTTTTTTTTGGGAATTTTACATAAATACATAATTTTTGGCACCATATAACATTTTTACCTTAAAAGAAAAAGTTTGCTTAAATACCTTAAAAACTTTTCAAAATTTCAAAAATACCTAAAACAAAAATTATCCTGTTTACGTGATTCTTTCACAAAATAAACAACAAAACACAAATCAAAATCTCCAAAATACCTTCTCTACTTTGTCCACGTTTCTCTCTCCTCTTTTTATAATTTTTAATTTAATTTCGCATTTATCTCTCAATCCGTTTATTTTTTTGTCATGCGACTTTAGAAAGTTTTTTTTATTTTTTATTTATCTTCGAAACAAAGTCCATATGTATATACTTTTTTCGACATATTTTTTTCACTAAAGTATAACTAATTATGCCTTTGTATATTAAGGTATAACTAAAGTATAATCACTGTAATAGTGTATCTTAATGTATAACTAAGGTATAATTAAGGTATAAATAAGGTATAATCAATGTAATAGTGTATTTTAAGGTATAACTAAGGTATAACTGAGGTATAATCACTGTAATAGTGTATCTTAAGGCATAATTAAGGTATAACTAAGGTATAACTAATGTATAATTGCTGTAATAATATATCTTAAGGTATAATTACGGTATAACTAAGGTATAATTACTGTAATAGTGTATCTTAAGGTATAATTAAGGTATAAAAAAGGTATAATCACTGTAATAGCGTATCTTAAGGTATAATTAATGTATAAGTAACGTATAATCAATATAATAATGTATCTTAGGGTATAAATAGGGTATAAATAAGGAATAACTAAGGTATAATCACTAGAATAGTGTATCTTAAGGTATAATTAAGGTATAACTAAGGTATAAAAAGTGTATAAACAGTGTATAAACAATGTATAAAGTGTATAAACGGTGTATAAATAATGTATAATAATATATAAGAAGTGTATAATAATGTATAACAATGTATAAGAAGTGTATAAATAATGTATAAACAGTGTATAATGTATAAACAATGTATAACAGTGTATAAACAATGTATAAACAGTGTATAAACAGTGTATAAAAGTGTATAACAATGTATAATAAATGTATAAACATATAACATTATATAAAAAGTGTATAATGTATAACAATGTATAAGTAGTGTATAAACAATGTATAAGCAATGTATAACAGTGTATAAGAAGTGTATAAACAGTGTATAACAATGTATAACAGTGTATAAATAATGTATAAACAATGTATAAACAGTGTATAATGTATAAACAATGTATAAATAATGTATAAACAATGTATAACAGTGTATAAACAATGTATAACAATGTATAAATAATGTATAAATAGTGTATAAACAGTGTATAACAATGTATAACAGTGTATAAATAATGTATAAACAATGTATAAACAGTGTATAACAATGTATAAAAGTGTATAAATAATGTATAAACAATGTATAAACAGTGTATAATGTATAAACAATGTATAAATAATATATAAACAATGTATAACAGTGTATAAACAATGTATAACAGTGTATAAATAATGTATAAACAATGTATAAACAGTGTATAAATAATGTATAAACAATGTATAAATAGTGTATAAACAGTGTATAACAAATGTATAAAAAGTGTATAAACATATAACATTGTATAAGAAGTGTATAATGTATAAATAATGTATAAGTAGTGTATAAACAATATATAAGCAGTGTATAACAGTGTATAAGAAATGTATAAACATTGTATAACAATGTATAACAGTGTATAAATAATGTATAAACAGTATATAAGCAGTGTATAATGTATAAATAATGTATAAACAGTGTATAAGAAGTGTATAAACAATGTATAAACAGTGTATAAACAATGTATAGTAATATATAAGAAGTGTATAACAATGTATAACAAATGTATAAACAGTATATACCAATTTATAACAATGTATAAGAAGTGTATAAACAACGTATAAACAGTGTATAAGAAGTGTATAAACAATGTATAAACAGTTTATAAAAAATATATAACAGTATATAAGAAGTGTATAACAATATATAACAGTGAATAGTAAGTGTATAAACAATGTATAACAGTGTATAAGAAGCATATAAATAGTGTATTTCATTGAATAATTAGTTCAATTTGTCACCAGCTGACAATGATTTTACAAAAGATTAATATTCAACATCAATAGCTAAAGTAAATAGACCCCTTATAGTAAAAAAGCTGGCGCTATACATGAATACATGATAAATTTTCGGGTCTAATAAATTGTCGAATCAAAGACATCTTCTCAGAAAGTTGCTCGTCAGCTTTAACATCATCTGGTAGTGAAGCAAACACACAGGTAAATAACTTTGTCAGCTTTAACATCATCTGGTAGTGAAGCAAATACACTGGTAAAAAGGGCTCTGCCTGATTCAGTGTTGGAGATTGTAGATCCAAATTTGGTTCAAGCAGAAGAAATCTCAAACTTCAGCAACACAATGCTAGAATGCTTGATTTGGGATTTGGGATTGAAGTTCTGATGTTGCAGAAATTACAGCTCAAGGTTCCCCTTTAGAGTTCCCATGTCAAAATACTTTCACTAGTCTAACATTAATTACATTTCATCTGTGTCACATGGAAGGAATTGCAATAAGTAGTCAAGAACAAAGAATTCTGAAAATCACAATTGCTTAAAATTTATACTTTTCTGTGACTAAAAGCTACGAAAAACACAATTTTTCAAATCATACATACAGTTCTATTGTCAGATGATTAGCAAAGGCATTCTTAATGTGATGAAATGAAAAAGAATGAAGTGTTCAAGTAATCAACCAGTTTAGTTTAGTTGAGAGTATAGTTCAATTATACATCTTCCAAAATTACATATTCAAATGAGTGATCTTACAAATAATTTTGAACTAGAGTTGTCAACTTGTGATTCACTTGCGTTTTTCTCTATTGACCATTCATCAATACGATTGATTGAAATTACAACACCTAAAGAAAATGCAATTGATCATGAATCTTGCAAACAGTAACAATTACAAAGAAACTAAATGAATACAAGGTAATTTCAAAACAAAAATATAACAACACGCGCATGCTTTGATAGAGCAAAACGATTAAAGCTTAGTTCTTTATTGTTGCTTATTTTCTTGTTAGAGTGATTACTATTGCTCCTAACTTAAAGCATTTTTTCGAAACCAATAGTTTCCCACATCTAAACCCCAATAGGAAAATCCTTTACTCTGGTCCTGTACCAATTAAATAAACTTCCTCTGATAAAAATTAAGTACAAGAAATTACTTTTTTGTGAACTTCCTCTTGCCAATCACCTCCTTTTAAATGTCCAGTCTGTGGAGTTGAATCAAGTAATTCTACACACAAATGGCATAGCATATGTAAGTTAATAAAATAGGCACAGAGTATATATAAAGTCTCATATAAAATCTAATTCACAATTAAGAACATCATTGCAAGAATATTCAAATTAGCATCAGATCCAGGAGATAAAGCTAAAACCAATGAAATAATTAATTGAATATGCTGTTTAGAAAAACACAATACTGCAACTCAACTAATTAATTCCACAATTCAAAACCAGTATAATGAGGAATGCAGTTATATTGATTATTCAAATGCCAAAAGACAAATTGGCCACTGTCCATAGCTAATTCGCACCACAATAATACACCATCCCTTAATTAGCATCCTCAAAAGACAAATTGGCCACTGTCCATAGCTACTTCGCACCACAATAATACATCATCCCTTAATTAGCATCCTCTTTTGAGCAAGCATTTAATATCCGAAACAAAATCCTTAAATCGGCTTCTCAACTCCATAATTGAACCCCAAATTACATCAAATTTCCAAAACCTAGTACAGAACTTGAAACCAACAGCAACTGAAATTGAAAATTGAAACTCTAAGATACCTTATTAAGCAGGCATTCTCTCAATTTTTGCAAGAGAAGAAGGCAGTTTTCTTGATCGTAAGGGGATTGGACTACGCAATTGAGCAGATCCACTCTTGGCCGCAAACGGCCTTTGAACGCTCTTCCTCCATTGTTGATGCTATGCTTTTTCTTCTCCTTCGGAATTAGGGTTTTTGGTGTCTCACATATAAACCGTTTTTGTTCTTTCTAGAAAAATGGAGTTTCAGATTCCCGCCTTCGTCTTTGAACAGCGGCTTCACTGGCTGAGTTTTCCTTGCCTGTGGTTTTACTGCAAATGGAAAATGTTAAAGCGATCGGGTATTTCATAATTTTTTAAAAAAGAAAAAACCGTATTAAAGAAATAGAATTTGGAAAAAACGTAATTAAGAGAATAAGGAAAGGTATGGGCAAAAAGTAAACTAAAAAACAGGGTATATATGATAATTTCCCTTTTTTTTTTTTGGGTTGAAAGCCCATTAGTCTACTTGCAAATTCTTGGCAATGATGGGCCAAAGCTCAATTTTCATCCGCCAACTTGAGTTGAGGCCACGGGGCTAGACAGCTTGAGATTTTTTTGTTTTCTTTTTTTCAGAAAAGCTTGAGAAAATTTTCAAATTTAATGAATCCTCGTTAAGTAAGAAAAATATGTATTCCACTCTTTCCATATTTATTAGAATGGATTAAGTGGCATCAACCTTATGGTAGGTGGTGAATTCACTCCCTACAGATTTTTTTTTTTTTTAGCAATTTTTTTTACGATATTTTACATATGTAATGATTAAATTCGGTAATGTATATGTAGTCACCGAATAACAAAATTAGCTTTTTAATATTAAACTTTTTTAGGCGCTTCTTCATAATTTTTGTTGGTTTTTGGTCCGCCTATGATATTTTAGAATAGCAAAGACTAAACTGTAATTGGTAAGTTTTAGGGACCAAATGTGTAATTTAGACTAACCCTATAAATAGATGGAAGTTGGAATTTCCTCTATAAATAGAGAAGTCGTTTCTCAGATTCATTTATGCATAAAAAAGAAAACGCTCCCAGAGAGAAAACTTGACACATAAACATACTCTTCGTTCGTCGGAAGAATTCACGGATTAAAGCCCGTACTCAATGTATCCGTACATTCGTAGGAAAGGGAACCAGAACGATCCGGTTTCCTGTGTTGATCAGAATCATCCCGTAAACAAAAGTTTCCGCTGCAATATAAACTGTAAGTCTGTTTATTTACACTGTTTACGGAATCTGTACATTTGTTGTACGATCGATTCAGAATATTGATTTCATTGGTATCATATCCATAAGGTTCATAGATTGATGTGTTCAAATCTTGATTTCTGGTGTTCCGTGAATAATAATACGTTCTTTATTCGTTTGAATACTTTTTGTTCATTTTGATACGGATTTGCATTGATATCCGTGTTAAAATGATACCGTATTTGATCCAACAGTACAAAGTGTCAAAATTTTTTATCGAAATTTTGAAAATCTGATCACACCACTGAAATCAGCATGAAAAATCAAGTCGGAATCTCAAAGTTCATGGCCAATGGAGCCCCAAAAGGAGGCGCGTGGACCTCACGCGCCACCACTGCGGTTGGCGTTGGTCGCGGATCGGTTGAGAGGTTTACTGGTTGTAGGACACATGGTGTGATGCGATTGGCTGATTCTCAACTGTTGAAAAGTAAACAGTTGAAACAACCAATCACGCTTTGCCACATGTCAAGCCTTATCCGATGGTTTCTGATCTAGGGACACGTGGTAGAACGCGATTGGACATTTCGATGGTTGAAAAGTTAAATATCCAATCACGTGTTGCCACGTGTCAAAGTGTAACCGTCTCAAAAACCACCAACGTGCCACGTGGTAGAAACGTGGACCAATGTAGTGATGACACGTGGCAGAGCAGTTATGTGTGTGCCACGTCAGCATACCACGTCAACACTTGAACCAATCAGGTGATGACACGTGGCCGGTATGCCATGTCAGCACTGTAAGCGCCGAATTAAAAAAAAAAAAGAAAGAGAAGAAAGAAGAAGAAGAAAAAAAAAATATCACGACTGTAATATACAGTCGTATAAACGTATTACAGTCGTACGACTGTACTTAAAAAACATTACAGTCGTACGACTGTAACATCCACTTGCGTTTGCCAGCAGCAGGGATTGCAGGCTGCATAAGGGAGGGCAATTAATGCCCCCCCCTTTGCAGCAGATTCAGGCGGCGAGAAAGATTCAGGCTGCGAATTTAAAGGACAATCTGGTGAAGGATTTAGGGGGGATTTTCAAAAAAAAAGAGAGAGAGATTTCAGCAAAAAAAAAAGGCGAGAAAGAAAGAAAGAAAAGAGAAAGAAAAAGAAAGAAAAAAAAAAGCAACTCGATTCTTCAAAAAATAGTGAAATTAACACAAAAAGCTTGTTAAATTGATCCAAGGAACAATCTGATCTCACCAACAAACTTGAATTTTGGACCAAAACCTCAAAGAGCCTTGACAATTGAGGATTTTGAGACACAAAGTTTTCAACCCAAATTCAAGGAGAAAATTGCAAGTTCTTGTGGATCGAAGCGACGCCAGGGGTCTAATCGACTTGGATAAGCTTCTAGAGAAGGTAAACACTCCTTTCCTTTCACTTTTTATCGCTTTCTGGGTGATTGAAGTGTATTTTCGTGCATTTTACTCTGTTTTTCATATCTCTATTTCTGAAAAATCAAGAACAGTCGTACGACTGTTCTTGGATTCGATGAACAGTCGTACGAGTGTAATTATAGTCGTACGAGTGTTCTTGATTTCCGGCCCCTTTTTCCATTTTTTTTTCCAATAAATTTCAGCGGGATTCTGACCCTGGAATATTTATAGTCGCACGACTGTAGGTTACAGTCATACGACTGTAACTATAGTCGTACGACGTAACTTGCCTTTCAGAATCAGAATTTCCGTTTTTATCCCCAAAAATTTCCAAAAATCCCAAAAAATTAGAAAACCCCAAAAATCATCAAAATGAATTTTGTTGTGTGCATCACGACCATAGGTTCAATTTTCAGTAAAATTGCATTTAGAACAATTCAACGACGGAGACCCAGTTCTCCCGAAAACCGACCCACTTAATATATAAAAATACATGTAAACCGGAAAAATTGTTTTCAAAATGATTTTCCCATAAAAACCAAAAATACAGGGACGTTTCAAAACGTTTTCCAGGTCTAACCGGGCCGGCTAGCCGAGCCAACCCGGTTATTCCCTAAATGCATGCCCCCAATTCTTGATTTCCCAATTTTGTCTATTTGAGTCCTAGTTGTGGCGTGCCGTATAAACTGTACTAACCTTTGTTTTGCAGCTTTTATTTATATTTATTTTTGATTTTATTTGTAATTTAATAGAATTAATCGTGTATCTAGGCGATTGTAAATATTTTTAGATTCTCGTGTATTTTAGGCGATTGTATAAGTGAGGCGAGAGTTTTTATTTTTCCATTCGATTTGGTTGTAAGCCAATTAATATTTATTTCTCTTCCTTATTTTTGTACTTGCTTTTTATATTCAATAAAATTAACTTTAGATTTTGAAATACCATCTTTGAATATTGACCAATTTTATTTTAATTAGACACGAAATAAGGGACTTGTCCGGACCCGAATCTCTGGATAGTGTAGCGACCGTTCGTCCGGTTCAGCTGCATTATAAATTTCCCGGTTGAGCTGAGCCGGGTGGCGACTCTACAATATCCATCGAGACTTAGGTCTCGGTTCTTTTATGCATTAATTCCATTTATTTTCCGAAACCCGGATTTCCGTTCATAAAAACCCCACGCGAGGGAGGGGCCCGCCCGAGATCGTGGCGCCCCATTCCGAAAGGGAGTCCGGCGTCCTGCCGAAAACGCGTCGTCCGCTCACAGTGGCGACTCTACTGGGGAGTTCTTCAAAAAGTTTTTCTTAAAAACTTAAAAGAATTTGACAAGCCCTGAAAAGTGTCTAATTAAAATAAGGTGGATGATTCTCGATTGGTATTTCATTTTGCATCTTTTAGTTAGACATGCTTGCATTAGATCAGGTATCCCCTTTATAGCCCGGTGGATTGTTGAAGTGTCACCTAAGTTCCTCTTGGTCTTAGGGGCACGAATATGAAACACCACTCATAGCCTCGTACGAACCCCTTCGCTAGGACCCTTGAGTGGGGAGAAGTGAGGAGTATATTTTGCTATGGGAACCTTCATTTTTAACCCGACTTTAACTGAACCCATATAGGCAGCTCTAGTTGGATTCCCTTAGGATACCAAAATGATTGTGTGAATAACAATAATAAAATCGCGCCTTCATCGCCCCCGGTTGGTGATCGAAGAGAACCCCACCTAGGACTTGGTTAGAATTTTTTGAGACCGACCACGTTGGAGGAATAAGGTTGGAAGAATTCATTTTGCTTGCTATGTGTTTCTCGCCATCTCATGACACATCGCCATTGCTACCTACGCATGCATCACATACCATAATCACCATTTTCCGTACACATGACATAACATACACGAACATCTTTGTGTGATACTAACCCACATTTTTATGCGGCCATTTGCATTTTATTTTGTATGTAAAACATTAATTCATTCGCTTGTCATCCATACTAACGATTTCTTTTTCAGCCATAACATTAAACTTGTGTGATTAGCATTTTTCCACATAGCATACATAACATCATTATGTATGTCAGGCATCTTAACCCACGTTTTGGTGCAGCCATTTGCATATTGTGTGATATGTTCATTCACTACATTTCACTTAAATTAAATTAAAGGGCATTTCAAGGACGCCTATCATGTCCATCCCATTCCGCTTCATAACATATTGGGTACCCAGAATTACCAGTGTTTTGCCAATGCACCGGATTGCATTCGGCCATTCCACCAATATCATTTCATTTAATAAAAGCCACAACTGCCTTAGGCCCATTTTTGTGTAACAATTTACATGATACATTTCATGACATCACGCCCATTTATCATAAACATCATATGACATCGTGATCCGCAACCGACCACTTCATGACATTAATTCACCATTCAAGGTACTCCCCGAGTGCTCGATTAGTATACATATAGGTCCATAATATCACCAAATCATAAAAAGGCATTCCTCGAATGCCGAATCTTTGTTCGTGTCCCTGTTACACGTGACTTTTTCATAACATCATTTCATATCATATGCTCAAAAGCATCGAAACCTTGTCTGTGGGCCCGGTCCATGTGACCATTTCATATCATCTCATAGACCTTCAAAGCATCAAAACTCTGTCCGTGTATCAGTATACACGCGACCATTTCATAAATCCATTAGGTGCCCCAAAGGCGCCGAAGCTCTGTCCGTGTGACGGCCCACACGTGACATTTTTGCATAAGCATTGGGTGTTCTTGGAATGCCCCAAAAAGAAGAAAAATAATAAAAAGAAACCATTCATATCATCATTTCATACATGATCCCATTCCATTCATTTCAAGCATTCTCAATACCCTAATTTGCATATCACAACCCGTCATTCATTCACAACCCTAATACCTTCTGTTTACTCCAAGCAGAATACACTGGAGCGACCTTGGACAAGATCCCAAGCTTCGAGAGCAGCTAGGAGACAGAGGGTGGTTGAGAGTGACAGTGATCTGAGACCGGGGAAGGCATGAATATGGCAGAGCAGACACCGAGTATGGCTGATGTTCTGAGAGATTTCTTCAGGTCGCAGGATTTCCACGACATCTTAAAGGAAGAAATGAGGGCAGTGGTTAGAGAAGCTGGTGAGACCGGTGGTAGTGGAGCCGTGAAGGAAAAAGAAGCTGAGTCATCCCAACATGGTGGTGATGCTTCGGCTAGCCTGGAAAAGCTGCAAGAGAGAGAGGCAGCTATTGAACAGAGGATGAAAGCCAAGTGTTCTGAATTAGACGAAGTCATGGCCCAGTTGAAGAAGGGGGTCGGTATCAGTGCTGAATCCAAGAAAGGGGTAAACGTTGATGCCATGATCAGTAGGGGCATCGAGACATTTCCTATCGGCTTCCAAGTGCCGAAAGTCCCCACTTACAAAGGAATGGGCTCGCCGGAGGCCCATGTGAATTTATATGCCCGGGTTATGCTAACAGCAGGCGCTACAAAGCAGCAATTGATTAATCTTTTCCCCACCACACTGGAGGGAGGTGCCTTGGGATGGTATAACTCACTCTCAGAGGAGGAGCAATCTGACTGGGCGGTATTGTCAGTAGCCTTCATCAAATACTACAGCTTCAACACCAAAATCCAGGTGAAGCTCTATGATTTGGAGAGGGTGAAGCAAAAATTGAATGAGCCCTTTGACGAATACTACCAACGCTGGATGAACAAAATGATTCTCTTGAAGAATCATCCAGATGAAGATGAGCTTATACAGAAATTGATAGATGGCAGCAAAGATGTCTTTAAGAACAACATAAAGTTCCATTCCTTCAAGGAGCTCAGCGAGGTTTACAGTATGGCAATGAAAATAGAACGGGATGAAGAGGAAAAGGCAACGGGACACAAGGGTGGTAGGGGCTCAGGATACGGTTCTGGTTATAGGTCAACTGCAGCAGCTGGGTCCGGCAGTGGTTCTGGTTCGAGTTCCGACGGAAAAGGTGGCAGACCTCAGAAGTAAAGCAGGTGGAAGTTGCTACTGTGACTCAGCAACAGGGCAACCAAAGTAAGAATCTGGGGGTACTAGGCATATCGCCTTGGGCCTTTCCTTTGGTGAATATATTTGCCAAGTGTAGAAATGGCGGATTACTGCAATCCTTGAGGCCCTTCGAAAAACCTTCCGATGTAGACAAGGGAAATTTCTGCTCTTATCATGTGGTCGTCGGTCATAAGACTAATAATTGCTATAAGCTAAGGGATGCCATCCAAAAACTTATTAATGAAGGGAAGCTGCAGGAGCCACCCAAGCCCAGCACTAAAACCAACCCGCTTCCGGCATTTGAAAAACGGGTTAATATGGTTCAGTCCGGACTGCCCACCAATTTCATCTTCGCACAAGTTCTTCAAGCAACCCTACCATTCAGGCTGTGGCAGTAGGGGAAACCGGAGTGGGAACAGAATGTGAAGAACAGGGGGACCAGAAGGAGATCAAACCAATAAGCTTAAATGATCTCGATTCTGAGGATGAGTATGAGGGGTCTGATGGAGAGGAAACAGTTAGGCTTCCAACCATTGAAAAGTTGAAGATCCAGGAAGTGCAGCATGTATATCAGTCGGTAGATCAGATGAAAGATAAAGCCCCGATGACTGGGTCGGGTAGTTCATCGGCGTTAGAGGGAGTCGAGAAAGAGGACCTGGTTATCTCCCAACTAAAGAAGACTCCCGCTCAAGCTAGCTTGTGGCATTTACTTCTGACTTCCAAGGAGCATAGGGCTGCCTTAGTAAAGAAACTGTCAGAGATCGAAGTCTCCCCTATAGCTTCACTAGAGGCTATTATAGCTTCACTAGAGGCTATGTGTTGATTGTTAGACAAAGTCCATGCAGGAAGTCTTGATATTGTCTTCCCCGAGAAAGACCTGCCTGCTGAAGGGAAGGCCTACAACAAGGCTCTGTATGTCAGGGCCCATGTGATGGATAAGGTAATGCCTTACGTCCTGGTTGATGACGGATCGGCACTGAATATCTGCCCACTAAAGATGCTGCCATTTCTGGGGCTGAATGAAGAAGTGTTAAAGAGATCCTCAACAGTCATCCGAGCATATGATGACTCCAAAAGGACGGTGATAGGGACGTTTGAGGCAGAAGTAGAGGTTGGGCCAGTTAGGTCCACAGTTGCTTTTACAGTGATTGACATCCTAGTCACTTTTTCCTTATTGCTTAGAAGACCCTGGTTTCATCCTTTGGGAGGTGTCCCTTCCATATTGCATCAAAAGATCAAGTTCCCTATGAATGGCAGAATTGTGACTGTTGAGGCGGATGCCCAATCAATGGTAGCTGCAGTGAATGAAGGAGTGGTTCCCTTTGGTGGATTTCAAGTCGCTGTAATCAAGGAGGGAGAAACCACGGATGCTCCTATGGTTCTTTATGAAAACTACATGCCGTAGTGGCTATCCCAGTATTTGTATAAGTATGACTTCGTCCCGGGAATGGGGCTCGGAATCAATCTGCAAGGGGTTCTAGAATTTAAGATCGACTCAGGGAAGTCGAAATAGTGCGGCCTTGGTTATGTAGAAGGGGCATCGGAGCAGAAGAATCTGAGGAAGGGCAAGAATAGGAAGATTATGATGAAGCCATTTCTGAAGGCAGGAGAAGGCCTTTACAAGGGCCAAACTGAACCTGTGATGGTTGGAAATGTCGAGTATCCTGGCTTCGAGATCTTTGCTGATGTTATGGATGAGAAAAGTCAAGAAGGGCTAGTGGCCCCTGTGGGGGTGGGAGAAGTAGCTGTTGAATCTGAGATTTTACAAGGAGAACCATCCGAGGTGGTAGCAAAAGCCACGGAGGTGGCCAAGAAGGAAGATGGAAAGAAGACCTGTGCTGAAGCCACAGAGGTGATTTCAGGTGCTTTGACTGCTGCTTTAAGTAAGGCATTTGGAAAATCCAAGGAAGGTTTTGATGAAGAACTGATGGCTAAATTGAACTTAGATTTTGTGATTGCCGAGATAGCCAGAGTCATGGAGCAGGCTAAGATGCAGGTGATCGAAAAAGAAACAGAGAAAACTGCAACCTCTGATGATGTTCTGGAAGGGAGGATGGAAGCTGAGGAAGAACAAGGCCCTCCGCCTGTGGAGGATGAAAATGATTTTGTTGTATCTATTTCTTCTATTTTCAATGTAACTGATGTACTTTATGATAAGTTCAATGCAATGAAATCCCAGTTTGCTTACTTGTGTGATGTTTATCCTGATAATTCTATGCATGCATTTGAATCACCATCAAGCATATTTAGTATACATGACACCGCATTGCATGAAATCAACATAAGTACAGATGAAAACCCTAAAATGGTACTCATTTCACACGAGCTAAAATCCGAAGAAGAGAAAGAATTAATAAGAATACTCCAAAAACATGTTAAAGCTTTCGCCTGGTCGTATGAAGACATGCCGGGTGTGGACACAGAGATAGCAGTGCACAAGATCCCGACAGACCCCAAGTTCAGACTAGTAAAGCAGAAGTTGAGAAGACTGAGGCCAGAATGGGCTACACTGGTAAAAGAAGAAGTGGCTAAACAGATAGATGCCAAGTTCCTCGAAGTAGTGGACTACACAGAATGGCTGGCCAATATTGTCCCAGTGCCTAAGAAGGATGGAAGGGTCAGAGTATGCGTCGACTACAGGGACCTGAATAAAGCATGCCCAAAAGATAACTTTCCGTTGCCCCATATTGATGTCCTAGTTGACAGTGCAGCAAAAGCAGTAATGTATTCCTTTATGGACTGGTTTTCAGGGTACAACCAAATCTTGATGGATGCGATTGACAAGGTGAAAACATCGTTCATCACAGAATGGGGTACCTTCTGCTACAGAGTGATGCCTTTTGGATTGAAGAATGCTGGTGCCACTTATCAGAGGGCTATCACAACTCTGTTGCACGGTATGATACATAAAGAAGTCGAAGTGTATGTCGATGATATGCTTGTTAAGTCAGCAACCTAGGAGGAACACCCTGTTATCCTGGATAGATTTCTAACACGCATTGGAGAATACAACTTGCGGCTTAACCCTAAGAAGTGCATATTCGGGGTTACATCAGGGAAGCTATTGGGTCATGTAGTTAGCCAAAGGGGGATAGAAATGGACCCAAACAAAATCAAAGCCATCCAAAATATGCCTGCCCCAAAGACAGAAAAGGAAGTCAGATCATTCCTGGGTTCCTTACAGTATGTCAACCGCTTCATAGCACGGTTGACCTCCACTTGTGAGCCAATTTTCAAGCTATTAAGG
The DNA here is from genome assembly GCA_039660915.1 of Euphorbia tirucalli. Lineage (NCBI taxonomy): Eukaryota > Viridiplantae > Streptophyta > Magnoliopsida > Malpighiales > Euphorbiaceae > Euphorbia > Euphorbia tirucalli. Next base: position 23,738,766 of record CM077637.1, on the reverse strand, counting down.
AAAGATCAGCCGGTTGTGTGGGATGACAGGTGTCAGTTGGCGTTTGAGAAGATCAAGGCTTATCTGGTAAAGCCACCAGTATTGAGTCTGCCAGTTCCAGGGAAACCTTTGATTTTGTATTTGGCGGTTGAAGAATCCTCTATAGGGGCAATGCTTGCACAAGAACAAGACGACAGGAAGGAATATCCTATCTACTACCTTAGCAAGAAATTGCTGGAGTATGAAGCCAAATACACACTGGTGGAGAAGACGTGTGTGGCAATGATTTGGCTAACCAATAAGCTGCGCCATTATTTCCAATCCTACAAGATACAAGCCGTGGCTAAGGTGGATCCAATGAAGTATCTCTATGAAGCACCAGTATTGGTTGGGAAGCTATCCAGATGGCTGTTACTCTTATATGAGTTTGACATCGAGTATGTCACGAAGAAAACCATTACAGGGCGAGCCATGCAGAGTTTCTAGAAAATCAACCGCTGGAATCGGATTACTCAGAAAATTTAGAGTTCCCCGATGACCAATTGGCCATAGTGGAAGTGAAAAGATGGGTTATGTGCTTTGATGGGGCAGTAAATAAAAAAGGCGCTGGAATCGGGGTACTTGTAGCCACGCCGGATGGTGAGATTATTCCTTTATCCAAGAGGCTGATCTTTCCCGTGACCAATAATGGGGCAGAATATGAAGCATGCTTATTCGGAATGGAAACGTTGTTAACCTTAGGGGCAAATGATGTTTTAATTGTCGGTGATTTGCTTTTGGTGATTAGGCAAGCTCAGGGTGAGTGGGAGCTGAAAGAAGAAGCCTTGCGGCCTTACTTAAAGCTACTACACTTTAAGAAGGATTTGTTTGGCCAGTGCGAATTCAGACATGTCCCCAGGGATGAGAACAGAATGGCCGATGCATTTGCGACCCTGTCTTCCATGTGGGAGAATCCAGAGGAAACACAAGTTCAACCACTGGTTATAGCCACTTCCAGACATCCTTGCTTTGAAGTGCATGAGGCGATGGAGCTGACAGCTGAAGAGAAACCATGGTTCTTTGACATCTACCAGTATGTTAAGGAGGGTAAGTATCCCGAAGGGGCTAGCGCTGCTGATAAGTTGACACTAAGGAAGCTGGCTAGTCAATTCAGAATCTTCGAGGATAAGCTGTACAAAAGAACAGCACACGGGGTCCTTTTAAGGTGTCTAACAGAGCAAGAAGCAGAAGAAGTGATGCGGTAGGTACATGTAGGATCCTGTGGGCCACATATGAGCAGGCTTGCCATGGCTAGGAAGGTCATGAGACAAGGATACTTCTAGATGACTATGCAGGCAGATTGCATAAGGAAGGTGAAGAGATGTCATGAATGTCAGGTCTATGCAGATATCAGCCATCTTCCTCCACTTGAATTATAGAATCTAGCATCTCCTTGGCCATTTTCAGCATGGGGGATAGATATGATTGGGGAAATTCACCCAGCTGCATCTAACGGGCACAGATTCATAGTCGTGGCAGTTGATTACTTCTCCAAGTGGGTGGAGGCAGAGTCCTTCGCCAAGGTGACAGCCAAACACATGGTCAAATTCATCCAGAAGAATATCTTCACTCGGTATGGAGTTCCTCACCACATAGTAACAGACAATGGGGTGCAGTTTCAAGGGGCAACAGCTGAGCTACTTGTGGAACATGGTATTGAACATCATAAGTCTTCTCCATATAGGCCTCAGGCTAACGGTGCAGTGGAAGCAGCTAATAAGGCAATAAAGAAAATCCTATCAAAGATGGTAACCACCTACAGAGATTGGGCCGACAAACTACCTAATGCTCTTTGGGGTTACAGAACCAGCATCAGAACGCCAACAGGGGAAACCCCTTATGCCTTGGTATATGGTATGGAAGCAGTGTTACCAGTGGAAATAGAACTCAAGTCACTCAGAGTTGCCCTGGAAGCTCAATTGCCGGAAACTGAATGGGTTCAAGCCAGGTACGAGCAGCTGGCTGTGCTAGATGAAAGGAGGCTAAAGGCATTGGATCACCAACAGATGTACCAGCGCAGAATGGCCAGGGCTTACAACCGTAATGTGAAATACTCCAAGAGGCAGATGAAAGCAGGTGAGTTGGTCTTAAAGCAGTCAAGGCCCTCCAATGTCGATGCTAGGGGCAAATTCAGGCCTAATTGGGAAGAACCGTATGTGGTGAAGAAGGTGCTATCAAAAGGCGCTGTCAGCATTATGGACATGGACGGAAATGAGTTCACCAACCCGATCAATCAAGACCGACTAAAGCTTTATCATGTATAAAAAAAAAAGAAGAGTCTGCTAGGCTGAAAACTCGAAAAGAGCGGTCTAGGCAAAAAGTAAGACACGAGAGAAAATAACCAGTCGGAAAACCTGAAAAGGACGACTGGTGACGGTTTCTGGCTCGGTGTGGAATGCGTATCATTTAGGGGTCAAGCATTCCAAATGTACTTTTTTTGGCTTTCATCAATAAAGTGAAATGTTTGTTTAAATATATTTGCATGGGTATGACAAATGCATAAACAGAATTGTCCTGCATGAACATACATTTAAAGAAAGCGCTTTGCATTTAACTGATCAATATCATCGTGTTACTTAACCAATGGAGATACACTAAATGCATGTGATGTGAAATCTTTTATCGTCCTTCAAAATCCAGTTCATCTTCCTATACGAGCAAAAAGGGGGGCCACGGTGCCATCTTCATCATTCATTCAAAAAAAAAAAAAAAAAAGAGAAGCTCGCTGAGGTGAAAACCGAAAAGGCGCCTCAGGCAAAAGTTAGAGCAGCTCGCTGAGGTGAAAACCGAAAAGGAGCCTCAGACAAAAATTAGAGCAGCTCGCTAGGCTGAAAACCCACATCGGGCAACCCAGGCAAAAATTAGAGCACTCACAAATTCATAATCTCCCCAGAGGCAGGAAAAGCATGATTTCCCCGGCGATGCCCCGCAGGATTCTCCGCGTACTCTCCACCAGAGTTTACCCACACTATTCCATAGCAGGACATCCATAGAGAATGCTACAGTCAATTCCCCAGCAGAACCATACGTCCCCAGCAGTCACCTCACTTCCTTGACAATCATTGAACAATGCCCTCAAAGAGAGCAGAATCAACCAGGGACACAGTATATCATCCCCAGCAGAAAGAGGGAAAACCCAATAATAGAAAGTGAATGCATATACATATGCATCATCATGCATGCACACATCGCATACATCAATCATTCATCCCCGGCCAGTCTCCATTCTTGATCGAAGGGGCAAAAATTTTTGTTCAAAAATCTCTCGATCAAGGAATGAAGACTTGCCATTTTAAGCGCAGGAGTCCATCATCCAGTCCCTCAGCCGATCCGCCTCGAGTAATGTAAGCTCGGTATCGGTCCAGATTGGTTTATTTCTTCCCCAGCAGATCCGCCTCGAGTAATACGAACTCGGTATCGGCCCAGATCTGCTCCATCATCTCAAGTTCTCCGGCAGACCCGCCTCGAGTAATATGAACTCGGTATCGGACAAGATCGGCTTTGTCTCAAGTTCCACGGAAGATCTGCCTTGGATAATGTAAACCCGGCATCGGCCCAGATCTATTCCATTTCAAATCTCTAACAAAGTTTGCCTCGGGTAACATAGACCCGATATCGGCTTATTTCTTCATCAACTTTGCCTCGGGTAATATAGACCCGATATCAGCTTATTTCGTCATCAGCTTTGTCTCGGGTAACATAGACCCGATATCGGCTTATCTCTTCATCAGCTTTGCCTCGGGTAACATGGACCCGATATCGGCTTATCTCTTCATCAACTTTGCCTCGGGTAATATAAACCTGATATCGGCTTATTCCATCCGATCAATTCAACATATTACCATAGCAGTGAAGCTTCGGCAGCTCGATTACGTGCTTCATTTCCTGTGTCTGCGGCGCTTTGAGTCGCGCTTTCAAATTCACATCAATTATCCCAGACTAAAGTCGGGTAGTGAATTTGATCACGCGAGGGGCAGCTGTAAGCGCTGAATTAAAAAAAAAATATATCACGACTGTAATATACAGTCGTATAAACGTATTACAGTCGTACGACTGTACTTAAAAAACATTACAGTCATACGACTGTAACATCCACTTGCATCTGCCAGCAGCAGGGATTGCGGGCTGCAAAAGGGAGGACAATTAATGCCCGCCCCTTTGCAGCAGATTCAGGCAGCGAGAAAGATTCAGGCAGCGTGAAGGATTTAAAGGACAATCTGGTGAAGGATTTAGGGGGGATTTTCAAAAAAAAGAGAGAGAGATTTCAGCAAAAAAAAGGGAGAAAGAAAGAAAGAAAAGAGAAAGAAAAAGAAAGAAAAAAAAAAAAGCAACCCGATTCTTCAAAAAATAGTGAAATTAACACAAAAAGCTTGTTAAATTGATCCAAGGAACAATCTGATCTCACCAACAAACTTGAATTTCGGACCAAAACCTCAAAGAACCTTGACAATTGAGGATTTTGAGACACAAAGTTTTCAACCCAAATTCAAGGAGAAAATTGCAAGTTCTTGTGGATCAGAGCGACGCCAGGGGTCTAATCGACTTGGATAAGCTTCTAGAGAAGGTAAACACTCCTTTCCTTTCACTTTTTATCGCTTTCTGAGTGATTGAAGTGTATTTTCGTGCATTTTACTCTGTTTTTCATATCTCTGTTTCTGGAAATCAAGAACAGTCGTACGACTGTTTTTGGATTCGATGAACAGTCGTACGACTATAATTATAGTCGTACGAGTGTTCTTGATTTCCGACCCCTTTTTCCATTTTTTTTTTCAAATAAATTTTAGCGAGATTCTGACCCTGGAATGTTTATAGTCGCACGACTGTAGGTTACAGTCGCACGACTGTAACTATAGTCGTACGACCGTAACTTGCCTTCCAGAATCAGAATTTCCGTTTTTATCCCCAAAAATTTCCAAAAATCCCAAAAAATTAGAAAAACCTAAAAATCATCAAAATGAATTTTGTTGTGTGCATCACGACCATAGGTTCAATTTTCAGTAAAATTGCATTTAGAACAATTCAACGACGGAGACCCAGTTCTCCTGAAAACCGACCCACTTAATATATAAAAATGCATGTAAACCGAAAAAATTGTTTTCAAAATGATTTTCCCACAAAAACCAAAAATACAGGGACGTTTCAAAACATTTTCCAGGTCTAATCGGGTCAGCTAGCCGAGCGAACCCGGTTATCCCCTAAATGCATGCCCCCAATTCTTGATTTCCCAATTCTGTCTATTTGAGTCCTAGTTGTGGCGTGCCGTATAAATTGTGCTAACCTTTGTTTTGCAGCTTTTATTTATATTTATTTTTGATTTTATTTGTAATTTAATAGAATTAATCGTGTATCTAGGTGATTGTAAATATTTTTAGATTCTCGTGTATTTTAAGCGATTGTATAAGTGAGACGAGAGTTTTTATTTTTCCATTCGATTTGGTTGTAAGGCAATTAATATTTATTTCTCTTCCTTATTTTTGTATTAAATATTTTGTATGCGCGCTGTATGCCTTTTATATTCAATAAAATTGACTTTAGATTTTGAAATACCATCTTTGAACATTGACCAATTTTATTTTAATTAGACACGAAATAAGGGACTTGTCCGGACCCGAATCTCTGGATAGTGTAGCGACCGTTCGTCCGGTTCAGCTGCATTATAAATTTCCTGGTTGAGCTGAGCCGGGTGGCGACTCTACAATATCCATCGAGACTTAGGTCTTGGTTCTTTTATGCATTAATTCTATTTATTTTCCGAAACCCGGATTTCAGTTCATAAAAGACCCACGTAAGGGAGGGGCCCACCATAGATCGTGGCGCCCCATTCCAAAAGGGAGTCCCGCATCCCGCCGAAAATGCGTCGTCCACTCACAAGCACGAATCACATGTCGCCACGTGTTACATGAGATAGCCAGTTTTGTTTGGTCCATGACGGCATATGGGAGCGCGTGGTAGTCCTTCTAGCGGTGCGTTCGGGCATATCTGGCGTCCAAATTTTGTCAAATTTTTTCTAGAATTAAAATTTATATTTTTCTTGAATTTTTGGTATATTTTGATGAATTTCTGGAATTCATTTGATATTTTAAACTAAATTTGCTAGTATTTATTGTGTATAAATGCTTAATTTGTGTTTAAAAAAATTCAAGAAAATTCAGTATATTTATTGTGTATTTATGTACTGATTTTTGGTTGATCATTAACAAGTTTTTGTTATTTCTATATGTGTTATATAAATGGCAACTTTTGGCAAAACGGCGAAGGTGATCCAGTCTCAGGAGGAGGCAAGGACAATTCAAAGACTTGAAGATGAGTTTTTCTCTAAACGGTTTCCTCCTGTTGGAAAAGGAGGATATTATTAGAGTTATGGAGTCGTTTAATGCGTTAAACCGGGAAATCCAAGAGCTTGTCTGGAAAGGAGGATTTTTCTCTGGAACTGATCGATTAAAAATGTTAAAATTTGCGAAAAAGGTTTTTCGTGAAAAGCATTTTAAGAAATTTTGGTATGGTGAAAACCCTATATTTGATGCAACGGTGGTCTCTATTGAAGGATTAGTTCTTGAAAAGGAATATGTGCAAAGTGTTTGTATTACAATTAGCTGAAACAAGAGCCAAGTTGTCTCATAATCATAGATCCATGTTACTTAGAAGTAACAAAATGGTTCACCGTCCTTATCTGGATGCTGTTTTTGAGGGTGTAGAGAACATGCCTTGGGTCTCTACTATAAGTTCGTAGAGATGATACCAGTCACCTAAAAAGAAATTGAGATTGTTGATTTAGAGGAAGAGGAAGAGATCGACATTAGTGTCGAGGAGGACCCAATGACTCCAGAAAATTACCACAATATGGAGTATTGGTCCCGAACTAAAGATTGAGTTCTTCAATTTCCATTCTTTCTCTTGCTGATTTCATTTGTTCAAATTTGTATTGAATTAGCTTCGTGTTAAAATTTTTTTTTAAGTGGTTGTATTTTTTTGGTTTACTGTTGGATATTTTATGGTATAATAAAATGTTTATTTGCTAAGCATTCCTATTTTTGTTAATTGTTTTAGTTCTTCTAATTTATTTATTTTGAAGTTTATAATTCAATAGTTTTATACTTGAGAATGTATAAATGTTAAATAAATATGTAGTCTAAAACATAACAAATAGAAATATTTATTATTGGAAATTTAACCCTGACATAGTGTTTGTATTAGCCTGTAGAAATGGTGACCCTATGCATTGCGCATAGTGTTTGATTTTATGTGAACCAAACACTATTTTTAGTTTTAAATGATCTTATAATAAATATGGTATATCGCTTACTTGTTTATGCTACTTTGTCTTTAAGGTTTTCAATGGCTGCTGCAAAGTCAATTGTCGCTGAATTGAATAAGGACCTTCACTTGAACGGTGACAATTATGAAGTTTAGGCTATGAAAGTCCAATATATAATTGAAGAGCAAGAGGCTCTTGACACCTTGGAGCGAATAATGGTTCCTCTTGAAGAGGGTACCATCGCACAAGCCAAAAGGGACCTTAAGGCTTATCAGATCTGGAAAAGGAAAAACTCAACTGCTCGCATCATCATGCTTAGTGCGATGGATGATGACATCATGAAAAGGTTTCGCGTCTACAACACAGCAAAAGAACTGTGGGATGCTCTTAAGGAGAACTTTGGAGTTGTCTGCTTAACTAAACTCCGTTCTTTAAGTATCAAATTTGATACTTACAAGAAGAGAGCTAACCACACAATGAAGAGGCATTTAAGGGAAATGTCCAACATGATAACAGAGCTTCATGATGCTGATCATAAGTTGATCGAGGAACAAAAGGTTCAAGCTGTGATACGTTCTCTTTCGAACGGGTGGGAGCATATAAAGTTGCACCTAACCCATGCCAACAACATTAAGACCTTTGACAATGCAGTTCATCATCTTGAACTGGAAAAGGACCGTTTGGCTTCTCTCTGTGTGAAATCTGAAGTTCACATGGCCAGTTTAAGTCCTGGTCCGAAGTCTAAGGGAAAGAACAAGAGGTTCTTTAAGAAGAAGGCAAAGGGAACGGTGGGTAGTGTTCCAGTTTAATAGAAGGGTAAGAAAAAGGTTAACATTTCTAGAGTGAGATGTTATAATTGCAGACAGAAGGGTTATTTTGCAAGAGACTACAAAACTCCTAAGGTAAATGTGTTGGGGATTTAAACGCACAAAAACAATACGCAGCGGAAATAAAAGGATTAATCCCCACCAAGGACCCATGTACATCGCATTGAATTGGAAGGAGGGTTAAAGAATTACCTTAATTCTTTGTAGGTTTTGAATCAATTAGGAACCAAAGTAGCTTCCCTCTACGGTTGATCCACACGGAGCAATTCATTCACCGCGTGCTAGCGCCGGGATTGAAGAACGATTTCTTCGAATGGAAAAAGCCAAAGTTTCGAAAACCTTGGGTGATGGAGAAGGGTGAAGTCGGCTGGCTCCTTGGAGGCTGCAGAAAATCTGCATCTTATGTGTAGGCTAGGGTTAGAGATTTTAGGTTATAAAACTTCCTTTTATATCCATTAAACTTAATTATAATTATAACTTAATACCCTTATTAGTTATAATTATAAATTAACCCACACAACTTAATATTAATTCTCAATTAATATTAAATCAATTCCATTCTCCATCATACACATATGTATATTTGATATTATAATTAATTATATCTCTATATAATTGAATTATAATATGTAGCATACTTTATGCAATATTAATCATATTAATATTTATATATACATATATATATATATAAATATATATATATATCATTATATATATATTTATTCTCTTTCTCATTCATAAATTATTATCCAATAATAATTTATACCCGAAAAGATGAACTTCATTTTGCTCTTTGTGTGTGACCCCATAGGTTCATATTAATTGGCAATAAGGAGATTACCATAATATCCTTATAAGTCATAAGCGGACTCTAGCAAGCCTTTATGACTACCCAATTAATATGATTGGAATGATCCAATACCTATTTATAGAATGTCATATTCCCTTTTGTCTCTTTGATATCATGATTAATCATAAGACATGGTACACTTGTCAATCTTATATAATTAATCATATGCTTTCTCGATCTCAAAGTAAACTGTCCAGACAAATCAATTGATACTCTATCAATTATTTGAGCACGGCCATGCATTTAACAGTCTTACTTATCGAGGGGCCCAGTGATATCACTCTCTTGTTAGAGAGGGACAAAATCCCATATCTGTCACTCACATCCCAAAGCATGAGTCATCTCGTACCCAATCACAGCCTTTATAACTACTCTGTTACGAGCAGCGTTTGACTGCGTCAAAGCACAATATGAGTTCATCCCGGAATCAATGGTGACCTCAGGTCAAAGGAATCAGCTAATGACACTACTATAATCAAGATCAGTTGTGACACATGACCATGAACTTGATCTCATAGTGGGTCTCCAGTAACATGTTCTCTAACATATTACCCGTGAGTATAATCTGTATCTGTATACACTATATTCATCTTATGAATATCCATTATCACTCACACTAGTCTTAGTTTGTTATTATTCCCATAATAACAATCGACTAGGGATATTTAGAATAACACGATTTATTCATGGATACTTATCATAAATGCTAACATACAAACATAAATGATAATATTAATCTACACTAGATTAATCTTAGAAGTCAAATTACATAATCCAATATTGGCCTTAGGGCACAATCTCCAACAATCTCCCACTTGCACTATGGCCAATCATACATGTATCTTATACCCATTGACCTACATGACTTTCATGTATTCATTCGTGCGAGAGTCCTTGTCAGTGAATTATTAATTTTCACTTCCGTTGCTACTTTACACATTTTCACTCTCTTTTTAGAGACAGCCTCTCTAAATTAGTGAGAAACGCCTAAGTATATGCTTGTGTCATACAAGGTTCTTACGCATTGAACTATTGTCCCTACAATAGTCTCACAGGATAAGTAATGCTTAGAACAAAACACAACATTTTGTGATGAACTTCTTCATCCAAAATTTCCTTTACATCATATGTAACAATATACTTTGACTACTATTATAGATATTTAGCTATATCGTTTTATTTTGAACCTTTCAAAATCATAACATCTCTTTTTAAGAGAATACTAGATCTCGACTGATATATTGCAACTAATTGCAATCAGTTGTATATGTGCAACTATTTACACAGTTAACATAAGCAAGCTTCTATTAAGTCTTTTACATTGAACGCTTTCAATGCTTTGACTTAAGCCAAAACATTCTTTTAGATCTATCTGTATAGATTCCAATTTCAAGAATACAGGCAGTCATGCTTATAACATTAACTGAAATTACTTTCTTAGCCAAGATTTTATTTCTTGCAAGGTAAGAATGTTATTTCCAACAAGCCATATGTCATCCACATATAGCATTAGGAATACCGATATGCTCCCACTGATCCTTTTGAAACACAAGATTCATCATCCTTTTGATAAAATCAAACCATTTGATTTCTTTATCAAAACTATGATTCCAACTATTTGATGCATGTTTCGATCCTTATGAGAATCTTTGAAAACTTGCATACGCTATTTGAATTCTTTGGATGCCCAAAAACTTTGGGTTGTGTCACGTACACATCCTCAATCATGTTTTCACGTAGAAAACAGATTTTAATATCCATTTGCCATATTTTATAATCATATTATGCGGATGTGGCAACAAGAACTCAATTTGACTTGATCATGATTAATGACGAAAAAGGATTTTATCATAGTCCTACTATGAATTTGTTCGTATCCTCATAGTCACTACTATGAACTTGTTTATAACCCCTTTTTGTCACTAGTCGTGCTTTATAAGTTTGAAGATCACCATTCATGTCGGTTTTCAATTTGAAAACTCACTTGCAACCATTGCATATGCATCTTCTAAAAGATTTATCAAAGTCTATACTTTGATTGTCAGACATGGACTTATCTTCAACCTTTGTAGCATCAAGTCACATATTAGATTCAAAATCTAACATTGCTTCTTCATAAAAGAAGACTTATTCCAATCTAGTAAAACTACATCATGATTTTGAGAAATCCATATCTCTCCTATTCATGTCGTATTCTACTAGACTTTCATTGGACTTGTGTAATTTCAACAATGATCATGAAACCATTTCCATGTTCCTCTTCAACGTTAATGTCACTTTGTGAATTACGAGTTTTGTAGGTGTACTTTACTCCCACTAACTCTTCTAGAAATTAACTCCCTCTTCAAGGGGAAACCATTTCTAGCTACAACTACTTTGTATCCCAAAGAAACACAGGAGTAACAACTCCTACTTTCCTTTTGAGTAATCCACAATACGACATTTAAATTTAGGTGCCAACTTATTCGAAATAAGCTTTACAGCCCTAAACTTATTCAATGAAACAACTTGGGTCTCTTACCCAACCATATCTCATATGTTGATTCATGAATTATTTTAGACGGAACAATATACACAGCTGCTTTAATGGCATATTTTCGAGAAAACGATGATCAACTTGACTTCATCATAGATTGAACTATATCTGTATAGAGTTCGACTACTCCCTTTTCGACACAACATACTTTGTGGCGTACTTGGAGGAGTCAATTGTGAGACAGTCCCACAACCCCTAAGATGATTGTCAAAATCTTGACTCAAATGTTCAGCACTTGGATCATATCTAAGTGACTTTACTATCTTGTCAAGATACTTCATACTTCATTTTACAAGCTTTTGAACATTTCAAAAGTTCCAAACTCGTGTTTCATTAGATACTCTTATCTAGTGAAAAGTTCCATGAAAGTAATGAAGTATTAGAACCTCCTTTAGCAGTTGATTTATAATTCATATACATCCACATGTATAATGCTTAATAAATCGATTGTTCTTTGACTACTTTTAGCAAAGAAAACCTTTCGTCATCTTTTACAATAAACAACATTCGCATGATTCAAGATGATTCATAATCTCATGAATCCAAAAGTCCATTCTCATGGAGTTTCGTAATGCGACTTTGCTTATGCCTCCAAGACGATACTGCCAAAATAGGTTGAATCAAACTATTTGATTCGATCCTTACAGTATTTATGTTACAGATGGGCTTCAAACGCACAAAAACAAGGACCCATGTACATCGCATTGAATTGGAAGGAGGGTTAAAGAATTACCTTAATTCTTTGTAGGTTTTGAATCAATTAGGAACCAAAGTAGCTTCCCTCTATGGTTGATCCACACGGAGCAATTCATTCACCGCGTGCTAGCGCCGGGATTGAAGAACGATTTCTTCGAATGGAAAAAGCCAAAGTTTCGAAAACCTTGGGTGATGGAGAAGGGTGAAGTCGGCTGGCTCCTTGGAGGCTGCAGAAAATCTGCATCTTATGTGTAGGCTAGGGTTAGAGATTTTAGGTTATAAAACTTCCTTTTATATCCATTAAACTTAATTATAATTATAACTTAATACCCTTATTAGTTATAATTATAAATTAACCCACACAACTTAATATTAATTCTCAATTAATATTAAATCAATTCCATTCTCCATCATACACATATGTATATTTGATATTATAATTAATTATATCTCTATATAATTGAATTATAATATGTAGCATACTTTATGCAATATTAATCATATTAATATTTATATATACATATATATATATAAATATATATATATCATTATATATATATTTATTCTCTTTCTCATTCATAAATTATTATCCAATAATAATTTATACCCGAAAAGATGAACTTCATTTTGCTCTTTGTGTGTGACCCCATAGGTTCATATTAATTGGCAATAAGGAGATTACCATAATATCCTTATAAGTCATAAGCGGACTCTAGCAAGCCTTTATGACTACCCAATTAATATGATTGGAATGATCCAATACCTATTTATAGAATGTCATATTCCCTTTTGTCTCTTTGATATCATGATTAATCATAAGACATGGTACACTTGTCAATCTTATATAATTAATCATATGCTTTCTCGATCTCAAAGTAAACTGTCCAGACAAATCAATTGATACTCTATCAATTATTTGAGCACGGCCATGCATTTAACAGTCTTACTTATCGAGGGGCCCAGTGATATCACTCTCTTGTTAGAGAGGGACAAAATCCCATATCTGTCACTCACATCCCAAAGCATGAGTCATCTCGTACCCAATCACAGCCTTTATAACTACTCTGTTACGAGCAGCGTTTGACTGCGTCAAAGCACAATATGAGTTCATCCCGGAATCAATGGTGACCTCAGGTCAAAGGAATCAGCTAATGACACTACTATAATCAAGATCAGTTGTGACACATGACCATGAACTTGATCTCATAGTGGGTCTCCAGTAACATGTTCTCTAACATATTACCCGTGAGTATAATCTGTATCTGTATACACTATATTCATCTTATGAATATCCATTATCACTCACACTAGTCTTAGTTTGTTATTATTCCCATAATAACAATCGACTAGGGATATTTAGAATAACACGATTTATTCATGGATACTTATCATAATGCTAACATACAAACATAAATGATAATATTAATCTACACTAGATTAATCTTAGAAGTCAAATTACATAATCCAATATTGGCCTTAGGGCACAATCTCCAACAAAATGTTACCAAATTGCATATAAGTGTTATACATATGTTTCAAGTTCTGTTTTCCTAACTAAATCTCATCCTTTGTGGATTGTAGACTCAGGAGCCATAGGCCATGTAACAAAGGATTTTGATTCCTTTATAGAGTTCCGAAGTGTTCCAAAGGAAACAAAGTGGATATACGTAGGAAATAACTCAAGGGAGGAAGTCTTAGGGATTAGCTGTTGTCAGTTGGTCTTAAATGGTGGTCGCCCACTATTTCTTGAAGATGTCCTCTATGCTCCTGGGATTCGAAGGAACTTAATATCTGTTGCTGCCCTAATGAATTTGGGATTCATGTTGTCTTTTGAATTAAACAATTTTAGTCTCTTTTTGAGCAATATTTACTTTGGTGGTGGATATTTGATGAATGGTTTTATTGTCTTGGATTTGCATCCAAATTATATGTGTAATAATAGCTTTTCCTTTACTGTTAACTCATTTGTGGATAATGTTAGCAGTTAAAAATGTGGCATGCAAGACTTAGTCACATTGGTCAACATTGTTTAGTACAACTAGCCAAAGCAGGGTTGTTGGCTGATCTATCAAAAGTAGATCTCCCAACTTGTGAAAGCTGCTTAAAAGGAAAAATGACAAGAAAACCATTTGGTAAAGCTACGCGAGCTAACCAACCATTGCAACTAATCTATTCCGACATCTGTGGCCCAATGAATATTCGGGCAGGGCATGGTGCGTACTATTTCATTATATCCATAGACGACTATACAAGGTATGGTCATGTCTATTTGATTGCACATAAATCTAAAGCATTAGCATGTTTCAAACGATTTATGGATCTAGTTGAAAATCAACTTGATAAGAGAATCAAAGCTTTAAGGACCAATCGGGGAAGAGAGTACCTCTCCGAGGAATTTAAAGTTTTATATGATGAAAAACATATTGAACATCAGTTGTCCATACTAAGAACGCCATAACAAAATGGAGTTGCGGAAAGAAGAAACCGAACCCTCTTAGAGATGGTAAGGTCTATGATGGTTGAAGCCAATTTGCCTATCTCCTTTTGGGGAGACGCACTATTAACTGCCGCATTTGTACTCAATAGAGTGCCTTCTAAGTCCGTTGAAACCACGCCTTACGAATTATGGACGAGCCGTAAGTCTAATTTGAACCATGTACGACCATAGGGATGTGCTACCTATGTTCATGATACATCTAGCAAGCATGGCAAGCTAGGCCTAAGAGGCAAGAAAGGTATTTTTATAAGATATCCTTATCTCTCAAAAGGATATGTTCTAGTGGGAGAGAATGAGAATGGTCAAATAACAGAATTTGAGTCACGAGATGTCACATTCTTGGAGAATGAATTTCCTTAGCTGGGAGGTGGATAAGGAATTCACTTTCTTTGAAACTCAAGAGTTTAAAACTTCAGGAGTTGAAGACGTAAGGGAAAGGAAAGAGAATGATGTTTTTCAACCTTCATAATCGGATTTAAGTAATCCTGACCCTGACTTGAGTGGTCTTGATTTGAGTGGGAGTCTTGTTCAAAATTCAAGTATGAATATGGACATAGATCCTAGTGGGAGTGGTCCTGGTGGGAGTTCTGCCCAAAATCTTGATGAATATATGAGATTCGTTTATCAAGAAGCAGAACCTCCGAGGCGAGCAAAGAGAGGAAATATTTCGCGACGCCGTCATTTAGTTGATAGTGAAGCTTTCTCGGTCGTAGCTTAAATTGAAGACATTCCAACTAACATGAGAGAGATATTGGAATCTCCAGCAAAGGAAGAATGGATAAAAGTGATGGAAAGTGAGATGGAGTCAATGAGGGTCAACAAAGTTTGGGAACTAGTTGATCTACCCAAAGGGAGCAAAGCCATTGGGAATAAGTGGGTACATACTATTAAGCGATCGGCGGATGGGAAACCTATCTAGACTAAGAGTCAGCTGGTTGTGAAGGGGTTTACACAACAGGAAGGAATTGACTATCAGGAGACTTTTTCACCTGTTATCCGTTTTGCATCTATAAGAATAGTACTTGCTTTTGTAGCATGTATGGACCTTGAATTACATCAAATGGATGTAAAGACTGTGTTCTTGAATGGTGAACTAAACAAAGAAATCTCTATGGTTCAACCTGAAGGTTTCATTGTCAAGGGTCAAGAACATAAGGTTTGTAAGTTGAAAAGATCAATTTATAGCCTTAAGTAGTCTTCAAGACAATGGTATTTTCATTTCCATGAAGTGATTATATCAATGCAATTTAAGGTGATTAATGCAGACTAGTGTGTCTACAGTAAACGTGAAAACGGAGGGAAGTTTGTCATTCTAACATTATACGTTGACTATATTTTGTTAGCTAGAAATGACATCCCCTTGCTCAAGAAAGTAAAGACTTGGTTGTCTTCTAACTTTGAGATGAAGGATCTAGGAGAAGCCAATTACATTCTTAGGGTTAAGATCTCAAGAGATCGATCTAAGAGATTATTGGCTCTTTCACAAGAGACGTATATGAATAAGATATTAGAACGATTTGGTATGACTCATTGTGATCCTGATCCAACCCCTATTACTAAAGGTACAGAACGGAATGCAAGTATATGTCCCACGACTCCAGAAGAGGCTAAAAAGATGGAGAGAATTCCTTATAGGTGTGCAATTGGTAGCTTGATGTATGCTATGATTTGTACACAACCTGATATAGGTTTTGCGGTTGGTCTCACATGCCGATATCAGGCAAATCCAAGTTTGAAGCATTGGGCAGCAGTGAAAAGGATATTGAGATATTTGAAGGGAACTTCAAATTATTCCCTTTGTTACTAAGGAAAGGATCTGCAATTAAAGGGATACACAGATGCTGATCATGGAACTGATAAAGACGGGAGGAAGTCCACGTCTGGGTATATTTTCACTCTTAGAAATGGTACAATTTCCCGGTGTAGCAAGAAACAACCTTGCTTGGCATTGTTGACTATGGAGTCGGAATATGTAGCTGCAGCAGCTGCAGTACAAGAAGCGGTTTGGTTGAAACACTTCATAGATCTTTTAGATCTGTTTCCTAAAGGAAAATTTACTACAATCTATTCCGACAGCACTACATCGATAGCTTATTCCAAGAATCCTTGTTATCATGGAAAAAGCAAGCATATCGATATAAAATATCATTTCGTTAAAGACAAAGTAGCACAGGAAGAAATAATTTTAGTGCATGTTCCAACTGGAGAAATGATAGCAGATTCGTTAACGAAGCCAATAGCACCAAATGTTTTTAGTAAACATATTTTGGAATTTGGTCTTCGTAGGTTATAGGAACATGTTGTTGTTTTTGAACTTTTGTAATAACTTTGGTAAATTCTATTGGAATAGAATGTGAGTTATTTGTTGTGTTCAAATTCATTTATTATTTAAAGTGATACACATAGAGCTATTGAGTATAGTTCAGTATGTTGACGAAATGCATCTACTCACCTAGATGAATCTTCTAATATGAACGGTGTGTTCATAGGTAAAAGTATAGATGGAGATGTAAGAAACTCCATAAGTGGTATGTCTAATATCAATATTTCGTTTATACCAAAAGTTGTCCTATGAAAGGCTTAAATGTGGACTAGAGGTAATGATGCATGAGTTGCATTTAGAGACTGAATGCTTTCGCACAGTGTTAATAAAACATACGTCCTAAATGGATTAACACTATGGCATATTTTAGTAATATGTGTAAAAGCTGACCAAGGGATGGAAAGAAGAAAAAAAAATTGATATCAACTTTCCTAATGTGAGACCCAAATGAACATATAAGTTTTAATTCACCTTTAAGGACTTTTGTAAATAACAAGAAGGGTATGTCTAATGATTATCTTGATTGAAACCCCAAACCAGGCTGCGTTAGCAATGAACGGGCATATAAGGACCTTTCAAATAAACATTGGATATATGGTGGAAGGTTATTTATAGAGAGGAAGTACATTTTCAATAACATGTCACTTATTAATCATACAACACTCGAGCTCGATACTTTTTCGTAGAAAAGGTATGTAGTGTATATAAATGTTTTTGTGAGATCAAAAGTGAGTCGAAAACTAGTGATAATGGAAAATAGACTAGGGGAAAGTCACGTTAAGCTAAAGGTGGAACGATGAAGGAGAGCTTCAAAGGTTTAACCGTTCCGTTGACTGGTCGCGTGAATTCGCCGTATAAGAATTGAGTGTGTTCAATCGCAATGAAAGTATGTCTTGTCATGTGCGAGTGAGCGATGTTGGTTTTTGGTCCGCCCATGACATTTTGGAATGGTAGGGACTAAACTATAATTGTGGTAAGTTACAGGACCAAATGTGTAATTTGCAGGGATCAAATATGTAATTTGGACTAACCCTATAAATAGATGGAAGTTGGGATTTCCTCTATAGATAGAGAAGTCGTTTCTCAGATTCATTTACGCATAAGAACAAAAAACGCTCCCAGAGAGAAAACTTGATACACAAATATACTTTTCGTTCGTCGGAAGAATTCACGGATTAAAGCTCGTATTTAGTGTATCCGTACATTCGTAGGAAAGGTAACCAGAACGATACGGTTTCCTATGTTGATCAAAATCATCCCGTAAACAAAAGCTTCCGCTGTAATATAAACTGTAAGTCTGTTTATTTACACTGTTTACGGAATCTGTACATTTGTTGTATGATCGATTCAGAATATTGATTTGAATTTTAATAAAATATTATTTTACTTTCTTTTAGTTTAGGAATAAGTATCAATTTGGACCATAATAATTAGGAAGCTCAATTCGTTCAAATAATTTAAATATTGCTATTATAGTCCACAAAATTTAGCTCAGCTTTGCGAGGAACTTCGTCGATAATTTTCATTGGAATACTTAAAGAAAGGAAAAAAACTAAACTAATTTTTTATCAGGAAGATAAAATTGAGGTAAAATTTTTGTCAAGCATCGAAATTAGGTCATTTTATACGATATTAATAAAAATTATATCTTGCCCAATAATATTAGGACAAAATTCTTTATTTTATCTTACAATTTATTAAGTATATGTAAATTAAACTTAACGTTTTATTTTTTATGATCGACCCACTTGAAAAAAATGGCTTGATTATGCTTCTCGTGATCATAACTTTCTAATTAATTAATTGACCTATGTGTAACAAGAAAGTAAGAAAGAAAGTAGTTTCCTGCATGGAATATCTATAAAAAGTTTTAAAGTTTTAT
Organism: Euphorbia tirucalli; assembly: GCA_039660915.1. Taxonomy (NCBI): domain Eukaryota; kingdom Viridiplantae; phylum Streptophyta; class Magnoliopsida; order Malpighiales; family Euphorbiaceae; genus Euphorbia; species Euphorbia tirucalli. The sequence continues at coordinate 23,719,882 of CM077637.1, read as the reverse complement.
ATACATAAAATTTTGAGGTAAATATCGATTAATCGATCCATATCTGCATAATTTGCCATTAACTAAAAACCGTGCTATCAAAAACTTGAATTATTTGCGGATAAGCTTATAATTTGGCTTTGTCAAATGATTAAAGGGATGTGACTCATTTTAGAAAAACCCGACGGCTTGATATTTATTTTATAATCTATGAAAGTTGATGCCAGTTGGAACAATCCACAAGTTGCCAACTAGTACATCATGCTCAATAACTCATTAGAAATCATAAATATAAGCCAAATGGTATATACTATGATATAAAGATTGATACGATCTAATACAATATGGGAGAATCAGCATGTCCAAAACGAAATTACGGTGGAGAGCATCAAGTATTGTATTGCATAGAAAATTTTAATAGATGAGAGAGGAATTGTTAACTTATATTGTGTTTTGATGATGATATTGTTTTCTATTTCAATTTACAACTCTTTATACCCTTACCGCATATCATTCTAAGTTTGTATCTTCCATAGTTGCAATTCAAGAAGCATTATAATACACTGGATGATGAATTCACTCATATTGACCTGAAAATGTCACTAAATCATGATGAATTCACTCATATTGACCTGAAAATGTCACTAAATCATGATGAATTTCAGTAGCGAACATGTGATCATAATAATTGCGGCTAGAATGGAGTTCGATACCAATGAGGATATGTTCATGTGTTACTATAAATATGGTTATCAAAATGGTCTTGGTGTTGTGAAGCCTAGTAAGTGTTATGATAGAGATGTTTGTAAACAATTTTAGATTCATTTGTGCTTGTTAATAGGGCTCGCAGAGATGTTAAGATTTCAAAAGGAACAAACTACCGCACAAGATAGAAGGCATCACTTACCAACAACGCAAAGTTGAGAATCAATTTTATCTTGAATAATCACAATCACGAAATGTATCCTAATATATATGTCAAGGTTTATGAAACAAAACATATCAATCTTTCCATTTAATCCAAGAAGTTTTGTAGAATTCAGTCATGACTTTCGCCCAACTGCTCATAATTGAAGATATATATATATATATATATATATTCGAATTCCTACCCTCTTCATTTTCGTATACAATATTAATGTTGTCACGCAAAGCTTTGAAAAAGGACACCATGTCATCTAAACTAATCAAAGAATATAACTCAAATATAATAATTGAAAAAAGAAGTTAGAGTTGTTTTGGTGATGAGAATAAATATGGTGAAGAAGGCAGTAAATGTGAGCAAATATCACCATTAAGCAATCGTTCTCACCAGCAACCATATGTTCAATTTCAGTACAGCGCAATCCACAATTTGATTAGATGGGCCAATATATGCGGGCCTTTTGGGCTAACATACGTCTTGAATATACTACAACTGTAAACATAAGCTATAAAGGTTAGATTTCAAATTATTATTTTGAATTTACCCTCCGAAAATGAAACCCTAAAATATTTTAAGGGTATTTTGGTATTTATACCTTTTGTGTCACGACACAATTGTGTCGTCTAGAAATTCTTTAAACACAATTATACTCTTTTTAAGGGATAAATAATTTATTAGTCTCTATAAATTTATATATTACACGATTCTCTCCATGTGTTTTTGCATATGAAAATATAAAATTAATCATGATTTCAAGTAAAAATTTTATGTTTCAATTTTTAAATTTAATTAAAATATTCTCATATTGTAAATATCCTAAGAAAATACTTATCTAGTCTTGAATTCCATTTCTTTTTCAACAAATGCAGACTTGTAACTAAAAAATATTCAGAGATTTGTTAGGAGAATCTTAAATCTTCCACTTTTATCCTTTATGGCTTAGATATATGGTGTTTTAGCAAAATACTCCAATTTTAGCTATATAAATATGTAATTAAATGTGGAAAGGCAGATGGTCAGATATGTAAGAGTACAGTTGACAAAATCAATATTAGCAATGCCGACACTAAAACTGATGTTCAATGGTAATTAATACAGTAAAAAGGTCACAACTAGTGATTTTGATACTGTTTTAATACATTTGCGAAAAATACATATGTTATATGTTGTTATATATCTTTTTTTGTGTGTGTTGTTGTTGTTGCTATTATACCTTCTTATGCCATTTTGATATTTTATTTACACTAAAATCGAAGATAAAAAAAAAAAGAGAAAAACAGGATGAGAAAATGAACGGGTTAATAGGTAAATGACAAAATTAAGTTTAAATTATAAAAGCAGAGAGAAAACAGTAAATGAATTAAGTATGGAGAAAAAGAAAAAAAAGGTACAGGAGAAAAAAATCTTAAATCAGCGTAAATTTGATAATTTACCTAAATATTTTGAAGTAGATGTGAGTCAATTGAAAAATATTGTTTCTCTTTTAATATTTGAAATTGAATATAAGTTTTTGTTTTGTGATATTAGATAATATTTCTAAGTTGTTTTTAAATTATTTTGGACATGTGGACAAAAAGCCCATTAAATAGAGTAAGCCCATGAGTAAAGCTTTCAGCTGAAGCTTGGGCTTAAAACGACGTTGTCCACATTCACATGCATGAACTCAATCATGCCATTGCCAACTTTATTTTTTAAGTTCAGAATAGATAAATAAAAATATAATTTTTGGGTGAACAAATTTATGTCTATCCACAGTTTCAAGTCCATAGCAAACTTCAAACTGATGAAAATTTAGAATACCATAAAGTACTAATTAATTTTGAGAGAATGGATAACATAATCTCAAACCTAACAAATAGATGTATTGATTTTTTACAACTCCATCTAACCCTTGTTGGACTAAATAACAAGATAAATAAAAAAAAAAAAAAACTCGTAGAGGAACAAAGTAGTTTGAGTAGTAGTTACATGGCAAATTGTATCCTTTTCTAAGGCGTACACGTGAATCTCAGATCCATTGTCTTAGATCAAGAACATGTGTCGCATAGAGACACATGCTTGATAGTGACTTTATTTCGGCCTTACATGTGCAGGCTCAGCAATGGGATAACAAGCACAATAATGACCTAATGGTATTACTACATTACACGTGTAAGTTGGACATACTATTTTATCATCACCTGTACAAATGGATCAATCACAAAATAGTCGTACATAACAAAATGTAATGACGTAATGGGCATAGCATGTGCATCTTTCTAAGGTAATATATAAAAGTGAAGGTACGAGTCTCTCTTTATAGATTATTACTGTCATTTTCTAGGAAATTATGTCTCTCTTTAACTTTTGTTTTTTGTTTTTTTTATGTGGTTCTCTTTCCAAACTGTTGGTCACTGTCTCTTTCAATTATAAGTAATTTAAATTAGAGATGCACATTTGAAGTCCTAGTTGACATAGTAAACTTTTTAATTGAAAAATGAACACCTAAAGCCAGAATCAAATGAATGGGATAAAGGAACAAAAACAAGAAATGGAGTAGAAGTGGAGTGAGGACAAAGGTGAATTAATGTAAGAATGTGACGGTGATGTCGGGTCAAATAGGGTCAACATAGGTAATGTAAAGGTAATTAATAAATAATTAAGGCATGCTAATCCTCCATTTCCCCATCATTCTGGCTTGCCCTATAAATTATTATAGGATCATGCGCAAACCATCCTCACGCGCACTCTGCATTTTTCAGATGTTGCTCTTCTTTGTTTCTTTAATTAATTATTCTTAATTTCCTCTCTCTTTTCTATGTTTTTGTCTTTCACTCTTCTTCTTGGATCTTCCATTTCTTCCCATTTTTCCTTTAATTGCTTTCTCATTTTGTTCTTAATCTTATTAATTAATTTCTTAATCTAATGTTTTAAGTATATATCTTTTTTCGGGGGTCGTATTGTTCTGTTCTTTCCAACTCTTGAAGCAAAACACTTTTCTACTCTAGAGCCTGCCTACACACCTCACTAAAATTCAGCATTTCTTCACACCCACTAACGTGGCTTTTGCTTTTATTGGTGCATTTCCTCCTCTTAATTAACTCACAAATTCCTTTTATTTCTCTCCCTGTCTCTAACAGTTGAATTTATATATACAATTTCGGATATATATAACATACGAAAATTAAATGCCAGTTCTAATAAGATACATAACTGGGTTTGATCAATTTATCCAGCTCCATATATTAATTCCAAGTAATATGTAATCAATATGTTTACAGAGGAAAAGTCACTGAAACTAATATTCCATCTTACTTATATATAATTAAATAGGACTCAAATTCTTAGTCCAGATAAAATTATTAAATTAAGTCTTTGATGATTTAAGAAGTAAAAACCAATGGAGGATTTTTTTTTTTTCTTTGAAGAAAACAAATTGAGGTATTAAAAGTATCAATTTAATTATATATTTAGCCATAATGTTTGTTTTGAGCCAATTAAATATACATCCATATCACACAATGCCAATTCACACTCCTCTAGGTCTTAATTGCGATGATTGTTGTTCTATTTTAGTCTCTTTATAATGTCCTGTTACATTTGTTGATTTGTGAATTAATTATTTCATACTCTTTAACACTATTAATTCTAGAGGTGCACAAAATTAATCTTTAACACTATTAATTCTAGAGGTGCACAAAATTAATAGAAAAACGAAAAACCGATTTCCAAAAATAAACCAAACCGAACTGCAATTGATGGATTAAGTTATGGTTTTTTATTCTAAATATCATTGGTTAACTGAAACCAAAAAATTAACCGATTATTTGTATATTTACACGTAAGTACTATAAAATGTTATTTAGTTGTGTTTTCATTTTAAAATTTATAGTTTATCACTTAATACTTATTTTTAACATTTGATAAATTATTATTTTTTTTCTATGGAAAATTGTTAATGGTTAATCCAATGGATATTAGTTAACTGACCGAAATAATAAGTTAACCGATTCTAACGAAATGGTTAATAGACTGTGAAATCTTTCGTTAACTGACTCATTAACCGCCATGTGCACCCATAACTAATTCCTTCACATGTATAGAGATTTACTATTATACCATTCTACCCTATTTTCGTTTTTACAACTGACTTAGTCTAATTTTAGTGTACCGTACAAACATGTTTTACAGAAAAAGAAAAAACCTATGCATCTAAGTCGCCGTGCAATGTATTAATAGATGAGATGGTAGTAAATAAGAGAACTAAAGTTAGTATATAAGGGAAAAAATTTCGTTTAATAAATAAATGTGATACTCTACTTTCTCTTTTTATTGCTAAAGGGATCATGGTCTTTACAACATAAGTAAAAATAAAAATAAAAATAGTAATAGTAATATTAGTAACTACTACCATTTGATGCGTTATCAAATCATTATCTCATATTATCAAAACTCAGCTATGTAAAATGTAATGTTAGAAAAGTTAACATGCCACGCTAACAAAGTCAATAAATCACATTGAAAAAGAAAAAAAAGAAAAAACACCATTATTAGTTGAGTATTAGCCTAAAGGAGGAAAAGTATACGTATACAGTGTTCTTGATATCCTTTTATTTGGAATTTGTGAAAGGAGTTTCATATAATATATATATGCATGCGTATATCTAATATAAATTGTTCCATGAACACGTCTCTTAACTATATTTATAAATCTAATGATTGTTGAAATTTGTTAAAAATGCAAATCATGTATTGAGTAGCAAGATAGATTAATAAATATATAAGTAAATTTGATATGAGAAAATCTAATATTCTAGACAAATTTGTATTTGACTTGGAACGCAAAAACCTCCAAGCTGTCCCATAGAACGTAGCAGTTTGAAAAACACAGTTCCATCCATTTTTAATAATTAAAACTATATATCTGATTTATGGCATTGTCTTAATTAGCTATGCCAAAACAATTAAACCAAAATATTTTTGAGTTAAAATATTGCATAATAGACTGGCACTTGAAGGTTTGATGAAATTAAAAATAACATGAATCCTACATATAGTTCAATGTACCAAGCATGTGCAATTATAATTATTTTTTTCCAAATTGCATCTTTCTTACTTACCAAACTTCTGCAATACCACTTAATTAGTTTGTCCTTCAATTGGGAGATTCATTGCAACGTTATTTATGAAATTTAATTTTAATATAATTACATGTTTATTACAGAACTCGATATAAATATATAATTATAGCTTTGATACTCATTATTCATCATAATTCTCTTATACTGGCTCCATTATTGATGAGATGCTTCAAATAATAGCTATAAATGCATAAATAATAAAATTCTTATCAATTTGTCAAGTTGCAAGTGTGTGTGTATATATATATATATATATATATAGGCTTCATCATTTGGTTTGACTAACCTAAGTACTTTTCATTCTTATTGTGTTCCTAACAAGGTCTAATTACCTACTATATTAACTAGGTTTTGTCTATTCTTGTCTCCTTAATTAAACATAATAAATATTGGGTTCTCTAGTTTTGTTAAAGAGTGGCTAGCTAGTTTCAGTACATGCCCTGAGTACTTTAATATTGATAATTCAAATTTTCTTATGAATAAATTAAATCAAATTGTTTATATGTTTTTATGTTCTTCTCTAAATTTCTTTTAGTATTTTTTCTCTGACAATAACCAATTGATTAAAAAAAAATTAAATTACTCGGTAAGATTCACCAATAGCTTTTATGCTTTCATATTATTTCTAACACACCCTTTCACGCATAAACTCATTAGAATTGAAGCCTATATAAGCTATGTTTATCCAACCATGTATTGAAATTTCATTAATAAATAGAGTTAACATGATTTGAACCTTCCATCACTTAGCATATAAGACTTCAATACTATATTAATAGTACAATAAATCCAAAATCCTAAACTGATAAGTGAAGTTCAATAATAGTTTTTATTATTTCCTCTGACATACTGCAACACACGAATATCCCTTAGTCTTAAATCATGTACAACATTTATATAACCACTCTATCATTTATTGGAATTTCAATATGAATCAGGCTACGAGAATTAAGCTCTCAACCCCTTGATCGAAGTGATTTTTATACAATATCAAAAAACAAATTGACCTAAAATTATAGTTGAATAGACATGGCTTAATAATAGCTTCTTTTATTTTCTCTTAAATACCCACTAAAATGTTTCTTCATGCACACATAGTATAACAACCTGTTTCTAATACTATTGTCTTCTTTGGTTCAAGTGTCATTCCTTGGGTCTCATGGCTTTAATATGTGTCCATATGGATGTCGAAACACTTCTTACTAATATAGCTCAATTAGTCCCTCACTATTTCCAATGTAGGATCCAGTTCATTCCTGCCCCTTCGTCATCATTTAGAGTCGTTCTTGCTCAACCTTTCTACTCTGGTGTCACCCTTCTTAGGACCGGATCGTTAGACATAGCATATGCAGCATAGCATTTTATGTGTCATTAGTGCAAGTGGTAGGTTTAACCTAATTTCTCCTATTCAGATAAGCTAGACCTATATCTGTTATCATGATCACCACAAAAGAATTAATTAGCAAAATAATATATGAGGATTTAGCCTTGTGTGTATATATATATATATATTTTTACTAATCAAACTGCATTAATTTTATATTATTCTTGAATTATGAAATTGGTTAACTAATTTAAATTAACTTAAAGAATAAGTCTTCCCCATGTAGCGTTGCTTGCTGGCAGAAGAACAACCCCATTAGACATGTCCTTCACCACATTGCACTCCATTTGTGGACACTGACAGCCAATATCTTCCAAACAACGAATTGCTTGATCCTCATTGTTTCAATTTTATATTTATTTACAAATTTATTAAAACATAATTCTATTCTATCTTCCAAGTTCAAATATCCTGTCTAATTAATTAAATCACCAAAGCATAAATATTCATTGGAAAAAATATTAAGTGCTTCCTACTCAATTTCAGTAAAATTTTTAATTTCAAGGTGATGTCATAGTTCTATAAATGATTTAATTATCAGAATAGTATAAATTAATTAAGTTCTTTTTATTTATATGTATATTGTACAATTTCAATGTCCATATACGGAAAAAGTATTCTGAAAGGAATAAAAAATTAGGGATGAGTTAAAAAATATAACGCCAGTAAAGTGCAATTTTACCTATAGCTTGTCAGAGATAATAATAAAAACTATTATTCGACTTTACCTATCAGTTTAAGCTTAATAATAAAAGCTATTATTGGACTTTACCTATCAGTTTAAGCTTTTGGGTTCAATGGTTTCATAACATGGTATCAAAACCGCTTAGACCTAGAGGTTGAAGGTTCACATCCTGACAGCTCCATTTGTTGATTAAAATTCAACATATGGCAGGATGGGCATGTGTTATACACGCTTCAAGTCCAAGGAGCATTTGTGTGCGGAGGAGTGTTAGAGATAATAACAAAAGCTATTATTGGGCCTTACTTATCAGCTTAACCTTTTGGGTTCAATGGTTTCATGACATAGCTAACTAGTCCAATTAGGGCTTAATGTTGTAATTTAATGCCAATTAAGTGTCATGAAACTATTTGATTCAAAAGATTAAACTGATAGATAAGATAAGATCTTATAATAGCTTTTATTATTAACTCTGATACACTCACTTGAATACCCTTTGTGTTTGAATGTGCACAACAATATATAAAGCTGCTAGGATTTGAACCCGTAACCGTTTGGTCTAGAAGGCTTTGAACCATGTCATAGAACTATTTGACACAAAAACTTAAACTAATATGTAAGACCCTAAAAATAACTTTTATTATCATCCTTAACATGAAGCCTAATTAACGAAATTCTTCATTTATGTATCAACTATAGATTGGAGGCAGTGAGTATTCCATTGATATTGTAAGTATATATACATAGGGATGACTAAGCCCTAATTACAGGTATTCTATATATATATCACACATGTACAATTAATTACATATATATCATATAACACTATTACCCTCCCTCAAGTTGAGCAGGGGCTGGGCTGATGCTCAACTTGCGTCGAAACAGAATGAATCGATCCTTTGGTAAAGCCTTGGTAAAAATATCAGCCACTTGATCATGAGTGGGCACATTTTGAACATGCAAGAGGCCTTTGGAAACCTTGTCATGGACAAAAAAGAACTCAACCTCCAAGTGTTTACTCCGTTGGTGATAGACAGGATTGGGAGTGAGATAGGTTGCTGAGAGATTGTCACACCATAACCGTGGGGCGTGAGGAAGTTTGAAACGCACCTCTTGTGATAAGATTTGTAGCCAACCAATCTTAGAGGCACCAGTGGCCAAAGCCCTATATTCTGCTTCAGTGGAGGATCGGGCAATAGATTGTTGTTTCTTGGAGCTTTAGGAGACCAAGTTGTGACTAAGATAAATTGCATAGCCAGAGGTAGTTTTTCGATCATCCAAGCTCCCTGCCCAATCGGCATCAGTATACCCCTGAAGAGTGAAATCCGAATTGCGGTGGAGAAACAGCCCAAAGTTGCTAGTTTTCTGCAGATAACGGAGCAGGCGTTTGACACCCTGCCAGTGGGAGTTTGTAGGAGCATGCATAAACTGTGACAATTTATTCACCGCAAAGGAGATATCCGGTCGAGTGAGAGAAAGATACTGTAAATACCCAAGAGCACCACGGTACCCTGTAGGGTTCGAGTAAGGATCGCCCGATTCCAACATGAACTTATCTTTGGAGCCTACAGGGGTTGCAACGCTAGAATAGCCCTCCATTTGAGTCCCACGAATGAAGTCTTGGATGTACTTGGTTTGACACAAAAAGAGACCATCCTTGCATCAGGTAGCTTCAACAACTAGAAAATAAGACAAGTCACCAAGATTCCGAATAACAAAGTGGGCCTGGAGCTTGCAAATGAGATGATCAATGACAGGCAGATGAATACCCAACACCAGTAAATCATCAACATAGATGAGGCAAAAAATCCAAACGGACCCTTTGTGGTAGAAATAAAAAGAAGTATCAGACTTCGAATCAGAGAAACCAAGAGAGCATAAAACATCTATCAACCGGCGGTGCCACATCCGTGGAGCCTGTTTCAAGCCATACAGAGACTTATGAAGCTGACACATATGAGAAGGGAATTCGGGATTCACAAAGCCAAGAGGTTGTTCCATAAATACAGTCTCATCCAGAGTCCCATGTAAAAACGCATTGCTCACATCAAGTTAGGTGATTGTCCAATTCAAAGAAACAGCAATAGCCAGCAGTAAACGAATGGTTGCAGGCTTAATGACAGGACTATAAGTCTCAAAATAATCAATACCTGGCCTCTGATGAAACCCCTTTACTATAAGATGGGCTTTATACCGATCAATATTGCCATCCGCCTTTTGCTTCAATTTAAACACCCACCGACACCTAACAATATTCTGATCAGCACTGGGAGGCACAAGAGACCATGTACCATTGGCAACCAAAGCTTTATATTTTGAAGTCATAGCATGCCGCCATTTAGGGATTTTAGACGCCTGAAGAAAGGTGGAGGGCTCCTTGATGTGAAGTAGAGATCTCGGCTTCAACTTACTTGTCATTTGACGGGTAACCATACACAGGGGAGCAGGCAAAGCTGGTACTGTGACAACTGGGGAGCTGGGCAGCAACGGCGGTGATGGTGAGGAGGAGGCGGGTGCTAGGCGTCCAAGGGTGGATAGGTCGACACATGAACGTACATCCTGAGGGGATGGTGTACAGCTGCTAGACGGCAGAAAGGAAGTGGAAGGTAACTCAGGTGTGGGAGAGGTGAGTCTTCAAAGGGAGAAGGACGGTTTGGTGAGGTTTCGGGGAATGGGGCAGGGGAAGTGGGAGCAGCTTTTGGAGATAGTGGCAATTGCTCAGGTGATGCATTTAATGGTATAGGTGTGGGAAAGTGGACTTGTAGTGGATAATGCTCAATAGATCGCGTCTCCAAGGGCAACACATCATTAATCTTCGAAAAGGGGAACATCTGTTCATCAAACAAGACATGGCATGAGACAAAAAATTTAGAAGAGATGGGATCGAAACATTTATACCCGTTATGGAGACGACTATAACCCATGAAGACACACGGATGAGATTTGTAATTGAATTTAGTCTTGGCATACGGTTTGAGCCATGGATAGCAACAGCATCCAAAAATCCGAAGTGCATGATAATTTGGTTGGTCATGGAAGAGAATTTGGTAGGGGTTTCGGTGCTACAGTTGGGCCATAGGTGTACGGTTGATAAGGTAGAGGGAGGTGTCAAAGGTGTAGGTCCAGTATTTGAGGGGCATGTGGGAACGATGGAGGAGAGCAAGGCTGTGTTCAACAATGTGGCGGTGTTTGCATTCAGCGGTTCCATTTTATTCAGGGTTGTGGGGACAGGACATGCGGTGGGAAATACCGTGGGTGCGAAAATAGGGCTGTAGGGCTATAAATTCTCCCCCCCATTGGATTGGAAGGTCTTAATAGATTTCTGAAAATAGTTTTCAACAAGGGTCCGAAACTGAACAAATATATCATGCACGTCAGATTTTTTTCACATAAAATAGATCCAAGAATATTTGCTAAAATGATCCACAAAGACAACATAATACCGATAGCCATCAACAGAAACCACAGGAGCAGGACACCAAACATCAGAATAAATTAATTCAAAGGGTTCCCACAAAACAAAATTAGATAAAGGAAAGGGTAATTTATGAATTTTACGGATGCAACATAAAGAACACACAAATTTATTAGAATTAGAAATAGAAATTTTATTAGAATGAAGTAAATGTTCAATAGTAGACATAGAGGCATGCCCTAAACGGTCATGACAAGTACTCAAAGAAGCTACATTAGCACACTTTTTATTCATTGCATCTAAACAAAGCTAGTAAAGTCCTGATAGGTTGTCAACCCGTCAAAGTTTTATTTAATATCTCCAGTTCCTTATACTGGGTAGTATAGCAAGAACAGGGTCGAACCACAGAGAGTAATGCAGGTAAATTTATTTGCAAAAAGAAAGAAAATAGATTGGGTTGAAAATTGTTTTATAACAAAAATAAATGATGTGATTTGTGAATTTGTAGAATGTAAATTAAAACAGAATAAATCAATAGAAAGAACAACTTGCCGAGATACTTTTTGGTTTAATTCTGTAATTCAATCACAGACACCAAAGGTCCAATTCAATTATCCAAATAGACAGAGTTATAGTTAAAGGTGAAATGTGCTCAATAACCAATCTTTTCTTAATTTATCGATAGTTCCAGGAAACGCTTGAATAAACTACTTCCCTAACCAATAGATAATCTCCAAGAAACCTCTAACAAGAATTAACCTATGGCAGCATTAATCACAAAAAGACCTCTATCTTAGTTAATGAAATCGGAAAAGCCATAAATCATAAAGACTAAACTATTCAATTCTGTTAACTTTACACAAAGCTAACTTGCCACTATAATAGAAAAATAATCACGGATATATTATTCTATTCAGCGATATGCAGTACAATCAATCAATTAACTGGCCAAATTAATTTGATTAAATCAACAGCAGTATAACAAATTATAACTATAGGAATTGAATAAATATTCGGATAACAGAACACGATTAAAACACAAGTCTCATGAACTAAAAGGTATTAAACATCCAAGTACCTCAACTAGAAGAAAGTTTAGCTACTCATAACCAAACAAAATCCACCAAAAATCTTTAAGGAAAATCGTGCTGCCTTCTCCCTTTGATGACCTAAGAAAAAAATGTTGATAAAAAACACTCCCTGAAAACCTCCCATTTTCTTTCTTTTATAGTCTCTCCTTCTTTAAACCTAATTAGAAGTCTAAAATTTGCCCCTTTAAACAAAAAATCTGTTGTAAATTTTAAGTGCCAGCAATGGGCCTTCCGAAGAGAAATCCGGCCCAACAGGGGGGAAGTGCCTAAAGAAGAAGAAAAAGTCAACAAAGGAGAGTTGACCGGCAGGATCCAAGCATGCTGCAGAAAAACGCAGCTAACTTCTCCGATACAGCTCCGATTGGCGCGATTCAAGATGCTATAGAGAGCTAATGCATAGACGCACAATCTTATAGAATCAATATGGAGCTAAAACAGCCTCCAATTCTTCCAAAAATCCAGTTGAAGTTGAATCTCCAACGAATCCTCTTCTAGCAGTCTTCCTAATTAGCCAAAATCTACTTTTAAACACTTAAAAGTGATAAACAACACTTAATAAGAATAAATAAAATAAAACAAACAAACAAAATAAGAAAATAATAAAACTAAAACTAAAATGCAAAAATAACCAAGAAAATAAGTTAAAATGGACCTAAATATGCCTATGTGAATATGAGTTATCAAATTCCCCCACACTTGGATCTTTGATTGTCCTCAAGCAAACTAGGACTAAAGGAAAATTTCTCCCGAAATTGACTATGGTTGAACCCTAGTAAATCCTTAACCGTTCATTCAAGGAAGCTAAACCACCAAGATTCTATAGGAAGTTTCAAAACTCCACAATTCAATGAGCTTAATCATAAGAACCAGAAAATCAAGCAAGTCGACATAAACAAAACATTTAACCCAACTTCACAAGACTTAGTCAATTGAAAAACCACCACAAATTATTTAATTAACTAACTTTGGCAAGTGAATCGTCCAACTTAGAAGGACATCTAGAGATTTTGAGCTTTTATTCACATTTAAAATACTTCAAACCAAGATAGTTTTCAAATTAAGCACAGGGTCAACATCCCAATTTTGCGAGTATTGAAAAGGCCTCTAATGAGGGGTAACTCTCCCCATAAGTTACGCTCCATATACAAAGTCATTATTTTTAACTTTGCTTAAGGTGAGGTGGGCCTATCCCCCAACTCAAAACCTATGGGTGTTGGAATGCGAAAGGTCTTGCTTTTTCGAGCAATGAAAATGGTCTCTTATGAGAAGTTTGCTCTCCCTCTTAAGTCACTCTCCATACACAAGGAATGATTTTTGTCATACCTTGCTTAAGGTGAATTGGTCCCATCTCCCAATTCAAGGCTCAAGGGTAATCGAGACAATTGAATTCTAAAATTTACATTCTCAGTACAATTCAACCAACATTATCAATTATAAGCTAAACTTTAGTTATCTCATCCTCCATAAGTTGGTAATAACTCACTTGCTTTACGTTAACCAACAAAATTTTTGGAAGCAATTAATCAATTAAACTTCATCAAATTTTGTCAAGATCAAATATAGAGCATATGCAAACCAAGCTCAACCCCCAATCCTTACGACAAACCTACTAACATGCTTTGTTTCTAATTCTTCCTATTTCCAATTGGTTTATTATATTCAATGATGACAAAAATTAGGATTTTCCAAGGGCTAAACTAAGATAATTTCAAGTTTTAAATTTGAGCTCAATTTACTCGTGGACAAACAACTGAGAATCCGATATATGGAGGGAATTATGCAAACACTACATACAATTCCTAAATAGCACAAGAATAAAACAAAAAAACAAACATTAAACTATCCTAAGATTTGAAAATTATCTCCTAATTTTCCTAACCCCTTCCCCCACACTTAACATGTAAATAGTCCTAATTTGCAACAAGCAAGAAATAAAAAAAATAAACAAAGGAAGGAAGAAGGGACTCCCTCAATTGAGAGATGAACTCGCATCATGCAGCGAGTCCCAAGAGAAAAATTGCTCCATCATTTGCTTCATCTCACGCACCTCCTTATGATAAGTATCAAGCTTGTCTGCTACTATTTGTCAACCTGCTCGTTCCTCTTGCATAGGATCCTTACTGTTGCCTTTGGTGCATTTGGCATAATCAAACACTTCACCAGACTTAGAGCAAAAGTTAGCTTTGTTCAAACATGCATAGGTGAATGTAGATGCACCAACCTTAGGTAGATCAAAATAGGGATTCAAAAAATTCAACCTCTTAACAACGATCCGGGTTATTAAATGCCCAGGCCCCAATGAATTCCTAGGAAAATTAGGCATGTCTACTAAGAATTTAAGCATGAATTTTGCAGTATTAGGGGGCCGTTCGTGCCTAAGGCACCAAAAGAAGAATAATTCAGTAGTGGCTACCCTATTGCTCCCTTTTTTTCCTATTACGGACGAACACATGAATTTGTGCAACAAAAACAAGGAAGGATCTTTAATTAAAGTAGTCAATGCATTGTAGGTGCTAAACTTATCCTCCCCAGTCAAATAATGCCACATTTCATTTACATCAAACTCAGGTCCAAACTCAGACAAACCATTAACTGTCAAACCAAAGAAATGACGAAAGTTTTCTACAGACAAAGTAAATTCAGTGCCTTTGAGTCTAAATTTGATAAGATCACCATCAA
Source organism: Euphorbia tirucalli (assembly GCA_039660915.1). NCBI lineage: Eukaryota > Viridiplantae > Streptophyta > Magnoliopsida > Malpighiales > Euphorbiaceae > Euphorbia > Euphorbia tirucalli. The sequence goes on along the minus strand of CM077637.1, from coordinate 23,704,607 downwards.
CAGCATTTTCATGGTAAATAACTGTAGTGTCAAATTCATGCATCAATAGAGGAAAAAAGGGTAATTCAGCAGTAATGAGACTCTCCAACCAAGTTGTTCTATATCAGAATTAAATTCACCTTTTAACCCAAATTTATCTAACATGTTAGTGTCAAGATAAACAAAAGGTTGAATCTCCCTATTAACTAAACTCAAATATTTCTCTCCCTCTTCCCTAGTTTTTAAGAGAAAAGGGCAATTAAGTTTAGAGGAGATTGAACTTACTTGGCTGGAGATGCAGATTCTCTCCCTCTTTGCATCCTTAAAAACGTTTGTGGGCTTCCACTTGGCACTAATTTTAACCCTTAGAGGCATGTTGAAGACAAATACCTAAAAATCCCAAATTTGAAATTGCTAGGTTAAGGGGATGAAATTTGAGGAAAATAGTAGGGGAAGATGGGTGGTATGCCTGAAATTAGGAGAAAAGGGATTAGGTGAAGAGAATGGAGGAGGAGGGTGATGGAGATGAAAGGTATGAAAAGGGGTAGAAGAAGAAGAAGAAGAAGAAGAAGAACAGGGGCGGCTGAAAAAGGGGAAAATAAGAAAAAATAGAAAGACCTAAATCCCTCTTTATGTGTTAAATTTTTTTTTACTTGGAGATATGGCTCAGTGAGTCAAAGATGAGTTGACTCGTTGCTGGTAGAAGGGGTTGGCTCGGTGAGGCGGGAGGGAGTGGTGCCCTGTTGCGGGGAGTGTGGTGCTGATTGTCGAGTGGACGGCGAGGCAGGAGGGCGTGGCATGCTAGTGCGGCTCGTCGAGTGGATGGCGAGGCAGGAGGGCATGGCACGCTGTTGCGGGGCGTGCTGGTGTGGCTCGTCGAGTGGATGGCGAGGCAGAGGGCATGGCACGCTGTTGCTGGGGCGCGCTGCTGCGGCTCGACGATGCAGCGGCGAGGCGGGCGGGCGTGCTGGATAGCTCGACTAGCTGTCGTCGAGGCAGAGGGTGGCAACTCTCTACTTCTTTTTACCTTTTTTTTCTTTTTTTTTTCTTTTATTTTTTTTCCTTTTTTTATTTTTATTTATTTATTTTTTTTTACCAAATTAATAATACTACATACACAAGTATAAATAAAACACTATAGAGTGAAAATTTTGAGTTGCCTCCCAAAAAGCGCTTTTGTTTAACGTCGTTGGCTCGACGGTGTCCATACTTAGTTGTAAAAGGGTGTATTGAGGTAATGCACTTCAACTAAGTGTGGCTCAAACCCTTTATAAAATGGTTTAAGGGGATGGCCGTTCACTTTGAAAATTTTGTTGGTCTCCTTGCTTTGGATATCAACAGCCCCATTTTCATAGACGTGAGTGACTAAAAAAGGGCCGATCCATTTAGATTTCAACTTTCCTCCAAAAATTTTCAGGGTGGAATCAAAAAGGAGGACCTTCTGACCAACTTTAAACTTCTTCTCTGCAAGCCGCTTATCATGGAAAGCTTTGGTGTGGGCTTTATAAATTGCAGCATTCTGGTAAGCATTTGTAAGCGCTGGAATTTTCCACCCTAAAAAAAAGTGCAGGTGTCACATGACTGTAAACTACAGTCATGCGACTGTAATAAAAAATTACAGTCGTATGACTGTAAGATCGGAGCAGGTGCAGAACACTATGCCCATGACATAAGAAAGAAGAGGGGAAAGATTGGGCATTAATTGCCCCGGATTCTGGTGAAGAAAATCAGCAATCAGACATAAAAAGGAAGAAAAAAGAGAAGGAAGGGGGGCTGGCTTTTGGGATTCTAAAATCTTAGAGAGAAAAGAAGGAAAGAGAGAAGGAAAAGGGAAACAAAAACCTCAAGTTTCTTTTCCTCTTTTGTTTCTTTTAATTCTCAAAATTAAGTTTAAAATATGATAGAAACCCATAGGTTAACAATCTAACTCCCCAAACAAACTCAATTTCGGACTAGCAATCCTAAGACCCCCAAGCATTTGGAGATTTTTTAGACCCAAAGTTTCCAACTTCAATTCAAGGAGAAAGGAGCAAATTTTAGTGGATTGGAGCGACGCTAGGGGTCAGTCCTACGATGGATAAGCGCCTAAAAGGTTACCACTCTTTATCCCCTATATTTTTCATGTTTTCTGGGTGATTGGTGTGATTTTATGCATTTTTGTTCAACTTCTACGCTTGCTGTTTCTAGAAATCAAGAACAGTCGTGCGACTGTTTTTGAGTTTGATGAACAGTCGTACGACTGTATGTACAGTCGTACGATTGTTCTTGGTTTCCAGATTGATTTACTTCCAGTTTTATTTCAAATAAAATTTTGGCGAAATGCTGAGTTTGAATGGTTTACAGTTGCACGACTGTAATTACAGTCGTACGACCGTGGTTACAGTCACACGACTGTAATGGCCGTTCAGAATCAGAATTTCCATTTTAATCCATAAAAATTTCTAAAAATCCATAAAAATTCAGAAAATTAGAAAATCACCAAAAATGAATTTTGTTGTGTGCATTCAAGACCCTAGATTCAATTTTCAGTAAAATTGCATTTAGAACAATACAACGACGGAGACCCAATTCTCCCGATAACTGACACACCTCACATGCTAAGATTAAATCAAACCGGAAAATAAAACGTTTTCAAAACAATTTTCTCACAAAACCAAAAAAAATACAGGGACGTTTCAAAATGTTTTCCAGGTCTAACCAGGCCGGCTAGCCGAGCCAACCTGGTTATCCCCCTAAATGCATGCCCCCAAATTCTAATTTCCCAATTCTGTCCTATTTGAGTCCAATTTGTGGCGTGCCGTATATTATGCTAACCCTCTGTTTTGTAGCTTTTTATTTTTATTTTTGATGTATTTAATAGAATTACTCGTGTATTTTAGGCGATTGTAATTTTAGATCATTCGTGTATTTCAGGCGGTTGTGAAAGTGAGTTTGAGAGTTTTTATTTTTTATTCGATCGGGTTGTAATAATTTAATAATTTACTATTTTACTTTACCTGTATGCGCGCTGTATGTTTAATTTAATGCAATAAAACTTGACTTTAGAATTTGAAATATCATCAAAGAACATTAGCTAATATTTATTTTAATTAGACGCGAAATAAGGGACTTATCCGCACCTAGATCTCTGGATAGTATAGCGGCCGTTCGTCCGGTTCAACTATAATATAAATTTCTCGGTTAAGCTGAGCTGGGTGGCGACTCCTACAATATTCATCGAGACTTAGGTCTCGGTTTTTTTAAGCATTAATTCCATTTTTTTTCCAAAACGAATTTCCATTATAAAAACCCCACACGAGGGAGGGGTCCGCACAAAATCGAGGCGCCCCTTCCGAAAGAGAGTCCGCGTTCCATCGAAAACCTCGTCCACTCACAGTGGCGACTCCGCTGGGGATTTCTTACAAAAAGTTTTTTTAAAAACTTAAAAGAATTTGACAAGCCCTGAAAAGTGTCTAATCAAAATAAGGTGGATGATTCTTGATTGGTATTTCATTTTGCATTTTTAGTTAGACATGCTTGCATTAGGTTAAGTATCCCATTTTAGCCCGGTGGATTGTTGAAGTGTCACCTTTGTTCCTCCTGGTCTTAGGGGCATGGATATGAAACACCACCCATAGCCTCGTACGAACCCCTTCGTTCGGACCCTTGAGTGGGGAGAAGTGAGGAGTATATTTTGCTATGGGAACCTCGATTATAACCCGACTTAGACCGAACTCATATAGGCAGCCTTAGTTGGATTCCCTTAGGATACCAAAATAATTGTGTGGATAAATAAAATTGTGCCTTCATTATCCCCGGTTGGTGATCGAAGAGAACCCCACCTAGGACTCGGTTAGAATTTTTGAGACCAACCACGTTTGGAGGAATAAGGTTGGAAGAATTCGTTTTGTGTGCTATGTGTTTCTCGCTATCCCGTGACATATCACCATCACTATCTACGCGTGCATACATACCATAATCACCATTTTCCATACACATGACATACCATTCATAAAACATTTTTTGTGTGATACTAACCCACATTTTTATGCAGCCATTTGCATTTTATTTTCATGTGAAGACATTAAATCATCCATTTCCATTCATACTAACCATATCTTGTTCAGCGATGACATTAAATTTATGTGATTAGCATTTTTCATATAGCATACATAACATCATTATGTAAGTCATGCATCCTAACCACATTTTTGTGCAGCCATTTGCATTTTGTGTGTCATAAGCATTCATGACATATCACCGAAATTAAATTAGGGGCATTCCAAGGATGCCCACTATGATCATATCATTCCATCATATATCGGGTATCCCAAAATACCCGTGTTTTGCCAATGCACCAGATTGCATTCGGCCATCCCACCAAATTATCTCATTTAATAGAGACCACACTGGTCCTAGGAATATTTCTGTGTGACAATCCACACGATGCATTTCATGACATCATACCTATTCATCATAAATATCATATAACACTGTGATCAACATCGGGTTACTTCATGACATTACTACATTATTCAAGGCGCTCCCCGAGTGCTGGATTAGTACGCATGTAGGGGCATTTCATAACATCCCAAATCATGAAAGGTGTTCCCCGAACGCCGAACTTCTGTCCGTGTCTCCTGTGGCACATGACTTTCTTACAACATCATTTCACATCATATGCCTCAAAAGCATCAAAACTCTCTCCATGGGCCGGTCCTATGCAACCATTTCATATCATCTCATAGACCTTCAAAGCGTCGAACTCTATCTATGTGTCGGTACACACGTGACCATTTCACAAAATTCATTAGGTGCTCCAAAAGCGTCGAACCCCTGTCTGTGTGATGGTCCACATGTGTTCTTTTGCATAACATTGGGTGCACTTGGAATGTCCAATATAAAAAAATGAATAAAAAAGGTCACATTCATCATCATCCATGTTCACAAAGTATCATCCAAGCATTATCATTCATACCATCCAACCATGCACTTTTTAACCCTAACATTCCTTATGTGTATTAAAGCAGAATAAGCTGGGGCATCCTAGAACAAGATCCCAGACTGCAAGAACACGTGAGAGCAAAAGATCAATCGAATCAAGCAACGCAACAGAGTCCGAGGAAGAAGTAGCAATGGTTGATCAAATGCCGAACATTGCTAGTGTTCTGAAGGATTTCTTCCGATCCCAAGACTTCCGGGATATGCTGAAGGAAGAACTAAGGGCTGTTGTTTGGGAAAGTGGTGAAGCTGGTAATGGTGGAACTGGGAAAGAAAAAGAAGGGGAGACCTCTTAACATGGGGCTGATGCTTCGGCCAGTATAGAAAAGCTGCAGGAAATCGAGGCAGCTATGGAACAGAAAATGAAGGCCAAATACTCTGAGCTAGATGAGATGCTAGCTGAGCTAAAAAAGGGAGCCAATATCAGTTTGGGTTCCAAGCAGGGCGTCAATATGGATGCCATGATAAACAAAGGCATCGAGACATTCCCTGTGGGGTTCCAAGTCCCCAAAATTCCTTCTTACAAAGGGCTCGCATCACCAGAAGCTCACATCAACCTCTATGCCCGTATAATGCTAACCGCGGGTGCTACCAAACAGCAGTTGGTCAACTTCTTCCCAACAACACTAGAAGAAGGAGCTTTGAACTAGTACAACTCCCTAACGGAGGAAGTACAGTCAGATTGGGGAATGTTGTCAACGGCCTTCATCAAGTATTATAGCTTCAACATAAAGATATAGGTGAAGCTATATGACTTGGAAAGGATTAAGCAGAAGCTCAATGAACCCTTTGATGAGTATTATCAAAAGTGGATGAACAAAATGATCCTGTTGAAGAATCACCCCGATGAAGACGAATTGATTCAAAAACTGATTATGGGCAGTAGGGATGTCTACAGAGACAACATGAAATTCCATGCCTTCAATGAACTCAGCGAGGACTATAGTATGGCCATGAAAGTTGAAAGGGACAAGGAAGAAAAAGTGGCCAGTCAAAAGGGTAGCAGAAGCTTCAAGCATGGTCTGGGGTATCGATCAACAACTGCCACCGGATCAAGTAGTGGATCTGGTTTTAGCTTCACAAATAAAAGTGACCAATCTCCAGAGGATAAACCAGCTGAAGTTAGTGTAGTGTCTCAACAACAAGGTGATCAAGATGGAAATTCACAGAATCGAGGCCTATCCCTGTGGACCCTTTCTTTAGCTAAGATTTTTGCGAAATGTAAGAACGGCGGTCTTTTGAGTTCTTTGAAGCCGTTCGAGAAGCCAGCTGAGACAGACAAAGGCAAATTCTGTTTCTATCACGTGACAGTAGGGTACCACACAAATGACTGCAAGCAACTACTGAGGGCTATTTGACAATTGACCGCTGATGGGAAAATCGTGGAGCCACCTTTGAAGCCCAGTGTTCAAAACAATCCTTTGCCCAGCTTTGACTAGTCTATGTGTGTGAAGCTATCGAAATAAAAGATGCAGCAGCAAAAGAAGACCCTCCGTATGTGCAGGACGTTAATTATTTTGATGTATTTGTTTTTATTTTCTATCTGGTTTTGTGACCAATGCAACCCACAAGGCGTTTAATGTTATGTAATTTGATTTCAATTATTTGTGTGATATTTTCCTAGATGGAACACTGTGCATGCATACAAACATTCATTTAATGTCTTTAGCATACATGACACATCATTACGTGAAATGAGCCTAAGGACAGATGAGTATCCAAAATGATATCCGTCCTGAAAGACCTTATGACTGATAAGAGAAAGAAAAGAAAAATTGCAAATACCTAAAAGCATGTGAAGACCTTCGCCTAGTCCTATGATAGCACACCTGGAGATTGACAAAGGATTGCAGGACACAGAATTACAAAGAATTTGAAAGACAAGTCCAGCCAAGCGGAAGTTCTGTAGCCGTAAAAAAAAAGGTTTCAAGTTCTGAAATAAGAATGCATTTGTATCATATGATGTTTTGCACTATATCATCCCCGATAACAGAACGCGAGTTCTGGGGCAACAGTGTAATCATTCCAGAGTAAAGGAGAGAGGCATCATGCATCACCTCCGTACCACCCATAAGCCAGCAGGATAGTTCAAGCATCTAAGAAGCACATCAAAAAGTATGGTCAAATATGGCATCTATCTTGAAAGATTAAGTTGGCATGTTACCATTTGTCTCGTAAATACACTGAACTAATGCAAGAGTAACACTAGGGAAACAGCGTAGCCATCAACCTGCAGGATCGAAGCGGTCCTACCAAGAAAGATAGAGACCAAGTCATCGACCCCTTCAATCGGGACAGGCTAAGGTCTCCATAAGATAAAAAAAAAAAGAAAAAAAAAAGAGTCCGATGGATTGAAAATCACGAAAGCAATTCATACAAAAGTTAGGATGGTGAGGTGAGCACCACCGGCAGGAAAATCCACAAGGACCAGTTGGTGGCAGTCGTGGGTTCGGCCAAGACGGATACCATACTCATTTTGTCCTTAATTTCATTTCATATATAATGAGCATTATACTAAAACATTATCAATGAATGAATGAATGCCTCGCTCTGTTCATTTAAATATCCCAAGTTTGCTTGAAATTGAATTCACATCGTGCATCACATATGGCTATTTGCTTGTGAGCTTCAGCAATAGCGATGGAACAACCAAGTCTTACAAGACTTTCCACAATCGTCTCATCATCAGAGGGACAACAAAGCAAGTGGGCATGGTGATGCTTTAATTAATCCCTGGTTATCATCGACCTGTACTGAATTGGAAGTCTTTTTCTAATTCCATGACATCTAAAAAAAAAAAAAAAAGGAGCTCGCTAAGCTGAAAATCGAAAAGGTGCCTTAGGCAAAAATTAAAGCAGCTCGCTAAGCTGAAAACCCAAATTGGGCAGTTTAGGTAAAAATTAGGGCATATGAAAAGCTCGTTAAGGTGAAAACCAAAAAGGCGCCTTAGGCAAAAGTTAGAGCAGCTTGTTCAGTTAAAAACCCACTTTGGGCGGCTCAGGCAAAATTTAGAGCACTTCCAAATTCATGAAGCCTAGAGGCAGAGAAGGCAAAACCTCTCTGTCGTTTCCCCAGCAGGAACATTTCATTAATCCCCAACAAGATCCTCTGTATTATTTCTCAACGACATCGTTACCAAGAACATCATTACTTTCTCTCCAACAGTCGTCGTACTTCCTCATTAGCTATCATATTTCCCTGGCAAGAATGCAAGAATTACATTGCACCCAAATTTTTGCTTCTCCAACTATGGACGATAAATCGCACAACATATCTTCCCCAGTAAGAACCTGGAATGTCAAGATTGAGCAAGTGGCGCGAAATGCATTTTTTAAAGTTCATTTGCACATGCACACATTGAAACATGTACATGCATTCAAAACATACATGCATACATGTACCACAACCAACCCAGGCACAGGTATCCATCATTATCATCGGGCTATTTTGAACTAGGATTGCTCTCAAAGCAAAGATGACACAATGCCGGGGCATCTATTAGGCCTTAAAATATGAGAAGGATCCTTGCAAACCCAAATCTCAACATAACAAGTCTCCAAGGGGCGGAACAATCAAGCCGTATTTATCCTTGATCGAAGGGGCAAAAATTTTTGTTTCCAAAATTATCGATCAAGGGATAAATACTCATCCTTGTTTCAACATCAAAATTATCCTTCCTAAAGCTACCTCCTTATTTCATTCAAGCCATATTTCAAACCCTTGAACTCCATTACGTTCAAGCATGGTTGCAAATCTTTGAACACTTTTCTTCATTCAAGCCAGATTTTGAGCCCTTGAACTCCATTATGTTCAAGCATGGTTTCAAATCCTTGAACCTCTTATTTCATTATTTTGAGTCCATCCAATTCCAGCAAGATTTGAAATCCTCAAAATTCCAGCAGATTTGCCTCGGGTAACCTAGACCCGGTATCAGTTTAGTTCTACATCAAACCCCTTATTTCATCCAAGCCAGATTTCAAATCCTTGAACACCTTTAAGCTAGATTCTTAATCCTTGCAAATCTCTCAAGCGTGATTTTGGATCCTTGAACTCCTTTAAGCCTGATTCATGATCCTTGACAAAACCTCCTCAAGCGTGATTTTAGATCCTTGAACTCCTTCAAGCCTAATTCATGATCCTTGACTCTACCTCCTCAAGCGTGATTTTGGATCCTTGAACTTCTTCAAGCCTGATTCATGATCCTTGACCAAACCTCCTCTCAAGCGTGATTTTGGATCCTTGAGCTTCTTCAAGCCTGGTTCATAATCCTTGACAAACCTCTTTCAAGCATGATTTTGAATCCTTGAATTTTCTCAAGCTTGTTTCATAATCCTTGACAAACCTCCTCATGCGTGATTTTGAATCCTTGAATTTCTTCAAGCCTGGTTCATAATCCTTGACAAACCTCTTCAAGCGTGATTTTGGATCCTTGAACTCCTTCAAGCCTGATTCTTAATCCTTGCAAACTACCCAAGTTAGATTCTGGAAGCAAGATCCTAGATCTTTAAAGCCAATTCAAATCTCGCACTCCATTTTCCTTGCCTCGGGTAACATAGACCCGGTATCGGCTTATTTCATCCAATCAACTCAATGCGGCACCAAGGCGGTGAGGCTTCAGCAACTTAGTTACATGTTTTTTTTCATATGTCTACGGCACTTTGATTTGCGCTCTCAAATTGATCACCTCAACTATTCCAGACCCAGATCGGGTATTGAATTTGATCACGCGAGGAGCAGCTGTAAGCTCCGGAATTTTCCGCCTTAAAAAAAACCCGCAGATATCACGACTGTAAACTACAGTTGTGCGACTGTAATAAAAAATTATAGTCATACGACTGTAAGATCGGAGCAGGTGCAGAACACCATGCCCATGACATAAGAAAGAAGAGGGGAAAGATTGGGCATTAATTGCCCCGGATTCTGGTGAAGAAAATCAGCAATTAGACATAAAAAGGAAGAAAAAAGAGAAGGAAGGGGGGCTGGCTTTTGGGATTCTAAAATCTTAGAGAGAAAAGAAGGAAAGAGAGAAGGAAAAGGAAAAAAAAAACCTCAAGTTTCTTTTCCTCTTCTATTTCTTTTAATTCTCAAAATTAAGTTTAAAATATGATAGAAACCCATAGGTTAACAATCTAACTCCCCAAACAAACTCAATTTTGGACTAGAAACCCTAGGACGCCCAAGCATTTGGAGATTTTTGGACCCAAAGTTTCCAACTTCAATTCAAGGAGAAAGGAGCAAATTTTAGTGGATTGGAGCGACGCCAGGGGTCAATCCTATGGTGGACAAGCACCTAAAAGGTTACCACTCTTTATCCCCTCTATTTTTCATGTTTTCTGGGTGATTGGTGTGATTTTATGCATTTTTGTTCAACTTCTGCACTTGCTGTTTCTGGAAATCAAGGACAGTCGTGTGACTGTTCTTGAGTTTGATGAACAGTTGTACGACTGTATGTACAGTCGTACGATTGTTCTTGGTTTCCAAATTGATTTTCTTCCAGTTTTATTTCAAATAAAATTTTGGCGAAATGCTGAGTTTGAATGGTTTACAGTCGTACGACCGTGGTTACAGTCGCACGACTGTAATTACAGTCGTACGACCGTGGTTATAGTCGCACGACTGTAATGGCCATTAAGAATCAGAATTTCCATTTTAATCCATAAAAATTTCTAAAAATCCATAAAAATTCAGAAAATTAGAAAATCACCAAAAATTGAATTTTGTTGTGTTCATTCACGACCCTAGATTTAATTTTTAGTAAAATTGCATTTAGAACAATACAACGACGGAGACCCAATTCTCCCAAAAACCGACCCACCTCACATGCTAAGATTAAATCAAACCAGAAAATAAAACGTTTTTAAAACAATTTTCTCACAAAACCAAAAAAAAATACAGAGACGTTTCAAAATGTTTTCCAGGTCTAATCGGACCAGCTAGCCGAGCCAACCCAGTTATCCCCCTAAATGCATGCCCCCAAATTTTAATTTTCCAATTCTGTCATATTTGAGTCCTATTTGTGGCGTACCATATATTGTGCTAACCCTCTGTTTTGCAGCTTTTTATTTTTATTTTTGATGTATTTAATAGAATTACTCGTGTATTTTAGGCGATTGTAATTTTTAGATCATTCGTGTATTTTAGGCGGTTGTGAAAGTGAGTTTGAGAGTTTTTATTTTTTATTCGATCGGGTTGTAATAATTTAATTATTTACTATTTTACTTTACCTGTATGCGCGTTGTATGTTTAATTTAATACAATAAGTTTTGACTTTAGAATTTGAAATATCATCAAAGAACATTGGCCAATATTTATTTTAATTAGATGTAAAATAAGGGACTTATCCGGACCTAGATCTCTGATAGTGTAGCGGCCGTTCGTCCGGTTCAGCTACAATATAAATTTCCCGGTTGAGCTGAGCCGGGTGGCAACTCCTATATTATTCATCGAGACTTAGGTCTCGGTTCTTTTAAGAATTAATTCCATTTTTTTCCAAAAAAAATTTCTATTATAAAAACCCCACGCGAGGGAGGGGTCCGCCCAAAATTGAGGCGCCCTTTCCGAAAGGGAGTCCGCGTTCCGTCGAAAACGTCGTCCGCTGATAGCGTTGTTGCTGATTTCTTCAAGCTCCTGGAGTTGAAGACGTCACTGTTTCCCAGCATCATCAAAATTGGTGTTGCATGTTTTTATAGCCCAGAATGCCCGGTGTTCAATCTCGAACGGTAAGTGACAGGCTTTCCCATAGACAAGTCTGTATGGGGACATGTCCAATGGTGTTTTGTAAGCTGTCCGGTATGCCCAAAGTGCATCGTCCAGGCATAGACTCCAATGTTTACGAGTTGGGTTGATGGTTTTCTCTAAGATGCTCTTGATTTCTCTGTTGGATAGCTCGGCTTGCCCATTCGTTTGTGGGTGGTAGGCTGTGAATGTACGATGTGTAACCCCATACTTTTTGAATAGGGATTCTACAACCCGATTGCAAAAATGAGTCCCGCGATCACTAATAATAGCTTTAGGTGTGCCGAACCTGACAAATATGTTAGTTCTTACAAAATCGACAACAACCTTAGCATCGTTAGTACTCGTGGCTTTCGCCTCAGTCCATTTAGATACATAATCAACAGCAAGAAGAATATATTCAAAGCCAAAGGAGGAGGGAAAAGGTCCCATGAAATTGATGCCCCAAATATCGAAAATCTCACAAACCATTATGGGCATTTGGGGCATTTCATTACGGCGACCAATGTTACCTATCATCTGGCATCTGCCACACGCTTTGTAAAAAGCGTATGCATCTCTGAATAGGTTTGGCCAATAAAATCCAGACTCAAGCACCTTTCTTACTGTCCTTTTTGGTCCAAAGTGACCACCACAAGCCGATGAGTGACTAAATTGCAAGATGGATTTGATTTCATTTTCAAGCACACATCATCATACAATCTGATCCGAACACATCTTCCACAGGTATGGATCATCCCAAATGTAATATTTGGCATCACTTTTAAACTTGTGGCGTTGTGTTGGAGTGTAACTTTTAGGTTACCCATGTTTTGCCAAGAAATTCACCAAGTCTGCGTACCATGGGTTGCGACATGGCCATGTTGTGTCTACCCAAAACAATTGTCCATCTGGAAATTCTGCACTAACAGCTTCTTCAATCATTGACGAGTTTATAATACGACTAAGATGATCAGCAACAAGGTTCTCAGCACCTTTCTTGTCTCTAACTTCAAGATGAAATTCTTGAAGCAATAACACCCATCGAATCAATCTTGGTTTTACATCTTGCTTGTGCATCAAGTGTTTCAAAGCGGCATGGTTGGTATAAGCGATCACCCTGGTACCAGGCAAATATGATCTGAATTTCTCCAACGAAAAGACCATAACAAAGAGCTCTTTTGCCATGGTTGTATAATTTTTCTGTGCATCATCTAAGGTTTTAGACACATAGTAGATGACATGTGGATCCCTTCCTATTCTTTGCCCCAAACAGTACCAACAGCAAAGTTGCTAGCGTCGCACATGATCTCGAATGGAAGATTCCAATCCGAAGCTTTAATTATTAGAGCAGACACAAGTTTCTCCTTCAGCAAATCGAAAGCATGCTGACATGCTTCTTTGAACTCAAAGACATCTTCTTTATGTAGTAGACAACTTAGTGGGTGGGCAATCGTGGCGAAATCCTTGATGAACCTGCGATAGAATCCTGCATGGCTAAGAAAAGATCGAACTTCCCCGCACACTTGCGGGGTAAGGTAATGAACTAATAATATCAATTTTCGATTTGTCCACCTCAATTCCTCTAGCTGAAACTATATATCCTAAAATTAATCCTTGATTAACCATTAAATGGCATTTCTCATAATTTAGAACAAGATTGGTTTCAATGCATCTTTTTAAGAGCTTTCTCAAGTTATCAAGACATGCAGAAAAAGAGTCCCCATATACAGTGAAATCATCCATGAAAACCTCAATTATATTTTCTACATAATCGAAGAAAATACTTACCATACATCTCTGAAATGTAGTAAGCGCATTACATAATCCGAATGGCATGCGTTTATATGAAAAGGTGCCAAACGGACATGTGAACATAGTCTTTTCTTGATCTTCAGGGGCGACTAGAATCTGGTGGAAGCCTGAGTACCCATCTAAATAGCAATAATGGGTTCGGCCTGCAAGACGCTCCAACATTTGGTCAATAAAGGGCAGCGAAAAGTGATCCATGCGTGTGGCTGCGTTCAACTTCCTGTAATCGATGCATAGGCACCACCCATTCTGAACTCTCATTGGAACCAGCTCCCCTTTCTCATTTTCCACTACTGTGATCTCGGTCTTCTTTGGAGTGACTTGAGTGGGGCTCACCCATCTACTGTCTGAGATCGCATAAATTACTTCAGCATCTAGCAATTTTAGGATCTCCTTCTTGACAACTTCCATCATTGAGGGATTTAATCTCCGCTGTGGCTGCCTACTAAGCTTACAATCATCTCCCAAAAGGATTCGGTGCATGCATATCGTTGGACTAATCCCCTTTATGTTTGCAATCCATCCCATGGCTTCCTTATTTTCCCGTAGTACTCTAATCAAGCTATCCTCCTCTGTTTTGGTTAGCTCACTGGAAATAATCACTGGAAGTGTGTCATTAGGCCCCAGAAAAGCGTATTTGAGATGAGGAGGCAGCGGTTTGAGCTCCAATTCTGGCGGTTTCTTAATGGAAGGAAGAATTTTGTTTCTTCCAACTATAGCATGGTCAAGTCATGATTCAGCTGTTGTTTTATACCGCATTTGACTCTGGTTTACAGGTTTGAGTGCTTCGAGGTCTTGGACGGCATATATCAGCTCTTTAGGCATTACCCATTCCTCCTCCCAGTCAGCTAATTTCGGATTTGTAAGGTTTTCAGCCAAAGAAACCTGTAAGGGATCACCACTACACATCTCCAAAAATTTATTAGTGTAAATGTTAGAGAAATTGATTGCAAAAAGAGAGGCATAATCAACCGGGTGCTTAGTTGCTCTATTTATGTCAAATTTAATTCTAGCACCATCAAATTCCATAGTCAATGTCCCCTCATGCACATTAATCTTTGTGCGGGTTGATTTCAAGAATGGGCATCCTAACAGTGTCATTCCCGGGTTAGAAGAAGTTCCCCCTTCCATGTTCAAGACATAAAAATCCGCAGGGAATACTAAGTCATTTACTTGTACAAGAACATCTTCTAATACACCATCAGGAAAAACACTAGACCTATTAGCTAATGTCAAAACTACACCATTTTGTTTCAAAGGACCCAAATTCAATGCGGAGTAAATAGACAAAGGCATTAAATTAATAGAAGCACCGAGATCACACATAGCTTGTTCTATGCCTACATTGCCTATCTTGCAAGGAATTGTGAACATACCTGGGTCTTGTTCTTTTATGGGTAATTTACCTTGAAGTACTGCTAAAACGGTCTCACCCATGGGTACCCTCTCATTGGCCGGAACTCTGTTCATCCCAGTGCAAAGCTCTTTCAAAAATTTACAATACCGGGGTACATGTTTGATGGCTGTTAGGAGTGGAATGTTGATTTCCACCTTTTTTAAAGTTTTGAACACCTCTGTGTCATCTATAGCTCTTTTCTTTCTCGCCAATCGATGTGAAAATGGTGGTTTTTCAAGGTTAGATTGGATTAGCTCTTCGATGGGGGCTGTTTTCTCTGTCTCAGATGGTGTTGCACGGCCACATGGGGCTAATGCTTTTGGTGCTGGTACTTCAAGTTCTTTTCCACTTCTTAAGGTAATCGCGCTGACGTTGTGCCTCGGATTCATATCAGGTTGGGAGGGCAACTTTCCTTTGTTTTCAAGTTTCTTGAAAGAGGAGATTAATTGGTTACTTTGGTCTTCCATTTTACTCATCTTGTCAACTCTTTTCTGCTGAGATTCCACCAATTGCGCCATCATGCCTTTCAAAGAGTTAATTTCTTCTCAATAATTCGTCTGTGGGGGCTGTGGCTGCTGTTGTTGGTTATTGCCATATCTGAAATTCGGACACCCTGGATTGTATGTATTGGAGAAGGGATCATATTTCCTTCGATGTTGGGTGTTGAAGTCTCCCATGGCGTTAACCATCTCACTGCTGGATTCCTCTTGAAGTGTTGGACATGCATCGGTGGAATGTCCCTGAAAACAACAAATTCCATAAACTTGGGCTTGCTGCCCTTGATTAAAAGCATCTGCACTTCCAATAATACTTTTTTCCAGCAATTGATTAAGCCTATCCAATTTAGATTCAAGATTAGAAGACCTTACCTCATGAATACCTCGTGTAGGAGTGTCAGAACGGTTGTTGAACTGCTGTGAATTTGCAGCCATGGCAGAAATCGGATCTCGGGCAGCTTGAGGTGTTTTGCTGACCAAAGCACCACCACTAGCAGCATCAATGACTCTACATTCAAGTGGTAGCAGCTCCTCATAAAAATATTGTATCAACAGTTGATCCGTTATACCATGTTGAGGGCAACTAGCCCATAATCTCTTGAATCTTTCCCAATATTCATACAAGGACTCAGAGTCTTTTTGTTTGACGCTACAAATTTCCCTTCTCAAGTTTGCCGCTCTAGATGCAGGAAAGAATGGATCCAAAAACAGCCTTGCCATTTCGGTCCAAGTGTTAATGGTTCCAGAAGGAAGGTAGTACATCCATTCTTTTGCAGTGGCTTCCAATGAGAATGGAAATGCATGCAACTTAATTTACTCTTCAGTGACTCCACATGGTCTGAATCTGCCTGTAACCCATGGAATTTCGGTAGAAGCTGAATCAATGCAGATTTCAACTCAAATCCATCCTTAACATTTTGATACACAGCGGCTGTTGGTTGGCAGGAGGGGTGAGCATATCTCATAGAGTTGCTAGAGGTGGATCGGCCATTTCAGTTTCCAAGTCTGAATCTGTTTCAACGGTAGGGAGAGTTTCAGTACTATCAGAGTCGTCTTCCACAGCCTCAAAAATTATCTCTTGCCCAACTTTGCTTGTTTTCTGAGCCGCTTTGCAGTTTTTTCGATTTCTGAGTCAAACAGAAGTCCACCTAAAGAAGTAAAACGCTGCATACAAGCTCAGAAAATAAATTAGAAACACAAATAAATAAAACTTATACACTAATCCCCGGCAACGACGCCAAAATTTGATAGGTTGTCAACCCGTCAAAGTTTTATTTAATATCTCCGGTTCCTTATACTGGGTAGTATAGCAAGAATGGGGTCGAACCACAGGGATTAATGCAGGTGAATTTATTTACAAAAAGAAAGAAAATAGATTGGGTTGAAAATTGTTTTATAACCAAAATAAATGATGTGATTTGTGAATTTGTAGAATGTAAATTAAAACAAAGTAAATCAATAGAAAGAACAAGTAGCCGAGATACTTTTCAGTTTAATTCCGTCATTCAATCACAGACACCAAAGGTCCAATTCAATTATCCAAATAGACAGAGTTACAGTTAAAGGTGAAACGCACTCAATAACCAATCTTTTCTTAATTTATCGATAGTTCCAGGAAACGCCTGAATAAACTACTTTCCTAACCAATAGATAATCTCCAAGAAACCTCTAACAAGAATTAACCTATGGCAGCATTAATCACAAAAAGACCTCTATCTTAGTTAATAAAATCGGAAATGCCATAAATCATAAAGACTAAACTATTCAATTCCGTTAACTTTACACAATGCTAACTTGCCACTGTGATAGAACAACAATCACGGATATATTATTTTATTCAGCGATATGCAGTACAATCAATCAATTAACTGGCCAAATTAATTTGATTAAATCAATAGCAATATAACAAATTATAACTACAGGAATTGAATAAATATTCGGATAACAGAATACGATTAAAACACAAGTCTCATAAACTAAAAGGAATTAAACATCCAAGTACCTCAACTAGAAAAAAGTTTAGCTACTCATAACTAAACAAAATCCACCGAAAATCTTTAAGGAAAATCATGCAGGCTTCTCCCTTTGATGACCGAAGAAGAAAACTTTGATAAAAAAAACTCCCTGAAAACCTCCCCTTTTCTTTCTTTTATAGTCTCTCCTTCTTTAAACCTAATTAGGAGTCTAAAATTGGCCCTTTTAAACAAAAGATCTGCTGTAAATTTTAAGTGCCAGTAATGGGCCTTCCAAAGAGAAATCCGGCCCAACAGGGGGGAAAGTGCCCAAAGAAGAAGAAAAAGTCAACAAAGGAGGGTTGACCTGCAGGATTCAAGCACACTACAGAAAAACTCAGCTAAATTCTCCGATACAGCTCCGATTGGTGTGATTCAAGATGCTATGGAAAGCTAATGCACAAACGCACAATCTTGCAGAATAAATCTAGAGCTAAAACAGCCTGCAACTCTTCCAAAAATCCATTTGAAGTTTAGTCTCCAACGAATCCTTTTCTAGTAGTCTTCCTAATTAGCCAAAATCTATTTTTAAACACCTAAAAGTGATAAACAACACTTAATAAGATTAAATAAAATAAAACTAACTAACTAACTAAGAAAATAATAAAAGTAAAACTAAAATGCAAAAATAACCAAGAAAATAAGTTAAAATGGACCAAAATATGCCCATGTGAATATGAGTTATCAAGTCCGTTGTTACTCCGACCTCTGTATCGGATCCTCCCCATTGCTAAATCCTTGATAAGAAAGGAATTAGAGAAAAATTCAACAGAAATGGGGTAAGAGTTCGTTAGGGTATAAACAGATAATAAATTATTTGAAGAATTAGGAACAAAAAACATATTATCCAAATTCAACGAACAATTATTGATGGAAACAATTGAATTACCAACACGAACAATAGGGAGTTTAGAACCATTACCAACTGTGACTGAATCGGTCCCTTGATATTCAAAGTGAACGTCCAAGTTTCCCATGTCCGAAGTTAAATGATGTGTGGCTCCGGAGTCGACAACCCATTGATTAGGTGGAGGCGTGTAGCTGGTTGCAATATGGAATGTAGGGTGAATGGGTTTTTGTAAGTGAAGTTTGGGTGAAGAGCAATCCCGGGCTATATGGCCTAAGCCATGGCAGTTGTGACACTTGACATTTGCCATCCATGAGTGTTTCTATAAGTACTCCGTCCCTCATAGTGATTCTGACCACCATAGGAATTTTGTCCTCCATAGCTGTTCGGCCCTCTAAAATTATGCTGTCCGGAGTTGTTATTGTTTCGGCCACCACCACCACGCTATTATCGACCATCGAACCTGCCTCCATCGCCTCGCTGCTGGGAAGAACGGGCACCACGGCCACTACTACGGCCGAAATGGGGAGTGTCAGCCGAATACATGGCTGTCGGTGGAACAGCAGTGGAATTTTTTGATTTTTCCCTCACCAAACGGGGTTCCTCAGTGAGAAGCATACCCAACAAATCATCAAAGGTTATTTCTTCCTGTTTAGTATCCAAAGTTCTAGTAAATAAACCATACTCATCTCCAAGACCTATTATAATGGCATCTACCAAGTCTTCCTCATTCATGTTGTGATTCAAAGATGCAAGTTGATCGTAAATAGACTTCGCACGAAACAAATAGGTAGTAATATTAGAATTACCTCTCTCAATTGTCGTCAATTGTTGACGCAAATTTCGAATTTGCGCTCTAGAACTCGAGGAAGAAGTGCGGATCAGCTAATTCCAAGCAATTGCAGCTGTATCGGAATTGATTATTTACGGAAGTAAAAAGGTTGAAACCAAGCCCAAAATCTAGCTCAAGATCTGCTGGTTCTGTTGTTCCCAAACATTAAACAAGGGATTAGAACTCCGTTTCCTAAGAATCTCTCGAGCACCGGATATTTATCATCAATATGATGCGCAAGGCGACATCCACGCAGCAGAGTCATCATCTGCCCCTTCCATAAAACGAAATTTCCAGAATCCAATTTATTCGAAATTAATCCGGTGAGGTTAGAAAAAGTCATTGGTTGCATAACCGGAACTGTTGTAGTAAAAGACGGTCCTCCTCCACTATGAATGACCGGCTGCACTCTAGGAATAGAAGAGGGATTAGCGGCTGACATGGTGATAATAGCATCGATATTTGGAGTAGTAAAGCGATTGGAAAAAATCCAGGGAGCTGAGAGTGCGGGCTGTGAGAAGGGAAGAGATGGATTGGGTCCGACGAGGCTGACAACCGGTGGAGGGAGCGGCTGTGAGGCTGGAACGCCAGTGGTGGGGATCAGTTCGGTCATGTTGGAATTTAGGGTTGGAGCTCTAATACTATATAGATTGGAGACAATGAGTATTCCATTGATATTGTAAGTATATATACATAGGGATGATTAAGCCCTAATTACAGGTATTCCATATATATCACATATGTACAATTAATTACATATATATCATATAACACTATTATCAACTATGTTAACACTTAACCACATTAATACCGTATAATCACCAAAGCAAAGCGAATCAAATCAATTTAAGATTAGACGTGTTTCGGGACTAATCAAAGTATAGTATACAGTATTTTTTTTTTTTAAAAAAAAATTAGATATATATTGCTTTCATTTCTTGTACAATTTCAATGTACTCAACATCTGTATTAAAGAAATTAAAAACTAAAATAACCGAAAATGAGGTTGTTATCAACAAATTTGAGCCATAAACATTTTTGTGGTTGTTAGGCTAAAAGAGAATGAAAAAAATCTGTTACCTACTTAATAAGATGATTAAAAGTCTTAAGAACCTAATTGTTAATTATTAGTGCACTAGTCATTACATTGACAGCCAGGTCAATTCGTAGAGATTTATTCCTGTTTTTAGAGAGGGAGAAGAAAAAAAAAAAAAAAAAAAAAAAAAAGCGCCTCATTTCTCTTTAAAAAAAAAAAAAAAATGGCCATTAATTTCAAAATGAGAACATAGATAAAGAAAAACAGCAGTTGAGCTGGATATCAAAATTTATGTATATAAAAATAGGTCAGTCTTGCACTTGCCTCGGATGGGGAATATGTATAATATATAAAGAATTAAAACAGATGAGTCTATATGTTGTAGAATTAGGTGCCCTATTCAAGGTTTGAAGAAGATGATGAAAAATAGAAAATGAGAAATGAAAACTACAGAGCCAAAAATAGGTACTTGAAAAGATGGGTTGGGAACCTACATTTAGGCCTGAACAACTATTAATTTTGACTTAATAGAATTACAGGACTGGTTTCTGCCTCATCTTTATGGTGTAGGACTTACAGGAGAGTTCCTATGATTTTCTTGCCCAATATTTATTTTATAACCTCAATTACTTATTATATTTATTTGCTCTTTAATGTCCATATTGCTCATTCAATTGTAGCCTTACAGTGTTTGTTAGGACAGGTCACTAATTCAGTTTTACCTCTCCAAGAAATTATACAAGTATGGAGATTAATAGATTTTACAAGCTATTGTATTAGAATTTACCTATTACCTTAACTTTTTATGTTAAATGATATCATGAATGTATCTCATATATTGATTCAATCTCACATATGTGCTCATACAGTCAGGACCCCATACTCTTTATACTCACGGAGTCTTTTCATAGTATCTGTGTAGAAAAAGGCCAAGCAACCAAAAGTTATTTTAGGTGCGTACTTAAGATTTGGTAGAATTTGAGCGAGTATGTAGAGAAGCTAGATTCGTTGATGAGTTTAGGTTTCAAAAAATTAGGCCAAAAAACTTTTAATATGTAAATGATGAATAACTACTCGAGGTTTGAGTGGAAGTGTGGGAGAATAAATAATAGTCTTACACAAGAAATAAGATTAAAGTATACCATATAAGTATTGTAGATTAGGACTTAACACAAAGCAATTGGTTTTATATTCAATGAGATTAATCTCACAAACATGTTTATTATGCAATTAGGCGCAGCATTCTCAAGGCTCATTAAGTCTCTCTTAAGAAGCTTTTTTCTGTCATGAAACTAATTGACCCAAAAGTTTAAGCTGATAAGTATAGCCTAAAATTATTATTTATTATTATCTACGGTACATCCTCACCCTCGAATGTCCCTTGGCTTAAAGCATATGCAACATACATCTACTTTTACCATTTATTGAAATTCAAATAGTATGAGAATGTCAGAATTTGAGCCCTCAACAACTTGATCTAGTAGACTCGAATATTATTTTATTGAACCAATTTATCCAAAAAGTTAAACTGATAAGTAATATAAAAAATAACATTATTATTGTTGATGATATTTGATGATTCAGTTAGTTTAAATAATGATAAAAGTAAGTAAAAGAAACTTAATTATAAATTTGTTATATAGATATCAATTAAATATTTATTATTCAAACAATTGAGCAGTCACAAACTACAAGTGAAAATATTAAAAACTTGGAAATATATTGTGGTTTCCGATGATTGGCGTACAATATATAAAGAGCCTAGTTCAGGTGTTGCAAGGATCTAACACATGGACATACAAACACAGTTGAATAACTCAATATATAAAGAGCCTAGTTCAGGTGTTGCAAGGATTTAACATTAGTTTGTTTGATATATATATGTATATAAGGAGGTGACCCTCCATTAACCTATTTATTAATTTTATTTAAGCAGACTTTAAATAATATGATAACGACCAAGCTGGAATTTATTTTTTTTCTAATCATTTAACATTCCCAAATGTAATGCAGTTTCTATGGGTGGAGGCCTGCAGCCATGTGCAATATAAATGGTTTTGTTTTCAATTCATCAAATTGCTGATGGATTTTAATTTTAGTCATCAGTGTTGCATATAATAAGCTGCCATCCCTACTTCTGGTCTTACATTAACAGAATGGACTAGATCATCTTCCTCATACTACTATATCTATTTCATATCTGCAGTTACTAAATTATTCGTTTATTTATTTGTTTATTTTTTTAATATTATAAGATTACAATCCAGATTCAGAGAGTTTAAAATGTGTTATATATATTATAAGATTATATTTATATATATATAAACAAAAGACTTATTCGTGCTTTCTATTGATGAATAAAATTAGACATATGATAAAGTTTCAAATAGAGATCTTTTCTTATTTATATAAAAATAGATGATCTTTTCACTATATATCTCCGTCGTGTAACAACTATGTTGAATCGTGTTTCGATGATAACAACAAATTGAAAAGCTGACATATATGATAAATAGAAATATCATATCTACTTTAATATTATTACAATTATGTTGTAGATAATAAAGAAGTAAAATATGATGAAGCAACCATGCCACAAGAAGAAGGATATTAACAAGTCTTGTAATCAAAAGCTTACAAAAGCATCAGGAGTTAATACATGACAAGCTAATAAGCTAGCAACCGTCTTTGTTTTGTGTATTCAAAGCCTTCCAATGGCTATATTAGCTTCAAAAGAAGACGAAGACTTCCTTAACAGCTTCAAGGTTAATTAGGTGAAATGATATTGCTTCAAGAGTTACAAGATTCATTAACTTCATTCTCCAACGGCTACATCTCATTTATAAGCTAGAAGTAACTAGCAATTTATGATTCAAGACCTTGATACAACTGCCACATCTTGCTTGTGACCTTCAACCAACAGCCATATTTTGCTTTTGGAGCTCCAATGGCCATCATTCCTTCAATAGATGAAAGTAAAAACCATATTCCACTTAAGACCTCAATGCAATGGCTATTTCACATCCTAAAGTGCATTTCTTTCACCTATAAAAGCAAAGCAAATCAAATTAAGGACGTAAAGAATACTAAGTAATATTTCACACTTTGAGAGCAAATTAATTAAGTCTTCCCAACAAAATCCTTCAAGCAATCAAAGAGAGAAAGCTTCGTCTTTATTCAAATATTCTACATTCGGGTTTTGTATTTCACACAAGGGATTTGTGTGAGGGGGTTTACTTTATTGGTAGTATGATCAACAAAACTTGTAAAAGTTTGGTACTTGAGCTTTGCAAAAGCATCAGGATAAGTTTGGTATTTGAGCTTAAAAAATACTGGATAAGTTTGATTCTTAAGCTTTGAAAAAGTATCAGAAGAGTTTTGTTACTTGAACTCGAAAAAAGTAACGGTAGATGTTTGATACTTAGCTTGCAAAAGTGTTGAGTCTGTTACTTGAACTCATAAAAAGTAACACAGGCTTGTTTCTTACCTGTAAAAGAAACTTTAGTAGAAAATCTCAAGTGGTTGGCTTGGGGACTGGACGTAGACTGGTTAGGTCAGGCTAATATAAATCTTGATGTCTTCAATTCTCTCTCCCTATACTCTTTATATTTATTGCTATTTAATTTTTTGCAATTTAATTTAATAGCATTGTTATTTGAAAACCTTTTATTTAGTCAAGCAAATTTATATTAACAAGTTTTACTATTTTATCATTTTCACATTTTTTTTAAACTTGTGTTTATTGAAAGAAAATTGTTTTTCTTCAAAAATGATTTTTAAAAAGAGTTCATGAAAATTTTTATTTGGTCTATAGTATTATTCACCTCCCTTCTAGTATTGTAGCTAGCCTATTTGGGACTGTCATACTGTTTCTGTAGAATTTTCGAGTTGCCATTGCCAAATAATTATGCATTATAAATTAAACATGTCAAACTCATAAGTCATGTTTGGTTCATGGAATAGAGGAGAAATATAATAGTTATTCCATGTGGAATAGCTATTTCAATGTTTGGTTCAATATTTGGCCATGGAATGGCTATTTCATGGGAATAGTCTTTATGGAACCAAACAATAGCTATTCCGTACTTTACACATATTGTAATGTTTTATATATTAACTATTATTTTAGTCATTTATCTCCAATTTCTTCCTTTTTCCTTGATATTATGTTCTTTCTTTTTTCAGTTTTTTCTACTTTTTTAGTTACTTTCCATTTTTTTTGTCCATTTTTCTTTGTTTTATACAATCTTATCCTTTTTTTTTCTTCATTCTATCTCTTTTTTTTTTTTTGATTCTTTCTGTTTCTTCCTTTAATATGTTATCTCCTAGTTTTCTTCATTTTTTTCCGTTTCATTATGACATATTCCATATATTATTCTAGCATTGAACTAAACATTGGAATAGGAATTCCATGGAATAACTATTCTATTTCCACCATATTCCATTCCATGAACTAAATATGACCATTAGATAATAAAAAGAATTTCGGGATTAGATTTTACTGTCCTAACGCATAACGAATATTCATTGAATTTGAAAGTTTCATGTAGGCCAAATTTTATATGCTGTAACTTTAATAATAAATTTAAAAGCTAAAAGCTAGATTTAGAGTGCTCCGACGTAATTTAAAATATTACTAAACATAGAAGTTTATTTTGAAAAAGTTATATCAAGTTGGTGCTACAATTGCAATTTTATATGGAAAACAAGATTTTTTTGGTGAGACTGCTATGGTGAGGGATTAAGTTATTAAATAATGAAACCAAGAAGATTTTGTAACAAAGAAGAAGAAGAAGAAGAAGAAGAAGATTATGATCAATTAATTAATAACATAGCATTTTGAATGATACTTAAGTCACTTCATCATGATATTATGTCTTTTAGTGTGCGCAACAAATTTTAATTGAGAGAGAATTTATTAAATGGTGTCGGATCAATATCGGATCTAAGAAGTAATACTAACTAAAAAAAATGTGAATAAACTATTTATAAATTAATAGTTAGGACTAAGGATAATATTTATTATATTTTGATGTATCCCCACACACAAAATATTTATAAACTTGAAGAGTATACAACACATGTAATTATTAAAGGACACAATTTATAAGTCCCTATTACTTAATAACTAGTTAATTCACACATATACTTTAAGGCACTTAAATTTGGTCTTAGTCAACTTTTTACTCCCTCACTATTTAAAAATGTGAAAGTACAAGATTCCTCTTATAGCTAAAAGTAAAAAATTGTCTTTTATTTTTAAAATTCAATTAAAATTTTCTTAATGAAATTTTTGTAGTATACATGTATACTAACATTTCCATAGTTGTATGTATTAGGTCTGAAAATAATGAAGGATTATTATTCGTATATTTCTAAAATATTATAATAATTAGAATGTATAATATCTTTCAAATAGCATTAAATATTAGTACAAATTTTTATGTTTTTTTAAAAATATCATATAATATATTCATTTTATCCATAATTTTTAATGAAGATGATAAAATCGTGTTTATAATTTGATATAGTTCTACACTGAAGTTTATAAATATTTTTTTTTTCCATTTTTCAATGTAACAAATTCTATAAATGGTAAATTAAAATTCGATAATTATATGAAAACTAATAAATCAATCACTTAACATTAAAGTGGAAAAAATAATGAAAGGAATATGAAATATGAAAAGTAATATATTACGCATTATAAAATGGGATTAAAAAAAAAAAAAATTCATGTTATTATTGAAGGTCATCTAAAAAGTTGGAATTTTCTTTAAGAAAAATATCAATAAAGAAATGCAGCAATTTCTAGAACTAGAGCAGCAAATAGAAAAAAAAAAAAAAAAACTTGTACAAATAAAGAGCTTATAAATGTAAAATCAATGTTGTGAAAACCGGACCGGACCGGCCGGTTCAACCGTTTTTATCGCGAACCAGCCATAGGTCCTATTGGTTTGATTAAAATCACCGGTTTGATAAAAAACTGGAGATGACCGGTTCGACCGGTCAAAAACCAGTGAACCGACGAACCGGTTACAAACCGGTTTTTATAATTTTCTATGTTTGGTTTATGATTCGGTTTGGTTCAATTCCGAACCGAACCGAATCAAAAAATAAACATAGAAAATTATAAAAACCAAAATCAAACCAATATACATTTGGTTTGAATTGAACCAAACTGAACTAGTTTGGTTTGGTTCTGGTTCGGTTTGCGGGAAATTTTAAAATTTAAATCAATTATTATTAAAATTTGAAATTGATGAAGTTTTAGGATATTTGATGAAGTTATTTTGAGTATTAAATATTTGAAACTTGTGTTTGATGAATTTATAAGTTTATTTATTTTTTAAATAATATTTTTTCCGAAAAAATAATAATCCAGTATAACCACCGGTAAAATCCGGTTGAACCGGTTATACCACGTACTAATAGTTTCACCGGTTTGATGTCCAGTACGATTATGATAACATTGTGTAAAATCAGAGCTTCAGGTGTCAAAAATAGTAGAAAAGATCCTCATCAGCATCCTCATCATCATACTCATCCACATCAGCACATCCCTTTCCTGCACAGAAAACCAAACCAAACCCAGCAAAATTCAAGGATTAATTTGGACCACTTTATTTTCTTAATTTCTTCATATGCCTGTCGAAATTGAAACAAATTTTCTACTTTGACTACATTCACAGGGAATTCTATTATTTTCTTCGGACGATTTTCTAAAAAACAATGTAAAAAGCTGTTGTTAATGTTTTAATCAAATTATACTAACTGCATCTATTGGGGGTTTGCTGAAGATTTATCAGAATATACTCAATTGAATAAAAATGGAATCAAATGATATCAATCTCACCAGAACCAAATTTCCTCTTTTTATAAATTATTTTTAATTGCAGACTAAATTAGCAAAATCTTCCTCCCACTTTAGTTGAAGATTTACAAAATCTATCAAGTATCTAAGCCACGAATTGGATAGATTTTTGCCGATGTTAATTTAAGATTATACGTTCCGGATCATTAACCTTTTTTTTAATTGAGATTACATATGTCAGCTTCATTAAATTCTTTGTCAAATTTTCCCTTAAAAAAAAATATTGTATGAATTCTTCATTTTCTTATTCAAAACAGAAGCTGAAAGGTTGAACCACATTTTAGAAAAAAGGGGTAAATTCCACATAATTGGACAATTTCACGACTAAACGAAATGATCATAGAAATTACAATGTATGAAAATTATGAATTTATTTATTTGATAAAGGTGGGGGAAATGCCTCTAATTAATGTCAAATTGAAGAAGGACATCAGAGGGAATTGTTCGGATCCAAAAACGTGGAGAAAGAAAAGGAGAAAAATAGCGTGTTGCGTTGCGGGCTTATCAGTACAAAAACAAAAAAAAAAGATTAAAACGGAAAGCTCTCTTTTGGATCCATTTGTATAACAAAATGACAAAATACCCTGCCAAATATTTATTTATTTATATACTTTCCAATTTGTTTACTCTTTCAAATATAATTTTAATTTAACAAATAATAATAATAATAAGAAGAAGAAGAAGAAGAAGAAGAACACCAAACCCAGTCTGTTAGGTATTAAATATTAACAAACAACATTCACAAGATCTCTACTCTTAATTCTTATATCTCTCTCTCCAAAATTCACAATATCCTGCCTCCTACATATGTTTTTATATTTTTGTCTTTAACTCAAACCCATTCAGGTCAAAAGGGCAAAAAAATTTAAAAAAAAAACACAAAAATAAATAATAATAATAATAATAATAATAATAAAAAACTAAAATCCCCCTAAGTCCTAATACTGCAAAAATGGTTGCCATATCTAACCTCTCTGTAAATGATATATATATATATATATATATATATATTCAATTAAAAAGAAAAAAGGATAGCTGGAAAGAGCTGGATGCAAAACCTACTCCAATTTTTTTTCGTGTTAATGAAAAAAGAAAAAAAGGAAGAAGAAGAAGAAAAAATGGATAGAAATTTGGGAGAGAGAAGTTTTGGAGCCAAGCAAGAAGATTGTGAATCGATTTTCAATTAAAAAGAAAAAAGAAAAAAGGATAAAAAGGATAGCTGGAAAGAGCTGGATGCAAAACCTACTCCTCCAGGAATCGATTCACAATCTTCTTGCTTGGCTCCAAAACTTCTCTCTCCCAAATTTCTATCCATTTTTTTTTCTTCTTCTTCTTCCTTTTTTTCTTTTTGTTATTTTTTCTGTTATCTTCTGCTGTGCTCACCTTCATCACTTCCCTGAAGGACTCCGTCGCATCAACCCTCTGTAGGTCCCACCCTAAATGTTTTAATCTAATTATCTTTCCTATTTGCCGCTTCGCTAGTTGACACGTGTTATTCTTTATCTCCCTCACCGCCTCTTCGTATGCTTCTTTCCGTACCTCATAATCTCCTCCCCCTCCCGTCCCCGGTGGATACTTTTTAAAATATCGGTCAAACTCTGGAACTCCGATTGCTTTTCTCAACCCGTCTTTACCCCCCGGTTCACCGGCACGGTAGAACTCCGATAACTCCTCAAACATCCCCAAATCCAGCATTTCGTCTACTCTTTTACACAAGTAATCGCACAGCAGAGGGAATGACACATCTACCCATAGAAAACAACAGTCGTACCTTAACTGAGTTGAAATCGAGGGGCTGGACGGCGATTCGAATACATCCAACTCGGGATTAAACCGGTCAACAAGAAGCGCATGAATGAATGAGTTGGAACCGCCTACAAGGAGAGGCAACTTCTGTCTCGAACAAATATCAGAAACCGCTAAGCCAGCCGTTAAACGGAACTCGGCAGGAGTCAACTCGCCGTCTTGGGGGTCAAAAACGCCTAGCAAATGGTGAGGAATACCCCGGCGGTCTTGAATCGAGATTTTGTTGGTGGTAATATCAAGCCCCTTGTAAACCTGGATTTTATCGGAGTTAATGATTTCAGAAGGAAAACGGGAGGCCAGATCAATGGAGAGTCTAGTTTTGCCGCAGCCAGTAGGGCCCATGATCACAAGGATCTTTTCCTTGGGATGGTGGTGGGGGGAGGAGGAGGTGTCCATCCGGAAACCCCGGCGGGGAGGTTTCCGGCGGGAGGAGTTGAAAGAAAAGAAAAGAGGAGGAAATGAATGAGAGGAGGAAGAAGAAGAAGTAGTAGTGCAATGAGAGAAAGGGGGGAGAGTAGTCATAGGCAAAAGAGGGAGAGAAAGAAAATGGTGAGAAAGAGAAAGAGAAAGAGAGGATCATCAGCTGCACAGACATATACGGAATGTGAAGGAACTTTAAGCGTGGGATTTGGCAACAATAACAAACAAGCAGAGCACCTGGGCCTGAATTTATTTGCCCTCCCCTCAATTTCACAATTTATATTTCTATTGTAAAAACCTTTTTTTAAAAAAAAAAAATTTCTAGCTAAGTTTAGGAATTAGGAGTAGTTCTGGTGTGTGTAAATTTTTTTTCTTTTTTTTATAAAAAAAAAAAGGGAAGGAATTTCGAAGAAGAAGAATGGAGGAAGGAAGATAGAGAGAAAGCAGAGTTGGGGTAGAATGATACTCTATTTATAAATTTTCTTCTGTCTACTGTGTGTTTCACTTAGTGCCCATTGAATGTTTCCATCATGGCCCCCTACTTTAAAAAAACAAAGAAAAAAAAAAATGTTACTCCGATCCCTTATATTTTATATTAAATTCTTAACAAATAAATATATAGAAATATGGTTCCCAAAATGAACATTCAAACATTTCAAATATTTTTTATTATTGGCAAAAAAAAAAAAAAAAAAATCATGTATTTTGATAGAATAAAAGTTAAAGGTTAATTATGCAGACTGTACTCTCTCTTTGTCAATACGATCAACTAAGATCAATTCCCAGGGCGCAGTCCCTCCTCCTCATCATAAAATAAAATCCTCTAAAAGTTTAACAGCACATAAATTTCTTTCATCGATTTTTCATAGCCTATAATTGTAACTATCATGGGTGTAGATGTTTATCGAATCCCCAAAGATAAAAATAAAAATAATCAAGTTTTATTAGAATATTAATTATTTAATTAATTTTAGTTTTAATTATTTATTTGAAATTGAATAATTTAGATTATTTAATTGCAATTTATTATGTTCATACATGTATTTCATTAGAACAAAAAAATATATATATATATATATCAAGGAAAGATATAAATTTTTTTATTTTTTAATTATTAAGTGATGCGGTATTGGTCTCATATCACTCAAATCTCCATGAGATCTTGACACTAAGTCGAATATAGGTTCATTTCTAGAGATACGTTGTTTGGTACTTCGAACATTTATCCCTACATTGGCTCAAGAAGTGTTTCTCTTCTAAATAAGAGCATAAGACATCATACCAAACGTGAACTCCACTCTAATTAGGAGGCTAGTTTCTACACGTGTTTTGTATATGTGAGTTGCATTCTAAGTGGTAATTTAACTCCTAAACAAGCAAAGATGATGTCCTTGTCCTAATGAAACTATGAGTCTCTCATGCCTATATAAAGGGGTTAAAGCCCCATGTTTGATTCGTATTATCCCTAAACTCTTTTATTACTGTCTCTTTTCTTAGAAAGAATATTGACTTAGGCATCAAAGTGCCGTCAAGTAGGACAACCGACGTCTCTTCTTTTCTTAGTGTTCTTACAAGAAGATCCATATAACCAGTTATCAAGAATCCAATGTACATATGAATTTTTTTTCCTCAGTAACATCACTGGGCAGTTAGAATGGACATGTCAACTTCAGGAATTCAGGAAAGCACAATTGCTTCAGCCATCTCTCCTCTGCTCTAACGACTGAATGGTTTATTACACCGGTAACTACATCGTCTGTGGTGACTAGTACTATCAAAGGAAGATGAGGCTCTTTGATTAACAGGGTGATGACAACACTAAGAAACAATAGACTCCACCATAATGCAGATTTGAGATGGTTAATTAATAACAAATGAATATATTAGTTTGATTAACAACAAGGACCAGATCTATTATTGGGCCGGATAACAAATAAATAGTTAAAGACCGGATAAGAAAATAATGAATTGAGATTTTGGCAGGTTAGAAGAGACGTGTTAAGCTGTGATACGATAGAGAAAGGACACTTGTTAATTAAGAAACAATATTAGGGGACACTTGCCAAGATGGAAATAAAACTTATGCATGTTAGGGGCATGTGGCAAAATAAGAATTTAACCATAAATTAATTATGAGTTAATGGTTTAATTAATTAGTGGTGTATTTAGAATAAAAATAGAGTAAACTTTTTATGTTTTCATGTCAAAATAAAAGTATTGGAATAATTATAAGATAAAGTTTAATAGGAAGGATTGAAAAGGATAATTGTTTCTTATAACAAGAAAGAGAATTCAATAGAAATCTAGAAACTTCAGCCTTCTTCTTTTTCCTTTTGGCAAATAACATCCTGAGGCCCTGAACTTTTATGAAATTTGCAATTAGCCCCCTGATCAATTTTTTGAACACATTGGGTACATGATCTTTTTGTTTTAATAGTATTAGCCCTAAACTCGATATTTTTTTCTGTTGTGGGTTACAGTATCTGTTCACTAACACGTGACACAATTTTTGAGAAAAATATAAGACTCTAGAGTTGGTTGGAGAGATCAGAATTATACTTCCTATGCAGTTTTATGATCGGTACGAATATAAATTATATCTCCGATTTAATCTCACGACTCTGTGAAAATTGTGTCATATACCAGTGAATGGATACTATAGCCCATGGGAGAAAAAAGTATCGAGTTTGGGGCTAATACTATTAAAACAAAAAGATCATGTACCTAATGTGTTCAAAAAATTGATCAGGGGGCCAATTGCAAATTCCATAAAAGTTCAGGGGCCTCAGAATGTGTTTTGCCTTCCTTTTTTTCACATTTTTTATCGGTTAATCACTCCTCAACTTCGACCATCGATTTCTCCCTCATACGGTCTCGATTTTTCATGTTCTTGTTATAAAAATCAAGCACTCGACTTGTACTACAAGGGGATGTAAATTTTAGGCCATGGAATTGAGTGTGGAAGGAATGGAGGAAAAGAAATTCGTTCAACAGGCTGCCCTTTTTGTTTAAGTAAGTTCCAGCCTTCATTTCGAAATTCCGACCATAAAAATGAACTCAGGAGGTCTAAAAACCTTTTTGAAATTCTTTTCAGAAATTTCAGTGTGTTTTTGCCGGTGATCAAAGCTTGTTGGAGAAAAATGGAATTTTCTCTGATTTGGCGAGTTTCCGATTAGTTTGAAAGATTTCAACGGTGTATTTTAACTCTTGAGATTGTAAGGATCACAGTAAAGGACTCGCGTTCTGCATAGGTCAATGTTTAAGTTTGTCGGCCACCATGTAGGACGACAACACATTATTTTCCGGCTAGGTATGGAAACAATGAAAGTAACTATTGAAATTTATTTTAAAATTTCCAAATAATAATTGCAACAAGTTTAAGTCTTAGACTTTTACCAAATTCTAAAAGGATTAGTTTCTAGAATTTAATTAAGTATATTAATTGTTTTAATTATCTTAATTGTATTATATTTAAGTGTTTATATATATATATATATATATATATATATATATATATATATATATATATATATATGCATCTGAAATTGATAGGTAAATGAGAATGTGAATGAAAAGATGATGATTTCTTGGGTTATATAAACATGGGTATATTGTGAGGGTTTGAATTATCCATATTTTATATATTTGAATATTATTGGGGTTTGATTAAAATTAGTGATGAATTGTTGACATTTGGTAATTAAATTCATGTTGTCTCTAAAATGGAATTGATTAGTAGTTTTTGAAATATGTTTTGGCACCTGTTGGAATCCGATCTTAGTGGTATTAAGGGTAAATGTATTATTTTTACTTGTAATGTAGAACTATGTAATTTTGATTCCAAAATTAGAACTAGGATACGTAGAACGCTTGATGATAGATTATTATCGAGTCCAAACTAAATAATTAAATTAAGTAGGACATAAAAAAAAGTTATCTGGTATTGTAGCAATTAATATTTTTATATTAGAGTTTTTAAATTTGGTATTAATTGTGTAATTAATTATTATGGTAACTCCTTGTGAATGTTTTAAGAATATTGTAAATGTAATCTGAGAGAAAATATTGGAAAAAGTAGTGTAGCAATAGTCGAACAGTAAAAATGATTATTTATATGTTGGAATGTGGATGTTTTCTTATTTAAACTTTCTAAGAAATTATTTTATGAGTTCTCGAAATCTGATGATGACCTGGAAATGCATTCATTCATATATTTCGACTAATTAATGTATGTTTTCGAATACTAAATCTACAAAGTGAATGTTAATTTGAGGTTCAGTATAATGAATAATTTGGTAAGCGAGAAAAAGAAAGAAATGTTGCATGAAAGGTTAAAGATGGAAACTTCGTATCAGAGATAGGAAATTTATATTAGTGAGTTATGAATGTGACTCGGTTGTACTGGGTAACCAGATGAAATATTTGATAAGAAGTGTCTTGCAAAGATTAGTAGGGAAATATGATGTGTGAGTAGAAACTCAGTAAACACTCTCGTTGACCAAGTCAGTTAGCCTTGTGGTTTATTGAGCGGATAGCTTGCCCGTTAAAACACCAATTGTGATTTTATACCCGAGGTGAACAGACTTTAGAAATTGTTATAGAATCTAATGGAGGGCGCCTTGTGAGGCTAGGTAAGCCGCACATAAGGATAGATCTTAAATGATATAGTTTCATGTAGTGTGTATGTTCAAAATGCATAAGGCAGTGTCTTGGATGAAAACACATATAAGTAAACTGTTACCTGGGTAGTGAGACTCGAAATGAATGTATTTGGAAAAAGATGAATATTTCCCCACTAGCATTTCCGAGGACAAACGATTGAGTAATTGATACTAAATATTAATTTGGAATAAGGTATGTGAAAGAATTTAAAGAACTTAGTTGAATTGTAAAAGTATTGTTTGTTTAAAATGTTGCATTCAATATTGGTATTACAAGAGGATTAAAGTTATTTAAAGGTAGATAATCAAATGAAATAAGGCATGATGCAATAGAGGATGCTTGATCCATGCCATAATTTATGTTAAATGGATATATGATAAAATGAAGAAAAATAGATTCATAAGAAGAAACCAGTGATTTGAACTTAAGAAAAGTAAATAAATTTTGAAGAATAAATTTAATAAATATGATAATTATGTTGGGATTTTTCACCGGAAATCACCCGATAAAAGCGGAAGAACGCGGTGATTTCCTCAAATCCAGTCCCAGGAGCAATTGAAGTGGAAATTGAAAAACTTAAAATTAAATAGAAAGAGATTAAAATTTCATACCAGAAAAATCTCTTTCAGAGATGGATGATGACTGCAGAACTCAATTTAGAATTCCTCCACTCTCACGTACACGAACGCTTGGCAAATGCAACCCGTGCTAGCGTCGGAAAAACAAAACTAATGGAGAGGGGAGCTAGGAAATTTCGGCTAGGAGTGTTTGAGCTAGGTTGGCCGAAATTTCTAACCCTAGGTATTTATACCTAGGGTTGGCCGAATTCCCTTAGGGGAATTCAGGCCCATCTTGGCTCCTTTCTATTTTGTGCGGGCTTCCATGTTTTAATTTAGGCCCAGTCTAATTTTAATTATTCTGGTTTAAATTAATTTCAAGCCCAATTTTTATATACCCATGTATTTAATACATTACTCCAAGTAATATATTATTTACATCTAAATTAAAATTAGTTTGACATTTAATTTAATCCATCAAATTAAAATTAACTCAACACAAAATAAAATCATATGTAAACCTATACATATGAATATTTCCACCTAGGAAATAATTTCATAATTAATCCAATTAATTATGAAGAGCCAATTGAATATATTAATTTTATTATTATGACCAATCCAATTGATCTTTATAATATAATTAATATATACACACTTCTCCCTCCACGGTGTATACTCCAAGTATACATGTTATTCCTTAAGTCTGCATTCTATCGTTCTATGTGTATGATCCTGTGGGCCCATCTTTATGTTGGCAGCGGGCCTTTGGCCCGCAGACTGCAGTTGGGCTCTAGCAAGCCACTGCAGCCCCCAATTAAGATGGAGATGGCAGTCTAACTGATATTATAACCCTGTAGTTTAAACTTGTACATCCCATGTCATTGATATCGGTGTCCAACACAGAGGCATGGATTGATCACCCTCTTTCGTGTCCGGACATTAACTTGATCCCGAATGTACTGATGCTCACAAACAAGTACCAATTTGTTTGGGTGTGGCCACACTCTTATCAGTCACATTCATCAAGAGGCCGGTGATATCTTCTCAGTTGGTTACTGAGTGACAAATCCCTTCTGCATATCCATAGTATTACCATGTTCAGTGACATACCCGAAAGCACCCATACTTGGCACCCTATTACAGGCCCTTTAGGCGTACCCCTAAGTATGCGACATCACATGTAACACCATCATATGGTCAGGTCAAAGGATCCATACAAGTACTACACGAGAATCCATTGTGATACCATACCATGTGGATTGCTCGTTTAGTGGATCTATCCAGTACCATGCTCCCAGGCATGTACCCATTAACTTGGTTGACATTCCATGTCCAATGACCGGTAAGACACCGCCATACAACCAGGTTAATGATAGTCTGTTGTTCCATTCATTCCCATGACTGGAACAGACTATGGATCTATTTATGATCATATCGTTAACCCTATCCATGGTCTTACTGCTAAGTGCATGACACTAGTCGTCATGGATATAGATATGTCCATTGGATACTTCATTTACTATACTGCACAAGATAAATATAATAAATGAATTGATGCCTTTATTAATGACACAAATAAGTACAACACATAAATCCAATAAATGTATAGTACAAATACAAGGACCAATGCCTCGGGACTAAGGCATTTCCAACAAATTAACAGTATATACATTTGTTCAAAGGATAATAGATGAAATGGAGTTAAGGATGACTCAGCCGAGTTGGAGCATTACAACTACTATTTTAAATTGCGCTACCCAGATAAGCATTCACTAAAGATGAGGGAAAAATAATTTGAATCATGTTAATAGGGTAAGAGAAGATAATTTGAATAAGGATTTGAAGAAAATACAAACTTGCTTGAGAATGGAACATAAAATTTAAAGGGTAAAAGATAAAGAAAAATATACTAACGACATAAAAGTCGGATCAAAATACATCAAAGTTTATCAGATAATTAAGGTTCAGGAACAAAAGGTGATGTGTGAGCTAGCTCCCTAGACTACACTCCTTCCTGTGGTAAGTCTTTCAGAAGGGGAAAGGCTGCCTCAATCTTATCAAAAGATTTTTCTAGATAGAGTTTTCGATATGTGTCTAGAAGATGATCACCATAGAGTAACCCTAAACGACATGAAGTTAAGCCACTTGATTTAGTGATGCGATGGCGCCTTCCTTCTCGGACTGCCGAGCAGACTTTTCAGCTTCAAGATTAGATTTAGCTTGTTGAAGTTGCTCCTTTAAAACTTGGCTTGATGGAGTTGCTCTTTTAGAGATTCAATCTTCTTCTTGTAATGAGACTCAACCTCCTCAGCCTCAACATTAGTAGCATTGAGAGTTGACTGAGCTATCTTGAGATCCAGCTCTAATTTTTCATTTGTCTTTACTAAAGTGGCGGAATGCTCAAGATGGTCTGAAATCTCCAAGAATTGAGAGAAACCCTCTGTAAAAAGAGATTTTATGAAAAGAATAAGAAAAGATACAGTGAGCCTACCTTAAGAAAATGACGTGATGCGTTATAAGTAACGATTAAGGAAGGAAATGGAGCGAGTTTCTTAGCTTCAGTCGGAAGGGGCAGAGTTTGGTGAAACTCGGTTAAGACCCGAGAATCTAAAATTGAAGTCTTGGGACCAAAAGTTGAATTTGAGAAGCTCGATGAAGAATTAAACTTTTAATACTCGAAAGGGTAGGCGGAAGGAACATCCTAAACGATTGTAGTCACCTGAAATGAGTACGAGTATAAGAACAAAGATTAATTAAATTAAAAAGGGAAAAGATACACATTACTGTGTTAGAAGACTTGACAGATTTCCTTTTTCTTTGGTGGCTTGATTTGATATGAAACAACTGGATTAACTTGAGATACAGTGGGAATTGCCACCTCCTTGGTCATTGTTTGTTCATTTTCATGTTTCTATGGAAGGGCTGCAAAGGTATTCTTAAGCATGTTAGAAAAGTCCATTCCTATAAGAAGAAAGAACCTGAGTGAGAAAAGGAAGAAAATATTTCTGACTTTAATCGGCCCGGTATGATAGATGAATTTTCTCGTGTCTCTGTCAAAGGTGATAAGGGGTAACTCTAATATGTAAGCTTCAACACCCATATGCCAGTTGCAGTTGTTTGGCTTGAGAGATTTATAAGTGTGGAGGTTCATCCTTTTAGTGTTATTCAGAGGATGATCCTATAAAGAAAAGGGACCGAATGACCACCGGGTTGGAAAAGAAGGGTAATTCAAATTTACTTTAATACAAAACAAGTAAGATATAAAATTTTTAACCGATGAGGTACGGTTGGAAAAATGGTAAAAATTTCTTAACTTTTTAAAGTAATAATGGTATTCATTGGAAGACCAGATAAAGGGTGAAGTAAGTTTATGAAAGAAAGGGGCATTTAAAGTGAAGCCTAAGTTAGTACAAAGCTAATGAGTAGCAAAAAGGTCACCCTATACATTAGGATGAATTTATACCAAACAAAACTTAAAAGAAGCAAGAATTTCACAATGATTTTCTGTTAAAGGGTAGGTAAACCCCACATCTAACTAATATAAAGTATATAGAAAAGAAACCTAAGGGGCAATATGAACTCTGTCAGTCTTAGAAGGGATAATGATTTTGCAATCTTTAAGCCAAGGATATGCTTCTAAATTAATTCTAATAAAATTCGGGTCCAACTGCATATCTTAAGTTTGTGGAGTAAATTTCTTTAAGGATGAAGCATCAGCTTGCTGATTGGCGGACATAACAGGCTATAGATCAATCGTTTTAGGTAACCTAGGTCTAAGAGAAGTGCGTTTACTATACTTAGGAACTGGACCGGATCTACAAGTTGTGGTAAGATTGGACAATGGTTGAGATGTTGAAGTCGGATTAATTAAAATTTGCTTATAGGGAATTGGTTCAAACATGATTGAAAGTTACAAGATTCAAAAATTTTAAAATCTGGGAAAAAGAAAATAAAGAGCAAAAATAAAAATCGTAAAAGAGAAATACACTAAAAAGAATGCAAAATGAAATCATAAAAGAGAAAAGAATAAGAAGAGACTTACTTGTTGGAGCGCAAAAAAACCTTAAAACAAATCACAACAATGGAGGAAGCCAAAAAAAAAAAAAAGATGAGAGGATTTCACAGAGAGAAAAATCGTGTAAGGGTTAGAGTGGAATGAAAAGATAGGAGACAAAATGGATGTATGACAACTATATTAAGAAGAGTATTAAGGAAGTTTAAAAAATAATGTAGAACAAGAATAAAAGTACGCAAAACCAGGTTACATCCGAAAGAGAGTCAATAAATAAGTACGGTGTGAAGAAGTAACTCAGAATTCTATTTTTGAGGATGAAAATGCTAAAGGTGGGGAGAAGTGTGACATCCAGAAAACCATGCCAGACCGAGGACCAAAATTTATGGAAGGAATGATTAATATAAAGGGGAGTACGATAGTTGAGTCGTGGGTGTTGGATATGCCCTAGTCTCGAGGCATTGGACCTTGTATTTATATTATACATTTATTGGATTTATGTATTATACTAATTTTGTGTTATTAATAAAGGCATTAATTCATTTATTATATTTATCTTGTGCAATATCTTAAATGAAGTATCCAATGGACATATCCATATCTATGATGACAAGTGTCATGCACTTGGTAGTAAGACCATGGATAGGGTAAACGATATGACCATAAAGAGATCCGTAGTCTGTTCCAGTCATGGGAATGAATGGGACTAGAGACTATCATTAACCTGGTTGTATGGTGGTGTCTTGCCGGTCATTGGACATGGGATGTCAACCAAGTTAATGGGTACATGTAAAAAGGGCATGGTACTGGATAGATCCACTAAATGAGTAATCCATATGGTATAGTATCATAAGTGATTCTTGTGTAGTACTTGTATGGATCCTTTAACCTGACCATATGATGGTATCGCATGTGAGGTCGCATACTTAGGGGTACGCCTAAAGGGCCTGTAATAGGGTGCCAAATATGGATACTTTCGGGTATGTCACTTATCATGGCAATGCTATGGATATGTAGAAGGGATTTGTCACTCAGTAGTCCACTGAGAAGATATCACCGGCCTCTTGATGAATGTGATTGATAAGAGTGTGGCCACACCCAAACAAGTTGGAACTTGTTTGTGAGCTTCAGTACATTCGGGATCAAGTAAATGTCCGGACACAAAAGAGGGTGATCAATCTATGCCTCTGTGTTGGACACCGATATCAATGACATGGGATATACAAGTTCAAACTACAGGGTTATGATTACAGTTGGACTGCCATCTCCATCTTAATTGGGGGCTGCAGTGGCTTGCCAGAGCCCAACTACAGTCTGTGGGCCATAGGCCCACTGCCAACATAAAGATGGGCCCACGGGATCGTACACATTGAGCGACTGAACACAGACTTAATGAATCACCTGTATACTTGGAGTATACACTCTGGAGAGAGATGATTATATTAATTATATTATAAAGATTGGATTGATCATAATAATAAAATTAACATTTGATTGGCTTTCTCATTATTAAGTGGATTAATTATGAGATTATTTCCTAGGTGGAAATATTCATATGTATAGATTACATATAAATTTATTTTGTGAAGATCTAATTTTAATTTCATGGATTAAATTAATTAGTCAAACCAATTTTAATTAAATGTAAATAATATGTTACATGGTGTAATATATTATATACATGTGTAAATTAAATTTGGGCTTAAAATTAATTTAAACCAGACCAATTAAAATAGATTTAGGCCTAAAAATGAAAGAAGGAAAAGCCCACACAAAAGGAGCCAATTGGGCCGAAATTCTCCTTGAGAATTTTGGCCACCAAGGGTTAAAATAATCATAAGGATTTCGGCCACCCTAAGCAAGCCAAGGTAGCCGAATTCTTCCCTTTCCTCTTCTCCATTGTTCGTGTTTTTCCGACGCTAGCATGGGTGGTGTTCGTTAGGCATTCGTGTACGTGAACGGGGAGGGATTCTATCTTGATTCCTGCAGTCTGCATCCATCTCTTGTAGAGATAATCCGGGTAAGAGATTTATCTCTTGTTATTAAATTTTTGTTTTTACAATTTCCATCTCAATTGCTCCTGGGCACGAATTTGAGGAAATCACTGCGTTCTTCCGCTTTAATCGAGTGATTTCCGGTGACAAATCCCAACAGTGGGGACTGGCAAATTTAGTCTTAGTGAAAGAGTTAACTATTAAATATAGAATGAAAGTAAGATTAGATTTTAGATTCAAGATAGAAGGGAACTAGGTGTAAGTTTGAGGGAGCGAATAACAAATTGAAATGAATTACCAAGAGGTTAAACACACGAGGTGTTAAAAGTAGAGATTCGGTAAGATCGAATCATAGATACATTGAACTTAATAAGTCAAGATTGGGAAGTTGAGGACATGAGAGATCTGGTTAGGGGAAATTGAGAAATTTAAGGATGCATCATGGTGAGATCAGGTCAAAATAAGGATTTCAAGAAAACATAAAGGGATGCTGTAATGAATAAAATTAAGTAAGAATAATAGAGAGAAAAAGTGGAAGAAGATATTTTGCATGAAAAGGTGTAGGTGGCAGCAGGAGGGATAACCACGTGTGAAGGCAGAAATGAGTGAACTTGGCAGAGCCACTTTTACTGGTTCTAGAATTCTAATTAGGGAATAAAAAGGAAACATAAATGAAAAGAGGGGGGAACACTGCAATCAAGAAGGTTATAGGTGAACAAGAGAAATCTATAATGAGAGATGGAAGGATTTTAGAGAAAGGAAGACTTAAAAAGATATATTATAGAGAAAAAGAAATGAGAGATAGGTAGAACTACGTCGGCTTTGATTCCCTCAAGAAATGTTGGGATACATAGGTAGCTTGATAGGAAATCTACTAGGTTCAAGCCAATAAATTAAGAGGATTCAAGAGTGTGTTAGCAAAGGAATGGATGGAAATGGTAAGAATTTCAGAAGATGAAGGTTTGAAGGAATTGAGCAAAGAAAGGAAGGCGTAGAAATGGAGGAAATTTAAAAGAAGGTAAAAGTATAATTTCAGTTTTCAAGTATTTATGTGATTTAAATGATAGTTTATTTTTATTTATAAAATCCATTGTATTAGGAATTTATCTTCGCTTAAACAATGTAATTTGTAAACCTCAAAGAAAAATAGTGGAAAACAGCTTAAAGGGT
Organism: Euphorbia tirucalli; assembly: GCA_039660915.1. Lineage (NCBI taxonomy): Eukaryota > Viridiplantae > Streptophyta > Magnoliopsida > Malpighiales > Euphorbiaceae > Euphorbia > Euphorbia tirucalli. Next base: position 23,663,004 of record CM077637.1, on the reverse strand, counting down.
AGTATAGTGTTGAAATTACCTTTTTTTTTTAGCATAGATAGTTCATATAGAGTTTCTGAAATTATTTGGAAAAATATATGTTGTGTAGTGATGATTTAAATAGTGTTCATTAAATGAATTAATGGAATTTGTTTTGGATGAAATTATGTGAGATCCAGTATAATGTAATTAATGAATTGATTATGGATGATTATTGTTGTTATTTTGGAATGAATTGACTTGGAAAGTTTTATGGGTTACATAATGGGTGAGTGGAGACTCGGTAAAAACACTTACGTTGACTAGGGCGGTTAGTCCTAGGGTGATAACCAAATCACTATGAAAGTGAACTTATGAATTCATTCATAAAGAAGGAACTGATCAGTGAACCAGGATCATTGTGATCTGATGGAGGGTGCCTAATGAGGCTAGGTAACCCGCATAAAAGGATAGACCCTGAAGGATCACGTTTGCATGTACTGTGCATCATAAAAACGTATGAGTAGGTAGCGGTGCGTGGAAAGAAAATGCTATCATGAATAATTATCTAGGGTAAATAGGCCCGAAGATGGATTAATGAGATCCGGCATTGAAATCTGATTATGTGAAAATTTCCATTAATATCTCTAAGAGACATTTATAAATTGCAGTTTGTGCAAAGGTTATGAGGATTTGATCAATGTGATGTAATTTTAAGACATATATAAGTGGAAATGTTTTTGACCTATGTTAAAGCTCTTATTCAAATACTATATGATAAAATGACGAAAATTCTAACTAGATGAAATTTTGAGCATGAGAAATGATATATATATTTGATCAACTCAAATTTTATAAGAAGGTGAGTAATTAAAGACCTATAGAGTTGCTTACAAATGGTAAAATCTAGTTAACATATTGATCTGGCCCAAACGAATGAGGACATTATTAAAAACCTAACTAGACTTAATTTGTGGAATAAAAATATGGATGGTGTGAGCACGAGATTTTCATCCTCCGTTTCAATGATGAAGAAGTTGTTTAGTTGCTTCTATAGCCTTCTACAGCTCCAAGAGTTAAAGTTAGCTCAAGATCAAAGCTCCGGTTTATCGAACTTTATACCTCGAAAGATTTCCCAGGTCAAAGAGGAGGTTGTCTGGGAACAAAAGCAGCATGATTGTTATGTCAGCCGCACGGCTATTACACCGTCAACCACACAACTATTGCATCAAAACCCTCATAGGTCTCGATGTTTGATAGGATCTATGATCTTTAACCTTGGAAATGATTTTTTGGATATTTTTGGGCAGATTTAACAAGGAAAAACTAGTTTTTTTGCCTATAAAAACACCATTAGAATCAGAATTAAGGGGTTGGCAACTTTAATTTAGAGAGAAAGGAGAAGAAAAAGGAAGAAAGGGGAAAGGAAAAATCAAAATTTTTCTTCAATTTTCATCTTTAATCTTTGTTTCTAAGCTTAAAATCGGTTAGAAATCTTAGGAAAATACTCACCAAGACTAATAATAGGTTTAGAGACTAATATGAACACTAAAACCTTAACTTTCAAAACTTGAAACTGTTTTCGAAGCATAAAGTTTGGGTTCAAAATCAAGGCATTTCTTGAAGGATTTTTGCCTCTTAGAGCTATGGATCCACGCTACAAGGGTAAATATCCAAGAGGTCAAAGTATTTGACTTATTTGTGCTGTATTTGGGCAACATTTGCTTCATTTTTGAAACTGCTCTGTTTTTTGGTTCTAGATTGAAAACTAGAACAGTACGGTCGTTGCAACAGCTGCACGACTGTAGCTTCAACGGTTACACGACTGAGATTCTCAAAACAGAACTATAAAACTTTGGATTTTGAAGTCCTTTACTGGTCTTGAAGTGACACCTGTACGGGTGTAAATATACAGCTGTACGACTGTTGCTTCAACACCTGCGTGGGTGTCAGCTTAGGACAGAATCACCAAAAATCAATTTTTGTGTATTTCATGACATTTGAACCTTAGATGGCGATTGTACCCCGATTCCCCATTTGATTCATGTGTATCCATTAGGGTAGCTTATTTGATTCGGTCTGTATAATTAATATATTTATCACTTTCTTCACCTTGCATGAACGTCGTATGCTCTAAATAAGAACATATTTAGTTTCATAGAATGCTGTGATTTAGTTGTTGAAGCGTTTATTTTAATTAGGTAACAAGTAAATGACTTGTCCGAACCTAGTTTTCTAGAAGGTATAACGGCCATTATCTGGTTTCAGCAATACCTAAATTTCCCGGTTGAGCTAAGCCGAGTGGCGAATCTTATATTTTCTTCTGGATTTTGGTCTCGAATCTTTTACAAAAATACTTTTGTCTAAAAAAAATTTCATACTATAATTATTACCACAAAACCATATTTCATAAAGAAATTCCTCAGTTCATTTCATCGCATTTCGTATATTAAAAACGTCGTCTGCTTAAAGTGGCAACTTTGCTGGGGATTTCTTTTTAAACTTAGAAGATTTTGATGAGCACTGAAAGTTTCTAATAAAAATAGCTCCAATAAAGCTTTTGTAGCATTTTATGTGCATTGCATTTTAGCTGGATTGAGCATTAGGTTAAGGTACCATTATTAGCCCGGTGAACTATTGAAGTGCCACCTATGTTTCCCCAGGTCATAGGGACATGGATATGGAACACCACTTATAGCCTCGTATGAACCCCTTTGCCTATACCCTTAAGTGGGGAGAAGTGAGAAATATATATTTGCTATGGGAACCTTGATGTTATCCTAGACTTAGACCGAACTCATATAAGTAACCGTAGCGATTTCCATTTGGATACCAAAATGACGAGTGTAATATATATTTATAGTTCCGCCTTCATCATCCCCCATTGGTGATTAAAGAGAACCCCGCCTAGGACTCAGTTAGAATATTGACTTTTAACCATGTGGAGAAATAAGGCCGGAAATTTGCATTCATATTGTACGTGCTACGTGATTTATTTTACTGTACCATACCATATCATTATAATCATTCTTTCATACACATATCATATACCACTTGTGTGATATTAACCCATTATTTTTGTGTAGCCATATGCATTATTTTCATGTGTATATAATCTCATTCATACACCTCATTTCGTGTGGCATATAAGCTAAAAAATTTTGTATAGCCATATGCATTATTTTCGTGTGTAGATAATCTTACTCACATCCTCTATAACATATACACTAACGGTTTTGATGCAGCAATAACTGCATGTCATTTATGCATAAAAGAACCTGTATTAATAAACTCATGTATGATCATATTTAGGCAGACCCTAGATGTGACTTTAGGGCCACATATTTATTCTTCTGTAATCCACGGTTACTGCAAGAAACTCTCACATTCACTCATCTTCCAAAGACACCTTTTTCGATACTCCCCAAGTATTGAACCTCAATCCATGTGTAGACTCACACGCACCCTAAAACCCTAGGTTGTTTTAGGTGTGAAGACTTTATAACTTTCTAGTATCACCCTCAGGTGCCCCAAGGGTGCCGAACCTCTATCCGTATGAAAAATTATACAACTGTAACTTGTAGAATCTAGTTGACCCTTTTTAATACTCCTCGAGTATCGATCCTCTATCCGTGTGTGGACTCACTCACACCCTAAATCCCTAGGATGTTTTAGGTCAAAAGACTTCAAAACTTTCTAGTATTTCCCTTAATGCCCCAAGGGTGCCAAACTCCTCTCCATATGTAGACTCACATGTAAATAACTATGACTAGCAGAATCTAGTTAACCTTATTCAATACTCCCTGAGTGCTGAACCCCTCTCCGTATGCTCCCTGAGTATCGGAACCTCACCTTTCCCACATGAACATCCATATCATTCGCATATCATGTATTGAACATATCACTGTTGGATATGCCCTAGTCCCGAGGCATTGGTCCTTGTATTTGTATCATACATTAATTGGATTCATGTATTATACTTATTTGTGTTATTAATAAAGGCATCAATTCATTTATTATATTTATCTTGTGCAATATATTAAATAAAGTATCCAATGGACATATCCATATCCATGATGACCAATGTCATGCACTTGGCAGTAAGACCATGGATAGGGTAAACGATATGACCATAAATAGATCCGTAGTCTGTTCCAGTCATGGGAATGAATGGAACAAGAGACTATCATTAACCTTGTTATATGGTGGTGTCTTATCGGTCATTGGACATGGAGTGTCAACCAAGTTAATGGGTACATGCATAAGGGGCATGGTACTGGATAGATCCACTAAACAAGAAATCCACATGGTATAGTATCGCAAGTGATTCTCGTGTAGTACTTGTATGGATCCTTTGACCTGACCATATGATGGTGTTACATGTGAGGTCGCATACATAGGGGTACGCCTAAAGGGCCTGTAATAGGGTGCCAAGTATGGGTACTTTTGGATAGGTCTCTTAGCATGGTAATGCTATGGATATGCAGAAGGGATTTGTCACTCAGTAGTCCACTGGGAAGATATCACCGGCCTCTTGATGAATGTGACTGATAAGAGTGTGGCCACACCCAAACAAATGGGAACTTATTTATGAGCTTCAGTGCATTCGGGATCAAGTTAATGTTTGACACAAAAGAGGGTGATCAATCCATGTCTCTGTGTTGGACACCGATATCAATGACATGGGATGTACAAGTTTCAACTACAGGGTTATGATAATAGTTAGACTGCCATATCCATCTTAATTAGGGGCTGCAGTGGCTTGCTAGAGCCCAACTGCAGTTTGTGGGCCAAAGGCCTGCTGCCAACATAAAGATGGGCCCACGTGATCGTACACATTGAGCGACTGAACACCGACTTAAGGAATCACAAGTATGCTTGGAGTATACACTCTGGAGAGAAAGGTATATATATATTAATCATATTATAAAGATCAATTGGATTGATCCTAATAATAAAATTAATATATTCAATTGGTTCTTCGTAATTAATTGGATTAATTATGAGATTATTTCTTAGGTGGAAATATTTATATGTATAGGTTTACATATGATTTTTTTTTGTGAAGATCTAATTTTAATTTGATGGATTAAATTGATTGGTCAAACTAATTTCAATTTAAATGTAAATAATATATTACTTGGTGTAATATATTAAATATATGGGTATATTAAAATTGGGCTTGAAATTAATTTAAACCAGAATAATTAAAATAAGATTGGGCCTGAATTAAAGGAAGGAAGTCCACACAAAATGAAGGAGCCAAGCTGGGCCTCAATTCCCCTAGGGGAATTCGGCCAACCTAGGTTTTAACCTAGGAAGATTTCGGCCAAGTAAGACACAACACACCATAGCAGAAATTTCCACCTAGCCTCCTCTCTTTTGCTTGTTTTTCCAACGCTAGCACGGGTCGTGTTCGTTAGGTGTTCGTGTACGAGAACGAGGAGGGACTCTACCTTGATTCCTGCAGTCTTCATCCATCTCTAAAAGAGATTTTCCAGGTAAGAGAATTATCTCTTTCTGTTATATTTTTTTGGTTTTACAATTTCCATTTCAATTGCTCCTAGGCATGGATTTGAGGAAATCATCGCGTTCTTCCGCATTTATCGGGTGATTTCCGGTGAAAAATCCCAACAGTGGTATCAAAGCGGGCTTTTGATCCGTGGAAATTGTTAAAATTGGTTGAATCCCATGTTTTAAAATTGGTAATTTTTCATTGGGGTTCTTGTTTTGGGTTTAAGATTTTTTCCATTTTGATTTTCATACAATTGAAATTGAATATGCATATTGCCTTGTGTTTTTTAATTTAATTGTATGTTTTTGGAATTCTTGGTGGATTTCATGTTGATGGATGTTTTATTTTTTTTCTGTATTTAAAAAAAAAAAATCTGGCTGTTCCTAGGGGTGCGGGGCTGCCGGCGGCGGCAGTCGCTGCCTGCTGCTGCGCCAGCAGCGGCAGCCACTGGTTCCAGCAGCATCTGCTGCCGGAGCAACGGGCTGCTGCTGCTGCTAGGGCAACTTGGTTACCCTAGCCGCAGCAGGCCGGGCCCAATATTTTTGAATTTGGCTGGTTTTTGGGCCCGGGGCCCAGTTTTGAAATTTTAATTGGTTTCAAAATTCGTGTGTTTAAATTTATGCAATTTAAATGCGTGTGGTTTCTTGAATGAAATTTTATTTTATTCATGCGATATTAATTTTGGAAATTAATATGGTTAATTGAAATTGGTTCAGGTAATTTTGGCACAATTACTTGGATGGCTGAATTGGACCCATGGTTTCCCAATTCCAGTGGGAGCAATTGGACTGCTTGGGCTGGAGGCCCAAAGCCCGTTAAGGGTTGGAACCATGGTGGGCCAAAATTAGCGATTTCTATATAATGGCTTGGACATAATTGAAATGGGCTTAAATCATGCATTATAACATGTTTATGAATTGTATGTATTGGATGCATATGTGTGATTAAATATTTTTGTATGGTTGGATGCTATTGGGCCTTGTTCAAGGTGGGTTGTATTTTCTTTTTGGGTAAATACGGTCTGCATGTCATTTTCTTTTTAATGTAATTTTATTTTATTCGATTATTATAAAATTTGTAAAAGAAGAAGCCCATGGAGTGGTGAGCCCAAGTGGAGGTGCAAGCCCAGAAGGAAGAAGATGGAGGCCCACCTGATATTGTTTTCTAGTATAGGTTTACTAGAATAATATTAGGATGTAATATAGGCCCATAGTAGTCCATTTTACTTATTTATTTAATTATGTTTTATATTTATATACATGTATGAATGTATGACCCAACCACATTTCTCCCGCCTTATGTATGTAAGCCGTTGTTAATTGAATCTAAAAACCAAATGAAATTACTAAGTCACTTAAAAGTGCTTTCCTAATTCAAAACCGGCTCGAAGTGGGAATAGGCCAGTTGTAGACCATGCCCTCGCAGGATACACTGGAGTATTATCACTTTGTATTGGGTTAGGGTATGGGATACTCTAACACTTGAATGGAGGTTTTGACTTAGCGTGGGTAGTAGGATTCTCCTGGCCCTAAGCACAGATGGGTAAGTGCCAACAAGCCCATCAAACCGAGAGTCCCTAGGTTGGGATTGGACGGCGTTCCTACCTAAATAATTAGGATATAGTTGTACCAAGCCCTCGTCTGGCTATATCTTAATGAAATATGGATCTCGGCCCATGAGCCCAACAACTCGGTTTAATTAATAACTTGATTCATTATTAATTTTATATGGGAATAACAAAGTAAAGTCCTTTATTAACACTCTAAATGTTTTTCTGTGTAGAAATTCTAAATGGCAAACAACAATACCTTATCACTGCGATCAATTCTTGAAAGGGACAAGCTTTCCGGTCCTAACTTTTTGGACTGGTATAGGAACTTGAGAATAGTTCTAAGGCAAGAGTCCAAAGAGTATATGCTGGAGAGGCCTGTACTGGCTGCGCCTCAAGGACGTAATCCACCGGCTCCCCAGCTGGAGGAATACGAGGCGCATGTCAAGGATAATAGGGATGTGACATGCCTTATATTGGCCTGTATGGTCCCCGAACTGCAAAAACATTTTATGGACCATCAAGCCTTTGCTAGGATAACAACTCTAAACGAGATGTTTCAAGAGCAAGCTGGCCAGGAAAGGTACCTGACCAACAAGGCATTCCACTCTTGTAAGATGGGGGCCGGGACATCTGTGAGTGCACACGTGCTCAAGATGAAGGGCTATTTGGACACTTTAGCCCGTCTCGGATCGCCTATCTCTCAGGAGTTGGCAGTGGACACAATCCTTGCATCCTTGTCGGATTCTTATGATCAGTTCATCCTGAACTACAATATGCAAGGGATGAACCGTACTATCAGTGAGCTGCATGGGATGCTTAAGCTTACTGAGCAGTCGATCAAAAAGACACCGCCGGTGCTGCTGGTCAACAAGGGGACCCCTCCTGTTGCCACGGGTAAGGCCAAGGAAAAGGCCAAAGCCAAGGCCAAGAAGGCCAAGGCTAAGAAGGCCAAGGCCCAACCCAAGGCCCAGCAGAAGGCATGTCCTGAAGATGTCTGTTTCGGGTGTAGACAGGTGGGCCATTGGAAGAGATCGTGTCCCAAGCTGATGAGAGAGCAAAGAAGGGGCCAAGGTGCTTCCTCTTCAGGTATTTATGTTATAGACATTAACCTTACTGTTTCAACATCCTGGGTATTGGATACTAGATGTGGTTCTCACATTTGTTATAATGTGCAGGGACTTAAGAACAGAAGGTCACTGGGGTCGGGAGAGGTGGACTTGCGGGTCGGGAATGGAGCAAGGGTTGCTGCCATAGAGATCGGCGTATACCACCTTGTGATGCCTAGTGGATTGGTTTTAATTTTGGAACAATGTTATTTTGCACCTGCTATGTGCAGGAATATTATTTCAGTTTCTATGTTGGATATTTCTGGATTTTATTTTACTATTTCTAATGGTAGAATTTCAATATCTAGAGAGGGATTATTTTATGGAGATGCTCTATTAAATAATGGCCTATATATCCTGGACATAAATGAAACCAATCACGTCTATAACATAAACACAAAAAGGGTTAAGCCAAATGAACTTAATCCTGTCTACCTACGGCATTGTCGTCTCGGCCACATAAATGAGAAGTGCATAGCTAGGCTTCACAAAGCTAGAGTCTTAGGGTCATTTGACTTGGAGTCAATTGATACATGCAAATCATGTTTACGAGGCAAGATGACAAAGGCGCCTTTTAGCAAGAAGGCTGAAAGGGCCACTAGCTTATTGGACCTAATACATTCAGATGTATATGGACCAATGAGCGCAGCGACCAGAGGTGGACACCTATACTTCGTCACGTTCACAGATGATTTCAGCAGATATGGCTATGTCTATCTGATGAAACACAAGTTCGAGACCCTTGATAGGTTCAAGGAATTTAGGAACGAGGTACAGAACCAGCTAGGCAGAAATATCAAAACCCTTCAGTCGGACCGAGGTGGTGAGTATATGAGCCTAGAGTTTGACTTATATTTGAGAGAGCATGGAATAGTTCCACAGCTCACTCCTCCTGGAACACCACAATGGAATGGGGTGTCGGAACGGAGAAATAGGACCCTGTTAGACATGGTCCACTCAGTGATGAGTCAAGCCTCTCTCCCAATTAGTTTCTGGGGACACACCCTCGAGACAGTAGCTCTTATCTTAAATAATACTCTGACTAAGGCATTGGAAAAGACCCCATATCAGATATGGACAGGCAAGGAGCCCAATGTGTCTTTCCTAAGGATTTGGGGATGCGAAGCACATATCAAGAGATTGACTAGTGGCAAGCTGGAGCCCAAAACCAATAAATGCCTCTTTGTGGGCTACCCTAGGGAAACCAAAGGGTATTACTTCTACAACCCCGCCGAGAACAAGGTGTTCATGGAAAGGAAAGGGGTCTTTCTAGAAAAGGAGTTCCTTTCCAAGAAAGACAATGGGAGCAATATTGAACTCAGGGAAGTTCAAGGTCCACAAGCTCCTGAAGGGGATAACTCGGAGGCCCAGGTGGAGCTTCCACAAGGGGAAGCACTGACCCAGGCCGCACAAGGACCTAGAAGGTCTGGTAGGGATCGTCGGGAACCGGAGAGGTATGGTTTCCTCGTCACCGATGATAAAACTCTTCTCATCTGGGATGAGGAAGAAGCCAAAACCTACCAGGAGGCTATGGCTAGCCCATAATCTACGAATTGGTATAAAGCCATAGAGGCAGAAATACAATCTATGTACGATAACCAAGTTTGGAACTTGGTTGATCCACCTCCGGGTGCTAAGGTAATAGGTTGCAAGTGGTGCTACAAGCTAAAGGCCGACAACACCTTCAAGGGGTGTCTGGTTGCGAAAGGTTTCAGACAAGTCCATGGAATAGACTATGATGAAACTTTCTCACCAGTAGCCATGCTCAAATCCATCAGGATCTTGCTAGCCATAGCCGCATGGTACGACTATGAAGTTTGGCAAATGTGTCAAAACCGCTTTCCTTAATGGAAAGCTACTCGAGGATGTGTACATGACATAACCTGAGGGTTTTGTCGATCCAAAGTATCCAGGAAGGGTATGCAAGCTTCAAAGGTCCATTTATGACTGAAGCAAGCATCCCGAAGTTGGAATCTAAGATTCAATGAGGCTATAAAGGAATATGCTTCACATAGAATCAAGATGAGCCTTGTGTGTATAAGATGACTAGTGGGAGCATTGTCACATTCTTGGTACTTTACGTAGACGACATCTTACTCATTGGAAGCGACATACCTACACTGCAAGGGGTAAAGTAGTGGCTGAGTAAGTGCTTCGCAATGAAGGACTTAGGCGAAGCTGAGATGATCCTAGGGATCAGGATCTATAGGGATAGATCAAATCGGCTTTTAGGCCTAAGTCAGGCCTCATACATAGACAAAGTTTTGAAAAGGTTCAGCATGGACCGGGCCAAGAAAGGTTTCTTGCCAATGGGCCATGGGCTGAAACTTAGTAAGAAACATTGTCCTAAGACAAGGGAGGACAGGGAGAACATGAAATTGGTTCCATATGCTTCGGCTATAGGATCAATTATGTACTCCATGTTATGTACGAGACCTGATATCACCTTTGCACTGAGTATAACGAGCTGGTACCAGCAGGATCCCGTGGAGGATCACTGGAAAGCTGTAAAGGCGATCCTTAAGTACCTTAACCGGACTAAGGATAGCTTCTTAGTGTATGGTGGTCAGGAAGTGCGGTCAGTTATTGGGTACACTGATGCAAGCTTCCAGACCGACCAGGATGAGTACCAGTCGCAGTCTGGGTATGTATTTTTACTAAATGGTGGTGCTGTAAGCTGGAGGAGCTCAAAGCTGCCAACCATCACGAACTCTATGACAAAAGCTGAGTACATCGCTGCGTGTGATGCGGCTAAGGAAGCTGTGTGGATGAAGAAGTTTATCACTAAGTTGGGAGTAGTGCCAACTATCCAGGACCCAGTTGATATCTTCTGTGACAACAATGGGGCCGTTGCACAAGCTAAGAAGCCTCGGTCACACAAGAACACAAAGCACGTGCTTAGAAAGTTTCACCTCATACGAGAGATCGTGGAGAGAGGTGACATTGCATTGCACAGAGTGGACACCGAGGATAATGCACAGATCCTTTGACCAATGTGCTGGCCCAGCCCAAGCACGAGGGTCATACTAGATCTATAGGGATTAGGCCCATGCCTAGTTGGAACTAGTACAAGTGGGAGATTGTTGGATATGCCCTAGTCCCGAGGCATTGGTCCTTGTATTTATATCATACATTAATTGGATTCATGTATTATACTTATTTGTGTTATTAATAAAGGCATCAATTCATTTATTATATTTTTCTTGTGCAATATATTAAATGAAGTATCCAATGGACATATCCATAGCCATGATGACCAGTGTCATGCACTTGGCAGTAAGACCATGGATAGGGTAAACGATATGACCATAAATAGATCTGTAGTCTGTTCCAGTCATAGGAATGAATGGAACAAGAGACTATCATTAACCTGGTTGTATGGCGGCGTCTTACCGGTCATTGGACATGAAGTGTCAACCAAGTTAATGGGTACATGCATAAGGGGCATGGTACTGGATAGATCCACTAAACGAGAAATCCACATGGTATTGTATCACAAGTGATTCTCGTGTAGTACTTGTATGGATCCTTTGACCTGACCATATGATGGTGTTACATGTGAGGTTGCATACTTAGGGGTACGCCTAAAGGGCCTATAATAGGGTGCCAAGTATGGGTACTTTCGAATATGTCTCTTAGCATGGTAATGCTATGGATATGCAGAAGGGATTTGTCACTCAGTAGTCCACTGGGAAGATATCACCAGCCTCTTGATGAATGTGACTGATAAGAGTGTGGCCACACCCAAACAACTGGGAACTTGTTTGTGAGCTTTAGTGCATTCGGGATCAAGTTAATGTCCGACACAAAAGAGCGTGATCAATCCATGCCTCTGTGTTGGACACCGATATCAATGACGTGCGATGTACAAGTTTAAACTACAGGGTTATGATAACAGTTAGACTGCCATCTCCATCTTAATTAGGGGCTGCAGTAGGTTGCTAGAGCTCAACTGCAGTCTGTGGGCCAAAGGCCTACTGCCAGCATAAAGATGGGCCCACAGGATCGTACACATTGAGCGATTGAACACCGACTTAAGAAATCACAAGTATGCTTGGAGTATACACTCTGGAGAGAGAGGTATATATATATTAATCATATTATAAAGATCCATTGGATTGATCCTAATAATAAAATTAATATATTTAATTGGCTCTTCGTAATTAATTGGATTAATTATGAGATTATTTCCTAGGTGGAAATATTCATATGTATAGGTTTACATATGATTTTATTTTGTGAAGATCTAATTTTAATTTGATGGATTAAATTAATTGGTCAAACTAATTTTAATTTAAATGTAAATAATATATTATTTGGTGTAATATATTAAATACATGGGTATATTAAAATTAGGCTTGAAATTAATTTAAACCAGAATAATTAAAATAAGATTGGGCCTGAATTAAAGGAAGGAAGCCCACACAAAATGAAGGAGCTAAGCTGGGCCTCAATTCCCCTAGGGGAATTCGGCCAACCTAGGTTTTAACCTAGGAAGATTTCGGCCAAGTAAGACACAACACACCATAGCCGAAATTTCCACCTAGCCTCCTCTCCATTGCTCGTTTTTCTAACGCTAGCGCGGGTTGTGTTCGTTAGGCGTTCGTGTACGAGAACGAGGAGGGACTTTGCTTTGATTCCTGCAATCTTCATCCATCTCTAAAAGAGATATTCCGGGTAAGAGAATTATCTCTTTCTATTATATTTTTTTTTGTTTTACAATTTCCATTTCAATTGCTCCCGGGCATGGATTTGAGGAAATCATCGCGTTCTTCCGCATTTATCGGGTGATTTCCGGTGAAAAATCCCAACAATCACGTCATCCATACACGCACGTATACCGTTTTAGGTTAAAGGACTATCATGCAATCATCCATGATGCTAACATGTGGTTGTGACTCTTTGTAGTTTGGAATCACCCTCCTAAAGGAAGACTAGAAAGAGTCGGCTATGTAGATCCTTAACCAAGGTGGAGAATCAGACCAAGATTAGTTAGTGTGGTGTCTAGGTTAGTGGTTGTAGAATCAGGGTCATATTTGGAATAGGAGGAATAGATTCAGACTTTGGGAACAGACAGTTTATTTGTGCTAGAAGAGAATACTGTAGAAATGTGGGATCAATTAGACATGAACCAGTAGAATACCCCTATCATCATTACTTCTGTGGAAACAAACATCAGGGATCTTTTGGATTCAGAAGAGTTTAGGGCTAGCATCCATAGTCAAGTGCAAGCTACTGTAGGCAGTATTATTACTAATAGGAAGGCCGAACCTGTTGCAGATTAGGGGGTCAATAATAGACAGCCATAACTGAATATAGACTATGGGAATATTGGTAGACACGCTCCAGTAAGGGATGAAGATTACCAGTATGAGCAGGGGGATGCTTCTGGGAGAGTTAGAGAGGTACTGAATGAGTCAGTGGCTAAAAAGAAGCTGAAGGAGAAATATTTAAAGCTTGATGAGCCAGATGGCACAAATTCCTATGGTGAAGTGTATCGACCCAAATGCATTAAGGGCTGATGGGATTGACTTATTGCCCCCAGGCTTCCAAATGCCTAAGTTCACTCCATACAAAGGAACCGGACCATTCAGACCTCACATTGACAATTATGTGACAGTAATGACAATGAACGGTTTGATTACCAGCCAGCTGTTAGGTTTGTTCTTGACGACTCTCGAAGATGGTACCGCTTGATGGTTCTGCAATCAGCCAGCCCATATCAAGAAAGACTAGAACTCTCTAGCTGAGGCCTTTATGAAGCATTACAACTATAATACTCAAACTGAGGTAACAATGCAGGATCTAAAAGTAGTGAAACAGAAGCCAAATGAGACCTTCACAATGTATTATAAAAGATGGATGGTAGAGGGTGAAGGATTCTAAGCATATCATCAAGCTTGTAGATGGTAGTTTGAAAAACTACCTTGACAACATGAAACTCCGTGACTTCAACTCTTTTATAGATGTATATAATCTGGCCAAGAAGATTCAGGAGTACGAAAAGCAAAACAATGGTGGCGGTAACAGTTACCAAGGGAGTCGGAGTTACATGCCCATATTTAAAAATCGTAGTGGTACAGTTGTGACTCCAGCTAGTTCTAGCTTCAACCCAAAGCCTACACAGGCTTTTACATCTGTAAAGTGGGTCGAGATAGCAGTAGTAGCTCAGGGACCGGCTCCCTAGGCCAATCTAAAAGGAATATCACCATGGGTTAAGTTGCTAAGCATAATTTTTGGTAAGTGTAGAATGTTAGGACTCTTGCAAAGCTTGAAGCCTTTCACTCCTCCCCTTGAGGTAGACAAAGATAATTTTTGCACTTATCTCATGGTGAGATGCCATCGAACAAATGACTGGCTCCATGTGTGGGACACCATTAAGCAGCTAGTAACAGAGAACAAAATCCAAGAGCCAGATGCCAAGAGGAGTGTACAGAGAAATCCACTGCCCAATTTTGGAAGTCAAGTCAATATGGTTCAAATCGGGTTATCTTTTAATTTCATATTTGCAAAAATTATCTGGGCTAATCCTACAGTACATGCGGTTTCTTTTGGCAGAGAGGTCGGAAGACAACTTCTTTGTATCAATTTCTTCTATTTTTGATGTGAACAATTTTGTCTAGGAGGCTTTGAATGCAATGAAATCTAACTTTGCTTACTTATGTGATGTTTTTCCTGATGGATCTGTGCATGCATTCAAGAATTCATATAATTTGTTTAGCATACATAACACTCCATTGCATGAAATTAACATGGGAACGGATGAAAACCCTAAAATGGTATCCATATCGAATGATCTTGCTCGTGAAGAAAAGAGAACGATCATAACATTTCTAGAAAAGCATGTCGGAGCCTTTGCCTAGTGATATGAGGATACGCCAGGAGTTGGTAGAGAAATCATAGAGCACAGAATCGTCATTGATCGTAAATACAAGCCTGTAAAGTAAAAGTTCAGACTTTTTAGGCCGTAATGGGCAGAAAAGGTCAAGGATGAAGTGGCAAAATAGATCAAAGCCAAGTTCCTAGAAGTTGTAGAGTAGCTCAAGTGGTTGGCTAACATTGTCCTATTTGCAAAGAAGCACAGAAGGATCAGAGTCTGGGTTGACTATAAGGACTTGGACTAAGCATCTCCTAAAGATGACTTTCCTCTGCAATATATAGATGAACTGATTGACAACGCAGCCATAGCAGTTATGTATTCATTTATGGAAGGGTTCTCTGAGTATAGTCAGATCCTAATGGACATTATCAATAAGGTCAAGACTACTTTCATCACAGAATGGGACATATATTTTTACAGTGTGATGCCATTCGAATTGAAAAATGCTGGGGTGACATACCAGAGAGCTGTCACCATACTTCTCCACTATATGATCCACAAAAAAGTTGAAGTATATGTCGATGATATGCTGGTCAAATCTATGACCCGGGAAGGGCATCCCACTATCCTGGATAGATTAACGACCAGGATTGAGAAATACAACCTCCGACTTAATCCGAAGAAGTGTGTATTAGGAGTCACTTTGAGTAAATTGCTAGGGCACATAGTCAGTCAAAGAGGAATTGAGATGGATCCAGACAAAATTAAGGCCATCCAAAATGTGCCAGTGCCAAAGACTACAAAGGAAGTCAGGTCGTTCTTGGGGCCACTCCAGTATGTCAGTAAGTTCATCACTAGATTGATTATAGTTTGCGAGTCTATCTTTAAGCTCCTCAGGAAGCAACTGTCGGTAGTGTGGAATGACCAATGCCAGATTGCATTAGACAAGATTAAGGCTTACCTGATGAATCCACCCGTGTTGAAACCTCCAACGCTGGGTAAAAGGAGACTTTGGTAAGAGCAATGCTGGTATAGGAGCAAGATGACAAGAGAGAGCATGCTATTGACTACCTTAGTAAAAGCTGCTAGACTATGAAACCATGTACAACATAGTTGAAAAACCCTATACAACTATGGTTTGGTTGATGAAGAAGTTAAGACACTACTTTCAGTCTTACAGGATAGAGGCAGTTGCAAAGGTGGACCCAATGAAGTATCTATGTGAGGCACCAACATTGGCCGAAAATTATTTAGGTGGTTATTGTTGATATCCTAATTCGACATCGAATATGTGACCAACAAGGTAATCAAAGGTAGAGCAGTAGCATAGTTCTTGGCCAATCAGCTACTAGATTCGGAATATATGGAAAACTTAGAATTTCTAGATGAACAGCTTGCGATGATCGAAGTGGAACCCAGGAGATGGACAATGTACTTCGAGGGAGCATTAAACAGGCAATGTTATGGTTTAGGAGTTATCATCGCTACCCCATATATAGAGATCATCCCACTCTTTAAGTGTTTGGATTTCCCTGTCACTGACAACTAAGCAGAATACGAGGCCTGGTTATTCAATATTGATGCCCTAATTACTTTAGGGGCAAATAATGTATTGGTAATTAGGGATTCCCTGTTGCTCATTCGCTAAGCCATGAGAAAATGGGAAATTAAGGAAGAGTCATTGCAAGCGTATTTGGAGTTCGTGTGGCGACTAATGGAAACATTTGGTCATTGCAAATTTAAGTATGTATCAGGGATGGGAACAAAATGGCAGATGCAGTGGCAACCCTTTCATCCATGGAGGATGGGCCACAGAAACAACCTATAAAACCCCTGGTCCTAGAAGTCTCTAAGAGGCCCTTCTACGACTGTCATGATGTTCTGAGTCTAACGGTGTACAATCAACCATGGTACTCTAACATCTTTAGATTTTTGCAAGAAGGACACTATCTAGATGGAGTAGACATGGTTGACAAAGCAGCAATCAGGCGACGTGCAGTGCAGTTCATAATATTTGAGAACTGACTCTTCAAAAGGACATCCGATGGTCTGCTTCTAAGATGTCCGATAGAATCAGAAGCATAACGAGTGATGAAACAAATGCATTCAAGATCCTATGGTCCATCTATGAATGGGATGGCTCTAGCAAAGAAGATCCTATGGCAAGGTTACTTTTGGCTTACTATGCAATCACATTGTGTTGAAGAGGTGAAGAAATGCCACGAATGCCAGATTTATGGAGATATTAGCCACCTCTCACCGATGGAACTACAAAGTCTCTCCAACCCTTGGCCATTCTTGACGTGAGGGATAGATATCATTGGTGAAATTCGATCTCCAGCATTGAACGGTCGTAGATTCATCGTGGTAGTAGTAGACTACTTCTCGAAATGGATAGAGAACGAATCCTACACTAATATAATGATGAAGAAGATGTCCAAGTTCCTAAAGAAGCACATTTTTGTGAGGTACGACATGCTGCACCATGTGGTAGCCGATAACGGGGTATAGTTCCAAGGTTTGATGACATAATTGCTTATAGAGCATGGTATAGAGCATGATAGATCTTCTCCCTACAGACCACAAGTTAATGGTGTAGTAAAAGTGGCCAACAAGTCTATTAAGAAGATTCTAGCAAAAATTGTTGCCACTTATAGAGACTGGGCAAAGAAGTTACCATTTACTCGTTGGGGTTATAGAACAAGTGTTAGGACTCCTACCGGTGAGATCTCGCATTCATTGGTGTATCGAATGGAAGTGGTATTGCTAGTGGAAATAGAATTGAAGTCCCTGAGGATCACCTTAGAAGCTCAATTACCAAAAACAGATTGGGCCAGGGCCAAACTTGAACAGTTGCCTATGATTGACGAGAAACGCCTAAAGGCCTTAGATTGCTTGCAGATGTATCAGCAGAGAATGACCAGAGTATACAATTGCCAGGTTCATCACTAGAAAAATCCTTTGAGAGCAGGGTACTTAATGTTGAAATAGATGAAGCCTTCTAACACTGACATTGGGGGCAAATTCAAGCCAAATTGGGAAAGCCAGTACGTGGTAAAGAGACTTCTCGAAAGGCACTGTCAAGATAATGGACATGGACCGCAATGAATTCACCAACCCGGTCAATAAGATCGTCTCAAGCGCTATCATGTTTAGAGGAGCCCAAATAGCCTGCTAAGTTGTAAAGGTAGCTTAAGCAAAAGTTAAGGCGCAAAGCGAGAGGTGTCGGCTAGAAAACCTATGAAGGATAGTTGACTGCATGAGTAAACCATTTGAGATGTATATTATTTCACAACTGTTCCCACTTTAATTTCATCAATGTAATGTCATCTTGCTTAACATGTTTTATAAATGTTTGAAGTGTGTTCGGATCCATTTGTTAAAAAATCCAAGTAAGCCAAGCATTCAAGCATATATGCACGTGAGCTGTCACAACGGTTTAAAACTTGCAATCAAAGAGGCCTTAAAGAAAGATAATAATAAAAATAATAATAATAGCCTGCTGGATTGAAAACTCGGTAAGGGCGATCCAGGCAAAACTTAAGGCGATCTGATAGATTGAAAACCCATGTAGGGCAATCTACACAAAATTTAGGATCATATAACATTTATAAGAGTAATAAAGTAGCTATAAAAGAAACAAACAACAGCTACATCTTCCTCCTCTTGGCGGTTGAGGGCTCCTCAATGCCAATCAACCCAAGCCATTGGAGAGTCACACCTTGGCACTCCTTTCGAGTATATGAATCCCAGATCTCTGTTATCCATGATTTGTATGACTCGTCAGTCTCTACAGTAGTAAGGGTGTCATAACTCAGCTCCTCGTAGTGAACGCTACCTAACCATTAAGCCAGAATATGATCAGGCCATTGTGAAGTATACTCCATGCTCTAAGTGATGCAAGATGACTCGGGAATCCCCTGTACTTGCCTATACTATCTACGAAGGTGGGTCGAAGAGTAGAAACTCACCTTGTTCAAACCTAATAGCTAAATAGCCTGGCCCACATGACCATAGAAACATAGGTAATCCTTCACCAATTGCAAACCCATCTAATATGATCATCAGCTATTTGAGCTAGCCTTGCCTTCCACTCTTCTCTAGTCATCCAACTGTAGCCCACCACGGTGAAGCCTCACCCCTAGAATTTGGCAGGATGATACTTCTTGAGATTCCCACAAGGCACATAAATGAGAGCCAATTTCTCGATGAGCCATACCTGTGACAGGACAAAGGTTCAAGGATGATAAATTGATGTAACTCAACATCCAAGCATAAGCAATAATAATGGGATTACCTAAAGCTGCACGAAATGGTTTTCAATTTGGAATGACTGATCAAGTCAGGAAGAATCTAGTTGAATTAAAGTCTCAACCGGAATCAATGCCACGGGCAAAGCTCCAGTAGCCATTAAAGGAATGACAAAAACAAGTCTAAATAGGCACACCCTAGAACACACACAGTATAGGTACTGACTCATCAGCAACAAACTGATCATGCTACCCCATCCAGAATGATCTTAGGGAGTGTCCATACACCAACTTAGCGCTGAATCTAAATGGAAGCCACGGGTTGAAGTAGTAGTGGAAAGCAATGTTTCCATTTGAGATAGAGGAACGCTGAAGAAGTCAGCCAAAGAAGAAGCATCACCAAAGACAAACTTAGGGATGGTGATCTTGGTACCTTTAGGGTAAGGACATTTATAATTACATTGAATTCCTTGAACAAAGGACTCTTGATATGAGTTGTGGAACACATGATCAACTGGATCCCAGCAGCGTATGGCAGGTTGCAGTAAAGCTGGATTCCTTGACCCTTTGTAATAGGCTTTCATATTCCAAAGCCTGAAAGGCTTCAGCTTCAGCCAATCTGAGACCTCTAAAGTTCTAAGAAATAAGCGAAGCTAAGAATCAAAAGAATCCACGGCCGAATTGATGTTGAACAAGAGAAATCTAAAATTCTAAAGTCAACAGTAATACGGCTGTTGCGTGAATCATATGACTGTAGTATTAGTCGTGCAGCTATTGACCGATGCCCGTGGGGCTGTTGATTCTATAGACATGTAGCTATATCTATAGGTTGATTGATTCTCTTTGATCCGTACAGGCATTGATGTTTCGGGGGCTTTTTCCAACATAATTGGACTTTTTAACTCTCATTTTGGTGTGTTTGAGTGCGAAAATGACTATATTTAATGAAAATAATGGAAATTTCTGGAATTGAAACAAGGAATGTAAGGAAGGATCTCAAAAATATAAACTGTATAAATCCAATGTATAAAGAAGAGAATACAAATGATAGAAATGTATATAAGATCCTATCAGCTACTAGCTCGAACCCTGAGTCTCACCGTCATCCTCGTCGGTGTAGGAGTCCACCGCATCCACCTCCGTATCTAGGTACCTGGCCCTATACCAGTCCAAATCAGTCTGCAACCTCCAAGTCTCCTACTCATAGTGTGTCTGCAATCTCTTGATCTCCTGCTCATAGTGCGCCAACGGCTCAGCAGCACAATGGTAGGCCCATAGTGACTGCATATGTGTCTGTAAAACCAAGCCAAGATGATCCATGTTAGCATACTCATGCATCCATACATTTCATGCATGCATCATATCATATTACTATATTAATAATTGTAGGAAACTCACCAACATCACTGCTTTCTCCCGGAGGAGATGGTGTAAGGACTAGTACATCTACATGGGACTCTCTACGACCTCTCGTGCAACCTGAAAATATCAAAATTTAAGTTAAAAAAGGGAGAAATGGAACTATAATGCTCACATGAGTGGTTTCAGGTGGGATAAAATCAATCGGGAATAGGTTATATGGGGGTAGCTCCCTCTCCTCGTATCGGCGGTCCAGACTCATCAGGCTTAACCGACTCATGAGAGGAGTCGAGAAGTGCTCATAAACTACTCTAGCTAGTGCCAAAGAAGGGGCAGCTTTTCTAGCAGCACCCGAGCAAGAGCCATTTCCAGGAGCCTCGACCCAGCAGGCTCAACATCGCCTCCAGTGGCTTCAGTGTTCTCCTCCTTGTCCTCGCCCTCCTTGGTGGACACCTTCTACTTCCTCTTATTCTGAACGGGAAGAGAAAGAAGAATGATACAAGTTAAAAAGAAATTAATTGAAACAACAATGAGATAATCAAATCCAAGATTCATAAATTGAGATCACTTACCTCGCGAGAAATCGGGACTCGAGGAGTCTCAAGCAGTAAGCGGCTCATAAAAGTGCTGTAGCTGCCCGACACGAAAGGGATGACCAGCCCAGCTCTAAAAATCATTGCCCGGTCAGTTGGAGACCAGACGTGAGACCAAAACAGAGTCAAAGGCAGCTTCAGAGGCACTAGCTTGACAGTGAGAGTGGTAACAGTATCCCAGTTGCTCACTCTCTCGCCCAAGTACCACTTATAGGAACATGGGAACTCCATCACAAACCCCCAATGATCCTATACTCCGGTGGCCTGCTCAATTTGAGGATTTGGGACATAGTCCTATAGATCCTGGTGCACCTATTTCACAAAAAAAGTTAAAATTAAAACACCTATCAGGTACGAATCGCAAATATGGTCAATTAAGTTTAAACTAAGAAGTTTTCATTTGTATTTGGCATACCTCATCCCAGGTCATAGTCCTTAGCTCCTTCCGGGTTCATCTAACATCCCTCACGATGTCACTCCAACTTTAAGTCCACCTCAGCAATGTAGCTGGTCTATCGACCCCCTGAAGCTTACCCAGAGTAGGTTGGGTCTACTTGTAGGCATAAATTTGTAGACAAATACATAGTGAAGAAAAAAAGGAAAAAGTTAGAATTCTTACCAAAAACACGACCCAATAACCCTTGAGCTCTTTCTGTGTGGCCCAAGCGCATAGGTCAAGACCATAATAGAGCTGCCTAAGTCTTGCTTGGGCCCAATCAAACTCCCTGGATCTCTCTAAGTCAACCAAACAAAAAAGCATGACTAGGTTCATATAAATCCCCTCGGTCGAGAATAGAAGCGTGACAATGAAAGTGCGAGCGTATGAACTATACTGGCTGGGGCTATCTGACGCCCCTGACTCTCCCTGATCTAGAACTGCTGAAGGTCTAAACACTGTACCTTCCTCTAAGTACTTCCTAGGCTGATCATCTCCACTATATACGAGTCACGATAGGAGACCTGGGACAAATAGCAGTTGAACTCTAGGGGAGTCCCATCGAACGACAGCCCAGTAATAATGGTGAAGTCAGAAGGGGTGATGGTGCACTCCTCTATCGGGAAATGAAAGGTGTGGGTCATGTCCACCCACCACTCAATTAAGGCCATCAACGACCGTGACTAGTTTATGGGGTAGAAGGAGAGATAGACCTTGCTAGGTCAGTAAAGCTAAGAGCACTAATTCACCTCTTCATATATGAAGGCATCTCATCCCATTAAAGGCAGGCCTTAGTCAGGGATCCAGCTGGCTAATAATGATGCTCTTTCAATGTCGAACAACAAATAAACACCAAATCAGAGAGTTTTCAATAACCCCTAAATCTATCCATCATGCATCTAATTAAAATCCATTAGTTAAAAGAAAATCGGCCTCTAGGTTCAACACCCACGAAGGTGATGTGACACCCCGTGCGGCTGTAGCATCAAGACCAGGCCCATATGGTTATCGATCTCAAAAAACCCAAAATTTCAAAATTCTTGTTTTTCACTCGGTTTTTCTCTAATTTTCCAGTCCTTAGAATTTCTAATGGGTCTTTAGCATGCACTCTACTCTTCAATTTCATCAAATAAACATAAAATTGCAAAAAACCGATTCAAAACCTAACTTTCTAATCTTTGATTTCTAACTCTAAATTGGGGAAGCTTAGCCACTTACTTGGTGTTGTGAAACATGGTTCCACAACTCTAAGAGCAGAGGAATGTTTTGCTTGAAAGAAACACTTAAATGAGGCATGTCCCGTGTCAATACAATGCCATCAGCAACTGAGAGGAAATGGAGCACCTATGGATCCTTGCTCATCCTAACTAGTCGTGCTAGGACCTTACGAAGACATTTATCTTGCTTCTTCAGCATTTTGGCTGAGATTTGGGAGAAAAATCAAAGTTTGGAGAGAAAAAGTTGAGAGAAAAGGTTTGGTTTTCGAATGAAAATGACCCATGTCCACCACTCCTAGCCATAAAGTAGACAAAACATCCGTGCGGATGTCACAACTGTAGCACGGCTGTCACGTCGTCACCTGCTCGACTATTGAAGGTTAGCCGCACCAAACGCCATTTTCTCCCTCTTTTTTTATTTATTTTTGCTATTTTATTTTATTTACTAGCCTTAGCCATGCATTCATTTCACTATTATTATTATTATTATAATCACCGACTTTATATTTATAATTATCAATTTCATCGACTTATCAATAATAAATTAACTTAATTTCTCCCAAGAAAATTTTATTTCGTGTTTATGCAGGTATAGACGACCTCGCTGGATTCTAGTCTTCCGAAAAACCATTAACCAAAAGAAGAATTACTATCAATTGACATTCATTCTCTCATTCTAGGCGTTCCATAATATGTCAGAACTTGATTACTTTAATCTAGGTTTTCCATAACACACCAGAACCTCTATCTTACCATTCCATGTGTTCCACAATACGTCAGAACTGTTATTCATCATTTTAGGTGCTGCATAATATCCCAATAATCATTGCTCCTAGTATCCCAATTTATTAGAGCTCCTTTCACCAAGACTCGACACTTAATAGCTAATCTAAGTCCTGTACTTATTCTTGATCGAAGGGGCAAAAATTTTTTTTTTCCAAAATAATTGATCAACGAATAAATACATAACTCATAACTTTCTGGCCTATCCAAAATCCCATAAACGGGTCACACGACCCTAAAAGGTAATAGGTCCTATATGACCCTACACAGTGATCTGTCCACATGACCCTAAAATCTAAAAGGTCCTGCACGACTCTAAAAGGTATTCAGTTCTACATGATTTTAAAAGGTAATTGGTCCCACAAGACCCTAAAGGTAATCGGTCCTGCACGACTCTAAAAGGTGGCGGTCAACCAAGTCCTTCAGCTAAGGGGTAGGTACCTCTCTTTTCTTTCTCATTACGCTTTCTATAGTGCATCCAAATTCACCACAGGACAAGGTAAACCCACAAGCCGTAAATTTAAATACACGAGGAGCAGCCTGTGAGCACAGGATTTGCTTCTATAGCGTTCTATAGCTGTAGGAGTCAAAGTCAGCTCAAGATCAAAGCTCCGGTAGATTGAACTTCAAGCCTCGAAACATTTCACTAGTGAAAGAAGAGGATGTCTGGGAATAACAGCCACACGGCTATAATGTCAGCCGCACGACTATTGCACCATTAGCTGCAAGGTTGTTGCATTAAGACCCACACGGGTCTCGATGTCTAATAGAATCCATGATCTTTAACCTTGGAAATGATGTATTGGATGTTTTTGGCATATTTAACAAAGAAAAACCAGTTTTTTACCTATAAAAACACCACTAGAAACAGAATTAAGGGGTTGGCAACTTTGATTTAGAGAGAAAGGAGAAGAAAAAGGAAGAAAAAGGAAAGGAAAAATTAAACTTTTTCTTCAATTTTCATCTTCCATCTTTGTTTCTAAGCATAAAATCGGTTAGAAATATTAGGAAAACACTTCACTAAGACTTTTAATAGGTTTAGAGACTAATCTAAACACTAAAACCTTAACTTTCAAAGCTTAAAACCATTTTTGAAGCTTAAAGATCAGGTTTGAAATTCGGGCCTTTCTTGAAGGATTTTCACCTCCTAGAGCCATGGATCCACGCTACAAGGGTAAATATCTAAGAAACCAAAGCATTTGACTTGTTTGTTTTGATTTTTGGAACTAATTTTCATCAATTTTGAAACTACTCTATTTTTCGGTAATGAACTAAGAACCAGAACCGTGTGGCCATCACAACAGCCACACGACTATAGTTACAGCCACACGGCTGTAGTTTCAACTGTCGTATGGCTGTGATTCTCATAACAGTACCGTGAAACTTTGGATTTTGAAATCCTTTACTGGTCTTGAAGTGACACCCGCACGGGTGTAAATATACAGCCGTATGGTTGTTGCTTCAACACCCGTGCAGGTGTTATCTTGGGATAGAATCACCGAAAACTGATTTTTATGCATTCCATGACATTTGAACCTTAGATTTATATTTCAGAAACATTTATCAGAACAGAACAACGATAGAAACCTAGTTTCTTGAAAACTGACTCACCTGCCATGTTAAAATAATCAACTGGTAAAATTGTTTTTCAAAAATCGATACAGTGATGTTTTAAAATGTTTTCCAGGTCTAGTCGGTGAGATTTGTGGAGCTTCTCTGGCTATCCCCTCTAAATGCATGATCCTGACTCATTTATTATCCCGTTATGTTGTTATTTAGTCTTACATGCAATTATTTATGTACTAACATCTGTTTTGCAGGATTAGATGTATGTTTAAGTTTTATTATTATTGCATTAGATGAATTCTTGTATTTTAGGTGATTGTATTGTTGGATGTGCCCTTGTCCCGAGGCATTGGTCCTTGCATATGTATTGTACATTTATTGGATTTATGTATTATACATTTTGTGTCATTAAATAAAGGCATTAATCTATTTATTATATACCTTATGCTATGTTTTAAATAGAGTATCCAATGGACATATCCATCTCCATGTTGACAAGTGTCATGCACTTCACAGTAAGACCATGGATAGGGAAAATGATATTACCGTAAAGAGATCTGTAGTTTGTTCTAGTCATGGGAATGAATGGAACTAAAGACTATCATTAGCCTGGTTGTATGGCGATGTCTTACCGGTCGTTGGACATGGGATGTCAACCAAGTTAATGGGTACATACAAAAGGGGCATGGTATTTGATAGATCCATTAAATGAGAAATCCACATGGTAAAGTATCACAAGTGATTCTCGTGTAGTACTTGTATGGATCCTTTGACCTAACCATATGATGGTGCTGCATGTGAAGTGGCATACTTTGGTGTATGCTTGAAGGGCCTGTAAAAGGGTGCCAAGTATGGGTACGTTTGGGTATGTCAGTGAGCATGGCAATACTATGGATATGCAGAAGGGAAATGTCACTCAGTAGTCAACTGAGAAGATATCACCAGCCTCTTGATGAATGCAACTGATATGAGTGTGGCCACACTCAAATAAGTTGTAGCTTGTTTATGAGCATCAGTTCATTCGGGATCAAGTAATGTCCGGACACAAAAGAGGGTGATCAGTCCATGCCTCTGTGTTGGACACCGATATCAATGACATGGGATATACAAGTTCAAACTACAGGGTTACGATTGCAGTCAGACTACTATCTCTGTCTTAATTAGGGGCTACAGTGGCTTGCAGTGAGCGGACGATGTTTTCAATAGAACGCAGACTCTCTCGGAAGGGAGCCTCGATATCGGGCAACCCTCCCTCACGTAGGGTTTTTAGAATGGAAATTCATTTTTGGAAAATTGAATGGTTTCATAAAAGAATCGAGACCTAAGTCTCTATGAATAGTGTAGGAGTCACCACCCGGCTCTCCTCAACCGAGAAATTACAGTGTAGCTGAACCCGATGAAAGGCCACTACACTATCCAGAGATCTAGGTCCGGACAAGTCTCCTATTTCGTGTCTAATTAAAATGTAATTGTCCAATGTTCTTAGACAGTATTTTATAATTCTAAAGTTCATTTTTATTAAGTAAAAGCATGCATCTGATAGGTTGTCAACCCGTCAAAGTTTAATTTAAAATCTCCGGTTCCTTATACTGGGTAGTATAGCAAGAACGGGGTCGAACCACAGGGATTAATGCAGGTATATTTGTTTACAATAAGAAATAAATTTGATTGGATTGAAATAAAAATAAATGAGGTGATTTGAGAAATTGCAGAATGTAAATTAAGACAGAATAAATCAATAGGATCAACAACTTGCCAAGATACTTTTTAGTTTAATTCTATAATTCAATCACAAACACCAAAGATCCAATTCGATTATGCAAATAGACAGAGTTATAGTTAAAGGTGAAACGCACTCAATAACCAATCTTTTCTTAATTTATCGATAGTTCTAGGAAACGCCTGAATAAACTGCTTCCCTAACCAATAGATATTCTCCAAGAAAACTCTAACGAGAATTAACCTATGGTAGCTTTAATCACAAAAAGACCTCTATCGTAGTTAATGAAATCGAAAACACCGCAAATCATAAAAACTAAACTATTCAATTCCGTTAACTTTACACGAAGCTAACTCGCCACTATGATAGAACAACAATCATGGATATATTATTCTATTCGGTGATATACAATACAATCAATCAATTAACTGGCCAAATCAATTTGATTAAATCAATAGCAATATAAAAAATTATAATCACAGGAATTAAATAAATATTTAGATAAAAGAATACAATTAAAACATAAGTCTCATGAATCAAATGGAATTAAACTTCTAAGTACCTCAATTAGAAGAGAGTTTAGCTACTCATAACTAAACAAATTCTACTGAAAATCTTCAGGAAAAACGTGCAGCCTTGTCCTCTTGATAGCCTCCCAAACCGTTTTTGAAGAAGTAAAAACAGTCCCCAAACCTTCTCCTCTTCTTTCTTTTATAGGCTCTCCTTCTCTTAACCTAATTAGGAGTCTTTCATTAATCTCCTTAATTAAAAGGCATGCTGGAAATTAAAGTATAAGCAATGGGCTCCTTAAGGAGAAACCTGGCCCCATCAGGGAATAATGTGCCCAAATAAGCAGAAAAAGTTAACAAAGGAGTGTTGACCTATAGGACCCAAACAAGGTATAGAAAACCTCAGCTAACTTCTCCGATACTGCTCCGATTGGCACAATTCAAGATGCTATGGAAAGCTAACGGACAGACGCACAATGTTGACGAATAAATCTGGAGCTAAAATAGCCTTTAACTATTCCGAAAATCCAGCCAAAGTTCAGTCTCCAACAAATCCTTTTCTAGCAGTCTTCTTAAATAGCCAGAACCTTCTATTTAAACACCTAAAAGTGATGAACAACACTAAATAAGAATAAATAAAATAGAACAAACAAAATAAATAAGAAAATAATAAAACTAATACTAAAATACAAAAATAACTAAGAAAATAAGTTAACATGGACCTAAATATGCCTATGTGAATATGAGTTATCAAATTCCCCCGCACTTGGATCTTTGCTTGTCCTCAAGCAAACTAGGACTAAAGGAAAATTTCTCCCGAAATTGACTATGGTTGAACCCTTGTAAATCCTTAACCATTCATCCAAGGAAGTTAAACCACCAAGTTTCCATAGGAAGTTTGCAAACTCTACAAGCTAATAAGCTTAATCATAAGAACTAGAAAATCAAACAAGTTGACATAAACAAAACATTTAACCCAACTTCACAAGACTTAGTCAATTGAAAAACCACCATAAATTTTTTAATTAACTAACTTTAGGCAAGTGAATCGTCCAACTTAGAAGGACATTTAGAGATTTTAAGCTTTTATTCACATTTAAAGCACTTCAAAACAAGATAGTTACCAAACTAAGCATAGGGTCAACACCCCAATTTTGCGAGTATTGAAAAGGCCTCTAATGAGGGGTAACTCTCCCCATAGGTCATGCTCCATACATAAAGTCATTGTTTTTAACTTTGCTTAAGGTGAGGTGGGCCTATCCCCCAACTCAAAACCCATGGGTGTTGGAATGCGAAAGGTCTCATTTTTTCGAGCAATGAAAAGGGTCTCCTATGAGAAGTTTGCTCTCCCTCTTAAGCCACTCTCCATACACAAGGAATGATTTTTGTCATACGTTGCTTAAGGCGAATTGGTCCCATCTCCCAATTCAAGTCTCAAGGATAATCGAGACGATTAAATTCTAAAATTTACATTCTCAGCATAATTCAACCAATATCATCAATTATAAGCTAGACTCTAGTTATCTCATCCTCCATAAGTTGGTAATAACTCACTTGCTTTACATTAACTAACAAACTTTTTAGAAGCAATTGATCAATTAAACTTCGTCACATTTTGTCAAAATTAAACGTAGAGTCATATGCAAACCAAGCTCAACCCCCAATCCTTACGACAAACCCACTAACATTCTTTGTTTCTAATTCTTCCTACTTCCAATTGGTTTATTATATTCAATGATGACAAAAATTAGGATTTTCTAAGGGCTAAACCAAGACAATTTCAAATTTTAAATTTAAGCCTAATTTACTCATGGACAAACAACTGAGAATCTGATTTATGGAGGGAATTATGAAAAAACTACATGCAATCCTAAATAGCACAAGAATAAAACAAACGCAAACATTAAACTATCCTAAAAAGAAAAAATTATCTCCTAATTTTCCAAACTAATCCCTTCCCCCACACTTAACATGCATTTACTCCTGAAAATGCATCTAAATGAAGCACAAAGTGTAAAGAAAAGGAAAGAAGCTCTCCCTTAGATTGTAGGAAAGAACGGTGGAGAATCAGAAGAACAATGTTTGCAGAGGCAGCAAGTTCAAAGCCAATTTTGACAAGGATAAATTCTGAATTCGGAGAAATGCATAGTTAAAATGTTGTAGATCTTTCTCTTCTCTTTCTAACGCATTTTGAATCACCACAATCAGAGGTCAGACGCAAAAGTTATGGTGCAATTATGAAAAATGGTCAGATCTGCCAATGGCTAGGTCACCGATATGGACGAGGCGGGCGGGCGAGGCACGCTGGGCGCGTGGGTGGGGCGCAGCTCGTCGAGGCCTCCTTGAGGCAGACAGGCGCGTGCTGCTGCTTCTGATGCCTTTTTTTTTTCTTTTTTCTTTTTCTATTTTTTGTTGTTGTTTTTTTTTTTTTTTTTTTTTTGAACTTTAACTTTGCACCCTTTTTTTTTTAACTTTAACTTTGCACCCTTTTTTTTTTTTAACTCTACATATTACAAGCATAAATAAAACTCTTATAGAGTGAATTTTTGGGCTGCCTCCCAAAAAGCGCTTTTGTTTAACGTCGTTGGCTCGACGGTGGCCACGTTTAGTTTGGCGGTTTTTCAATGGAGGGAAGAATTTTGTTTCTTCCAACTATAGCATGGCCAAAATGTGATTCAACTGCTATTTTGTACTGCATTTGACTCTGGTTTACAGGTTTGAGCGCTTCGAGGTCTTGGACGGCATATATCAGCTCTTTAGGCATTACCCATTCTTCCTCCCATTCAGCCAATTTCGGATTTGTGAGGTTGTTAGCCAAAGAAACTTGCAAAGGATCACCACTGCACATCTCCAAAAATTTATTAGTGTAAATGTTGGAGAAATTGATTGCAAAAACAGAAGCATAATCAACCGGGTGCTTAATTGCTCTATTTATGTCAAATTTAATCATAGCACCATCAAATTCCATTGCCAATGTCCCCTCATGCACGTCAATTTTTGTGCGAGCTGTTTTCAAGAATGGGCGTCCTAATAGTATCATTCCCCGGTTAGAAGAAGTTCCCCCTTCCATATTCAAGACATAAAAATCCGTAGGGAATACTAAGTCATTTACTTGTACAAGAACATCTTCTAAGACACCTTCAGGAAAAACACTAGACCTATCAGCTATGTCAAAACTACACCATTTTGTTTCAAAGGACCCAAATTCAATGCGGAGTAAATAGACAAAGGCATTAAATTAATAGAAGCACCGAGATCACACATAGCTTGTTCTATGCCTACATTGCCTATCTTGCATGGATTTGTGAACATACCTGGGTCTTGTTCTTTTATGGGCAATTTACCTTGAAGTACTGCTGAAACGGTCTCACCCATGGGTACCCTCTTATTGGCCCGAACTCTGTTCACCTAGTGCAGAGTTCTTTTAAAAATTTGCAATACCGGGGTACATGTTTGATGGCTGTCAGGAGTGGAATGTTGATTTCCACCTTCTTTAAAGTTTCAAACACCTCTGTATCATCTATAGCTTTCTTCTTTCTTGCCAATTGATGTGGAAATGGTGGTTTTTCGGGATTGGATTGGATTAGCTCTTCGATGGGGGCTGTTTTCTCTCTCTCGGCTGGTGTTGCACGGCCACATGGGGGTGATGCTTTTGGTGCTGGCGCTTCGAGTTCTTTACGTTGTGCGTTGGATTCACATCGGGTTGGGAGGGCAACTTTCCTTTGTTTTCAAGTTTGTTGAAAGAGGAGATTAATTGGTTAATTTGGTCTTCCATTTTACTCATATTGTCAACACTCTTCTACTGAGATTCCACCAATTGCGCCATCATGCCTTCAAAGAGTTAATTTCTTCTCCATAATTCATCCATGGGGGCTGTGGCTGCTATTGTTGGTTATTGCCATATCTGAAATTCAGATGATCCCTCCACCCTGGGTTGTATGAATTATAGAACGGATCATATTTCCTTCGGTATTGGGTGTTGAAGTCTCACATGCTGGATTCCTCTTGCAGTGTTGGACATGCATCAGTGGAATGTCCCTGAAACAATAGATACCACAAACTTGGGCTTGTTGCCCATAGTTAGAAGCACCTGCACTTCCAATAATACTCTTTTCCAGCAGTTGATTAAGCCTATCCAATTTAGATTCAAGATCAGAAGACCTTACCTTATGAACTCCCCGTGTAGGAGTGTCAGAACGACTGTTGAACTGTTGTGAATTTGCGGCCATGGCAGAAATCAGATCTCGGGCAGCTTGAGGTGTCTTGCTGACCAAAGCACCACCACTCGTAGCATCAATGACTCTCTGTTCAAGCGGTAGCTGCCCCTCATAAAAATATTGTATCAACAGTTGATCCGTTATACCATGTTGAGGGCAATTAGCGCATAGTCTCTTGAATCTTTCCCAATATTCATACAAGGACTTAGAGTGTTTTTGTCTGATGCTACAAATTTCCCTTCTCAAGTTTGCGCCTCTAGATGCAGGAAAGAATCGCTCCAAAAATAGCCTTGCCATTTCGGTCCAAGTGTTAACAGTTTCGGAAGGAAGGTAGTACGCCATTCTTTTACAGTGGCTTCCAATGGAAATGCACGCAACTTGATTTGCTCTTCAGTAACTCCACGTGGTCTGAATCTAGAACAAGCCACATGAAACTCTTTTAGGTGCCTATTTGGGTCTTCCGCTTGTAAGCCATGGAATTTTTGTAGAAGCTGAATCAATGCAGGTTTCAGCTCAAATCCATCCTCCACATTTTGATATTGTATACACAGCGGCTGTTGGTTGACATGAGGGGCAAGCATGTCTCGTAGAGTTGCTAGAGGTGGATTGGCCATTTCAGTTTCAGAGTCTGAGTCTTTTTCAGTGGTAGGAAGAGTTTCAGTACTATCAGAGTCGTCTTCTGCAGCCTCAAGAACTTGTCTCCTGCGCAACTTTGCTTCCTTTCTGAGCCGCTTTGTAGTTTTTTCAATATTGGGTCGAACAGAAGTCCACCTATAGAAGAAGAACGCTGCATACACACTCAGAAAAGGAATTAGAAACAGCAAATAAATAAACCTTGTACACAAATCCCCGGCACCGGCGCCAAAATTTGATAGGTTGTCAACTCGTCAAAGTCTAATTTAAAATCTCCGGTTCCTTATACTGGGTAGTATAGCAAGAACGGGGTTGAACCACAGGGATTAATGTGGGTATATTTATTTTCAAAAAGAAATAAATTTGATTGGATTGAAATAAAAATAAATGAGGTGATTTGAGAAATTGCAGAATGTAAATTAAGACAAAATAAATCAATAGGATGAACATCTAGCCAAGATACTTTTTAGTTTAATTCCATGATTCAATCACAAATACTAAAGATCCAATTCGATTATCCAAATAGATAGAGTTATAGTTAAAGGTGAAAAGCACTCAATAACCAATCTTTTCTTAATTTATCGATAGTTCCAGGAAACGCCTGAATAAACTACTTCCCTAACCAATAGATATTCTCCAAGAAAACTCTAACAAGAATTAACCTATGGTAGCATTAATCACAAAAAGACATCTATCTTAGTTAATGAAATCGAAAACGTTGCAAATCATAAAAACTAAACTATTCAATTCCGTTAACTTGACACGAAGCTAACTTGCCACTATGATAGAACAACAATCACGGATATATTATTCTATTCGGCGATATGTAATACAATCAATCAATTAACTGGCCAAATCAATTTGTTTAAATCAATAGCAATATAATAAATTATAAGCACAGGAATTGAATAAATATTCGGATAAAAGAATACAATTAAAACATAAGTCTCATGAATCAAATGGAATTAAACTTCTAAGTACCTCAACTAGAAGAGAGTTTAGCTACTCATAACTAAACAAATTCTACCGAAAATTTTCAGGAAAAACGTGCAGCCTTGTCCTCTTGATAGCCTCCCAAAACATTTTTGAAGAAGTAAAAACAGTCCCCAAAACCTTCTCCTCTTCTTTCTTTTATAGGCTCTCCTTTTTTTAACCTAATTAGGAGTCTCTCATTAACCTCCTTAATTAAAAGGCCTGCTGGAAATTAAAGTGTAAGCAATGGGCTCCTTAAAGAGAAATCTGGCCCAATCAGGGAATGATGTGCCCAAATAAGCAGAAAAAGTCAACAAGGGAGTGTTGACGTGCAAGACCCAAACAAACTACAGAAAACCTCAGCTAACTTCTCCGATACAGCTCCGATTGGTGCGATTTAAGATGCTATAGAAAGCTAATGGACAGATGCACAATCTTACAGGATGAATCTGGAGCTAAAACAGCGTCTAACTCTTTCGAAAATCCAGCCGAAGTTCAGCCTCAAACAAATCCTTTTCTAGCAGTCTTCTTAAATAGCCAAAACCTACTCTTTAAACACCTAAAAGTGATGAACAACACTAAATAAGAATAAATAAAATAGAACAAACAAACTAAATAAGAAAACAATAAAACTAATACTAAAATGCAAAAATAACAAAGAAAATAAGTTAAAATGGACCTAAATATGCCTATGTAAATATGAGTTCTTAGCAGCGTACACACAAATCAAAGCAACATAAAAAGCAGTAAATAATTAAATTATTACAGTCCAATTGAATAAAAATAAAAACTCTCAACCTTACTTTACAAACGCCTAAATACACGAATGATCTAGAAATTTACAACCACCTAAAATACACGGATGAATATGTTAATTACATCAAAAATAAAAATAAAAGAAATGAAAAGCTGCAAAACAGATGGTTAGCACAATTTATAGCACGCCACAAATAGGACTTAAATTGGATAGAATGGGATTTCAAGGAGTTCGGGGG
This sequence comes from Euphorbia tirucalli, assembly GCA_039660915.1. Classification (NCBI taxonomy): domain Eukaryota; kingdom Viridiplantae; phylum Streptophyta; class Magnoliopsida; order Malpighiales; family Euphorbiaceae; genus Euphorbia; species Euphorbia tirucalli. Next base: position 23,628,803 of record CM077637.1, on the reverse strand, counting down.
CATGCAATTAGGGGATAACTGGGTCGGCTCGGCTAGCCGGCCTGGTTAGACATGGAAAATATTTTGAAATGTCCATGTATTTTGGTTTTGTGAGAAAATCATTTTGAAAACATTTTAATTTCCGGTTTAATTTAATTTAGCATGTGAGATGGGTCGGTTTTCGGGAGGTTCGGGTCTCCGTCGTAGTACTGTTATAAATGCAATTATACTGAAAGTTAAATCTAGGGTCGTGAATGCACACAACAAAATTTATTTTTTGATATTTTTTGATTTTTTTGAATTTTTATGATTTTTAGGAATTTTTAGGGATTATTTTGGAAATTGTGCCCTTGGAAGGAAGTTACAGTCGTGCGACTGTAATTCCCCCAATTGCAGAAAATCACCAAAATTTTATTCAAATAAAACTAAAGGCCGCGGGAATTCAAGAACACTCATACGACTGTAATTACAGTCGTACAACTGTTCTTCAGCACAAGAACAGTCGTACAGCTGTTCTTAATTTCCAGAAATAGCAGGCCCAAAAATTGGGTTTTTATGCACAAAGACACTCCAAATCACATAAAAAAAGCAAGAAAATGAAGGTTTGAGGTGTATTTACCTTTGTGGTGCTGATCCACCATATGATTAACCGCTGGAAATGCCCCAATCACCTCCAAATTGCTTCTTTTCCTTTGAGCTAAGGTTTTACAAGTCAAGTCCCAAAATCTCTAAAATGTCACGGATTTAGAGAGTTTAAAGTCCGAAATTGATTGAATTTGAAGTAATAAGTTGTTGACCTATGATTTCTAATAGATTTTAAACTTTAACACTCAAGGATTAAAAGAAAAAGAGGAGAAAAAGATAGTTTTGGTTTGGTTTTCACTCATTTTTCTCTTTTTCCTCGATCAATTTCTCACTCTAAACTAAGCCAAATCTCAGAGACAAAAAAAAACCCCTTACTTTTCTTCTCTCCCTCCTTTTATTTCTGGTCTTGCTTGCTTCAGAATTGGGCATTAATTACCCCTCCCATCAATCCAAATTTTTCATTTCACAGGTATGGGCTGTTGTATCTGCTCCGCTAATACAGTCGTACGACTGTAATACAGCCCCACGACTGTAAGGCATTTTTTTTTTAGTCTGGAAAATTTCGGCGCTTACACTTGCTAGAGCCTGCCTGTAGTTTATGGGCCATAAGCCCACTACCAACATAAAGATGAGCCTACAAGATCGTACACATAGAATGTCTGAGTTCAAACTAGTCGAATCACCTATGTACTTGGAGTATACTACTTGAAGAGATAAATATTTATCAATTAAATTAAAAATCAATTTGATTGGTCAATATAATTTAATTGACATATATTTATATTTTATTGGGTTGCACAAAGTTGATTTAAATAAATTAACTTGTGAATAAATTTCCTGGTGGAAATTTAATACATATATATGTTTGTATGTATTTGTTTCTAGTCAAATCATAAATTAATTTGTTGGGTTAATTCCAATTGGCAAATCTATTTAATTTAAATGACATGTATCTTATATAATATGGTATTATATAAATACATGCATAGAAATTAAATTAGAATTGATTAGGAATTAAACCTTATTAATTAATTATGATTTATGGAATTATGGCATTAATTCCATTTATAGAAACGAAGTTAAATCACCCAATAATAAAGGCCATGATTAAAAAGCTAAATGGGAGATTTCCCTTAATGGGAAAATTCGGCCGTAATGGTTTTAGAGGGCTGAAATTTTTGGCCATGCCCATGAAATTCTTTCTCTTCTCTTTTGATCCGCTGTTAGCACAGGTTGGACTCGATAGGCATTCGTGTACGTGAAAGTGGAGAGAATCAGTTTCGGTTTCTGTAGCCATCTTTAGAAGAGATATTCTTGGTGAGAATCGAATCTTTTCTATTTCAATTTTAATGTTTTTAATTTCCACTTCAATTGCTCTTGGGCACGGATTTGAGGAAATCACCGAGTTCTTCCGCTTTTATCAGGTGGTTTCCGGTGAAAAATCCCAACATGTATCTCGATTCCCCATTTGATTCATGTGTATCCCCTAGGGTAGTTTATTTGATTCGGTCTATATAAATAATTTATTTATCGCTTTCTGTACCTTGTATGAACACCGTATGCTCTAAATAAAAATGGATTTAGTTTAATAAAATGCTTTAATTCAGTTGTTAAAGCATTTATTTTAATTCAGGAACAAGTAAATGACTTGTCCGGACCCAGATCTCTAGAAGGTATAACAACCCTCTCCTGATTTCGGCTATACCTAAATTTCCCGGTTGAGCTGAGTCGGGTGGCTACTCTTATATTTTCTTCGGGATTTCGGTCTCGAATCTTTTACAAAACTACTATTTTCTAAAATGAATTTCATACTATAATTATTACCACAAAACCATATTTCATAAAGAAATTCCTTGGTTTGCTTCACTCCGTTTCGTGTATTAAAAATGCCGTTTACTCACAGATGGAAGTAAGGTAGTTAAGGAATGAATGATTAACACCTTAATTCGATTTAACCGGTTTTAGGCTTTACGACCAATCTAGCTTTAACTATGGTTATAAAAAGTATTATTCTTACTTCACTTTGTTTACCCACTTGTTCTTCAAAGCTCTTTATCCTTTAGGCAACTTCACACTTAAATTTTTTTTAATCATATAAGGATTTCATTTCATCTTGCACGACATCAATCCACTTTTTCTTATGATCATCTTCCATGGCTTCTACACAGCTTTTAGGTTCTTCCTTATTAGTCAACAAAACATACTCATCAATAGATACTATATGGAAGGATGATGATCTCTAATAGAACACCTAACCGGAGTACTGGGTTGTACATCTAGTAGTAGCAACTCCTGATAGACATTCCCATCCATTTCAACTCCATGTAGACCATTAGCAACATTAATACCCTACTGGTTAACATTTTGATCATCATCTCCCTCGCTTGAGTGTCGACATGTTGAGGAGGAACTGGATCTATATTAATAAGGTCGTCCGTACACTAAGGAACAATCTCATGTTGCTCTAAATGATTATCAATATCCTAAGGAAAAATTTCTACCTCCTCAACATCTTCAAAGTCTGATCTTCCTTAAAAATAACTTCCTGGGTTCTCACAACTTTCTTCGGAATTGAATCATAGAGCTTATAGTCCATCCATATTTTTCCATACCCAATAAGCACACATTACCTATTCCTGACATCAAGCTTAGATCTCACATCTTTGGAAATATGCACAAGGCCTTACTTCCAAACACATGTAAGTGATCGTAGGAAACATCTTTGCTGCTCAAAACCTTGTTAAAAACATCAAAATGCAAAGGAACATAAGGTGTTGGGTCTAAAACATGTACTACAATACTTATAGCCTTATGCAAACATGATCTGGGTACCTAGATGTGACAACACGCATCTGACTCACTCAATTAATGTCTACTTCACTAAACCATTTAGTTGTGGATTTGAAGGAGTTTATTGATGTTGAATACCCTATTTTGTGAAATAAGCATCAAATTGACCTATTTATTCACCTCTATATCTGTTTGGATACACTTGAGCTTCTTCCAAATGTCTCTCAGTAAGAGCTTAAAACTGCTTGAGTGCATCTAATACTTAATCCTCTGCCTTTAAGGTGTAAACCCATAACTTCCTTGAGTAATCATCAATGAATGTAACAAAGTAAAAGGAACCACCAACTTTCCTTATGAACATTGGACCACAAATATCAAAATGCACCAAATCAAGTTAGGTCTCCTTTCTATAAGAAGGATGGCTCTTAAACGAGAATCTGGTATGTTTACCAGCCTAGTAACCATTATATTTCTTCAACTGAATATCCCACACACCAAATATTAATTTCTTCTTTAACAACATAAACATGCCCTTATCACTCATGTGAGCAAGTCTCTTATGCCACAAATTTGTCGCATAAACATTCTCTCCTGTATTAATAATGCTTTTAGAGATCTTTAATTGCATCCTACATAACTTTGAATGTCTTTTACCTCTTGCCACATTCAAGGAACCTTGCATAGAGCTTCATTATCCATTACCAAAGCTATTGTAATAACCTTCATATTAAAGCAAGCCTGTAGAAATCAAATTCAATCTCATATTTGGAACATGTTTCACATTATTCAAACCAACTCCATCTCAACGTTGAATTTCAAACAAGCTTCTCCAATACAAGTAGCCTTTAATAACCCATTATTACCTATTTGTACATCACCAAAGTCATCTTAAGTGTAAGATGAAAAATTATCCCTTCGTAATGTAACATTTCACAAAGAACTACTATTGATCTCCCAACTCAAATCATTTTGTGCAAGATTAATAGCATCACGATAACAACAAATCAAGTAATAATTAGTAGTAGCATTTACCACATCATTTTTGTTACCACTGTCATCTTTCTTATGATTATTGTGTCTTATTCTTCTTTACCTTTTTGAGCTTTCTACGGTTGTTTTTGATATGCCTCGTTTTGCCATAATAGTAGCACTTAACATTAGGAGAACTTACCTTTAGAACTGTTGCTTTGATATCGTATATTACTTGGACCTCTAGTTTAACATCTCCATTATCTTTCTGTAACCAATACGTCAGACTATAAAGAGGAACCCTATGATTTTCTTTTAGTCTCTTTATTTAGAATAATATTCTTGACCAACTAAAAGCTGACTACTTTAACTGAAGGAGAGTTATATGATGAAATTTTAAACATCTCCCAAGAGTCCGATAATGTACTAAGAATCCACAAAGCCTCTATCGCATCCTCAAGCTTTATTCTTATTCCCTTAAGTTGATTCATGATTCCTTATATGGAATTTAAATGATTTATTAAAGAAGTGCCATATTGATACTTCAAATTGATAATCTGGTTAATAATGAACAACTTGTTATTCCTTGCCTTTCAAGTATACAATTGTTCAAGCATGTTTTGTAACTTGAGTGTATCTGTTTCACCAATAATAAGGTTTAAAATGTTATCCTCCACCTGTTGTCATATGAACCTGTAAGTTGGTTGATGCAAAATCCATTATGCCTCTCCCTTACCATCGGGTTATCATAAATACTATTGGACAATAATCCTTCACAGAAAGGTCCTCCAAATTTTTTTTTTCAAACATGGTAATTTGAACCATTTAAATGAACCATTCTAATTGAATTGGTCTCTATCATTCGAACAAGTCCAACAGCAATAACAAGTGTAGAATAAATCCTCATTGTTAGTCTTTTTCTGACTCATATGAATCTTTAAGTAAAATTACAAATAAAGCAGGTCAAATAAAAAAAAAAGGAATAATGAGCAAACACATAACACGTAAGAGTTTTTCATAAAAATCCCCTTAAGGCAAAGAGTAAAAACTAGGAGACTTGTAGGTTGCTTAATCTTCCATTATCATTAATAATGGGCATATCCATTAAGTCTTGCCTAGATAAAACTAGAGGCATAGAATAATCAACATCACACTATTGGTACACATCATCAAGAACTATGAAAAATAAATAAAGAGAAAAAGGATTAAAAAACACACCAAAATCTATTTCTGCCAAAGAATCTGCCTAAGGATAGAAATAACCTTCATACCTCCAAACATGATCTCCACTATTGAAAATGAAGAACTAGATTTCTAGAATACTCTATCCAAATTTCACGGCGGTCCAACAGTCCAAACTCCATCAAATGTTGAATTTGTGCAGCTAGGCCAATGTAGCGAAGCATAAAATTTCACCACTCTTTACTATTTTGATTGTCTTAACTCTTATCCACTTGCTAGTGGGCAAATGGGCTTTCATTTCGATCCAAAATCCTGTTACTTTAAACTTAAGCATATAAGCATTTTAAACTAAAAAAGGACTTCAACCCTAGATGAGCATGCTCTCCCATCTCTTAGTCGTTGTTCTCCTATAATGTTCATTATCTCTTTCTCCTACTTCTAGCCAAAGTTATACCATTTTTCAACTGTTTTTTGCTGAATTTTCATTCAAAATATTTCTTTTTATTCTATATGATCCTTAGTTTTTCTCACTCTTTTAGACCTAACAAAACAACAACACACATATTTACAAGAACAAGGGGTTGCTGTAATGGATACTTGCTCCATCGTTACCACTGCCGAATTGACAAATTGAACTCTCACTGAGGATGTCACTAAGTAAAATGTGTTCCCATTCTTATTTTCTGTCTCTTCCTCTCTAGTTCGATACTTTTTTCGCAAGTTCCTTCTTTTTAGATTTCTTACTCAAAATCCTCTTAATAGTTTCCTTACTTCGCTATACTGACTTAAACCTCCAAATTTATGGGTTTTGAAGTCAGAGAATATGATATTCTAAAATCTAAATGTTGATTTGAACCTTAAAGAACAATGGTGAATTCAGGTTTTGACAATTAGATACCTAAATAGGGTAAAATACTTTTATCTTTTTCTATTTATTTTTGTTCCTTTTGTTTCTTGTTTATTAAAAAATGTTGCACTTTACTATATTATCCAACTCAACTAGCCATATTCTTTGTAAAAATTACAGCTAGTATGTATGGTTAATCATTATCATGGCTCTGTATACTGTATGTAATGCTATGCATCTTAAGATCACTGGCATAATGGCTTTAATATCATCAGCTTACTTCTTTGTTGGCCATAAGTTTTTTTTACATTTCTAAGAATAAGTTAATATGACCTAATTCCTCCATTGGGTTTTTGTTTCTCACACATTTTGGTAAGTCTCCTTTTTCTGTCTTCATTTTTCTAGTTTTTCTTAGGCGTAAATACCTGTTAATACTTATAGGTTTTCAATTTTTCCTGTTGTTGATTCATTTCTTTTAGTTGGTTGATATTTTGGCCTATTTTCATTGTTTTGTACCTCTACAAGTTGGCTTTTTTGCTAGGTTAATTATGATTGATTAGGCAATTAATTAGTTAATTTGAAGTTGAGAACTTAATCTTTGCCTCTTGTTTTTCTTTATTTTGTTTTGTACAAGAGAAAATTTTAAATGCTTATATAGTGTGGGGATCTTAAATTCTTATATAATCATTTTTTTACATACTTTGGAAGACCTATATATATATATATAATATTTCATTTTATTTAATTTCTTCTTAAAATGGTTCTTGCTAGAAATTATAATTGTTGGCTTTTTTGCTTATATATATATATATATATATATATATATATATATATATATATATTTGTTACAGATGTTATGTATGTGAGATAATTCAACCATTAATGCTGAAAACACAAGTGTGGAACCAACTAAATGTCCTTTGGCTACTAGCGATGAGACGAATTAGAATGCATCAAAACCACCACGGCTAGAAGCAAGTGTGCATAAAACAAATATTCATGGGTTTGGAAGAATTTTGAGAAGACTCTTTGTATAGTTCCTCAGAAACAAAGATCTAGATGTAACTACTATAAGAAATATCTTGTTTGTCTAATTACTAGTGGTACTAATTGCTTGAGTAATCATTTGAATACATGTGAGAAGTATCCGCTCAAGATAAGTAAGAATCAACCACCATTAACATTTAAACCATAATTAAGTCTTGTGTCTAGCTCAGGTTCACTTGCATCTCGAAAATTTGATCAAGATGAATGTAGAAAGTTTCTTGCTATGATGATCATGCTTGATGAGTTACCTTTTAGGCTTGTTGAACATTAAGGGTTTCATGCATTTTGCCATGTAATGTAACCACTTTTTTTAATTCCTTTACAAATAACAATAGCTCGAGATGTTTACGATTTCTATAAGACAGACAAACTAAAATTGCAAAAATTTAAACCAATTGTCTTTAAGAGTTTATCTTACTACTGATTATTGGACTCAAAATCTAAGTTATATGTGCCTCACCTTTCATTTCATTAATGATGATTGGATTTGGAATAAAAGAATCAATAATTTTTGTCTAATGTCAGGTCATACCGCTAAGGTGTTTGGTAAATCTGATGAAAAATGCTTACTTGAATTGGGGGGGGGGGGATTGAGAAAGTCTTTGCTATAATTGTTGATAATGCAACTACAATTGACATGGGTGTAAAGTACTTGAAGAAAAGAATGAATAGTTGGAATGAAGTCTCTTGAATGGTGAATACTCGCATATGAGATGTGCTGCTCATATTTTTAAATTTTGATTGTGAAAGATGGTTTGTGTGAAGTAGATGATGTTATTATAAAGATTCGTGATGTTATTAATTATGTCAAGTCTTCTCCTGCTAGATCTACCTAATTTAAGAATTGTGCAATTCAAGAGAAAATATATACCAGCAAACTTTGAAGCTTAGATGTGGAAACTAGGTGGAATACTACTTACATGATGTTGGAATGTGCTTTAAAATTTCAAAAAGCTTTTGAGTTGTTTTTATCTATTGATTCTAAATATGCTAATGATCTTAGAGGCAAACCTAGTGAAAGTGATTGGGATTATGTTAAATGCTTGTGCCTTTCCTTGAAATGTTTTACAAGACTAGATTGAAGTTGTCTCGTTGACTTTATGTGACTGGTAATGAATACATGAAAAAAATTTACGATCTTGGAATGATGCTTTTTTTAATGTGTGAGAATGGTGATGCAAGATTGAGGTTAATGGCTTCTAAGATGCAAAGGAAGTATGATAAGTATTAAGGTGATGTGAAAAGTTTGAATATAATGGTGTTCACTGCAGTAGTTCTTGATCCTAGGCACAACACGGAATATGTTGAATGGACAATTAATCAATCATATAATGCTACTGATGTTGTGCGCTTGAAAGATGAAGTGAGATTAGCTTTATATGAAATGTTTGATTTTTATTTTGCATAAAAAACTTCATAAAGTGTTCAAGAAGCAAGTGGAACAAACGAAGAGTCTACTAGTATTGTAACTAATAAATTGGATAAGCCTCTATCTTTGTAGATAGTATGTTTAAAAAACAAAAGGTGCATCATATTGTTGGAGATGTAAAAATAGAATTGGAGAAGTACTTGAGTGAAGATTTAGAGGCAAAAATTCTAAATTTTGAAATCTTAAATTAAGGAAAGGTGAATTCAAATGAATATCAAGTTCTTGGTATGATGGCTAGAGAAGTGTTAGCTATTTCAATTTCCACAGTTGCTTTTGAGAGTGTTTTCAATGCTGGAGGTCGAGTTCTTTATTCATTCAGGAGTTCTTTTACTCCTTGATTTGTGGAAGCCCTAATTTATGGGCAAGATTGGGTGAAACATCCTAGAAGTACAAACAATTATGTTGATCAAATTACACTTGAATACGAGATTGCTTAAATAGGTATGATTAATTTTGTTCATAATTTTTTTTATCATTTTTGCATGTAATTTTTTGATATGAAATAATTATTGGGATTTATTGTTTTAATTTTTGAAATCTTCTTATGTGACGAATGATCATCATATCATCTTTACTGAAGAATGAGTTTCCCAATATGAAACTAAAGGGAAGTAGGCCTAATACATCTATTGCCCCCCTTAACTTGGCTCCAAACGCCTTCCAACCCTTCAAACTTTAGAGACGTCCACTTAGCCCCCTAAAATTGGCAAAACCGACCCACATAACCTTTTTAATCTAACGTGGCAAGCTGTGTGTCTAAGGAGAAAAATAGAGCGTGTGAAATCTTGTTTCATATATTACATAATTAAAAAAAAAAAACACAAAAACCATGGTTTATGGAATTGCTCATCTTCCTTTCTTCATCCTCTCTTAATTTTCATATCCCACCACTAAAGTCGACTAAGAATTGGAAATTCCTTTAAAGTAACTAAGTTCTTTCATCTATTTTCTAAATTTTGATTTTTCTTTTCTTTTCTATTTCTAATTTCTGTAATTTCATCTAATTTCTTAGTCTAATACTTGATTGTATAGCGGTGTCTCATCGGCTATTGGACATGGATTGTCAACCAGGTTTTATGGGTACATGCAAAGGGGCATGGTACTGGATAAGATCTACTAAACGAGAAATCCACATGGTATAGTATCACAAGTGATTCTCGTATAGTAATTGTATGTATCCTTTGACTTGACCATATCATGGTGTTGCATGTAAAGTGACACACTTTAGTGTATGCCCAAAGGGCCTGTAACAGGGTGCCAAGTATGGGTATGTTTGGGTGTGTCAGTGAATATGGCAATGCCATGAATATATAGAAGGGAATGTCACTCTGTAGTCCGCTGAGATGATATCACCGGCTACTTGATGAGTGCAACTGATAAGAGTGTGGCCATTCCCAAACAAGTTGGAACTTGTTTGTGAGCATCAATTCATTCGGGATCAAGTTAAAGCCCGGACACAAAAGAGGGTGATTATACAATGCCTCTGTGTTGGAGATCGATATCAATGATAGGATATATAAGTTTAAACTAAAGGGTTTCGATTTCAGTTAGACTGTTATCACCGTCTTAATTCGGGGTTGTAGTGGCTTACTAGAGTCCGCCTACAGTCTGTGGACCATGGGTCCACTGCTAATATAAAGACGGGCCCATAGGATTGTACACATTGGATATTTGAGCTTGAACTTAACGGATCAATCGTATACTTGGAGTATACCAAGTAGAAAGAGGGGATTATATTGATTATATTATATAGATCGATTGGGTTGATCAAAATAATATAATTAATATTTATATTGGGTTCCTTATAATTAGTTCAGATGAATTAATTTAAGATTTTATTTCCTACGTGGAAATATTTTACATGTATGGGTTTACATGTATTTAATTTTATGAAGAGTCTAATTTTAATTTCTAGGTTAAATTAATTGGTCAAATTGATTTTAATTTAAAATGGCATGTAATATATTATATGGTATAATATATTCACATACATGAAAGATTAAAATTAAATTTATAATTAAAACTAGACCTAAACAATTAATTTCGGACTTGGGCTTTAGTAAGGAAAAGCCCACATAAAATTGAAACCCTAAAAACCTATATTCCCATGGAAGGAATTCGGCCAAGGGTATGAAATTACTGCTGTAATTTTCGGCCAGCAAGAGAATTCCAAGGCAGAAAATTTCAGCCCCATTTTTCCCTCTCTTCCGAAGATCCAACGCTAGCATGGGTTCTCGTTCCGAAACCGTTCGTGTACGAGATTGTGGAGGAGATCAATTTTGGTTTCTGCAGCTGTCCCTAAAAGAGATTCACTTGGTGAGAATCTAACTTTTCTCATTTAAATTTTTTTGTTTTGATTTCCACATCAATTGCTCCTAGGTCATGGATTTAAGAAAATCAGTGTGGACTTCTGCTTCAATTGGTTGATTTTCAACGAAAAATCCCAGCAAATGTTGTTGCCATCCATCTGCTACTTTCGAAGTTTTGCTGCGGTTGGAGATCCTAAGAAGAATGGTATGAGAGATGCGAGAGATGCTAAGAGCGACAGAGACCGTTAAATCGCAAATCTATAGACTTGATTTTATTTTTTTTTTTCCAATTTGAGCTTTTATTCCCTTGTTCCAGTAAATTAATTTAATCTTTTATGGTTATAATTTGACTTCAATGAATTTGAAATCGTTCAGAATTGGGTTTATGAATTAATGGATAAATTCTTGAATGGGGTTTATGAATTTTGGCTTCTCAATTAAATTGTGAATTCACAATTATGGTTTTATTTTGGCTTGAATTGGGTTTCTTGAACTTTGCCTTGGAAGCAAATTAATAATTTGCATATATGAGTTGGGTTGAAAGGTTTTTTTGTTAAAGAATTAAGTTGGGACGAAGCAAAGGAGGAAGGAGTTTCAACAAAATAAAAAAAGTATATTTTTTAGATTAATTTTGCTGTAACGTGCCAAATTACGATAGATTACTTTATTGTTTGACTTTACAAATTTGATATGTGGCAGCGCGTATCTCATAAATTTTTAATAATATCTGGTTTAGTCAAATTGAAAAAATTATGTGGGTTAATTTTATCAATTTTAACAGCTAAGTGGATGTCTCCAAATTATTGTTATTATTATTATTTTTTTTTTTTGGGGGGAAAGGGGTTTGTGCGGAGAGAGGACGAGGTGGAAGGCTTTTGAAGCCAAGTTAAAGGAGTAATAAATATACTAGGCCAAAGAGGTATGTATGTGTTGGTACTCTTTTCCAATTTTAATTTGCAAGTCTCTTCTTCTTTTTTTTTTTTTCTTCATGTATTATGAACTTAACTTTAATAATTGTGAATTTAACTTTAATAATTGTTTTGAATTATAACTACAAATTTTGTTTCTCAGTAGGAATATCATTATTTCAAGACCAATTTCATTGATTTGACTATGAATTTTATCTTTAATATATGTTTTCTTTGGTTCTTGTAATGTTATTTATTAACTTGTGATGTTTGTGTTTGGAATTTTAATTTCAAACTTTATGTTTTGTGTGATGTTTTATTAATTTGATATTTTAGGTAAAAAGATAAGAAAATATGATTTAGCTTTTGAATATTTCTTAATGGTTAAAAATCAAAATATAAGGTTAACCAACTGAAATAATTGGCGAACTGATTAGTAATAAACCGAATTTAATGGACTAGCGTATGGTTAATGATTTTTAGAAACCAATTATATGGTTAACTAATTGACTAAATCCATTTGGATTAGTTCACCGATCGTATGCACCAGTAATTACCACCATTGTGCTTTTGAATTGTTTAAGGTTCATAGGTAACTTAACTAATCCCTTTTTGGTCATTGTTGGGTCTTGTGTTTTTTTGTGCCTTCATTTGTATTTATGTGCTTTAAGTTCATTGTCCATTTAAATAATTAATCATATATTTTATCCTATTCTGAATTTTGTGATAACTTGCTTGACAATTGTTTCTTTATCTTTAGACACATCCACTTCTTTAGTACTTCACTCCAGCTTTCCCTCGCCCTCTGTTTGTGGTAAGAATCAAAAGGGTGGTAATATGACATGTTGTTCCAATAACATACTTAACGATTTATTCTATGCATTTTTAGTGTGTTTTTATGCATCTCTAAATGCTATAATTTCTATTGAGCAAATGGCTCATTACTTATTTTATTGCTATCAAGATGATTATGTAATGCTCATCCTTAGGCTAGGGCTAGCCTCAACAGATGTATATAAGATTGTGTGATTTTCTAGCCAATGAAGTACATATTTTGTAGTTTTATTTTTAAGGTATATTCTCCATGGATAAGCATAACCGAATGATGCGTGCCGAGCACACCAAAAATAAATTCCTACTCTCGAAAACAAAAGTTTGTAGTACAAATGGAGCAGGGTCGAATCCACAGGGATTGGCCGATTATTTCTTCTAAAATTAAACAAGAAAAGTAAAGGGGGTTGTTTGAGAATTGCAATTAAAATATAAAAATAACAGAAATTAAATAATTGGGTAAAAATCTAGATGAGGCGAATTCCAGCTAGAAGGCGAATTCCAGTCTTGAGTCAAGCCAACCGATCATCGATCAAACACAAAAGATAACTTCAATGCATTCAAATAAATTAGCTATAGCAATCATAAAGCATGAATCGCCTAATCTCTTCTTATGGAATAGATAACCAAGAGAAGCTCGTTAATTATCTCTAATTAATCAAACAGTCCCGAACAAGCTTCGGAATTTAATTCAATTAAAAGCTTTAACAAACGAAAGAGACACTAATTCTACTCAATAATCACCCAAGCGGGATTATTTAAAGCATATCGATTTCATCCATAACACAAATTAAAAACTTGTCCATAATTAATCGTGTTATTCGCTACCTAGGTTAAGTGAATTAAACGATTACGTATTTAATCACCTAACTAGCAAACCAATCACAAGTAAATAATTAAATCAAGAATTTAATTAAATCATGTAAAAGTAATGAGAATAGAATGAAATCAATTACTTGAATTAAAGAAAAAAATAAGAACAAAGATCTCACAGTCGACGTTACAAGACTGAACTTTCCTTCTAGCTAGAAATTAAAGTTTTAGTTCTCCATGAAGAGAGAACACGTTGGAGAGGGAAAGAAAAGAGAGGCTGCCGAAATTCCAAGAGAAGAAGAGAAAAACAAAAGAAGAAGAGGGAGGAAAAATAAAATAACCTAACTACTTTTAAACCTAATCAACTAAGGAAGGAGTTCTAAAAAGGAAATAACTCTAATTAAGATTTTTGTAGGAAAATCTAATTAGAGTTATTAAAAATAAAATATCTCTAATAGCCTATCACAAAAAGGCTGAAATAAAATAAAATAAGACTAAATTAGAAGTCTTCAAATTCCCTAAAAAATCTTCAAAATTCGCAGGTCCCCTTAAGCCATAGTCTTGGCTTATGCAAAACAGCTTCCTAAGCCCAATTTCAGCATCAACAGCACTCCATAAGCCATGCCCATGGGTTATGACTTCAAGCTCCATCCTTCAAGCACTCCAAGCTTCCAAAATCGGCTCTTTAAGCTCATTTAACAACTTCAGAGTCCCTAGCACGAGTAATTACACAAAATAGAGTAAATCCGCCTAAGTTAACTAAAAATACATCAATTAAAGCCTATAAACAAAAACGGATTACGTGCATAAAATGCACTTATCACCGAAAAAGTTATTTCTTTGTTCTTTGATAATTGTCTTGGACTATAAGTTTGTTGTTTCCTACTATTCTTCTTCTAAAATTGATTAATTCTCATTGCAGTTTGGAGTCTAACTTCATAGAAGTGTTCTTTTCTTTGTTTATCTGATTTTCACATTCATCATGATTCACTCTAAGCGACTGGAAATTATAACAGTTGAATGAACCGCTCTTCTGCTTTGACAATTTTCATCTATGTGAACAATTAGGTACTCTATATAGATTTTGTTAATCAAGAAACATATACCAAAGTAATTATTAAATACACTACAAGAAAAGTTAATTATAGCAACGGAACGTTTTACATTTCAGCGACATAATGCAAAGGAAACTATTTTATCCTCAATTTAGCGAGGACTTATTTCGTTGCAAAACCGTTGGTAATTATTTTTTTAAGCTTTTTTTTTTTTTTTTTTTTTTTTTTTTTTTTTTTTTTTGTATAGCCCTGTTTTCTATTATTCAATTTTTCTACAAACAATTCTAATTAAATTCTTAGTATCTATAATCAAGAGATTATATTTGTACCTGTTAACTATAACACATTAAGGGACTACAAATTTCTATTATACAAAGCATAGTTCACAACAAAGCTAAAACATTAGACATAATTTCTATCAATAAACTATATACCATATAGTCATGATTCTGTACACATATAAATGGTTCAATTAACATAGCATGCAGCTGATCAAGCCAAATATAAAATGCAAAAGCAGTCACCTCTTCCATCACAAGCTTCACGAACTCGCTTATAACATTCATCAATCTGTCATCATCTACACCACAATCTCGAATATCTTGAATAGGGACATCACAAACATCCGTTAGCACTCAAGGATCATTTAATTCTTTCGTGCACACAACCAAGCATCATCATAAACATAAGTGAATATATATTTGCACATCTTTATATATTCGCACATAATCGGAACAAATTGTAATTAACTAGAATGCCAACAACATATTTAACTAGAACTCCAACAACAAAAAAATGCATTCAGCCCACGTCTGAATCAAAATTTGTTGAATCAAATTATTGAAAAAGTATATTTCCCAAAATTGACCAGCAAGGTTAATGAAAGAAGAATGTTTTTAAGGGTATCATAACAAGGGAAACTAGATCATGAATGTTTAAAATATAGGTATGAAATCAACAAACAGTCATAAACAAATCACAAATTTTAAACAGTTACCATGTACCAAAAGCTACTTACAGTAACTCATTTTCCAAGAAAGTAATAAGATCATGGTCTCTTATGGCAGTTTTTAAGAGTCCACAAGCATCAAGTGATGAGTAAGGAGCCAGCACTTTCAAGCTAGGGCAAGAAGTATACCATGTTGCGTAACACTATAAATAAATCCAAACAACGCATCAAATATCCCTTTAAATTGTCAAGCTAGAATTAAGAACAAAATAGTGTAATTTTTCTTGCTATTGGATGATATATGAATAGTATAACTTGAGCGCCTTCATCCCAAAGACGAGTGTGTTGTACAATTAAATCACCTTGGTTTACAGCTTCATTGCATAATCTGAACTTTTGCTTTTAATTAATGATGGAATCTGTATAATAAGGTAACTTATTTTGTAAGCCTAGTTAATTTTTTATGCCTTCTTGTCTGTATTTATTCCATACTCAAGTTTTGGTATTTCTATGAATTTTTAGTATTTTTAGATGCCAATGTTAACCATTGAGAATGACAGTTGAGTTACTCTTGCATGGTGGTTGTTTTCTTATTAGCTTTCCAAACAGACACGAGAGATGCCTAATTGGCTTGGCTTCTAAAGAGATCTCCCTGCAATCTAGATTTATGTCTATATAAGAAAATATAAATGAAAAAAAAAATAAAATACAACACCGACCGGAAATCTGTATGTACTCGCTAACTTCGAAACCCGACCATTGTATATAACGTATTTGTCTATCACCTACCGACATATCGGCAGACTTCTTGTTGATGTTTACCTACCAAAACACGACTGGGCCATCCGGTCAATGATCTCCTACCAAGGTACTAGCTAGACATTGCCTAGAAGCCATATACCTACCGGGTCACACCCAGTCGATAACCAAGAATACATACCAAATTTCATCGATCACCTACCGATTCGGTGCGTGGTCTGCGATTTTCTTGTATTGTTCATACTCTAGTTAGAGGATTCGACCCTTTTGTTTGTGGAAATGTGCTGGAGAGTTGTTCCACCTTTTTTATTTAGAATTTGTTAATCCTCGATTAGTAAATTATTATTTATTAAAAAAGAAAAACTCCGTTATAATATGCATGTACTTTAAGACATTTAATTTCAAGCAAATATCAGTAAATTTTGAAGCAAATAATTCCAATAACTATATATGTACAGTATAGACAATGTGTGACCCTAAGATATACATCACTAAAAAAAATATTAAAAAAAAATAGAAATTTATATTTTAAGATTATTTTAATAATTTGGGTATAATTTTTTTAATTTAATTAATTAACGATTTTAATTATATAATTAGAATTAAAAGTTATAAATGATTACAATTAATAAATGGTGACACCCAAGTAGAAAATACCACTTAAACTGCTGTAGCTAGTATGCTGGGTGAACCACATATGGGTATTGGTCGGATCGAATGAGCTGGATTTTAGTACATAGACCGGTCGAACAAATCATCCAGACGTGACACATAAGTCGTCGAATGAATGGTGGGATAACATTCGGGGGATTAGAAATAGTGAATCACGGGTAGAATAGCACTCGGTGGGTTGGAAGCACACGTGCCGTGTAAATGTCTCACCTCGGCAATAGTCAATCTAAGCATCCACATGTACGGCTCAAACTTCAGGACTTGTGCAACAAGTTGGAGCAAAGACGAGTGATCCAAGTCTTACACGTGTAGAATAGATTGATGAGTCCATCATTTCCTCCCCACGCCTGACCAAGAGCATTTGAGCCGTACAAAATGGTCTGAAAGTGACAACCCTAAGAGGGGTATAAAAGGAGAGAACTGTTTGTAGAAAAGTTAACTCTGACTCTCTCTCTCTTAACATTCTCTTGATCATTTTCCTTCTTCAGATTAGGTTTCTAACTTAGGCATAGAAGTTTATCTCTCGGATCATCCGGTGTTTTATCCCTCTTTATCTTGTAGATTATCTGTTTTTCTGCTCATTTCATCCTGTAAGGGAATTATAATTATATTATAACTCTATTGTATGTATCCTATTTAGAATAGGACTCCTAGTCCTTATGTAATTGTAATACCCTAATTAGGGTTTCTCTCCTTGTATCTCCTTGTATATATATTCATCTCAATCAATGGAAATACTACGGCTTCTCATTATTTTCATGGTATCAGAGCTCTAAGGTTTCTTCCCCTCTGACCTAGCCTAGCTGATTTTTTTTCCCCTTCACTCTATTACCGCTGATTTCATCATGGCCACCAGCCCTTCTTTGAACTCCTCCTCCAACATCTTTACTGATCAATCCGACAATCCTTCAACTAATGCCCCACTTTTTCATCTACTATTCCCGCCCCTATCCATCCCAATAATTGATTATCCACCATTAATTTTTTGATTTGGAAAAGTCTTGTTACTCCCATGCTCAAAGGGTATGGTTTAATGGGGTACGTTGATGGCAGGATTACGCCTCCGACCCAGTTTAATGAAAAAGGCAAAGAAACGCCTAAATATTTAGCCTGGGAACGCAAGGATCAATAAGTCCTTGCTTGGCTACTCAATTCTATTGGTGACACCCTTCTACCGCAAGTTGTTGGCTCGGCAACTGCCAAGACTGCATGGGATCGTTTGATGGCAGCATACTCAGTTGGGGCACGACCGCAGATCCTGAATCCTCGCCATTAGTTAGCTCATCTTTGTCATGGTAACGACTCTATTACTACTTATGTTCAATCTGTAAAAAATATTAGTGATCAATTAGGGGCTTTGGGTTTTCAATTACCTGAGGAGGAATTGGTTGATGCTATTATTATGGGTTTAGGTGAACCCTATGATATTTTCATGCGTACCATGGCTACTAAAACCGAACTGATTTCTTTTTCTAATCTTATGGGTTTACTTCTTACTGAGGAATGACAAATAAAATTTAATGGTACTTTATCGGGAATTTCTCCCACTGCAGAATATGCTGGTCGTAGTTGCGCTCCAACCCGTGGACGTGGTGGAGGACGCACAGGGCACCGGTTTCTCACTCTGTTTCGGCTCCAACTACAGAGGACACTTTGTGCTACAATTGTCGAGGTCTTAGTCATAAAGCTGATGTATGTCCCTCTCCCAAACGAAATAAACATCGTCATTCCACCTCATCATCATCCAATGTTGCCGCTACCCTTCCTCAACTGTGGGTTGTTGATACCGGGGCCACTCATCACCTAACATCAGACATGGAAAACCTGGCTCTACACTCCAAATATAATGGACCTGAAGAAGTTCAAATTGGCAATGGTAAATTCCTTCCTATTTCTCATGTTGGTTCAAATACTTTTTCGGTTGGCAATTTATCTCTTCAATTTCGTAATATTCTCCGTGTTCCTTCAGCCAACTGAAATTTATTATTTGTTTTTGCACTAACCAATTCTAACCCTGTCTTTGTTGAATTTTTTGCTGATCATTTTCTCATTAAGGATCTGAAGTCGAAGGCAATTTTGTTCCGAGGCCAGAGTGATGGAGGACATTACACCCTATGTTTAAATTCCAAGTTCAATAATTCTTCTGTTAGTGCAAATTATGCTACTTTAGATATTTGGCATACCCGATTGGGGCACCCTTCTTTACCTATTGTGAAACGTACTTTGAGTTCAAATAAAATTCAGTTTGTTTCTTCACATGCCTCTTTATGCAATGCTTGTGCCATAAGCAAGAGCCATAAAATGCCTTTTTCTCTATCTGATTCGGTTTCATCTGCTCCTCTTGAATTAATTTGTGCTGATGTATGGGGCCCTGCTCCTGTAAAATCTTATCATGGTTATTCATACTATGTGTTATTTTTTTATCATTATTCCAAGAACACATGGTTATATTTCATGAAAAATAAATCCGATGTCTATGATATTTTTGTTCAATTCCGTTCTCTTGTTGAAAATTTTTTTGACAAACCAATTAAGATATTTCAGTCTGATTGGGGGGGGGGGCGCGAATTCATGAAATTAATACCATAACTTCGAAATAATGGCATATCCCATCGTGTTTCTTATCCACATACACCTGAACAGAATGGGAGGGCTGAGAGAAAACACAGACATGTAGTTGAAACAGGTCTTTCTTTACTCCATCATTCTCACATGCCTATTTGTTATTGGACTGCTACCTTTAAGTGTGCTATGTATAACATCAATAGGTTGCCTACACCTACTTTATCTCATGACAACCTTTTTCATAAACTCTTTGGTGAACATCCTGATTATGCCTTTTTGAAAGTGTTTGGTTGTTTATGTTACCCCTGGCTGCGTCCCTATACTAAACATAAATTACAACTAAGATCCATTCCATGTGTCTTCTTAGGCTACAATAAAATTCACAAAGGTAATAAATGTCTTGATTATCATACTGGCAAAATTTTTATCTCATGCCATGTAGTCTTTGATGAACAGGTGTTTCCATTTTCTGATGTTTAGGACATTTCTACGACGTCGATATCAACCTCCCATTTTGTTCCACCACCCTTTATCCCCATAAATACCCAACCCGTCACCTCACTTGAATCGACTCGTCGCCCAGCCACGTGTGCCATGACCAGACCGAGCCCAAACACGAACCAGTAACCTTGCGACCCAAAATCGAACCAACGAACTGCTTCCGACCCAGAACCAGCAACCGATGATCTGAGCCTACCCGAACCGGATTCCTCCACCCAGCAAGAACCAGAAAATTCTGCCTCTGAACCCGAACCAGCAGTTGCATCCGGACCTGACCCCTCGACAGTGGTAGCACTTGTTAGAGATTGTGCCCTAAGCCAATGTTGGATTATGTAAACAATCTTCTTAAGTCAATAATAAAGACTTATTTTATCATATATATTTGTATGTTAGTATTTATGATAATGTATCCATGAATTAATTGTGTAATTCTAAACTTCCCTAGTCGATTGTTATTATGGGAATAATAACAAACTAAGACTAGTGTGAGTGATAATGGATATTCATGAGATGAATATAGTGTATACAGATACAGATTATACTCACGGGCAATGTGTTAGAGAACATGTTGCTGGAGACCCACTATAAGATCAAGTTCATGGTCACGTGTCACAACTGATCTTGATTATAGTAGTGTCATCAGCTGATTCCTTTGACCTGAGGTCACCATGGATTCCGGGATGAACTCATGTTGTGCTTTGACGCAGTCAAACGCTGCTTGTAACAGAGTAGTTATAAAGGCTGTTGTTGGGTGCAATGTGACTCATGCTTAGGGATGTGAGTGACAGATATGGGATTTTGTCCCTCTCTAACAAGAGAGCGATATCACTGGGCCCCTCGATAAGTAAGACTGTTAAATGCATGGCCGTGCTCAAATAATTGATAAGAGTATCAATTGATTTGTCTGAACAGTTTACTTTGAGATCGAGAAAGCATATGATTAATTATATAAGATTGACAAGTGTACCATGTCTTATAATTAATCTTGATATCAAAGAGACAAAAGGGAATATGACATTCTATAAATAGGTATTGGATCATTCCAATCATATTAATTGGGTAGTCGTAATGGCTTGCTAGAGTCCGCTTGTGACCTATAAGGACATTATGGTAATTTCCTTATTGCCAATTAATATGATCCTATGGGGTCACACACAAGAGCAAAATGAAGTTCATCTTATCGGGTATAAATTATTATTGGATAATAATTTATGAATGAGAAAGAGAATAAATATATATAGTGATATATATTTATGTATGTATATATAAATATTAATGTGATTAATATTACATAAAGTATGCTACATATTATAATTAAATTATATGGAGATATAATTAATTATAATATTATATATACATATATGTATTATGGAGAATTGATTTGATTTAATGTTAATTGAGAATTAATATTAAATTGTGTGGGTTAATATATAATTATAACTAATAGGTGTATTAGGTTATAATTATAGTTAACTATTTAGGTTAATTATTTAAGGAAATAATTGACCTAAACCTAACACAACTCTACACTCCTAAACCTAAAGGAAATTCGGCCACCACACTAAGAAAAGGGGGGCAGCCGAAATTCCTAGCTCTTCAACACATAGAAAATTTTGATTTTCTGCCTCTCTCTCTCGTTCGAAGAATCGTTCTTCAATCCCGGCGCTAGCACGCGGTGAATCAATTGCTCCGTGTGGATCAACCGTAGAGGGAAGCTAATTTGGTTCCTTTGATTCAAATCCTATAAGAACTAAGAGGTAATTCTTTAACCCTTCCTTCCAATTCAATGCAATATACATGGATCCCTGGCGGGGATTAATCCTTTTCTTTCCGCTGCGTATTTTGTTTTGGTGATTAATCCCCAACAGTGGTATCAGAGCCACTTGTATTTTGATTGAATTGGATTTATGTTTTGATTGGATCAAAATTGCATGTTAGGGTTTGTATGATTTTTGATTGGATCAAAATTGATGTTAGGTTTTGTATGATTTTGATTGGATCAAAATTGTTGTTAGGGGTTTGTATGTTTTATTTAGGGTTCTATGTTATTGTGAATAACAAAATAAAATTTGATTTTATTGATTAATCATTGTGAATGATTTTATGTTAATGATTTGGAATGTTTAAGGGGTTTTTGGAATCATGAATTTGATTCATGGGTTTTATTGAAATTGTTTCAATTTAATTTAATTAAAAAAAAAAAAAAAATAAATAAATGTTACTGTTCGTATTCTGGGCATAATGCCCAGAATACTATTTGCGGCAAATTGCAATTGCAAATTGCAATTGCAATTTGCCCTTTGCTGCGCAAGCAGCTTGCTGCGCAAGCAGCATGCTGCTTACGCAGCATGGGCTGCGCGCAGTATGCGCAGCCCGTCCAGCCCGCTGTCCGACAGTTTTTAACCCTTTTTCGTTTTAAGTGTGGAAAATTGTTTCTGCATATTTACGAATTTTTCCAAATTAATTAATTCTAAATACAATGTGATTGTATTTTACCACTTTGAACCCTAAATATTTTTAGATATAAAATTATTGTTGATAATTTTATGCATGGTGTTATGGTATGGTTTTGGACCCCGTGGATGCTTTATTTTATTTATTATGGTTTTATATAAATACGACCTGCGAGTCGTTTGTATTTATGTAAATTTTAAATTTTAATTTTACTAGAAAAATTGTATAGGATGCAATTTATGATATGTAAAATTTATTTTACTAGAAAAATTGTATAGGTTGCAATTTTTTGTAAAATATAAATCCATGAGATGGTGCTTGGAAGCAAAGACGTGGAGGCGGATCCAAGAGGCGGTGCAATGACCATGTGATGGATGCTACTACCTAGGATATGACCTTGTTGATTTTCATATTGGCCTATGAAAATCAATGTAGATTTAAACCATACCATAACACGGTTCGAGTCATATGCATGCTTTATTTTATTTAGATGCCATGTGATGCCATGCTAGATATTCTATATGCATGCTAGACAAATGTATGCCATAAGATGCCATGCTAATTAATATTAACAAAAGTATGATTAATATTAATGCCATGAAATTGTATATGATACAATTAACTCACAGGAATTAATAAACCCTAAATAAACTTATGAAGTTTATATTTTTGCCACCCAATTACGTATAACACTTGTCAAGTACTATGTTCGCATCATGGTATACCGCCAGGGCGGGTACGCATGTTGTGACCTTAGCGAAGCAATAATATGAGAAAAGGTGATTCTCATTGTGTTGTAATTGGTTTAACCAAAGGGTTAATCAAAAAGGTGTTTGAGCCCGAGGCAAGGATGAGATGAGTAACATACAAACTAAATATGATATATGATATCATGCATCTCATAAATTAAAAGAGTTACATAATGATGTAATTGACATGGTGATGTCTACCGAAATTATATTTAATCATAGGGACATGCCAAAGCAGTGCTATGGTTAAGTATGGATTTTGGGTCTTTTACCCACTTAAATATTTTAAAGGGTTTTATAATTTTAGTGGGAGTTTAATTCTCTTATGTAATTAACTTTGCATATATTTTCTGTTGTAGATAAATGGCCAACACAAGCAATCCCGGTTCTATTCGATCTATCCTTGAGAAGGAAAAACTGAACGGAACCAATTACCTAGATTGGTATCGCAACTTGAGAATTGTTCTCAAGCAAGAGCGAAAGCTGTATGTTCTGGATGGGCCTTTGCCCGCTAACCCTCCACCCACCACAGCTTCAAGAGCTGAGAAGGATGCTTTTCACAAGCATCAAAACGATCAGATTGATGTACAATGCCTGATGCTCGCATCAATGATTCCGGAACTTCAGAAGGATCTGGAAACATTTGAGGCATATGAGATGTCTCAAGAGCTTAAGGAAATGTTCCAAAAGCAAGCGAGAAGGGAAAGGTATGAGACCTTGAGATCTTTGGTTGGGTGCAAGATGACCGAAGGGAGTTCGGTTAGTGCCCATGTTCTGAAGATGAAAGGGTACATTGATCAGTTGGAGAGGCTTGGTTCGCCACTCAGACCTGAGTTGGCAACAGATTTGATCCTTAATTCTCTTCCTGAGAGTTACTCCCATTTTGTCATGAATTATCACATGAATGATATGGACAAAACGGTCAGCGAACTGCATGGGATGCTGAAAAACGCTGAAGTAACGATAAAAGAGAAGCCAAGCTCCAAAGGGATCCATATGGTGCAAAAGGGTAGGATCCAGAAGAAGAAGGGTAAAGCAAACAAACCCAAAGAGTTTGGGAAGGATGCAAAGAAGCCCAAAGCTGTTACCAAGGCAAAGCCTCCAAAGGAAGGCACATGCCATTTCTGCAATCAGCCTGGTCATTGGCGCAGAAATTGCAAGCTTTATTTGGAGGACTTAAGGAAGAAGAGAGGCGGTGAGACCGCTAATCAAGGTATTCATGTTATTGAAATACTTCATTCTACTTCTGTTTCTACTTCGTGGGTATTAGATACCGGTTGTGGTTCTCACATTTGTATGAATGTGCAGGGGCTTAGAGGAAGTAGAAAGCTCAAGAAGGGCGAGGTAGAATTCCATGTGGCGAATGGAGCTAGAGTTGCTGCTTATGAAGTCGGTCGCTACGAGCTCAAGTTGCCAAGTGGACTTGTTCTCCTTTTGAATAATTGTTATTTTGTTCCTAATTTGTCTAGGAACATCATTTCTATTTCATGTTTGGACAAGGAAGGATTTAAATGTGTTATTGAGAATAATCACTTATTGCTTTTCAATAAAGACTTGTTTTATGCAAATGCGGATTTACATGATGGTCTTTATTTGTTGAACCTTAGTGAAGGTTATGATGAGCATGTATATAACATAAATACCAAAAGGATAAGAACAAATATTGTGAATCCTACTTATCTCTGGCACTGTCGTCTAGGACACATTAATGAGAAACGCATTTCAAAACTCCATAAAGATGGAATTTTGGGTCTAGATGTTTTTGAAACATATGACACTTGCGAGTCTTGTTTAATGGGTAAGATGACCAAGAGTCCTTTTACTGGTCACAGTGAAAGGGCTAGTGACTTATTGGAACTCATACATACAGATGTATGTGGGCCTATGAGCACAACTGCTAGAGGTGGTTTTCAATACTTCATTACGTTCACTGATGACTTCAGTAGATATGGTTATCTATATCTAATGAAGCATAAGTCGGAATCCTTTGAAATGTTCAAAGCCTTCCAAAATGAAGTACAAAACCAACTTGGCAAGACAATTAAAGCACTTAGATCTGATCGAGGTGGTGAATATTTGAGCCAAGAGTTCGACGATCATCTTAGAAATTGTGGGATTGTCTCACAATTAACTCCTCCTGGTACACCACAGTGGAATGGTGTGTCTGAGAGGAGGAACCGAACTTTATTGGATATGGTTCGGTCTATGATGAGTCAAACAAATCTTCCTCTATCCTTTTGGGGATATGCACTTGAAACAGCGGCATTCACACTGAACCGAGTTCCATCAAAAGCAGTTGAAAAGACACCATATGAGATATGGATTGGTAAGAAACCAAATTTGTCTTTTCTCAAGATTTGGGGATGCGAAGCCTATGTGAAATATTTGATTTCAGATAAGTTATCACCAAAATCTGTGAAATGCAATTTTGTTAGTTATCCAAAGGAAACTAAAGGTTATTTCTTTTACAATCCTAGTGAAAACAAAGTGTTTGTTGCTAAGGGTGGTACATTCCTGGAAAAAGAGTTTATTTCCAAAGGAATCAGTGGGAGTAAAGTACACCTACAAGAAAATATGGATAACCAAGTTGAAAGTGAGTTTCAAATGGAACAACCTGATTCACAAGAAGTTGTTGAGTCAGAACCGATAACACAAGTCCAACGTAGATCAAGTAGAGTTCGTCATGAGCCCGAGAGATATGGATTTCTCGTCACGAACGAAAATGATCTGATTCTGTTAGAAGAAAATGAACCTTCCACGTACATGGAAGCTGTCTCTAATTCAGAATCTGAAAAATGGCTTGATGCTATGAAGTCAGAGATTCAATCCATGGACGACAACAAAGTATGGACTTTGGTTGATCTCCCAAAGGGTGCTAAAGCAATAGGGCACAAATGGGTTTTCAAGTTGAAAACGGACATGGATGGGAATATTCAGACTTATAAAGCAAGGTTAGTGGCAAAGGGTTACCGACAAGTTCATGGTATAGACTATGACGAAACCTTTTCGCCAGTAGCTATGATCAAGTCCATCAGAATTCTTGTTGCCATAGCAGCATATTATGACTATGAAATATGGCAAATGGATGTCAAAACAGCTTTCCTAAATGGAAACCTTGTTGAGGATGTGTACATGACACAGCCTGAAGGTTTTGTCGACCCAAAGAATCCTGATAAAGTATGCAAGCTTCAAAAGGCCATTTATGGTTTGAAGCAAGCATCAAGAAGTTGGAATCATTGTTTTGATGAATCAGTCAAAAAGTTTGGCTTCATCAAAAACGAAGATGAGCCTTGTGTGTACAAGAAGTTCAGTGGGAGTAATATAGTTTTCCTAGTTCTATATGTCGATGACATATTGTTAATAGGAAATCACATTCCTACCTTGCAAGAAGTAAAATCTTGGCTAGGAAAGTGTTTTTCTATGAAAGACTTGGGTGAGGCAGCCTACATTCTTGGAATAAAGATCTATAGAGATAGATCTAAGAGATTGATAGGTTTGAGCCAGAGTACATATATTGACAAAATACTGAAAAGGTTCAGTATGGATCAATCAAAGAAAGGAAATGTTCCTATTGGGCAAGGGATAAAGCTTAGTCGTAAGCAATGTCCTGTGACAGTTGAAGAACATCAACGCATGGATAAGATTCCTTATGCGTCAGCTATAGGATCTATCATGTATGCCATGGTATGTACTCGGCCAGATGTCTCTTTTGCTTTGAGCATGACAAGTAGATATCAGTCTGATCCAGGTGATAGTCACTGGACTGCTGTCAAGAGTATTCTTAAGTACTTGAGAAGAACTAAAGATACATTCTTGGTATATGGAGGCTCGGACGAAGATCTTGTTGTAAATGGTTACACGGATGCAAGTTTCCAAACTGATCAAGATCAGATGCAGTCACAGTCTGGATATGTGTTCATTCTGAATGGAGGTGCGATAAGTTGGAAGAGTTCTAAGCAAAGCACGATAGCTGCATCTACAACAGAAGCCGAGTATATTGCTGCATCAGATGCAGCCCAAGAGGCTGTTTGGATCAAGAAGTTCATCGAAGAACTTGGTGTCGTTCCTAGCATAGTGAATCCTGTGAGCCTCTTGTGTGACAACAATGGGGCAATATCACTTGCTAAGGAACCTAGTGTGTCACAGAAATCCAAACATATACTTCGGCGTTTTCACTACATAAGAGAAGTCATCTCAAGAGGAGATGTGAAGATATGCAAAGTTGCGTCTGAAGACAATGTTGCTGATCCACTAACAAAAGCTCTTTCACAAGCTGTACATGATGGTCATACTAGGTCCATGGGTATTAGATACATTTGAAGATTGGACTTAAGGCAAGTGGGAGATTGTTAGAGATTGTGCCCTAAGCCAATGTTGGATTATGTAAACAATCTTCTTAAGTCAATAATAAAGACTTATTTTATCATATATATTTGTATGTTAGTATTTATGATAATGTATCCATGAATTAATTGTGTAATTCTAAACTTCCCTAGTCGATTGTTATTATGGGAATAATAACAAACTAAGACTAGTGTGAGTGATAATGGATATTCATGAGATGAATATAGTGTATACAGATACAGATTATACTCACGGGCAATGTGTTAGAGAACATGTTGCTGGAGACCCACTATAAGATCAAGTTCATGGTCACGTGTCACAACTGATCTTGATTATAGTAGTGTCATCAGCTGATTCCTTTGACCTGAGGTCACCATGGATTCCGGGATGAACTCATGTTGTGCTTTGACGCAGTCAAACGCTGCTTGTAACAGAGTAGTTATAAAGGCTGTTGTTGGGTGCAATGTGACTCATGCTTAGGGATGTGAGTGACAGATATGGGATTTTGTCCCTCTCTAACAAGAGAGCGATATCACTGGGCCCCTCGATAAGTAAGACTGTTAAATGCATGGCCGTGCTCAAATAATTGATAAGAGTATCAATTGATTTGTCTGAACAGTTTACTTTGAGATCGAGAAAGCATATGATTAATTATATAAGATTGACAAGTGTACCATGTCTTATAATTAATCTTGATATCAAAGAGACAAAAGGGAATATGACATTCTATAAATAGGTATTGGATCATTCCAATCATATTAATTGGGTAGTCGTAATGGCTTGCTAGAGTCCGCTTGTGACCTATAAGGACATTATGGTAATTTCCTTATTGCCAATTAATATGATCCTATGGGGTCACACACAAGAGCAAAATGAAGTTCATCTTATCGGGTATAAATTATTATTGGATAATAATTTATGAATGAGAAAGAGAATAAATATATATAGTGATATATATTTATGTATGTATATATAAATATTAATGTGATTAATATTACATAAAGTATGCTACATATTATAATTAAATTATATGGAGATATAATTAATTATAATATTATATATACATATATGTATTATGGAGAATTGATTTGATTTAATGTTAATTGAGAATTAATATTAAATTGTGTGGGTTAATATATAATTATAACTAATAGGTGTATTAGGTTATAATTATAGTTAACTATTTAGGTTAATTATTTAAGGAAATAATTGACCTAAACCTAACACAACTCTACACTCCTAAACCTAAAGGAAATTCGGCCACCACACTAAGAAAAGGGGGGCAGCCGAAATTCCTAGCTCTTCAACACATAGAAAATTTTGATTTTCTGCCTCTCTCTCTCGTTCGAAGAATCGTTCTTCAATCCCGGCGCTAGCACGCGGTGAATCAATTGCTCCGTGTGGATCAACCGTAGAGGGAAGCTAATTTGGTTCCTTTGATTCAAATCCTATAAGAACTAAGAGGTAATTCTTTAACCCTTCCTTCCAATTCAATGCAATATACATGGATCCCTGGCGGGGATTAATCCTTTTCTTTCCGCTGCGTATTTTGTTTTGGTGATTAATCCCCAACAGCACTTAGTTCCACTGAAGTACAGGATATGTCATCAAGTATCCCTCTAGTTGTGGATTTTCAGCAATATTTAATAATTTGCCAACATTAAATACAAATCCTCCTGCTCCTACCGTTAGTCGAAGAAAAAGGATAGTAAAGCCACGCCAAATACTCAATTGTTTGGTTACAGCTTCTCCTTCCACAATTAGAGCCCTCAAGCTACAGTCAAGCGGTAAAATTTCCCGAATGGCGGAAAGCTATGCAAGAAGAGTTTGATGCCCTCTTGGCTAATGACACGTGGGATCTTGTACCAGCTTCGAAAGGCCAAAATGTCATTGGTTGCAAATGGGTTTATAGGGTGAAATGAAAAGCAGATGGAACCATAGATCACTACAAAGCTCGTTTGGTGGCTAAGGGATTTAATCAATGCCCTGGAATTGACTTGCATGACACATACAGCCTCGTTGTTAAACCAACTACCATCCGATTATTGTTGTCATTGGTTGTTACTTTTAATTGGATTACTATTCAACTTGATATTTCTAATTCCTTCTGACATGGTTCTTTGGATGAAATTGTCTATATGACTCAACCGCCTGGGTTTGCTAGCTAGCAGCTTCCTCATCATGTTTGTCGCCTGAAGAAATCCCTCTATGGCCTCAAACAAGCACATAGACAATGGCACCGTGGTCTTACAGCTGCCTTACTCCGTTTTGGTTTCCGTGACTCCAAGTCTGATTCCTCTCTGTATTTTTTTGCCAAGTCCACGGTGAAGCTTTTCTATCTCATCTATGTGGATGACATTTTACTTTTGGATAACTCTCAACATTTTACGGATCAAGTTGTAGCTTTTCTTCAAAGTCAATTTGCTGTCAAAAATTTGGGTAGTCTTCACTATTTTCTTGGCATTGAAGCTGATTAGTGTTCTAAGGGTCTCTTTCTACATCAGACCAAATATGTGAATGATTTACTGGTCCGGGCACAGATGAGTTCGTGCAGCTCCATTGATTCCCCTATCAACACTAGTCAGAAATTGACCCTCAACGGCGGTGAGTCCTTCTCAGATTCCATATTATTTCGGTCAATTGTTGGTGGCCTTCAATATTTGACATTCACAAGACCTGATATCTCCTTTGCGGTTAATCAGGTATCTCAGTACATGCACTCACCTATAATTGAGCATTGGAGTGCCGTTGAAAGGATTTTGAGGTATCTACGGGGTACGGTTAGCCATGGTTTGCTTTTGCGCCCTGGTAAAGTTGCTCTCACCGGTTTTTCTGATTCTGATTGGGCTAGCTGTCTTGATGATCGTAAGTCGACCACTGGGTTTGTTATTTTTCTTGGCTGTAACGTCATCTCCTGGTCTTCAAAGAAGCAAAGGGCTGTGTCACGCTCTTTAACAGAAGCGGAGTATCGTGCACTTGCTTCTACCACCTCTGAGTTACATTGGCTTCAAACCTTTCTGCTTGAAATCAGTTTCACTAATCTTCCGCTGCCCTCTCTTTTTTGTGACAACTTATCATAATCGCAGTAAGCACCTTGAGGTTGATTTTCATTTTGTTCGTGATCGTGTACGCCACGGCGATCTTCGTGTATCATTTGTTCGTTCAGCTGATCAAATTGCTGATGTCTTAACTAAAGGACTCTCTAAGATTTGGTTTCTCTGTTTGCGTGACAAGTTGACTGTTCAACCTTTTCCCAGTTCAACTTGAGGGGGAGTGTAAGGGAATTATAATTGTATTATAACTCTATTGTATGTATCCTATTTAGAATAGGACTTCTAGTCCTTATGTAATTGTAATACCCTAATTAGGGTTTCTCTCCTTGTATCTCCTTGTATATATATTCATCTCAATCAATGGAAATACTACGGCTTCTCATTATTTTCACATCCAACCTAGATGGTCCAACTAGACGAGGTTTAGAGTTTGAGGTTCCTGAGACTTCAATAAACAAGTTTAAAATGTTAAATTATACAACATACGAGCGGGGTTTAAATTATATGTGCAATTTCATCTAAGTCTACTATTGAAGGAATTACAAGGGATCGATTTTTGATATTTTTGAGAATGAGCATGATTGAAGAATTTGTTGTTCCCGCCTCGTTTCATGATTAACATTATTGTTTTTCATAAAATTATATTTTTACTGGTATTTCAATTCATTTTATGTGATCTTGTGTATATTTTATTATTAAAATATAGAATTTTGTTTTACAAATAATTAGGATTTCAAATATAACCAGATAGATGAAATCTGTTGTAACTACATATAAGTAGTCAAATCCAAATGTATTATTAATCAAACATATTACGAAATTTCAGTTTTGCTTATATTACCAAGATAATTAACATTATAAAAGGAATATGCATGGATTGGAAATTCTGATTATCATTTTTTTATACAAAAAACACATTATATTAATATGTAAAGTTTCCATAAATACTAAATTCTAAGTAATATCCCACGTGCTTGCTGAATTTTTAATGGTGAATCTTATACTACAAGTAACTCATACTGAAAGACCAAATTTTTCCTCAGGACTCGAGCTTCTAGAGTTCTTTTTTAGCATTCCGACTCTTTTTCAATTATGATTTCACAATACACTATAGTTATGAAAGCCGGACCGATTGATTGGATCTGGTTTGATCGAAAGAGGTGTATCCGATCGGTTTTCAGCCGATTTATGCTTTGATCAAAACTCGATCATTATTCGATCGGACTGTTTAGTCAAACGGGAAAACAGTAAACGGATTGATTTCCCGGTTCCACCAATTGTTTTTTTTTTTTTTTTTTAATTATCTTACTTAATAATTTATGTTGTTATTTTTAGATTTTCTAAATTAAATTAAAATATAATTTCAATTTTTAAATTATTTTAAATTAAATTTACATTTAATTATGATTATAAAAATTATATTAAATTATATCAAATATTCATATGTTAAAAATATAAATAACATAAATATATTATTATTTTTATATTTTTCTTAAATCCGGTTCGATTACAGTTTATTCCAAAATCCATGAATCCATCCCTCCACTGGTTCGATGACCGATTAGAGTCTGAAAACCATGCAATATACAAGTAAAAAAAATATAATATTGGATATTTGGTTGCCTTTTGAATTCGTATTATTATTATACTACATCCAAAAGTTTTGACGCGGCTGTTTTTCCTACCACCAAATTTTGTTTCGGGTTTATAGATACACTATTTGCAGGCCCTGGGCGTCCTCCTCTTCTTTGAGTTCCAATCTTTCATAGAGCTTTTCAATTGTCCCATCTATTCCTCTTCTCATCAAACCAATCACCAAACCGTGACGGTCAACAAACCTAATCAACTAAGAAACCCCAAGTGTCGTGGCGATTTTGTAAAGTATACATCGCATTCTAATATTGAATTTGAGGCACGGTTTACCAATTCTTATTCTATTGAAGATATTTCATTACTTTAATTAACAAACAATTTGGTCTTTCATTTGGGGTGGGACCTTTTTGGATTTTATAGTTACTCATAATGAATATCTTTTTCCCAAAAGCACCAATCGTTGAATATATTCGAGTAAGAATTAATCTAGCGCACGCTTTTGGCACGTATACAAAACTATTTTAAGACTAAATTACTACTGCAAAAATCCATACATGATAGATGATGATCGATATTAGATAATACATTATCGATCTGATCTATTAATTCTAGTTTTCACATCCGATATTCTGATTCTAAAATTAGGCTTAGACCCACCAAAGATGATAGATTGTCATTCAAGGTGCAGTCCCACAAAATACATGTTTTCATCATCCATATATATAAGATTCAAATTCATGTGTTTAAAAACAAATTCATGTTTTTTTTCTTAATGAAGAAAACTTCCGAAAAATACAATTTAATTGAGTTAGAGATTTGTATACAAACACGAAATCCTGATGTGTATGTTATATATATTTATACTTTTATTTCCTAATGCTAAGTAAATTTAAAGGATTTTGGTTCATTTTTGGTAAACGGTATTTCAAACCTAATTTAGTGATTAGCTTTGTTTTAGAATGCTTTTCCTGTGCATGCTTCGTGTCACGGACCGTCTAAAAAAACCTATTTTACAATGTTAACAATAAAAGTTTTCAAAGATTTTCTCATTTTTCAAACTTCGACTTGTAAACTTGTCCATAAATACAGTAAGTGGTTCTTAAACTCGTGTAACTTACTAGAGGATTTGGTTTTGGTTGGGTCCTACTAGGGCCCGATTTGGCTTCAAATTGGCATAAGAATGGCTTTTGAGCCAAAACAAGCCTAGCGCAAAGTGCTGAGAGTTACCTACAGAATTTTAGTTGGTGTTCTGTTTCTGTTCCGTTCCAGAATGTTCTGGATGGTTCCAGATTGGTCTGTAATATTCAGGAAGGAACGAGATCCGTCGGTAAATTTCCAGAAGAGCTCAGTGTAACGACCCGGTCCTAAGAGGGGTGGCGCCGGGGTGGATGGCCTGAGCAAGGAGCGGCCCAGTGAGAGGTGGTGCCGAGGCAGAGAAACCTGAGCAAGGAGCAGCCCTGAAGGATGTCGATGGGGACAGGAATGAACCGAATCTATACCAGAAAGAGAGGGTTTCGAGACTATGCTGGTATGGGACGGTATAGTTGAGAAATGCTAGGTTTCGAGACTGTACTTGTATGGGACGGTACAGTTGAGAAAGGGCATAAGAGATTTGATAGGTACTACCTATAACAACAAGATTCATCTTCCTTTCAGCAGCCCATTCCGAAGTAACTTCAAAGTTAAGCGTGCTTGACTTGGGGAAATTTCAGGATGGGTGACCTTCTGAGAAGAAATTTCCAGGAAGCATGTGCGTGAGAACAAAGCATGCTGGAAAGACACGTGTTGGTTTGTGGGGACAGGCAATCAGATCCCGGGTGTTACAAGTTGGAGCCCTTTCTTAGTACGGTGTGGTTCGGGGACGAACCAGGCGGAAGCTAGTGGGCCTGTAACGACCCGGTCCTAAGAGGGGTGGCGCCGGGGTGGATGGCCTGAGCAAGGAGCAGCCTAGTGAGGGGTGGCACCGGGGCAGAGAAACCTGAGCAAGGAGTGGCCCTGAAGGATGTCGATGGGGGCAGAAATGAACCGAATCTTTACCGGAAAGAGAAGGTTTCGAGACTATATTGGTATGGGATGGTATAGTTGAGAAAGGCTACATTTCGAGACTGTACTGGTGTGGGACGGTACAGTTGAGAAAAGGCATAAGAGATTTGATAGGTACTACCTATGCCAACAAGATTCATCTTCTTTTCAGTAGCCCATTCCGAAGTAACTTCAAAGTTAAGCGTGCTTTACTTGGGGAAATTTCAGGATGGGTAACCTTCTGAGAAGAAATTTACAGGAAGCATGTGAGTGAGGACAAAGCATGCTGGAAAGACACGTATTGGTTTGTGGGGACAGACGATCAGATCCCGGGTGTTATAAGTTGGTATCAGAGCCAGCCCTCTCTTAGTACGGTGTGGTTCGGGGACGAACCATGCAGAAGCTAGTGGGCCTGTAACGACCCGGTCTTAAGAGGGGTGGCACCGGGGCAGAGAAACCTGAGCAAGGAGTGGCCCTGAAGGATGTCGATGGGGGCAGGAATGAACCGAATCTTTACCGGAAAGAGAGGGTTTCGAGACTATGCTGGTATGGGACGGTATAGTTGAGAAAGGCTAGATTTCGAGACTGTACTGGTATAGGACGGTACAGTTGAGAAAGGGCATAAGAGATTTGATAGGTACTACCTATACCAACAAGATGCATCTTCTTTTCGGTAGCCCATTTTGAAGTAACTTCGAAGTTAAGGGTGCTTGACTTGGGCAAATTTCAAGATGGGTGACCTTCTAGGAAGAAATTTTTAGGAAGCATGTGAGTGAGGGCAAAGCATGCTGGAAAGACACGTGTTAGTTTGTGGGGACAGACAATCAGATCCCGGGTGTTACACTCAGATTCATCGCTAAATCTCTAGAAGGGTCTAGAACCGTTGGGAAACGGATGATAACCGCTTGAAATGCCTCTAGATTGTTTTAAACCACCTCAAAGGTAGGAATATGCTTAGAATATGCCTTGTAAATGATTATTAGTCACAAAATAGGAGGTGCATTCCTCGCCACACATTGTGGAGGTGGAATGCGTATAAATAGAAGGTAAGGACATTAATATAGGCGTCTTAGGAAGTGTTAAGACTTTTAAGACTTGTAAGGCTACCTTACTTTAATAAAGGCTTTTCTTTAGTTGTATCCTTACACACTTCATTCACTTTGCCACTTGCTTAGTCGTTGTGTAGCATTTAGGAAGGCTGACTAGCAACACATTTGGGAGGTTGTATTGCTAGTACCGCATGTCACAATTGGCAAGGAGTTGTGCATGTGACATTCTGTTAGGGGAAAATTTTGCTTACTTATATTAGTTGTAGAGACCATACAAGTATTTCTATTGAAGAAAACACATTTGCTAACTTTTTTATCTGTTCAGTCCTATCACAGATATGATAAAAATTAAAATTTAGGACCAAGGAAACTCTTTTTTTTTATAATGGTATTTGAGAATCAGTTTTGCTGGCCTTCTTATTTCTGTTGGAGATCCTATAATGAAAATAAATGAGTATAAAGAGTGGGATGTAAGTAATGTAGATTGGGCCTTAACACAAACCAATTGGTTTTATGTTACATGAGTTTAACCCAATTTATGTGCTCACTTATGCAGTGATGTCTAGCACTCTTAATGTCGATGAAGTATCTTGTAATCAGGTTCAGTACCAAATAGTTTATGATATGGATTATCATGCCCAATGGTAACAGTGGAAACTCGACTGATATTGCACAAAGCACATTCAAGAGCAGCAGTCCAACACTGAATAGGCATATGACAGTGATGAAGTAAAGATAGACCTTTTTGAAAACATGTCTATGTTTTCTCTCACACCTTCTATTTTGTTATGGTGTGTATATTGACAAGAAACACGATTAATAATCCAATTCTCTCGAAAATAATTGCTCAAGGCTTCAAAATCACCACCCCAATCTAATTGAAAGATCTTAATTGTTTTATCAAAGTATCTCTCCACTATTGTGTGGAATTGAATAAAAATATCATACACATAAGATTTTTTTGCGCATGAATTACAACCATGCATACTTGGAATAATGGTCAAAAAATAAAACATAACAGGAATAACCATCATAAGATTTCATAGGAGCTGGTCCCCATACATCAACACAAATCAATTCAAGAGGGGCATTTGAAACAGATACAAAATCAGAAAATGGTAGTTTATGACTCTTGCTTAGAGCATAAGCATTGCACAGAGAAATATGAGAACAATTAAACTATATTTTGTCAAAATTGAAGGTGCGTTTAGCAACTGATAAAGAAGGGTGCCCCAAACGGGCATGCCAAACATTTAAAATAGCAAAGTTTACACTAGCAGAACAATTTCTGGAATTGGAATTTAAACATAAGATGTAGAGTCCATCATCACTCTGGCCTCAAAAGAAAGTCGCCTTCAAATCCATATCTTTAGTAAGAAAATGATAAAAAAAAATTTTAACAGAAACTGGATTAGAATTCGTTAGTGCAAAAACCGACAACAAATTTCTATTAGCTGAAGGCACATGCAAAATATTGCAAAATTTAAGAGGCAAAAGACTAGCACGAAATGAATTTGAACCAACATAAGCAATGGGAAGAAATTTACCATCACCGATTTGGACCTCCTTAGGCTAATGATACTTATAGTGCAAAGCCAAGTTTTCCATATTCGATGTCAGATCATGAGTGGCCCTCGTATCAACAACCCAAGGCTGATTTTGAGTAGCAGCAATATTGGAAGATAGCAACTTTTTATGGGTTCAGTTTGTTTTAGGTGAAGGACAAACGTTGGCTTTTGTCTCCCAAGCCTTTACAATTGTAACATATAACATCCTCATCAGAATTGGAATTAGGGTTTGAAGCCCTAGATTTGTTTGTAAAATGTCCTTATAATGGATACCGACCACCACTTTTGCTTTGATCTCCACCTTGACTACTACTGCCTTTACCTCTAAATGACACTAAACTCCGACCAGCATACTGAGCCATCAGTGAAATCGATGAGATGGAGCCATTATATTTGATTTGCCTTTCCTCAGTGCACAATAATCTAACAAGATTAGAGAATGAAATAGGTTCTATTTTGGTGGCCATTGTGTGCCTTAATATATCATAAGGATCACCCAATCCTGTTATTATTGCATCCACTAAATCATTTTTAGGCAATTTAAATCCCAACACACCAAGTTGATCACTGATTGATTTTTCGGATTGGACATAAGCGATGATGGAATCAATCCCACGTTGAAGATGGGCAAGCTGGTGATGAAGATTTTTTATTCCATGCGGAGCCCTAACTGCATAAGCAGCCATGAGGTGATCACACACCTCCTCCGCCGTTGTTGTGCCTACAACTTGAGGTAGCAAGCTCTCTGAAATTGAGTTCAATAACCAGGAAAGTGTTAGAACCCAAGAAATCACATCAAATTATAGAAAGAGGTGTACCTGAATCCATTGAAACAAATAAAATTGGATCGGAGATTGCTGGTTATGTCTTCCTTAATTAAAGTCTCCTTATGGTTTTTCTTTGATGGGTAGAGATTCTTTTTTTTTTTTAACTCCTAAAACCTGAATTAGAATTTAATATATAGGGGACCAACCAATGCATCTTTTCATGATGAACCAACGTGTCTTTTCATGATGAACCAACGTGCCTTTTCACATGTCTGTATTGGCATCCAATCAGAAACCTCATTAATCTGTTATTGGACTACCCAATTGGTTTCCACTTATTTAGTCCATACCCTTTAGGATTTTATTTAGACTTTAACTTTAACAGTCACTTTATTTGGTCAAACACTATAAATAACCAATATAATTAATCAATAATGTGTTAGCCCACTGTAGTTATTATTAGTGTTTAATAATAAAACCAAAAATCTCCCACTTGGGCTACATATTATGATTCAATTATATTCATGAAATTCTGAAGTGCGCAACCATATGCTATTTGGTTCTTTCAAATCCATTTAAAAACAATCTGGTCCATCTCTTAAATTAGTATGAGAACATAGCGGCTTTCATCGCTACAACAGGGTGATTAAACGATCTATAATCATCATACCAACATATTCAATAACATGGATCAAGTATGGATGAGTGGCATGAAAATTACATGCAATATGATTTTAATCATGCCTATTTCCAACTGGTCCTACTTTATTGTTTATGAGATCAAATATAATTTTCCAAATATAATGCAAATTTTGCTAAAAGGAAAATTAATACATTCAGAATAAAACTTTAAAATAATTCCATCAACTGTATTCTGCAGAATATAAACTATCAAATGTGCACAAAATAAAACACCAAATACAAACTCCCACTAAAAACCATCGTGTTATTTAACAAAATGACACCTATATGAGCAGTATGCTTGTGAAAGGCCTTGGGTGCTAGACCCTTAGTTAGCGGATCCACAAGTATATAGTTTGTCCCAATGTGTTCTATCAAAATCTGACCACTCTAAATTCTTTCTTTAACAACCAGAAACTTGATGTCTATATGTTTTGACTTTATAAAGCTTCTATTGTCATTGGAATACATCACTGTTGATTTATTGTCTTAAAATATCTTTAGTGGCCTTTTAACACCTCCAACTATTCAGAGCCCTGTGATAAAATTTCGTAACCATATTCCATGATTGGATGCCTCATAACAAGCTATGAATTCAGTCGTTATTGTTTAAGAAGCTACAAGTGTTTGCTTAACACTTTTCCAAAAATTAGCTCCTCCCGCCAACATAAAAACATAACTTTATATGGATCATTTACTATCTTGACATCCAACAAAATTGGAATCAAAATACCCAATGATCTCAAGTCTATCTGATTTCTTATAAGTGAGCATGTAATCTTTTGTTTTCTTTAAGTAAGGCATAACCCTTTTGGCTGCTCTCCAATGATCCATTCCTGGGTTACTTAAGTATCTACCCAAAACTCCGACTATGAATGCTATGTCGGGACGAGTACAAACTTGAGCATACATAAGACTTCCCACTGGCAAGGCATAAGGAATCCTTTGCATTTCCTTTATCTCAAGTTCATTTTTGGGGCACTATGTGAAACTAAACTTGTCCCCTTTTGCTATCGACGTATCTCCTGATATACAATTTTTCATGCAAAATCTATCTAGAATTTTATTGATATAACTCTTTTGTGATAACCCAAGAGTACCACAAGAGCGATCTCATAGTACTTAAATTCCTAATGTAAAAGAGGTGTCACCAAGATCCTTCATCTCAAAATTTGTAGTGAGAAATGTCTTGGTGTCGTGCAATAAGCATATATTAATACTGGCAAGTAATATATCATCGACATATAAAATCAGGAAGATAAATTTACTCCCACTGAACTTATGATATATACAATATTCCACCAAATTCACCTCAAAACCGTTCGAGGTGATTACGTGATTAAACTTGAGATAACATTGACGAGAAGCTTGTTTGAGACCATAGATGGATTTCTTTAATTTGCACACCATAGACTTTGAATCTCTACCCACAAGGTTTTCTGGTTGTGTCATATAAATTGTCTCATCAATGTTGCTGTTGAGAAACATTGTCTTTACATCCATCTGATGTAACTCTAAGTCCAAATGAGCTACAAGTGCCATAATTGTTCTAAAAGAGTCTTTTGAGGATATTGGAGAGAAAGTCTCTTTATAGTCGATGTCTTCCTTTTGAGTAAATCCTTTAGCGGCTAAACATGCCTTATATCTTTTGATGTTGCCTTTTGAATCCCTTTTGGTTTTAAATATCCATTTGCAACCGATGGGTTTCACTCCTTTAGGCAACTCAACAAGATCCCAAACATCATTATGTTTCATGGATTTTACTTCATCCTCCATGGCATTAATCCACTTTTGAGAATTTGAACTTTCTAAGGCTTGTTTGAAGTTAATTAGATCACCTTCCCTTATGCCTATTTCATCTTCATATTCTTGGAGAAATACGATATAACCATCCGAAATGGTACTTCTCCTTTCTCTAGTGGATCTTTTTAATGGCACTTCTTGAGGTTGTTGAGTTTGTTCTACAAATTTTGTGGGAAGAACTTCATTGTTGTCTTGTACTAGAGTTGCATCTTGAGTAATAAACAGGCATTATGGCATGATTATTATCAATAATAATATTTGGAAGAGAAACAAAATCATCTTCCTCAAAGACAGCATTCTTAACTTTATTCTCCCCCCAAACTCAATATCCTCAAGGAATCTCACATTTCCTGTCTTAAAGAAAGATCTTACGGTGGGATTGTAAAACTTAAAGCTGCAAGAATGTAAAACTTAAAGCTGCGAGAACGTTCAGCATTCCAACAAAGTAGTAATTAACCGTTCTTGAGTCCAGTTTCTTTTCAAATGGCTTGTAAGCCCTTGCCTCAGCCGGACAACCCCAAATGTGTAAGTGCCTAATGTTAGTATGCCCTAGTTCTTAAGGTGTTGG
The DNA here is from genome assembly GCA_039660915.1 of Euphorbia tirucalli. Lineage (NCBI taxonomy): Eukaryota > Viridiplantae > Streptophyta > Magnoliopsida > Malpighiales > Euphorbiaceae > Euphorbia > Euphorbia tirucalli. The sequence continues at coordinate 23,587,962 of CM077637.1, read as the reverse complement.
ATTCTTGTATTTTGTATTCTACATTGAGAATTCTTATATACATACATCAATTGTGTCACATTAATGGTAATTAATCTATTTCATTTATATATTGTGCTATAATATGAGTAGTGTATCCATTGATTAATAATCATAAAACCTATCCCATGTCTGTTATAATCATGGGAACGAATATAACCATAGACTTGTAAATTTGATGAGTGTATGGTAGTTCTTAACTAGCCATAGTACTTGTAAAGTCAGTCATGAATATAGGTACATGTCGCTAACATGGGACTGGATCGATCCACACAAGAAAGCCATATGGTTGTTGCGTCATAGGTCTTTCTTAAGTAGGTCTCTTTTGTCCTCAACTAGATTTCATTATAGTATCAATATGAAATTCGATGCACTTTGACATTCACCTAACAGGTCTGTGAAAGGATGCTAAATATGGGCATGATTGGGTGGACAGGTGAACATGTTGACACTGATAATTAAGTGATAGAATTGCCACTCAGGTAACACTGAGATGATATCACTGGCCACTTGATGAGTGGGACTGATAAGTGTATAGCCATACCAAAATAAGTTGGTTGCTTATTTGATCAATCAGTCAACTCAAGATCAAGAAATATAATAAACAGTAGAAGAGGATGACGGACACCATGCCTCTTGTTTATTCATATTGATATCTTTTGGCAAAGGACACTATAAGATTACTATCGAGTGAGTGTCTTCTAAAGACTACTGCATCTCTGTCTTAATTGGGGGCTGTAACGGTTTGCTAGAACCCACTTACAGTCTGTGGGCCTTGGGCCTACTACCAACATAAAGACAAACCCATAGGATCGTGCACATAGATCAACTGAGCCAGAAATTATAGAAATTGTACATGTAATGTACATTGGAAGGAATGCGTTAATTAATTAGTTGACATTCGATGTCAAGGTAATTTATTAACATTGGGTTGATTTAATTTAATTAATAAGTTTACATAATGTAATTAATTAATTTATCAATTAATTGAGTTACATAACGTTAAACAATTAATTAAATAATTTTCCTAAGTAGGAAAATTAAATATATGTATTGTATTTACTTAAGTGTGATTTAATTTTATTTAGGGGTAATTAAATTTAGCCAAATGGAAGTAAATTACATAGTATATACTTTTTAATTAAAGTTTATTTATGTAATTATAATCCTAGTGGGCTTAGGTTTAATTAACCTAATTAAAACCCATTTAGACAAGGAGTCTATATATAAGGGCACACTTAAGAAAGAAAACCTAACTCTAACCCTATTTTAAAAGATGTAAATTTCAGCCCCACAGCAGCCCCAAAACAGCCAAAAATTTAAAGCAATAATTCTGCATTCCTTCCTCTTCTTTGGCTAGCACCGGTTCCCGTTCAATAGTTGGTCGTGCACCGGATTGTGGAGATAGTTACTGCTTAAAGATTCGATTCTGCAATAGTCTCTAGAAGAGATCGATTTGGTGAGTGAATCTCTCTTGATTCCAATTGATTTTATTCCAATCAATGGTAATCGGACATGATAGGTGGATTCTAGGAAAATTTTAACATTGTAATTTCTGCTGCGCCACATTATTTTTCCAATGATGAATCCCAACACCTAATACTAGGCTTCTTGCCTATGCACAGTTCATTAGGGGTTTTGTTTGCAACTTTTGTTTGCACTCAATTAAGGATGTGAACTGTATTTTTTAATGCTTCTCCCCAAAGTGATTTAGGTTGTAAACACCGGAATTTATTCCTAAAAAAAAGCAGGTGTCTTGCGACTGTAGCACGACAGTCGTGCGACTGTCGTTACAGTCGTGTGACTATAATTTACATGTTACAGTTGTATGACTGTAATATCGGGGCAGGTGCAACAGACCATGCCCATGACATAAGAAAAAGGAGGAGAGATTTTGAGCATTAATTGCTCGGATTTGGTGACGAAAAGAGGGATGGCCAGATGATTAAAAGAGAAGAAAGGAGAAGGATTAGTTAGTTTTTGGGTTCTGGTGAAAATTTTAAAGGGAGAAAAGGGAGAAAGAGACAAGTAAAAGGAGAAAGAAACCAACCTCAAAAATCCTTTTTTCCTCTTCTATTTCTCTTGATTCTCAAGTAATTAAGCATAAAATCTGGTAGAAACATTTAGATTATTAATCTAACTCTCTAACCAAGCTAAATTTCGGACTAGAAACCCTAGGATTCCCAAGCATTTGGAGAAATTGGACCCAAAGTTTCTAATTCCAATTCAAGGAGAAAGGAGCAAACTTCAGTGGATTGGAGCGACGCCAGGGGGTCGATTCGACGTTGGATAAGCGCCCAAAAGGTAGATACTCCTTTTCCCTTCTCTTTTTCATGCTTTCTGGGTGATTGGTTTGTATTTTTGTTGTATTTTTGCGTTTCTGCTTCTGGAAATCAAGAACAGTCGTGCGATTGTTCTTGAGTTTGATAAACAGTAGTACGACTGTATTTATAGTCGTACAATTGTTCTTGATTTCCAGATGATTTTCTTTTAGTTTATTTCAAATAAAATTTTTGTGAAATCCTGAGTTTCGAGTGCTTACAGTCGTACGATTGTAACGTATTTCCAGAATCAGAATTTCCCTTTTGACCCATAAAAATTTCCAAAAGAAAAACCCCAAAATCATCAAAATGAATTTTGTTGTGTGCATTCACGACCATAGATTCAATTTCCAGTAAAATTGCATTTAGAACAATGCCACGACGGAGACCCGATTCTCCCGAAAACCGATCCACCTCACATATAAAAAATGCATGTAAACCGGCAAAATTGTTTTCAAAATGATTTTCCTACAAAACCAAAATACAGTGACGTTTCAAAATGTTTTCCAGGTTTAACCGGGCCGGTTAGCCGAGCCAACCCGGTTATCCCCCAAATGCATGCCCCCAATTCTTGATTTCCCATTCTGTCATGTTTGAGTCCAACTTATGGCGTGTCGTATATTGTGCTAACCTTTGTTTTTTGCAGCTTTTTATTTTTATTTTTGCTTTATTTACTAGATTAATACGTGTATACTAGGCGATTGTATTTTTCTAGATAAATCGTGCATTCTAGGCGCTTGTAAAGTGAGGCTGAGAGTTTTCCTCTTTTATTCGATTGGGTTGTATAATAGGCCTCTATTATTCTTTTGTATATTTTGAATGTATGATTTTATTTCCCGCAATTTATTTCTTGCATTTTGCTTTAGCATCGGATAATTAAAATAATCTAATTGGAGTTAGAAAAAGATAATAAAGCAAATTAAATATGGTAATATAAACTGTAAAGTGAAAGCAAGCTAGAGGTTAGGTAAGTTATTTGCCCGAACCCTAAATCTCTGGATTAGGTACAGTAGCCTGTCCTTGGTAGGGAGCTGTACCAGAATTCCCAGATGAGCTGATCCGGGTGGTGACTCTGTCACTGATCTCAGGATTTAAGTTTCTAGGTCTTTAAGTTAAAAACGAGAAAATGTTTTCTACAAAAGGATTTCCAAATTAAATCAATAGTTTTCCCAACTCAACATAAACAAAACCCGTTTTCCACAAAATTCACAAATCTCAATCAATTTCATTTCTTTTCTTTTTCCCTAGTTCGCTTCGTCGCATTCCGTTTATGGTCGTCCGCTCACAGTGGTGACTCTACTGGGGACGTAAAAGTTTCTTAAAAATGTTTTTCTTAAAGGCTTAAGGAACTTAGGCAACTACTGAAATAAGACCTCGCTTGTAGTCACTTCACTAGTTCATATTACCATATTTATTTGCACATTACATATCATGACATATTCTTCTTCTCAACCCCTCAAATACCTGTTTTCCACCCCGGTTTACCCAAAAAGGTGGCCCACCTCTACCGCCAAGATTGGACACACCCGACGGGGTAAACCACTCATAGCCCCGCATGACCTTACATCATGTTCTACGGTGGGGAAGTGTTTATTTGCTATGGGAAACTGTACGACCCTTGGTTTTGACTTTGGCCCACATGTAATGGCTTAGCAATTTCCCTTAGGACTACCAAAACTTAACTTAAAAATGAACATTGAGTGTGCGCCTTTGGTATCCCCCGTTGATGCCAAAGAGACCCAATACCTAGGAAGAATTACGAGACCAATTGAAAGGAGAAAAAAGGTTGGAAGGGAGCGCATATTTTACATATGCCGACGTTTGTTCCATGTTGTTTTCTATTTTTCTTTCACAAAGCATCAAACATGCATAGCTTTTGTGTGCCATAGTAACTCACATTTTTATGCAGCCATTTGCATTTTTATTTTCGTGTGAAGACATTAAATCATCTATGTGACATTCACGCTAACCTTTTCTTTTGCAGCCATAATATTATATTTGTGTGATTAGCATTTTTTTTTCATAAAGCATACACGACATCATTATGCGTGTCATACATTCTAACCACGTTTTTGTGCAACCATTTGCACCTTGTATGACATAAACATCCATCTCATTTCACTTCATCTAAATTAAGGGCATTCCAAGGATGCCCACCACAATCATATCATGTCATAACATATCGGGTATCCCAAAATTATCTGAGTTCCGCCAATGCACCGAATTGCATTTGGCTATTCTAATAAATCATTCCATTCAATAGGGACCCCAATGGTCTTAGGCTCATTTTCGTGTGACAATTTACACGGTGCACTTCATGACATCATGTTCATTCATCATAAACATCATATGACACTGTGGTCCACACCGGATCATTTCATGACATTAATTTAACATTCAAGGTGCTCCCCGAGTGCCTAATTAGTGAGCACATAGGTTCATAACATTACCAAATCATAAAAGGCGTTCCCCGAGTGCCAAACCCCTATTCGTGTCCATGTTACACGTGACTCTATCATAACACCATTTCATATCATATGCTCAAAAGCATCAGAAATCTGTCAATGGGCCTGGCCCATATAACCGTTTCATGTCATCTCATAGACCTTCAAAGTGTCGAAACTTTGTCCGTGTGCCGGTACACACGTGACCATTTCACAAAATTCATCAGGTGCTCCAAAGGCGCTGAATCTCTGTCTATGTGGCGGTCCACACATGACATGTTGCATAAGCATTGGGTGTTCTTGGAATGTCCTAAAAAAGAAGAAAAGAAGAATAAACAGAAAACCATTCATACCATCATTTCATTCATAACCTCACTATATTCATCCATTTCAAGCATTTTTAATGCCTCACTTTTCATACCATACCACGCCATTCATTCATGACCCTAATACCTCCTGTATGATCTTGAGCAGAATACACTGGAGCGACCTTGGACTAGATCCCAAGCTTCAAGGGTAGTTAGGAGACAGAGGATAGTTGAGAGTGACAATGATTCTGAGTCAGGGGAAGAGGTGAACATGTAAAACCTGACACCAAGCATGGCTGATGTTCTAAAGGATTTCTTTAGATCCCAAGACTTCCGTGACATGTTGAAGGAAGAAATGAGGGCAGTTGTAAAGGAAGCTGGTGAGACCAGTGGCAGTGGAGCCGGGAAAGAGAAAGAGGCTGAGTCATCCCAACAGGGTGGTGATGCTTCAGCCAGCCTTGAGAAGCTGCAAGAAATAGAGGTAGCTATGGTCCAGAGAATGAAGGCGAAATGTTCCGAGCTGGATGAAGTAGTGGCTCAGTTGAAGAAGGGGGTCGGTGTTAGTGCAGAGTCAAGGAAAGGGGTGAACATTGATGCCATGATCAGTAAGGGCATAGAGACATTTCCCATCGGCTTCCAAGTGCCGAAAATCCCCGCTTACAAAGGAATGGGCTCGCTGGAGGCCCATGTGAATCTGTATGCCCAAGTTATGCTAACGGCGGGCGCCACAAAGCAGCAGTTGATTAATCTATTCCCTACCACACTGGAGGGAGGAGCGTTAGGATGGTACAACTCACTGTCGGAGGAGGAACAAGCTAATTGGGAGATTTTGTTAGCGGCTTTCATCAAGTACTACAGCTTTAACACTAAAATCCAGGTGAAGCTGTATGATTTGGAGAGGATAAAGCAGAAGTTCAACGAGCCCTTTGATGAGTACTACCAGAGCTGGATGAACAAAATGATTCTCCTAAAGAATCACCCGGATGAATACGAGCTTATACAGAAGCTGATCGAGGGCAGCAAGGATGTCTTTAAGAACAACATGAAATTCCATCCCTTCAAAGAGCTCAGTGAGGTTTATAGTATGGCCATGAAAATAGAACGGGATGAAGAAGAGAAGGCAGCCGGGCACAACGGTGGCAGGAGCTCGGGATACGGTTCTGGTTATAGATCAACTGCAGCAGTTGGGTTTGGCAGTGGTTCTGGTTCCAGTTCTAGTGGAAAAGGGGGCAGAACTCAGAAGTAAAGTAGGTGGAAGTTGCTACTCTGACTCAGCAACAGGGCAATCAGAGTAGGAATGCAAGAGTATAAGGCATATTGCCTTGGACTCTTCCTTTGGTGAAGATATTTGCCAAGTGTAGAAATGGTGGATTGCTACAATCCTTAATACCCTTCGAAAAGCCTTCTGAAGCCGATAAGGATAATTTCTGCACTTATCATGTGGTCACCGGTCATAAGACTAATAATTGCTACAAGCTAAGGGATGCCATCCAAAAACTTATCGACGAAGGGAAGTTGCAGGAGCCAGCCAAACCTAGCACCAAAACCAACCCGCTACCAGCATTCTAAAAGCGGGTCAATATGGTTCATTCTGGGCTGCCGCTAATTGTATCTTTGCCCAAGTTCTCTAAGCAAACCCTACCATTCAGCCTGTGGCAGTAGGAGAAGCCGGAATAGAACCTGAATGTGAAGAAAAGGAAGAACAAAAGGAGATCAAGCTAATAAGATTAAATGATCCCGATTCTGAGGACAAGTATGAGGAGTTTGATGGAGAAGAGACAGTTAAGCTCCCAGCCATTGAAAAGCTAAAGGTTCAGGAAGTGCAGCATGTGACCCACAGTGGTAGGATGTATCACCGGCAGATCAAATGAAAGACAAAGCCCCGATGATTGGGTCGGATAGTACATCAGCGTCTGAGGGAGTCGAGAAAGAGGACCTGGTTATCTTCCAACTAAAGAAGACCCCCGCACAAGCTAGCTTATGGCATTTGCTTCTAACTTCCAAGCAGCATAGGGCTGCTTTAGTGAAGAAACTGTCAGAGATTGAAGTCTCCCCTATAGCTTCACCAGAGGCTATGTGCTGTTTGTTGGATAAAGTCCATGCTGGAACCCCTGATATCGTTTTCTCTGAGAAAGATCTACCTGCTGAAGGGAAGGCCCACAATAAGGCTCTTTACATTAGAGCTTATGTCATGGATAAAACAACGCCTTGCGTTATGGTGGATGATGGCTCGGCACTGAACATTTATCCACTGAAGTTATTGCCATTTCTTGGGATGAATGAAGATGTGTTGAAAAAGTCCTCGATGGTCATTCGGGCATATGATGACTCTAAAAGAACAGTGATTGGAACCTTTGAAGCAGAAGTGGAAGTTGGACCGATCAAGTCCACGGTTGTTTTTACAGTGATAGATATCCCAATCACCTTTTCCTTGTTGCTTGGGAGGCCATGGTTCCATCCTTTAGGGGGCGTCCCTTCCACTTTGCATCAGAAGATCAAGTTCTCTATGAATGGCAAGTTTGTGACTATTGAAGCGGATGCCTAATCAATGGTAGCTACTCTGAACGAAGGAGTGGTTCCCTTTGGCGGATTTCAAGTTGCTGTCATTAAGGAGGAAGAAACCACGGATGCTCTTATGGTTCTTTATTAGAATTATATACCGGAGTGGCTATCCTGATATCTGTATAAGCAAAACTTCGTCCCAAGAATAGGACTCGGAATCAATCTACAAGGGGTTTCAAAATTTAAGATCGACTCGGGGAAGTCAAAGCAGTGTGGCCTTGGCTATGTAGAAGGGGCATCTGAGCAGAAGAATCTGAGGAAGGGCAAGAATGGAAAGATTATGATGAAGCCATTTCTAAAGGTAGGAGAAGGCCTTTACAATGGCCAAGCTGAACCCGTGATGGTTGGAAATGTCGAGTATCCTGGCTTCGAGATCTTTTCTGACGTCGTGGATTTTGAGAAAAGTCAAGAAGGACCAGTGGCCCCTGCGGCAGCGGAAGAAGCAGCTGCTGATTCTGAGATTTTGCAAAGAGAGCCATCTGAGGTGATAGCAGAAGCCATAGAGGTGGCCAAGCAAGAAGATGAAAAGAAGACCTGTGCTAAAGCTACAGAGGTGATTTCAGGCGCTTTGACTGCTGCTTTAAGTAAGGCGTTTGGAAAATCCACGGAAGGGTTTGATGAAGAACTGATAGCTAAAGTGAACTTAGATTCTGTGATCGCTGAGATAGCCAAAGTCATGGAGAAGGCTAAGATGCAGGTGACCAAAAAAGAAGCAGGAAAAGCTGTAGTCCCGGATGATGCTCTGAAAATGAAGATGGAAGCTGAAGAGGAACAAGGCCTTCCGCCTGTGGAGGAGGAAAATGATTTTGTTGTATCTATTTCTTCCATTTTCAATGTAACTGATGTACTCTATGATAAGTTCAATGTAATGAAATCCCAGTTTGCTTACTTGTGTGATGTTTATCCTGATAATTCTGTGCATGCATTTAAATCACCATCAAGCATATTTAGCATACATGACACTGCATTGCATGAAATCAACATAAGTACAGATGAAAACCCTAAAATGGTATTCATTTCACACGAACTAAAATCCGTAGAAGAGAAAGAATTAATAACAATACTCCAAAAGCATGCTAAAGCTTTCGCTTGGTCATATGAAGATATGCCAGGTATGGACACAGAGATAGTAGTGCATAAAATCCCAACAGACCCCAAGTTCAGACCGGTAAAGCAGAAGTTGAGAAGACTAAGGCCGGAATGGGCTACGCTGGTGAAAGAAGAAGTGGCTAAGCAGATAGACGCCAAGTTTCTCGAAGTGGTGAGCACACAGAATGGCTAGCCAACATTGTCCCCATGCCTAAAAAGGATGGAAGGGTCAGAGTATTGATAAGGTCGGTTTCGACCTTGTCTTCTAGCCAAATTCGTGGTTTGAGTGGTAGTTTTTAGAATCATTTATGTGAATGTCGGATTTTTTTTTTCGTATTTTGTGATTTTCATGTTTTGGTTTGATTTCTTATATTTTTAGTATTCCTCGTGTTTTTCGTGTTTTATGGTCCGTGGTTGTGGTGCGGTTATGTCTCTTTGTGTTTGTTTTGGACAGGCATTAGGACCCGGATCGGAAGTTGGAGCAACGGTGGCAAGGAAGGGCTTGAAGTGCTGAAAATCAGAATGGCACGGCGTGCCACAAGGGCAGCACGGCGTGCCAATCCAACCAGCGTGCCAAGAGTTCCAGAGAAGCAGCACGACGGCGTGCCATTCCAATCAGCGTGGCGTGCCGATCCCAACTTTGCATAGCACGGCGTGCCACAATGGCAGCACGGCGTGCCGAGGCCCGAAAATCTGCTGTTGCCCTAATTTCAGCTTTCCTTTTCTGTGGTTTTAACCTAGCCGTATAAATAGGTTATTTTCTTTGTTTTAGGGCATCTTTTTCCCAACTTGTAGAGGCAGAGCAAAAACTTGTAGCTAGGGTTTAGCTTAACCTTTTTGTTTTCTTTGAATTTTGGAACCATCGATTGGTAGATTGCTTTGCATTGAACCTTCCCCTTTTGCAACGTTCTTAGTTTCGGCTCGGGTTCGTTAATAGAGGTACACCTCCAAGCATCTTCACACCATCGGCATCCGGTTAATTGGATCAAGAAGGGCATAAGTTTTTCTTTTTGTCTTTTGTAATTCGATTTAGCTAGCTTTTGATTCCGCAATCGATTTTGTTTGGTTGAAAACATTGAATCTGTTACATCTTTCTTGATTAATACAGTTGAATGCAAGTTAATTTCAATCTTTATTCCTTTTCTTTATGCAATCCCTTTAGTGATAATCTAGTCTCATAAGATCTTAATCTATTAAGTTCATATTCGTGGCATTACCTAGATTGACACCTAGGCAACCATTAGTATTGACGACACTGTGGAACATACGTGCCCCTATTTTCTGAGCTTTAAGAATTAGACCGCCTCTAAATAAGGAAAACCGGCTAAGGACCCAAAAGATCTAGATACGCTAGGTTGATTTAATTGGAGGAATATAATTGAGGGTTAATTGTTGAGTTAACTTCGTCTTTTGTAGTTGATTAATTAAGCCATCCCCATCAGTCTTCATAGGTCGGTAAAACCGCCAATTGATATTCCAAATTCAAGGGCAAAGTAAGCTGGGATAGATCAACTAGGAGTAGACTAATATAGTTGTTAATATAATCAAACTTAAATTTAGTTCCGCTTAGACACGTAAAGACTCTTAGTAATTTAGTGATTATCGAGGTTTAAATTCCTTGTGGGATCGATACCTGGACTTTAGGCCAGATTTTATTACTTGAACGACGAGGTACACTGCCTTTGTTTGTGAGTCCGTTCGGGCTCCATCAAGTTTTTGGCGCCGTTGCCGGGGAATTTTAACTTGTTTCGATAACATTAGATAAAAGGATTATTTTCTGATCTAAGCATTGTTAATACTGTTCATATTCTGTTTTTGGTTTTATTATTTGTGTATTAAATTTATTTTCTTTTTTGTGTGAGTGTTTCCTAGCTTATGCAAACTCGTTCTCAAAGTTCTGAATTATTACCTTTGGATACTGAAATTGACCGTACGTGTAGGAATATTCGAAGATCCCAAAGAGTGGTAACCGCAGCCATGGACGAGGAACAAAGGCGACAAATGAGGAATGAAATCGAAGCCGAGATGAGGGCAAGGATTGAGGCTGAAGTTCGGGAGCAGGAACGTCTCCGCCAAGAACGTCAATTGGAAGGCGCGGGAGATGATAGAATTATGGCGGATATGATGGCACCCCATCGTCCTAGAAACCGGGCTGGTGTTATTCTACCACCAATCACTGCTAACAACTTCGAGCTCAAGACGAACATGATCCAAATGGTGCAAAGTAACGGCCAATTTAGTGGAGCTAGCAATGAAAACCCGAACGATCATCTTGATCGATTCCTAATGGTGGCTGATACTGTAAGGCTCAATGGAGTTCCTCAAGACGTGATCCGATTGAAGTTATTTCCATTTTCTTTAATCGGAGGAGCTGTTGAATGGTACAAGTCCCTTCGAGCGGGATCCGTAACGTCATGGGACCAGCTTGAGGAAGAATTTTTGGCTTATTAATTTCCTCCGTCTAAAACAGTCCAATTGAAGAATGAGATCACAGCCTTCCGGCAATTTGGTTCAGAATCCATGATGGAGGCATGGAGGCGCTTTCAAAGGCTACTCAGAAACTGCCCACACCATGATCTTCCTAAGTGCACTCAAGTAAGTATTTTTTATCATGGGATTTCGCCGTCTCACCGTGCTATCATTGACTCATCTGCAGGTGGGGATATTTTCAATAAAACCGCAACGCAAGCGGAAGAACTTATTGAGGAACTAGCTAGGAAAAGCCCCTTGTGGCAACAAGAAGTGCCAACGCGAAGAGATGTCCATGCTGTAGAAATGGGACGCCGTGATACAGCAGTGGAAGAATTGAATAAGAAGGTTGATCTTATGATGGCACATCTGAGTTTGAACCCAACACACCAACCTGTGCTGTGTGTGTCTTGTGGAGGGGACCATCCCGGTCAAGAATGTGGAATGGGCAATCCATCAGCCCAAGAGGTAAGCTATGTTGGAGGTAACCAAAGGTATAATCAACCACCCCTTCATAATGCTTTCCAAAATAATAACAACTTTCAAAGAAGATTTCAACATCCGAATCTATCCTATGGTAACAATCAAAATGTGTTGAAACCTTCTAATGATTTTTTGCAAGACTTTCGTAATCAAGAGCTTGGTAGGGCTCCTCAATCTCAATTTGGTCAAAATAGTAATGCTCATAATGTTAAACAAGATGAGTCGGTATTAAGCCTTCTTAAGGACATATCAACTCGTCTGGCTACTAACGAAGCTCGTTTGGCCAATAGTGAAGCTTTGAACAGGGACCTCACCAACCAGTTGGCTCAAATAGCTAGAAGCTTGCAAGAACGACCTCAAGGAAGCCTTCCTAGTACAACGGAACCGAACCCAAGACAAAACCCAAGGGAGACAGCCCAAGCAATTACTCTAAGGAGTGGGAGGCAAACGGAAGAACCAAAGGTTGATCAACCCATGAGAGTAGGTAATCAATCGGAAGAAGTAAGTCATTCTAAACCCGAAAACATCTCTACTTCTTCTAATGCTCAAAAGGAAGATATTTCTGTTCCTATTAGTCCTTACATTCCTAAACTTCCTTATCCAAGGAAGGAGAGAAAGGACAAATTGGACCAGAAATACTCTAAGTTCCTTGACATCTTTAAAAAGCTTGAACTTAATATCCCTTTGGTGGAAGCTCTTCAAGAGATGCCCACCTATGCTAAATTTTTCAAGGAGCTAATTGCAGGAAAAAGGAGATTAGGGAATGACGAAGTAGTGGCCCTAACAGAAGAGTGTTCCGCGATTGTAAGCAACAGACTTCCACCTAAACTAAAGGATCGAGGCAGCTTCACGATTCCATGTCAAATTGGGAATCTTAAAATTGCAAATGCCTTATGTGATCTGGGAGCAAGCATCAACTTGATGCCACTTTCAATATTTAGGAAGCTTGGTTTGGGGGATCCAAAACCTACGAACATGACACTCCAATTAGCGGATCGATCTATAGCAAGGCCACAAGGTGTAATAGAGGACGTGTTAGTCAAGGTAGACAAGTTCATTTTTCCAGCGGATTTTGTGGTACTAGACATGGAGGAGGACACGGTAGTCCCAATCTTGCTCGGGAGACCATTCCTTGCAACCGGTAGGACCTTGATCGATGTGCAAGAAGGTAAACTTATTCTACGGTTGCAAGATGAGGAGGTAACCTTTAATGTTTATAATTCAATGAAATATCCGCTGAATAATGAAAATTGTTATGCTATTTCCTCTTTCTCTCCGGTTGATGAATGTGTGAGTGAGACTTTCTACAGTGAATTAGAGACCCCTTTAGATGAAGGTCTGAACTTGGAGGCGGAGCAAGATGAGGCGTCTGCCTCAGAAGAAGAAGAGCATTGTGCATGGGTACAAAGGTTTGAGAGGCTAGAAAGAGAGATCAAATCAGCACCAAAGTCATCACTAGAAAAGCCTCCTACTTTGGAACTCAAAACTCTACCCATGAATTTAAAATATGCCTTCTTACATCCTCCCAATGACTTACCAGTTGTTATTTCTTCTTTATTGACAGTTGAGCAAGAAGAAAAACTTATCGAGGTGTTACGGAAGCATAAGGGAGCTTTTGGATGGACGATCCATGACATTAAAGGAATTAACCCAGCATTTTGCACCCACCGGATATTCCTTGAAGAGGCGGTAAAACCCTGCGTACAACCTCAAAGACGCTTGAACCCAAACATAAAAGAGGTTGTTAAAGCAGAAGTGATCAAACTCCTCGATGCGGGCATAATTTTCCCAATCTCGGACAGTCAATGGGTAAGTCCAGTCCAATGTGTGCCTAAGAAAGGCGGTATGACGGTAATTGAGAATGAAAAAGGTAATTTAATTCCATCTAGAACGGTCACCGGTTGGCGTATGTGCATTGATTATAGGAAACTAAACAACGCCACCCGGAAAGACCATTTTCCTTTACCGTTTTTGGACCAAATTTTGGAACGTATGGCGGGTCACGATTTTTTTTGTACGTTAGATGGCTTGTCCGGGTATATGCAAATCCCTGTGGATCCTCTTGACCAAGAGAAAACCACATTTACATGCCCATTCGGGACATTTGCATATAGACGGATGCCATTTGGCTTATGTAATGCACCAGCCACGTTCCAAAGGTGTATGCTTGCCATATTTACCGACATGGTTGAGGATTTCATGGAGGTATTTATGGATGATTTTTCTGTGTATGGATCTAATTTCTCTACTTGTCTTGAAAATTTGGATAAGGTTTTGCAGCGGTGCGAGGACACGAACTTGGCCCTTAGTTGGGAAAAGTGCCAATTTATGGTAAGGGAATGTATTGTGCTTGGACACAAGATCTCGGGGGAAGGGATTAAGGTCGACCCGGCCAAAATTGAGGTTATTGCAAAGTTACCTCCCCCTAGTTCAATTAAGCTTGTGAGGAGTTTTCTCGGCCATGCCGGATTTTATAGGAGATTTATAAAAGATTTTTCTAAAATCTCCAAACCACTAACCGAGTTACTCCAAAAAGATGTTTCTTTTGAATTCTCTGATAAATGTTTGCATGCTTTTGAATTGTTAAAACAGAAATTGATTGAAGCACCTATAATGATCGGCCCTAATTGGACTCTTCCCTTCGAACTAATGTGTGATGCATCCGATGGTGCAGTAGGTGCATGCTTAGGTCAGCGGGTGGATAAAATCCTCCGCCCAATTTATTATGCTAGTAGAACGTTGAATGATGCTCAAATAAACTATTCTGTAACAGAGAAGGAATTACTAGCTATTGTGTTTGCCTTTGATAAATTCCGGTCCTATTTGGTTTTGTCAAAAGTAATCGTGTTTACTGACCATGCTGCACTCAAGTATTTGATGTCTAAACAGGATGCAAAACCTCGTCTTTTAAGATGGATCTTACTGCTGCAAGAGTTTGATATCGAAATCCGAGATAAGAAGGGAGTAGAAAATGTGGTAGCAGATCACTTGTCAAGGCTGCCGCAAGAAGGTGAAAGTAAGCAAGAACCGGAGATCCAAGATGCATTCCCGGATGAACAACTCCTTGCGGTTACTTCCGTACCATGGTTTGCCGACATTGCAAACTATAAAGTTGGTAACATCATTCCGCCTGATCTCACACGAAACCAAAAGGTAAAATTTTTTCATGATGCTAAAAACTACTTTTGGGATGATCCTTTCTTGTTTAAGTCGTGTGCAGATGGTATTATTCGAAGATGTGTACCTTTTGAGGAAGTTACCTCAATCATCCGAATGTGCCATGATAGAGAGGCGGGAGGACATTTTGGGCCGGATAGAACCATGGGGAAAATTCTGTCTTGTGGATTCTTTTGGCCAACAATGAGAAGTGATGTGGAGGCTTATGTTCGAGCTTGTGATGCGTGCCAAAGGACCGGAAATATTTCACAAAAAAATGAGATGCTCCAACAAGGAATTCTAGTGTGTGAGCTCTTCGACGTATGGGGGATCGATTTCATGGGACCATTCCCAAACTCTAATGGGAATCAGTTCATTTTGGTGGCGGTCGAATACGTGTCAAAATGGGTAGAAGCAGTAGCATTGCCTACGAACGATGCAAAAGTGGTAATCAAGTTCTTAAAAAGCAATATATTGACTCGTTTCGGGACCCCTAGAGCTATCATTAGTGATGGGGGTTCCCATTTTTGTAACAAGCAGTTTGATTCCCTTTTGCAGAAATATGGCGTTACCCACAAAGTAGCCACACCTTACCACCCCCAAACGAGCGGACAAGTGGAAGTGTCGAATAGGGAACTGAAAAGAATCCTTGAAAAGACGGTCAGCATGTCGAGGAAAGACTGGAGTTTAAAGCTTAACGATGCACTTTGGGCTTACCGGACGGCATTCAAAACACCAATAGGAATGTCACCATACCGTCTTGTGTTTGGAAAAGCATGCCATCTTCCCGTTGAGCTAGAGCACAAGGCGTTTTGGGCCTTAAAATTCTTGAACTTTGATATGAAAGCAGCGGGAGAGCTCCGGCTTCGTCAACTCTTCGAACTTGAAGAATTACGCCTCTCGGCCTACGAGAACGCCAAAATTTATAAAGCAAAGACCAAGAGGTGGCACGATCAAAGGATCCAGGAAAAGAGCTTCGAGGAGGGAGAAGCGGTACTCTTGTACAACTCAAGGTTGAGGTTTTTTCCCGGAAAATTGAAGAGTCGTTGGACAGGACCGTTTACCATTCACAAAGTCTACCCTTCGGGTATGATTGAGATACTTACTCCGGAGGGCATCCAAAAGGTAAATGGTCATCGCCTCAAGAAATATTTCACGGGGGCACAAGAGCAAAGGCAAGTGATGCTCTTGAGAGACCCATGAACACAAGAGAAGCGAGAGAGTCGAGCTATTCCGACTATAAACATAGCAATGAGGTACGTGTGCCTCACTTGTACATTAATTGTGTTTGTATTATTATGTTTTTGTGTGTTTTTATGTGTAGGAATAGGGTATTGAGCAAGTTAGCCAAGAGTCATGATCAAAGTGTGGAACAAGGCAAGGATTGGCAATATTCAGTGCAGCACGCCGTGCCGCAATTCAGCACGCCGTGCCAATGTGCAATCTGGTCAGCACGTGGCGTGCTCTAGCGGCACGCCATCGTGCCGCGCTTCTGTCTCAACATCGCGTGCAAGCGACATCGGCACGCCGTGCCAAATCGGCACGCAGGCGTGCCGTCATTCTGCTTCAAAGAGGCATTGAGGAGTTGGAATCGGCACGCCGTGCCACATCGGCACGCAGGCGTGCGGGTGTTCTGTTTCCAGGATGAAGAGAAAGTCTGTACCCGCTAAGAGACATGGTTCTTCCCGTCCGCCCGTGGATCCGTCACCGGAATCGGAGCCACGCGCCAACCTTCCTTCCGAGCCGCAAATGGCTCCTTTGACGAGCCTTTCAACTAAGTATAAGTGTCCTTTTCCTCTGCTCTCGGATGAGGAAGGTAAGCGCTATAAAACTTTGTTCCCTCTTGAAAGCACTCCCTACCGAATCTTCGATTGGGGATTTTTGAGTGTGCTGGATCGGTCTGATGCTTTATGTGCTAAATTGCATAGTATGGGTTGGTATTCGTTTGTCAAATCTAGCATACCTGTTTTTAGGGAGTTGAACCTCGAGTTCTACTCCACATTAAGTTTCAAGACTGACCCTAATTCAGGCCTTAGGAGCATCACCTTCCGACTCTTTGGGGTTGCACACTCCCTAGACATCGATGGTCTTCGGGATTGCATAGGCATAGAAGGAACTAGTTATACATGGCCCGAAGATATGGATGCCAAGCAATTTTGGCGTTTGATAGGCACCGGGGTATACAAACCCCGGTTTGCCAAGACTTCCCAAATCCAGGACCCCATTTTGCAACTGCTGCATAAGTTTGTATGCTTTAATTTTTCTGGGAAAACTGAAAGTAATCGGGTCAATGCCTTTGAGCTGTTACTCTTGTGGCATGTGCACAATAATGTTAAGGTGCACTTAGGATTTTTTGTCATGGAGGCCCTTTACCTTCACCACAATAGGTCCAAGTCTGAACTAGGGCTAGGGCACATCGTCACTTTAATTGCCTATTTCTTTCATTCTAATACTTGTTCTAGGCACCTCGATAGCATTCTTCCCAAGAAGCTTTCGAAGGGCATTTTGTCTTGTGCCCCGAATGTGACGGCTGCAGGTACCTCGAGCGCGGGCGGTTCGCGTAAAGGAAAGGCTCCCATGGAGGTCGATGAGGAGGAAGCTTATGAGGAAGCGGAGGCCGCCGAGGAGGATGCGGAAAATGTCTCGGTCGGCGTGGATTTTATGGCGCGGGTTGAAGGACGGTTAGATGGCATCGTTGAACAACTGGAAAACTTAACCGTCCATCAGGTTATGCTTGGGCAGCGGATGGCCAATATCGAGGCGTTTGCCACTCGTTTTTGTGCTGATCAAGGTTGGCCGTATCCGCCGCCGCCTCCTCCCGGCCCCGATATGTGAGGTAACCCTTTTCCTTTCCCGCTTTATTTTGCTCTCTCTTCCTTTGCACTTTTGGAAGTAAGTGCAATTTAAGTGTGGGGTGGGTTAAGGGATTTTCCCTCTCTCTCTTTTATTTCTTTTTACATTGCACTATTTGTTGTTTGTTTTGTATGCTTATCTTAGTTTTTGCATGTTTTGTGTGGAGTTATTTCTGGTTGTTTTTGGTTTGATAATATTTCTTTTTCTTTTTTTTTGTTTGTCGCTTGCAACTTAATGATCCAACTCCTCATAAGCAATAATTTCAATCTTTAAAAAAAAAAAAAAAAAAAAAAAACCATAACCACATAACCTCTTATTTTGCATCTTTCTAGGTTAAGTATGCTTGTTAATAGGGATGTTTACATTGAATGCAACATGAGGCCCCATTTGATTGTCACCTTTGGAATAATATAGACTTTGGGGTTGAGATGCATCGCTTTTAGACATATACTCTCTAAGAAGCTTTTTTTTGATTGAGCATGAGTAAAGAGATGAAATAGGCAAATTGTGTGTATTATTTTGATTAACCTTGGGGTAAGGGAAACTAATTATCTGTACTTAATGAACATTGACAAAAAGTCAAGAATGAAAAATGGAAATTTATTCCGCTGGCTTCACTTACAAGGTGAAGTTATGAATAGTGCTAGTAGCCGCTTGATTGAATGTGCTTAGTTGAGTAAGTCGGGTGCATTGTGTTTGCTCCATCTTTGTTATCTGTTCGGAAAAGCTAAGTGACATCTCAAGTAAGGTCGAAAGTTATAAAGTAAATCAAATGGAATCGATCAATGCATCGTGATAATTTTGTTCTCCTCCCCAAGAAAATTGTGTGAATTCTAAAGTCCTATTGATCTTTATCTATGTGATTGATTGGGAAGTGACTTAGAAGTGTACTATTTTAGTGATGCAAATCATATTCTGATAGTTAATAGAGTTGCTTTGTGTGCATGAGATTGGGGTTAAATGTTAAATTCTTTGTGACAGCCTTATTGATTGAGTATGCTTGACTTGTGGATAAAATTGAGGTTGTGGTTTGAGATTTTGTAAAAATCGATTATTTGATCTTTAATTTTGCTTCATTGTTTTCGGGAGTTGGAGATGTTTTGTTTGCTTGAGGACAAGCAAGACTTTAAGTGTGGGGTGGTTGATAAGGTCGGTTTCGACCTTGTCTTCTAGCCAAATTCGTGGTTTGAGTGGTAGTTTTTAGAATCATTTATGTGAATGTCGGATTGTTTTTTTTCGTATTTTGTGATTTTCATGTTTTGGTTTGATTTCTTATATTTTTAGTATTCCTCGTGTTTTTCGTGTTTTATGGTCCGTGGTTGTGGTGCGGTTATGTCTCTTTGTGTTTGTTTTGGACAGGCATTAGGACCCGGATCGGAAGTTGGAGCAACGGTGGCAAGGAAGGGCTTGAAGTGCTGAAAATCAGAATGGCACGGCGTGCCACAAGGGCAGCACGGCGTGCCAATCCAACCAGCGTGCCAAGAGTTCCAGAGAAGCAGCACGACGGCGTGCCATTCCAATCAGCGTGGCGTGCCGATCCCAACTTTGCATAGCACGGCGTGCCACAATGGCAGCACGGCGTGCCGAGGCCCGAAAATCTGCTGTTGCCCTAATTTCAGCTTTCCTTTTCTGTGGTTTTAACCTAGCCGTATAAATAGGTTATTTTCTTTGTTTTAGGGCATCTTTTTCCCAACTTGTAGAGGCAGAGCAAAAACTTGTAGCTAGGGTTTAGCTTAACCTTTTTGTTTTCTTTGAATTTTGGAACCATCGATTGGTAGATTGCTTTGCATTGAACCTTCCCCTTTTGCAACGTTCTTAGTTTCGGCTCGGGTTCGTTAATAGAGGTACACCTCCAAGCATCTTCACACCGTCGGCATCCGGTTAATTGGATCAAGAAGGGCATAAGTTTTTCTTTTTGTCTTTTGTAATTCGATTTAGCTAGCTTTTGATTCCGCAATCGATTTTGTTTGGTTGAAAACATTGAATCTGTTACATCTTTCTTGATTAATACAGTTGAATGCAAGTTAATTTCAATCTTTATTCCTTTTCTTTATGCAATCCCTTTAGTGATAATCTAGTCTCATAAGATCTTAATCTATTAAGTTCATATTCGTGGCATTACCTAGATTGACACCTAGGCAACCATTAGTATTGACGACACTGTGGAACATACGTGCCCCTATTTTCTGAGCTTTAAGAATTAGACCGCCTCTAAATAAGGAAAACCGGCTAAGGACCCAAAAGATCTAGATACGCTAGGTTGATTTAATTGGAGGAATATAATTGAGGGTTAATTGTTGAGTTAACTTCGTCTTTTGTAGTTGATTAATTAAGCCATCCCCATCAGTCTTCATAGGTCGGTAAAACCGCCAATTGATATTCCAAATTCAAGGGCAAAGTAAGCTGGGATAGATCAACTAGGAGTAGACTAATATAGTTGTTAATATAATCAAACTTAAATTTAGTTCCGCTTAGACACGTAAAGACTCTTAGTAATTTAGTGATTATCGAGGTTTAAATTCCTTGTGGGATCGATACCTGGACTTTAGGCCAGATTTTATTACTTGAACGACGAGGTACACTGCCTTTGTTTGTGAGTCCGTTCGGGCTCCATCAAGTATGCGTCAACTACAAGAACCTGAATAAGGCATGCCCAAAAGATAACTTTCCACTGCCCCATATTGACGTCCTGGTTGATAGCGCAGCAAAAGCGGCAATGTACTCCTTCATGGATGGTTTTTCGAGTATAACCAGATCTTGATGGATGTGATCGACAAGGTGAAGACATCATTCATCATAGAATGGGGTACTTTCTGCTACAGAGTAATGCCCTTTGGATTAAAGAATGTCGGCACCACTTATCAGAGGGCTGTCATAACTCTGTTGCACAATATGATCCATAAAGAAGTCGAAGTGTATGTCGATGATATGCTTGTTAAATCAACAACCCGGGAGGAACATCCTGTTATCCTGGATAGATTTCTAACACGCATTGGAGAGTACAGCTTGCAACTTAACCCCAAGAAGTGCATATTTGGAGTCACATCAGGAAAGTTGTTGGGTTATGTAGTCAGCCAGAGGGGGATAGAAATGGACCCATACAAAATCAAAGCCATCCAAAATATGCCAGCCCCAAAGACAGAAAAGGAAGTCAGATCATTCCTGGGTTCCTTACAGTATGTCAGCCGCTTCATAGCACGGTTGACTTCCACTTGTGAGCCGATTTTTAAGCTATTGAGGAAAGATCAGCCGGTCGTGTGGGATGACAGGTGTCAGCCGGCATTCGAGAAGATCAAGGCTTATCTGGTAAAGCCACCAGTCTTGAGCCCACCAATTCCAGGAAAGCCCCTAATTTTGTACTTAACAGTTGAAGAGTTCTCCATAGGGGCAATGCTGGCACAAGAACAAGACGACAGGAAGGGATACCCTATCTACTACCTTAGCAAGAAATTGCTGGAGTATGCAACCAAGTACACATTGGTGGAGAAGACATGTGTAGCGATGATTTGGCTAACCGAGAAGCTGCGCCATTATTTCCAGTCCTACAAAATACAAGTTGTGGCTAAGGTGGATCCAATGAAATATCTGTATAAGGCACCAGTGCTAGTTGGAAAGTTATCTAGGTGGTTGTTACTCTTATCCGAATTCGACATCGAGTACATCACAAAGAAAACCATCAAAGGGCGAGCCATGGCAGAGTTTCTAGCAAATCAACCACTGGAATCGGATTATACAGAAAATTTAGAGTTCCCAGATGAACAGTTGGCCATGGTTGAAGTAAAAAGGTAGGTAATGTGCTTCGATGGTGCTGTGAATAGAAAGGGTGCTGGAATCGAGGTACTTATAGCAACGTCGGATGGTGAGATTATTCCTTTATCCAAGAGGTTGATCTTTCCCGTAACCAATAATGGGGCAGAATATAAAGTGTGCCTATTTGGGATGGAAGCTCTATTAACACTAGGGGCAAATGATTTCTTAATTGTCGGTGATTCACTTTTAGTGATCAGGCAAGCTCAGGGTGAGTGGGAGCTAAAAGAAGAAGCCTTACGGCCTTACTTGGAGCTGCTACAGTTCAGAAAAGGTTTATTCGGTCAGTGTGAATTCAAAGATGTTCCCAGGGATGAGAACAAGATGGCCGATGCATTATCGGCTCTGTCTTCCATGTGGGAAAATCTTGAGGAGACACAAATACAACCACTGGTTATAGCCACTTCTAGACATCCTTGCTTTGAGGTGCATAAAGTGATGAAGCTAACAGCTGAAGAGAAACCATGGTTCTTTGACATTTACCAGCATGTTAAAGAAGGAAAATACCCATAGGGGGCTAGTACTGCTGATAAACTATCACTCAGAAGGCTGGCTAGTTAGTTCAGAATCTTCGAGAACAAGTTATACAAAAGAACAGCACATGGAGTTCTTTTAAGGTGCTTGACAGAGAAAGAATCAGAGGAAGTGATGCAGCAGGTACATGCGGGATCCTGTGGGCCGCACATGAATGGGCTTGCCATGGCCAGGAAGATCATGAGACAAGGATACTTCTAGATGACTACACAGGCAGATTGCATAAGAAAAGTGAAGAGATGTCATGAATGTCAGATCTATGCAGATATCAGTGATCTTCCTCCACTTGAATTATAGAATTTGGCATCTCCTTGGCCATTTTTAGCGTGGGGGATAGATATGATTGGTGAAATTCACCCAGCTACGTCTAATGGGCATAGATTCATAGTCGTGGCAGTTGATTATTTTTCCAAATGGGTAGAGGCAGAATCCTTCACCAATGTAACATCCAAACAGATGGTCGAGTTCATCCAGAAGAACATCTTTACCCGGTACGGAATTCCCTATCACATAGTGCCTGATAACGGAGTACAATTCCAAGGGGCGACAGCTGAGCTAGTTGCAGAGCATGGCATTGAGCATCATAAGTCTTCTCCATATAGACCACAGACTAACGGAGCAATGGAAGTAGCTAATAAGGCAATAAAGAAGATTTTATCAAAGATGGTAACCACCTACAGAGATTGGGCTGACAAACTGCCTTATGCTCTTTGAGGTTACAGAACCAGCGTCAGAACGCCAACAGGAGAAACTCCTTATGCCTTGGTATACGGTATGGAAGCAGTGTTGCCAGTGGAAATAGAACTCAAGTCACTCAAAGTTGCCCTGGAAGCTCAATTACCAGAGACTGAATGGGTTCAAGCTAGATACGAGCAATTAGCTGCACTGGATGAAAGGCGACTGAAAGCATTAGATCATCTACAGATGTACCAGTGCAGAATTGCTAGGGCTTATAACTATAATGTGAAGTACTCCAAACAACAGTTGAAAGCAGGGGACTTGGTTCTAAAACAGTTAAGGCCCTCAAATGTTAATGTCAGAGGCAAGTTCAGACCCAACTAGGAAGGGCCTTATATTGTGAAAAAGGTCCTATCGAAAGGTGGTGTCAGCATCATGGACATGGACGGAAATGAGTTCATAAACCCCGTAAACCAAGACCGGCTGAAGCTTTATCATGTATAAAAAAAGGGGATCTGCTAGGCTGAAAACTCGAAAAGAGCGGTCTAGGCAAAAATTAAGACATGAGAGAAAATGATCAGTCGAAAAATCTGAAAAGGACGACTGGTGACGGATTCTGGCTCAGTGTGGAATGTGTACCATTTAGGAGTCAATCATTTCAAATGAACTCATTTTGATTTTCATCAATAAAGTGAAATGTTTGTTTAAATATATTTGCATGGGTATGACAAATGCATAAGCAAAATTGTCTTGCATAAACATACGCTTAAAGAAAGCACTTTGAATCTAACTGATCAATATCATCGCGTTGTTTAACAAGTGAAAATGCACTAAATACTTGTGGTTCGAAATCTTTTATCATCCTTTAAAATCCAGTTCATCTTCTTATAAGAGCAACAAGTGGTCACGATGTCATTTTAATCAGGCTTTCCAAAAAAAAACAAAAAAAAAAAAAAAGAAAAAGAAGAAGAAGAAAAAGAAAAAGAAAGAGAAAAGCTCGCTGAGGTGAAAACCAAAAAGGCGCCTCAGGCAAAATTAGAGCAGCTCGCTGAGGTAAAAACCGAAAAGGTGCCTCAGGCAAAAGTTAAAGCGGCTCCCTGGGCTGAAAACCCACATTGGGCAACCCAGGCAAAAATTAGAGCACCTACAAGTTTATAATTTCCCCAGGGACAGGAAAAGCAGAATTTCCCTAACATTCCCCACAGAAGTTATTACGTTACTCTCCAGTAGAGTTTTCCGCACTATTCCCCAACAGAATCTCCATAAAGAACACTACAATCATTTCCCCAACAATATCATACATCCCCAGTAGTCACCTCACTTCTTTGACATTCATCACACAATGCCCTCAAAGAAGCCAAAATCAACAGGGGGCACAACATATCTCCTCCCAACAAAAGGGGGAAACATCAAATGACAGAAAGTGCATGCATGTACATAGACATCATCATGCATACATGCATTGCATACATCAATTATTCATCCCTAGCCAGTCTTCATTCTTGATCAAAGGGGCAAAAATTTTTGTTCAAAAGTCTTTCGATCAAGGAATGAAGACTTGCCATTTTAAGTGCAGGAATTCATCATCCAGTTCCCCAGCAGATCCGCCTCGAGTAGTATAAACTCGGTATCAGCCCAGATCTGCTCCATCATCTCAAGTTTTCCAGCAGATCCGCCTCGAGTAATGTAAACTCGGTATCAGCCCAAATCCACTCCATCATCTCAAGTTCTCCAGCAGATCCGTCTCGAGTAGTATAAACTCGGTATCGGCCCAGATCTGCTCCATCATCTCAAGTTCTCCAGCAGATCCGTCTCGAGTAGTATAAACTCGGTATCGGCCCAGATCCACTCCATCATCTCAAGTTCTCCAGCAGATCCACCTCGAGTAATGTAAACTCGGTATCAGCCCAGATCCGCTCCATCATCTCAAGTTCTCCAGCAGATCCGCCTCGAGTAATGTAAACTCGGTATTGGCCTAGATCGGCTGTATCATCTAGTTCCTCAGCAGATCCGCCTGGAGTAATGTGAACTCGGTATCTGCCCAGATCGGCTCTATCATCTAGTTCCTCAGAAGATCCACCTCGAGTAATGTAAACCCGGTATCGGCCCAGATCTATCCCATTTCAAACCCCCAACAAAGTTCACCTCGGGTAACCTAGACCCGGTATCAGCTAATTTCATTATCAACTTTACCTCGGGTAACCTACACCCGGTATCGGCCAATCCATCAATCCATCTTCTTTCGCCTCAGGTAACTTAGATCCGGTATCATCTAAATCACAATTCACCTTCCTTTGCCTCGGGTAACCTAGACCCGGTATTGGCTTATTTCCTCCCCAGCATCACCTCGGGTAACCTAGACTTGGTATCGGCTTATTTCTATAGAAGGTTCTTTCCTGTGTTCGCGGCGCTTTGATTCGTGCTCTCAAATTCATCATCTCACCCGGATGTTGAATTGGATCACGCGAGGTGCAGCTGTAAGCACTGGAATTTTATTCCTAAAAAAAAAGCAGGTGTCTCGCGACTGTAGCATGACAGTCGTGCGACTGTCGTTACAGTCATATGACTATCGTTTAAATATTACAGTCGTACGACTGTAATATCGGGGTAGGTGCAGCAGATCATGCCAGTGACATAAGAAAAAGGAGGAGAGATTTTGAGCATTAATTGCTCGGATTTGGTGACGAAAAGAGGGATGGGCAGATGATTAAAAGAGAAGAAAGGAGAAGGATTAGTAAGTTTTTGGGTTCTGGTGAAAATTTTAGAGGGAGAAAAAGGAGAAAGAGACAAGGAAAAGGAGAAAGAAACCAACCTCAAAATCCTCTTTTCCTCTTCTATTTCTCTTGATTCTCAAGTAATTAAGCATCAAATTTGGTAGAAACATTTAGATTATTAATCTAACTCTCAACCGAAGCTAAATTTCAGACTAGAAACCCTAAGATTCCCAAGCATTTGGAGAAATTGGACCCAAAGTTTCTAATTCCAATTCAAAGAGAAAGGAGCAAACTTTAGTGGATTGGAGCGACGCCAGGGGTCTGTTCGATGTTGGATAAGCACCCAAAAGGTAGATACTCCTTTTCCCTTCTCTTTTTCATGCTTTCTAGGTGATTGGTGTGTATTTTTGTGCATTTTTGTTGTATTTTTGCTTTTCTGCTTCTGGAAATCAAGAACAGTCGTGCGACTGTTCTTGAGTTTGATGAACATTAGTACGACTGTATTTACAGTCGTACGATTGTTCTTGATTTCCAGATAATTTTCTTTCAGTTCATTTTAAATAAAATTTTGGCGAAATCCTAAGTTTGGAGTGCTTACAGTCGCACGACTGTAACATATTTCTAGAATCAGAATTTCCCTTTTGACCCATAAAAATTTCCAAAAGAAAAACCCCAAAATCATCAAAATGAATTTTGTTGTGTGCATTCACGACCATAGATTCAATTTCCAATAAAATTGCATTTAGAACAATGCCACGACGGAGACCCGATTCTCCCGAAAACCGGCCCACCTCACATGTAAAAAATGCATGTAAACAGGCAAAATGGTTTTCAAAATGATTTTCCCACAAAACCAAAATACAGGGACGTTTCAAAATGTTTTCCAGGTCAAACCGGGCCGGCTAGCCGAGCCAACCCGGTTATCCCCCAAATGCATGCCCCCAATTCTTGATTTCCCATTCTGTCATGTTTGAGTCCAACTTATGGCATGCCGTATATTGTGCTAACCTTTGTTTTTTGCAGCTTTTTATTTTTATTTTTGATTTATTTAATAGATTAATACGTTTGATTTTTGATTTTTTCCAACTTATGGCATGCCGTATATTGTTCTAATCTGTTTCTGGAAATTAAGAACAGTCGCACGACTGTTCTTGGTTTTGTTGAACAGTCGTACGACTATATATACAGTCGTACGAGTATTCTTAATTTCCAGATTGTTTTTCTTCCATTTTGATTTAGAATAATTTTGGCGAAATCTTGATCCTGAACTGTTTACAGTTGCACGACTGTAAACTACAGTCGTACGACTGTAACTCTTGTTCTAGAATCAGAATTTCAGCCTTTAAGCCCCATAAAAAATTCCAAAAACCTATAAAAATCAAAAAATTAGAAAATCATCAAAATGAATTTTGATATGTGCATTCACTACCTTAGGTTTAATTTCCCCGTAAAATTGCATTTAGAACAATGCCACGACGGAGACCCAGTTCTCCCGAAAACCGACCCATTTAATATATAAAAATTGTTTTCAAAAATGATTTTCCCATAAAAACCAAAATACAGGGACGTTTAAAAATGTTTTCCAGGTCCAACCGGGCCTGCTAGCCGAGCTAACCCGGTTATCCCCTAAATGCATGCCCCTAATTCTCGATTTTCCAATTCTGTCTATTTGAGTCCTAATTGTGGCGTGCTATATATATTGTGCTAACCCTCTGTTTTACAGGTTTTAATTTCTTTTATTTTCATTTTGGATGTATTTTAATAGATTAAATCGTGTATATTAAGCGGTTGTATTTTTCTAGATTCTCGTGTATATTAGGCGATTGTATAAGTGAGGCAAGAGTTTTTTATTTTTCCATTCGATTTGGTTGTAAGCCAATTAATATTTATTTCTTTTTCTTACTTTTGTATTATATATTTGTATGCGCGCTGTATGCCTTTTATATCCAATAAAATTGGCTTTAGATTTTGAAATACCATTTGAGAACATTGACAATATTTATTTTAATTAGACACGAAATAAGGGACTTGTCCGGACCCGAATCTCTGGATAGTGTAGTGACCGGTCGTCCGGTTCAGCTACATAAGAATTTCCCGGTTGAGCTGAGCCGGGTGGCGACTCTACAATATTCATCGAGACTTAGGTCTTGGTTCTTTTATGCATTAATTCCATTTATTTTCCAAAACCCGTTTTCTATTTATAAAAACCCCACGCGAGGGAGGGGCCCGCCCGAGATCGTGGTGCCCCTTCCGAAAGGGAGTCCAGCGTCCTGTCAAAAAAGCATCGTCCGCTCACAGTGGCGACTCTGCTGGGGATTTCTTAAAAAGTTTTCTTAAAAACTTAAAAGAATTTGACAAGCCCTGAAAAGTGTCTAATTAAAATAAGGCGGATGATTCTCTTTTGGTATTTTATTTGCATTTTAGTTAGCCATTTTTGCATTAGTTTAGGTATCCATTTTCAGCTCGGAGGATTGTTGAAGTGTCGCCTTTGTTCCTCATGGTCTTAGGGGCACGGATACGAAACACCACCCATAGCCTCGTACGAACCCCTTCGTTCGGACCCTTGAGTGGGGAGAAGTGAGGAGTATATCTTGCTATGGGAGCCTTGATGTTATCCTGACTTTGACCGAACCCATATAGGCAGCTCTAGTTGGATTCCCTTAGGATACCAAAATAATTTTCTGAATAATAATAATAAAATCGCGCCTTCATCACCCCCGGTTGGTGATTGAAGTGAACCCCGCCTAGTTCTCGGTTAGAAATTTTTGAGACCGACCACGTTGGAGGAATAAGGTTGGAAGAATTCGTTTTGCTTGCTATGTGTTCTTCACCATCTCATGACACATTGCCATTGCTACCCACGCGTGCATAACATACCATAATTGCCATTTTCCATACACGTGACATACCATACACAAACATTTCTGTGTGATACTAATCCATATTTTTATGCAGCCATTTGCATTTTATTTCGTGTGAAAAACATTAATTCATTCGTTTGACATTCATACTAACCATTTCTTTTTTAGCCATAACATTATGCTTGTGTGATTAGCATTTTATTTTTGACATAGCATACATAACATCATTATGTATGTCATGCATCCTAACCCATGTTTTTGTGCAGCCATTTGCATATTGTGTGACATGTTCATTCACCAAATTTCACTTAAATTAAATTAAGGGGCATTTCAAGGACGCCTATCATGACCATCCCATTCTATTTCATAACATATCGGGTACCCAAAATTACCTGTGTTTTGCCAATGCACCTGATTGCACTCGGCCATTCCACCAAAAATCATTTCATTCAATAAAAGCCACAACGGTCTTGGGCCCATTTTCATGTAACAATTTACACGATGCATTTCATGACATCACACTCATTTATCATAAACATCATATGACATCGTGGTCCCCAACCGACCACTTCATAACATTAATTCACCATTCGAGGTACTCTCCGAGTACCCAAGTAGTATACATATAGGTCCATAACGTCACCAAATCATAAAAAGGTGTTCCTCGAATGCCGAATCTTTGTCTGTGTCCCTGTTACACGTGACTTTCTCATGACATCATTTCATATCACATGCTCAGAAGCATCAAAACCTTGTCCGTGGGCCTGGCCCATGCGACCATTTCATATCATCTCATGGACCTACAAAGCGTCAAAACTACGTCCGTGTGCTGGTATACACGCGACCATTTCACGAATTCATTGGGTGCCCCGAAGGCGCCGAAGCCCTGTCCGTGTGATGGCCCACACGTGACATTTTTGCATAAGCATTGTGTGTTTTTGGAATGCCCCAAAAAGAAGAAAGATAATAAAAAGAAAACATTCATACCATCATTTCATACATAACCCCACCCCATTCATCTCAAGCATGTTCAATATCTTAATTTTCATGTCACATCACGTCATTCATTCACAACCCTAATACCTCCTGTCTACTCCCAAGCAGAATACACTGGAGCGACCTTGGACTAAATCCCAAGCTTCAAGGGCAGCTAGGAGACAGAGGGTAGTCGAGAGTGATAGTGATTCTTAGTCTGGGGAAGGAGTGAACATGGCAGATCAGACACCAAGTATGGCTGATGTTTTGAAGGATTTCTTCAGGTCGTAGGATTTCCGCGACATGTTAAAGGAAGAAATGAGGGCAGTGGTTAGAGAAGCTGGTGAGACCGGTGATAGGGGAACCAGGAAAGAAAAAGAAGCTGAGTCATCCGAACATGGTGGTTATGCTTCAGCTAGCCTGGAAAAGCTGCAGGAGATAGAGGCAGCTATGGAACAGAGGATGAAAGCCAAGTGCTCTGAACTAGACGAAGTTATGGCCCAGTTAAAGAAGGGGGTCAGTATCAGTACTGAATCCAAGAAAGGGGTGAACGTTAATGCCATGATCAGTAGGGGCATCGAGACATTTCCTATCAGCTTCCAAGTGCCGAAAGTCCCCACTTACAAAGGAATGGGCTTGCCGGAGGCCCATGTGAATTTGTATGCCCAGGTTATGCTAACAGCAGGCGCTACAAAGCAACAATTGATTAATCTTTTCCCACTACACTGGAGGGAGGTGCTTTAGGATGGTACAACTCACTATCAGAGGAGGAAAAATCTGATTGGGAAGTATTGTCTGCGGCCTTCATTAAATACTACAGCTTCAACACCAAAATCCAAGTGAAGCTGTATGATTTGGAGAGGGTGAAGCAGAAATTCAACGAGCCCTTTGATGAACATTACCAAAGGTGGATGAGCAAAATGATCCTCCTAAAGAACCGCCCTGATGAAGACGAGCTTATACAGAAGCTCATTGATGGCAGCAAAGACATTTTCAAGAACAACATGAAATTCCATCCCTTCAAGGAGCTTAGTAAGGTTTACAGTATGGCTATGAAGATAGAGAGGGATGAAGAGGAGAAGTCGACCGTCACAAGGGAGGAAGAAGCACAGGGTATAGCTCAGGGTATAGATCAACCACAGCAGCTGGGTCTGGCAGTGGTTCTAGTTCAGGTTCCAGTGGCAAACAGGGGCAGTCATCAGAGGTGAAGCAGGTTGAAGTGGCTACTGTGAATCAGCAGCAAAGCAACCAGAATAGGGGTCCTGGAGGACAAGGCATATTGCCCTGGACTCTTACTTTAGCAAAGATATTCGCCAAGTGTAAGAATGGTGGCCTACTACAGTCTTTAAGGCCATTTGAGAAGCCGTCTGAAGCTGACAAAGATAATTTCTGCACTTATCATGTAGTGACAGGCCATCAAACCAACAATTGCTACAAGCTAAGGGATGCTATCCAGAAGCTCATCGATGAAGGAAAGCTGCAAGAGCCACCCGAACCTAGCACTAAGACCAACCCACTGCCGGCATTTGAAAAGAGGGTTAACATGGTCCAGTCAGGGTTGCCGGCTAACTTTATATTTGCACAAGTTCTGCAACCGAACCCTATGATTCAAGCAGTGGTGGTAGGGGAACTCGGAGTGGAACCCAAATGTGAGGAAAAGGAGGTATGTAAGGAGATCAAGCCCATAAGTCTGGATGATCTCGACTCCGAAGATGAGTACAAAGAATTTGACAGAAGAGAGGCAGTTAAACTCCCAGCTTTTGAGAAGCTGAAGATTTCAGAAGTGCAGCACGTGACCCGAAGTGGAAGGGAATATCAGCCGGCGGATCAGACGAAAGATAAAGCACCGATGAATGGGTCGGGCAGTACTTCGGCGCCGGAAGGAGTTGAGAAAGAGGATCTAGTCATTGCCCAGCTGAAGAAAACTCCTGCCCAAGCTAGCTTATGGCACTTACTTCTGACCTCCAAGGAGCATAGGGCTGCTCTAGTGAAGAAATTGGCAGAAATTGAAGTCTCCCCTATAGCTTCGCTAGAGGCTATGTGTTGTTTGTTAGACAAAGTCCGTGTTGCAAGCCCTGATATCTCTTCTCCGAGAAAGACCTACCTGCTGAAGGGAAGGCCCACAATAAGGCTCTTTATGTTAGGGCCCATGTGATGGATAAGGTCATGCCTTGCGTCATGGTGGGTGATGGGTCAGCACTGAATATTTGTCCACTAAAGATGTTGCCATTTCTAGGGCTGAGTGAAGAAGTGCTAAAGAAATCCTCAACAGTCATCCGAGCATATGATGACTCCAAAAGAACAGTGATAGGGACGTTTGAGGCGGAAGTAGAGGTTGGGCCAGTTAGGTCCATAGTTGCTTTTACGGTGATTGACATCCCAGTCACATTTTCCCTATTGCTCGGAAGGTCGTGGTTTCATCCTTTGGGAGGTGTTCCTTCCACATTGCATCAAAAGATCAAATTCTCTATGAATGGTAGGATTGTGACTGTTGAGGCGGACGCCCAGTCGATGGTAGCTACAGTGGATGAAGGAGTGGTTCCTTTTGGTGGATTCCAAGTCGCTGTCATTAAGGAGGAAGAAACCACAGATGCCCTTATGGTCCTTTATGAGAATTACATGCCGGAGTGGCTATCTCGATATCTATACAAGCTGAACTTTGTCCCGAGAATGGGACTCGGAATTAATTTGCAAGGTGTGCCAGAATTCAAGATCGACTCGGGAAAGTCAAAGCAGTGCGGCCTTGGTTATGTAGAGGGGTCATCTGAGCAGAAGAACCTGAAAAAGGGCAAGAATGGCAAGGTTATGATGAAGCCATTTCTGAAGGCAGGAGAAAGCCTTTATAAGGGTCAAGCTGAACCGGTAATGGTTGGAAATGTCGAGTACCCTTGCTTTGAGATCTTTGCAGATGTTGTGGATTTTGAGAAAAGCCAGGAGGAGCCAGTAGCCCCTATAATGAAGGAAGAAGCAACTGCTGAATTTGAGATTTCGCAAGGAGAATCATCTGAGGTGATAGCAGAAAACCATAAAGGTGGCCAAAGACGAAGATAAAAAGAAAGCCTGTGCTGAAACTATAGAAATCATCTCAGGTGCTTTGACTGCTGCATTGAACAAAGCTTTTGGAAAGACCAAGCAAGGATTTGGCGAAGAACTGATGGCCAAAGTGAACTTAGACTCTGTGGTTGCTGAAATCGCCAAGATTATGGAAAAAGCTAAGGCACAGGTGGCCGAGAAAGCTGCAGCCCTGGATGATGCTCTGAAAGGGAAGATGGAAGCTGATGAAGAACAAGGCCCTCCGCCTGTGGAGGATGAAAATGATTTTGTTGTATCTATTTCTTATATTTTCAATGTAACTGATGTACTTTATGATAAGTTTAATGCAATGAAATCCCAGTTTGCTTACTTGTGTGATGTTTATCTTGATAATTCTGTGCATGCATTTAAATCACCATCAAGCATATTTAGCATACATGACACTGCATTGCATGAAATCAATATAAGTACAGATGAAAACCCTAAAATGGTACTCATTTCACATGAGCTTAAATCCGAGGAAGAGAAAGAATTAATAAAAATACTCCAAAAACATGTTAAAGCTTTCGCCTGGTCGTATGAAGACATGCCGGGTGTGGATACGGAAATAGCAGTGCACAAAATCCCAACGGACCCCAAGTTCAGACTGGTAAAGCAAAAGTTGAGAAGACTAAGGCCGGAATAGGCTACGCTGGTGAAAGAAGAAGTGGCCAAACAAATAGACGCCAGGTTTCTTAAAGTGGTGGAGTATACGAAATGGCTAGCCTACATTGTCCCCGTGCCTAAAAAGGATGGAAGGGTTAGAGTATGCGTTAACTAGAGGGACTTGAACAAGGCATGCCCTAAGGACAATTTCCCACTACCTCACATTGACGTATTGGTTGATAGCGCAGCAAAAGCGGTAATGTACTCCTTCATGGATGGCTTCTCGGGATACAACCAGATCCTGATGGATGTAATTGACAAGGTGAAGACATCATTCATCACCGAATGGGGTACTTTCTACTACAGAGTGATGCCTTTTGGATTAAAGAATGCTGGTGCCACTTATTAGAGGGCTGTCACAACTCTATTGCATGATATGATTCACAAAGAAGTCGAAGTGTACGTCGATGATATGCTTGTTAAATCAACAACCCGGGAGGAACATCCTGTTATCCTGGATAGATTTCTAACACTCATTGGAGAGTACAACTTGCGACTTAACCCCAAGAAGTGCATATTCGGGGTCACATCAGGGAAACTGTTGGGCCATGTAGTCAGCCAGAGGGGGATAGAAATGGACCCAGATAAAATCAAAGCTATCCAAGATATGCCAGCTCCAAAGACAGAAAAGGAAGTCAGATCATTCCTGGGTTCCTTACAGTATGTCAGCCCCTTCATAGCACGGTTAACCTCCACTTGTGAACCAATCTTCAAGCTATTAAAGAAAGATCAGCCGGTTGTGTGGGATGACAAGTGTCAGCTGGCATTCGAGAAGATTAAGGCTTACCTGGTAAAGCTACCAGTGTTGAGTCCTCCAATTCTAGGGAAGCCTCTGATTTTGTATTTGGTAGTTGAAAAATCCTCTATAGGGGCAATGCTTGCACAAGAACAAGATGGCAAGAAGGAATATCCTATCTACTACCTTAGCCAGAAATTGCCAGAGTACGAAACCAAGTACACACTAGTGGAAAAGACATGTGTGGCAATGATTTGGTTGACCAAGAAGTTACGCCACTATTTCCAATCCTACAAGATACAAGCCATGGCTAAGGTGGATCCAATGATGTATCTCTATGAAGCACCAACATTGGTTGGGAAGCTATCCAGGTGGTTGTTACTTTTGTCTGAATTTGACATCGAGTATATCACGAAGAAAACCATTAAAGGGCGAGCCGTGGCAGAGTTTCTGGCAAACCAACCCCTAGAATCAGATTACACAAAGAACCTGGAATTCCCTGATGAGCAACTAGCCATGGTGGAAGTGAAAAGATGGGTCATGTGCTTCGATGGGGCAGTGAATAGAAAAGGCGCTGGAATCGGAGTGCTTATAGCAACACCGGATGGTGAGATTATTCCTTTATCCAAGAGGCTGATCTTTCCTGTAACCAACAATGGGGCAGAATATGAAGCATGCTTATTTGGAATGGAGGCTATGTTGACCTTAGGGACAAATAATGTCTTAATTATCGGTGATTCACTTCTGGTGATCAGGCAAGCTCAGGGTGAATGGGAGCTAAAAGAAGAAGCCTTAGGGCCTTACTTAGAGCTGCTACAATTTAGAAAAGGTTTATTCGGCCAGTGTGAATTCAGACATATCCTCAGAGATGAGAATAAGATGGCTGATGCATTAGCTACTTTGTCCTCCATGTGGGAAAATCCAGAAGAAACACAAGTACAACCACTGGTCATAGCCACCTCCAGACATCCTTGCTTCGAAGTGCACGAAGCGATGGAATTATCAGCTGAAGAAAAGCCATGGTTCTTTGACATCTACCAGTATGTTAAGGGGGGTAGGTATCCTTAAAGAGGCCAGTGCTGCTGATAAGTTAACACTAAGAAAGCTGGCTAGTCAATTCAGAATCTTCGAGGACAAGTTATATAAAAGAACAGCACATGGAGTCCTTTTAAGGTGTCTAACAGAGCAAGAAGCAGAAGAAGTGATGCAGCAGGTACATGCAGGATCCTCTGGGCCACATATGAATGGACTTGCCATGGCTAGGAAGATCATGAGACAAGGCTACTTCTGGATGATGATGCAAGCAGATTGTATAGGAAAGGTGAAGAAATGTCATGAATGTCAGATCTATGCAAACATTAGCCATCTTCCTCCACTTGAACTTCAGAATCTAACATCTCCTTGGCCGTTTTCAGTATGGGGGATAGATATGATTGGTGAAATTAATCCAGCTGCATCTAATGGGCACAGATTCATAGTTGTGGCAGTTGATTATTTCTCTAAATGGGTCGAAGCAGAATCCTTCACTAATATGACAGCTAAGCACATGGTCAAGTTCATCCAGAAGAATATCTTCACTCGGTATGGGGTTCCTCATCACATAGTAACTGACAATGGAGTACAGTTTCAAGGGGCAACAGCCGAGCTACTTGCAGAGCATGGAATTGAACATCATAAGTCTTCTTCATACAGGCCTTAGGCTAACGGTGCAGTGGAAGCAGCTAACAAGGTAATAAAGAAGATCTTATAAAAAATGGTAACCACTTACAGAGATTGGGCCGAGAAACTACCTTATGCTCTTTGGGGTTACAGAACCAGTGTCAGAACGCCGACGGGGGAAACTCCTTATGCCTTGGTATATGGAATGGAAGCAGTGTTGCCAGTGGAGATAGAACTCAAATCACTCAGAGTTGCCTTGGAAGCTCAATTACCGGAAACTGAATGGGTTCAAGCTAGGTATGAGCAGTTGGCTGCACTAGATGAAAGGCGACTAAGGGCATTGGATCACCTTCAGATGTACCAGCGTAGAATGGCCAGAGCCTATAATCGGAATGTGAAGTATTCCAAACGGCAGTTGAAAACAGGTGACTTGGTTCTAAAGAAGCTAAGGCCTTCAAATGTTGATGTTAAGGGCAAGTTCAGACTTAACTGGGAAGGGCCCTATGTGGTGAAGAAGGTGCTAGCAAAAGGCACTGTCAACATCATGGACATGGATGGAAACGAGTTCACTAATCCAATCAACCAAGATAGGCTAAAGCTTTATCATGTATAAAAAAAAGAGAAGAAAGGTCTACTAGGCTGAAAACTCAAAAAGAGCGGTCTAGGCAAAAGTTAAGACACGAGAGAAAATAATCAGTCGGAAAACCTGAAAAGGACGACTGGTGACGAATTCTGGCTCAGTATGGAATATGTATCATTTAGGAACCAACTTGTTTCAAATGTACTCATTTTGACTTCATCAATGAAGTGAAGTGTTTGCTTAAATATATTTGCATGGTTATGACAAATGCACAAACAAAGTTGTCTTGCATAAACATACATTTAAGAAAGCACTTTGCATTCAGCTGATTGAAATTCTCGCGTTATTTAACAAGTGAAAATGTATTAAATACATACAATTTGAAATCTTTTGGCCGACCCTTAAGATCTAGTTCGTCTTCCTAAAAGAGCAATAAAATGGTCATGGCGACATTTCAATCATCTTAAAAAAAAAAAGAGGGAAGCTCGTTGAGGTGAAAACCGAAAAGGCACCTCAGGCAAAAATTAGAGTGGCCTGCTAAGCTGAAAACCCATATTGGGCAGCTTAGGCAAAAGTTAGGACATATGGAAAGCCCGCTAAGGTGAAAACCGAAAAGGCGCCTTAGGCAAAAATCAAAGCGGCTCGCTAGGCTGAAAACCCGTATTGGGCAACCCAGGCAAAAATTAGAGCACTTAAAAACTTATAATCACCCCACAAAGCAAGAAAAGTAGAATGTCCCCAACATTCCCCACAGAAGCCATCACATCGATTCCCCATAGAGTCATCACGTAATTCCCCAGCAGAATTTACATAAAGAACACCATAATTATTTCCACAATCGAGTTGCTACACTCTTCCCCAGCGGAATCTTTGTAAGGAGCACTACGAGTATCTCCCCAGCAGTATCATACATACCTAATAGTCATCTAGTTCCTTCGAAAATCACCAAGCAAAGCCCCGAAGAAAGCAAAATCAACCAGGGGCACGACATATCTCTCTCCAGTGGAAGGCAGAAACATCAAATGACGGAAAATGCATACACGTGCATATGCATCATCACGCATTCATGCATTACATACATTGATCACTCATCCACAGCTAGTCTTCATTCTTGATCGAAGGGGCAAAAATTTTTGTTTAAAAATCTCTCGATCAAGGAATGAAGACTTGCCATCTTAAGTGCAGGAATTCATCCACAGTTTAATATCCTCAACTTTCTCCAGCGAGTCCACCTCGAGTAATATGAACTCGGTATCGGCCCAAATCGGCTTCATTATCCACTTCCCCTGCAGATCCACCTCAAGTAATGCGAACTCAGTATCGGTCCACATCAGCTTCATCTATTTCCCCAGCAAAACTTGCCTCGGGTAACCTAGACCCAGTATCGGCCAATCTCTTCATCAAGCTCGCCTCGGGTAACCTAGACCCGGTATTGGCCAATCTCTCCACCAAGCTCGCCTTGGGTAACCTAGACCCGGTATCGGCCCACCTCTTCATCAAGCTCGCCTCGGGTAACATAGACCCGGTATCGGCCAATCTCTCCACCAAGCTCACCTCGGGTGACCTAGACCCTGTACCGGCCAATCTCTTCATCAAGTCCGCCTCAGGTAACCTAGACCCGGTATCGGCTAAACCGCAATTCATCCACTCCTTCGCCTCGGGTAATCTAGACCTGATATCGGCTTATTTCCTCCCCAGCATCGCCTCGAGTAACCTAGACCCGGTATCGGCCTATCTCATCAAAAGATTCATTCCAGTTTTCGTGGCGCCTTGATTCGCGCTCTCAAATTCATCATCTCAGGTGTTGTAGACCTGGAGCTAGATGTCGAATTTGATCACGCGAGGGGAAGCTGTAAGTGCCGAAATTTTCTATATAAAAAAAAATTTATGTTCACACGACTATCCTTACAGTCGTACGACTGTAATGTCGGAAAAGTTGCAGGAGCCCATACCTCTGCAGTAGAAAATTGAGGAAAGAGAAGGAGCATTAATTGCTCCATTGTTGCAGCAAGCAAGCGAAGAAATCAGAGATAAAAGAGAGGAAAGGGAGGAGAGAAAGGGGATTTGGATTTCTGGTGGAAAACTTAGAGAGAGAATGAGAAAAGAGAGAAGGAAAAGAAAGAAGTGAAAAAACCCACAAAAACTCATCTTTTCCTCTTCTTTTTTCTTTTAATTCTCAGAATTAAGATTAAAACTTGTTAGAAATCCCTAGGTTAATCAATTAACTTCACAACCAAATCAAGAATCCGGACTTGAATCATCAGAATCCCTTGCAATTTGGATTTTTGGACATAAAGCCCCCAACCTCAATTTCAAAGGAAAAAGTGCGAATTCCTTAGGATTAGAGCGACGCCAGGGGTCAAAACGACTTGGATTAGCTTCTAAAAAGGTAGACACTCCCTTTCCTTACACTTTTTCTGGCTTTCTGGGTGTTTGAAGTGAGTTTTGTGCATTTTTTACTGCATTTTCGTGTTTCTGTTTCTGGAAAATAAGAACAGTCGCACGACTGTTCTTGGTTTTGTTGCACAGTCGTACGATTGTATATACAGTCGAACGAGTGTTCTTAATTTCTAGATTGTTTTTCTTCCATTTTGATTTAGAATAATTTTGGCGAAATCTTGATCCTGAACTGTTTACAGTCGCACGACTGTAACTCTTGTTCTAGAATTAGAATTTCAGTCTTTAAGCCCCATAAAAATTTCCAAAAACCCATAAAAATCAAAAAATTAGAAAATCATCAAAATGAATTTTGATATGTGCATTGACTACCTTAGGTTTAATTTCCCGTAAAATTGCATTTAGAACAATGCCACGACGGAGACCCAGTTCTCCCGAAAACCGACCCACTTAATATAAAAAAATGCATGTAAACCGGAAAAATTGTTTTCAAAATGATTTTCCCCCAAAAACCAAAATACAGGGACGTTTCAAAATGTTTTCCAGGTCCAACAGGGCCGGCTAGCCGAGCCAACCCGGTTATCCCCTAAATGCATTCCCCCAATTCTCGATTTCCCAATTCTGTCTATTTGAGTCCTAATTGTGGCGTGCTATATATATTGTGCTAACCCTCTGTTTTGCAGGTTTTAATTTCTTTTATTTTCATTTTGGATGTATTTTAATAGATTAAATCGTGTATATTAAGCGGTAGTATTTTTCTAGATTCTCGTGTATATTAGGCGATTGTATAAGTGGGGCAAGAGTTTTTTATTTTTCCATTCGATTTGGTTGTAAGCCAATTAATATTTATTTCTTTTCCTTACTTTTATATTATATATTTGTATGTGCGCTGTATGCCTTTTATATCCAATAAAATTGGCTTTAGATTTTGAAATACCATTTGAGAACATTGACAATATTTATTTTAATTAGACACGAAATAAGGGACTTGTTCGGACCCGAATCTCTGGATAGTGTAACGACCGTTCGTCCGGTTTAGCTACATAAGAATTTCCCGGTTGAGCTGAGCCGGGTGGCGACTCTACAATATTCATCAAGACTTAGGTCTCGGTTCTTTTATGCATTAATTCCATTTATTTTCCAAAACCCGTTTTCTATTTATAAAAACCCCACGCGAGGGAGGGGCTCGCCCGAGATCGTGATGCTCCTTCCGAAAGGGAGTCCAGCGTCCTGTCGAAAACGCGTCGTCCACTCACAACACTCCTTCAAAAAGATAACAAATTGCCCTAGACATTGTTCTCCTGATCTGTCATATCTACCGTAATATTCACCACCACGATCAGATTTAACAACCTTAATT
This sequence comes from Euphorbia tirucalli, assembly GCA_039660915.1. Taxonomy (NCBI): domain Eukaryota; kingdom Viridiplantae; phylum Streptophyta; class Magnoliopsida; order Malpighiales; family Euphorbiaceae; genus Euphorbia; species Euphorbia tirucalli. Next base: position 23,548,220 of record CM077637.1, on the reverse strand, counting down.
TTATTACCTAGTTGAAGTTCAACTTTGGCTTTGAATTCCTCAAATACATCAAAAGACTGTGACTTCTTATGTATCAAATATAAGTATCCATATCTAGAGTAATCGTCTATGAATATGATGAAATACTATTGAGCATTCCAAGAAGGGGTAGGAAATGGTCCACATATATCAGTATGAATCAGTTCTAAGACATTCGTAGCTTTAGTGGCACCTTATTTTCTTGAGTTTGTTTGCTTCCCTTTTATGCATTCAATGCAAACTTGAAAATTAGTCAAATCTAGGGGTCCAATGATTCCATCACTCACAAGCCTCTGAATTCTCTATTTAGTGATATGTCCTAAACGCTTATGCCATAAAGTGGTGGATTCCTCATTTAATTTTCTCTTTGTACCTTTAGCAATTGACTACAAAATTTCATTTTCTAAAGTAATAGTTTCAAGCATGTAGAGTTTATCAATCAAAGAACTTGTACCAATAATATTTGAATTATGATAGAAACAAACTTTATTATTTCCAAAAAAATAAGAATAACCGAATTTGTCCAAATAGGAAATATAAATTAAATTCCATCTAAAAGACGGTACAACAAAAGTTTCAACCAAATCCAAATAAACACCAGTTTTCAATAACAATCTAATTGTTCCTACAGCTTTAATTTTAACTTTAGTGTTATCGATGAATCTTTCAGCATCATTTGGCGTCAGCTCCACAGGCAACCCTACATAGACATACTTATGTGAGTAGTAACACCGAAATCTACCCACCAAGTATTCATAGGTATAGAAGTTAAATTAACTTCAAAGCAAACAAAGTGAGAGTTATACCTTTCTTTTCATGCCAAGCAGCATATTTAAGAAAGTTTTCTTCATGTGTCCCACCTTCTTACAAAAATAATAGGCAAATCCTTTATCCTATTTATTTTGCATCTTCTACTTTGGGTTTCCCTTTTTTGCAGTCTCTTTAGCTCTTTTTCTTCTCTTATCATGAGAACTAGATGCCAAATGAGCTCTTTCAGTCTTATCCCATTGAAGTCTCTCTTCTTCTTACACACAGTTGGAAAATGAGCTCAGTAAGAGCCCATTTATCTTTTTGAGTGTTATAACTCACCACAAATTATCTGTATTGTGCTGGAAGAGAAATAAGTACTAAGTGAATGAGCACATCATCTGAAAGCTCTAACTTTAGTTCCTTTAGTTTTCCAGCGAGATTAGGCATTTCAATAATGTACTCTTGGATGTTCCCCTTTCCTTTATATCGCATGTTAATGAGTTTCATTAAGAAGTTACTCGTTTAAGCTTTTTCATTTTTGGCAAAATATTGCTCAATTTTAGTAAAGAACATCTTGGTACTTGTGCTCTCAATGATAGAGCCTAGAAAGGCTCTTGGAATAGAGTGTTTCATGATCATAAGACTCATAAGATTATAATGATCCTACTTATCAAATTTTTCCACATTTGGATCACCCTCAGTGGTTTGCTCCATTCGAAGCGCAAGGTCCAGATCTATACAACCAAGAACAATTTCCACATTCTCCTTCCATATGGCACAGGTTGTCCCATTCAACATAGGAATCATATTAATTTGTACAGATACATTAGTAGCATTAGCAGAAACTGAATTGAACAAAAATTAAAAACACATGCTCAATGTTATACCATAGGAATAAATTAATAACAATAATAACTGTATGTATGACATAATCATTTCAAAACAAGGTGGTCCCATTTAACAAGATACCTAGCATAACATTAATATTTAGTCTTTGGACTAAAAATATTAACAATAATTGATACTCTTTGCATAGTAATCAAATATTGATAATAAAACCTATCATATAATAGTCTTTCTTTGTGCCGACCATTATTTACATGGAAACTTTAAATCATCACATATTTATCACCACATGTATACCAACTATTCGGCCAAATAACAACCTTCATTTGGGCTGATTGTTAAGCGCATAAATAAAAAACATACACATCGATATATTTTTAACATAAATTAAAATTCATAACAGATGTTACTTTGACAACAAGATTATGTCAATTAATTTATTTAAAAATACAAGACAATCAAGTGTAAAATAATTATTTAAATAAAATAAATTAAGACTTTATTTTATTTTACTTAAATAATTAAAATACATAATAACACTTGATTACTTAATGGGAAACAATTCAAATTAATCTCAAAATTAAATTATTAAACAATAAAAGTCCAATTATTCAACTAAACTTGTTGAATCAAACTGAAAAACTGTTTACCTGTGAGGGCCTTCATCATCATTAACAAATTAATGTTTATGACTTAACAATTATAATTGTTAAACAATAACCATAATTAAGAGCAAAATTATTTAATTAGTAAATTAATCATTCTTTAATAAAATCTTGAATCAATTACTCTTAAAATGCCCTTTATTGTCACTGCAATTTTTACCGAAACCAGTGGCAAAAATTGAAACCATCCGACTGAAAACCCATCGATAAAAAAAACTGCCATTTTTTTAAATCATTTCAGACAGAATTCGAGAAACACTATCGTAATTCATTTAACAAGCCATAATTGCAGTTATTTCAATTCATAATCTTTCTAGCTATAATTCAAATACCAAGTGGGCAAATTATCATTTGTCTGAAGTCATAAGACGGAAAACCATCCTATCATTCACCAGCGTCAATAAAATTTGAAATTAACCCTCAATTAAGTTTTGAAATTATACCGACTATTAACAAATCAAAAACTTAATTGCTTAATACCTTGAATCCTTAATGATAATTAAAACCCTTAGTATCCATATATCAACCGAACCTAGTACTTGGATTTGCACCCATAGATAATAAATTGACAAATGCAAAACAAAATTATATCACGAAAATTTCATCAAAAAATTTCATAAAAACTCCATAAGAACTCCAATAATTCAATGTGATTGTGGCTCTGATACTGCTTGTTAGAACCCAAGAAATCGCATCAAATTATCAAAAGAGGAGTATCTGAATCCATTGAATCAAACGGAATCGGATCGAGGATTGCTGGTTATGTCTTCCTTAATTAAAGTCTCCTCATGCTTTTTTTTTTTTGGGTAGAAATTCCTTGATTTGTTTTTTTTTTTTTTTTAACTCCTAAAACCTGAATTAGACTTTAATATATAGGGGACCGACCATCGCATCTTTTCACGACGAACCAACATGTCTTTTCATTATAAACCAAAGTGTCTTTTCATAATAAACCAAAGTGTCTTTTCACGATGAACCAATATATCTGTATTGGCATCCAATCAAAAACCCCATTAATCTCTTATTAGACTGCCCAACTGGTTTCCATTTATTTAGTCTATACCCTTTAGGATTTTGTTTAAACCTTAACTTTAACGATCACTTCATTTGGTCAAACACTATAAATATCCAATATAATTAATCAATAATATGTTAGCCCACTTTATTTATTATCAGTATTTAATAATAAAACCAACAAAAAGAACTTGTTGATCATATCTTTCCCTGGCAACAAATTTCGGCATTTCCTTGTCATTATCTGAATACTATGGTGGAGCTGAAATCCGACCATCTACATGACCCATCAAGCCATTACCTTTCGATATAGGTGCGATGGTTGTCTTCCAAATCAAGATATTATCGGCGGAAAGTTTATGATTGGTGTGAATAACACTAGGAACGGATGATGAAAAGAGAGGAGCAGCAGCAGTTGATTCGGTATTTCCGGTGGTGTTAACTGAATGTTTGATAAAGGAGTTTGCCGCAGTGGAGTTGGTAACACTCACGGTGGAGCTAGAGGTGGCTGGTGATGTATTTTTGACGATTAACATTGTTAGACAAGAGTTGGTGTTAAAACCCTAATAATGCTCCGATACCATATAATGAATCAACCGTAATTTGTATTGAGGTTAATGAGATATTTATACAAGGAATACAAACCAACAGGGTTGGGAAATTACACAATAAATCCTAGTCAATCTAGGATATTTACAAATACATAGAAGATAAATAATATCTCTTACAACTACTTCAAGCATTTGATCTCTGTGTGATCTAATGTGTAAGAGAAGAGAATTGAAGATGTATGTAGTAGTAATTCTATGTGATTAAAATATATATATATATATATATATATATATATATATATAAATGAATAAAAGGATACGTTAATTCAATATTGTTCATAAATATTGATGCTATTTTATTTTTCCAATTTCATGAATTAATTCATTTGTGAAACTATGTTATATATGGAAAAAAAAATCAATAATAACTAATAGTCACCAATTTTTTTTGAAACAATGCAAATTCATTAAACTAAATCATTCTGCAATACAGAAAGAATAAAGGGAGGAGGCTCGACAAGCCACTCCCCTACTGTCGCTGAATAAGTAGCCCGAGCTAGACTATGGGCAACCATATTTGTAGACCGATGAACATACTGAAAACTAATCCCACCCATTACACGAGCCAACTCAATACAATCATCAATAATAAACCCCAATGAAGTACATAGCTGACCCTTTGAGATAATATACTGGACAATACTCTGCCCATCCAGCTCAAAAATGCTAGACAAATAGCCTAACCCTTTTAACCATGATAAGGCTTCACGGCAAGTCATAGCCTCGGCCTCTGGAACCGAGATGCACCATCTAACTGGAAACAATGAGCCGCAACCATTTGACCCATCAAATCACGAAGCACCAAGCCACCCCCTACATCACCGCTATGAGTCGAATAACTTTCATCAACATTACACTTGAGCTTCCCCGGCAAAGGTCGCTGCCACCCATCCAAAGACCGCTGCAACCCGACCAGACCTAAAATAGTCACCGCCACTGGCACCGACGAAACAGGAGGAGACGCTTGGGCAGTCCGCCATTCCTGCACTGTCAACGCCGCTGTAAACTTTATGCGGCTGATGTCCAATGCATCATGATTCTAGAAATTGCCATTTCGAGCTGACCAGACCCCCCATGCAGTCGCAATTATCTGGACCTAACCAGCTTCCGACAATGAAACATCCTGCACCCACTGCCGTAAGAGCTGTCCTTGCAATAATAATTGCACTTCCAGAAAATCAATCCACAAATTTGCAACATGAGGACATAAAAATAGAACATTCTCTATAGATTCATCCGCCCCACTACATAGGACACAGTCCCCACCTATTCAAATCCCCCTTTTTCGAAGGTTGATTTTCGTTGGTAAACACTGTGTAATGCATTGCCACCAGAAATTCTTAAGGCGTGGCGGCATCTGTAACTTCCACAAAAGCTTCTAATGTCCCAAAAGTGTATCATTCCTTACTCTATAGCGCCTCATAAGTACATAATATGCACTCTTTTACCGAATAACTTCCTTTCTCTTCATGCACCCACCGCATCCGATCAGGTTTCATACAATAAGATAAGGGAATTCTGCGAATGAAAGCCACATCCCTCGGCTGGAATATCGATCGAATCACAGGCATATTCCATGCTTATTGTCCTGGTAAGAAAAGGTCACAAACATGCATAGTCTCACCACCAGGTATTAGAGGCGTTTGTACCATTGGCAAAGTATCATCAGGAAGCCACGGAACATGCCAAACTCTTGTACTCCGACCATCCCTAATCATGGATCTAATCCCATTACGGACAAAAGGAATAGTCGTTGCTAGGCTCTTCCATAGGTAGCTATACAAAAAATCATAAGTAACATACAAAAAATCATGAAAACCTAACCTACGACACACAGCAGCTACTTTATTACGATCTACCTTAACTTGCATTAAAAACACCATCCTGGGTCGATATGCAGAAATGACATCCTGCAACTCATGAACTGTCGCTGGTCGACCCAATCCATGACAGTTCCAACTTAAGCAATTCATGGCTGTTGGCGGGCCCCCGTAGGACCGGCCAATATATTAGAGTGTGTTTGGTTATCAGTTTCCATTATTTCAATATTTGCCTCACTACTTTGTACCCTAGTTTCTAGTCGCTTTCTTCAACACTATAGTAGTATGTTTAGTCCTCACCTGTCGGGCTTGCATTTCCTGAACAGTTAATAAATCAACAAATCCCCCTCTCTGTTCCCCTTCTTGCACTGAGGCAGCCCTTATATTGGGTCCCTGCCGTAACCACAGAACGGACATTACCTTTAGCCTCCTGGGAACTGCTCGCATCTCTGCCCCAAACAATTTCTCAACATTTGGATTCCCTAAGGCTTGAAAAGCAGTACAAGAATTTTCACTATGCCCTAACAACCCACAAAGGAAACAGAACAGCGAAAGTTTTTCATACTTAAAATAAATCCAAAACCATTCCGACGAATTCCTCCCTAGTCTCATTCTCCTTTTTAATGGCTGACGCACATCCAACCGAACCCTCACCCGTAAATATTCCCTATTCAGTCCAGAAAAATCCTGAGGGTCCCCCATTACAAACGTGCCAATATATTTCCACCGTCTGGGATACACGTTCATTTCGGAAACCCACCGGTAATCCATACAATTGCACCCAAAATTCAGCAACATATAACTCCACTGAATACAGTTCTTACATCATTGAAACTTTCTCAAAAACCAACAATAGATTTTCAAAACTCCACGGACTATTTCGTATCACCGGATTTAGGTCAAAAGCATGATTAAATTGAAAGAGGAAATGAGAATGTTGCAATGGATTAATAGAAACCCCATCAATAGGCTTCCAACCTTTACCAATGTCACTCGTATTGCATCAACGTTCAGCTCCTTTATCCGTGAGAAACTGCTTTACCAAACTCAAGCTCAGGTCATGCTCCTGCGTATCCTCATCGGTAACCACCACCACCGGCTCCCCCTCTTCCTCCGCTACTCTCAATCTTTCATACTCCTTTGCAATGGCATCTGCATCCACTAAACCAGCCATATTTCGATCAACCAGATAATCTGAAGGTAACTTGCAGGCAACGAAACACAAGAAACGAATAGGAAGAATAGAAGAAAACCGTAATACGGGGTAGAACTAAGAAACCCTATTGTCGGGTAGAGAACGTTTTTTAAAAAAAAGTAACTAATAGTCACCAATTTAATTGGATGTTAATAAAAATTAAACAAAAATAGACACTAATTAATGTAGTTAATAATATTATTGGTAAACTAGACAACTAAATAGTGATTAAGTGACATGGAGACAATTGGTCGCTCTATTCTACAGTGACCAGATTCTCCTCCTTGATATTATTTATATTTTCTACCTCTGAATTTCCATGAATTTCGTAATTGGTCCTTTGATTAATTTTTCAACATATTGAATATATGATCTTTCTGTTTTAATAGTATTAGTCATAAACTTGACACATTTATCTTTTATGGGCCATAGTATTCGTTTACTAGTATGGGACACAATTTTTGCAGGCATATGAGACTAAATCTACAGTGTAGTTTACATTTGTAGCTATGACATACCTACAAAGGAAGTATGATTTAGATCCTTCTAGTGAACTATAGAGATCTTCTACTTTTCATAAAAATTGTGTCACATACTAGTTAATAGATTACTGCAGTTCACACGAGATAAATATGTGAAGTTTGAAGCTAATACTATCAAAACAGAATGCTCATGTGTTCAATGTGTTGAAAAAATTGGTCAATTGGCCAATTGCGTAATCCATAAAAGTTCAAGAGGCTTAAGATATAAGTTGCCTTGTTTTGATGGAAATGAATTCATTTCATGTATGAAATTTGTTTCAAACAAGGGTTAGAGTGTGTTTTTAGATGTTGTTGAAGATCCCACATTGGATATAAATAAGAATAAATAGTAATATATAATCATAATAGATTGGGTCTTAACATGAGCAGAATTGGTTTTGTGTTAAATGGGCTCAACCCCACATATGTGATCACTCATGCAGTCAAGCCCAACACTTTCAAGCCCCACAGAGTGTCTTCGTGGTATCATAGCAGAAAAATGCCCAACAATCGAAAAATTCCAGAACAATATTTAAAAATCTGGTGTAGTTTGAGGTAGTAAAGAAGACAAAAAAATTATTTAATAATAATAATAACAATAATATAAATGAATATTGTGCGATTTTTACTCTTTTGCCTCTGAATTGGAGACAGGAAGTTGGGTGTTTTGTTAGGAAAACAAAGGGTATGAGTATTTTGTGTGCGGGTAACTTTTGCTGCCAGGAACAACTGCATTTTTAGTGGAATTGTCGTTGATATGTGAATAAGGGGCTTAATTTCACCTATGATATACCAACTATTACCTGTCTCATACTTTGGTATACTAACTATAATTTTTCACATTTTGGTATACCAACTTGTAGGTGACTTCCCATTGAAATATGCATGACCTGCTATTGTAAGCTAATCGTGCCACGTCAGCCTTTGACTAGTCTTTCAATATAAAATATGGGGCCAATTGTATTTAAAAGACTATTTTAACCTTATAATATATTTTTATTGTAAAAATATATAAAAATATTTTTTTTTTCTTTTTTTTTTTCTCTTTTTCTTTTGCTTTTTTCACTTTCTCTTTCGTTTGCGTCCTCTTCCGATTTTGCATCGAACAACTGGACTCCCTGCAATCTCTACTGGAGATGGATCCCGGGGATGCTTCCTTTTCTCCTCCTTTGAATTTGTAGCAGAAGTTATTGTTCTTGGTGTCTTCAAATCCCAGATCTGGAATTCAAGCTCCAACGGGATTCAAAGCAAAGCACCGACATGATTTAAGGCTCCAAACACTGCTGTCGATGTGGAAAAGCAGTAAAATGATAGTATGAACAACAAATCAGAATTTGTTATACAGCGCCGCCATCATGTAATTCATTTATTATACAATAAGGAAAGCTGGCAGAGAGTGGATATGTGTACTCATGTGGGAATGTGAATGAGAATCTGATGCTTACAGTCTGGGTTTCAATGCTCTCCAGAATAACACTGAGCCTGGGTTTCAATCGCCGCAGCCATCCTACAACACAACAGAAGATCATTTGCGTCCATAAAAGAAACTAAATAGAAAATCCCTACGTTTTACAAAATCAAAAGTTTGGGGGATCATATGCTATTCTTTGATTTTGTTTTCTTTTTGGTTTTAACTTTAAGCATACTTCGAAAGAGAGAGGGTCTTGCTTTGACGGTGGCAAAGATGGCAACGACGAAACAATGACGGCGGCAGCACATGGATGGATAAGGTTAGGGTTACAGAGAGGGAAGGAAGAAGTAAGAGAGGGGAGAAAGTGGAGAAAATTTTTCAACGAGGGTAAAATAGTAAATTCACATTATATGGGGTCTGTAGACTTATTTGACTTCAGTCAATATGCTAACATGGCGCAAGTTACCTGTAATAGCAGGTCATATAAACCATAATGGAAGGTCACTTATAAATTGGGGTATGTCAATATATAAAATGGTAGTTGGTATATCAAAATGTAATTGAGGTGATGCTTAGTATAGCACAAGTGAAATTAACCCGTGAATAGGGTTATTGCTAGTGTTTGTTTTGGAGGTCCATTTGAAATCTGTGGAATTTAATTTTCTTTTAATTGTATAATTTTCTCTGTGAGAAATTTTACAGTGGACTGGGTGCATGTGGACCGTTCCAATAAAAAACTGACACGTAAACAATATGAGTATTGGAAAAATTAAAAACACCTATGTGTCAGTTTTTTATTGGGAAGGTCGGCATGGACTGAATCTATTGTATAATTTCACTCTTTCTGTTGAATTATTCCCTAGGAATGAGGGGTGCATCATTTATGTTGAATTACAGGATTCCAATCAACAGATGAATTCATACATAGTGTGGTTGGATTGCTAGGATTTAGAATTCAAAGGGGCAAAAGGATTAATCATGAATGCAAGTTCGGACTTGTAATTATTAACGCCATGGTATTAGTCATTGATATAGCTAGCGATCACACTTGTAAAAATGAAATTTCGCAAAAAAGTGGGAATTGAAAATGGTACCATATTTATAAAACATGATCATTAATTATTACAAATTTTGACAAATATGCATTCAATTTTATCATCAAATGCTACGTCCTTTCACCATTTCTTTTGTTTTGAAAGTCCTCTTTGAACTACCCATGATGTCTCAACTAAAGGACCTTGATTTTGACTACTCGTAATTTTCATTTTCTAACTAAGCTGTTTTTTTTTGGGGCCTCACCGACTTTTCTTTTGCAATCAACACTAACAATTATAACCTGTGAAAAAAACTTTAGATTAATAATGAGTTGAAAATAAAAAATTTGTAGCAAAGTTTATATTGAATACCCTTTTGCCGTTTATACTATCCATGGAATATTCTTCCATCCTTGAACCATTGGTATATAATATTTTTCTCCTGTAATATTATAATTAGGATCGATGTTACTGTGTTTCATATCAATTTTGTTTTTAAGAGAAATAAAAAATTACAAGAACAACTTTGTAACCATAATGTGTGAAAATGAATCGATGATAGCATACAACTGAAATTTGACACATAAACACTTAAGCATTAAGCATTTGTTTCTTTTAGGTGGTCAAACTTTCTCCACAGCTTATTCAAAGCCATACTTTTTGGAATTTTGAAATTAGAAATAAAATTGACAAATACCAAATTATTCAAAATAACCCATCATGCAAATTCATACATATATGTTCTTTCTAGTTTATTACCATTGACCATTATATATACATCTCCATCATTTTTCAATAGATAAACAAATGAGAAATCAAAATTCCAATTTCGCAATTTCTAAGTCGGCAATCAGATTTTCAACCTTAAATTAGTGGTTAGCTATACTGAAATATATGTGATCCTGGCCTGCAACTTTTTTTTTTCTTCAATTCTACCATTATTAAAAAATAATTTCAAGCTAGTAACTGATTGGTTAGAAATTTAGAATTAGTATTTTGTACAATGAGATCAGCTGGAATTCCGGGGACGTCGAGGATAAAGAAATGTTGTAATGTGTGGAAATAATCTCCATTAAAGTCATATTATGAGAAGAAATATATATATATATATATATATATATATATATATATATATATATATATATATGTGTGTGTGTGTGTGTGTGTGTGTGTGTGTTAGACATGTAAATTAATTGGGCCGATTTTAGTTTCTGACCTAATTAATTCTTTGCTTGATTTTTAAAAATTAATTAATTAATTAATTGAATTGTTAATTAGTTAGTTAGTTAGTTGTAGTTTGCTGCTTAGTGGAAAGTTTTTATTTAGAAGTGTAATCAGGAGAAGTTGATAGCAGTTGAGAAATTGGGGAGAGTGGTAGAACTGGAAAGGTGGGAGGTTATAAAGTGAAGTGGCTCATCGTGCAAAAAAGGCAGTTATTTTCTTTCCTTTAAAATCCATGTTTGAAGGCAATAGCAAGGGGGCCTAGACATCAACAACACAAACTCTACTCAAACAGAGCATCAAATCTAATTTTCAATTCCCTTTAGTCAATTTTATTCTATTTCTTAACATTTATTTTTCCTAGAGAATCTTTAGTATTTTGGGAGAATCATTGGCAATTTATTTTCTTTCACTCTGTAAGTTGTATTTTTTTTTTTGCAAACTCAGTTCAATTCAAGCATTATTCTATTCTAGCAATTTCATTTTGGCTGTATTAATTTAATTAATCTATTTATAGAGTTAATTGGGACCTTAAGCTTTTAGTCTTTAAGCTTTTTCAATCGTTTAATTAGAAGTCAGATTTTAAATTTCATTTTGTAATATTTCTGCAAAATTATTGTCATGCTCATGTTTACAAAAAGGCAATAAACAATTTTGGCACGCCTAATGGGACCAGACACAATACCGCCAAAAAGGAATTCTAAAGACAAAGAAGTTGTTGCATTCGAAGATACAGATGATGTGCCTGATAATACAGGACAAGTGGCTAACTTAGTTGGACATTTCGACAATGTTGACATAGTCCCTCCTGTTCAACAACAAAAGGAGGGGCCCAACCAGCAAATTCCAGATGAGAATGATTCTTTTAATGTTGCTGCTGCTTTGGTTAATCTAAACAAAATAATAGGTGAAGTGCTGCAAGAAGTCCGACATTTAAGTGGGAGTCAGAAGGAAGCTGAAGAGAGTGTTATTGGCTCTCCAACACCAAAAGGGAAAGAAGTTGTGGCTTCTGTGGGGGACACTAAGAGTAACTAGGCAGAAAAATATCAAATTCCTCCACTAAGGGAGGACAAGGGACCTGTTCAAGGCCGCATCCAGAGGGGAAGCAGGCCAAATCCTAATGGTGTTCCAGTTGTTCATTTATAGGGTCATACCAACATGCAAGCCTCTACTAACAACTATGTGAGGGAGGAAGAGTTAGACTCGGGGGGCATGCATAGATATAAGGTGCATAGAGGAATTCCTACTGGTGGTGTTCCAATTCATGCACAACCACCACCTCCTATTTACCACCAGCCTGTAAATGCAGATGTAGTGAGAGAAACTGTGCAGGAATTGTATGGTCCAGGCCTAAGGAAGGTGGGAAGGCTGGAGTTTCACAAACCATACCCGGTTGCTTTGGATCGGGAGAACCCTCATCCTAGGGGATATCGCATTCTAGATTTTAGCTTGTTCTCTAGAGAGGATGGACAATCCACCTTGGAGCATGTTGCTAGGTTCACAATACAGTGTGGGGAATTGGTTAATCTTGTTAATTTTGATAATTACAAGTTACGGCTATTTCTTTAATTCTCTAACAGGGATGGCACTCACTTGGTATTCTTCACTACCATGAACTTCTATTTATACATAGCAAGAGATGGAGAGATGTTTCCATACTCAGTTTTTTCGTGCGGAACCAAAAGTTTGTGTTGTGGAGCTATCCAGAATGTCTCAGAAGAATGGTGAGACAGCTGACTCTTACATAGCTCGTTTCAAGAGAATGCGGAGTAGGTGCAGGGTATTCCTGCCAGAAAATGAGTTTGTAAGGATGGCTCAACGAAGCTTGGATATTGAGTTGCGAAAGAAGTTCCAAGGAACGGAGTTCATGGATTTCTATGAATTAGCAGCAAAAGTATCTGAGTATGAGGAGCTATTAAGGGAGGATGATCACAGAAAAAAGACTTCTCTCGGTTTATATTTCCAAGAGGTTAACGCTCTGGATGTTGCAATAGCTGAACTTTTGAATAAAGGAGCTAAAGTTTGTCCAACTTCTTTCAGACCAATAAAGGAGGGAGAAGCCAAGAAGAGTAATGTCAACTGCACTTTTGATGTTGGCAAGACAGAGGAAATATTTTCCACTGATTGCTTTAGTTAATATGACTTCTTTTGATCTTAGACAGGTGCTTAACAAAAGAAGGGAGCATGAACAAAGGAGGAGCCAAAGAAATTCCAGTTAGTACCAAGGAGAATTCAAAGATGGGAGCCAAAGCGGAAGAGTGTGCATGATAGACTCGAGTTCCCGCAGAGATGCAATAAGGAGAAAGAATCACAAACCAAGTCCACCAGGAATCAACCCAGGTTTATGGTTCCTAGAGGTGCTAAGCCAAGCAAAGAGTGGCAAGTGGTGAAACACAAAAACTTTCCACAACAAACACCACCGCTTACTCAAATACAAAAAAGAAGGCTGCAGGGAAAGAAGCTAGCTGAAAAATATAAGGCTCTGGAACAAACCAAAGTTGGGAAAGAAAAGGCCAAGGAAGATCCAGCCACCACATTGAACGTGAAGGAGATTAAAATCGGTGATATTGTAATTCATATAAACACAACTTCCTTATTTCTACCTAATGATTTCCTAAAAGTTGACAGGAAAGTGGATGAAGTTGTGGAAAAGGTAAAAAATGATGCAAGTGATGCGGATTACAAAGAATGGGAGGTCCTTAAGGAAGAGCCAAAAGTTTGCAATGGGGCTACCATCCAAGCACTAGAAGAAGGGGGGGGGGCGAAAAGGATTATTTTTGAAAAACCTTCTAAGAAGATGACTCAGCTTATCAAACATCTCTCCATCAAGGCTCACCTTAATGGGAGGCCTACTTCACGAGTTTTGATCGATAACGGATCGACTCTCAACATTATGCCTTGGAGGATGGTCAAAGTTCTTAGAAAAGGGGAGGAGGATCTTATTGCAACAGATGTCATAGTATCGACTTTGAATGGTGAGATTTCTAAATCTCTTGGGGTCTTACCATTAGAAGTTACAGTAGGAAGTAAGTCCCATATGGCAGCTTTCTTTGTCATGAATTCAACTGCCAACTATCAAGTGCTATTAGGGAGGGATTGGATACATGCTAACTGGTGTGTGCCATCCTTTTTACATCAGTTTCTTCTTTTTTGGATGGGAGATGAAGTGGAGATAGTATGGGCAGATGAAAAGCCATTTCAAGTTACTTCAAATGCAGTGGATGCAAGATTCTATGAAAAAGAAGTTGGGCCAATCCAGTTGTTAGGGAAAAGTAAGTTTGAGGGTCCAAAAAAGCTCTCATTTATGATGAACAGAGATAAAGGGAGAGTAGAGGAAGAGAAAGCTTTAGTCGTGCCAAGTATCAGCAGGCCGCTAAAGGATGCTCCTATTATTAAAGAGGTTGATGATGATTAAAGCAAAAAAGTGCATATTCTGGATGTACTAGAAAGATTATTGAAGCTGGAAGTTTGTGAAAGTGCTGGAGCTGAAGTGATTTGGGAAGGAGATGAGTGTAAAGATGATGGGATTGAAGAGATACAGTTGCATGAACTCAAAGCCGTATCCCAAAAGCTTGATGATACCCCTTGCCAGGTGGTGGATCCTTTGGAAGAGGTGAATCTCATAACAGAGGAGGATCCAAAAATCACTTTCATTAGCAGCTTGCTAAATCCAGAGTTGAAGAAAAGAATTATTGAACTTTTACTTGAGTTTAAGGATTGTTTTGCTTAGAGCTATGAAGACATGCCCGGGTTGGATAGGAGTTTGGTGGAACACAGGTTACCAATTAAACCTGACTTTCGGCCAACAAGGTATGCACACTGGTTGTGTAATATTGTTCCTGTTGTTAAGAAGAATGGAAAACTTAGGGTGTGTGTTGATTTTAGAGATTTGAATAATGCCACACCTAAGGATGTGCATGGAATGCCTATAGTTGATATGCTTATTGATGCAGTATCTAGGAATGATATCCTGTCATTTTTAGATGGTTTTTCTAGGTATAATCAGATATTAATTGCTTTGAAGGATATAGCTAAGATTGCCTTTAGATGTCCTGGGGCTTTGGGTACTTTTGAATGGCTGGTCATGCGTTTTGGTCTTAAAAATGCTGGTGCTACTTACTAGTGGGCTATGAATGCTATATTTCATGACATGTTAGGCAAATTCATGGATCAAAAATAGAGAATGATCGTGTAGAACATTTGAAAAAGAGTTTTCTCAAAATGAGAGAACACAAGATCTGCATGAATCCTTTAAAGTGTGCATTTGGAGTCAAAGCAGGGAACTTCCTGGGGTTTTTAGTTCATAAGAGAGGGGTAGAGGTTGATAAGAATAAGGCTAGGGCTGTACTTGAAGCTCAGCCTCCAAAGAATAAGAAAGAGCTGTAGAGATTCCTTGGGTTAGTTAACTTTTTAAAGAGGTTTATAGCTAATCTTGTAGGAAAATCTCAAGTTTTTTCAGAACTGTTATCTCTAAAAGAAGAAGAAGATTTTCAATGGGAAGAAAAACACCAGCAGGCTTTCGAGAACATAAAGGAATACTTAACACTCCTGTGTTAGTATCACCAAGAAGGAGAATTCCTTTGAAGTTATATCTGTCAACTACAAATAATTCCATTGGCTGCCTAATTGCTCAAAATAATCAGGTTGGCCATGAACAAGCAGTGTATTATCTCAGCAGATGCCTAAATGATGCAAAAAGGAGATATTCACCCATGGAGAGACAGTGCTTGGCTTTGTATTTTGCCTGTACTAAGCTAAGGCACCATCTTATATAGTCATGAGTTTTTGTGATTTTGCAGGAAAATGTGATCAAGTTTATGCTTAATCAATGGCTTATGACAGAGAGAATTAGCAAGTGGGCATTGGCATTGGCGGAGTTCATTCTTGTTCATTTACCTCGAACATCAGTGAAGGGTCAAGCTTTGGCAAATTTCTTAGCTGAACATCCTTCTGCCACTATGGAGAAAGAAGTGGAGGTTGAATTACCTATATGTGGTGTGGAAAAAATGTCATGGACACTGAAGTTTGATGGATCAAGTACTGATAGAGCAGCTAGTGTAGGTGTTATAATTATCTCTCCTTCTAATACTAAGACATCTTTATCTTTCAATTTGGATTTTGATTGCACTACCAATCAAGCTGAGTCTGAGGCTTTAATTATTGGTTTGGAAATTTTGAAAGATTTAGGTGCAAAGGAAGTTGTGATCATGGGAGATTCTCAATTAGTTCTTAAACAATTGAGTGGAGAGTTCAAGTGTACTAATGTGTCCTTGGCTCCTTATTTTACTATGGCCAGGCAACTAGTTGATGATTTTGAAGAAATCTCCTTGGTGCACTTGCCAAGAGAAAGCAATTAGGAGGTGAATGAGATGGCATAAATCGCATCAGGCTTGAAGATTTCAAAGGAGCTGACTCATAAACTAATCTTAATTCAAAAAAGAGGACACCCCTCTATTCTAGAGAGAGGTTTACAGGTGGAAAGCTTTGACATAGATGCTGACTTGATCAATGATTAGAAGGAGACAATAAAGAGATATTTAAAATATCCATCCAAGAAAACTCCCTATGCAATTAAAATGAGGGCTCATCATTTCATGCTACTTGAGGAAGATATGTACAGGAAAGGAGATGATGGTCTGTTACTTAGGTGTTTAGGGATGGCCGAAGCTTTGAAGTTGATGAGCCAGGTGCATGAAGGTTTGTATGGAGCTCACCAAGCCGGAATCAAGATGAGGTGGCTATTAAGGAGGCATGGTTATTTCTGGCCAACAATGTTGAAAGATTGCATGAGTTATGCAAAAATGTGCAGACAATGTCAAAGGTATAGGCCTATTCCTAGAGTGCCTACTGATGACATGCATCCAATGATTAAACCATGGCCTTTCCGAGGTTGGGCAATTGATCTAGTTGGGAAAATCTACCCTACTTTCTCTAAGAGCCACTCATTCATCATAGTGGCTACTGACTATTTTACTAAATAGGTGGAGGCTATTCCTATGAAGAAAGTGGAGCAGGAAGATGTAATTGAGTTTATCAAGGGACACATCATACACAGATTTGGCATCCCTCAAACCATCACTATAAACCAAGGCACAACGTTCACAGGTGAGAAAATGAAGGATTTTGCTGAGGATTATGGGATAAAGCTTTTAAGTTCCACACCTCACTATCCTCAAGTAAATGGTCAAGCAGAAGCATCCAATAAAGTCATTATTGGAATTTTTGAGAAAATGATGGAGGAGAATCCTAGGAATTGGCATTTGGTGCCGTCAGAAACTTTATAGGCTGACAAAACTTCGTAGCGGGAAGCAACTGGCACGAGTCCATTCCTTTTGACCTATGGACCCAAAGTTGTTCTCCCTATGGAAGTAGTAGTATAGTCATGTAGGGTGGAAAAGCAGGCAGGGTTGACAATTGAAGGATATTCAGAATCTATGTTGGCCGAGTTGGAGGACTTAGAAGAGGAGAGAATAGCAGCGTTCAACAACATGCTCATCCAAAAATGCAAAGTTGCTAGAGCTTACAATAAGAGGGTGAAAAAGAAGTCATTTGAAGTTGGAGATTTAGTATGGAAGTTGGTACTACCCATCGGTTCCAAAGACAGAGAGTTTGGGAAATGGTCAAGTAATTGGGAAGGGCCATTCAAAATCTACAAGGTTTTGGAAGGAAATTCATATTGGTTATCCAGCTTGGAGGATCAACCACATAGGAGGAAGATAAATGGGAAATACCTAAAGAAATTTTATCCAACTATATGGGAAATGCAAGAAATCTCCTGGGAGAATCCTTAGAGAACCCTTAGAAAATCTGGAGATTCCTTAGGGATTTTCTTAAAATTTTATTAAGGAAGGATTTTTTGCAAAATTTTGGCAAGGGTTGGCTTATATTTTCTAAGTTTAGGCCACCTGCAGAATTCAATTTCACAAATATTCATACAGTGTAAGTTAGCTTATTAGCCGCAATGAATGTATGCATGTTATCAAGCAATTGCAGGCCTCTGGCCACTTTTCATACAATCCTAGTTTCTATCAGGACCAGTGTCCATCAACAAGCAATCACACATTGCAAACAAAGCACGCCCCTGTAAGTTTGTACCTGTGCATTATAAATAGGCCTCAGGCCATTTCTCAAATCACAAGTAATGAGATGTTATGCATGGATGGATGCAGCACATAATGCTTGAGAAAAAGTTGGCTTCATAGCCACTTCTCATTCAAAAAATAGTTAAGTTTAATGGATTACAAGCTTTAAGAGTTCAAAGTAAGCCATAATCAAAAAACTAACAAATTCCTATTGTTACTGCTGCTTCCTACTATTTCCAAAATCCAAAAAAATCCCTATGGAATGGAATTCAAGTTGATGGTCTTTATATCCTGCCAAGCTTGTGTCATGCTAGCTCATCTAGCACTGATATCTTCCTTTCTTTTCACCCAAGTGTCCACTTCCCTCCTTTGAACTTTCAACTTGGCTTTCCTCATCTTAATTTCATTAAAAGTTTTGCTTTATTGGTTGGCAAGTTCAACCCTTTCTTCATCCAGTTTTTGGAGCCGTGTTCTGCTTGTAATCATCTGTGCCTCCAAGTCCAGCATAAATTTTTCCTCTTCCTCATACACCGCCTTCTTAAGCCTATCTGTTTCTGCTCTTGCTTCTGCTTCTTCTCCAATGAGTTTGAGTTTATGAACAAACTTCATGTAGGAATGAAGTTGGCTTTCAAGAGATAGAAACTCATATGTATCGCAGCTTAATTGATCATAGTAAGTAGACAACTTGGAGGCAAGAGAAGTGAACAAGTCTTCTTTATCTTTAGACTGGCAGGCAGCGGCAAGCACAGTAAGAGCAGATTTCAAACTCCTGATTTGCAAATGGTCAAGTTCATTTAGTTCCAAACTAAGGTACTTGGCAACTATCTCTTTGGTGCAGGCAATGGTCTCATGGGATGGTGTAGGACCAGTTCCAGCAATGCTGACGGGTTTCTTGGTGAGAAAGTTGAGGTCCAGGTCTGATAAAGGATCAGCAGGAAAAGGAAGCTCGGGCCTTGCCACTAATCTATTTACAGAGTCCTGAAACAGAAATTACCCAAAGTAAGAATCATCAATAGTAATTCAATGGGAGAAAAAGTTATTCTTGTATTCTTTAACTTACTTCGGTAGAAGGAGTGAAGGATGAATTAGCCTTGTAATTCAGATATGGGCTATCACTGGAAATAACTTTTTCCTTGAAGCTACTAGAAGAGGGAGGGTCAAAACCACCAGATTGATGTTGGGGATTGTAGCCTGGATCGAAGCCTTGAAGTGCTGGCTCTATTCTCAAAGAATCATCCTCATTAACAGCCGCATATCCGTAATCTTCTTCTATTTACTTATCTACCAAGTTTAAGCACATTCACACAAAGTAAAACATACCAACAATACAAGAAACAATATAACATGGAAGAAAGGAAAGGAAAGATTACCAGAATCATTTGCATCATCACTTTGGGAGTTTTTGCTGTCCTCATGTTCAGGTTCCACCTCCACTTCCGATCAGAGGTTAGAATCATCACTCTGAACTTCTATGGGCTCCTTCTCTTTCTGGCTTTTTTTCACATGCTCCACAGCCGTTAGCCTATGGGATTTTCGAACTGGAAGAGCAGCAGCTTTCCCTTTAGGAATAGAAGTAGGGACTTCTCCAGCTACCTTTTTCCCTGCACAATACAAAATGCAAATTAACAGCCAAAAAAAGGACCAAGGAAGTTTGAAGCATAATTTAAAGAAGTGTAGATATGGCTCATTCTTGGGATCATCCTTGAAAAATCTAAGGAACAAGTAATGCCAATACTCTTCAAACTGGGAATGGAAAGTTTGAGCAGGTACACGACATTCAAATACTAACTCATCAATTTCTGGGGAGTGAATACTTCATTCTTGTATTATGTTTCGAATGTCTGTGACACTCGCTTTGTTCCTGAGATTCCTTTCTGGGAATTAGTTATTAGGCATGGCTGTTTTCCATTAGACCAAACCAAATTGTCTAGACCATAAAATAGGATGATACCCCTCCAAACAAGGAAATATACCAGTCCCTAATTTCTTTGTCCCTACCCCTACATGAAGAAATTTCGAAGTAAGATAGGCACTCCAAAACCACTTCCCAACTAGGTCAAGTCCATGAAATCGAAACTCTCTACCAGACATAGACAAGTCTATGATATTTTCATGAAAAATAAAATAGTTTACAGGAGCCATCTTTAAAGTATGAAAAAAGGAAAGACAAGACTCATAGCCCAAAGGACATTCGCAAGCCACCACCGTATACCCCCAAATCCTTCTGGCAATGGCTTATCACCTCTCAAAGCAAGAAAATAGGAGAAATGAGGAGCCACACACACCCATCATTTAGCCGGGACAAGGGTTCTCTGGTGATGGATAGGTACAGGTTGTGGATAAAAGACCCTACAAGCATGTTTCCAAGGGCTAAAGGCTGCTCCTCGGCCAAATATTTAGCTATAACCAAGAAGTCCTTGGTAGGGTGGCCACTAATAGGGAAGAAGATGTACTTACAGATTAAAACCCACAAAAGTGTATGTGGTCATTAGTGGGATCAACTTCTAGGGCCCGGGTAGCAAAATGGTTAATGTATGCACCATAAGACTTGAACTTGGCATCTACTTCCAAGGGTTTAAAGTCAGGACAGGCATCAGACTAAACTAATGCAGAGGAGATGGACATAGGGCCTCTAGGGAAGAAAAAGCAATTACAATATGTTGACCACATGGTTAATGTAGCAAGCACCATGTCTTGGGAAAAGAAAGAGGGTTGAAGGGTAAGGTTGATAAAGTCTTTTATGCCTATCCGGCTCTAGTGAATCTTAAATATCGGAGCCAATTTGTTTACCCATTTTTGCCATTCTAAGGAGAATCAGGGCCAAGATTTCATCTTACCACTGCTTTCAGGTGGACGGGTTGGTTTATTAGAAAGCAACTCATCTAGTCCCCCAGCAAGATAAGGAAATGGTGGAGTTTCATCAATGGAGGGGCAATTGGTGTGAGAGAGCTGCATATACAAAAGCACAGGCTTAGAATATTCACATCTAGCAACCAAAAGCAAGTAAAGGGAAAAGGCCGACTTACCTCAAGAGCAGAAGACATATCACCTGGAGGAGGGAGCTTTGTTGGATCAGTGCTCGAAAACATTTTTGCTACAGAGGAAAAGCAAGGTATAAGTTATTATTTAGTGCACATAATTAAATGCTTGTAATTATTATGAAACACTTAAATAATGATCTGGTTTCCTTTGGTGAATAAAATTTGCCCAGAAACCGATTTATTTTTGGGTTAAGCTGAGTATTAAGACCTATCAAGAGCAATACAGAGTAATAAACACCAAATACACACAATCTACTGTGATTTAAAAAAGTAAAGAGATGGAGAACTTACTAGGAGAGATTTTGTCGAGGGAAAGGGATTGAAATTGAGAAATAAGTAGAGTATATTTTTTCCTTCGCCAGTGGTAAGTTTGAAAGGTATTTTAGGTTTGGGAAACTTGTAAAGTCTATGGAGGCTGTTTGTTTAGGGTTCCGGCTAATTTCTTGAATGAAGGGTTATTTGGGTCACGGCTTTCCAAGCTATATTTGTATGCAGTGTACCCATTGAACGCCATATTGGCCAGAAGGTGGCGCCAGTCCCCTACATCATTGTCCACCACCTCACTCTAACTGAAGCCCAACCACCACCTCAGTCGGGGGAAGTCTGGGAACTCAGTGGTACCTGGTATGCTTAATTTTGGCTGGGGGACAAATGCATACTCGTATGTCTAAACTTGCATAATGAGAAAGTTAAAAAAAATTATGAAATCGAGAAACTCACATGCACAATGATCCATAGGCCCTTCAATTCCCTATGCTTCCACCGTGTGCAAATATCGAGGGAGTAGTACAACTAAGCCAGCCCAGCTCGCCCCCAACTCAGATTCCTTACGTCCTCCAACTGAATCAGTGAGAGGAGGATGGCCAAGTTCAGGTCACTCTGACCCATGGGGAAGAGCAAGGTGCTAAGGGTATAGAGGAGGAAAGCCCTAGCATAGCAGCTCACATCCGCAGGTGCGAAAGTGGAGTCCTCGGGGAGCTCAACCTGCCTCCCCAACCAGTAGTCCCGAAGGGTGTTGCACTGGATCCTCTTATCCCGAGGGACCAAGCCGATTAGTATGCCAATGATCTCTGGCCTGAAGCCCCCTCTCTCTAGGGTCTGGTTAAAAGTAATGATGCGACTGCCGAAAGATAGCCCGGTGATGGCCGCAAAGTCCTCAGGCTTGATAGTATGCTCCCCAGTTGGGAAATGAAAAGTATGCATGGAATCCATCCACCGCTCAACTAGCACCGACAACAAACCACGGCTCGTTCGTGGTGCCTGCTCGCTTATAAAGCATGTCATCCTCTCTAACCAGGCGGAGTTCAAAATCCTCCTCACACTGTCAGGGAGCATCCTGTACCACTTTAAGGCATCCGTCACTGCCCCGGCCCCACGGTCATGGGACTGCATCTGCAAAACAATGAACAGGGAGTTTTTATGAGTTATTTATGTTGTGTGCATTGATCACATAAATGGAATAAAAGCATTGAAATAAAATTAAAGCACAAAGAATTTTCTGTTCTGCCCGTCCAGAGCTGCACGGCTATACTATAGCCGCGCGGCTGTGTTCTTGGCAAACAGAGCCGTGCGGCTCTATTCATCAACATCATCAGCTGAACTCCAAAACAGAGCCGCATGGCTCTGTCGTTGAGCCACGTGGCTCTATCTGGAAGTCGGTCGTTTTTGCTTAAACCCTAAGTTTTGTGATTTTTACTCTAAAATCATCTCTAATCAACTCTAAATCACCAATCAAAGGTCCTAGGGGCATAATCTACTCTAAACATGCATCAATTTCATTTAATTTTGCCTAATTTTGCCTACATTTGCAGAAATTGAAAAAATTGAAAAAAGTGGGAATTGGGGGAAACTAACCAATTTCTGGCACGCATGCATGGACAACTAGAGCGTGGTAGGTATGGGATCATTCCTTCTAATCCCGCAGTATGCAACCGACTCCTGGAGTCCGTAAACATCCACCGTAGTCTCGATGGGCAACACAAACTCCCCCTCCGGTAAAACATATCTCGTATGGAGTCCCAGCTGTGAAGGAGCAGATGAGAAAAGAACCTTTCACATTTTCTTCAACATTTTGGGAGTGAGAATTTAGAGCCACGTGGCTCTATTACAGCCGCACGGCTCTATCTCGCGAAATCAGAGCCGCGCCGCTCTGACACTCAAGTAAGCAAATTTTTTCTTGATTTTTCATAATTTTTTTTTATTCCAATATGATCCCGAGGAGGGTATTTCTTGCCTTTCACAGGTTTCCAGGGGCAAAACAACCAAGCCGTATTTATTCTTGATCGAAGGGGCAAAATTTTTGTTTCCAAAATTATCGATCAAGGAATAAATATGCGCTTTCAACTCAATTCCAACGGTATGCTCTACCACAGAGAGCCGATTCCAATAGCTATACCCGATTTCACTGGTACACTCCACCACAGAGAGTCGATTTCATCGGTACACTCTACCATAGCGAACCGATTCCAACAGCTATACCCGATTTCACTAGCATACTCTACTATAGATAGTCGATTTCATCGATATACCCCACCACAGAGAGCCGATTCTAATAGCTGTATCCAATCTTATCGGTCCACTCCACCACAGAGAGTCGATTTCATCGGTACACTCCACCACAGAGAGTCGATTTCCATGGTATGCTCCACCACAGAGAGCCGATTTCATCAAATATACCTGATCTCAATGGCACGCTTTGCCACAGAGATCCGACCTCAGAATCAAAGCCAACATCCCCAGCTAGATGTTGCGCCTATTCCTCGACAAGCCGAGATGCGAGGTACATCTTCTTTTCCTTGTCACCATGCTCCCAATCGCAAGACCAAACTCGATTTAGGCCTGATAGCCCGATCATGAATCAACTTTTATCTCGTGAGGGGCAACCTATGAGCACGAGTTTTCCCGACCTCTGTGATGAGAATCCTTTATTACTTGTTAAGTATTCAGACTTAGAAGTGAGCAGGGGGTCGCTTGGAATGCCTTAAACGCTTTGAAAACCGAACCGCCCGCGACCCAAAACCGAGAAAAGTCCCTCGAGTGATTACAGGGTTTAGAGGTGAGCGTAGGAATTAGGGGAGTCTGCCCCGGCTCTATTTGGAGCTGCACGACTGTAGTTTCAAAACTACAGTTGCACAGCTGTAGATCTAGAGCTGTACGACTCTAACACTTAGAGCCACGCGGCTCTGGGGGGCAGCCAAGTTGCTCTGTAAAAGCAGAGCAACTTGGCTGAAGAGGAGGCTGATTTCACCATTCTCAGCCGAAATCCCAAAAAGAAGGGTGGCTCTTTAAATGTTGAAAGTGACAAAAGAGAGAGAGAGAGGTATAAAAGAAGAAAAATTTGGATCAGCAGGGAGAGATTTTTCAAAAATTGGAAAAACAAAAAGAGAGAAAAAGAAACAGAGAAGGAAGAAAGAAAAAGAAATAGAGAGAAACAGAAAAACCAAGGCAAAAAATACACCCAAAACATCAAGTGAGAGTTCTAGACCGTTTCTTATTCGTCAGGACACATTTTCGGGTTCGTTTCGGATTGGTTCGGGATTCATTTTTGGAATTTTGAGAAGTTTACGGATTCAAGGCACATTTTGGCTCTTTAATCCGTTTCTAATTGTCCTATACACTGGAACAACAATAAGGTAAACTCTGAGAGGCCTTAAACTTGTGTTCATTGTGTTTTTGTGCATTTTCTCCTCTGTTTTGTCAATTTCCAGAAAATCAGTTACCCCGACAGAGCCGCACGGCTGTGTTTTCTTAGAACACAACCTTGCGGCTCTAGTCTCTTAGAACAGAGCCACACGGTTGTGTTCCTTGCGGGTAGAAACCCAAAAATCCCTCAAATCGGCCAAAAGCAGTCCGTTTTCCATTTTGTTCATCCTGTTGAGATATATTTCAGCCTAAATACACCTGTGTATTATCAAACTGAAGTTTTCAGATTTCTATGTGTGCCGATGCTAGGTTTTCAGTTTTTTGTGGATTTTGCTTTCTGGAGTTCGAGGTTGTTCGACCCAAATCGGATCATTATCTAGCATTAGCGGACCCCCGGACCCTACAAAAATCCTTAGGAAACATCGAAAACAAACAAAATAGTGATTTTTAAAAAAACGAGAAAACTTATTTCGGTTTTCGGGTATTACAGCAGCACGGCTGTGGATGTTATAGCCGCATGGCTTTAACTTAAGCCGCACAGCTGTAGTTCCCGAAAGGAGACAGAATCGCGAGACGACCCACACAGAGGTCGTCGCGCATGCTGTCTTCAGAATCAAATCGTTTTTTGGTGTGTTTACCGCTTTCAGACTTTGGATGGCTGTTGAAAATAGGAAATCCGCATCAACGGAACCCCAAGTTCTGGGATAATAGACCCACTGAAATATAGAAATTTACATGAAATCAAGCCAAACAGTTTTACAAAATTGTTTTCCAGCAAAAAAAAAAAAAAAACCTACAGGGGGTTTCAAAACCGTTTTCCAGGTCTAGCTGGACCAACTGGCCAAGTCGACCCGGCTATCACCTAAATGCATGCCCCCGTCCCTAAAAATCCCAATTCTATCTTGTGTGAGTCCTATTTGTGTTTGTATGATAATTGTGCTAACCGTCTGTTTTGCAACTTTTATTCTCCTTTTATTATTTTTGATGTAATTAATAGATTAATTCGTGTATTTTAGGCATTTGTAAATTTTTAGATAGCTGTGTATTCTAGGCGCTTGTAATGTGAGGAAAAGATTTTTCTTTTTCATTCAATTTGGTTGTATAAGCGGCCTCTATTATTTTTGTATAATTTAGATGCATGATTTACTTTTCTGCAATTTATTTCTGTCATCTGTATGAGCATCGACTGATAAATAAACAAAATTGGGTAGAGAAAGATAATAATTGAATAAATATGGTAATATAAATTATAAAATGAATACAAGCTCAAGGTTGAATAGGTAAGTTGCCCGAACCTTAAATCTCTGGATTAGGTACGGTAGTCTACACTCGGTAGGGAGCTGTACCGAAATTTCTCGGATGAGCTGATCCGAATGGCAACTCTATCACTAATCTTCAAATTTAGGTTTCGAGGTCTTTAAGTAATAAAATGGGAAAATATTTTTTGCAAAAGGAATTTCTAAACAAACTAATAGTTTTCCCTAAAGCAAGACACACAACCCGTTTTCATCAAATCAAATCATGACCACGTTCAATTCCCCGGTTCGCTTTGCCGCTTCCTGCCTTTTAGGTTGTCCGCTCATAGATGGGATATTTGAAACGTCGAGGTTGAGATGATGTGGGTTTCAACTTGGAAGAAGCAGAGAGGGTATGGAGTTTGTAGAAAGAGTTTGGAAATTTGGAAAATACGTGAAAAGGGAAAATAACCGGGCAATTAGTTTTCAAAGCTGGATGAGGATGAGCATTGATGGGCAGGTTTAAAAGAAAGAACCCAAGATATTTCTCATATTGGGTTGGCCCGGGAAGTGTTTCCATGTCCGGGTCGTCTGTATTGGGAATGAAATTAAAAGCCTACTCATTCAGCCTACTAAATTGGACATTGGGCCTATATTTCATTTGGGGTGAAAAGCATTATTTTGGGCTAAAAATAAAGGAAAAAGGCTTGGTTAGTAGATTGGCGGCAAATAAGGGAGACTAAAATTTAATAATTGATTAATTGTAATTATATACAATTAATTAGTTATTAAAAAAAAAGGGGGGGCCAATTAGAGTGTTGAGCGGTAGATTCTTTGTTATATGTATAGTTATTAAAAAAAACAAAAAACAAAAGTGGGCAATGAATAGTATTAGCAATTTAGCATATTAGCAAAGGTGGGCAGCAATCGTAAGCAAATTGATTCATGCTAGCCAAGAAGCAACGCCGGCAGTTCACTTCCTTGCCATAAGATGCACCGGCTGCAGCAGCGTTGCCTCGCCAGCCTCCGTGCAACAGTAACGACGGCAAGGGAGGTGTCACCACCGGCCGGTAATGAGTGTTTTTTTATTGTTGTATTAAGGCAAAAAAAAAAAAAAAAACCATAAAATCAAATGAAATAGAGAAAAAAAAAAAGTTAGCTGTTTGTTTGAGCGAGTTGCAAATGGAGCTGGAAATTTTGAAGGTAAGGGTTTGAGCTTTTCCTTTTTGGCTTTTTGAATGTTGAAATTTCAAAAGTAGAAATGTTCGAAGTTGGAAAGGAAGAGTTTGGAGTATTTTAATTAGGATGGTAACAAATATCCATTTTGGTCCTTGCAGTTTCAATTTTCATTACTTCGTGGATTAAACTTTGGGTTTCTTTTTATTTTTACATATGTACCAATTTAATTTTTAAATTAGGTACATTGGGGGGGGGGGGGGGGAATTGTTAGACCTATAAATTAATTAGGCCGATTTTAGTTTCTGGCCTAATTAATTCTTTGCTTGATTTTTAAAAATTAATTAATTAATTAATTGAATTGTTAATTAATTAGTTAGTTAGTTAGTTGGAGTTTGCGGCTTAGTGGGAAGTTTTTATTTAGAAGTGGAGTCAGGAGAAGTTGAGAGCAGTTGAGAAATTAGGGAGAGTGGTAAAACTGGAAAGGTGGGAGGTTATAAAGTGAAGTGACTCATCGTGCAAAAAAGGCAGTTATTTTCTTCCCTTTAAAAGCCAAGTTTGAAGGCAATAGCAAGGGGGTCTAGACATCAACAACACAAACTCTACTCAAACAAAGCATCAAATCTAATTTTCAATTCCCTTTAGTCAATTTTATTATATTTCTCAATATTTATTTTTCCTAGAGAATCCTTAATATTTTGGGAGAATCCTCGGGAGAATCCCTGGTAATTTATTTTCTTTCACTCTGTAAGTTATATTTTTCTGCAAACTCAGTTCAATTCAAGCATTATTTTATTCTAGCAATTTCATTTTGGTATTGTTAATTCAATTAATCTAGTTATAGAGTTAATTGGGACCTTAAGCTTTTAGTCCTTAAGCTTTTTCAATCGTTTGATTATAAGTCAGATTTTCAATTTCATTTTGTAATTTTTCTGCAAAATTACTGGCACGCTCAAGTTTACATGCGGCACTAGTAATACAACCTCTCAAATGTGTTGCTAGTCAGCCTTCCCAAATGCTACACAATTATGTTAAGCAAGTGGTAAAGCAAAGAACGCAAGGATTATAAATAAAGAGAGCTTTTATTAATATGAGGAAACCTTACAAATATTAAAGGTTTTAATACATCCAAAAACACTTATATTAATATCCCTAACTTCTATTTATAGGCATTCCACCACCACAATGTGTGGCTAGGAATGCACCTCCTATTTTCTAGCTAATAATCATTTGCAAAGCATATTCTAAGCATATTCCTATCTTATAGGTGGTTCAAAACAATCTATAGGCATTTTAGATGGTTTTGGACCCTTCTAGAGATTTAGCGATGGATATGAGCCCTTCCTGAAATTTACCATGGATATCGTTCCTTCCTGAATATTACCGATCGATCTGGAACCATCCAGCATATTCTGGAACGGAATAAAAACGGAACCCCGACCAAAATTCCATAGGTAACTCTCAGCACTTTGGGCTAGGCTTGTTTTGGCCCAAAAGCCATTCTTATGCCAATTTGAAGCCAAATTGGGCCCTAGCAGGGGGATTCTAGCCTTGCACTTAGGCAATCCTATATATATAGGAACGATGCCATGTTGTGCCCCAAAGCGGCCATAGCCCTTTTTTTAGTTTTTACTTCTCATTTTCTTTCTTTAATTTATATGGTTTTATATATAATTTGACTAGGACATTTGAAAATTTCTCTTTTTAGCCCCTGCTATATGTTTCACTTTTACCATAGAATGTTAAGTTTGATATTACAAATTTAATAATACATGCATATATACTTTTAATGATATTACTTTGATATTATTTTAAAGTATTCTACATGTTTTCCTTGCAAATTGTTACTTTTTAATCATTGATTAACCTTTCATACCTTGACTTATTTGGCCCCCTAGCAAATATATATATATATATATATATATATATATATATATATATATATATATATATATATATATATAGAGAGAGAGAGAGAGAGAGAGAGAGAGAGAATACACTATCAAAAACCTTTCTATTTGTTCTTTTCCAAAGCTGCCAACTGATAATCATCCACAAAGAAGAGCATAAAACTATATGGAAAGGATTATGGAACAAGCCTACCCATGGTCTGTAGAAATTTGAAGCACTTTGAGGGTCAATACCTATTGAGCACTAGGGTCAACAAGTAGTAAGTGGATCTAAGTCTTAATATTATTCCCATAGGGATATGGGTCTTAATACAAGTAAAATAAGAACTGTTCCTAAACTGAAACAGCTTGTGGCAAAAATATGGTCATTTTGTCAAGTTTGTATTTTAAGTCTAAAATCTACTAAAAATGACTATATCTGGCAAGTATTATGTAAAGAAGTCAAATTTAAAACAGATCTAAGATAATAAAGATGGCAACCGGGGAAAGCAACAATAGGACATGAAAACAACTTGCACTTTTATATAATCTAAGTAATTTCAGTTAGCATACAAATGAGTCTC
Source organism: Euphorbia tirucalli (assembly GCA_039660915.1). Lineage (NCBI taxonomy): Eukaryota > Viridiplantae > Streptophyta > Magnoliopsida > Malpighiales > Euphorbiaceae > Euphorbia > Euphorbia tirucalli. Next base: position 23,518,465 of record CM077637.1, on the reverse strand, counting down.
TCCCTCTACAGTTGTTATAATCATTTTAACCGGAGCATTCTCCTCAATTAATTCTTGTAAACCCTATGCCTTCAAATAATTAACCTGAGCATTCTCCGTAATTAACGTTAAAAAAAAACATGTATGAAGAATAGGAAGCATCAACGTGGGCATTCCTAACATGAACCTCAACCACATGAAGTAGAGCCATTGCTAAGTCAACATATGAATCTAACCTTGTATTTTCCACATGTAAAGCAAAGAAACATTTTACTGAACATACTATGCATGAGGTGATCAAACTCATCTAAGAATGTAACCACAAGGTAGACATACATACTTGAAATATAACTTAGATTAACATGAAAAAGTACTTACATACTCCCAGCCCCTGCTGGCTTACACCTAAGAACTACTCCTCCATGGCCAGAACATGTTCTTCCATAGAAGGCTTTAAAAAGAGATTAACAAAAAACATAAGAAAACTGAGGTAGAGAAATGAGAGAATAGGGTTAGTGGGATGCCCTTACTACTGTTTAAAGGGAGTTTATATAGGAACTCCAAGAAAACTAGGGCAACATGCCCTTAAAACACCATAAAATGACACGTGGCCCTAAGTTAACAGCTACAAATGAAAGATAAAAGTTAAAAGATGCTCTGATATTATATCCTAGCTTTATCTAATGAAATTGCAGTTAGCAAAACGTTCTTATAAAGTATTTCCATTTTTGGTAAAAGCTGTTCTATAGCCAGTTTTTGCTTTTTTCCACTTTCAGCTTAATTCTATTTCTGTGTCAGTGAAAAGGCTGCATCAGACAGCCTTTTCAGCATCAAATCAGGGATCTTGCCTAAAAACTTCAAAAAACTATAAAAAGCAAGTCAAACATGAAGACACATTGTCAATGGGTAAAGTTTCCCTCTCTTCATAATTGTGACAAGACACATTGTCAATGGGTAAATATTACGATTGACCAGGTAAGATTTTGTAGGTAGAAGACAATGAAGAATTTTCCACATGAAAAACTTGATCTTAGGCACACATATTGAATTCCAACAAAAAATTGAAATCAACTAAGACTACCTTTCAAGCATTTCTATGCAAACTTAAACCCATGATAAAAGAACCCACAAAGTAGGTTTCCATTGTGTTTCTATTTTGGGAATCTCGATAAAGAGAGTCAGAGATAATATCTAAAGGCACCAACTGCTTTAAAAAGCCTAAAGACTTTAGCTCAGCTGACCGAAGGTTTAACCCAGACAGGCCGACCATTGTTGACTAGGAAGATAGATAAGCTTCGAAAAATGAAATGGAATAACCATCTGTTAGAATAAATAAAGAAAGGAAACACAATTTCAAAGCCTCAAGACCACACCATGCATCATGCCAGAACGGATACTAATTCCATTACCAATTTTCCAGGAAATAGAATCAATGAAGAAGCTCCATAAATCATCCTACTTATAACAAGCTGAAATAATCCCTTGTTAGATAAGAGAAGAATTCGAATTAACCTTACTGGGAAGGGTATACCAATTATTAAATCTAACCAAATTAATGCAAATAGCCTTCCAAAGAGGATCAACTCCAACCACTTGAATCCACTAGATCCATTTAAGGGGAAGATGTTGACGTTGTAAATTCAAACCACCCAGAGGAAAAGGCAAACAAATATTAGCTCATCCAATTCTACATAAACCTCAACCATTAATATTACCTTTCCATGAACAACTTTCAATTTTGTTAGCTACAACAACTAATAAGTTAAATAAGGACATTAAATACACTAGCATGCTACTAATCATAGGTTTGGTCAAAATTGATCTAGCAGCACTTGAAAGACATGATCCCTTCCAAATAGTTAATCAATATTCGATTTTCTTGAGAAGAGGATTCTAATCTTGAATGAGAAATTTCTTATGAAATAGAGGTACACCCAGGTAAGTAATAAGGAGAGAGGAAACATGATAATGAAGAATAGAAGCACAGTGTCGTATGAAATAGTCCTGATCCTAAGCTAATAAAAAAGAACTTAGCATAATTGATTCTGAGCCTGGAACTCAAAACATCTGAGTAAATGAATAAATCTTAGACTTTATGATTCCTCAAGTGGAAGGAAACAAATGGTGTCATTTGCAAATTTCAAAATAGATAATTTGGGGGAATCTTCAGTTAATCGAAAACAATTAACAAAATCCTCTGTAATCGCTTTGTCCAACATCTTCTTCAAACCTTTTATTGTAAGAACAAATAGAAAGGGTAAAAGTGGATCACCTATCTTGACACCTTTTTAGAGAAAGATAGGCTTAATAGAAGACCCATTGATCAAAATAGAAGTGGAAGAGTGATTCCTACAACCTGCCATCCTAGATTTTGAAATATTAGAGAAACCTATGTGCTCCATTACTTTATGAGAAAGAGCAAAGATATACTATCAAAAGCTTTGTGAAAATCCAACTTTAAAACAAAAATGGGCTTCCTACTAAAATGAACCTTGTGGGTTTTTGAATCAAGAAAAAGAACACTTATGAATACTTCTATTTTTTACAAAAGCAAATTGGCAGTCCGAGATCAGCCCTGGAAGGAAATTTCTGAACCTGAATGCCAACATCTTTGTAAGGATCATATAGATACCATGAAGGGAAATGGGCCTGCAATGACTCAAAAAGGTAGTGCTAGCTACTTTAGGAATTAAGACAGTAAATGAAGTCTTAAGAGGAGCTAGAAGATGGAGGGAACTATAATTTTATTCTTTATAAATGGCCAAGCTAGGCGAATTTAATACTATCAAGATCATAGGGAACATCGATTCCTGATTCAAAATAGATCAGCATAAAATTGGAAAATTGCTTCTATAATCTAGACTAGATCAGTAAGATGACAATCTACATATTCATTCTTGACAATTACATTGTTTTGAAGTGAGAAGAGGCAACTCGATGAAAGGAGGTGGTATAATTATCACCAAGAAGAGTCCATTTTACCCTAGACTATTGATGCCATATAGATTTCATATGCTTCCTTACATACGCAAGACAAACACAAACAAAAGATAATTCTTTATTCTTAAAAAGCTTTAAGAGGCCGAGCCGCCTCATTAGAAGTTAACTCAAGAATTTGACATTCTAGCCTTTTGATCTCCTCTTCTACATCCCCAAAAACCTCTTTATTTTGAGACTTTTTTTTATCACAAAAAAGCTTGAGCTTGCAAGATAAAAACTCACTTCCATGTTGACTATAAATATCCACCCAACAATTCTCAGCAAAAGAAAGAAACCTCTCATCATCCCACCATGAAGTGAAAAACCGAAAAGGACTCGGTCCCCAATCATAAATCACATATGGTTTAAAGATAATAGAGAAATGATCAAAAAGTGTAGTATCAATGGAGGTGATAAAAAGCCTAGGTCATAAGCTCACAAAATTGCTAGAAGCCAATACTCTATCAATCCTTGAAAAGGATATTGAATTATGCCAAGTGTATTATCTCCCAAATAATGCTAGATCATGCAATTTAGAGTCATTAACAAAATTGCAAAAATCCTAGATAGAGTTGGTAAATGAAATATTTGATTGCTTATCCAAGTCAGCAATAACATGAATCAAATCCGACCACAAAATGGCGCTATCTTCCCAATCTTTAGGAGCACATATAACTAAAATATTAACATCAAAATCTTAATCCACAATATGCAAAAGAATCCAATGAACTGAAGATAACAAAACAGTACAAGAAAGTTGAACATGATTCCAAGAAATATTAATTCCTCTTGAAGCACGTAAATAAGGAACTAAATGATAACCAAAATCCATACCACCCCAACAATTTCTCAAAATAAAATTATCAATTGCCTCTTTTTTTTTTTTTTTTTACTTATTTTATTTGAACAGGAGCAAAAAAAGTCCAAATCATGACTCACGATAAGGGAACGGAACCACCCCCCACCCCTTTTCCTTCCAGTAGACAATTTGAAGCTAAAAAGTTCCGAGAAATGAGAAAATAATAAAAACCTGGAAAAGAAGACAAGCTCACATAATGGAAACCACTTTTCATATACAATCACAAATACATAGATTGTGTTGATCTTTGAATAGCCTAGTATAGTTCCCTAACTGCCAAGTTTCATAATTTTGGATTAATTTTATTTCTATACTAAACACATTCATAAGGGGGGATATATAAAGAGTTTTAACTGAAACTAGATTTTGAATAGAATTATCTTGAAAATGATACCTAGTCATTCACATTTTAAAAATTAAAAACATGCAATTTCAAGGAAATGAAATGAGGTTAAGAAAATAAAAAAATTTAGAATATGCAATTACGAGAACAAAAATTTGAACAACTAGGATTCTACAAGTTGTTCCTTTGTCCATAAGCAAGAAGATATTGAGCAATGGAAAGAAATTATTATAAGACATTGTATATGTTTCACTTATTGGAGATCCACATTGACAGTAAATTAGATTAAAGAGTTGTATATAAGTGATGTAGGATGAGTTTTGACATAAGCCAATTAGTTTAGTATTACATACATGGGTTCAATCTTATTTATGTGCTCACTCATGTTGTCATGCTCATCAATCTCAAAGCCCACAAAGTCTCTTTATTGTATCAGAGTAGAAGGAGGTAGGACAACCAAGAGATCATAGGCTCGTATTTAAAGACGTGGTGGAGTTTCAGTTACTAGAGAAGACTAAACCCATTAATCACCTTGGAGTTTTGGTTAGGCCTAACAGTTGACAATGCAAGGTGAGTTTGTGGAAAGAGATTAATGTTCGAATTTCACTAAATACATCTACAGAGAGGGATGATTAGCCTTAACTGTGATTAAGCTCTGAATAAGATTAGCCCAATAAGAATACATTTGGTTTATACCAAAAAGTAATGACAAGACATTGATCTAACTAAACTGACAAAGAAATGAAACATTCAATTAATTATGAGCAAATTCAATTAATTATGAGCTAAATTGTTACAGGTGGCATTTTTAGACCCTCCATTGTACTATCTACTATATTAGGGGTGAAATTGCAAATTTCTGCCAATGCTAGATTATTTTTGTAGCTTATCCCTTTTTTTAAGTGAATTCATGAAGAATTTGGAAACATATTCTAACAGAAGATTTAAAAAAAAAAAGTACTACATAAATGGATCTCCATTTTGCAAAACAATTGTGAAACAACATTGTAATTCATGGAATAGTATATTAATTAGTACAACATGAATTACAATGAGTGATTGAAAAAAGTGAAAATGGATTGAGCATGCAACCGTCAATCAAGGGCAACTTTATCTGTAGAATTGAAGTGTGGAAGAGAAGAAGCCACAATTACAAAATGAACAGAATGAAAATGATGATTGTGCATCCATCCATCTACAGAACTACTGATTTAACATATCGAATGTTGTTTTTTTTTTATTTGTTCTATCAATCTATCTATCATTTTGAAAACTTTTTTGTCATTACTGAAAGCACCCAATTTATGTATATGAAAGTGGGTTTGGTTTCTTCAGCATGTCAGTTTCCTCGTACCTTAACTTTCTCACTACCTCGGTTTACTTTCAACCGAGATTATATCTAATTCTCCAATCACAATCTACAATACAGAATACTTGTTGAGGTTTCAGTGTCTTAACGTCATTCTCCACGTCATCTCTTCTTTTCTTTTCTCTTTTTTACAATCCTTTTGAAACATTATAGTCTTTCACTTTCTACCCAATTTTTACAACAAAATCAGCCCCAATTAGATACTGTGAACTATTACGATCAAATAAATGCAATTTATGTCAATTCTCAGTGCAGTCCAGTATTATTTTATGTGGTTCATCGAATGCATTTATTATTCAAAATTTCTCACATCTATAAACAAAAATTTCTTACCACAAGGGCACTGACATAGGCATAGACGGATGAAACCGATCAATTAGTTTGATTAAACATATCTATTTAATTAGATAAAAGTTGACACACCAACTTGTGTTAAAATTCTCACATTAAATAGCTACATATAAGTAACATGTCTCTCATATATACTGTAAGACGATTCCCTTCATTCAGGCATGATACCATTTGCAATGTAGTAGTTAATTTTTTTTTTTTTTTTTTTTTTCTTATTTGACATGATATCAAAAACATCTAGTTAATCTAATAGTCTACCACTTAATGTAGAATTATATTTGTAATTCAAATTCAAATGTAATTAGATAGCATTCAAGTTCACAGTAAAAATTTTTTCATGTACTCACGAAGTTTTCTAAAGTTTTTGTGAGTCAACTCTTATCCTTCCAGTTACCATTTAGAATGAGTGCGGCCAAAATCGTAAATAACTTGTAATCCTTATATTAAGGTAACCTAAATTTATTAATCACTATATTTATATTCTCATGACCCAACGTACATATATGGTTGAGAAATTCATTGGTGAAACTTTAATTCTAATCCTTTGTTAAGAAGCTGAAACGAATTATAGTTTTTATAAAAACATTTTGATATCATTATAGCTTGATATGTATAGAGAATTTTTTTTTTCTTTCGGCACCCTACATGGGTTCAAATTGCACCTTTCATTGTTGGAGTCTTCATTGGTAAACCGATATGTACCTAAGTTTTGGATAAATTCATTTATGGCATTGATTCCTAGACTCTGGCCTTGACAGACCCCTCTTACCCCTAAGCTTTTTCTCAAAGAAAAAAAATGAAACTTTTAATTATAAGGACATTAATTTAATACTTTTCATCACCATTTTATATACTACAGTAACGGGCTTGCTTTTAGAAGATAATTTTAGCAGGTTAAATATTCTACCAATTAATTACAATAACTTAATAAAATTGATAACTCTATTTATAAATGAAAAATCCAGATAACTCTTGTTATATATTAGATAATTAAGTTATATATGATAGGATAAAATTGTTAATGATAGTGATGTATATTGGAAAACAAACAATATTCCTTAAAAAACAACTTTGACTTTGCATATCAAATTGATGTTGTCCTTGAAAAATATTTGCCCCTACTAGTTGCTGCTGGGGTTATAGCAATATCTTCTAGGATTATACAAAGTCAATGAAGTGTCTTTATTTTAGCAATAAAATATAGACACCCTAAGAAAGAGAAGAAGTATATATATATATAGTCCTGCCAACTAAATTACAAACTAAATTATAACAATATAATCAAAAAGAAAAATATAAAATGTTTTTAGCATGCAAACAATAGTCAGCCAATATAAAAATTGAAATGGCTAAGAATACATCAAGACAGAAGTTGACTAAAAGTGTTTAACAGCCACAGCAGGTAAAGGGCGAGTTTCCTAGTCGATAATATTTCGTCATTTTCATAAGATTTAAGCTTATACGAAAGAGACACATGAACTGGATTAACTTGGAATTAGAAAAAATAAATCAATATATAAATTAGTTCAATAATATAACTTGCTTGGATTACACTCCACTTGTCCTTATTACAACTCATCAACATCACATTAGGGATCATCTTTAAAACCACAATACACATCATGCATGATTAAGTAATACTAAATGAAGCAGTTTATCATTTAAAATTAATTATATAATAATCAAATTAAATAGACCATATACGTAGAGACAAAAGTGAACATAATACGTACATAAAAAGCAGTATATTAATTTAATTAGTTGAAAGGAGTTGGATGAAGGAGAAAGGTTAATAAAATTAGCAGCAATGCAGGTTTAATTTTTCAGTTAATAGCAGAGTGGAACCCACAAACGTCAAGAAGAAAATAAAATAGTGAATTATTGTAGTTTTGTTTCATTCTTTACTGGGGATTTCTGAGTTCAGATGACTACGACTAACAATTACAAAAAATTTTGTATTGTTAAGATTTAAGAAGCTTCCAAAAATATGATCATGACAGGCGTGCTTTTGAAAGAGATAGATTTGCTTAATTAATCAATTAATTTTCTACCTAAATTGTACTTAACCAATAATCTATTCTAATATTTCAAGAAGGCGGCTTAAGAACAATGTTATCGATCAGTATTGTTCACTCAATTTTTATTATATCAAACAAAAGACGCCAAAATTCACCTACTGGAATAATATTCAAATTACCAAAAATTTATTCTTTTACTTCAATAAATACCGGAGTCTTTCAAAACTTTCCCCATGTAAAACTGGAAGTCGCACAAATCTCTCCAAGTGAAACCGGAAATTGCACATGTCTCTCTTGCAAAAAACTTTCCAAAATCAAAATCCAAAAATCAGCAAATCCTTCGCGACATGCTAGTGAGGAAAGAGATGCTCTAACCACTAAACCAAACACGTTGTTTTGATATGTAATAATACACAGTCTACTATATATATATATATATATATATATATATATATATATATATATATATATATAAATCGGTATTTTTCAAGCAATTTTGAAATAAAACATTAAAAAAAAATGGTATTTTCAAAAATGACATATTAATTAGGGAATTTTATGAAAATAAGTTAAAAAAAAAAAAAAAAAAACAAAAAACAAAAAACAAAAAACAAAAAAACAAAAAAAAGGAGGTGGGTGGGGGGAACTAATTTCCCGGACGGTAAACTGGGGGGTTGATATTACTTTTTGGGCCTCTGAAAGTGTCCAATACTCCTCCTTGAGCTTTAGTCACCCAATTTGATTTTTCAGTTGATTTGGACTGTAAAGAATCTTGGGCTCAAAACTACATTTTTTTTACATGGGCTAGCTTATTCACTTTTTTTTTTTTTTTTTTTTTTTTTTTTTGAGAATTTATCAAAAATATCTATGTTTTATGTTTTGTTTTGGGACTCTAACTTTTTAAAATTACTTTTCTACCTTTTTTTTATTCATAATTATTAAATTACCTTTTTTCTTAATTTGTAACTATTATCCCTTTCAAACTTTTCAAATTTACTCTAATACGTAAGTCTTATTTATCCACATTTTTCTCTCTTCTTTTCATAATTTTATTCTAATTTCGTATTTATGTCTCAATCCGTTTATTTTTTTGTCACGGAACTTTAGAAAGTTTTTTTTTTTTTTTTTGTCTTCGAAACAAGATCCATATGTATATATTTTTTCCGACATTTTTTTCCACTGAGGTATAACTCATTATACCCTCTGTATCTTAAGGTATAACTAAGGTATAATCGATGTAATAATATATAAATAAGGTATAACTAAGGTATAATCAATGTAATAATGTATAAATGGAGTGAGAGACAAATGCGAAATTAGATTAAAAATTATAAAAAGATGAGAGAGAAATGTGGATAAAGTAGAGAATGTATTGTTGTTGAATCACGTAATATAACAATACTTTTTTTAGGTATTTTTGAAATTTTGAAAAGTTTTTAATGTATTTATGCAAACTTTTCTTTTTAAAGTAAAAATGTTATATGGTGCTAAAAAGTATGTATTTATGTAAAATTCTCTTTTTTTTTTCACTGCATTCTTTAAAACAAATTATACCAGATTATCTTTCTTTATTGGATTATTTGAAATTAAAGAAAAAAAAAAAAAAGAATTCACTTAGAACTTCCTCATTACTTACTATCCCATTCATTCCTCCTAATAAAGAATTCAGAGTTTAATTTCTTTCAAACAATAAATTCTATGGAACATAAAATTGAATTCCTCGAAAATCTACCTAAATAAATGTTTCCAAAATAAGAAACATAAAGCATCATTCATCTCGCCTGAAAGGAAAATAATCAAATCACCATACAATACTGTTGAAACTATGTTTATAATCCTATCCAATCATTTCAATTTTCACAATTTAGCCAATTTAAATGGATTAGTTGCTATATTATCAATTCATGAAGTTTATTAGAACTAGTTTTCAATCTAGCTACCATCTTATTACATTCTAATAATTATTATCATCAGCAGTGTTAGTTATAATTAAGAGTATTATACTAATATACCCTTATTTTTTTACTAAAGAAAATAAAAACAAATATATATAATAATAATTCAATTTTTTATTAGAAAATGTTAAATGTGTTAGGTTGGGCAAGTTGTGGAAATTTCTCTTCAAGTGTGGACTTGAGCCACCATAAAAATTAGGTGGACTTGAGCTGGACTTGGGCAAGCAATTTTATGAAGGGGTAATCAACCAAAAGTCAATAACAGCAAACTAATTAGGTGAAAATCAACTCCAATCAAACTAATTAAACACATATCAAAATCATTTTAAAATTATTAAAATATCAATTAAATCTGTATAAGGAAACAAATCAATACAATCATTCAACCTACTAAAGGAAAGTGTAACCTATATTATACAAGGAAATAAATAAATACAAATCAATCATCAAGATAATATATAAATAAACTAAACAACATTATTTATACAAATAAATTAGACTTATTAGTCAAATCGTTTAATGAAAAAAAATCATAAGGTTATTCAAAGAGCTATATTCCAAGAATTCAAGAAAATTGTAAATTCCAAAATAATGTTACTAGAGACTATGCACTTATAGAAATTTGAAAAAAAAAAAAACAATTATCATCTAAATGTCTACTTGAAACTACACGAGAACAAAGATAATCTAACCAAATATTGAGTATGCATGACAATTGAAGATCATGACAATTCACCATATTCAATTAATCCATGAATAAACCTTATGTTACTATGTAATCGACTAATAATAATCTAAAACAAAACTATCAATAAACTGATGATTTACAGATTTCTAATATTATATTTATGAGATTTCATTATATTCAATTGATCTACGAATCGACCCTATATTTTAATATAACTGACTCGTAATAATCTAAAAATATATATCAATAAGCCAATAATTTACATTTTGTTTAATATTGTAAGCATGAGAGTTAATTATATATATTCAATTACTCCGTGAATCAACTTGATATTGTTATGTAATCGATTTATAGTAAGCGAAGAAACTATCAATAAACCAATCAATGTTGTAATATCAATTCCAAACTCATACAAAATTAGAAATTATTTAAATACATAAATTAAGAAATAATACCTGATTTTTTCAATCTTAATCAAATGGAAGGAAAAAAAAAAAAATTGGCCAAGACATGAAATGGTAACAAATAATTAATGGTAAATTATGTAAACGTTGAAAGAATAAAGGCAAATCACATCCTGAGACCCCTGAATTTTTATAGAATTTGCAATTGCCTCCTGATCAATTTTTTCAACACATTGAGTACATGATCTTTTTGTTTTAATAGTATTAGCCCCAAACTCGATATTTTTTCCTCTTGTGGGCTACAGTATCTATTCACTAACACATGACACAATTTTTGAAAAAAATAGAAGACTGTAGAGTTGATTGGAGATATCAAAATCATACTTCTTATGCAGTTTTATGATAGCTATGAATATAAATTATACCTCCGATTTAATCTCATGTGTCTGCGAAAATTGTGTCATATACCAGTGAATGGATACTATAGCCCACGGGAGAAAAAATATCAAGTTTGGGGCTAATATTATCAAAACAAAAAGATCATATACCCAATGTGTTGAAAAAATTGATCAGGGTGCCAATTATAAATTCTATAAAAGTTCAAGGGCCTCAAGATGTGTTTTGTCAAGAATAAAGTAAATGGGATGGTGGAAAGAGAATGGAGTAATGGAGTTGAATAACAGTCGAACAAATTAGTTAAGGGTAAAAGCTGAAAATGCTTAAAGACTAAACATATTAAATTAATCAAAATAAGTATATTACTATAATTAAAATGCATGGAAATATGGAAAATAAAAACGCATAAAATCGGCTGTAAATGCTATTTATTGAAATGCGAATAATTAATATTTAAACTAAATGAGTATATAGTAATATTTTATTTTACTTGATAAAAGATTAATATAGAATTTATAAATAATTAAATTGATTCTAATCATTGACTATTCTACTAATTTCTTCTTTTATAAACACACCTGGTCAAACTGGGTTCGAACCTGCCAAAACCCAGTCCAATGTGTCCATATTAAACTAGACAAATACTCATGTAATGTACGGTTATATATATCGGTGTTTGAGTACTAGTGACTGACTACTTTTAGAGCCACACAACTTGAGCTTATGTATGTTAATCCATCCAATTACTTTGGCAATGCTAGAAATATTTGCTTTGTTTGGTGATGTTGTGTGATTTTGAATTACAGGTATTTATACGTACATTTAACTAGAAATATTTATCTGTATCAATATCACATATTATTAAATGATTTAGGGTTTGCGATTTCTCTCACTTAACACGAATGAGAGAGATAGAATTGTATTTATACCTTGAGACATACATGTGATTACAATAATGTCCATGAAAATTTACAATGAAATACAATACATGTATAACTCTATCACTCCCCCTTAAGTTGAGCAAGGGTGGAAACCACATCCAACTTGTCTCTCAAAAATTGTAAGTGAATTCGGGGTAAAGACTTTGTCAAAATGTCTACAACTTGATCATTGGTGATATGTATCAAACATTAAGCTTCTTAAAGGCAACACGCTTCCTAACAAAATGAAAATCCAAGTCCAAGTGCTTTGTCTGGGTATGAAAGATCGGATTAGCTGTAAGGTAAGTAGCACTAAGATTGTTGTGAGCACGGGTTTTCCCGACCTCTGTGATGAAAATCCTATGTTACCTGTTAGGACAATCGAACGTGAGTCGGACTTGAGAATGAACGGAATGTTGCTTGGAATGTCTCAAATGCTCTGAAATCCGAACAGTCCTCGATCTGAAACCCTGAGAAAGGTCCTTCGAGTGATTAGAGGGCTTAGAGGTGTGTGTGGGATTTAAGAGAATCTGTCATGGCTCTGATTAGGGTCGCATGGCTGTAGTTTCACAACTACAATCACACTGCTGTAATTCCAGAGCCGTACAGCTGTAACCTTACATCCGCGTGAATCTATCGAGCAGTTAGATTACTCCCTAAATAGCCAGCATTAGTATTTGACAGGGATTAGAATTCCTAAATTATGGGATTTTTATCCGTGATTTCCGAGGTTTAGAAAGGGGAGATGAAAGACAGAGGAGAGAACATAACAATAACATAGAGAAAAATAGGGAACAGAGAGAGGGATCATTCTAAGAAAAACAAGAAAGAGGAAGAGAGAAAACTAAGAATAGAAAACCAAAGAAAAAGACCAGAAACAGAGAAAAACACCTAGGAAACACATTGAGTGCGAGTGTCTAGTTGTTTCACCACTCATTCAGGTTGATCACAGGTTCTGTTTGGATTAATTCGAGGCTTGTGTTCGAGGATTTCGGGGTGTTCGTGAGATTCTAAGTGGATTCCGACTTTCCAATCCACTTCCGGTCGTCAAACACTCTGGAACATCAACAAGGTAAACTCTGAAAGGCCTTAAACTCGTAATTAGTTGTTTTGTGCTATGTTTTTCTGTGTTTTATTAAACTACTGGAAATTATCTGTTTGATTACAGCCGTGCAGATCTAACTAGAGTCGAGTGGCTATAATCCCTTAGAATAGAGCCGAGCGGCTATAACACTACAATCGCACGGCTATGTTCTTCAAGGTAGAAACCCGAAAAGCCCTAAATCGACCGAAAGTAGTTAGTTTTCCATTTTGATCATTCTGTTATGAATTATTTTGGTCCAATCACATCGGTTGCATTCAAAATTATGGTTTTTGGATTTCCTAGAACGTTGATGTGAGATTTTCGGTTTCTTTGATTTCGATTTTTGAAATCCGGGGTTTTTCAATCCAAATCGGATCCACTGTCCAGCTTTAGTGGACCTCTAGGTTCCTCAAAGTCCTTAGAAATCATCGAAAACGATTAAAGTAGTGATTTTTAAAAGCGAAGAAAACCAATTTCGGGTTTTGGATACTATAGCCGTATAGATATAGTGGCTATAGCCATGCTGTTCTAATTAGAGCCGTACAGTTATAGTTCCCAGAAGGAGGCAGAATCATGGTACGACTCCCACGGACGTCGTCACGTGATGCTGTCTTCAGAATCAAAACTGTTTTTGGTGTGTTTACTGTTTTAGACTTTAGATGGATGTTTGGAATCAGGAACCCACACAAATGGAACCCCGAGTTCCAGGATAACCGACTCACTGAAATGAAGAAATTTGCATGTAATTAAGCCAAATGGTTTTCCAAAATTGTTTTCAAGCACAAAAACCTACAGGGCGTTTCTAAAATGGCTTTCCAGGTCTAATCGAGTAAGTTGCCTGGACTTCTCGGTTACCCCCTAAATGCATGCTCCCATTTCCTGAAATCCCCATTCTGTCCTATATAAGTCCTATGTGTGTTTGGGATATCATTGTGCTAACCCATTTGTTTTGTAGCTTTTTGTTTCTTTTTATTTTATTTTGGATGTATTTGATAGATTCTTGTGTATCCTAAGCGGTTGTACCTTTTTTAGATATTCATGTATTATAGGCGATTGTATTGGTGAGGATGAGAGTTTTTCTCTTTTTGGGTTGTAATAAGCGGCCTCTATTTCTTTTTGGTTTGGTTTGGATGTATGGTTTATTTTTCTGCACTTTAATTTTGTGTTATTTATTTATGTCATTTGAATGAGCATGAGCTAATAACAAAAGATAAAATGGGTAAAGAATAAGTGAGTAAAATATTGTCATATGAACTTATAAATGAAAGCAAGCTTAAGGTTGAATAGGTAAGTTGCCCGAACCCTAAATCTCTGGATTAGGTATGGCAGTCTATGCTCAGTAGGGAGCTGTACCGGAATTTCCCAGATGAGCTGATCCGGGTGACGACTCTGTCACTGATCTTGAAATTTAGGTTTCGAGGTCTTTAAGTTAATAAAATGAGATTTTCTAAAAATCCAAAACCAGTTTTCCAAAAACTCGCATTCAAATAAAAGGTTTTCTACAAAAGTATTTCCAAACACATCAATGGTTTTCCTTAAGCAAGATACAAACCCGTTTTCAACAATAAACAAACAAATCTAGTTCCCTTTTTTTCCCCGGTTCGCTTCGCCGCATTCCGCTTTTGCTAAAAGTTCATCTGCTCACAGTGGCAACTTTCTGGGGATCAAAGGTTTCTTAAAACGTTTTTTTATAAAAACTTAAGGAACTTAGGCAACTACTGAAATGTAACCTCGCTTGCTGTCATTCACCAGTTCATAGTACCATATTTTACTCACATTTGCATAGCATGACATTTTCTTCTTCTCAACCCCTCAAACTCATTGATCAGCCTGATTTACTTCAGAAGGTGACCTACCTCTTCCGCCAGGATTAGAGGCACCCGAAGGGGTAAACCACTCATAGCATCGCATAAACCTCTTATGTTTTATATGGAGGAGTGTATTTTCATTATGGGGACTTGTACGACCCTTGGTTTGGCTTTGGCCCACATGTAATGACCTAGTAACTTCTCTTTAGGATTATCAAAACATAAAATATGAAATTGGACATTGAGAGTACGCCTTTGGTATCCTCGGTTGATACCAAAAAGACCCAACACCTAGGAAGAATGCATGCCAATCGAAAGGAGGAATAAGATTGGAAGGGTGAGCATATTGTTTTGTTTGCTAATGTTTGTTCCGTGGTGGTTTTATTTTAACCTTTATATGAAACATCAAGCATGCATAATCTTTTGTGTGCCACTCTAACCATGTTTTAGTGCAGCCATTTTCAAGACATGAACATATGTGTGATATTGAGGCTAACCACATCTTTATGCAGCCACGACATTTTAATTGTGTGCCATTTACATCTCGTGTGTTTACATTTTCATGAAGCATACACGACATCATCCTGTATGTCATACATCATAACCATGTCTTCGTGCAGCCACTTGCATTTCATGTGACATGAACATTCATATCATCTCATCTCATTCCATGTAATGAAAAGACATTTTAAGAATACCCATCATGATCATTTCATTTCATAACATATCGTGTATCCCAAAACTACCCGTGTTCTGCCCATGCACTGGATTACACTTGGCCATTCCACTATACCATGTCATTCACTAGAGGACCACAACGGTCTTAGGTCTATATTCGTGTGGTGGGTCACACGATAACATTACATAACATCATGCCCATTCATCATTAGTGTCACGGTGATGCCGAAGCCTTGCTTATGTGTCGGAATCCACATCGGATCGTTTCATGTCATTGTTGAATAATTTAAGGTACTCCACCAGTACCAAATTATTACACATATAGGGGCATTTCATGACATTACTAAATTGTACAAAGTGTTCCATGAACGCTTAATCTCTGTTCGTGTCTCTATCCACACGCAACTTGTTTGTAACATCATTTCATCTAAGATGCCCTAAAAGCTTCAAAACTCTATCCGTGGCAATGGCCCCTATGTGACCATTTCATATCACTTCATTGACCTACAAAGCATCGAAACCCTATCCATGTGTCGGTCTGCACGACCATTTCATGACATTCACTAGGTGCCCCAAAAGCACTGAGACTTTGTCTTTGTGATGGCTCACACGCAACCTTTTTGCATTGTTTGTCGCATGGCATTGGGCATTCTTGGAAGTCCAAAATAAAAAATAAATAAAAATAACGAAAGTCATCCTCATTATCATTTCCATCCATTTGACATCATTCAACCATGATCAACTCACGACTGTACATCTCACTCATCCATCAAAATGTTTAGGTGCTCTACGAGCGCCAAAATCTTCATCTCATACACCAAGTCATTTAGGTGTTCCATGAACGTCAGAAACTTCGTTTCGTACATCAATCCACTTAGGCACTCCACAAGCATTGAAAACCCACTTCATGCATTGATGTTCCATGAATGTCAAAGAATCTCATTTCATATCATGATATAAGACCCAAGGTGCTCCCCGAGTGCCAACATTCCATCCATGCACCATGTACACATCCATGGTATAAAGTTCTTTCATAAGTATCATCTTGCTTCAATCCGTGGGCACCCCGCGTGTCATTCTATTCCCCGGGTGTATAATTATACACCTTATTCAAAGTTCTTTCGCAAGTATCATCTCGTTCGATCCGAGGACACCCCGCGTGTCATTGTATTTCCCGAGTGTATTGTTATGCACCTTATTCCAAGTTTCTTTGCAAGTATCATCTTGCTTCAACCCGTGGACACCCCGCGTGTCATTCTATCCCCAGGTGAATAGTTATGCTGCTTATTCCGACGTCCTTCACAAGTATCATCTTGTTTTGATCCGTGGACACCCCGTGTGTCATTTTATTCCCTGGTTGTATAGTTATACGCCCTATTTCAAGTTCCTTCGCAAGTATCATCTTGCTCCGATCCGTGGACACCCTGCGTGTCATTTTATCCACGTGGTGTATACTTATAAACCATACCTTGTCTTAATCTGTGACCACCTTAGCTGTATTCATTACATTTGTACATTTCTGTTCTTGATTTTGCATACACTTGGTTTGTTAGGAATAGTATAACATGATGATGCGTGCCGAGCACACCAAAAATAAATTCCTACTCTCAGAAACTGAATTTTGTAGTAACAAGGGAGCAGGGTCGAATCCACAGGGATTGGCCGATTATTTCTTCTAAGATTAAACAAGAAAAGTAAAGGGGATTGTTTAAGAATTGCAATTAAAATATAAAATTAACAGAAAATAAATAATTTGGTAAAATATAGATAAGGCGAATTCCAGCTAGAAGGTGAATTCGGGTCTTGAGTCAAGCCAACCGATCATCGATCAAACATAAAAGATAACTTCAATGCATTCAAATAAATTAGCTATAGCTATCATAAAGCATGAATCACCTAGTCTCTTCTTACGGAATGGTTAACTAAGAGAAGCTCATCAATTATCCCTATTTAATCGAACAGTTCCAAACAAGCTTCGAAATTTGATTCAATCAAAAGCATTAACACATGAAAGAGACACTAATTCTACTCAACAATCACACAAGCGGGATTATTAAAAGCATATCAATTTCATCCATAACACAAATTAAAAACTTGTCCATAATTAATCGTGTTATTCGCCACTTAGGTTAAGTGAATTAAACGATTACGTATTTAATCACCTAACTAGCAAATCAATCACAAGTAAATAATTAAATCAAGAGTTCAATTAAATCATGCAAAAGTAATAAGAACAGAATGAAATCAATTACTTGAATTAAAGAGGAAAATAAGAACAATTGATCTCACAGTTGACGTTACAAGACTGAACTTTCCTTCTAGCTAGAAATTAGGGTTTTTAGTTCATTATGGGTGAAGAACACGTTGGGAAGAAAGGAGAAAGGAGGCTGCCGAAATTCATCAAGAAGAAGAGAGGAAGAAATAAAATGACCTAACTCTTTTTATACCTAATCAACTAAGGAAAGAGCTCTAAAAAGGAAATAACTCTAATTAAGATTTTTGTAGGAAAATCTAATTAGAGTTATTAAAAATAAAATATCCCTAATAGCCTATCACAAAAAGGCTGAAATAAAATAAGATAAAACTAAATTGGAAGTCTTCAAATCCAATAAAAATTCTTCAAAATTCGCAGGTCCCCTTAAGCCATGGTCTTGGCTTATGCAAAACAGCTTCCTTAGCTCAATTTCAGCACCAACAGCACTCCATAAGCCATGCTCATGGGTTATGACTTCAAGCGCCATCCTTCATACACTCCAAGCTTCCAAAATCGGCTCTTTAAGCTCATTTCCAACTTCAGAGTCCCTAGCACGAGTAATTACACAAAATGAAGTAAATCCGCCTAAGTTAACTAAAAATATATCAATTAAAGCCTATAAACAAAGACGGATTACGTGCATAAAATGCACTTATCAAAATTCCCCCCACTTAAACCTTGCTTGTCCTCAAGCAAACAAAACAAGTCCAACTCCAAAGACAATTAAAAGTGCATTATATCTCACAAATCATAGTTTCCAAAAATCAACTAATAAATCAAGCACGCTTATCAAGGAAGAGATGCGATAAACTTGGCACTTAGCCCCAACTAATGCACTCAAAGCTACTCAATTAACAACTTAGAATATGATTTGCATCACTAGGATAGTAGACCTCTAATTGCTTCTTAATCAAAAACATAAACAAGGGACAATAGGATTTGGATAAGCACACAATTTATTTAAGACATAAACAACTAACGGATCACTTTGTGATCTTATTTTATTTATTTATTTCTCTTTCACAACTTTTAACCTTACTTAAGATGCTTTAGCTTTTCCGAACGGATAACAAAAATGGAGCAAACACAATGCATCCGACTTACTTGGTTAAGCATTTTCATTAAGCGGCTATTAGCACTATTCATAACTTGGATTCGCAAATCAAGCCAGTGGAATAGAATGTGAAAAATTTTATTTTATTTTATTTTTGAACATTAAAATCAAGAACATGCGTAAAACCTATTTTATCCCCTTGATTTATGGTTAGTCAAAAGAAGTTTCTTATACAATCTATGTCTCTAAGTGATACATCTCAATTCAAGTGTCTATTGATCATAGTGATTTCAACTAGCTAGAGCCTCATGCTTCATTTATGCAAACATCCCCTTTGACAAGTAAACAAGACATAGAAGAAAAAATTTTTGGTACTACAATTGTTAAAGAGAACAATGCAAGATGATAAAGGAGTTGAAACTAATTTATGTTTTGTGAGATGACAGTCAAGAGAACAAAACAAATAATATAGACATAATCATAAGCACACAATGTATAACCCCTCCCTCCACTTAAATCTACACATAGCCCTCGATGTGCAAGAGAGCATAGCAATCACAAACCAAAATAAAGTAAAGTAGAAAAGTGAGAACGGAACTCCCCTGGTTTATGAATGCCAAATATCCGATGCTCTTAAGGGGAAGGCGGGCACAGGGTATCGCGCTCCTGAAGTCTGTACAACTCAGCTACATTGGTTTCAATTCGAGCCATTTGCTACACAACTTGTCGCAACAAAGCAAGGAAAGCAATCAAGCCTACTTAGAACAACGTAAGTTTACACTACGGTGAAGAGGCAATTGAAATCCAATAGCAATTCATATATTCAAATAAACCAATCCACCTAAACTTAATAAGCAAGACAAAAATCAATGAGCCATAAAATAACTGCATATTCTCAATCAAAAGCTCATATGGCATAAAATCAACAATAAGTACCCAATCCTATCTATTCAAATTTAGCAATTTCAATTCAACATATTCTCAAATTTTATCAAAAATTAAAAGCATAATGTTGAGTATAATTCTTGTAAAGCATATTCTCAAATTTTATCAACAATTCCATCTCAATTCCCAAATCTACTTGTAAACTAGACATATAGAATTTCAATAGGGATTTGAAAAAGCAATTAAGAGTGGAAGAAATTGCAAACTAGAGGTAGAATTCTTGCTGGCCGGAGTTGATTCAGTCGCCGAAATCGCCTCTGAAACAGGGGGTCGATGGCCGTTGAAGAAGGAGATAGTCCAGCATCGGTGGAGGGCGGAGCGACATAAAATAGGGGCAAATTGGCCTACTGCTCGGAGTTAGAAGTGGGCGGAGTTGTGACAACGGCGATTGGTTCTGGCACTACAGTACTGCCGCTCGCGTCTCCGTCATCAGTTGAGGGCAGATCGATATCAGAAGAGGGCAAATCAGCAGGTGCTGAAGGCAAGACGAACAGCGGCGGCGAGCAGGTAGGATGGCGGCGACGGCTGGGATGGGGCGACGGCTGTGGACGTTGGGGAGGAAGGGTTCTGCAAAAAAGAAAATCAAGGTAGAAGAAAAGAAAGAAAAGAAAAAGAGAAAAAAATAAATTAATTAATGGTCAACAGCAGATTTTTTGCACGTGTTTTCATTTTTTTTTTTTGAAAAAAAAAGAATGAATAAAATAAAACAAAATGAAAGGCAAAAATTTTGAGTAGTGTTAAAAAAAATAAGAAGACTAATTGTCTCAAGCCATGATCATGACTTAAATCACCTCTTTTGCTTTTGGCCCCAAAAAAAAAAAAAAAAAAAAAAACAGAACACTAATTACCTCAAGCAATGATCATGGCTTAAATCACCTTTTTTGATTTTGGTCCAAAAAAAACAGAACACTAATTGCCTCAAGCCTAGATCATGGCTTATGACAATTTTGAATAAAATTTCAGATTCTCAAAATTCACCCAAACCAAGATCTTGGCTTAATTAAATCTCTGCATCTTAAAAGGACAATTAATTAGTGATTTGAAACATGATCAAAGGCTATGATAGAAACTCAAAATTCATTTAAAAGCCAAAAAAAATAAACTAAAAATTAAAATAAAAACACCAAATTAAAGCATAAAATGAAAATAATTAATCCAAAATAAGATTAATATGGGTTGCCTCCCAAAAGTACCTTTCTTTATTGTCTTGGGCTAGACATTATGCCGATCTTAATTACTCAGGTAATCCCAACGACATATTTATGTTCCTTGAGAACTCGGACTATCACATCCTCTTCAAGTACTTCCAATCCCTTTGGTATTATCACCGGAAATTTTCCATTATCATCAAGATAGAAAACCTTAAATTTATCAATCAAGGTTTCAGGCTTTATCTTCGGATTATCTTTCCGTGCCGAACTCTCAACTGGCTTCACTTGTAAGATTTTTTCACAACCTCCTGTGTCAAAAACCTCATGAACAATAGAATTCGCAACATCAGTAGCTAAATCTTAATGTTCATCACTTGAAAATTTCATGGCATCATATATATTAAAACAAATTGTTTCACCATTAAATTCCATAGTGAGTTTACCTTCATTCACATTGATTATAGCTTTAGATGTTTTAAGGAATGGTCTTCCTAAAAGAATGGGTGTCGATATTGGACAATCATCATCATCCATATCCAAAACATAAAAATCAGCAGGAAATACCAAACCATTAACTTGCACAAGTACATCCTCTAGTACCCCATCAGGATAAGTATGAGTTCTATCAACAAGTTGAACTATCACGCCAGTTTCTTTTAAAGGTCCAGCATTTAAAGATGCATAAAGAGATCGTGACATGATATTAATTGAAGCTCCAAGATTTAACATTGCTTTCCCGATTCTAGTACTACCTATCTTACAAGGGATAGTGAACATACCCGGATCTCCACATTTTGGTGGGAGTTTCCTTTGAATAACAGCAGAAACATTCTCCCCCACACTGATTTTTTCATTACCCCTCAATTTCCTCTTGTTAGTACACAATTCTTTAAGAAATTTGGCATATCGAGGGATTTGTTTAATAGCATCAAAAAGAGGAATATTTACCTGAACTTTTCTGAATAAGTCAAGTACCTCTTTCTCTTGGTCCTCCTTTAGAGATTTGGAGAATCGACTTGGGAATGGAGGTGGGATGACAATGGCTGGTGGTGGCTTAGCTGGTGCAGGAGTTACCTCCTCTTTTTCTAGTTCTTTCTCCACCTCATGCTTCAAAACTCCAGCAGATGGTATCTCCTTGCCACTCCTTAAAGTGATGGCACTAACATTCTGCCTCGGATTTATTTCAGGCTGTGATGGCAAACGTCCAAAAGATTGTGATTCCAACTTACTCACCGAGGTGGCTAATTGGCTCATTTGGTTTTCTATGTTCTGGCTGCTTGTCTTAGTATCTTGTTGGAATTGTTGCACATTGGAAGCCAAGGCAGACACTATTTGTTCTAAAGACATAGTTGGCTTAGGAGGGGGTGGTTGTGGCGCTTGAACTGGTGGTCTTGGGTGGAAATTCTTGGACTACTGCCCTTGCTAAAAATTATTAGGCTTGTGAGCATAGCTAAAGTTCAGGTGGTCCCTCCATCCTAGATTGTAAGTCTATGAGTATGGATCATATCTCCTCTGGTTTTGTTGATTCTGAAAATTACCAACAGCATTCACCTGTTCTTCCTCTTGGAGAGTGTGACAAGAATCCGTAGGATGATCGAAACTTGAACAAATCCCACAAACATTCACTTGTTGTTGTTTTCCCAAAAAGGCTTTCTGCATAAGTGAAGTATGGGTGTCAAGTCATTTTTCAATAACAGAAGTGTTTACCTCATTCACTTTCTGCACAGGGTGATCTTGTTGATTGCCAAACTGTTGTGTATTGGCAGCCACTCTCGAAATCAGCTCTCTTGCATTGGTAATTGTCTTATCTGCTAAGGATCCACCACTGGATACATCAATCAGATTCCTGTCAGATAAGGTTAGTCCTTCATAAAAATATTGAAATAAAAGTTGGTCCTTTATCTGATGATTTGGGCAACTGGTGCAGAGCTGATTAAATCTTTCCCAGTACTCATAAAGATTCTCCCCAGCATATTGGCGAATGCCCGATATATCTTTGCGAATTGAAGAAACTCGAGAAGCAAGAAAGAATTTCTCAAGAAATTGCTTCTTCATCTCGCCTCAGGTTGTGATTGATCCAGATGGGAGGTAATACAGCCAATCCTTAGCTTTATCAGTTAGTGAAAACAGAAAGGCTCTCATTTTCACTTGCTCCACAGAAACTGCACTCCCTGGCGGTTTCATGCTTGAACATACTACATGGAGCTCCTTTAAATGTTTATGTGGATCTTCACCTGAAAGTCCACGGAAAGTAGGCAATAAGTGAATTAAACCAGATTTTAATTCAAAATTTCCCTTATTTTCCGGATACAGTATGCATAGAGGTTGTTGATCCATATCCAGTTCAGCCATGGCTCTCAATGTTTGTTCTAGGTTAGCCATCTCTTCTTCTTCCTCGATTTCACTCTCACTTGATTCTAACGAATCAGCTACCACGTCCGGTGGAAGTGATTCCCGTGATTCTCTTTCCTTCGTCTGCTTCCTCAGTCGACGAGAGTTTTCTCTATTTTGGGATCAAATTCGAGTTCACCTGTATGAGAAGAATGAGGCATACACTAGAAAACACAGATTAGAAGAAATAAACAATTAAGACACCAATCCCCGGCAACGGTGCCAAAATTTGATGCGTGCCGAGCACACCAAAAATAAATTCCTACTCTCAGAAACTGAATTTTGTAGTAAAAAGGGAGCAGGGTCAAATCCACAGGGATTAGCTGATTATTTCTTATAAGATTAAACAAGAAAAGTAAAGGGGATTGTTTAAGAATTACAATCAAAATATAAAATTAACAGAAACTAAATAATTTGGTAAAATATAGATGAGGCGAATTCTAGCTAGAAGGTGAATTCGAGTCTTGAGTCAAGCGAATCGATCATCGATCAAACATAAAAGATAACTTCAATGCATTCAAAAAAATTAGCTATAGCTATCATAAAGCATGAATCACCTAGTCTCTTCTTACGGAATAGATAACTAAGAGAAGCTCATCAATTATCCCTATTTAATCGAACAGTTCCAAACAAGCTTCGAAATTTAATTCAATCAAAAGCATTAACACACGAAAGAGACACTAATTCTACTCAACAATCACACAAGCGGGATTATTTAAAGTATATCAATTTCATCCATAACACAAATTAAAAACTTGTCCATAATTAATCGTGTTATTCGCCACTTAGGTTAAGTGAATTAAACGATTACGTATTTAATCACCTAACTAGCAAATCCATCACAAGTAAATAATTAAAT
Organism: Euphorbia tirucalli; assembly: GCA_039660915.1. Taxonomy (NCBI): domain Eukaryota; kingdom Viridiplantae; phylum Streptophyta; class Magnoliopsida; order Malpighiales; family Euphorbiaceae; genus Euphorbia; species Euphorbia tirucalli. The sequence continues at coordinate 23,493,980 of CM077637.1, read as the reverse complement.
CAAGAGTTCAATTAAATCATGCAAAAGTAATAAGAACAGAATGAAATCAATTCCTTGAATTAAAGAGGAAAATAAGAACAATTGATCTCACAGTTGACGTTACAAGACTGAACTTTCCTTCTAGCTAGAAATTAGGGTTTTTAGTTCATCATGGGTGAAGAACACGTTGGGAAGAAAGGAGAAAGGAGGCTGCCAAAATTCATCAAGAAAAGAGGAAGAAATAAAATGACCTAACTCTTTTTATACCTAATCAACTAAGGAAAGAGTTCTGAAAAGGAAATAACTCTAATTAAGATTTTTGTAGGTAAATCTAATTAGAGTTATTAAAAATAAAATATCCCCAATAGCCTATCACAAAAAGGCTGAAATAAAATAAGATAAAACTAAATTGGAAGTCTTCAAATCCCATAAAAATTCTTCAAAATTCGTAGGTCCCCTTATGCCATGGTCTTGGCTTATGCAAAACAGCTTCCTTAGCTTAATTTCAGCACCAACTGCACTCCATAAGCCATGCCCATGGGTTATGACTTCAAGCTCTATTCTTCATACACTCCAAGCTTCCAAAATCATCTCTTTAAGCTCATTTCCAACTTCAGAGTCCCTAGCACGAGTAATTACACAAAATGAAGTAAATCCGCCTAAGTTAACTAAAAATATATCAATTAAAGCCTATAAACAAAGACGGATTACGTGCATAAAATGCGCTTATCACATGACATGGCATTACATGACATCACATTTACAACTCACCATTCATACATGCACACAGCACATCATACACTCATGCATACGTCATCCTCTATTTGATATTCTTCACGCATGCGTCCGTCAACACTAACAAGTGTTTTTATCAGGGGGAAGGGAAAAATTTCAAGAATGGCCAACCCAATGAACTTTAACACCATAACAGATGTTGTGGAGGATTATGTCGCTTCATCATGTTTCCGAAAGGCAGTAAAGGAGGAAGTGGCAGCAATGCAAAGAGAAATGCTAGGGGGTGATTTTGGCAGAGTAGAGAACTGATGGCAAAGTGTACCAAACTGGAAGCAAAAGTGGAAAAGCTCGAAGGAAAAATAAGAGATATGGTATGCACAGGTTCCAATGCCAATGCTAGCAGGAAGCAGAATGCCGAGATTGCTGATGCTCATTCCCGACACCTTGAAAGGTCCTCTTATCAAAACTTGGGTCTACCATGGCTGAACATGGATGCGGAGTCACCTCCAATCACTGTGAAGGCTGTAGCACGGATCGAAAGCTAAAAGAGTCCTATGACACTCCTCATGACGGCTTCTCTGGATCAGATCCTTCGAGAGGGTGTTCAAGGGTTGACCAATGAAGTAAAACTGAAGGGGCCCTTCAAGACCAATGTCGACACCGACTCCATTCCGCGACATGCCCGAAACCTACCTGCCAAGGGTAACGGAAAAGGCATATCCTCGTGGCCCTACTCGTTAAATATACTATTTACCGAGTGTAGAAGGAAGGGTTTGCTGCAGAATGTCAGGCCATACGTGGAACCAACGGAAGCACAAAAGAGTAATTTCTACAGCTATCATGTGATGGGAGGCCATTAGATCAAAAATTGTTTAGCTTCAAGGGATGAGATTCAGAAGCTAATTGACAACGAAAAATTGAAAATCTCATCTGGCTTTGATTGACGACCTGGGGCAATCAAAGAAGCTTCCAAGGAAACTCCTCAAGCTTCTCAAGGAAAGGAATATGATGAAGAATTACAAGGTCTGATTTGATAGGAGTGGGGCAGCAACACTGAAGCCGAAATGGTTACTAATTAGAGAATAATGAGATCAACACCTTTTAGAGACCTTCTTCTTATAGGACACTCATTCTGTTTGTAAGGTGTATTGAACTTAGTTTGAATGCAATACAGTTTGTTATCTTTTTACTTATGTGATGATTGCATGTACGTGGCATTATGCATGCATTTGACCATCTGAAAAGACACATCCAACACACATAATATTAAAACGTATGACATCAATCTGAGTACTATAGGGAGCCTAAAAGGGAATCTGGCTCTAATCGAACTCTCTCTTGAAAAGTGTGCTTATGAGATAAAAAAAATAATGGAATGGCATCACCTTCGCCGAGTCATTTGCCAACCCATATCACCAATCCTTACAAATCACAATTCAAGATGCTATTGGCCCTGCTCTAGAGTTTCAATTTGAGCAGCACACATGATACCTAGACCATTCCCAAGCCAGAAAGCTACTACTGAACCTCAAAATCAAACTCCAAAATGAAGCTTCAAGCCTAATTCCCTATCCAAGAAGGTACCCCATGCCAAAACTCTAAAGCTAAAATTCCAAACTCTCCAAAATCGCCAACCCCTGAGAAATTCAAATGACCTTCATCACCCATCATGTGGTAAAACCTAGAGACAGTTCATGGTAGTAATACATGTATTATCTTGTTCGTGTGACATTCATGTGGACATGACATTACACATGCATTGTTCATCCAAAAAGGCATATTAAACATACATGACATGCATGAATTTAAGTGCAGCAGGAAAACCAAAAGGTAGCTATGGCTTGGGTTTAGTTTCTTTCTTAAAAAAAAGGTATCTCGATAAGACATTCAACCAGCGGGAGATAGAATCACATGATTGATCGACTTGCTATTCGAAGTTCTTACTATTAGGGCTTAACAGATCTTGACCCCAATGGCGTCCAAATTTGCAGCTTGAGTTCCTTATCCAGGTCATAACCAACCCATTCTTTAAATCAGCCATGCTTCTCAACACCTTCTATTGTGTTTCCCTTAAAAAAAAACTAATTTCTTCTCACACCCAAATTACCATGCCACATCGCCCATGTTATCCCGTTACTCCACTCCTTTCATAATTTCAAACCTAGAACAACGTCATCTACGTTGTCTCACCCTTGTTTCTCATTTTGCCACAAAAGGCATGACCCAAGACAATTGCAGCTGTCCAATATGATGCTGTTGGGGTCCAAGGTAGGGTACGGATAATGCAAATGGTGCAAAGGCAATTCGATATCCAAACACCATAAGTCAAAGGATCATTGTACGACCCCCTACACCAGGGGAAGAAAATGAAGGAGTGACTATCACTCAAAATTTAGAAACTGCTTAAGAAACAGAGATCCATGTATGCCAAGGGGTAGGACAACAGATGAAATACCTTCAAAGTAAACTCAGCGTTACATCAAAAGGAGGTTTGGAAAACTTCAAATCCGAAGAACAAATCTCACAAAGAGGAAAAGCCTAGGATGAGAGATATCAAAATGACATGCATCAGTCCACGTTGATAACCCAAAAAAAAAAAATCTCCAATGTGGAAAATTGAAAGGACATATTGGTAACACGAAGGGACATTGATCAAAACCAGAGCCACAATTTGGACTTTCCTAATGCATCCACATTCATTATGTCATTGATGTTTTATATTTTGTTTTGATATGCATATGTCATGTCATTGCATATAAATGTCCTCATACAAGTTGCAGCACACAACAAACCATATCTGACGAAGTCCTTTATGTCCAAACACAAGTTCCTAATACAAAAGGTAGGTAAAGGCCGAACCACTGGATATCAGCAGGAGCAATGCTCTCACGACCTTTAATGAACAAGTCAAGGCACACTTCCCAATCCCAAGATGAGCCAATACGAAGAGATCAACTTGGCGGGAATACTTGTGTAGAATTTTCAGGCAATTCCAAAAAAAAAAAGAGGAAGCTATCAGAAAGAGAAAATTTTCAACATCGAAAACCGAAAGGACGTGTTGGTAACAGGAAGAGGGTGATGTTCAGAGTCAGTGTAACATTTAATTTCCTATTGTGCTCATTCTGATGTCATCATAATGATGTTATGTATGTTTGATTTTCTGCTTAGACATTCATCTTGCGTACATCGTGCCATTGCATGTAAACATCCATCGGTAGGTCATTGCATCTAAGCCCACGATGAGGAAAATAGAATTCATGTCATAAACAGCAAAGCCCAGTTACGATGTTATCTATAAAAGTGCAGTACAGAATACAGAGTCGAACTCTCATTCTTAGTGCAGTACAGAATATAAAGTCTAACTCTCATTCTCTCCCTCAGCCAAGTAGACCATTATGAGCGGACGACCTGGAAATAGAAGGGGCGGGACACGACTAAGCGAACCGAGGATTTATGAAAATGAAAAGCGCAAAGCGTGTTTTGATATGATTGGAAAAAACAGATTTTGTGTATCTTGCTTTGGGGAAAACAACCAATTTGTTTAGAAATTACTTTTGTAGAAAACGTTTTCCCGTTTTATTACTTAAAGACCTCGAAACCTAAATTTCAAGATCAGTGACAGAGTCGCCACCTGAATCAGCTCATCTGGGAAATTCCGATACAGCTCCCTATCGAGTGTAGATTGTCGTACCTAATCCAGAGATTTAGGGTTCGGGCAACTTACCTACTTAACCTCGAGCTTGTATTCGGTTTATAATTTATATTACCATTATTCAATTTATTATCTTTCTCTACCTAATTAAATTTATTTATCAGCCCATGCTCAAGCAAATGACAGAAATAAATTGCAGAAAAGTAAATCATACATACAAATTATACAAAAGAATAATAAAGTCCGATTATACAACCAAATTGAATAAAAATAAAATCTCTTGTCCTCTCATTACAAGTGCATAGGATACACGAGGATCTAAAAATTTACAAACGCCTAAATACACAAATCAATATATTAATTACAACAAAAATAATAAAAAGGAAAATAAATGCTGCAAAACAGACGGTTAGCACGGTTTATATCATGAACACAGGTAGGACTCACAGTAGGACAGAATTGGGATTTTAAAGAGTAGGGGCATGCATTCAGGGGGTAACCGGGTCGACCCGATAGGTCAGATCGGTTAGACCTGGAAAATGGTTTTGAAACGCCTTGTAGATTTTTATGCTAAAAATAATTTTTTTTTCGAAAACATTTGGCTCGGTTCCATGCAAATTTTCACATTTTAGCGGGTCTATTATCCCAGAACTTGGGGTTTCGTTCGTGCGGGTTTTCCTAATCTCAACATCCATCTAGGGTCTGAAAGCGGCAAACACACCAAAAATAATTTGAATTTGAAAACAGCATAGCGCGACGATGTCCATATGGGCCGTTCTACGATTCTGCCTTATTCTGCAAATTACAGCCGTGTGGCTGTAACTACAGTCATGCGGCTGTAATTAGAGCCGTGCGGCCATGGCTTCTAGAACCCGAAAGGTTAGTTTTCTCATTTTTTAGAAACATCGTTTTGCTCGTTTTTTATGTTTCTCGGGGATTTTATAGGGTTCTGGGGTCCGCTAATGCTGGACTACAGATCTGGTTCGGATCGAACAACCCCGAAATTCAAAACTCGAGAAAAACTGAAAAACCAATACCCGTACATACACAAATCCGAAAACCAAAGCTAAATAATGGACGAATATGTTTGGGCCAAAATATATCACAACAGAATGTATAAAATGGAAAACGAACTATTTTCGGCCAATTGGGGACAGTTTTGGGAATCTGCCCTTAAAGAACAGAGTCGTGCAGCTCTGAGTACTAGAGTCGGCCGGCTCTGTTCAAGACAAATATAGCCGTGCAGCTGCATTTGGGTAGCCCTTTTCCGAAAAACATGCAAAAATAAGAAAAACGCACAGAAAAAGCAATGCACGCAGGTTTAAGGCCTCTTAAAGTTTACCTTGATGTTTTTTTGATGTATTTAACGTCCAGAAATGGATTGAAAGCTTGAAATTTGCATGGAATGCTCAACCGACAAAAAACTAAAATGAATCCGAAACAATCCGAAATCAAACCAAAACAATCCTTAAGAAACTTCCTATTGATGTTTAGGAATTAGTTTAGATGTTGAGTTTAGTGTTTTGGTGGATGGTTTTGTTACAGCCTCCCCTTCTCTTTTTCTCTCTTTCTCTCTCTCTGGTTTTTTTTCTTTTCCTTTCTGCTTCCCCCATTTGATCTCCTTTTTCTCTCTTTTTGATTTTCATTTTTTATATCCCTTACTCATAATCCTTTCAAACATTAAATGCCTGTCTACTCTTTCTCTGAATTCAGCCACCCATACCCTGCTCAGTGAAGTTTTTCTGCTTTATAGAACAACTTGACTCAACCCACTAGAGTCGTGCGGCTCTAGTTTGCACTAGAGCATACGGCTCTAGACCTACAGCCGTGCTGCTATAGTTTGAAAACTACAGCTGTGCGGCTCTAGGTAGAGCCGAGGTCCAAATTCACCGAAAAAGTTGACAACCACCCTAAACCCTAAAAATAATCCGAGGGACCTTCTCGAGGATTTGAATCGCGGATAGGTCGGTTTTCAGGATGTTTGAGATACTCCAGGTGACATTCTGGTCATTCTCAAGTCTGATTCATGTTCGGTTGCTCAAAAGGTAAAACCATAATTCTCATCATAGAGGTCGGGAAAAACCCGTGCTCATGGGCTGCCCCTTGCGGGACGGGCTGTGAAGCCTAGATCGAGTTTGGTCTCGCGATTGGGAGCATGGTGAGAAAGGAGAAGAAAACATACCTGGTGTTCTTCGCTGGGGATGCCGACCGTGGTTCCGAGTCGACTCACTGTGGTGGAGTGTGCCTGCGTAGTCTACTCTCTGTGGTGGAGTGTACCGTTGAATTCTGCTTCCTCTCCTATGTAGTAAAGAGGTCAGATAAGATGTTCTTCCTTTCCTATGTTGTGAAAAGGTTGAACAAAATGCGCTGTCCCTCTTGTGTGGTGAAGAGGCTGGATGAAATGTTCTTCCTTTCCTATATGGTGAAAAGGTTAAACGAAATACGCTGTCCCTCCTATGTGGTGAAGAGGCAGCACGAACTATGATTTGTCTTCTTCAATAGGCATTTCTTCCTCTCCTATGTGGCGAAGAGGTTGAAACAACTGCAACTTTTCCTTCCTCTCCTATGTGGTGAAGAGGCTGGATGAAATGTTCTTTTTTTCCTATGTGGTGAAAAGGTTGAACGAAATGTACCGTCCCTCCTATGTGGTGAAGAGGCAGTACGAACTATGATTTGTCTTCTTCAATAGACATTTCTTCCTCTCCCATGTGGCGAAGAGGTTGAAATAACTACAACTTTTCCTTCCTCTCCTATGTGGTGAAGAGGCTGGATGAAATGTTCTTCCTTTTTTATATGGTGAAAAGGTTGAACGAAATGTACTGTCCCTCCTATGTGGTGAAGAGGCAGCACGAACTATAATTTGTTTTCTTCAATAGGCATTTCTTCCTCTCCCATGTGGCGAAGAGGTTGAAATAACTGTAACTTTCCTTCCTCTCCTATGTGGTGAAGAGGCTGGATGAAATGTTCTTCCTTTCTTATGTGGTGAAAAGGTTGAACAAAATGTACTGTCCCTCTTATGTGGTGAAGAGGCAGCACGAGCTGTAATTTGTTTTTCCTCAATAGGCATTTCTTCCTCTCCCATATGGCAAAGAGTTTAAAATAACTGTAACTTTTCCTTCCTCTCCTATGTGGTGAAGAGGCTGGATGAAATGTTCTTCCTTTCCTATGTGGTGAAAAGGTTGAACAAAATGTACTGTCCCTCCTATATGGTGAAGAGGCAGCACGAACTGTAATTTGTTTTTACTTCCTCTCCTATGTGGTGAAGATGCTGGATGAAATGTTCTTCCTTTCTTATGTGGTGAAAAGGTTGAACAAAATGTACTGTCCCTCCTATGTGGTGAAGAGGCAGCACGAGCTGTAATTTGTTTTTCCTCAATAGGCATTTCTTCCTCTCCCATGTGGCAAAGAGTTTGAAATAACTATAACTTTTCCTTCCTCTCCTATGTGGTGAAGAGGCTGGATGAAATGTTCTTCCTTTCCTATGTGGTGAAAAGGTTGAACAAAATGTACTGTCCCTCCTATATGGTGAAGAGGCAGCACGAACTGTAATTTGTTTTTACTTCCTCTCCCATGTGATGAAGAGGCTGGATGAAATGTTCTTCCTTTCTTATGTGGTGAAAAGGTTGAACGAAATGCGCAATCCCTCCTATGTGGTGAAGAGGCAGCACGAACTGTAATTTGTTTTTCCTCAACAGGCATTTCTTCCTCTCCCATGTGGTAAAGAGGTTGAAATAACTGTAACTTTTCCTTCCTCTCCTATGTAATGAAGAGGCTGGAGGAAATGTTCTTCCTTTCCTATGTGGTGAAAAGGTTGAACGAAATGTACTGTCCATCCTATGTGGTGAAAAGGCAGCACGAACTGTAACTTGTTTTTCCTTCCTCTCCTATATGGTGAAGAGGCTGGATGAAATGTTCTTCCTTTCCTATGTGGTGAAAAAGTTGAACAAAATGCGCTATCCCTTCTATATGGTGAAGAGGCAGCACGAACTGTAATTTGTTCTTCCTCTCCCATGCGGCAAGGAGGTCGATAAGGTTGTACTTTCTTCTCCATGCGATGGAGTGACCGAAAAGATTGTCATAAGAGCGTGTATTTATTCCTTGATCGATAGTTGTGGAAACAAAAATTTTTACCCCTTCGATCAAGAATAAATACGGCTGAGTTGTTTTGCCCCTAGAACCTGTAAAAGGCAAGAAATACCCTTCTCGGGGTGATATTAGAGTGAACAAAAATTCTGGTAATTGGAGAATCTTTCGTACCTAAGGTTTAGAGTCGTATAGCTCCGATTTGCATGCTATGACTCTGAGGGTGTCCCTAGATTAAATCATTTCCGCTTTAGTAGGGATCCTGATTCGGGATGACGTAGTGATGGTGATGAGTGCCTCAATAAAATTTTGATGCAAGAGTGCGTATTTATTCCTTGATCAATAATTTTGGGAAACAAAAACTTTTGCCCCTTCGATCAAGAATAAATACGGCTGGATTATTTTTTATGCATGTATGCATGAATGCGTGTATGATTTGAGTGTATACATGTATGCGACATGATGTTATGCTACTATGCTTGGTATCTGTGCAAGGCTAGGGATAAGAATTGTGACTTCTGATGATCTTCTGTGGGGGCTATCTTGGCTCGACGGCCTTGCTGGGGACCCTACTGGGGATCTGCTGGGGACCCTGCTGGGGATCTGTTGAGGACCCTGACTCAATGGGGATCGTCTTAGCTGGTGACGCTATATATCCTGAATTCTGTTCATTCCATCTACCCGATTGAGACCGATGGATGTTTCTTCCTAGATTTGAGTGTGCTTCCAGGCCGAGCTTGCCCACTCTAGTATTCTCCATACCTTTATGGTCAATTGTATGAGCAGCTTTAGCACACCGATACCACGGACTTGCTACCTGTTTTGCTAAGGGATGGCCTATTTATCTGAGCGGGGGGAATGAGAATTAGATCTTGTATTCTATATTGCATTCTACTAGGGATGACACATCCGGACCAGGAGTTGCCATTTATAGCAGAAATTCCATTTGTACTGTCGCGGGCTTGGATGCAATGGCTTACTGATGGGTGTTAATATGTAATGGCACGATGCATGCAATATGAACATCTAAGCGGAAAATCAAACATGCCTAATATCATTATGATGACAGTAGAATGAATACAATAGGGAAATCAAGAGTGACTCTGACTCTGAACCTCACCCTCTTCTTGTTACCAACACGTCCTTTCGGTTTTCTGTGTCAGAAATGCTCTCCTGTAAATTCTACGCTAGCACTCCAGTCGGGTAGATTTCTTCGCACTAGGTTATCTTAGGATTGGAAAGTGCACTTTAACATTTTCACCGAGGCTTATGAGAGCATTGTCCTTGATAAGGTCCAATGGCTTAGCTTTTACCTGCCCTTAGTGTTAGAGGTTTGTGTGTTTGGGTGTAAAACACTTCATCAGATCTAGTTCGTTGAGTACGACAACCTACATATGGACATTTATATGTAATGGCATGACGTATGCATATTGAACATCAAAATAGAATATGAAACATCTATGACATAATGAATAGGAATGCATTAGGAAAATCCAACCCATGGCTCTGGTTTTGATCAATGCCCCTTCACGCTACCAATATGTCCTTTCGGTTTTCCACATTGGAAATTTTTTTTTTTGTATGTTGCAGGCAAGTCACCAAGGTCTACAATCGATCACTGGTAAGTAGTCACTTTTGTTGCAGCTGAAGACCGAGTTCTTGAAATGGTTAGTAAATGCAACTTTCCCATGAATATTGGCACAGCAGGTTTTACACGTCTTTCTATTGCTGGTATCATCCCATTCATGATTGTTGAAAGCTTTGCAAAACCTGGTTGCTCCAACACTGTTGGTGGAGGATATCCTCCAGCCTGAAAAGGAATTAGTACCAATCTCCACCTTCTCCCTATCACCTTTTGCTCGGCTGAACCCTTGTGCCACCTCTTGCTGGGTTGAATGTTACTGGTGGATAATCATCCGTTTCACACTTAAATATTGACCTCTTAAAGTGTCTCACCAGATCCTCTTTTCCCTGAAGCCTAGTATATGCTATAGTGCAGACTTTACTGGATAAGAAAAGTGGTCATCTCTTATTGTGAACTGCTTGCTGAAGTTGGTATGCGGCTTTTGGGTTTGTGAAATTTACAAATGCATACCCTTTGTTCACTTTATTTTTGAAATTGAGGAGAAGATACAAGAAATCAAAGGTAGAAACTAATTTCTCATTATTACTTTCATTCTCTTTCATGCAGTGCTCGTCCGGGAGTTCCATCAATAGTTTACTGGCATAACGGTAATCTTCAGCTTAATTGAAACAGACTATATATTCAGATCCTCTCTCTGTCATGAAATCAAGACCCTTCCTACAATCTGCTCTGTCGCTTTTCTGGTGATGAGGTGATGCGATATGGGACAGCATTGGGGTTCAATTCCTTATTAGGGGCCATTGATGGTAGAAAATGAGGTTTCACAGAATCGGCTCAAGAGATAAGATGAAAAGGGGTGATTCATTAAGCAAGTGTTTGTACTTTGTAGGTGAACGGAAGAGAGAGGGTGTTGAAGGTATGGATGAAGGTGGAAAAGGGAAGTGATGGAAAATTGGGAAGTGATGGCACTCCAGTGTTAGCTATAGTGGCCATGCATGAGAGAGAAAGATTCTTCCACCTGCAATGATTCCCTTTTTTTTGGGAAGGACTAAATCCAAGCCACAACCACCTGTTGGTTTTCCTGTTGCATTCAAATTCATGCATGTCATGTGTATTTAATATGTCTCTTTGGATGAATAGTGCATGCGGAATGTCATATACACATGAATGTCACCTGAACAAGGTAATATATGCACTACAACCAAGAATTGCATCAGAGTTTTACCACATAATGGGTGATGAGGGTGATAAAGGTCATTTGAATTCCCCACGGGTTGGAGATTTTGGTGAGTTTGGTAATTTTGGGTTTTAGAGTTTTGGCATGGGATATTCCCTTGGATAAGGAATTAGGCTTGAGGCTTCATTTTGGGGTTTGATTTTGAGTTTCAATGATAGCTTTTGGCTTGGAACAGTTTGAGTATCATATGTGCCGTTCAAATTGAAACTTTGGAGTAGGGCTAATAGCATCTTACAAGGATTGTTGATTTAGAATAGCAAATGACTCAGCGGAGGTGATGCCATCATGTCAATTATTTATCTCACAAGCTCACCTTTCAGGAGAGAGTTCGATCAGGACTAGATTCACTTTTAGGTTCCCTACAGTATTCAGACTGATGTCATGCATTTTGATATTATGTGTGTTGGATATGTAGTTTCAGATGATCAAATGCATGCACAATGCTATGTATATGCAATCACCACATAAGTAAGAAGAAGATGACAAAATGCATTGCATTCAAAATGATTTCAATACACCTTACAAACAAAAATGAGTCCCCTATAAGAAGGAAGCGTCTAAGGGTATTGATTTCATAATTGACTATTCTCTGACCAGTTGTCATCTTGGTTTCAGTGTCATTGCCCCGCTCTCATTAAACCAGACCTTGTAGTTCTTCATCACATTCCTCTCCCTGAGAAGTCTGAGGAATCTCCTTGGCAATCTCCCTGATTGCCCCTAGTCGCTTATCAGAGGTAGATGGGATTCTCAAACTTCCTTTGTCGATGGTTCGGTGTCCCAGTATCACATGATAGCTGCAAAAATTCCCCTTTTGTTCTGGTGTTGGCCACACGTATGATCTGACACTCTGCAGCAAACCCACCTTTCTGCATATGGCAAATAATATGTTCAATGAGTGAGGCCCTGAGGATGTGATTTTTCCATTATCTTTGGGAGGTGAGCTCCGGATATGTTGTGGTACAGGGTCAGCGTTGGCACTGGTGTCAAGAGGTCCCTTCAGTCCTGCTTCATTGGTCAGCCCCGGTAAGCCCAATTCTTGGTGAGAGGGCTCTCCGAGGTGTCGAGGCTGGGTATCAGCAATCTGGGCATTCTGCTTCTTATCTGTATCGACATTAGAGTCTATGAGTGCCATATCCCTTATTTTTCCTTCGAGCTCTATCACCCGTGCTTCCAACTCAGTGCACCTTACCGTCAGTCTCTCCACTCTGTCAAGATCACCCTCTAGCATTTCCCTCAACATCGCTGTCGATTCCTCCCTGACTGCCTTTCGGAATCGTGATGAAGCGACATAGTCCTCCACGACATCTGTTATGGCATTGAAGTTCATTGGGTTGGCCACTCTCAAGATTCTTTCCCCTTGCCCCTAATAAGAACACTCGTTAGCATCAACAGACGCATGCGTGGCAGATACCAAATAGGGAATGATGTATGCAAAAGTGTGTGGTGTGACATGTACGAATGGTGAGTTGTACACATGATGTCATGTAATGTAATGTCATGCTATACTATTCTAAACCAAGTGCATGCAAAGTCACAAATGGAAACGTGCAGATGCAATGAATGCTGTTGAAGAGGCTGCTTGCTAAAGTAAAGCATGGCGTATAAATATACACCACATGGATAAAATGACACGCAGGGTGTCCACGGGTTGCAGCAAGATGATTCTTGGGAAAGGGGTTGGAGTAGGGTGCATAATTATGCACCCGGGGAATAAAATGACACACGGGGTGTCCACAGATCAAAGCAAGTGGCACTTGCGAAGAGGATTTGAAATAGGGTGTATAACTATACACCCAGGGGATGAAATGACACATGGGGTGTCCACGGATCGATGCAAGTGGTACTTGCAAAGAGGATTTGAAATAGGGTGTATAACTATACAGCCAAGGGGATGAAATGACACACGGGGTGTCCACGGATCGATGCAAGTGGTACTTACGAAAAGGATTTGAAATAGGGTGTATAACTATACACCCAGGCGGATGAAATGACACATGGGGTGTCCACGGATGCGAAGAGGATTTGAAATAGGGCACATATGTATGCCCCAGGGGAATAAAGTGACACACAGGGTGTCCACGGGTCGAAGCAAGGTGATACTTGCGAAGGACTTTTGGATTTACATACCCGAAGTGAGATGAGCTCACGCTTGGTGCATGGGCTTCCAGCGATCAGGGAGTGCCTTAGGTATTCATGGATGGGATAGGATGAAAAGGTGTGCTTGGCACACCGATAGCATTTTGACGCTCGGGGAGCATCTTAGGCCTTTTAGGCAATGAAATGATATAAGTTCGCGCTTAAAGCGCGAGCCGATTTTCAGCGCTTAGGAAGCACCTCAGTCTTTTATGTGATGATATAAGATGAGATGGTGTGCTCGGTACACAGACATCATTTGGTGCTTGGGGAGCACCTAAATGGCTTGATGTAATGAGATGATATAAGATAGCGTGCTTGGCACGCGAGCCGAGTTTCGGCGCTCGAGGAGGCCTAAACGGTTTGTATGTGATGAAATGATATGAGATGGTGTGCTTGGTACGTGAGCCAAGTTTCGGTGCTTGGGGAGCTCCTTGAGTTATTATGCAATGAAATGAGATGTTATGAAATGGGATGGCATGTTGGGCACGCGAACTGAATTCGGCGCTCGGGGAGCACCTTGGGTTTTTATGTGATGGAATGATATGAGCTTGTGCCTAGTGCATGAGTAGATTTTCGGTGCTCGGGGAGCACCTTGGGTTCTTATGCAATGATATAAGATGAGATAGCATGCTTGGCACATAGAGAGCGTTTCGGTGCTCGGGGAGCACCTAAATGGTTTGATGTATGAATGAGATGTGACTTAGTCGTGGTTGAGTGATGTCAGATGGATGGAAACTAGAATGAAAGGGACTTTTTTCATTTTATTTCATTTTATTTATTTATTTCGGATGTTCTACGAATGCCCCAATGCTATGCAAAAGGCAATGCAAATAGGCCGCGTGTGATCCGACACGCGGGCAGGGGTTCGATGCCTTCGGGGCACCTAGTGGATACCGTGAAATGGTCGTGTGTGGCTGACACATGGATAAGGTTTTGACACTTCGAAGGTCTATGAGGTGACATGAAATGGTCTCGTGGGGACCGTCCTACGAATAGAGTTCTGATACTTTTTAGGCATCCAATGTGGAATGATGTTATTGGTAAGTCACGTGTAACTTGAGGCACGAAAAAAGATTCGGCGTTCGTGGAACACCTTGTATGATTTAGTAATGTCATGGAATGCCCCTATATGTGTAGTAACTGGGCACTCATGGAGTACCCTAGATGATTCGATAATGTTCTGAGCACTCCGATGTGGATTGCGACATACAAACAAAAGCTCGATATCCCTATGACACCAATGACGGGTGGATGAGATATGGAATGTTTGTCATGTGACTCCCTACACGAAAATAGATCTAAGACCATTGTGGTCTCTTAGTGAATGTTATGGTGTAGCGAAATGGCCGAGTGCAACCCAGAGCACGGGCAAAACACGGATGGTTTTGGGACACCCGATGTGAAATGAGATGACCATGATGGGCATCCTTGAAACACCCTTTATTTAAATGGAATGAAATGGTTTGAATGAATGTTCATGTCACACAAAATGTGGATGGCTGCACAAAGATGTGGTTAGAATGACATACACGATAATGTCATACATGCAAGGTACGAATGCATAAGTCACACAAATAAGGTGTCATGGCTACACAAAGACGTGGTTAGGGCGTATAACACACGAGGTGATGTATGCTTCGTGAACATGTCACACATAAGATGTGAATGGAACACAAATGAAATTTTGTGACTGAACGAAGATGTGGTTAGTGTCAATGTCATACATATGTTGATGTCTTGAAAATGGCTGCACAAAGATGTGATTAGAATGACACACAGATGATTATGCGTGTTTGATGCTTCATGAATGAAAATGATAATAAATGTGAATTCTTTGTTCAGAATATTCCAAGAATGCCCAATGCCATGCAAAAGAGAATGCAAAAGAAGCCGTGTATGAGCCAACACACGGATGGAGGGTCGGGGCTTTTGGGGGCGCCTAGCAGATGTTATGAAATGGTCACATGTGCACCATCACACGGACAGAGGTTCGATGCTTTTGTAGGTCAAAATGAAATGGCGTGACATGGTCACACGGAAGCCGTTCCATGGACAGAGTTTTGATGCTTTTGGGGCATTTAATATGGGATGATGTTGCAAACAAGTCACGTGTAAGTAGGGACACAGACAGAGGTTCGGTGTTCGTGGAACACCTTGTGTGTATTGGTAATGTTATGAAATGTTCCTATGTGCGTAAAAAATCGACACTCGTGGAGCGTCTCAAATGAGTTATTAATGTCATGAAATAAATCCGATGTGGATCGTGACACGCAAGCAAAGTTTCAGCATCACCGTAATGCCAATAATGAATGGACATGAAATAGAGATGATGTAATGTTATGTTGTCGTGTGACTTGCCACACACCCAGACCTAAGATCTTTGTGATCCTCTATTGAATGATATGATATAGTAGAATGGCCAAATGCGAACCGGTGCACAGGCGGACTACGGGTAGCTTTGGGGTACCCAAAATGGTATGAAATGAAATGATCGTGATAGGCATTCTTGGACTGTCCTTTATGAAGTGTAATGGAATGAAATGGCATGAATGTGTATGTCACACAAAATGGAAGTGGCTGCAGAAAAATGTGGTTAGGATGCATGACATACAAAATGATGTTGTGTATGTTTTATGGCAATGTTGGCATACGAGATGTATATATAGCACACAAATAAAATGTCATGGCTGAGTGAAAACATGGTTAACATAAATGCCATACATATGTATATGCGTGAAAGATGGCTGCACGAAAACATGGTTAAAATGGCATACGAATGATTATGCGTGTTTCGATGTTACGTGAAAAGGATAAAAAGAAAGACATCATGGAACAAACGTTAGCACATGCAAAAATATGCGCTCCCTTCCAACCTTATTTCTCCTTTCTACAGGTCTCGTATTCTTCCTAGGTGTTGGGTCTCTTTAGCATCAACGAGGGATACCAAAGATGCACACTCAATTGTTTAATTTTATATTTATGTTTTGGTAATCCTAGGGGAAGCTACTAAGCCATTACATGTAGGCCAAAGCCAAACCAAGGGTCGTACAAGCTCCCATAGCAAATATACACTCCTCACCGTAGAACACGATGTAAGGTCGTACGAGGCTATGAGTTGTTTACCCCGTCGGGTGCCTCCAATCTTGGCGAAAGAAGTAGGCCACCTTCTGGGGTAGACGGGGCTAATCAGTGTATTTGAGGGGTTGAGAAGAAGAAAATGTCATGATATGCAAGGCATGAATAAATATGGCATTTATAAATTAGTAAATGAATACAAGCAAGGTTATATTTCAATAGTTGCCTAAGTTCCATAAGTTTTTATGAAAAACCTTTTTAAGAAACTTGTTATCCCCAGCGGAGTCGCCACTGTAAGCGGACGACCTGGAAATAGAAGGGGCGGGAGACGGTGAAGCAAACCGGGAATTTTTGAAAACGAAAAGCACAAAGCATGTTTTGATTTGATTGGAAAAAGCGGGTATCTTGCTTTAGGGAAAACAACCAATTTGTTTAGAAATTACCTTTGTAGAAAACGTTTTCCCATTTTATTAATTAAAGACCTCGAAACCTAAATTTCAAGATCAGTGACAGAGTAGCCACCCGGATCAGCTCATCCAGGAAATTCCGGTACAATCCTACCGAGCGTAGACTGCCGTACCTAATCCAGAGATTTAAGGTTCAGGCAACTTACCTACTTAACCTCGAGCTTGTATTCGGTTTATAATTTATATTACCATATTTATTCAATTTATTATCTTTTTCTACCCAATTAAGTTTATTTATCAGCCCATGCTCAATCAAATGACAGAAATAAATTGCAGAAAAGTAAATCATACATACAAATTATACAAAAGAATAATAAAGGCTGCTTATACAACCAAATTGAATAAAAATAAAATCTCCCGTCCTCACATTACAAACGCCTAGGATACACAAGGATCTAAAAATTTACAAAGGCCTAAATACACGAATCAAGCTATTAATTACAGCAAAATTAATAAAAAGGAAAATAAATGCTGCAAAACAGATGGTTAGCACGGTTTATATCATGAACACAGATAGGACTTACAGTAGGATAGAATTGGGATTTTTAGGAGCGGGGGCATGCATTCAAGGAGTAACCGGATCGATCCGACCGGTCGGACCGGTTAGACCGGAAAAACGGTTTTGAAACGCCCTGTACGTTTTTGTGCTGAAAACGATTTTTTTTTCGAAAACATTTGGCTCGGTTCCATGCAAATTTCCACATTTTAGTGGGTCTGTTATCCCGAAACTCGGGGTTCCATTCGTGAGGGTTTTCCTAATCTCAACATCCATCTAGGGTCTGAAAGCGGTAAACACACCAAAAATAATTTGAATTCGAATAGAGCATCGTGCGACGATATCCGTACAGGCCGTTTTGCGATTCTGCCTTATTCTGCAAATTACAGTTGTGTGGCTGTAACTACAGCCGTGCGGCTGTAATTAGAGCCGTGCAGCCATGGCTTCTAGAACTCGAAAAGTTGTTTTTCTCTTTTTTTGGAAATATCGTTTTGCTCATTTTCGATCTTTCTCGAGGATTTTATAGGGTTCAGGGGTGCGTTAATGCTGAACTACGGATCCGGTTCAGATAGAACAACCCCGGAATTCAGAAAATAAAACTCGAGAAAAACCGAAAAACCAATACCCGTACGTACACAAATCCGAAAACCAAAGCTAAATAACGTACGAATATGTTTGGGCCTAAATATATCACAACAGAATGTATAAAATGGAAAACAGACTATTTTCGGCCGATCGGGGACAGTTTCGGGAATCTACCCCTGAAGAACACAATCGTGCAGCTCTGAGCACTAGAGCCGCCCAGCTCTGTTCAAGACATATACGGTCGTGTGGTGGCTTTCATGAAGAACACAGCCGTGCAGCTATGTTTGGGTAGCCCTTTTCCAGAAAACTTGTAAAAATAAGAAAAACGCACAGAAAAAACAATGCACGCAGTTTTAAGGCCTCTCAGAGTTTACCTTGATGTTTTTTTGATGTATTTAACATCCAGAAACAGATTGAAAGCTTGAAATTTGTGTGGAATGCTCAACCGGCAGAAAACCAAAACGAATCCGAAACAATCCAAAATAAAACCAAAACGATCCCGAATCAATGTGTAAAGGATAAGAAACTTCCTATTGATGTTTAGGAATTAGTTTAGATGTTGAGTTTGGTGTTTTGGTGGATGGTTTTGCTACGGCTGCCCCTTCTCTTTTTCTCTCTTTTCTTTCTCTCTGTTTTTTTTTCTTTTTCTTTCTGCTTCCTCCCTTTGATCTCCTCTTTCTCTCTTTTTGATTTTCGTTTTTCATATCCCTCACTCATAATCCTTTCAAACATTAAATGCCTATCTACTCTTTCTCTGAATTTGGCAGCCCATACCCTGCTCAGTCAAGTTATTCTGCTTAGTAGAACAACTTGACTCAACCCACTACAGCCGTACGACTCTAGACCTACAGCCGTGCGGCTCTAAGTAGAGCCGGGGTCGAAATTTAGGGAAAAAGTCGACAACCACCCTAAACCCTAAAAATCATCCGAGGGACCTTCTCGAGGATTCGGATTGTGGATAGCTTGGTTTTCAGGACGTTTGAGATACTCCAAGCGACATTTTGGTCATTCTCAAGTCCGATTTGTGTTCATCTGCTCAAAAGGTAAAACCAAAATTCTCATCATAGAGGTCGGGAAAAGCCCATGCTCACAACCATTGCTTCACAGAACAGGTCGCAAAGTCTGTGATCTCAATAAGCTAAGCCTGATAGCATTTCGGAGTGTACCACGAATGAGGTGGAGGAATACTCAAGAGACTCAGCTTCTCTAATAACTAGATCTGTATGATAACCCGTCGATCAGGGGGGGTGTTGAGACAATCAGACTGAGTAAGCATGGTATAGAGGCATGCCTGAAGTAGGAAGGACCACCCATCGACCTCAATGGGGCAACTAAAATGAACAGAATCCAGATAAATCAGGGTCTCAATTAAGATGACCCCTATAGGTGAAGCGCCATAAGCCATCAGGGCTACCACTGAGGCTAATTGGAAGTCACAAATCTCATCTCTGGATTTGCATAGACACCAAGCACAGACTACACCAAGACCAGTAGCAGAAACATCATGTCACATACATGCATACATTCAAAACATACACACATACATACATACACGCATCAAGACCGACCTAAGTACAGGTGCTTACTATCATCATCGGGCTGTCCCAAATCGTGGGCGCTCTGAAATCAGAAATAGGTCGACACTAGGGCATCCGCTGGGCTATAACATGCAAATTAGAGCCTCGCGGTTCTAGATCTCAGGCATGAAGAATTTCTCATTTTTTAGAATTTCGTTCACGCTAATATAATCCTGAGAAGGGTGCTCTTTGCCTTTTGCAGGTATCCAGGGCAAAACAGTCAAGTCATATTTATTCTTGATTGAAGGGGCAAAAATTTTTGTTTCCAAAATTATCAATCAAGGAATAAATACGCACTCTCTATACAACTTCAAAATCAGCATCCCTTTGGATCGACTTCAAAAATCAGTGTCCCTTTGGGCCAACTTCAAAATTAGTGCCCTTTAGGCCAACTTCAAAATCAGCATCCCTTTGGATTGACTTAAAAAATCAGCATCCCTTTGGATCAACTTCAAAATCAGCATCCCTTTGGATCGACTTCAAAAATCAACATCCCTTTAGATCAACTTCAAAAATTAGCATCCCTTTGGATCAACTTTAAAATCAGCATCCCTTTGGATCGATTTCAAAATCAGCCCCCCTTTGGGCCAATTTCAGAATCAGCGCCCTTTTGGGCTAACTTCAGAATCAGCGCTGTGAACACGGAATTTTCCGGGTCTCAAAAAAAAAAAAAAGAGAGCAGCCTTGATTACCACGACTGTAATTATAGTCGTGGGGTTTTTGTTACAGTCGTACGATTGTAACCATATTACAGTCGTACGACTGTCGATTCGGGGGCAGGTTACAGAACCTATACCACTTGAATTAAAAATTGGAGGAAAATCTTGAGCATTTAATGTTTAAGATTTTCCAAAAAAGGGGGAAATAAAAAGAGCCAGAAATCAGAGGTGAAAGGGACTTTTGGGGAGAGAGAATTGGGGGAAGAAAATTTAAAGAGAGAAAGAAGAGAGAAGAGCAAAAAACTAAAAACCTCACTTTCTTTAATCTTGTTCTTCTTAATTTCAGAATATTAATATCTAAAACGGATTAGAAATCATAGGTTAACACTCACACATAAAATCCAATTTGTTTTTGAGCAAAATAAGCTTGAATCCGTGACTTTTGGGAGGATTTTTGGACCCCTCTTAGAACCTTAACACATAAGAAAAAGGAGCAATTTCATATGGATTGGTGCGTTGCCAGGGGTCATACCAACGGTGGATCGGCGCCAAATAGGTAAATACACCTCAATCCTTATCATTTTCGTGCTTTCTGGGTGTTTTGGTTGATTTTATGCATTTTTATTCAACTTTTTGCACTTTTATTTCTGGAAAATTAAGAACAGTCGTACGACTGTTCTTGTCACAAAGAACAGGGGCATGACTGTAATTACAGTCGTGCCATTTGATCTATAGTCGTACCACTATTTTTGATTTTCCCAGTTTTAGCCCTTCATTTTAAGCTTTTTGGCGATTTCTGCTTAAGGTAGGACTACAGTCGCACAATTGTAGTCGCGGCCAAAAGCAGAAATTCCCTAGAAATCCAAAAAAATTCATAAAAACCCCAAAAATTTCATAAAAATCAGAAAATTCAGAAAAATAAAAAAATCTTGAAAAATAAAAAATCATCAAAGATTAATTTTGGAGTGTGCATTCACGACCTTAGATTTATTTTTCGGTGTTTTTGCATTTAGAACAAAACCACGACGGAGACCCAGTTCTCCCAAAAACCGACCCACCTCATATGCGAAATCAAAATAAACCGGAAAAACGTTTTCAAAATGATTTTCTCACAAAACCAAAAATATAGGGATGTTTCAAATTGGTTTTCTAGGTCTAATCGGGCCGGTCGACCCGGTTACCCCCAAATGCATGCCCCCGAACTCTAAGATTCCCAATTCTGTCCAACTTGAGTCTTACATGTGGTGTGTTATATATCTATGCTAACAATCTGTTTTGCAGCTTTAATTTCTTTGATTTTATTTTTAATGTATTTAATAGATCAATTCGTGTATTTTAGGCGATTGTACATTTTCTTATATTCTCGTGTATCTAGGCGTTTGTACCGTGAGGCCGAGAGTTTTTATTTTTCTTTCGATTGGGTTGTAAGCCTTTTAAATATTTATTTCTTACTTTTATTTTGTATTATTGTGTATGCGCGCCGCATGTTTTTATTCAATAAAATCAATTTTAGCAATTTAAAGTGTCATTATAGACCATTGGCCATTTTATTTTTATTAGACATGAAATAAGGGACTTGTCCGAACCTAGATCTCTGAAAAGTGTGGCAGTTCCCGCTTTGGTTCAGCTACACTATAATTTCCCGGTCGAGCTGAGCCGGGTGGCGACTCCTATACTTTTTATCGAGATTTAGGTCTCGATTCTTTTACGAAACAATCCAATCTTCCAAAAATGAATTTCGAATCCAAAAACCCCACGTGAGGGAGGGTTCCGCCCGAAATCGAGGCGCCCCTTCCGAAAAGGAGCTATCGCGTCCTGTCAAAAACGTGTCGTCCGCTCACAGTGGCGACTCTGCTGGGGATTTCTTACAAAAGTTTTTCAAAAACTTAAAAGAATTTGGCAAGCCCTGAAAAATGTCTAATCAAAATAAGGCGGATGATTCTTGTATGGCATTTATGCATTTTTGTAGTTAGACATCCTTGCATTAGGTTAAGTATCCATTGTTTAGCCCGGTGAATCATTGAAGTGTAGCCTAAGTTCCTCTTGGTCTTAGGGGCACGGATACGAAACACCACCCATAGCCTCATACGAACCCCTTCATTCGGACCCTTGAATTTGGAGAAGTGAGGAGTATATTTTGCTATGGAAGCCTTGATGTTATCCCGACTTTGGACCGAACTCATTTAAGCAACCCTAGTTGGATTCCATTAGGATACCAAAATAAATTGTATGAATATTTTTCAAATGCGCCTTCATCATCCCCAATTGGTGATTGAAGAGAACCCCTCCTAGGACTCGGTTAGAATTTTCTCGACTTAACCACGTTTGGAGGAATAAGGTTAGAGGAATACGATTCGTGTGCTAATTGCTGCGTGCTTCCCGTTCCTTCATAACATACCATCATCCACATTTTTCACAAACATAACATACTACATGTAAAGCATTTGTGTGATACTAACTCACATCTTCTGTACAACCATTTCCATTTTTCGTGTGTAAATACATTAATCGCCCGTGTGACATTTACACTAACCACATTTTTTGCAGCCATGTATATTTTCATTGTGTGAAAAAACATTAATTCACATACATCATTTGAGTGTCATAAGCATTAACCAATTTATTTTGTAGCCATATGGAATGCGCATCATGCATAAAACATTCATGAACAACCCCATAAAGGCCACACACATCGCATTGCCTGCCAAGTAGGAAATCATTTAGGTGCTCCACGAGCGCCGAAAAATTTCATTTCACGCATCAAGTCATTTGGGTGCTCTACGAGCAGCGAAAAATTACATTTCATGCATCAAATCATCTAAGTGCTCCCCGAGCGCCGAAAAATCTCATTTCACACATTAAATCATTTAGGTGCTCCACGAGTGCCGAAAAACTACATTTCATGCATCAAATCATTTAGGTGCTCCCCGAGCGTCGAAAATCCCGACCGTGTGCCAAGCACGCATTCATCTCATGTCATAACACAAAAACCCAAGGTGCTCCCCGAGCGCCGAAACTTTGCTTACGTGCCATTCTAACCACGTTTTCGTGCGGCCATTTTCAAGACATCAACATAAGCATGGCATTTATTCTAACCACATTTTCATACAGCCACGACATTTTATTTGTGTACCATGCACATGTACGTCCTGTATGTTGTTATCTTTGCAAAGCATACATGACATCATCATGTATGTCATGCATCCTAACCACATTTTTGTGCAACCACTTGCATTTTTGTGTGACACAAGCATTCACGTCATTTCATATCATTTAAACTAAGGATATTCTGAGGATACACATCACGGTCATTTCATTTCATAACATATCGGGAGTCCTAAAACTACTCGTGTTCTACCCGTGTGCCGGAATACACTCGGCCATTTCACTAAACCATTTCATTCAATAGGAGACCACAATGGTCTTAGGTCTTATTTTCGTGTGGCAGGTCATATGACATCATTACATGGCTGCACGTCATTTATCATTGGCGTCGTGGGGATGCCGATGTTCTATTGGTGCGTCGTAATCCATCTTGGATTGTTACTTGACATTGACATTATTGTATCATTTGAGGTGCTCCACGAGTACCAAATTATTACGCATATAGGGGCATTTCATAATATTACAGAATCATTAAAGGTGTTCCACGAACGCCGAATTTCCATCCGTGTTCTTGCCTACAAGAGACTTGTCTGTAAACATCATCTCATATCATATGCTTCAAAAGCATCAGCACTCTGTCCATGGGCCAGCCCCTGCATGACCATTTCACTTCATCTCATAGACCTACAAGGTGTCGAAACTCTGTCCGTGTGTTCACACGCAATCATTTCATGATATTCACTAGGTGCTCCAAAAGCACCGAACCCTTGTTGTGTGGCGGTCCACAAGTGGTTTTTTCGCATTATCTCTTGCATGGCATCGGGTGTTCTTGGAATGTCCAAAAAAAATCAAATAAAAAATCATCCTCATCATCATCTCCCTCATGACACCATATATGCAACTCATCATTCATGCACATACATATCCCGTCATATATCCATGCCTATATCATCTGTGATTTGGTATTCTTCATGAGTATGCGCCCGTCAATGCTAATAAGTGTTCTTACCAGAGGGAAAAGGAAAAGATTTCGGGGATGGCCAACCCATTGAACTTCAACTCCATAACGGATATCGTGGAGGATCATATCTCCTCATCACTGTTCCGAAAGGCGGTCAGGAAGGAAGTGGCAGCAATGTTGAGAGAAGTGCTGGGAGATGATCTTAACAAAGTAGATAGGCTGACAACAAAGTGCACCGAATTGGAGGCACGAGTGGCAGAACTCGAAGGGAAAATGGAAAATACGGTATTCTCATACTCCAACACTGATGCTAGTGAGAAACAGAATGCCCAGTTTGCTAACACTCACCCTCTACACCTTCGAAGGCCCTCTCTCTAAGATTCGGGTCTGCCAAGGCCAACTGATGAAATAGAACCAAAGAGCCCCCTTAAGACAAATGCTGGTATCGTCCTTATCCCACGGCATACCAAAAACTCACTTACCGTGAGTAGCGGAAAAGGCATTTCTCCATAGGCTGACTCATTAGGCAAGCTATTCCTCAGATGTAGAGAGGAGGGTCTCCTGTAGAGTATCAGGCCATTTGTAGAGCCGACAAAAGCACAAAGGAACAATTTCTACAGCTATCATATAGTGCTGGGCCATCAGACCAATGATTGTTTTGCTTTAAGAAAGGAGATCCAAAAGCTAATCGACGATGGAAAATTGGAAATCTCGACCTTCTTTGATAAACAACCGGGGCCAATTAGGGAGATCACCAAGGAAATTTCTCAAGTCTCCCAAGGAGAGGAATATGATGAAGAACTTTAGAGTCTGCTTTGATAAAAGTGGGTCGAGGATGCTGAAGCTAAAATGGTGACCAACCGGAGAATAATCGGATTCTATGAGATCAATGCCTTTTGGAGATTCCCTTTTTACAAGGGACTCATTTTGTTTATGGGATGTATTGAATTCATCATGAATGCAATGAAAGTTATTTTCGTCTTACTTATGTGATGATTACTTGCCCATGGCATTATGCATGCATTTGACCATCTGAAACGACATATCCAACACACATAATATCAAAATGCATGACATCATTTTGAGTATTGTGGGGAACCTAAAAGTGAACCTAGTCCTGAATGAACTCTCTCTTGAAAGGTGAGCTTGTGAGATACATAAAATGATACGATGGTACCACTTTCGCTGAGGCATCTGCTGATTCAACTCAACAATCCTTGCAAGACTCTACCAATCCTGTCCCAGAGCTTCAACATAAAAGGCACACACAATGCCCAAACCTTTCTAAACCGAAAGCCATCTTTGAAACTTCAAGTCCTACTAAAAGAAAAAAAAACGAAAGGCCCTCCTTGAGGCACCCGAACCAAGAAAGCCCTCCTAGAGGCAAAATCAAACCAAGAAAGCCCTTCTAGAGGCAAGATCAAACCAGAAAGCCCTCTTAGACGCAAAATCAAACCAAAAAGCCCTCCTTGAGGCACCCGAACCAAAAGAAAGCCCTTTGAGGCAAAAAAAAAAGAAAGTCCTCCCAGAGGCAAAACTTGGTCTCATACCCCAAAAAGTACCCTATACCAAAACCCCGAAAATAAAAACCAAAACTTACCGAAAGCACCAACCACCAAGAAATTCAAATGAGCTTCACCATTCATCTTATCGTAAAACTCTGAATCATTCCTTGGATGTAGTGCATGTATAATCTTGTTTACATGACATTCCTATGCACATGACATTACGCATGCATTGTTTATCCAAAAAGGCATATTAAACACACATGACATGCATGAATTTGAATGCAGTAGGAAAACCAAAAGGTGGCTGTGGTTTGGATTTAGTCCCTTAAAAAAAAAGAAATCGGTGGAAATGGAAGAATTTCTCTCTCATATGGCAGCTACAGTTAACACAAGAATGACTCACCATCTCAATCTCCATCGCCACCGGATCTTTCGCACCCTTTCTGTCAAAAATTTGGACTTTCTCATTTTCAAACAACCTGTGAAAGATTTGGACTCCTATATTTTCAAACCCAAAACACTCCCCGTCTCAATCTTCATCCATACCTTCAACACTCTTTACCCTCCGTTCAAGTCCAAAGAACAGTCTGCTTATGATTCCCTCTATTTTCCTATGGACTCCAGGATTGGAGAAAACATTGGTTATGCACTCATAAACTTCACCAATAGTGTTGGGGCAACCAGGTTTTACAAACCCTTCAACAATCATGAACGAGAGGACTTGCAAAACCTGCTGCGACAACGTCCAAAAGAAAGTTGTATTTACCAGCCATTTCAAGAACTCAAGTCTTCGGCCACAACGGAAGTGACTACTTACCGGTGGTTCTTTCATCTTCTGGGGCCGTACTTTGAAAGATTAAAAGCTGTGTTCATCTTTGAGAACTATGCTTGAGTTGAAATCTGAGGTGAATTGGAAACATGCATATGGGGTTAAACTCTTGGAGGATCCAGTGGGTAATCAATTGATGTAGTTCAGTGCTCAGCTGTACACTCCGTTACATGTTAAAAAAAAAAAGAATCCTCCAATGGGGAAAACCGAAAGGACATATTGGTAATTTGAAGGGGCATCAATCAAAACCAGAGCCACACTTTGGATTTTCCTAATGCATCCACATTCATTATGTCGTAGATGTTTTATATTCAATTTTGATGATCAATATGCATTCGTCATGCCATTACATGTCAATGTCCACATACGGGTGACAGCATGCAGCGAACCATGTCTGATTCAGTGTTTTGTACCCCAAATACAAACCTCTAATACTAGGGGCAGGTAAAGGCCAAACCACTGGAGGTCATCAGTAGCAACGTTCTCATAACTTCTGATGAGCATTGTCAAGGTGTGCTATCCAATCTCAAAAGGAATGCATACAGGGAGATCAATTCGGTTGGAACGCTAGTGCAGAACTCTTAGGCCATTCAAAAAAAATCACAAAGAGAAAATTTCTGACGCGGAAAACCGAGAGGACATGTTGGTAACAAGAAGAGGGTGATGTCTAAGGCCGGAGTCACTGTTAATTTCCTTATTGTACTCATTATGATATCGTCGTAATGAAATTATGCATGTTTGATATTCTGCTCAGACGTTCATATCGGGTACATCATGCCATTACACATAAAAATCCATCAGTAAGTTATTACATCCAAGTCCCATAATATAAAAAAATGAAGTTCATGTTGTGTACAGCAATCTGATACGAAAAAAAAACAAAAAACAAAAAACAAAAAAAGGTGTAATACGGAGCACTCAATCTAGCTCTCAAGCTCTCCCTCCTCCTCCTCCTCGGACTCACTCTGATGTGTAGCCCTATAGGAGTCAAAGTCCTCCCGCACTCGGGGCAGCTCAGCCTGCAGCCTGGCTATGTCATCTCTCATCTGATCCGCCTCTTGGGCCGAAGCCAAGGCCCGAGCCTCAAAAGCAGCAGCCTGTCTGGCCTGGTCCTGGAACATCTGCACTCGAGTCTGCAAAATAACAATATAAATTAACATGCATACATACATACATATTCATTCATGCATTACATAAATCATGAGATAATGCAGGGATTGTAGAATGCTTACTGCCCAGATGGCGTTCTCCTGAACGAGAAAGGTCTCCAAGCCCAAGTGCTGATATGCTATATCCTCCACTTGAGCCCGAGGAACCTAGAACATACCGGAAAGACAAAAAAAAAAAACCTTACATGGGTGGTGTCCACTGGAGCAAATGTAAGTGGCTGCTCACAGTGAACCGGCCATGACCTATAGGAATAGCTACCGTCTAGCCCTATCATGCTGAAGCTGGTCCTAAGCTCGATCATCAAGTGACCCTCCACCACACCAGCAGCTTGAGAAACTCAGGCTGCGACGCTGCAAGCACAGACAGTGTGGCCCCTATCCGGAACTGGGACATGCCCACCAATCGTGGCGGTCTCAGCACTCTCGCCTGCCGTGCCAATCCGCTGAGTAGAACTGGACCCCCTGCGTCTCTTGACCTACAAACAGAAGAACATTTAAAAAAGAAGAAGAAGAAAAAGAAGTAAATACCTGACGGGTAAGAGGAGCTGCCGGCTCATCACCAGCAACTGGCAGTAAACACTGCTGGATAAAAGTCGGATAATCCCCGTCGACAGGGTCGACAATGTAACCCTCTCCGAAGATGTCACGGTCTACAGCGGGATCAGCCAAGTGGGGCCAGAACAAAGCGAGCAAAAGCGGCGGAGGTACAAGCCGACCAGCTAGGCCATCCACGTGGTCAAAAAGACTGAGGCGCTCACCCAGGTACCACTCCTGGGACATCGGACACTCTAGGATAAACCGGCGGCCATTAAACCATGTAGATGTCTGCACAAGAAGAGAAATGGTGCCCTGACCACTCCATGGGTGGTGCTGGATCTACAAAAATATAACAAAAGAAATTCAACACAGGTAAATAAAAGTTAAATTAAATTTTTTCTTACTAACGAGCTTTGTTTGCTTACCTTCTACCAGGAAGCGTCAAGCAAACCCTGCCTGACATCCTATAAGTCGCGGCCAATACCCTGCCATCCCTGCATCCAGTAGCACAGAACGGTCGGCTGATCGTCATCCTGGACGTCTTGCAGCTCCGGCTACTCCAGGATGCGGTGCTCGAACACCCAAATCTGTTATTAATAAAATAGTAAAAAAAAAAGAGAGCGGAGGAAAAGATAATACCAAGAGGACGAACCAAAAGCCGAGGATCTCCTACTGCCTCCCCCTGGCACACAGGTCAAGTCCATAGTACAGCTGCCCCAACGCAACTCGGGCCTAATCCAAAAAAGGAAAGGCAGCCAAATCCACCAGAGTCAGCAGCAGTGTCATATTACAAGTGCTCTGCCCGGTGGGAAAAAGCGTGCATGATAACAAGACAAGCACAAAAGCTCGAGCACACCGCTCCATATCCTCCTCGGACAGGTCTGGGTGAGCAACCCAATAAGCCTCCACCCTAGAGCATAAGATCTTCCCCTTCTCAGGGGTACATCCAATCAACCTGCCGATATAATCGTCCTCCAGTTGATGGCGAGTCAAATAGCAGTTGAAGCTAATCAGGGTCCCGTCGAACCCGAAACCAGTGATCTCAGCAAAATCTGAAGGAGTGACGGTGAACTCCCCGATGGGCAAATGAAATGTGTGGGTAGTGCAAACCAACCTCTCACACAGGGCCGTCAACACGGCGTGGGTAGTATGCGGTGTGCTCGTCGGCAATGACAGAATAAAGGTCTCAAGACCCAGGATCCTAACCCGAGCCCTTACGGACTCGGAAAGGCGGTCCCACCAGACCCGGGGCAAGGAAAGATTTTTGCTCCCGAAAATCGTCCGATCCTACATATTTAGGAAGTATAATGCATACATATTCAATTTTTGCATAATATCAACATAATTAACATCAATTAAAAAGGACATGCATAAATCATTCATTATTCATTAAAAAAAATTCTCTGTTCTTTTATCTACAGTACGACTGTAGCACGCATCGCACGAGCGTGGTGAAAGTCGCATGACTGTTCATCCCACAGTCGTACGACTGTTCATCATATTCATGAACAGCACACGACTGTTCATATGCCTACAGACAGAATTCGATTTTCATGCAATTTTCGTAATTTCTAACTTGTTTTTCTTAGTTTGTTGTTCCTATTAAATACAAGGGACTCCTAGCATGCATTCCACTCAATCAATCAACCCAGAAAGTAGTGAAATGTGCCAAATCATATTCAAATATTTAAAGAGAAGAATATTTAAAAACTCAAAATCAAAATTCGAATTTGGGTACCAACCTGAGTGGTAGACAGATGGGAGCCCAGCTCCAGCAAAATCGGGATCTCCATCCCGAGTCTAATCCTGAAATGCTCCACGTATCATGAGTGACCATAGCCATTGGAAACACTGACAAATAGGATGTCCTGCGCATGTTCTGGTCTCTGAATCAAGTTGTTGGAGAGTTTTCTCACTTTCTTTCCGACTTTCTTCAACATTTTCACATGATTTTGGGGTTAGGAATCGGTTTTTCTCAGAGAGGGAACTGAAACTTTTGGAAATAAGAGAGTGGGAGAGAAAGGGGCGGAAACCGCCCCTTTATTTCATTTTGTCTGCGAAGTACAGTTGTACGACTGTAGTCAAATTTGAATACAGTCGTATGACTGTAGTGGAAAAGAGGGGGGGAATTTTTTTCATTAATTTCCTTTATTTATTTTCTAAACCCTATTTTATCACCAAATGCTTAATTATTCCCCATGGGAAGCTATTTCAGTAATTTTATAGGGCTAACCCATCAGCGACTAATTTTTTCCAGCGATGGTCCGCCTCATCCAAGGGGCACGAAACCCAAGAAAAATCACAAAAAATTCACTGTAAGTATAACTTCCACCAAAATTGCATTTTCGACACGTCCTGTATGCCAAGTCATACCCGATTGCCTCACATTTTCACCAAATCTTAGTCCACCACGACTTTAAAATGAAACCAGAATTCCGTGTTAGTCCGTTGAGTGCGCCAAGTCGCACACGGCTGTCACACCCTTCACAAAATCTTAGTCCACTGCGACTTTAAAACAGAACCAGAAATTCTGTGTCAGTCTGTTGAGTGTGCCAAGTCGCACACGGCTGTCACACACTCCACAATTTCAGTCCTACATGACTATAAAAGGTAACCAGAAACCTATCTACCCATATTTATTCTTGATCGAAGGGGTAAAAATTTTTGTTTCAAAATTATCAGTTAAGGAATAAATACGCTCGCC
Source organism: Euphorbia tirucalli (assembly GCA_039660915.1). Classification (NCBI taxonomy): domain Eukaryota; kingdom Viridiplantae; phylum Streptophyta; class Magnoliopsida; order Malpighiales; family Euphorbiaceae; genus Euphorbia; species Euphorbia tirucalli. The sequence goes on along the minus strand of CM077637.1, from coordinate 23,462,901 downwards.
AATTGCACACTACAAACACCATGGCTCTGTATGGTAGGTCATACACGGCTATCTGGTCTTTAAAGTCATGTTTTTGCTGGCGTCCTCCTTATGTGAAAAAGATCATAGGGAACTGCTTGGCTCCAAGAATCGTATTTCCCTGGCGTCTTTCTTATGTGAAAAGGGATAATAAGAAACCGCCTATCTACCAAAAGTCTTATGAAATTAACCCACAAGCCACACATATGCACACTACCTTTGTTCCCGTGTTCTTTATCGTGTACCTAAATCCGTGCAAAGAATCCGACTTTAGCTACACTAGGGGCAGCCTATGAACACGGAATTTTCCGGGTCTAAAAAAAAAAGCAGCCTTGATTACCACGACTGTAATTATAGTCGTGGGGTTTTTATTACAGTTGTACGACTGTCGATTCGGGGGCAGGTTGCAAAACCCATACCCCTTGAATTAAAAATTGGGGGAAAATCTTGAGCTAATGCTTAAGATTTTTTGGAAAAGGGGGAAATAAAAAGAGCCAGAAATCAGAGGTGAAAGGGACTTTTGGGGAGAGAGAATTGGGGGAAGAAAATTTAAAGAGAGAAAGAATAGAGAAGAGCAAAAAACTAAAAACCACTTTCTTTAATCTTGTTCTTCTCAGAATATTAGTATCTAAAACGGATTCGAAATCATAGGTTAACAGTCACACATAAAATCCAATTTGTTTCTGAGTGAAAATAAGCTTGAATCCGTGACTTTTGGGACGATTTTTAGACCCCTCTTGCAACATTAACACATAAGGAAAAGGAGCAATTTCACGTGAATTGATGCATTGCCAAGGGTCATACCAACGGTGGATCGGCACCAAATAGGTAAATACACCTCAATCCTTCTCATTTTCGTACTTTCTGGGTGTTTTGGTTGATTTTGTGCATTTTTATTCAACTTTTTGCACTTCTGTTTCTTGAAAATTAAGAACAGTCGTACCACTGTTCTTGTCACAAAGAACATTTGATCTATAGTAGTACCACTGTTTTTTATTTTCCCAGTTTTAGTCCTTCATTTTAAGCTTTTTGGCAATTTCTGCTTAATGTAGGACTACAGTCGCACGACTGTAGTTCGCGGCCAGAAGCAGAAATTCCCTAAAAATCCAAAAAAATTCATAAAAACCCTAAAAATTTCATAAAAATCAGAAAAATCAAAAAATCTTGAAAAATAAAAAATCGTCAAAAATGAATTTTGGAGTGTGCATTCACGACCCTAGATTTATTTTTCGGTGTTTTTGCATTTAGAACAAAACCACGACGGAGACCTGGTTCTCCCGAAAACCGACCCACCTCGTATGCCAAATCAAAATAAACCGGAAAAACGTTTTCAAAATGATTTTCTCTCAAAACCAAAAATACAGGGACGTTTCAAATTGGTTTTCCAAGTCTAATCGGGCCGGCCGACCGGACGGACCCGGTTACCCCCAAATGCATGCCCCCAAACACTAAAATTCCTAATTCGGTCCAACTTGAGTCTTACGTGTGGTGTGTTATATATCTGTGCTAACAATCTGTTTTGCAGCTTTAATTTCTTTATTTTTATTTTTAATGTATTTAATAGATCAATTCGTGTATTTTAGGCGATTGTATATTTTCTTAGATTCTCGTGTATCTAGGCGTTTGTATCGTGAGGCCGAGAGTTTTTATTTTTCTTTCGATTGGGTTGTAAGCCATTTAAATATTTATTTCTTACTTTTATTTTGTATTATTGTGTATGCGCGCGCATGTTTTATTCAATAAAATAAATTTTAGCAATTTAAAGTGTCATTATAGAGCATTGGCCATTTTATTTTGATTAGACATGAAATAAGGGACTTGTCCGAACCTAGATCTCTGAAAAGTGTGGTAGTTCCCGCTTTGGTTCAGCTACACTGTAATTTCCCGGTCGAGCTGAGCCGGGTGGCGACTCCTATACTTTTTATCGAGATTTAGGTCTCGATTCTTTTACGAAACAATCCGATCTTCCAAAATGAATTTCGAATCCAAAAACCCCACGTGAGGGAGGGTTCCGCCCGAAATCGAGACGCCCCTTCCGAAAAGGAGTTATAGCGTCCCGTCGAAAACGTGTCGTCCGCTCACAAGCGCCCCTTTGGGCCAACTTCAAAGGTATAGCTCCACCAAGAGAGACAACTTTAAAGGCATAGCTCCACCAAGAGAGCCAACTTCAAAGGTATGGCTCCACCAAGAGAGACAACTTCAAACCAAAGCTCCTAGAGCCAACTTCAAAGGTATAGCTCTACCAAGAGAGTCAACTTCAAAGGTATAGTCCACTAAGAGAGCCAACTTCAAAGGTATAGTCCACTAAGAGAGCCAACTTCAAAGGCATAGCTCCACCAAAAGAAGCAACTTCAAACCACAGCTCCTAGAGCCAACTTCAAAGGTATAACTCTACCAAGAGAGCCAACTTCAAACCAAAGCTCCTAGAGCCAACTTCAAACCAAAACTCCTAGAGCCAACTTCAAAGGTATAGCTCCACCAAGAGAGCCAACTTCGAACCAAAGTTCCTAGAGCCAACTTCAAAGTTATAGCCCCACCAAGAGAGCCAACTTCAAACCAAAGCTCTTAGAGCCAACTTCAAAGGTATAGCTCCACCAAGAGAGCCAACTTCAAGCCAAAGCTCCTAGAGCCAACTTCAAAACGAAAGCCAACGTCCCTAACTAGATGTTGCACCTATTCCTCGACAAACTAAGATGTCAGGTATGTTTTCTATCCTTTTCTCACTGTGCTCCCTCTTAATAGCCCCACTATGTCAACTTTGATCCCGCGAGGGGTAGCCTGTGAGCACAGGTTTTCCTGACCTCTGTGATGAAAATCCTATATTACCTGTTAAGACAGATGAACATGAGTCGGACTTGAGAATCAGTGAAATATTGCTTAGAATGTCTCAAACGCTCTAAAATCCAAACAGTCATCGATATGAAACCCCAAGAAAGGTCCTTACAGTGATTAGAGGGCTTAGAGGTGAGTATGGGATTTAGGAGAATCTGTCACAGCTCTGATTAGGGTTGCACGGGTGTAGTTTCACAACTACAATCGTGCGGCCATAATTCCAGAGCAGTCAGATTACTCCCTAAATAGCCAGCATCAATATTTAACAGGGATTAGAATTCCTAAATTAGGGATTTTTATCCGTGATTTTCGAGGTTTACAGAGGGGAGACAAAAGATAGAGGAGAGAACATCACAATAACACAGAGAAAAATAGGGAACAGAGAGGGATCATTCTAAGAAAAACAAAAAAGAGGAAGAGAAAAAGACCAAAAACAGAGAAAAACACCTAGGAAACATATTAAGTGCGGGTGTCTGGTTGTTTCACCACTCGTTCGGGTAGATCGCGGGTTCTGTTCGAATTAATTTGAGGCTCGTGTTCGAGGCTTTCAGGGTGTTTATGATATTCTAAGCGGATTCTGACTTTCCAATCCACTTCCAGTCGTCAAACACATTGGAACATAAATAAGGTAAATTCTGAGAGGCCTTAAACTTGTAATTAGTTGTTTTGTGCTGTGTTTTTCTGCATTCTGTTAAATTTTCAGAAATTGTCTATTTGATTATAGTCGTGCGGCTCTAACTAGTGCCGAGCAGCTATAATCCCTTAGAACAGAGCTGAGCGGCTGTAACACTACAGCCGCACGGCTATGTTCTTCAGGGCAGAAATCCGAAAAGCCCTAAATCAACTGAAAGCAGTCAGTTTTCCATTTTGATCATTCTGTTATGAATTATTTCAGTCCAATCACATTCGTTGTATTCAAAATTATGGTTTTCGGATTTCCTGGAACGTTGATGTGATATTTTTCTTTTTTTTTATTTCAATTTTTGAAATTCGGGGTTGTTTGATCCAAATCGGATCCACTATCCAGCTTTAGTGGACCCCTAGGTTACTCAAAGTCCTTAGAAATCATCGAAAATGATTAAAGCAGTGATCTTCAAAAGCAAAGAAAACCAATTTCGGGTTCTGGATACTATAGTTATGCGGCTGTAGTGGCTATAGCCGCACCGCTCTAATTAGAGCCGTACGGCTGTAGTTCCCAGAAGGAGGCAGAATCATCGGACAACTCCCATGGACATCATCACGTGACGCTGTCTTCAGAATCAAAATTGTTTTTGGTGTGTTTACTATTTTGGACTTTAGATGAATGTTTGGAATCAGGAACCCACACAAATGGAACCCTGAGTTCCATGATAACTGACTCACTGAAAATGAAGAAATTTGCATGTAATTGAGCCAAATGGTTTTCTAAAATTGTTTTCAAGCATAAAAACCTACAGGGCGTTTCTAAAATGGCTTTCCAGGTCTAATCAAGTAAGTCGCCCGGACTTCTCGGTTACCCCCTAAATGCATGCTCCCATTTCCTGAAATCCCTATTCTGTCCTGTATGAGTCCTATGTGTGTTTGGGATATCATTGTGCTAACCCATTTGTTTTGTAGCTTTTTGTTTCTTTTTATTTTATTTTGGATGTATTTGATAGATTCTTGTGTATCCTAAGCGGTTGTACCTTTTTTAGATATTCATGTATTATAGGCGATTGTATTGGTGAGGATGAGAGTTTTTCTCTTTTTGGGTTGTAATAAGCGGCCTCTATTTCTTTTTGGTTTGGTTTGGATGTATGGTTTATTTTTCTGCACTTTAATTTTGTGTTATTTATTTATGTCATTTAAATGAGCATGAGCTAATAACAAAAGATAAAATGGGTAGAGAATAAGTGAGTAAAATATTGTCATATGAACTTATAAATGAAAGCAAGCTTGAGGTTGAATAGGTAAGTTGCCCGAGCCCTAAATCTCTAGATTAGGTACGGTAGTCTATGCTCGGTAGGGAGCTGTGCTGGAATTTCCCGGATGAGTTGATCCGGGTGGCGACTCTATCACTGATCTTGAAATTTAGGTTTCAAGGTCTTTAAGTTAATAAAATGGGATTTTCTAAAAATGCAAAACCAGTTTTCCAAAAACTCACATTCAAAGAAAAGGTTTTCTACAAAAGGATTTCCAAACACATCAATGGTTTTCCTTAAGCAAGATACAAACCCGTTTTCAACAATGACCAAACAAATATAATTCTCCTTTTTTTCCCTGGTTCGCTTCGTCACGTTCCGCTTTCAAAGGTCATCCACTCACAATTGTGACACCACAAGGTTAGAGCATGCACTAAAAGAAAATCAATCTCAAGTAAAATCATGCCAAGCCAGGATAGCTCGGAAGTGGTAGTGGCAAGGGAGGGATATTCTGCCTTAATAGAAGAGCGAGAAACTGTCTGTTCCTTGCTAGAAGCCTAAGAAATAAAATTAGTGCCATGAAAAACACCAAGCCCTGAAGTAGATTGGCGATCATCAACATCTCCACCCCAGTCAAAATCAGAAAAGGCATGTAATTGAATCATAGATTACAGTTGGAACCGCAAGCCAAAGGAGGTCGTAGCCTTAAGATAACGCAGGATGCATTTCAAAGCCTGCCAATATAATGTCATTGGTGCCTATATAAATTGTGCCATCTAATGAACTGCATAGACAATGTTATGCCTAGTAATCATAAGATACTATAGACCTCCAACTAAACTTTGGTAATAAGAAACATCATCATATAAAGATCCTCCAGTGACAGATAATTTATCAGTCGAACTAGCTGGAGTAGCAACAGGTTTCGACTCAAGCATTTTGAACCTGGTTAATAAATACGAAATGTACTTTCGTTGTAGCAAATACATGGAATCATTATGATGAACAATCTCAACACCCAAAAAATATTTTGCAGGACCTAGATTCTTAATGGTAAAACTGGGATTACAGATGATGAATCAACTGTGCTCCCTGTGCAGGATCATTGCCTAAAATCAACAAATCATCCACATATATTGATGCGTAATAAATACACACTCTCTTGAGCAAGTGCACTCTACCACTCAAGTAACATAGAGTAAGAAGGATGTCGATCCCACAAGGACTAATTATGCTAATCCTAAACACAGTTGGATTTCTATTAATCTAGGCGGGGAGAATAATATCTTTGATTTTGGTGTGTAAATTAAATCTATTACTAAGGAACAAGTAAATTAAAATAACTAAAGCTAAGATCAAAATTTAAATGAGACAAATGGATGGTGAAACTAACTAAGGCATATAGCTTTATCTAGCATGCATTTAACAATTTCCTCAAGTTATGCAATTGAACTTATTAAGTTCTCGAGATGGCGAATTCGAAAAACAATTAACACCGGTTAGGGCTGTTAACTCTAATTCTCAACCTAAATACTTAAACTGATTCTATCTTAAGCAATTAGTTTGGAAAGCATTAAGCATATGAAAACCTAGCACAAACTAGTGAGCCACAAAGCAATGGTTATGCATTTGTCATGTTATAAAATTCCATTAATTTAGCCATTTGGTCATTTATGAATTAACTAAAAGCAATGAAATTGATGATCACGCATTCAAAGGATTAAGCACTCATAACACGATCCATGAAAAAGAAATAATTATCAATTGCATTAAACTCAAGAAAATTACAAAGAAATTCTGCTAAGCTCCACCATAGCCTTAGCTATGGTGGAATTAGTTCATAACTACACTAATAATACACAAGAAAATTAAGGAAAACATGGTAAAGAGAAAGTTTAGAGAAAACTAGAGTCGAGATGGATGACGGAAGGGTGTACAAATTGTTGAGGCAGAAAGATGAAGTGCTCCTCAAAACCTAGCTCTCAAAACACGTTCTCCCAATAGCCAAAGTAAAAAATTCTAAAAACTGATTGCCTAAATCAAGCTGAATAATCTCCCTTAAACCCATCCAAAACTAAAAAGGAAAAAGAATTATGGTAAAAGTATAATACAACTCTTTACAAAGGGAAACTACCAAAAGAGATACTCCCATTAGGAATAGGAGTCAATAAAAAGAGAAAAATATCCGAGCAAAAGACTTTAACTTCTCTTCCATGAGTCAAACCTGCAGCCTCTCTTTGGCCCATCACAAATGCAGGCCCAAACCACCAATTCAGCCTCAAAACTCCAAAATCAACAACTCCTAAGGCATGGTCATGCCTTAGGACTGCTCCTGGACTATTTCAGGCTAAATCCTTTCCTTTTTCATGCACTTTTAGCTCCATTTTCCTCTTTAAGCTCCTATCAAAGAAAATAGCACAAAGGGAAGTAAAATATGCATTAAAATGAATGAAAACAACTCGATTACAATGGAGAACTAAGGCAAAATATGTATATAAAATACACTTATCATAGATCAAACAGAACAAAACAAAGGATCCCTTGCGCAAAAATAGAGAGACAGCTCAAGAGAATTGAAAACTAAAGGCAACAAGGGATTGAGTAAGTCACTGGTTTCATATGCATGGTGACTGTTTGAGACCATAGAGTGACTTCCTAAGTCGATATACATGTCCCAAGAGGGATTGGTTAGCAAAACCAGGGGGCTACACCATATACACAGGTTCAGCCAAATCATAATGCAAAAAAGCGTTAGAAACATCCAAATGCGCAATGGACAAGGAAAAAGAAACTACAAGTGACAATAAAAGTCGAATGGTAGTAAGTTTGACAACTAGACTCAACGTGTCATGAAATTTCATATCTGGGCATTGGTGAAACAATTTCTCAACAAGACGTGCTTTGTAGCGTTTAATAGTACCATCAGCCTTCAGTTTTGCTTTGAACACCCACTTACAACCAATCATATTCTAAGCAGTAGAAGTAAGAACTAGCTCCCAAGTGCCATTGGAAATAAAGGCAGAATACTCATCTGCCATTGCCTGACGCCAATGTACACTTTTAATAGCTTAACTTTAGCAAATAGGGTCGGGAGGCAAAATAGATGTCACAAGGATTCTTGGGGTCCATTTACCAGTCATTTGTCTAGTCACCATTCTTCTTGCAGGAGGAGGTTTAGGAGTTGCTTCATTGTTAGGAGGTGCAGCTGTTACCGAGAAGCCTACATTGCCAAACTACTGTAAGTGAACAGCCAGAGAAAGCCCAGGAGAGGGATTTTTGAGTAGGAGATGGTTGGTTTTGTTTTTGAGATTTAAACGTACAGGGGTGCCAATAGGAGAATCAGGTGGAGTATGTTGAGGTCCAATTTCTAGTTTAAGGCTCGGTAGTACAGGGAGAGTAGGAACCAAATGGGTATTTAGTTGAGTAAGAGGAGGTGTAAAATGAAGCATAAGCAATGAAGTGGTGAATCAAGAATAGTGGAGTTCCATAGCTCCGAATATAGAAACACCTACTTATAAAAAATAACATGGTGTGAGATAAAGAATTTGTTAGACACAGGATCAAGACACCGATACCCTTTATGAATTTTACTGTATCCCAGAAAAACACATTTACGAGCCCAATAATTCAGCTTATGAGATGTGTAAGGATGCAACCAGGGATAACATAAACAACCGTAGATAGTAAAGATAAATAATTAGGCTGACTCTCAAACAAACAAAAGAATGTTGAATAATTATCAAACGCATTGGACCAATAACAAATGGGCAATTTAGCATGATTTAATAAAGATAAACATGTCTCAACAACAAGGAAATGTTTCCATTCCACTGCCCCATTTTGTTTTGGGGTGTATGGAAACAACATTCTATTCTGAATTCCATTCTTAGCTAAGTAATTTTTCAGGGCTACAAATTCCCCTCCCCCATCAGATTGGAAAACCTTAATTGGTCAACTAAAAAATTTCTCAACAACAAAACAAAATCTAATAAAGACATTCAGCACATCATATTTAGATTTTAGAAAACAAATCCAACAGTACTTGCTAAAATGATCATAGAACAATAAATAATATGAAAAACCATCATAAGATTGAATAGGAGCTGGGCCCTAAACATCCGAACAAATTAAATCCAATGGTCTAAAAACAACAGACTTTGAAATTAAAAAAAGGAAAACGATGACTCTTACTAATCGCAGAACTAGAACAAATATTAAGATTAACATTATTAGAAAATTGAATATTATTATTCTCTAAAATTCTACAAACTACACGAAGAGCAAGATGACAAAGCCTCTCATGTAAGTGGACAGGGAGCCGAAATGTGACCGAATAGGAGCTCTCTACAGGGATGGCAAGTAATAAAACCCATTCTTATTTTGGACTCAAAGTATCACCTGTTTGGAAGTTAGGCCCTTCACAACAAAAAAAAACTTGTCAAAAAATTCTACAGAGACATCATTAGAACGAGTCAAAGCACTAATGGAAATCAAATTGGAATTGCAAGCAAGAACATGTAATACTTGAGACAATTTAAGGGAATTTGCATGAACAGGAATATACGAAGTACCATTGTGTTTAATAGGAAGACGAGAACCATTACCTAGATGAACTTCTTCCGACCCTATAATTAAGAGTGAAGGTTAAGATGTCCCAAATCTGAAGTAAGGTGGTGCGTAGCTCCACTATCCATGATCCTAGTTGAGTCATACGAATTGATCGTTGTGTGGTTTGAAACTAGTGAATTTTGAGTTCTCTGGTTATTAAACTTAGGGAACAAGAACTGCATTACATAATGCCCTAACCTAAGATAGTTATGACAAGTTACTGTAGTAACACCTAGTGAGGCCGAATGGTCACTTGCGCTTGCTGTGGGCAAGATTAAACTTGACCCGAACACTTATTATGGCAAAAAATTCTTTCCTAGCTGAAACTTCTTTGCTGCTTCTTTATGAAATGAGGCTGATTCTGTTGCATTTGAGACCATCCTTGATCTCTTCCGTCACCACTCGAGGTTGGTTGCTTAGCAGTAAAGTGAGTCGTAGGTGTATTCAAATCATCCAACACGATTTTTCCCTCTACAAATGACATTCCTCCGTCAACAAAATACCATATAAATCATCATAAAAAATTGTACATGGACCCAACGGACGACAAAAATCATAGAATAGACCATGAAGTCCATCCAAAATAGCATCTACCAAATCCTCTTCGGAGACTGCATATAGTAAGGAAGCTAACCTGTCTACAACTAACTTTGCTCACCGCATGTATTCCACAATTGAGTTGGAACCCTTCATCGACCAACACAGCTACTACTTTAATTCCCGGGCTTGCGCCCTAGACCCTGACGCATAAGTACTTTCTAGATTAACCCAGGCTTCTCTAGCCATTTTGATTGGAATAATTTATAGGAGAATAGGAGAGATGGAATTGAGTATCCAACTCAATACCTACTGATCTTGTCTATTCCATGAGTGATATACTGGATTCGAATTATTGTTGGCCAATCTCTCTACTGGAATTGGAGCAATACGATGTATGTGTTTCACAAGATCACAACCTAACAGCATAGGTGTTATTAACATTTTCTACAGTACATAATTTATAGAATCAAGTTTCAAAAGGAGCTGGTGTGAAAAAGGTTAGGGTAGCACCACTCAATCTCGCCGACGAGGACTCAACAGTCGATAAGTTGAGGCTGGTTATGGTGGCAACGATGCGGGCTTCAGTCAACATGGTGGCTATTTTTAGTGGTTATCAATTTCGACTGTTATGCCATTTAGGCTCTGATACCATAAACAATTTAGGGTTTGCGAATTCCCTCACTTATCATGAATGAGAGACTTCAGATGTAACCATTCAACTGAAACCTTTCGAAGCTTGCAGAAAAATTGCAACTCTGACTTTGTTCCTCTTAAACCTCACTTCATGAAGATAACCATTTGCTTTCATGAACTATAAATAAATTATAAGGCAAATTGTATAAATGGAGGGAATAATTAAGGTACAATATCTTAACTAAAATCATGATTTGTTTAATTTTATTGTCAATTTTTACATTCTTGCACTAGTTAAATTAATGCGTCAATTATACACAACTCACAATACCTACAAATACATACAATAAATCCACACCCTATAATTTTATCCACTACATATCAAAAACTTATTCTTGATATATCAAATAGCATTCTGAGAAAATATTATCCCACGTTATCAATTTTAATAATTACTATTCTAAAAAAATTCAACAATTATTAAATAATAAATCGTCTTAAGTTCCTCTGCTATTTTATTATTTGTTAATTATATTTTAGTTCATTTTACTTACTTTATATATAGACTAAAAGAAAAAGGTGAAAGGATATAAAATAAATTTCAAACTCTAAATTCAAAAATACAAATTTTAGAACGTAAATTATGAATGCTAAACATAAGATATAAACTTTACACACTAAAATGTAAACATTAATCCTAAATCCTAAATATTAAATTATAAACATCAATTTTTAAAATAAACAAACCCTAAATAAAAAAATTGTAGACCCTAAATTATAAACATTAAACTTTAACTCTTAAAACATAATTCCTAAACCTCAAGATATAAATCCTAAATCCTAAATTATAGACCTTACATCATAACTCCTAAAATAAAAATTCTAAACCCTAAATTCTAAAGTCTAACGCCAAATTATGTACTCTAAATTCTAAAATATAAAACCTAAACCCTAAATTAAACCCCAAACTACTTATTCTAAATCGTAAAATATATGACCAGATACTAATTTTTTGTCTCAACACACACATTTCAAATCTTATTCCAAAATTTTTATTTTTTCATGTGATTTACAAATAAAGTGTGGTAGACTAGTTGAATAATAAAACTATATCATAATAAAATATTATTAAGAGGATACTTGAAAATTGTATGACTAAATAATATTTTTCAGTATATGAAAAGATTGCACATACAAAATGTCGAAAACTGTTCGAAGATAAAAAAAAGTGGGGAGAGGAAGTTATTGGTTAATTTAAATTGAATATTAATTAATTATTACCATAGTTGTTTAATTGACAAAAGTAATATAAGAAATTGAGTTATTGATATAATAATATGATAAAATTGTTTATTGATAAAAACCATGAAAGGGGTTGCATGTGATCTTTCATGTAAAATCCTCTTAATTGGAAAATGCGTCTAACCTTAAGACGCGGGCTTGGGCAGCTGAGTAAGCCCACCAAAGTAAGATTCACATTAATAATAAATTAATGATACAATATCGTCTCCAACTCCCAACAAGTCCCAAGAGAGAAATATGAAAACAAATTAACAAAAAGGACTAAATTTTATTTGAATCAGAACCATACTTTTTCCTTTTAGCTTGACAATCGATCTTAATCTCAAATCAACTTCAACAAAGGCTTTCCCGGTATTATATGGTATGGTCATTCCTCTTTCTTCTCAGCTCTTTTGCTTTTACAATGCTTTCTTGTTTTCCTTATCATTTTTATTTATGAAATTGTGCATAATTTGTTGATGCTTTGATTATGATTTGTCATTTTCATTTATTTTCTTCCCCTAATCTATGTTAGTCGACTTTTATTACGTAGCTTCGTGCTCACTGAATTTTGTGCATAATGTTTAATCAAAATACTATTTTTTTCCGATATACTCCAATTATAGATTTGGTTAATTGGTTCATCCACCTCAAATCAAAACTCCGCAGAAGTAGTAGAATTATTGGCATAACTTTTGTAGATAATATCGCTTAATTGTCATCAAATAAACATTTTGGCGCAGTTGTGGACATCTGATCAAATTTTAACTTTTAGGTGCTCTCAAAAAATTTAAAGCATAATAGTTCAATTTTTTTATCTAAATTATGTGATTTTTTTTCTTTTCATTGGCTTTTACAGCAAAACATGTTTAATGTTGGCAATCTCACCTATAAAATTCCTACAGAAAAAGAGAGATTTACATCTCAAACATATGCGCAATGAGATAGCACAATTTTGCATGATAGTCAAGAAGCAATAGCTTGAATTCAGGTACCCTTTTCAGTTCTGATCATCACTATTAATGCTTGATCATGATTTTTTTTAGGTGGAGCAGTTGGTACATGAACAAAAAGTATATATGGACTACTTATGAGATCCTGGAGCTATTCTCTGAATTTGTTCTTGTGTATGTTCCAATCCTTGAAAGCTAGAAATAAGGACTTGTATCCTTTCTTGATAACAATTGAAGTATAGAGTTTAACTTTGTATGGTTTTCAGAGCTATGTTATGCAGTTAGCAGCTTGATTTAACATTTCTCAATAATCTATATATGGAAAATGCTACTTGTCTTCACTTGAAGGTAATTTTCTATTGGTTTTAGTTGATAGCCTTTTGTTTTATTGAAATTGAATGGATGTATATTCTTCATTAAACATAATGATGTAAATCCTCCCAATATTGTTAACAAACTGGTATGTTAGCATATCTTGGTGAAAATCTTGTTGTTATTCTGAGTTTTAACAATGAACTTAAACTGGCAGAGTGGACTTTGTCTTTAACTTTCATATATAGCCCACAAATACCTTTTTTCCTCTTGCTGCACTAGAAAAACCATCTTTTAAACCTTATTTGTGCTCAATTAATTTTGATGCAACATAGAGTTGATTATATATGATTTCTTATTGATGCCTTTCATTCTTATAAATAATGTTTAGCAAGAAGTGACAAAGTTTAATGAAACTTCATTCATCTACGAAGCCTCCACACATTGAGCTAAATTCGTGGTTGTAAACTGTCTGTAGATGGAAATTTTCAATTTCTTTATCCAATCCATTAGTTATAGAAATTAGACATAAGTCAAACTGGTTGAATACATTTTCTAACCTATTTATTAACATATTGGGGTATCTTATGTAAACAATCTTTTGAATATATTTCTTCCTTTGTTGCTATGTGTTATTCAAGATACATAGTTGCTTGTCATGGATTTTGATTCTCCTTTCTTCACATTTTGGTTGATCTCCCTCTATCTTTCCTCCTTTTTGTTTTGTTGGGTTTAAGAGAATAGGATGTCCTTGACCATTTTCTCTACCACTATGTATAGGTATCTGATTATTGGCCTATTTTAGTGGGGATTTTCTTTTCCATTTGAGTGTTATCTCAAAGTTTTAAGAGAGATTCATATTCATTATCCTTAGGGTTTTTAGTCTTCTAAGAACCTTTCTCTTCGATTATGTTCATATTTTTAGCATTCTAAGGTTCTTTGGTATCTAATCTTTTTAATTTCTTGTTCAGAATTCAAGTTTTTGTTACAGATTGGAAAAGTTAGCCCACTCCTCTATGTATTTATTCAATCTCTTTCTAGCATTGGAACATTAATAAGCACGTAAAAATGGACCATAATAGTAAAATACTGTAAAAATGTCTATTAGGCAAAACGTGCAAATGAGCCAAGTTTGGTGTGAATTACACTTGGTTGTAAAGGGGTGCAAGTCACACTAAAGCCACAGGTTAGACTGTTGAAAGTGATTGGAAGCTACTGCAAAATGTTCTACTAGCTATCCATGAGTAACTTCATCAAGACCTAAACATGGATTTGCCTGGGATAAGGACTAGTTGGTGTGCCTTGCACCAAGAAAATTCTTGTTTTCTTGCTACAGATATTCTCTGATCTTCATTATTTTAAGCGAGAAGCAATTGCTTTTCCAAACATTTCTTGAATCATGTTATTTTGATTGCTAGATATGAGTTGCTACTAGCAATTTGAGCAAAGAGGGATAACACGTTAATCAATGCCCATTATAAAGAGAAAGACAATGGTGTCAATTGGGTGTGCACTTTTTTATGAGATCATGAGGCACTATGATCTTAATGAGAGAACTCAGATTTAGTGGGCGATTTTCTCAAAGGCAACTGCATTTTTATAGTTTTACAAGGAATTTAGTTTGTCATTTTCTATTTGCTTCCTTAGTGTTTAATTGTTTTTCTGCTTCAGTATCAATTTATTTTCCTTGAAGAAAAGTTTACACGACTAAAGTTGCCCTTTTAGATAGCCAAAGAATATATTATTCTCAGATATGATAATTAATTATAATTATATGAAGAAAATACAATTGTTTAATAAAAATGAAATCTATAAACATAAAGAACTGAATTTGGCAACATCTTGAATAATACTACGGTTTTTTGGGAAGTTTTTGTGTCATGAGATTGAACTCCGCCATTCCACACTTTTTTAAGCATCATTTTATATAATAAGGAATGTCTTGTTCAAATGGGATAGGCCGCTGTAAGCATAGCTTTTGCTGCTCCAAAAGCTAGGTGTCAGATTTATTACGGATCAAGAATTTGTTTACTACAAGATATGGAAAGGAATGTGTCATGGCTACCCCTGAGGTCCATCCTGACTCTAGAGTCAATCGTGCAATTAATTGTTTTAACTTTTTTAAGTTCTGCTAGTGTGACACTTTTTTGCAGTAGGATCCTAGAAACTAATTAAGTATGTTGTTATCACTAATCTATTCCTTAATTGCTATTGGTGTAGATCACTGGAAACCTTTCAGTTAATGCGCCATTAGCAAAGTCAAGGCTTCAGGTTCTGAAAGTTAAATTGGGATCCTTTTGGTACAGAAGCTGAACTTTGTAAAAAACATGGAGATCTATTGGTAAACTAGGAATTTTTAGTTTATTTACATTATGCTTAGCACATTGTTGAAGAATTATTACTTGGTTCATGGTATAATTTATCGATGACATCTAGGAATGCTCATGCTTCTAAAGATGTCATGTATGGTGCGAATCATGTCCATTCCTCTTCCTGGTTTTCTATCAAGAATCATACAATGGGAACAACATAGCAATCATCTAACATATTGTAGAGAGCTTAAGCTGTCATTACCTCTACGACTACAGTGGCCCTTGATGATGTTGAACAACTAAATGCTAAATTTAGTTCTCTAAAACTAGACAAAAAGTTACCATGAAGATTGGATAATTTTGATCGATTATTATTTTGTAATATTCTTGTTTGTAGCTATACAAAAGAATGCATGAAAATTTAAATTGGGAGAAAGAATTTGGATATTACAGTATAACACAAAAAGAAAAAAAACTATAAAACACCATTGGAATTCATAATGGTCTGGAGATTTCCTTACTTATGGTGCTGGATCAAAGGCTAAGAAAACCAATCTTCATGTCTTATTCAATGTTAGGAGTATTTGTTTTAGCTACAAATTAGTTAGGTTTCTTTCTTGTAACAGTTAACTAAATTATCATATAATTTATCCTTAGAATCATCCTCTTGTGAAATAAGAGTTCTTCTAACAATTGGACATTCCAAATCAAAGAATAGTGGATTTTAAAATTGGGACCTTATAGTATCAAGATCTCAATTTTAATTTGGTTTGTTGGAATTTCACAATTGCTATCTCTCATTGAGGAAAAACGCCAGTGGGAAAGCCATATTTAAGAGTTCCGACAATCTAGGAACAATAGTCTTTAATTGAAAAATTTTTATTAAGCCGTCTTTATAGAAAGATTACAACAATGGTTATAATCTATAAAATTTTAATATGAGTTTTTTATTTATTGAAAAGAATAATTTGTCACAATAATATAAACTCAATTGTAGAGAGTAGTGAACTATGTTATATAACGGAATGATGATTGCATTACCATATTTGGTTGCATTACGTAACTTATTTTACATTAGTATCACATATTTAATTATCACCAACATTTCATTTTCGTTTGTAACCACTATTACATGCTATTTTTTTTAATTAAATGTAACACTATTTAACATATAAACTTGCATTATTCTTTTCAAAATAGTTAAATTTTGTGTTTTTTTAACCAACTTTTTGCTATCTTTTTTGGTTATCAACATTTTCTCATGATGAAAAACAAATTACTATGCTCAAACACATATTTTAAATTATATAATGTTGCCAAATTGTAGATAGTTATATGATTCGATGAAAATAAAAATTTAATGTTTAAGACAATTACTTTAAATTTGTGTAAATATCTAAACCTAACAATTTTTTTTTTGTGGAGAAGAGTTTAGGGGTGCGAGGGGTACCTCCAATCTAGGTTCGGGAAAAGCCTCAAGACCACAGAAGAATTTACAAAAGCACTTGCATATCGCTCCACCAATGGTAACTCCAACTAGAACAGTGCGATTGGAACCAAATAGAGACACCACAAGAGTCGCTTCCCTATTGTTAACAATGAATCATCATTTAAACCACTTCATTAGAAGATCATTACTTAATTACAATACATTACGTCAAGTTTATTGTAAAATAAACTCCTACATGCGTAGCATAAACCTCCTCCTGCACGAGTATTTGAGGCTACAAATGCAAATTCACCATTATTAATACTTTCAAAGGAATTAATTCTTAATAAGCTTCATTATTACTGAATTTATCTAATTATTCAATTATACTTTTATCAGATTTAGATTAACATATCTAACTTAACGATTCTCTTCACAAAAAATATATAACTTAATTATATTACAAAATAATAAGAAATAATAACTAGATTAGAAAAATCAAACAAAAAATACTGGTAGGATTTGAAAAGGTATATTTTAATAAGATTTAATAACTAGAAAGGGGTTAACATAGCGGTGTAAGGCACATTAGGCAGTTCTTGTATTGAGTTTATGAGAACAAAAGTTTGGATCTTGATCAAGCCAAAATTTTCAAATCTAGTCAGCCATAATCACATATCAGAGCAGAGATTAGCTATGATCTGAGTGTGGTGTGGCTTAAAAGAGCTTTTTGTATGAGATTTAACTCACTTATAAAATTTCAAATCTAGTCAGCCATAATCACACATCAGAAGTAGAGATTAGCTGTGATTTGAGTGTGGTGTGGCTTAAAAGAGCTTTTTGTATCATATTTAACTCACTTATGAAGAGACTACATGCCCTTAAAGAGTGGTGGGCCTGATTACAAATGTAAGCATATAAGTGAAGTTGAACTCATGTAACACAAAACCAATTGTCTTATGTTAAAGCCCAATCTACACCATTTATATGCCACCCTCTATTCTCATTTATTTCTAATATGAGATCTTTAACAACTTAGAACACCTAGTGGGCCAACATAATAAAAAATATATAGAAACAAAGAAGGGTAAAAAGATACATAAATGTGTAAATCTAAAATATAAATAAAGAGGGAGAGAAAAGTGAAAGAGATGTGAGCATATATAGATAGCAGAAGAAGAGAAGTTAAGGATAGAATTAAATTCCATAACAAAATATATATATATCACTAGTTCATCAATGGTGTGTGTTCTCAGTTTCTAACTCTCTTTGATTTTATGAATCTGATGTGTTCTTTTCATCTTGATTTTCATTTAACTAATGCCCAAGTGACAAGTGAAAACTATACCAAGTAATTTAGTGAGAATTCAGCATTTAATTGATTAAAATTCTATTGAGAATAGAGAAAACATGACTAATATTTAGTTTTTCCAGGTCTTATGCCTCATTAAGCAAGGTCGCTTGATTTAAGAAGTCTCAGAGCATAGAAAAAGAAGAAGAAAAGAGAAGTGTTGAAGACAGCGGCATGAATGGGCCGAATTTGAAGAGAAGGGCACGACCCAAGAGAGGAGGAGGAGATATTTTGTTGAAGGAAATTCCTTTGTTGTCCTTACTTCTCAAGGAAGCTAGCTGATTATGTGGTTATAATTTTTTGGCAATATTTTTACATGTCTTTTCTCTTTAGATTGTTGACACCTCATTGTCTCTAGATTTCACTGTTTAGGACTATATATACTCTACTATTTGGGGATGGGGTGTAGCATTAATTTGGCTCAACTACTTGCTCATCTAGAATTTAATTTTTAGTTTGTAATTACATTAGTTCTTGCAAGTTTAATATTTTACATCTAGGAAATCTCGTTTTTATTGCTATTATGTGCAGTGAGTAGATCTCCTAGCAGGCCGAAACTAGCTTAGGCTGGTGGTCTTAAGAAGTCTTTCTTTGTTTTTATTATGACTATCATGTTTCACTGATTGTGTGGTGAAGTGCTTAAATTTAATATGGGACAGGGCCCTCTCATATTTTTAGTGTTCCTGATGAGACCGAGATGAGATTTAGGAGTATGGAAAATCACACACACACACTCACCATGAGACCGAGAGGAGATTGGGAGTGTGCTAAGGGTTTCTACTTGATGTGGAATGTTTACTTGTCTTAATGCATGATTTCCTATGCTAAGTGAGGTCGAGAGATAAGTTTAGTTGTGGGTCATAAATCCAAGTGAGATCGAGAGATAAGCTTGGTGAATAGAGGGCAAGAGACCTTAGATCTACGTTTCTTAATTTAGTCATAGTAAATTCTAGAGAAAGATATTCTGATATTGCCTGTTTAGCTGGTGAAAGCCTGTGTTTTTATCATTATTGTTTTATATTATTTGGTTCTACGCAATCTTACATTTACTACCTTGCATGTTTTCTGTTTTCAATTTATATAATTTCTTTGTACTAATTTTACTGGAAAACCTTTAGATTTGGTAATTTACTAGGAACTTTTAGAATTTCCCTTACTCCCTATGGATACGACACTTGTCTTGCCTAATACTACAATTGACCTAGTATACTTGCTAGTGCATAACCTTAAGGCAACACCAAGCCCATGTCCTTGTTCTTTCTTTCTAATTTATTTGCATGATCAAATCTTATTTCTTATTAGACATTTGTTGTATCTGGGAAAAAGCATATAGATATATGTATATAGGTTACTATTCATATTATTATTTTGCATCTATTGCACATCAATCTAAAGATATATAGATGAAAGTTAAAATGGACAAAAAAATGGATGTTTACAATGAATGGTGTAGTTCTTATGGAGTATTTTAAGAGCCTATTTTGTTATGTGATAAGTTATATAATAATTGATGGGTAATAATGAAAAAATTAAAGGTGTTTAACTAGCAATAGTAGAAGAAAGGTTAGATTTTGTAGCGAAAAAATGCCAAAAAGCTAAAATAACATTAAAGTCCAAAAGTTATTGCCATGCTAAAATTTTCCTGTAAATCCATTTCGAGCCCTGTTAATCCGGCTAATAAATTGGTTCTTAGTGAGGGGGAGCCATTTGATGATCTAGATTTAATTCGGAGTATTGTTAGAAGCCTTTGATATTTGAGATTCACCATTTCATATACTACATTTGTTGTTGATCATGTGTCTCAGCATATGCATGTTGTCAAACGTATTTTGTGATACCTCAAGGGTAGTGCCACCTCTGGCACTTTCTTCACCATTATTTCCTACTGAATTACATTGTTAAACTGATGTAGATTGTGATGGTTGTTGCATTGAGTGCTAATCAACCTCAGGTTATACTATGTATTTTAGATCCAACTTGATTTCTTAGTCTTTTCCTCATAGTGCAATGTTTCTCACTCATCGACTGAAGCTAAGTTTAGGTCTTATGCTTCCGCTACTTCTGAGTTGGAATGTTAAGCCATGTTATTTAGGAAAATTGGTTTCCTTTTGTCTCGACCACAAATATTATGATGTGACAATTTGAGTGTTGTTTATCTTATGGCTAACCCTGTTTATTTTTACTTAAGTATTACTTTTATTGAAGTTCAAAAACATATAACACAAAAAAACTACAAACCCAACTCACCAATGAAGGCAATTGATATTTGAACCAACTAAACAAAACTTTAACACTAAAAACAATCTACTCAATAATCTTCTACACTTCAAATATAATATTTTCAAAAATCAATTTGTACCTTGTAACCAAACCTAGCAAACAGCAGTTGCAATAGCAACCTGACGCATAATAACCTTTATAATTTTACCTCCAGCTTTCCTAACCAACCTATTGATAATGCACTACTAACAAACAATAGAAAGAACATCACATTTGCAATGTACAGATTGCCAAATGGGGGAAATATCAAAACAATCAAAGAATAAATGGGCCATAATTTCCTTCTTCCTATTACACAAAGCACACTTCTATTTAATACCAGAATTCCACTTAGCAATTTGGATTTTCACTGCTAATTGATTCCAAAGAGCAAGCCACATAATAAAACTTTATATATGAATGCATTTATACCCAACCTTCCCCCAATAAACCTTGGTTCTACCAACAACCAAAGCATTATACGCACTAAAAATAGTGCAAACCCCATAATTAGTCTCTGTTTGTACCTATTTTATCCGGGTGTTATTTTATTTTTTTTATGTTTAATTATTTAAAAAAGATAAAAAAAAAGCAACAACTTAATAATTTTTATTTTTCATTTTTATAAACTAAGAGGAGTAAAAAGAAAAAAAATAGGAAAATACATAGAAAATAAATGAATTCTTTTATTTACAAGTCTTAATTACAATAACAAATACGGAAATTATAGAAAATACAAAAAAAAAAAAAAAACTCAAAGTCCGATAGATTTACAAGCCCAATTAGCTTAACTACAAATAGATAACATGATTTCAAAAAAAAAGATAAAAAAGGATACACAGCTATAGTTGTTACTGTGCAAGATCAGTTTTTCCATAAAATAGGGGAGATATTTTTTAGCTTTTAGTTTTGATAAAACTAGAAAGGGACAAACTAAATAAAAAAGCCAGAAATTATTTACAATCAAACAATGAAGGGGAATATAAAAGGGTTCTATACAACAAGGTAGAGGGAGTTGACGTTGAAACATAGCTCTGAAGAGAGAAAATTTGGAGAATGAGAGTGCATTCAAGAAAGTGGGCAACAATAGACACTCATCTCCTATTTTCCAGAAAACCATCTTCTGCCCCCCCCCCCCCCCCCCCCCCCCCCCTTTTACCTTTCCCTTTCATTCAATCATCCCTTTTTCATTTAATCATCCCCTCTCATTATTTATCATCTCCTTGCAAAAATAGTGGGAGCAGACCATGTTTTCTTCTCTCGGAAGGGAGCCTCGATATCGGGTAACCCTTCTTCGTGGGGGTTTTTATAGCTGAAAATTTGGTTTTGGAAAATTAAATTATTTCGTAAAAGAATCGAGACCTAAGTCTCGATAGAAGGTGTAAGAGTCGCCACCCGGCTCAGCTCAACTGGTTACAGCATAGCTGAACCGGACGAGGGCCATTATACTTTTCAGAGATCTAGGTCCGGACAAGTCCCTTATTTCATGTCTAATCAAAATAAATTTGGCCAATGTTCATTGATAGCATTTTATATTTCTAAAGTTGATTTTTATTGATTTAATCATGCAGCGTACACAAACAAAAATCAGTAATTAAATGAATTATTACAACCCAATCGATTCACAAATAAACTATCCTAGGAGATACATTTGTATAATTTGGGGATCGAGGTACAATCGCCTATTTTACATGAGTATCTAATGAATTGAAATTAAAATAAATAAATAAAAATAAATAAATAAACCAAACCCTGCAAAACAAAGGTTAGCACAGATATATGTAACAAGTTGGACTCAAATAGACAGAACGGGGAAATGAGAGATTTGGGGACATGCATTTAGGGCATAGTCGGGTAAACTCGGCTAGTTCACCCGACTAGACCTGGAAAATGGTTTTGAAACATTCTTGTGTTTTTGTTTCATGAGAAAATACATTTTTAAAAATATTTTCTTGTTCCAGTTTACTTCCATTTAGCATGCAAATGTGGGTCGGTTTTCAGGAGATTTGGATCTCTGTCGTTGTTCTGCTCTAAATACGATAACTTCAAAAATTAAATCTAAGGTCATGGATGCATGAGATAAATTCATTTTTGATGATTTTCTGATTTTTTGAATTTTTATGATTTTATGTTGCTGACTAGAAACTATAGTGTACGGCTGTGACTACAGTCGTGCGACTATAATTACAGTCGTGCCACTGTAATGTATTTCTAATCTAAAAAAGCTGAAATTATTTCAATGGACAGGATTTAGAGCCGAAATAGCGAGAAAAGTGGTACAACTGTAGTTACAGTCATATGCCTGTTCATTATGCCCAAAACCAGAAGACTTATTTTTGGGTTTTATGTTGAGTTGTGGGAGGACTTACACCCGTGGAGAGCCAACTATGGTCGTACGACTGTAATTATAGTCGTGCAACTGTAATTACAGCCGTACGGCTATTCATCCTACCCAAAAACAGCAGACTTAAACATTTGGTTTTATGCACAAAAATGAACCAAAACACCTAGAAAACGAAGCAAAACATTAGTTTTAGGTGTAGTTACCTTTGTAGCATGGTTCCACCATCGATTTGGCTGGAAAAAGGCCTTAAATTAGCTTCGGATTGCTTCTTTTCCTTTGAATGCTAAGGTACAAAAATAATGTCCTAAAATATCCACAAGTTGCGGATTTAGATGATTTTAGGTTCTGGGATTGGTTATATCTGAGTGACAGATTATTAACCTATGATTTCTACCAATTTTAGCCTCACAATACAAAGATTAAAAAGAAAAGAGTAAGAGAAAGTATTTTGTGAATATTTCTTCTCTTCTTTTCCCTTCTCTCAATGCCACTTTTGTGCTCTCTTCAATCCAAATTTTGTCCAACCCCCTCCCCTCCTTTTCTTCTACTACATATATCCATAAGAAGGGAAATCAGCCTATACCTCTCCCTCTTTGGGTATGGTCAAAATGTCAAAAAATGGATCTACAGTCGTACGACTATAATGTTTGGTAATTGCAGTTGTACGAATGTAATGAGAGGTGGACGACTGTAAAATTTGGTTGCTTATTTGACTTTGATTGAAGATTTAAATCACAGCCATGGTGATAGAATTACAACCGTTACAATCGTACGACTATAATGCTACGACCATAATTTTTTTTTAACCTTGAAAAATTCCGGCGCTTACAGCTGCCCCTCACGTGATCAAGTTCGACACCTGATTCCAGGTCTACAATACCTTAGGTGATGAATTTGAGAGTGTGAATTGAAGCGCCGTAAAAGTAAGGAAAGAAAGACATACCTAACTTGTCGAAGTCTTATTGCGTAATGATTATCTAATTCGATTAGATAAGTTAGGCTGATACCGGGTCTACACATATCCGAGGCGAAGCTGATCTGGCCCGATACCAGATTTACATATATTCGAGGCGGATCTGCTGAATTTTTAAAACGATGAATCTGACATAAGTAGATACTGGGTAACATTACCCGAGGCGAAGCTGATCTGGGCCGACATCGGGTCTATATTACCCGCGGCTGATCTACTAAATATCTGAGGTGAAGCTGATTTGGGCCTAACACCGGGTCTATATTACCCGCGGCGGATCTGTTGAATTTCTGACATGAAACTGATCTGGGCCTGACACCGGGTCTATATTACCCATGGCGGATCTGCTGAATTTCTGAGACACAGCTGATTTGGGCCTAACATCGGGTCTATATATACCCGCGGCGAATCTGCTGAGGTGAAGCTGAATTGGGCCTGACACCGGTCTATATTACCCGCGGTGGATCTACTAAATTTCTGAGGTGAACTTGATTTGGGCCTGACACCGGGTCTATATATACCCGCGGCAAATCTGCTGAGGTGAAGCTGATCAAGGCCTGAAACCGGATCTATATTACCCGTGGCAGATCTGCTAAATTTCTGAGACACAGCTGATTTAAGCCTGACATCGGGTATATATATACCCATGGCGAATCTGCTAAGGTGAAGTTGATCATGGCCTGATACGGGGTCTATATTACCCGCGGCGGATCTACTGAGGTGAGGCTGATCTGGGCCTGACACCAAGTCTATATTAACCGAGGCTGAGCCTGTGCCGGATCTATCTGTATCAGAGGCACTGATGGAACGAACCTATACTAGGTTTATATTACCTGAGTATGAGCCTGTATTGGATCTATTTGTATCCGAGGCGGTGATAATGAATTCCTGCTTTTGAAATGGCGAGTCTTCATTATTTGATCGAGAGATTTTGAACAAAAATTTTTGCCTCTTCGATTAAGAATGAAGACTAGCTGGGGATGAATGCTCCGTGTATGTTATGTATGTATGCATAATGATGCATATGCATGTTGATCCTAAAGGATTCATTTCTTGTTTTTTGTTCAATCTTGATGTTTCCTTTTTCCATTGGGGAAGATATGTCATGCCCCTGGTGGAAGACATTCTTTGTGCAAAGCTTTTTTTTCTTCTTTGGTATTTTTGTCGAAGATGATGATGACTTGCTGAAGAAATGAGATGACTACTGGGGACGAGTGACGATTGCTGAGGAAAGGTCGTAATGTCCTTTGTAAATATTCCGCTGGGGAATAATGCAGAGGATCCTGCTAAAGAATACTATAGGGGCTCTTGTTGGGGAATGGTGGAAGGGTTCTACCTTTCTGACCCTAGGAATTGTGAATTTGGTAGTGCTCTAAATTTTGCCTGAGCTGCCCAATGTGGGTTTTCAGCTCAGTGAGCTGCTCTAACTTTTGCCTGAGGCGCCTTTTCAGTTTTCACCTCAGCGAGCTTCTTTTTTTTTTTACAAAGTGTTCTTCAGCTCATTTGAAGCTGGCTTACATTCAAATCTTTTCTCTATCATGAAATCAAAACCCTTCCCATAATCTGAGAGTATAACATAATTAGTCTGGGAGTTTAGATTTAAGAGAAATGGCACGGGATTAAGAGGGTATCCCCAATTTGGTACAAGTTGATGATAAAAGAAGACTGATTGAAATGGTGACCACTTGCTCTGTAGTCCTTCTAGTGATAAAATGATGCGGAAAAATGTTATATAGAGTAGCATTGCGGTTTAATTTCTTGTTAGAAGCCATTGATGGTAGAAAATAAGGTTTCACAGAATCAGTTCAAAAGAGAAGATTAAAGGAGCAATTCATCAAACAAGTGTTGTGCCTTGCATATGAACGGAAGAGAAACGTTGTTGAAGGCAAGAGAGAAGGTATAGAGGAAAAAGGAAAGTGCTTTGAGTTTGAAGACGGAAATGTTCAAATCTTTCACAGGAAAAAGTGACAATCTCCACCTTCTCCCTATCACCTTTTCCTCAACTGAAACCCTTGTACCACCCTTTGCTAGGCTGAATGTTGCTTGTAAGTGATCATCCCTTTTACACTCAAATGTTAACCTTTCAACGTATCTTACTAGCTCCTCTTTTCTTAGAAGCCTAACATAGGCTATAGTGCGGGCTTTGCTAGAAAATCGACCATCTCTTATTATGAACTGCTCATTGAAACTTGCATGCATCTTTTGATCTGGGAAATTTACAAATGCATACCCTTTATCCACTTTTCAATCAACAGGAAGGTATAAGAAATTAAAGGCTGGTGTTGATTTTCCATCCAAGAATTCCATCAACAATTCTCCCATGTATTGGTTGGGTATATTCCTGATAATCAGGTTTGTTTTCCCATCGAAGTTAACTTCAGGCTTGATCTTTTCAATAGTCAAGTTCTTGGATAACCACTGTTGCTCTTTGAAAAGATGAATTAGATTTGGAGGACAACAAAAGATTTCAGATTGTATATATTTGGTACATTATCATTGTTAAATAACGTGATATGTTTAACCGGTTAAATGCAAAGTGCTTTCCTTAAATGGATGTTTAAGCAAGATAACTTCATTCATGCATCTGACATAACCATAAAAATATATTTAAACAAACACTCCACTTTATTGATAAAATCAAAGTGAGTACATTTGAAAGGATTAATTCCCAAAATGGTATACACTCCACACAGAACCAGAATCCGTCACCAGTCGTCCCTTTCAAATTTTCCGACTGATCATTTTCTTTCGTGTCTTAATTTTTGCCTAGGCTGCTCTTTTTTTTTCAACCTAAACATGATAAAGCTTTAAGCAGTCTTGGTTGACAGGATTTGTGAACTCATTTCCATCCATGTCCATGATGCTGACACCACCTTTTAATAGCACTTTCTTCATAACATAAGGCCCTTCCCAATTTGACCTAAACTTCCCTCGAAAATCAGCATTTGAAGGCCTTAATTATTTCAGGACCAAATATCCTACTTTCAACTGCTGCCTGGGGTACTTCACATTCCATCTGAAAATGATCCAATGCTTTCAGTTGTTTCTCATCTAGCATTGCCAACTGTTTGTATCTAGCCTGAGTCCATTCAGTCTCTGGTAACTGAGCTTCCAAGGTGACTCTAAGTGACCTAAGCTCTATTTCTACCCGTAACACTGATTCCATACCATACACCAAGGCATAGGGAGTTTCTCCTGTTGGTGTTTTGACACTGGTTCTATAACCCCAAAGAGCATACGGCAGTTTGTCAGCCCAATCTCTGTAGGTGGTTACCATCTTTGATAAGATTTTCTTTATCGACTTATTAGCTGCTTCCACCGCCTCATTAGCTTGTGGTCTATATGGGGACGATCTATGATGTTCGATGCCATGTTCTGCAAGTAGCTCAGCTATTGTCCCTTGAAACTGCACTCCGTTGTGAGTCACTACATGGTGGGGAATTCCATACCGAGCGAAGATGTTCTTCTGAAATTACACTAGCGAAGGATTTTGCTTCTACCCATTCTGAAAAATAGTCGACAGCAACCACTATGAATCTATGTCCAATAGACGCTACAGGATGAATTTCCCCAATCATATTTATCCCTCATGCCGAAAATGGTCAAAGAGATGCCAGATTCTGTAGTTCCAGTGCTGGCAGATGACTGATGTCAGCATAGATTTGGCACTCATGACATCTCCTCACTTTCCTCATACAATCAGCCTACATAGTCATCCAGAAGTACCCCTGTCTCATTATCTTCCTAGCCAGAGCGAGTCCATTCATATGTGGTCTGTAGGTTCCCGCATGTACTTGCTGCATCGCTTCTTTTGCTTTTTGTTCTATCAAACACCTTAGAAGAACCCCATTTGTAGTTCTCTTGTATAGCTTTCGAAGATTCTGAACTGGCTTGCGAATCTTCCTAGGGAGACTTTGTCAGCAATACTAGCTCCTTCTGGATACTTTCCTTCCTTCACATACTGGTAGATGTCAAAGAACCATAGCTTCTCTTCAGCTGTCAACTCCATCACTTCGTGTACATCAAAGCAGGGTTGTCTGGAAACTGCTATAACCAGAGGTTGTATTTGTGTCTCTAGATTCTCCCATATAGAAGACAGTGTTGCTAGCGCATCAGCCATCTTGCTCTCATCTCTAGGGACATGTCTGAATTCACATTGGCCAAATAACTCTCTTCTATATTGCAACAGTTCTAAGGCTTCTTCTTTCAGGTCCTATTCACCTTGTGCTTGGCTAATCACCAGAAGCGAATCTCCAATAATCAGCACATCATTTGCCCCTAGTGTCAGGAGGGATTCCATCCCGAATAAGCATGTTTCGTATTCTGCCCTATTGTTAGTTATGGGAAAGTCCAATCTCTTTGATAAGGGGATGATCTCGTCGTCTGGTGTCGCTATGATTACTCCAATTCCAGCACCCTTTCTATTTACAGTACCATCAAAGCACGTAACCCATCGCTTTACCTCCACTATGGCCAGCTGTTCATTAGGAAATTCCAGATTTTCCACATAATCTGATTCCAATGGTTGATTTGCCAGAAACTCTGCCATAGCCCGTCCTATGATGGCTTTCTTGGTGACATACTCAATATCAAATTCTGACAAAAGTAAAAGCCATCTAGATAATTTTCCAACCAACATCGGTGCTTCATATAGATACTTCATTGGATCCACCTTGGCTACGGCTTGTACTTTGTATGACTAGAAGTAATGGTGCAACTTTTTAGTCAGCCAAATCATTGCCAGACATGTCTTCTCTACTAGCGTGTACCTGGTTTCGTACTCCAGCAGCTTCTTACTGAGGTAGTAGATAGGGTACTCCTTCTTCCCATCTTGCTCTTATGCTAGCATTGCCCATATGGAGGAATCTTTGACCGCCAAATACAAGATCAGAGGCTTCCCTGGGATTGGTGGGCTTAGGACGGGCTAATTTACCAGATAAGCCTTAACCTTCTCGAACGCCAATTGACATCTGTCATTCCATATAATAGGCTGATCTTTCTTTAACAGCTTGAAAATCGGCTTACAAGTGGAAGTCAACCATGCTATGAAACGACTGACATACTACAAGGAACATAAGAATGACCAGACTTCTTTTTCTGTTTTTGGAGGTGGCATATCTGATAGGTACATTTTGTGCATATATTTTTGTCCTATTTTGTGCCCTTAATTGCACTATCTTGCTTTAATTTAGGTGGATTTTATCTCATTTGTTCTATTTTTATGTGTTAGGGCATTAAAAGAGGAATTTGAACATTTGGAGACTAAATCGTCTATTTTTGGAGCTCAAACATGCAAATTGGAAGAGCAAGGAAGTCCTAAGGCATAGGCGTACCTCATGAAGAGCCAAAACTGAAGAATTTTTTAGAAATAGAAGCTGTAGAATTATGAATTTTGTACTCCAACTAGGGTTAGGAGTTTTCCTTTTTAGCTTTAGGGCTATTTTTAATTTCTCCCTTTTTGGCAAGTAGGATAGGGAGAAACAACTGGCATTTTAAGACTTTTATTTTAGGAATAACTCTAATTAAAGAATTATTTTTAGAATTAATTTTAGGGGAGTTATTTCCTAAGTAGGTCTCTCTCTCTCTCTCTCTCTCCATCTTGGAAAGAAACGTGTTTTAGTAGAGGGAGTGGGACATTTTTGGATCATCATTCATCAAGTCTGGAATTTATTTTTCTTTTGTTAAGGAGAAAACGTGATCTCTTGGGAAGAAAGGAAGAAGCTAGGTTTTCAAAGGTTCAATCCGCAATTCCTCTCCGATTTCTCTCCCCAAGCCTCTATTGGCATCTTCATCTTTCTAGTTTTTCTTCTTAACTCCCTTTATTATGTTTTCTTTGATTTATTCATTTGTTTATAACTTGATTATGAACTAATTCCTCTATAGCGAAGGCTATGGTGGAGTTTAGTAAGATTTCCATGTAATTTCCCTTGTTTAAAGCAATTCATTCGTATTATTTTTCCATTATTGTGTTATGATTGCTTAAAGCTTTGAATGCGTGACCATCTATTTTAAAGTTCATAGTTAATTTATAATTGACCAAAGGACTGAATTAACGGGATCTCATAACATGACAAATGCATGACCAATGCTTTGTGGCTCACTAGTTCGTGCTAGGTCTTCGTATGCTTAATGCTTCTCAAATTAATTACTTAAGACCGAACAAGTTTAAGTAGTTAGGTTGAGGATTAGAGTCAGCAGCCCTAACCGGTGTTAATTGTTTTAGGAATTTACCATCTTTTAATAAGTTTGATTGCATAGCCCTAGGAAATTGCTAGAATGAATCTAAGTAAAACCATTTGCCTTAGCTAATTTCTCCATTGAGTTTTATCCAATTGCATTCCTATTTTAGTTTAAATTATTTTATTTAATTTGTTGTTTACAGTAGATTTTATTTTATAAACCATAATCAAAGATATAATTCCTTCCGCCTAAATTAATAGAAACCGATTGCATTTAGGATTAGCATACATAGTCTCCGTGGGATTGACATCCTTCTTATTTCTATATTACTTGAGCGACAGAGTACACTTGCTTTATAGTGTGCGTTTTAGACGCATCAATATCTTAAATAGCCTTGATTTTATCTGGGTCCATTTCTATTCCTCTCTGGCTGACTACATGACTTAATAGCTTCCCTGATGTGACTCCGAATATGCACTTCTAAGGGTTAAGTCGTAGGTTATACTCTCCAATGCGTGTAAGAAATCTATCCAGAATGGCAGGATGCTCCTCCCAGGTTATTAATTTAACAAGCATATCATCAATATACACTTCGACTTTCTTTATGTATCATGTCATGCAGCAATGTTGTGACAGCCCTTTCGTAGGTGGCTCCAGCATTTTTCGACCCGAAGGGCAATACTCTATAGTAGAAAGTGCCCCACTCTGTGATGAATGATGTCTTCACTTTATCAATCACATCCATCAGGATCTAGTTGTATCCTGAAAACCCATCCATGAATTAGTACATTGCTGCCTTAGCTACACTATTGATCAAAACATCAATGTAAGGCAAGGGGAAATTATCTTTCGGGCATGCGTTGTTCAAGTCCCTGTAGTCGACACACACTCTGACCCTTCTGTCTTTCTTGGGTACTGGGACAATATTGGCCAGCCATTATGTATACTCCACCACATCAAGGAACTTGGCTTCTATCTACTTGGCCACTTCCTTCTTCACCAATGTAGCCCACTCTGGCCTCAATCTTCTCAGTTTCTACTTTAACAGCTTGAACTTGGGGTCTGTTGGGATCTTGTGAACTGCTATTTCCGTGTCAAAACCTGGCATGTCCTCGTATGACCAAGCGAAAGCTTTAACATGTTTTTGCAATATTTTTGTCAATTCTCTCTCTTCTTCAGATTTTAGTTCATGTGAAATGAATACTATTTTAGGATTGTCATCTGTACTTATATTGATTTCATGCAATGCAGTGTCATGAATGCTAAATATGCTTGATTGTGATTCAAATGCATGCACAGAATTATCAAGATAAACATCACACAAGTAAGCAAACTAGGATTTCATTGCATTAAACTTACTATAGAGTACATCATTCACATTGAAAATGGAAGAAATAGATACAACAAAATCATTTTTATCTTCCACAGGTGGAGGGCCTTGCGCTTCTTCATCTTTTTCGTTCATCTCTAGGACATTGTCCAAATCTGCAGCTACTTTGACCTCTTGTTCAGCAGGAATAGTGAACTCCTCGGTTTCAGCCACCTGCGCCTTAGCCTTCTTCATAATTCCTGCTATCTCGGTAACCACATGATCCAAGCTCACCTTGGTCACCAGCTTCTTCTTGGACCCCTTCTTAGATTTTCCAAATGCCTTGCTTAAGGCGGTAGTCAGCGCCTCCGAAATTGCTTCTACGGATTCATCATAGATTTTCTCTTCAGCTTCCTGTTAGGACACTTCCACTGCTTTTGTTATCACTTCAGATGGCTCATTTTGTAAGATGATAGGCTTAACAACTACCTCTTCCACTATCACAAGTGCTATTGGCTCCTCACAGCTCTTCTCAAAGTCCACAACATCAGAGAATATCTCAAAGCCTGGGTATTCAGTACTCCCAACTCTTTCTGAGTTTGACCCTTATACAGCTCTTCTCCTGCCTTAATAAAGGGCTTCATCATGGGCTTGCCATTCTTTCCTTTCTTTAGGCTTTTATTCTCGGATGCCCCTACTTTGTAACCCAAGCCGAACTGCCTCGGCTTTCCAGAATCAATGTTAAATTCGGGCACCCCTTGTAAATTAGCTACAAGTCCCATACCCGGAACAAAATTCTGCTTGCAGAGGTATTTGGAGAACCATTCTGGCATATAGTTATCGTAGATAACCATCAGAGCATCCGTGGTTTCCTTCTCACTAACCATGGCGAATTGAAATCCATCGAATAGTATGACCTCTTTGTTAACCGCAGTGATCATGGACTGAGAGTCTGCCTCAACTGTCACGACCTCCTTGCCTATCAAGAATTTTATCTTCTGGTGCAAAGTTAAAGGGACACCCCCCAATGGGTGAAACCATGGCCTCCCCAATAGCAATGAGAAGGTAACTGGAATGTCAATCACAGTAAAGGTGACCGTCGACTTGATCGGTCCTACCTCCACCTCAGCTTCAAAAGTTCCGATGACGGTCCTTTTTGAATCATCATAAGCCTTGATCACGATGGAGGACTTTTTCAAACTTTCTTCACTCAGTCCCAGGCATGGTAACATCTTCGATGGACATATATTTAGGGCTAATCCGTCATCTACCATCACGCATGGCATAACTCTATCCATGATGTTAACTTTAATATAAAGAGCTTTATTGTGAGCCCTTCCTCCATGTGGCAGATCTTTCTTGGAAATACAATGTTAGGGGATCCTACATGAATCTTGTCCAGTAAGCAGCACATAGCCTTCGGAGAAGCAATTGGAGACACTTCAATTTCAGACAACTTTTTAACCAACGCAGTTCTATGCTCCTTAGAGGTCAGTAACAAGTGCCATAGACTGGCCTGAGCTTGAGTCTTTTTCAGTTGTAAGATGACCAAATCTTCCTTTTTCTACTTCCTTCGGTGCCGACGTGCTGCTTGATCTGGCTACTGTAGTATTCTCATTCTGCTGAACCACTGGCAGGTAGACCCTACCACTCCTTGTTACATTTCGGACTTTGGGAATTTTTGGCTTCTCGACAACCGGCAGCTTAACTGTCTCACCACAGCTATATTCTTTGTACTCATCCTCTGAATCCATATCATCCAGGCTCACAGGCTTCACCTTTTTCTGCTCTCTCAGCTTCCCACATACTGACTTTGCTATAATTTCATTGGCCACCACGGACTATACGGTGGGGTTCGCTTGCAGGATCTGGGCAAAAATGAAATTGTCTGGTAGCCTCGACTGTACCATGCTGATCTGCCTCTCAAACGCTGGCAATGGATTAGTCCTTGTACTGGGTTTGGTAGGCTCTTGTAACTTTCCTTTGTCAATCAGCTTTTAGATGGCATCCCTCAGCTTATAACAGTTGTTGGTTCTGTGTCCCACAATGACATGATAGGTTCAAAAATTATCCTTGTCCGCATCCGTCAGTTTCTTAAATGGCCTGAGAGAGTTTAACAGACTGCCATTCCTGCACTTCACAAAGATCTTGGCCAAGGAGAAAGCCCAAGGGGATATGCCTTGACCCTCCGGACCTCTGCTTTGGTTTCCTCACTGTTGAGACACTATAGCAACCCCAGCTTGCTTAACCTCTGAAACTTACCCGCGTTTGCTTGTACAACCAGAACCAGACCCACTGCTTAACCCAGCTGTAATAATCGATCGGTACCCAGAGCTATACTCAGAGCTTCTGCTACCCCGGTGGCTTGCAGCCCTATCTTCTTCATCCCTCTCAATCTTCATAACCATACTGTACACCTCACTAAGTTCACTGAAAGAATAGAATTTCATGTTGTTTCTGTAAATGTCTCTGCTACCGTCAATCAACTTTTGGATCAACTTATCTTCGTCAGGGCGGTTCTTCAACAAAATCATCTTATTCATCCATCTCTGATAGTATTCATCACAGGACTCGTTTGGCTTCTGCTTAATCCACTCCAGGTCATACAACTTCACCTGGATCTTAGTATTGAAGCTATAGTATTTGATGAAAGCTGCCGACAAAACTTCCCAGTCTGACTGCTCCTCAAATAGAGAATTATACCAGGTCAAAGCCCCCCCTCGAGTGTGGTTGGGAGAAGTTGATTAACTACTACTTGGTGGAGCCTGCTGTCAACATTATTCGGGCATACAGATTCACATGGGCTTCCGGTGAACCAATCCCTTTGTAGGAAGGAATCTTCGGCACTTGAAACCCGACGGGGAAAGTTTCAATGCCTTTGCTGATCATAGCATCTACATTCACTCCCCTCTTAGAGTCCAAACTGATACTGGCCCCCTTTTTTATGCCATAGCCAGTTCGTCCAGTTTTGAACATTTGGCCTTCAGTTTCTTATCCATTGCTACCTCAATTTCTTGTAGCTTCTCTACACTAGCTGAGGCATCAGCCCTATGTTGAGATGATTCACCCTTTTTTTCTTTTCCAGTCCCGCTGTTGCCAGCTTCACCACCTTCTCTCACAACAGCCCACATTTCTTCTTTCAATATATCACGAAAGTCCTGAGATTTCAGGAAATCTCTCAGGATATCAGTGACATTAGGTGTTTGGTTGGCCATTTCAAATTCCTCAACAGATTCTGTTTCCTTACTTGCCACAACTGTCTTCCTCTTCTCACGCTCTTTTGTAGTCTGTGACCTTGTTCGGGGTCGCTCCAGCTTACTCTGCTTATCATCATATGGGGAAATGGTCTAGTGAAATGGCCGAGTGCAGTTCGGTGCACTGGCAGAACACAGGTAGTTTTGGGACTCCCGATATGTTATGAAATGAAATGACCATGATGGGCATCCTTGAAACGTCCTTAATTTAAATGAGATGAGATGACATGAATGCTTGCGTCACACAAAATGCAAATGGCTGCACAAAAATGTGGTTAAGATGCATGACATACATGATGATGTCATGTATGCTTTGTGATAATGGTAGCACACAAATATAATGTTATGGCTGTAAAAGGAATGGTTAGTATGAATATCACAGGGGTGATTAATGTTTTCACACACGAAAAAAATACAAGTGGCTGTATAAAAGATGTTAGTTAGTATCACACAAATGCTTTGCATGTAGCATGTCATGTTCATGGAAAATGTTAATGATGGTATGTTATGAAGGAATGAGAAACATGTAGCACATAACATGCGAAGCGTATTCCTCCAACCTTATTCCTCCAATTGTGGTTAATTTTTTTTTAGAAAATTCTAACCGAGTCCTAGGAGGGGTTCACTTCGATCATCAACTGGGGATGATGAAGGCGTAATTGTAACATTCATGCAATTTATTTTGGTATCCTAAGGGAATCCAACTAAGGTTGCCTACATGAGTTCGGTCCAAGTCAGGATAAAATCAAGGTCCCCATAACAAAATATACTCCTCACTTCTCCCTACTCAAGGGTCCAAACGAAGGGGTACGTACAAGGCTATAGGTGGTGTTTCATATCCGTGCCCCTAAGACCATGAGGAACAAAGGCGAGACTTCAACAATTTACCGGGTTGAAAATTGGATACTTAACCTAATGCAAGTATGTCTAACAAAAATGCAAGAAAAAATGCCATGCAAGAATCATCCACCTTATTTTGATTAGACATTTTTCAGGACTTGTAAAATTATTTTAAGTTTTAAGAAAACTTTTGTAAGAAGTCCCCAGCAGAGTTGCCACTGTGAGCGGACAATGTTTTCTTCTCTCGGAAGGAAGCCTCAATATCGGGCCACCCTCCCTTGCGAGGGTTTTTATAGCTAAAAATTTGGTTTTGGAAAATTGAATTATTTCGTAAAAGAATCGAGACCTAAGTCTCGATAGAAGGTGTAAGAGTCGCTACCCGGCTCAGCTCAACCGAGAAATTACAGCGTAGCTGAACCGGACGAGGGCCGCTACACTTTTCAGAGATCTAGGTTTGAACAAGTCGTTTATTTCATGTCTAATCAAAATAAATTTGGCCAATGTTCATTGATAGCATTTTATATTTCTAAAGTTGATTTTTATTGATTTAATCAAGCAGCGTAAAGAAATAAAAAGCAATAAATAATAAATTATTACAACCCAATCGAATCATTAATAAACTATCCTGGGGATACATTTGTATAATTTGGGGATCGGGGTACAATCACCTATTTTACACGAGTATCTAACGAATTGAAATTAAAATAAACAAATAAAAATAAATAAACCAAACCCTAAAAAACAAAAGTTAGCGCAGAT
Organism: Euphorbia tirucalli; assembly: GCA_039660915.1. NCBI lineage: Eukaryota > Viridiplantae > Streptophyta > Magnoliopsida > Malpighiales > Euphorbiaceae > Euphorbia > Euphorbia tirucalli. Next base: position 23,426,837 of record CM077637.1, on the reverse strand, counting down.
ATATGCAACAAGTAGGACTCAAATAGACAGAACGGGGAAATAAGAGATTTGGGGACATGCATTTAGGGGATAGTCCAGTAAACTCGGCTAATTCACCCGACTAGACTTGAAAAACGGTTTTGAAACTTTCCTGTGTTTTTATTTCATGAGAAAATGCATTTTTGAAAATATTTTCTTTTTCTTGTTTACTTCCATTTAGCATGCAAATGCGGGTCGGTTTTCAGGAGATTTAGATCTCCGTAGTTGTTCTGTTCTAAATGCGATAAATTCAAAAATTAAATCTAAGATCATGGATGCATGAGATAAATTCATTTTTGATGATTTGATTTTTTGAATTTTTATGATTTTATGTTGCTGACCAGAAACTATAGCATACGACTGTAACTACAGTCGTGCCAATATAATGCATTTCTGATCCAAAAAAGTTGAAATTATTTCGATGGGCAGGATTTAGAGCCAAAATAGCAAAAACAGTGGTACTACTGTAGTTACAGTCGTGCGACTGTAATTATAGTCATACGCTTGTTCATCACGCCCAAAACCAGAAGACTTATTTTTGCGTTTTATGATGAGTTGTGAGAGGACTTACACCCGTGGAGAGCCAACTATGGTCGCACGACTATAATTACAGTCGTGCGACTATAATTATAGTCGTACAGCTGTTCATCCTACCCAGAACAGCAAACTTAAACATTTGGTTTTATGCACGAAAATGAACCAAAACACCCAGAAAATGAAGCAAAATACTAGTTTTAGGTGTAGTTACCCTTGTAGCGTGGTTTCACCGTCGATTTGGCCAAAAAAATGCGTTAAATTTGCTTCGGATTGCTTCTTTTCCTTTGAATGCTAAGGTTCAAAAGCAATGTCCAAAAATCTCCACAAGTTGCGGATTTAGTTGATTTTAGGTTCTGCGATTGGTTATATCTGAGTGACAGATTATTAACCTATGATTTCTACCAATTTTAGCCTCACAATACAAAGATTAAAAAGGAAAGAGTAGGAGAAAGTATTTTGTGATTATTTCTTCTCTTCTTTTCCCTTCTCTTAATGCCACTTTTGAACTCTCTTCAATCCAAATTTTGTCCAACCCCCTCCTCTCCTTTTCTTCTGCTACTTATAGCCATAAGAAGGGGAAATCAGAGGCACATACCTCTCCTCCTTTGGGTATGGTCAAAATGTTAGAAAACGGATCTATAGTTGTATGACTGTAATGAGAGGTGGATGACTGTAAAATTTGGTTGCTTATTTGACTTTGACTAAAGATTTAAATTACAGCCGTGGTGATAGAATTACTACCGTACGACTGTAGTTACAGACGTACGACTGTAATGCTACAACCATAATTTTTTCTAACCCCGGAAAATTCCGACGCTTACAAATAGCTGGTAGTTGAAGGCCATTTAAGAGAACCAAACACATGACATTAAAGATAAGCAAATTATTCCCACCCTTTTCTAGGATAGCTACCCATTTAAGTAGGTCTTTTTCTATGTAAAACTCTTTTAAGCTCTTTTTTATTGTGTGATTTGTATGTAAGTCTTTTATGACTCAAAGGGAGATCCTTGCTCCATGTATATGGAGAACGGATACTCGCTTGAGTAGTGTCCAAGATATTAATAAGAAATAGGGCATGTATGCATCTATTTCCTATTAGTAACTAGTGGTCTAGGTTTAAGTAGTTCTTGAATGAAAATATGTTGTTAGATCTGGAGTTATATGTAAGAAATGGATTTAGACTTTGTGTTTAGATCATTGGCCATGGATTGTGGCTTTTCCTTGCTAAGAAATTCTTAAAAATAGGAGATTCCCCAGAAGCCATCCAAGTTTCATTTAAAAAGCTTTGTTTTCTGCTTTTAGAAAAGAATAATACTAATAAAGACCAACCTTTTGAGCCTTAGATCTTTTTAAAAGAAAAGAGCTTCAAAAAATAGAAAATTGGTTGCTTTAGGAAACCGACTCAAACTCATTTTCAAACACAAAAAAATAATTGAAAAGCTACAAGCCACAAGCCTCAATTTGGCCTCTTCCTCATTACCCATTCTTTTTGTGGGTATTAAAAAAATGATGAAAAGGGTAAAAAGCAAAAGAAAAATCATTTCTTTTGTCACTCATTGGGCCAGTTCTGAAAGTTGGCGACTCTGCTGGGGAATCACCAGGCTAATTTATGTTGTAAATTATTTTTTTATTGTGTTTAATTTGCACATAATAAAATGATGTAATTTTATTCTCTGTTATCATGTGTTGGATGTGCCCTAGTCCCGAGGCATTGGTCTTTGTATTTGTATTCTACATTTATACTATGTTATTGGATTTATGTATTATACAATTTGTGTCATTAAATAAAGGTATTAATCTATTTTCTATATATCTTGTGCTATGTTTTAAATAGAGTATCCAATGGACATATCCATATCCATGTTAGAACTTTTTTTTTTTTTTTTTGCATCAGTTCATTTGGGATCAAGTAAATGTCCGAACACAAAAGTGGGTGATCAATCCATGCCTCTGTGTTGGACACCTATATCAATGACATGGGATATACAAGTTTAAACTACAAGGTTACGATTACAGTTGAACTGCTATCTCCATCTTAATTAGAGGCTGCAGTGGCTTGCTAGAGCCTGCTTGTAGTCTGTGGGCCATGGGCCCACTGCCAACATAAAGACGGACCCACAGGATTTTACACATTAAATATCTGAACTCGAACTAAAAGGATCAACTGTATACTTGGAGTATACACGCTGGAGAGAAAGGATCTTGTTAATTATTGCATAAATCAATTGGATTGGTCAAAATAATATAATTAATATTTGTATTGGCCTTATAATTAATTCAATGAATTAATTTATAAGATTGTTTCCTAGGTAGATATATTTTACATGTCTAGGTTTACATGTGTTTAATTTTATGGAAGTCTAATTTAATTCCTTGGTTAAATTAATTGGTCAAATTAATTTTAATTTAAATGTGTGTAATATATTATATGGTATTATATATAAGCATACGGGTTGAATTAAAGTTACATTTGAAATTAAATTGGACTCAAGGAATTAATACGGACTTGGGCTTAAAAAGGAGAAAGCCCACATAAAATTAAAAAGAAAATTGGGCCTAAAATTCCCATGGGGAATTCGGCCAACGAGTTTAAAATACTAGTGAAATTTTGGCCAAGAAAAAAGTGTAAGAGTAGAAAAATTTCAGCCACCAAATCCTCTCTTTCGGTTGATCATATCGCTAGCACAGGTTCGAGTTCGATAGCCATTCGTGTATGGGAATGTGGAGGAAGTCTACATTGATTTCTGCAACCATCTCTTGTAAAGATTTTCTGGTGAGAATCCAATCTTCCTCTATTTTATTTTGTTTTTTATTTCCATTTCAATTGCTCCTGGGCACGGATTCGAGGAAATCAATTCTTTCTTCCGCTTTATCGGTTGATTTCCGGTGAAAAATCCCAACATCATGCATAATACCCCACCACATGCACAGTAGCACTAAAAGGTCATGTTATGATCTTTACCATGTAATGGCATTAGAAAAAGATAATTTGGGAACGAATGAAACTATTCTTATATCCACCTTATAGATATAGATTCGAGACACCCAGTAGAAACCACCTTGTATACGGAAGAGCACCAGATAAGGACATTGCATAAAATATGTTTGTAAAAGTATCTTGTGAATGTATGTAATTATTTATTTTTTTGTTAAGCATCATCATCATTAAAATCTCTCATTATAAATTAAAAGGTATAATGGTTAAATTTTCTAGAAATGGATATAGAAGGCAGAGAGATGGAAATTTACCTGCCACAAGATGTCATGCTCAATATAGTAAAGAAGACCACAAACCTTAAAGCAATTTGAATGATTTTAGGGTTAAAAGTTGTCCTACTTCAAAACTTTAGGGTTCATAATTCCCCATTGAAATTCCTAGATTAGCACGCAAGTTTTCCTCATCTAAACTGTTTATACCTAGGGGCAAAACACATTAAGAAGTTCCCAAAAATAGCGTATTTGATATTATGGTATCTTGCTCGCACCAGGATGACAGGTGTAATTCTGGATAAAAAACGGATTATCTAATGCATCTGAGAATGGTTAGAGAATCCAGAATCTGTAAGCTTGTTTGTTAAATGATTAGGAAACTTTGGGGTACTACTAGAGTGGATGCAGCTCTTTCTCCAGTCCCTTAATCTGTCATATAGGCTTTTTGTTTTTCGCATTCGAGAGTAGTTTGAAGTACAAGCACAAGATGTTGTTACTAGACATTAGTACAGTGTGTTCCTTAAAGGAAGTTATGCTTATAACCCTATGATCAATCTTATTCACAACAAGGATGTATGGAAATTCATTAAGCAACAGCTGATTAAGGTTAATGGGATGCCAACAGAAATGATACCAGCACATTGCTAAATCCATAGAACTTTTGGTCTGATGGGAGAATTATGGAGTACAATGAAGGAATTCCCTTTCTACCAAAGGAAGCTATTTATACGTATGCCTAAGTGTCTACTTGTTATTAGTACATCCCACACTCATTTGGAAATCAAGAGCGAGTCGAGCAGAAGGAGGAGGCTAGAGAGCGCCTAATGCAAAAACATGATACTGAATTAGTGAGCGTGCAGGAACCACTAGAGGAAGATATGGTTGTAGTTGGAGAACTAGAGGAAAACTTGGAAGGAGAGCCTATTGAAATTAACTAAGGAACAGAGGAAGAACCGATGGAGGAGGATGAAGAGGACCTCCTAGAAGAAGGGTTTCTTGTAGTGAATAGTGTGGTGAGAGAGATTACTCAAGAAAAATTCTTTCAAAGGCTAGAAGAAGCACAACAACTACTAGAACTAATGGAAAATAAAGAAGAAGTAGGCTTGAATCATAGGGGGACATTTGGTCAGAAAATGGGAAAAGTGACAATGATGCTTCAAGCTCGACCGCATTTAGGGGGAAAGACACTGCTACCAAAGAACAGAATTTTGATGATTATCTGGTCTATTTCTATAAACCAAAGCAAATATTGCTCTCATATGCAAATGTTTTGCATCTAGATTTGTAGTAGAAATAGTATCATAGGACTATTGTAGTAGGACCATTGTAGTATGACTCTTAGCTTTTTTTGTAAGGCAAAATAGTTAAGGGGTTGATGTTCATGTATTGCTAATTTAATCCCTTGAATATTTTGTTAGAAGATATCACTGTAATGGATTTCAAACTAGTTATGTAATCTTTTCAATTAATGTAATTCATTTTCCCCTAATCAGGAATGAATCTGTTTGGTGAATTTAAGTATTATATCTTTAGTTTATGTAGTGAGGGATTTGCATCATGTATCATTTCATTAATTTTTGTGAGACACATTGTGTTTGCTACATTTCGCATGATCGTTATTATTGGTACAATACTTTTGTTTGGTTTTCTATTTCAAGGAAATAACACAGAAAAATTCAATAAAATCTCAATGTCTTCCCCGGCTTCTAAGTTCCATAGGGAGGTTCAAGTGAGAGATTGGTTATGGGAAAGGCAGATTAGCAAAAGAAACAATTTAACTAATTAAATAAAGATTATCTTGCCTGATTTATCAGAAATGGACTTTAGCCAGAATGATCTGCATAGGGTGAAGGAAATATTTAAGTTGTTGCATAGTGATTGAGTAAAAGGCTTTTATGGATGATTTCGGATGGATAGTTTACTTGATGTATATACCTGTCCATGAAACAATGCTGAGAGCTTTGATCCATTTTTTAGGACTTGAGCTATAAATGCTTCACTTTGGGAAAAACATATTTGACTCCAACTTCGAAAGAATACCACCATATGCTAAAAATTCCCTGAAGAAAAGAGAATCGATTATATTCCTACAACAAAAAAGAAAAAGCTAAAAGACAACTAGCCCAAATAGCTGAATTGCATGTTCAGGACATCGTTGATGAGAAGGGTCAGGATTTTCAATGCATTAAAATTGATGGACTTCACCATTAACATATCATTGAAAAGAAGGGATTGAAAATGTTGGCTTTACTAATATATTGTTTGGTTCTATTTCCCAAATGAGATGGATAAGTCGATCATAAAGTTGTTATCTTCTTTGGGAAAGTCATTGATAATGTTGGAGTTAACCCAGTCATAGGGATTTTGGCAGAGACTTTCAGGTCATTGGACTTTTGTAGGCAGTGAGGAGGAGGAAGATTTGAGAGATTTACACCATTGTTGTGCATGTGGGCTTTGAATCATCTCCAATGCTCGTTCATTTTAATGTCCCCATTGTGATTTATGATAAAAGATATGATAGTGGTAAGAATTTCATTGCAAACTTCGAGAAAGATCTATGGCTAAGAAAGGACCATTAAAGAGAAAGTGGATTAGATTTCTGAGGAGCTTAGAAGAGTCCCAAGTCATATGGATAGCTGAATGGTTTGATGGTACATATGTTGTTTACAAATCTGGTACTTTTGATTGGGTGCTGTTATTAGGACCGTGGGGAGGGAGAGGTTATGCACCATATATGGTGAGAAGACAATACGGTGCTCAACAATTCATACCAGTAAACTCTGGGTTAGATGAGGCAAACTTTACTTATAGAGAGCCGAAGGTTATGGTAAGAATTAATGCCCTCATTCAAGCTTGGGGAAAGGTAAGAGCCATAATGAGGGAGAATAAAAGTGAAGAAGTCAGAGAAGGATATACACTTGGCAACTCCAAAAGGAGCCGATGTAATGGACGAATAGGTTGACAATTATCAAGATTGGACACTAATAATGGAAGTGGAGGAATTAAGAAGAAGGCTTGTTGTTTTGGAAGAAGAAAGGTAGAAAATGATAATGGATAAGGATGAATTAACTTAAAAACTTTAAGATTGGGAAAATGAAGCTTACAAATGGGAAGCAGCATATGAGCAAAGTCAAGAACAATTAAATAGCCTGTGGTCAGACTTCCAACAAGCAGAAAAGTCTCACTAGGAGTAGATGGCTAGTGTCAAACAAAAGCTCCAAATTATGGTAGATCAGGCTCAGACCTCTGTAGAGGAATTAAAGCCAATACGAAATGAGGTTAAGGCTAATTGTAGTAGTGGTCATCATATACCAAATTACTTGAGAAGGCTCACCAAAGCAATGGAGCATTTCGAAAAGCTGGGTTGAAGATTGAGATTTTATTGGATGCTTTGTGTTATGTAGTTAGCGTGGAAATATTAGTTATGTGTTTAAGTATGATGGTATTAGTCTTAGTGTTAGCAATAGCTTAAGAATGGCATCTGTTGTAGAACCATTGACTATATATTTGAATTTGATGGTTACATGTTTGTCTGTGTTAATAGCACCATGAATTTTCATTTCATCCACAATCTTTTTTGCTCTTTTCTTTTTTAAAAAATAATAGCAGTATAATATGAAAAGAACTAAAATGAGGAATTTTCTTTTTACCAAAAAAACAGATTTGTCAATAAACTGAACCAATATCAAGATAATCTCACGAGGAACATGATCATTTCATGCTGGCTCATTCATACGGGACTACATCACGTTCGAGAATCATGAGTGAGCAAAGGCAAGAGGAGATTTCTAAGGATATGAAAATGCTACAGGAAGAAATGACTAAGATGTTAAGTCTGAAGGATAAGATGAGGTAGTTCCTAGCCTCTACAAAAAAAAAAAAAGCAGACATAGGAAAAACAAGAGTCACTATATCAAGAGGGAGGACAACATCTACGGTTAGCTTCGAGTCATCAGAAAAAGGATGGGAAAGTAGATGAAAGGTTCATCCTAGTTGATATGAAAGAAAAAGAGCAAGATGAACTATCAGTACCAGATTTTGATGATCCCAAAGTAATGGCAGATTTGAAAAGGGCTTTGACAAAGATGATGAGTGAAAAATTTGAGTTGTTAGAAAAGAGACTGAAAGCTATATAAGGATTTAACGGTACAAATAATGCTACTAGATTATGTTTAGTGCCAGATGTTATGATCCCATTTAAGTTTGAGTCCCCAGAATTTGAAAAATATGATGGAACATCTTGTCCTCAAAGTAACCTGATCATGTACTATAGTAGAATGGCAGCACATGCCAGCAATGACAAATTGCTAATGCATGTATTTTAAGAAAGTCTAAAAGGACCCACTTTAAGGTGATACATACAGCTTGAGTGAGGACATATTAAGAAATGGAGGCACCTAATAGATGCTTTCTTAAAGCAGTATAAACACAATGTGGACATGGCTCTATGGAAAAGAAAGATACTGAGACTTTCAAAGATTACCCTTAGAAGTGGAGAGATAGAGCAGCATAAATCCCTCCCTTAACTGAAAAGGAAATGGTATCCACCTTTCTGGATACACTGAGACCACCATTCTACAACATGATGCTTGCAAATATTACAGTAAATTTCTTTGACTTTGTAATGGCAGAAGAAAGAATTGAGCAGGGAATTAGGAAAGGGAGAGTAGAAGTACCCTAGCCATAACAGATTGGGTTTTGAAAGAATGGGGGAAAGAAGAAGGAATAGGATACCCATGCAGTTCAAGCATATACGCTTTGCCTCTCTTATTCCACCAATGTACCACCAAATGGGTTTGTACACACTACTAAAAATAACCAACCTGTGAACAATGTATAAGAGCCATATGGTAGAACAACTAGTCAAGGGAATAGTTTCTACACCCAACGCCCAAGGAAGGAATAATTTGATCCTATTCCCATTCCATATGCTGAGTTGTTTCCCCTCTTATCGCAAAGTGGAAGAATATGTCTCTACCCATTGGAACTTTTGTCGCCACTAAATCCCAAATGGTATGACCTTAATGCTAAATGTAAATATCATGTTGGGGCCCCTGGACATTCCGTAGATAATTACGCAGCTTTCTGGGTGGTTAGATTTTAATCTAATTCATCAGAAACCAGATGTGAAGACTAATCCATTGCCAAATCATGAAAATAAAGGGGTGAATGTTGCGGTTGAAGAGGACTTTTATGTAATTAAGACTAAAGTCAGTGAAGTAATGATGCCTATGGAATAGTTGTATGATATTATGTGCAAAGTAGGGTTAATTCAAGAAATATCTTATGGCACGAAAGGTCTGACTTGTCAATATCATAAATAGAAAGTCAGGCATATGATCGAGGAATGCATACACTTTAAGCATTTAGTCCAGGAATATATGGATGCCAAATTTTTGGTGTTTGGAAATTCAAATCAAGAAGTACATGAGGTGAATATGATACAGGGAGCTAGGGTGCCACCACCATTGGTGATTAACTGCATATTAAAAGAAGAAAATATGGTCGAAGCTCTTGAATCATCTTTTGTGAAAAGTTTATTATCCAGGCCCCAACACCATTTCCTTTCAAGGATACTAAAGCTATTTCATAGAAGTATGAAAGTACTATGTCACTAGAAAATGGTAATGTAATTCGAATATAAGAATAGGAGGAAGTCTCTGGCTTAGGGGGTATGGCTAGAAGTGGTAGGTGTTTTAATTAACAAGAAGTTGAGAGAAGGCACCGAGATGCAATGGAAAGGTAAATAAAAGGGAAGATGAGGGAAGGGGAGAGGATAAAAGATCCCCTAGAAGAAGAGATAGAAGTACCAAGGAAAAGTTCGATAACTGATCAGGAAGCATGTGAATTTCTAAAACTAATGAAACATAGTGAGTATAAGGTAATAGAACAACTGAATCGGATTTCAGCCAGTGTATCTTTGTTTTCATTAATTTTGTCATCAGATTCACATTGAGAGACATTACTCAAAATCCTGAATCAAGCTCATGTCTACCATGATATGTCTGTTGAAAATCTTAGCCACATCGTAGGGAATATGATTGCTTCCAATTATCTCATGTTCTCTGATGATGATCCGACAGAAGATACTAGGCACACAAAAGGTTTTCATATTTCAGCAAAATGCAAGGATTTTTCAGTGGCAAAAGTCTTGATTGATACTGGTTCATCTCTTAACATTATGCCTATATCTATGTTGGCCAAGTTGTCAATGAAGAGTTCATACATTAAACCAAGCAATGTAGTGGTTCGAGCTTTCGACGGTACGAAGAGGGAAGTTATTGAGGATATTGAGCTACCTATTCAAATTAGACATGTGACATTTAATATCCCTTTTTCAGGTTATGGATATTTATTCAACATATAGCATGTTTCTTGGAAGGCTATGGATCCATTTGGCTGGGGCCATTCCCTCGTTTTTGCATCAAAAGGTCAAATTCATAGCAGAAGGAAGACTAATAGAAGTGTTCAGAGAATAGGATATTCTGATCAGCAAATGTCCTTCTACTCCTTACATTGAAGTGGTTGAAAGTGGTATAAAGTTCCTTTCAATCTTTCAAAATAGTAAACGCGGTTTATACCACTAAGGGTCCTAGGGTCTTTGCTCCTAGATATTCCCAAGCAGCAGTGATGATAGTAAAAGAAATGATGAAACATCAATATCAAGCGGGGAAGGGGTTAGGAAAGTAGAACCAAGGAATAAACAAGCACTCAGAATTGCTAGTCAATCAATTCCAAGCAGGGTTAGGATATAAGCCCTCTAGAAATGATAAATGGAGGATAGGGTGAGAAAGGAGAGAGAAGTGGATAGCTAGGTTGGAAAACAGAGAAGCCAGTGTGGAAAAGATGGAGTTCCCTCCCATTAGCAGTATCTTCTGGAGTAAAGGGAAATCTGTGTTAAACCAGGGGGAATATGCCAAGGATGAGGAAATGATCGCTATGGTTAATGAGGAAGAAGAGCTTGATGCAGGGAAATAAGTTCACGTGAGTGAAGGAGAGCTTAATAATTGGAAAGCATTTGACCTCCCCATAGAAAAGTAATAGTAATGACTAATTTCTTTAAATTATGCCTAAGATTTAAAGAAAATGTTGTCTGGGCATCTTAATTTGATAATGAAAGAATAACTATTTAATAATAAGCATCTTTTCCTAAAAACTAAGAATTCTTGTTTTTTTTTATTGTTCATATGCCATTCATCTCTTTTTACTATCTCTGCATTTTTCTTATCTATTCAGGAGTGACGATGAAAGTTCTGACATTAATGATAATCATGAACCCATTTACAATTTTGACCATCCTGTATACGATGTTAATTCAGAAGGAGAATCTGAAAAAGAAACCCCTGCGGATTTTGGTAGAATGTGTGAGGAAAAGGAACCAGTTTTGGAACCTTCGAATGAAATTATTGAAATTATCAATCTAAGGACTGAGGAGAGACCTAAAGAAGTTAAGATAAATGGGTCACTGCACCTTGAAATTAAGGAAAGGCTTATTAGTTTACTGAAGGAGTATAAAGATGTTCTCACATAGTCTTACTAAGATATGCCGGGCTTAAGTACAGATATAGTTGTTTATAAGCTACCTTTAAAGTTGGATGCTAAGCCAGTAAAATAGAAATTAAGGAAAATGAAATCTAAGACACTCCTCAAGATAAAGGAAGAAGTTCTTGATGTTGGTTTCTTAGCAGTGTCAGATAACTCAGAATGGGTTACGAGTATAGTCTCTATTCCAAAAAAAAAAGATGGGAAGGTAAGAATGTGCGTAGATTATAGAGACCTAAATTGGGCAAGTCCAAAAGATAATTTTCCTCTACCACATATAACAGGATACCACATGCTTTTTTTAATAGATGGATTCTCAAGATATAATCAAATCTTGATGGATCTACTAGATAGAGAGAAGACAACCTTCATAACAATATGGGGAACATTTTGTTATAAGGTTATGCCCTTCAGACTAAAGAATGCGGAGGCAACATATCAAAGAGCTATGATGATGCTTTTTCACAATATGATGCATATAGAGATGGAAGTATATGTTGATATGATGGCTAAATCAAAAAAGGATAAAAAATCACATGGAAGTCTTGAGGAAAGTTTTTAACCGACTATGAAAGTATCGAATATGGTTAAATCCTGCTAAGTGCATATTTGAAATCCCCGCGGTAAAGTTATTAGGATTCATAGTGAGTAGAAGAGGAATTGAGGTGGATCTTGGAAAAATCAAAGCAATAACAGAAATGACCTAGCCAAAGACTAAAAAGGAGTTGAGAAGTTTTTTAGGAAAGTTGAACTTCATAGCATGATTCATTTCTCAATTAACTACCACATACGAACAAATTTTCAAGTTGTTGAGGAAAAATTATCCGTGCAAATGGAATCAAGAATGCTAAGAGGCTTTCAATGAGATAAAGGAATACTTGCAGAATCCACCTGTTCTTTAACCATCGAATCCAAGTAGGTCTCTATGGTTGTATTTGACAGTTCATGAAAACTCCATAGGGGCATTATTAGCACAACATGATGAGTTAAGAAAGAAAGAATAAGCAATCTATTACATCAGCAAAAAATTTACCGCATGTGAGGACAAATATCCTCCATTAAAGAAAACATGTGCATCATTAGCTTGGGCAGCACATAAATTAAGGCATTACATATTGAACTACACCACTTGGTTGATTTTGAAAATGGACCCTGTCAAGTTCATATTCAAAAAACCAGCTTTGATGGGAAGAGTAACGAAATAGCAAGTATCATTGACAGAATAAAACATTGTCTATGTCACTCAAAAGGCTATAAAAGGTTCTGTGATTGCCAACTTCCTTGCTGAACATCCCAGTGAACATGACCAGATTATGGTTGTATCATTCTCGGATGAAGATATTTTCGTTGTTGAGGAGGAAAATCTTACGGGAATTTGGACCATGAAAGCATCAAACGCTTTAGGGCATGGAATCAGAGTGATATTAATATCTCCTAAAGAAACTTGTTCCTATCACTGTGAGATTATTTTTCCCATTCATAAACAATACCACAGAATATGAAGCATATGTAATGGGCATACGAGCAGCTTTAGAAATGAAGATAGAAAAGTTAAAGTCTATAATGACTCGGCTTTGGTCATTAATCAGTTGAATGGATGATGGGAAACATGGGATGCCAAGTTAGTTCCATACCAAGAATACATTTTAGCGATGGTGGAGAATTTTCAATTCATCAAATTAGAACATATGCCCCAATGTCAAAATCAAATAGTAGATGCATTAGCAACTTTGGCTTTGCCTTTGCCTTTTGATTTGGAAAAGTGTTAAAACAGGCCCATCATTAAAATCGAGATGCAAAAGGAGCATGCTTACTATGATAATGTGGAACAAGAATCGGATGGAAAACCTTAGTATTATGATAACAAAAATTACATTAAAGAAAGAACTTATCATCTGGAGGCAACTGATACAGATAAAAGAACAATGTAAATATTGGCTGGGAGTTTTCTTTTTAATGGAGAAATATTGTACAAGAGGAATCATGGTACCACACTAATCATGTATATCGATTATCCTCAAAATCAAAGGATAATGGAAGAGGTTCATAAAGGATTTTGTGGAACTCATCTTGGGGGACATACATTAGCTAGGAAGATACTAAGAATGGGATATTACTAGTTGGGAACTCATCTTAGTGGACATGCGTTAGCTAGGAAGATACTAAGAATGGGCTATTACTAGTTGGAAATGGAGTCGAATTGTGTTCACTATGTACAAAAGTGTCATAAGTGTCAGGTTTATTCGAATGATATGAACGCACCCTTGAAACCACTTCATGTCATGGTATCTCCATGGCCATTTTACATGTAGGGAATAGATGTGATAAGGCCTATGGAACCAAAAGCAACAAATGGACATAAGTTCGTCTTGGTTGCTATCAACTACTTTACTAAATGGGTAAAGGCCACCTCTTATGCCAGTGTGACCACCACGGTCATGTTAAAATTCATTAAGAATAACATTTTTTCAGATATAGGTTTCTAGAAAGCATCATCATAGATAATTCCAAGAATTTCGATAACAAAACAATGGAAGAAATGTGCAATCAATTCAAAATCAAGCCTGACAATTCCACACCTTACAGGCAAAAAATGACTGGGCCTGTTGAAGCTAGAAATAAGGACATTAAGAAAATCATGTGGAAAATGGCATTAACATATAAGGATTGGTATAAAAAGCTCCTGTTTGCTTTCTAAGGATATAGAACTATAGTTTGAACCTCCACTGGTGCAACACCATTTTCTCTAGTCCAGGGCATTGAAGCAGTATTACCTATAAAAGTGGAAATACCCTATTTAAGAATTATCCTAGATGCAGAATTAGAAGAAGATGCCAAAACAAGTTCAACCAATTGAACTTCATCAAAGCAATGAGCCTAGCCGCGATATGTCATGGTCAGTTATACCAAAGAAGGATGATCAAATCATATGGAAAGAGGGTTATGATCAGAAAGTTCAATGAAGGGAACTTGGTGCTCGAAAAGATCATATTAAGACAATAGGATCCCCAAGGAAAGTGGATGCCTAAATATGAAGGCCGTTCTATGGTAAAAAGAGCATTTTTAGGAGGAACATTAATTCTAGCACATATGGATTGGGAGGAGTTGACATATCCTATTAATTCAAATTCTATCAAAAGATCTTCTATGTAGATATGTTCATGGTTATCATTAGAATGTCAAAGCACTTTTGTTGGCATGATTGAATAAAACAAACCTTTTCTCTTCTTGATATCATTCTTACCCTGAAAGCCAATATACATATATTTATATGTATAATACATATGCAACTAAATAAACTCACCTTCATGCATATCATTAAATAGTTCTCTATTAGAATTGAGCGCCTCATCAGCATTAAAGTCATTACTGAATCAAAAAGGAGAATCAAATGAAACTCATTCAAGAATAGGAACTCAAGTGGATAAAGATTTCTAAAGCAAAAACATGAATACAATGATTAGACTAAATATGAATGGGAAAGTGGACTATGAAGATTGAAAAATAGTTATGAGAAACCTTCTCAATCAAGATGATACTGAAAAAAGAAAAAGCAAAAGCAAAAAAAGAACAAAAAAAGAAAAAAGAAAAAAGAAATGGAAAATGGGAAAGTAGAAAAAAAAAGAAGCAAAGATTTTTGAAGGAAAAGATTTGCTAGGACAAAGGCAATCTGTGAGGAGAAGGAGACTTGCAGATAAGACAGTGAAGGATAATGTTGACTATGGTTAGGACTAATTTGGCACCAAATAGTTTCAGAAAAAAGGGAAAATTTCCAAAATCGACGAAACATGATTAGGATAGTAGTAGGACGATAACCGAGATCTCAAGAGTATTGGTTTGAATCTAAGCAATATACATACCCTTAAAGACTAAAGCAGCTCAGGTACTTAATAGCTAAAGTACTCGGATGAATCTTCAGCAAAAAGGAATGTGTGAAGCAACAAATTATCATGATAATGATTAGTCTGAAAAGACAATTGTTTTTCTAAATAATAAAAAAGGGTTAATGACTCATATCAAGCATGCATAGTCATGTAGGCATTATAGGATTCATTCTTACACTTTAGGCAAGTAGTGTTTAAGATAATATCTTTCTGAAGAAATATTGTATCGATATTCATATGCAATCTTAAATTTCGTAGTCTTGGACTATCTATTGTATGAATTTGGCCAAGTGTCTTTTTCTTTCTGAAATTAGGTTAAGACAGGTATGCCTTAATTTATTTTGCAGAGATTTGATGTATACATGTCAAAGACATCCAAAATTCTCGAAACCTTTGCGATTGGCATCGTTGGGATCAAACTTTATCAAATAGGTGGATATAGAAATTCTTCTTTCAAAACTTCAGTAATAGAATCTAGAAGGTATCGAACCGCTTATGAATGAAGTCCAAGAGTTTGAGCCTATTTATAGATGGAAAGTTCTTTTTCATATTCTTTTTCCAAGTGAACGGACTCCTTGAGATCGACCTTCTCTTAAAAATTGAACCTTTTGTGAATGGGGTCTAAGAGGTCAAGCCCATTTTTAGATGAAGAGTTCCTTTTCATGGTCATCTTCCGAGTGAACAGAGTCCTTGGTATCAACCTTTCCTCTCAAAAATTGAACCTTTTGTAAACGGAGCCCAAGAGGTTGAGCCCATTTTTAGATGGGAAGTTCCTTTTCACGATCGTTTTCCAAGTAAACAGAGTTCTTGAGATTGACCGCCTTTTTAAAATCGAACCTCTTATGAATGAAGTCCAAGAGGTTAAGCCCATTATGGTCGTTTCCAAGTGAACGGAGTACTTGAGATCGACCTCTTTTTTAAAAAAATTGAGCCTTTTTATGAACGGAGTCTAAAAGGTCAAGCCCATTTATAGGTGAGAAGTTCTTTTTCATGGTCATTTCCTAAGTGAACCGAGTCCTTGAGATCGACCTCCTCTTAAAAAATTAAACTTCTTGTGAACAGAGTCCAAGAGGTTTCGCCCTTTTGTAGGTAGGAAGTTCTTTTCACAGTCATTTTCCAAGTGAACAAAGTCCTTGAGATCGACCTTTTCTTAAAAGAATCAAACCTTTTGAGAACGGAGTCCAAGAGGTTAAGCCTATTTGTAGGTAGGAAGTTCTTTTTCAAGGTCATTTCCCAAGTGAATGGAGTCCTTGAGATTAACCTCTTCCTAACAAAATCAAACCTCTTGAGAATGGAGTCCAAGAGGTCGAGCCCATTTGTAGGTGGAAAGTTCTTTTTCACGGTGGTTTCTAAGTGAACGAAGTCCTTGAGATTGACCTCTTTAAACCTCTTTTGAACGGAGTCCAAGAGGTCAAGCCCATTTGCAAGTGAGAATTTTTTTTTTTCACGGTTGTTTCCCAAGTGAATGGAGTCCTTGAGATCAACCTCCTTTTAAAAAATAAAACCTCATTTGAACGGAGTCTAAGAGGTCAAGCCCATTTGTAGGCGGGAAGTTTTTATTCCACGATTGTTTCCCAGTGAACAGAGTCCTTGAGATCAACCTCTTTGAACTTCTTGTGAACGAAGTCCAAGAGGTCGAACTCGTTTGCAGTTGGAATTTCATTTTCATGTAGTCAAACTACATTGTATCAAACTTATTCAAGATGGAAAAATCGAGTCATTTATAGTCATATTTGCTAAAAATGTTTGTTTTAGAAAATCAAGTTTCTTCATTTATAATGTCTAAAATGGCTATCTATGGTACTTTGTATATCTTTAAAAGATTTCAGGTTATACAAAAGGGGGCAACTGTGGATAACCATTTATATCCGGGTGTTATTTTATTTTTTATGTTTAATTATTTAAGAAAAAATCCAAAAAAAGCATCAACTTAATAATTTTTATTTTTCATTTTTATAAACTAAGAGGAGCAAAAAGAAATAAAAATAGGAGAATAAATAAAAAAATAAATGAATTATTTTATTGGTTTCTTTTCTTTACAAGTCTTAATTACAAGAACAAATATGAAAATTACAGAAAATACAAAAAGGTTCTACACAGCAAGACAGAGGGAGTTGGCATAGAAACACAGCTTTTAAGAGAGAGAATTTGGTGAGTGATTGTGCACGTAAGAAAGTGGGCAGCAGTAGACGCCCATCTCGTATTTTTCAAAAAACCATCTTCTCCCCCCCCCCCCCCTTTAACTGTCCCTTTTATTCAATCATCCCTTTTTCATTTAATCATCCCCTCTCGTTATTCATCATCTCCTTGCACAAACAGCTAAACATAAGACATTAAAGATAAGCAAATCATTCCCACCCTTTTCTAAGACAGCTACCTATTTAAGCAGGTCTTTTTCTATGTAAACCTCTTTTAAGCTCTTCTTTTATTGTGTGGTTTGTATGTAAGTCTTTTATGACTCAAAGGGAGATCCTTGCTTTATGTATATAGAAAAAGGATACCCCATTGAGTAGTGTCCAAGATTATTGGCCATGAGTGCCTTTACCTTGCTAAAAAAATTCTTAAAAATAGGAGATTCCCCAAAAGCCATCCAAGTTTCATTTAAAAAGCTTTGTCTTCTTCTTTTAAAAACAAATAGACCAACAAAGACCCAACCTTTGAGCCCTAGATCTTTTTAAAAGAAAAGAGCTTCAAAAAATAGCAAACCGATTGCTTTAGGAAACCGACTCAATCTCATTTTTAAGCATAAAAAAATCATTAAAAAGCTACAGGCCATAAGCCTCAATTTGGCCTCTTCCTCATTACCTATTCTTTTTTTACGTATTAAAAAAATGAAGAAAAGGATAATATGTTGTGTTATGCCCTAGTCTCTATATGATGTAATCTGTTTATTTTGTGTATGAGAACACATTTCCCCTATATTAATAAAAGGAATAGTCATATTTATTGAATTACTTGTGCAATTAATAAATATTGAGAATCCATAAAATGGTGTTCACTTATGTTTGTTAGTAGCATGTACTAAACGAGTAAGACCGTGAGTTTATAGAACACAGTTTTAAAGTTATCTCTAGTCTATTATAATCATAGGAATGAATATAACTAAAGACTAGTATGTTCCTTGTGGGATGGGTGGTGTCTTACCGATCATAGGACTTGGAAAGTCTATCAATGACATAGGTACATGTTAGTGAACAAGTGTATTGGATCGATCTGCTTGTGAGAACACTATATGGTCTAGTGTCATAAGTGTTTCACACGTATTGCTTATATTGGATCCTTAGACCCGATATTACTACACTCCTAGATGCGACCTTATATACATTGATGTGGGCCTAACGAACCCATAACTGGGTGCCAAGTATGGGTACGTTGGGTATACCACGAACCATGCTAGGACTGGGACTAATGTGAAGGCATTGCCTGTCTCTTCACTGAAGAGATGATATCACCGGCCTTGTGACGAGTGAGACTGAGAAGTGTATGGCCGTATCCTAACAGAATAATTATTGGATAATCATTTATTTGATCCTATCAATCTACTTGGATGTCAAGTAAATGTCCTAGCACTTAGAAGGATGACAGTGCCATGACTTGTGTAGGACACCAATATCAGATGTGCAAAGGATCATATAAGGATATTACAGGTGTATGTCGTTTTGATTTTGACATCTCGATCCCAATTAAGGGTTGTAATAACTTGCCAGAGCCCACTTACAACTTATAGGCTAAATATCATTTCGAGCCCATGGCCAACATACGTATGGGCCTACAGGATCGCACACTTACAAGTTTAGACGGGTTTTATGATGAACCAATTGATATGTATTGGATACATATTAATTGTTAGATTATTTTATTTTATGGGATTAAATGTTAGGTCCAAATAAAATAAAATAACCTGTGATGAGAAATTGGTTTATGGTTTTTCAAAGTTACCATATGGTGACTTTGGTTAAATCATAATATATGCAAAGTATAATGGATATTTTACATTAGAGAGTACTTTGGGTATTTTACTTTATGTTTCATACATAAAGAGAAAAGTGTAAAACCCTAAGACCCAATGGTCTAAGCCTAGACACCATCTTATCTTCTCCTTTAGATAAAAGAGTTTTGGCACAAATGGAGAAACCATTGGTCCTAGAGCTAGCACTCTATTCCCGTTGATAAGACTCCATGTGCAGGAATGTAAAGGGGCGACAAGTGAAGCCTTTAGTCAAATCAATCTTGTACAAGGACGGCTTAGGTGAAAAACCCATCTTCTCCCCTTTTTCCTTTAGATCTATAACCTAGCTTTGAGATTTTGAGCACGAACCTTAGCTTAAATCATTTAATTCTACAAATTTTTTTTTTCAAGCCATGATAGGTTCCAACATAATAAGCAAAAGAAAAATCATTTATTTTATCACTCGTCGGGTCAATTTCGACAATCTCCAAGACATTTGGTTTGTAGCAGCGACATCAATTTTAGTGGATTGCACTAAATTCTAAGCAGCCATAATAATTTCATCAATCGGATCCAACAACTTCCACCCACTAAGTTCTCTAAACATCAGCAACTTTAACATTAAGAGCCACATTAGAATCAACAATATTAATACAAGGAAAAAAAATCAACTAAACTCTTCACTTAAATCCAAGGATCATGCCAAAACAAAAAAGAAGAGCCATTACCTAAAGAATAGCAGAAAAAGGCTTTAAACTATTCTTAATCTTGTGGAAGCTTCTTTAGCTCCAACTTGCATCAAACAGTTTAGTAATTTCCCAAAAACGCAGTCTTTTAAGTTTATTAAGGGACACCTAAATAGCCAAAAGAGTTTGTTTCTGAGAAATAATATCCCGAATATGTTTGCCAATAATAGCAGCATTCCAAACTTTCAGATTTTCCACCCCCAACCTACCCTTATTTTTAGAGGAACACACATCCTTGCAAGACACCAAAGCACCAACATAAACATCACTTGTACCCTTCTAAAGAAAATTTCTACAAATAAACTAAAGCATATAATCATGAAATCGACATCTAGTACTTGAATGCTCCTCAAAATTGACACAATTAATTGAATTCGACCAGCATACGATAAATGCATTGCACCCCAAGAATCAATTCTAGTAGTAATTTTACTCACTAAGGACTTACAATACGACTTCAAAAGGCGAGAAAAAATCAATAGGAGACCCAAGTAACATACAAGTAAATCGCCCTCAGAAAAAAAGAATCTACCCCAACACTTCCTGCTTTAGCCCTTCGCTCATCTCATGAAAATAAAAATGGCACTTTTTTGAAAATTAACTTATATTCCAAAATGAAATTCATATCACCTTTACAAAACAAAAAAAGTCATCTACAAAGCATAAATAATTTAACTTTAACTATCTGTAAGATATTGAAAGAAGAAGACAACTTGGAAATAAGCATTTAGGATAAGTAATCCATAGCAAGCACAAAAAGCAAAAGGGAAATAGGGTTGTCATGCCTTAAACCATAACCACTTGAAAAGAAACCTTAAAATCCTCTATTCATATAAATATCAAACTGAGAAGACTGAACACATTGCATAACCCATATAATGAATTGACTTGGAAATCAAAATCCTAACAATAGTTCCTCAATGAAATCCCATTGGACACAATCATAGGCTTTCCTTAAGTCTATCTTAACGGCACAATTAAGAGAAGATTTCCCTAATGGTAGTTCCTAACTAATTCATGAGCCAAAAGAATATTTTCCATAATCTTACGATTTGGAATAAAAGTAGATTGGTGAAGTGAAATAAATCTCCCTAAAATCCTACTTAAACGGTAGAAAAGCACTTTAGTAATCACTTTATAAAGCACAATATAATAAGAAAGAGGCATGTAGTAAGTAAGCCCCTTAGGAGCTTGAGATATTGGTGTAACATTCAACTGTTTAAGAAGTGTACATGTCCTGAAAAAATATTAATAATATCTTGTCCAACAATCGACCAATATTTCTAAATGAAATAACTATTAACCTATCAATTTCATGAGCCTTATCGACTCTAATACTCGACATAACTGCTTTCATTTCTACATTGTCACAAGAACAATCAAAGATTTAGCTTCAGCATCATTAAGAATATTCCCAACACTAAACACACTCATATCACAGTGAGTCCTATTAGGAACAACATTACTAAATAAGTTTCTATAAAAATCCACCATAGCCTCACCAATAGCCTCATCACCCAAAATATAGGTATCATCAGTAGATTTCAAATAAACAATCTTATTTCACGCTTTTTAGACTTTAAATTACTTATGGAAATATGTTGTATTTAGATCATGGCCTCCTCTTGCTATAAAAAAAACATGCAAATGATTAAACATGGTTTGTTCTTCGTCTAAAAGCACAAAATTCAAAGGATCAACCTGTAAATTCCTCTGAAAACCAATAACTTTGCACTTGCACCCTCCTTGAAATGTCACAAAAAGTCTTCTGATTAAGAAGCCTACAAGCTTTCTTAATCAACTTTAATTTCTATCAGATAACAAACATCTTGCACCACACACATTCATGGACAATAGATTATGTAAATCTTTGTCCCGACTCATCCTCGAAGATATGAGAATCAGGAAGCTCACCACACGCATCCATTTCCAATAATCTGGTAAAACCTAATCTAATTTTTGAAGCAGTATGCTCATCACAAATTAACGGAGCACCTAACAAACTAGCAGTTCGACTCAATATGGTAATTTACCAAAACTCCTAAGGTAAAGAAGGCAATTGAATCCAAATTGGAATATTCTGTTTCCAATCTATATCTAAATCCATTCGAGGATACCAAGCACACATCAACAACATATGTCTATCAAAAGTAAAAGGACCAAAGCCAAAAACTTTCAATTTTCTCTCCTCAAAACTAAAATCAAATAGAAAAAGATTATCTCATACTTGATGCATAAAGTATAATCCCAATTGTTTCCACCAATTTATCACAAAATGCTCGATATGATAAAATCATGGCGTAGCACCCAAAACACAACCAATCAGACCATATTTCCACTGTTCAGCCTCTTCCACCAACTCCGAATAGTGAAATTTCACTATCTTAACCCCCTTAAGACACTACCGGTGGAACAAAACGCAGAACATTCTTTTGCACATGAACTTTGTTGTTACCAACCACGTCTGCCCACCATTCCTCTGGCTCTAATGCCATAATTGTGAACTAGAAGGAACCACCAGAGTCAAAGCCTCCAATATTAGTATTCGTTCAGCCACCGGCTCTGAGACATCATCACCACCAGCACTCAATTTGAGAGTCCTCACAGAACTGCACTAACCAGACGATGATGCACCATCAACAGCAACAAAAATGTCACAAACCTCTTTCTTATCCAATTCTTTAGAAATTACATGCTTCTTAAGTTGAATCTTTAGTTGATTCTTTAGCAGCCTAAGCGTATTTTAGCAAGCTAACTAGCGTCGAGAGAAAAGAAGAGAGAAATCTTGGTATAGGCTTTATCAAATCGTCACAAATACGTTTGCGTGCTTTTTTTCACAATAATATAGCAATCATTTGGAGATTGATTTCTACTTTGTTCATGACTAGGTCCATTCCAAGGATTTATTAGTTTGTTACATCTCCAGTGTTTACCAAATTGCTCACCTTCTTACTAAATCCTTGTCTAAACAACAATTTTATTTGTTTAAAGACAAGCTTATAACCATTCATTCACTAGCAGCTCAGCTTGAGGCTGAGTATAAAGACAATAATGTTAATGTTCTTAGATAGAATTCTTCTTGTATAAGGACTATACCGCACGATTTAGTATAGTCCTATATATTAGGTTTTGGATTCTTTGTACTTTATCTGTATATGCTTGCTAGATTAATACAATATTCAGGTTCACCCATATTTTTTATTATTTAGGCTTCAAGGATTAAAGAAAATTTTGTGGCACTATTGAAAACTATTTCTCAATATAGGGTGAAAACTGAAGTATTTCCCAGTTTGTTCAAAATGTCCGCATGTGATGTTGGCGAACAGTGGTTTTTTTTTTCAAAATCTTCTGATGGGCTGGGTCCGCCAGTCAAAACACTGGACCAAAATGAGTCCGCAATTAATAAAAGCGGACATGTAAAAGTCCATAGATCTAGAAAGCGGACAGTTTTGTCCATAAATCTAAAAAGCGGACCTACTGGCAGCCCTATGTGATGAGATTGGACCTTTTCTTTGGACCCCAAACCTGCAGCATGGACCTTTTTTTGGTCCACAAACTTGAAACATGGATCCTTTTTTTGGTTGGAGAATGGATTTATTTTTTATCCGCAAATACTGAAAACGGACTCTCTTTTTATCTGCAAAATTTATTACTAGTCCGCTTTCTCCAAAAAATGGACTTATGTTTGTAATTGTTTTATAGGACACAATATATGTGACGATGTTAATAAATTATGATAATTAAATTAAATAAATTATTTATTTATATATATGTGACTATATTTATATCAAAATTTATTAACTTTTGATAAATAAATTTTAATAACCACTCTTTTTTTAATTTATCAATAAATCCAACTAATAAAATTTCAATAATCACTCTTTCCAATTTCAATAATTTGAAGTAGTAAAATCTTAATGACCACTCTTCGATTTCAAAGAAACTTATGAAGTATTTTTATACTAAATATATTAATAACATCCCAAAATACAAAATAAAAATATATATTTTGACTTCAAAGAAACTCATAAAGTATTTTTATACTAAATATATTAAGAACATCCTAAAATGCAGAATAAAAAATTATATGACACATTATTTATAGTAAATATTCTAAATATTCATAGATAAGTCTCCAAATAAAATATAAAAATATTATACATTATTTAAAATGAAACAACAAATATTACGTCCACTTCTATCCGAAGGCTGAGATGGACCAGTGCACTGTGATAGATTATATTCAACATTTGGTGTTGTTCCATAGTTGAAAAAAGGGAAAGTGGGTTGTTGCCGAGAGTACATACTAGACATACCAACACACTATTCTACTGAAGATGGCCGTGCAAACGATGGAAATATCATATTAGAAGGAGTACGGGGTGTAACCATACTATGCATAGCCCAAGGTGATTGGCCTAACCCAGACCATTATGTAAATGGGTTTTGAGAAGTGTTAAACCCATACTGTGATGGACCTGATGGACTAACAAATGAACCAGGTGCAGATGGGACCATGATGAATATTGTTGTGTTGGTTTTGATTGTTGTGATGTGCTAGCTCGATATAAATCATGTGAATGGTAGAATACTGGATGTGACACAATGTCACAAGAAGGATCAGTTGGTCTTGGGAGCTCACGTCTCCTTGATCTGGTACGTTGGCGGCGTCTACCAGTGGCAGCAATAGGTTCCTCTTCATCCACATCAATATTCCGATAAGTAGCAGTCGGAGCTGGATGAGGTGGTGGGAACCCCGAACATAACATCGTTCCTCCCCAAGTGCCCCACATATGATGTTTCTTATCTTGTGCACGAAATCCAAAGCTCTAACCAGGGCGAGTTCCTCCATTCCATCAAACTGTACATAACATATACTATTACTATCTAGTTGCGCATAAAAAGACTTAACCACATGAATTTTCAATTTTAATGACCTACTGTGGCACCATGGGCAACACCTCTAATAGAAATCCACCTCCTTGTTACATGCCTATACCATTCCATGTATTCAGAATGATAATGGAGTGGTTCGGCACATGGTTGAGCTGTAAATATCAAATTTGCCCTATTATTCCAGATTGTGACCCAATAGGCCATTTGCTAATAATGGAACCTTTAACCTGAATAAGTTCAAAATCATGCAACTCATTGGTTTTCATGGGCGCAACAGCTATGTGTTGTCGCAAACCAAATTGGCGAAGTACTCTGTCAGGTTGATGCCATTCTATAATGTGCATGCAAATCAATGGGACAACAGCTCTCCATAACTGATTTCCTTAAAAGCAATATTTCAATAATGTTGCCCCGGATATCATCAGTGTATGGCTCTCAAGTGAACTACAAGCAAAATAAGTTTACATAAATATGTATATGGTTTTACCATCCCAAAGCAAATTTTGAGTCATAAATGTTTAACATCAATGCATATTAATTTGTATGACTTACGGATCTTTGTCAACTAAATCAAGTACATATCGTATATGTCTGAGAGTATGAGTTGGCACACCAATGGAATCCTTAGGTGTGCTCCATCTATAATTACTTAGGAGATATTAATTTCCATACTAAACATCTTACAATAAATTGTAAAACTATATCATAAGAAAGAAATATAAATTTGTAGAAGTTTGCCAATTTTATTGTTAAACAATTAAATACACACACATACATATATATCATAAGTGTTATATATACGTACCGCCGACCAAGTGGTAAACCAGGCGTGATAACTCTACTCTGTAGGTTTGGCGATATATCTCACAATCTCTCATATACCCATACCTGCAACAAAAGTAAAGCACCACCAATTTGTACAGTGTTGTGCCAAGCGGCTTTACATAGCTCTCTATACAAATATGCTAAACACCCACTGCCCCAGCTGTATTAACCAATTGTTGCAATATTCTCTAACAATGGTAAAAACATAAGGTTCACATAACCTGATGTTTTTGTACTAAACAATATGCCCGATAAAAATTGCAACAAGTATGCACGGATGTACTGTGCAATGTCCTTTTCATTATCATTGGCCGGCATGGCAGGAAAATTGCCATTCAACCAACTCACTTGTAGCATATTTTTTTTTTTGAAAGCATTTCTAGGAGGATGAACACCTAATAATCTTTCACACTCATCAATCCATTTTGTAGGAAGTGGGCAAATCAATGGATTACCATCTATTGGTAGTCTAGTTTGTATAGCAACATCCTGCAATGTAATTATTGCCTCACCTTCAGGAAGATGAAAAATATGAGTCTCCGGTCTCCATCTCTCAACTAGAGCCGTAATGAGATGGTGGTCCAACTGAAAGAAACCCAAACATGCAACTCCATGGAAACCAATTTGTCTCAGTACTTGTTCAAGTCATTCATCAATTTCTTCTTCACGTAGGATTGTAGCGTCCCTTCTGCAAGTTAGTGTTGTCTCCTCATCCTAATATATTCACAAAAAAAGATATGAATGAATAACATAGAAACAAATATAACAAAACAAATAAATTTAAAAATAAAAACAAACATGTAATGAGATTATTCAATAGAATTTGGCCGAATACTCATAGCCAGGTATTAATTTTTATAGAAAACAATATTACAATATGTAAACATTTCATACAGTGTATATATTGGTTTCAAATGTCTATTACTAGTTTAATTTGTTTAAAATTTGGAATTTTAATTTAACTCAATTCAACTTATTATACTAGATCTTCGTATATTAATTTCTTAATATATTCAAGAGGACAATGTTTTTAGAAGCTAAAATTTTAAATAAAAAAAAATTGACTAGAGCAATGCCAAATATGATCATAACTAACATCAATTTAATTCAACACACACTATGTAATTTCAATAATTCATTTATGTAAATAGAAAGTGACATATTTGCACCTCATTGAACCATATGGCCTTGGATTTATGTGATCTCTGTGAATGTAAAATGCTATGGCCAATCGGTCCAGGATCAATGTATGCTCACTGGGGTGGTGGATTACCTGACATACCTGCAAACACAAACAATTGATGTCAATACAATAAAATGATGTATATTAATAATTCAACGTATTAGTAAGCATTACCAAAATACCATAACTATTAAAGCAATATAGGCACAAAACACACATTATCATAGTAGTAAGCATTCCAAATAACATATTACAATCCATTACAAAATATTCATTATAATTACAATATATTTAACTACGCCCACATGTCCTAGTGTTATGACCGGGTAAGCCACATTTACTACAAAAACTTGTAGTATTAGCACCGGTAACTTTCTAATCCATCTCATTGCGAATCCGTATTGTTTTTGGTCGACCCTTTTTCTCATCCAATTTGGATTTGGTACAAGTGATCGTCCATTTATTGTTGGCCAGTACTCAAGTTCTCTAAGTGGGATAAATGCTATGGACCAACATTTTATGTTGTTTTCCAATTTATAAATGGGATGAATAAATTGTCTATGGTCAATGCCATATGCCAAACACGCAGCAATGGCATGAGAGCATGGTATTCTCAATTGTTGAAACTTCCCACAACTACAACTCATTTCTTTAAGATTTATTACCTACTTATGTCCCCCCTTCCTTACTGAATTCCTACAGGGCAGTTTTAATCTCATACACACCATTCCTCAAATCAAAGCTTCGTACTACATGTCCATGTGCCTTTTCAAACCTTGTCCTCAAAAGGTCTATTGCAAAAGCAGTATATGAGAATCCCTATTGCATTTAGGATGTGATTTCACATCTTTGGCTGCCAAAACAATCAACCAATTTAAAAAAGGCTTTCTATCATTGTTTTTGTTAGCAATCCCCGAATATCTTTTAGCAACCATCAATTTACTGATTCAGGAATGTTAGTTGTCATACTGCCCCAACGACAACCACCATCAAATGTAAGAGCCCATTTCTCTTTTGCAAACTGATTCAACCATTCAAAGCTATGGGGTTCTTTACTCTCAAGGAACCTCATCATCTGGTTAAACTTTCGAGGTTGTTGTTGATATGCTAAAAAAACATGAAAACATATTTCAAAGTATAATGAGTTAAGCAGTTGTATAATTTGTGTATTATGTTTTAGGGCAATTGATAAAGCAATAGTCTTAAATACTTGCATTGATGATAAACTTTTTAACTTCTTCATTTTTGAATTACTTATTGTAGTTCCTTGATTGATGTCGAATGCAAAATCGATGAGTTGCCATATTCCATTTTTCACACTCCATAGCTCTTAAGATTCCAGCATGCCTGTCAGATACCACACAAACATTGGGCATATCTGGGCAAATAAAATGCCATAAACAACGTAAGATGAATTCCTAATTTTCCCTGTTTTCAACTTCAGCTACTGCAAATGCTACTGGCAATATGTTTCTGTCACCATCAAGCGTTGATGCTACTAGTAATACACCTTTATACTTTTTAGTTAGAAAAGTAGCATCAACATACAACACTGGCATACAATTTTTGAACCCATCAATGCATGGTTGAAAAATCAATAAAAGACATTGAAAACGTTTAACTCCTAGCACAAATCGACCATTGACAAAGTGATCAAACTCAGCAATATAGTAGATTGAGACGGGGTTCATTTCGGTTATAGCATGAATCCAAGGGCAAAGATGGTTCCATGACTCATCAAAACTTCCATATATCTTCTCAATTGCTTTATTTTTTGCCAACCATGCCTTCTTATAGGAGATTTTTATCTTATATCTTTCATCAAATTTTGCAACAATCACCTTTACCTTAAGCGAGGGATCCTCCTTAATCATAGCCTCCACTATGGGATACATATAGGCCATGTCAAGATTTCGGTTGTCTAGAGACTTTTTCAACCCATGACAAGTATGTTCACCGACATACTTGTTGGATATGCCCTAGTCCCAAGGCATTGGTCCTTGTGTTTGTATTATACATTTGTACATTTTATGTAAGATATGTATTATACAATTTGTGTTAATAAATAAAGGCATCAATCTATTTACTATATGTCTTGTGCAATATTTTAAATAGAGTATCCAATGGACATATCTATATCCATGTTGTCAAGTGTGAGGCACTTGGTAGTAAGACTATAGATAGGGAAAACGATATGGCTATAAAGTCATCCGTAGTCTGTTCCATTCATGGGAATGAATGGAACTAAAGACTATCATTAACCTTGGTTGTATAGTGGTGTCTTACCGGTCATAGAACATGGAATGTCAACTAGGTTAATGGGTACATGCAAAAAGGGCATGGTACTGGATCGATCCACTTAACGGGAATCCACATGGTATCACATCACATTGGATTCTCATGTAGTACTTGTATGGATCCTTTGACCTGATAATATTATGGTACTGGATGTGAAGTGGCATACTTTGGTGTACGCTCAACGGGCCTGTAAAAGGGTGCCAAGTACGGGTACGTTCGGGTATGTTAATGAACATTGCAGTACTATGGATATGTAGATGGGAATGTCACTCAGTGTTCCACTGAGAAGATATCACCGGCCTCTTGATGAATGCAGCTGATAAGAGTGTGGCCACACCCAAACAAGGTGGAACTTGTTTGTGAATATTAGTGCATTCGGGATCAAGTTAATGCCTGGACACAATAAAGGGTGATCAAACCATGCCTCTATGTTGGACTCCGATATCGATGACATGGGATGTATAAGTTTAAACTACTAGGTTAAAGTTTCAGTTGGACTGCTTACTCTGTCTTAATTGGGGGCTACAGTGGCTTGCTAGAGCCCAACTGTAGTCTGTGGGCCTTAGCTCACTGCCAACATAAAGACGGGCCCATCGGATCGTACACATTGAACGTCTGGACTTTAACTAGTCGGATTAAGTGTGTGCTTGGTGTATACATGTCAAAGAGAGAGAGGTCTATTAATTATATTATATAGCTCAATTGGATTGATCAAAATATAATATGATTAAGATTTATTATGGCCATCACTTAATTAATTCAAAGAATTAATTTTATGTATTTATTTCCTAGGTGGAAATATTTGTACATGTACAGGTTTACATGTATATCATCCTATGTATGTCATATTTAATCCATTGGTTAATTTGATGTGTCAAACAAAGTTTAATTTAAATATATGTTACATATTATATGGTATAATATATTAACATACATGTAGAATTAAATTTTATTTGAAATCAAATAAATACCACAGAATTAAATATGGCTTGGGATTAAATAATTAAAGCCCACATTTGGAGATGTTTGGCCGTAATATTTGGGATGGTGTTAAGCCATGGAAGGTAAGTCATTTGGGATAAGAAGAATGACTCATTAAAGGGACAAAAGATGATGATTAATATGGTGAGTCATTGTTTGACTTTGTGGTAGAAAAGTTGGACTTTTCTTTCTTTGATTTTTTTATCTTTCTTTTGGTGATATAAGAAAAAAAAAAATCTGCCATATTACTTCAATCTTGGACGTCCAACATAGCCCACACTCTCTCTTATTGATTTTCCGAATCGCTAGCACGGGTTTCAGTCCGAGAGTCGTTCGTGTACGGGACGAAGGAGGAAATCTAATTTGGTTTCTGCAGTCTTCATCTGTCTCTTGGAGAGACTTTAAGGTGAGATTTTAAAACCTTCTTCCTCATGATTTGTGTTTTTTATTTCCACTATTTAAGCTCCTGGGACCGGATTCAAGAAAATCGATACGTATTTCCGCTTTTATCGGTCGATTTCCGGTGACGAATCCCAACAATACTTCGTGATCTCCCACAAATAAGACTTCTTCTTCAGCATCGCACGCAACCTCCAAGGACATCCCTCATCATAATAATGACAAACCAATGTGATAGTATTCAGCCTTGTCTCTCTACTCTGAAACTCTTTTTGAATTCTCATAAAGTATTCTTTAGCTGTAGTTTTAACTGCTTCTCTAGAATAAAATAACATCCCCTTTGAAAGATTCATTGATGAATCCCATCTTATAGCATTCATGTTTTCATCAATTGCACATGAATCAAATTGGGTAAGCTGGGGAATATTTGGGAAAAATGCAGGAATTAAATTATTGTGTAACGCAATCTCATCAACATTTGAAGAAGATGCCCTACAATTCCCTTCACCCTCAACCTCATTCTCCAACCCATCATGATCATTATCAGCATCAGCAGAATCCTCAGATTCACTATCATCACCATCAAAATCATCCTCTTCATCATCATCACCATTAGATTCGCTATCAGCACCACCACCACCACCACTATTAAAACCAATAGGTTCATAATCATCGCAACCATAACCACCAACTCCACTACCACCACCATCATAATTAATAGCTTGAGAATTAAATGGTCCAGCTACATCCCTCGTGTGTGTAGAAGGTTTATTATGATTGCATTCGACGTATAATTCAATATAGAACAAGTTATTACATAAATTGCTGACTATCCCGAACATCATATTCAAATCATCATCGTCACATAGATCAAAACAATTATACACCAACTGTACACCATTCATTGCAATGGGGTTTCGAAATTGCACCCAACTGTACATCATTCATTGCAATGGGGTTTTGAAATTGCACCCTACTCAAATTTTCATTCCTTAGTACATTGACAACAGTCCTAATCTTATCAAACAACGAACTTAGATTAAATGAACCACTCATTGATATTACTTTGCAATATCTATTATCATAATCCATTCCAAATTGATTCCTTATTATTTGACCACCCCAATGAACATATATTGGTAATGAAGTCGACATTATTCTGTCATATAATTAAAAAACATTCATTATATATATACACATTACACATTAAAATTGTAATTAAAAAATTACATTTCATTTGTATTATTATTATCCATATTTCAAATCAAATTAAGATATTTTTATAATTAATTCTAACAGACAATCAAAAATATATATATAATATTTCAAAATCCAATAACAATTTCTAAACAAACTAATACAAAAATTATATTCACTAACTATATAGTTTATATCATATATTTAAGATTTTCTAAACATATAAATATTATATACTTCACAAAAATAAATCTAATACAAAATGATACATATTCCATTTTTGCATACATCACATATATATTATTATCAAGAGAATACTACACAAATTTAAAGAAATGCACAATATAATTTCTAAAAAATGCACAAAATAAAAATTTAAAAAATATTTTTATATTTACCTTTATTGGGTTTAATGCTTCACAAGGGTTGTTATTTGATGGTTGTAGTGCTAGAGTTTTTTTTTTTCCAATTTGATGATCCTAATCCTAGGTGAATTACAAGATGTTCATTAAAAAAATTACAGAAAAATTAACAAATTAATTAAATATATATAAACATAAAAAAATTATAATTAAACAATAACTTACCAAACAATGAAATGGACAGCTTGAAAGAGGCAGAAGAAGAAGATTTGTTGTGGAAAATGGTAATGGTGAGGGTGAAGTGTTTTTTGGATGAAGATGGAAGGATAATTTTTCTGGATGAGAAGAGAATAAGGGAGGGGTAGAAAGCAGGTAAGGTGATCGGATGGATGAAATAAAGAAAGCAGGTAAGGTGAAATAAATTTAAAATCATCGGACGGCTGGGAGAATACTTGATTTATGATCGGATGGATGGGGAGAAGGGAATATTTAAGTGGACCCGACAGAGTCCAAGGTCCAATTTTCAAATATGCGGACCATGCAGAGTCCAATTTCTGTATATGCGGACCAAAAAGAGTCCAGTTTTCAAGATTGCAGACTTAAAGGTCCAGTTTCTGGATAAGCGGACTCTGCTATGTCACATCAGGCCCAGCTTTTTGTAGGTCCAATCTTAGAAAAAACGGACTCTTTTTGTCTGTTTTTTCAACTTACGGACATATTGTCAGTTTTTCTCACAACGGACTTTTCCATGTCCACTTTTACTAATTGCGGACTCATTTTGGTCCAGCATTTTGACTGGCGGACCCAGCCCATCAAAAGATTTTGGAAAAAAAAAAACCACTGTCCGGTAATATCACACATGGACATTTTGAAAAACACCACAAATCGGGAAATACTTCAGTTTTTACCCTATATTGAGAAATAGTTTTCAATAGTGTCACAAAATTTTCTTTAATCCGAGGCTTCAAACCCAAAACAAACCAAAAAAAAAAATTTTTTTGGTCTATAGGATGTATTAAAGATAATAAAAACTAATTTCAGTTTTTCAATATATTAGCTTAAAACTTTCACATCACACGGTTGCTTATTGTATTATATTGTAGTATGCTCTTCAGGCTTATTGAACCCATCACCAGCCAAATTAAGCACTACATTGAGATCAAGCATGTATGTTCTACCTTTTGAGTTGTACCAAAATTGTCAAACCCCTTTAGACAGTGATTAAGTTATTATATATCCTTGATACGTCAAATTGTTAAACAAAGGATTAATCAGCTAGTAGTCTAGGAGTTAATTAATATGATAATACATTAATTATTTAATTATATATTAACTGGTGTTATTTTGCAGTTAACTCTTTTGTGGACAGAAAAAGAAACATTGCTACTGTGGTCATCAAAAGATGTACATCCTATTTCCTTTTACACCAAAAAAAAAAAGGAGCTCAGTAGCAAAATGTATAAAGGCTAGTGATGAATTAAGACACATCAACTGAGGAATAGAGTTAGTGACAGAAAACTTGGTGTAAAAAGCTGCTAATCACTGGGATATAATAGATTATGTAAAATATATCAGATTCTGAAACAAAAAAAAAAACAAGGGCTATAATAATAGTTGATGAAATAAATCTATGAAGAGCAGCTTTAAACATTCAAACATACTTGTAAATGCATGAAATAAGCTGAGTCTATAAATCTCGTAGCCGTCTACTTTTACTGCCCATTCGTTGCACTCTCTCTGCACTTGTATGCAACTTTTTTAGTGTAGTTCTGGCTTTATACGTATCCCTATTTCTGTTTATTTATTTAATCAATTACTATATTATTATATCAATTTCTGTTTCTATCTTTTTCTTTTTCTTTTCAATCTCCTCTCTCCCTATCCCTCTGATGTTTGATCCCGAGACATGTTCGAGAAAGGTACGGGACTGTAGGTTGACAAATATCCTCTGCCTTCATATATATATATATATATATTAAATATTTCTATGGATTTTGTTCTCATAACATAGTGAACAGCCCCTTCAGTTTCAGGACCTTGCCTTTGTTAATTATTTGCTATCTTTACCATATTATAAAACAGATTAAAAAAAAAAAAACATATGTTTTTGTAATTGCAGACCTATACTAATCAACCTATGTATCTCATTATTACATGCAACTTTAAAATTTAATCCACAGTTAATTAAAAATAACAAATGCTCACATTAAGGTGCAAGCTGAAAATTCTTGTTTTAGGTGTTGGTTGAAGTGGAAGGGGCTCTAGCTACTCAAGCAAGAGATTTCAATTTTTTTTTTTTTTTTTTTTTGATAAATAAGTTATAGTTCTTGTGCATGCAACAAAGACTTTTGTGGAAGCTTTCCTCCAAATGAGTCTAATGGTACTTTAATTGGGAATTAATCAAATGTGTTTGGGTTTAAAGGTGTTGGCCGCAATGGAAAAATAGCTTTTGATTAAATGTAAGAAAAGTAACACTAGTAAAATAAAACTAGCAAAACACCTTCTCAAACTCTTGATCAAACTTTTGATTTTTTTTTTTTTTTAATTTAACGATTATAATTCAACATATTGAGCTCTTGGTTACTAGGAATATTACATGTGAATATAAAACTCGATTATTAAAGTGTTATTCATTCCATCTACATGTATAGTTATTAACATTTTTTTTTTTTTTTTTTGAAACGGTTTTTTTATATGTATTTGATGTAGCTAGAAAAAAATATATAAAAATCTTATTTGGAAATATATAATATGTAAATGGAAAACGTAAATAAAATGAATAACATTGCTTTAACCGAATTTGATTTTGTAATTATAGGTTTAATATGTACAATTATAATTGATGGACAATTTAATTTGTGAAATTAAGAGCAAGAAACATTGAAAAGATGAAGGGTCAAAAGATGTAATTTTCCAATTAATATAAAAATGGTTCCAGCTGGGTAGCCATATTAGGATAAGCAAAAGTAGCACGGGGGAAATGATGCAGCGGCCATGGTTGACATTTTGGTATATAAAAGAAAAATTGTGGTGACCCTGTAGTCTGTATGTACTACTACCACCATTACCACCTATTCCTTCACTAGTCTTTCATCTCAATATTAGGGCTAGGGTTAGGGTTTCATTTCATTTTGCAGGCAAACAACACATATATATATATATATATTAATTAATCTCTCCCTTCCATATATTCAGTACTACTCTTCACTATGTTCTCTGTCAATATTACATATTTTTACATATCTAATTAAATGTCTATGAGAAAAACATTCTTTATCTCTCATTAATGTTGCGCTTTCAATTTAATTACCTGAAACTCAAACTCCCTCTCATCCTGTTCAAATTTATGTGTTTGTTTGTGTTTTCCCCAAACACTAGCTAGCTTTCCAGGCTTCAATAAATTTTTGTGAATGGGAAATAATAAAGAATCGCTTTTGTCTATTCTTTTCATATTATTTAAAAATATGAATAGTCCAAGACAGAAAGAAACAAATCCTATTAAATGATATTTAGTAACAACAAATAAGCTGAATTAATGAATCTAAAACAGATGCAGGTTTAGATAAAATTAAATCTAATTTAGGTAACCTTATCTGAATGCAACAAATCCTTCTCTGAATCTTAAGCACTTCTCTTCCCATCCACGAAATTTCAAAATCATATTGGATTTGTTTCTGATTTGACGAATTTGTCTAATTTAAAACAAAAAAGTTGGGTGTATATAGCTAGGCTTCAGTCTTTAATTAATGAAGGCTGCAAGCAATTGAGTGATCAATTTCTTTTGGGTTTTTTTTTTTTTCTTTTAATTTTTAAATTTCCTCATTGAAATCGATGTACTGTTTTGAATGGGCGTTCGAAGTAGTATTAGTTAACAAGAACAGAATATGGTGAGTTAAGAATATAGTAAATAATTACAAGCTAGATTTAAGCTAACCACTCTTTTTTTTTTTTTTTTTAATGTAACACTAGTTCAAATTGAACAAGTTCAATAAAAATGTAAAACTCCTATTCTGTTTTGGAAGTAACACTTGGTATTTTAAATATGTATTGGAGAACATCAATACCGTCCAAACCTCAATTAAGATGTTAACAAATAATTTAATTTCAATGGCAACAACACATGATGTTTCTTCATCACTGTTATAAAGTTTCAATTTGCTTCTGGAATTTTTCCCAACTTGTCATTTGATTAAAGTTATAGAATAATGGCTGCAAAACTAGCTAATCAATTTTGTTATTTGATGAATTGGGATGGAGCGCAATTGTGCAAACAGAAGAATGGGTGTCTAGTAGCTGTATAGTATCTGTTAGTTTAGTTGTAATATCATTTTTCAGTTT
The DNA here is from genome assembly GCA_039660915.1 of Euphorbia tirucalli. Taxonomy (NCBI): domain Eukaryota; kingdom Viridiplantae; phylum Streptophyta; class Magnoliopsida; order Malpighiales; family Euphorbiaceae; genus Euphorbia; species Euphorbia tirucalli. The sequence goes on along the minus strand of CM077637.1, from coordinate 23,390,472 downwards.
GAACCATGCAGTTGAATATGAATTCAAGTCGGGATGGGTTAGGTAAAGCTCTCTCAAAAATTTTCTTTTTAATTCATGAGACTTGAACATGAGATCCACTTTAAGGGGAAGAAGCTCCTATCTAGTTCAACCAACAAGTTGTTAGTTAGTTGAAAATGTCATCGGAATAGTCCTTTTGTTGTTGCAAAGTAAATATTTATTACAGACATATATATTTGAAGTAGACAAAGAGTATGAGTTGTAAGAAATTAAGAAAACCCCAGCCTTTATATATGTGCCTATTACTACTATTATATTTAACTAGAACTTCATGTGGAGATCAGAAATGAATAGTTCCACCATTACTTTATTTTACTTTATGCAGTAGATATGAATTGATTAATAAAACAGTAAGATGAACAGAAGAAGAAGAGATCCGCTGCTAATTAATCATATTCCAGATTACAGTATAGCTATAACTAAATGTAAGAAATCCAACAAACTAGAAAACCCCAACTATGGTTTGAGAAGAAAGAGAAAGGAAAGAAAAGAGACAATTATCCCCATGATCTCCTTTTGGTCAAAGACAAATTAAATTGAATGAGGGGGCACAAATTAACACAATAAACAAACAAATAAAAAAAAAAAACAATAATAAATAAAAGGGAATGCAAAGGAGGGGGGGGTGGGGTTAGGAGGATAGGAACATTCAGTTGAAATCTAAGTCCTTGTCCCACTTTACAAGGCTCAAGTCCAGTTGTATTTTTGCATAGTACAATTACACCAACACTCCCAAATGAATGAAATCCCCTATTCCTTCAAGCCAAACTAGCTGAGAGTGTAAATGAGATCAGAAAGCTGCCCCAATCCCTGTACATCATACCCAACATTACTTCTCTCCCTTGGCCCTTTTTTTTTTTCATCTAAATCATAACTCTCTCTCTCAACCCACCCACAAAAATTTCTTCAATTTTAACATAAAACAAAAATTAATACTCTTTTAAAACCCATCATGAAATCGATTGAATGATGATGGAGGATCTAAACGTTGCTGTGATCCAGCTGCAGCTGCATAGCTCCTTCCCCAATTCAACCCTTCTTCCTGATTACTCAGTGACCCGTCTCTACCAATTCCCTCTGCACCACGGCTCGAACCACCATGTCCTACTGGGGCACCAATGCAAGTGTAATTGGAGTCCGATGATGCGTAATTCATGGTCTGGTTGTTAAGGACATGGCCTATGTAGTAATCATTAATGGGTGGTTGTGATGAATAGGGAGGAATTCGCGATGGAGATGTGTATAGAAATGGCTGATGAGACGATGGTTGTGTTGGTGTTGCGGGTAAGAGGGTTGAGGATGATCCGGAGAATAGTCTTGCTGGTGGATATACTGATCGGTATGGATCTCCAAAATTGCCTGACGACGGATGGTAGCCTCCTGATACCACTGGATGACACCTGATCAATTATTAATTAAAAAAATTGAACTGATACATAATGTTACCAATCTATAATCATATAAATTTAGTGAAGAAATGAGAGGAAGATTTCAATACAAAGAAAAGAAGTAGAAAAGGTACCCTAAATGAGGAGGGGGAGGGGCGGCTAGGTTGTCACTGCTGAAGACTAGCTGGCGAGCTCGGTTCAGAGTTTCTGTCTCCCTTTCTGACCATCATATCAAATCAAACATCAATTCAAAGCCCACCAACAATATTCAACTTGGTTTTCCTCGAGATTAAATTGATATGACCGACCTAGATGCTACTCATGCCAAATCAAATCAAATCATTCTAAATAACAACAATTTTTTTTTTTTTTTAGATAGAATAGAATAGAATAGCAGGAGAAGACAATGCCTTGTCTATGTCGATTCATGTGGCCGCCAAGAGCTTGAGATTTGCAGAACTTGAGGGAACAAAACCTACATTCATATACCTTTCCGCTCTCATCTTTCCCATCCCTTCCGCCGCTTTTCTTTTTCCTATAGCCTCCTTCTCCTCCTCCTACAATTATTCATCACAAAGCAGCCAATTAGACCAACTTCCATCATTCTATTATTCTTTCCCCCAAAATAGCCTAACCCTACTTTCCCTTTTTCTTCCTCCTCCTTCTAATATATTCATTTCAACCTTTTATCAATTAATTTTACCCAAAAAAAAAAAAAAATTTTAAAAATAACTTGAAAGAAGATATCACTTATTTTCCACTTATTAAATTAATTCTATCAATTAACTTCTTCATAAAATTTAATTACTTGTTGAAATCAACCTTGGTCCTAAATATTTTTTACGAAAATTTGTTCATGTTTTAATGAAATTGTTTAATTATATAGAAAAAAAAAAAAGAAAAAAAAGAACATACCAGAGGAAGAGGTGTCATCAAAAACTTGTTTACCATCTCTACTGTAATCATCAGGCAAGTTGTTGAGGTCTAATGGGTTCCTTTCTGGTCTCCTTCAAACAAAAGGGCAAAAGTCAGAATGAAAGAGAGAGAGGGAGAGAGAGAGAGAGAGAGAGTCACTTTGTGTGTGTGTTAGTGTGTGTAATAACCACTAAATTATAGTTAAAGAAGATGAATGAAGGGAGATGAGATGAGATGTGGGGGAGACCTACATGGTACCGACAGAGAAAGACAGAAAGAAGGAAGAAAATAAAAATTAGAATCAAACAATCTTTGAGATGGGAAGATAAACAAAAAAGCTTAAGGGAAAAAAAATTAGAAAGACTTGCAGTTGGAAACTGAAAAAAATTGTAGAGTGAAGGTGGAGAAAAAAGGGGTTGGAAAGTTGTCTATCAGTTGTATCTGATCAGCTTAAGAAACAAAGGGACAGTATGGTCTCGTGACTTAAAAAAGAGGGAAGGAGGAGAAGGTAAGCAGGTGGGTTTATATGTCATTTGGTTTTTGTTGAGAGGGACGTTGCCTTAGTTTTCTTAGTTTTTTTCGCTTCACCCTAACAGTGTGGCTACCTCTATTGTCCTATAAAACTAGTACTATCAAATCATTTTATCATTTTTACTTGTTAATTTTATTATCAAACACTCACTCCTCTTCTTTTAAAAAAATAAATTAATTAATTAAAGATGTAATTTCATTTTTTCTAACTATCTCACATATACACAAATGGTCCCCCAGCCCCTGGTTGTAGGCTTAGTAAGTAGCTTAATATATGTTCATATATAAATTGTATGCAAGTAGTGTTACTATCAATATCTAATTGTGAGGGTTGATTTTGAGATCTAACTTGGGATACTATGATCTCAACCCCACACTAGCCTTGTTTTATTCCTTGGAACTTCCTTCTTATTTGTTCTTATTCTGCATCAGATAAAATCTAATTTCTATACCAGGTAATCTACATACCCCACTTCCTTTTATTTCTTTTCTTTTTGTTATAGATAAACTTCGTAGACTAACTGTTTTACCCAAAAACCTTAATCATTTGTATTAGTTCTAACACATCCCTTTGAGTTACAAGTAACACTTACCAATTCTCACTTTTTTTTGTTGTATAAGCCAACAAACTTTATTAAGAAAGGAAAACCAATTCTAACTTGCCAAAATTTTAACTAATAAATTGAATTTGCAACTCTGAACTTAAGGCTTTGATATTATATTAACATGAATAATATTTTAATCATATTTATAAAAATAATAAATAATATTTGAAAATTAATTTGTACATCACTAGAACGATTTACTAAAGAAGCTATGGGGCACGTGCCCCCTATAACCCTTAATACAACAAAAATTAAGATTTAGAAGCAAAACATTTAGCGGCAAAATTTGTTTTGCTACTAGAAAAGCTCATTTAGCAATATTATCTAGAAGTTGTTGTCATATATATGTATATCAATAACAACAAAATTTTATCACATTTTGCTAAATACATACTTTTTTTTTTTTTTTTTTGAAAAGAAACTCGGATTTGACCAAGAAGAGACTAAACATTCCAACTAGGTTGGCACCTTTAGAAACCCGCAAGGCCAAACCCGAAAAGAAAAACTATATAAATAAAGACCTTGAGAAAAGGTCAGAATTACAAAAGAAGGTAAGCCGGGTTTACAATGACATCAGAAACTGAAAAGGGAAAACCGCTAGATCTAATCTTTACATTGAACCAAGACAGATAAATACTATCAAACAAAATGTCCTCCGCAGGGAACACGTTCTCAAAAATCTTCCTATTTCTTCTCTTCCAAATATTCCAGCAGATAGTCATCCAGAGAGCTTTACCGTAGTTTTTCTGATTAGTATTGTTAAAACAAGCCATCCATTGTAAGAAAAAATCCGAAGCCGTATTAGGAATAACATAGGAAATCCCCAACCAAGCAAAAAGATCATTCCATATTTTTGAACTTTCCGGACAATGCAAAATAGCGTGATCTTGAGATTCAGCACAGTCACAAAAAGGGCAAACAGCCTCCTCAACTGACAAAATATTCAAATGGGCCAAAAAGAGGCGCGAAGGCAATCGGCCATGAGCAAGAGTCCACATGAAAAACTTTACCTTCGGTGATATAGGCGTATTGTGGATCGCAAGAAAGAGGGTAGCAGATGGAAAATTTGGTTCGTTGCCAAACAAAACATCAATGAAAGATTTAGGACTGAAACCGGAAGCTAATTTGGAAGGACCAATCCATATGACGGAATCTTCATCATCCCGAGATAAATCGCAAGGAAGAAGGGCTATCAACATTCGAAGCTGAGCTGTATGGTTTAGACGCAAATTCCTGATCCAGAAGGGACGGCCTACAGCAGAAAAAATCTGCTCATGAACCTCAGCCAAAGACGCCATTTTATCAGCAGCCAAAGAGTAGAGGGTAGGAAAGCGGCTGCGTAAAGATGAAGACCCCATCCAAACATCGTTCCAGAAGTTCACTTTCCTACCATTTCCAACCTGAAAATGGATGTTATTCATGAACAGTCCCCAGAATCTGTCATCCAGAACACAACAAGAAATGATACCTCGCCATAAATGAGAGGCATTAAGAGAGGGGCCATTGCGAAGGGAATTCCAATCACTCAAACCATTGCGCTCCACACACATTCTGAACCATAAGGAAGACTCATCAGCAACCTTTATTTTCCAAACCCATTTCATAAGCAGACTAACGTTTTTATGAGGAAGACTTTGCATGTTTAAACCCCCAAGGCCATACTGTTTGCAAATCTTTTCCCAACTGATCTTATTAGGCCCCCGATCAAAAGCGTTCCCTTTCCACAAAAAATTTCGCATATAGCTCTCAAGAATCCGAGAAATCGCTTTTGGCATTCTAAAAAGAGACAACAGATACACGGGAAGACCATTCAGCACCAATTTAACCAAAGTTAAATGACCGGCATAAGAAAGACAACTCCACTTCGACAAAGCAAGCTTCGATTCAAATTTCTGTATGAGAGGGTTCCAATCCCGAATAGTCAATTTTTTGTAGGTTAAAGGAACGCCCAGATACTGAAGAGGTAAACTCGAAACCTTGCAGCCAATTTTGGAGGCACACAGCTCCGTTAAAGCCTCATTAACACCCAATCCAACTAATGAACTTTTACTGAAATTAATTCTAAGACCCAAAATGATTTCAAAGCATCAAAGAATACGCACAAAAGAGGAAATTTTGTCAATGTTTGCTGGAAGAAAACAGATCGTGTCATCGGCAAACTGTAAGATTGTAGGAGGTTGGGAGTCAATTTCTGAGTGGAATCCCGATAAAATATTTAACTCCCGAGCTTTATCAATTAGTAGCTTTAATCCCTCTACCGCAATAATAAAGAGAAAAGGAGATAAGGGATCGCCTTGCTTCACCCCTTTCTTGAGATAAATTGGCTTGATAGGAATCCCATTTACCAAAATAGAGGTTGATGAATTAACTCGACAAGTTTTCATCCAAGCATTCCAGGTACTAGAAAAACCCAGGCTCTCAGAGATAGAATGGAGATAATTCCAAGAAATGCTATCGAAAGCCTTATTAAAATCCAATTTAAGAATGAAAGAAGGCCGATGAGAGGCTTTAAGGTTGTGAACAACTTCTGACGCCACAAATGAGCATTCATGTATATTTCTACCTTTCACAAACGCAAATTGACACCCCGAAATAATCTGAGGTAGAATAGATTGAAGTCGACAAGAAAGCATCTTTAAGATTATTTTATACACTCCATGAATCAAAGAGATCGGCCGAAAGCTGCTAATGGAAGTTACGCCCGGTTTTTTGGGAATCAAAATGGTGAAAGAAGATTTCAGAGCTGCCGGGAGCACTCCCCGGTGATAAAAAGAATCAATAACCTTCAGAATTTCAGATTTCATAAAGTGCCAGGCTCTCTTGTAGAAGAAAAAATTTAGACCATCCGGACCTGGAGCCTTGTTTTCTCCGCAAGCTTTAACAGCTTCCCAGGCTTCCTCTTCACTAAAAGGGGCGGTTAGGTACCTGTTCAAATCCTCAGAGACCTTTGCGAAATTTAGAGCATCCAAGGTGAAGGGGACCGATACAGCCTCACTAAAAAGCGACTTATAAAAACTGAAAATGTGCTCCTTGATAGATTCTGGATCGGTGACATACCCGTTGTCAGTTTCCAAACCAGAGATTCTATTGTTCCGAAATCTAGCTGATGCTGATCGGTGAAAAAAGGTGGTATTATTGTCTCCTAAAAGACACCACTTTACCCTTGATTGTTGGTGACGAATGGACTCAAGATGCTTCCGTTTCAGAAACAGATCTGATTTGAGAGCAGCCAACGATGCACGATGTTGATCAGACAATGGTCGGGGAACCATATCCGAAGAGAGGTCTAGAATTTGCTGTTCCAAAGACAAAATCTCACTACCCACTTTGCCAAAAGAATTCATATTCCAATCTGACAAACTCACTCTAAGAGACTTCAGCTTTACGGAAAGGGGACTGCTAGGCGAATTAAAACAAATCTGCTCCCAAACACCTTTAACAAAAGGCAGGAAAGTCTCTACCTCCCACCAACAATTTAAAGACCGGGACGGTTTTGGACCATTCCAAGCAGCAACTGAAGACTTGAAAACCACAGGAAGATGATCGGATAATGTTGTGTCAAAGGAGGAAGCAAATTGGAGAGGCCAGCAGCTGACAACTTCAGAGGAAGCTAAAATCCTGTCAATTCTTGAAAAAGATATAGCATTATGCCAAGTAAAATGTCTCCCTTGAATCGGAATGTCATGTAATTCCCCTTTGTTAACAAAATCTTGAAAATGACGGATAGAAGCTGTGTATACACCGTTCGATCTCTCGCCGGGGTCAAGAACCTCGTTGAAATCACCACAAACAATCACTTTAGGGAGCGAGGTACTAATGGGCAGAATGTTACCCCATAATGGGCAGAATGTTGTTAAATACATACTTATAACCACATCACATAACAACTTTGTTATTGCTGTTAAAAACTATAACAACAATTGTTGTACTTTCAACAACAAAATTGTATTTCTTGTTGTTAAAGGATATGTGGTTGTGATTTAACTGGACCTGGACCACATAAGTCGGAAAAAATAAAGTCTAAAGGGCCTGAACTTTTGGTTCTAAAAGTGGAAAAGATAAATGACGACTTTTGCTAACCACACAATTAGAACAAATGGAGTGGTTAGGTTTATTCGAAAAATTTATATTATTAGACTTCAATACACGAGTAACAATAGAAGTAGCAAGATGGCCAAGCCTGTCATCCCAAGTGGTGAGAGACGCGAGGTTGACTTGACCCATTACCTAGTTGGACTTCCTTTGGGCCACTGTATTCGGAATCAATATTCAGATTTCCTAAATCCAAAGTGAGATGGTGGGTGAAGAGACTCCATGGGCCTTAAGAGTGCTGGGCTTGACTGGATGAGTGAGCATATAAGTGGGGTTGAGCCCCATGCAACACAAAACCAATTGGCTTGTGCTAAAGCCCAATCTACCCCGCATATATACTACTCTTCATTCTCATTTATTTCCGATGTGGGATTCCCCAACATCTCCAACCCTCCCCTTCAAGTGCAACTGGACCTGAACCAGTTGTCATTTGTCAAACATTCCTTGGCCTATCTCCTTTGAGGCCCAAGGTCATTAACGGGTCTAGTTTTCACTACTAGCCCAAACTCCACAAGGACTTTAAACACGGGCCCAGGATCTTTTCTGCTATCCGGCCTTCTTCTGCTCTGATACCATGAAGAGACTCCATGGGCTTGAGAGTACTGAGCTTGACTGAATGAGTGAGCATATAAGTGGGGTTGAGCCCATGTAACATAAAACCAATTGGCTTGTGTTAAGACCCAATCTACTCCACATATATACTACTCTTCATTCTTATTTATTTCCGATGTAGGATTCCTCAACGTCTCCAACAGTGGGTTGCTCTGCTATCCATGATCCAATCTTGGGAGGGAGGTGATATGGTTGTATGATTTGAGGCAGGTGATAGGGGGTTTCGTTGTTGTTGTAATTTGGGCGAGGGACATTGCCTAGCATAATGGTCAGTTTCGCGGTAGTTGTGGCAAATTTTGGAAGAAATATTAGAGGAGGCGGACTGGGTATTACTGTAATTGGGTCAACTGAAATTAGAAGGTTATCCCTGCTGGAAATTCTACAGACGCTAGAAGTTTTTCCTTCCACGGCCACACCCACATCCAGAGGGCTGCTGCTTGATTATATATTGCTAACTCAGTGCATTAAGTTCGTCAATAGATACATTAGTAACGTCTCAACTAAGCTGCCTTTCTTCAATCAATAGGAGACCATAGATCATCATATGTCACTAGAGTCATACGTGTTGCCAAAGCATAAGAAAAATCACGATAATCTTTATCAAGGCCATTGACAATCCCATCGACTAAATCATCTTCTAGAATTGGATATATTGGAGTGCTACCAATCGGTCAAAAATTGTTTTCTCGTTGCATATACACGGGAGTGGACTCCTTTCCCTTCTTCAAATTATGCAGTTGATGATTCAGATCACGCACTTGCGCCACCCTGAAGCATATAGGGTTTGAAGCTTTAGCCATGCTTCCTTCGCAGATTCGACTCCTACAATCTATGGTAGGATCGAAGGTTCAATAGAGGAGATGATTTAATGAGAAGATATTTAGTAGCTGATGAGATGGTATTGGTGGCTGATGTATTTTGCATGGAGAGAAAAGTATATTAATTAGGTGTATTTTGTATAGATGTGTTGACCGTAGACTTAAAGGGACAAGTATTAATTAGTTGTAATTGTGCATATGTGTTAACCGTAGAATTGAAGCTAGATTGTTTGAGTTCACATGTATTATTTAGTGATAGGAATTTGTATATAAAGCCTTGTACATTTTCAGCAATAATGAATTGAAGAGAAATCTTTTGCTTAGTTTCATTTTAAGTCTTATTTTGGTATCAGAGCCCACAAGGGTCTAGCAACCAATCTTTTTTCTTTTCTATTTCTATTGCGAACTATATGAAAGCCAATACCATCTCATCAGCTACCAAATATCTTCTCATTAAATCACAACCACATATCCTTTAACACTTATAGTTTAATTGTTTATTTTGTATATTAGTGTTAATTTCATAATTGCTGATCAAGCAAAGGAGAAGCACATAATCTGTTTAGCTGGATATGCTATTCGAAATAGAAATATTCCATTTTAATTCTAGAATAATTAGTTTTTAAGGAGTACACGCGGCAAAACTTGATGCACTAGGATTTTATGCCTTGGTTTTGAGAGAATGTTGTAAAAACTCTCTTTGTAGGAACTTTTAGGGATCCTTCTTAATCATTTTATCATTCTTTTATTATGTACTCTAGCTTTGAGCCGCCATAAAGGTTACTTCAAATTTTGCTTCTACTCCATCCACCTGAGAAGTTGTTCGCTTCAAGAGAGGCATAGATCTTAAGATGTAAACTAGCTATGACTGGCATTTGTAAGTATTCTTGATTAATCTACTACAATTTTCAGTATTAAGGGTGTTTTGCTATATGTTTTGTTATGCTTGAGATTGAGCAGCTCATATCTAAGTTGTTTGAGTGCAACAAAAGTTGGCTCAAGTGATAGGATTAAATGCTAGCTTAGAACTTATCTTCAATGAGATCATCTGTGTTGCTTATATGGTGTGAGTTAGAGATTCCTTTTATGGTGATGTTATTATTTAATGATGATTTTTATGCCTAATTGAGTATTTAAATTAGAGAACTCTTTTTGAAGGCTTGTCTATATTAAATCTGTAGTAGAAGGAACATTGGTTACAGTAATGCTAGCTAGTAGAAGACACCCTATCCCTTTAAAATATTGAAAGTAATTTAAATTATCTTTCTTCATTTCTTGAATCAAGAGAAAAAAAAAATTACTATTTATTTATTTACAGTTATTTTCCCAAAATATAAATTTCTTTTATTTCCTTTCATTTTCCCTCTCCTTTATCACTACTTTTCTCTATTATCTTCCATAATTAAAAATTATTATCCATCTTCATTCATTTTTGTCATCCAATTTTACATTGGTTTTCATTTTTTTTATATTCGAAATGAAATACATTTCTATCTATTTTCCTGCACTAATACTATTGAAATACTACTAAAACATTTTCAGCTCATGTCATTATGACATCATCATCCGTATTATTAAAAGCAACTTACTTTGTCCTATACAAAAAATGATATACATGTGTTATAATTTATTATTTTAAAAACAATAGCTTTATAATTTTTTTATATAATACTTATTTTCTTACTTTCTAAATATTTCATGCAATTTATACAAAACAAAAAAAATTCTTAACAATACTCTATTACTCCCGGCTAGACCTGTTCTTGGGTCAGGCTGGGTCGGTGTGAGCGGACAACCTTTTTTCGAAAAAGCGAAATGGCGGACGCGGGGGTCCGAAAAGAAATGGTTTCGAAAATGTTCTTTCTTTTTCATGGTGAGATTTGGGAAAACCGGATTTTGTTTGTCTTACTTAGAAAAATCCATTCGTTCGTTTCGAAATTCGTTTTGTAGAAAACATTTTCCCATTTTATTACTTGAAAAGATCTCGAAACTTAAATCCCGAGATCAGTGACAGAGTCGCCACCCGGATCAGCTCATCCGGGAAATTCCGGTACAGCTCCCTACCGAGTATAGACTGTTGTACCTAATCCAGAGATTCAGGGTTCGGACAAGTCCCTTATTTCATGTCTAATCAAAATAAATTTGGCTAATGTTTTTTGATGATATTTTACTTTGTAGAGTTGATTTTTATTGCATTAAGTCAAACACACAGCGCACACACAAATAAAATAAAATAAAGCAGTAAATAATTAAATTATTACAACCCGATCGAATAAAATAAAAAAAAATTCACTTTACAACCGCCTAAAATACACGGATAAATCTATTGAATACATCCAAAAATAAAAATAAAAGGCTGCAAAACAGAGGGTTAGCACAATTTATATTACACACATAAATAGGACTCAAATCAGGACAGAATTGAGAATTTTAGGAAATGGGGGCATGCATTTAGGGGATAACCGGGTTGACCCGACCGATCGGACCGGTTAGACCTGGAAAACGGTTTCGAAACGCCCTGTAATTTTATGCTGGAAAATCAATTTTTGGAAAACAATTGGCTCAATTACATGCAAACTTTCATTTTCGTGGGCCTGTCATCCCGGAATACATGGTTCCGTTCGTATGGGTTCCTAAATTCAACATCCATCTAGGGTCCAAAACGCAATAAACACACCAAAAACATTTATTAAAATGCCATTTTATTTGTTTCTAATATTTTCCCGGGACTTATAGAGTTCAGGGGTCCGCTAAAGCTGGACCATAGATCCGGTTCGGATAAAATGACCCTGAAACTTAGAAAATAAACCCCGGAAAACTTGAAATATTAATATTCGTATGTACAAAAAATCAAAAACCGGTGTTAAAATGACGTACGAATATTTTTAAGCCGAAATATTTCAAATTAGAATGCGTATAAATGGAAAACGGGCTATTTTCGGCTTGTCGGGACAGATCGGGGAGCTGTCCCTGAAGAACAGAGTTGTACGGCTCTGGTTAGAGCCGGCCGGCTCTGTTCTAATTGAACCAGAGCCGTACGGCTCTATTCGGTTAGCCAATTTTCTAGAATTTTAGAAACAGAGAAAAGTCACACGAAAAATACAATGAACACAAGTTTAAAGCCTCTCAGAGTTTACCTTGGTGTTGTTCCAGTGTATCAGATACGCAAGAACGGTTTGAAAATTAAGAATGTAACTCGAATCTTCGAATGCCCCGAAAATCCGAAAGTTTGTCCGAACGAATCCGAAATAGAACCGAGAATCGTTGTGAACCGACGAGTAACTACTAGAGTGTGTAGTTGTGTGTTTAGGTATATAACTTCTAAAAACTAAAATTCACTTCTTCCTTTTTCTCTCTGTCTCTCTTTTTGTCTGTGTCTTTTTTTTCCTCTCCCCCCTTTTTCCTTTCCTTCCTCTCTTTCTTTTTATTATTGATCAATCATCATTCAAAAATTTCTCCCCAGACAAAATAATTTCCAAAATTAAATGCGTCGATTAATTGTTTTTGTCGTTTTTTACCAAATTTCGCAGAATTGGGACAAGGTGTGGCACCTCTGCCCGCCCATCACGGTCGGCCGGCTCTAGATATAGCCGGCCGGCTATAGACAGAGCCGGTCGGCTCTATTCCACAGCCGGACGGTTCTGGTTTTGAAAACCAGAGCCGTCCGGTTCTAGCTAGAGCCGTGGCGATATTTCGATTGTCCGACGCGTACACTAAACCCTGAAAATCACTCGGAGGATCCGCTTTATGGTAGTTTCGGATTGCGGATAATTTCGTTTTCGGAGAATTTGAGACGTTTTGGGTAACATTCTGCTCTTTTCTGTGTCCGAAGGTAATAAAGATTTCTCATCACCGAGGTCGGGAAAACCCGTGCTCACAGGCTGCCCCTCGCGAGGTCAAAATCGACTGGATCGATAGGTTACGTCCGATTCGAGTTTTGGTCTCGCGATTGAGAGCGCGGTGAGTAAAGGAAAGAAAAGCGCACCTGATGCCTCTCGTAGAGGGTACAGAGTAATCGACTCGCTGTGGTGGAGTGTGCCCGTGGTATCGACTCGCTGTGGTGGAGTGTACCCGTGATGATTTTTAGCTTTTCTCCGTGTGGCGGAGCAACCAAATGATATCGTCTTCTCCGTGTGGTGGAGTGTGCCCGTGATGATTTTTAGCTTTTCTCCGTGTGGTGGAGCAACCAAATGATATCGTCTTCTCCGTGTGGTGGAGTGTGCTCGCGATGATTTTTAGCTTTTCTCCGTGTGGTGGAGCAACCAAATGATATCGTCTTCTCCGTGTGGTGGAGTGTGCCCGCGATGATTTTTAGCTTTTCTCCGTGTGGTGGAGCAACCAAATGATATCGTCTTCTCCGTGTGGTGGAGTGTGCCCGCGATGATTTTTAGCTTTCCTCCATGTGGTGGAGTGGACCGTTGGAATTGAGTCAAAAAACACGTATTTATTCCTTGATCGATAATTTTGGAAACAAAAATTTTTGCCCCTTCGATCAGGAATAAATACGGTTTAGTCATTTCTTCCCCTGGATATCTAAAAAAAATGAAAACAAATACCTTTCTCAGGATTAAATTGGACTAAATTAAAATTAATCTTTTTTTTTATCTTTTATTATTATTTTTTTTTTTATTTTTTTTTTTTATTTTTTTTTTTGGAAAGCGTAAAAAAGGAGGGATCGGAGCACGGCGGCTCTGTCTGAAGAGACAGAGCCGGCCAGCTCAAAACAGAGCCGCCCGGCTATAACTATAGTCGGCCGGCTCTAGCGTGCCAATCTAGAGCCGGACGGCTCTAGTTGGGCGGCCCAAGTGGGTTTAAAAGGGGTTTTTTGCCATTTTTTACTTATCTCACTTTTCTTTCTCCAATTTCTTTCTCTAGAAAAATTTTTGTCTAGCATTTCTTATCAAGATGAGGAGGGCTGTGCTCCCAAACGCTCCTACCCAACCTCCATTCCATGTGAGATGCACATTACCTGAGGGTGAGTTTTTTTTTCCACTGAATCTACAGTGGAGGTATACGGCTTGCGGGAAACAGTTCCTTACTGCGGGATCGGGAGGAACGATCCAGTGCTCGTAACTTTGAGCCCATCCACGCACATTATTCAAGATCTGGTTAGTTTTTCTTCAATTTTCCCTTTTTTTCCATTTTTTGAATTCCTGCAAAAATATGCAAAATTAGACGAGATTATATGAAATTGATGCATGTTCAGAGTAGATTTTGCTCCTAGGAGACTTAATTGATGATTTAAAGTTGGCTAGAATCGATTTTAGGACGAAAAAAAAAAGACAAAAAAAGCGAAGCTGAAAACTGGATAACCGGTTTTTCGGACAGAGCCGGCCGGCTTACCATAAGAGCCGGGTGGCTCTATTCCTGGTTCTCGCGAAGAACAGAGCCGGCCGGCTTTGTTCTTTACAGAAGCGAACCGTCCGGCTGTGGTTCAGCCGGGCGGTTCGACCGGTTTTTTTTTTTTTTTTTACTTAAGCCATGTTCATAAGTACCTCTCCCGTGGAAGGGGTGCACGGTTCACTTTCAATTCGAATAAAATGACTAATATAACAACGTATACTACAAGGACGAACTGGAACAAAAGAAGAGATGTTTCGGAATCCATAGTGATTGAAATGTAGAAATTAGATTTGGAATAAGGAATGTATAAAATGAGTTGGAATGGAGATGTATATATACTCGTCGTCTCCAACGGCCATGTGACCGTTGAAAATGTGGCCGTTGGGCGCCATTTCAACGGTTACTGAGCCGTTGGACACGCCGAAAGGTTCGACCGGTTTTTTTTTTTTTATATGCATGTATATATATGTATATGTATAAAAGAGATGTAATATATAAGTGATTAAGGAAACTCCCTGATTATTGTTTTGCAGGGGCGAAAAGATAACCGGGGTGCCGGTTCTGTGTCCGATGCGCTAATTTGGTACAGGAGACTCCCTGACGAGGTGCGGGAGTTGGTCGAGTTAACCGGTTTGGATCGGTTTATTTGTTCTATGTGTGAGACTCCACCTCGGACAAGCAGGGGTTTGCTGATGGCGCTTCTAGAGCGGTGGATGGATTCCACCCATACTTTCCATTTCCCGATCGGGGAGTTTACGATCACACCCGAGGACTTTGTGGCTATCACGGGATTATCTTTTGGCGGGCGCATCGTCGAGTTCAACCAGACCTTTGGGCGAGGGGGTTTTAATCCCGACGTGATTGCCATGTTGATCGGCTTGACTCCCGCAGGCAGGCGGATCCAGGGGAGCACCTTGAGGGATTATTGGTTGGGTAGACAGGACAGCCTTCCTGAGGGTTCTGCATTCTCCCTTATTGATGTAAGACGCTATACTCGAGCGTTCCTTCTTTATGCTTTGAGCACTTTGCTGTTTCCCTCAGGACAGAGTGACCTGAACCTTGCCGTGCTCCCCTCTTTAATACAGTTGGAGGACGTGGGGAGCTTGAGTTGGGGGCGAGCTGGGCTAGCCCAATTATATTACGGCCTCGATGTCTGTGCCCCCGGAAGGCATAAGGAGGTGAAGGGCGCGTGGATTGTCCTTCATGTGAGTCTCTCCTTTTTTTTTCTCTTTTTTTTTTCTTTTTTTTTCTTTTTTTTTTTATTTTATTTTTTTTATTTTTTTATTTTTTTATTTATTTTTTTATTTATTTTTTTATTTTTTTATTTTTTTATTTTTTTCTTTGAAAAAAATAACTCTCTCTTTTTATTGTGTAGATTTGAGCGTATGAGTATGCTTTCGTTCCTCAGCCAAAGTTGGCTATACCGGCCAATGCTGAGCTTCCTGATTTCCCCCTGTTGCGGTGGTGGCTGGGCTTTAGTTGGAGCGATCTGGACACCGACATTTGGGCATGCCGCCAGCTCTTGGCAGGCAAGAGCTTCGAGCAGGTAAATTTTTTTTTTTTTACCTTCGTCTGTCTTTAGGTGATTAAGGAGCCTTGGGGGCATGCTGCGTGGTCCCCAGAGCTTTTCGATGCCCGGAGGCTGTCACCTCGGCGGTTCGTTATGGAGAGCCCCGTCAGCCTCGAGTGGTATCTTGGGGAGAGAGTCTCTGATTGGCGTGCTGGTCCCCACGAGCGTAGGATACCGCCTGCACCTCCCGTCGGATTGTTCTGGCCACACCTGCTACCAGTGGAGGAACATCAAGATCTGTTTGGGTCCGGTTACACGGTTATGGGGGATGACGGTGACTATCTCGAGTTTGTCAGGGCACAGCTTCTTTCCCCTACCGTGGATGTACCGCAAGAGGATACGCCAGCTGAGGTATGTCTTTGCTTTGCTCTTACCTTCTGCTTGTTTGAGATTATCCTGCTACCTGCTAAAATTTTGGTTTTTTTTTTTTTTCCAGCCATCTGAGAGGGGTAAACGCCCTCGTGCATCGTCAGGTAGACGTTCCAGCGGTCGTGGATCTGGGACTTCCCGCGGCAGGGGAGATAGAGGTTCTTCTGCTCACACAGCTGCGTTCGGAGGCGACACCGAGCCTGTCCCCTCGATGGTGCCCCCTGCTGGCTTTGTTTCAGGTCGTCTGGAGTACAGAGCTAAGCCTTGGGTATTGCTCCATAATGCGGCGGGGGAACTCTACCGGGCTAAGTTGTACACTGATCAATACCCTCCTCCTGCTTATGATCCACCAGGCGCGACCCATGTGAGTATTTCTGTCCCTGCTTAATTTCGGCCCGTGCCTGTCGTCACTGGCCTGACCCGTGCGCTGTCCTTTGTACAGATTCCAGTGCCACAGGCGACGGCTCTGTATCAGGCGACTTCTGCGTTCAAAGCCCTTTTGCTTCGGGATAACGGCGTCATGAATGTAAGTACCTGCGTCAACATGTATATATGCATGTACGTATGCTTCAAATGCATGTGCACGCGCATGTATGACATGATGCTCATTTTGCTTAACTCTGTCTCAGGCTGCACTTGCCGCTCGCCGTTGTGAAGAAGCCCGCTCGAGAGCGGAGATAGAGAATATGCAGAGGTCTATGAGAGCGGAGAAGGAGACTATGCAGAGGTCTATTTCAGATCTTCGTACTCGGTTGGACGACTGGGAGTCCGGTCGGTGTTTCTTCGGTGACGGCGTCGATTCCTAGGATGAGGAGGATCACGATTCGACTAACGGAGGGCAGTCGTAGACCTTTATTTGTTATTTTATAGCTTTCTGTTTGATGTAGTCTGTCTGTAGGCCTGGATTTTATGCTACTATGTATCTTAGTTACCTATTTATTATTATTATTATTATTATTTTTATATATTTTTTTTTAATTTTTTTTTTATTATGTAATGGATGGAAGATGTTCACAATTGCACACTTGGGCATCTAAATGTCTTTGTTTATCTGGATGTTTCGACAAATGAATCATGTAACATACTCCAAACATTCATGCAATATGTTGAGCAAGACGCACTTCATTAATGAAACTTAATTATTGTATCAATTGAAAATGCCAAAATCAGTACATATCTTGAACGAACTCATTCCTGTTATCAACCATCCTATACAGGTTTTCTGGTCGATAAGCTAACTCCCGTTGCCTTAACTTTTGCTTAAATCGCCCTTACGAGTT
Source organism: Euphorbia tirucalli (assembly GCA_039660915.1). Taxonomy (NCBI): domain Eukaryota; kingdom Viridiplantae; phylum Streptophyta; class Magnoliopsida; order Malpighiales; family Euphorbiaceae; genus Euphorbia; species Euphorbia tirucalli. The sequence goes on along the minus strand of CM077637.1, from coordinate 23,372,910 downwards.
TTCGACTTAACAGGCGCATTTTTTTTTTTTTTACACATGGTAGCGTTTGAGGCGATCTTGATTAATCGGATTGGTGAACTCGTTACCGTCCATGTCCATAATCTTCACTGTACCTTTGGAGAGTATTTTCTTAACCACATACGGCCCTTCCCAGTTGGGTTTGAATTTACCCTTGCATCCGTATTAGTTGGTCTCATTTGCTTCAATACTAGATCTCCCGCTTTCAGGGGCTGTTTCTGATGACGAACCCGTCGATTATAAGCCCTAGCCATCCTTTGGTGGTACATCTGCAGATGATCCAAAGCCTTGAGACGCCTTTCATCGACCATGGCCAGCTGCTCAAATCTCGTCTTTACCCATTCTGTTTCAGGCAATTGGGCCTCCAAAACCATCCTTAGTGATTTCAATTCCACTTCAATAGGAAGGACTGCTTCCATCCCATAAACCAGCGAATAAGGTGTTTCTCCAGTTGGCGTTCTAACACTGGTTCTGTACCCCCACAGAGCATAAGGTAATCTATCTGCCCAATCCCTATAGGTTGAAGTGGCCTTGGACAAGATCTTCTTAATGGACTTGTTTGCCGCCTCCACTGCTCCATTGGCTTGTGGCCTATAAGGTGAAGACTTACGATGTTCCACATTGTACTCTTCGAATAGTTCAGCTGTGGCCCCTTGAAATTGCACTCCGTTATCAGTCATCACGTGATGAGGTACACCGTATCTTGCGAAGATGTGCTTCTTTACAAACTTAGCCATATTCTTAGCCGTGACCGTGACATAAGATTCGGCCTCAACCCACTTGGAGAAATAATCCACTGCCACTACAATGAATTTATGCCCATTCGATGCTGGGGGTCGAATTTCACCAATTATGTCTATGCCCCATATTGCAAACGGCCAGGGAGTCATGAGATTCTGCAGTTCCATAGATGGGAGATGGCTGATGCCCCCGTAAATCTGGCACTCGTGGCACTTTTTCACTTCTTCTGCACAGTCTGTCTGCATGGTAAGCCAAAAGTACCCTTGTCTCATGATCTTCTTTGCCAGGGCTAAACCGTTCATGTGCGGACCACAAATCCCTGAATGCATTTCTTGCATAACCTTCTTGGCTTCTGCTTCCGTCAGACACTTTAATAACAATCCATCAGGGGTCCTTCTGAAAAGCTGTCCATCAAACCACCTGAATTGAGCTGCCAATCTTCTTAACGTGGCCTTATCTGATGCATCCGCTTCTTTAGGATACTGGCCACTTTGTAGAAAGTCAGCTATGTCTTGGTACCAGGGCTTATCATTCGCCACTAATGCCAGGACCTTACTAGAACGATGGAATGGTGTTCTAGCCGTCTCCAGGATCAAAGGCTGCATCGGTGCCTTCTGAGGTCCTTCCCACATGGATGACAAAGTAGCTAACGAATCTGCCATCTGGTTATCATCTCTGGCCACATGCCTGAATTCAACATGCCCGAATATTTTCACCATTCCCCACAAAGTCTCCAAGTATGGGCGAAGTGATTCTTCTTTGATTTCCCATTCCCTGGTGGCTTGACGGATTACCAACAGCGAATCTCCCACAATGGTCACATCATTTGCCCCTAGTGTGATGAGGGCATCAATGCCAAATAAACAAGCTTCATATTCTGCGCCGTTGTTAGTTACCGGGAATTCCAGCCGTTTTGACAAAGGAATTATCTCTCCCTCAGGGGTTACAATGATTACTCCGAGGCCTGCCCCTCTCTTGTTTACAGCTCCATCAAAATGAATAATCCATTTCCTGATCTCCACCTCTACCAAGGCCAACTATTCATCCGGAAATTCTAGGTTTTCTACATAATCAGATTCAAGCGGCTGATTGGCCAGGAACTCAGCCACTACTCTTCCTTTGATCACCTTCTTCGTCACATACTCGATGTCGAACTCTGATAACAAAAGCAACCACCGAGACAACTTCCCCATCAAGGATGGGGCAGAGCAGAGATATTTCATTGGATCAACTTTTGCCACAGCTTGTATCTTGTAGGATTGGAAATAGTGTCTCAGTTTCTTCGTAAGCCAGACCATAGCAGTGCAAGTCTTCTCCACCACAGTGTACCGAGTTTCGTAATCTAGCAACTTCTTACCAAGGTAGTAGATGGCATGCTCTCTTTTATCATCTTGTTCTTGAACCAACATCGCCCCTATGGAAGTTTCTTCAATGGCTAAGTACAAAGTCAAAGGTCTTCCCAGAGTTGGGGGCTTCAGCACTGGAGGATTGATCAAGTATTCTTTGATCCTATCAAATGCAACCTGACACTGGTCATTCCACACAACTGGTTGTTCTTTCCGAAGAAGCTTGAAAATGGGCTCACAGACTGTGGTCAATTTGGCAATGAATCTGCTGACATACTGAAGTGACCCTAGAAAAGATCTGACTTCTTTCTCTGTTTTCGGCGCTGGCATATCTCGAATGGCTTTAATCTTGTCTGGGTCCATCTCAATGCCTTTCTAACTGACAATGTGCCCCAATAGCTTGCCCGATGCAACTCCAAAAACACATTTCTTTGGATTGAGTCGCAGGTTGTACTTTTCAATCCTGGTCATAAATCTATCCAGGATAGCAGGGTGCTCCTCCCGGGTCATGGACTTCACCAGCATATCATCAACATACACCTCGACCTCCTTGTGGATCATGTCATGTAGCAATGTTGTAACTGCCCGCTGATAGGTTGCCCCAGCATTCTTCAACCCAAAAGGCATTACTCTGTAGCAGTACACCCCCCACTCGGTGATGAAGGCCGTCTTGACTTTATCGATGACATTCATTAAGATCTGATTATACCCCGAGAAACCATCCATGAATGAGTACATAACTGCTCTTGTTGCACTATCGATCAGGACATCGATGTGAGGAAGTGGGAAGTCATCCTTTGGGGAAGCCTTATTCAAATCCCGATAATCCACACAAACTCTGACTCTTCCATCTTTCTTGGTAACTGGGACTATATTGGCTAACCATTCAGGGTAGTCCACCACTTCCAGGAAGTTGGCCTTGATCTTCTTTGCTACCTCTTCCTTGACTTTCTTAGCCCATTCTGGACGTAGACGCCTGAGTTTCTGCTTTACTGCACTGATCTTGGGATCAATCGGAATTCTGTGCTCTGCTATCTCTCTGTCAACCCCCGGCATATCGTCGTAAGACCATGCAAACGCTCCCACATGTTTTTTAAGTATTTTTGTCAATTCTCTCTCTTCTTCAGGATCGAGTTCGTTAGAGATAGATACCATTTTAGGATTTTCAATTGTAACCAAATTAATTTCATATAATGCAGTGTCGTGAATGCTGAACATATTGAATGAATGATTGCATGTATGCACAGAGCCATTAGGAAAAACATCACACAAATAAGCAAAGTTAGACTTCATTTCATTCATCGCCTTAAAAGCAGAATCGTTCACATCAAATACATAAGATAAGTTTACAAAGAAATCGTTTTCCTCCTCCACATGCGGAGGGTCTTCAACAGTAAGGTCTTCTGGATCAGCAGGCTCTTCCTCGAACAAGTCACTCAGATCAGCTTCGAGGGTCTCTTTCTGTGTTTCTGACAGGACATCTTCCTCTACCTTCGCTTTCCCTTTAGCCATGATCTTGGTGAGTTCAGCAATAGCCTTTTCCATCAACTCTGCCTGCCCCGAGACAGCTTCCTTTTTTACAGGGCTCTCTTTCAACCCTTTCTTCAACAAGTCAGCAAATGCCTTAGTAATGGTGTCCACCAGGGGGTCTGCATCTTCTTTTAGTTGCTCTTCTGGAATGATGGGAGCCACCACTTCAGCTTGGATTATTGAAGGAGGACTAATCTCTTTCACAGCTTCAAGCTTAAGCGTCTCTTCCACCGAACCAACCCCATACATCGAGAAATCGATGACATCAGCAAAGATCTCAAACCCGGGGACTGTTTCCCCATCAATAATCATCGGCTCCGGCTTACCCCTATATGGCCCACCACTGGCTCGAACAAAAGTGTCCAAGAGATGGACTTTCTTTGTCTCCGGGATTTCCTTCTTTTCAGCTCCTTTGTAACCGAGACCCCCTCGGTGTGATTGGCCCATGGTGATATCAAACCTTGCGACCCCTTGCTGATGGACTCCTAGCCCCTTTCCCGGGATGAAATTCTGCTTCTGAAAATACTTATGGATCCACGGGGAAAACATCTCCTTATGTTCTGAGACAACCGCCACCTGGAAGCCGGTCAGAGGCTGTTCAACTAAGTTCAATGCAGCTACCACAGAAGATTCATCTGCCTCAAGAGTCACGATTTTTCCTCCCATTGGAATTTTCATTTTTTAATGTAGGGTTGATGGCACGCCTCCCAATGCATGGAACCAAGGCCTTCCCAAAAGCAAGGAAAAAGTCACCGGAATGTCAATGACAGTGAATAGCACAGTCGATTTAACTTCTCCAACTGACACTTCCGCCTCAAAAGTACCAGTCACAGTACGCTTTGAATCGTCATAGGCCCGGATCACCGTGTTAGACCGTGACAATGCTTCTTCAGACAGGTGGAGACTAGGTAATACTTTCAGAGGACAGATGTTCAGTGCTGAGCCATCATCAACCATCACACAAGGTAAAGTTCTGTCCATCATTTCCACTTTCAAGTACAATGCACGATTATGATTAGTTCCTTCCGGTGGCAGGTCATCATCAGTGAAAGTGATCCCCTTGGGACTGTCAGGTTGCGGACTCCTTATACTTCCAATTGCCATGCACATCTCCTCAGGAGACATTAACGGGTTAACATCCATTTCCATAAGCTTCTTCACCACTGCAGCTCGTTGCTTTTGGGACTCCATAAGTAGATGCCACACAGATGCACGTGCAGGCATCTTTTTAAGTTGCTCCACCACTAGATCTTCTTTTTCATTCACTTTGACCGGTAAATAATCCTGGGCCGGGGCCTCTGCCCTTTTACTCGATTCCCCTAACCGCTGTGGCTCAGGCTGATATACCCTTCCACTCCTCGTGACATTGTTCACAGGGGCGTCCTCCTTTCTTATGTACATCCCGTCTTTGGTGCAAACAGGATAAATAGGTGTTGTCTGGCCCACAAACTTGGGTCTACTCATCAGTTCGAACTCATCCGCATCATCATCCAACTCCACATCATCTAGATTCACGGGCTTACTCTCCTTCACAAGTGGATCAGCATACTCACTTACTACCACTTGAATTGCAGGATTTGACTTTGCAATTTGAGCTAAGACAAAGTTATGAGACAATCCCGACTGCACCATATTCACCCTTCTTTCAAACTGAGGCAGTGGATTATTCTGAACGTTGGGCTTTGAGCGAGGCGCTTCTATCTTCTTTTCATCAATCAACTGCTGAATTGCCTTTTTCAAGGTATGGCACTCATTGGTTTAATGCCCCTTGGTCACGTGATAAGAGCAAAAGTTATTCTTGTCCGCCTCGGCCGGAGGCGTGTACGGCTTCAGGCTTTGAAAAAAACCCAAATTTCTGCACTTCAGAAAAATCCGCCCGAGAGAATCCTCCCAAGGAGAAATCCCTTTTCCAGTTGTTTGTTGACTTACCCCTTGTGCCACTGCCGCTACTTCTACTTGCTTGACAGGAGCAGGTGACTGACTCGGCTTGGCACTGGTCGAAGAGGAAGCTGCTGGATTGTTATTACTTTTGTACCCTGAAGAATATGTCCGGCTTCGATACCCTCCCCCATAACTGTTATGAGCCGGATCAATCTCGTATTTCTCCACTTCTCGGGCTAACTCATGTACTTCCACCAAGGATTGAAACTTGTGATATTTCATCACGTTCCGATAAACTTCCAAGCTCCCATCAATCAGCTTCACAATCAGTTCATCTTCCAACGGCTTCTGGTGAAGGAGGATCATCTTGTCCATCCACCTTTGATAGTACTCCGAGAAGGTCTCATTCGGTTTCTGCTTTACTGCCTCTAGGTCCTGTAGCTTGACCTCTAGCTGTGTATTAAAACTGAAGTACTTTATGAAAGCATCAGACAGCGCATCCCAGTCGCCTTGCACACTCTCGGGCTGTTTGTTGTACCATGTGATGGCCCCTCCTTCCAAAGTAGTAGGGAACAGTCCCACTAATTTATTCATTGTAAGTCCTGCCATGGTCATGATCCGCACATATTGATTCAAGTGAGCCGTGGGAGGACTTTTCTCGACATACGGTGCAATCCTAGGCATCTGAAAGCCCACAGGTAACATTTTAACCCCTCCGGCTATGAGTGTGGACGGGTCAATGCGCTTGGCAGATTGGATCTTAGAACTGGCACGCAGCTCCGCCATAGTTTCTTCCATCTCCTTCATCTTTTTTTCTAAAGCAGACTCTACAGGTCGCTCAGCATTATCCCTTCGGCCTTCTTCAGCATCCGATTGTCCATCATTTAATCTCCCGCCGCTACTCTCCTCACGGCCGGCCCTTTCCGGTCGCTGATTAGAAGATTCAGTCAATGCACTCTGCACTTGGTTCTTGATAAGATTCTTAAACTCATCAGAAATCATGAATTCTCGAATAGCAGTGGTGGCCATCATAGCAGCAGCAGCTTCCGGTGTGATTGCCATATCTTGAAATCTCTGTTGCAACTGTTCAAATTCTGGTGACAACTCAACACTTAATTCAGATGACACTTCAACCTCCCCGAACTGAACAGACCCCTCGGACTCACTAGACGATGAATCTCTGTGCTCTAGTCTCGCGAGTATTTGTCCCGACCGGAGCCAAACTTCAAGACATTTCGAACAAAGGTTAGTGAAAGATGATCACCCAAAGAGTTATGAACTCTAGGGGATATGCATGTATGCATGGCGTGTTAGATGAATGATATGTGGATGTTGTATGAGATGGATTTGCAACACGAATCTTGAATACTTAACCCTTCGGGTGGTGAAGTATGCATGGACTCCTATTTATGCATGCATATATTGCAATTTAAGTTGGCATGGATGAGACCTTTGGCGCTCGGGGAGCGCCTCTGATTTTGTGAAGTGAGATGAATGTTCTTAGCGAATGAACAAAGTTTCGACACTCGTGGGGTGTCTCGGATTTCGTGATGTGAGATCGACACGCGCATGGCGCTTGGTCTGGGTTTGGGTGTCCGAGGGACACTTCGGATTTTTGATGATATGAAATGAACTCGTGCTTGGCTTGCGAGTGGAATTTCAATACTCAGGGAGTATCTCGATTTCCGTGCCGCGATGGGAAGTGAATGCGTTCTTAGTGAACGGGCAGAGTTCCGACGCTCGGGGAGCACCTAGACGTTTTGATGCGTGGAAGGAAATTTTTCCGGCACTCATGGAGTACCTAAAATGATTTGATGAAGTGCGATGAATTTTGTAGGCGCCCGTGGAGCGCCTAGAGTGATTTAATTAAATGCGATGAATTTTTGTCGGCACTCGTGGAGCGCCTAAAATGCTTTGGTGAAATGCGATGAATTTTTGTCGGCACTCGTGGAGCGCCTAAAGTGCTTTCCTACTTGATAGGTAATGTGATGTGTGTGACCCTTATGGAATTATTCAAGATTCGTATGAATGCTTTATGCATGACACGCGTTTCCCATGGCTGCAAAATAAAGTGGTTAATGCTCATGACATTCAAGTGATGTATGTAAATTAACTATTTTTTTTTACACAATGAAAAGATGCATGGCTACAAAAAATATGGTTAGTTTAATGGCACACGGGTGAATAATGTATTTACACGCGAAAAATGGAAATGGCTGTACAAAAGACGTGAGTTAGTGTCACACAAATGTATTACGTGTGGCGTGCCATGTTCATAAAAAGAATTGATTATGGTATGTTATGATGGGATAAAAATCACATAGCACGTAGCATGCGAAACGTATTCCTCCAACCTTATCCCTCCAATCGTGGTCAAGTCGATAAAATTCTAACCGAGTCCTAGGAGGGGTTCTCTTCGATCACCAACCGGGGATGATGAAGGCGCAATTTATTTTATTCACACGATTTATTTTGGTATCCTAAGGGAATCCAACTAGGGTTACCTAAATGAGTTTGGTCCAAAGTCGGGATAGCATCAAGGCTCCCATAGCAAAATATACTCCTCACTTCTCCCCACTCAAGGGTCCGAACGAAGGGGTTCGTACGAGGCTAAGGGTGGTGTTTCGTATTCATGCCCCCAAGACCAAGAGGAACTTAGGCGACACTTCAACGATTCACCGGGCTAAATATTGGATACTTAACCTAATGCAAGTATGTCTAACTAAAATGCAAAAATAAAATATCATGCAAGAATCATCCACCTTATTTTGATTAGACATTTTTCAAGGCTTGTCAAATTCTTTTAAGTTTTAAGAAAACTTTTGTAGAAATCCCCAGCGGAGTCGCCACTGTGAGCGGACGACCTTTTTTCAAAAAAGCGAAATGGCGGACGCGGGGGTCCGAAAAGAAATGGTTTCGAAAATGTTCTTTCTTTTTCATGGTGAGATTTGGGAAAACCAGATTTTGTTTGTCTTACTTAGAAAAATCCATTCGTTCGTTTCGAAATTCGTTTTGTAGAAAACATTTTCCCATTTTATTACTTGAAAAGATCTCGAAACTTAAATCCCGAGATCAGTGACAGAGTCGCCACCCGGATCAGCTCATCCGGGAAATTCCGGTACAGCTCCCTACCGAGTATAGACTGCTGTACCTAATCCAGAGATTCAGGATTCGGACAAGTCCCTTATTTCATGTCTAATCAAAATAAATTTGGCCAATGTTCTTTGATGATATTTTACTTTGTAGAGTTGATTTTTATTGCATTAAGTCAAACACACAGCGCACACACAAATAAAATAAAATAAAACAGTAAATAATTAAATTATTACAACCCGATCGAATAAAATAAAAAAAATTCACTTTACAACCGCCTAAAATACACGGATAAATCTATTGAATACATCAAAAAATAAAAATAAAAGGCTGCAAAACAGAGGGTTAGCACAATTTATATTACACACATAAATAGGACTCAAATCAGGACAGAATTGAGAATTTTAGGAAATGGGGGCATGCATTTAGGGGATAACTGGGTTGACCCGACCGGTCGGACCGGTTAGACCTGGAAAACGGTTTCGAAACGCCCTGTAATTTTATGCTGGAAAATCAATTTTTGGAAAACAATTGGCTCAATTACATGCAAACTTTCATTTTCGTGGGCCTGTCATCCCGGAATACATGGTTCCGTTCATATGGGTTCCTAAATTCAACATCCATCTAGGGTCCAAAACGCAATAAACACACCAAAAACATTTATTAAAATGCCATTTTATTTGTTTCTAATATTTTCCCGGGACTTATAGAGTTCAGGGGTCCGCTAAAGCTGGACCATAGATCCGGTTCGGATAAAATGACCCTGAAACTTAGAAAATAAACCCCAGAAAACTTGAAAATATTAATATTCATATGTACAAAAAATCAAAAACCGGTGTTAAAATGACGTACGAATATTTATAAGCCGAAATATTTCAAATCAGAATGCGTATAAATGGAAAACGGGCTATTTTCAGCTTGTCGGGACAGATCGAGGAGCTGTCCCTGAAGAACAGAGTCGTACGGCTCTGGTTAGAGCCGGCCGGCTCTGTTCTAATTGAACCAGAGCCGGCCGGCTCTATTCGGGTAGCCAATTTTCTGGAATTTTAGAAACAGAGAAAAGTCACACGAAAAATGCAATGAACACAAGTTTAAGGCCTCTCAGAGTTTACCTTGGTGTTGTTCCAGTGTATCAGATACGCAAGAACGGTTTGAAAATCAAGAATGCAACTCGAATCCTCGAATGCCCCGAAAATCCGAAAGTTTGTCCGAACGAATCCGAAATAGAACCGAGAATCGTTGTGAACCGACGAGTAACTACTAGAGTGTGTAGTTGTGTGCTTAGGTATATAACTTCTAAAAACTACAATTCACTTCTTCCTTTTTCTCTCTGTCTCTCTTTTTGTCTGTGTCTTTTTTTTCCTCTCCCCCCTTTTTCCTTTCCTTCCTCTCTTTCTTTTTATTATTGATCAATCATCATTCAAAAATTTCTCCCCAGACAAAATAATTTCCAAAATTAAATGCGTCGATTAATTGTTTTTGTCGTTTTTTACCAAATTTCGCAGAATTGGGACAAGGTGTGGCACCTCTGCCCGTCCATCACGGCCGGCCGGCTATAGACAGAGCCGGCCGGCTCTATTCCATAGCCGGACGGTTCTGGTTTTGAAAACCAGAGCCGTCCGGTTCTAGCTAGAGCCATGGCGATATTTCGATTGTCCGACGCGTACACTAAACCCTGAAAATCACTCGGAGGATCCGCTTTACGGTAGTTTCGGATTGCGGATAATTTCGTTTTCGGAGAATTTGAGACGTTTTGGGTAACATTCTGCTCTTTTCTGTGTCCGAAGGTAATAAAGATTTCTCATCACCGAGGTCGGGAAAACCCGTGCTCACAGTCGGGTTCGGGCCGGACTACATTGGGTTTGATATAAAAATCTCTTGTCCAAACCTAACCCAGCCCGCACTAATTTTACATCGGGCTAGGGCCGGGCTAGGCAGGGCAATTGAACCTCATTCCCAAGCCCCGCCCAATCAGCCCATCAAATAAATTTTTATATTTTTCTAATATAACTTATTTTAAACAAATTTAATTTACAAATAGTATTCATAGACAAATTTAATTTACAGATAGTATTCATAGAGAAATTATAATAATCAAGATCTTCTATCAGTTTTTCAATGGTTCAGATTAAATATTTAGTATATAATTATATAAATAAAAATATAAAAGTATATATTATAAAATTATCCGGGCCGGACCGGGCCAGTCATGGGTCTTATAGTTATTCCCAAGCCCAACCCATCATTAACTCGGGCTTCTACGGGTTCGGACCGGACCGGGCTTAAAGTAAAATATGTATGCCCAAGCCCAACCCAGAACGGGCGGGTTTGGGCGGGCTTTGCGGGCCGCGGGTCGTTTGCACAGGTCTACTCCCGGTACAGCAGATTTCGTTTCTGGTTTCCATCACAATCTTTGATTGTTTACCTCATCTTCCTTATCCATCATAAATTGTTCCCCCTTTTTTTTTGGGCAGTCAATTGCAGTTTGATTGAGATAAAATAGGGTTTTAAAATCAAAGAAAACTTCTACAATCTCGAATCCAGAATATCATCCACATCATTTGAAAAGAGAAGAAACTGAGATATTCCATGGGTTTCAGTTGAATTAGAAAGAAGAAAAATGATACTAGGATTCTGTGTTTGAAAAAAGCACCCTGAAGTTTTCAGTTTTTATTGATTAACTCTGATTTTTCAATTAAATCTATGTAACTCTTTATCAATTATAATTATAATTTTATATATATATATTGTCATATTAGCTAGTGAAACGAACATCAAAATCAATTAAGAGCGGGGTGGTTTAACTTTTTTGTTATTACCTAAAACTATGACATCAATTTTTATACTTTTGGCTACAAAAATTCTTTTGTTGTCGAATACTATATTTCTTGTAGTGTAACATATAAAGCTTTAACATTTCAAAACCAGTAAAATAAGAATTTTGAAGAAAAATATAAATAATTAAATATGTTACATAAAATAATCATGGTTTTCAGACCCGGACCGGTCATCGAACCGGTGAAGGGATGGATTCATGGATTTTGAATTAAACCGGAATAAACTGGAATCGAACCGGATTTAATAAATATATTAAAATATTAAAATATTTTTATTTTTATATTTATAATTTATGAAAATTTGAACATTTTTATTATAATTCTTTAAGTTTAAGCATTTCAAACATAATATAGTAATTAAAAAAACTCAATTTATGAAATATGGTTTTTATAGTTACAAATAAATGTCAATTTAATTTAAAATAATTTAAAAATACAAACTATATTTTATTTTAATTAAAAAAACCTCAAAATAATAACTTAAATTTTATATTCAAATAATTTTTTTTTAAAAACAGTCTGGTCGAACCGGAAAACAGGTCTGGTTCACAGTTTTCCGGTTCGACTGGTCGGAGTTGTTGACCAAAGTAAAAACCGGATAGAAACCGATCGGTCTGACCTCCGGTTCCTGTCGAACCCGGTCCGACAGACCGATCCGGTCCGGTTTTCACAACTATGAGAATAATACATAAAATCAATAAGAAAAAGCAAAAAATAAATATAATATGAACTGGATTACACAAACGAGAAATAAAATGAAACATAATTATATAGATACTTTTTAACCTTCGTATGAAACATAATTGCTGAGACATGAACTCGGAGGACAAAATTGAATTTTGACTTAAGAAAATTAAACCATATAAAGTTAATACCTTTGAATGTGCAATCCAATATAAACCTATGAGCCTCCTTATATTTTTTTCTCACGTGGGATATTGGATTTTCAATCCATTTTTCTCCTACAAATTCTTTGTACATGCTTTACTTTAAACATTAACTTCTCAGTCATATCGTTTTAGGAATATTATATATCATTAGAGAGATCTCGTTGCATAAAATACAATGAAATGATTCATGTTATTCAAACCACAATTTGTCTGTAAAATAATTAAGCTCAAAGTTAATGCCAACTTTTCAACAATATATATATATATATATATATAAGCTTAATTATGGAATTTTTGAAAAAGAAGAAACAAAATCATAAACATAGAGTAGCTCTTAATTCAGTGAATTCCTATGAAAATTGAGGCCCAAGCAGAATAGAAGGGGATTGGGAGTGAAAGAGGCAAATGAATAGCAGGTGGTTCATAGAGTGAGAGAGAGAGAGAGAATGGACCACTCTATATATATAAATGTAATTTATTGAAAGTGGGTTTGAGTTGAGGTATAATTGATTATGATGAGCAGAACGTATACATGTAAGGGCAGGCCAAGCAAAGAAGAAAAGTCCACATACATATATATATTTACATTTGCATTTGCGTACCCAAAAACATCTGAAAATATTTTTAATACAAAAAAGTGGTCCAACTCTCTTGTTACCACTTTCAATCAAATCTTACAACTCCAACTTAGACAAAGATACGAATTTTGTATGTTATTGCAGCTTTAGAATTCCTGTTCACCTATTTCAATACTCCATCTTTATTCACATATATGCTTTTGGCCTTTCTACTCTCCCTACCTACCTTCCTTCTTTCTTTTCTCTTTCTCCTTCATTTCTCATCATTTCAACTTCATTCTTCATTTCTCAACCCCCTATATCTTCTTCCAAATATTCTATTTTCCGACCGTTACGATTACAATATTTCAGAATTACTGCTAACGTGGCACAATCGTAGTGATCTTCAACCAGTTTGGTCTCGAAACATTGTACAAGTTCTCATCTTCATCAACTTCTCTTATTGTCTCCAGATGTTCCTACACTAATTAAGTTTTTCAAATTATCCAGTATTATTATTAATCAAGAAGTGACAAATATTGAATTAAAAGTAAAAGGAACAAAACTTCAATTCCTTCCATCAAAAAAACCAATTGATCTTTAAGGTGATTTGTTAAGGCCAAGAATAATATTTTTTATTACCTATGCCAATAAATCATTTAACCCATAAATTTAAATAGATAGGTAAGATCAATAAGAGTTTTTATTATCTCTAACACACTAATATGTACACATATGCTCAAATTCAAATAAAATTTAATTTAATTAGAAAATTTAAGAAATTAAAATAATGTTCATATTTTAAACTAGTAGAAATTTTATTATAGGGCAATAATAATTAATTGACACCAACAAATTTTTTTGTTATATTTATTTATCATGCGATTTTAGTTCAGATTATAATTTATGACTTGTGAGAAAATTTGTGACAACATATATATTTGTGATGATTTTTTAATTTTTAATTATAGTAAAGATGTGACACAAAAAAGCAATGTGACAAGGAATTTAGTGTATGCAATAAATATTAATTAAGAAATGAACCACTGAAAAGTGCATGAACAACTTCGGCCGATTACATATATATATATATCTTTCAACTATACTAATTGATTGGCTTTTTGCATTTTAATCGATATTCTTTTTTAACAACATTTTAATTAAAAAAGAGAGAGAGAGAGAGAGAGAGAGAGAGAGAGAAAAGGAATTCGACAAAATATTAATTGTAGAGGAAATATAAAAGTTGGATATAATGTTAAAAAAGAATTAGGGATCAAAAATTGGGTGGGTGTGTATATACATTGTTAGAGTGGAGGCAGGCAGGCTGACTAATTTTCAGACAATGAAAACTTGTCTAGTGATTTTGTGCAGTTATAACATCCGTACGAAGAATCTAAATCAGATTTCTTTGAAAGCTGCCTAATCCAAATGTCTTTATGTCTTTTATATTAATCTGAAATCTGATGAGTACTACTGATGCTTTCTTTTCTTTTGGTTTTATTTGTCATATATGTTGTCCTAACAAGTACCATTTTAATATTACTACTCATTAACTTTAACTTTGTAATTAATTTCTCATACGAAACATCAACACACTTTCATGCTTTCTACGGGCCTTGTTGGATCCGTTCCTCAAATGCCTAACTCTGATCCAGCTTAACTCATTTGAAAAAACTAGATTGCAACCTTTACTACCCACAATAATCGGATCCAACACTTTACTATACCAAATTTAAAAAAAAAAAAAAAAAACAATTTGTAATACCATTTTCACAATAAGTTTCAGAAAAAATAAAGAAACTTAACAAATATAAATATCATAATTAAAAAAATAAAAAAACACTTCCTGATACAATTTTATAAAAACAACCAAAAGAAAAAACAAAATATACTAAATAACATGAAAACTGGAAATCTTCTTTAAAAAAAAAAAAAAAAAAAAAAAAAAACCAGTTTTTATAATTTTCGAAAAAATTTCAAAGCAAAAATCCGGGTCATTTGTTTGGGCTCCTTCAAACTATAGTCAAATTTAACGGATCCAATTCGATCTCCAAAAAAGCCCGGGACTGAAACGCTGTCGTCTAATACCTACTGGCATATGGCCTATCCATATCCACTTATTTGAGTTGCAGCAAGATTGAACAGTCTCATCATATTCTCCATGGCAGCAATTCTCTCACTCTCCTCAAATGCTCCCTTCAAAACCTCAGTAGCTCTTCATTATCCATCTTCCTCATTCAAGGGAAACTTGTCAAATTTGAAATTTAAGACATGTATTTCCACTCCTCCTAAAATTGGATTCAAGAGCAAAGCAAACGGTGGAAAGCAACAGCTAATTGTCAATCAAGCTGCTGTTGCTTCTGCTCCAGCTCCAGTCTCACATGCGAGGTTCAGACTGGACAATTTAGGGCCTCAACCGGGTTCAAGAAAGAACAGAAAGAGAAAGGGGAGAGGTATCTCTGCTGGACAAGGGAACAGTTGCGGGTTCGGTATGAGAGGCCAGAAATCGCGCTCCGGTCCTGGGGTTAGAAAAGGATTTGAAGGTGGTCAGATGCCTCTTTATCGCCGTATCCCCAAATTGCGAGGAATTGCTGGAGGTAATCCACTACCCATTTATCAATTTTGTGTCTTTTATTCGTTCTTTTTTTTTTTTTATCCGTTCAGTTAGGAATATATTGTGTGAGATCAAATTTCAATTTCCTTAGTAAGGAATTGGCTAAGTGACTACATTGCTGAAGGAGGGAAAGAAATATTATCCTCCTTTCTGTTTGGTATATGTCACTCAGTTCAAGCCATATAGGCTTTGAGCCTAATTTTTCTGTAATTGGTCTCCGCATGAACTTTTGCATTCTGCCATTTAATTGCTTGCACAGTTTGTGAATACATGGATTTTGTATCAAACACTTCCTTTGATGATTTTAGCCTCTGCTATAGAGAAGTATTTTCATATACATGTGCCATATGTTCAATCACAGAAAATTAATAGTTTAGAAGTGGAATTGTAAAGAACCAATCCATGTTTGGAGGTTCTTTCTCTGCCTTTTGTTAATCATTTTGTATCCTGCCAAGTTTTACAATTCATACATCAATACAAGCTAATAAGAAGTGTTCACTATTTTTTGGTTTTTCTCTAGATAACAGCGAAGCTAATTTCCTTTAAATTAGCCTAGACCAGCAATGAATTGATGTTCCTAGTCAGATGTCTGATTTTTAACCTTGGGGTGGAAGCAGAATGGCTCATAGGCATAGATATCCATAGAAAGTCTTTGATGATTTCTCTATCTCTAGTGACTGGTAGCAATCTGCTAGAATCATAGGTGTTAATTATCTTCAAAGAGGCAGGGTAAATAGATCAGCCTTGGACTGAGATGGATTAGTTGTATAGGGATTTCATTCTTTTTTTGCAGTCATCGCTAACTGTAAGTGTTGATTATCTTCAAAGAGGCAAATTAACTGGATCAGCCTTCTAACCAGATAAATTTATAAATGATATAGAAATTTGAGACAAAATGACATTATAGTGATTCACGTAAAGCGATGATCAAATAATTTTACAAATTATGTGTGGGAGTACATATTAATTTTGAACAACCTTTATGATGTTAACTTGTTAAAATATCTGTTATGTAGGAGTTTTTTAGTGCTACATCTTAAAAATGATGTACATCAGGAGACTTATGTGGCAAACACTTGATGTTGTATAGAGCTACAAGCCATAGTCAGCTCACTTGACCAATTATATTTTGCGAATTTGGGTCCGGGCTTCTTTGAAATACCTCTCATGATGTTAACTGTTGAAAATCTGGCGTACAGATTTGTTTTAGCTTTTTTTGGATACTTCATTCTGGCAAATATTATGAGACATGACTGGTTAAATTTGATATTTCACTCTATATGAGCTCAAACTTTTCTTTTGGTGCAAAATTAGCGGTCCAGCTTCATAAATATTGAATCTTGATTGGTTTATTTCATTTCTGGTTTGCCTACATTATAAGTCATGTAATTGGATGTCTATATTTCTACTTTCCATTTTATTTGGATTTCACCAAAGTTACACGTTAAGATGCAAATTTTGCTTTTTGTGTACTTAAACATTTGTAGTTATATACTTGTTTTCTCTCTCTTTAATGTAGGCATGCATGCTGGTTTACCAAAATTTGTCCCTGTGAACTTAAAAGACATAGAAGAAGCAAGATTTCAAGAGGGGGAAGAGGTGTCATTGGAGACTTTGAAAGAGAAGGGCTTAATCAATCCATCTGGAAGAGAAAGGAAACTGCCTTTGAAGGTATCAATCATATTTTGATCTACAAATGACAATGAGTTGCATCTTTCACATTTGTCACATATTTTATGTTTGACATGACCATATCTTTTGTAATTTAGATGAATATAAGTGATAAAAGAGAATTCCAAATGATAATAAAATGTCCTGCAACAATTTAGTCGGAGTTGTTCATTTCAAATTTCTTTCTTATCTTTTTTTTTACAACCCCTGGACCTTTGGTTTATATTTTTGACACTCTGTCTACCCATGTCTATCCAAATCGAAAATGAAACTTTTCGCATATAAGTTTAGGAACTGGTACTGCAGTCATCCTTAAACTGCAAGATTGCCGCAGGAAAGAAGTCTGGCCTAAGCTTTATTTTGGTGTGCTTACTCATCAATTGCTTGTGCAGAATATATTAATTAGCGAGTATGGTACTTACTAAAAACTTATCTTTTTCTGTATTTTTGCTGGAAGTGTTTGCCTATACTGTGGTTTATATTGCTGGGAATATCTGGAATATAGAACATCAAATTATAGGTTGTGTCTTTCCTTTTGATGTTTGCACTTTGCAGTGTCTTTTATTTTCTCTTTTGTTTTTGGTGACATGAGAATATTGTAGAAACAACAGCTTAAAGTTCTCCTAGCTCTGGTGCTCATGCCTCAGGTTGGAAATGCATTTTAATTCATAATTGAGGAAGTAAGAAAACTGTTTTTAGGGCTCTGGGTGACCTTATAAGATTCATCACGGGTAACTTTTCCCTTTAAGTTCAGATAAATAAAACACTTAACTCAATCAAGATTTTTTTTCATTTATAATGAGCTAAGAGTTTCTAGTAAGTATGTTCTCAGTTTTTAAACAAAAGATGACAAACTTAGGAAACACCTAGCTGAACTGCTGAAATGATTCTGCTTCCATTGTTTGCCTGTCATTAAAGGATATAACATGACATTCAAATTACAAATAACTGAAGCTCGACGAAGATCAAAAACTATTGTGGTGCAACTGTGTCCTTGAACTGTGAAAATATCATTTCAATGTTTTGTTCTTAAATATGTTTCTTTTGCTTCTTTTGGGCTTAGATTCTTGGTGATGGAGAGCTAAGCGTGAAGGTGAACATTAAGGCTCGAGCCTTCTCAGCAGCTGCCAAAGAAAAGCTTGAGGCAGCTGGTTGCTCTCTTACTGTATTACCCGGCCGTAAGAAGTGGGTAAAACCTTCAGTTGCCAAGAACCTTGCTCGAGCTGAGGAATACTTCGCAAAGAAAAGGGCTGCAGCAGCAGCAGCTACATCCGAGTCAGCCTCTACTTGAGCAACTTGTTATGAGATTACACACTACCAAAACAGGATTTGGAGATGCAGCTGAGCTACTCATTAGGTCTATCAGAATTAGTTCTTTGGTTTTGTAATTTTATTCATTCAAATGCCCTTGTGTAATTTAGTTCAAATTTCATTTCTCCTGGCTTCACACCGTAAGTAGAAGTCTTTAAGGTTAATGCATAAGCAAAACTTTTCCCTGATCAATTTTGATATGCTCAAAGTGAAGCAAAAGCTGGTAATATTGGTTTAGTAATTTAAGTTGGGTCTTGGAGTTCAATTGGGACAAGTGAGAAGGATTATTTAAAAGATACTTTGATCAATTTTGAATTTGGGTTTTGGGATTATAGCTGATATTTTCGTTCAGGGGAATACAAAACAATGAAATTGAATTCTAAGTCTTTTTTAGCATCGGATTTGCCGATTGGAAAGAGAACTATGGCATAATGCATTCTCGACCCTTACAACTTGTTTTAAAAAAATCATCTAGCCCATCAAACAATGAGTATGACTTTTATGTCCCTCTAACATGATTAAGATGCATTTTCACGACCATCATGTCCTACGTGGTGCTTATGTGGCACATAGGATATGATAGATATGAATACACGTTTCAATCAAGTTGGAGAGTTAGAAAGGTCAAGCTTAAAGTTGGTTAGGTTAGGTGGTTTTTCAACGTAAGTTGGAAGAGGTTAAAATACATTAAACCGTGAATTAGGGGTGCATATGATCGGTTAACCGGTCCATGTGGACTTTTACAAATGGTTAACCGTTTACACGGTTTTATTAATTTACTAACCATACACTATCCATTAAATTCGGTTAACTATTAGTTGGTTAACCATTAATTTCGGTCGGTTAACCACTTCTTTACGGTTAACCATTTACGAAATAGACATTATAATTTTGCTAAATTTATAATATTTGAAATCTCAAATAAATAGACCATAAATCTCAAATGTCAAATAAAAATATAAAATTACAAACCATAGTCTTAATTATTAATTAAAATAACAATTTAACCATAAACTCCAATAATTAAAACATTAATAAAAAAGTTTCCAAATATAGAAATCATTGTACAAGATCAAACATTAATTAATGAAATTGTTTTTCGTTGTTCGTTTTTCAGTGAGTGTGAAATTAAGAATTGAGAGGAGATGAGATTGGAAATGAGTGATCGAGACTACTTGGTGTTGTATAGTAAGGAAGTAAAATAACATCAAATGTCCAAATGTTTCACTTATTATTCATATTACCTATATATATAATTTTTTAAGAAAAATATTTGTAAAAAGTCGGTGAACCACGAGTCTACATGGACTTTCAGTGTAAAAACCTAAACCTAAACTGTAACCGTTAATTTCTAAAAATAAAACCGTATACTAGTCCATCAATTTCGGTTAATCAAATTTTTAGCTCAGTTTATGTTCGGTTTCAAGGTTTTTCGGTTTTTCAGTTTTTTTTTTTTTTTTTTTTTGGCACCCCAACCGTGAATTATAATTTATAAGGTAAAGTTCCATGGTAAAGGCCTCAATTGACCTCTTGTTTTTGTCTTTTATATTAGGGGAATATTCATATTATATCAAAGATTAGGGTCGTGCACTTCAATATAAATATGGGATGCTCCGAATTAGTTGGCAAAGGCATTTGAAAAAAAAAAACAAACAAACAAATAAACCTCAAAAACAAGAGTGAAAATAATTTGATGAGAATCGAATCAGTATATAATATGGTCACATCAGATTTTGCTTATTCCACTCGACAATTGATTCTATGGACATATTTCATTCTCATATTCATACAAATATTAAAACAAACAAAACTCTTCATCTTTTGCAATATGACGCAATAACTATTATAAGATTCATGAAATTGATATTCTTTTTGCAATTAAGCCTTGCTAATTTGGAATTATTCCCTAATTTGACAAAGAATCAATCCATCAAATCCCTGCTATTTCAATACATGTGAAGAAAAACGTTTAGTGGGTCACGCCAGCTATCCTCAAATACTTCAATTTTAAAACTATTTGTTACTTTCTTTCACAAAATTGTAAGACCTGACTTTAGCAGCCTCATCTGACTTAAACAAATGTGGTTAGGAAAAGAATCAAACTTTATTAATATATAAATATGAAAAGGACCCTCAACTTGAAAATACCATCATCAAATAAATATGCTAACATTATATGCGTCTCTTTTTTTTTTTTTAAGAAATTGATTATCTTGATGACAACACGTGACAGCATAAAAGCTTAGGTGAATTGAAATCTTGAGCATGATTGGTGGCCAGGCCATTCCAGGCCTCCAAGTGTTTGTCATTAACAAGTAATTAGAACATATCATTAAGGATTAATTTGTTGTAGCCGATTACGTTAATTTCTGACATAGAGAGAGGGAGAGAGCAACATAGCTTAATTATTCAGCAGTTGCTTGGGTTTTGGTAGTACATGAAGGGTTTTCCAGCCCACCTTTATATTATGCAAGACAGTTGAATATTTGTTTGTTTCGTGTAAAAATGGATTCTTTTGCTTTCCACATCTGTTGACTGCCATACTCATCTTATAGACCAAAGTCCCATCAAATTTTCTCCATAAGCTCGACTATCATTTCTTTTAGATTTCTTGTTAGGTCAAATGAGATTTCTCTTGCATATGTTTCAAAATATTATCACTCGTTGTATATTATTATTGTAAAATAAAATTTTATATATAAAATTGTAACAATTTTTTAATATTGTTACTAAATGGTTTTACTGATAAATCTAATATATTTTCCTTTTTTTTTTTTTTTTTTTTTTTGTAGTGGTTGTATACTCACTACAAGAAATGTTAGATATGACAGAAAAATATGTTTTTTTTATCAAAAAACTCATTTAGCAGAAATATTTAAAAGTTATTATCATATGTATATCAATAGCGGTAAAATTTTATCAAATTTGGTTACAAAATACAAATGATCGTAACTTTATAGCAGCAACCTTTTTTTTTTAGCTGAAAGCTATGGCACCAACTTTCATACTTCTAGCAACAACAAAATTTATTGTCAAATATCTAATTTTTTGTAGTGACTACTGGAATATATTTTATATTCTAATTTTGATTTGGTGAAATGTACATAAATTTTAATTTTGTATCAAAATATAGCTCTTAGGAATACGCTAGGATTATAGCTAAATTGGCAACACAAACTGAATTTATGAAAACAGACTCATGTTTGACTCTTGAACAATATTAAAGTGTTGTTCACAGTCTACAATATTTGACATTAACTCTTCGTGATATTTCTTTTGCAGTGAATAAAGTATTTCAATTTATGCATGCTCCAATTGTTTTGCATTGTTTGTAGTGCGATCAAGAGAATTTTTTTTATCATTTATATGGGATTTTGCATCATGGAGTATTGTGATAAAACCATGATGAATTTACAAGGGAGCTTCATATGAAAAAAATATATATATTTCATATAAAATAAACTAATTAATTTAGAAAATATTACAGATAAATAAATAAAATGAATTATATTTTACACAAAACATCAATAATAATATAAACATTTGAGAGAGCAAATATATGATATTTTTTTTAGTAAAATCATGCTAATAGAAAAAGAAAGAGAAATATGTGAACCAAATTGAAAGAATTCCAAATAGATATGGATTATTCTATAAAAATTGGGTGCTCTCCATATTGGGATCATTATTGTCTCTTGATGAGGCTACTGTTGTAGGCTTTGTCGGAGGACCTTATGGGGGTTCTTTGGCAACTGGAACGAGAGACGGACTGAGGCCCCATCAGCTCCTCCTGGTTCCTCCCCTGTTATGGAGTGTTTCTTTCCAAAGGTCCAATTTCTCTTGTTTTTCTGAAGCTGATTAGGGTGGTGTTAAGGATGATAAAAAAATCTACTAGTGGCTATGATGTATTTGGGAACCTTGCTTAATTTCTTGGTCTTCCAAGAAACAACGTACAGTTTCTCGCTCCCCCACTGAAATCAAATATCGTTCCATTGCTTTAGTTGTGTCTGAATTGAGCTGGGTGAGCATGATATTACAAAAAAATGATTTCCCTCTCACTACACCGTCAATGTTGTGATAGGACAACATAAGTGTTGTCTATAAATTTACAACAACAACATGTAATAGCTTTTTTATTGCTACTTAAAACTATGACAACAATTTTTATACATTTGGTAACAAATTTTTTGTTGCTAAATCTTACATTTTTTATAGTGATACTAGCGGAAAAATTTTAGAATACTCCTAAAATATGGTATATTCCTTAAAAATGCATTAGTTAAAAAGGTTATTGCTTGGATTTTTAGGGTACAATAAAAAAATACAAATCTCTTTTTATAACCAAGTGAGTATATATTTCAAGAGTATTGTAAATTTCTCATACCAAGGTCTCAGCCCTCGTGATGTTTGTATATAGACCTGTTAATTGGACGGGCGGCCCGCTCAGCCCGCCCAAGCCCGCACTAATTTTAGAGGGCTTGGACATACATTTATCATGTTTGGCCCGGCCCGGCCCAAGCCCGTAAAAGCCCGGATTCTAAAGGGTTGGGCTTGATTAAACAATATAAAGCCCTGGTAGCCCGGCCCGCCCGTTATATATATGTATTGGTTATTAAAATATTAAATACAAATTATAATTTATTGATCAAATATAAATCTTAATACTATTGATTAAGTAATTAACTCTACTGCCGCCTCTCACCAGGCTTTTCATATTCCACAAATTTTAAACTTTTAAGTTTGGCTGCTAGTAGACTTTATTTAGTATTTAAGAATATTAGAACAAGTTTGTGCTATTTTTTTTCAAGGATATTGTTGTGTTTGAAATTTAGATTATTTTGGATTTAACTTTTTTATGGCATTGGTTTAACTTACATTTTATTTTAAAGCTATTAAATTTTTTTAGATAAATAAAAAAATAAATTTTGCGGGTTCAATTGGGCGGGCTTGGGAAGAGAGGTTTCAAGTCCGGCCCAGCCCGGCCCGAGCCCTTCATTTCCACAGGAAGGGCTGGGCAAGGCTTGGACAATATAATTTTAATGAAAAGCCCGTTAAGCCCGGCCCTAGCCCGGCCCAGCCCGCCCAATTAACAGGTCTATTTGTATATATATGTTGTATTGTCTCATTAATATTCAGACGGTTGATTAATAATTTACCATATTCACATTGATTATAATAAATAACCTAATGGGTAATATACTTATTTGAGAAATAACAACAAAAGTATATTTTTTTTATAATAACTAATATAATGTACATACTAACAAAATAGGATACACATTATGAAAAATATTTAAAAATAAATATATTTATATAAACAAAATATAAACAAAAAACATATAAAAGTTTGTTTCTTTTACGGTTCAATTCAGTTCAATGCAGATCGGCATGATTCTCAGTCCGATTACTAAAAAAGATCTCCATAATTGTATTTAGTAAAGTCAACAGTACAATTTGTTTCAACAATTTAATCGAACTTCAGAATTTTGATTGAAGTATTTCTTCAAGAATTTCAAAGTTTGTACTCTTCATTCCATTTACTTATTTTTACATATAAAAGTACAAATTTATCCTTAACTAAAACTTTTATCCTTTAGGTTTTAAATTTAGCTAATTTTTTTCTAAAAAATTTTAATCAATTGTAAACCTAAACTTTTCATCTCTAATATACCTTATGATAACATTAAAAAATAATTTAAAAATATTATCAAGATTCATACTAATATTTATTTTTAGTTTAAATATATTATATTAAATTAATAGAGAAAATGATAATAAAAATTTTAAAAATAAATAATAGTAAATATTTTCATTATAATTAATATATAAAAATATAGAAATAATGGTATACATAAATATAATACCATAATATTTAATATGCAAATCCTTAAAGTTAGGGATGTTGTAGCGAAAAAATAGGTGGTCCAAATTGATTGGCGGTTGACAAAATGCAAAGATAAGAGAGCATAAAATATAAAGACAAGTTGATAAAAGAAAAATGAAGAAACGTGGCAAATCATGTCGTTATATTCCTAAAACGGCAGACTCTGACAGCTTAAGCCTTAAAACATGGTTTCTCTGTTCCTTTGCAAGAAGACCTTCCACGTGATTATTCATTTCTAATAAATACCATCTCTTTCTCTTATCCATCTTTTATATATATATATATTTTTTTTCTAAATGAAATCGTTTACCCTTTTTTTATTTATTATAGATAATAAATTATGAACAAAATAAATGTATTTTTATTAGATAACAGTTTCATATATGCATTAGTGGAGATGCATGTTCTTAAATCATTATCCTGAAATTCACACCAAATTTCATCCTTAGGTAAAAAACTTTGGACCATGTCAAATAATTTGGTTGAAAAATCACGTATTAAGTATATTGTAATTATCTACGAGTTGTAGTTAAATTGGCAATATAGTTTGAGCTTATGAGAGGAGACTCAAATTCGAATTCCACTAAATATATCTGCATGAAGGGATAAAAAACGTTAACTGTAACTAGATTCCAAACGAAATTAACTCAAAAAAGATACCTATGGTTAAAAAAAAAAAAAAATCACATTCATTATATCAGTTTGCAAATTCTGTCCTTAGTCTAATTTTATCTTCCAATATTCTTCCATTACCTACAAGGCACGACTTGAGTTGACCCTATCGGGCGTAACATTAAAAAAAAATTGTCCATGCCCAACAGAATTTGTATAATAATTAATTCACACTTAAAATATCAATCTGGAGTCCAACCCAAGCTCATCAAGTAAATTGATTTTTTTTTTTCAATTTTTTTAATAACCAAATTAAAACAAAGACAACATGGTAAAGAAATCTAACCACATAGTATAATAATACAAAACTAATATCATCAAAATAAATTTGGTAAAAAAAAATTCATAATAAATTTAGAAATTATTTATATGAAGTATAAAATGAAATTGAAAGTGAAATAAAAAAATTTAAGAATATATTAATCGGGTTGGGCTCGATACACAAATCTGAAGCCCAACCCATTAAACTTCAGGTTTTATCGAATTCAGACTCCGATGTGCTTAATCAATATGTAAAATGCATGTCCAATTTCAGCTTTTAGAAATTAGGCCTGAACAGGTGGATTGCTAGCTAATAAACAATTATAATGCTACAGTTTTAGTGGCATTAAACACAAATTCCATGACATGATTCCAAACATTAATTAGAAATGCTAGTCTCTATCATTATTATGATCATGGGACTCATCAAGTGCAACCGGGCAATTTAATTTCATAACAATGAAAAAAAGTTCAAATAGGCAAAATTTAAAATTTGTTTATATCTCACTGTTTGCGCCAAAAACAATTTTTTTGACTTGATACACCTTTAACGCTAATCTGGTCCCCCCTTCTGATTCCCCTTTCATGATTCCCTCTTCTTAAAGATCACTTTTTGGTTCCCTTTTCCTGGTGGACACTTTCCTAATTTCACTTTCCTGGTAGGCACTTTCTGGTTCCCTTTTTATTATGGACACATTCCTGATTTCCTTATCATATGGACACTGTTTTTTATTTCCCCTTTTGGTGCACTCTTTCCATGGAGAAATTTCACCTTTCCCGTGGGAAGCCTTTTTCTTGGGAAAATTTTTTATTTATAGAGGTATTTATCATAGAAATATGGAAATCAAGACCTTTTAGTGAGGGGATCAGTTTTCTACTTCTGGAGAACGTGAGAGCAGTTGTGAAAAACAAGAAGTCACCACTTTGATCTATAAAAGGAAGAATGGTTGATTGAAGAGAGGACCAATAATTCAACCAAAAAAAAAATCAAGCAAACCCAATTTTTTTTAGTACTTCAAAAAATATTCAAATACTTTAAGTTTCAGCAAACTCTAGTAGTTTTTATGTTCTGTGAATTTCTTTCAAGTTCAAGTTCATTTACTTTATTGTAATTTTCAGTCGTCAATCTAAGTTCATCAATTCCTTTCAAGATTTTCAATTCAATATATTTTGGTTTTATTCTTCAATCATTTTCTTAAGGCTAGTATCATTTTGATAGTCAGAACCTTTGGAATTTTAGGTCTTTTTATTCCTTACAATCGTTTGATATTAGAAGTTAGTAAGCACATTAAATTTCATAGTAGTAGAAAACTATTATTCTCTAACACGCTAACATTTTCCAGAAAAGAGCCAAACAAAAATTGGCACACTCGGTGAGACTATATCATAATTCCATCCAAGAAGAATGATAGAGGAAAAGATCTTGCACTTGGTGGATCTATGAAGGAAGAAGCTTTGGTAACAACAAATGGAACAAATTTTAGGGAGAAGAAATTCCAGCACCAAGAGATAATCTTGGATTTCATTGGAGATCTATAACTCAGCGTATGTAGAGAAACACTTCATTTCCATTGATAAGAAAGTAAAGGCATTGAAGGACGATATTGGTTCCTTCCAAGAAAATATGGAGAAGATCCTTTAAATGATGTTTAAACTAGTAGTTATTAAGAATAATTTTTCTGTTTTTGGGGAAGCCATGAGAATTATGTTGTTTATGCTTCAAAAGAATGCTTCTCAAGGCTCCCTGGAGTCTAATAAAGTGCATGGTGCTTCACCTGGTGATAAGTATCAAATTTCACCTTTGAGGGAAGAAGTCATCTTATAAAAGGCTGCAAGTTCAGTAGGCTAAGACAATTCTAGTCATAAATCACCTTTAGAGGAAGAGACAAGAAAGAAAGCCTACCACAAATACTACAACTCAAGCAATCATATTGCCAACAACTGTTTTACTTCTAAAAATATCGCCCATGATAAGATCAA
Source organism: Euphorbia tirucalli (assembly GCA_039660915.1). Lineage (NCBI taxonomy): Eukaryota > Viridiplantae > Streptophyta > Magnoliopsida > Malpighiales > Euphorbiaceae > Euphorbia > Euphorbia tirucalli. Next base: position 23,345,624 of record CM077637.1, on the reverse strand, counting down.
TAAGGGAATCCTTGAATTCATAGAAGAGGCTATGCTGGTGGATGAAGATTGTTTTTTTCCTATAACCATTATGAACATGATTGTAGCAGACATGCAAGACATGATCAATCAAATCCAGGAGCATAAAAGAGATCTATGAGTCAAATTTTCAAAATTGAGGGAAAAAGAAAAGAAGTTATCAAACCTAGATCCTCAAGGATCTTTTCAAAGATACTAAAAGACCTCAATATAGCAAGAGGCATAGGGGGCATACATCTAACATCTGAATGGAGCTCAAGAATATTGGGAGAAACCATAACAAAAGGAGAGTTCATGTAAGGGGGAACCAAAATCCTCTAAAAGATGAGGTTCAAAATACTTCAAAAAAGAAGACTTCTTCAACAACTCATCAAAGGAGGCCTCAATTTTTTGTGCCAATAGTAGTGAAAAATAGTGCTCAATGGCATGTAGTGTGCCGCTAAAGGTTCCCTTAGCCCCTTACTAAAACACATAAGAGAAAGTTGCAAAAAAAGAAAATAGTAGAGAGATGTCAGGTTGAAGGAACAATTGGAAGGAAAATTGAAGAAAAACCAAAGATAAAAGAGGATCTGAAAGTAAAGGTAATCAAGGTGGGATATTTAAATACATCCTTGAAAGTTAATGGATTTCTTCTGTAACATCAAACCATCAAGCCATCTCAGAGGCTGATGATAATTCCTTCATTCTCGATTGAAGGAATGAAGTATTAACAACAAAGTTTGTAAGGCCGGGGGTCCACACGCCTATACTTGGTGCCACTTAGAAAAAAATTGTGCAACACCTATACAAGTTGATACCACAACTTTTGGTTGAAAAGGATAATAAGGTCACTTTAGTGCTACTTCATTAATCACTTATTCGGAGACATTGTGCAGTAATCCATTTGGGTAATTCAAAGGAAACCTTTCCAGAAAAATGATGAAGCTAAGTAAACTTAATATGGAGGAATCTCAAAAGAGGAACTACCATTAAGGGTATTGGTAGAATGAAGCAAGAATTTTATATTCCTCAAATCCATGCTTGCGAAGGGTAATTGTTTACAACAAAAATATTTTTTTTAACTTATTGCACCTTTTACCCTAATATGATTTTCCCTTTTTGATTTTCCCTTAAGAGATGACCAACAACTAACCTACACAAAAGTTAAGGAAATTTCTTAATACTTCAGCAAATTTCTTTAGACTTCAACAAATACTCTTAGTTTTAGCAAACTCTTGTCATTTTTACATTATGTGAATTTCTTTCAAGTTCAACTTTATTTACTTTATTTGTAATTTTTAGTTTATCAATCTAATTTCATCAGTTCCTTTCAAGGTTTCCAATCTAATATATTTTAATTTGGTTTAATACATCATTTGCCCATTAAATTTGGCACAAAAGCCCCTTGGTTTCCTAAATTTAGGAAGTCGGGGGGCGTTTGGTGCCAACTTAAGGGGGCAAATGATGTATGAGGCCTTTTAATTTTGTTCTTCAATAATTTTCTTCAGACTGGTATCGTTTTGATAGTTATAACCTTTGAAATTTTAGGTCTCTTTATTCCTTAAAATCTACTGATATTCGAAGTTAGTAAGTGTATTGAATTTCATAATTTGAGAAAAATATAATTCTTTAGCACAAAGCCAAACACTTACATAGGTAATTCTTATTCTTAGAAGACATTGCCATCTTCAAAAATTTGTTGCCTTAAAATAATGCCTACTGAACCCCTATTTGAAGTCCAGTTTGCCAACTTGGCAAAACCGACCCGAAGTCCCCCCTAAATTTAACATTGTACTGAAATTGAATCTCAAACATTACTAAGCGCGTGAAAGAAATTTTAATGCCAAGTCAGATTTAAGGGGGGCTTTGGGTCAGTTTTGCCAAGTTGAAAGGGCAAACTAGACTACATATAAGTTCGGGGAGTTTGTAGGTGTTTAGTGCCAAGTACTGGGGGCAGACCTGTTCACTGGGCTGGGTACCCGTCTGGCCCCCCCAAGCCCGATCGCTAAAACCCGAGCTTGGACATGTATTTTTCATGTTAAGCCCGTTTAAGCCTAAGTTTGGTGGGTTGGGCTTGGGATTTATGTAAATACCCGAGTCCACCCAATGAATATATACATTTGTATTTTATTCTATTTTAAATTTTAAATTATACTTTATACAAAGTTTCTAAATTTATTATGAATTTTTTTAACTCATTTTGTTTGGATAATGTTAGTTGGATATACCATAGTCCCGAGGCATTGGACCTTGTATTTGTATTATACATTTATTGGATTCATGTATTATACATATTTTGTGTCATTAATAAAGGCATTAATTTATTTATTATATATCTTGTGATGTATTCTAAATGAAGTATCCAATGGACATATCCATATCCATGTTAACAAGTGTCATGCACTTGGCAGTAAGACCATGGATAGGGAAAACTATATAATCATAAAGAGATCCGTAGTCTGCTCCAGTCATGGGAATGCATGGAACTAGAGACTATCATTAACCTGGTTGTATGGTGGTGTCTTACCGGCCATTGGACATGGGATGTCAACCAAGTTAATGGGTACATGCAAAAGGGGCATGGTACTAGATAGATCCAATAAATAAGAAATCCACATGGTAAAGTATCACAAGTGATTCTTGTGTAGTACTTATATGGATCCTTTGACCTGACCATATAATGGTGCTGCATTTGAAGTCGCATACTTTAGGGTACGCCTAAAGGGCCTATAAAAGGGTGCCAAGTATGGGTACTTTCGGGTATGTCACTAAGCATGGCAGTGCTATGGATATACAGAAAGGGATATGTCACTCAGTAGTCCACTGAGAAGATATCACCGGCCTCTTGATGAATGTGACTGATAAGAGTATGGCCACACCCAAACAAGTTAGAACTTGTTTATGAGCTTCAGTACATTCGGGATCAAGTAAATGTCCGGACACAAAAGAGGGTGATTAATCCATGCCTCCGTGTTGGACACCAATATCAATGACATGGGATATACAAGTTTAAACTACAAGGTTATGATTTTAGTTGGACTGCCATCTCCATCTTAATTGGGGGCTGCAGTGTCTTGCTAGAGCTCGCCTGCATTCTGTGGGCCATAGGCCCACAGCCAACATAAAGATGGGCCCACAGGATCATACACATTGAACGTCTGAACATGGACTTAAGGGATCACCTGTATACTTGGAGTATACACACCAGAGAGAGAGGATTATATTAATTATATTATAAGGATCAGTTGGATTGATCAAAATAATAAAATTAATATTTGCATTGGCCTTCTCATAATTAATTCAATGAATTAATCTATGAGATTGTTTCCTAGGTGGAAATATTTCACATATATAGGTTTACATGTATCTTAATTTTATGAATGTCAAAATTAATTCCATGGTGAAATTAATTGATCAAATTAATTTTAATTTAAATGTATGGAACATATTATATGGTATAATATGTTAGAATACATGTTAAATAAAAATTAAGTTTGATAACTAATTAGACCAAAAGAATTAATATTGAAATGGGCTTGAAAAGGAGAAAAGCCCGCGTAGAATTAAGAGGGATTGGGCCGAAATTTTTTGTGAAAAATTTCAGCCATCTAGGTCATGTTTTAACCTAGAGAATTCAGCCAAAGGGGGAAAGCAACCAGCCGAAAATTTCAGCCCCTCCTCTCACACTCTTATTCGATTCCATCGCTAGCATGGGTCATGTAAATTTGATTTCTGCAGCCATCTCTAGAAGAGATATCTCGGGTGAGAAATCTTTTCTTTATTATTTAATTTTTGATTCTACAATTTTCATATCATTTGCTCCTGGGCACGGATTTGAGGAAATCACCGCGTTCTTCCGCTTTTATCGAGTGATTTCTGGTGAAAAATCCCAACAGTTATATCATGTAATTATATTTTTTTTATCATATATCTTTGTTTTATTTAGATTATGAAAACAAAAATCGAAAAATTGAAAAAGTAATAAATTTTAGTGGGTGGGCTTGGGCTTGATGTTCAAAGCCCAACCTAATGGAGATATTATATGGATTATAATTGTAATTATGCCATATTTTAATTACAGGATTACCATGTACAGCTATTGTATACGGACTATAAATAGTATTCTAAGTAATACAATTAACATTGATTGCGCTAATTATCATATGGTATCAAAGCCACCAAACAAAGGTAACACCCAAACCTGAACACCGAACCCTAATCATTAATCACCATGGCTGGAACCACTGGAGCAGCTGCCTCCTTAGCCACCACCATAACCATAATCTCTGGTTCCTTTCCGATTATTACCGCCCCAAATTTAGCCCAACAACTTTCATTGAACCTCAATCCATTGAATTTTCTCTTGTGGAAGACGCAATTGCTTCCTATGCTCAGAGGTTGCGGGCTTGATGGCTTTCTCGATGGAACCAAGATTGCACCGCTAAAAAATCTCCCTAATGGCACTCAAAACCCAGTATGGACAACCTAGGATCATCAAGATCAACAGGTGTTGAGCTGGCTTATTTCTTCTATTTCTCCTTCATTGATGCCGTAGATGGTTGGCATTAAAACGTGAAAGATGCCTAGACAAAACTTACAGCAACATATGTGTCCGAGATGCATGCTCAGACTCGAGAATTAAGGGATCAACTTCATAGGCTATGAAAAGGATATGGTGAGTTCATCACTGAGTATATGCAAAAAGGCTAAATCCATATTCGATCAATTACTTGCATTAGGTTATGATGCTAAAGAGGAGTGTTGATTGACTGTATTATTATTGGCTTAGGAGAATTATATTATCCATTTATTAGGACTCTTGAAACAACTCAAGAGGAACCCGGATATGATGATTTATTGGGTATGTTATTACGGAGGATCGAAATTTGAATCGACATGCTAAATTGAAGGTTACTGTTCTGAGTGCACATTTTACTGCTAAATAGTCTACTCGGCAGAGTTCAGCCATTAGCAGTTATCATGGGCATGGCCGACAAAACCATTAGTGTGGGAGAGGAAGATAAAGCACATTTATGGGCCAACCTAAGTTTATACGTCCATCTAATTTTCAATCAAGAGCTTCTCTAGCACCGTGATTTATAATCCACATTGTCAAACACTCCACCCGGACCTCTACTTATTTTTCCTACTACCCAAAGCCCACTAGCCTCTTCTTTACATGCCCTATTCAACAGTCCACCTAACATACACCCTTTAACTATTACAGCTGCCTCCCACCAACCTAACCCGGCCACGCCTCAAACTAAACCCCCCTCACCACCTACATCAGCCTCCAACAATTATAACACCCGAACCACTTGCCTACCAAACCAAACCAAACCTATTACACCTACCACACACAAATGTCCCACCCAATTTGGTGCCCTTTCCAGACACATCACCTGGTCTATCCTTAGTCACCGATCTTGGCAATATAGGAAGTTCTGAGTCAAACCCAACTAGACCTGCAGTAACTCGTCCCCATCATATAATTACTTGTTCTCAAATAGGGCCTTCTAAACTAAGAGTTTTACACACTGTGATACACCAACCAGATCTCACCACTTATTCTGCTGCTGCCAAGTACCCTCATTGGCACTAGGGCATGGCTGAAAAATTCAATGCCCTAGTCTCTAATGGGACATAAGAGCTCGCCCCAGCTACTAGGACTCAAAATTTCATCGGATGCAAGTGGGTGTTTAAAACCAAACAAAAACTAGATGGATCTATTAAGCAATACAAGGCCTGACTTATAGCCAAAGGATATCACCAACGACCTTGTTTGGACTATACTGATACATTTAGTCCAGTGGTCAAACTAACAACAATTCGTCTGCTCTTGTCTTTGGCTGTTTACCAATCCTAGTCTATTTTACATCTTAACGTATCAAATGCCTTTTTGCATGGTGACTTAGAGGAACAGGTTCTTATCCAGCAACCAATTGGTTTTGTCGACCCCTCCAGACCTGATTATGTTTGCTCTTTGAAGAAGTCCCTGTATGGTCTTAAACAATCCCCAAGGATGTGGCACAAACGGCTTACATAAGCTCTCCTTTTATTCAGATTTACTGGTTCTAAGGCAGATGTTTCTCTTTACATATTTCGTCAAGGGGACTACATGATGTTTTGTTTGATATATATTGACAACTTGTTACTTATGGGGAGTGATGCGACACAGGTTCAATCTCTTGTGTCTTATTTGCAAAGTCAGTTTGTAATTAAGAACCTGGTTCTAGTGAGTTGCATATCACATAACAGAAGTATAATGGTGACTTGCATATCATATAACCTAGAAATGACTTGGCATAATGGTGACTTGCATATCATATAATAGAAGTATACTCATGACTTGCTTGGTAAAGCTCATATGGCAGGGTGTATGCTGATTTCCACACCAGCGTGTAGTTCTACAAAGTTTTCTACCACTGGAGGAGAGTTACTAGAGGATGGTACTTTATATCGTAGCATGGTTGGTGGCTTGCAATACTTGACTATTGCATGGCCTGACATCGCATTTGCAGTTCATAAAGTAGCCCAGTATATGCATGGTCCTATAGATTCTTATTGGCTAGTTGTTAAAAGGATACTATGTAACATACAGGCTACTCCATCATATGGATTGGTTTTTCGTCGAAGTGCCCAACTAGTGCTACATGGATTCTCTGATTTTGATTGGGACGGCAATGTTGATAATCGTCATTCTACTATGGGCTTTGTTATATTTTTTGGGTCAAATTTTATGTCTTGGGTATCTCGGATGTAGCACACGGTCTCTCGTTCACTTACCGAGGTGGAGTATCGCACCCCTACTAGCACTACTTCTGAGTTATCTTAGATCTCTATGCTATTGAGAGATATTGGTTATCCTTTGACTGCATCCCCTACATTGTGGTGTGATAATTTAAGTGCAACCTACTTGACAGTGAACCTAATTTTTCACAATCGTATGAAGCATTTAGAGATTGATTTTCACTTCATACACGAGTTGGTTACTCGGAAATCATTGCTTGTGCGCTATGTTCCTATCGATCAACAATTGGCAGACCTTCTCACCAAGCCTTTGCCTAAACTCCGGCATCGTTTCTCTTTAGGACAAGTTGCCAGTCGTTGCTCCTCCTATACAACTTGCAAGGGAGTAATGGAGATATTATATGGATTATAATTGTAATTATGTCATATTTGTAAATATGATTACCATGTACAGCTCTTTTATACAGACTATAAATTGTCCTAATTCTAAGTAATACAGTGAACATTGATTGCCCTAATTATTATACAGCCCAAGCCCAGTCTGAGCCTGAATTAATTTTTATGTAGGATGAGCTGGGCTTGACAAGCTTTTTTATTATCAAACCCGACAGGTCCAGCCCAGGCTCGCTCGATGAACAAATCTAAAAAGGGGGAATAATGTATTCAGCCTTTTTTAAAACTTTTGTTTATAAGGATGGTGACGTTCCCAAATAGGCTAGCTACATTATTAGAAGGGAGGTGAATAGTACTGTATACCGAATAAAGAATTATCGCAAATTCTTTTAAAAATTCTATTTTAAAAAAATAATTTTCTTTCAACGAGCGCAAGTTTTAAGAAAAATGCAGAATTGATAAAATAGTAAAACTTGTGAATATAAATATGCTTGACTAAAATTAAAAGTGCCTTCAAAAATAATGCCATTAATTTAAATTGCAGAAATTTAAATGGTAATAAAGATAAAGAGTATAGGGATAGAGAAATAAAGACACGAGATTTATGTTGGTTCAACCAAACCGGTCTACGTCCAGTCCTCAAGCCAACCACTTGAGATTTTCCACTAGTAAATCCTTTAATGTGTTACTTTTTGCAAGTTCAAGTAACAAACTCAATACTTTTACAGGCTAAGTATCAAACCTCTACCGTTACTTTTTCAGAGCTCAAGTAACAAAACTCCTCCAATACTTTTTCAAAGCTCAAACACCAAACTTATCTTGATATTTTTTCAAGTTCAAATACCAAACTTATCCTGATGCTTTTTAAAGCTCAAGCACCAAACTTTTTACAAACTTTGTTGAGCACACTATCAACAAAGTAGAATCCCCTTCACACAGCCTTGTGTGAATATACAATTCCCTTGAATATAGAATGAATGAACAAAAATGAAGCTCTTATCTCTTGATTTTGCTTTTGTAGGAATTATGGAAGACTTGAAAATAATTGCTTGTATGTGTGATTGTAGCTTTAAGTCTCCCACCTTGCTCATTTGATCTTCCTTTTTTTTTTATAGGTGTTAAAGTGCTTCAACCTATGAAGATGTGGCTGTTGCTTTTGATTCATAAAGGAGATGTGGCAGTTGTGTTGAGATTATAAGCAAAATATGGTTGTTGCATTCATCTCCTAAAGAGAATATGGTTGTGTGAGCAAACGACGTTTTCGACGGAATGCGGACTCCCTTTCGAAAGGGGCGCCTCGATTTCGAGCAACCCTCCTTTGCGTGGGGTTTTTAGAATGGAAATTCATTTTTAGAAAATTAAATGGTTTCATAAAAGAATCGAGACCTAAGTCTCGATGAATAGTGTAGGAGTCGCCACTCGGCTCAGCTCAACCGGGAAATTTCAGTGTAGCTGAACCGGACAAACGGTCGCCACACTATCCAGAGATCTAGGTCCGGACAAGTCCCCTATTTTGTGTCTAATCAAAATAAAAATTGGCCAATGTTCTTATATGGTATTTCAAAATTCTAAAGTCCATTTTATTAAATAAAACATACAGCGTACATACAGATAAAAATAAAGCAGTGAATAATTAATTAAATTATTACAACCCGATCGAATAAAAAATAAAAGCTCTTGTCCTCACTTTACAACCACCTAAAATACACGATAATCTAAAAAACTTACAATCGCCTAAAATACACGAATTAATCTACCAAATACATCAAAAATAAATATAAAAGAAACTAAAAGCTGCAAAACAAAGAGTTAGCACAGTTTACGGCACACCACAAATAGGACTCAAGTAGGACAAAATGGGATTTTAAGGATTCGAGAACATGCATTTAGGGGGATAACCGGGGCGGCTCGGCTAGCCGGCCCGATTAGACCTGGAAAACATTTTGAAACGTCCCTGTATTTTGGTTTTGTGAGAAAATCATTTTTGAAAACATTTTATTTTCCGGTTTATCTTAATTTAGCATATGAGGTGGGTCAGTTTTCAGGAGAATCGGGTCTCCGTCGTGGCATTGTTCTAAATACAATAATACTGAAAATTAAATCTAACAATAATACTGAAAATTAAATCTAGGGTCGTGAATGCACATAACAAAATTTATTTTGACGATTTTCTGATTTTTCTGAATTTTTTATGGATTTTTAACAATTTTTCTAGGTTAAAATGAAATTCTACCCCTGGGGGGATAACTACAGTCGTACGACTGTAAATCGCTCAGATGCAGAAAATCGCCAAAATTTATTTGAGTAAAACTAAACTTAGAGAAAAATCAAGAACACTCGTACGACTATAATTACAGTCGTACGACTGTTCTTCAACTCAAAAACGGTCGTACGACTGTTCTTGATTTTCAGAAATAGCAAGTTCGAAAATTAAGTAATTATGCACCAAATCACACCAAAACAACCAGAAAACACAAGAAAATGAAGGTTTTGAGTGTATTTACCTCTTTGGCACTGATCCACCGTAGGAATGACCGCTGGAAACACCTCAATCCCTTCCAAATTGCTTCTTTTCCTTTGAGTTGAGGTTTGAAAAGTTGAGTCCAAAAATCTCCAAAATGTCAAGGTTTCTGAGAATTTTAAGTCCGAAATTAATTGAATTTAGAGTATCAGATTATTAACCTAGGATTTCTAATAGATTTTTAATTTAAACTCTTAAGAATTAAAAAGAAAAAGATGAGAAAAAGATGCTTGAGTTTGAGATTTTCTTTTTCTTCCCTTTTTCTTCAATTCTCTCCCAATTTCTCTCTTTAAACCTCTTAAGATCAGAAGACCAAAAGTCCCTTCTCTTAGCTGCCTTTTCTTTCTTATCTTCTTGGTTTCTTGCTACAAATGGGCGAGCATTAATTGCCCTCTAATCAAACTCAGCTTTTCATGTCACAAGGTATGGGCTGCTGCATCTGCTCTGCAATTACAATCGTACGACTGAAACTACAGTCGCACGACTGTAATACAGTCGTGTGACACGTTACACTTTTTTTTTTAAGTCTAGGAAAATTCCGACGCTTACAAGTTGTTGCAAATATTTCATAATGACATAATTTTTGCATTGATCTTATGAAAAAGACATGTCCTTTTGTAGCTCTTGAAGTAAAAAATATGGTGGTTACATTCTTCTTGTAAGAAAAATATAGTTGTTAGGATAATCTCATAAGGGAGATGTGTTTGCTTAAAGCTTATCAAGAGGTATTACCATCCTTTAAGTTATGTAAATATACTTATAAGATGTATACTTAATCTTTTGTCTTCACAAAGATTTTTTCATGTAACACTTTTCAATATAATTTGCAATGATATTTAAGTTAGAGTTGCTTTTTTATAAATGTCAATTTTTGTGATCATCATAACTAAAGTCAACAGATAGTATGTGCTAACGTTGCATATTTTAATTGACTAAGACTTTAGGAGTACACTAATCTCGATATAACATACTAGAACTTTTACCTTGAATTATTAGTTGGCTGAATGATTAAGTGACAAGAAATTAATCCTTTTATCTATTTATTTTAACAAGTACAAACAATCTAAATTATTTTCATTCAAGAAATTATTATTTAATAATTAAATTCTTTGATTATTTTAAATGGATAGATAAAGTTTTAAAATAGCATGAGTGATATTCAAATTTTCTTTCTAAACTTTCAAAGTTTTGTACATGGGCAATTTTAAGGGTCAGCATTTGGTTTCAAACTATGTAATTTGATATAAATTAAACATAATACATAAAAAAAATAATTTATTGGTATTAAATAGACTAAATGAGCAACTGGAATTATAAAAACAAAAAAATATATTATATAAACACATACAAGAAAAAAATTTTAGTATATTATCATAATTTGGTTTAGTTTCGATTTAACTAGATTTTTTTATCATAAAACTGAATCGAAAATTAATACCAATTTAGTTGTAAAATTGTTACCAAATCAAACAAAATAAAAATTCGATATTCAAACCAAATTTGTTATTCGGTATGGTATGAATTTAGTATTCGATTTTCTGAACAATGCTCACCCCTAAGCAATTTATTTCCAAAATTTAAATGCTTGTATTCTAATTCTTGTGATGAATATCAAATATTAAATAGATTATGATAGATTGAAATGACTACAAATCATGGATCAAATATCCTTTAATTTCCGTAAGGGTCATAGATGTAAAAAGTTTTCAATTGAATGAAAGCAAAACACATGCTAAACCCCCTAAATCTTTTTATTTTTTAGATTCAGCCGTTGATCTTTATTTTGGTGACATTGGGTACATGATCTTTTCGTTTCGCTCACTCATCCCATTTTTAACGCCTCACACATGCGTGTGCAACACCTTCCATTAGTCGTGCATTGAGTCAGCAAATATGCCATGCCATGCCACATGTCACCATAAATGAAAACCCACCCATTTCTTTGATCCATTTTATCCAAGCCCTAACCGGCTTTCGAGATGATCAGGTTTTATTTTTACGCAACACATCCAAAATATGTATGACAAAACAGATTCCTTTCATTCCAATTATGTTGTTGAACAACCTGAACAATAACTTTCTCCACTGCCATTGGTAAACTCCAATAATAATAATAATAATAATAATAATAATAATAATAATAATAATAATGATGATGATAATGATAATGTTAGACCTGTAAATTAATTGGGCCGATTTTAATTTCTGGCCTAATTAATTCTTTGCTTGATTTCTAAAAATTAATTAGTTAGTTAGTTAGTTAGTTAGTTAGTTGTTTGTTCCTTGGGAGTTTGCTGCTCAAGGCTAGTGAGAAGTTTTTTTTTTTATTGAAGTGAAGTCAGCAGTTGAGAAAATGGGGAGAGGTTTTGAAGGTTGCTGGAGAAAGTGGCAGGTTAGTGGGAAGTTATAATGTGAAGAAGTAGTGCAAAGGAAGTGGCATAAAGCAATTATTTTTTACTCATATAAGTAGAAGTTTTGGACGAAAGGAAAGAAGACCCCATACATCAACCAAAAAACTCTACTCAGATAGAGCAATACTCAATACAATCAAATTTGCTATTCTTTTCATCCAATTTCATCTTGTTGTTTATTTAATTTTATTCATTCAAGCATTTTGTCTCTTAGAGAATCCTTAGTCATTTTTGGAGAATCATTGGGAGAATCCTTAGCAATTTATATTCTTTCACTTTGTAAGTTGTATTTTCTGCAAACTCACTTCAATTCAAGCATTATTTCTATTCCAGCAATTCTATTTGGGCATTGTTATTTCAATTAATCTAGTTATAGAGTTAATTGGGACCTTAAGCTTTTAGTTCTTAAGCTTTTTCAATTGTTTGATAGAAGTCAGATTTCAATTTCATTTTGTAATTTTCCTGCAAAATTATTGGCATGCTCAAGTTTACAAAAAGGCAATAAACAATTTTGGTACGCTCGGTGGGACTGATACAATGCTACCAAAGAGGAATTCTAAAGACAAAGAAGTTGATGCATTCAAAGATGCAGATGATGTGCCTGATAATACAGGACAAGTGGTTAACTTAGTTGGACATTTCTACAATGTTGACATTGTCCCTCTTGTTCAATAACAAAGGGAGGGGCCCAACCAGCAAATTACAGGTGAGAATGATTCTCCTAATGTTGTTGCTGCTTTGATTAATCTAACCAAAATGATAGGTAAAGTGTTGCAAGAAGTCCGACATTTAAGTAGAGTCAGAAGGAAGCTGAAAAGAGTGCTACTAGCTCTCCAACACCAAAAGGGAAAGAAGTTGTGGCTTCTGTGGAGGACATTAAGAGTAGCTAGGCAGAGAAATATCAAATTCCTCCACTGAGGGAGCAGAAGGGACCTGTTCAAGGCTGTATCCAAGGAGGAAGCAGGCCAAATCCTAATGGTGTTCTAGTTGTTCATCTGCAGGGTCACACCAATATGCAAGCCTCTCCTAACAATTATGTGAGGGAGGAAGACTTAGACTCCGAGGGGCATGCATAGATACAGGATGAATGGAGGAATTCCTGCTAGTGGAGTTCCAAATCATGCACAACCACCGCCTCCTATTTACCTCCTGCCTGTGAATGCAGATGCAGTGAGGAAAATTATGCAACAATTATATGGTTCGAGCCTAAGGCAGGTGGGAAGCCCGGAGTTTCACAAACCATACCCGGCTGCTGTGGATCGAGAGAACCCTTATCCTAGGGGATACCACATTCCAGATTTCAGTTTGTTTTCTGGAGAGGATGGACAATCCATATTGAAGCATGTTGTCAGGTTCACGATACAGTATGGGGAATTGGCCAATCTTGTCAATTTTGATAATTACAAGTTTTGACTATTTCCTAATTCTCTAACAGGAATGGTATTCACTTGGTGTTCTACACTACTAAGAAATTCTATTTATACATGGCAAGAGATGGAGAGATGCTTTCACACCCAGTTTTTTCGTGCTGAACCATTTTTTGTGTTGCAGCGCTATCCAAGATGTCCCAAAAGAATGATGAGACAGTTGATGCTTTCATAGCTCATTTCAAGAGAATACGGAGTAGGTGCAGGGTATTCTTGCCCAAAAATGAGTTTGTAAGGATGGCTCAATGAGGCTTGGATGTTGAACTGTGTAAGAAATTCCAAGGGATGGAGTTCAGGGATTTCTATGAGCTAGTAGCAAAAGTTTCTGAGTACGAGGAGCTGTTGAAAGAGGAAGACCATAAAAAGAAGACTTCTCTTGGTTTATATTTTCAGGAGGTTAATGCTCCGGATGTTGCTGCTGAAATTTTGAACAAAGGAGCTAAAGTATGTCCAGTTGCCTTTAAAACAACAAAGGAAGGAGAAGCCAAGAAAAGTAATAAACAACAAAGGAAGGAGAAGCCAAGAAAAGTAATGTCAACTACACTTTTGATGTTGGAAAAACAGAGGAGATCTTCAATTATTTGGTGAAAGAGGAGTTCATAACTTTTTCACAGAATTTCAAGTTGCCAACAAGGGAAGAAATGAAAAGGAAATCTTATTGCAAATTTCATGATACATGGAATCATTCCACAAATTCATGTGCGATATTCAGAAACTTAGTGCAAGATCAGATTAACAAGGGAATTTTGAAGTTTCCATAAAAGGAGTCTATGCTAGTGGACAAGGATCCATTTGTCCCAGTAGCATCAATTAATGTTATTTCTCTTGATCTTACACAGATTTTCAACCAAAGTAAAGTCATGAAAGATGAAAAGAATGAGCAGAAGGGGGCACCAAAGCCAAGAGCTAACAATCATTGAAAACTATAGTATCCAAATTCAAAGAATGCTAAGAGTTCTCCACGACAGTTCTTTAGAAGGTAGAGGTTCATAGTTTCTCCACCAACTAAGCCAACCAAAGAATGAAAAGTGGTGAGGCACAAAAAATTTCTAGCTCCACTTACTCAAACTCAGAAGAGAAGGTTGCAAAGGAAAAAGCTTAGGAAGAAATGCAAAGCTATGGAGAATAGAATGAAGGTGAATAAGATCTGAAAAGAAAAGCCTAAGAAAGATCCCTTAAGTACAGAGATGGTGAACAAAATCAAGATGGGAGACTTTGTAATTCCCATCAACATAAGAGGCTACAACAATTAGCTCCCAATGGGGGCAAGGCGCTGGCTGCAGTCGCCAATGTCAAATGCAGCATGCTCTAGATGTTTTGAATACAAGGTGAATATTAAATAGAGCCTAGGAGATGTAAGAAATCCCCTGAGAGAATCCTTGGAGAATTCTTAGGATTTGAGGAAAGGAGTTTTAAATTTGGTAGCATAGGTTGGCTTGTAAGTTTCTCAAGTTTTATATTTAGATGCATGTGCAAGCTGGCTAGTAAGCCGTAACAAATGGATGCATGATTCAAACAATTGCAGGCCTCAGGCCGCTTTCACATAATCCTAATTTGCTATCAGGACTAGTGTCCATCAACATGCAATCAAATATCGCAAACAAAAGCACACCTCTGTCAAGTTGTACCTGCGTAGTTATAGTAGGCCTCGGGCCATTTCTCCAATCACAGGCAATGAGATGATATGCATGGATGGATGCAATACCTTGAGAAAGTCAAGGAATTACCTTTACACAATAATGACATTTCTCTTCTCCTCGTTCTCCTTGGTCATTGCAAGAGACAACTAACAAGTAAGCTTTCCATATTTTCAATTCCTTTAGTTTGTCATTTGCTTCAAATAGGCAGCTTTTTCACCAACCTTAGAGTTCATGAATACTTCATTTGGTAATATTATTTTCTACTAAAAAAAAGGAAAGAACAATGATTAGTGGTAAACACGTTAGCCAAATTATAAAACCAAAAATTACATATTTGATTATGGAGAAATGCCCAAGATATTTTATTGTTCATTGGTGCAACACCACACAAAGTTTCAAGGAAGCAGTTAAGACCAAAATCTCCAACCAAAAACCATTGCCCTGCCATGCACTTGATTTCAAATCCCTCAACCCACCATTATCTTGCAATCATATACTTCACAAATACCCAATCCATCATCACTTTATCACTACCTATTTTCTTTTAATTGCAATTAAATTTTGCAATTGAATTAAATTGGCAAGTGATTTAAAATTGAAGCAAGACCAATTCAATTTTTTCCTTTGGGGAAAAAAAGGAATTAAGATAGGCAATGAACAGTGAAAAAATTGGCAATTGAAAAAAAAGGGTTTGTGAAGTGGGTAATGAATAGTAAAAAATTGGAATTGAAAAAAGTGGGCAAAGTCACAGTGGAATATAAGTCAATTTGTGAAAGTGGACAATGAACAGTGAAAAAATTGGCAATTAAAAAAAAGGCAATTAAGGTGGCAATGAACAGTGGAAGCAATTAAGTGTATTTGCAAAAGTGGGCATGGAATAGTAAAAGGAAATTAGCCATTTCAAAAAGAAACAGCCAAGTTCCAGTAGTAGGCGACATCCAACAGCCAGCAGTGAGGAGTAGCAGGTCGTATATGTCCACATCTCCTCACTGCCGCCAGGTTGCTTGGTCCGCCTCCCCTCACCAATGTAAGTGTCAGAATTTCCATACTTAAAAAAAAAAAGAGATTTTGCGACTGTAATTGAAAAATTACAGTCGTACGACTGTAAACGCGTAGCAGGTACAGCTGCCCATGCCTTAAAAATTAAAAAATGGGGCTGATTTGAAGGGCAATTAATACCCAGTTTTGAGCAGCAAGTAAGGAGATATAAAAGGGAGGAAAAGAAAGAAAGAGAAGGGCTTTTGGCAGATTGAAAGATTAAAAAGAAGAGGAGGAAAAAGGGAAGAAAAAGGGAAAACATCCAACCAAAGCTACACAACCTCTTTTTCTTCTTTTTTTCTTTTGATTCTAGTGTCATAAAATTAAAATTTGATAGAAATCATAGGTTAACAATTTGACACTCCAAATTCAATCCATTCCAGACTTTAAACTCTTTAAATCCGTGACTTTTTGGAGACATTTGGACAACTTTTGGAACCTTAGCACACAAGGAAAAAGGACCAATTTGGAGCAATTTAAGGTGTTTCCAGCGGTTAAACCAACGGTGGATCAGCACCATAAAGGTAACAATATCCAAAACCTTCGTTTTGCTCTAATTTCTGGGTGTTTTGGTTGATTTTCGTGCATAAAACTCATATTTTTGGCCTGCTATTGCTTAAAAATAAGAACAGTCGTGCGACTGTTCTTATTACTAAGAACAGTGGTACGACTGTAATTACAATCGTACCATTCAAACAACAGTCGTGCGACTATTCTTAGATTTCCCTGTTTTCTCTTTTCATTTAAATAATTTTGGCGATTTTCTGCATTTGGATGAACTACAGTCGCATGACTGTAATTACAGTCGTACGACTGTAGTTACAGTCGCACGGCTGTAATTACAGTTGGCAACTGTGATTTTCATCCAGGAGCAGAATTTCCAAAAAAATCCATAAAAATTCATAAAAATTCAGAAAAAATTCTAAAATCATCAAAAATGAATTTTGTTGTGTGCATTCACGACCTTAGATTTAAATTTTGAGGTTATTGCATCTAGAACAATGCAACGACGGAGACCCGAATCTCCCGAAAACCGACCCACTTCACATGCTAAATTAAAGTAAGCCGGAACAGGAAAATATTTTCAAAATGATTTTCTCACAAAACAAAAATACAAAGACGTTTCGAAAGCTGTTTTCCAGGTCTAATTGGGGCGGCTGGCCGAGCCGATCCGGTTACCCCTCTAAATGCATGCCCCCAATCTCTAATTTCTCAATTTTGTCTTGTTTGAGTCCTATTTGTGGTGTGCTATAAATTATGCTAACCGTCTATTTTGCAGCTTTTAGTTAGTTCTTATTTTTTTCATTATTAATGTAATTAATAGCTTAATCCGAGTATTTTAGGCGGTTGTAAATTTTTAGATCATCGTGTATTTTAGGCCTTTGTAAGGTGAGGACGAGAGTTTTTATTTTCATTCGATTGAGTTGTAATAACTTATTTATTTACTGCTTTTTATTTTATTTTATTTGTTTGTACGCTGCATGATTTAATTCAATAAAAACCCACTTTAGAAATTTAAAATACCATATATGAACATTGGACAATTTTATTTTGATTAGACATGAAATAAGGGACTTGTCCAGACCT
Organism: Euphorbia tirucalli; assembly: GCA_039660915.1. Taxonomy (NCBI): domain Eukaryota; kingdom Viridiplantae; phylum Streptophyta; class Magnoliopsida; order Malpighiales; family Euphorbiaceae; genus Euphorbia; species Euphorbia tirucalli. The sequence continues at coordinate 23,327,860 of CM077637.1, read as the reverse complement.
AGATCTCTGGAAAGTGAAGCGGCCTTTATCCGGTTCAGCTATGCTGTAATTTCCCGGTTGAGCTTAGCCGGGTGGCGACTCCTACACTCTCCATCGAGATTTAGGTCTCGATTCTTTTATGAAACGATTTAATTTTTCAAAAATGAATTTCATTCCAAAAACCCCGCGAGAAAGGGTTGCTCGATATCGAGGCTCCCTTCTCAGAGAGTTGCGAAAAACGTCATCCGCTCACAACCGATTCGCCGCACAGCAGGCCGCTACAGACGCAGGCGACACCGCTGGAGCTCCGGCAAGAGGTATTTTCATAGGTTTTGACTTAATTTTTCACAATAAAAATTACAAATCATCAAGAAATTTCATAAATTCAAATAGATTAGAATTAAAGGAGACTTACATATGGTGGTTTGAAGTTGAATTTGCAAATTGTGCTTGGATTGTTGGAAGAAATAGAATTTGGGTATTTTGAAATTGAAATTTCTAAAAATTATTAATTTGTTAATTAATTAATTAGTTAGTTAGTTGTTTGTTCCTTGGGAGTTTGCTGCTCAAGGTTAGTGGGAAGTTTTTTTTTTTAATTGAAGTGGAGTCAGCAGTTGAGAAAATGGGGAGAGGTTTTGAAGGTTGCTGGAGAAAGTGACCGGTTAGTGGGAAGTTATAATGTGAAAAAGTAGTTCAAAGAAAGTGGCATAAAGCAGCTATTTTTTATTCATATAAATAGAACTCCTGGACGAAAGGAAAGAAGACCCCAGAGATCAACCAAAAAACTCTACTTAGACAGCGCAATACTCAATACAATCAAATTTGCTATTCTTTTCGTCCAATTTCATCTTATTTTAATTCAATGTTATTCATTTCAAACATTTTGTCTCTACTTAGTCATTTTTGGAAAATTCTTGGGAGAATCCTTAGCAATTTATATTATTTCACTCTATAAGTTGTATTTTCTGCAAACTCACTTCAGTTTAAGCATTATTTCTATTCCAACAATTTTATTTTGGCATTGTTATTTCAATTAATCTAGTTATAGAGTTAATTGGGACCTTAAGATTGTAGTCCTTAAGCTTTTTTAATCGTTTGATAGAAGTCAAATTTTAATTTCATTTTGTAATTTTTCTGTAAAATTACTGGCACGCTCAAGTTTACAAAAAGACAAGAAACAAATAATAATAATAATAATAATAATAATAATAATAATAATAATAATAATAAATAATAATAATAATAATAAGATAATACCATACTTTCACCAGAAAAGATTTCTTCAACTGCAATGGATATTTAGCTTAATAATCACCTCCAAATGGCTTTTTATACCCATTTATCGGGTTCTTATTTTATACCAATGGCGGGCCTTATAACTCTTTACCACTTATCCAAATGCTCTGTCGCCGCTTCATTCCTTCCCAATTCTTCCGTCTCTTTCAATACTCCTCGCTTAAACATCGCTGGTGAACTTCCAATAGCAAATATTGCATCTACTTCTTAAATTATTTGTGACCTGTTTTGTACCTCACTCAATCTTTCTCCCCGACCTCCTTTAGTTACATAATTCAAATTTGCTTCAATCTTTGCCGCTAAATGGCTACTTGTTCGATGGTGGATGATATGATCAGATTGAGGCAACTGGAGGCAGTGGCCTTTACCAGAATCGCAATGAAGAAGAGCAAGTTGAGAAGGAAGTAACGAAATTCAATTTTAGTGTGGGTTAATAGGTGAAGTTTTGGATTCAATTGGATCCCTAAAATCGTATGAAAAACAAAAACAGGCAAGGGGAAAAGCGGGTTAAGGCTTCAACGAAAATAAGTAAGAGAGGTGAGTGGGTTTTCATTTAACAAATATCAGCATGGACTATACAAATGGTGACACATGACATGACGTGGAATACTTGCTGACTCAAAGTGCCGACCAACAAAAGGTGATGTGCATACGTGTGTGAGGTGTTAAAAAAAGGGGTGAGTTTAAGCTAAATGAAAAGATTATATACCTAATATCATCGAAATAAAGATTAGGGATTTGATATTAAAAATGAAAAAATTTAGAGGATTTAGAATATATCTTGCCTTAAAAGGAAATTTCAATTAAAAGATTCTTCTGACAAGTTGATGAAAATAAGAATTTGAGAAAGAAAAACAACGTAAAATTTTCGAAATTAATCACTAGTGCTTGTTACGCTGAAGAAAACCTTTTGGAAACTGTAAAATATATTAAAATCAAAAAGATTTTTGGCAAAATTATGAATTGACAGAGAGATATTTTTGGGCCACGTTAGGTTCTGGGTTCATCCCTCCTGTCCACAACATGTGCTTATAAATACCTTAAAATTCAAGAAATAATAATAATTAAAAAAAGGGAAGATTTTTACAGAATTAAATGAAAAAATAAAATAAAATAAAAAGTACAATGTGATGTACAGACTACAGTGTAAGTATCATGCCGACCACGAACCAAACAAACACAACCCGACCACATCTCAACTGCCACGTTTCGATTTTTTATCTTTAATAATTTATAGAGGCTCATCTATTCTTCAGCCCAAACGACCTCGTTTGATTCCTTCACCTCTTTGATATTCTTAGATATTTTTATTTTTTAAAAATTAAAAAATAAACTGTGGTGCTAAAACCGATGAGATTTCGCGGGTGGCACCGCCTGCGTGACCAAATAAAATATTATTATAATTTGAATAAATGCAAAGAGTGAGCAATATTATTTTTTATTATAAGAAAAAAATGAAAGTGAGAGAAAAAAAAGTAGCTGTTGCTGGTCCCCACTCCTTTCCCAAGGCCCTCTTTGCAGTTTGCTTCACTTTTATTTTTTTATTTTCAGTTTTTTAATTATTAATAATAATAATCAAAAAAATGAAATAAAAATAAGAAATAAATATTTGTGTATGGCTGTGCTGTTGCCCAATACCCGAACGACTTTTCTCTCTCTATATAATTATATTTCCTTTTAATATTTGCTGATTCTCTCCGGTTAGCTATTACATTTCTCTTCTTCTCTCTATAAAATCAAAACTAGCCCTCCCTTCCCCACCTTCTTTCTCTTCACCCTCTGCTGCTTCTCTTTATTTTTTTTTTTAAATTTCTGTTTCTGTTAATAACAATCGATATAGCAACCGCTAATCCAACTCCCCTTTACGAGGAAAGAGTTGTACAGTTGAGCAACTGAGGTTTGTTTATTCACCCCTTTACTCTGTTTTCTTCTTCGTTTTTTTTTTTTTTTTTTTTTTCTTTTTCAATTAGTTTCAGATCTATGGTTCTTTGCTTATAACCGCAAAATACTTCAACAGATCTCGGTTTTAGGAGTGGTGAATTATGCAATAAAGCTCTCCTCTGTTGTTTTTCAACGTTTAGAATTTAATTAAAAACGTTTCTTAGGAAATAATTTTTAAAAGAAAATAAAGTTGCAGCTATGAGGATTAATTTTGAGGTGTGGTGCCAACTATGTCAAGCTGGCAAACTGTATCTTGATTTTTTTTTTTTGGGTATAGTTTGACTAGATCTTAATGTTTAAGTAATTCAAACACGCGTTAGATCTGTTACAATAATTAACTTAATTTCAATTTTCAAAAGCCTGAATCTTCTGCTTCTTCATTTGCAGGACTTTTCTTCTTTTTAGCGATTTACGATAGGAAAAAACAACAAAAAAGGATGAATCAGTGTGCGATCCAAACAAGCTCCTTCTCCACCCGGGATGAGATTCGGAGCTCCGTCTCGGTTCCCATGTCGGAGCGGAGGGACTCCGTTGTCTGCCCCAAACCGAGACGTTTTGGAGGCTTCAACGCTGCCGTTAACGATTTCCCGGTCAGGTCTCTCAGATGGCATCTCAGGTTAATTTCCCCCTTCTTTTGTTTTCATTCTAATTCCGTTAAAAAAAAAAGAAAGAAATGTTTTACGCTCTTTATTTTGTATGCCGATGGTTTCAAACTCATTAGATCTATTTCAATTTCAGCCACCAAGCGGAGATTTGTGATTCAAAAGCAGCAGGGACGGACTTATTAGACATCATCCTTACAAAGGTAATTCTTCCCCTGTTTATTAATTTTATTCTGGTTTGATTCTGCGCATACGGCATATTAATTGTTTGTTATAAAAATCAATTGGTGGTTCCTTCAACATCGACGATGTTTCAACAGCACAGAAACATCTTTCTCCTTGATTGGGAGGGGGAACCATCAGTGAACTTCGTGTTGTACTAATTTAACATTGAAAAGATCTGTTATTTGCTTGAAAAGTTTTGTTCGATCTGCATAATTAAATTGTTATGGTGAATATACGCAGGGTGGTTATGGTGTGGAACAATCCTACACACAAGTAGCCTCGTCGCCCCCCTTTTTTTGCGGGTCGCCGCCGAGCAGAGTAGCTAACCCATTAATTCAAGATGAGAGATTTGGGGATGAGGAACTCACCCCTGTCTTGTCACTTATGCCTATGCAGAATCCACCTGTGTCAGGTTTATCATCGTCTCCTACATCCTCATCAAGGAAAGGAGGCTGTGTTAGGGCAAATTTTGGAAACAAACCAGCAGTGAGAGTTGAGGGATTCGATTGCCTTGACAGGGATCGCCGGAATTGCAGCATCCCTGCTTTGGCATAGAAAACCTCCCCCATTTTGATTATACACAACACAAGGTACATATTTGAAGAGAAGAGAGAGAGCTAAAGAAACAAACAACTTTGGTAGTAGTATTGAGTTATTTTGAAATTCTCATGAAGTTAAAAAGGGATCCTTTGGTTAGTGTAAATATGTTCAAAGGTTCTGTGTATGTAATGATGAAGAGTCTTTGTTGTTAACAAAAATAATGGGAGCGTTATGATTAGAAATTTTATGATTAGGAAAGAGACTAATGGGGATTTGGGTTGAAGCTGAGAAAACTGTCCGTCTCCAACGCCTTCCTTTGTCTCATTGTAAGTATTGAGAGTCTCAGGTGAAAATTGGAATTTTTCCTTTACTTTTTTTTTTTTGCATACTTTTTTGGGTCCTAGAGTTTCAATGAGCGGCTGGTGAAAGGGAGAAATCTGTACAAAATATCACAAGTTGGCATTGAGTCTTTGAAGTAGTCAATTTTAATATGTGATGTAAATAAACTTTTCTTTCCTATAATTCTCAACGGAATCATTATGGTTCATTTGCCATCAATCCTTTTTCTTTTATTTTTAATGTATTCGAATGGAATGACCAAAAGTACATTGTGTGGAAGTGTGATGATGCATTATAATATTCGCTTATGAGTCACGCCAATGTGCGAAAGAAATGGGGCCCTGAAAGGAAGCAAGCAAAGGACTGATTAGCAATGGCAGCCTTGTCTGTTTCCTTCCATGATCTCTCAACTCGTAGTACATGAGGATCTTTTGCTTTGTCAAACCGCATCTATTGACATTATGAAGCAGTGCGCATGTTTGCCATGGCCGTTCTTTCTCTCGATTACAAAAAAAAAAAAAAAAAAAAAAAGAGGAAAAAAAAAAGAAAAAAAAAAACTTGGATTTAAGGCAATATTCGATTGAATTCATAAAAGATTACACTGCAAGAGAGTCTTTTAAAACCAACTTAAGGGGTGGTATTCGATTAAAATTTTTATGGATTTTTTTTTAGTGAATGGTTTTTATAAACTTTAATGATTTTCAGTGATTTTTAATATCTTGCAGAAAATTTTTAAAAGTATTGATGGGTTTTAAAAAGTTTATTTCATAGAATTTTATAGACTTTTAAAAACTTTTGTCGGCTTATTATAAAGTACTAATAATCTCCATGTGTGCAATGATAATACACTACATAAATGACCACAACAATCGCCAAACATAAAAATATGAAATAGTAATATAAAAATTGAGTAGTAATTTTAATTAAAAAATTGTAATTTGGCTATAAAATTTCTAATATTCATCATCAATCAAGAGAGTGTAGAATGTTTGAAAATTTTTAGAAAAAATAGTTAGATTTTGCTTATTCTTCCAATATCACACATAAGATCTTCCTAGCATTACATCTGGGTTTATAGTTGCATCAGTCTTCAAAGGGTTCAAAGAGAGAAGCATAATGAGGGATCTAAAATAGTTCTCTCAAAATTATTTTAAAGAAATTAGATAAAACGTAAACAAGTAGGCTAATTTTTGCCAGTTTAGAACAAAATTAGACTTTCAAATATAAGAACAAAATTAAAGTGAGAGACTCATAAAAGACCTAAAACATAAAGATAACCCTCCTAAACCTTTTCATACACTTAAATCGAGAAGAGAATTCCCACTACAACAGGCCAGTAGTCAAGTACTTCTCAACGCAGCAAATAGTCAAGGATGTATTCCCTTCAACAAAACAAAAATAAAAAAGAGAAAAAAACAAACGGAAAAGAAAGCGTACCTCTTGAACTTGGCGATAGGGAGGATGACAGCCTGCGCTTGTTGCAGAACGAAAAAGGGCGGGTGATTATGGAAGTTCTTAACTTGCGAAATATTCTGGAGTTTTCTTTTTATCTGAATCGGAAAGAAAACAAAACAGAATAAAAAGGGCAAAATAAAATAGAAAAAAGATAGCGAGAAAGAATAAAGTATAAAATAATAAAATATATTTTATGATAAATAAAAAGTTTACGACAAATAAAAAGCCTTGCGTAGAGATGCAAGACTTTTTTTCTAATGATTTTGTATTATATTTTGTAAAAAAAGTCTATAAAAGTCATTCTCATTAATTGTCAATGATTTTTTGAAATAAGATGACTTTTAGAAACTCTTAAAAAGTCATAATTGAATAACTGATGACTTTTAATGACTCCTAAAAAGTCTTAATTGAATACCTCCGGATTTTTAAAGTATGTAAAAGTCATTAAAAGTGTTAATCTAATACACTCCTGTAAAATTGATACTACACCTTTATACAACTATATGTACATAAAACAGTTTTCAACTTTTTTTTAGGGGGATAAACCAGTTTTCAACTTTTTTTTAGGGGGATATTCCTTACATGTGGGGATTTTAGTGGAACGGGAATGAGAGTGAAAACGCAAAGTCTACTGAGAATTCCTCATGTACGTTCCTGGAATTGTTGGGGATGGAATGGGGGATCCATCCATGTCCTCCATCCAGCCCCGTCGCCACCCCCTATTGTTGAGAACATCTCCTATGTTTTTTTGAGTTAATTGTGCAATTATTTCTAACTCTAATTGAAGCTGCTTATAAATTCTAAGCACAACCCATCTATCATGTATATGCTGATTGTAAATTAGCAATATGAAATCTTTGCATGAACCAAAGATTAAAACGTTCATAATCTTGCCCAAAGAAAGTTGCTATTCTTGAGCTGGACAAACCCTTTTTTATATAGTTTGTACAACTTTGAGTGTAATTGGTTAAAGCTGGAGCTTAGAACCAGAATATGAAGCGGTTGAGCTTGAATCGGTTTCAGTACAACCGTTTCTTGTAATGGTTCCTATGAAATACATTAAGACGTGATCATAATTATTGGAATTAGAGGTCCATAGCACGGTTTTTTCTTCAAAAAAATGTTTGTAATGGCCTTAACAAATTTTTTTTTCCTCTATCCAAGAGAATTTCCGTTATAGACTAGGACAATTGTGATTCGTACTATTAGATGTGTGACACTTCAGCAATTATGACGACGTGTCAAGCATTCAACGGGATGGACTACTATGGTCCCATTCAAATATAGTCACATGCATGTATATAATAATAAATATTATTTTCTTAAAAATTTTTGTTAGTAAAATGATCTAAATGTTTCTTTTTCTTTTTTTGCAATTGTCATTCTTTTTTTTTTTTTTAAATGGTAGTATCTAATCTAAATGATAGAAAAGATTCGATTTAACTATTGCAAAACTATTGTTGAAATCAGGGCCGTCTCAGAAATTTTCGAGGTCCTGGGCGAAAACTGAAAAATGGGCCCTTATAAAACAAAAATGTATTCGATTTCTTTGAACAACAAATTTAACGTTTCATTTATAAACTATAAAAAAACATTATCACACTTTGACAAATGTATATTTCATTAAACTTACTTCATTATCACGTGAAAATTCTCGTCCTCCGAGCATTTTTTGAAGCAAATTCATCAATCAAATCCTTATAAGCAACTTTATCCAAAACCTCATTCTCGATTGCCACCAAAGCTAGTCCATTAAGCCTTTCCTGTGACATAGAACTACGCAAGTAAGACTTAAGCAATTTTAACTTTGAAAAACTTCTTTCGGCAGTTGCAACTGTTACTGGAATGGTTAGCAATATCCTATATGCAATAATTGCATTAGGAAAACAATCAACACGTTTCAAAAATTTTAAAATATCAAGAGCCCCCAATTTTTTTTTAGGCAAAAATTCTTGAAGTAATTTCAACTCCACATACAAGTCATAACCATGAATATCACATTTATCACCATTCTTAAGTGCATCTTCCAAACGGCTACAACAAGACTTTAAATTTGAATCATCTAGTGAATGCAATTTGTCAGAACCAAATAAAAAACCAAACACATTTTCATATTGTTCATATTGTTCAAACCTCCAATCAAGTGAGACAATTGCTTGATCAATAATGCAATTAAAATAATTAATTCTAAAAGACTCTTCTGCAGATTGTGGACTTTCATCATCTAAAGTCTCATCAAATTGCATTTTTCTTTTAACTCGGCGCCTTTGAGGAAAAATTGGATCAATTTCCATTTCAATTGCAAATTCCTTAGCAACTTCAACAGCATTAGAAAAACCATTTTCTCTATACTCCTTGAAAAATGAAATCAATTTTTTCACATTTTCAATAGCAACACAAACAAGCATATCTTTTGATTGTAATTTTTTGCTAACTAAATTAACAGCATACAATAAATCATACCAAATAACAATAGCCACTATAAACTCAAAATCACCAAGCTCATTATTGGCTAATGATTTAGCTTCGCTTCTTATTTTAGAATCATTATCACTTTCAGCAACTTGAAGCAAAGCTTCTCTTATATCTGAAATTTGAAATCTTATTGCTTTTACACTATCTACACGACTCTCCCAACGAGTAGAAGACAATGATTTAGGAGTTAAATCTTTCACATTATTTTTCAAAATCTGCCATCTTTTTGTGGAATTTGCAAATATAGTGTAAATGCGTTGGATTATACCAAAGAAGTCCCTTGCTTTTCCAGATTTGTTAGCCATGTCACACAACATTAAATTAAGGCTATGGGCACCACAAGGATTTGACCCATTATCATAACTTTGTCCACGCACATCATCTATATCAAGTTTAAGAACATCTAATTCATGTAACAAAGCATCAAAAAGTCCCTGCCCAGTTGTGTCATTCACATTCAAAAATCCTAAAAATGATTCCTCTATGCTAACACAATTTGAAGTAACATCCACATATCTTAAAATTAAAGACATTTGCTCTTGGTGGCTAATATCAGGAGTACAATCAAGTATCACAGAAAAATATTTAGCCTCTTTTATTTTTTTAACAATTTCAGATTTAATTGCATATGCAAGCAAAAGAATCAACTCATTTTGGATGTTGTGACCAAGGTAATGAATATGAATCTCATCACTAGTAATACGACGAACATGCTCCTGCATAATGGGATCAAACTCAGCTAACATTTCAATTAATCCCAAGAAATTTCCATTGCTATTTTGATGCAATTTCTCATTAGTACCACGAAATGCTAGATTATGTTTTCCAAGAAACTTTACAATTGAAATAATTCTCAACAAAACATTTTTCCAATGCTCTTTCTCTTTCTCAAGTTGCTTTTGAGCTATTTTGTCAATAGTTGTATTCTTTTGAAGTCTTAGACGCAAATCATACCAAGTAGCCATATTTTGGACATGTTCCATACTAGTTTCATGCTCTCTAATTCTAACACAAAGATGTGCCCAATCACTAAAACCCTGGTTTGCTAATTGACCTTTAACCGACTCTTTATTTTTCTTAAATAATTTACAACAAAAACAAAAAACTCGATCAAGTTCTTTTGAATATACAAGCCAATCTCTATCACATTTTTCTCCATTTGGTAGGACTCTAGTGTAGAATGAGGCAGAAAATTGTCTTCCGATTTTATCTTTTACACCTTTCACAATAGACAAGTCTCTTTTAGGACCCTTTAACGCTAAAATATCAATCATTTCAGAATTTAAAGCATCCCAATTTTTTGGATCAAATATGTCAACTTCATGATTGACAATGTTATTAAAAACATCAGCATCATCAAAACTATGCATAACATTATCAGGCACAACTTCATCACTAGAGGCATTTTTCTCATTTGCATTCACATCATCATCCCCAAAACCATTGTTATCAATTAAAGGCACATTATCATCAATATTAACATCATTAACATTGGCATTATCAACACTAGAATCACCAACATTCTGATTTTCAGACAACACTTGCAGTTCTTTAACAAAAAATTTATCAAGTGCTCCTCTTTGGGATTGAGTTAACTCATCAATTTTTTTTTTCTTTTTACGCTTTTCCCATCCAGATTCATATTTTCTTTTAAACATAATTTCAATATAAAAAATAATAACAAGAGTAAGAGCAATACAACCTGATTTTGGAGCGAAATTTCCAATTTCTTTGTTCTTCCCAAAATAAAATAATCAACTAAATAGATTGAAACTGAACAAATAAAACATAAAAAAGATAAATTAGAATAATAATTTCAGCAATTTAATTTTATATTTACATATGTCAAACTCAAACCCTAACTAAAAAAATAAAACAAATAACACGGAAACAAAAATAATATATATAAATTGAAAGGAAAAAAATAAAAATTTAAATAAAACTAAAACATACCTATTCAAATGATAATGAAATATTGAAATTCAAAGATTTTGGGTAGCTTTTTAAGAATTAAAGATAATGGATGGGGGGATCAAATAAAGACAATTGGTAGATATTAAAGAGAAGGAGTGGAGTGAAAAAGAATAATGATGGAATGGAGAAGAGGCTGCAATTTGGGCAAATAAAAGAAATTGAAGGTTGCAATTTGGGCAAACAAATCGCATGGAGGCAGAGGCTACAAGTTAGGTTTTCTTTTATTTTTTTTTTTCAAACCTAGGCACCAAAACGACGTCGTTTTGGTGCCTAAGTTTTAAAAAAATAATTGAAGCAGTGGGTGGGCTTGACCCAGCCCGCCCACTGCTTGAATTATTATTTTTTTTTTAAACCAGGCACCAAAACGATGTCGTTTTGGTGCCTGGTTTAAAAAAAAAAATAATTGAAGCAGTGGGTGGGCTAGGTCAAGCCCACCCACTGCATCTCCATCATCTTCTTCTTCAAAGAAGAAGAAGATGAACGGCAACAACAGCAGCTGCTGTTGTTGCTGGAAAACATGGGGGGCCCCTGAATTTTGGGGCCCTGAGCAACCGCTCAGGGAGCTCCCCCCAAGAGCCGGCACTGGTTGAAATATAAATATATGATAGTTATAAAAGAAAAATGACTTTTTCTTTTCAAAGTTTGGTCTTAGAACTCTTGAATCATTTTAATAAGTTGAGTTTTTGTGTTTCATTCAACTAAAAAAAATCCAATTCGGTTAGAATGAATAATTTCTTTCATGTTAGACATAAATATATGGTAGATTATTATTTCTGCTTTGAAAAAGAAAAAGTGACTATAGTTTCTTTTTAGTCACATCAAATATATAAAAGTTTCATTTAACTAACAAAAAGTCATATTAAACATGCCATAAATTTTGATCACATATTCTTATTGAATTTGGAGTTCATAATTAACTTCTTGTAAACCGAGTGTTTATTATGCACAACTATAATTGATATCATAAAAAATTTAATGTGTCAACTTAAAAATGAGGTAAAATTTTAAAATACTCCTAAAATATTATGCTTCTTATAAATATATTAGTAAAAAGGATGTTGTTTTACTGTTTAGGGTATAATTAAAAAATGTAAATTTCTTTTTAATACTAATGAAATATACTCTAAGAATACTGTAAAATAAAAATGAGAAGCTAATTTTTTTTAACATATATATATATATCGGAGGAAGAAAGCTCAAAAGCCTAGCGGAAAAAAAAAACAACCGAGTGGCTCTATGAAAACTAGAACCACAAAAGTTATGGAAAATAATAGTCTGAAGCTAGAAATACAATTATATTTCTAATTATTTATAATATAAGTGTAGTGTGCGATAAATATTTTAAATTTTCGCCAACATGAGAAATATATGTGATAATGATAAATTAATTAAATACCACATAATTTGATATATTCCATAAAGATTATTACAAAATTTGGGCAGTTTAATCGGTGCTTCTTGAGATTATGTCCAATTGCGGCGCATGCTCTTCTTCACCATAACCTTTTGTCATTCATTCCTTTGCATGTGGTTTCGTGACATTTTTTAACTTTGTGATAACGGTTTTCCATTTCCAATTTTTTAATACAAAATTTTCTTCATCATTAGGAAATTTGAAAATATTACTTTAGTTTTATTCTTTAGGAGATTTGAAAAATAAATTTCTAGTTTCAGATATAGAAAATTGTTTTCTGAATAAAATGGTTCATTCATGTCCACGGAAATGTGAGAACATTTAATAATCAATGGACTAGGAATGATAATGAATACAAATTTTACAAGTAATTTGGCCATTCCATGTAGCTTACTTAGGGATAGTTTGAGATTACTATTGGTGAAAGTGCTGTCAGGGAAAGTTAAGTTTTATTGTTTTCTTTAATAGTAGTTTTAAGTGTTTTTCCAGTACTTTTCTGAATACAATCTGACTTTTACCAATTGTGCATTTGAGGCTGCGAGCTTTCAATTAAAGTAAAGTTCCTTATACTTTAATTGAAAGCTGTTTTCAAGAGCCTAAACTGCCCTTACTTGGTGGGCATAGTATCACCTACATATGCAATTTGTTTTTATGCTCGATTTTTAGACAGGACAACATGAAAAAGCTCAAAGTTTTTTCCGATTTCAACACTCAGGTAATTTGAGAATAAATGAAATCTATGCTAGGTGTCACAAAATGATTGAAAACTAGGACAGCCCAAAATGCTATCAATTTGGTCTTATTAAAATTTATATTGATAAAATAGTTATTCCCTCCTGTTTTGAATATTTATCGTTTAAGGTTATTTATCAAAACTAATAAATTATTAATTGTATTATTAAAATGACTAATCTACGCTTAATAATTTTGTACTAAAACTCTACTTTCTATGTTAAAATTCTCTTTCTTTTTAATTAGTAAGACTTATTTGTATTAAATATTGAACTTCTCTCATACTTTTATTAAGGGTAAATATGAGAAAATATTGCAAAAAATGCATTGGTAATCTAATATGACATATAAAAAAACCAAAGTAAAAATTATAAAGTGACTAATATTTGAAACCGGATGGAGTAATAATTATTTAATTTTAATTCATACTATTTTAGAAAAAACTAATTAGTTACATGTTATATTATTAGTTTTTTTTAATAGAATATTTTAATTATTAAATATTATTAAACACTAAAATAATTTGTGATGTTGGACATATTGTAGTAGCACATATTATTTACAACCACTAAATATATATCATGTAATAAGAATTAATGCATAGATACCATTTGTTCATAACATTATTGCATATGAAAAAAATTATTTAGTAATTAAAGAAAAAATGTATTATTAAAATTCAACATTTGAGCAACAATTTCATGAATGGAAACACAAGGTACTTAATTTTAGGAAAAAATGGGAGGATAAATAAATAGTGTATGTTTTTAACACATAAAAAAAAAAAAAAAAAAAAAAAACTATTTATCCAATATAATATGAGTAATAAGGATTAAATAGGGAATTGGAAGAATTGGGTGGAGTCAGGTGCACTCTGTTTTTTTACAGGTTACCACTTTACCATTTCATTTTCAATTCAGGCGCCTCCTACTAATTTTGACTAATATGAAGGTTAAAACTATCATTTGCACTTGATAGCTGATAGTATAAATTTATTATTTCTTCAATACTTCCAAACCCTTATTCATTGTGATTTAATGGATAATTTTTGGACTATACTAGGCTAGTAGCTATTATGGTTTTTGATGAAGAAATTACAGTTTCGAATGGACTACATGAATGAGATGTAAAAGTTTCACCATATATTGTTAGTTAGTAAAAATGTAGAAATTTAAACTAATTTTTACTTTCTATTGCCTATTTGCAAAGTTGCATGTTTAATTGAGCTAATGAATTTATGTTGATTTATTTTTAGAAGTGTAATTATTATTTTTATAGATAATGTGGTTTAATATTGAATTGGTCTATAAATAATCTATTTTTTTGTTACTATAAATAATCTATTTTTAAATAAATGGGTTGAACATGTTAATAGTGTCAACTCGTTATAATATAGTGTCGTGTCCTGTCAACCCATTTAATATATGGATAGTGTAAGTGTTGACCTTATAAGTGTCACCAAACTGTGTTAACATGACACGAACACAACACGCGAATCCATTTTGACAGCCCTAAAACCAAACAAGAAAAACAAAAAACTTCTTTCATAGTTAGAATGAATTAAACACCTATCTAGTGTTTTCTAAGCATATATAAAAATCCATTTGTTTTGTATTCAATTCAAAAATAATTTTCATAAAAAATATTTTCAATTGAAAGGAAAAATTTTTTTTTATTTGAAGAGGAGTAGAATTGTAAATAAATATTATGATATGCGAAGAGAAATTGTTGTATTTTCTCAATGTCATATATTTTGATTTATTCTTCTCTTAGAAAATAACTTTCTCTTTATATAAATGTGATTTTGTTTTGAAAAATTTTTTATTTAACTAAAAATTAATTTTCATAAAAATTAAATTGATTTATTATCCTCAAATAATTTATGCAGTTGTATAATAAAAATGATAAGAAGGACGCAAGTTGATGGGTGGGTTGGATTGGGCCAGACTGTTAAAGCAGCTTCCATTTGGCTGTAAAATGGGCCGACCTTTTCAAATCTTAAGGTATAGAAATTGGATAATTAACGTCTAAATTATTTCCATAAAAAAGAAATTACTTTACTTTGTTTTATTTTATTTTTCATTAAAGAGAGCAGCTAATGAGACAAAAAAGAAAGTAAAGGAAATGTAAAATATAGCTGAGGAGCATGAAAATTCATGTTGAAATTTGACCCAAAAAGGAGGTCCTTATTAGCTGGAGTGATTTGACGACATATAACACTTTCACATATGTGTTTGAGTGAGTTGAGTCACAGTCCCAGGTGAGGTGTCCTTATACTATAAATACCTCTTTCTATACAGTTATATAATACTTGAGCTATGCTAATGCTACTCACAAATTTCAAGAAATAAAAGATTTTAAAAATACATGGCAAGGTTTAATTGGATCTGTAAAACAGTTATTTATAACCAAGCTGTAGATTTAAGCACATGAAGTTCAATGAATATAGGAAAGAAAATGGAAATAAGGCCAGATTGGCAAAATAAGACAAAGACTGAATTCAAATTTCAAAGTCCAAGTGTCACAATGCATGCAACTCCCAAATTCCAAAACAAGTCAACAACCCAACTCAAACTCTGTTCTATTTCCCTTTGTCTAATTTAGATGCCATTATCCATCTACTTCTTCTCTCTCCTGTTATAAAGCCACAACAATATTTTCAGTCAATAGTAATACAGAGCAAAATGAAGAGGAGGGAAAGAAATAATGAAGATAATATGAAAGCAAAGAAGGGTACAGCAGATGCAATGCCCAAAAAGAACAGCAAACGGGTGTCTAAGAAGGTGGAGACCAAGAATAGCAGGCGGGAAATATTAACTCCAGAAATCGTGGAGAGTTCTCCAACAATATTGGGGGATTGGGCATGGTCGGGCGGGATAGTGGATGAACAAATGTCATGGGGCTCAACTTGGTTGCCTGTTTGGGATGTGGAGAATATGGGTAATGATATGTTTAGTGATGTTGTTTGGGATATGGATATTTGGAATTTCAGTACTCACACTCAGATACCAAATTCCATGACTTAGGGGAGGGGAGGGGAGGGGGGGTTTCTTTAGTCATAATAACTTAATGCTTCTGAAATCGTTACATGTCTACTTTTCCATTTTTTTTTCTCTCTCTATAAATTGGATTTTCATTTTAGTTGATCAGCATATGAATTTGTTCACGAAATTGAAGAGATAGGGATTCACTTTTATTAATGTTTATCACAAAATTTGTAATATAAGCTGCAAATAGGCCCTTTTTCTTAATTTCTTTCATACAAAATAAGTGAAGGAAAAGGCCCATTCCATACACATCCAACAAGAGCAGACCTATACCAACAAAACTGAAATAATAAAAAACTTGTGTCTAAGGCTGTTGGGGAGCGTAGTAAGATTTTAAAATGCTTGGGGACTTGCATATATGTTACTGCAATCAAATCAAGAAAAGAAGATGGTGGTGTATTTGACACTAAAATCGGCTGTTAGTAGGATAATGAGGAGATCCTTCCTCTTCAGTTTGGGAGGGCTTCACCTTTTTCAGACCAAAAATTAAAATAAAAAAGATGTTATAGTATGGCCCTTTTTATGGTATGACTTCTTTTTGCTGAGTATGGTCCGGAAGATATCGACTAGTAAAATCGCTTTCTTAATCAGATGAGAGACCATCGTGCCTTTTATAGCTTCATCTGTGTGGTGACTTAAAGAGCATGGATTGGAAGGGTAAAATGGTAATTATATTATATTCGATTGAAGTGTTTCTTGGTTAAAAGTTGGGCAAATTAAAAAAAAAAAAAAACACTGTGGTTTCATTTTTTTTTTTTTAAATAAAGGACTGGTTTTTTTTTTTTTTTTTTTAAAAAAAAAAGAGGATTGTGTTTTAAAATGTTAACAAAAAAAAGATAACTAAAATTAAATCATGACATTACATGTATTCTTGTTCATTTTGAACTCAAAATTTTCAAGTTGGTTAATAAAAATACAATACACATGAATGATAAATTTTGAAAATTTTTTAAAAGCATAAATATTTTTATAAATTACATAATGATAATAGATTTAAAAAAATCATAAGAAATTGAAATTTTTTTGAAAAATATTCAAATTTTGATGTAAAATTCTTAAATAATATACATAAATTATTAGTATGTTAAATAACTAAAAATACCATCCGCTATATCATCATTTTTAATGGAAAAATGTTAGTTATCCTTTTTTTGTTAACATTTTAAAACACAATCCTCTTTTTTTTTTTTTAAAAAAAAAAAAAACCAAAGTCCTTTATTTGCAAAAAAGTGAAACCACAGGGTTTTTTTTTTTGTAATTTGCCCTTAAAAGTTTTCTCCATTAATCATGGAATCACATGCTCTCAATGGCAATTTTCCAGATTATTTGTATATCAATGAGTGTAAATTTTTAGCCTTATATTTATGTAATTGATAGTTCTGGGAAAAAGTTTAACTTCACTCGGTTTTAGAGGGCAGAAGAGCCGTCTCGCCTTGTCAAAAGACCGGATTTCTGGAAAAGAGAAAAGATGAGGACCGGGTGACCTCGAGGTCTACTCCGATGCCTAAGTTAGAAATTTGGAGAATGGAAGATAAGAATGGAAGATGTATTAAGAGGTTAAGATAAAGATACTTGAGGAGTCTCTCATTCCCTCCTTTTATACTAGGTTGATTCGCATGGCCTTGTGAGGCTGTCATGTATGATCCATTCTCATTGGCTGGGAGTGGTCCACTTTTTGGTCCCTCTTCTGGCACATTTGGGTGGCAGACTCACCTTGCTCTTGTCTCCGTGGCACTCACACTGTTCTGGCCTCTGTGGTATCCACCCTGCTCTTGTCCCAACGGCACCCATTTCTGGTACAATATTGTGTCCTTACACGTGTACAGTAAAGATCAACTCACCTGTCTTTCGAGATAGAAGACCTAATTAGGGTGCAAGATGTTCGAGCCGGTGTTCCCTGCGCTCTTCTCTGTGGTTCAGCCGGCCCTATCTTCCTTGGTGGCCGAGTGAATTCGAGGAGAACTACTAGGTAAATGATGGATGTGTTGACGCGGTCGCAAACTGTGTGGTGCACGCGGTAAGCTTTAGGACTCCGTGCTATCAGGAGTCCCTCCCTGGTGAGAAGAAAAACCCCTTTTAAGGGTTCATTATTATTATTATAATTTTTGACGGTTGGTCTGCAGGAGCTGAGGGGATTCTTGGGATTATTGCACCCTATGTTGGGGTGACGCGTGTCCCCTACTGAAACGGTGTCAGAAGGCGTTCTTTCACCTGCCTCCTCTTTATCTTCTTTAAAAGGGAGACTGATTCGCCCCTCTTTCTCTCTACTCCGAAAACTTTCTGGATTTCTCTTTGTGATTTCTGTGCTTCCCCTTCTTGCATCTGCAGCTTGTTTTGAATCCTTCGTTTCCAGTAAGTTTTTCTTTATTCTCCCACTTATTGGTGTTTTGATTTTTTGTTTTCTACCTAGAACTTGCATTTTCTGTTTGAATTTGTTAGCTTTCGTTTCGCCTGCTCCTCTTCCCTTTCGACTGTTCATCTTCTCTGTTGTTTTGGGTTTTATCTGCATTTTCTTTCTTTTTCTTTGCAATGAGTTCGTCCATAACCCTTAGTGACTTAGGATCTTCTAATAGTGATAGATCTGGGGAGTTGGTAAACTCTAGGAATTGCCCCAAGGCAGGTAAGGCTAAGCGGGGTTTTGGTTTCAAAACCGCTGGTGTAAAGCCGGCTCACCGCCTCCTAGATGTTGGGATTCGTCACGGGAAACCGACCGATAAAAGCGGAAAAACGCGTCGATTTCCTCGAATCCGGCCCAGGAGCTTAAGATGTGGAAATCAAAAACTTAAAGCATAAAAGGAGGGTTTCAAAAACTCACCACAAAGTCTCTCTAAGAGACGGATGCAGACTGCAGAAATCAAGTGTAGATTTCCTCCACCGATGCGTACACGAACGACTCTCGGACCGAAACCCGTGCTAGCGACTCGGATGACAAGAAGAGAGGGAGAGAGGGCTGCCCACAAGAGGAAATATGGCTGTCCAAATTTCTTTCCAAAAGAAAAATCTATCTAGCCAAAGATAGAACCAAGTTTCTCTCAAGTGTGCATCCAATTTCTTTCCAAAAGAAATAATGCATAAAAGTGGGCAAAATTCATACTTTAATAGAAAACCAATTTCTCTTAAAGCAAGAGTGATGGACGGCCAAAAGTGGAGTGAAGTTAATGGTGATTATCTCTAATGAAAGAAAAGGAGATGAGATGGAAGAGCAAAGTCCAACTTTGCTACCAATGAGTCAAACCAATGACTCACCATGGTGACTCACCACCATCACTCACCATCACCTTTTCTTCATCTTCATCCATAATACCAAAAAGTCAAGAATATGACTCACCAATCCTCCAACAATTCGGCCAAAAAGAAGAAGAGAATGAAGATGTCATATTTGTTTACCAAAAAGTCATGCATGACTCACCATCTTCATCATTACTTTTTGTCCAACAAAATGACTCATTCTTATCATCCCTTTCCATGCAAATATTCGGCCAAACCATTCCAAGCCAAGTGGGAATATTCATTTTAAGTTTTTAAGCCCAATTTAATTCCTTTGATTTATTTAAATGCAAATGCAACTTTAATTTAACATGTATGTTTATATATATGATACCATGTAACATATTACATACATTTAAATTAAAATTCATTTGACCTATTAATTTAATCAATGGATTAAATTAGACACACATAAAATGACAAACATGTAAACCTATACATGTCATAATATTTCCACCTAGGAAATAATCCCATAAATTAATTCATTGAATTAATTATGAGAAGGCCAAAATAAATATTAATTATATAACTTTGATCAATCCAATTGATTCATATAATATAATTAATATATCTCTCTCTCTTCAAATGTGTATACTCCAAGTACACACTTAATCCGACTAGTTAAAGTCCAGACGTTCAATGTGTACGATCCGATGGGCCCGTCTTTATGTTGGCAGTGGGCCAAGGCCCACAGACTACAGGCGGGCTCTAGCAAGCCACTGTAGCCCCCAATTAAGACGGAGTAAGCAGTCCAACTGAAAACGTAACCCAGTAGTTTGAACTTGTAAATCCCATGTCGCTGATATCGGTGTCCAACACAGAGGCATGGAAGTATCACCCTCTTTGTGTCTGGACCTTTACTTGATACCGAATGAACTGATGCTCACAAACAAGATCCAATCTTGTTTGGGTGCGGCCGCACACTTATCAGTAACATTCTTCAAGAGGCCGATGATATCGTCTCAGTGAATCACTGAGTGACATTCCCTTCTGCATATCCATAGTGCTGCCATGCTTACTGACACACCCGAACGTACCCGTACTTGGCACCCTTTTACAGGCCCGTTGGGCGTACACCAAAGTGTGCCACCTCGCATGCAGCACCATCATATGGTCCGGTCGAAGGACTTATACAAGTACTACACGAGAATCATTTGTGATACTATACCATGCAGATTCCCGTTAAGTGGATCAATCCAGTACCATGCCCTTTTGCATGTACCCATTAACCTAGTTGACATTCCATGTTCTATGACCGGTAAGACACCGCCATACAACCAGGCTAATGATAGTCTTTGGTTCCATTCATTCCCATGATTGGAACAGACTACGGATGACTTTATGGTCATATCGTTTTCACTATCCACAGTCTTACTGCCAAGTGCCTCACACTTGACAACATGGATATGGATATGTCCATTGGATACTCTATTTAAAATATAGCACAAGACATATAATAAATAGATTAATGCCTTTATCTCCTTGACACAAATTGTATAATACATAAAGTTTACATTAATGTACCAAATGTGTCATACAAACACAAAGACCAATGCCTCGGGACTAGGGCATTTCCAACACTAGATCCTACTGACCCTGATGATTATTTAATAATTAGTACTCCTAACATGCCAAGCCCGCCTTCTTCTTCGGGGAATGAGTATCGCCTTACCACTTCCTCATATTCTAACTCTCACCATTTGGCGCCTCCTACCTTCCATGAGGAGGCGGGCACTTCTGCTCAGCCTGCTATGTCTGCTGGGCCGCCTGCTGAAGGTCCTGTCCAGGTGGACTCTTCTCCATCTGAAGTCCCTCCATCCGGTCCTAGTAGAACTAGGGCTAAGAAGATGACTCCTCGTATTCAGGACATGGTTGCCGAAACCCATGAGGAGCATATACAGCTGTGTAGGGAGTTCTATCCCTGGCTACGTAAGTGTCAAGTTATGCTACCATCTAAGTACCAGCGGGTCCATGAGCCCCCATCAGGCTATTTCTCCATATATATGGACCAGATCAGTTCTGGCTTCTCATATCCTCTTCCATCCGGTATTAGCGACATCCTCCAAGCCTGGGGCTTTTATCCTGCCCAAATCCATCCCAATTCTTGGGGAGACATCTGCGCCACCATCTGGCTATACGAGAACTTGGGATTCGAATTGAACGCCGCCTTCTTTCGAAAGATGGCCACCCCTAAGCTAAATTTCGGGAGGACCATTATCAATTGTCCAAGAAGGCGGACTTCTATACTTTCCAGAAGCGGATCTCCTCCCTGAAGCGCTTCAAACACTTTTTCTTTTTCATCAAAACCAAAGAGGGCCATGAGTTGTTCCCTGTGAAATGGTCCTTTACTGGGGCAGGAAAAGCTCGCCAGCGTTTAACGCCGGATGAAAGGATCTTTCTCGAGGAATTCAGGACCCTGGCTCCAAACAAGTGGACCTGGCAGGTCACTGTGGACGCCTACCTGGAGAGGATTAGGCTTGTAGAGCGAGAAGGATTCAGCTTTACCTATTATCCGGGTCCTGTACCTATGAGAAAAGGTACTTTTTTATCTTTGCTTAGCTATTTACTTGTGTTCTCAGGCATGAATAAAGCTGGTGTGAGCGGACGACGCATTTTCGACGGGATGCGGGACTCCCTTTCGGAATGGGGCGCCACGATCTCGGGCGGGCCCCTCCCTCGCGTGGGGTTTTTATGAATGGAAATCCGCATTTTGGAAAATAAATGGAATTAAAGCATAAAAGAGCCGAGACCTAAGTCTTAATGAATATTGTAGAGTCGCCACCCGGCTCAGCTCAACCGGAAAATTCTTATGTAGCTGAACCGGATGAACGGCCGCTACACTATCCAGAGATTCGGGTTCGGACAAGTCCCTTATTTCGTGTCCTATTAAAATAAATATTGCCAATGTTCTCAAATGGTATTTCAAAATCTAAAGTCTGTTTTATTGAATATAAAAGGCATACAGCGCGCATACAAAATATTTAATAAAAAAATAAGGAAAAGAAATAAATATTAATTGGCTTACAACCAAATCGAATGGAAAAATAAAAACTCTCACCTCACTTATACAATCGCCTAGAATACACGAAAATCTAAAAATAATTACAACCGCCTAGGGTACACGATTTAATCTATTAAATTACATTAAAAATAAAAATAAAAAGAAATTAAAACCTACAAAACAGAGGGTTAGCACAATATATACAGCACGCCACTAGTTGGACTCAAATAGACAGAATGGGAAATCAGGAATTGGGGACATGCATTTAGGAGATAACCGGGTTGGCTCGGCTAGCCAGCCCGGTCAGACCTGGAAAACACTTTGAAACGTCCCTTTATTTTTGGTTTTGTGGGAAAAATCATTTTGAAAACAATTTTTCCGGTTTACATGCATTTTTATATATTTAAGTGGGTCGGATTTCAGGAGAAATGGGTCTCCGTCGTTGAATTGTTCTAAATGTAATTTTACTAAAAATTGAATCTATGGTCGTGATGCACACAACAAAATTCATTTTGATGATTTTTGGGGTTTTCTAATTTTTTGGGATTTTTTGGGAATTTTTGGGAATTTTTGGGGATTTTTATGGATTTTTTATGAAATTTTTGGGTTTTAAAGGTAAAATTCTGATTTTGAAAACTACAGCGGTACGACTGTAAATTACAGTCGTGCAAAATCAACTACAGTCGTACGATTGTAAATGCTGAAAATTCAAGATTTCACCAAAATCTTATTTAAAACAAGCTGGAAATAAAATCACCTGGAAATCAACTACAGTCGTACGACTGTTCATCGACTCAAGAACAGTCGTACGACTGTTCTTGATTTTCAGAACAGAAACACAGAAAAACGGATGAAAATGCAGAAAACTCACACCAATCACCCAGAAAGCTCGTAAAAGAGAAGGGAAAAGGGGTATTTACCTCTGTGGCGTGCGTCCACCGTAGGATTGACCCCTGGTGTCGCTCCAATCCACTAAAATCCGGACTTTTCTCCTTGAGTTAGGGTTTGAGATCTGGGTCCAGAGATTTCCAAGTGCTGAGAGATTTTGATGAGGAGTTTCTCCTTTTCTCTTTGATTTTCTCTTCTCTTCTTTTCTTTTTCTCTCTTTTTCTTTCTTTCTCTCCTCCCTTTCTCTCTGTCTGTCTGTTTTTTTTTTCCGTCCCCCCCCCCCACTTTCTGTCTTTCTTTTTCTGCTTTTATGGGTAGATTTACAGTCGTACGACTGTAGTTTGACTACAGTCGTACGACTGTAGCAATAGTCGTACGACCATACTTTTTTTCTTCTTCTTTTTTTTTTTGAAAGTGAAATTCCGGTGCTTACAGCTGCCCCTCGCGTGATCAAATTCACCACCTGAACTTAGTCTGGGGTAGACGATGTGAATTTGAGAAACGCGATTCAAAGCGCCGCAGACACAGGAAAGAATCCTCCATTGAAATAAGCCGATATCAGGTCTAGGTCACCTGAGGCGATACTGGGGAGGAAATAAGCCGATATCAGGTTTAGGCTACCCGAGGCAAAGCTGAGGAAGAAGTAAGCTGATATCAGGTCTATGTCACCTGAGGCAAAGATGAGTTTGAAATGTGGGATTAGAATTGGTTTCAAAGATCTAGGATCTTGCTTGAATCGATCTCCAAGAATCCGAAATGTGGCATGGGGGGTTTTTCAAGGATTGGGAATCATGTTTGAAGAAGTTCAAGGATTCGAAATCTAGCTTGAATGAAATAAAGGGTTTGATGTAGAACTAAGCTGATACCGGGTCTAGGTTACCCGAGGCGAAGGAAAATGAAATTGTGGTTAAGCCGATATCGGGTTTATGTTACCCGAGGCAAAGGAAGGTGGATTATGGATTGGCCGATATTGGGTTTATGTTACCCGAGGCAAAGGAAGATGGATTATGGATTGGCCGATATCGGGTTTATGTTACCCGAGGCAAAGGAAGATGGATTTTGGATTAGCCGATATCGGGGTTTATGTTACCCGAGGCAAAGGAAGATGGAACTGCGGTTAAGCGGATATCGGGTTTATGTTACCCGAGGCAAAGGAAAGTGGATTATGGATTGGCTGATATCGGGTTTATGTTACCCGAGGTGAATGAAGGTGGAAATTCGGACGATTCGAAATCTTACTGGAATTGGGTGGACTTGAAATAATAAGAGGTTCAAGGATCTAAAACCATGCTTGAACATAATGGAGTTCCAGGGTTTAAGATCTGACTTGAAAGAAGGAAGTGGTTCAAGGATTTGTGACTATGCTTGAACGTAATGGAGTTCAAGGGTTCGAAATCTTGCTTCAAGAAAGGAGTGGTTCAAGGATTTGTAACCATACTTGAACGTAATGGAGTTCAAGGGTTCGAAATCTTGCTTGAATGAATGGAGAGGAAATAGGTTTAGGGATGGTAATTTTGGTGTTGGCTGGGGAATAAGTATTTATCCCTTGATCGATGATTTTGGAAACAAAAATTTTTGCCCCTTCGATCAAGGATAAATATGGCTTGATTGCTCTATCCCTTGGAAACTTGATTGTTCTGCCCCGACATTGTGCCATCTCTGCTTTGAGAGCGATCCTGGTTAGGGGAGACCTGGTGATGGCAGTGGATACCTGCACTTGGATGAGTTGCGATGCATATGCATATGAATTGTATGTGTTTACTTTAAATGTATGCATGTATGTACGGATGCATGTATGGTTCTAAATGTATGCATGTAACATATGGCTTATGCTTTGTTCTTGGTATCCGTGCGAGTCCAGAGACGGAATTCATGGCTTGTGGCTGGCCCCGATGGTAGCCCAGGTGACCCAGTATGATTGTTCCGGCGTGTCCTCTGACTGACTGACTATTACACCGATCTAGGTATTGGAGAAATTGGCCGTCTTAAGTGACCTTCCACTTTACCCTTTGCATATTCTGAAGCATTGTCAATGCTGAGCGGATCAGGATGATAGGCCGTACCGATGGATGGTCCGTTTGATTGGGCAAGAAGATGAGAGTGAGCCTTTGCATTTTCGTACCGCATAATAGGAACTTTTACGATATTATCATTGGCTTGGATGCAATGTCCTACTGATGAATGTTTATATGTAGTGGCACGGTGCATGCAAGATTAACATCTGATTGGAAGTCTAAACATGCACAATATTGCAATGATGACACCGAAATGAGTATGATAGGGAATGTGACAGTGACTCTAACTTCGCATGTCACCCCTCTCCTGTTGCCGACACGTCCTTTCGGTTTTCCGTGTCAACAAGTTTTTTTTTTTTTTTTTGAGAAAGCTTTTGTGATGGGCATTTTGTCTGCGTTGATCCGTTTCGCGATGGTTTGTCTTAGGATGGGAAAGATATATCTTGATATGTTCATTGTGACTCGCGAAGATAATGATGTCGATGATGCCCAGTGGTTCGGCTTTTTACTCGCCCCTGGTATTATAGGTTTGTGTTTGGGGAGTGTTATAGGTTTGTGTTTGGGAAACAAAGCACTTCTACAGACAAGGTTCGTTGTACGATGTCGCCCGTAAGTGAACATTGACATGCAACAACATAACAAATGCATATTGAACACCAAAATTGAATACAAAACATTCATGACATAATGAATGCGGATGCATTAGAAAAATTTAAAATGTGGCTCTGGTTTTAATTGATGTCCCTTCAAATTACCAATATGCCCTTTCGGTTTTACACATTGGATTTTTTTTTTTTTTTTTAGAAAAGTCCGATCACCGGATAGAGTTGCTATTATGGATGGACAACCCGGGATGAATCAAGTAACCACTGGATTGTCCTGCGGTCTGATGCTACATTCATGCTTCCAATTCACCCCAGATTTCAGTTCAAGCACAGCTCCCGAAGACTGCACGCTTGAAATGGTTGGCAAATGCAACTTTCCCTTTGAATATGAGCACAACATACTTTATAAGCTTTCCTGTTGATGGTATCATCCCTTTCATGATTGTTGAAAGCTTTGCAAAGTCAAGTTGCCCCAACACAGTTGGTGAAGTTCACAAATGCATAACCAAAATTTCCTCCAGTCTTGAAATCCATAGGCAAATAGAGGAAATCATAAGCAGGCTTCCCTTCCTTCAGACAATGCTTGCCCAGAATTTGTAGCAGATTATGTCTTTGAAACTGATTTGGTAGGTTTCTGATCATCAGGCTTGTTTTTTCCCACCAAGATTAGCTTCAATCTCTCTTTTATCCAGCTTGGTCTCTTCAATAGTCAATTTCTTGGGCGGCCACTGTTGTTCCTTTTCACTTACAGAAACTATTTTCTTCTTACTCTGGACTTTCAGAGCTATATATTTCATTTTCCCCCTTTTTCAGCATTGTTGAACTCATTTGAAGCAGATTCATATCCAAATCCTCTATCTATCATCAAATCAAACCCCTTCCCATTATCTGAGGGTACTAAATAATTAGTTTGGGAGTTTAGATTGAAGAGAAATGGAATGGGATTAAAAGGGTATCCCCAATTTGGTACAGGTTGATGATAAATGAAGACGGATTGAAACGGCGCCACAACCACCTGTTCCGATACCCTTCTGCTGATGAGATGGTGCGGAACAAAAATGATATGGAGCAGCATTGGGATTCAACTTCTTGTTAGAAGCCATTGAAGGTGGAAAATATGGAATCACAGAATCGGTTCAAGTTCCAGAGAGAAGATGAAAGATAAAAGATGAAAGTGAAGGAAAGACAATAAAGGGAAGACAAAGGTGTTGAAGGCAAATGGAGAAGACAGAGAGGAGAGTGAAAGGGGAACTGCTTTGGGTAAAGACACCGATCTTCTTTATCACCGCACGAAATTAACTTTTCAGATAAGACAACAACGTACTTATCTCTATTGTCTCAACTCATTGACCCCGACATTTCATGCAATAGGTGGGCCGCCCCCAGATTCATTAAGCACTCAACATAGTTTGACTCTATGATTGAAGAGAGCATAACTTTAGGCCAGGAGCAGAAATTTGACTGTAAGGGAGAGCTGAGATCTTCCACCGGTGCTTTCTTCTTCTTCTTTTTTTTTTTGTTTTTTTTTGTTTTTTTTATTTTTAAAGAAGTTAAATCCAAACCACAGCCACCTATTGATTTTCCTGCTGCATTCAGATCCATGAATGTCATGCATGTTTGATATGTCTTTTTGGATGAACAATGCATGTGTGATGTCATATGCACATGAATGCCACACAAACAAAACTATACATGCACTAAAACTAATGTCTGCTTCAGAGCTTTACAGCATGGTGGATGGCAAAGGCCATTTGGATTTTTGGGGCTTGGTGCTTTTTGGTGGGTTTGATTTTTGATGTGGGATGCTTCTTTCCAACACGAATTAGGCTCAAAGGTTCTTTTTGGGGCTCGGCTCTGAAACTTGGCAATGTTCCTTGGTTTGGAATGATTTGAGTGTATTGTGGGCTGTCCAAATTGAAACTTTTAGGGCAAGATTAGCAGTGTTTAGGATCGTTGTTTGTAGGGATCACTAATCTAGGTTGGCAATTGATTCGAATGAAATGGTGCCATCCCATTACTTGCTTGGCAGACTTCTCTCTTTCTTTCTTCTTTTTTTTTTCTTTTTTTTTTTTAGAAAAGGGCTTAACCGAAGTCGGGTTCACTTGTAAGTTCCCTGTAAGACTCAGATTGATGTCATGCATTTTAATATTATGCGTGATAGACATGTCGTTTCAGATGATCAAATGCATGCTTAATGGCATGTACATGTAATCATCACACAAGTAAGAAAATAACAAGATGCATTGCATTCAAAATGAGTTCAATACACTTTACAACAAAATGAGTTCCCTACGAGAAGGAGCCTCTAAAGGTATTGATCTCACAGCGCCGAACTATTGCTTATCCGGTCACTGCCCCACTCTCGTCAGATCAGGCTTTGTCGCTCTTCAACATATTCCTCTCCCTGGGAGGTTTGAGGAATTTCCTTGCCAGTCTCCCTGCTTGCCCCTAGTTGCTCATTAGTAGTAGATGGCACCTTTAATCTGCCCTCATCAACTAACTTCCGGATCTCCTTCCTTAAAATATAGCAAGCGTTGGTTCTGTGACCCGTCGTTACATGATAGGTACAGAAGTTGTTCTTTTGATCTGGTGCCGGCTCCACATACGGCTTGACGCTCTGCAGTAGCCCCTCTTTTCTGCATTTGGCAAATAATTGGCTCAGCGAGAAAGGCCACGGGGATATGCCCTTTCTGTCACCCTTGGAGAGTGGACACCTGGTTGGTCGCGGAACAAGGTCAGTATTGGCTTTGGAGGGGGCCTTCAATTCTGCTTCACCAGTCAGCCCTTTTATTACTCCCTCAAGCTCAATCACACGTTCCTCCAATTCAGAGCACCTTGTTGTTTGCTTTTCCACCTTGTCCAGGTCACCTCCTAGCATTTCCTTCAACATTGCCGCTGCCTCTTCCCTGACCGCCTTTCGGAATCGCGATGAGGCAACATAATCATCGAGGACATCTGTTACGGTGTTGAAGTTCACTGGGCCAGCCATTCTCGAGACTCCTTCCCTTTTCTGTCCTGATAAAAATACCTGTTAGCATTGGTCGGGGACATGTGCACGGAGAATACCAAGTCAAGGGATGATATAGGTATGAATGCAAGATGTGGTGCATGCATGCATGAATGATGATGTCATGTGATGCCATGTCATGTTATGCAATCCTAAGCTAGTCGAGTGCAAACAAAGCCAGGAATAGAAACATGCAAAATGCAATGAATATTGTTGATGAAGCTATATGCTGAAGTATAGCATGGCATATAAATATACACCATATGGATAAAATGACACACAGGGTGTCCACGGATCGAAGCAAGGTGATACTTGTGAAGGGTTCATGTGTAGAGCGTATCATACATAGTAGGAGAGTTGACATTTGAAATGGTACGTGTAGAGCGAATCTTACACGGGAAAGAGATGTAATGGTTAAAGTGGTACGTGTAGAGCGGATCTTACACGGGTAGAGGTGTAGTGATTAAAGCGGTACGTGTAGAGCGGATCTTACACGGGAAGAGGTTTAGTGATTAAAGCGGTACGTGTAGAGCAGATCTTACACGGGAAAAGGTTTAATGTTTAGAGTGGTACGTGTAGAGCAGATCTTACACGGGAAGAGGTTTAGTGATTAAAGCGGTACGTGTAGAGCGGATCTTACACGGGAAGAGGTTTAATGTTTAGAGCGGTACGTGTAGAGCGTGTCTTACACGGGAAGAGGTTTAGTGATTAAAGCGGTACGTGTAGAGCGGATCTTACACGGGAAGAGGTTTAATGTTTAGAGAGGTACGTGTAGAGCGTGTCTTACACGGGAAAAGGTTTAGTGATTAAAGCAGTACGTGTAGAGCGGATCTTACACGGGAAGAGGTTTAATGTTTAGAGCGGTACGTGTAGAGCGGATCTTACACGGGAAGAGGTTTAATGTTTAGAGCGGTACGTGTAGAGCAGATCTTACACGGGAAGAGGTTTAGTGATTAAAGCGGTACGTGTAGAGCGGATCTTACACGGGAAGAGGTTTAATGTTTAGAGCGGTACGTGTAGAGCGGATCTTACACGGGAAGAGGTTTAGTGATTAAAGCGGTACGTGTAGAGCGGATCTTACACGGGAAGAGGTTTAATGTTTAGATCGATACGTGTAGAGCGTGTCTTACACGGGAAAAGGTTTAATGTTTAGAGCGATATGTGTAGAGCGGATCTTACACGGGAAAAGGTGTAGTGTTTAAAGCGATACGTGTAGAGCGTGTCTTACATGGGAAGGAAGGATAGAGTTTAAAGCGGTACATACAGAGCTTATCTTGCACGGGAAAATTTGGAACGACACATGTAGAGTTTGCCTTACACGGGGAGGAAGTGTGCAGAGCTTGTCTTGCACATAAAGGTATTTTGGAACGATACGTGTAGAGCTTAGTCTTACACGGGGAGGAAAGGTAGAGTTTGATGTGATACGTGCAGAGCTGGTCTTGCACGGGGATTTGGAACGACATGTGTAGAACTTAGTCTTACACGGAGAGGAAATGTGCAGAGCTTGTCTTGCACAGAAAGATCTAGGGAACGATACGTGTAGAACTTAGTCTTACACGGGATGGAAGGGTACAGAGCTTGTCTTGCACAGAAAGATATTTGGAACGATACGTGTAGAGGTTAGTCTTACACGGGGAGGATATTTCGGTATTTGAGTGTGCGGGACACAAGGACAAGGTTTCTAATGATTATGGAGGACCTAAAGGGCTTGATGGAGTTTCTAGCGTTTTTGGAACACTTAAATGACGGTAGTGTATGCTGTGAAGTCCTTGGTGCTTATGGAATGCTTGAACGTTGTGGAGTGCTTGAATGTTTGATGGATGAATGAGATGTACATCGTGAGATAATGAGGATGATCCCTTTGTGTTTATTTTTATTTTTATTTTTATTTTTATTTTTATTTTTGGACATCCCAAGAACACCCAATGCTATGCAAAAATACCACGTGTGGACCACCACACGGATGAAGGTTCGGTGCTTTTGGGCACCTGATGAATTTCGTGAAATGGTCACATGTGTACTGACACACGGACGAAGTTTGACGCTTTGTAGGTCTATGAGATGATCTGAAATGGTCACATGGGGCCGACCCATGGGCTGAGTTCTGATGCTTTTGAGCGTATGAAATGAAATGATGTTGTAAGCGAGTCACGTGTACTGGGGACACGAATAGAGATTCGGCGTTCGGGGAACGTCTTTCATGATTTGGGATATTATGATATGCCCCTACATGCGTACTAATCCAGCACTCGGGGAGCGCCTTGAATAATTTAGTAATGTCATGCAGTAACTTGATATGGATTACAGTGTTATGTGATGACGATGATGAATAGGTATGATGTCATGAGATGCATCGTGTGCATTGTCACACGGAAATATACTTATGACCATTGTGGCCTCTATTGAATGAAATGATTTGGTGGAATGACCGAATGCAATCCGGTGCATTGGCAAAACACGGGTATTTTAGGATGCCTGATATATGATGGAATGATATGATCGCGGTGGGCATCCTCGGAATGCCTCTAATTTAATTTAGGTGATATGTCGTGAATGCTATGACATACAAAATGCACATGGCTGCACAAAAACATGGTTAGGATGCATGACATACAAAATGGTGTTATGTATGCTATGTGAAAAAATGCTAATCACGCAGATACAATGTTATGGCTGAAAAAGAAATGGTTAGTATGAATGGCAAACGGATGATTTAATGATTGCACATGAAAATAAAAATGCACATGGCTGCATAAAAATATGGATTAGGATACACGACACACATAATGATGTGATGTATGCCATGTGAAAAATGCTAATCACACAAATTTAATGTTATGGCTGAAAAAGAAAGAGTTAGTATGAGTGGCAAACGGATGAATTAATGTTTGCACACGAAAATAAAAATGCACATGGCTGCATAAAAATGTGGATTAGGATACATGACATACATAATGATGTTATGTATGCCATGTGAAAAATGCTAATCACACAAATTTAATGTTATGGCTGAAAAAGAAATCGTTAATATGGATGACAAGCGAATGAATTAATGTTTTACACACGAAATAAAATGCAAAATGGCTGCATAAAAAATGTGGGTTAGTATCACACAAATATGTTTGTGTATGGTATGTAATGTGTATGGAAAATGGTGATTATGGTATGTTATGCATGCGTCAGCAATGTGTCACGAAATGGTGAAGAACACATAGCAAGCAAAACGAATTCTTCCAACCTTATTCCTCCAACGTGGTCAATCTCAAAAATTTCTAACCGAGTCCTAGGTGGGGTTCACTTCAATCACCAACCGGGGGTGATGAAGGCGCGACTTTATTATTATTCACACAATTATTTTGGTATCCTAAGGGAATCCAACTAGAGCTGCCTATATGGGTTCGGTCAAAGTCGGGATAACATCAAGGCTCTCATAGCAAGATATACTCCTCACTTCTCCCCACTCAAGGGTCCTAGCGAAGGGGTTCGTGCGAGACTATGAGTGGTGTTTCGTATTCGTGTCCCTAAGACCAGGAGGAACTTAGGCGACACTTCAACAATCCACCGGGCTATAAAAGGATACCTAATCTAAAGCAAAAAATGGCTAACTAAAAATGCAAATAAAATGCCAAAAGAGAATCATCCACGTTATTTTAATTAGACACTTTTCAGGGCTTGTCCAAATTCTTTTAAGTTTTTGAGAAAACTTTTTTAAGAACTCCCCAGCAGAGTCGCCACTGTGAGCGGACGACGCGTTTTCGACGGGACGCGGGACTCCCTTTCGGAATGGGGCGCCACGATCTCGGGCGGGTCCCTCCCTTGCGTGGGGTTTTTATGAATGGAAATCCGCATTTTGGAAAATAAATGGAATTAAAGCATAAAAGAGCCGAGACCTAAGTCTTAATGAATATTGTAGAGTCGCCACCCGGCTCAGCTCAACCGGGAAATTCTTATGTAGCTGAACCGGATGAACGGCCGCTACACTATCCAGAGATTCGGGTTCGGACAAGTCCCTTATTTCGTGTCCAATTAAAATAAATATTGCCAATGTTCTCAAATGGTATTTCAAAATCTAAAGTCTGTTTTATTGAATATAAAAGGCATACAGCGCGCATACAAAATATTTAATAAAAAAATAAGGAAAAGAAATAAATATTAATTGGCTTACAACCAAATCGAATGGAAAAATAAAAACTCTCACCTCACTTATATAATCGCCTAGAATACACGAAAATCTAAAAATAATTACAACCGCCTAGGGTACACGATTTAATCTATTAAATTACATTAAAAATAAAAACAAAAAGAAATTAAAACCTACAAAACAAAGGGTTAGCACAATATATACAGCACACCACCAGTTGGACTCAAATAGATAGAATGGGAAATCAGGAATTGGGGACATGCATTTAGGGAATAACCGGGTTGGCTCGGCTAGCCAGCCCGGTTAGACCTGGAAAACACTTTGAAACGTCCCTGTATTTTTGGTTTTGTGGGAAAAATCATTTTGAAAACAATTTTTCCGGTTTACATGCATTTTTATATATTTAAGTGGGTCGGATTTCAGGAGAAATGGGTCTCCGTCGTTGAATTGTTCTAAATGTAATTTTACTAAAAATTGAATCTATGGTCGTGATGCACACAACAAAATTCATTTTGATGATTTTTGGGGTTTTCTAATTTTTTGGGATTTTTTGGGAATTTTTGGGGATTTTTATGGATTTTTTATGAAATTTTTGGGTTTTAAAGGTAAAATTCTGATTCTGAAAACTATAGTGGTACGACTGTAAATTACAGTCGTGCAAAATCAACTACAGTAGTACGACTGTAAATGCTGAAAATTCAAGATTTCACCAAAATCTTATTTAAAACAAGCTGGAAATAAAATCACCTGGAAATCAACTACAGTCGTACGACTGTAACTACGGTCGTACGACTGTTCTTGATTTCCAGAACAGAAACGCAGAAAAACGGATGAAAATGCAAAAAACTCACACCAATCACCTCTGTGGCGTGCGTCCACCGTAGGATTGACCCCTGGCGTCGCTCCAATCCACTAAAATCCGGACTTTTCTCCTTGAGTTAGGGTTTGAGATCTAGGTCCAGAGATTTCCAAGTGCTGAGAGATTTTGATGAGGAGTTCCTCCTTTTCTCTTTGATTTTCTCTTCTCTTCTTTTCTTTTTCTCTCTTTTTCTTTCTTTCTCTCCTCCCTTTCTCTCTGTCTGTCTGTTTTTTTTTCGTCCCCCCCACTTTCTGTCTTTCTTTTTCTGCTTTTATGGGTAGATCTACAGTCGTACGACTGTAGCAATAGTCGTACGACCATACTTTTTTTTTTTTTGAAAGTGAAATTCCGGCGCTTACAGCTGGAGTCCTTGACCGCGTTGTAGCTACCAGGAAGAAAAATGTACTGAAAGAGCCGCGTCCTAACCCCACTGAGATTCCATCCGACACAGGGGGAGAGGTTAAGGGACCCAGCATTCCCAAAGCATCGAAGAGGAAAAGGACTGCTGCAGCCGGTCCTGAACCAATTCCACGCCCTGTAAGTTTCTGGCCTCTTCTTTTCGTTTGTATTGTTATCATCATTGCTTTTGTTGCTAATCGTTGTTTTTAGCTTGATTAGGGCCTTGAAGCTGCTACCGCCTCCTCTGGGCTGTCTTCTCCTCCTCAACCTTGGTTGCGAGGAAGAGGCAGACAAGGGGCCCGGATAGTAGATCCATCAGCGCAAACTGAATTCAGGGCTGGCTTTGTGCTACTTGGTGATCGAGAGGAGTATGCCAAGATAGGCGACCAGGCGGCAGCTTCCTTGTGTCTACTGGACCTGACTTCCGTAAAGATCTCAATGGAGCTTTTGAATTTCTTTTCCCTTCTTCTTTTACTTATTTGGTTTGCCGCTTTGCAGGGGATTTCCAGGGCTGTGGATTTGGTTGGCCGCCTATCCAAGACAAGTCAGCTGGACAAGAAACTCAAGGAAGCTCAAGAGGCCTTGGACACGGAGAAAAGTAGGGCCTGGTCCCAAGGGTAGGAGATCAACCGCTTGCAAAAGCAGTTGACAAAGGAGAAAGCGGCGCAGGAAGCTTTGAAGAAACAGCTGGAGGTACAAGTGGTTCTCAAGAAATAGCTGGAGGATAAGAAGGCGGGGCACAAACAGGACTTTGACAAATGCGAGACCGTCTTGTTCGATGTAACCAACAAGCTGGTTCTCCTAGGACAGCTGTTTGGCCAGCGCATCCTGACCGCTTGCCAAGCTATCCATCCAGACCTAGCTATTGACCTGGGTTTAATTGATTTTCCTCGTTATGATGAGCTTCCTGCCAATAACCAAGAGGAGGAAAAGACCGAGCCGCCAGCTGGCGTTGAAGAACCGGCAGACGGTAGTGTTCCTGGGGCGGATGATTGCTCTTAATTTGTAGACCCCCTTCTTTTTTGTTTTTGGGGACCTTGCTAGGTCTCTGCTTGTGTAATCTTTTATTTATAAAATAAAGATTCAGTTTCTATTCAGCCGGTGTTTCCTCGTATTTTTATTTCTACTTTTGTATGTACTTGGTTAAGACTGACTTTATATGTAGAGGTTTTTAAACTTATCCAGTTATGACTGGCTTCTCTTGTGAATGTCTTAATGTGACTTCACCCAGTTATGACCGGCTCCTTTTGTAGGAGTTTTATAACAAGCTTTTACCCGGTTATGATCGGCTCCTTTTGTAGGAGTTTTATAACAAGCTTTTACCCAGTTATGACTGGCTCCTTTTGTAGGAGTTTTATAGCAAACTTATCTGCTCATAATTTGAAAGATACTTTTATTGATCTTTTTGCAATATATCTTAGAGGGCATCCCCTGCTAAATTTACAGATGCAGGTGCTGCCTCGTTAAAAACCCAGCTATGGAAAAACCCACTGGGAAAAAATCCATTAGTGGGAAAAAAGAGTGCAGCCCTTTTTCTCCTTAGCTACTTTCAGGCGAGAAGTATTACCTTAGATTGGCAATATTCCATGTGTGTGGGATTTCTTTCCCATCTAGACTTTAAAGTTTGTATGTTGCTGGACCGACTGCTGCTGCAATTCTGTATGGTCCTTCCCATTTCGCACCAAGCTTTCCTTTTTCCTTCCCTAGCTTGTGACGCTGTAGAGTCCTTTAGGACTAAATCCCCTTCCTTGAGTACCGTCTTTTTCACTTTTCTATCATGGTAACAAGCCACCTTATTCTTGTAAGCCGCCATTAGGATGTAAGCTCTTTCTCTTCTTTCTTCCAAGGAGTCCAGGTGGTACTTCATGTTGACATGGTTCTGAGCTTCTGTGTAGTAGAGTACTCGGTCACTGGGGGCTCCAATCTTAATTGGGATTACTGCCTCAGCGCCATATACCATGGCAAATGGTGTTTCTCCAGTCGGTCTTCTTGGAGTGGTTCTGTAAGCCCATAAGACGTTGTTCAATTCATCAACCCAAGCTCCTTTGTGACTCTCCAGCCTCTTCTTGATCCCGTCTCCTATAGTCCGGTTGGTGACTTCCGTCTGCCCGTTACTCTGAGGAAGTGCTACCGAAGAAGAA
This sequence comes from Euphorbia tirucalli, assembly GCA_039660915.1. NCBI lineage: Eukaryota > Viridiplantae > Streptophyta > Magnoliopsida > Malpighiales > Euphorbiaceae > Euphorbia > Euphorbia tirucalli. The sequence continues at coordinate 23,291,518 of CM077637.1, read as the reverse complement.
TTGTGTGTGATCTTGAGTCCTCTGCAGAATTCTCCAAATTTATTTGAAGTAAATTGGGTACCATTATCAGATATGATTTTGTGAGGTATCCCAAATCTGGTGATGATGTGATCCCATATGAAGGAGATGACCTTTTCTGGTGTGATCGTCTGGGTTGCTTCTGCTTCGACCCACTTGTTGAAATGGTCTATCACGACTATGATGAACTTCCTTTTTCGGCTAGCTTCAGGCATGGGTCTTATGATATCGATGCCCCATGTGGAGAAGGGCCATCCGGTCAGTATTGGATTCTATTCTGCTGTGAGCAAGTGGGATTTCTTTGAGTGAATTTGGCATTGGTGGCACCTCTTGACATAACCCGCCGCATCGGCCTCCATGGTTTCCCAGTAGTAGCCCTGCAATCTTGCCTTCCTCACTAGTGTTTGTCCAGCCTGGTGTGCTATGTAAATTCCTTCATGAAGTTCTCGGAGGACATAATCTTCTTCCTCAGTAGTGATGCATTTTAACCATGATTCAGTGAAGGACTTTTTGTAAAGCTCTCCATCAATTATCGTATATCGTTGTGATTTTCTTGAGATCTTCACGGCTTCTCCCTTGTCCTCAGGTAGACATCCCTCAACCAGGTACTTCATTATGGGCTCCATCCATCCCATCCTTCTCTTTCCCACCGTCATCACCTCTTCTGCCTCAATGATAGGCTTGGTTTGGACTTCATATGGGCAATTTAAAAATTACCAATCTCTGGTGCTTGCTGCGGCTTTGGCTAGCTTGTCTGCTTCAACATTTTTGTTTCTGGATATGTTCTCCACTCTCCATGCGGTGCCTTTTCCTTTGATGGTCTCAGGCAAGTATCGTACCTTTTGTAAGTACCAGGACATAGAAGGATCTTTAGTTTCAAAGCTTTTGTTTATCTGGTTGGAAACTAACCTCGAGTCGCTTAGCAGCTTCACCCGGTCTGGGGCAATTTCCCGGATGAGTTCTAGGCCCTTAATTATGGCCTCGTATTCTGCAGCGTTGTTGGTGGCGGGAAAGGCCAGCTTGGTACCGTAAGATATTTTTATTTTCTCAGGCCCTTCAATATGTATTCCAATTCCTGCTCCTACCTGAGACGAAGCCCCGTCTACGTATACTCTCCACTCTTCCTCCTTTAACACCTGACTTGGCTCTAACCCTGCAAACTCTACCACAAAATCTGCTGGGACTTGAGCTTTTAATGCTGATCTGGGTTCGAAGCGAACGTCAAACTCACTAAGCCTGATGGCCCATTCTACTAGACGGCCAGAAGTATCTGGTCTCTGGAGTACCTTCTTCAAGGGGAAGTTTGTTCTCACAATCATCGTGTGGGCTTGAAAATAAGATCGTAACCTGATGGATGCTGAAATTATTGCCAAGGCTAGCTTCTCGATCTTTGGATACCTGAGCTCTGCTCCCCTTAACACTTTGCTGGTGTAGTACACGGGGTATTGTTGGCCTTCTTCTTCTCTGATCATCACTAAACCCACTGCTTCATCTGTTGCTGCCAAGTACAAGTACAACATTTCGCCAAGAATTGGCCGACTCAATAATGGCAGAGTTCCCAAGAAGCTTTTTATCCTGTCAAAGGCCTCTTGGCATTCGTTATCCCAATCAAACTTCTAACCTTTCTTGATTGCTTTGTAGAAAGGTAGACATTTTTTGGCTTAGAAAGAAATGAATCTCCCAAGTGCGTTGATGCGGCCGTTGAGGCGTTGAACTTCATTCACTGTTCTTGGAGACATCATGTCCAAAATTGCTTTAATTTTCTCCGGATTCGCCTCCACCCCTCTCTGAGAAATCATGAAACCCAGAAACTTTCCCCCTCGTACTCCGAATACACACTTTTCAGGGTTGAGCTTGAGGCGGTAATTCTACAGTATCTTAAAGGCTTCCTGAATGTCACGAGCATGGTTCTCCTCATTCTTGCTTTTGATAATCATGTCATCGACATACACTTCAACCGTCTGTCCGATTTGTTCTCTGAACATGTCATTGACCAGGCGTTGGTATGTTGCTCCTGCGTTTTTTAAGCCAAAGGGCATTACCCGGTAGCAGTAAGTTCCTTCATGCTTGATGAATGTAGTTTTTTCTTCATCCTTCGGGTCTATTGGAATCTGGTGGTACCCTGACTTCGCATCCAGGAATGAGTATATTGCATGCCCGGCTGTTGAATCGACCAGCTGGTCAATGCTGGGTAAAGGGTAACTGTCTTTTGGGTAGGCTTTATTCAGGTCAGTGAAGTCTACACACATCCTCCATGTCCCATTCGGCTTCTTCACTAGTACCACGTTTGCCAACCACTCGGAATACAACACCTTTCTGATGTGCCCTGCTTCCAGAAACTTGCTTATCTCTGCCTCAATTGCCTTCTGCCTCTCCAGGGTGTGTTTTCTTCTTCTTTGTACCACCGGTTTTGTAGTAGGGTCTATGTTTAGGCTGTGCTTTGCTACCTCAGGCAAGACCCCAATAATGACGCTTGCGTTCCAGGCAAAGGTTTCCTGCTCCTCTTCGAGCACTGTCGCGATTGCTTGCCTGAGTTCAGATTTCAATTCTTTGGCCACCTGGATTGATCGTCCTAGCCCCACCACTAGGGCTTCAAGTTCATCCACCGGCTCAACCCTTTCCTGCCTCTCCGACTTCTCCGACTCCCAACTAACCTCTTCTGTCTTTAGGGAAGCTAAGTAGGTTTTTTGGGCCACATGTTGGCTTCCCCTAGCCACTGCTACCCCCTTCGTAGTCGGTATTTGAAGGGCTAAATACCGAATGGAAAGGACCGCTTCTGACTCCACTAGGAATGGTTTTCCCAAGATCATGTTATAAGCAAGCGGGGTGTCAATGATCACAAATTCCTCCTCGGATCTCCAGGTGTGCTCTTCGTCACCCACCTCTAAGGCGAGGGTTACTTGTCCCATGACAGTGACCGAATGGCCACTCAGACCGACCAATGGTGAATGTACCGATTGGATTCTGCTCTTGTGGATATTCAACTAGCGAGCCGCCTCCTTGGTGATAATGTTTACTGAGCTGCCGGTATCCACGAGGATTCGCTTCACCGTATACCCTTCTACCAAGGCCTCAATGACCAAGTCGTCAGCGTGATGTGCCTGCACACCACTATGGAGTGAGAATGAGCGATTCAACCTATTGGGTCTTCCTGTATTTACCGGTTGATGCTCCAATGATCTAGCCCTTTTGTTGGGTGGCTCAAACTCTGGTCCTCCGGCGATAACCATGACCACCCCTTTTGACTTCTTGGTCAGTCTCTCATCATCATCTCGCCCATCTCTCTGCTCTCTGTCCTTTTTCATGCTCATTGTTATGCCTTCTATGAATCTGCTGAATTTTCCCGCTTTGATCAACAGGTCCACTTCCGCAGCAAGGACTCGGTAATTGTACGTGTGGTGGCCTTTTGCTCTGTGAAATTTACAATATGCCTCTTTGTCGCTTCCCATCGTTTGGCCTGGCTTCGTGTGAGGATACCGAATGCTTTTTGCATCCGGGCTTCTTTGGATGGCCACCAACATTTCACTGAATGGGGCATTCTGCGGTATAAACCGTGAACGGTCGCTGGGGCGGTCTCTGCGGGAGTGATCTCTGTGATGCCGTTTCTGCTGCCTTTCATCAAACCGGATACCCTTGTCTTTTTCACCAGGTCTTCTGTTCTTCGTAGGCATGTCGATTTCATCAATCTCCACCATGCTCTTTACGAGGGCTATCATTTGGGTTAATTCTCTAGGCTTTCTCGTTATGATCTCCCCCTGAAGCCTCTCATTTGTGGTGTTTTTTATCATTGCCTCCTTGGCCGTACTGAAATCTAGATTCCTAACCTCCAAGCAGGCAAGGTTGAACCTGTCAATGAATGACCTTAAAGATTCTCCTGGCTTTTGGACCACCTCGTGAAGGGTGCGACTGACCGCTCCAGTCGGTATTGAGCCCATAAAATTCTTGCAGAACTCTTGCCTCAACCGATCCCAACTGTCGATCGTTCCCTGTTCTAAGGATTCAAACCAATAGGCGGCTGCTCCCATCAATGTAGTCGGGAATAGGTGGCACACTAACCCTTCTATGGCGCCCATTATGTCCATCTGATTTTTAAAGTTCCTCGCATTGACCCTGTGGTCTGTGTCGCCCCTGTAGCTGTCAAAAGTTGGCTGCTTGAACCTATGGTCAATTGGTTGGTTGAGTATTCTTGCTGAGAAGGGGGACTCCCTATTTTCCATTAGTGGCTCTTGGTAAGGTATCGTAAATGTGCTCAGTGCCTTCTTAAACATTGCCATGAACCTAGGGTTATCTGTAGGTTCTGCCCCTGATAATGACGGTGTTGGAGGGGGAGGAGTATTGCTTGGAACGCTTAGAGCGGGCATGTTATACGGGATGGCTATACTGTTTCCAACGCCGTATGGAGTAAGAAAATTAGGTGTTTGTGGTGGGGCCGGCATCTGATATGACTGAGTAACATGTGGTAAATAAGGTTACGGTACTCCATACCAGGAGTTGGGAAACAACATCTGGGGGCCCATGCTCCCCGGGGCAGCCACACTGGGGGTTACCTGTATAGTAGCCTGCTGGTCCCCTGCTGGCGCAGGCATCCAGCCAAAAGCGGGTAGACATCCTCCTGTTTGGGATCCTCCAGCCATTCCACTGCTTGCCCCGGTGGAATGAGCCACACCTAGCCCTGACCCTTCCGGTCTCACACCAGAAATCCCAGGCTCAGAAACAGGGAAAAGGGCTCGTACAGTGCTTGGATGAGAGGCTGGCTCTGGCAAAGTGTTCACCATAAGAAGGGGAGTGCTACTAGTCAGCAAAGATCCTATCATGCATTGTTCCTGTATCTGCAGGACAGCTAGCCGGAAGTCATTCTGGTCGGCCGGCGTCATTCTGTAATTCTTGGCAATTCGATCCAGAACAGCACTGGCAGAGTCGCCACTGCCACCTGAAATTATGGCGAAGGTGTGGGTTGGACTTGGAGTAACGATTGTTGCAGATAAGGGCATCATAATCCCTGATAGTGGTGGCATTCCTCCTCCTTGAGAAGGAAGAACTGTAGGAATAGTGTCCGAGGTTGTTGATCCCGATGACATTGTTTCGTCTAGCGGGTCCACGCTCATCGCACCAAATTGATAGCTCTGGGAAAAATTTTAACTTCACTCGGTCTTAGAGGGCAAAAGAGCCGTTTCGCCTTGTCAAAAGACCGGATTCCTGGAAAAGAAAAAAGATGACGACCGGGTGACCTCGGGGTCCACTTCGATGCCTAAGTCAGAAATTTGGAGAATGGAAGATAAGAATGGAAGATGTATTAAGAGGTTAAGAGAAAGATACCTGGGGAGTCTCTCATTCCCCCCTTTTATACTAGGTTGATCCGCGTGGCCTTGTCAGGCCGTCATGTACGATCCATTCTCATTGGCTGGGAGTGGTCCACTTTTTGGTCCCCCTTCTGGCACATTTGGGTGGCAGACTCACCCTGCTCTTGTCTTCGTGGCACTCACTCTGTTCTGGCCTCTGTGGTATCCACCCTGCTCTTGTTCCCGCGGCACCCATTTCTGGTACAATATTGTGTCCTTATACGTGTACAGTAAAGATCAACTCACCTGTCTTTCGAGATAGAAGACCTAATTAGGGTGCAAGATGTTCGAGCCGGCGTTCCCTGGGCTCTTCTCTGTGGTTCAGTCGGCCCTATCTTCCTTGGTGGCCGAGTGAATTCGATGAGATCTACTAGGTAAATGATGAATGTGTTGACACGGTCGCAAACCGTTTGGTGCACGCGGTAAGCTTTAGGACTCCGTGCTATCAGTAATTGTTCTTTGCAGTTTGTGTATCGATCGACGATTCATATGAATAATGTCCTAGCTCAAGCTAATTCTAATTCTTTGTCTGGATAATGAGTTTGAAGAACTGTTCCCTTATATATATATTACTTTTTGTCATTTCAATAAATAAACATGAATCGGTAAAACTTAAGATTAATTTTAAAATTATAGTATTTTAATTATAATAATTTAATTGATGACTTGATTTCTCATTATTTATAATAGAACAAATACACTAAAAAAAAAGAAAAAAAGAAGACATTTAATTTTTTAAATGAAGCAAGCCTCTTTCATTAGTATAGCTCAGTAAATCATATTCAAATGGAACTCGCTTAGCCTATTTCCAATCCTGCACTCTAAATTTCCACTCCAAATCCAATTTTCTCTATACTTTAGAATTAGCTACAGTTTTTTTTTTCTCCAACTCTCCACTCCAAATTCAAATATTATTACTTTATTCCTTTCCACCTAACATTTTTATTATTATTATATTCCTTTTTACATATATTTATATTATTCATATCTTTTTATTAAATCCTAAAAAAAAATTAATATTAATAATTTATAAATAAATATATTTAATTACATAATAATTTTTTAATAAATAAATAATTTTATTAAATAAAATCGTATCGGATGAAGTAAAAATTAACACATTAATACATAATAGATAATATATATTAAAATAATTCAAGACCACAAATATACATATAAATTCAATCAAACACACAAATTAATAAAAACACATGACCCAAATACCATAAAATAAATACACATTTTTAAAAATAAAAAAATTGAAAGAAAAAAAAGAAACTAAAATTTAAAAAAAAAAAGAATTGGAGGGGAACAGTCCCCACCAAGTTTGGAGGGGCACTGTTCCCCTCCAATTATTTGGAATGGAATTTGGTGGTGGGTTGGAGGTCACCCGCTATCAAATTTTGGTTCTCCAACCTAATTTGGTGTTGGGTTGGAGATACCCTTAATAGGCACTGGGGAAAGCTTGAACCCAATTGAATTCCTATTTATGTAAAGGGGTTTCTCTTTTTCTTTTTAAAAAGGAACTTCCAAAAACATATATACGAATTACAGCATTTAGAAAAACAGTGTCAAAGAGTTTAAACTTTGAACGAAACCAATTTCCAGTTTTAGAGAGTTTATACCACGTAATTGGAAATATTCCAATAGCTGCCTGCATAAGGCCAAAAGTTTACTTTGCACCCCTCTAAACGGAAAACTTACCAAATACCAATAAGTCCACAAAACAAAATGACATTTTTCAAATTAACATATAGTATGAGACCAAGTAGAAAAATCTTCATTTCAAACCTCAAGCTCCTCCTCTATTCTATGAACCAACATGACCATGCAGTTTTAGTATATATAATAAGGGCAAACAATTATGACATCCCTAACATTTACCAATATACATGACTATCTCCCTCTATTTTGCCAATTCAATAACCACTTTCCTATGTTTTGCCTCTTGATGTGAAAATTTGCAAAAGTGCACAAAATCGTATTAAGTAATAAAGTGTTAAGTAAAGATCGTTCCCTCGCAAATTATTTACTAATTACCAACTAATTTATCAAATCTATTATCTAAAATAATTGGATTTGAATTTGTTAATCTAATTTCATTAAAAATAATGAAAACAATTAAAGTAATGGTACTTGAAGAAAATTCAATAAGAGGAAGCACTTGTGATATTGATTCCATACAACTTTTTAACTTAGTCAATCTATTGTATATTCAAACAATTTAATTACTTATGCAATGAAAAATGATTTAATGTCAATAATATTCTCTTTCAAGATATGTTATTAATGCTAATTATCTATCACTAACTCTATCTCTCAATAGTGATTAATAACATATAGTTAATTCACTAAACACGAATCATTCAAAAACTCCACACAAGTTCAAATTGTATTACTTTCATTCAAATCTAAACTTATGATTTTATTATCTTAGTTTCGGTTTCAATATTGTTCCTTCTCGGCACTCTATATTCAACTTTAATATAAAATGCAATTGGAAATCAAGCAAAGGCAAGCATTAAGTAAGATAATAAAATTTGCACAAATAAAGTAAGAATACTATAATAATTTCATAAACTAATTAAGTTGTACTACATCAATATCCTAGATAAAGAGAGTTTAGCTACTCATAGTATCTAAAACACATAAATAACAAATAAGAAATAAAAACATAAAAAAGAAATGAAAACTCTAAAGTAAAAATAGTAATATTCATTATTATAATCTATGTTATATTCAATTAGTGTTTTTACTTTTGATCAAACTCACTTCTTCAAGTATTATGACTCTTTGAACAAGCTCTAATTATTTTTCAACAATCCCAAGTAAATGCATGCTTTGTGTTACTTCAAAAATAGATTTTTTTTTTTTGCAGAATTACATCTATTGCAAAGCTAGGGGAGCATAAAAGTAAGCAGAAGTATACAAGCTATAATAAACCCTAATTTATCAAGCAAGCAAGTTGCATTATTAGAACTTATATCGAAGCAGAATTTGATGCAATAAAAAGAGGAACCTAAATGCAAAGATTCCATTGTTAACTCTTTATAATCACACAAATCTGCAATATAATTTCTTATCAAAAAGAATATCAATCATAACTAAATGCAAAAAAGGACACCAATCTCATTTTAACAATTTCATAGTTCAATAAGCATATGTAAGAAAATCAAAACAGCAGTAATGCACTCATTATTCAACCACCAAAACACATATAATTCTCTTTTTATAGGGATAAAAGGCTATCAATTTTTTCGAGTACCTGGTCTTAAGGTCTGACTATGGTTGTCAACCAGGACACGGAGACCCGTCCCCGCTGGGGGCCGGCCCAAACGGGGACGGGGATTCCCCGTTTAGAATCTTCGCAGAGCGGGGACATGGAAAATTTTATCCCCGTTTACTAAACGAGAATGGGGATGGGATTACCTCCCGCTCCCGGTGGCACCGTCCCCATCTCTGTTTAGTCCCTGGTAGGGATCCCAATTAAATTCCCGTTTATTTATTTATTTTATTATATATATATATAATTAATTAAATTTTATAATAATTGTTTCTTGCCTTTTTGTAAACTTGAGCATGCCAGTAATTTTGGAGGAAAAATACAAAATGAAATTGAAAATTTGACTTAACTTATAGAATGAAAGGATATAAATTGCTAAGGATTCTCCCAAAATACCAAGGATTCTCTAGAAAAAAATAAATACTGAGAAATAGAATAAAATTGACTGAAGGGAATTGAAAATTGGATTTGATGCTCTGTTTGAGTAGAGTTTGTGTTGTTGATGTCTAGGCTCCTTGCTTTTGCCTTCAAACTTGGCTTTTAAAAGGAAGAAAATAACTGCCTTTTTTGCACGTTGAGCTCCCACTATGCCACTTTCCTCCTCCAACTCGCATGACTCAAAGAACTATTACTAACACTCACACTAAACTCCAGCCACATCCTTACCTAAATTATAACTTCCTCCGGCAACTAACTCACTCCCCACAGAAAAACTAACTAATCAATCAATCAATTAATTAACCAAGTTTAAAAATTAGACAGAAAATTAATGAGGCCAGAAATTAAAATCAGCCCAAATAATTTACAGGTCTAACAATTGCCCTCCCATGTACCTAATTCAAAAATTAAATTGGTATATGTACAAAAATAAAAAGAAACCGAAAGTCTAATTCATTAAGTAATGGAAACTGAAATACAAGGACCGGAATAGATATTTGTCATCACCTTAATTAAAATACTCAAACTATTTCTTCGCCAACTTCGAACACTTCTACTTCGAATTTTCAGCATTCAAAAACAAAGAAAAAAAACCTAAACCCTCAACTCCAAAATTCAAGCTCCATTTGCAACTCTATTTGCAACTCCAAGCTCAAACTAGCAGGTAATTTTTTTTCTCTTTATCTTAATTGATTTTCTGGGTTATTTTTCTTTTTATTTGTTGCCTTAATATAAGAGAAAGAAAAAACATATACCTCAATATCGGCTGACGGTGACGCCTACCTTGGCGGCGTTGCTATTATGCGGCCGCAACTGGCGCATCATGAACTGCCAGTGATTGCTTCCTGGGTGAAATTTAATTTCTGAAGCAATCTGCTAATTTGCTTAATCAAGAGCACTATTCATTGCCCAAATCTTCCAATTTCCTTAATAATGGCTACTATTCAATAGCCACTTTTGCTTTTGCTTTTGCTTTTTCTTTTTTCTTTTTTTTTTTAAATAACTATATACATAACAAAGAATCTGCAGCTCAACACTTATTGCCCCCCATCCCCCCCCCCTTTTTTAATAACTAATTAATTGTATATAATTACAATTAATCAATTATTAAATTTTAGTCTCCCTTATCTACCATCAATCTACTAACCAAGCCTTTTTCCTTTATTTTCAGCCGAAAATAATGCTTTTCGCGCCAAATGAAATATAAGCCCAAGGTCTAATTTAGTAGGCTGAATGAGCAGGCTTTTAATTTCATTGCCAATGCAGACGACCCGGACTTGGAAACACTTCCCGGGCTAACCCAATATGAGAAATATCTTAGGTTCTTTCTTTTAAACATGCCCATCAATGCTCATTCTCATCCAGCTTTGAAAACTAATTGCCCGACTATTTCCCCTTTTCATATATTTTCCAAATTTCCAAACTCTTTTTACAGACTCCATATCCTCTCTGCTTCTTCCAAGTTGAAACCCACACCATCTCAACCTCGACGTTTCAAATATTCCATCCTTATTTTTCGACATTCCTTCATCAAAGCAAATATTATTCACACTCCATACAAATACAAGTTGGAAAGCCGTGACCCAAATCACCCTTCATTCAAGAAATTAGCCAGAACCTTAAACAAACAGCCTCCACAGACTTTACAAGTTTCTCAAACCCAGAAAACCTTTCAAACTTACCACCGGCAGAGGAAAAAATATACTCTACTTGTTTCTCAATTTCAATCCCTTTCCCTCGACACAAACTCTACTAGTATGCTCTCCATCTCTTTACTTTGTTAAATCATAATAGATTGTGTGTATTTGGTGTTTATTGCTCTGTATTGCACTTGAATAGTCTTAATACTTAGCTTAACCCAAAAATAAAAATCGGTTTCTCGGTAAATTTTATTCGCCAAAGGAAACCAGATCATTATTTAAGTGTTTCATAATAATTATGAGCATTTAATTACGTGCACCAAACAATAACTTATACCTTACTTTTCCTCTGCAGCAAAAATGTTTTCCAGCACTGATACAATGAAGCTCCCTCCTCCAGGTGATATGTCTTCTGCTCTTGAGGTAAGTCGGCCTTCTCCCTTTACTTGCCTTTGGTTGCTAGGTGTGAATACTCTAAGCCCGTGCTTTTGTATTATGCAGCTCTCTCTCACCAATTACCCTCCTATTGATGAAACTCCACCATTTCCTTATCCTGCTGGGAGAGTAGATGAGTTGCTTGCTAATAAACCAACCCATCCACCTAAAAGCAGTGGTAAGATGAAATCTTGGCCCCAATTCTCTTTAGAACGGCAAAAATGAGTAAAAAAATTGGCTCAAATATTTGAGATTCACTAGAGCCAGATAGGCATAAAAGACTTTATCAACCTTATCCTTCAACCCTTTTTCTTTTCCTAAGACATGGTGCTTGCTGCATTAACTATGTGGTCAACATATTGTAATTCCTTTCTTTTTCCTGAGGCCCTATGTCCATCACCTTAAGGGACATTCTAGCCCTTACCAGGTTACCTATATTGAGACCAGAGGTTCCTGCATTGGTTGAGTCTAATTCCTTTCCTGACTTTAAACCCTTGGAATTAGATGCCAAGTTCAAGTCTTATGGTTCATACATTAACCATTTTGCTACCTGGGCCTTAGAAGCTGATCCCACTAATGAACACATACACTTTTTGTGGGTTTTAATTTGTAAGTACATCTTCTTCCCTATTAGTGGCCACCCTACCAAGGGCTACCTGGTTATAGCTAAATATTTGGCTGAGGAGTAGCCTTTAGCCCTTGGAAACATGCTTTTAAGGTCTTTTTCCCACAACCTGTACCTGTCCATCACCAGAGAACCCTTTTCCTGGCTAAATGGTTGTTGTGTGTGGCTCCTACAGCTATTGCTTTTCTCCTATTTTCCTTCTTTGAGAGGTGATAAGCCATTGCTAGAAGGATTTGGGGGTATACGGGTGGCGGCTTGTGAATGTCCTTTAGGCTATGACTCTTGTCTTTCTTTTTTTCATACTTTAAAGATGGCTCCTGAAGACTATTTTATTTTCCATGAAAATATCCTAGACTTTTCTATGTCAAGTAGAGAGTTTCGATTTCATGGACTTAACCCAGCTGGGAAGTGGTTTTGGAAAGCCTATCTTATCCAGCTGGGAAGTGGTTTTGGAAAGCCTGTCTTACTCCGAAATTTCTTCACGTAGGGGTAGGGACAAAGAAATTAGGGGCTGCTATATTTCCTTGTTTGGAGGGGTATCATCTTACTTTATGGTCTATACAATTTGGTCCAGTCCAATGGAAAACAGCCATACCCAATAACAAATTCCCAGAAAGGGATCCCAGGAACAAAGTGACTGTCATAGACATTCGAAACATAATACAAGAACAAAGTATTCACTCCCCAGAAATTGATGAGTTAGTATTTGAATGTCATGTACCTGCTCAAACTTTCCATTCCCTGTTTGAAGAGTAGTGGCATTCCTTGTTCCTTAGATTTTTCAAGGATGATCCCAAGGGTGAGCCATATCTACACTTCTTTAAATTATGCTTCAAACTTCCTTGGTCCTCTTTTTGGCTCTTAATTTGTATTTTGTTTTGTGCAGGGAAAAAGGCAGCTGGAGAAGTCCCTCCTTTTGTTCCTAAAAGGAAAAGACAGAGCTAGCCCAAACAAAAGCCAAAAACAAAAAGACAAGCAACAGGCAAAGGGAAAGCTACTGCTCCTCCAATTCGAAAATCCCATAGGCTAATGGCTGTGAAGCATGTAAAAACTAGCCAAAAAGAGAAGGAGCCCATAGAAGTTCAAAGTGATGATTCTAAAGGTGGAACCTGAACCAGAGGACAGCAAAAACCCCCAAAGTGATGATGCAAATGACTCTGGTAATTTTCCTTTCCTTTCTTCTATGTTATATTGTTCCTTATATTGTTGGTATGTTTTGCTTTGTGCTAATATGCTTAAACTTGGCAGGTGAGCAAATAGAATAAGATTGCGAATATGCAGCTGCTTATGAGGATGATTCTTTAAGAACAGAGCCAGCACTTCAAGGCTTCAATCCAGGCTAAGATCCCCAACATCAATCTGGTGGTTTTGAGCCTCTCTCTTTTAGCAGGTTCAAGGTAAAAGTTATTTCTAGTGATAGCCTATATCTGAATTACAAGGCTAATTCATCATTCACTCCTTCTACCCAAGTAAGTTAAAGAATACAAGAATAACATTTTCTCTTATTGAATGACTGTTGATGATTCTTACTTTAGGTAATTTTTATTTCAGGACTCTGTAAATAGATTAGTGCCAAGGCCCAAGCTTCCTTCTCCTGTTGATCCTTTATAAGACCTGGACTTCAGCTTTCTCACCAAGAAAGCTGTTAACATTGCTGGAACTGGTCCTACACCATCCCATGAGTCCATTGCCTATGCCAAAGAGACAGTTGCCAAGTACCTTAGTTTGGAACTAAATGAACTTGACCATTTGCAAATCAGGAGTTTGAAATTTGCTCTCACTGTGCTTGCCTCTGCCTGCCAGTCTAAAGATAAAGAAGACTTGTTCACTTCTCTTGCCTCCAAGCTGTCTACTTACTATGATCAATTAAGCTGTGATACAGATGAGTTTCTATCTCTTGAAAGCCAATTTCATTCCAACATGAAGTCTGTTCATGAACTCAAACTCATTGGAGAAGAAGCAGAAGCAAGAGCAGAAACAGATAGGCTTAAGAAGGCGACATATGAGGAAGAGGAAAAATTTATGCTGGACTTAGAGCCACAGATGATTGTAAGCAGAAACACGGCTCCAAAAGCTGGATGAAGAAAGACCTGAACTTGCCAACCAATAAAGCAAAGCTTTTAATGAAATTGAGATGAGGAAAGCCAAGTTGAAAGCTCAAAGGAGTGAAGTGGACACTTGGGTGAAAAGAAAGGAAGAGATCAGTGCTAGACGAGCTAGTATGACACAAGCTTGGTGGGATATCAAGACCATCGACTTGAATTCCATTCCATAGGGATTTTTTGGGTTTTGGAAATAGTAGGAAGTAGCAGTAACAATAGGAATTTGTTAATTTTTTGATTATGGCTTACTTAGAACTCTTAAAGCTTGTAATCCAATAACCTTAACTATTTTTTGAAAGAGAAGTGGCTATGAAGCCAACTTTTTCTCAAGCATTGTGTGCTGCATCTATCCATGCATAACATCCCATTGCTTGTGATTTGAGAAATGGCCTGAGGCCTATTTATAATGCATAGGAACAAACTTACAGGGGCATGCTTTGTTTGCGATGTGTGATTGCTTGTTGATGGACACTGGTCCTGATAGAAACTAGGATTATGTGAAAAGCGGCTAGAGGCCTGCAATTGCTTGATAACATGCATACATTCATTGTGGCTAATAAGCCAGCTTAAACTGTGTGAATATTTATGAAATTGAATTCTGCAGGTGGCCTATACTTAGACAATATAAGCCAACCCTTACCAAAATTTTGCAAAAAATCCTTCCTTAATAAATTTTTAAGAAAATCCCTAAGGAATCTCCAGATTTTCTACGGGATCTCCAAGGATTCTCTAAGGATTCTCCCGGGAGATTTCTTGCATTTCCCACATAGTTGGATAGAACTTTTTTAGGTATTTCCAATTTATCTTCCTCCTATGTGGTTGATCCTGCAAGCTGGATAACCAATATGAATTTCCTTCCAAAACCTTGTAGATTTTGAATGGCCCTTCCCAATTACTTGACCATTTCCCAAACTCTCTGTCTTTGGAACCGATGGGCAGTACCAACTTCCATACTAAATCTCCAACTTCAAATGACTTCTTTTCACCCTCTTATTGCAAGCTCTAACAACTTTGCGTTTTTGGACTAGCATGTTGTTGAACGGGGTTATTCTCTCCTTTTCTAAGTCTCCAACTCGGCCAACATAGCTTCTGAATATCCTTTAACTGTTAACCCTGCCTGCTTTGCCACCCTACACGACTGTACTACTACTTCCATAAGGAGAACAGCTTCGTGTCCATAGGTCAAGGGGAATGGACTCGTGCCAGTTGCTTCCCGCTTAGAAGTTCTGTAAGCCCACAGAGTTTCTGACAGTACCAAATGCCAATTCCTAGCATTCTCCTCCATCCTTTTCTCCAAAATTCCAATAATGACTTTATTGGATGCTTTCGCCTGACCATTTGCTTGAGGATAGTGAGGTGTGGAATTTAAAAGCTTTATCCCATAATCCTCAATAAAATCCTTCATTTTCTCGCCTGTGAACATTGTGCCTTGGTCTGTAGTGATGGTTTGAGAGATGCCAAATCTATGTATGATGTGCCCCTTGATAAACTCAATTACATCCTCCTGCTCCACTTTCTTCATAGGAATAGCCTCCACCCATTTAGTAAAATAGTCAGTAGCCCCTATGATGAATGAGTGGCTCTTATAGGAAGCAGGGTAGATTTTCCCAACTAGATCAATTGCCCAACCTCGGAAAGGCCATGGCTTAATCACTGGATACATGTCATCAGCAGGCACTCTAGGAATAAGCCCATACCTTTGACATTGTCTGCACCCTTTTGCATAGCTTATGCAATCTTTCAACATTAACGGCCAGAAATATCCGTGCCTCCTCAAAAACCATATCATTTTGATTCCAGCTTAATGAGCTCCATACACACCTTCATGCACTTAGCTCATCACCTTCAAAGCTTCTGCCATCCCTAAACACCTAAGTCGCAGACCATCATCTCCTTTCCTGTGCATATCTTCCTCAAGTAGCATAGAATGCTGAGCCCTCATTTTAATTGCATAGGGAGCTTTCTTAGATGGATATTTTAAATATCTCTTTATTGGCTCCCTCCAATCATTGTCAAGTTAACATCAATGTCAAAGCTTTCCACCTGTAAACCTCTCTCCAAAATAGAGGGGTGTCCTCTTTTCTAAATTAAGATTAGTTTATGAGTCAGCTCCTCTAAAATCTTCAAGCCTGATCTGATTTGTGCCATCTCATTTGCCTCCCAATTACTTTCTCTTGGCAATTGCACCAAGGAGATTTCTTCAAAATCATCAACTAGTTGCCTGGCCATAGTAAAATACGGAGCCAAGGACACACTAGTACACTTAAACTCTCCACTCAATTGTTTAAGGATTAATTGAGAATCTAATATTACCACAGCTTCCTTTGCATCTAAATCTTTCAAAATCTCCAAACCAATAATCAAAGCCTCATACTCAGCTTGATTGTTAGTGCAATCAAAATCCAAATTGAAAGATAAAGATGTCTTAGTATTGAAGGAGAGATAATTATAACACCTGCACCAGCTGCTCTATCAGTACTTGATCCATCAAACTTCAGTGTCTATGACACGTTTTCCACACCACATATAGGTAATTCAACCTCCACTTCTTTCTCCATAGTGGAAGAAGGATGTTCAGTTAAGAAATTTGCCAAAGCTTGACCCTTCACTCCTGTTCGATTAAGCATAAACTTAATCACATTTTCCTGTGACATCATAAAAACTCGTGACTGTATAAGATAGTACCTTAGCTTATTATAGGCAAAACACAAAGCCAAGCGTTGTCTCTCCATGGGTGAATATCTCCTATCTGCATCATTTAGGCATCTGCTGGGATAATACACTGCTTGTTCATGGCTAGCCTGATTATTTTAAGTAAGGAGGCAGCCAATGGAATTATCTGTAGTTGACAGATATAACTTCAAAGGAATTCCTCTTCTTAGTGGTACTAACACAGGAGGATGTGTTAAGTATTCCTTTATCTACTCGAAAGCCTGCTGGTGCTTCTCTTCCCATCTAAACTCTTCTTCTCCTTTTAGAGATAGCATTTCTAAAAAAACTTGAGATTTTCCCGCAAGATTAGCTATAAACCTCCTTAAATAGTTAACTAACCCAAGGAATCTCTGCAGCTCTTTCTTATTCTTTGGAGGCTGAGCTTTAAGTACAGCCCTAGCCTTATTCTTATCAACCTTTGCCCCTCTCTTATGAACTAAAAACCCAAGGAAATTCCCTGCTTTGACTCCAAATGCACACTTTAAAGGATTCATTCGAAGCTTATGTTCTCTCATTCTAAGAAAACTCTTCCTCAAATGTTCTACATGATCATTCTCTATTTTTGACTTAACAACAATGTCATTAATATAAACCTCTATGAATTTGCCTAACATGTCATGAAATATAGCATTCATAGCCCACTGGTAAGTAGCACCAGCATTTTTAAGACCAAAAGGCATGACCAGCCATTCAGAAGTACCCAAAGCCCTAAGACATCTAAAGGCAGTCTTAGCTATATCCTCCAAAGCAATTAATATCTGATTATACCTAGAAAAACCATCTAAAAATGACAAGATATCATTCCTAGACACTGCATCAATGAGCATATCAGCTATAGGCATTACATACACATCCTTAGGTGTGGCATTATTCAAATCTTTAAAATCAACACACACCCTAACTTTTCCATTCTTCTTAACAACAGGAACAATATTAGACAACCAGTGTGCATACCTTGTTGGCCTAATAAACCCAGCCTTCTAGAGTCTTTCAATTTCTTCCTTGACCTTCAGCTCCACTTATTTCGACATCCTTCTAGGTGGCTGGCAAAATGGTCAAAAGTCAGGTTTAATTGGTAACCTGTGTTCCACCAGACTCCTATCCAACCCGGGCATGTCTTCATAACTCCAAGAAAAACAATCCTTGAACTCAAGTAAAAGTTCAATAATTCTTTTCTTCAACTCTGGATTTAGTAAGCTGCTAATGAAAGTGATTTTTGGATCCTCCTCTGTTCCAATATTCACCTCTTCCAAAGGATCCACCACCTAGCAAGGGGTATCATCCCGCTGTTGTGATGCGGCTTTGAGTTCATGCAACTGTATCTCTTCAAGCCCGTCATCTTTACACTCATCTCCTTCCCAAATCACTTGAGCTCCAACACTTTCACAATCTTCCAGCTGCAATAATCTTTCTAGTACATCCAGAATATGCACTTTTATATTAGCGGCTGCAATCACCGCTTCATGCTCCTTTTTTGCTTTAATCATTATCAACCTCTTCAATGATAGGAGCATCCTTTAGCGGCCTACTGATACTTGGCACGGCTAAAGCTTTCTCTTCCTCTACTCTCCCTTTATCTCTGTTCATCATAAATGAGAGCTTTTTTGGACCCCCAAGCTTACTTTTCCCCAACAACTGGACTGACCCAACTTCTTTTTCATTGAATCTTGCATCCACTACATCTAAAGTAACTTGAAATGGATTTTCATCTGCCCATACTATCTCCACTTCATCTCCCTTCCAAAAAAGAAGAAACTGATGTAAAGAGGATGGCACACACCAGTTAGCAAGTATCCAATCCCTCCCTAATAGCACTTGATAGTTGGCAGTTGAATTCACGACAAAGAAAGCTACCATATGAGACTTGCTTCCTGCTATAACTTCAACTGGCAAGACCCCAAGAGATTTACAAATCTCGCCATTAAAAGCCGATACTGTGACATCTGTTGCAATAAGATCCCCCTCTAATTTTCCAAGAACTTTGACCATCCTCCAAGGCATAATGTTGACAGCAGATCCGTTGTCGATCAAAACTCGAGAAGTGGGCCTCCCATTAAGGTGAGCCTTGATGTAGAGAGGTTTCATATGCCGAGTCATCTTCTCAGAAGGTTTTTCAAAGATAACCCTCTTCAGTCCCCCTTCTTCTGGTGCTTGGATGGTAACCCCACTGCAAACTTTTGGACCTCCCACTCTTGGTAATCCGCATCACTTGCATTATTTTTTACCTTTTCTATAACTTCATCCACTTCCCCTTCAACCTTTAGGAAATCAGCAGGTAAAAATAAGGAAGTTGCTGTAAGCGCCAGAATTTTCCATCCTTTAAAAAAAATGTGCACCTGTCACACGACTGTAATTATAGTCGTATGACTGTAACCTCGGAGCAGGTGCAACAGTCCATACCTATGGAACAAAAAATCAGGGATGATTAGAGGGGCATTAATTGCCCGCCCTTTGCAGAAAGAAATCAACAAATATAAAAAGAAGAAAAGAAGAAAGAGAAAAAGGGGATCATCTTGGGATTTTGGCAGAATTAGAGAGAGATTTTGATAGAGAAAAGAGAGAAAAAGGGAAGGAAAAAACTAACACATAAACATAAGCTTTTTCCTCTTCTTTTTTCTTTTAATTCTTGAGTGTTTAAGTTAAAAACCTATTAAAAATCCTAGGTTAATAATCTAACACTTAAACTCAATTAATTACAAACTCTAATTTTGTTCAAATCTTTGACATTTTGGAGGCTTTTGGGACTTTATTTTTGGAACATGAACACAAGGAAAAGAAATGTTTTGGAGTGGATTGAGGCGTTTCCAGTGGTCATTCCTACGATGGATCAGCACCACAAAGGTAAACATACTTCAAACCTTCATTTCCTTGCGTTTTCTGGGTGATTTGGTGTGTTCTGGTGCATAAAAACCCAATTTTCTGCTTGCTGTTTCTGGAAATCAAGAACAGTCACACGACCGTTCTTGAGTTGAAGAACAGTCGTACGACTGTAATTATAATCGTACGAGTGTTCTTGATTTCCCTCCAACTTTTAATTTCTTTTGAATAAAATTTTGGCGAAATCCTGAAATTGGAAGGATTACAGTAGCACGACTATAACTCCCATCCAAGGGCAGAATTTCCAGTTTAATCCATAAAAATTTCTAAAAATTTATAAAAATTCAGAAAATCATCAAAAATGAATTATGTTGTGTGCATTCACGACCTTAGATTTAAATTTTTAGTATTATTGCATTTAGAACAATACAACGACGGAGACCTGATTCTCCCGAAAACCAACCCATCTCACATGCTAAATTAAAGTAAACCGGAAAATAAAATGTTTTCAAAATGATTTTCTCACAAAACCAAAAATACAAGGATGTTTCAAAATGTTTTCCAGGTCTAATAGGGCCGGCTAGCCAAGCCGACCCGATTATCCTTCTAAATGTATGTTCCCGAATTCTTAATCCCCCAATTCTGTCCTGTTTGAGTCCTATTTGTGTTATGCCGTAAACTGTGCTAACCCTCTGTATGCAGCTTTTAGTTTATTTTTATTTTCATATTTTGATGTATTTAATAGATAATCCGTGTATTTTAGGCGACTGTATTTTTCTAGATAAATCGTGTATTTTAGGTGGTTGTAATGTGAGGTCGAGATTTTTTATTTTCATTCGATTGGATTGTAATAATTTAATTATATACTGCTTTATTTTATTTTATTTGTGTGTACGCTGCATGCTTTTATTCAATAAAATTGACTTTAGAATTTAAAATACCTTCAAAGAACATTGACTGTATTTATTTTAATTAGACACGAAATAGGGGACTTGTCCGGACCTAGATCTCTAGATAGTGTAGCGGTCTTTCGTTCGGTTCAGCTACACTGAAATTTCCCGGTTGAGCTGAGCTGGGTGGCGACTCCTACACTATTTATCGAGACTTAGGTCTCGGTTCTTTTATGAATTAATCTAATTTTTTTAAAACCGAATTTCCATTCTAAAAACCCCAAACGAGGGAGGATTACCCGATCTCAAGGCTCCCTTCTGAGAGAGTTCCGCGTTCCATCGAAAATATCGTCCGCTCACAGTTGCGTTTATGGGAATTACAATATCACCGATTTTAATCTCCTTCACATTCAATGTGGTGGCTGGATCTTCCTTGGCCTTTTCTTTCCCAACTTTGGTTTGTTCCAAAGCTTTGTACTTTTCAGCTAGCTTCTTTCCGTACAGCCTTCTTTTTTGTGTTCGAGTAAGTGGTGGTGTTTGTTGGGAAAACTTTTTGTGTTTCACCACCTGCCACTCTTTGCTTGGCTTAGCAGCTCTAGGAACCACAAACCTAGGTCGATTCCTGATGGACTTGGTTTGTGATTCTTTCTCTTTATTGCATCTCTGCAGGAACTCGAGTCTATCATGCACACTCTTCCGCTTTGGCTCCCATCTTTGAATTCTCCTTGATACTTGGCTGGAATTTCTTTGGCTCCTCCTTTGTTCATTCTCCCTTCTTTTGTTAAGCACCTGTCTAAGATCAAAAAAAGTCATATTAACTGAAGCAACCGGTAGGAAAAGGTCTTCATGTCTTGAACCCATGAACTCGTGGAATGGTTCCATGAATCATGATACTTGCAATAGGTCTTTCCCCTCATTTCTTCTCTGGATGGCATTTTGAAATTCTGTGGAAAACTTATAAACTTTTCCTTCACCAAGTAGTCAAATATTTCCACTGTCTTGCCAACATCAAAAGTGTAATTGACATTACTCTTCTTGGCTTCTCCCTCCTTTGTTGGTTTGAAAGTAGCTGGACAAACTTTAGCTCCTTTATTCAAAAGTTCAGCTACTGCAACATCTAGAGTATTAACCTCCAAGAAATATGAACCAAGAAAAGTCTTTTTCCTGTGATCGTCCTCCCTCAATAGCTCCTCGTACTCAGAAACTTTTGCTGCTATCCCTGAACTCCATTCCTTGGAACTTCTTTCGCAACTCAATATCCAAGCCTCGTTGAGCCATCCTTACAAACTCGTTTTCCTGTAGGAATACCCTGCACCTACTCTGCATTCTTTTGAAACGTACTATGTAAGAGTCAGCTGTCTCACCATTCTTTTGGGTAGGGGTGGCAATTCGTGTCATCGGGTAGTGTTTGGGTTGGGTAAAACTTCGGGTTCGTGTCACAAATCCCAAACACGACCTGAAAATTTTTTGGGTCAAAAATGCAAACCCAAACACGACCTGTTAAAAAACACGGGTAACACGACATGACACAAGAACATTAAACAGGTTAATTAAAACACGACCCAACATGACCCAACCTGCTAACCCGACACAACCTATGACCCAAAAACCAAATAAATCACTTGAAACCATATCAAACACACACCATACAGTAGCAGATTCAATCCTTCAATACAATCCATCAATTCAAAAGTAAACATAACCCATAAGTTTTACAATCCGAGAACTTAAAAGTTAAACAATCAATTTTACAATCCATTAAACTAAAACATAAATTACAATCCATTAATCCACTTAGATAGAACTAGAATCAAATACATGTTCTTCCTTGTCCAAATTCATAATATCTTCAATCCATTCTTCCTTGGTCAAGTCTGAAAAGCAAACAAGTAGGAGATCAGCAAGAAGAACAAGCAGGAGATCGGCGGAGATCGAGGGAGATCGGCAGAGATGAAGGGATATCGATGGAGATCGGCGGAGATCAACAGAGATCGATGAAAAAGAAGAAACAGGGGAGGAGCGTGAATGATGAACTAGATTAGGAGAAAAGAAAATGGAAAGAAACGAGTGGCAGCAAAGGAACGAGTTCAACGAGCAGAGAGGAGGAAGAAGGCAAGGAAAGGAAGGAAAGGAGTGGGCGGCTAGATGCAGAAGAGAGAATGAGATAAAAGAGTTTTAACTTTTAATTAATGTACGTGTAATGTGTGTGATGAAATCTCAAACCCTAAGAAGGGTAAAGCTGTAATATTTTTTGGGGTCAATTCCGGGTTGTCAGGTTGACCCGAAACACGACCCGAAATTTAAAGTGTCATTTTCGGGTCCACCCAAAAATGACCCATGACCTACTAAGCTAAACCCAAACCCGAAAAAACCGTGTTGGGTTTGTGTCGTGTCGGTGGGTGGCGTGTCGCTTTGCCACCTCTACTTTTGGGGCATCTTGGATAGCTCCGCAACATAAACTTCTGGTTCAGCACGAAAAAACTGAGTGTGGAAGCATCTCTCCATCTCCTGCCATGTGTAAATAGAATTTCTTGGTAGTGTAGAATACCAAGTGAATGCCATCCCTGTTAGAGAATTAGGAAAAAGCCGCAACTTGTAATTATCAAAATTAACAAGATTGGCCAATTCCCCACACTGTATTGTGAACCTGGCAATATGCACCAAGGTGGATTGTCCATCCTCTCCAGAAAACAAGCTGAAATCTGGAATGAAGTATCCCCTAGGATAAAGGTTCTCCCGATCCACAGTAACCGAGTATGGTTTGTGAAACTCCGGCCTTCCCACCTGCCTTAGGCTTGGACCATACAATTACTGCACAATGTCTCTCACTGCATCTACATTCATAGGCTGGTGGTAAATAGGAGGTAGTGGTTGTGCATGAATTGGAACTCCACCAGTAGGAATTCCTCCATTCATCCTGTTGTAAGCGCCGGGATTTTCTTACAAAAAAAAAAAAGAAAAAAAAAAGAAAAAAAATTCGAAAAAAAAAATTTATAGTGGTACGACTGTAATTACAGTCGTACGACTGTATTATCGGGGCAGGTGCAGAACACCATACCCATAACATAAGAAAGAGGAGGAGAGGATTTTGGGCAATTAATGCCCGGATTTTGGAGAGAAAATGGGAAAAATCAGAGTAGAAAAAGGGGAGAAAAGAGAGAGAGAAAGGAGATTGGATTTCTGGTGAAATTTAGAGAGAGAAGGAGAAAAGAGAGAAGGAAAAGGAAGAAGTAAAAAAAACCACAAAAACTCATCTTTTCCTCTTCTATTTTCTTTAATTCTCGAAATCAGGGTTAAAACTTGATAGAAATCCATAGGTTAATGAGTTAACTTCATAAACAAATTGAAATTTCGGACTAAAACAATCAGAATCCCAAGCATTTTGGATTTTCGGACTCAAGGCTCTCAACTCCAATTCAAGAGGAAAAGTGCAAATTCTTATGGATTGGAGCGACGCCAAGGGTCAATTTCGACTTAGAGGGACTTCTAAAGGGTAGGCGCCCCATTTCTCTTTAATTTTGCTTGCTTTCTGGGTGTTGATTGTGATTTTTCTGCATTTTTATCTCATTTTTTGCGTTTCTGCTTCTGGAAATCAAGAACAGTCGCACGACTGTTCTTGAAATTGATGAACAGTCGTACGACTGTAGTTACAGTCGTACGACTATTCTTGATTTCCAGGTGATTTTATTTCCAGCTTGTTTTAAATAAGATTTTGGTGAAATCCTGAATTTTCAGCATTTACAGTCGTACGACTGTAGTTGAGTTTGCACGACTGTAATTTACAGTCGTACCACTGTAGTCCTCAGAATCAGAATTTCACCTTTAAAACCCAAAAATTTCAAAAAAAAATCCATAAAAAATTATAAAAAATCCTCAAAAATTCCCAAAAAAATCCCAAAAAATTAGAAAACCCCAAAAATCATCAAAATGAATTTTGTTGTGTACATCACGACCATAGATTCAATTTTCTGGTAAATTTGCATTTAGATCAATTCAACGATGGAGACCCAGTTCTCCTAAAAATCGACCCATTTAACATATAAAAAATGCACGTAAACCGGTAAAATTGTTTTCAAAAATGATTTTCCCATAAAACCAAAAATACAGGGACGTTTCAAAATATTTTCCAGGTCTAACCGGGGCGGCTAGCCGAGCCAACCCGGTTATCCCCTAAATGCATGCCTCCAATTCTTGATTTCCCAATTCTGTCTATTTGAGTCCTATTTGTGGCGTGCCGTATAAATTGTGCTAACCTTCTGTTTTGCAGGTTTTAATTTCTTTTATTTTTATTTTTGATGTATTTTAATAGATTAAATCGTGTATTTAGGCGGTTGTAATTATTTTTAGATTTTCGTGTATTCTAGGCGATTGTATAAGTGAGGTAAGAACAAGGCCCTCCGCCTGTGGAGGATGAAAATGATTTTGTTGTATCTATTTCTTCCATTTTCAATGTAACTGATGTACTCTATGATAAGTTCAATGCAATGAAATCCCAGTTTGCTTACTTGTGTGATGTTTATCCTGATAATTTTGTGCATGCATTCGAATCACCATCAAGCATATTTAGCATACATGACACTGCATTGCATGAAATCAATATAAGTACAGATGAAAACCCTAAGATGGTACTCATTTCACACGAGCTTAAATTCGAGGAAGAAAGAGAATTAATAAGAATACTCCAAAAACACGTTAAAGCTTTTGCCTGGTCGTATGATGACATGCCAGGTGTGGATACAGAAATAGCAGTGCACAAAATCCCGACAGACCCCAAGTTCAGACCGGTAAAGCAGAAGTTGAGAAGACTAAGACCGGAATGGGCTATGCTGGTGAAAGAAGAAGTGGCCAAACAGATAGACGCCAAGTTTCTCGAAGTGGTGGAGTATACAGAATGGCTAGCCAATATTGTCCCTGTGCCTAAAAAGGATGGAAGGGTCAGAGTATGCGTCGACTAAGGACAATTTCCCACTACCTCACATTGACATATTAGTTGATAGTGCAGCAAAAGCGGCACTGTACTCCTTCATGGATGGCTTCTCGGGATACAACCAGATTCTGATGGATGTGATCGACAAGGTGAAAACGTCATTCATCACAGAATGGGGTACTTTCTGCTACAGAGTGATGCCTTTTGGATTAAAAAACACCGGTGCCACTTATCAGAGGGCTGTCACAACTCTGTTGCATGATATGATCCATAAAGAAGTTGAAGTGTATGTCGATGATATGCTTGTTAAATCAGCAACCCGGGAGGAACACCCTGTTATCCTGGATAGATTTCTAACACGCATTGGAGAGTACAATTTGCGACTTAACCGTAAGAAGTGCATATTCGGGGTCATATCAGGGAAGCTGTTGGGCCATGTAGTCAGCCAGAGGGGTATAGAAATGGACCCAGATAAAATCAAAGCCATCCAAGATATACCAGCTCCTAAGACAGGAAAGGAAGTCAGATCATTCCTGGGTTCCTACAGTATGTCAGCCGCTTCATAGCACGGTTAACCTCCACTTGTGAACCAATCTTCAAGCTATTAAAGAAAGATCAGCCGGGTGTGTGGGATGACAAGTGTCAGCTGGCATTCAAGAAGATCAAGGCTTACCTGATCAAGCCACCAGTGTTGAGTCCTCCAATTCCGGGGAAGCCTCTGATTTTGTACTTGGCAGTTGAAGAATCTTCTATAGGGGCAATGCTTGCACAAGAACAAGATGGCAAGAAGGAATATCCTATCTACTACATTAGCAAGAAATTTCTGGAATACAAAACCAAGTACACACTAGTGGAAAAGACATGTGTGGCAATAACTTGGTTGACCAAGAAGTTACGCCACTATTTCCAATCCTACAAGATACATGTCGTGGCTAAGGTGGATCCAATGAAGTTCCTCTATAAAGCACTAGCATTGGCTAGGAAGTTGTCTAGGTGGTTGTTACTTTTGTCTGAATTTGACATCGAGTACATCACAAAGAAAACCATTAAAGGGCGAGCCGTGGCAGAGTTTCTGGCAAATCAACCCCTAAAATCAGATTACACAGAGAACCTGGAATTCCCTGATGAGCAACTAGCCATGGTGGAAGTGAAAAGGTGGGTCATGTGTTTCGATGGGACAGTGAATAGAAAAGGCACTGGGATCGGGGTACTTATAGCAACACCAGATACTGAGGTCATTCCTTTATCCAAAAGGCTGATCTTTCCTGTAACCAAAAATGGGGCGGAATATGAAGCATGCTTGTTTGGAATGGAGACTCTATTAACCTTAGGAGCAAATGATGTCTTAATTATTGGTGACTCACTTCTAGTGATCAGGCAAGCTCAGGGTGAATGGGAGCTAAAAGAAGAAGCCTTGCGGCCTTATTTGGAGCTGCTGCAATTCAGAAAAGGTTTATTCGGCCAGTGTGAATTCAGACATGTCCCCAGGAATGAGAATAAGATGGCTGATGCGCTAGCAACTCTGTCCTCCATGTGGGAAAATCCAGAAGACACACAAGTTCAACCGCTGGTTATAGCCACTTCCAGACATCCTTGCTTTGAAGTGCACAAAGTAATGGAATTATCAGCTGAAGAAAAACCATGGTTCTTTGACATCTACCAGTATGTTAAGGAGGGTAGGTATCCCAAAGAGGCCAGTGTTGCTGATAAGTTGACATTGAGAAAGCTGGCCAGTCAATTCAGAATCTTCGAGGATAAGTTATACAAAAGAACAACACATGGAGTTCTTTTAAGGTGTCTAACAAAACAAGAAGCAGAAGATGTGATGCAGCAGGTACATGCAGGATCCTGTGGGCCACATATGAACGGGCTTGCCATGGCCAGGAAGATCATAAGACAAGGGTATTTCTGGATGACAATGCAAGCAGACTGCATAAGAAAGGTGAAGAGATGTCATGATTGTCAAATCTATGCAGACATTAGTCATCTTCCTCCACTCGAACTTCAGAATCTAGCATCTCCTTGGCCATTTTCAGCATGGGGGATAGATATGATTGGTGAAATTCATCCGGCTGCATCTAATGGGCACAGATTCATAGTTGTAGCGATTGATTACTTCTCCAAATGGGTCGAAGCAGAATCTTTCACTAATGTGACAGCCAAGCAAATGGTCAAGTTCATCCAGAAGAACATCTTCACTCAGTATGGGATTCCTCACCACATAGTAACTGATAATGGAGTACAGTTTCAAGGGGCGACGGCTGAGCTACTTGCAGAATATGGTATTGAACATCATAAGTCCTCTCCATATAGACCACAGGCTAATGGTGTAGTGGAAGCAGCTAACAAGGCAATAAAGAAGATCTTATCAAAGATGGTAACCACTTACAGGGATTGGGCCGATAAACTGCCTTATGCTCTCTAGGGTTACAGAACCAGTGTCAGAACACCGACAGGAGAAACTCCTTATGCCTTGGTATATAGAATGGAAGCGGTGTTGCCAGTGGAAATCGAACTCAAGTCACTTAGAGTTGCCCTGGAAGCTCAATTGCAGAGACTGAATGGGTTCAAGCTAGATATGAGCAGCTGGCTGCACTAGATGAAAGGCGACTAAAGGCACTGGATCACCTGCAGATGTATCAGCGCAGAATGGCTAGAGCTTATAATCAAAATGTGAAATACTCCAAGAGACAGTTGAAAGCAGGAGATTTGGTTCTAAAGCAACTAAGGCCTTCAAATGTTGATGTTAGAGGCAAGTTCAGACCTAATTGGGAAGGACCATATGTGGTGAAGAAGGTGCTATCAAAAGGCACTGTCAGCATTATGGACATGGACGGGAATGAGTTCACCAACCCAATCAACCAAGACAGGCTAAAGCTTTATCATGTATTAAAAAAAAAGGAGAGGTCTGCTAGGCTGAAAACTCGAAAAGAGTGGTATAGGCAAAAGTTAAGACACAAGAGAAAATAATCAGTCGGAAAATCTGAAAAGGACGACTGGTGACGGATTCTGGCTCAGTGTGGAATCTGTACCATTTAGGAGCCAACTTGTTTCAAATGTACTCATTTTGACTTCATCAATAAAGTGAAGTGTTTGTTTAAATATATTTGCATGGTTATGACAAATGCACAAACAAAGTTGTCTTTCATAAACACACATTCAAAGAAAGCACTTTGCATTTAACTGATCAATATCATCACATTATTTGGCAAATGAAAATGTATTAAATACGTGCAATTTAAAATCCTTTATCGTCCTCTAAAGTCCAGTTCATCTTCCCAAACGAGCAATAAAGGGTCACGACACCATTTTAGTCAAATCTAAAAAAAAAAAAAAAAAGCTCACTGAGGTGAAAACCGAAAAGGCACCTCAGGCAAAAATTAGAGCGGCCCGCTAAGCTGAAAACCCATATCGGGCAGTTTAGGCAAAAGTTAGGGCATATGAAAAGCTCGCTAAGGCGAAAACCGAAAAGGCGCCTTAAGCAAAAGTTAGAGCGGCCCGCTGGGTTGAAAACCTGATTTGGGCAACCCAGGCAAAAATTAGAGCACTTAAAAAAAAAAAAAAAACTCATAACTTCCCAAGGAGCAGGAAAAGCAGAACATCCTCAGTATTCCCCACAGAATTCGTCACATTACTCTCCAGCAGAGTTTTCCCCACTATTCCCCAGCGTAGTCTACGTAAAGAACACCATCAATTATTTCCCCGTAAAGTCTCTATAT
Organism: Euphorbia tirucalli; assembly: GCA_039660915.1. Taxonomy (NCBI): domain Eukaryota; kingdom Viridiplantae; phylum Streptophyta; class Magnoliopsida; order Malpighiales; family Euphorbiaceae; genus Euphorbia; species Euphorbia tirucalli. The sequence goes on along the minus strand of CM077637.1, from coordinate 23,262,573 downwards.
TACTCCCTAGTGTAGTCTACGCAAAGAACACCACAATTGTTTCCTCAATCGAGCTGTCACACTCTTCCCCAGCGGAATCTCCACAAGGAATACTACGATCATTTCCCCAGCAGTCACCTCACTCCTTTGATAATCACCAAACAATGCCCCAAGAAAAGCAAAATCAACCAGGGGCACAACATATCTCCCCAGCGGAAGACAGAAACGTCCAATAACAGAAAATACATACATGTACATATACATCATCATGCATCCATACATTGCATATATCAATTACTTATCCCCGGCTAGTCTTCATTCTTGATCGAAGGGGCAAAAATTTTTGCTTAAAAATCTCTCGATCAAGGAATGAAGACTTGCCATTTTAAGTGCAGGAATTCTTCCCCAGCTTAATATCCTCAGCAAGTCGGCAGATCCGCCTCGAGTAATGTAAACTCGGTATTGGCCCAGATCCGCTCCATTAGCTCAACTTTCTCCAGCGAGTCCGCCTCGAGTAATGTAAGCTCAGTATCAGCCCAGATCCGCTCCATCACCCAAGTCCCCTAGCAGATTTGCCTCGAGTAATGTAAACTCGGCATCGGCCCAGATTAGCTTCATCTATTTCCCCAGGAAAGTTCACCTCGGGTAACCTAGACCCGGTATCGGCCAATCTCTTCATCAATTTCCCTTCGAGTAACATAGACCCGGTATCGGCTAATCTCATCTCCAGCATCGCCTCAGGTAACATAGACCTGGTATCGGCTAATTTCACCCATCATTTGCCTCGGGTAACCTAGACCCGGCATCGGCCTATCCACATCAACTTTGCCTCGGGTAACCTAGACCCAGTATCGGCTTATTTCTTTCCCCAGTCTCGCCTCGAGTAACATAGACCCGGTATCGGCTTATCTCATCAGAGGGTTCATTCCAGTGTTCGCGGCGCTTTGATTCACGCTCTCAAATTCATCATCTCAGATATTATAAACCTGAATCTAGGTGTCGAATTTGATCATGCGAGGGGCAGCTGTAAGTGCCGGGATTTTCTTACAAAAAAAAAAGAAAAAAAAAATTCGAAAAAAAAAATTTACAGTGGTACGACTGTAATTACAGTCGTACGACTGTATTATCGGGACAAGTGCAGAACACCATACCCATGACATAAGAAAGAGGAAGAGAGGATTTTGGGCAATTAATGCCCGGATTTTAGAGAGAAAATGGGAAAAATCAGAGTAGAAAAGGGGGAGAAAAGAGAGAGAGAAAGGAGATTGGATTTCTGGTGAAATTTAGAGAGAGAAGGAGAAAAGAGAGAAGGAAAAGGAAGAAGTAAAAAAACCACAAAAACTCATCTTTTCCTCTTCTATTTTCTTTAATTCTCGAAATCAGGGTTAAAACTTGATAGAAATCCATAGGTTAATGAGTTAACTTCACAAACAAATTGAAATTTAGAACTAAAACAATCAGAATCCCAAGCATTTTGGATTTCCGGACTCAAGGCTCTCAACTCCAATTCAAGAGGAAAAGTGCAAATTCTTGTGGATTGGCGCGACGCCAGGGGTCAATTTCGACTTAGAGGGACTTCTAAAGGGTACCATTTCTCTTTAATTTTGCTTGCTTTCTGGGTGTTGATTGTGATTTTTCTGCATTTTTATCTCATTTTTTGCGTTTCTGCTTCTGGAAATCAAGAACAGTCACATGACTGTTCTTGAAATTGATGAACAGTCGTACGACTGTAGTTACAGTCGTACGACTATTCTTGATTTCTAGGTGATTTTATTTCCAGCTTGTTTTAAATAAGATTTTGGTGAAATCCTGAATTTTCAGCATTTACAGTCGTACGACTGTAATTACAGTCGTACGATTGTAATTGAGTTTGCACGACTGTAATTTACAGTCATACCACTGTAGTCCTCAGAATCAGAATTTCACTTTTAAAACCCAAAAATTTCAAAAAAAAAATCCATAAAAAATCATAAAAAATCCTCAAAAATTCCCAAAAAAATCCCAAAAAATTAGAAAACCCCAAAAATCATCAAAATGAATTTTGTTGTGTGCATCACGACCATAGATTCAATTTTCTGATAAATTTGCATTTAGATCAATTCAACGATGGAGACCCAGTTCTCCTGAAAACCGACCCATTTAACATATGAAAAATGCACGTAAACCGGTAAAATTGTTTTCAAAAATGATTTTCCCATAAAACCAAAAATACAGGGACGTTTCAAAATATTTTCCAGGTCTAACCGGGCCGGCTAGCCGAGCCAACCCGGTTATCCTCTAAATGAATGCCCCTAATTCTTGATTTCCCAATTCTGTCTATTTGAGTCCTAATTGTGGCGTGCCGTATAAATTGTGCTAACCTTCTGTTTTGCAGGTTTTAATTTCTTTTATTTTTATTTTTGATGTATTTTAATAGATTAAATCGTGTATTTAGGCGGTTGTAATTATTTTTAGATTTTCGTGTATTCTAGGCGATTGTATAAGTGAGATGAGAGTTTTTATTTTTCCATTCGATTTGGTTGTAAGCCAATTAATATTTATTTCTTTTCCTTACTTTTGTATTAAATATTTTGTATGCGCGCTGTATGCCTTTTATATTCAATAAAATGGACTTTAGATTTTGAAATACCATTTGAGAACATTGGCAATATTTATTTTAATTAGACACGAAATAAGGGACTTGTCTGGACCCTAATCTCTGGATAGTGTAGCGACCGTTCGTCCGGTTCAGCTACATAAGAATTTCCCGGTTGAGCTGAGCCGGGTGACGACTCCTACAATATTCATTGAGACTTAGGTCTCGGTTCTTTTAAGATTTAATTCCATTTATTTTTCAAAACGTGGATTTCCATTCATAAAAACCCCACGCGAGGGAGGGGCCCGCCCGAGATCGTGGCGCCCTATTCCGAAAGGGAGTCCCGCGTCCCGCCGAAAACGCGTCGTCCGCTCACACATGTATCTATGCATGCCCCCCGAGTCTAACTCTTCCTCCCTCACATAGTTATTAGGAAAGGCTTGCATGTTGGTATGACCTTGTAAATGAACAACTGGAACACCATTAGATTTGGCCTGCTTCCCCCTTGGATGCGGCCTTGAACAGGTCCCTTCTCCTCCCTCAGTGGAGGAATTTGGTATTTTTCTGCTTGGCTACTCTTAGTGTCCCCTACAGAAGCCACAACTTCTTTCCCTTTTGGTATTGGAGAGCCAGTAGCACTCTCTTCAGCTTCCTTCTGACTCCTACTTAAATGTCGGACTTCTTACAACACTTCACCTATCATTTTGGTTAGATTAACCAAAGCAGCAGTAACATTAGGAGAATCATTCTCACTTGGAATTTGCTGGTTAGGCCCCTCCTTTTGTTGTTGAACAGGAGGGGCAATGTCAACATTATCGAAATGTCCAATTAAGTTAGCCATCTGTCCTGTATTATCAGGCACATCATCTGCATCTTCGAATGCAGCAACTTCTTTGTCTTTAGAATTTCTTTTTGGCGGCCTTGTGTCTTGTCCCACCGAGAGTGCCAAAATTGTTTCTTACCTTTTTGTAAACTTGAGCGTGCCAGTAATTTTGTAAGAAAATTACAAAATGAAATTGAAAATCTAACTTAACTTACAGAATGAAAGGATATAAACTTCTAAGGATTCTACTAAGGATTCTCCCAAAATACTAAGGATTCTTTAGGAAAAAATAAATACTGAGAAATAGAATAAAATTGACTGAAAAGAATTGAAAATTGGATTTGATGCTCTGTTTGAGTAGAGTTTGTGTTGTTGATGTTTGGGCTCCTTGCTTTTGCCTTCAAACTTGGCTTTTAAAGGGAAGAAAATAACTATCTTTTTTACACGTTGAGCTCCCACTATACCACTTTCCTTCTCCAACTCGCATGACTCAAAGAACTATTACTAACACTAACACTAAACTCCAGCCACGTCCTTACCCAAATTATAACTTCCTCCGGCAACCAACTCACTCCCCACATAAAAACTAATTAATTAATTAATTAATTAATTAACCAATTTTAAAAATTAGGCAGAAAATTAATTAGGCCAGAAATTAAAATCAGCCCAAATAATTTACAGGTCTAACAATAATAAAACTAAAACTTGCTTTACATCTCTTTTTCACTTTTAAAATTTCTAACAATCAATCATGTATGCTTAACTGTTGCTGTTGATACTAAATATATGCAATTGTGTGCTTATTTGTGAAACTTCTACCAAGGTGCAAAACTTAAAATTTAGCCTTTGCACTTGATACCATTTATCAATTTAGAAACCTCTAATTCAATTTCTATATATTGGACTCATGTACTTTATTTTGAAATAATAATCTTAGTAGTTGTAATATTTTCATTAAATATCACTTTCTTACAAGAAAAATTAAGTGATTTATTTGATGGTATCCAAACTGTAATTTTGATTTTGTTTTAAACTATTTGAGATGTAATATGCTTTGTTTAATCCACTTTTTTAACTTAGTTTTTGTACCAGATTGAATTTTATTTAAAATTTCAAAAAAAAAAAAATCTAAACCGGGACGGGGATCCCTGCGGGAACCCATTCCCTGACGGTACCGGGTATGGGGATGAAAATCGTCCCCGTGTACTAAACAGAGACGGAGACGGGGATCCCCACCTAGCCGAGAAACAGGGATGGGATTGGCAATTCTCGCCCCACCCCGCCCCGTCTACATCCCTAGGTCCGACCATAACCATATTTAAATTCAATTATATAAAATTAAGGAACCATATAGATTTAGCCATTTAAAACATAGATTTTTTAATTAGTTACCCATACCAACATTGAATAAAAATCATAAGCACTAAAGTAGTAAGAAGGTTTATCATATCTAAGTAATGACAATTAGAAGTTGATAAAACATAAATCTAATTGTGTATCATTGAAATTGAAAGAGAAAATGTGAAGTAGAAGGAGAAACATACCATTTCCTCATACTATGCCAGCAGCTGATTGCGAATAAAATGAGCGATAAAAGGAATCGTACTTGGTGGCTGAACTACAAACGGCTACAATGGGCGGTATCGTAGCTACAACGATGTTTCAAGTTGTCAGATATTAAATTGAAAATGTCATATCATCTAATCTCCCGGTATATCCAGATAGCGCAGAGATCACGAAGGAGTAGAAACAGGAAAAAAGAAGCGAAAGGAGATAGTGGACCATGGAGGTAAAGGCATATCGACGACGCCGAAGCTAGAACGGTGGTCTAAAGTCGCTAGATATTTAACAGAAAATGTCACATGCATTGGAATCTCCTGGTAGATCTAGATAGCCTAGAAATTGGGAGGGAGTAGAAAGAGGGAAGAAAGGAACGAAGGGAGAGAGTGGACTTGGAGGCAACAACAGATCTAAAAGAAAAAGGGTGAGATATTTATTTAAGGGATAAGTACAGAAATAAACCCCGTGGTTTTGACAATTTATAAAATTATACCTGTGGTTTAAAATTTTACAAATGAGATATGTGGTTTTACAATGCTAACAAAAGTAGTCTATCATCCAATACACTTTTTAAAAACTCACTTATCCTTTGAATTTTTACCTAAAATTTCGCATGTTGGTTGATTAAAACATAATGAACCTTAGTGACAAAGTTCATAAATTTTTGGAAAATGCATGTATTTTTTTTATTAATAATGAGAAAAAGAGAAAAAATTATGAAAAATAGAAAAAAGCCCAAAAAGTTTCAAAATTTTGTAACTTATTGTTAAATAATATATATAAAATATTGAGATAATAAATAGTAAAAAAAAGTTTCGCATAGAATCAGGGTAACGATGTAAACTTTTGGTTCTTAATTTAATCTCTGTGCAAAACTCAATATTTTCTACTATTTAGCATCCCAATAATTTATACACATTATTAAACAAATTTGAACCAAAATTTGAAGATTTGAAAATTTTCTAGCCATGTTTCAATTTTTTATGAATTTTTTTTATTTTTTTACATTATTAATTATTAAAAATATAAACACTTCACGAAAATTTTCAAGTTTCAACTCTATGGTCCATTGTATTGTAATTAACCAACATACAAAATTTCAGATAAAAATTTGAAGGATAAGTGAGTTTTTAGGGAATGTATTTGATGATAGACTATTTTTGTTAATATTGTGAAACCACATGTCCTATTTTGTAAAAATTTAAACTACAAGTACTATTTTGCAAATGGCTAAAACCATAAAATTTATTTTTGTACTTATCCCTTTATTTAATTAGGGTTTCTAAAAAATGAGAGGGAGAAATCTATTAAATTCCTGCTCATTTTTTTATTTTATTTTATTTTTTAGTTTTATCTCTGATGGAATGTGAGTCAAAATAAACACATATCCGCCAGTGGTGTGCCTGACGGACATATGTCACTGACGGCTATGTCAATGATAAGATTAAGTAACTTTTACGCGTAAAATTACTGATGATATTTACTTTTTATAAGTAATCCGCTAGAAATCATTGATGGAAATTATTCTATTAGTAAAGTCTGTCAATATTATCGAATTTTCTTGTAGTGAATAGGAGTGTACCACATCAACGTTGATACTGCCGTAGTATATTCAATGTTATCATAACCGTACCGGACATCAAACCGGTGAAACTACTGGTACGTGGTACAACCGGTTCAACCGGCTAATACCGGTGGTTATACCGGATTATTGTTTTTTTTAAAAAAATATTATTTAAAAAATAAATAAGCTTATAAATTCATCAAATACAAATTTCAAATATTTAATACTCAAAATAATTTCATGAAATATTCTAAAACTTCATCAATTTTAAATTTTAATGACAATTGATTTAAATTTTAAAATTTGAAAAATTTTGGTTTGAAACCAAACCGAACTAGAACCAAACAAAACTAATTCAGTTTGGTTCAAGTCAAACCGAATGTATATTGGTTTGATTTTGGTTTTTATAATTTTATATGTTTATTTTTTGGTTCGGTTTAAAACTTCATCAATTTTAAATTTTAATGATAATTGATTTAAATTTTAAAATTTGAAAAATTTTGGTTTGAAACCAAACCGAACCAGAACAAAACAAAACTAGTTCAGTTTGGTTCAAGTCAAACCGAATATATATTGGTTTGATTTTGGTTTTTATAATTTTATATGTTTATTTTTTGATTTGGTTCGAACAGAACCGAACCGAACCTAACCGTCGAACCGAACCGAATCAAACCCAAAGATAGAAAATGGTCAAAATCGGTTTTTGACCGGTTCGTCGGTTTACTGGTTTTTAACCGGTCGAACCGGTCATCTCCGGTTTTTAATCGAACCGTCCATTTTAATCAAACCGACCGGATCCATGGTCCGTTCGCAATAAAACCGGTCGAACCGGCCGGTCCGGTCCGGTTTTCATAACATTGAGTACATTTCAATTAGCGGGAGTAATATACTCTTGACATATATTAGAAATTTTCCAAAAGAACTCCAGCGAATTGAAATGATGCGACTGGTGGAGCTACTAAAGCAAAGAAAACACTAATTAGGATTTGCGAATAACATTAATTTTTGGAAGAAACACACAGTGCGACAATTAGGTGGAACTGGTAAAAAGTAATTACTATTTCAAAAAAATAAAAAGTAATTAATTAAAAATTTTATCACCCACTCGCAGACCCGAGTTGGAAAAGTTCTTCAAGAAATTGAGGCCAAAATTATCCTAAAATTATTTTCCACTCAAATTCCAATTAAATATTATATTCTTTTGTGTCAAAGATTTGGACTTCTGAATTTGTCTTATATCATGTTTGAGTTGGGAATTATTATGATAAAGTAAGGTAGGTGTAGAAAAATTTTTATATTTATTTTTGAGGTGTAAATGAGGGATATAGTAACTTATGGTAATCCATAAAGCTCTTTTTAGTCACCCTTGGGACAAGCTCATTTTTGTTGAATTGTTGATGATATTAGCCTCAAGTTTAGACTTTGAGAGTTGTTTTTCCTCCTTTACCAGAAGATCTAGTAATAATTTTAAGCACTAATTATTTTGGTGATTTTTAGGTAAATTCCCGTTAAATAAACAAGGAAAATTCATTTGTTATAATGTAAAGCATTATAAATTAAAATGCGCCAACTCAATTTAATTGGTGGAAAAAAAAAAAAAAAAAAGAAGAAGAATTTTGTACATGGCAGCATCAACTACGTTCCATCTTTCAACATTGACGACTTTGTTGAAGTTGAAGAAAATAATTAAAAAGCAAAAGTCGTAATGTGTAAACAATAACATCAGTTCCATTCCAAATCCATATTCAGTACTTACTAGTATTCCTAACAATCCATAATTAATTAATTAATTTCCAGTAGTTTAAAAATGTTAAATTCATCATCAATTTCTGTTCAAACTCCATTGGTATGCAGAGCAAAAGCAAAAATGTGGGCATTGGCCTATACAATTTTTGACTTATATGATTTATATTTATGGAATAATGTCTTTCTGGAACATTCCTCCCAATCAATTCCTTTTCTCTCGTTAACCGTTCTACCAAATCTCATACATGTGCATTCGATATCTTCTCATACATCCTCTCTCTTCACCGTTGGATTTCCTTAAATACTTTATCGAACGTTAAAATACTTTTTATACCGTAGCCCGCGCCACACACAATTCTTTTATCATGCCCCGAAAACTGACTTTAAATCTTACCTAATGATCACAGTAGCGCGTTCAATCAACGTTCTATCTCTATTGGACCGTTAAGTTTGTGAAGCAGAAGGTGAAGAGAAATTTGATTTCACTGCTTTTGACACCACCCCACTCCACTCCACTGCGTACAAAGCAAGTCCTTTTGTAGTTTTTTCTATTCTCAGTTGCATACAGTTCTCACTAGTAGAAGCAGCCACTTGCAGAGCTCAAACACTATTTCCCTTTCTCATTTTTCTTTTGTAAAAGGAGATTCCCAATGGGAGAAGGGAAAGGATCCACTCTAGTGCACCTTCTGGTGGTGCTTCTCAGCCTCGTTGCCTTTGGATTCGCCGTTGCTGCTGAGAGACGAAGAAGCGTCGTACGCTTTTCTTAACTCCCTTTTTCTCCTCCTTTGACTGCTTTTTTTTTTTACCTCTCAATTGCGTTAGATTTAGATTATATTGCATTTTTCTGTTTGTTCTAGCTTCCGAACTCTGTTTCTTTCCTTAGCAACTTTTTGCAGATGTGTTGTTTGAGGGTTTCTAAATTAGAGATCTGTGGCTTAAATGTTTAGTTAATGAATTGGTGTTAATTGTTTATTTCAATTGCTTTCTTAGCTTTGAGGTTTAAGAGTCTCTTAAGTGTCAATTTTTGCTATCGGATTTTTCCTGTGCTTTTGCTGCACATTGCTTTTGAATTACTAAGTGTAATAATTTTGTATTACATTAGATTGACTATCAATAGGGCTAAGATTTAGAAATTCTGATTTGATACATAAACCTTGGCATGTTTTCCTTTCGTCCATAATGTATTTGTTGCTAAGATATAAAATACACAAGTATTTAGTGCTGTTTGCATGCCCATAGTATCGTTGCTATAAGAAATTATAATGCAATGCTAGAAATGGTTGTTTTCTAAAGATTTGTGTAGTGGGATTTTGCAATTGGAAGGGTTTTGAGAAAGGTTTAGGCTTCTTTTGATTGATTGAAAGCATTTTTCTGGAAGATATATACTTTTCATACTCAATCTTTTAGGAAATCATTATTAATCCGAGTGAAAAACTATTTCATGTTCTTGTTTCCATAAGGGGAAGTAAATTTTTGGACGGCCACTCTTTTTCTCCTTTTTTAAAAAAAAGGGATCAACTTTTTGTAAGGGTACTTTTTAATTGGTTTTCAATTATTGTACATTACTGAGGAAACTATTATTGCTCGAAATGTTTTAGATTTGTATTATCCTATAATTTTCTCTTAAATAATTATAAATTAAAAATATAAAATTTCAGTTAGAATGCACATCTCAAGTATGTCTTCTATTTCTGTCTTTTTTTTTTTTTTTTTCCCCTTAAGGAAAGATCTTTCTAGTGTGCTTTAAACTAGGGAATGATTTTCAAGTATTGTTATATTGAAACCAAACTAAACAAGATAAGTCTTTTTCCAAGAAGTTTTCTTATCAATATTTTTCAAAAATGATCATTTTTGCACAAAACAAAAAAGGAGTCTTTAGTTGAATAAAATTTATGAGAAAGAAAACAGTACAATGAGTTTCTCCTGAATTTTGATGCCATGTGCAACTAATGAATTTAGCTCAGTTGTACCAGAATCATTACAGGGTTTCTGGTTTCGAGTTTATACCCCAATTTTAGTCTTTTAAACCAACAGAAAAATAAAAAAAGACGAAGCTAATATCCACCTCTGCCATTAGATAGTGGTTCTGTTGCAAAGAAATTGTATTGCCAAATTAATATTATTATGTTCTACAACCTGCATGCATTTTTTGTGATCATGGAGTTAGTTTTATGATGGAAACAACACCTCAATCTTGTGCCATTTGAAAGAGCATGATTTTAATCATATTCTGACCTTTGTTTCCATAATTGCTAAATGCATGTAAATTTTAACTTTATCCACTATTATGAACAATGTTGTAAAGATTTACATATATGTGCACAATTGATCCTATGTATGGAATGATGCCAACTTTGTTAAAGTATGATGTGTATTATTATTTTAAATATTTATAATGATATTTAATAATACGTGTAAATTTTAACAATGGCCCTTGGACTTGGGCCTATTTTACATATAATGTCTTAACTTTAATATAACGCAAAAGTGATTAAATTTGCCGAAGTGTAATAAAAAAGATTCAATTGGTGACCCAGCAGAAATCTTAAATAAAATTCATTTGAACTCAAAGTTGATTGGATTATGGATCTCATTGAAGTTTATGTACATAATAAACTAATATAGTCGACTAAAACTTGTTTTATCTACCTGTTTTATGCTTTACTGACTAAAATAGGCATATACAAGAATTTTTTATTGACCAAGTTATGTTATGTGAATAAAATTTTGTGGAACTGATAAACCAGTCAAAGTTTGAAGTTACATATGCCTGTGAAAGATTTTTGGCTGCTCTCTAATCAAGTTCTGTTGAAATAGATTTTTTTGTTACATTTTCTATAAGTTCCAGTGCTTTTATATGTCAAAAAGAAGTTGAGAGGCTGCATTGTGAAATACATCTATGTTTGAGGGACATAAGTGAAATTTACCCTTCAATATCAATTTTTTTATATTGATGATCCATTGGAGAAGGGCTGAACTAGAACTTTATAGTCGGGGGAGAAGGTTAAATGTTAATGAAATATTAATAGCAACGTAACTATGTAAGATCCAAACAAAATATATGAAAATAACAGGGATCAAACTTAAATGATATGTGAAAAGGAGAAGTTGAGGGGCTATAATATGACATAGGTTTTTGAGGGTCATCAATGAAATTACACTTATTAATTCCTATGATCAATGCTTTAAATTAATGATCCATAGGAGTAGGGCTGAACTAGAACTTTACTTGGGGAGCTAGGTTAAATGTTAATGAAATATTCATAGAAATACAAGAGGTAAAGGAAGATGTATGAAAATTTCAGCGATCAAACTTCAATGGTACAAAGGTTATGAATGAAAACTAATTATGGGGCTTGAACAAATTAAATATAAAAAGCTCACAGATTATCAGGTAAATTTTTTATTTTTAACTGTTATAGAAGTTTTGGGGGCTATGGCCCTTCTAGGATACAAGGTTGTTTTGCCCTTTTATTGAAGGATGAGTTGGTTGCAATTCTTGGATCGGAAAACATTTTTAACTGCAAGGAAAGTTCAAGAAATTTTCTTATTGTTTGCAAGTTACTTAGTAATCTGATAATTTTCTTTTTTTTTGATAAGCTTGTATCGGTCCATGAAGCTCCTTAATTTTCTTTTTGCAAAGTACATTTTCCTTTTGTTTTTCTTTCTCTTAATGTAACTGCAATAAAATTTTGGCAAGGGCTGTACGTGGATGAGATACGATTAGTGATTGAATTTCCTTGGAGTAGTAGAACTTGTGCCACAGGCCCCCACATTGGTATGAAGTGTTTAGAATACGAAGAGTGTTTGTAAAGAATTAGCTGCCGAAGGCTTATCTTAGCCTAAGTTACTTGTGGTCAACATGTTAAATTGCCATCGAATAGGTTGTGGAAAACTTTGATGTTGGTGCTTTACTTCTTTCTCCTTACAAACATTATCAAGTAAAATGTCAGTGTTCAAGGTATATTGGCCTTTGCTAATATGACACACCTCAGGTCCTTATCCCATCACCTTTTTTTTTTTAACTATAGATGCTAATGACTTTATCTTATTGTCACGTACTGGCATATGTACAGTTAGGTATTTATATTGATTTGATAGAAGTTTTATTTCAATGGTAGTAACAAAACTAAGGTTAAGAGTACAGTATATGGTTGAAAAACTAAAACAAAAGCAAAGTATTTATGCACTGTTGGACCTTCTGTCTGTTGCTTCTTAATCAAGGTAAATTGTAGCTTGTAGGTTTGTTGTTCCTTTAAAATTCCTAGTTTCCTACCAACATATAAGTTTTACCTTAATCAACAGTAATAGACTCAGAAGGGGAAGTTAATGGGAATAGAGGTTTTATTATTATTATGACATTTAACTAAAACATGACAATATCGCTACATGGACCTTCATAATTTTAAAAAACATTGAGAATTTGTATAGTACTATTCCAACTTAATTTGTTTCTTGTAGTTATGTTATAAATCTCTGATTTTTGCTGCTTTTGCCTCAAGTAGTGTCTAACAAAGTATGTAAGAGTCAGATGGTTGATATTTTTTATGCAAACAAGTGAAAACCTTGTGGAATCCCATATGGATACCCATTGGGATTGGTGTGTATTTGAATGATGATCTCTTTGGAATGTGCTTTGAAATTCAAAATTACACTTCAGACTTTTTTCAAACTCTTACTTGGTTGTTTTTTGTCAAGCTTATATGGTTTGATTATATATTTTGTGTGACAGGGCCATACTGAGAAAGATGCAACAAATGCTACATATTGTGTGTACAACTCTGATGTGGCAACCGGATATGGAGTTGGTGCTTTTTTGTTTCTCCTTTCGAGTGAATCATTATTGATGAGCGTGACGAAGTGCATGTGTTTTGGAAGACCATTAACCCCTGGTGGAAATCGAGCTTGGTCCATCATCTATTTTTTCTCATCCTGGTGAGAATTTTCATATTCAATACAAAGTATCAAATCTAATCAGGCCATTCAGCTCATAAAAACAACACTTTCATTCTTAACCTTTTCATCTTGTGCTAGTGCAGGTTGACTTTTCTGATAGCAGAAGCATGTCTACTTGCTGGAGCGACAAAAAATGCATATCACACTAAGTATGCTCAAAATTTCTCATGCGAATCATTGAGAAAAGGTGTTTTTGTTGCGGGAGCAGTGTTTGTGGTGGCTACAATGATTCTTAATGTATACTACTACATGTATTTCTCCAAGGCTACTGCACCTCAGGCAGCCGCAACAGCCCACAAGGCTACTAGGTCAAGTTCAAATGTTGGAATGACTGGTTTTGCATAGGATATATCAATGGCATCCTTCCAGAGATAGCTTAGTTTTGCTTGCTCATTGTACTACGAGTCTCTGATGTTCTGATTATTTAGTGTGATATATAGTGCATTTATGAATTCAACTAATCTTTCTCAACACAAAATCTATACAAAAATTCAGAATCCTACTGATTAGTGGAAAGTTGAGCATCTAAAACAAGTAGCAACCTCGTATCTGAAGAAGAGTCTAGTCAAGGTAAAAGAATTTTGAAGTTCTCTTGTAAATGCCAAACATGTTAAAAGGATGAAGTAATATTTATTTTATGGGTGCAAACAGCTGAAAACAACAGTTCACCGCCAGCTATATGTATTTTTTGGTATTACTTTCTTGAATTTGATAGAAAAAGACTTAAGTTTTTTCCAAGTATGTGTAAAATGCAAGTGTCAATGCCAAAATTGATTCTAGGTGGCTGCCACATCAAAATCAATATGGACACCCTTGGTTCTAAATAAATGGCCAATGGACCCATGAATAGTGTATGTATACAAAGAGAGTGAGGATGTGCAATTGGGCCAAGCCAAATCCGGTCACCTCTTTTTGAAGCAAATTGGCTCTCTTTCACCCTAGAAATGGCAATAAATGTCAATTACAGCCTGTCATTAGTACTGCAGAATAGACCCATTCTTTCTTCAATACCATTACAAATAACAAGCATATATACCAATCCTCATTCTGATATTCCTGTAACCAGGCTGTGAATACCTGTTACCCTTTTTTTTTTTTTTTACTCTCATCATTTTGTACTTTGTCAAGAATTAAAAACATGTAAATATACAAAAAAAAATCTGTTTTGATATCGTAACACATTGGTGCAGGACCATTGCGATTGCTGCCGTGCCCCTGCTCCCTCCAAATTCTCTATTATATTACATATTACAATGTTAAAAGAAAATTGTCTTACGTTGAATTAATATAATTTGCCCCCTCTCACTCGCACACATTACTTTTCTAAAATATATTGTTGGCCACTGTTTGAAAGTTAATATAATATTGGCATTGCTTACCTAATTATATGACCATGAGAATTTGACTAAATATAGCAAAATGTAAAAATATAAAATACTCTTTTGTCACTTTTTTACTCTTCTCAAAGTAGAAGCTTAAAACAAAATATATATAATGTATCTACTTAATACTATTTGATAAAAATCTAAATTTTTATGGAAACATATTTTCATGATAAATTAATATTGGATATGAAAGTAGAAGTTAAAATCAAAATTAATTTGACCAAAATATCTAACAACCATTTTATTGTAAGATTTTCTTTCAATTCTTTATATTAGATTTCATGCACATATAATTGGTATTGCTGTGATTGTGAGAAAAAGTTTAGACTTTTGTATTCACAATAAATTAATTTTACAGCAATATTAAAATGTGAACGCTTGTTTGGGGACAATTATAATATTGTTTATGAAAGTTAATTAAATACAAGGTATGTTTTGTTTTTTACAAAAATTTTAAATGTATTATATATTTTAGCTCAATTTATTTTTATATTTAAGGTTGGGATTAGGATGTTATATACAGTAGTAGATATTTATTAAGTATATAAGCTTTTCACATGTAAGTTTGCCCCAGTATCGTGAACATTCTCATATATGTATAGTGAGTGATCTTTGACTGAATCGATGAAAAAAGAATTATGAGGTAAGTAAAAGTTGTTATTGACTTTGTTTCTTATTTTGCATAATTGACATGTTTTTGTATTCAAATTTGGTTTATGGAATGGAATAAGAAGAGAATTAAATAGTTATTTCGTTGAATGAAATAGAAATGGAATAGAATGATTATTCTTTTTCCCATCCTATTCCAATGTTTGATTCAATGTTAGAATAATATATGAAATATGTTATAATGAAACCGAAAAAATGAAGAAAACTAGGTTAAAACAAGTTAAACAATGAAAAAAAGAATCAAACAAGGAAAAAAAAAGATATACAATGAAGAAAAAACGTATAAAATTGAGTAAAACAAATAAAAATGGAAAAAACAATGAAAAAAAAAATCAAGGAAAAACGAAAAAATTGAAGAAAAATGACTAAAATAAAAATTAATATAAAAAATTATAATATATATAATGAAGTATAAATTTTTTTTTTTTTGTTACATAAAGAATAACTATTCCTCACTTTGAGAATAGGTATTGTAGATGGAATAACTATTGTATATGTCTTCTATTCTATGGCCAAATATGACACCCTATTTATAATAGATGGAAGGGATGATTAGATTAAAAAGATGATTTGTGGGAATAGAAAGAGATTATCGAGTGATAAAGACATGTAAATGGATGAATATTAAATAATTAATAAAAAGAAAGTGAAAATAACAGGAATGATCAGGTGATCCTTCAGTTCACGTGACGGTGCAGACAAGAGCACAAGAATGGGCACACCGCTTGTGTTCTATGCACAGTAGCATCATTCCAGACCTATCTTCTCTTCCTCTCTAATATTTTTATTTTTCAATTTTTATATCCCTAAACATTCGCCATTTTCAACCATCTCAACTTACACTTTGCTCCCTATATTTTTTATTTTGACACATTTAGTTTTATATTCTTACTTTTCTTACAAATTTATCATTCATGCCCATCTATATATGTCAGAAATACTATACGCAACTCTTTAATTTTGTTTTTCTCACTACAACAAATGTTAGATTTAGCAGAAATAAATGAGCAGCTGCAAAATAAATTTTGCTGTCAAAAAGCATATTCAGCAATAAAAATTCAATGGTTGCTGTCCAAAAACACATTCAGCAGCAAAAAAATTAGTTGCTGAATACTGCTGCTACAAAGTCGTAGCCGTACATATTTGCAACAAAAAAAATTGATATAATTTTACTAATAAATGTGTTTTTTAACAACAGAATTTATTTTACTGGTAATTTTTCTGCGGATAAATATAGTATTTGATGTAGTTTCTAATGTTTCGAAGGATTTTAAGATTTGAAATTAAAAGCTTTAAATTAAAAAAAAGGTACTTGACCACTAATTCAATAGCAAATTTAAGGTACATATAAATAGCCGTATAAGGTGATGGTGAGAGGTGAAGGCAATTCGATGGATGAAATTGAAATTGGCCACCGTTGGTTACAATAAATAATTGAATGCGTGATAATAAGCTGAATAAATATGTGTCAGCAGGCAATAGCAATGATGATGAGGCTCAGAAAATAATCATGAACTACTCAAATACATACAATATACAAATACAAATTGTTGAATTCCACACATATTTGAGCTTATAATAATAAAGAAAATCAACAAATAGAAAAAGGGCAAGAGGAAAATGGCCAAAGCAGAGTGAATAAGCCCAACAAGAAGAAGGCAACATGTAATAAAAGACAGGCTAAGAGGATTACAAGTCTTTTAAGTAGAAAAATGGCAAAGTAGAATTTAAAAAAAAAAAAAAAAAAAAGAAGTACAAAAATCCAAGTATAAGCTAAAAGTTTGTCAACTTTATTGCCTGCCTGCACAAAAATCTGATTAGCCTTTTGCTCTCTTATCTGAAACTTGGAGTCGGGTCCAATTTTTTTTTTTTTTTCCTTTTAATTTTTTCTTTTTCAGTGCAACACCAAATCAAAACAAAAACAAAACAAAACCCACTTTTTTAAAATGCTAATTTAGTATGTTATTTTTCTGCGTCGAAGAAGACGAAATTTTGGTACAGAGCTCAAACATGAAATACTGACTATAATGTCATATAATGCTATTCCCATATTGCCCTTGATAGTCCATATATACATGTTTTTGTACCCCAAATCCCTCCATGCTTTTATTATTTTACAATAACTAAAGTTTGCTTGTTGGCTAGCTTTCACTTACGCCAGTCTTGTCAATTTATTGCTTAGAAATGACTTCTCCTCGATTCGTATTTAATATCATCACCCATATCGTTTTCCTTCTCAACTTCAATTATTGTCCAATACTAATAATTGATTTTTGAGATTTCAATTGAAACACACATTTATTTCAAAAATATATTATAAACTTTAACCTTCATTTTCAAAATATCTAAGTTGAAATATACGAACACCTGTATAAACAACAGAACCAAACGCGCATAGAAATAAGGCTAGATGGGGATAAAAATTACCTCTCCCCATCCTTGGAATTCATTACCCAATCATAATTTATAAAATAAAAGAAAAAAGTCATCATCCCTATCCCACTGGGATTATAACTTTTGTAGGTATCTCAATTCTCCATTTCAAAAATTTTAATATTCCAAATAATATTTAATGAATTTTTAAATTTTACAACATAATACAATCATATAAATATACTATACAAAACATGAGTATAATTACTTGATAGTTGAACAAAAAAATACATCAAATAATTTATAAGAGGGATTAGAGTGAAGAGAGGAGAGGTGCAGTTTTGGTCTACCAATCTTGAGATTGTGGTATTTGAGATTTTGGGTTATCTCATATTATTATTATTATTATTATTATTTTGTAAGTATTCTCACAACGGATTATATTTGTACGTATAGAAAATATTATTTTTGTAAAGATCCATAGAAAATATTATTAAGACCAAAGTAAACATATATTTATTTTATGGGTTGTAATATAATATAGAGAGATGGTGAGAGAGAGAGACATTTAAAGAAATAGATCAAAGTTAATAAAGTGGATTTAATTTTTTAAAATAATAATAATAATAATTAATTTTGCATATGCTAGCTAGATGTTGCAGTGTTGCTTCTGTCTTTTCTTTTTTAAGTTGAAGGAAGTCTAGTATACTGTAAAGGCAAATTAATTTTTATTACAAAAACTTTCATGCACGGTGATTAATTAGGATTTACAGTTTTTTTTTTTTTTTTTTCACTCAGGTCCTTGCACGATTATTATTAAAAATTATAGATAACAAATCTACAAGTTTTAGCTTAGTTGATACTGCAAACCGAGTTTGTAGGACGACAATCGGATTCAATTTCTATTAATACATTTGCAATGAAGGGTAAGGAGCCATAACTATAACTTAGTTCCGAATAAGATTATCTCATGTATATATATGTTTTTAAACAACATAATTATATAATTAATTACAATTTGGTATGGTATGTGATTTTAACTAGTTTGAACTAGTTGACATCTGAAATTGTACTCTCTGTAATATCAAAAAAACAAAACCTATATGGAAAATTGGGAGGTAACTGATGAAATGTATAAATTTAATAGGCCGTAACACAAATTTCACTACCACACACGTATAGTAAGTAGACAAACCCAATTTTATTTTCATTTATAATATATTCAAAGGAAATTACCAAAAATACTCTCTTTGTAAGATTCTTTTCTTCCATATACTCATTCAATTTCTTTTATACCCTCTTCTCAAGCACTGTTCTTCAAATATGTTTTTACATTTCATTTTTACTCTATTTTTTTTCATGGTTTTGTCTATACTTGATTATTTCACTTTTCTCTCTCCTTTTTTGTATTTTAACTTTAATTTTTTTTTCTTAATCTGTTAATTTTTTCGACAAGCCACTTTAGAATGTTTTTATTATCTTTTTTTTTTCTCTACAAAATGAAATCTATATGTATATATTTTTTTGCATTTTTTTATCATAAGAAATGTATCAAAAATGTATCAGAAAAGTATCAAAAGGTATTGAAAGTACTGATACTTTTCTGATACATTTTCTACGTTGTTTTGTTATTTTGATACTTTTTTGTAACTTTGATACATTTTCGATGTTGTTTTGTTATTTTGATATTTTTTTTTTTACTTTGATATATATCTGATACATTTTTTTATGTTGTTTTGTTATTATGATATTTTTTTGTGACTTTGATACATTTCTGATACATAAGTGATACTTTTATGGTACTTTTATCATACTTTTGTGATAAATTTTTTATACTTCTAATGTGTTTTTTTTTTTTTTTTTTTGTATATGTTGTTTGTTGTTTATATATTTCCTGAAATATGTTGTCTGTAATGTTTCTTATGTAAGGTTGGTGATCATCTTCTTTTTCTTGGTTGTACATTATCGTGCACTAATATTCTTGCATGTCTTCTTCTAATTTTTCATCTTCTATTGTGTTTGGCATTGAGCTGCACAAAGAGTTACCTTTTTTAGAAGTTTATGATACATTTTTGATACATTTTCTTGTACTAAAACTGCAAATAGAGTTATGTTTGATACATTTTTTATACGTTTTTGATACTTTTCTGATACATTTCTGATGATTTTAAAAAAATATAGAATAAAGTATATTTGTATCAATGTTTGTTTGTTGATACTTTATGATACATTTTTTATACTTTGCGTATTATATTTTATGTATTAATTCCACATGTTTTATCTGTAGTGAGGAATCACCTAAACTGATTTTTTTTTTATTGTCATGAAGGATAAATAAAAGCTAATACATGTGGAATTAATACATAACATAGTACATAAAGTATCAGAAATGTATCTTTGAGTGAACGGTTTGAGAGATAAATGAAAAAATAACGTTTAAATTACAAAAGATAAGAGAGAATAAGAGGGAATGGTATGGGTTACGAAGGAGAGTATTTTTGGGATTTTTGGAACGTTTAACTAAAGGAGATAAATGGAAATATTTTAAGAATTGATCAAAGTTTTGCAAGTATTTTAAAGAGAATTTCCTTTTTATGTATTTTTGAAAGAATTGTTAAAAACAGATTTATTTATCTAAATTACCTATATTCAAACATACACAATTATTCCTTGATCTTTTAAAGTTTCAAATAAAGCATTCTTAAATTGTAGTTTATACATGTAAAAGAACATTTCAAAATTCTTTTAGCGGAACAAAATATACCAAGTGGATCATCATTATCAATAAATTGTGGAGTAAATTATAGGACATGGATTTCAAAATTAATTGGTTAAGGTCAAGGCATAATTAACCTTGGAATTTCCCTTTTTTTTAATAATATTTTTTTTTTCCCTCAAAAGAAGTGGGGTAGGTTTTGAAAGATTAAACTTAGCTAGGTAGTTCAGTTCATTAATTTAAGAGAAAAAAGAAGCAGGAATCAAAATTGGAACCCAACAACGTACGAACTTAGAATAGTAGTTGAATTGAGACATGATTTTCCTGTTACATACGTCAAACACGACCGATATTTCCCAACACTGCCGCGAGATTCCCGGCCACCCTCCGCCTAATTAATTATTCCCAATCTCTATTATCATTAATTTTTAATATTAAACAAAATAAAAATCGTCCTTTCTTTTTCTGATTTGTACTCTAAAAATGAAAATACCACAAATATTATCAATTAAGTGAAAAATATCAAAATTACCTTTCTTGAATGAATCGTTGTGTTGATGAAAGCACTTTGTTGATAACAACATGCAAAGAACTGAATAAGATTCTGTTGTTGAATTAAATCGATCATGAATACAGTAGTCTAAGCTCCTTTATATAGAAACTAATTAACTAATACTCCTTCCGGTTTGGAATAATTGTCGTTTAAGGTTATTCATCAAAACCAATAAATTATTAATTGTGTTATTAAAATAACTAATCTATCCTTAATAATTTTGTGCTAAATCTCTATTTTCTATGTTAAAATTCTCTTCCTTTTTAATTATTAAGACTTATTTGTATTAAATATTGTCTCTCATACTTTTAATGAGGGTAAATATGAGAAAATATTGCAAAAAATGCATTGGTAATCTAAAATGACATATAAAAAAAACCAAAGCAAAAATCCTAAAGTGACTAATATTTAAAACCGGAGGAAGTACTATCTAACTAATTAACAACATTTAATCTCTCTATTCAACACACGTGCCATTATATCTAATACTTCCCTCAATCTAGAAGATGTGATGTGTAATAAATACACACACTGATAGAAGTAAGTGCACTTCGTCGCTCAAGTAATACAGAGTAGGAAGAATGTCGATCCCACGAGAACTAATTATACTAACCCTAAATATAGTCAGATTTTTATTAACCTAAGCGGAGAGAATAAAATTATTGATTTTGGTTTGTGAATAAAAATTATTCCTGAAAACAATTAAATTAAAACTAAGAATAAAACAAAGTTATATAAGAGAAATTCAATGAGAAAACTAACTAAAGCGTCCGGTTTCACTTAACACTAATTCCGTAATACTTTAAGTTATGCAACTAATCCGATTAAATTCCAAGATGATGATTTCCATAAATAATCAATACCGACTAGAGCTATCAATTCTAATTCTTAACCTAAACACTTAAACCTCTCAATTCTAAGCAATCAAGCCAGAAAGTATTAAGTTTAAGAAATCCTAGCACTAACTAGTGAGCCACTAGAGCAATGGTCATGCAAAAGTCGTATTGTATGATTCCGTTAATCTAGTCCTTTGGTGAATTATAGGTTAACTATGAATATTGGAATTGATGGTCACGCATTCAACGTATTAAACATACACAACACAATATTAAAAAATAATACAAATTAAATTGCATTAACTATAAAACAATTACATTGAACAATTGCTAAGATCCACCATAGCCTTAGCTATAGTGGAATTAGTTCATTACTAAACTAATAACACACAAAAGAATTAAGGAAAACATGGTAGAGAGAAAGTTTAGAGAAAACTAGAATCGAGGTGGATGACGGAAGGATGTATGGATCGTTGAGGCGGAAAAGATGAATGCTCCTCCAACCCTAACTCACCAAAAACACATTCTCCCACTAGGCCTTCTTCTAAGAGAGACAAATACTAAAAACTAACTGCCTTCTACAGTTGAATATTTTTCTTTTAACCCTTCCCCAAAAAACAAAAAAGGGAAAAAAAGAAACCCAATAAAAGTCTAATACAATTCCTTTTTAAGAGGAAATAACTAAAAGGGACACTCCTACTTAGAAAAGGAGTCAACTAACAAGGAAGAAATCTCAGCAAAAAAACTTTTAGTTCTCTCCTACTCAGACAAAACCCGCAGCTCCTCCTCGGCCCATCATAAATGCAGGCGCAAAACGCCAAACCAGGTTTAAAACTCCAAAATCAGCACCTCCTAAGGAATGGTCACGCCTTAGGACTGCTCCTGGGTTGTTTCAAGCTAATTCCGCTTCCTTTTTATGCACTTTTAGCTCCATTTTCTTCTTAGGGGTTCTAACAAGGAAAATAGCACAAAAGAAGTAAAATATGCCTTTAAATGAATAAAAACAACTTGAATAAAGCACAAAATCAAAGGCGAAATAAGTATATAAAATACACTTATCAAGATGCATATCAAAAAGTCCTAACTCTTATACAGTTGTCTTGAACAATGGTGCAGTTATTGGTTTTGTCAAAACATGAGCCAATTGCTGTCTCGTTTTAACTGGTAATACATGCACAATCCCATTTTGAAGTTTGATGTAGCGGAAATTTCGAACAAAACACTAAGATCCATTGATCGCGCACGATGCTAGAAATTAACTTTCTACTAATTGAATTTCGCAAAATTCACAAAAGCAGGGAATTGGAATTAATTCCAAAAATATTATTGATCAAAAAACTGTCTATTATAAACATTATAGCCTATTTATAGGCAAACTATCCTAAATGTAATAAAACTCCTAAATAATCAAAACTCCCTAATTAGATTAAATAAGAAAAAAATACTAAATAAATTAAAATACAAACAAAATAGGAATCTTTATCAATTTAGAATCCTTAGAATAAAATCTATTCCTAATCCTAATTATAAAATAATTACAATAAAGATACAATTTAAAATATATCTTTAATTTATTTCCATGACAAGTAACTGTTTTCAAGTTGAATTGCTGATCCTTTTTACTACTTGTGGCCTGCATCAAAGTTTCTCTACAATGAAGTGGCAGTGCAATTCTATATGCTTCATTCATTCATGTAACAAATACTGGAACCACTGAAGTTCATGTTGGGATTTTCACCGGAAATCATCAGAATAAATGCGGAAGATCGTGACAATTCCTTCAAATTCGTGCCCAGGAGCAATTGAGATGAAAATTGCAAAATCAAAATTTTATCAAGAAGAGATTAAACTCTTACCAGAAGTATCTCTTCTAGAGATGGCTGCAGAAATCAAAGCAGATTCCCTCCTCGTTCAAGTACACGAACGCCTGTAGAACACGACCCGTGCTAGCGGCGGAATCGAAGAACTTTTAGGAGAGGGGTGGCTCAGAATTTCAGCTATCGCTTGTGTTACTCCTTTGGCCGAAATCCCTAGGTCATAACATGACCTAGTGGGCTGAAATTTTTGAGTAAAAATTTCGGCCCAAGCTTCCCCATTCTACGCGGGCTCTTTTCTCCTTTTCAAGCCCAATTCAACTTTAATTCTTTTTGTCCAATTGATTATCAAACTTAATTTTATTTAACATGTATCCTAACATATTATACCATATAATATGTTCTATATATTTAAATTAAAATTAATTTGATCAATTAATTTTACCATGGAATTAAATTTGACAAACTTAAAATTAGGATACATGTAAACCTATACATGTGTAATATTTCCACCTAGGAAATAATCTCATAAATTAATCTAATTAATTATGAGAAGGCCAATTAAATATTAATTTTATAATTATATGATCAATCCAATTGATCTCCATAATATAATTAATATGATCCTCTCTCTCTGGTGTGTATACTCCAAGTATACAAGTGATTCCTTAAGTCCGTGTTCAGACGTTCAATGTGTATGATTCGTGGGCCCATCTTTATATTGGCAGTGGGCCTATGGCCCACAGACTGCATGCGGGCTCTAGCAAGCCACTGCAGCTCCCAATTAAGATGGAGATGGCAGTCCAACTGTAATCATAACCCTGTAGTTTGAACTTGTATATCCCATGTTATCGATATCGGTGTCTAACACAGAGGCATGGATTGATCACCCTCTTTTGTATCCGGACATTTACTTGATCCCGAATGTACTGATGCTCACAAATAAGTTCCAACTTGTTTGGGTGTGGCCACACTCTTATCAGTCACATTCATCAAGAGGCCAGTGATATCTTCTCAGTGGACTACTGAGTGACATATCCCTTCTGCATATCCATAGTATTGCCATACTCAGTGACATACTCGAAAGTACCCATACTTGGCACCCTATACCCTTTAGGAGTACCCCTAAGTATGCGACCTCGTATGCACACCATCATATGGTCATGTTAAAGGATCCATACAAGTACTACACGAGAATCACTTGTGATATTATACCATGTGAATTTCTCATTTAGTGGATCTATCCAGTACCATGCCCCTTTTACATGTACCCATTAACTTGGTTGACATCCCATGTCCAATGACTGGTAAGACACCGCCATACAACCAGGTTAATGATAATCTCTAGTTCCATTCATTCCTATGACTGGAACAGACTACGGATCTCTTTATGGTCATATCGTTTTCCCTATCCATGGTCTTACTGCCAAGTGCATGACACTTGTCATCATGGATATGGATATGTCCATTGAATACTTCATTTAAAATATTGCACAAGATATATATAATAAATGAATTAATGCCTGTATTAATGACAAAATATATATAATATATGAATCCAATAAATGTACAATACAAATACAAGGTCTAATACCTCTGGACTAGGGCATAGCCAACAATTCACACACTGTTAAGGCCAAAGTCCTATACTCAGCTTCTTTGAAAATTCTTGCTGCCACATGTTGCTTTTTACTCTTCCAAGAAACTAATAAATTGCCTAAGAATATTGCAAACATTGTGACATAAATCCTTGTATTTGGACAAATTGCCATATCAGAATTGCTATAAGCTCAAAGTTGCATTTCTAAAGATTGTGGATAATAAAAGCCTTGTGCTGGTGATGCTTTAACATACCTTAAAACTCTTAATGTTACTTGATAGTTATCATCTATTGGTTTGGATAAAAACTGACTAAACTGGTTGACAGGAAAATTAAGGTCTGGTCTTGTTGTAGTTGAGTACACCAATTTACCAACCAGCTTTATGTAACTCTGTGGATCTTCCAAAGGTATTCTTAAATATTTAGATAATTTTAATGGACTGTCCATAGGAGTTGTAGTTGGTTTCTTTGCTAACCTACCAGTCTCTGCTAATAATTCCATTGCATACTTCCATTGACACACATACATGC
Source organism: Euphorbia tirucalli (assembly GCA_039660915.1). Taxonomy (NCBI): domain Eukaryota; kingdom Viridiplantae; phylum Streptophyta; class Magnoliopsida; order Malpighiales; family Euphorbiaceae; genus Euphorbia; species Euphorbia tirucalli. Next base: position 23,236,893 of record CM077637.1, on the reverse strand, counting down.
CCTGTTTTGTTCTTGCCACCTCTGACCCCAAGAAATACTTCAACTTTCTGAGGTCTTTTATTTTGAATTGATCATCCAAAAACCCTTCCACAACTTGTATCTCTGCAATGTCACTTCCTATTAAGATGACATTATCAACATACAATACAAAAAAAAAAGCATTTTCGGGGACTACCAAAATCATCCCAAAAAATGTGAAAAATCGTCCTCTATGTTTTTGGAGACAATTTTTTTGTCCCTATGATTTTGTCCTTGATACCTCCATCCCCAATTCATAGGTACGAAAAACTTGATGTCGTCCCCATACTTAGGGACGAAAGTCGTCCCAATTTTCAGGGATGATAGTCATCCCTTTGTAAAGGGGACAATTTCTATCCCTACATTAGAGGACCATGATTTGTACCCTAATATAGGAATGAATGTCATCCACATTCAAATGAGACAAATTTTTATCTCTAGCCCCAATCAGAGGTATGATTGTCGTCCCCAAGCAAAGGAGATGACTTTTGTCCTTACATTAGGGGACCATTAATTGCCCTTAATCAAAAGGATGACAATTGTTCCTAGCAAAAGGGACGACCTTTGTCCTTATAATAGGGGGCGATAATTTGTCCTGAATTATAGGGACAACTATAGTTCCCAAGCAAAGGGGACGATTTTTATCCTTACAAAAGAGAACGACTATTCTTTAAGTCATAAGGATGACGGTCGTCTCCAAGCAAAGGGGACAAATTTAATTTCCATAATAAGAACCGATATTTTGTCACTAAACAAATGACCAATTACATATATGTACAAAATTGCATGTATCAACTGTTACAATTAAAAAATTATAAACAAAAAGTGCCTTAAAATTAAATGAATAATGGAAAGATCCTTAGTACAAGAAAAGCTTGTTAGACCTGAATGTCAAAACAAATATAATACAACATAAAATGACTAATAAAATTTAATATCTCAAATGCAGTTGTACAAGTAAAAACATGAGAATGCTAAACTTTTGTAGTACAATATTGCTTGTCGATGCATCATTAGAACACCTCTTAAAGAACTGCATCATATTTTGACCAAACAACCAGAAGCGAAAACTCATACACTTTTCAAGGTTGAAAAAACCTTTTTAGCTGCCAAAAAAAAAATCCTGATGTAAATTATGATTTGTGCAAAATCATATTTAGGTGCCATAAACACAAGACATGCATGCTAAAGTAGAATCATAAACTATAATCCAACCATACTTTGAGCATATAGGACCGCAAATAGAAACAATTCATTTTATGCTATATTGGACTTATAGCTTGCAAGTTTAGAGACTAAATTAGACTTATAGCTTATTTATTTCTAAGCATTTTTAAGTTATCAGATCTGTTCCTTTGTTAAGGTTGAAAAAAAAATCTCGATCATATTATTCAAATAACTAATTACGAAGCACATATTATTCAAATAACTAAACTTTAAGAACCCAAAATGACATTCAACTCCCCGTCCTCCCTGTATTAGAAAAATCACAATCTATTGGGTTCATCATTGTTACAGATAATATATACTTCCCTCTAAAAGAATGAAGCAGATGCTTGTAGAGATTTCATATGACTACTTTCCATAAGAATTAATTTAATAAAGCAACAAAATGCCATGATATTAATTATCTAATCGGTTCTGTAAATTGCAATCATATTTAACAAATACCTAAATTTAATCCCTAAATTATCAAGACAGTCAATATGAATATAAATAAAGTCACTAATCTCAATTCAAAAATTTTTTATGCTTCCACTGCGAGCTTGTGCTACATGCTGATAGCTAAACCGATACAATAGTTTGAGCTTCTTTTATAGAAACTAATTGATAGAGTATAAAGGCAGATATAATTGTATTCCTATTAGGTGTCTTCCTGTATAGTCCTATAAGGATTCTTCCTATATAAGCTAACCCTATTGTATATATATATGTATCTTCTACTCTAATAATATTACACGGTTTCTCTCAATCTCTACATGGTATCAGAGCTCCTTTTGGCTTAAGGAAAACTGAAACCTAAACCCTAATTTCTTCCTTTCGAAAAACATGTCTTCTACCTCTTCAACGTTATCGGATATTTCTGCCTCTGTGGCTGCATCTTCGTCCACCTCTATGGCAGCACCGGTCTTCGCCTCTGTGGCTCCTACCTGACCACTTTTCGGCCTCTCCATTATGATCATGCCCCTCACTTATGCCTTTCTCACCAATGCTGATTTTATTATCCAAGCTATTGGTCATCAGCTTAATACAGGCTTTGTGCCCCAAACAATTCCTCTTGTGACGTTTAATCCTGCACCAGCAGTTTAGATTGCTCATAAGTTGAATCCAAATAATTATCTTCTGTGGAAACTTCAGATTCTTCCGATGCTACCTGGTTGTGGTCTCTCTCACCATATTCTTGGTACTTCTCCACCACCGCCAACATCTTTATCTGACAGATCCGTTAATCCACTTTACTTGGCTTGGGAACAACGTGATCAACAAGTCCTTAGTTGGATCATTTCGTCTGTCTCGCCTTCGATTATGCCTCAAATCGTTGGCTCTAACACCGCTCGTGATGCTTGGAATAAGCTAAGAGTAGCCTATGGCTTTGGTTCCAAGGCTCAAATTCGTAATCTTCATGGACAATTGCACTCTTTATCTCAAGGTACTGATGATATTGCTACTTATGTTCAGAAAGCTAAATTTGTTGGTGATCAATTAGCTGTATTAGGTTATAATGTTCCGGAAGAAGACCTTATTGATTTTTTGCTTGCTGGATTAACTGATGATTATTATTTATTTATTCGCACTCTTGAAACTAAGTTGGAGCCCGTTAGTTTTGATGATGTTTGTGGTATGTTACTCTCTGAGGAATGCTATCTGAAACGTGCAAAACAACGGTCTAGTGGGGATAGAATATTGCCGACAGCCCACTTTTCTGTTCATGGGCAGCAGCACCAGCCCCCTTCAGGACGTGGTAGAGGGCGTGGTGGACGCAGCTCCAGCCGAGGCCATGGTGGCTGATTTTCTTCTCAACAGCAGTATACTAATTCTTATGGAGGTTCTAATGGTGATTAGCCTCGTTCAGACCGAATTTGTTACAATTGTCATGGCAATGGACACTTGGCTAATGTCTGTCCCTCACCTAAACAAAAACGCAATAATGACAACTCTTCCCCTAGCTCTTATATGACTACAACCGAAACAGCCCCTACCTCCAATAAATCTTAGGTTGTTGACTCAGGAGCGACTCATCATCTCACTAATGATCTTGATGACCTTGCTATTCATTCTGAATATCAGGGTCCTGAGGAAGTCCAACTTGGTAATGGGTCTAAACTTAATATCTCTCACGTCGGTAGTTCGAGTCTTTATTTTGATAATATCATCAAGGATTTAGCAACGAAGCGGGTTCTGTATCGCGGCCCTCTACTCCATGTGTCTTACCCCTCCAATCTCTATTAAAGCTAATTTTGTTTCATTATCTACTTGGCATGCTTGCTTAGGCCATGCAGCTAAACCTATTGTTTCCAAAGTTTTACAATCTAATAAAATTTCAGCTTCTTCTATTTCTAATAATTCTTTGTGTGAAGCTTGTTGTTTAAGTAAGGTTCATAAGCAGCCCTTTATTTTATCCATATTTAATGCTACTCAACCTCTCCAACTTGTTTGTTCTGATGTTTGGGGTCCTGCACTTGTTACTTCATATGATGGCTATGCATTTTATGTCCTCTTTTATGATCACTACAGCAAATACACATGGTTTTATCCTATGAAACACAAATTTTAAGTGTTGTCCATTTTTAAATCCTTTAAAACCCTTGTTGAAAATTATTTTGACATAAAAATAAAGATGTTCCAATCTGATTGGGTTGGTGAGTTTTGAGCCTTAACCAACTTTTTGTGAGAGAATGGGATTACACAGCAGGTTTCTTGTCCGTATACCCCCGAACAAAACGGGTGTGCGGAGAGAAAGCATCGCCATATAGTTGAAACCGGTTTGGCCCTCCTCACCCATGCCATAGTTCCCTTGAAATACTGGAATAAAGCCTTTACATGTGCTGTACATATCATTAATCATTTGCCTATGCAGCAATTGAATTATCAAAGTCCCTTTCATCGATTATTTGCCATAGATGTTGATTATTTTTCTCTTAAAATATTTGGCTGCTTATGCTATCCTTGGTTGCATCCATACACTAAGCATAAATTAGAGCCTTGTTCTCTTCCTTATGTTTTCTTCGGTTATAGTAAAATTCATAAGGGTTATCAATATTATCATATTCCTTTGGGTCACCTTTATATCTCACGTCATGTTCTTTTTGATGAACAGGTGTTTCCCTTTGCTAATCTTCCCGATGAGTTGCCTCTGGTGTCAACAACCCCAACTCAAGAACCCGGACCCCTGATTTGTTATCCCCCTGTCCAACCACCTCAGCCCCAAATAACATTACCGGTTTCCACCAGCTCAACCGGCCCTTCCCTGACCAACACTAACTCGCCTTTTTCGTCTCTGAATAGACCAGCCCCAAACCCGTCACCTCCGTCCCTAGTCACCACAACCAGACCGACCCTGACCAGCACCAACCTATCCTCACCAACCCCAACCAGAACTCCTAGACCGTTCCCCGCCTTGCCCCATAATGAACCCGCCAACCCAGCCAGTGACCAGTCCGCCTTTCCCATCAAGCGATTCCCTCACCCAAACCGAAACCATTGTACCCTTGGACACCTTTCCAAGCCCGTGCTTTGCTATTGATCTCACTGCTTATGGTCGTTTATCGGTTGTCTCACCTGCTGTAAATCCTCCGAAATCTCCTCCACGACGAATGATGACACGGCTTCAGACTGGTTCTCTTCCACCAAAGCCTAGTCAATTTTCAAGCGTTGTTAATGTTCCTGAAATTGAACCAACCAGCATTACACAGGCCCATAAAATTCCTCATTGGCGTCGGGCCGTGGAGGAGGAATATAATGCTCTTATTCGAAATGGCACTTGGCAACTTGTTCCACCTAGTGTTAGGCAGAATTTGGTTGGATGCAGATGGGTTTTCAAAATCAAGTGACATCCGGATGGCTCTGTAGAAAGGTATGAAGCTCGCCTTGTAGCTAAAGGCTACACTCAATGTCTTGGCCTTGATTATGCTGACACTTATAGTCCTGTGGTCAAGCCAACAACTATTTGGGTTATTCTCTCTGTTGCTGTGTCTCTTCCTTGGTCTATCATACATATGGATGTCTCTAATGCATTTTTAAATGGTACTTAGGAGGAACAGGTCTTTATGGCATAACCCCCTGGCTTTCTGAATCCGCCTTTCCCAGGTCATGTGTGCTTACTTCGAAAGTCTCTATATAAGTTAAAACAAGCTCCTCGTATGTGGCATAAGTGCTTAACTGATGTTTTGTGCAAAATTGGGTTTCAGGGATCCAAATCGGATACTTCACTATATTTCTACACTATAGGAAAAATTCGGTTATTTTGCTCAATCTATGTGGATGATTTGGTGCTCACTGGGAATGATAAACTGTTCTTGGACCGAATTATTTCCCTCTTGCAATCTCGGTTTGCCATCAGGAATCTCGGACCCATGAAGTATTTTCTTGGCATCAAAGCCCATTGGTTGCCGTCGGGCCTTCTGCTTACTCAGACAAAATACATTGAGGATCTCTTACGTTGGGCTTCCATGGACACATGTAGCTCGATCTCCACACCTGCCTCTACTTCGGAAAAATTGCATCTTAAGCTTGGCGAACCCTTGTCTGATCCTAGTCAATATCGAAGTATTGTTGGCTCTTTCCAATATTTAGCCTTAACCCGTCCAGACATCTCTTTTGCTATAAACAAAGTGTCTCAGTATCTACATTCTCCCACTTCGGCACACTGGGCGGCGGTTAAGAGGATTTTAAGGTATCTACGTGGTACTGCTACGTCGGGTATTCTTCTTCGTGTTGCTCCTTCTCTATTTTTGCAAGGCTACTCTGATGCTGATTGGGCTGGTTGTCTCGACACACGGAAGTCGACCTCCGGATTCATTATTTATCTTGGTTCGAATCCGGTCTCCTGGTGTTCTTGAAAGCAGAAAGCGGTTGCCCGTTCCTCCACTGAAGCTAAATATCATTCCTTGACTGCTGTCTCTTCTGAAATTCAGTGGATTCGTATCCTTCTTTATGAAGTTGGGTTTCGGGTTCCTGTGCCTCCAAGGGTTTGGTGTGATAACTTAAGTGCTACTTACCTTACTGCCAATCCGATTTTTCACACGCATAGATTTCTTCTTTGTTCTTGATCAAGTGACAAGAAAGCAGTTGTAAGTCCAGTATGTCACTTCTTAGGATCAGCTCGCGGATGGGCTCACTAAGCCCTTGAGTAAACCTCGGTTTCTTCATATGTGTGGCAAGTTGAACTTGACTTCTTGCCCCGTTCAACTTGAGGGGGAGTGGTAGAGTATAAGGGTGGATATAATTATATTCCTATTAGGTCTCTTCCTGTATAGTCCTATAAGGATTCTTCCTGTATAGGCTAACCCTGTTGTATATATATGTATCTTCTACTCTAATAATATTACACGGTTTCTCTCAATCTCTACACTAATTACTAATACTCTCTAACTAATTGACAACCTGTCAGCTTTCTATTTAACAGACGTGACATTATATCTAATACTCATAGTTTAGGATGATCATTAATAATTGCAAACTTTTAGCTTCAAATTTTCTGGAATGTAAGTTCTTTTTTGTGCATGGATGAGAAAATGTTATTACTCACCATCTAGCTAGAGATAGTGTCTCTGATGGTCTTAATGAACTTTTTGTTTCTTTCTAATGGAGGGTGAATTAGATATAATGGAGCGAGGATTTTTTTATAAGTCACTCTTGATTCTAATCTTGAGAAAATTTAGAAAAGTAATAAAAAATTTAGTTGAATTATATAAACTGCTTATATTTTAGTATGGTTTTTTTTTGAAAGGAAAACGGATTTGACCAAGGACGAGACTAAGCATCCCAACTATGTTGGCACAATTAGAACCCGACCCAACCAAATCCGAAGGAAAAATATATTAATAGTCCTTGAGGAAAGGTCAAAAAAATTACAAGAGAAGATCCATAGGGTTTACAATGACATCAGAAGGAGAAAAAGGAAAATTTCTAGTTCTAGATTTTACAAAATACCACAACAGATAGATACAATTGAATAAAATATCTTCTGAAACCGAATCGTTTTGAAAAATGGCTCTATTTCTTCTATTCCATAAGCTCCAACTAATTGTCATCCATAAAGCTGAACAAAAGTTCTTCTGAACGGGGCCTTTAAAGCAACCAATCCATTGCCAAAAAAAATCATTAGCCGAATTAGGGATGACAAAAGGAAGATATAACCAAGAGAACAACTCCATCCAAATCTTTAAGCTATCAGCACAGTGGACGATGATATGGTCTAACGACTCAAAATCAGAACAAAAACTACAAATAGCCTCTTCCAAAGGCAAGAAATGAAGATGGGCTAAGAAAAGACGAGTAGGCAATCGTCTATGCACTAAAACCCACATAAAGAACTTAATTTTAGGGAGCACCTTTGCACTTTGAATGCCAAAAAAACTACAGATTCTGGGCAGCAGTTCTCGAGTTCAAACAACCTCTGAATGAAGGAGGCTGACGTGTAAAAATAGCTTGGGCTGCAACCTTTCGACCAAGACATAATATCCGGCACACCATGATTCAGATTTCTCGGAAGAAGAGCTACTAAATCCTGCTGTTGAACACGAAGGTAGGTGTACAAAGATCTAACCCATAACGGACGCCCCCTGACAGTTGCTAGCTGAGCAAACACGTCAGCCACTGTAGCCATTTTATTCGAAGCTAGTGAAAAGAGAGCAGGAAATCGCTGACGGAGAGGCGAAGTTCCCAACCAAATATCATTCCAAAAATTAGTTGAGGTGCCATCTCTCACCTGAAAACGGACAGCATGAGTGAACAGCCCCCACATTTTATCATTCTTGACACAAGTCAATAGAATCCCCTTCCAAATTGGAGAAACATTATGAAAGTTACAGTCTCTTAAAGTGTTCCAATCACCCATATCATTACGAAGCACATAAAAATTATACCAAAGGGAATTGACTTCGTGAGATCTAGTTTTCCAAATCCATTTAAAAAACAAACTAATGTTCTTGTCAGAAAGCTTATGAACATTCAGTCCCCCGAGATGATAAGGTTTACAAATCGAATTCCAACTCACTTTATTCAGCCCCTTCTCGGAAGCATTTCCTTTCCAAAGGAAATTCCTCATATGGCTCTCAATAATCCTTGATATTTCTTTTGGAATTCTGAAAATTGACAGCAGGTATACCGAAAGGCTACATAGCATCGACTTAATCAAGGTCAATCTCCCGGCATAAGAAAGATAAGAACCTTTCCATAAAGCCAACTTTGATTCAAATTTCTGAATGAGGGGATCCCAATCTCGGTTTCTTAATTTTTTATAAGTTAAAGGCACACCTAAATAGTTAATTGGAAGATCTGAAATTTTGCAACCCAGTTTGGAAGCACAAAGTTCTGTCAGAGACTCATTAACACCCAAACCAACAAGAGAGCTCTTTGAAAAATTAATGCGAAGACCCGAGATGATTTCAAAACAACGAAGAATCCGCATAAAGGAAGAAATCTCATCCATAGCTGCTGGAAGGAAACAAATAGTGTCATCCGCAAACTACAAAATAGGAGGAATTGGAAAATCCCCATCAGAGTGGAAACCCGAAAGGACCCTGGCTTTGTCAATCAACTTTTTCAGCCCCTCAACAGTAATTACAAATAAAAAAGGAGACAAAGGGTCTCCTTGTTTCACGCCTCTTTGAAGATAAACAGGTTTAATCGGATTTCCATTAACAAGACCTGAAGTTGATGAATTTGACCTGCAAGCTTTCATCCAATTGGTCCAAGTTTGTGAAAAACCAAGGCTCACTGAAACTGAATGTAAATAATCCCAAGAAATGATATCAAAAGCCTTATTGAAATCCAATTTGAGAATAAAAGAACGCCGATTTCTTTTCCTAAGGCTGTGAACAATTTCCGACGCCAAAAAGGAATAATCATGAATATTCCTCTCCTTAACAAAAGCAAATTGAAAACCCGATATAATATGAGGGAGGACATGCTGAAGTCTCCGAGATAACATCTTTGAAATAATTTTATAAGCCCCATGGATCAAAGAAATTGGTCTAAAATTCTTGATAGAGGAACTTCCCGCTAACTTAGGGATCAAAACTGTGAAGGAGGATTTAAGGGCAGTAGGAAGGGAGCTGTGATGATAGAAAGAATCAACGACCTTCAGAATTTCAGATTTCAAAATGCACCAAGCACGCCTATAGAAGAAGAAATTGAAACCCTCCGGCCCCGGGGCCTTATTTTCTCCACAAGCTTTTACAGCTTCCCAGGTCTCTTCTTCAGTGAAAGGAGCAACTAAACCTCTGTTCAGATCGTCAGGAACCTTCGAGAAGTTTAAACAATCCAGGTTAAAGGGAACATAGGGCTACTTCTTAAAGAGATTTTTATAAAATCTGAAAATGCACTCCTTGATTGCTTCCTTACTCGTGACCGATCCCATATCCGTGGAAATTTCAGAAATTCTGTTATTTCTGAATCTAGCTGAAGCAGTTCTATGGAAGAAAGTTGTATTGTTATCTCCCAGGAGGCTCCAATTCAATCTCGATTGTTGGTGCCTAATCGATTCGAAATGTCTTCTCTTCGCACTCAATTCAACTTTTAAAGAAGCCAATAATGCTTTTTGGTTATCTGATAAAGGCCGAGGATATCGATCCGAGGAGAGATCAAGTATCTGCTGATCTAAAGAAGCAATGGAATTTTCGACAACCCCAAAATTGTTCCTGTGCCAATCTGATAATTTGCTCCTTAGAAATTTCAGCTTTGAAGAGAGCGAGCAATCCTGATCACTAGAACAAATTTCCTCCCAAGAATCCTTAAATGGTAAATATAATTAATGCTTTGGTTGGTTGAGTAGTTAGAAATAGTTTATGAACAATCTGAACTTGTGTAAAATTAAAGAATAACTTGAAACTAAGAAGGAAGAACACGAAAAAGAAAAAAACTAATTGATTTTTTTTTTTTTTTTGAGGAGAAATTAATTGATAATGGAAAAGTTAGAAAAGTAGTGAAAAATGTCAAGAATGTATTCGTCTATCAGCAACTTATGTTGCTTATTTTATTGCAAGAGCTTTCAGTTTAATGTTTGATCCTGGAAAGTTGTTTGTTTTGAAAATTAATCAGTCAATGTTGTTCTTCTTTAAAAAAGAAAAAACTACAACCGCGCAGTACGTTTGTCACATCTACAAAAATCAACATTTTTCTGACAAATAAATAATTTAATTTGTGTAAAAAAATTATTTACCCAAAATATTTGAGCTATAACTTTTATTTATTATTTTTAGCACATTTTTGCACAAAAATGTATTACGATTTGAGGTGTGTACAATATAAATTTAACCTATCATGTGTTCTAATTCTATTAATAAATAAAATTTATCAGATTTTAACTCTCAATTACTTTATTTTTGATATTTTGTTTTTATATCATAAAAGCTTAATCTGATAAGTAAGACCTAAAAATACATGATATTTGTTATCTTTAGCAATGTAAGTTGGTTTGTATGATCAACTTGTTCTATATCGAACTTAGAAGGAAAAATAATATATTTGTCCTTGACCTTTTACTTAACACACTAGTCAATCTCTATGTTGTCTAATATACATCACAAGGTATATATCTTTTGTTATATTGAACAATTTCATTCTTGTTGTACAAAACCAACAAAGTTAATTACATCCATGATTCTCTAACTATTATAAATATAATAAAATTGTCATAAAACTTTTATTTATTCATGTTCCAAGTATAAAAAATTTATTTTTCTAACATTCAAGTGATATTTTTAATTAATTGATTTAGTGAATTTCGGCCAAAAGACAACAAAAGTCAAACTATAAAAAGACTTGAATTATAATTTAAAATATTAAAGTAATTTGGTTCCATTATGATAGTTGGAGAACGTTGAATATATCTTTGTTGGTTGTTAATGACGGGACAAAATTATTCAACGTAACAAAAAATAGGATTTCATAATAATACCTTAACTAACTAATATGTTAGGTAAAATGTTAACAACTAATAAATTATTTACCCAATTTAAAATATCAAATTAGTTTTTTAACTTGATATTTGAAGTTAAATTAGACTAAACTAATAAATGTTTGCATGAGAAAGTGACAAGTATGAAAATACTACCAATTTTATAACACAAATGTAATTTTGGATGAATTTAACTTCAATTACCAAACTTAATTTTGAATAAAATTGACTCAGGTGGTAAATTTAAGGCGAAATTGAGGCTGAGAAAAAAAAAAAAAAAAAAAAAAGAATCTGAATTTTTTGCTAAATACCTAGTTATCTACGTTGTACGTACTGAATATACACACAGATAAAGAGAGCTATAAACTTTGAAGACAAATTAAAATAAATAAAAATACAAAAACGTTACAAGTCTCAAGGCTTATGTGTACTACATTAGCAAGAATTGATGTTATTTACTGTGATACAGGAGGAAAGAAAATGAAATTAAAATTTCTGATCACGTGGGGGCAGTGAGGGAGCACTCCATCCCTCTCTGCATGTGCCCAAATTAGCCATCACTTCTTCACTTATACCTACACCTACCCCCCACCCCCCTCCTCCTCTTATTATACTTGTTACTAAGACTACCAAAACCCCCCCTTTTTTTTTCTTTTAGACGAAAAAGAAAGAGAGAGAGCAAATTTGTCTTTGTAGTCTCTGTGTATTACAGCCAAGAGAAAATCTATTATTTACAATTACATATATAGAAGTAGAAAGATTTGGGTGGTGTGGGATTAGATTCCATTGTTTTCTTTTATGTGGGTTCTTAAACGATATGTCGTTTGGCAGCGGAAGAAGATTCATTTACTTTTCTTCATCTTCATCTGTGGTAGTGGTGGTTGTGATAATGCTTCTGTTTGTAATTTTTACGCAGCAGATTTTGGTGTGCAGCAATTGCAAGGCTGAAGCAATCCGAATTCTTCCTGAAAATGGAAAGCAACAATCGAAGGAAGAGCTCTTTTATAAGTTGTTCAATGGAAAAAAAGATTACAGCTTCAAGAAAACAGATAAAGGATTTGAAGCAAACAAAAGAAGGGTCCCCAGTTGCCCAGATCCTCTCCATAACTAGTTAATTTCATTACTCTCTCTTTTCTTTTTAATTATCCAAAATACCCACGTTTTTCTTTCCATTTCTGTTCCTTCATCTCGTTTAGGTTTTGTAATTCTAGAGGGGAAAACGAGGGTATTTTGGTATCTACAATCATTTTTTTTTCTTATATTGACTAAATTATTGAAGAACATGAGCATGATCGATCATGGTGTGTATAGAATTTTTTTTTTTTTTTTTTTAATAGTGATTTTACAGTCTGACTTTAATTTAACATATTTTGTTCTACCTGTGTACAACTTTTTGGATCCTTTTTCCAGTTTTTCCATTTCCTCTTCTGAATCTGAAGAAGAAGAAAGCTGCAAACTAAACAATGTAATTACATGGATTCATGTCTGTCACATCAATATAACCTTAATAATAATAATAATAATAATAATAATAATAATAAATTTCAATTTTTATTTTTATTTTTTTAATGTTTAATTTACTGCTCAGGACTGTCTAACATTGCAGAGTGAAAAGTTTTTATTTTGTTTAAAGTAACAGTGACTGATGGCTTTAACTTATGTTGAATAATCACTTTCTCTTTTTTTCTTTTTTTGGTAATTTCTTATGGTAGTAAATGTTTAAATAAAAAAAAAAAAAACTTAATTAGGTTTTATTTTTCATAAATATGGTTCATTAAAACTCATTTTGCCATCTACTAATATTGAAGATCCTAATTGTGATTTAATTCTGAAATTAAATCTAGTAAAGTAAAGTATCCCTTAACTGCATTTTTCTTTTGTAATCAGGAAAATGACTGTGTAGGATGGAAAGATCTAATCCGTCAAATCTATGGACTGTTTTTGCATGTGCAAGGCGTTGACTCCCTGCCATTGGACAGTCAGTTAATTTACTTATTAAACCAATTACAGTAGGAAAAATTGGTTAGACATGAAGATGAGGATAGGGAGTTAAATGCATAAAATATTTTATTTGGAAATAAGAAAATAAATAGTAATTACTTGGAATTAAACAGAATAAATTAATGAATATTAATAAAAAGTTGAATGAGGTTTAGCAATTGTTGAGTAGCATTAGATTAGGAAGTGTGGATTGTTGGTTACTTTCAGTTAACTTTTTGTCCCATTTTGGCTAAAGTACATAAGAGATGGAGAATACTTTTCATAAACACTTTTTGGGTTTTTTTTGCTTTTTATAGTTTTTGGGTTTAATTAATGCCGTTGTTAAGATTTTACTTTTTTCTTGATCACTATATCAATTATAAAATTAGAAATAGAAAAGTAGGACCAAAAAGGTTAATGTAAATATAAAAAAATGGATGGATTTTCGTATTTTGGTAAATAATTTTTTTAAAAAAATGAAAAAGGCAGAGAAATCAATGTGAGAAAGGCCACGTATTATGCGGCGGAAGAAGTTAAAAAAGCTGCAAGTGATTTTGTAACTATGCTTTTTTGTCTGTTTGCTTTTTGGATTTGGAATCTAATCTAATCTAATTTTCCATTTCCAATTTTTTTTTTTAATTTTTTTATCTCTCAAATCAAATTTCATCCCCTCCCAATTTTATCTCTCCAATGCAATTCATTATTGCCTCTCTTACTCTTTCTATTTTTTCCTTTGCATAAATTAATGTTAGCTGATAAATTAGAAAAGTTCAATCTCTTAGTTTTTTTTTTTTTAAATCTAACATCGGTTCAAGTTTCATGTTATGATAGAATTACTCATTTCTGTTTCTGATAGCTTGTTTTAATTTAACGAATCTAATTGATATACTGGAATGAAATAATTCGAATCAAAATGTTTAAATAAGGAGGCAGCACAGCAATTGATGTATTATGAAGTCCAACACTACCTTACACATTAATTGGAGGAAATAGGCCAACCAAAACACTTGCTTGACTAGTCATTTAAAAATGATTGATGGGTTTTACCCTTTTGGACCTATCTAGCTAATCTCTGTATGTGTTCTTTTTTTTTTTTTTTTGTTATTCAATTATTAACGTATCATGTGCCAAATTCTGCTGTAATGCTGTCCGGGTATGTAGTTAATTATATTCTTGCACTATGAATTTCCTTTTTTTTTTTTTAGAATATTTTTTGTAAAAGAAAATAATAATAATAAAGAAAAGAAAAAAACAAAACAACATTTTTCATGTTATCTCTTCTCATTTATTTATTACTCAGTATGTATCTAAGAAGCAAAGAAAGGAAAGTGTAGGCGCAGATAATGACCCAAACAAAAGAAAATGAGGCTCAATACCAAGATAAAGGCCCACCAATTCAATTTCATTCAAAATGACCTAAAAAAAATTATTTTGTATATAATAATATACATAACTATGAAAATAAAATAAACTAAAATACTTAATCTGTAAAATAAAAATGGGAATTTTATAGTTTTTAGAGCTTCAAATTACAATTTTTACAAATCTTCCCAAAACGAGTCCTTATGTTTTGATACTGTTGTAAAATTCTCTCGTTATCAACATTGTTTATTCTTGTGAATGTATGTTACCAAACAACAATTCATCAAAGAATCTCTCATCCGATTGTGCAAACGAATTTTCACCATTCTCACTACAAAAAACACAAGACACATGTATCTAGGAATATAAGTGGGCAAATACATAATTCCATTTAAAAGTTAAAGGAGTAAAAAAGAATTTCCTCAACAATTTTTGAGTTAGTAGGGCTACGTGCCCCCTCTCCTCTTCAAGTCCAGGCTAAGCCCAGCCCGGTTTGAGCACCTGGGCTGAACTAGAAATGTGCCACGGCACTTTGGTCAAGCTTAGCCTCAACTAAATCTTTTTTTAATTTATGCAATAAATGGAAAACTAATAATCAATAATTAACTGGGGGCTGGTCTGAATTGATTAACTAAACTGAGTGTGAACATGATTAACGTTATCATTACCTGTAGCTCAAAGAACATTGGATACCCACCTTTACCTCTAAACAAGAAACTAGGGGAGCACTGCATCTTATATAATAATGATATAGCCTTCTTATTTTTTATTTTTTATTTTTTTTTTCTGTCTGTATATGTAATTCGTACGTTGATTTGAGTCAGACCAGACTTGCATGTCATAATAAATTAACCATTCCATCCACATATACAACGTTGCAAGAAAAAAATAATAAATAAATCTTACATATAAATTCTAAGAATAACATAAATTAATAAATTTAACTTGAATTGGAGTTGTCGTAGTACAACTAAATGTATAGAGAATTAAGGAGGGGATTATGTGGGCAGTTGCCTTACTTTGACTATAACTAATTTTTCTCCCATTTCAGCTTCAACTTATGATCTCAGGCAGCAAGACTTAGTTCAAGTTCCAATAATTTATTTATTTTGACGATTTCCATTAATTAATTAATTTATCCTCCTAGATAATCTGTAGTTAACGATTAATTAAGCTTGCCTATGCATATACAAATATAATTGAATACCTAGTTCCTTGGAAAACATAACAAAACAGCCAAACAGCAAACATATACTCAATTAACCGTACACGTACGAGTTGTGTTGGAAACTATAGAGATGGCAGCCAGTCTTTGTTTTACACCGATTTAATTTGAATTTGAAGACAAGTAGGCTTGAATATAAGGAATACCTTGCCTTTGCATGGAATTTTTAATACTAATATTGAAAATAACAATAACAATAACAATATATATCTTAGGAATTTGTAATTATATTGTTATCATATATATTATAAATTTTATTTTTATATAATGTTTGAAATTAATCTTAACATATTTTATCATTTTACTTTAACTTTTTTGCAAGAATTTAGTACTTTAGAATCTGATGGGCATATCTGAATATTTGGTAAGTACCGTTAAGGGTGCACAAAATAACCAAAAAACCATAGCGAAACCGAATCGAAAATTAGGTTAACTGAGACTGATGTATTAGGGAATGATTTTTTAATTTTGAAAAATTCGGTTTTCGGTTTTGGTTTCGATTACTGTTACCCAAAAGTCCATTGGACTTGGTTAACTGACCGAAACTTTTCCCTAAATTAACATAATATTATATAAGTTGTAAGCCGTAGGATCATAAAATTATTTAAATTAAGTTAATGTATAAATAAAAAATGTGTAACCCTAATTTACTCCAACCCCATCCCTCTTCTCAAAAATATCGATCTCTAAACTCTTAACTTTCAGTCTCAACTCTCATCTCTCATTCTTTCTTGCAAGATGCCGATCAACCACTGAAGGACTGCCATTTGTTCCATCTTCGATTTGTCCCATCTGTTCGGTTTCCATCTCCTATCTTCCCATATGTTCTGTTTACATCTCTCCCATCAATAGCATCTCCTCTATCTTCCATACTTAGTTAATTTTGTTAGTTTTCTTTGAATTTTTCACCTTAATTTGTTTTTCTTCTTGTAATTTGGTGAAGAATGGTTAGGAGCTACTTGTGCCTGTTTATCTTTTGTTTTTTTTTTTTGTTTTTTTCTGATTCTTTAATCTCTGAGTCACTACATACATGATTTTTAATAGAATTTTATTTGTTGTGGATGGGGTTTTTGTTCATTTGTAAACAAATTATTTAAATACAGGTTGTTCAAGTATATATATTGTTTTAACAGATGTTAAATTTGTTTTCATATTTTAAAACTATGTATGGTATTATGTTTGTGTTGACAATGTTGCATTGTGATATTATTTTTTATATGGAAATGGGAAGAATGTTTTTAGCTATTAAGTATATTAATGGTAAAAAATGAAATGAAAGGTTAACCATATAAATTAATTGGTTAACCGATTAATGGTTAATCGAATAAATGGTTAACCAATCCAATTTGCTTAACGGACTGGTTAATCGTCCATGTGCACCCCTAAGTACCGTATCTAGTGAGCAAGAAACGAACCGAATGAGTATTTTTGTACCAACCAGGTGCTGGATCGCTAAAGCAACGCATTTTGAAAAATATTGCCAGCTTCGCAATTGGAATTTACTTTGTAACATCCCATTTTATTATATTTACCTAACATTGGTTCAGATGCATTAACATAAAATACATTTTGTATCATATATGTCATTTAATACATAGTTAAGATAAATAAAAGTACAAATAAGAGTTAAATATGTATTAAAGGTCTAGGGATTAAATTTAATAAACTTTAAAAATTAAAAGATCAAAGTGTATTTTTGAAAGAAATATATATCTCTGCATCTTTGAATAATATTTATAATAATAATAATAATAGAATAATAAGAAGCAGGAGGTTAATCGAGTGATAAATGGTCCAATGAAAGTATTTTGCTTCATAAATGGACTAATAGAACAGAGGCAGGGCGAAGAGAGTGGTCATGGCCCCCCTTGGCTTTGAAAAAATATATTTTTGTTCCTTGAAAAAATTTACAAAATTACAATTTAATCCTTCAAGTTTAGTATGCATAGATATGACCCCCTATTAAAAATAAATAAAATAATAGAATAGTCTTACTCCTAAATTAGGGTAGCTCAGTAGAAATTTTCATAATTTTAGTTAGTTTTTACTTGGAAAATGGTGAAATTGAGCTAGAATTTATATTATAAGAAAATATTGAATGAGAGTTTCTACCATAATAGTAAGATATTGATCCATTTTATACAAGATAGGAGTACACTAAATTGATCTTCTTAAATTTCCATAAAACTTTAGAGACTTTGATAATTAAACCTAATATTAATGTGGGAATCAAAATAATATTAGATATATAGTAATCAATTTAGCCCCCCAATAAAAAAATTTCCAGCTTTGTCATTGATGAGGAAGATTGAGATAACTCTCCTTAAGCAGATAAACCCGTAGAAATCTTGTTGTAAGTTGAAGAAGAAGAAGAAGAAGAAGAAGAAGAAGAAGAAGAAGAAGAAGAAGAAAAGCTAAGAAAGAAATAGAGAAGGAGAAGGAAGAGATAAGTTCATATACTTTGTAATATTATTTTCATGGCCTTATAATCTTTGGATAAGTGTACAAGAAGTTATGATTTTTGGAAAGTGATGTGTTCAAAACTACACAGATAAAGAGATAGGGTGATATTAAAAATTATGCTATAATTATTCTAGCTCCAAAAAACTTTTAATTTTTGGATATGTGATACTCTTAGCAAAAGGAATTAGCTTGATCCAAGCCGTACGAATAAAATTATGAGTGTTTTACTATGAGCTGTACATGTGAAGCTAGGCAAAAATAGAGCTTAGAAGTAAATTTCGTAATAAATTCTATACGAGTTAGAAATTTATGTAATTTTAGTATGGTATAGCTCTATTTGTCAAGAGTAAAAGGAAATAAGAGTTGGGTCATTTGGGTATGTAAGTACAAAGTTATGAATTTCAAAGTATAGTAAGATCATTTGGGTATGTGATGCTGTGGCAAATGATGTGGCATGCTGACGTGGAACATACACAACTACTCTGTCACATGTCATCATCTAATTGGTCCACGTGGCTGCCATGTGTGCAATTTTGACCATTTCAAAGGTGGTTATGCCTTGACACATGGCAACATGTGATTGGTTTGACTTTTCAATCGTCGAAAAACCGCCCAATCCCATTGCGCTACGTGTCCTGCAACCCTAACTTTCCTCAACTGCTTTGGAAACTAACTCCAGCCATAGTAGCAGTGCGTGAGGTCCATGCGCCGCCTTCTGGGGCTCTGTTGGCTGTGAAATTTGAGATTTCGACTCAATTTTTCATGCTGATTTCAGTGGTGTAATCAGATTTTCAAAAATCCGACAAAAAATTTTGACACTTTATACTGTTGGATCAAATACAGTATAATTTTGACACGGAAATTAATGCAAAACCATATCAAAACGAATAAAAATGTATTCTATTCATGGATCACTAGAAATCAAGACTTGAACACATCAATCTTTGAACCTTATGGCTCTGATATTAATGAAATCATATTTGAACCGACCGTACAAGAAATGCACATATCTCGTAAATAATGTAAATAAACGACTTATAGTTTATATGCAGCGGAAGTTTGTTTACGGAGTGAATCTGATCAATACGAGAAACCGGATCGTTCTGGTTGCTTTTCCTACGTATGTACAAATACACAGAGTACGGGCTTTATCCGTAAATTCTTCCGACGAACGAAAGTAGTATGTTTCGTGTTTTCTCTCTAGGAGCGTTTTCTCCTCTTCCGCGTAAATGTATCAGAGAAACGACTTTTCTATTTATAGAGAAAATTCCAACTTCTATCTATTTATATGGTTAGTCCAAATTACACATTTGATTTCTGTAAATTACATATTTGGTCCCTGTAATTTATCACAATTACAATTTAATCTCTGCCATTCCAAAATATCATGGACGGACCTAAAACCACCATAGACATATATTTTATGTCAATATACAATAATTATACAAAAATAAAAATGCTACAGAAATATTAGTAAAAATAATCAAATAATTAGATGATCTAAAATAATTTTAACTTATTATACACTCTAAATAACGACTTTATAAGTGTATAAAAATAATTAAATTTCAGTTTCATCTGCATATAAATTGGATATGTACAAAAATAATTAAATTCAAGTTTCATCTATGTATTCTTTGGATATCTATATATTATTACATGATTGGCTAAATTAATAAATTTAAAAAATTCTGTGAAATTAATATAAATAAATTAATTGAAAAAATTGATCTTACTTAATTTTTTAATATTTATAGACGTGGATAAAATTAAATAGAAAAAAAAAATAAGATTTGCATATTTATATAAAAATATTATTTATTATATAGAAGGGTTAAATTTGTATTGTGAAAAGCTAAAAAAAAAAAAAGCTGTTTTATCCTTCAAAACAGCTAAAAGCTGTAGTTTAACCAAACACAAGACGTAAAAAGTGATAGACATCCCCTCAACCTTTGTTTTCCAAACAAAGTAGTTTTAATTTAAAAGACAAAAACAGAGAGATGTCAGAAATAGCCAACTACTAGTAGCAATATATGTGTGGTAAAAATATCCTAATTAAAGTAAAAATTGAAGCAAGTTGTTGTAATCTTTTACTAAAATATGAAGAAATTAATCCAAAAACTAATAAAGTAAAGAATAGAAACTCACGCATTATAAAAACAATAGCTTAAGTAAGTAAAGTATAGTTTGACCTGTGGTGGGTCTCCTATTTATAACATTAAAATGCTTTTGGGACATATTAAAAAAAACATATTTAATTTTAGACATGAAAAAATTAAAACCAGAGGCGTTACCGTAGGCCGCCCACAGTAGTCTTACAAAACCACGTTTTAAGGCAAAATTAGTGGTTTCCTTTTCCACTTTTACCCTTGTACGGACTCCTGAAAACCTGGAGTTTTTTTCTTTCTTTATTTTATTTTTGTCCTTTTTACGAGTATGAGAGTGTGTCGTTTTGACAATGAAATGTGCCGACCTGGTTCATGTTCTAACGTCTCAACTCGTGCCATCCACGTGCATTGATGACCTAGCTCGTTCCAATTTATGTGTCATTCAAACAAATCATCACCTAGATACTCCCTCTTCATTTTGCCAACTTATTTATTTTTTTTGTAAATTTGATTTTGAAAATGTTGAGTACTGAATACTTGACCTTCCACCTCTACTTAATTATACCCAAATTATGATGATAACTTATTCCTAGTTCTATTATATATATATATATATATATATATATATATATATATATATATATATATATATATTCTTTTATCAGCTTTCCATAATTTTACAATTAATTGTTTGTTTTGAGGAATGCTATTATAAGTTTTTCTAGACCAGCAAAGCTATTATAAGTATCATAAGAAAAATATTACTATAATTTTTTTTTTTTTTTTGGTTACTCGTTGTATTCCATTTTCATAGATCACTTTACCATTTTAATTTGTTCTAAATTATAAGCAATTTAGCTTTTATAAAAGTCAGTTAAATTTCTTTAATTTTTATTATATATCCTTATCGTTAATGAAATTAATAAATATATCAAATTAAATTAGAATTACAAACATTCTTGCAATATCGTTACAAACCTTATTGGAGATCATCATAATTTAACACTCTTCTATTATGTATTATTGGTGGTAAGTTAAATAAGAGTAAATTACATATGCGACAAATTTTCTTTTAACTATATTAGCTTAAATTTTTAAGCCATTTGAAGGCTGAAAGTGGTTATTATATATATATTTTTTTTATAAAAATGATTATTTTAAATTTTAATTAATTGTATATCAAACAATTAAGTTATACATTTTATTTACTGAGAAATTAATCTTTGCATTAAATCAGAAACCATTACATCACTAATGCTAGGACTATAATCCATGCAAGTACAAGTATTTGAAGAAAGTAAACTTATCTTAGCCAATTGATGAGCTACTTTATTAGCTTCACGCCTATCAAACGAGAAAAAAAAGGGTGAAAGCGGAGATAATAGAAAAACATTAGAGAAATAAATTATTTAATTCTTTTGGATGATAGAGTATTTGGGTATAAATTAAGAATAAAAGATGGATAATTATTTAGGTGGTGCATAGCATAAAATCATTACGTTTGATCTCACAAAAATGTACTATGAATTAAGTCTAATGTATTATGAATTACATCTTTGGTACACAGACTTTATCTAATTTCACAATATAATACACATATTTCATTTTTACTCAACAAAATACATGAACTTAGTGGTGATCTACTATTGTGGTCTAAATCACCAGTAAATGACCTGTCAATGCCCAATCTCTATCACTACTTTTCAGGTAATAAATGCAGAAGAGAAAAATTGCCAAAAGAAACCCTAGTTCCAGTTCCACTCCTAACGCCAACATCTGTTCTTCCCTTCCCACTCTCTGATCTCTCTCGCGTTTGAGATTTGCCTTATTTTTACAATTTTAATTGAATTCTTCCGACTCCTGTCAATTTCTTCTTTGATTCCTTCTGATTTCAATCGGAGAAAATGACTGCCGATTTCGTTTGAGTCGGACGATCTGAAGATTTCATTTTCCCTTTGATTTGCTCGTTCAAGTTTACCCTTCGATTTGCTGGTTGAATTTGCCATTTGATTTTCTAGCTCATCGCCTTCGTCCTCATAAGTCCTTTCTTCGCCGCCTTCGCCCATCTTCTATTTGGGACTTTTACGTAACTTTATGGGAAGTTTTAGAATATTTTTGTCCGTCTCGGTCTCACTTTATTGATCTGCATCATGTTATGCACTTCTGCTGTATGTTCTTTGAAATGTTCTTGATCCTCACTTTTGTAAGTTTGTTAAGTTGTGCTCCATGTTCTGACAGTAGCATTGACCAATCATTTAATTGTGATTTAGACTAAAATGATAGGTCACTACTAAATTTATGTATTTTGTTGAGTAAAAACAAAGTCTGTGTACCATACTGTGAAATTAGATAAAGTCTATATACCATAGATATAATTTACCCAACTAAAAATGAAATTGTCTATGAGATACTTATGTATGTTTCAAGTTTTGCTTTATCATATGGTTGCTAATTAAGGGGCCGATGTCAAAAATAGTAAGTAATAAAAAATATTAGTAAATAAAATCAGGCATAGAATGGTTTATGAATCTTGAGAGATGGTAAAAGAAATAAGGTTTTGAAAATAACATTATTGATTCAGTAATGAGTTGATCTACACCTATAAAAAATATAGCAAAATCTTAATCTCCAATAGCTACTCACAAATTTTACAATACAAGCTTAGATTCAACGGCAGCACTTTCTTTCCATATGGACACGCTGTTCTTCAAGACTTGTGCATTCCTTTATTGTCCAAATCTGCACCACGATTTTCTATCAATGCCCGGATTTTGGGATGGACTGATTGGGGGAATTAAGAAATCTGTGTTTTGTTTAATTTAATTTAAATAATTACGGAAAGAATTTTATCTTCTGAAGATGAATAAACAAGAAAAGCGAAATATTTATACATTTTAAACTTATCAAGCCTATTTAGACATGGCTAGTGGTAAAAACATTTCTCCCTAATTAAGAGGTCTAGAATTCAAATTTAATAGGAAAGAGACTCCTGAGAATATTTAAAGTGATACATTCATACATATGATATAATAAAGGGGGTAAAATATATAGGAACTATGTAAATTGTAAATGTAGTGAAAGTACAAGGAATATTATATTATACAAGAAAAAAAAAAAAAAAAAAAAAGAGAAAAGGGTTGGTTTGTAATAAATGAATGCATGTAGGGTAAGTAGTATCCAAAGTAAAGCCAAGAGAATCTGAGGCTTTCTCCAAAGAGAGTATTCTCCAACTTTCACCTAGAAAGAAAACCCCTTGTTTTCTGCTTTAATTTTTGCTCCTTATTACTCTCTCTTTCTTTTTTTGTATCTCTTCAATTCATATAAATAGAGATAACCCTACCCTCTTCCTCTGTTCATCCATCTCCATAACCATGAGGATGAGTTGCAATGGCTGCAGGGTCTTACGCAAAGGCTGCAGTGATGACTGCATCATCCGCCCTTGTCTTCAGTGGATCAAATCCTCCGATGCTCAAGCCAATGCTACTCTCTTCCTCGCTAAGTTCTACGGCCGTGCCGGCCTCATCAATCTCATCCAAGCTGGCCCCCAACACCTTCGCCCTGGTAATTAGTATCGGAGACTTCAATTCTATATTCTAAATATTTTATTTTTTTATTGATTTTTTTTTTTTTTTTAAATAATGCATGCAGCTGTATTTCGTTCGCTTTTGTATGAAGCTTGTGGTAGGATGGTGAATCCAGTGTGTGGATCAGTGGGTTTGCTTTGGTCTGGAAATTGGTCTCAGTGCCAATCAGCCGTTGATTCAGTTCTAAGAGGAGGGAATGTAAACACCCAAATAACTTCTTCTGATGCTGATGCTGATGCTGATGCGCCACACTTGATTATTGATCCTCTCAGGGTTAATTACGACATCCGCCACGTTTCCAAGGAGCCTAACTTGGTTGATCCACTCAATAAGGTTAAGAACCGAACCCGGTTCAAGCGCCCAGTTAACAAGCCCGCTTCCCCTACCGAGTCGTCATCCACTCGGGTTAACCAGGTTGGAGAGTCATGGGCGAGTCAATGGGGAAATGTGGATAACAACAGCAACAAGGATGATGAAAGCATGTTCTCCCATGAAACACAAGAACCAAACCAGGGTTTTAAATTTAATGATGACACTAATCAGCTTGGTTTGGATCTTACCCTTGGTCTGCTTCCTATCCAGTAATCCCATAATTTGGTTCCCTAATTCAGATTTAATGCCGCCGCTTTCCCCTTTTCGCTACTGGGAAATATCAAATATAGGTCATGATCAAGTTATTTTCGTTTTCTTTTTTCTTTTTTTAATTTTTTAGTTTAAGATAATTAGATTAAAAAAAAAAAAAAGGGAAAATGAAGAGGAACTTTTCGTTTTCTTTCTAGCTAGCTTTAAGCTGTAAGAATCAGGTTTTGGTTTATACTATACAGCAAAAGGAGACATGCATAATTATAAGCTAATATATATATATATATATATATATTCATAAAAAAAAAAGTTTATATGTTTCTTTTTGGAAATGCAGAAACTTGACATTTAATTAATTCATTATATAGTTAAATGAGAGATCAGTGAATTTGAATACCGAATGGTTACCTGTTTCATCCGATAAATTATTACTTTGGGAAATATATTTCATATAAAATAATTGTTGTAGTACATTTTTCTCTGAATTTTGTTGTAGCTTTATATTATTTTTAATGCATAATTTTATAGGATTTTCTGCAATTGAGCGAATCAGTTGAAACAGTATTTCAGTGAGTGCACACAGTATTCAACTCAGAGACTAAAAACAATTGTATATGATAAATGCAGATCCTTACTGTCATACTAAAACAAGTAAAAAATTAAACAACATGAGTAAGCTAAGTAAAAGATAGAATAATAATAATAGCCAACTAATTAATCAGCAAAATTACTTTCCTTTTTTTGGATGCCTTTTCCATTTCTTCTGGATCATGATCAGAATGACTAATGATGAATGTTGGTGGTCAAACTCTGCCCAACACTATTTGGGGGAATCATTTTCAGAAAGCTGATTTTTTTTTTTTTTTTTTAGCATTAATATATAGTTAAAAATTAACCCGATAAATTATCAAAAAAAAAAAAAAAGACAATAATATTCAAATTAATTATGTTTCCCAATAAGAAATTGTGAAGGTAAAAGGTGTTGGTTTAGAATTGCGGGAGTTCAAATTTGTTGAGGAAAAAAAAAAAAAAAAGAAATATAAATTGAAATGAAAACAATGAAAAAAGGCAGTGGAATGAGTCCACGTAGAAGGTATAGTTGTGAAATAAAAAGACAAGTGCAATTCATGCATGGTGCATCGGTTTGTGTCATAGCTTCCAAGTTTCCTTGCATGTATTGGCTGTCTTCTTTTATTTCACATTTACACTTTCTTTTTTCTTCTTCCATTTTCCTTTAATTATTAAGTGTTTTAGTGAAACGTTTCTTGATAGATGAGTCCTTTAATACTATTTATAATTATTTTTGCCGGCCGAGAAATCTACTCTACCAATGAAATTCAATAATGAATACTGCAAATGCAATTTTACTTTCTCCATCTTTCTCACATCAAATCATTCTGTGCAAAAAACTTAAGCTCTAAATACTTGGCTATATATCTGTTTGCCTTGAAACTTTTGGGGGTTCATCGGTTTAGTTCAATAACTCAAACGGACTGAATAGATTGTCACAATATAAAAATGCAAACTGAACCGAAATAAAAGTATTAACCAAACCGAATTTAAAAGTTTAGTTCAATCGATTCGGTTAGATTATTTCGGTTTTTTTTTTTACTTTACTACTTTATACAAATGAAGGTAATTTCTATTCAAAGTTTTACAAATAGACAAAGAGGAAGTAGTAGACTAATTATTTTCTTCTATTATTACTTTTACAAAAAGACAAACTATTAACAAAATTATGAAATAAAACAATAATAAAATATTAACTAATTCTTGCCATAAAACATAAAATACGAGACACAATTCATACATGGCATGCAATTGGTATCTACTACTACTACTACTACTACTACTATTATTATTATTATTATTATTATTATTATTATTATTATTATAAATTTAAACTAACCTCAAAGGACAAAGAGATAAAAACTCAAGGGCATCATTACTAATAAATATTAATGCACTAATTAATAAACAGTAGATAGCAGACATGAACTAGAGAAAAGGTTTAGTATGGGAGTTTAGTGGGCTACGGCTTAGTAAGAATATAGAAGTTGAATATACGAAAGTAATATTCTAGATTATAGTATGTATATAATTAATTATATTTTTAAGAGATATTTTTAATCTTTTGTGTCATTTACTCGATCAGTCCAATTATACCGGTTTTTTTCTCAATTAGAATCGAATCAACTGAATAAACCAAAAATTAACAAAATTTAAAATCAAAACCAAACCATTTAGACCTTAGTAACCGAACCTAAAAACTGAATGTTATTAGTTTGGTCAGTTATTTCGGTTTCGTTCGGTTCAGTTAATGAACATTTCTATAAAACGTGTACAACACATGATTTTAAAATCTCGACTACTTAATTAAAAAACTTTGATACTATGAAAAGTAACCAATTGAACCTACAAATTTTAAGTTGAATTATTATTATTATTATTATTATTATTATTATATGTTATTTTGGTTATTACAGTAATTTTGGAATTTTAATTATATATATTTAAACATGTATAATATAAAAAAAATTTAGATTTAGCAGCAATACAATTTGCAACAAAGGAAATTCTAAAGCTCATTTAGCATCAATATTCAAAAGTTGCGACTATATGTATATTAATAGCAACAAAAAATTATATCTAATTTGGTTGTTAAATATATACAGTTACAATTTTATAGCAGCAACATCTAACAACATTTTATATTTTTGATAAAAATTTTATTGTTAACATCTCTTATTTTATTATTATTGTTATTATTTTCTTTTAAGTGATGGATGTTTCTCTATATTATTTCATCTGTGCCAAAAAAAAAAAAAATTTGTTTCATGTTTCTACTTTAATTCATCCCGATTCTCAAATTATAATTCACCTTTTTCTAAATTTTATTTAATTTTTAGTGCATTGGAATACCCATATTTAATGTATATTGCAATCCACAAAATGAATAAGCAATATATTAATTTCTACGATGAGTTATAAATTCACTAATAGTATCAAATTTAAGAATGAATATACATATTATATAGGAAAACTTATGTGTGAATATTTTTCTTTAAATAATATTAAATTAAACACGCGAAAGCTAAAACTAGACTATTTTTTTAGGGATAGATAAATTATTTAAATATATGTAATGAAAACAAATTTAAACTTATGAAACTATTGAACACACAAAATGAAATCATTCGACCGACTATTGCAAAAGTTTACCAATGGTTATTACCCACACTTAAAATATAAAACTGAAATCACCGAGCAAGTATTTAACCATATTTTATTTCTTTGTTCAAATAATTTAAACAATAAAAATACCCAGTAAATAGCAGTTGAACATTGGGGGAAAGAGGGTATTTACCATTGTTAAAAAATTCCAATGACACTTTCTGTTTTTCCTTATTAATAAAATCAAAGTTTAATTTTCCTGAGTAAAAAAACTTCTATTTCATTTTTTGTAATTTATGCTATTAGCTCCAATAAGATATTGGGTGGATTGAGTTACAAAAATAACAATCTTAATTAAGCTTCTTAGTTAATGGGTATCACCTAACCCACTGGTACAAATTGGGCCTCATGAAATCTATTAAATGTGTAAACTACAGACAAGACGTAAAACATTTAAGCTATGGGTTCTTCAAACAAAATGGTACCCCTCAGAGGATTTCCTCTTTGCCATGTGAGAGGACTTGGAGGAATTGTCTAAATTGTAAGGGGTCCTCTAGAGGATCCCTATTTGAGTTTTAAAATATATATATATATATATATATATATATATATATATATATATATATTTTATGTGGAATTCTTTTGGGAACTTTTGAATTATATTTTTTTTATTGGAGAAAAAAAAAATTCAAGGGTTGTTGTGTTATAATTTTAATAGGGTAAATAATTTATTAGCCCCTGACCTTCTAACCTAACACACTAGTTAATTCATGTATTATAAGGTCCACATCTTTTATTGTATTGAACAATTTAGTCCCTGTTGCAAAAAATCAATAAAAATAATTACATCTATGATTCTCTAGTTATTTAGAAATGAAATATAATTGCCATGAAACTTTTATTCATTCGCGTTTCAAGTGTAAAAAAGTTAATAATCTAGCATTCAATTACTATTTTCAATGAATTAATCTAGTGAATTTCACTAAAGACAATAAAAATCAAATTATAAAGAGTTTTGGATAATAAATTATATTTCATTTATGATAATTAGATGACCGTGGATGTAATTATCTTTTTTTAATCTTTGCGGTGCGGACTAAATTATTCAATATAATAAAAGATAAAAACCTTATAATATATTTTAGATAACACAGAGACTAACTCGTATGTTATATAGAAAGTAAGTAATTAATAAATTATTTACTCAACGTGAGATTAAAAAGGAAAAGGAGAGTCTTCTCATTATGGATACTCTTTTAATGTCCTAGATTGACCACAAGTGAAGGGGCAAGTTTAATGGAAATTCTATTGGGATCAATGTCTATTGAACTCTACCAAAATCCTTCCTCTACACAGTTTATTTTTTGGCACCAATTACTTTCATGTAGTGATACTCATAGTTCTTACCAAAATTTATATATATATATATATATATATATATATATATATATATATATATATATATATATATATATATATTAGCCAATTTTCATGTTTGAAACAAATGAAAAATTAAAAGACATGACTTGTTTCACGATTTACATTAGTTTATGATGGCAGTCCAAATATGGGCTGATTTTGTAAGACTTCAATTGTGAAGAACTTATGTATCTTACTTTTAATTATAAAAATGTATCTAACTATTTTACCATTTCTTTTCCCTATCTTTCTCTTTTTAATTCCTGTAGTTAACCAATTAGAATTTATATTTGATATAACACCGTAAGAAATGTTAGATTTAGCATAAAATATGCTTGCAGCAAAATAAATTTTGTTGCCAATAAGTTTTTTTTAGCAGTAATATCTAAAAATTGCTGCCAAAAACCACATTTAGCACCAAAATTATATTAAATTTTTATTGCAAATACCCATGGTCACAATTTTATAGTAACAACATGTATTAACTATTTTATTGCTATTGAATGAGTTTTTTGGCATCAACTTCTAGATATTACTGTTAAATGAGCTTTTTGGCAGCAATAAAGTAGTTGTGGCTATAAAGTTGTGATCGCAGGTATTTACAATAAAAATATGATATAATTTTGTGTTAAATATGTTTTTTGGTAATAACTTTTGAATATTGCTATTAAATGAATTTTTTGACAACAAAATTTATTTTGTGGAAATTTTGTTGTTGCTAAATCTAATATTTTTAAGAGTATAAGGACATTTATGGAAATGTAATAAATAAATTTATTAATTATTAAATACTCGCTAAATAAAGAAAATGATTTAATAAATAAATTGAACTGAATTCTATACCTACTAAATTCAAAATTTTTTTTTTCTAGCATGAAATTATAGAGCAAATGACTGTAGTTTAATTACGGAATCTCCATAAACAGAAGACATGCTTCGAAATCATGTTGACGCATTAATAGTGTGGTGGAATTTCAAATAGTGCAGCTGTTCGAATTGTCTTTATCCGTCAATAACTATATATACACATCACGATATTTAGCAGGATTATAATCGAAGGATGAAGATACTTTGTCATCATTCCAATTCACAGAACATAACTAACTGCATCAACACACTATAACCATACCATTTTTGAAAGTTTCTTCTCCATATATTTTTTCATATTTCATATATAACAACAATCATTTGAAAATAAATTCATATTCAATAATGAATTATCTATAGGATATACATAATATTAAGAGCATCTCCTAGGGTTCATTTGGACAGGGTTTTTTAAAATAGAGAGTTTTATCGTTGGAGTAAAAGCAAAAAGTTTTTTTTTTTTTTTTTTTTTTTTCTTATGGGAAATGGTTTTTGTGTCAGATATAGTGAATTTTGTTATTAACTTTTTTCTTTTCCTTTTTGTTTTGTAATAAATGAAACAGTAACTTTTTTATTGTATTTGGGAGTTTTATTGTTGTTGATGACAGTACTTCTAAGAATAGAATGGTGAGAAGGTATAAAAAAAATAAAATAATGCAAATGATACTTTAAATGGTATTACCCTTGAAGATGCTTTAACAAATATCAAGTAGGATATTTTGAAAAGAAAAAATAATACAATTAAAACTTTCCCAAATAATGTATAACCCCATATAAATATATATCTACACGCAGGTGAAATTGGATGGAAAATATGTACAGGGAAGCTACTTAGATAGATATATATATACATATATTAAAATTGCTTAATTTTTTTTGTTTTTTAGGGCAAAATCTGCTTAAATTAAATTGAAAGCTATCTAGCTCTTCTTGATTTTTGAACTGAAATTGCTGTGTGAAGCATACCAAAAGAAAATTGGTTATATACAAAAGCTGAATTAGCATAATATGATTTATTGGCTCATTAGATTAGACCCTTACTAAAATTAAAAAAAAAAAAAAAAAAAGGCCAAAGCAAATGCAAAGCAGGAAATACTAAATAAAAGTTTATTTGGAATGTAAAGAAGCAGCTGCAAAAGCTGTCCTCTTAACAAATCTGCCTTTCATTCTTGGCCTTTTCTCTGCATTAAGCTTCCTGACTTCGTATCTAATCTTTTTTGAGAACAACCTCGTCCTTCTCTTCTCTCTGTACCTTGATACTCGAGCCTCTCTTCCTCCTCCCGCCGTTACTGGGTACTGTCCCCCACATCCATGCTGCTCAACTTCTCCTCCCCAGTTTCCCTATTTAATCACATCTTCTCATTAGTATATCAAAATTACACCCTTGTCAAATATTAGCACCAACATTCAAAAGTGAGCGAATATATTTCATTTCAACAAATTATATAATAATTGTAACAACTAGTCATGTACCATGATCCATTCAGGCCAGCATTCGTCATCAAGGTCAACTTCCGGCCGGTTTCCATTTGTCCAGGGACAACCTTGGCTTGCCCAGGCGGATATTACTGCATCATAATCTAAACTCAACACTATCTTCCTCTTCTTGTTCTTGTTCTTTTTTGTCCTCGTTTTGCTTTCATCTTCGTATTCTTTGTACTTCTTCTTCAATTCTCTCTCTACCTTCTCTTCTTCCTCTCCGCAGGTTGCTGAGTCGTACTCGAAACTCAGCTCAAATGGTGCTTCTTTCGCCATGTCAATCTCAGTATCAAATTCTTGATGTTGTTGTTCATTCTTTTCTTCCTCTTCAAGCTTCACTTTCCCGCTCTTTAAACAATGCAATTCCTCGTCCTCCTCTTCCTCCTTACAATCTGCAAGCCCAAGCTCTTCCATCCTGAAACACTCATTTTCAAGCCCCCTACCTAGCAGGCTCTCAACATCAGCTGCAAAATCAGCAAGATCCATATCCGAAGGAACAAATCCATGTATACTCTGGCCACTGCCGCCTGCAAAACAATCCCTGGATTCAACTCCGTTAGCAGGAGCAGGAGCAGTGGTTTCTGCTTCATTCGAAATCGTAGCAGTAGAAGTGCATAATTCAGCAACAAAAGGATCGAAAATGGGAACCCTGTAGAGAAGCTGTTGTTCTTCTTCTTCAATATCTTCATCAGAGCCCAATTCAGGCACAAAAGGAATAGTATTAACATGGTGTTTGGATTTATCAGAGAGAGTTTTGGAAGGTCTGGGTGTTCTTGGTTTGCGGGTGAACCCGCGATGCCATGATGGTTCGATGTATAAAGAAGATTTGAGAGAAGCAGTCTTTAAACGGACCCTTTCGTGTCTAAGGGCTAAAGGGTTAGCCGAATGGACGGAAGAATCACAGGATTGGCAAAGAAAAGCATCATCAGCAGCACAATACCATCTGGCTCGTTTTTTAATACAACTGTCGCAGGCTCTAGCCGTTTTGCCACCAACGGCGTTGGCCACATTTTTGTTAGAAAAAATCATAGTTTATTCTAAAATTCAACAAACAAACAGAGAAGAGAAGAGAAGAAGGAGCTGAATAAAAATGAATCAGGAGAAAGAGTAGGATGGTTTTAGAGATGAAGACAAGCAGTACTGAGGAGGAGAAAAAAGAAGGGAAAGTGAGACCCGCGAATGAATAAATGAGCACTTTTACAGTGCCAAAGTATGAACCTTCTGGGTATGTACTTTTTGGGATATGGAGAGCACTTTTGGGACCAGAGAGAGGAGAGGAATTTGCCTTATCTGGATTTTAATTGGTGGGTTAGAAAGGATGATCTAAATAGGAGTGTTGTGATTGGGTGAGGGTGTAATCACAAGGATTTCAAGTTAGGGTCATATGATAATGATGTGTTGGTAAAGGATGAGTTATCTATTCTATTCTAAATACCATAGCAGGGATTATGGGTCCTCCATCTTCTCTTTTTGCTCTGAATTTTTAGTTTGACCCTTTCGTTGCTATGTGTCTCTTGCCCATTCTTATCAAGACCCAACCGAAAATTCATTAAGACTTCTTGTTTTTTCTTACTAAAAGCATCCATTTTCATCCAAACTTACAATCCAATATATTTTACTCTCCAACAATCCGCCGGCCTCGACCTGCTAAACCATTACCAACTTACCAAAATTTACGACAATCATCTCAATCAATCCTATCCCTTAGTTAAAGAATTTACTAATTTTGTTTAACTTCAAATTATTTTAAGTGTTTAAAATGTTTTGTTAACAAAAGCGATTTGAAGTAGTAAACCAACTTATTTGATTTGAGCTCCATCCATACGGATGAAATCCAACTTTTTTTCAATAAGATGAAATTCAATCTAATCCAATCCAACCAGCGGAATTTGGCAATTATATATACTATATGAGAGATAATAACAATAAAAACTATAACTAGACCTTACTTATTAGCTTAAACTTTTAGGTCAAATGATTTTATGATATGGTACCATTATTCTCTTAAACTTAGAGGTTAAGGGTTCGAATGTTGAGCGTTTCATTTGGATATAATTGCTTCCATAACATACTGTATTGTTTCCATTCTTACCTTATAAGTCGACACTTTTTGTTAGCGGTCCCCTTCGTCCATCTTCCTCAACAATTGATATACATTTTCAATTATCTACTCATTTTGATCTCATTGCTGCATCATTTAATTAGTTCTGTATGTTGAATAATACTTTTTTTTTTTCCCATCATACTAGTCATGGCCGAAAGTGAAAATTGAGATTTTTTATTATTTTATTTTTTTAAATGAAAGGAGAAAACTTCATAAAAGGTGATAGATAAAACATCAATAATAGCAGCAGGTGGTAAATTCTCCGTCACAATAGGAACTTCAACACCTAAATCCAAGTTAGCTAGCTCATGAGCTACTTAATATATTAATGGAAGAGTATCTATAATTTTAACAAAAATGGAAATTAACTAACAAGAAAGGATTTTTCTTATTAATGAATACAAGCTTAATTAAGCTATTTATAATACAATACAAGATTCTGGATTTTTACAACTAAAGAGGAAATAAGCAGAATTATAACTAATTATTCCTCACCCAAAACTCGAATGTTGAGAGTTTCATTTGGCCATAATTGCTTCCATAACATACTGTACTGTATCCATTCTTATCTTATAAGTCGACATTTTTTGTTAGCGGTCCCCTTCGTCCATCTGCGTCAACAATTGGTATACAGTTTCAATTATCTACTCATTTTGATCTCATTACTGTATCATAATTAGTTCTATATGTTGAATAATACTTTTTTTTCCATCACACTAGTTATGGCCGAAAGTGAAAATTGAGATTTCTTATTATTTAATTTTTTTAAATGAAAGGAGAAAACTTCGTGAAAGGTGATAGATAAAACATCAACAATAGCAGCAGGTGATAAATTCTCCGGAACAATAGGTACTTCAACATCTAAATCTAAGTTAGCCAGCTCATGAGCTACTTAATATATTATTGGAAGAGTGTCCATAATTTTAACAGAAACGGAAATTAACCAACAAGAAAGGATTTTTCTCATTAATGAATACAAGCTTAATTAAGCTATTTATAATACAATACAAGATTCTGGATTTTTACAACTAAAGAGGAAATAAGCAGAATTATAACTAATTATTCCTAACCCAAAACTCGAATGTTGAGAGTTTCATTTGGCTATAATTGCTTCCACAACATACTATACTGTATCCATTCTTACCTTATAAGTCGACACTTTTTGTTAGGGTCCCCTTCGTCCATCTTCCTAAACAATTGGTATACATTTTTAATTTTCTACTCCTTTTGATCTCATTGCTACATCATTTAATTAGTTCTATATGTTGAATAATATTTTTTTTCCATCATACTAGTCATGGCTGAAAGTGAAAATTGAGATTTCTTATTATTTTATTTTTTTAAATGAAAGGAGAGAACTTCATGAAAGGTGATAAATAAAACATCAACAATAGCAGCAGGTGGTAAATTCTCCGTAACAATAGGAACTTCAACACCTAAATCCAAGTTAGCCAGCTCATGAGCTGCTTAATATATTAATGGAAGAGTATCTATAATTTTAACAGAAACGGAAATTAACTAACAAGAAAGGATTTTTCTCATTAATGAATACAAGCTTAATTAAGCTATTTATAATACAATACAAGATTCTGGATTTTTACAACTAAAGAGGAAATAAGCAGAATTATAACTAATTATTCCTAAGCCAAAACTCAGCGTTTTACTTAAGTCCTAATACCCCCCCCCCCCCCCCCCCCCCCCCCCCTCTCTAAAAGCTGGTAGTGTCAAAATAGAAGAAACACCCAGCGTGGCAAGAAAAGGTGTAAATGCTTTAGGTGGTAAGCACTTAGTAAGGATATCAGCTAACTGATGATGAGCAGAAATAAGAAGTAGGCGAATGATATCAGCTAATAGTTTCTCTCGAACAAAATGACAATCAAGCTCTATATGTTTGGTGCGTTCATATAATGTTGGGTTATTTGCAATATGTAAAGCAGATTGATTATCGCAAAATAGTGGCACTGATTTAGAATGATAGATGCCAACTGCTTGCAATAAGTAAAGGAGCCACTGAACCTCACTAGTAACAGTAGCCATTGAATGATATTCTGCCTAAATCGAAGATCTTGAAACTGTGGACTATTTTTTACTTTTCTAAGAAACTAAGGAAGTTCCCTAAAACACACAATACCCAGAAATAGAACATCGTGAATCAACACAAGTTGCCCAATCTATAACAGAATAGGCCTAAAGAGATAGATTATTCTTGGAAAAATAGAACAACCCTTTACCATGATCCTTTTTGATATACTAAAGAATTTTGTGAGCAATTTTAAGATGAACATCATTTGATTTATCCATAAACTGACTCAATTGATTTACTGCATAAGTAATATCAGGTCTGGAATTTGTTAAATAAATCAGCCTTCCAATAAGAGTCCTATAAACAGCAGCATCGGATAGCAAAGAACCTGAGTCTTTTGATAATCTCAAAGTTGGATCCATAGGAATATTTACTGCAGCCAAAAACCCTGTATCTACTAAACATCCAATGCATTTTTTCTCTAAGAAATATTAATACCATCTGCTGACCTTGCTATTTTAAAACTCAGGAAGTACTTGAAAGTACCAAGATCCTTGATCTTGAATTCGAAATCCTTGAGACCCTTTATCATGTATTCTGTAATATCAGTTTCTGTAAGGATGATATCATCCACATACACTAACAAGGCTGTAAAAGAACCTTAAGCAAATGTTTTTGTAAAGAGAATGGTCTGACATACACTGCTGATCACCTTAAAACAACAAAAAGGTGGACAATCGGGAAAACCATTGCCTACTTGCTTATTTTAATCTATAAAGACTTTTTTCCAATTTACACACAATGCCTTGATATTGCTCGAACAAACCTGGAGGCAATTGCATGAAAACCTCCTCATTCAATGCTCCATGAACAAAAATATGTTTACATCACATTGATACAATGGCCATTTTTTAGCTGCAGCTAAAGCTAGTAATAATATAACTATAGTGAGCTTAATTATCGGTGAAAAGGTATCCAAATAGTCCAAACTGATGGTTTGTATATAGCCTTTGGCAACCAATCGAGCTTTATACCTTTCTAATGAACCATCACTATTGTCTTACCATGAGGCAATGAAGTAATGATCCATGTATGATTAGCATTTAAAGCCTGTAATCCAGCATCCATTACTTGTTGCCAAGATGGATGCTTAACTGCTTCTTTATATGTCTTATGTTCAGAAAGAATGTTTAGAGTGGCTACATAATAATGGTAAGATGGAGATATATTTTGATAAGAAAGAACAAATGAAAAAGGATGAGTAATATGTATTCAGAATCAATTAAACTACGATTATTACAATGACAGTCTTACAAATAAACAAGTGTTGTCCTAGTTTTGGTTGACTTTTGAATGACAGAAGGTGAAGAAGAACTAGAAGACAAAGATGGATGAGTTTATTCAGATGTTAAAGAGTCTGAAGAAGAAAGAAAAGGAAAAAGAGACTGTTGTAAGACATGTGAATATGAAGTAAAAGGAAGAGGATTTGATTTACAATTTTTGGTTGAGTAAAATTAGATTCACCAAATGTAAATTGTAAATCAGTAGAAAAAGTAGAAATGAGAAAAACTAAAATCAGAAGAAATAAAATTAGAAATAGAATTATAGGGAAATATATATTCATTAAATTGAATATCCCTGGAAACCATATAGGTAAAAGTGTCCAGATTGAATAACTTATATCCCTTAACATTAGGTTTATAACCAAGAAAAATGCCAGTATGTGCTCTAATATCAAACTTAGAAGTGGGTGTATGATTAAGAGCATAAACTAAACAACCAAAGACCTTGAGGTTACTATAATTAGGTGCTATTTAATATAATGTGGAAGAAGGTATGGAATATCGTAAAACAGGAGTAGGAAAAAGATTGATCAAGTAGGATGCATGTAGAATATAGTCTGACCAAAACTCTAAAGAAAGAGAGGCTAAAAACGAAGAGCTCTAACAACTATTAATAAATGATAATGCTTTCTCTCAACTATGTTATTTTCTTGAGGAGTGTAGGGATAAGAAAATTAATGACCAATTTCTTTCGTTTTGATAGAAATGTGCCATTTGCAATTCTGGTGCATTATCACTTCTAAACATCTTAATAGACTTAGAAAAATAAAAATTGACATAAGCATAAAACCCCTCAATACACTTAGGAGCTTGTGCTTTATTTTTTAATAGAAAGATCCAGGTAAATCTACTGTAATCATCAATTACAATAAGGAAATATTTATAACCAACATGTGAAGGTGTTGAAAAGGGACCCCATGCATCAAAATGCACAAGATCAAAAGCAAGAACAGTTAATGTATTACTAGTAGGAAAGGACAATCTCTTAACTTTTGCCTTAGGACAGATAGTACATTCAAAAGAACAAAAAGTATAATCAACTGCAAAAGGAAGATTATGTAAAAAATCTAACTTGGAAATAGGAAAATGCCCTAATTTAAACTGCCATAAGGCAGAGGAAGAAAGTGTAAAAGCTAAGGTAGCAATGACAACCTTGGGAAACCTAGAACTATAGTACTCTGTATGCAAGTAATATATGTTGGGATTTTTCACCGGAAATCACCTGATAAAAGCGGAAGAACGCGATGATTTCCTCAAATCAGTGCCCAGGAGCAATTGAAATGGAAACTGTAAAACAAAAATTTTCTTACCCGGAATATCTCTTTCAGAGATAGATGAAGACTGCAGGAATTAATGTAGAATCTCTCCTCGTTCACGTACACGAACGCCTAACAAACACGACCCGTGCTAGCATCGGAAAAACACGAACTATGGAGAGGAGAGGCTAGAGAATTTCGACTAGGTAGTGTACGATCTACTTTGGCCTTATTCACCTAGGGTTAAAACCTAGGTTGGCTGAATTCCCTCAGGGAATTAAGGCCCAGCTTGGCTCATTCATTTTGTGTGGGCTTCCTTCTTTTAATTCAGACCCAATCTTATTTTAATTAATTTGGTTTAAATTAATTTCAAGCCCAACTTTAATATACCCATGTATTTAATATATTACACCAAGTAATATATTATCTACATTTAAATTAAAATTAGTTTGACCAATTAATTTAATCCATCAAATTAAAATTTGATCTTCACAAAATAAAATCATATGTAAACCTATACATATGAATATTTTCACTTAGGAAATAATCTCATAATTAATCCAATTAATTATAAAGAGCCAATTAAATATATTAATTTTATTATTAGGATCAATCCAATTGATCTTTATGATGAAATTAATATATATATACCTATTTCTCTAGAGTGTATACTCCAAGTATACATGTGATTCCTTAAGTCGGTGTTCAGTCGCTCAATGTGTACGATACCGTGGGCCCATCTTTATATTGGCAGTGGGCCTTTGGCCCACGGACTACAGTTGGGCTCTAGCAAGCCACTTCAGCCCCCAATTAAGATGGAGATGGCAGTCTAACTGTTATCATAACCCTGTAGTTTAAACTTGTACATCCCATGTCATTGATATTGGTGTCCAACACAGAGGCATGGATTGATCACCCTCTTTTGTGTCCGGACATTAACTTGATCCTGAATGCACTGAAGCTCACAAACAAGTTTCCACTTGTTTGGGTGTGGCCACACTCTTATCAGTCGCATTCATCAAGAGGCCGGTGATATCTTCCCAGTGGACTACTGAGTGACAAATCCCTTCTGCATATCCATAGCATCACCATGCTAAGTGACATACCCGAAAGTACCCATACTTGGCACCCTATTACAGGCCCTTTAAGCGTACCCCTAAGTATACGACCTCACATGTAACACCATCATATGGTCAGGTCAAAGGATCCATACAAGTACTACACGAGAATCACTTGTGATACTATACCATGTGGATTTCTCGTTAAGCGGATCTATCCAGTATCATGCCCCTTATGCATATACCCATTAACTTAGTTGACATCCCATGTCCAATGACCGGTAAGACACCATACAACCAGGTTAATGATAGTCTCTTATTCCATTCATTCCCATGACTGGAACAGACTACGGATCTATTTATGGTCATATCGTTTACCCTATCCATGGTCTTACTGCCAAGTGCATGACACTGGTCATCATGGATATAGATATGTCCATTGGATACTTCATTTAATATATTGCACAAGATTAGATATAATAAATGAATTAATGCCTTTATTAATAACACAAATAAGTATAATACATGAATCCAATTAATGTATGATATGAATATAAGGACCAATGCCTCGGGACTAAGGCATATCCAACAATATAAACCATCACAATGTTTAGTTGAACCAATCATCTGGTGAAGTTGGTCTTGTATTAGACAAATATCACAATTAAAAACACATGGCAGGTTTGAATGAAGGGCTAACTTGCTCATAGAAATAATATTTAAAATGGAAAGACAGAATATAAAAGGCATCATGAAGAATCAAAGAAGGTGAAAGTTTTACGTTTCCTATAGCAGTGACTGTTAATTATAGACCATTAAGTGATTTGACAGTAATATTAGAACAACGATTGAAGGTAAGAAAGAATGACTTGGATGTAATTATGTGATTAGTGGCACCTGAATCTAATATCCATGAATTCGAAGTAGTTATATTACAATTAAGAATTATACCTTGGGTTACCACATTGCTGCCTTGTGTCACCACATTATTGCCTTGAATCACGACATTACTGACATGATGAATAGAATGAATAGGAAGATGGTGTTGCCACAGAACAATTCTCTATCAAGGATAACAAATGATTGTATTGAGATTGTGTCAGTTGAACTCTATTAGTACCATTTGCTTCAACATTAGCAATTTCTATAGTAGCGGACACTGCAAGAACATTACTTGCAGAAAAAGACTGTTGTTTCTTTGTAAACTTGTAATGTGGAGGAAACCCATGTTTATGATAGCACTGATCAATAGTGTGACCCAGTCTACCATAGTAACTACATATAAGCATGTTTGGTTTGTTATGATATCTTTGATCCTTAGCAGCACATATTGAAGATTCTATCCTAGAAGAAGTCATACCAAAATTCATAGAAGAATTGACACCAAAACTACAAGTATGTAATTGTCTCTTATGTTGAACAACAAGAGAAAAAACATGATCAATATTAGGCAAAGGCTTCATTAACAAGATCTGAGAGCGCATAATAGCAAAATCCATGTTCAAACCCTTCAAGAATCATATAATATAATCTTTTTCTCTATATTCTTTAGCTTTAAACAAGATTACGACACAATGACAAGAAGGTGCACAAGCACAAACAGTAAGTTGCTTCGTAAAATAATAAGAAACACTAGAAGAACCTTGATTAAAAGAATAAAACTCTTCTTGAAGTTCTGAAATCTTTAAAGAACCTCCTTGAGAAAAACGATTCTTAAATTCTTCCAAATCTGGCAACTAGTGTCAAACCAGAGAACACTTTGGGTAATAATTGGCAATAACGAATGAGAGATCTAGGAAATTACCATAGTATTGCATCTCTCCTAAGCTAGACGAGTAGAATCGGTTAAAGATGGTAAAGGAAGTGAACCATCGATGAGAGCTATCTTATTCTTAGCATGAAGAGCCATCATCATTGGATGACTCCAGGAATGATAATTGTTCCTTGTAAGAACACAAGAAACAAGATTAAGACCAGGATTCTCATTAAGATGAAGATAATAGGGACTAAGAGGATTCTGGATAGGATAAGAAAGAAAATTACCAGGAACTGGAGTAAAATGACTAGAATTAGGTTGAGAATTAACTGGAAGGATCAGAGTATTTTCGGAACCAAAATTCTCAATCTCAGGCATTGTGAAAGACAAAAATTTGCAGTGGAAAAGAGAAAGAAGAAGTTGAATTACAAAGAATCATAGAAAGAAAATGAAATTTCCGGTGGAAGCTCAGATACCATAACAGAAACGGAAATTAACCAATGAGAAAGGATTTTTTTCATTAATGAATACAAGCTTAATTAAGCTATTTATAATACAATACAAGATTCTATATTTTTGTAACTGAAGAGGAACTAAGTAGAATTATAACTAACTACTTCTAACCCAAAAATCAGCATTTTACTAAAGTTCTAATAAATTTAAAAACAACTATTCACAAATGATATTGTCATAGATGCATGTTTGAAAACATGAGTTACATCGGAAACATTTTCATCAAGTCTGTGTTAGAGGGAAGCAACCAAAGTACGTGGAAGCCCTTGAACACATAATAGATTTGAATACAATCCTACATACAATTTTCTTATCATCTTTTTGGTTCATTATTTGGTCTTAAGAATATGGTTAAGGGTCAAAATACCCTATGGTTCATTGTTTTAGAGAACAAATTTGAACCCCCACTCAATGTATAAGATAATGCAATTTTAAACCTAAAATCTTGGTCTAGTTTTTTTGTTAACACTATAACTCACCAACATGTGTATATTGTGTTTGTCCACAAAGTTAATTACATCACACATGTCTTGCCGCATGACATTACCCTTTGGTGGTAATAAGTCACGTGTCGAGTAATATGTTTCCATCGTACTTGATACATTTATTCCCTCCAAAAGAATAGTGAGGCATCTATGGTGTAACTGAATCCGTGAGTCAAGTTTGTGCTGATAAGCTGGAGTATTGTTAATGGAGCATTAAACCGTTTCAATTCTTTTTGCCACTAGTAAACGACGAATTTGCACTATGTTACCGACCTTACGGTCAAAATTACAAGGTTTTTTTTATGTCGAGATTAAATTTATTCTTTCCCAAAAATTATAGGATATTTTTTTTTAACTTTAACCCTAAAAAATATGTTAATTTTAAGAATATTGTATCGCCGCTGAGTAAAATTTATTTGTTGTTCGCTAAATGTATATTTGTATGATATATTGTAAGTCATTCTATTGAAAAAAGAAATACTGAAATTCATTAAAAAAAAATAAGGGATAAGTATAAAAATAAACCCTGTGGTTTAAAATTTTACAAAACGTGACTTGCGGTTTCACAATGCTTACAAAAATAGTCTATCTTTCAATACACTTCCTAAAAACTCACTTATCCTTCGAATTTTCACTTGAAATTTTACATGTTGGTTGATTAAAACATAATGAATCTTAGTGACAAAGTTCATAAATTTTTAGAAAGTACGTATATGTTATGTTTTTTAATTAATAGTGAGAAAAAGAGAAAAAAAGTTACAAAAATAGAAAAAAGCCCAAAAAATTTTAAAACTTTGTAACATATTGTTAAATAATATGTATAAAATATTAAGATAATAAATAATAAAAAAAAATTAAGTTTCCCATATAAATCAAGTTAACAGTATAAACTTTAGGTTATTAACCTAATCTCTTTGTAAAACTCAATATTTTCTACTATTTAGCATCACAATAATTTATGCACATTATTAAATAAATTTCCATCAAGTTTTGAAGATTTGAAAATTTTCTAGCATTTTTCAATTTTTTATGAATTTTTTTTGTATTATTAATTATTAGAAATATAAGCACTTCATGAAAAATTTCAAGTTTCAACACAATAGTCTATTGTATTTTAATTAACAACATACAAAATTTTAGATAAAAATTCGAAGGATAAGTGAGTTTTCAGAGAGTGCATTTGATGATAGACTATTTTTGTTAATATTGTGAAACTACATGTCCTATTTTGTAAAAATTTAAACCACAAGTACTATGTTGCAAATTGCTAAAACCACAGGATTTATTTTAATACTTATCCAAAAAATAATTGATTGAGTAATATTTTCAGAGAGTGCGTGAGCATTCTGGATGTATTGATAATTTTTTATTATAAGAAAAATAATCAATCCTTTCTAAACTCATTCTGGTGTGGGACTGGGTGGCAATGAAATAATTAAAACGTTCTCACAAAGAATTAATTTTTCTTGATAAATAGATCTATTTATATATATGATTTAATTTTGAAGTATTATTTTAGTCAATCATTTGTTAAAATACAACTCAAATTTTTCATATATGAAAAAAGGAATATTAATTTCACCAGAGAAAAAAAAAAAAAAAAAAACCAATTGCAAGTATTATTTGTAAGAAGTTAAATGTAGTCTCTGGAAGCGGATAGATATGACCTTAGGTGAACGTAATTGGAAAAAAACATAAACCAAATATCTAGTAGTATCACTAAATGTTATGTTTAGTAGTGTAGCAAACAATTAAAGAAAATGAGATCCAGCAGTAATTTGATTAGGGGTTGAATTAGGTGTTAATAAGGATAAAAGGGATAACGATGATGTGGAGACCTCATCCCTGCCCACAAAATTCAAATAAAGGGACCATTTTCCTTCCCTAGAAAATGACTTCCAATTCCATATCTCTTTAAGATATTTTTTAGGCCATTCAAAAATTTTACATGAATAATTTTGTAATCTGAAATTATCTGTTATTATCCGGCCAGTATATATTTTTTATTTTTCGTTGGAAAATTAACTGTCTAATCTCATGCTAGGATTCTATTAATTAGTTTAGCCCAACTAAAAGTACCACTTTACCCCTAGTAGTATCATAAGAAAACATCATCTGTTAAGAATTTTA
Organism: Euphorbia tirucalli; assembly: GCA_039660915.1. Lineage (NCBI taxonomy): Eukaryota > Viridiplantae > Streptophyta > Magnoliopsida > Malpighiales > Euphorbiaceae > Euphorbia > Euphorbia tirucalli. The sequence continues at coordinate 23,192,842 of CM077637.1, read as the reverse complement.
TTTGTATTCTTTAAACGTTAAAGATATTGAAATGGAGGGAGTATAATTTATAAGAATACATAATCACCATTAGAGGAACTTTTATGCCAAAATACATAAAAATGGGTCACAGTCACACACATAGCATATAATATCTAGATCATTTTTATTCAAGCAATATTTTGACTTTAGACCCTAGAGTTTGATTAGGTGAAAATTTGACCTTTTAATACTACAATATTTGTCAAAATATAATCGTTAATGGACAATAGAGTTACAAATGAATGAAGAATCAAATTTAACTTTGGATATCACAAAAATTTTCTTGGCACTTGGCTTCTTTTGTTCCTACTTTTTTACTTTATGTTTTCTCTTACAAATTCGTTGATATTGTTTCAGTTTTTCCTTTTCCCTTTTTTGTAGTGTATTTTCACGCTTAAATGCCACACACCATAAACTAGACTTAGAATTAATTAAAGTAAGTTTTGCAGATTGAAAATAGCTATTAGTATTCACAAACAGGCTGGAAAATTGATGTAATTGGATCTTATTGTGAGTTGACCCTCCCTACTTTCTTGAATTTTAATTTTCAGACGATCAACAATTAGTTTTTTTTTTTTTTTTTTAATAGTACTAGAATGAAAATAATTTTTTTAAAATGAGAAAATATTATGAAATGGAATATACTTTGTTTAAAGGGCGGGCAGGACCAGGCCTAGACCCAGCCCATCTCAAACTTTAAAAGCTTTGGGCTTGGGCTGGGATAAGGTTCAGGCCCAACCTATCTAGCCCGACCAATAACTAGTTATTATTTTAATTAAAAAAATTAAAAATATCTTATACGTAATAATTAATAATAATAAATTATAGATAATATTATGTACCCGGGCTTGGGTTTTATAACTAATCGCAAGCCAAAGCCATGAGTTATTGGGGCTAATACAAACCAAGCCTATGTAAAAATCTTACGTCCAAGCCCAACTCATGGTGGGTGGGCTACGGGCTATTTAAAGAGGTCTAAAATGGAAGGATTATAAATAATAGTTTATAGTCGCATTGACGATGATATTAATTTTTCTTAGTTCAAAAATTTTATTTTGTTGTACTGTTAATTTTAATGGAATTTATATAATTGAATTGAAGTGAGTCACTGAGATGACTTGATTGGGCTTGGAAAATAAAGGACCGGACCTAAGCCCAACTAAATATTAATTGGATTCGATTGAATCTGGAAAGATTGGTTTAGTCGGAGCCCACTAAAGGTTTTTTTTTTTTTTTTTTCAAAATCGTGAAAAAAAAAAAAATGGTGACATATATCATAAAAGCATCTAAAATTTTATTACATTGAAGAAAAAGAAAGAAAAAAATCATTGCTATTCCTTGAGGTAAAGAACAACTAAACTTTAGTCAGTCTGTTTTAAAACCTTTGAAATGGCTCTAATGGTACAAGGTGTAGTCCTACAGCACCCTCCGATGAGGCTAGCCCCTAAATCATGCCAACGGCCAGCATACAACTCGAATTTCTCATCGTCGAAACAAGTTGATGGCTTCAGAATGCACAAATCAAACAATGAATTTAATACAACTTCATCTCTTTTTGTATATGCGCAGAACTCATATTAAAATTAATAGAAAAAAATCTCACCAGCCATCTTTTAGCTCTGCCATCCCATATCTCGCCGCTGTTGGGATATACAACCACTAACTTGTCGGTCAGCTGCAGTTTAAATTTTAATATCAGGAATTAGTTTAGGTTCAATTAGATTGAAGTTAATTGATTAATTGTGGTTGAATTGTTCACCTTCTTGAATTTGGTTATAAGAGTATGAATGAAATGGGGAGGGGCGCAGTTAATTCCAACAGCCTTCACTTTGTTGCTCTTATTTATAACATCAAGGCACTCTTTGAAAGTCTCACCGGATGGGGCATGCTCGCCATCCACGCAGCTGAAGCAAATCCAAGATGGAATCTTTACGTTTTCTTCTTCAAGCAACTCTACACATGCCTATATATATTCACATGTCAGCAAGATGCAATGCAAAATGCTTGAATAAACGAATGAAACTCTGCATAACATAAGGCATATGGTTGATCAAAATCTTATTAATTCATCAGAGAGACAGCTCTGAGCTCACCAATTAAGCAAAGTAAAATTCCTTCTCCCTTTTGCTCGCTTCTTGTACAATACAAGCATTCTAGCTAGAAAGCAACATTAGCCTATTATAATATCTAATTTTTAACATTATTCGTGTTTTTAAAATGCTACTCAATTAAGGTAACATTTCTTTCTTCATTCTGTCATGTTCTGTTTCAAAATCTTCTTCCTTAAGTGCTGTTAAACTAAGCCATTTTAATTCCACATTAGCTATACATTATTTTCCAGACCAATTACCCATCTTCTTTAGTCCTAATGCTTACTTCTCCACTAACTAAATTAGTTTTCTACAAGAATAACATGACAATCAACACAGCAGAATGGGGGAGAAAAACAAACCTGTGCTTCAAGTTTATTAGGTATGGTCTCAAAGGCCAACAAATCTGGACCTGCTTCCACAAGAATTTGCAATCTGCGTCTATGAAAATCCTTGAGCTTTTCCAGATTCACATCTGGCCCGTAATATCCACTGTGGCAAACAAAACATGTTAACCACTGAATTCTGAATTATGAAATCTAAAGCCTCAAATAAAAGAATACGTGAACGTTGAAGGCCTCCACCTGTACTCTGAGCCATCAGCAAGATAAGCTCCATAACTTCCAATGGAGGCTGCAACCAGAGCTCGGTGGTATCCGCAATTGGTGTTTCTTTTCACAGAATCCCAGAACTTATCACGGGCCTCAACTGCCAAATTCACACTCTTCCTTAATAATGACTCTCCTTCTTCAATGCTAAGTCCCTTTGACACAAATCCGGGAAGCGTAGCCTGCAGTTTACAAAACAACTTATTAAAGATCAACTTTAGGCCACATCTACCAAAATATATGATGAACTTAGCTCTACAATAGGGCATTATGCAAACTGAAATTTCTCCTGAAATCATTTGACAAAAAATGCATCATAAGTGAAACTATGACGGATTCATTTTAGGAATAAATTGTTAAATGCAGTGTGAAGGAAATCTCCACTTATTTGACCTTACTTTTTCAGCAATTGTGAAGGAAACAAATCTGATCTACCTTCAGATGTGACTACAAAATTAACACCAATTAACATGACATTCTGATTCTATGAATGCTGATGATAATATTAATCAACTCACAAAAGATTTTCTGCTACATTAAATTTCACTATTGAACCATACATGATAAATCCCCATGAAGAAGAACAAAGCCCTTTTTCAAGATTTAGGTCAGTATTATCAGTTAATTAATGGGTCATGTGCTTCAGCATCTTACCATTTTTTCAATATTAATGCTTCAAGCAACCCAAATCCAATTTTTAGCTTTTAACACATGAATACAACAGAAGAAAGATTGTGCAAATAAAAGGATTGAAACTTTATCTATTAGATTCCGAAGAGACAAACCTGATAGGAAGAAGTCACCAAAATGTCTGCACCAGCCTCCAAATATTCCAAATGTACCTACACAATGCAATAATACAAAATCAAAATTAGGCCATTAATAGATTATATTAAACAGAAATGAAAGAAGAAACAGAAAGAGGGGGACCCTTTTGATGAGGTCGGGTTCTTTGATCAAACAAAGAGCACTCCAAAGAGGGTCATTAATGGCGGCACCGTGTCTTTCAAGCTGAGTGGCGAAACCACCGTCAATTATGGCGCAGCCACCGGCCCTTTCAACCAAATCCTCAAGCAATGTCGAGGTTCTCTTCCCAGTTCCCATCTCTAATTAAGCTGCAGAATGGCGCCGGTTGTATTTTGATTTGTTGCTTTTAAATTTGGCCTTGCTTTTGAACAAGCCCCGAATTGCATACAGGTTCAGCTTTCAACCACCTCTCTTTTTGTAAGTTTTATTTTCTTTTTCTCTCAAAAATATAAAAAATAAAAAATATTTTCTGGTTGTTGATTGGTTGGCAATGGACCAATGGGAATTCTCACGGTCCCATCTATTTAAATGTAATTCTTCTAATTTCTCATCATACATTTTAACAATTAACATTGATGATTTTCATGTATTCAAATACTCCCTCCGTTTTTAATTATATGATGTTTTAGATTTTTCTCTTTGTTCTTTTTTATTTGACACTTTATATTATCAATGTATTTTTTACCACGTTTCTCATATTTGCCATTGTTTAAAGTATGAGAGAGATTTATTATTTAATGTAAAAAATACTACATTAAGCTTTGATAATTAGGAAGAAAGAGAATTTTTGCATAGAAAATAGAGTTTTAGGAGAGAAGTATTAAGAGTAACCTAGTCATTTTAGTAACCTAATTAATATTTCGTTGGTCTTAGTGAATAATATTAAACATCATATATTAAAAAATGGAGGGAGTAATATATAACAGGACTAGCTAGCTTATATTGTTACTATTAATTGTCTCTATTTAATGGGAAAAACTTACCAAGCCGTAATATTTCCTATTTTCGTTAATCAATGTTTCATTTTTTAATTTGATGCATATATTGACTTGCACATTAGATTTTTAATTACTCAAAATATTAATTGTGTAAACTTGAAATTTACATTTTAATTACTCAACATTTTCTTTAGGTATTTTTATATATAATCAATTTACATTGATTAAGTTCGTTCAACCTTAGACTATTGCAAACATTTCATGACATGATTTTCTTAATTCAAATCCTAAATATGTTTAATGATTAAGTTGTTTCTCAATTATTTACATTATTTTGATTTAATGACGAAGTTGTTAGATGAAGTAAAACCAAATGGGATGATGGTCTTGGGTAGGTGATGACAAGAGAGAAGATTGTGTTCAGATTTTAGCCACCGTGTCAAAGTCTTTGGTTTTGTTGAGGTTAGACATTTTGGTTACTTAAATATCCACAATATGCCAATTTACTGCTTAAACTATTGATATAGTCTTTTTGATACCTAATATATAGAAATCGAGAACATTAGCACATAAATACTGAAATTTAATAAAATTGATGAAATTAATAGTTTCAAGATTAGCAATGAAGAGTAAGAAGTTTCTTTTGATTACAATAAAAGTGACCGTGGAAGTTATTATAATGATATTGATAATATTTTAAAGATCAAAATATTCTCGATTTATATAAACCAACTACTAAATGTTTTTGATTCTGATATGTCAGGTGGCAAAAGAACTAAATCAAAACGTTAGGTATCGAATTGGCAAATTGTGAATAAATTAGGCCCGAAAAAGGTTTTTCTTTCACCAATATATATAATGACTAGGAGATAACTAATTATTGCTAAAATTGAGTTACTACAGCTAATTAATAATACAACTAACTATGTCCGGGTGGTAATTGTGCACATTCCCTTCTTAATGGGAGGTTCATTATTCGAATTTTGAATTTCTTTAAAATTAGGTATTAAATCCTTATTAAGATTAAAAATTATAAAAAAAATAATTAACTAATAAATATTCAGAGATAAGTTGGTTATATAATAACTTACAAACCTGCCATAATTTAAATAATTAAGTAAGAAGAAAATTACATGGTTTCGTGGATTTATAAGGCTTAATTTCACCATGGTGGCTTGTGTAAAAGAGGAATTAGCATTTCAGGAAAAATGCCCTGTGGTTGAAAACGTAATCAAAACCATTTGATTCATTTTATTTATTTTTTTTAAAGTAACTATCAAAACGACCAGCGATAGTGGAATTTGAATTCAGGTGGAGGTGTTATAAAAATCACTTCCTTCTACTTACATTGGCTTTGAAGTGCAAACTTTTATTTTCATTTTTCTTTTTATTTGAAAATCTCATTTTTTTTTTTTTTTTAACCTTCGTTGGGTTCAATCTCTTTTATTTTCTTTTTCATGAAACCTTACTTATTATTATTATCATTATTGATGGCAGTTAAATAAAATATTCCTTTGACGTTTAATGATTTTCATTCCCTAAATATTTGAAATTTGTATATCCATTTAACAATATTTTAATTATTATTTTAATTATTATCATTAAAAAAATTGATAACATTCAAAATATTATATAAAATTAACACCCTATATATAATCATATGTCATGTGTAAATTATTAACTACAAATGGAATACGGTTTATCATAGTGGAATTTGATTTGTTAATTATTAACTTTGAATTAATTATGTATTTTTACTCTGTTATTACATTTAAATCAACAATCAAACTTTTAAAAAATGTTTATCTATAATTTAGCTATTTTTTATTAATTTATTTTTCCAAAAAATTATAGTTTTCTGTGTATTATATTATTTGTTATGAGGGGAGTGAAGGGAAGACCATACCACCACAGCACTCCTGCAAACCAAATCCATTTTTAAGAAAGGGAAGAAGAAAAGTAAATTGAAATTTTTTTTTTTTTTGGGTGACATAAATTGAATTTATATAAGATAATATAAGATATGTATGATTGAAGCATGGGTGGTTGGAGGACACAAAATCCTTGACTTGCGAAATTTCATTGCTATGTGCCGGTGGTGGTCCGCTTGCTCTCGTTTCTTGAATAATTTTAATTTTAAAACGATTTGACCAACAATTAGGTCAAGCTTAGCATGATCGTGATGCTCAAGTCAATGTATTTTTTGTTTCTTAAATATTTTAATTAAAAATAAAACTCACTACATAAATAAAAAAAATAAAAAAAAAAATTTTACTCATCGATTAATAAATATTAATCAGGTTTAACTTTAAATTATAATTCATTTATTTATTTACCGGATTCTTAAAGGTTTGACTACAGAGTTGGTCAACTCCTGCACTGCATCTGTTTCCATTTCTTAAAGTAAGGTAATTAAACCTGCAGATTCAAACTTCAAACTTACATTAACTGAACACAACATATGAAAAAAAAAAGATGGCCTGTTAAGAGAAGGCAGGTGGCGTAAACATGGTTTTGAGTTTTGTCGGATTCATGTGGGAGATTTATTACATATAAGTGTGGGTCGTGTCGAGTCCATTATCAATTTGATTCTTTTACATCTGCCTATTATAGATCTACCGCTCCAACTTTTTATATTCATATTTGCAATAATTTCTTCTTCTTCTTCTTCTTCTGGATAGATGTGCTTCTCCTAATTTTATGCACTAGTTCTATAATTACTTCAAAGTTCAAACTATCATAAATAATTATGGTTAATGTGCTTTGCCGTGTTTAATATTTACTTAAAACATGGTTTTTATCTAAATTAAATAAACATTAATAAAAGTACAACATTTGTTTTCTTTATTTCATTTTGAATTTGTTCTCTTCTTTCCCCTTTCTATTTTTACTTTGATAATTAATGCAGCGGATTTTGAAAATTAATGGCACAAAATGAAAGAGGTTAAAGCCGATTCAAAGAATGCCCAAATTCTTACATATCCCAACTTTGTTGATACTACTTTGAATGTCAAAACTGAGGAAAGAAATATACAAACTAATTAAATATCGTTGATTCTAAGAATACCCATTAGCTAATTACTACACAAATATGTTGAATTTAAATGTCCAATTTTGAGATAGGACAAACCTTAGAAGGCTCTCAATTTGATTTCGTAGATAAAAAGTTGTGAAGTCTATTGCTTCTTAAAACATTAGGTAAAAATGTAAAAAAAAAAAAATCCAAACATTCAGAGCTAAAAAGCATAAATAAAACAGATGAAAATAGAACAAACAAAGAGGGACGGAAATGAAAAAATGCAGCAAAGGGGCCAACTCAGGCAAGTCGGGAAACAACTTGCCCCAGTTGATTGAAAATGCCGTAACTCCAGCAAGTCGCGGCTCTTCAACAAGGCAGAAGCTTTTGCTTGCCTAACTCGCCCGATTTGCATCTTGGTGGAGTCTTGCCCTTCAATTTGCCTCCTGTTTGCCATCTCTTCCTCCTTCCTGTTCATGCCTTGTAGAGCTATCAAGGCTGCATCAATAATTAATCACTTAATTGGTGTACTCAAAACCTATTAGTATATATATCAAAGGTATATTTTTATAATTTTGAAATATTTAAAACTTGGTATCCTACATTCTTATATTTGCAATATTAAGTTAGTAATTAAAATAAAATAAGAATAACCTGGTTTGTTTTGGTGTTAAATACTAGCTAGTGAGATATATAAGAGCGAACAAATGAAAGTATAGTGCAAAAAAAAAAAAAAAAAAAAAAATCTTGATGCAAACAGAGAAAACTTGATGTAATTTTTAAATAGTCATTTTTTTGTCACAAAAACTTCAGGGGTACAAAGAGTATTTCCAATTCAGGACGAGAGAAAGCCTTAATCCCATAAAATAATTTACGACACTTCAACAGAGGCAGCAAAAATAGAACTTCAATAAGGTGCAACATAGTCGCTTTTTTTACCACTAAACCCATCCATATTGATATTTTTGTTAACCCGTATTTGAAAAAAAAGAACAACCATGCAAGAAAAAAATTGAATCCAATTTACTTGCCTACTTATTTTCTGCGTTTGAAAAATACTTTGGATACAAAAGAAATTCAATGATTAATTGAGCTAATATGTTTTTCATAATATAGTTTCAGTTAAATTCTTATAAAATTATATATTTAATTTTCACATCACAAGCTACTTTTAAATGTTTGATAATTCATTTTTTTATTTTTTACACCTAAATATAAAACTTGAATAAATAAAACTCTTTTTTTCAAAAAATGGAATTCAATTTGTACAAATTAATCAAAGGTCGTTGAATGGATCGACTTGAGTCCTCTAGCTTTGCATCCCATAGACCCATACCATGAGTGTAAGAGTGATACAGATATTTCCACTTGTTCAGTAGCTGTACCATGTGATGGCTCTATTCTTCTTCGTTGCTGTGTTTGGCCCAATATGGGTTCATATTTTAAATAAATTTGATTTATTTTGAAACTTCAGTTGTTTCACCTATTATTTAATTCATTTTCAATTATTTAAAAATACTATTTTTTTTTCCTATTCTAATATAATAGCTTTCAGTTTGCCATTTGACCTAAATGCGTAACCTGATAGGTAAGACCCAATTATAATTTTTATTTTTATCTTTAACATATACAAAAAGAAAACTGTGTTCCAGATAATGGTTAGCTGTCATTCTTCCTGAATGACATGCCATTTTTCTCTAAAATTCTACAGCTATAGCAGAGTTTGGATTATTGGTTTCACTACCTCATCGCAAGTAAGTATAATTGATTAAACTGCATTATCATATGAATTAGCATAAGCTTGAAACTATTGGAGAAATGTATAGTTGGTCTCATGTCGATTAGGGAGTTGATTCTCCAAGCTGGATTCGAAAGATAGTTAACTGAGGTTTAGATTTAATTAGTGTGATTCGGAGTACCAATTGAGTAGTAATTATATTGCACAACACCTAACTTTACTTTGTTTGAAATATCTTATTTAATTGTTTTATCCAAAAGATTAAATTTAGAGGTATAATTCAAGAAAAATTTTATTGTTACCTTTGATGAATGCTTGAGATAATGATATATAGATACTAATTCTGAGTCTTACGCATTCATCGGATTAAATAGAGCACCAGCCAGCAGAGAAGTAGACGAGATTCTAGCAGATCGTACGGCGTCAACATCCAGGAGAACCTACAAGGAGTACCTCGTTCGATGGAGAGCCGAAGGAGAAGAAGAAACCAGCTGGGAGAAAGAAGACGATCTACAAGCCTACAAGCAGAAGATTGAAGAATTCCAGAAGACAAGGTCGACGAGGACGTCAACCCTCTGAGTGGGGGAGAGTGTAAAGGGGGGGAATACTTTGTAATAGTAGCATTGTAATAGTAGCATGAATAGTGAAAGTGTGGGAGGTGAGACATCTTGATGGTTGTTCCTCCCAACCCTGAAAGCGGTATAAGGACTACTATAGGGGGGTGTGGCAGGTCTCAACGAGTGTCAGTTGCACGGTGTTGCTTGTGAGACTAGTGTCAGCCGCACGTGGGTGCTTGTGAATGCCCCATCCGTAGTAGGAACCCCTACTACTACGGGTGTGGACTTGTTTGATGTACTTGTTATTCATATATGAATGAAAGCCTTACGCATCACTTCTCATATGTGTCTCGTGTATGCTTATATATGTGTGAATGGATGCCTAACATTGATTATGCCTTTCTAATGTGCCGATATTTCTCGTATTAAACGCGGATTGGCCTTTGCGCCTATTATAAACAAATGTTATAACTTGATCTAACCTCATACTCGTTCTTAATGCAGAACTAGCATATAAAGTGTGTTGGCTGGCTTACTTCTAGAAGTAGACGTAAGCGCCCACGGTGTCCGAGGAGTGACCCCATGGTACTAAATCTTTTCAATATAGAGGTTGATATTATAAATTCTGTCAGAACTACTTTATTATTGAATTTTAACGCATTGCATGATGGACCTATATTGTAGGTGTTTCAAATCTATACAAAATGTGTCAGAGATAATAATAAATACAAATCATAGATCTTTTTTATTAGTTTAAACTTTTAGCTCAAACAATTCTATGACAATTATATAAAAGCTCTTTTCTTTTAAATGAGGTCTTAAGTTTAATTTTTGTGAACTGAAAGGAAAAAAAAAAAGTTGTTGGACTGGAGAATTATGTATCACTGCAAAGTTCATGGTGGCCGGAATTAAATTCAATTAGATAACGGAGATGAATTTATGTATACATAATACTTACCAACAAATGAATAAATATAGAATGAATGAATAGACGTAATAACAAGCAACAATATTAAGATTTAGTTAAACCTAAAATATATTAATTTTTAGTGGACAGTCTAGGGATATATTTCTTGAGCTAAAACTTGGACGTAATCTGAGTAGGTTAAATTTAATATATCTATTGACAATGAAGCTTATTGAACTTGGTTTACTTAATTAATTGTTAATCAATTAATATTAGAATTAGGTTGCTAAAAGCAATCAAGAGATACGCGACTACAGGGTGGGCAGATTTTAGCACTTAAAAATAGTCTTAAAAGGTGTGTATAATGGCAAAGGCTATGATGAAAAAAGAAAAAGGTTATGCTTTTAAATTAATCGGTGAAGTTATCTAAGATTAAGGGCCAGTTTGAGATTATTATTAGTGAAAGTGTTGTCAGAAAAAGTTAGGTTTTATTGCTTTCTTTAAAAGTAGTTTTAAGTGTTTTTCCAGTACTTTCCTGAATACAATCTGACTTTTACCAATTCTGCATTTGAGACTGTTTTCCGTAGTCCTAAAAGCAGCGTTCAGCCAAAATAAGGTTCTCCTTGCTTTGACTGAAAGCTGCTTGCGTGGCTGTGGAAAGCAGTCCCAAACCGGCCCTAAATTTTTTTTCCCTCTCCCACGTTTAGGACAATTACCCTCGACATTTACTTCAGTCTTCCTTTCCTTTCATTATATTAAAGTAGTATACCAAAACTTAGAATTCTCCTTTTCAAATAAGTTTGATCCTTTATGTAAAGTGTAGATGATATATTTCTTATTAATGTGTAAAATATATTTACCGGTATTTGTACATAAGAGTAAATAATTGTTAGGGAAGAGTAAATAGAGAGTGGGAAGTAACACAAAATAGGAAGAATAAAAGATCTATTCCTTAACACACCCCTTCAACCCAATGAGTGCCAGGAACGTGTAAACTATCACGAAGATGTGGAACGAGTTGCACCAAAAGCCTTAATAAAGAAATCTACAAGTTGAGAATCGGACTGAAGAAACTGAATGTCAAGGGTGCCATAATGCATTGTCAACAAGTTCACAAACAAAATGACAATTAAGTTCAACATGCTAAGTGCGAGCATGAAAAACTAAATTTTTACTTAGATAAATCGCACCAATATTATCACACAACATTGAAATCTTACCAAAGGTTGGGAAACCAATTTCTTTCATCAAACAGTGAACCTACAATAATTCAGCTGCAGCATTGGCAAGTGCATTGTATTCACTTTTTGTGGTTGTTCGAGTGATTGCAGGGTGCTTCTTTTACGTGCATGTCATATTGGTGTGCTGTATTTGTATTGGATTTGATACTAATGTTGATAATTTAATTACTGCTTTTTGGATTTCTATAATTGAGATATATGTTTGCTGCAGACTATCTGCAAAATTCACAATATGTAATTTAACTTGTAGATTACCAATTGGTGTTGGTCCAAGCGGTTGCGCTCTCGGATTCACTTAAGAGTAAGGTTTCGGATTTGAATCTTGTGGATGTAAAAAACATTATTGGGAGAGATAACTTCCATAAATGGGCTACTGTAGATCCTCGATCGAGAATTAGTCTGGATGTAGACTTGGACTTAAAGGTGTCCGTCGTGATGGTGTAGACCCATCTAGAATTATCTCGTGGGGAAAAAAATTAACCTACAGATTGAACATTGCAATGTTGATAAATGCAGATTAGTTATGAATGTTGACAACTTTAGATTTTTTACCTTCTTCTTTATTGGAAGAGTGTTCTCCCCACATGGCTCCCTCCATAAGATCCTCCATTCATGATTGCCCATGGGGGCGTGGCATTGCTCATTAACAATCCAACAATTGAAGTTACCCTAGTGCTTAGAGTGGTTGCCACATCCTGTGGCAAGCTTAGCAGATTCTGAATTACGTTGACATCAGTTGGTCCCATGGCTGCCATCACCTTATTAATGAAGGAATCTTGAGTTCCTCTGATAGTGTTGGTTATTGTAAATGATGTAGCAACAGCTAAGATATACAAATCAGCCGTTGGGCAAAGGAGGTGGCGGCTACTGCCACAGTGTTTCCTTGGGTTCTTAAAGTTGATATGTTGGCACTTAACGGACCATTAATGTTGCTGAGAGAAAAATTCAATGAAATGTTGAAGACACTCTAATGCTTAAGTCAGTAATGATTCTTAGAGAAATAACAAAAGAAAGAGTTGAGAGATTATATGAATTAAACCAGGAGCCTTACCCTTTTATATAGGTATAAGGGACTCACAATCCCACTAGAAGAAGGGTAGCATTGCTTGCCGATTTAGAGTTAAATTCTTACTTAATATGCAACTCTCATGTATAGAACATGCGTTTAGAAATTAGCCTCCTATTCAAACAAGAATTTCAATAAGGGCAGACGTCTTATCCTACTATATAGGTGAAAAACACATTCTCATGTCTGATTAAGGATAAATAGCCGAAAGATATAGTGCTAGAATCTGACCTACGTTTAGTCCACTTAATACCTAAGGCTCCGTGGAAGTTAGGTTTAATGCTAAGCTGAACCAATACCTTAAAAATATTCAGCCGTTGTGTCATCTATGCCATTTTTTTTTTTTTCTAACTTAATTCTTCTTTTTTTAATATTTATAGAAAAGTGGTTGGATTTTGAGCCCAACTCACGCGGGAAAGCCCATAGTTCACTTCCAAATTGGTAATTTCTAACTTAATTCAATAGGATATATAAACAAGTAATTTTTCTTTTATAGAAATAACTTGAAACTTGTTTTTATTAATTTAGAAAAATTTGAAAGTAAGATGATCCTTTTAAAATAAATTTGAATATTACAAAGAATGAAAAAACAGAACCAGAAAAATACGTAGTGTATAGTATAAAATTTTTAAAAGGTAGATGGAAGTTTCATGAAAAGCATGTGTGGCAGAGGGCAGGCCGTATCGCCATTAAGGATACTGACTAAAACAGTGACACAATCATTGTATATGTAATTCATATATTTGCTTATATTGTCCGTCCACATTAATCATCATTAACATAAATTTGATATTTGTCAATGCATAAGCTTCCCACTTGGACTGCATTAATTAGGTAGTTGGTAGCTATATACTTTTGATGTAATTATATCAATCCTTTATTAGTGAACTTAATTTCTTTGCCAATACTAATGGAGTTAAGAGCATCTGGAATATATATCTGAAGTAGACAGCCAAATATTATACATAGAATTCATTAAATTTTTAATTAGCCCAACTGTCCTCTGCAGCTTTTTCAGTTTTTAGATGCAAACAAATCTGTTAGTTGCATTTTTTATTTGCTATCTTCAATTAATTGGAAGAAATTGAAAGAAAGCTGAAACACTGTATGCGTGCCATTGTCTGAACTACTCAATCTTTATTCATTTCATTCTATTTAGAGAAAGATGCACTAGCTTATGAGATTTTATGGACCTTAAAAATGATGAGCCAGATTTCATAAATGAGCTTGTAAGTCGGGTTGAGCCAATGTCACACAAAATCAATTAGTTGTTGTTAAAACGTGAATCTACTGCACTTAGATACTATTATTTAGTATCCTTTAGAATTTTTCACTACTCCGCTTCAAGTGCAACTGGACCTAGTTGTCGTCATTTGTCAAATATTTTTTTGGCCTTTTTCCATTTAAATTCTAAAGTGGTTAGTTGATGAACTTAAGGGTTTAGTTATAGTTTTTGGTGGCAAGTGTTGTTTAATGAATTCCATCATGAAAATAAAAGACACTAAAGAATAGTACATAAGCGGTGAGATTAAGTCTTAATATAAATTAATTAGTTTTGTGTTATATGAAACTTAACTCCACTTGTTGCTTACTTATGCAATGACTATTAAGGCCAACAGAGTATCTTCATGGTATCAGAGTAGAAGAAGACCCAACAACAGAAAATGAACTATTATTTAGTGTCCTTTAGAATTTTTCATTACTCTGTTTCAAGTGTAACTGGACCTAGTTGTCGTCATTTGTCAAACATTTTTTGGCCTTTTTCCTTTTAAGGTCTAAAGTCATCACTAAGTCTAATTTTTTTTATTAGCCCAAACTCCACCAGGTCTTTAAACAAAAGTCCAAGATTTTTTCTATTGTTGGGTCTTCATCTACTCTGATACTATGAAAACATTCTGTTGGCCTTAATAGTCATTGCATAAGTGAGCAATAAGTGGAGTTAAGTCCCATATAACACAAAACTAATTAATTTATATTAAGACTTAATCTCACCGTTTATATACTATTCTTTAGTGTCTCTTATTTTCACGATGGAATTCATTCAACAACACTTACCACCAAAAACTATAACTAAACCCTTAAGTTGATCAATTAACCACTTTAGAATTTATCAAATTAACACTCTTGTTTCCAACTCAAATTACGGACTTAGTTGTGTCCATATAAATTTTCATTACATTTTTTTCTGAAGAATATTCAATTTAAGTGAAGTAATGATATTTATCAAATCCATACCTTAAATATTAATTAATAATTTGAAAAAAGATAAATTGAAGAAATTGCAAACCATACAGAAATGTCGTTAGATTTTTTTTTTTTTCATAATTTTATATCGAACAAGTTCTTAATTAAAAAATTAATTAGATGATTCAGGATAGAATGTTTTAGGAATTAGTTAGGGAATTCAATTTTGATGATTAAGACATAGGGACACTCAAAATTTTGTTGAATAATTCAAATTTGGGGCCAATTGTAAGTACCCAAATCTTCATGTAATTAAGAAGTGTTCAGCTGCTGCGATGGCAACTGTATATATATTCCAAACCCTTATGATAACTATAAATTTAAGAAAAAAAAAGTAATTACAAAGTATTGAAGATGAAAGATTCGTAACACGCACTTAATTAATGAGCATGAATTTAAATAAAAAAGTAAACTTGCATGAGTGAAGTGATTGAAATGCCTATGGACCAAACTTCACCTTCTAGGTTTCCTATTACGACGTTTTCCTATCTAACATAATTACTTAATCAATTAACTGCCTCTACGTATGCACAATTACCCAATCAGCCACTGACATTTGTTTCATTGTATATGTCGAGAACTATATTAATTGCTATACTTTCAATTGCGTGTATAAGTCAACCTTTTGTATATGTCGGATTTATTGCTAACTCCAGCCTTTGGTTTTGTTTGGTTAGGGGGAAAAGTTATACAAACAAACAAAAATTGTGATGTTCGAGGTATGTAGTTAAACACGATAGTTAGGAAGGAGAAATGATAATCATCGAAGACCAAACTTTGTTCACGTGTATATTAGTATCTGAGTAGTTTGTAAATAGGCTTAATGAACTTTTTAGCCACTCTTTTATTATTCACTTATCTTTTTAGCTTTTGTAGTTTCAAAATTATCTTTTTAACTTATATCCCATACAAAACCGTATCAAATTGAACAATAATTGATTATTTTATCTTTAGGATGAGTTAAAGATGAATGGTAAAAGAATCAATCATGGTTCAAGATGGAGGACATTGACCAAAAAGGCAATTTCAAAATGACGGAGGCTAACAAAGCAATTGATTCATAACACAAGAGCTATAAATATTTCGTTTCTTTTGGAATATTATACATGTTCAATAAATTTTTTTTGTTGTCTTTTTTAATCGATAATAGATAGTAATCTATTTTAATGTGCAAGCACACAAATTTAAGTACACTAAATTTGTCAAAATGGATTATTGTGTTATAATTGTGTTATGTATATTTATGTATTTCATATGGTTATATGTGATACACATAACAAAAATGACATTTATGTCAAACGATTAGACATGTTGTCTTTGTAAATTATATTGTTAATTACCCATTTTAACAGTCATATTTTAAAAAAATAAACAGTTGATAAATCATATAGCATCTACAATTAAGTTACAGGGGTGTATTGGATTAAGACTTTTAATGACTTTTACATACTTTTAAAATCTAGAGGTATTCAATTAAGACTTTTTAGGAGTCTTTAAAAGTCATCAGGTATTCAATTATGACTTTTTAAGAGTTTTTAAAAGTCATCAAGTATTCAATTATGACTTTTTAAGAGTTTTTAAAAGTCATCCTGTATTCAAAAAGTCATTGACAATTGATGAGAATGACTTTTATAGACTTTTTATACAAAATATAACACAAAATCCTTAGAAAAAAGTCTTGCATCTATACGCAAGACTTTTTATTTATCATTTATCGTGAAATCCATAATCACCCGCCCTTTCTATATCTAAAAACGATCGATCTCCACCCTCTCCGACCTCCATAATCACCCTTCCTTTTTCATTACCCTCTCCGACTAGGGGTGAGCAAAATACGGTTCAGTTCAAAAACAGAACCGAACCGAAAACCAAAGTACAAGAAAAATAGAAACCAAAACCAAATCAAAGTTCATATGGTTCGGATAAAACCGAACCAACCCAATTCGGTTCGGTTACGGTTTGATTCGGTTAAAACCAAATCAACAAAATTTTCAATTTTTTAATTTTTATTACCATTATTTTTTATAAATTACATGTAAAGTATTGCTTAAATAGGATTTATATTACATGTATATTACTAAAGTCTCATAAATACAAACTATATAATAATACAAATATATAATATGCCAAATAAAATTTATTTATATATAGATACATATTTTTAAAAAATATTTTTTCATACTATGGTTTGGTTCGGTTCAGTTTCGGTTTTTTCAATAAAAGCCAAAAACCAAATTATTATATTTTATAAAACCAAAACCAAACCAAATAGAATTTGGTACGGTACGGTTCGGTTTTTCAACCTCGGTTCGGTTCTGTTTTTGGTTCGCGGTTTGGTTTTGCTCACCCCTATCTCCGATCTCCATAATCACCTTCCCTTTTTCGTTCTGCAACAAGTACGAAGACAATTTTTAGCTCCATTTTGAGGTGTTCGCTATCATCTACATGATTTTAATGGCAAAGATCGACATCATGAACACGCAAATGAGTTATTTAATATTCGTCATACTTCTCGGAGAAATACAGTTGGGAGGTTATTTGGTATTTTCAAATCATGATTTATCATCTTTAAGATAGCTCCACCATTTCAGTTTGACACACAAATAGAGCTAGTCTTGGCTTGTGCAGGATTACATAATTTTCTCAGAAAGGAGAGTCGATAAAATGAGTTTCCAATTAAACAAAATAGTGAAACTAATTCATCTACACCAATGTCAATTAATGAAGAAGAAGATTTTGAACAATTTGTTGGAACACAAAAGCAACAAATAAATTATGCTAATGAATAGAGAGCTAGTATTGTTACTGACATGTGGAATAATATTGAATATATGAATGATGATAAATATTAGAAATTTTATAGCCAAATTACAATTTTTTAATTAATATTACTACTCAATTTTTATGTTACTATTTCATATTTTATGTTTGGCGATTGTTGTAGTCATTTATGTGGTGTATTATCATTGCACATATGGAGATTATTAGTATTTTCTAATAAGTCTATAAAAGTATTTAAAAATCTTTAAAAGTCTATAAAAGTCTTTAAAAGTCTATAAAAGTCTATGAAATAAACTTTTTAAAAAGTCATCAATACTTTTAAAAATTCTCTGCAAGATATTAAAAGTCACTGAAAGTCATTAAAGTCTATAAAAGTCATTCACTTAGAAAAAGTCTATAAAAGTCTTAATCGAATACCACCCCCTTAAGTTAAAATTCTTACATATATTTTCTTAATGCATCTAGACAAGGCACCAGGGTAAGGATGCAAATTTTATCCATACAAGAAATTTCTACGCCCATTAAAATATCTAAACTCATTTGTGGAATCAATCATACAACATAAAAGGCCTTCATTTAAATGTAAAAGAATTAGAGTCTAGAATAAGCAATATGTCTTTCAGAATCAAAATTAAATAAGAAAAGACTATCTCGTACATGATGAACCAAAAGAAGGTCACATATTTCTAGCAATTACCTATCATAGGTGGAGCAAAGTGGAACACATTTTCCTCAGCATGGACTCAGGTTATTAGCAATAAGATTTCCTCATCGCTCATAGGGATGTAAATAGGTTGGGAATTTTCCATTCCTATTGAGGATTCACCCTGACAAGGAAGGAAAATTTCAAAAAAAAAAAAAAATCCCAATGAGGTGGGATGAGGCTAAATTTTGTTGCCGAACTCTTAAGGAGGATGTGGACAGGAATAACTTCCATGCCCTATCCCTGTCCCCATCGCCGCTCTGATTATTCTCACCGGGATCCCACAGATTTCCCTGTTAAATGTCCAAAATTTTCTCATTAGATTAATTTTAATATTTATTTAAAGGATATTATATAACCCTTTTTTTCTCATTAGTTTCTTGTTGCTTACTTATTGGTGAATGAATGATGTGTATGATTTATTTTCCAACGTGTACTTTAGTTTAACATCTCAATTAAGGAATGACTATCCCATGGGGATGGGGATAAAATTTTCCGTTTCATGTTTGGGGATAGAAATAGGGATTCCCCGACACTTTTTTTCTCAATAAATCCAACAAACACAACCTCAGCCTTCAGAAACACAATTAGAGTGTTCTATGTACGAGAAACACCACTAAAAAGGATAGGCAGAGGATAATGAACCTCCGTTAGCACAACACTCACTACTCACTGCTAGATTGAAACTATGACTCAAGCACATTACTAGAGCTAGATGCCCCATCTCCATCGATTGGGAGCAACAGTACAAGGAACAACATATGCTGTACACGAACAAGAATATCTTTAATCTAATCCTTCTAAAGTTGAATCTTCAACTGGTACCAATTGATTGCAGAATATGTAAAATTCCTTCTTTGCTTGTTAGTTGTTAAGAATACGATCAATAAACCTTTGGGAACAACCTTGACTTTGCACACCAAATTGATGTTGTCCTTGAAAAATATTGTTGAAGCTCCAATAGTAGTTGTTTTGAAGATAACAAAATATTCAGATATACAAAAATAAAATGAATGTCATGTATTAAGGGAATAAAATTAAATTGATGTGTGGTTCTCCTACATTGAAGAAAGATATTTATTTACATCATGACTTGAGCTATAAATAATACTTCAATTCAAAAAGTGCAAAAAGGATATTTGCCATTATCAAAAAAGCTTATTAATATCAAGGAATTATAAGTCTCCAAGTCTTGGGAGAACAAAAAGTGATTTGTGCATGCCGTCTAAGGAAACTGTCAACGCTGAAAGAAAAGACCCTTTTTAGTTTTGGAATGCTACTAGCATCTCGTCCAAAGATTGAAAAAGTCCTTATCTAGAAGTGGAAGTAAATCATCAATATGCTGGATATTAGATGTTATCAACACAAATCAAACCCTTGGACATTTACCATTAACTAGAAATGTTCCATCTGAATATTATTTGAAGCTTGAATCAAATGACCAGATTTCATCTCTAACGGTTAAAATCCATCTCTGACGTCTATATCCATCATCCAGCTATAAATTGAAGCTTGGTGCTCATTGAAGATTTGTTGAAGAAATTAGGAAGAAAGTATCTTAAGAGAAAGAGATTAAGAGCTTTAAATTTGTTGTTGTTAGCCCCAAAATAGGCTAGAAACACACTAAAGGGGGGGGGGGGTGAATAATGTATCATCGAATAAAAAATCTTTTATTAAACTTTTTTGGTAAAAACAGCTTTGTCCAATAAAACTAGTTTTACTTAAAGTGAAAAATTAATTAGATTGTAAAACTTGTGAATATATAGCTTTGATCAATTTAAACAATATCTCTAAATAAAACTAATGCTATTAATTTAAATGTTTAGAATGTAAATAGCAATAAGTAAGAAGTGTAGAGATAAAGATATTTGAGACACAACAATGTATACAGGTTCGGCCCAACTGGCCTACTCTTGTCTCCATGCCCACCGCTTGAGATTTTCCACTAAGGATTCGTTTACCGGTAGAAACCAAGCCTACGATTTCTTTACAGGCAGAAATCAAGCCTAATGGTACTTTTTACGAGTTCAAGTAACAAACTCATTACTTTTCCATGCAAAGTATCAAAACCTCTACTCACACTTTTTACAAGCTCTAGTGTCAAACTTATATGTGTTGTTTTATAGCTCAACGATAACTATTCCGGTGCTTTTTGTAATATCAAACACCAAACTTTTTACAACTATTGTTGTGAGCGGACGACCTTTAAATGGAAAGAAAGCGGGACGCGGCGAAGCAAACCGGGGAAAAGGAAACTCTTTTGGAAAATGTATGTTTTGATTTTGGGAACACGGGGTTTTGATTATCTTTAGGAAATTTATCGATTTGTTTTGGAAATCCCTTTTTGTAGAAAATCTTTTCCCGTTTTTAACTTAAAGACCTCGAAACTTAAATTCCAAGATCAGTGACAGAGTCGCCACCCGAATCAGCTCATCCGGGAAATTTCGGTACAACTCCCTACCGAAGGTAGACTACTGTACCTAATCCAGAGATTTAGGGTTCGAGCAAGTGACTTACTCAACCTCAAGCTTGCTTTCACTTTACAATTCATATTACCATATTTTATTTGCTTTATTATCTTTCTCTACCCCAATTTATGTTTATTTATCAGTCGATACTCAAGCAAATGACAGAAATAAATTGCAGAACAAGTAAACCATACATTCCAGTAGTTTAAAAGAATAAAAAAAAAGAGGCCGCTTATACAACCAGATCGAATAAAAAATAAGAACTCTCATCCTCACATTACAAGCACCTAAATACACAAGGATCTAAAAGCTACAACCGCCTAAAATACACGAAAATCTATTAATTACATCAAAAATAATAAAAAGAAAAATAAATGTTGCAGAACAGACGGTTAGCGTAGTTTATATCACAAGCACAACTAGGACTCACAGCAGGACATAATTGGGATTTTAGGAACGGGGGCATGCATTTAGGGGCGGTAACTGGGTCGACTCGGCCAGCCGGCCCGGTTAGACCTGGAAAACGGTTTTGGAACGCCCTATAATTTTTATGCTAAAAATAATTTTGGAAAATCATTTGGCTCGGTTTCATGTAAATTTTTTCATTTAGCGGGTCTATTATCCCTGAACTCGGGGTTCCGTTCGTGCGGGTTTCCTAAATTCAACATTCATCTGTGGCCCAAAAGCAGTAAACACGCCAAAAATAGTTCGAATTCGAAAACAGCATTGCACGACGATGTCCGTACAGACAGTTCTGTGGCTCTATTTCTCTCTAGAAGTTACAGCCATACGGCTGTAATTACAGCCGTGCGGCTATAAGTTCCCGAACCCGAAAAATGGTTTTCTCGTTTTTTGAAAATGCCATTCCGCTTGTTTTTAGGGTTTCCTAGGGATTTCTGTAGAAGTCAGGGGTCTGCAAAAGCTGGACTATGGATCCGATTCGGATCGAACAACCCGAATCTCAGAAAAACGAAAATCTAAGAAACCGAAAACCCTGTATCCGTGAGATCAGAAATCCGAAAACCAAAATTTTACAACATATGGATACATTTGGGCCGAAATAGGTCACAATCAGAACAAAGAAATGGAAAACGGACTGCTTTCGGCCGGTCAGGGCAATTTCGGGTTTCTGCCCCTACAAAACACAGCCGTGCGGCTCTGTTCATAAGAAACACAGCCGTGCGGCTGTATTCGGGTAGTCAGTATTAGGAAAATTTGAGAAATGAAGAAAAACGAAAAGAAAAAGCAATGTACACAGGTTTAAGGCCCCTCAGAGTTTACCTTGATATTGTTTTGATGCGTTGAATGTCAAGAATCAAATTGAAAACCCAAAATTCTCCCGAAACCTCAACCGTCCTAAAAATCTAAAAACGAATCCGAAATGATCAGAAACCAATCCAAAGTAATCCCAAATGAGTGTGTAAAGGCTATGAACACTTCCTTTGTTGTTTTGGTATTGATTTTGAGTGTTGAGGTTTTAGTTTTGCTCCTCCCTTCTTCTCCTTGAGTATTAGGCTCCTTCTCTTTTTTTTCCTTCATTTTTCTTTGTATCTTAAGATTCAATCTCTGCCCCTGATTTGATTTCTTTTTCTTTTTTTTTTTATATCCCTCACTCTAAATAATTTCACGAATTAAATGAGCTGTTTACTTTTCTACGAATTTGGTCATACTTTCTGCTGTTTCAGTCAAGTTGCTCTGTTTTGCAGAGCAACTTCATTGACCCACTGTGGCTCTAGACCTACAGCTGCATGGCTGTAGTTTAACAACTACAGCCCGTGGCTCTAGGTAGAGCTGGGCCGAAATCCGTGAAAAAATCCAACGCTCACCCTAAACCCTAAAATCACTTGGAGGGCCTTGCTCGGTGTTTTGGATTGAGGATAGCTCGATTTTTGGGATGTTTGAGATATTTGAGGCGATATTCCGGTCGTTCTCAAGTCCAATTCGTGTCCGTCTGCTCAATAAGTAATACAGGAATTCTCATCATAGAGGTCGGGAAAACCTAACGCTTACAGCTGCCCCTCGCGTGATCAAATTCGATGCCCGATACCAGGTTTAGATTACCTAAGGGGAGTTTGAGAACGCGAATTGAAGTAATGTAAATGGAACAAAAGAAAGACGTACCTGATTTGCCGAAGTGTCATTGTGGTAGCGATGGTTTGATTTGAGCCGATACCGGGTCTAGGTTACCCAAGGTGATGGCTGATGATGAGATAAGCTGATACCGGGTCTATGTTACCCGAGACGAGGTTGATAATGAAATAAGCCGATACCGAGTCTATGTTACCCGAGGCGCAGTTGATGGTGAAATAAACCGATACCGGGTTTATGTTACCTGATGCAAAGTTGATAATGAAATAAATCGATACCTGGTTTATGTTACCCGAGGCGAGGTTGATGGTGAAATAAGCCGATACCGGGTCTATGTTACCCGAGGCGAAGCTGATCTGGACTGACACCGGATTTACATATATCCGAGGCGGATCTGCTGAGATGATGAATCTGATATAAGTCGATACCGGGTTTACATTACCCGAGGCGAAGCTGATCTGGGCCGATACCAGATTTACATATATCCGAGGCGGATCTGCTGAGTTCTTGAGGTGAAGCCGATCTGGGCTGATACTGGATTTACATATATCCGAGGCAGATTTGCTGAGGTTTTGAGGTAAAGCCTATCTGGGTCGATACCAGATTTACATATATCCGAGGCGGATCTGCTGAGGTTTTGAGGTAAAGCCTATCTGGGCCGATACCGGATTTACATATATCTAAGGTGGATCTACTGAGGTTTTGAGGTAAAGTCAATCTGGGCTGATATCGGATTTACATATATCTAAGGCGGATCTGCTGATTTGGAGTGAGGCTGATCTGGACCTAACACCGGGTTTATATTACCCGAAGTGGATCTGCTAAAAGGATGAATCTAACATAAGCTGATACTGGGTTTACATTACCCGAGGCGAAGTTGATCTGGGCCGATACCGGATTTATATATATCCGAGGCAGATCTGTTGAGATTTTAAGGTGAAGCAAATCTGGGTCGATACCGGATTTACATATATCCGAGGCGGATCTACTGAGGTTTTGAGGTAAAGCCGATCTGGGCCAATACCGGATTTACATATATCCGAGGCTGATCTGTTGAGGTTTTGAGGTAAAGCAGATCTGGGCTGATACAGGATTTACATATATCTGAGGCCGATCTGCTGATTTGGAGTGAAGCTGATCTGGACTGACACCGTGTTTAAGTTACCCGAGGCGGATCTGCTGAGGTTTTGAGGTAAAGCTGATCTGGGCTGATACCGGATTTATATATATCCGAGGTGGATCTGCTGAGGTTTTAAGGTGAAGCCGATCTGGGCCGATACCAGATTTACATATATCTGAGGCGGATCTGGTGAGGTTTTGAGGTGAAGCCGATCTGGACCTGACACCGGGTTTTTGTTACCCGAGGTGGATCTGCTGATTCAGAGTGAGGATGGAATGAACCTGTACCAGATTTATCTGTATCTAAGTGGATGAGATGAGCTTGTGCCAGATCTATCTGTATCCGAGGCTGAGTGGACGAGATGTGCCTATGCCGGATCTATCTGTATCCGAGGCTGAATGGATGAGATGTGCCTGTGCCGGATCTATCTGTATCCGAGGCTGAGTGGATGAGATGAGCCTGTGTTGGATCTATCTATATCCAAGGCTGAGTGGATGAGATGAGCCTGTGCTGGATCTATCTATATCTAAGGCTGAGTGGATGAGATGAGCCTGTGCTGGATCTATCTGTATCCGAGGCTAAGTGGATGATATGAGCTTGTGTCGGATCTATATGTATCTGAGGTGGTGAATTGAGTTGAGTTCTTGGTTCAGGGACCTGGTTTGATATCTGTATAAAACGACGGCCTTGCCTGAATTGAGTTGGATTCAAGGATTCGAAATCTTACATGAATTGAATGAGGTTGGCTCTAGGAGTGATAATTTTGAGATTGGGTCGAGAATGACTATTTATTCCTTATTTATTCCTTAATCGATAATTTTTGGAACAAAAATTTTTTTGCCCCTTCGATCAAGAATAAATACGGCTTGATTGCTTTGTCCTTGGATACTGGAGATGCTGAGGTTTAGGTCCACGCAGCTTTAATTTGTATCTTGGGACCCGGTGAATGCCCCAGTGTTGGACTATTTCTGCTTTGAGAGCGATCTCGATCCGGGACAGCCCGATGGTGGTGATGGGTACCTGTACCTGGATTGGTTGTGATGCATGTATGCATGAATATGTGTATGTTTTGAATATATGAATGTATGCGATATGATGTTTACACTACTATTCTTGGTATCCGCGTGAGGCTGGGGATGGGATTCACAGCTTGCGATGATCCTTTGTGGCAGTCCAGATGGTTTACAGTGTTTCATCCGTAGGGGTTTATCTCAGCTGAGCTTATGATTTCTCTGAGTTCTGTTTGTTCTATTTGCCCCATTGAGACCGACGGATATTTCTTCCCAGCTTGGAGCATGTTTCCATGTTGCTCTTGCTTAATCTGGTACTCTCCAGACCTTTCTGATCAACTAACTATTACATAAGGCTAGTTGCTAGAGAAGTTGTGCCTCTTAGATATCCTTCTATTTTATTTGCGACACGCCCCCAAAGTGCTAGCGGGCTTGGCATATCGGTACCACAGAATTTGCTACCGTTTCGCCAAGGAATGGACTCTTTGTCTGAGAAGGAGGATAAAAGCTGGATCTTGTATTCTGTATTGCATTCTCGTACATGACACTCTGGTCGGATGTTATCGTTTATGGCATGAATTCCATTTTCTTTGGCATGGTCTTGGATGCACTATCCTATTGATGGGTGTTTATATGTAATGGCACGATGCATGCAAGATGAATATCTAAGCAGAAATCCAAGCATGTATAATATTACCATGATGACATCAGAATGAATACAATAGGAAGATCAAAGGTGACTCTGGCTATGAACATCACCCTCTTCTTGTAACCAATACGTCCTTTCGGTTTTCCATGTCGAAAATTTTCCCTCCTTTTTTTTTATTTTTAGGAATACATGGCCCAAAAATTTTGCATGAGCATTTCGTCCGAGTTGATCTCCTTATACTAGCTTGTCTTAGGATTGGAAAGTGTACCTCGATACGTTCACCAGAAATTGCAAGAATATTGTTGTCAATGAAATCCAATGGTTTGGCCTTTACTTGGCCCTAGTATTAGAGATTTTTATTTGAGATGTAAAACACTTCTTCAGATCTGGTTCACTGCGTGATGCAATCTGTATATGGACATTGACATGCAATAACATGACGAATGCATATTAAACATCGAAATGGAATATAAAACATCTATGACATAGTGAATATGGATGCATTAGGAAAATCCAAAGTGTGGCTCTGGTTTTGATTGATGCCCCTTCAAATTACTAATATGTCCTTTCGGTTTTCCACATTGGAGAGTTTTTTTTTTGCGCGATGCTAGCACATATTAAAGCAAGTCATCAAAATATACAACTGAGCACTGAACTGAATCAATTAATTAACCACTATATTCTCCAAGAGTCTGAACCCATATACATGTTTCCAATTCACCCCAGATTCCAATTCGCCCATAGTCCTCAAAGATGGACACAGCTTTTAACCTTTCAAGGTATAGCTTGACTCAGGATGACTTGAGTAATTTTGGTTTGTCTATGCCCGCAAATCACAATAACTCTGGAGCAAGTCGTATCATCCCTAAGAGGTGAAAGAACCACTGGTAAGTAATCACTTTCGTAGCAACTGAAGATTGAGTTCTTGAAATGGTTGGTAAATGCAACTTTCCTCCGACTATTAGCACAGCAGGCCTTGCAAGTCCTCCCATTCATGATTGTTGAAAGCTTTGTAAAACCTGGTTGCTCCAACACTATTGATGAAGTTCATGAGTGCACCGCCAGGGATTCTTTCAGTCTGAAAGGGACTGAGTGTCAATCTCCACTTTCTCCTTATCAGCTTTTGCTCAACTGAACACCTTGTACCGTCCTTTGATGGAATGAAAGTTGTTGGCAAATAGCCATCCCTTTCACACTCAAATATTAACCTCTCAAAGTGTCTCACCAGTTCCTCTTTGCTCTGAAGTCTAGTATAGGCTATAGTGCAGATCTTGCTAGGCAAGAAAAAGTGGCTATCTCTCATTGTGAACTGCTCGCTGGAACTTGCATATGGCCTTTGGATTTGTGAAATTTACAAATGCATACCCTTTGTTCACTTTGTTTTTGAAAACAATAGGAAGGTATAAGAAACTGGGTATGTTTCTGATCATCAGGCTTGTCTTCCCGTCAAAGTTGGCTTCAATCTCTTTCTTGTTCAGCTTTGCCCCTTCAATAGTCAAGTTCTTGGGTAACCTCTGCTAATCCTTATCCAGCTCACTTGAAGCAGACTTATATTCAAATCTTCTCTCTACTATGGAATGAGAACCCTTCCCCCTGTCCAAGGGTACAAAACAATTAGTCTGGGAGTTTGGATTGAATAGGAGTGTCAGGGGATAAATAGGTATTCCCAACCTGGTATAAGTTAATGATAAACGACAAATGATTGAAACAATGCCATAACCACTAGCCCCGTCACCTATCTGGTGATGAAATGACATGGAAGAATGCAATATGGTGCAGCATTAGGGTTCAATTTCTTATTAAAAGCCATTGCTGACAGAGAATAAGGTTTCATAGAATTAGTTCAAGAGGGGAGATGAAAGGGGTAGTTCATCGAACGAATGTTCGGAAGAGAAAGGGTGTTGAAGGTATGGATGAAGGTCGAGAGGGAAAGTGCTTTAGGTCGGAACATAGGAAGGCCCAAATCTTTCACAGGTTGTTTGAAAATAGGAAAGTCCAAATTTTTCCCAGGAAGGGTGCAAAATCTGAGAGTGATGGAAATTGGGACGTGGAGATTGCTCATTATGCCTTGCCATTTAATGTTAGAAGACACTCCGGTGTTAGCTATGGCGGCCATGTATGAGAGAGAAAGACTTTTCTGTCTACACCGATCTTTTTTTTTTGAAAGAATTAAATTCAAGCCATAGACACCTCTTGGTTTTCCCGCTGCATTCAAATTCATGCATGTCATGTGTGTTTAATATGTCTTTTGGATGAACAATGCATGTGTGATGTCATGTGCACATACATGCACTATAACCAAGAGCAGCTTTAGAGTTTCACCATATGATGGGTGATGAAGGTCATTTGAATTTCTTTTGGGTTGATGATCTCAATGAGTTTGGAGTTTTATCTTCAGGGTTTTGGTACAAGGTACTTTCTTGGGCATGGAATTAGGCTTAAAGCTTCATTTTGGAGTTTAACTCTGAATTTTAGCAACAGCCTTTGGCTTGGAATGGTTTAAGTATTATGCGTATTGCTCAACTTGAAACTCTAGGCCAGGGCCAATAGCATTTTGGGTTGTGATTTGTAAGGACCGCTGATCTGGGTTGGTAAATGGCTCGGCGGAGGTGATGCCATCATGTCATTTATTTATCTCACAAATTTACTTTTCAAGAGAGAGTTTGGTCAGGACCAGATTCACTTTCGGGTTCCCTATAGTATTCAGACTGATGTCATACATTTCGATATTATGCGTATTGGATATGTCGTTTTAGATGGTCAAATGCATGCATAACGCCATGTACATGCAATCACCACATAAGTAAGAAAGTAACAAGACACATTAAATTCAAAATAAGTTCAATACACCTCATAAACAAAATGAATCCCCTACAAGAAGGGAGCCTCTAAGGGTATTGATTTCATAGTTGACTATGCTCTGACCAGTTGTTGTCTTGGTTTTCGTGCCTCATTCTTATCAGACCAGACCTTGTAGTTCTTCATCATAGTCCTCTCCCTGAGAAGTTTGAGGAATTTCCTTGGCGGTCTCCCTGATTGCCCCTAGTCGCTTATCAGTGGTAGATAGGACTCTTAACTTTCCTTCGTCGACTAGCTTCTGGATCTCCTTTCTTAAAGCAGAACATACGTTGGTCTGGTGACCCGTTATCACATGATAGCTGCAGAAGTTGCTCTTTTGATCTGGCATTGGTTCTACATACGGCCTGACACTCTGCAGCAGTCCTTCCTTTCTACACCTGGCAAATAGTCTGCTCAACGAGCTAGGCCAAGGGGATATGCCTTTTCCGTTACCCTTGGGAGGTGGATTCCAAGTGTGTTACAGAATAGAGTCAGCATTGGCCTTGAGGGGCACCTTTAGTTCCATTTCATCTGTCAACCTTGGTAAACCCGAGTCTCGGTAAGAACATCTTTTGACGTGTCGAGGGTGAGTGTCAGAAATCTGGACATTCTGCTTCTGGTTAGCATCAGCATTGGAGTCCGTACATACCATACCTCTTATTTTTCCTTTGAGCTCCGCCACCCGTGCTTCCAATTCAGTGCACCTTGCCGTTAGTCTCTCTACTCTATCAAAATCATGCCCTAGCATTTCCTTCAACATTGTTACCACTTCCTCCCTAACTACCTTTCGAAACCATGATGAAGCGATGTAATCTTCCATAATGTCTATGATATTGTTGAAGTTCATTGGGCCGTCCATTCTCGAGATTCTTTCCCTTTCCCCTCTGATAAGAACACTTATTAGCATTGACAGCCGCATACGCACGAAGAATACCAAATCAAGGATGATGTAAGCATGAATGGGTGATGTGATGTATGCATGTATGAATGGTGATGTCATGTGATGTCGTGTCATGTTATACAATTCCAAGCCAACCAAGTGTATACAAAGCCAAGAATGGAAACGTGCAAATGCAATGAATGTTGTTGATGAGGCTATATGTTAAAGTAAGGCATGGCGTATAAATATACACCACATGGATAAAATGACACGCAGGGTGTCCACGGATCGGAGCAAGGTGATACTTGCGAACCGCTTATACGTATATAGCAGATCCTATACGAGAGTTGGATTGACATATAAAGCTGATCTTATACGGGTTTGGATCTACGTATAGAGCGGATCTTATACAAGAGCTGGATTGACGTATAGAGTGGATCTTATACGGGTTTGGATTTATGTATAGAGCGGATCTTATACAAGAGCTGGATTGACGTATAGAGTGGATCTTATACGGGTTTGGATTTATGTATAGAGCGGATCTTATACAAGAGCTAGATTGACGTATAGAGCGGATCTTATACTGGTTTGGATCTACGTATAGAGCGGATCTTATACGAGAGCTGGATTGACGTATAGAGCGGATCTTATACGGGTTTGGATCTATGTATAGAGTGGATCTTATACGAGAGCTGGATTGACATCGGATCTTATATGGGTTTGGATCTAGGTATAGAGCGGATCTTATATAAGAGCTTGGGTGCGGTTATATGTGCGTGACACAGGGACAGGATTTCGATGCTCGGGGGACGCCGTTGGTTTTCACAAAATGAACACATACCATGATGTGAAATGAACGTGTGTTTGGCACATAGGTAGAGTTTCGGTGCTCAGGGAGCACCTTGGGTTTTGATGTGTGAGATTTCCGGCACTCGTGGAGTGCGTAAATGTCTTGATGCTTGAGATGATATTTTTCGGCACTCGTAGAGCACTTAAATGGTCTGATGTATGAAATAAAATTTTCGACACTCGTGGAGCACCTAAATGGTTTGGTGTATGAGGTGAGATTTTTTGCGCTCATGCAGTGCCTATATGACTCAGTGTATGAGATGAAGTATTTAGTGCTAGTGGAGCACTTAGACATTTGACAGGTGAATGAGATGTACGTCGTGAGATAATGAGGATGACTTCCTTTGTTTTTATTCTTTTATTTTGGACGTTCCAAGAATACTCAATGCCATGCAAATGATAATGCAAGAACGTCGATTGTGAACCATCAGATGGACAGGGGTTTGGTGCTTTTAAGGCACCCAATGGATGTCACGAAATGGTCGCGTATGTGCCAACACACGGACAAAGTTTCGACGCTTTGTAAGTCTATGAGATGACATGAAATGGTCATATGCAGGCCGTCCCACGGACAGAGTTCTGATGCTTTTGAGGCATGTGATATGAGATGATGTTATAGAAAAGTCACGTGTAACTCGGAACAAGGACAAGGGTTCGGCATTTGTGGAACACCTTGCATGATTCGGTAATGTTATGAAATACCCCTATATGTGTACTAACCCAGCACTTGGGAAGTACCTTGAATGATTTCACAATGTTATGAAATGATCCGATGTGGACCATGATGCGCAAGCAAGATTCTGGCATCACCGTGACACTTATGACGAATGAGTATGATGCCATGTAATGACATCGTGTAAACCGCCACACGGAGATAGAGCTAGGACCATTGTGGTCTTATATTGGATGACATGGTATAGTGAAATGGCCGAGTATAATCCGGTGCACAGGCAAAACACGGGTAGTTTTAGGACACCTGATATGTTACGGAATGAAATGATCATGATCGGCATCCTTGGAATGTCCTTAATTTAAATAAGATGAGATGACATGAGTGCTTGTGTCACACAAAATGTAAATGGCTACATAGAAACGTGGTTAGGATGCATGACATTCATGATGATATCATGTATACTTTGTGAAAATGTCACACACCAGATGTAAAATAACATACAAATAAGATGTCATGGTTGTGTGAAAATGTGGTTAGCGTCACACATATGTCAATGCTTTGAAAATGGCTGCAAAAGATGTGGTTAGAATGGCGTACAAATGGACATGCATGTTTAATGCTTTGTGAAAAAGTCAAATAAAAACACCACGGAACAAACGTGAGCGGACGACCTTTAAATGGAAAGAAAGCGGGACGCGACAAAGCAAACCGGGGAAAAGGAAACTCTTTTGAAAAATGTATGTTTTGATTTTGGGAAAACGGGGTTTTGATTATCTTTAGGAAATTTGTCGATTTGTTTTGGAAATCCCTTTTTGTAGAAAACCTTTTCCCATTTTTAACTTAAAGACCTCAAAACTTAAATTCCAAGATCAGTGACAGAGTCGCCACCCGGATCAGCTCATCCGAGAAATTCCGGTACAGCTCCCTACCGAGGGTAGACTACTGTACCTAATCCAGAGATTTAGGGTTCAGGCAAGTGACTTACTCAACCTCAAGCTTGCTTTCACTTTACAGTTCATATTACCATATTTTATTTGCTTTATTATCTTTCTCTACCCCAATTTGTGTTTATTTATCAGCCAATGCTCAAACAAATGACAGAAATAAATTGTAAAATAAGTAAACCATACATTCCAGCAGTTTAAAAGAATAAAAATAGAGGCCGCTTATACAACCAGATTGAATAAAAAATAATAACTCTCGTCCTCACATTACAAACGCCTAAATACACGAGGATCTCAAAGTTACAACCGCCTAAAATACACGAAAATCTATTAATTACATCAAAAATAATAAAAAGGAAAATAAATGCTGCAGAATAGACGGTTAGTGCAGTTTATATCACAAGCACAACTAGGACTCACAGTAGGACAGAATTGGGATTTTAGGAACGGAGGCATGCATTTAGGGGGGGGTCACAGGGTCGACTTGGCCAGCCGGTCCGGTTAGACTTGGAAAACGGTTTTAGAAACGTCCTGTAATTTTTATGCTGAAAATAATTTTGGAAAACCATTTGGCTCGGTTTCATGCAAATTTTTTCGTTCAGCGGATCTGTTATCCAGGAACTCGGGTTTCGTTCGTGTGGGTTTCCTAAATTCAACATTCATCTGTGGCCCAAAAGCAGTAAACACGTCAAAAACAGTTCGAATTCGAAAACAGCATCGCGCGACAACATCCGTACGGGTCGTTCCGCGACTCTATTTCTCTCTAGAAGTTATAGCCATGCGGCTTTAAGTAGTCGTGCGGCTATAACTTCCTGAACCCGAAAAATGGTTTTCTCATTTTTTGAAAATGCCATTCCACTCGTTTTCAGGGTCTCTTAGGGATTTCTGTACAAGTTAGGGGTCCGCAAAAGCTGGACTATGGATCCGATTCGGATTTAACAACCCTAAATCTCATAAAAACAAAAATCTAGGAAACCAAAAACCCTATATCCGCGAGATCAGAAATCCGAAAACCAAAATTTTAAAACATACGGATACATTTGGGCCGAAATAGATCACAATCAGAACAAAGAAATAGAAAATGGACTCCTTTCAGCCGATCGGGGCAGTTTTAGGTTTCTGCCCCTACAGAACATAGCTGTGCAGCTCTAAACGTACAGCTGTGTTCATGAAAAACACAGTCGTGGCGCTGTATTCGGGTGATTAGTATCCGAAAAATTTGAGAAATGAAGAAAAACGCAAAGAAAAAGCAATGTACATAGGTTTAAAGCCTCTCAGAGTTTACCTTGATATTGTTTTGATGCGTTGAACGTCAAGAATCGAATTGAAAACCCGAAATTCTCCTGAAACCTCAACCGGCCTGAAAATCCGAAAATGAATCCGAAACGATCCGAAACCAATCCAAAGTAATCCCAAATGAGTGTGTAAAGGCCAAGAACACTTCCTTTGTTGTTTTGGTATTGATTTTGAGTGTTGAGGTTTTAGTTTTGCTCCTCCCTTCTTCTCCTTGAGTATTGGGCTCTCTTTTTTTTTCCTTTCATTTTTCTCTATATCGTAAGATTCAATCTCCGCCCCTGATTTGATTTCTTTTTCTTTTTTTTTTTTATATCCCTCACTCTAAATCATTTCACGAATTAAATGAGCCATTTACTTTTCTGCGAATTCAGCCATACTTTCTCCTGTTTTAGTCAAATTGCTTTGCAGAGCAACTTGATTGACCCACTAGAGCAGCACGACTCTAGTTGTGCTAGAGTCGTGCCGCTCTAGACCTACAGCCGTACGGCTGTAGTTTAACAACTACAGCCGCGCGGCTCTTGGTAGAGCCTGGTCGAAATCCGTGAAAAAATGCAACGCTCACCCTAAACCCTCAAATCACTTGGAGGGCCTTGCTCGGTGTTTCGGATCGAGAATAGCTCTGTTTTTAGGATGTTTAAGATATTCGAGGTGACATTCTGGTCGTTCTCAAGTCCAATTCGTGTCCGTCTCCTCAACAGGTAATACAGGAATTCTCATCATAGAGGTCAGGAAAACCCGGCGCTTACAATTGTTTTCAAGCTTAACAACCAAACTATCAATACGCTTTTCAAACTCAAGCGTGAAACTTTACAATTGCTTTGGTAAATCACCCCAATAAAGCTCCCCCTCACACAGACCTTATTGTGTGAATTACAATTCCCTTTTAAATGAATAAAATTGGTTGTATGAGAATTGATGAAGAATATAAATTCTTTGAATATTTCATTGAAAGCTTGTTGGAAAAAACTATCTAATGTATACTTGTATATGTGATTTTGATATTTGTCTTCTCCACTTGTGAATGATGGATTTGCTGTCTATTTATAAGTGAAAGAGCAAATATAGCCGTTACTCCTAAGCATTGGTAATGGAGCTTTTTGTTCAACTCTGTCCAAGACTATTCAGGCCTCTAAAGCTGCTGCTTTATATTGCTATAGCCTTCTGCATGAGTTTATAATTCAATGTATAGCCCTCTATAGTAATAATTTAGTTTCCTTTAACCTTCTGTATGTGGCCGTTATGCAATGTATACCCTCATGTAGGTGACCATTATACTTTATACACCCTTATGTAGGTGACCGTTATACAATGTATAGCCTCCTATAGGTGACCGTTATACTTGTATAGCCTCCTGTAGGTGACCGTTATAAGTGTATAGCCTCCTATAGGTGTATAACCTTTTGATTGTAAGAGTCTTCTTTTTTAAACTCCAAGTTTGATATCCTCTTGTAGATCATGGTAGTTTTTCCCTTTGTCTTTAAGATTTGTTGTATGTCTTCATCTTGAATAATATGATACTCTTTGTAACTTGACTAAGATTATTATTTACTCTTAATTACTTGAGTATATATTATTCTTTCCTCTTTCTTCATTTTGAAAAAGTCATTATAATAAAATATCTTTATGTAATATTAATTAAGATCATTATTCATTTAATCTTAATTTAATTATTTGAGATTATTTTATTATATTTATCTTCCATTTCTTTAATATTATAATCATCAAAACTTGATTCAATAGTTGTAATCTTTCTTCATTGTAAAAACATCTCTTATTCAAAAATTCGTGTATTATTGTCTGCTACTTACAGAAAGTAGTAGGCTTAGTGTATCTAAACTGTTAGGAAGGTACTTACTAGTGAGAGATAGCATTAAGTTGTAAAGAGTATTGAATTCTGCTCGTAGAAAGGAATTCTTAGTGGATTGAAAATTCTCATGGTAGGGTATTTTGGGGAGAGGAGTAGGCAAAGAGGCCGAACCTCTATAATCCTGTTGTGTTTGATCTTCTAACTCTTAGTATTTACTTACTGCCTTCAATACTTGAATATTGCTTCTGAAACTTTGTCGTAGTAATATTGTATTTAATTCTATGTTGGAAGTAAAGTCATTGTTGGAAAGTTGATTAAAAATAGTATTGGATAATACTTCTAGTCAGAAGTCCAACATTAAATTGCTTTGTCAATATTGATCTGTTGAGCATTCTGAATGTTATATTGATAATCCTACTATTGACAACGTCACTTGTATTGCTGTTGACAATATTATGAACTTGATCCTTCAATATCTTGCTTACAATATTCCTGTTGATAATTGTGACTTATTAAACTGTCTTTGTAAAAGAAATCAACCGGTCAGTTATTCAACAATCAATATTGTGATATTGTGTTATCTTTATTGATTTGTGCCTTGTCTTTTGTCAACACCTAAAAAGTTTCGGTAGACTAAAAGTTTTTAAAAAACCCAATTCACTCTGCGTTTTGGGATAATACAGCTTCTAAGACCAACAAATATTTGCCCTCAGTGATTGCTGGTGGATTTATGACAATATCTTACAGGATTAACAAAGCCAATAATGTGTAATTGTTCCAATAAAAGAATAAAAAACACTCCAAGAAAAGATTGAAGAAGTATTATAAGTAAGAAGAGAAATTGAGAAAAATAAAAGCTTAACTTTTACCCATCTCAATTGTAATTATATATAGGAAAACTTGTTATTTGACA
This sequence comes from Euphorbia tirucalli, assembly GCA_039660915.1. NCBI lineage: Eukaryota > Viridiplantae > Streptophyta > Magnoliopsida > Malpighiales > Euphorbiaceae > Euphorbia > Euphorbia tirucalli. The sequence continues at coordinate 23,156,590 of CM077637.1, read as the reverse complement.
AACCATTTCGTAATAAACTGTTAGATTTGTTTACTACCGTTAGACTTCATAACCGCCTTGCATTTCCATTGAATTGAAAAATTACAATTACTCTCGATAAGGCATAACTGTTCATGCACCATAGTTTTTCACTAATATATTATATAATTGTTTATTTTTGTCAATATTTATGTACAACTAGAAATTTCTATTAGCCCATCTTTTCTTTAATTTCCTGTATATAATTTCTTACTTTACTAAATCACAAGATATATATATATATATATATATAGAGTTTGGCCTTTGTCGACATCGTCCTGGTCCACCCAGTCAACCAAACAAAGTCTAAGCAAGTGAAGAAATTGGGTTGAATTAAGCCCTTAACCCAACATGCGGCAGAAAGAAAAAAGAAAATGGATTCAAAAGATCAAAATAGTGAATCTCCTTCTTCTTCATTTCGCTTCGAGGGTGAATCACCCATAAAAGCTGTGGAAGTAGTGGTTTAAGCGAAGAATAGCCCTAATGAGATAAATTGAGTATGTAAAGGTGCCAAAGCCGAGCAAACAAAAACCCTAACTTCCAAGACTTAACGGGTTAACTTACCCCAAATAACAATGCAGTTGTCAACTAAGAATCACCCGAAGTCCATGCAAGTTGGGCTAACTCGTTCCTGCTGCCAAGAAAAAAAGCGCAGCACCTATGAGAAATTATTTGTTAAATGGCTCCGTTGCGAAACGAGTTCCGTAGAATTTCTTAGTTTTGACCATTATATATATAAAATTATTTTACAACATTAGCAAGCTAACTAGTGCCAAGAGAAAAGAGAAGAATTAGTTGATTGATCCAAATGATTTGTTTATTTTAGCTTGATGTTATGTTGAATGAATCTAAACTCTTACCTAAATTATGCAGTTATTGTTGTTTTCTATTTTATTCATTACTTTAACGTTTGTTAAGTGATTATTTTTAGTTAGAGTTTTAGATCCTCCTTCATTAATTAGAAACTTATTGTTACTCGAAAATTGATAAATAGATTTTTTTTTCATAACGTTTATTAATTAACTAAGAAATATCAATTATATTCAACTGATTTTAATGAATTTAAGAAGTAATTTTTTTCCTATTATAAAAAATGAAGGGCTTTTTAGTAAAATACGCCAATTTTGGCTCAATTATCATTTTTATGTAAACATGGAGGTTATCTCAAAAATACTACAAAACAATTTCAAAATCCCCAAACTACCTGTTTTTTCCTTTTTTTTTTTTTTTTTTTTTTTATAATATTCCTATATTACGTAAAAAAAAAAAAAAAAAAAAAAAAAACAAAGAGATTCCAAAATATCCAAGATACCTCTTGTGTGCCATTACCTCCAACATCGTGAAAACTCTCCAAACATAGAAAATTCACAATCGCAGAAAACTCTCCGATCGATCGTAAAAATCTCTCCAATCATGACAATCGCACATATCATTGCATCACAAATAAAAAATTGATAACAAAATCTCAAATCGAAACAAACAAACATATGCAGAAAAATATCTAATCGCAGAAAAATCACAAATTGAAAAAATATCTCTAATCACACACATCACTGCACGGCAAATCACAAAACAAAAACGATCAGAAAATTGCAAATAGCAACCACAAATAGAATACAAACAAAACCAAAAAAAGATGACATACACTATATATAAGGAATCTAATAGAAAACATACTTCAGAAAAATGTATCAATACAGTATCACAAATGTATCAATAATGAACAACACAGTATACACAACAAATCTATCAACACAATATTACAAATGTATTAACAATGTTACAACACGGTATACATAAAAATAACAAAACACCAAAACATGTATTAATATAGTATCACAAATGTAACAAAAATGTATCAACAATGTATCAACTATGTATCATTATCAACAGAACAACAAACAAACAAATACCAACTAATGTATTAACAAAGTATCACAAACATACCAAAAATGTATCAACAATGTCACAACACCAAACACAAAGAATATAAACAAAATTTTCAAGATACTTTCAAGATGTTAATATTGTTGAGATGGGGTGTTGACGACGAACATCAAGATCACACAAGAACAATTTATAGATCTTTCCATGATAATCGTTAACAGAAGGTCTATCCATGTTACCAACTAAACTCTTTAGCATTTGGAAAGTGAAATAGAAATTTTCTTATAACCCCATAACTTGAAGAATAATATTACACATCTAAATGAGTTAAAAGAGCCAAACATCCACTTTTTAAACACATGCTTTCACCTCAGATGCATAATATTGTTCTCAAAGTAATGGAGTGTTAGAATAAAGTTCGTGAGATAGTTTAATCCTATTTTTCATTCTCCTAGGCAGCTCAGTTAGTGCCCTCTTTCCCTTATGTTTTTTTTTCGTCGATACATGCTCCCTTTTATTACAAATAAATCCAACAACCTAATAACACAAAGTATAACACATTTACGATTAGTCCATTTAGCATATCAATAACATCAAGAATTTTAAGTAACTAAGTTAAAGACACTAAAACTTTTGAATTCAGACAATTCATAACTTATATACAAAAAACACACATAACACTACATAGTACATGTGAGTGGACGACGCATTTTCGACGGAACGCGAGACTCCTTTTCGGAAGGGGTGCCTCGATCTTGGGCGGGCCCCTCCCTCGCGTGGGGATTTTATGAATGGAAAATCGCGTTTTGGAAAATAAATGGAATTAATTCATAAAAGAACCGAGACCTAAGTCTTGATGAATATTGTAGAGTCGCCACCCGACTCAGCTCAACCGGGAAATTCTTAAGGTAGCTGAACCGGACGAACGGTCACTACACTATCCAGAGATTCGGGTCCGGACAAGTGTTGGGATTTTTCACCGGAAATCACCCAATAAAAGCGGAAGAACGCGGTGATTTCCTCAAATCCGGCCCCAGGAGCAATTGAAATGGAAATTGAAAAACTTTAAAATAAATAGAAAGAGATTAATTTTCTTACCAGAAAACCTCTTTCAAGAGATGGATGAAGACTGCAGAAACCAAAGCAGATTTCCTCCTCGTTTTCGTACACGAACGCCTAACGAATGCAACCCGTGCTAGCGTTGGAAAAACGAAACAATGGAAGAGAGGAGGCTAGGAATTTCGGCTAGCTTGTGTCTTAGGGTTAGCGACCGAAATTTTCACCCTAGGTTTTATACCTAGGGTGGCCGAATTCCCCTAGGGGAATTCAAGCCCAGCTTGGCTCCATTTCATTCTGGGCGGGCTTCCTTGTTTTAATTTGGGCCCAGTCTAATTTTAATTATTCTGGTTTAAATTAATTTCAAGCCCAATTTTAATATACCCATGTATTTAATATATTACTCCAAGTAATATATTATTTACATTTAAATTAAAATTAGTTTGACCAATTAATTTAATCCATCAAATTAAAATTAAATCTTCACAAAATAAAATCATATGTAAACCTATACATATGAATATTTCCACCTAGGAAATAATTTCATAATTAATCCAATTAATTATGAAGAGCCAATCGAACATATATTAATTTTATTATTAGGATCAATCCAATTAATCTTTATAATATTATTAATATATATACACCTCTCTTTCCATAGTGTATACTCCAAGTACACATGTGATTCCTTAAGTCTGCATTCAGTCGTTCTATGTGTACGATCCCGTGGGCCCATCTTTATGTTGGCAGCGGGCCTTTGGCCCGCAGACTGCAGTTGGGCTCTAGCAAGCCACTGCAGCCCCCAATTAAGATGGAGATGGCAGTCTAACTGTTATCATAACCCTGTAGTTTAAACTTGTACATCCCATGTCATTGATATCGGTGTCCGACACAGAGGCATGGATTGATCACCCTCTTTTGTGTCCGGACATTAACTTGATCCCGAATGTACTGAAGCTCACAAACAAGTTCCAACTTGTTTGAGTGTGGCCACACTCTTATCGGTCACATTCATCAAGGGGCCGGTGATATCTTCTCAGTGGGCTACTGAGTGACAAATCCCTTCTGCATATCCATAGTATTACCATGCTCAGTGACATACCCAAAAGTACCCATACTTGGCACCCTATTACAGGCCCTTTAGGCGTACCCCTAAGCATGTGACTTCACATGTAACACCATCATATGGTTAGGTCAAAGGATCCATACAAGTACTACACGAGAATCACTTGTGATACTATACCATGTGGATTACTCGTTTAGTGGATCTATCCAGTACCATGCTCCCAGGCATGTACCCATTAACTTGGTTGACATTCCATGTCCAATGACCAGTAAGACACCGCCATACAACCAGGTTAATGACAGTCTCTTGTTCCATTCATTCCCATGACTGGAACAGACTACGGATCTATTTATGGTCATATCGTTTACCCTATCCATGGTCTTACTGCCAAGTGCATGACACTTGTCATCATGGATATAGATATGTCCATTGGATACTTCATTTAATATATTGCACAAGATAAATATAATAAATGAATTGATGCCTTTATTAATAACACAAATGAGTATAATACATAAATCCAATAAATGTATAATACAAATACAAGGACCAATGCCTCGGGACTAGGGCATATCCAACAATCTCCCACTTGCACTAGTTCCAACTAGGCATGGGCCTAATCCCTATAGACCTAGTATGACCCTCGTGCTTGGGCTGAGCCAGCGCCTTGGTCAATGGATCTGCGACATTATCCTCGGTGTCCACTCTGTGCAATGCAATGTCACCTCTCTCCGCGATCTCTCGTATGAGGTGAAACTTTCTGAGCACGTGCTTTGTGTTCTTGTGTGACCGGGGCTCCTTGGCTTGTGCAACAGCCCCATTATTGTCACAGAAGATATCAACTGGGTCCTAGATAGTTGGCACTACTCCCAACTCAGTGATAAACTTCCTCATCCACACAGCTTCTTTAGCTGCATCACACGCAGCGATGTACTCAGCTTCTGTCGTAGAGTCCGCTATGGTTGGCTGCTTTGAGCTCCTCCAGCTTACAGCACCACCATTCAGCAAAAACACATACCCAGACTGCGATTGGTACTCATCCTGGTCGGTCTGGAAGCTTGCATCAGTATACCCAGTAACTGATAGCACTTCCTGACCACCATACACTAAGAAGCTATCCTTAGTCCGGTTAAGGTACTTGAGGATCGCTTTGACAGCTTTCCAGTGATCCCCCCCGGGATCCTGCTGGTATCGGCTCGTCATACTCAGTGCAAAGGCGACATCAGGTCTCATACATAACATGGAGTACATGATTGATCCTATAGCCGAAGCATATGGAACCAATTTCATGTTCTCCCTGTCCTCCCTTGTTTTAGGACAGTTCTTCTTACTAAGTTTCAGCCCATGGCCCATTGGCAAGAAACCTTTCTTGGCCCGGTCCATGCTGAACCTTTTCAGAACTTTGTCAATGTACGAAGCCTGACTTAGGCCCAGAAGCCGATTTGATTTATTCCTGTAGATCCTGATCCCTAGGATCATCTCAGCTTCGCCTAAGTCCTTCATTGCGAAGCACTTACTCAGCCACTGCTTTACCCCTTGCAGTGTAGGTATGTCGCTTCCAATGAGCAGGATGTCGTCTACATAAAGTACCAAGAATGTGACAATGCTCCCACTAGTCCTCTTATACACACAAGGCTCATCTAGATTCTGTATGAAGCCATATTCCTTTATAGCCTCATTGAATCTTAGATTCCAACAACGGGACGCTTGCTTCCGTCCATAAATGGACCTTTGAAGTTTGCATACCCTACCCGGATACTTAGGATCGACAAAACCCTCAGGTTGTGTCATGTACACATCCTCGAGTAGCTTTCCATTAAGGAAAGCGGTTTTGACATCCATCTGCCATACCTCATAGTCATACCATGCGGCTATGGTCAGTAGTATCCTAATGGATTTGAGCATGGCTACTGGTGAAAAAGTTTCATCATAGTCTATTCCATGGACTTGTCTGAAACCTTTTGCAACCCGACGCCCCTTGAAGGTATTATCAGCTTTTAGCTTGTAGCACCACTTGCAACCTATTACCTTAGCACCCGGAGGTGGATCAACCAAGTTCCAAACTTGGTTATCGTACATAGATTGCATTTCTGCCTCTATGGCTTTACGCCAATTCGCAGACTGTGGGCTAGCCATAGCCTCCTGGTAGGTTTTGGGTTCTTCCTCATCCCAGATGAGAAGAGTTTGATCATCGGTGACGAGGAAACCATACCTCTCCGGTTCCCGACGATCCCTACCAGACCTTCTAGGTTCTTGTATGGCCTGGGTCGGTGCTTCCACTTGTGGAAGCTCCACCTGGGCCTCCGAGTTATCCTCTTCAGGAGCTTGTGGACCCTGAACTTCCCTAAGTTCAACATTCCTCCCACTATCTTTCTTGGAAAGGAACTCCTTTTCTAGAAAGACCCCCTTCCTTGCCACGAACACCTTGTTCTCGGCGGGGTTGTAGAAGTAATACCTTTTGGTTTCCCTAGGGTAGCCCACAAACAGGCATTTATCGGTTTTGGGCTCCAGCTTGCCACTAGTCAATTTCTTGACATGTGCTTCGCATCCCCAAATCCTTATGAAAGACACATTGGGCTCCTTTCCAGTCCATATCTGATATGGGGTCTTTTCCACTGCCTTAGTCAGAGTATTGTTTAAGATGAGAGCTATTGTCTCGAGGGCGTGTCCCCAGAAACTAATTGGGAGAGATGCTTGACTCATCATTGAGCGGACCATGTCCAACAAGGTCCTATTCCTCCGTTCGGACACCCCATTCCATTGTGGTGTTTCGGGAGGAGTGAGCTGTGGAACTATTCCATGCTCTCTCAAGTATGAGTCAAACTCTAGGCTCATATACTCACCGCCTCGGTCCGACCGAAGGGTTTTGATATTCCTACCTAGCTGGTTCTGTACCTCGTTCCTAAATTCCTTGAACCTATCAAGGGTCTCGGACTTGTGTTTCATCAGATAGACATAGCCATATCTGCTGAAATCATCCGTGAACGTGACGAAGTACAGATGCCCACCTCTGGTCGCTGCGCTCATAGGTCCACATACATCTGAATGTATTAGGTCCAATAAGCCAGTGGCCCTTTCAGCCTTCTTGCTAAAAGGCGCCTTTATCATCTTACCTCGTAAACATGATTCGCATGTATCAATTGACTCCAAGTCAAATGACCCTAGGACTCCAGCTTTATGAAGTCTAGCAATGCGCTTCTCGTTTATATGGCCGAGACGACAATGCCATAGGTAGACAGGATTAAGTTCGTTAGGCTTAACCCTTTTAGTGTTTATATTATAGATATGATTGGTTTCATTTAAGTCCAGGATATATAGGCCATTATTTAATAGAGCATCTCCATAAAATAATCCCTCTCTAGATATTGAAATTCGACCATTAAAAATAGTGAAATTAAATCCAGAAATATCCAACATTGATACAGAAATAATATTCCTGCACATGGCAGGTACAAAGTAACAATGTTCTAAAATCAAAACCAATCCACTGGGCATCATAAGGTGATATTCGCCGATCTCTATGGCAGCAACCCTTGCTCCATTTCTGACCCGCAAGTCCACCTCTCCCGACCCCAGCAACCTTCTGTTCTTAAGTCCCTGCACATTGCAACAAATGTGAGAACCACATCCGGTATCCAATACCCAGGATGTTGAAACAGTAAGGTTAACATCTATAACATAAATACCTGAAGAGGACACACCTTGGCCCCTTCTTTGCTCTCCCATCAGCCTGGGACATGATCTCTTCCAATGGCCCGCCTATTTGCACCCGAAACAGACATCCTCAGGACCTGCCTTCTGCTGGGCCTTGGGTTGGGCCTTGGCCTTCTTGGCTTTGGCCTTTTTGGCCTTGGCCTTGGCCTTTTCCTTGGCCTTACCCTTGGCAAGAGGAGGGTTCCCCTTGTTGACCAGCAGCACCAGCAGATTCTTCTTGATCGACTGCTCAGTAAGCTTAAGCATCCCATGCAGCTCACTGACAGTACGGTTCATCCCTTGCATATTGTAGTTCAGGATGAACTGATCATAAGAATCCAACAAGGACGCGAGGATTGTGTCCACCGCCAACTCTTGAGAGATAGGCGATCCGAGACGGGCCAAAGTATCCAAATAGCCATTCATCTTGAGCACGTGTGATCTCACAGATGTCCCGGCCCCCATCTTACAAGAGTGGAATGCCTTATTGGTCAGGTACCTTTCCTGACGAGCTTGCTCTTGAAACATCTCATTAAGAGTTGTTATCATAGCATAGGCTTGGTGGTCCATAAACTGTTTTTGTAGTTTGGGGACCATGCAGGCCAACATAAGGCATGTCACATCCCGGTTGTCCTTGACATGCGCCTCGTATTCCTCCAGTTGGGCAGCCGGTGGATTACGTCCTTGAGGCGCAGCCGGCACAGGCCTTTCCAGTATATACTCTTTTGACTCTTGTCTTAGAATATCCTTAAGTTCCTAGACCAGTCTAAAAAGTTAGGACCGGAAAGCTTTTCCTTTTCAAGAATGGATCGCAGTGATAAGGTATTAGTGTTTGCCATTTGAGTGTTTCTACACAGAAAAACATTTAGAGTGTTAATAAAGGGCTTTACTTTGCTGTTCCCATATAAAATTAATAATGAATCAAGTTATTAATTTAAACCGAGTTGTTGGGCTCATGGGCCGAGATCCATATTTCATTAAGATATAGCCAAACGAGGGTTTGGTACAACTACACCTTAACTATTTAGTTAGGAACGCCGTCCAATCCCAACCTAGGGACTCTCGGTTTGATGGGCTTGTTGGCACTTACCCATCTGTGCTTAGGGCCAGGAGAATCCTACTACCCACACTAAGTCAAAACCTCCATCCAAGTGTTAGAGTATCCCATACTCTAACCCAATACTCCAGTGTATCCTGCGAGGACATGGTCTACAACTGGCCTATTCCCACCTCGATTCGGTTTTGAATGAGGGAAGCACTTTTAAGCAACTTAGTAATTCCACTTGGTTATTAGATTCAATTATAACGGCTTACATACATAAATCGGGTGAATAGGCTATCGGAACATACATTCATACATGCAAATGAATATAAAACATAATTAAATAAAAGTAAAATGGACTGCTATGGGCCTATATTACATCCTAACACTATTCTAGTAAACCTATACTAGAAGTGAATATCAGGTGGGCCTCCATCTTTTCCCTCTGGGCTTGCACCTCCATTTGGGCTTGCACCTCCACTTGGGCTCACCACTCCACGGGCTTCTTCTTTTACAAATTTTTATAATATATGAATAAAATAAAATTACATTAAAAAAGGAAAATGACACGCAGGCCGTATTTACCCAAAAAAAAGAAAAGTACAACCCATCTTGTAAAAGGCCCAATAGCATCCAACCATACAAACATTTAATTACACATATGTATCCAATACATACAATTCAAAAACATGTTATAATGCATGATTTAAGCCTATTTCAATTAAGTCCAAGCCATTATATAAGAAATCGCCAATTTTAGCCCACCATGGTTCTAACCCTTAACGGGCTTTGGGCCTCCAGCCCAGGCAGTCCAACTGCTCCCACTGGAATTGGGAAACCACGGGTCCAATTTAGCCGTCCAAGTAATTGTGCCAAAATTACCCGAACCAATTTCCATTAACCATATTAATTTCCAAAATTAATATCACATCAACGAGAATAAAATTCATTCAAGAAACCATACGCATTTAAATTACATAAATTTAAACACAAGAATTTTAAAACCAATTAAAATTTCAAAACTGGGCCTCGGACCCAAGACCCGCCAAATCCAAAATACTGGGCCCGGCCCGCTGCTGCCGTGCGGCAGCCACTGCCCAGCAGCGGCTGCTGCTGCTAACACAGCAGCAGGCAGCGGCCGCTGCAGCTCTCGCCGCAGGCAGCCCCGCACCCCAGGAGCCCGATTTTTTTTTTTAAAAAAAAAACAGAATAAATAATAATAAAAAATCACCATCCATCAACACAAAGCAATTCACCAAGAATTCCAATAACATACAACAAAATTAAACTAACATAAACCTATATGCAAATTTAATTTTCATTGTATAAAACATATGGGAAAAATCATAAACCCATACCAAGAACCCCAATAAAAAAATCTCCAATTTCAAAAATGGGATTCAACCAATATTATCAATTTCCACGGATCAAAAGCCCGCTCTGATACCACTGTTGGGATTTTTCACCGGAAATCACCCGAGAAAAGCGGAAGAACGCGGTGATTTCCTCAAATCCGGCCCCAGGAGCAATTGAAATGGAAATTGAAAAACTTTAAAATAAATAGAAAGAGATTAATTTTCTTACCAGAAAATCTCTTTCAAGAGATGGATGAAGACTGCAGAAACCAAAGCAGATTTCCTCCTCGTTTTCGTACACGAACGCCTAACGAATGCAACCCATGCTAGCTAGGGGTGAGCATGGACCGGTTTGGTTCAAAAACCGATCCGAACCGAAAAAAACCGATCCAAAAAACACTGTATTTTATAAACTAATCCGATCCAAACTAAATTTTAGTTCGGTTCAGTCCAAACCGAACTAGTTCGGTTCGGTTCGGTTTGGACTAGCTCGAACCAAAAACATCAACTTTTTTTTAAAAAAAAATCAAAATAAAAATTTTATATAAGTAGTTTGTTTTAAAAAAAAAAGAAATACAAAAAAAATTAACTTAAAAAAATAGTAATACTAAATAATACTATTAAATCACAATAAAATACTAAAATTATCTTCCTTTTTTTTTTTTAACTCTCAAGTTTTAACAACTATAAATTAGTATAAAAAAATCACAATATAAAACTATAAAAAAATATAATGTCTAAAATTCTCTACAATTAGTATATATTAATTTTATAATTAATTTTAATATTTTACAAATTATTCGGTTTTTCGGTTTTTTCGGTTTTGAACCGAACCAAACCGATCCGAACCGAAGTCCAAACTTCTTCATAACTTAAAACCAAACCGAACCAAACTATGAAATGGATTGGTTTGGTTCGGTTCGGTTCGGTTTGGATTTTCGGTTTTTGGACATTGGTTTGGTTTTGCTCACCCCTAATGCTAGCGTTGGAAAAACGAAACAATGGAAGAGAGGAGGCTAGGAATTCCGAATTCCCCTAGGGGAATTCAAGCCCAGCTTGGCTCCATTTCATTCTGTGCGGGCTTCCTTGTTTTAATTTGAGCCCAGTCTAATTTTAATTATTCTGGTTTAAATTAATTTCAAGCCCAATTTTAATATACCCATGTATTTAATATATTACTCCAAGTAATATATTATTTACATTTAAATTAAAATTAGTTTGACCAATTAATTTAATCCATCGAATTAAAATTAAATCTTCACAAAATAAAATCATATGTAAACCTATACATATGAATATTTCCACCTAGGAAATAATTTCATAATTAATCCAATTAATTATGAAGAGCCAATCGAACATATATTAATTTTATTATTAGGATCAATCCAATTGATCTTTATAATATTATTAATATATATACACCTCTCTTTCCATAGTGTATACTCCAAGTACACATGTGATTCCTTAAGTCTGCATTCAGTCGTTCTATGTGTACGATCCCGTGGGCCCATCTTTATGTTGGCAGTGGGCCTTTGGCCCGCAGACTGCAGTTGGGCTCTAGCAAGCCACTGCAGGCCCCAATTAAGATGGAGATGGCAGTCTAACTGTTATCATGACCCTGTAGTTTAAACTTGTACATCCCATGTCATTGATATCGGTGTCCGACACAGAGGCATGGATTGATCACCCTCTTTTGTGTCCGGACATTAACTTGATCCCGAATGTACTGAAGCTCACAAACAAGTTCCAACTTGTTTGGGTGTGGCCACACTCTTATCAGTCACATTCATCAAGAGGCCGGTGATATCTTCTCAGTGGGCTACTGAGTGACAAATCCCTTCTGCATATCCATAGTATTACCATGCTCAGTGACATACCCGAAAGTACCCATACTTGGCACCCTATTACAAGCCCTTTAGGCGTACCCCTAAGCATGTGACTTCACATGTAACACCATCATATGGTTAGGTCAAAGGATCCATACAAGTACTACACGAGAATCACTTGTGATACTATACCATATGGATTACTCGTTTAGTGGATCTATCCAGTACCATGCTCCCAGGCATGTACCCATTAACTTGGTTGACATTCCATGTCCAATGACCGGTAAGACACCGCCATACAACCAGGTTAATGACAGTCTCTTGTTCCATTCATTCTCATGACTGGAACAGACTACGGATCTATTTATGGTCATATCGTTTACCCTATCCATGGTCTTACTGCCAAGTGCATGACACTTGTCATCATGGATATAGATATGTCCATTGGATACTTCATTTAATATATTGCACAAGATAAATATAATAAATGAATTGATGCCTTTATTAATAACACAAATGAGTATAATACATAAATCCAATAAATGTATAATACAAATACAAGGATCTCTTTAACACCTCTTCGTTCAGCCCCAGAAATGGCAACATCTTTAGTGGAAAAATATTCAGTGCCGATCCATCATCCACCATAACGCAAGGCATTACCTTATCCATCACATGGGCCCTAACATAAAGAGCTTTGTTGTGGGCCTTCCCTTCAGCAGGCAGGTCTTTCTCGGAGAAGACAATATCATGGCTTCCAACATGGACTTTATCTAACAAACAGCATATAGCCTCTGGTGAAGCTATAGGAGAGACTTCAATCTCTGACAATTTCTTTACTAGAGCAGCCCTGTGCTCCTTGGAGGTTAGAAGCAAATGCCATAAGCTAGCTTGGATAGGAGTCTTCTTTAGCTGAGAAATGACTAGGTCCTCCTTCTCAACTCCTTCTGGTGCCGAAGTACTGCCCGACCCATTCATCGGTGCTTTATCTTTTATCTGATCTGCCGGCTGATATACTCTACCACTTCGGGTCACATGCTACACTTCTTGAATCCTCATCTTTCAACAGCTGGGAGTTTAACTGCCTCTCCCCTATCAAATTCTTCATACTCATCTTCGGAGTCGAGATCATTCAGACTTATGGGCTTGAACTCCTTGCATTCCTCCTTTTTCTCACATTCAGGTTCCCCTACTGCCACAGCTTGGATGGTAGGGTTCGCTTGAAGAACTTGGGCAAATATAAAGTTAGCCGGCAACCCTGACTGGACCATGTTGACCCGTTTTTCGAATGCCGGCAGCGGGTTGGTTATAGTGCTAGGTTTGGCTAGCTCTTGCAGCTTTCCCTCATCAATAAGCTTTTGGATGGCATCCCTTAGCTTGTAACAGTTGTTGGTTTGATGGCCTGTCACCACATGATAGGTGCAGAAATTATCTTTGTCAGCTTCAGATGGCTTCTCAAATGGTCTTAAAGACTGTAGCAGGCCACCATTCCTACACTTGGCGAATATCTTCACTAAAGGAAGAGTCCAAGGTGATATGCCTTGTCCTCCAGGACCCCTATTCTGGTTGCCTTGCTGCTGATTTACAGTAGGCATTTCAACCTGCTTAACTTCTGAAGATTATCCCTGTTTGCTACCGGAACCCGAACCAGAACCACTACCAGACACAGCTGCTGCGGTTGATCTATATCCCGAGCTGTACCTTGTGCTTCTTCCCCCTTTGTGACTGGTTGGCTTCTCCTCTTCGTCCCTTTCTATCTTCATGGCCATGCTGTAAACCTCACTGAGCTCCTTAAAGGGATGGAATTTCATGTTGTTCTTGAAAATGACTTTGCTACCGTCAATGAGTTTCTGTATAAGCTCGTCTTCGTCAGGGCGGTTCTTTAGGAGGATCATCTTGTTCATCCACCTCTGATAGTATTCATCAAAGGGCTCGTTGAATTTCTGCTTCACCCTTTCCAAATCATAAAGCTTCACCTGGATTTTGGTGTTGAAGCTGTAGTATTTAATGAAGGCCGCTGACAAAACTTCCCAATCAGATTGTTCCTCCTCTGACAATGAGTTATACCATCCGAAAGCACCTCCCTCCAGTGTGGTGGGGAATAAATTGATCAGCTGCTGCTTTGTGGCGCCCGCCGTAAGCATAACTCGGGCATACAGATTCACATGGGCCTCCGGCGAGCCCATCCCTTTGTAAGTAGGGACTTTTGGCACTTGGAAGCCAATAGGGAATGTCTCGATGCCCCTACTAATCATGGCATCAATATTTACACCCTTCTTCGATTCAGCACCGATACTGACCCCCTTCTTCAGCTGGGCCATAACTTCATCTAGCTCAGAACATTTTGCTTTTATCCTCTGTTCCATAGCTGCTTCTATTTCCTGCAGCTTCTCAAGGCTAGCCGAAGCGTCACCACCATGTTGGGATGACTCAGCCTCTTTTTCTTTCCCGGCTCCACTGCCACCGGTCTCACTAGCTTCCCTTACAACTGCTCTCATTTCTTCCTTCAACATGTCGCGGAAGTCTTGCGATCTGAAGAAATCCTTCAAAACATCAGCCATGCTTGGTGTCTGATCTGCCATATTCACTCCTTCCCCAGACTCAGAATCACTGTCACTCTCAACTACCCTCTGTCTCCTAGCTGCCTTTGAAGCCTGAGATCTTGTCCAAGGTCGTTACAGTGTATTCTGCTTGGGAGTAGACAGGTGATATTAGGGTCATGAATGAATGACGTGATATGATGTGAAAATTAAGGCTTTGAGAATGCTTGAAATGAATGGAGTGATTATGTATGAAATGACGGTATGAATGGTTTCTTTTTATTATTTTTCTTCTTCTTAGGACATTCCAAGAACACCAATGCTTATGTAAAAATGTCACGTGTGGGCCACCACACGGACAGAGCTTCGGCGCCTTTGGGGCACCTAATGAATTCGTGAAATGGTCGCATGTGTACCGACGCACGGACGAAGTTTTGATACTTTGGCAGGTCCATGGGATGATATGAAATGGTTGCATGGGCCGGGCCCACAGACAAAGTTCTGATGCTTTTGAGCATATGATATGAAATGATGTTATGAGAAAGTCATGTGTGACAGGGACACGGACAGAGATTCGGCATTCGGGGAACACCTTTTTATGATTTGGTGATGTTATGGACCTATATGTATACTAATTGGGCACTCGGGGAGTACCTTGAATGGTGAATTAATGTCATGAAATGGTCAGATGTGGACCATGGTGTTATATGATGTTTATGATAAATAGGTGTGATGTCATGACATGCATCGTGTAAATTGTTACATGAAAATGGGCCTAAGACCGTTGTGGCTTTTATCGAGTGAAATGATTTTGGTGGAATGGCCGAATGCAACCCGGTGCATCGGCAAAACACGGGTAATTATGGATACCCGATATGTTATGAAATGGAATGGGATGGTCATGATAGGCGTCCTTGAAATGCCCCTTAATTTAATTTAAGTGAAATGTGATGAATGAACATGTCATGCAATATGCAAATGGCTGCACGAAAACGTGGGTTAGAATGCATGGAATACATGATGATGCCATGTATGTTATGTGAAAATAAAAATGTCAATCACACAAATATAATGTTATGGCTGAAAAAGAAATGGTTAGTATGAATGACACACGAATGAATTAATGTCTTACACACGAAATAAAATGCAAATGGCTGCATAAAAGTATGGGTTAGTTAACACACAAATGTTTAATGTTTGAAAAAATGTCATGTGTATGAATTATGACATGCTATGCATGTGTAGGTAGCAATGGCTATGTGTCAGAAGATGGCGAAAAACACGTAGCAAGCAAAACGAATTCTTCTAACCTTATTCCTCCAACGTGGTCATTTTGGCAAAAATCTAACCGAATCCTAGGTGGGGATCACTTCGATCATCAACCGGGGATGATGAAGGCGTGATTTTATTATTTACATACGATTTATTTTGGTATCCTAAGGGAATCCAACTAAAGTTGCTTATATGAGTTCGGTCAAAGTCGGGATAACATCAAGACTCTCATAGCAAGATATACTCCTCACTTCTCCCTACTCAAGGGTTCTAGGGAAGGGGTTCGTACGAGGTTGTGAGTGGTGTTTCGTATTCGTGCCCCCAAGACCAAGAGGAACTTAGGCGACACTTCAACAATCCACCGGGCTATAAAAGGATACCTAACCTAATACAAAAATGGCTAACTAAAAATGCAAATAAAATACCAAAAGAGAATCATCCGCCTTATTTTAATAAGACACTTTTCAGGGCTTTTCAAAATTCTTTTAAGTTTTTAAGAAAACTTTTTAAGACATTCCCCAGCAGAGTCGCCCCTTTGAGCGGACGACGCGTTTTTGACGGAACGCGAGACTCCCTTTCGGAAGGGGCGCCTCGATCTCTGGCAGGCCCCTCCCTCGCGTGAGGCTTTTATGAATGGAAAATTGCGTTTTGGAAAATAAATGGAATTAATTCATAAAAGAACCGAGACCTAAGTCTCGATGAATTTGTAGAGTCGCCACCCGGCTCAGCTCAATCGGGAAATTCTTAAGGTAGCTGAACCGGACGAATGGTCGCTACACTATTCAGAGATTCGGGTCCGGACAAGTCCCTTATTTTGTGTCTAATTAAATTAAATATTGCCAATGTTCTCGAAATGGTATTTTAAATTCTAAAGTCAATTTTATTGCATATAAAGGTATACAGCGAGCATACAAATACATAATACAAAAAATAAAGAAAAGAAATAAATATTAATTAGTCTACAACCAAATCGAATGGAAAAAATAAAAACTCTCGCCTCACTTATACAATCGCCTAGAATACACGAGAATCTAAAAATAATTACAACCGCCTAAATACACGATTAATTCTATTAAAATACAAATAAAAATGAAAATAAAAATAAATAAAAGCTGCAAAATAAATGTTAGCACAATTTATACAACACACCACAATTAGGACTCAAATAGATAGAATTGGAAAATCAAGAATTGGGGGCATGCATTTAGGGGATAACCGGGTTGGCTTGGCTAGCCGGTCCGGTTAGACCTGGAAAATATTTTGAAACGTCCCTGTATTTTTGGTTTTGTGAGAAATTCATTTTAAAAACAATTTTACCGGTTTACATGCATTTTTATATTTAAGGTGGGTCGGTTTTCGGGAGAATCGGGTCTCCGTCGTTGAATTGTCTTAAATGCAATTTTACAGGAAATGGAATCTAGGGTCGTGAATGCACACAACAAAATTCATTTTGATGATTTTTGGGGTTTTTTGAATTTTTAGGGATTTTGGAAATTTTTGTGGGTTAAAGGTGAAATTTTGATTCTGGAACGAGGGTTACAGTCGTGCGACTGTAAACGGCCCAGAATCAAGATTTCGCCAAAATTTTATTTTGAATCAAAATTGACGAAAAACAACCTGGAAATTAAGAACACTCGTACGACTGTTCATCAAATCCAAGAACAGTCGTGCGACTGTTCTTATTTCCAGAAACAAAAGTGCGAAAACACAGCAAAAATGCACAAAAATTCACTTCAATCACCCAGAAAGCAAGAAAAAGTGAAAGGAAAAGGAGTGTCTACCTTTTTAGAAGCTTATCCAAGTCGATTTGACTCCTAGCGTCGCTCCAATCCACACGAATTCGCACTTTTCCTTTGAAATTGAGAGGGGAAGCTTTATGTCCAAAGATCCGAAATGCTTGGGATTCTGATGATTTAATTCTGGGATTTTTATTTGTTTGTGAAATTAAATGATCAACCTAAGAATTTCTACCAAATTTTAATCCTAATTCTGAGAATTAAAGAAAATAGAAGAGGAAAAGAAGGATTTGTAGGTTTTTGGCAATGTTGTGAAAACCGGACCGGACCGGCCCGTTCGACCGGTTTTACCGCGAACCGGCCATGTGTCCAGTCGGTTTGATTAAAATGGACGGTTTGATTAAAAACCGGAGATGACCGATTCGATCGGTTAAAAACCAGTAAACCGGCGAACCGGTCAAAAACCGGTTTTGACCATTTTCTATCTTTGGTTTTGATTCGGTTCGGTTTGACGGTTCAAAAAATAAACATATAAAATTATAAAAACCAAAATCAAACCAATATACATTCGGTTTGACTTGAACCAAAATGAACTAGTTTTGTTTGGTTCTGGTTCGGTTTGGTTTCAAACCAAAATTTTTCAAATTTTAAAATTTAAATCAATTATCATTAAAATTTAAAATTGATGAAGTTTTAAACCGAACCAAAAAATAAACATATAAAATTATAAAAACCAAAATCAAACCAATATACATTCGGTTTGACTTGAACCAAACTAAATTAGTTTTGTTTGGTTCTGGTTCGGTTTGGTTTCAAACCAAAATTTTTCAAATTTTAAAATTTAAATCAATTATCATTAAAATTTAAAATTGATGAAGTTTTAGGATATTTCATGAAATTATTTTGAGTATTAAATATTTGAAACTTGTGTTTGATGAATTTATAAGATTATTTATTTTTTAAATAATATTTTTTTTAAAAAAATATTAATCCGGTATAACCACCGGTATTATCCGGTTGAACCGGTTGTACCACATACCAGTAGCTTCACCGGTTTGATGTCCGGTACAGTTATGATAACATTGGTTTTTGGGTTCTCTTTCTTTTCCTTCTCTCTTTTCTCCTTTCTCTCTCTAATTCTTTCACCAGAATTCAAGTTGGCTTTTTCTTCCTCCCTTTCTCCTTTTCTACTCTGATTTCTCTGATTACTTCATGTCCATCCTGGAGCAATTAATGCTTATCCTTCTCTCCTCCATTTTTCTGCTGCAGAGGTATGCGCTCCTGCAACTGCTCCGATATTACAGTCGTATGACTGTAATTTTTAAATTACAGTCGCACGACTGTAAGGACAGTCGTACGACTCTTTTTTTTTAAGTATAGAAAATTCAGGCACTTACAGTACATAATTTATGTTCCTTGCAGTTACCCTAAATGTAACACAAATGTATCGACGTAGTATACACAATAACAACCAAACACCAAAACAATGTATCAACAATGTATCAATAGTACATCAATAAAACATATGAAAAAAAATGCACCAAAAAAAAAAAAAAAAACCTAATGCACAAAAAAATGCACAAAAAAAAAAACCTACTTTTAGAACCAAGAATTTGCAGCAAATGTGGAGTAAGGTCGAATCTACAGAGTTTTATTTTAAATTATTTCTTTTTAAAGTTTACAAATAAAAGAAAAAGGGGGAGTTTATAAAATGCAATGAATTATAAAAATAACAAAAACAATTAATCAAGAGAAATCTATATGAGACAAATTCTAGCTAAAAGGTAGATTCGAGTCTTGAATTGAACCAACTGATTATCGATCTAAATCAAAAGATATTTTCAACACATTCAAATAAATTAATTATGACTATCAAAAACATAAATCACCTATCTCTTCTTACCGATTGGACAATTAAGAAAAGTTCTTTAATTATCTCTATTCAATTAGACAATTCCAAACAAGCTTTAGAATTTAATTTAATCTGAAGCATTAACACATAAAAGAGATACTAATTCTACTAAACAATCACTAAAGCAGGAGTATTTAGAGCATATCAATTTCATTCATAACATGGATTAAAAACTTATCCATAATTATCACGTTATTTGCTACTCAGATTAGGTGGAATAAACAATTACGCATTTAAACAACTAACTAGTAAATAGATTATAAGTAAATAATCAAATCAAGAATTCAATTAAAGCATGCAATAGGAATATGAACAAAACAAAATTAATTACTTGAATTAATGAAGAAAATAAGAGCAAATGATCTCAAAATTGATTGATTAAGAACTTAAGGTTTAGTTCTTCATGGTAAAAACAAAACTCCAAAAAGAATAAAAGAAAACTAAAAAAATGGTTAAATGATAGATGAATGAATCATTCTCCTTCTATTTTCCTAGTAATAGGAAAAACAACATTAAGGAAAGAAACCTAAAAGGAAAATAACTCTAATTAGAATTTGTTGAGAGAAATCCTATTAGAGTTAATTTAGGAATAAAAATAAAGTTTTAGCATATCCTAAATAGACTAAAAGCTGATACAAATAAAATAAGTCTAATTAGGAAGGCTTCTAATCCCATAAAATAACTTCAAATCCGCAGCTTTCCTCAAGCCATGCTCTTGGCATATTCAAAATTAGCTCTTTGGTCATCTTTTCAGCATCAGCAGTACACCACGAGTCATGCTCATGGGTTATGACTTCACAGCTTCCTTGTGCATTCCAAGCTTTAAAATCAACACTTTAAGTTGCAAAATGAATTAAGTCTTTAAAATACCTACAAAACATAAAAAGAAATAAATATAGACTTATATGCATGATAAAACATAACAATAAGATATTAATAAGATGCAAATATAAGACTAATTTGCAACTTATCACTTATGTAACAACAACCAACATATGTATCAACACAGTGTCACAAATGTATCAACAATACATGACCATCTATAAACAACAAACAAAAAAACAGAAAAAAAAATTAGACACATGGTTGATAGCTTTCTTCTTACTTTTAATTGTACCACCACTCTTCCTTTTCGAGTCACATGCCCTTTTTCAAACTTTATTTTCCTATAACTTTCACCAACTAGAACGTTATTTTCAGAATCGGCATCATCCATCTTCTCCTTAGACATACCAACCTCTTAACCAGTATCAAACCCAAAAAATATAAATACAAAAACGAAATACAAAATAAAAAAAAAACACAAAAAACTCTAATGCAAAAACAAACAACAAAAAATAGAATAGAAAGTATCGGAATCGCAAACGTAAGAGAAGTTGAGAAAATGTATTCAAAAAGAAGAATGAAAATGCCAAAAACAATGGAGAACCATGGATCGTGGTGAATAATAATACAGTGATCAAAGAAGAGAAGTCGCACGCAGTAGAAAAGATAACAAGAAAATGCAGAAAAGAAAAAGAGTATAAAAAAAGTATTCAAGAAAAAAGTATATTTTCAAAAATAGATAAAGTATGTGCAGTGATGTGAGTTCTTACAAGTGCACAAAATCGTATCAAGTAATAAAGAGTAAGTAAAGATTGTTCTCACGAGAATTGTTTACTAATTCCCAACTAATTCACAAAAACTACCAACTAAGCAAATAGCGAATATTGATTTAATTGATATTAAACTAATAATTAAATTGAAAGACAAATAAAGCAATAAAAATAAGTAGAGAAAATTCAATGGGAGAAAACATCCAGGATATTGATTTCATACAACTCTTAGCCTAATCAAGATATTGTATTTTCAAACAATTTAATTACTCATGCAATGGAGAATGATTTTATGTCAATAATACTCTCTCCCAAAATATATTATCAATGCTAAAAATATGACACTAACCATAACTCCCAATAGTAATTAATAACATAAAATTAACTCACTAAGCACGAATCATCTGAAAAATTCTACACAAGTTCAAATTATATTACTCTCGTTCAAATCTAAACTTATAATTCTATTATCTTAAGTTCAATTTCAATAGTATTCCCTCCCGGTACTCTATACTATTTTAATCTATTAACATGCAATTGGTGATTAAGCAAAAACAAGCATTAAGCAAGATAATAAAATTTGCACGAATAAAATAAGAAAACTATAATAATTTCATTAAACCATAAAGTTGTACCACATCAATATCCTAGCTAAAGAGAGTTTAACTACTCATAATATTTAAAACATATAAATAACAAATAAGAAATAAGAACATAAAGAAGAGAAAAAAAACTCTAAGGTTGGTGTAGACGTATTCGTCGAATTCCTTCGTTTTGTCGCCTCCATTTCACCGCTGGAATTCCTCTCCAAAAATACAGAAGTAAAACTAAGTTATGGAATCCCCAAATTGAAAAGCAAAAGCTCTTTAAATAGGAGAAAACACTCTCCTAAACCAAAAAGGAAATAACTAACCTAGAAACTCCAAAACTCTCCAGAAACTCTAACATTTCCCAATTAAAACTCCTAACTCATCAAATCCCAATTAAATAGGAACTCCCCGAAATATCTCCAGCCCAAGTCTCCTAAATGGATTAGGAAGACACAAATTGTAGGAGAAATAGTCAACACAATAGGTTTGACTCGCAGGACCAGGACCAGCTTTCGAAAACCCAAGCTGACTTCTTCGATACAACTCCGATTGAGACGATTCAAGATGCGCTGGAAAGCTGAAGAATGGGCGCAAAACTTTGCAGAATAACTCTGAAACTAAAATAGCCTCTAACTATTTCGAAAATCCAGCCGAAGTTCTAATTCCAACAATCATTCCTCAATTAGAATTCTCTTTTAATAAAAAATCTCCTATTTAACACTTAGAGAAAAATACAACTAAATAAGAGTAAATAGATAAAAGATAATAATTGATCAAATAAACACTAAAACCTAAACTAAAAATGCATAAAGTAAGGGGAAAATATACTAAAACAATCCTAAAAATGCCTATATGAAAATGATTTATCATGCGGAAACCAAAGTTGAAATAGAGCATTTTCAGTAATTTCCCAAAAATGTAGTATGCTTTTCCTTATTGAAAAAAAAAAAAAAAAAAAAAAAAACAACTATTGACAATGTGCTGAACTGCTGGGCTTAAAGGCAACCTTTAGGGCCGTAATGTCTTATTGGCCCAATCCAAGCAAACATATAGTTGATGTCTTCAATTCAAAAATTGTTGCTTACTGACTTCGTCGTCAACCATATTTCTTTCTTTCCTTTTCCATCAAGAAAACAAGCATAAGCATTTATTATTTGCTGATACCACCAGCTCAATTGCACCCAATCCACTTTAACTTTCATCAATAGATATATAAATAATTCAGAGCCCAAAACCTAGAAAAAAAAAAAAAAATTGAAATAAAACCAATCTGTTTGCTTAACATTAATGGCCACACATTTGAAATAATGCAAACACATAATAAAACTTTTATAAAGAAAAAAACAAAGATAAAGTGACTAAATAATTAGATATATAAACATACTTAATTAATACAGTATGGCATGGAAATAGAGAGGAAAAGAACAATACAGGAGGAATACAGAAGAGAAAATACTATGAAAACAATCCTTCTTTTTCTTTCTTTCTTTTTTTTTCTTTTCTTTTCTTTTCTTTTCTTTTCTTTTTTTCTGGAAGGATACAATTAAAAAAAAAAAAAAAAGAGCAAACCCGTGAATAATATGACATATAATTTTTTTTCCCCATAATTGAAGCTCTAGAGCTTTACAACTTCAGGAATATGAACAGGGTACCTATCAATGCAATCAGCCCAAGGCCCATCCGTCGGTGATTTAATACTTTTATTGCATTTCCACACTGCACTGTTACACTTGAATCCACTTCCAAATGCAATCTGCCATACTCTATCTCCTCTCTTCATCCTCCCTTTTGATTCTATATAACTCAATTCATACCACAGTGATGAAGACGAAGTATTCCCAAAACGGTGGAGTGTCATTCTTGATGCCTCTACATGTTCAGCAGATAGCTGCAAATTCTTCTGCAGTTCATCTATTACAGCTCTCCCTCCAGCGTGGATGCAGAAATGCTCGAAAGCTTGCTTGAAATCGGGTATATAAGGCTTCCATTTAGGGTTGAAGATTTTCCGGCC
The DNA here is from genome assembly GCA_039660915.1 of Euphorbia tirucalli. Classification (NCBI taxonomy): domain Eukaryota; kingdom Viridiplantae; phylum Streptophyta; class Magnoliopsida; order Malpighiales; family Euphorbiaceae; genus Euphorbia; species Euphorbia tirucalli. Next base: position 23,132,991 of record CM077637.1, on the reverse strand, counting down.
GATCAGGGTTAATAGAAAGAGGATTTGTTCAGATGCTGGAAGGACTAATGGCCCAATTGTTGTAATGTTTGATTTCAAAGCTTCACCAGCTATAGCCATCAAGTCTTTAGATAGATTGATTCCAACTTTCCCTTCTTTGTCTTCCTCCTCATACACACACCGATACGCCTTGTCGTCAGCTCCTTTGTGGGTTCGAACCACGTGTACGAGGCGATACTTAGCTCGCCACCGCTCAGAGCCGCGGTTGGACAAGAGAATAGCAGCACCTCCCATCCGGAATAAGCAATTGGGTAGAAGCATAGCTCTTTCATTTCCTTGGTAGTAATTTGGAGTGATGATCTCAGTGCTAACAACAACCGCATTCGAATTGGGATGAACTTGGAGAAGATCACGGGCTAAATCGATGGAGATTAAGCCAGCACTGCATCCCATACCTGAAAGATTGAAACTCTTGATGTTGCTTCTCAGCTTGTATTTATTGATCACCATAGCTGAGAGAGAAGGAGTTGGAGAGAAAAGGCTGCAGTTTACAATTAAAATGTCAATATCTTTAGGCTTCAAACCAGTTTTCTCAAAAAGGGAATCCATAGCAGAGAATATAACAAGCTCAGCTTCTCCTCTAGCAGCCTCCATTGTAGGTTTTGGAGGAATATAATGAATAGCCGGAGGCAAACAAGTTTCCTCACCGAGGCCAGACCGTTCAAGAATCCTCATCTGAAACTCCACACTCTTAGGATTATCCTTCAAAATAAGCCTGGAATGCTCCATAAAAGTGGAGAAAGGAACCCGGCAAGTCACCGGAGGTTTGTAACAAGCATAATCAACCAGATAAATTGTTCTTGGTTTGGACATAAAGTAGACAGTAGCAACAAAGATGATGAAAAAAGAAGAACAAAGAATCTGAACAAGATCAAAATGAAGTGATCTCCAAAGATTCAGGAGCTCATCTGGGCCTAAACGGAGAACCTCAATTGAAATTCCGGCCATGATAGGAATCAAAAGAAGATAAAGAATGTGATTAACAAGATACTGATACCCAAGTTTAACATACTTGAGCTTTACAGAATTGGAGAAATCAGGCAAGATTTGAGGCATCTTTGGAGAGAAAAGAAAGAAAGAAAGAAAGAAAGATTAGAGAGAAATTAGGGTGGGAAGGGGGCGGGGTTGGGGGGGTGGAATTGATGAAATTAGGTAAGTAGAAAGGAGAAAGAATGGTGAAGATATAAAAAAGGAGAAAGGGGACCGGGGGCAATGAAGGTGGCAGATGAGAAGATTAAATGACATATACACGTCACTCAACGCTCACTTAACTTGCTATTAATTTTCTCTCTTCTTTTTATTTAATTTTTTTAATTTTTTCATTTCTCTTTTTCCAGTTGGAACTAAATACCCAACGCATACCAACTAGCTTTTTTGTTGTATCTGTCCCTCCAGCTTCTCCTATTGGCTATTTATTTCTTTAATTTCTTCAATCTAATTCTACGTGCTCATTTATTTTTGTTTTCATTTGAACAAAATGTGTAGTATTATTAAGTTAAAAAAACAGACAAAATATGCAGAGTTATTGGATTAAATCTGAATCTGGCATGTCTGTATATTACTGTATAATACTATATAGTATTACATACTTGGCTATGTAACCAAAGTGGGATATTAATGATGGGTGGAAGGAAGGAAGGAAGGAAGTATTGTGAATTTAGAAATTGATCAGAAATAGAGGCAATTTAATGAAAAGGTGCATTCAAACACAAGCTGTATGTATATTTAGCACTGTAGATTTTAGAAACTCAACAAAACAAATGGCAGTAGTTTGACTTCCCCAACTGCATATTGACAAATGGATAAAATCTCATTTAATCACAAGTAAGGAATGGAGAAACCAAATAAGGAATTGAAGTCAAACACACAACACTCTTTCCTTGCAAACTTCCAAACTATAAAAATTATTGCCAAACTAGTCGTCTTTCTCAAATATATTTTCTAAATTAAGGCTTTTTAATATCCGGAATTTTTAAACTTTCTACCATATTTTTATTTTTACTTCAAAACTGTCCTTGTCGATCCAGATGTTTTAATTATATATAATCAAACATTTATTTAATGGGACAAACAAGTTTTTTTTTTTTTCCCTCTGGAGTGTTTTATTAATCTTCATTATTTATGTGATTAATTAATTGAAGTTTTTTTCCACTCTCTTTGGACAATTAACAATAAATTTTTCAGATTTTGATTTTAAATTGATTTCACTTAAGAGATCAAAAATCCCTTTTATGGAAAGTTTATTCTCCCCTTTCTTGGCTGGGTATAGTTCACGATTAGGGTTTGATCCTTCTATGGATATTGGTTATTGATCCTTCTAAGGATATGGGGAGTAAACTTTCCCTAAGTTATAAGTAGGAGAAAATTATAATAAAAGTTTACTGGGGGAGACAAGAGGAGATATAAACCCTAAAGTCAAACGGATTTTATCAAGTTGGTTGAATATACTCGTCAGAACCATTTACAACTAAAGTTGTTTCCGCTTCTGAAGGAAAATGGAGATTTCGGCTACAATAGTTTAGGGGTGTTAGAGATATTATTTGTATATGTATCTTATCATTATGTATTTATCTTGTAGACTTGTTTTGTGTAAATCACTTACTCATATATATTCTTTGTAACCCTAATTATCATTAATTCAAGAAATATCATTACTCTACATTTTTTTTAAAAATTTGGCCAACTCACTTTTTTTTAAAGGATCAGAAGAGCAGGGAAACCTAGTTGACAGGAACGAGTAGAGAAGGCCTATATGTGATGCCGATCTATCCCAAACAAGCTATATTGAGTGGGAAGACTTCTTCTAAGACATGGTATGCAAAGCTAGGTCGCTACTAGTCCAAGACTGTTAATTCAATCTTGATTCAAAATAAAATTGCATCTTCATCTTCCAATATATTTCTTTGTAATTCTTGTCCCATGGGCAAGTTATCAAAGTCTAGTTTGAGTAGTGTTATTCGTTCAAGTAGTCGTTCATTTGAAACAATTGATTCGAATGTTTTAGGTTTTCGTTACTTTATTACTTTTATTGACGAATTTACTCATTATACATGGGTATTTTGCATTAAAAATAAAAGTGATGCGTGTTCTATTTTTCATGAATTCCATGCTTTGGTTACACGCCAAATTCAAGCCTAAATACATAATAATAAAAGATACATACAAATAATATCTCTAAAAGAGAAACTATGTATGTTTAGGAGTTCCCAAGTAGGAAGGATTAGGGATGGCAATAGGCAGGGTACCTGTGGGTATAGCACTTCGTCTCATACTAGCTCCCAATTTTACGAATATAACTACTCGGTCTATCTTATTACTTGCAGGTATTTGTTATCTAAATCTCATTCCCATGCCAACAAATTTTCGGATACCCGTTGATTAGCCGTACCCACAAAATTACGTGTTTACTTAAACAGAAGTTAACAATAAAAACATAACTAAACTGATAGAGTAGAAGTATAATTCCACTTGTATACTCCACTTGTATTCCTATTTAGTCTCATGTTGTATAGTCCTATTAGGACTTCTCCTAGTTAGGCTTCTCCTCATGTATATATATATATGTATCCTTCTCTAATAATAAATCATTGTTTCCTATTCTCTACATGGTATCAGAGCTAGTTTTAGCCTAAAAAGAAAACTCTAATTGGCCAAGCTTCTTTCTCTAACCCTAATCCTTTTTTTTCGGCCAATATGTCTTCTTCCTCCGTGGCTGACTTGTCTTCCGCCTCAGTGGCTGCTCTCTCTTCGGCCTCCGTGGCTGTGCCGCTCTTTGCCTCTGTGGCTCCTTCCGGCCCTCTTTCCGGCGTGTCTCTCATGTCTACGCCACTCACTCATGCCTTGGTCTCCAATTCTGATTCTCTTGTTCACACCAACGGTCCTTCATTCAACCATGGCTTCCCATCTCAATCAATTGCTCCAGTCACATTTAATCCTGCACCAGCCGTACAGATCTCAAATAAATTGACTCCGAGCAATTACCTTTTGTGGAAACTACAAATTCTACCTATGCTCCGTGGTTGTGGTCTCTCTCATCATATTCTTGGCACTTCTCCTCCACCTCCTAAATCTTTATCTGATGGGTCTGATAATCCGATCTACTTGGCTTGGGAACAGCGGGATCAACAGGTTCTTAGTTGGATCGTTTCTTCTGTCTCGCCTTCGATTATGCCTCAAATCGTTGGCTCCAACACCGCTCGTGATGCATGGAACAAATTGGCAGCCGCATATGCCTCTGGTTCCAAGGCCCAAATTCGTAACCTTCGTGGACAATTACATTCTCTCTCTCAAGGTACTGATGATATTGCTACATATGTTCAAAAGGCAAAATCTATTGGTGATCAATTAGCTGCTTTAGGCTATTCGGTTCCGGAAGAGGACCTTATTGATTTTTTACTTGCTGGATTAACTGATGATTATCATCTCTTCATTCGTACTCTTGAAACTAAACTTGAACCTGTTGGTTTTGATGACGTGTATGGCATGCTACTTTCTGAGGAATCTTATTTAAAAAGGGCCAAACAAAGATCTAGTGGCACTGGCATCCTCCCAACAGCTCATTATTCGGTTCATGGGCAGCATAATCAGCCCTCTTCAGGCCATGGTAGAGGCCGTGGACGCAGTTCCAGCCGTGGTCGTGGTGGCCGTTTCTCGTCTCAATCTCGTTCCTCTCAGTCTTATGGTGGTACTCAAGGTGATCAACCCTGTTCCGATCGAATTTGCTATAATTGTCGCGGCAATGGACACTTGGCTAATGTCTGTCCCTCACCCAAACAAAGACGCAGCAATGACAATTCCTCTCCTAGTTCATACATGACTACAACCGAAACCCCATCCTCCGCCAATAAGTCTTGGGTCGTTGACTTGGGAGCAACTCATCATCTTACTCATGATCTTGATAATCTTGCTCTTTATTCTGAATATCAGGGTCCTGAGGAAGTCCAACTTGGTAATGGGTCTAAACTTACTATCTCTCGTGTTGGTAGTTCGAGTTTTTGTTTTGATAATACGTTGCTTCGTTTTCGTAATATTCTTTATGTTCCTCGCACTACTCAAAATTTATTATCTGTTTATGCTTTAACTAACTCTAACCCCGTTTCTGTTGAATTTTTTACCAATTATTTTGTTATTAAGGATTTGGCAACGAAGCAGGTTTTGTATCGCGGCCAGAGTGATCAAGGGCTCTACTCTATGTGTCTTACGCCTCCTGTCTCCATTAAAGCTAATTTTGTTTCTTTATCTACTTGGCATGCTCGCTTGGGCCATGCCGCCAAACCTATTGTCTCTAAAGTTTTACATTCTAATAAAATTTCAGCTTCTTCTAGTTCCAATAAATCTTTGTGTGATGCTTGTTGTTTAAGTAAAGTCCATAAGCAACCATTTATTTTATCCAATTTTCATGCTACTCAACCTCTTCAACTTGTTTGTTCTGATATTTGGGGTCCTGCCCCTGTTGCTTCTTATGATGGCTATGTGTTTTATGTTATCTTTTATGATCATTATAGCAAATACACATGGTTCTATCCAATGAAACACAAATCTGAAGTGCTGTCCATTTTTAAATCCTTTAAAACTATTGTTGAAAATTTCTTTGACACCAAGATAAAAATGTTCCAATCCGATTGGGGTGGTGAGTTTCGAGCCTTAACCAATTTTTGCGAGAGCATGGGATTACACAGCGAGTTTCTTGTCCATATACCCCTGAACAAAATGGGTGTGCGAAAAAAAAACATCGCCATATAGTTGAAACCGGTTTGGCCCTCCTTACCCACGCAAAAGTACCCTTAAAATATTGGAATAAAGCCTTTGAATGTGCTGTTCATATTATCAATCGCTTGCCTTATGAGACCCCCTTTCATCGTTTATTTGCCACTGATATTGATTATTTTTCTCTGAAAATATTTGGTTGCTTGTGTTATCCTTGGTTGCGTCCTTACACTAAACATAAATTGGAGTCTCGTTCTCTTCCTTGTGTCTTTTTTGGGTATAGCAAAAATCATAAGGGTTATCAATGTTTTCATATTCCTTCGGGTCGTCTTTATATCTCACGCCATGTTCTTTTTGATGAACAGGTTTTTCCGTTCGCTAATTTTTCTGATGAGTTGCCTCCGCTGTCAACGCCTCCGTCTTCTGACCCTGGTCCTCTGATTTATTTTCCTACTGTTTCTCATCCCCAACCGAACCCACCCACTTCAGCACCGAGTCTGCCCAGTCCGCCTAGCCGCCCGCGTCTGCCCAGTCAGCCCAGTTCACCCAGTCCGCCCCTACCGCCCAGTCTGCCCCGTCCGCCCAGTCAGCCCAGTCCGCCCAGTCCGCCCAGTCCGCCCAGTCTACCCAGTCCCCAAAAATCCACATCCAGTCCACCTTCACGCAGTCCCACCGAACCAGTTCCCCCTTTTCCCTCCGATTCCAGTATGACATTGCCAAGTCCTTCCATTGCTGTTGATTTTACTGGCTATGGTCCTTTGCAGGCTGATTCCCTTGCTGTTCCTTCCTCTCCGCCGAGACGAATGCGGACACGGCTCCAAACAGGTTCTTTGCTGGGTAAACCCAAGCAATTTTCCAGCATTATTCAGACTCAAGAGCTTGAACCTACTAGTTTTTCCCAAGAAAATAAAATTGCTCATTGGAGACGGGCCATGGAAGAAGAATTTAATTGTCTTATTCGGAATGGGACGTGGCAACTTGTTCCCTCCACTCCTAAGCAGAATTTAGTGGGTTGCCGGTGGGTTTATAAAATCAAGCGTCATCCTAATGGCTCTGTGGAACGCTATAAAGCTCGTCTTGTGGCCAAAGGTTATACTCAGCGCCCTGGTATTGATTATGTTGAAACCTATAGTCCTGTGGTGAAACCTACTACTATTCGTGTTATTCTCTCTGTTGCTATATCTCTACGGTGGTCTGTTATACATATGGATGTGTCGAATGCCTTCTTAAATGGAACTTTGGAGGAACGGGTATTTATGGCTCAACCCCCTGGTTTTGTTAATCCTCTTTTTCCGGACCATGTTTGCTTGCTTAAAAAGTCACTGTATGGGTTGAAGCAAGCTCCTCGTATGTGGCATAAATGTCTTACTGATGTTTTGAGTACACTTGGTTTTCAGGGGTCCAAATCGGATACATCATTGTATTACTATGATAAAGGCCATATTCGGATTTTTTGTTTAATCTATGTGGACGATTTGGTGCTCACGGGGAATGATCATTCCTTCTTAAACAAAATTGCTTCTCTTCTACAATCTCGGTTTGCAATTCGCAATCTTGGTCCATTGAAATATTTTCTTAGGATTGAAGCGCACTGGTTGCCCTCTGGCTTACTCCTTACTCAAACTAAATATATTGAAGATCTTCTACAATGGGTTTCCATGCACAATTGCAGTCCGATTTCTACTCCTGCTTGCACTTCGGAAAAATTGCATCTTAAACTTGGTGAACCATTGTTTGATCCTAGTCAACTTCGGAGTGTTGTTGGCTCACTTCAGTACTTGGCATTGACTCGCCCTGATATCTCCTTTGCTGTTAATAAGGTATCGCAGTTTCTTCATTCCCCAACTACTGCTCATTGGACGGCAGTTAAGAGAATTTTACGCTATCTTCGTGGAACTGTTACATCAGGTATTCTTCTCTGTCGCAATTCATCTCTTCTCCTCCAAGGGTACTCTGATGCTGATTGGGCTGGTTGTCTTGATACTCGGAAGTCTACATCCAGTTTTGTTGTTTATCTTGGCTCCAGTCCGGTTTCTTGGTGTTCACGTAAACAAAAGGCAGTTGCCCGGTCTTCAACTGAGGCCGAGTATCGCTCATTGGCCACCGTTTCTTCTGAACTTCAGTGGATTCGTATTTTACTTCAAGAACTTGGTTTTCGCCTTCCTATGCCTCCTCGGGTTTGGTGTGATAATCTGAGTGCCACCTATCTCACTGCAAATCCGATTTTTCATGCACGAAGTAAGCATTTAGAGGTTGATTTTTTCTTTGTTCGTGATCAAGTCAGTTGCAAACAACTGCAGGTTAATTTTGTTTCTTCTCAAGATCAAATCGCCGATGGGCTCACCAACCCGTTGAGTAAAGCACGTTTTCTTCATCTGTGTGGCAAGTTGAACTTGACTTCTCGCCCCGTTCAACTTGAGGGGGAGTGATAGAGTAGAAGTATAATTCCACTTGTATACTCCACTTGTATTCCTATTTAGTCTACACTTGTATTCCTATTTAGTCTCATGTTGTATAGTCCTATTAGGACTTCTCCTAGTTAGGCTTCTCCTCATGTATATATATATGTATCCTTCTCTAATAATAAATCACTGTTTAAATCAATCACAAAATTTTTAAAAAAATCCATCCATAAGTAAACTTTGTAATCCAAAAATTAACAAACAACATAAATTCAATAAATAATCCACATCCAAATTCTTAAAGTTCTAAAGAAATAATCCCTTTGATTTTTTTTATATGACATTTTAAGATTTATACTTTGTTCTTTTTATATAATGTTTTAGATTATGAATGTACTTTTTGCAATATTTTCTCATTTTGCCCTTATTTAACATTGGAGAGAAGTTATATGTTTAATGTAAACAATCTATTATTAAGCCTTGATAATTAAGAAAAAAAGAGAATTTGAATATGAAAATTAAAGTAGAGTTTTAGGAGAGAGTATTAAGAATAGATTAGTCATCTTAATAATCTAATAAATACTTTATTGGTTTTGATAAACAACTTTAAATGATATATTAAAAAAAACAAAACACAGAAGGAGTATAACATAGTCAATAATAAATCCTTAATGTGAAAATACATAATCTTGTAATATGTAAACAAGTACTGGTAGCGACTTGTGCCCGTAATGGGTAATTTTTTAAATTGAATTTCTGTTCTATACCCTTTTAGACCGTGTTCATGTAGTCCCATTTGGATCGGTACTTTGATAATCCGCAAAAATCGTACCTGCTACCATCTCTAGGAAGGATGTGCAAAAGGTTATAACACATGGATTGATGCATTTCCATAGATACCTAATTGTGCTCAAAGAAATACAAGGGCACCAAAGGCTGTTAGATGCAAGGAAGAACAAATACCACATTAAGTTTGAGGGTGAATCCTTCAAACCCAAATTTGCCCCCAGCTCGTGTGCAGCGGAACATGGCCATATTTTTGGAGTTTAGAATTTCCATTCGAGATCAATAATCGAAAATGTATAATGATCCTAAATGAAAACTATACCTTATATATTTAGAGATTTATATTCGTGAACAATTACTTATTTTATTATTTATCTAATTCATTTAAGACTTTAGAAGATTGGTTCATTTCTTATCTTATTATAACATTTCACTACTAGAAATATTAGATTTAGCAGCAAAATTTTTTGCTGCTAAAAGTATAAAAGTTGTTGCTATCGATTTTAGAGTTATAGCAACAACTTTTATACTTTCTTGGGGTGTAGCTATGAATGATCTTGGAGTTCTTTTAGCCATAAAAAATACTATATAATAACAATAAAAAAAGAAATATACGTTATACAAAATGACAAATTAGAAAAGGAAAAAGCTTAGAAAAAAACAAATCACTTACAAAACTACAAGAGTTCAATAGCATAAAGTCATCCTCTATCATATCATTATGCATTGCATCATAATTAGGAGAATTATCATCATCAATATCATCATCAGTGTATAATTCTTCCTCACTATTACCATCCAATTATTGCTCATCCATCAGAACATCTACATCAATGTATGATCCTTCAATATCATCCCTATTCAAAGCACCGAAAATTTCAGGAACAATAGAGACATCGTTATTGGGTTCAATGAATGCCAATTCAATATCTTTTGTGCAAAACTTGTACCCATTGATGATATAGCCTTGATAACAACGAACTCGTCTATCAGGTCCTTGACTTAATGATAACAAATCTTCATTCACCTTTCCTTTTTATGTAGTTGCATAACCTAAAAGTAAATTCAACAATATAATACATGACTTGTTCTTTATGTAATTGCAAATAGACTAGTAACCATTTTTATTATACTTACATGACATTCAAACCAGCATTGTTTACACCCGTGCTTCAACCAATAAGACCAAGTGTGTTGATGACAACAAGGACATGCCAGTTCTCCTTCTGTACTCTAACCAGATAGCATTCCATATGCTGGAAAATCATTAATCGCCCACAATACACTAGCATGCAAAGTAAAATTTTGTTTTAAAGATGAATAATAAGTCTTAACCCCATCTTCCCATAACTCTTTCAGTTCACCAATCAAAGGTTGTAAGTAGACATCAATTTCATTTCTTGGAGACTTAGGACCGGGTATAAGCATTAACAATATAAAGAAAGGGCATTTCAAACACTTCCATGGCAACAAATTATAGTTCAAAAGTATCATAGGCCATGTATTATAACTAAGACTCATATTCCCAAAAGGATTAAAACCATCACTAGCAAGTCGAAGCCTAACACTAGGAGGATCTAAGGCAAATTGTTTATGTTTCTTGTCAAAAGTCTTCCACGCTAATGAGTCAGCTAGATGACGTAACACTCCATTATCAATGCTTTTTTCCTTGTGCCATCTCATATCTATATCTATTGGTTCAAACATAAATAACCATTGTAGTCTCGGTTTAAGTGGAAAGTAACAGGGGACTTTGTGAGGAACTTTTGTCTTTTTTTGCTCTTTCCTACCAAATTTCCACCTAGACTCTCCAAATTGGCATATATATCATGAAACAATATGCAATTATTAACACATGCATCAATCTTCACATACTCAAGTCCTAAATCTCTAATCAAATTTTAAGCTTCATAACATCACTTGGGAAGTGTATGGCCTACCAAAAAAGCATCTACTAATAACTTTAGCAGAGAGTGAAATGATGAATCACTCCAACCATTCATGCATTTAATTTGAAACAACTTTACTATGAATGATTTGGAGAACTTCTCACAAGATGGATATAATTTAGTCTCAGCATCTTGTAGCAATTTAAAGAATTTCCTTGCTTCCTTATTTGGTTGCTCACTAGTTTTGCTATAAAAAGTTTGGGCTTCATACATGTCATGCAACATTTCGTAAGACTCAACATCAACAAATCTATTTAGCCTTTCCTCTTCATCTCCTTCCTCACCTGATGAAGTCTCAAACAATGGCTCTTTATGACAAACCCATCTAGAATAACTCTCCAAGATTCCATGCCTAAGAATGTCACCTTTCACATTGACTTTTGATTTCGAAACAACATTATTACACCTACGGCATGGACATAAAATCTGATCACCGCCATTGTTGTTATCAAAAGCAAATTCCAAAAATTTGTCTAAGCCCTCTTCAAACTGCGGCATTCATCTATCACGAATTTGCATCCAAATTTTATCCATTCAAATCCTTTATAATAGTAATAATTTAAAACAATATCAATACTAGAACATAATTCCAATTATACAATCTAAGATACTAATAAAAATAAATTAAGAAACTTCAAAAAATTAAAGAAAAGTAAACTAAATAGATAAATATACAAGAAACGCTAGAGTAAAGTAAGGAAAAAATGTGAAACACCGAGTAGCAAGATCAACTAATTAAAGAAGCATAAAAAATAGCATGGAGCATCATAAAAAAACATGAAACAAAAAATAAATAGATAAATCTAGTAGTAGAAAAACCTACTTAAATTGGACTATATTGTAATCCTAATAAATCTAGACATTTAAATATTTTTGTCTTAATAAAGCAAAATAGTCTCAGAATTCAAATAATACATATACATGCCATTGAATATTGAGCTATTGGTTACATGTACAGACAACTCAAAAGGAATCTCATATGTTTCCCATTTATAGATTACTTACTCACGGTTGCTAGAAGCATATTACAAATTAGCCAAGGAATTACGCCTTTAAAAGGAATTATAAATAATAGAGTAATGATAACCATGAGAGATTAGAAAATAGGATAATGTGGCATTTTCTAATGGCATATTTGAAGCCAAAGATGTAGTCTATAATAATTAAGGATTAGAAACAGACAAGCCAAAATTAATAATGTGAATAGTTTCATAACACATTCTCAGCTTTTTTTACAACAAATCATAAGATCTATACAACATTAATGAGCCGAATTCATCATTACTTAATTCTAATTGGTGATAGTGAAATTGGTGTAAGAAAGAAGAACTAATTCTTCAAATTAAGAATCAAATTTAACAAAATTAATTCAAAATCTAAGAAACCTTTTTTTACTGAAAATTCAAAGTGTGAGAAACCAAATTAAAAAAAATTAAGAAAATTTCCTGGTCTTCACAAAGACATAGAGCAACTGGTCGGTGAGCCAGTAACAGTGAACGACTGAAGATCGAAAATGTAGAAGCTCCGGTGGATTCTCTAGGATGAAGCTACTATAACTCCTCTACAGTGAAGTACCACAAGAGGAAGGAGAAAGGAACTAAAGAGAGTGAATCAAAAAGGATCTAAGCCAAAATCATCATGGATAGCCATCAATATTCTCTGGTGAAAAAAATTGTTGATCGGTTGAAAGAGGAGATTGCGAGCTATGGAGCTTTTTGAGAAAAAGATAAAGTGAAAATATTATTAAGAAAAGAAGTGAGTGTATAATATTATTTAATTTTTTTCAGTGGGAATGAGTATATTTCCGTATATTTTAATAATCCTCACATAAATGTATGCTCAGCCATTCACATAATTTTTTTTTTATTGTAGTTTATTTATTCATTTACTTATTATTATTATTATTATTATTTTTTTTTTTTTTTTTTTTGAAATGTATCTATGTCATTCATTCTATCAAACAACCTTGTATTTAATTGGTAGTACGCCAACTAATTATTGTAATTATAAATTTTCAAATTATATTTTTAAACTTTCAAATTTTCAAGAACTCTGAATCTAGGAATGCCTTAGCTAGCTTGTATTTAATTTTAAATATTTTTGCCACTAGTATAACATATGCTGTAACTTTCACTTTGTTTCCATTAAGTATAATATATGGTAGGGGTGCACACGGTCCGTTAACCGATCCCTGTGAACTTTTGCTAACGGTTAACCGCTTGAACGATTTTTCTAATTTACTAACCGTACACTGTCTATTAAATTCGGTTAACCATTATTCGGTTGACCATTAATTTCGGTCGGTTAACCTTTTTTTTACGGTTAACCATTTCCAAAATAAACATTATACTTTAAACCTCAAAATTTTAAATCATAAATCTCAAATATGAATGACAAATATGAAATTACAAACCATAGTCTTAATAATTGATTAAAAATCACATTACAACCATAAGCTAAAATAATTAAAAAATTAAAAAAAAAATCCCAAATATAGTATTGCAAGATAAATTGCTGTACATGATTAGCTTTTTATTCTATATTATGATGTAAATCCATGTTGGCATTAGGCCTTCTACCTATAAATATGATAGAAACCTTGCAATCTTGTAGTCTTGCATCTTACAGATCATAAACGAATGAAAGGCAAGAATTAGCACAGATTTCATTTACGGATATTTAATTATGAAAGTAACAAAACAATTTAATCAGCTTTAGAAAAATTGTATACAAAACTCTAAAGCTGAGAATACTAGTCAGGTGTTTTTTAACATAGTATAGTCTTCAAGTTGCTAAAGATAAATGGGTAACAGCTACAAGAGCTACAAGATACTGTTCCAAAAGACAACATTTTTGCAGCTACAACAAAAACGAAAAAGGCTTTACAAGCATCTCCAGCATTAGTAAGCAGTGAATGAATATTGGAAACTATGGAGGTAAAATTACATTAAACACCCAAATATTCCACCATTAATTCATATAATCTATATATGCAATTATATAATATAAAAAGAAATATATATTTTTCAACAGTCGGTTAACCGAGTCCACATGGACTTTCGGTGTAAAAACCGAAATCGAAAATTTTTAAAAACAAAAACCGTACACTAGTCCATCGATTTCAGTTAACCATATTTTCTGTCCAGTTTTGGTTCGGTTTTACGGTTTTTCAGTTTTTTTTGTGCACTCCTAATATATGGCAACAACTTTTGATTTTGCTACTATTAATATAATAAAAGACAACAACTTTTAAAGTTGTTACTATTAATATAATATAAGGTAGCAACTTTCGAAATTGTTACCATTAATATAACATACGGCAGCAACTTTTTTAAGTTGCTACCATTGATATAGCATACGACAACAATTTGAAAAATTGTTGCTATTGATATAACATACAGTAGCAACTTTTTTCAGTTGCTACTATTAATACAATATATAGCAGCAACTTTGAAACTCGTTAACATTGATTCAATATATAGTAGTAACTTATAAATTTTGCTGTTATATTGAAGTTTTGGCAGTAATATTAATTTTGCTGTAAAATTTTTGCTGCTAAATCAACTATTTCTAGTAGTGTTTATACTCTGTCATTGTTTATTTGTGCGGTTATACATTGCAGGTCGTACAATAATAAAAATGAAATCAATTAGAACTTTTTGTGGAAAGGGATTATATTTGTATTTGTAATAATATAATTCTGGATACAACTTGACCATACGATAATAAAATAAATGAATAAAAATCTAAACACATACATCCACCAAAATAGAAATTGAAACTTAATCCTTGCAAACTTCCAAACTATAAAAATTATTGCCAAACTAGTGGTGGCTTCTCAAATATATTTCTAAATTAAGGCTTTTTACTTTCGGGAAATTTTAAATTTTCTACCAAATCTTTTAAAAGTTTAATTTTTACTTCAAAAGTGTCCTTGTCGAGATATTTTTAATTATATATTATCCAACATTTATTTAATGGGACAAAAAATTTTGATTTTTTCCTCTAGAGAGTGATTTATTAATCTTCGTTATTTATGTGATTAATTAATTGAATTTTCTTTCCAGTCTCTTTTGATAATTAACAAGAAATTTATCAGATTTGGATTTTAAATTAATTTCCCTTAAGAAATAAAAAATCCCTTTTGTGGCAAGTTTAGGCTGGGTTTAGCTCACGATTAGGGTTTGATCCTTCTATAGGTTTATCAAGTTGGTTGAATACACTGAGCAAATCCATTAAAGAATAAAGTTGTTTGCGCTGCTTTTGAAGGAAAATGGAAGATTGGAAAGGCATTTCGACTATAGTAATTAGGGGAAATATGTTAATCCAGGAGTTGTCACGTAGGAAGGATATGGACAGGGTTATAAAAGATATACAAACCTAATTGTGCTGCAAGAAATACAGGGACACCAAAGGCCTATAGGCTATAGTTGCGGGGTGCGGATCATGACACAGGAAATCGACAAGGAAGAACCAAATAACACATTGAGTTCGAGGGTGAATCCTTCCAACCCAAGTGTAAGTGGAAGTTTAGGCTGGGTTTAGTTCACGATTAGGGTTTGATCCTTCTATAGGTTTATCAAGTTGGTTGAATACACTGAGCAAATCCATTAAAGAATAAAGTTGTTTGCGCTGCTTTTGAAGGAAAATGGAAGATTGGAAAGACATTTCGACTATAGTAATTAGGGGAAATATGTTAATGCAGGAGTTGTCACGTAGGAAGGATATGGAAAGGGTTATAAAAGATATACAAACCTAATTGTGCTGCAAGAAATACAGGGACACCAAAGGCCTATAGGCTATAGTTGCGGGGTGCGGATCATGACACAGGAAATCGACAAGGAAGAACCAAATAACACATTGAGTTCGAGGGTGAATCCTTCCAACCCAAGTGTAAGTGGAAGTAGTGACTAGTGTGCCCTAGCGGAACTCAATCAAAGTTTTTAAGTTCAAGTTAAACCTAGCATATTATGTTAAACCTCAAAGAAGTATAAATTATAAAGTTATTTACCCTTAAGTATAAGGTATCAACACGATGAGGTTACATTTTGATCAATTTCATTAGAAATGAAAATAAACCGTAAAAAATCAATTCCCCTCATAACACCTTTGTAATTGTTTCTGCACTCATTCCTCGACGCAACAAATTATACTACTAAAAGCTTGTAACAATTTTATCTCTTTTTCAGTTACCTGTAACTAAATAAGCCCTTTCCAATTAATATTATGAATTATATCAATACATTATATTTTTATCTTAATTGATTCATTATCTTAATCGAGGCATGTACTAAGCAGTTTATTTTCATTTATTATTAAATTTAATTATAGTGATAATTAATCATATTTTTAAATTTTCTCCCACATGAGTACATTGGACATTTTTTTTTTTTTTGCAATTGATATCATAAATTTTTTTTATTTCTTTCTTTTGTATATTCTTATCTGTTATTAAATAATTTTTTTCATTTTTTAAAATTTTAATTTTTTTTCATATTTTTATTGAGTTTTTGGTTTTGTTGCTTTATTTCTTATGTGTATATTTTATTATATTAAAATAATTTTGGATTAATATGTTTTACGCACACAATGGACTCTGGTTTCACTACTGATCATCCTTAGTTTTCTAAAGTCTATTTAGGTTACTTTTCGTTCACAAGTATTTAGGGGACCCAATTATCTGTAGTTACTACAATAGTCCCAGTAATAATAATAATAATAATAATAATAATAATAATAACAACAACAACAACAACTTTTGCGTCAATAATAAAAATAAAAAAATAGTAATATAGTAATAATAATACTAATGGAGTTATGATGAATGTGAGAGAAAAAACGTGAGGATGAGGGTGGTTTAAAATGTAAGAATAATGTAAGAATCTTTAAGGGTCGTTTAAAATGTGTTTCATCAAAAAGTGGAGAAATATGTCAATTATTAATTTGCAGATGCAATGGACCCTTAATTGTATTTAAATAAATTGCTTTTATGTGAAATATACGATTGTTGAATTTGGGAAACATATTGAATTTTGGTGTGTGGTGGCCACATCTGGATGGAGCATGTCTAGTTTATTTAGCATAACTTTGCGTTGGCAATTCTTCAAAGCGAAGTGAACTATAGATCGATCATAAATATTTGTACTACTCAACACCAACTATAAATTATGGAAAGTTACTAATAAACATCTGTCATACAACCATGTTTTCCGGGCACACTCCTTGATTTCTTTTTTTCTTTTCCTATGTTTATGCCGTTAAAGATATTAGATTGATATGCTTCATCTACGTAATTCCATTTTGCCAAAATGCATTTGATTCCTAATATTTTTTCGGATATCTCCTGATCATTTTTTTTTTTTAAACATATAGAAGGGTACAAGTTTGTTTGTTTGTTACAAGGTCCCTGGAGAAGTAACCAAAAACCCTAATGGCTCCGCTACCCCTCCAAAACCCTAGCATCCCCCGCCCTCCACCTGCAGCCACTGTCAGCCGTCACTCTCATCGTCCGGCCATCCTGACTTCTCGCCCCTCCAGCCTTCTCAATCCCAGCTCTCCATCACACACCAACTCTCTCTCAGAACCCAAATCCGCCTCAAATCTACAGCCTAACGTTGTCTTCTTCGAAGGTTTTCCTGAGGGCTGGTTTGTTCAGCACATACAAAAGTTATTTCTGTCTTATAATATCCATGGGATCATTACTCTTGCTCGAAAGTGGAATGTGAGGAACCTGAGATTTGGCTTTTTACGTATCCACCAGGACTTAAGCATCTCCTCGGTTATCTCGGCCATCAACTCGATCACCATTGGCCCTAGGCGCCTTCGTGCTTCCAAGCCCATTACCCTGTGAATCATGTGCATCGTCCCTCCTCTCCTCAGCCTAGGAAACCGTTGATCAGACAATCCAAATCCCCTCCTTTGGCCTTCAAACACTCTATCAGGAATACCCGCTCTTATGCTTCCATTGCCCAAGACAAGCCCAACTCCCCAACAGCCCTTCGCTTCCTTAATGTCAGCTCTTCCTCCCCCCTGGCACTCCTATTCTTGTCTGGTTTTTCCTCGAGACATAAAGTTTCTTCTCGATCTCAACAAGACTCTAAGGGAACGAAACTTTGGTTTCAAGTCTATGACTGCACTTGGTGATTCTTCGGTTATGGTTTCTTTCTTCTCCTTTGATGCTCTAGAGGCTTTTCATGCAATCTGATTGGATGTTTCTGAATAACATCATCAGCAAAGTGTCTCATATTGATCCGGATTTAATTCCCACTCATCGTCTGACTACTCTCTCTTTTAGAGGCCTACCACTGAAATATTGTTGTGTTGTTTTTCTTGAGTCTCAATCTTCAAAATTTGGGCAGCTTATTGGTTTCAGCAATGATTTTGTCTTGCATAGACGTCTCGATGTTGTCCAATGTTTGATTTCCTTTGATCGTAAGAACTTCTCCGATTCAATTATTGTTGACATTAATTAGGAGGCATTTGAGTTAGAGGTTTTTTAGCATGAGGTCTGCTGTAATTTTGGTGATTTTTTCCATTCGGCATCAGGTCTATCAGACAGTGATAGTGACTCGGAACCTGAGGATATCAGTCCTTCTGATTTAGCTGATACGGTGGTCCCGTTATCTATTCAAAATGGTGCGGATTATCCTGCTATTCAACTAGATACACGGAATGAGTGTATACTGGCTTTGGAATCAAAGAAGTTGGGTAGGTAGGTTCTTCCAGATGGGACGATTGGCTCCCCGATTTCAATTCCCTCTAGTTGTGATCGAAGCATCGATATAGCCAACACTAACTCCAAAAATTTGAAATCGATGGTTGTTTTGAATTCATCCCCTACTAATGTTAATAATAGGGAGATTGATGTGACTTGGAAGCTTAGGAAATCTCTTAGTATTTTCAACGAACATGACAGCAACATTATGAAGGATGAAATCGGTAAGCTAATCTCCTCAAATTAGTGATTAGTTTGGCTTTCTCCAGGTTCTATTGGTGGCTTCTTTATGCCTTTGTCTTTCTCTGTTTGGAATTGTCGAGGGGGTTTTCTTAACTCTGCTAAGCAGAAGTTCATGAGGTCTCTAATTGGTAGTCAGAAACTGCACTTATTTGGTTTGATTGAATCTAAAGTTGAGACGATCAGTGATTTCCATATGCGGCACTATTGGGGTCATAGTGATTTTGGTTTTGTGGTTATTCCGGCTGAACGATCTTCGGGTGGTATTGTTATTTCTTGGAATTCAGCTATCATTTCTTGCTCTCTCTGTGCTTCATCTAATAGATGGGGTTTGATACACTGCATTAATCAGGAAATTGATCTCTTCATGTTATTTCTCTATGCACCAAACAACTCGGATGATAGAGCTATTTTTTAGAATGATCTTCAGCTTATTATTTGATCTCGTCCAAATGTGTTGGTTTGCGGTGATTTTAATGAGGTTTTATATCCGTGTGAAAGGCTTAATGGTTGTCTCTCTACCTCTTTCGAAACTTCCAAGATTTTATGAATCTTTGTGAGCTTCATGATATTCCCTTGAATGGGAGGAAGTACACTTGGCATAATGCCCTTTCCTACTCCTGAATTGATCGAATTCTGGTCCGTTTTGATTTGGTGAGCTGCTGGCCCTTTCTCTCTTCTTCCTCGGTGGACTCTTCTCTTTCAGATCACCTTCGGATTATCTTCCACTCTGCCTGTAAGCTAAATGGGGATCCTAAACCCTTCCATTCTCTCAACTGCTGGTGGGATAATTCAGCTTTCTCTCCTTTTATTAAGCAAGAATGGGAGTCTATTTGCAATGCTACGCCTGACAGCCTCCTTTCCCAAAAATTAAAGCTTCTCCTGGGAAAATTGAAAGAGTGGAACAAGTCTATTTTTGGGAACGTTAAGGCTGATCTTTCCTCCCTGGAGCAGCAGCTTCTAAATCTTACTTCGGACGATGTCCCTCGCCCTCTTTCTGAAAATCAATGGCTATCTTTAACAGAGTTACGGACATAGCTTCATGAGAAAAGGAAACATTGGGAATCTATTCGCCACCAGCAATCCAGGATCAAATGGTCTTTACTTGGAGATAATAACAAGACCTTCTTCCACCGTTCTGCTTCTGCACGGTTTAAGTCCAATAGAATCCTGGACATTGATTTGGGGCATGAGACGATTTCAGACCAGGACCTTATTAAGGATCATATTTACTCTTATTTCAAAGCTTTGTTTTAGGAGGATTCTTTTATTCCTTTTAACCTGGACTCTTTGAACTTTTCTAGTGTTTCTGTAAAGGGGAATTGTGACTTAATTGCCCCTTTCTGTGAAGAAGAGATTTGGGATGGTATCAAGTCCTGTGGTGAAAATAAAGCCTCGGGACCTAACTGTTTCAATTTCTTTTTCTGTAGGAGAGCATGGAATTTTTTAAAGGGTGAAGTTTTGAAAGTAATCAACTCTTTTTATGAATTTGGGTTTCTCCCACCTACTTTGAAAACATCCTTTCCTGTGCTTATTCCTAAGGTGGCTAGCTCTGGTGATTTGGGAAATTATCGTCCTATTCTCTGATTAATGGAATATACAAGATCATTTCCAAAGTGTTATCTCGGAGACTTGAGAATGTCCTGCCTTTCTTAATCTCAGATTGTCAATTCGCTTTTGTCAAGGGACGAAATATTCATGATTGTTCTTTCTTGGCTTCAGAGATTGTGCATCATTTAAGAGTTAGTCATCGCCTAACCTTTGTCCTAAAACTTGACTTTTAGAAAGCTTTTGACTGTATTTCATGGAGATACCTTTATGCTATTTCGATCAGGATGGGCTTCAGTGATAAGTGGAATAAATGGATGGAAAATTATAGGGCTGATTCATCGACCTCAATCCTTGTGAATGGTTCCCCTATAAAACCGATTTATCTTCAAAAAGGTCTTAAACAAGGTGATCCTCTCTCCCCCTTTCTCTTTGTTTTAGCGATTGAGGTTCTTAAGCATATTATTGATAAGGCGATGGATTTGAGGATTCTTTCGGGCTTTCACTCTGACACTGATATTCAACCCCCATCTATTCTCCAATTTGTGGATGATACAATCTGTTTTCTCCTGGCTATTGAAGAGGAAATTACTACTTTCATCTGTCTTCTACGGTGCTTTGAAGCAATTTCCAGTCTCCGTATTAATTTCAGCGAAATTTCTCTTGTTGGATTGGGCGTCAATGTTGATTTTACGGCTCACTGTGCAGCAAAGTTTGGGTGTAAGGTTTCTTCCTTTTCTTTTCAATACTTAGGTATTCCTCTGACCTACAAGTCTTTGAGAGGCCGAGATTAGGAGCCTTTGATTCATCATTTTGAAACGAAGTTATCCATGTGGAAAGGTTCCTGCTTATCTTATGTGGGGAGGCTTATTCTGATCAAATCAATGTTGAGTAGTATTCCGGTTTACCTCATGTCACTTTTTCAAATGCCCAGGGCTGTTTCAAATAGGTTGGAGCGGTACATGAGGAATTTCCTTTGGAAAGGGAATGCGACGGCGAGATGCTTCAATAAAGTTAGTTGGGATACTATTTGCCTCCCTTACCATCTTGGTGGTCTTAATGTTCAGAAATTATACCTGAAAAATGCCAGCCTTCTTCTTAAGTGGTTGTGGAAAGCTAGAACGTCGGACCCTTTTTCTCTTTGGTACAGATTTTGTGTTCAAAGGTCAGGCATGACTAATTGGAATAATCTAAATTTCTCTGCCCCTTCTTCTCCTTTATGGAAAGGGATCATTGTTGTTTGTGTCAAGAATGATAGGATTTGGTCCACTTTCACCAAGGGTGTGCGTTTTGGTCTTAGGAACGATAGGCAAATTAATTTCTGGTTTGATCCTTGGATGAGTTTCGTCCCCTTGAAGGATGTCTTTCTACTTTTGTTTGAGCTGGTTGCAAATAAACACGCGTCGGTGTCTCGGGTGTATGAGCAGATTTTTTCTCACTCGGGTCGCCCTTTCTAGACGCGCAGGCTACGTATTTTTGGTCTGCAACAACAGTAGTCGCTCCTAGCAATGCTTCCACTAATTGTCTCACCTGAGGACAACCATTTCTCTTGGCTTTCTGTTTCTAATGGCCAACACTCTTTCATGCCTAGCTCTTTCATTCAACATTTGTTTGCTACCTAGGTTCAGTCGTCTGCTGCAGTCCCATTTTTGGTAATCCGACGCATTCCAACTCTTCCAAAAGTTAAATTTTTCATGTGGCTACTGGTTCACGGCAGGCTTCTTTGTCGGGCTACTCTCCATAATTTTCATATTCTGCCATTGGATGTTGTAATGTGTCCTTTCTGTCCCGAGCCTGAGACACAAGATCATGCTTTGGTGCATTACTTGCCAAATTATAAAATTTGGTCGGAGTTATTGGCTTGGATTAGGATCAGCTTTACCATTCCTCGTAGTGCCCCGGATTTTTTCCTCCAATGGTCTAGTTGCTTCAGAAATGCTCATCACAGGTTCTTTTGCCAATCTCTTTGGATGTCTATCTACTAGGAAATTTGGAAGAAATGAAACAGGACGATCTTTGATGACTGTAATGTTTCAAAGGATTTTCTTTACATTTGTATTTATCATTCTTAGTCTTTTGTTAATCTTAGTTCTAGATCTCTTAGTTTTTCAGCTTCAGATGCTATTGTAAATCCAGAATTCTTGCTTCTGTAATTTCTGACCTTTCCTCAAGGTCCTTTTAATGCATTTTTCGGGTTGCTGTGAAGTGGTGGGTCTAAAGGTGCCAACCTAGTTGGGATGTTTAGCCTTCTCTTCCCTTCAACCCAAGTTACTTATAAAAAAATTTTTTTTTAACATATTGAGCACCTAATCTATTTGTTTTAATAGTAATCGTCCCAAATTTGATACACATCCATCTCGTCTGGACTATAATATTCGTTAACTAACGTGTAACATAATTTTTTAGGGAAGTAGAAAACTATGAAGTTCATATATATTGGAGAAATTAAAATCATACTTCCAATGCAGGCACGGCATAGCTACGAATCTCAACCATACTTTTGATTTAGATGTCTTAAAAAATTATTTCACACACCAGTTGATGGAAAGTGTAAGGCTGAGGTGTTAACTTTAAGGCGAAAGTTTAGAAATAAATTGTGAGTATTAGAACAAGCCTTGTTATTTATGAGGAAGTGGCAAAATGATCATTTTTAGCAAATTTGGGATTGCAGTTTTGGGCATTTTCAATAGCTTTGCTTGAGATGTCAATAGCTTTTCGGCCAAATTCCATTGTTTAGGCCCTCAAATTTGTAATTTTACATTTTTCAGGATTTTTTTAGTAATTTTTGTTTTTGTTTTCCTTTTCCGTTTGTGATTCTGTTTGGTGTTTTGCTTTTTAAGTTGTAATGTTTTTCCTTTAGAAGAAAGGTTTGAAGTTTAATGAAATTGTTCAATTCCTTATTCCTGCGATTTTTGAAATTTAGGCTATAAAAGACTAATTTCTGGCATTATGCACGATCAACGGAACTTACTGTTTATTTGTTCAGTTATCCCACTGCATCAAATTGGTATTTGAAAAGCAAGATGCTGTCTTTTGGAGGTAGACTAACCCTAATTAAAGCTTCCACGTCCAATTTCCCCATTTACTACATGTCTATCTTTAAGAAGTCGGTTGGAGTTCTAAACTCTTTAAACTCAATTATGAAAAGGTTCTTCTAAGGTGGAAGTGAGGAAAAAAGAAAGATCCATTGGGTTAAATGGGAATCTACTGAACACCTAAAGAAATTTAGTGGTCTGGGGGTTAGGTCTATCGCCAAAAGAACTATAGTTTGTTGTTTAAATGGATGTGGTGCTTCTGGAACTCGAAGCCATCTCTATGGAAAAGGGTTATTGGTGGAAAATATTATTCTCAAGCATTATCTCTTCCTTCTTCTAGTCCTTCTACAACTGCATTTGCAATATGTTCTCACATCGCAAACTACGAGTCCATTCCAATTTTTAGAAATGGTGTCTGATAAGAGAAAATATTTTGATATTTTATCTAGTGATTTCTGCTGATTTGAATTATCTTCATAATTAAAATAGCTTTAAATGGTAGTATTTATTACTAATTTCTTGTTTGACTTTCTTTATAGCTATTTTTGGCAATTCTTAGGGAAATCCTTGTTCTAGAGCCACGCGTAAGTTAATCGTTGAGGCGATCTGTAAGAGAAATCAAAAATGGAAAAAAAGTCCAAAAACGGCTTACTAATTCTAGAAAGACTTTGCCAAGATGTTTTAGAGCTCATTTCTTATTGGTTGAGCTTGAGAGATATTTTATTAGCATCTTTAAAATATTCCTTTTGTTTTAGAACTATTAGATCTCTGTGTTCAACAAAGACACGTGTACAGTCGAAGTTGTTTTGGGGGTGTCTTGCCCTAATTTGCTAGGAGCACAATTAATACTCATGTTAAGTAGCCGTAATGTCTTATGACTCGTATAAACATCTTTATTTCTTAGTTTTTGATAGTTTAGTTTAGTTTAGTTAGTTTTATCTTCAATGTCCTCCATGGGAGAAGCTGTTCTCTACATGGAGGTGTAGATCCTTGGATGTAAAACATGAATGACTAGATTTTGTAAGTATTTCTGATTAATTTAAGGTATTTTCAGTGCATGCATGTTTTTCATGTGCATTTTTTGTTAAATGAGCTTGATCACTTCATTATGAGTACATTAAATGCAATGATCATTGGTGTAATGTATGGAAAATGCATGAATGACACTTATAGTTAATTTACTAATGGCTTTAAACTATATGTTAAGGGTTCGATTTAGAATGCATTCTTTATTTGATGCTTTCTTGTTTTTTATGCATTTTTTTTTTGCTATCATTAAAGAGAATGCTCTGGTTGACTATTTAAGAACATCGGACCTATAGTAGAACGAACATGGGCTATGGTGAAGTTAGTGAGAGATACCCTATTGCATGTAACACTGAAAATACATAGATTAAGAAGAAATAAAAGTTGTTTCTATTTCTTTGTCTGTGCTTACTCCGCTCTTATAACATGTTTTCGCTAGATGCATTTAAAGTCTCTTCATTTATATGTTATTTGTTAAGATATATTAGTTTTAGTAGTTTTTAGTTATAACAATCACTCTTTGACAATATTGATAATTCTGCCACAAGCTGCTTACACTTAGAACCACATTTATTTAATATTTGTTAAACTTCAATCCCTGTGTCATATGATATCTGGACTTACCATCAGCATTACTTGCTGACCTAGCATACTTGCTAATATCTTGCATGTTATAGTTTAGGCACAACAACATCCATTTTTCTATTGGTAATGAGGATTTATGTCTGATTTGGTTTGATGTTTGGTTGGGAGATTCCCTTTAAAGGACAGATTCTGTCGATTATTTTGAGTTTCACTAAATAAACACTGGAAAATAATTGAGTGCGGACATTGGGAAAATGGCATGTGGTATTGGGCATTGCATTGCCATGGCAGAGATTTCTTAGAGCACATAAATTAATTCTCTTTCAAAATCAAACCATTCTCCTTGATTACACTCTCTCTTCTCATACTGGAGATCATATAATTTGGACCTTAGAAATTCAAGGTATCTATTTGGTTAAGTCAGCTACTTTCACTTTGTAATCCTCTTCTCCTATTCTGATAAATTTAGTTTTGTATTAAGTTTGGACTGGTCTTGCTCCTCCCAAAGTCGAAGCCTTCATTTGACTGGCCTTACAAGATAGAGTAAGCAGTAAGCTCAATCTATTCAAATGAGAGGTCTTACATGATGGGAATTTTCACCGGAAATCACTCGATTAAAGCGGAAGAACGTGATAATTTCCTCAAATCCGTGCCCAGGAGCAATTGAGATGGAAATTGGAAAACAAAAAAATTTAATAAAAAGAGATAAATCTCTTACCAGGAATATCTCTTTCAAGAGATGGATGCAGACTGCAGGAATCAAACTAGAAACCCTCCTCGTTCACGTACACAAATGCCTAACGAACACCACCCGTGCTAGAGTCGAAAAACACGAACTTTGGAGAGGCAGGCTAGGGAGAATTTCGGCTATCACTGTGTCTTGCTCTATTGGTCGAAATTCCTAGGGTTCTATAACCCTAGGTGGCCGAAATTCCCAAGGGAATTTTGACCCAGGGTGGCCCCTTCATCTGTGTGGGCTTCCTACTTTTAATTCAGGCCCAAACCTATTTTAATTAGTCTGACTTAAACTAATTTTAATTTACCCATGTATTTAATATATTACACCAAGTAACATATTATTTACATTTAAATTAAAATCAGTTTGACCAATTAATTTAATCCATCAAATTAAAATTAGATCATCACAAATAAATTCATATGTGAACCTATACATATGAATATTTCTACCTAGGAAATAATCTCATAATTAATCCAATTAATTATGAAGAGCCAATTAAATATATATTAATTTTATTATTATGATCAATCCAATTGATTTTATGATATAATTAATATATATACCTCTCTCTCCAAAGTATATACTCCAAGCATACATGTGATTCCTTAAGTCGGTGTTCAGTCGCTCAATGTGTATGATCCAATGGGCCCATCTTTATGTTGGCAGTGGGCCTGTGGCCCACAGACTGCAGTCGGGCTCTAGCAAGCCACTGCAGCCCCCAATCAAGATAGAGATGGTAGTCTAACTGTTATCATAACCCTGTAGTTTGAACTTGTATATCACATGTCATCGAAATCGGTGTCCAACACAAAGGCATGGATTGATCACCCTCTTTTGTGTCCGGACATTAACTTGATCCTGAATGCACTAAAGCTCACAAACAAGTTCCAACTCGTTTGGGTGTGGCCACACTCTTATCAGTCACATTCATCAAGTGGCCGGTGATATCTTCTCAGCGGACTACTAAGTGACAAATCCCTTCTGCATATCCATAGCATTGCCATGCTAAGTGACATACCCGAAAGTACCCATACTTGGCACCCTATTACAGGCCCTTTAGGCGTATCCCTAAGTATGCGACCTCACATGCAACACCATCATATGGTCAGGTCAAAGGATCCATACAAGTACTACATAAGAATCACTTGTGATACTATACCATGTGGATTTCTCGTTTGGTGGATCTATCCAGTATCATGCCCTTTTTGCATGTACCCATTAACTTGGTTGACATCCCATGTCCAATGACCGGTAAGACACCGCCATACAACTAGTTAATGATAGTCTCTTGTTCCACTCATTCCCATGACTGGAACAGACTATAGATCTATTCATGGTCATTTCTTTTACCCTATCCATGGTCTTACTGCCAAGTGCATGATACTGGCCATCATGGATATGGATATGTCCATTGGATACTTCATTTAATATATTGCACAAGATAAATATAATAAATGAATTAATGCCTTTCTTAATAACACAAATAAGTATAATACATAAATCCAGTAAATGATGATACAAAAACAAGGACCAATGCCTCGAGACTAGGGCATATCCAACAATCTCCCACTTACACTAGTTCCAACTAGGCATGGGCCTAATTCCTATAGATCTAGTATGACCCTCGTGCTTGGGCTAGGCCAGCGCCTTGGTCAAAGGATCTGCGACATTATCCTCGGTGTCCACTCTGTGCAATGCAATGTCACCTCTCTCCACGATCTCTCGTATGAGGTGAAACTTTCCGAGCACGTGCTTTGTGTTCTTATGTGACCGGGGCTCCTTAGGTTGTGCAATGGCCCCATTGTTGTCACAGAAGATATCAACTGCATCATGGATAGTTGGTACTACTCCTAACTCAGTGATAAACTTCTTCATCCATACAGCTTCCTTAACTGCATCACACGTCGTGATGTACTCAGCTTCTGTTGTAGAGTCCGCGATGGTTGGCTGCTTTAAGCTCCTCCAGCTTACAGCACCACCATTAAGCAAACATACATACCCAGACTGTGACTGGTACTCATCCTAGTCGGTCTGGAAGCTTGCATCAGTGTACCCAGTAACTGACAGCACTTCCTGACCACCATACACTAAGAAGCTATCCTTAGTCTGGTTAAGGTACTTGAGGATTGCCTTGACAGCCTTCCAGTGATCCTCCTTGGGATCCTGCTAGTACCGGCTTGTCATACTTAGTGCAAAGGTGACATCAGGTCTCGTACATAGCATGGAGTACATAATTGATCCTATAGCCGAAGCATATGGAACCAATTTCATGTTCTCCCTGTCCTCCCTTGTCTTAGGACAGTTTTTCTTACTAAGTTTCAGCCCATGGCCCATTGGTAAGAAACCTTTCTTCGCCTGGTCCATACTGAACCTTTTCAGAACTTTGTCTATGTATGAGGCCTGACTTAAGCCCAGAAACCGATTTGATCTATCCCTATAGATCTTGATCCCTAGGATCATCTCAGCTTCGCTTAAGTCCTTCATTGCGAAGCACTTACTCAGCCACTGCTTTACCCCTTGCAGTGTAGGTATGTCGCTTCCAATGAGTAGGATGTCGTCCACATGAAGTACCAAAAATGTGACAATGCTCTCACTTGTTCTCTTATATACACAAGGCTCATCTTGATTCTGTATGAAGCTATATTTCTTTATAGCCTTATTGAATCTAAGATTCCAACTTCGGGATGCTTGCTTCAGTCCATAAATGGACCTTTGAAGCTTGCATACCCTTCCCGGATACTCTGGATCGATAAAACCCTCAGGTTGTGTCATGTACACATCCTCAAGTAGCTTTCCATTAAGGAAAGCGGTTTTGACATCCATTTGCCAAACTTCACAGTCGTACCACGCGGCTATGGCTAGCAAGATCCTGATGGATTTGAGCATGCTACTTGTGAGAAAGTCTCATCATAGTTTATTCCATGGACTTGTCTGAAACCTTTTGTAACCAGACGCCCCTTGAAGGTATTGTCGGCCTTCAGCTTGTAGCACCACTTGCAACCTATTACTTTAGCACCAGGAGGTGGATCAACCAAGTTCTAGACCTTGTTATCGTACATAGATTGCATCTCTACATCCATGGCTTTACGCAAATTTACAAACTGTGGGCTTGCCATAGCCTCCTGGTAGGTTTTGGGTTCTTCCTCATCCCAGATGAGAAGAGTTTGATCATCGGTGACGAGGAAACCATACCTCTCTGGTTCCCGAAGATCCCTACCAGACCTTCTAGGTCCTTGTATGGCCTGGGTCAGTGCTTCCTCCTGTGGAAGCTCCACCTGGGCCTTCGAGTTATCCTGTTCAGGAGCTTGTGGACCTTGAACTTCCTTGAGTTCAACATTGCTCCTACTATCTTTCTTGGAAAGGAACTCCTTTTGTAGAAAGCCCCCTTCGTTGCCACGAACACCTTGTTCTCGGTGGGGTTGTAGAAGTAATACCCTTTGGTTTCCTTAGGGTAGCCCACAAACAGGCATTTATTGGTTTTAGTCTCTAGCTTGCCATTAGTCAATTTCTTGACATGTGCTTCATATCCCTAAATCCTTATCCATATCTGATATGGGGTCTTTTCCACTGCCTTAGTCGGAGTATTATTTAAGATAAGAGCTGCTGTCTCGAGGGCATGTCCCCAGAAACTAATTGGGAGAGAGGCCTGACTCATCATTGAGCGGACCATGTCCAACAAGGTCCTATTCCTCCGTTCGGACACCCCATTCCATTGTGGTGTTCCGGGCAGAGTGAGCTATGGAACTATTCCATGCTCTCTCAAATACGAGTCAAACTCTAGGCTCATATACTCACCACCTCGGTCCGACCGAAGGGTTTTGATATTTCTGCCTAATTGGTTCTGTACCTCGTTCTTAAATTCCTTGAACCTATCAAGGGTCTCAGACTTGTGTTTCATCAGATAGACATAGCCATATCTGCTGAAATCGTCTGTGAACCTGACGAAGTACAAGTGTCCACCTCTGGTCGCTGTGCTCATGGGTCCACATACATCTGAATGTATTAGGTCCAATAAGCCAGTGGCCCTTTCAGCCTTCTTGCTAAAACGCGCCTTGGTCATCTTGCCTCGTAAACATGATTCGCATGTATCAATTGACTCCAAGTCAAATGACCCTAAGAATCCAGCTTTGTGAAGCCTAGCTATGCGCTTCTTGTTTATGTGGCCAAAACGACAATGCCATAGGTAGACAGGATTAAGTTTGTTGGGCTTAACCCTTTTAGCATTTATGTTATAGACATAATTGGTTTCATTTAAGTCCAGGATATATAGGCCATTATTTAATAAAGCATCTCCATAAAATAATCCCTCTCCAGATAAAGAAATTCTACCATTAGAAATAGTAAAATAAAATCTAGAAATATCCAACATTGATACCGAAATAATATTCCTGCACATAGCAGGTACAAAATAACAATGTTTTAAAATCAAAACCAATCCACTGGGCATCATAAGGTGATATTTGCCGATCTCTATGGCAACAACCCTTACTCCATTTCCGACCCGCAAGTCCACCTCTCCCGACCCCAGTGACCTTCTGTTCTTAAGTCCCTGCACATTGCAACAAATATGAGAACCACATCCAGTATCCAATACCCAAGATGTTGAAACAGTAAGGTTAATGTCTATAACATAAATACCTGAAGAGGACGCACCTTGGACCCTTCTCTGCTCTCCCATCAGCTTGGGACACGATCTCTTCTAATGGCCTGCCTGCCTACACCCGAAACAGACATCCTCAGGACCTGCCTTCTACTGGGCCTTGGGCTGGGCCTTAGCCTTCTTAGCCTTGGCCTTCTTGGCCTTGGCCTTGCCCTTGGAAAGAGGAAGGTTCCCCTTGTTAACCAGCAGCACCGGTGGACTCTTCTTGATCGATTGTTCAGTAAGCTTCATCCCTTGCATATTATAGTCTAGGATGAACTGATCGTAAGAATCCGATAAGGATGCAAGGATTGTGTCCACTGCCAACTCCTGAGAGATGGGCGATCCGAGACGGGCCAATGTATCCAAATAGCCCTTCATCTTGAGCACGTGTGTGCTCACAGATGTCCCAGCCCCCACCTTACAGGAGTGAAATGCCTTGTTGGTCAGATACCTTTCCTGACAGGCTTGCTTCTGAAACATCTCATTAAGAGTTATTATCATAGCAAAAGCTTGATGGTTCATAAATTGTTTTTGCAGTTTGGGGACCATACAGGCCAACATTAGGCATCTCACATCCCTATTATCCTTGACATACACCTCGTATTCCTCCAGCTGGGCTGCTGGTGGATTATGTCCTTGAGGCGTAGCCGGTACATGCCTCTCCAGTACATACTCTTTAGACTCCTGTCTTAGAACTATTCTCAAGTTCCTAGACCAGTCCAAAAAGTTATGACCGGAAAGCTTGTCCCTTTTAAGAATCGATCGCAGTGATAAAGAGTTGTTATTTGCCATTTAGAGTTTCTACACAGAAAAACATTTAATAGTGTTAATAAAGGACTTTACTTTGTTATTCTCATACATAATTAATAATGAATCAAGTTATTAATTAAACCGAGTTGTTGGGCTCATGGGCCGAGATCCATATTTCATTAAGATATAGCCAGACGAGGGCTTGGTACAACTATACCTTAACTATTTAGGTAGGAACGCCGTCCAATCCCAACCTAGGGACTCTCGGTTTGATGGGCTTGTTGGCACTTACCCATCTGTGCTTAGGGCTAGGAGAATCCTACTACCCATGCTAAGTCAAAACTTCCATTCAAGTGTTAGAGTATCCCATACCCTAACCCAATACAAAATGACAATACTCCAATGTATCCTGCGAGGGCATGGTCTACAACTGGCCTATCCCCACTTCGAACTAGATTTGAATGAGGGAAGCACTTTTAAGCGACTTAGTAATTTCATTTGGTTATTAGATTCATTTAATAATGGCTTGCATACATAAGGCGGGTGAAAAGCGGTTGGATCATACATTCATACATGCAAATAAATATAAAGCATAATTAAATAAATAAGTAAAATGGACTGCTATGGGCCTATATTACATCCTAATATTATTCTAGTAAACCTATACTAGAAAACAATATCAGGTGGGCCTCCATCTTCTTCCTTCTGGGCTTGCACCTTCACTTGGGCTCACCACACCATGGGCTTTTTCTTTTACAAATTTTATAATAATGGAATAAAATAAAATTACATTAAAAAAGAAAAATGACACGCATGCCATATTTACCCAAAAAGAAAATACAACCCATCTCGAATAAGGCCCAATAGCATCCAATCATACAAAACATTTAATGACACATATGCATCCAATACACATAATTCATAAGCATGTTACAATGCATGATTTAAGCCGATTTCAATTATGTCCAAGCCATTATGTGAAATCACAAATTTTGGTCCACCATGGTTCTAACCCTTAACGGGCTTTGGGCCTCCAGTCCAGGTAGTCCAACTGCTCCCACTGGAATTGGGAAACCATGGGTCCAATTCAGCTGTCCAAGTAATTGTGCTAAAATTACCTGAACCAATTTCAATTAATCATATTAATTTCCAAAATTAATATCACATGAATAAAAATTAAATTTCATTCAAGAAACCACACGCATTTAAATTACATGAATTTAAACACACGAATTTTAAAACCAATTAAAATTTCAAAACTGGGCCTCGAGCCCAAAAACCCGCCAAATCCAAAAACACTCGGCCAGGCCTGCTGTGTGTACCCGCTGCCGCCCAATGGCCCTGTTTTCGACCTGTGCGGAGGCCGCCGGCGGCAGCCCCATACCCCGGAATCAGCCAGATTTTTTTAAAACAGAAAAATTTAAATTAAAAAAAAACAACATGGCATCCATCAACAAGAAATTCACCAAGAAGTCCCAAACATACAATTAAATTAAACACACATAAACCTATATGCAAATTCAATTTCAATTGTATAGAAATCAAATGGGAAAAATCTTAAACCCAAACCAAGAACCCCAATAAAAAAATCTCCAATTTTAAAACATGGGATTCAACCAATTTTAACAATTTCCACGGATCAAAAGCCCACTCTGATATCACTATTGGGATTTTTCACCGGAAATCACCCGATTAAAGCGGAAGAACGCAATGATTTCCTCAAATCCGTGCCCAGGAGAAATTGAGATGGAAATTGGAAAGCAAAAAAATTTCATAGAAAGAGATAAATCTCTTACCAGGAATATCTCTTTCAAGAGATGGATGCAGACTGCAGGCATCAAACTAGAAACCCTCCTAGTTCACGTACACGAACGCCTAACGAACACCCCCCGTGCTAGCGTCGGAAAACAGGAACTTTGGAGAGGGAGGCTAGGGACAATTTCGGCTATCACTGTGTCTTGCTCTGTTGGCCGAAATTCCTAGGGTTCCATAACCCTAGGTGGCCGAAATTCCCAAGGAATTTTGGCCCAGGTTGGCCCCTTCATCTGTGTGGGCTTCCTTCTTTTAATTCAGGCCCAAACCTATTTTAATTAGTCTGACTTAAACTAATTTCAAGCCCAATTTTAATTTACCTATGTATTTAATCTATTACACCAAGTAACATATTATTTACATTTAAATTAAAATTAGTTTGACCAATTAATTTAATCCATGAAATTAAAATTAGATGATCACAAATAAATTCATATGTAAACCTATACATATGAATATTTTCACCCAGGAGATAATCTCATAATTAATCCAATTAATTATGAAGAGCCAATTAAATATATATTAATTTTATTATTATGATCAATCCGATTGATCTTTATGATATAATTAATATATATACCTCTCTCTCCAAAGTGTATACTCCAAGCATACATGTGATTCCTTAAGTCGGTGTTCAGTCGCTCAAGGTGTATGATCCCGTGAGCCCTTCTTTATGTTGGCAGTAGGCCTGTGGCCCACAGACTGTAGTTGGGTCTAGCAAGCCACTGAAGCCCCCAATCAAGATGGAGATGGCAGTCTAACTGTTATCATAACCCTGTAGTTTGAACTTGTCTATCTTATGTCATCGATATCGGTGTCCAACACAGAGGTATGGATTGATCACCCTCTTTTACGTCCAGACATTAACTTGATCCTGAATGCACTGAAGCTCACAAATAAGTTCCAACTCGTTTGGGTGTGGCCACACTCTCATCAGTCACATTCATCAAGAGGCCAGTGATATCTTCTCAGTGGACTACTGAGTGACACATCCGTTCTACATATCCATAGCATTGCCATGCTAAGTGACATACCCGAAAGTACCCATACTTGTCACCCTATTACAGGCCCTTTAGGCGTACCCCTAAGTATGCGACATCACATGCAACACCATCATATGGTCAGGTTAAAGGATCCATACAAATACTACACGAGAATCACTTGTGATACTATAACATGTGGATTTCTCGTTTGGTGGATCTATCCAGTACCATGCCCTTTTTGCATGTACCCATTAGCTTGGTTGACATCCCATGTCCAATGACCGGTAAGATATTGCCATACCACCAGGTTAATGATAGTCTCTTGTTCCACTCATTCCCATGACTGGAACAGACTACGGATCTATCCATGGTCATATCGTTTACCCTATCCATGGTCTTACTGCCAAGTGCATGACACTGGTCATCATGGATATGGATATGTCCATTGGATACTTCATTTAATATATTGCACAAGATAAATATAATAAATGAATTAATGCCTTTATTAATAACACAAATAAGTATAATACATAAATCCAATAAATGTATGATACAAAAACAAGGACCAATGCCTCGGGACTAAGGCATATCCAACATTACATGCCAATAATCTTTTAAGCCCATTGTGCAATCTTAAGGAGGAATCTCTTGATTCTCTCCTTATTTCATGTCTGGTTTCTTCTTTCATTTCAATGGAATTAGTAAAGTGGTAGGACTTCCACTGCACTCCCAACTATTTCATCAATTTATTATGTTTTTGGAATGGTATGATTTGTGGTTACCTCCCTTCTAGGATGTGGAATATTCTCATTTGCTTGCAGCCTACTTGATGATATGGTTAGAAAGAAATGCTGCTACTTTTAACAGGAAGGTCGTGAATAAGGATGTAATTCTTCATCTCACATTTGTAATGCCTTCTTTTGGGCAAAAGCTAATCAGTCTTTTTCTTATTACAATAAATTGGGATTCATGGCCGAAAAAGGTTAGATTATCTCTTGACTGGAGTCCCCCTCCCTATGGTGTCTTGAAATGGAATACAAATGGCTCTTCATTTGATAATCCAGGATTAGCAAATGCTAGTAGCATTCTTTGGAATTCATCTAGTTCTGTAGTGTGTTTATTTTCATTTAATATTGGAACTTGTGATTCAATAAAGGCTGAATTAGTTATTGTCCTTAAAGTACAAATCTCTACTCACTATCTGCATTCTCAAAATGGTATAGTGCAATTTGAACTTGACTCCATGAACACTATGACTTGGTTAAATAATTCTTCCTCTTCAAAATTGATGCAGCGGATACGAACAGAGTATCTCAATTCCGTTGATCGTGCACGATACCAGAAAATAAAATCTTCTAAATACTAGAATTGACATAATTCGGAGTATAAAGGAAATAAAGAAAATTCTCATTCAAATCAAGTCCCCTTATTCAATTACATCTAGGACTTTATATTGGCGAAAAAATAAAACAAAACAGTCCAAAGCGGGCAAGGAAAGAAAAGCTAACAAAAAAGAAACAACTAAAAACTTTCCGAAAAATAAAAAAAAAACTAAAAAATGCTAATTTGAAGGCCTAAACATCGTTTTTTAGCCGAAAAGTGATGGACATCATAGCCAAAGGCTGTGTGTTTTGCTCGTTGGCCCGTTTCCGATAACTTTAGGCTAAAAAATACTAAAATCGGCTTATCTTCACTTGTCACCATAAAACTTGCACAACTAGGCCAAAGACTTTTCTTCTACATCAAAAACCTTGGGGAATTGACTTCTATTTTCAATGAGGTTGATAATCTTTTACAATTGCTGCATTCTTTCTCCTTTAACTAGTGCCCTTCTGAATAGAATTCATTTGCAAACTCATTGACAAAGGGTCATGCTTCTCGTAATTGTGATTTTGTAGCCTGGCTTTAAATGGTTTTCATTTCTATATTGTTGTATTGGAAAATTTTGTGTTGTGTGATGCTCTACGTTCTAGTCTCATTTGAAAGAATTGAGGCTTTTAGCTAATTGGTGCTACTGTCTTTGGCTCTGGAAACGCTTATTTTTTCGGAGATTGTTGTATTTTTGGTAGTTGCTGCTTGGTTTCTTGGCAGATTGCTGCATTAATGGTAGCTACTGCACTTTTTGGAGATTGTTGTAGGTTCTTGTCTTCCTCTGTAAGTTTTTTAGTTTTTGTTGCAGTTTTAGTTTTTGCACTTTCTACGTTTCAACTCTGCTCCTTTAGGGTAGCGCCTGCTATGATTGTAGCTCCTGCTACGCCACATTTTCTGACTTTTTACATTTTAAACCTTATTTTATTGTTGTCTTTTTTTAAGTAGAGAGTTTTATGTAATTTCATTATTAGGGTTTAGGTGAAGTATAAATACTTATCTTTCTCGTTGTAGCCTCCAACTCAACTTGTCATCTTTTATCATCAATTATTAAAACTAAGGTTTTAAACCTTGATTTTAGAGGTTTTCTCCATAAAAGCTTTTTGAGCTTGGATTTCTATTTAAATATCTTTGTCAAATTAGGGTTAAAATCTTCACAATTTCTACTCTTAACCCGTTTCTATATCATTTCTCAAATTCAGTGTTGAAAGCTCATAAGATGATTCTGATATGTCCCTACAAAGAGCAATAGACTAGTGACAGGTTTTAGTTCAGTGGCATCTATATCCCGTATCAATATTCATTTGATTATGTCCTGAGCATATGCCTATAATCTTTCTCTTTCTACAATCATCAATAACAACGAAGAAGTCGAGATGACATTGACTAGCAAGAATTGAAGAAGATATTTGTCAAAATTTTTTAATAGCAGCTATGTGATGCAGTGGAAATTTAGAATGATAATACCTAAATCCATTGATCGTGCACGATACCGGATATTGGTCTTCTACTAGTTGAATTTTCGCAAAAACTCACAAAAACAACAAATTAGGAATTAATTGCGAAATTATATTAAATAAAAAACTGCCTTACAACTGAAAATAAAAGCCTATTCATAGGCAAAGTTTAAATAGATTCCTAATCAAAACATGATAAGTGTATTTTTTATACTTATTTCGCCTTTGTTTTTATGCTTCATTCGGGTTGTTTTTATTCATTTAAAGGCATATTTTACTTCCTTTGTACTATTTTTCTTGTTAGGACCCTTAAGAAGAAAATAGAGCTAAAAGTGCATGATAAGGGAGCGGAATTAACTTGAAACAGCCCAGGAGCAGCCTTAAGGCATTACCATGCCTTAGGGAGTGCTGATTTTGGAGTTTTAGAGCTGGTTTGGTGATTTGGTCCTGCGGTCGTGATGGGCCAAGGAAGGGCTGCGGGTTTTGTCTTAGTGGGAGAGAACTAAAAGTCTTTTTGCTGAGATTTCTTCCTAGCTAGTGGACTCCTTTTCTAAGTAGGAATGTCCCTTTTTGTTATTCCTTCTTAAAAAGGGAATTGTATTGGGCTCTTATTGGGACTCTTCTTTCCTTTTTGTTTTTTAGGGGAAGAGTTAAAAGAAAAATTATTCAGCCGTAGAAGGCAGTTTTTTTAAAGTTGAGTTTTCAGATTTTATTTATTTTTAATTTCTCTCTTGGAAGAACGTATTGGAAGAACGTGTTCTTGGGAGCTAGGGTTTGGAGGAGCATTCATGTAATTACTTTATGGTTAATGCAATTTAATTCCTATTATTTTCCAATATTGTGTTGTGTATGTTTAATGCTTTGGATGTGTGACCATCAATTCCAATGTTCATAGTTAATCTATAATTGACCAAAGGACTAGATTAATGGAATCATGCAACATGACTTTTGCATAACCATTGCTCTAGTGGTTCACTAGTTAGTACTAGGATTTCTTAGACTTAATGCTTTCTGGCTTGATCACTTAGAACTGAGAGGTTTAAGTATTTAGGTTAAGAATTAGATTTGATAGCCCTAATCCGTATTGATTATTTATGGAAATCACCATTTTGGAATTTAATCGAATTAGTTGCATAACTTAAAATATTACTGGAATTAGTGTTAAGTGAAACCGGATGCCGTAGGTAGTTTCCTCATTGAATTTCTCTTATATAACTTTGTTACATTCTTAATTTTAATTTAATTGTTTTTAACAGTAATTTTATTCACAAACCAAAACCAATAATTTTATTCTCTTCTCCTAAGTTAATA
Source organism: Euphorbia tirucalli (assembly GCA_039660915.1). Taxonomy (NCBI): domain Eukaryota; kingdom Viridiplantae; phylum Streptophyta; class Magnoliopsida; order Malpighiales; family Euphorbiaceae; genus Euphorbia; species Euphorbia tirucalli. The sequence continues at coordinate 23,094,899 of CM077637.1, read as the reverse complement.
AAAATCTAATTGTGTTTAGGATTTGCATAAGTTAGTCCTCGTGGGATCGACATCCTTCTTATTCTATATTACTTCAGCGACGAAATGCACTTGCTTCTATTAGTGTGTGTATTTATTACGTATCAAAACACAACCCTAAACAGAGTCCTAACCAAATAAAGAAAGCTAAAACCAAAAAGGAAAAGAAGGAAAAAACCGAACAACTTCCCGAAAAGGCCCTAAAAACAGTAAGTCGCATTTTTTAGGCCTTAAACGACATTTTTTGGCGAAAAAACACGAAAAACCAACAACTGCAACATGAATTTATTTACGATTCTGCCGTTTCTCCAAAACAAAAAAGTTTTTTCTTCAATTGCATCACTATGCTAGTCCAAAATTTGGAGCAATTAGACACCCATATTGAAAGAAACTCCCATATTAGTTAAACCATTAGTAAATGGCTTAATAAAAACCAAAATAAATAAATAAAATTTGAGAGTTTAATGTATTTATTTGAAAAATTAAAAGTTAATAATAAATAAATAAAAGATCATACGCTTAAATATTCTTTTTTGTCTTTCCATAGAAACAATATTTCGTTTAGGTGGAAAAGGAAAAGTGTGAGCGCACGACGTTTTCGACGGAACGCGGACTCCCTTTCCGAAGGGGCACCTCGATTTCGGGCAAACCCCTCCCTCGCATGGGGTTTTTATAATAACATTCGTTTTTAGAAAATTGAATTATTTCATAAAAGAATCGAGACCTAAGTCTTGATGAATAGTGTAAGAGTCGCCACCCGGCTCAGCTCAACCGAGAAATTTCAGTGTAGCTGAATCGGACGAACGGCCGCCACAGTATCCAGAGATCTAGGTCCGGACAAGTCCCCTATTTCGTGTCTAATCAAAATAAATATGGCCAATATTCTTTGAAGGTATTTAAAATTCTAAAGATGGATTTTATTACATTAAATTAAGCATACAACAAGCACACAAAATACAGTAAAGCAGTAAATAATTAAATTATTACAACCCGATCGAATAAAAAAAAAAAACTCTCAACCTCACTTTACAACCACCTAAAATAAACGATTTATTTAGAAAAATACAACCGCCTAAATACACGAATTAATCTATTAAATTACATCAAAAATAAAAATAAAAGAAATTAAAATCTGCGAAACAGAGGGTTAGCACAGTTTACGGCACGCCACAAGTAGGACTCAAGTACGACAGAATAGGATTTTAAGGATTCGGGAACATGCATTTAAGGGGATAACCGGGTCGGATCGGCTAGCCAGCCCGATTAGACCTGGAAAACATTTTGAAAAGTCCCTATATTTTTGTTTTGTGAGAAAATCGTTTTGAAAACAATTTATCTTCCGGTTTAATTTAATTTAGCATGTGAGATGGGTCGGTTTTTGGGAGAATCAGGTCTCCGTCGTGGCGTTGTTCTAAATGCAAATACACTGAAAATTAAATCTAAAGTCGTGAATGCACCCCACAAAATTCATTTTTTTTATGATTTTCTAATTTTTTGAATTTTTATAGATTTTTGGAAATTTTTGGGGACTAAACTGGAAATTCTACCTCTGGACGGGCATTACAGTCGTGCGACTGTAACTAAAGAATCCTTCCAATTTCAGGATTTCACCAAAATTATTCAAAATAAAAGCAAAAGATGCGGGAAATCCGGAACACTCGTACGATTGTATTTACAGTCGTACGACTGTTCATCAACTCAAGAACGGTCGTACGACTATTCTTGATTTCCAGAAATAGCAAACGAGAAAATTAAACTTTTATGCACCAAAACACACCAAATCACCCAGAAAGTGCAAGAAAATGGAGGATTGAAGTATATTTACCTCTTTGGCGCTGATCCAACGTAGGAATGACTGCTGGAAACGTCCCAATCCACTCCAAATCACTTCTTTTCCTTTAAGTTGAGGTTTGAAGAGTTGGGTCCAAAATCTCCAAAATGTTGAGGTTTCTGAGAGTTTTTAGTCCGAATTTGATTGAGCTTTAAGTGTCAAGTTATTAACCTATGATTTCTAACAAGTTTTAACTTTAACACTTAAGGATTAAAAGAAAAAGAAGAGGAAAAAGCTTGTGTTTTTGTGTTGGTTTTTTCCTTCCCTTTTTCTCTCTTTTCTCTATCAAATTCTCTCCCTAAACTCTCTGATTTTTTTTTTTAAGAACCAAAAGTCCCCCCTTTTCCCCCTTCTTTTCTTCTCTTATCTTCTATCCCTTTTTCTCTCTTTTTTGCCAGAGGAGCATTAAATGCTCCTCCTCTTTTTTCTTCCCTCAAGGTATGGGCTTATGCTACCTGCTCCGTAATTACAATCGTACAACTATAATTTTTAATTACAGTCGTGTGACACGTGCACTTTTTTTTGGGACGGAAAATTCCGACGCTTACAGCTACCCCTCGCGTGATCAAATTCGACACCCAGATCCAGGTTTAAAATACCTGAGATGATGAATTTGAGAGTGCGAATCAAAGCGCTGTAAACACAGGAAAGAAACCACAGTTGAAATAAGCCGATACCGGGTCTAGGTTACCCGAGGCAAGGAAGGTGGGAGGCGGATAAGCCGATACTGGGTCTAGGTTAGAGGTAAGGAAGGTGGAAGGCGGATAGGCCAATACTAGGTTTAGGTTACCCGAGGTAAGGAAGGTGAAAGGTAGATAAGCCGATACCGGGTCTAGGTTACCCAAGGCAAGGAAGGTGGAAGGCAGATAGGCCGATACCGGGTCTAGGTTACCCGAGGTGAAGCTGGAAATGAAATAAGCTGATACCAGGTCTAGGTTACCTAAGGCGAAGTTTACTGATGAAATAAGCCAATATCAGGTCTAGGTTACCCGAGGCGAAGTTTGCTGGGGATTTGAAGATGAAGCTGATCTGGGCCGATACCGGGTTTATATTACGCGAGGTGGATCTATTGAGGAACTTGAGATGAAGCCGATCTGGGCTGATACCAGGTTTATATTACCCAAGGTGGATCTGCTGGAGACTTAAAGATGGGGCCGATCTGGGCCGATGCTGGGTTTACATTACCCGAGGCGGATTTGCTGGAGAGTTGAAGATGGAGCCTATCTGGGCCGATACCGAGTTTACATTAGCTGAGGTGAATCTGCAGGGGACATGAGACTGAGGATGATGAATTCCTGCATTTGCAATGGCAAGTCTTCACTCCTTGATCGAGAGATTTTGAGCAAAAATTTTTGCCCCTTCGATCAAGAATGAAGACTAGTTGGGGATGAATGGTTCATGTATGCTATGTATGCATGCATAATGATGTATATGTACATGGATGCACTTCCCACTTTTTGATATTTCTCCCTCTTGCTGGGGAAGGTGTGTCATGCCCCTGGCTGACTTTGGCTGGTGTAGGGCATTGTATGAGGATTGTTGGAGAAATGAGATGACCGCTGGGGATGTATGACACTGCATGGATGCTTGACTGGTCGGTTGTCGAATCCGCCAAAAATAATTAAAGAATTTTCTCGTCTATTCTTAACAATAAATAATTGTAGCCGGATAAGTCGAGGTCGAACCCTAGGGATTTACTACTCAATTTAACAATTGCTTCTTAATAAAAAATAACTTAAAATAGAAAATTAAAAACAGGGGGGTTTGTTGATGATTTTTGAAACAAAGAAACTAAGATTAAATAACTAAAACAAGAATTAAAGATTGCTGGAATTTTAATGGAGTGAAAAGAATGGTATAAAAATGTACTTCGCCCTAGGACATTCATTAACTTGAATATTAGTATTGATCATTGATATTTAAAGATAATCTTTTAATTTCCCCTAGACTAGTTAAAACCTCTAGCTTAGCTCATTGAGATCAACTCTCCCAAAATCAGATTTACCTAGTTCGCCTCAAATAAATCTATTCCCGAAAGACAACCCCTCCTTAGCGGGTTAGAGTTTAATCCAAAGGGAGCTTTAAGTTCAAGGAAAGCCTAGCCTAAACCAATTAAATTCTTAGCGAAAATAATTTAAGTTCAAGTTTGATTAATCCCTAAAATGTTCTTAAGTTAATAATTGAGATTGGAAACGAATCTAATTACTAACAACAATTTATTAAATTGCAATATCAAAATCTGGCCAAGAAATCTAGATTACAATATAATAAAAGAGAAAATAATCTCTTGAAGTAAGATTAAAAACATAGAGGAGTTAAATGAACAATAAAGTAAACGATCTCACAATACTAAATCAAGCCTTGAATTCCTTAGGCAAAGTAGAGGAATTAGTTACACATGTTGATCATAAAAACCATCTTTCTTTCTTCAATATTCCGAAATAAAGTAGAGAAAAGAAGGAGAAGAAAAGTTGTGTTGCTCTTCCAAAACTGGCCTAAACTTAAGCTATTTATAGATTCTCTAAAAAAAACCTAAAAGAGATCCTTAACAGAAAAGGATTCCTACTAAAATTAAAACTCCTAAATAACTAAATTGTCTCCCACTATCTGTGCAAATTACAAGTTTGACTGTTTCAAAGTCAAAACAGGAAGCTTCTGAATAGGAGGCTGGAAATTAAATCCTGAATAATTCTGCCAGCTCGCCGAAAGTTTAGCCTTGCCCAAGGCTAATCACCAAAAACTGGACAGCACTTCATTATAGCTCGGAATCAGCTTCCATCAATCCAATTCAGCCCAAAAGTCACCTCCTGCACAAATAAAACCAGACCACAGCAGTATCCATCCAAATATATCCACAAAATTATAAATAAAGTCTAATAATTTACCAAAAATCAAGAGAATTTATGATTTCATCACATCCCCACACCCATTACATGCTTGTCCCCAAGTATGGACTGAAATAATTCTAAACAGAATCCTTTTTAAAGATAAAATCACCCAAAAACAAATTTCCAGTCAAGAGCAACAAGAGGAAGAAATATTTTTAAGGAATCTATTCAAAGACACAAAGTTGCTAATCATCCTTTTAACCTGCATCCACAAACACATTGCTTTAATTCCTTTCTAGTTCTCAAAGTCAAGCCACAAGTTTTTAATTCATGCATATTTTATAGTTCTCTATTTATTCCATCCCGTAAACAAGGGTCTCCATTAAAGTCAATCTATGGACTTATCAAACAAATATATTTCTTGGTTAAAAAGAAAGGGGATAAGACTGCCAATTTTTCTGGACAGAGATTAGATTAGATATGTTTATCTCTTTCCCTTTTTTTTTTTTTTTTTTTTTTCAAAGCTTACTTCGGGTTGTAGATGTCCTTTTGACGCGAGGGTACCCGGTTCTGACCCGCATACACCCGGTTACTCGGACAACACGGACCCTTGCGGCTACTAGCTCGGTTCTTGGCGCTTTGGCCAGCGGAACCTTTATTCAAAATTACCACAGGAGCCAAGAAAGAGCAAAAAAAATAGATAATTTCACTTCCTTTTAGCCAAGAAAACAAATGTGATTCAGTTTTTTAAGAAAGACTTAACAGAACCTTTATTACACAGGATGGCTTGATTCTTTTTAGTTCCACACAAGATTTACTCGTTTCGATAATTAGATTCAGACTTGACAGAGAGAACTTAGTAAAGTTTCAACTTTGTGTGATAGAGCAAGAAAAAAAATTTTGATTTGTCTACAAAGTGCTTTTTCAAGAATCCCTTAATTTAATAATTTCCTAACTCAAGCAAACTCTATATTTTGGAAAAATTTCTGGACAATTATCCTTCTCTAGGATTCTAATTTAAAATTTCAGCACAGAAGGCAATACTCAAGACAATTCAATTCAGTGGGGAATATTTAATAACAAAAAATTTTGCCAAAGGGTATCCAAAAAGGCCACTATTACCTACATAAAATCATCCCCACACCCACACACAGCTTGTCCCAAAGCGATAGCAAACACAAGGAGGGAGAAGAAAGGAAACTTACGTGGGGTGGAGGAATAGTGAAGGACGAGTCAGGCACGTTTCGAGGGGGGAGTGAACCCCACGTGATCGAAGTAGGCGTAAATATCAGTCTGGATGGTTTGGAGTAGAGATAAAATCTGTGATGAATCTGTTTCAGCATCACTGGATTTCCGAGCTGCTTGGGATTTTGTAAGGTGGCGCGCAACAGCCAAGGAACCAGGCTCGGCAAACTGCACAACACCTCCAACTTGCCGCACCAATTTCATCTCGGTGAGAGAATTCAAATCCAAAGGTGGCAAAACACAAGAAACATGTAAGTGTGAGTTCTCAAAATCAAAATTAAGCATGCGAATGGCAAGGCAAGTAATCCAAGACCCTAGGTACATCTTTTTTGAATTCCGAATTAGAGAGATGAACTTGGTGGCTATCCAATATCCTAGATTCACACGCTTACCCTCCCTCATACATCATAAAAAAAATAGTTCAGATTTTGTAATGACTGTAGGATCATCATTGCGTCCCGAAAACAAATATGCAAGTATCCTATGAATGTGTTTAAGAGCTGGGTCAACAAGTAGCTTAGCCTTTGATTTGCCAGGTTTAAAATCATAGATGTCAGTTTGACACAAGGATTGAAAAAAAATTTGTGCATCAAATCATCAGGATAGTCACAAAGAAGGCCTTTATAATCGTCAGTAAGCACATAATCAGCACTAACAAAACCCAAGCCAACATTGAATTCAGAAATGGATAATTCATGTATTTGACCCATTAGTTGAAAAGTCATACATTTAACGTCAAGCGTAAAGGGGTTAGGCATAGAAAAATCAAAGGAGCTATAGAACTCAAGCACAAATGCATCATAGACAGAAAAATCGAAATTTACCAGGAACTCTCTCCAACCAATATTATCCAGCAACTGATAAACCTGGTTTTTCAATTTTAAAGCGACCAAAGCATGCTCACAAATTCGCCTAGCAGGTATAATTGGATATGAGATAATAGAAGCAAACCGTTCTGAGAATTCCAGTTTCTGAAAAACAAGAGCAGGGGGCGGGTAGAAGGAGCTGAGCCCGTGCTTTAATTTCTGCCTTTTGGTTCTCTGAGGTGCGCTATCACTGGAAGGGGAAGACCTGTTGGAGTCAGAAAAGTCCGTAGGAACCACTGGGTCTTCAGCCTGTGATGTGGAGGTTGGGGTTTGTTTCTTGGAACGAGCGCTGCGTCTGGCGGGTACTGCAGGAGGAATGGAGGTGGCTGTGGACGGCTGGGCGGAGGACGGCTGGGCGGCAGCCGTTGGTCTGGGCTTAGCCATGAGGGAACAGGGGCAGGATCACGGCTTGGCAAGGAGACGCGAGGTGAAGCTGAGGGCGGTGTATGCTGCTGGTGGCGCGAAGTGAAGGACGGCTGGGCGGCTGGTGAGGCGGAGGGAAGTGCGTCGGCGACCTGAGGGGCGGAGGTGATGGATGGCGGCGACGGGATAGGCGGAGGCGGTGGAAGGGGCTAGGGCGATTTGGAGAGGGATGGGTGAGGAAGGACGGCTGATGTGATGGAAAGGGAGTGGGGTTAGGTAAAAAGTGAAAGGGACATGTAATTAAAAGGGTTGACTTATAAAGGCCCATCACCATACAAATCCCTGGGCCCTTTGTCTCTATTTTTTTTTTTTTGTTTCCTTAGTGTCACCAGAATTTTAAAAACGTGGCCCCATGCTTTTATTTCTTTTTTTTTTTTCATTACCTCCATTGATGGGCTTAATTGAAGCTTCATTCACCTGCAAAATATTTTAGAACAGAATCCAAAGGAAGAAGACACAGTTAAGTTAGTTAGGGAAATAAAAACGAAGTAAAAATTAAGACAAAGAGAAACTACTTAGCCCTGGGCAAGGCTAATGCGGGTTGCCTCCCGGAAGCGCCTCTAGTTAGAGTCTATGGCCAGACATGAGGTCTGAGGTTGCTATGGTGTCTTGGGTGGTTCCTCTAGCTGCACCTCGTGCTCAACTTTAGTCTCGAATCCCTCATAAAACGTTTTGAGTCTATGGCCATTAACTTTAAAAATTTTTCCAGTTTCTAAACTTTGAATCTCCACCGCGCCATGATCAAAAATTTTCATCACCAAGAACGGACCAATCCATCTGGAACGCAATTTACCCGGGAATAACTTCAATCGAGAATGGAAGAGCAAAACTTTCTGGCCTATCTTGAAATGCTTCCGGTTTAACATTTTGTCATGAAATTTCTTTGTTCGATCCTTGTAAACCATAGAACTCTCATAAGCTTCATTCCTTATTTCTTCTAACTCAAGCAGGTCCAATTTTCTTTCCTCACCAGCTTCATCATAAGAAGAGTTGCATTTCTTGATTGCCCAGAATGCTTTGTGTTCTATCTCCACTGGAAGGTGACATGACTTTCCAAAAACCAATCGGTAAGGGGACATACCGATAGGCGTTTTGTAGGCCGTCCTATAGGCCCAAAGTGCATCCTCCAGCTTAATACTCCAATCCTTCCGGGTCAAATTTACTGTCTTGCTCAGAATTGATTTCAGCTCGCGATTAGATACTTCGGCCTGTCCATTTGTCTGCGGATGGTACGCAGTTGACACTCGGTGTACTACCCCATATTTCTTGAGTAATGAAGTTAAGACCTTGTTGCAAAAATGTGTACCTCTATCACTGATCAGAATGCGAGGCACCCCATAACGGCTGAAAATATTAGCTTTGATGAACTGGACTACTGTTTGAGCATCGTCTCTCCTGGTGGCCTTCGCTTCTACCCACTTTGAGACGTAATCTACTGCCAAAATTATGTACAAATTGCCATTCGAACTGGGGAATGGTCCCATGAAATCTATCCCCCAAATATCAAATATTTCACAGGATAGAATGAAGGTAAGCGGCATTTGGTCTCTATGACTCAGATTCCCCATTCTTTGACAATTCGAACACGCTTTACAAAGGAGATAGGCATCGCGAAATATCGTAGGCCAGAATAATCCACACTCGAGTACTTTCCTAGCTGTTCGCTTAGGCCCAAAGTGACCTCCACAAGCTTCTGTATGACAGAATCTCAATACTGATTGTATTTCATCATCCGGAATGCACCTTCTGATTACTTGATCTGAGCAATACCTCCATAAGTATGGTTCATCCCAAGCATAGTATTTTGCATCCCTCTTGAGTTTGTCCCTCTCTGAACGTGATAATTCATCAGGGATACCACCTGTAACCAGAAAATCAACCAAGTCAGCATACCAAGGAATAAGAGTAGTGACTTGAAATAACCTTTCATCTGGAAATTCATCATTTAATGGCTCATCTTCTGTCCCCCAGACCAGCCGACTGAGATGATCAGCTACATGGTTCTCAGAGCCTTTCTTATCACGAATCTCTAAGTCGAACTCCTGGAGGAGCAATATCCATCGGATTAAGCGGGGCTTAGCTTCCTTCTTCGCCAGCAAATATCTTAAGGCAGCATGGTCCGAATAGACCGTTACTTTAGCTCCCAACAAATAGGATCGAAATTTTTCCAATGCAAACACTACTGCCAAAAGTTCCTTCTCGGTGGTGGAATAATTGACTTGAGCACTATCAAGAGTTCTTGAGGCGTAATAAATGACATATGGTTTCTTGTCAATTCTTTGTCCAAGAACAGCCCCAATTGCGTAGTTGCTGGCATCACACATGATCTCGAAGGGGTAATCCCAATTGGGAGAGTTGATTACGGGGGCTGTTGTTAATTTTTCCTTGAGCGTCTCAAAAGCCTCTTGACACTCATGGGTAAACTCGAAAGCAGCATCTTTCTGTAGTAATTTACACAGGGGTTGTGTAATTCTAGAAAAATCTTGTATGAACCTCCTGTAAAACCCTGCATGGCCAAGAAAAGAACGGACTTCCCGAATATTCCAGGGGTAAGGTAAAGATTGAATAACATCTATTTTGGCCTTGTCTACCTCTATGCCCCTAGATGACACGATGTGCCCCAAAATTAATCCTCTGTCAACCATGAAATGACACTTTTCATAATTTAAGACTAAATTGGACTCTAGACATTTCTGCAAAATCAGCTTAAGGTTAGATAAACATTCGGGAAAAGAGTTACCATACACCGTAAAGTCGTCCATGAACACCTCAATTATTTTCTCCACATAGTCACTAAAAATACTTACCATACACCGCTGGAAGGTGGCTGGAGCATTGCAAAGCCCAAACGGCATCCTTCTGAAAGCAAATGTACCAAACGGACATGTGAAGGTTGTTTTGTCCTGATCTCCTGGAGCGATGGGAATCTGATAGAAGCCTGAATACCCATCAAGACAGCAATAGAAGCATTTTCCGGCCAACCGTTCCAGCATCTGATCTAGGAAAGGCAGTGGAAAATGATCCTTCCGAGTAGCTGAGTTCAATTTTCGATAGTCAATGCATACCCTCCAGCCATTCTGAACCCTTGTAGGAACTAGCTCGCCTCTCTCATTTTGGATCACAGTTACTCCCGTCTTTTTGGGAACTACTTGCACCGGACTCACCCATCTACTATCCGATATTGGAAAGATGACATCAGCATCCAACATCTTCTGGATTTCTTTCTTTACTACTTCCATGATGGTGGGGTTTAAGCGTCTTTGAGCTTGTCTTTTCGGTTCCGCTCCATCCTCTAAGTGAATTTTATGCATGCAAGTGGCTGGACTCAGTCCTTTGATATCAGCTATAGTCCATCCGATTGCTGATTTGTACTCCTTCAAAACCATTACCAATTGTTGCTCCTCTTCCTGAGTTAATTTATTCGAAATTATCACCGGAAGAGTTCCATTTTCTCCAAGGAAGGCGTACTTTAGGTGTTGAGGTAGTTCCTTTAATTCCAATTTTGGTGCCTGCAAAATAGACGGAAGAAGCTTTGTATTAGAACCCGGAATTTTTATTTGAGCATCATTACTCACCTGAGTTATTGAAGTGGCTATTTCCCTTGAGATTTCGATTAAGTCCTCTTGCTGGAATTCTTCCAATGCTTCCTCATTGACGTCTTCACTCAAGAATACCTGCAACTTGTCATCACCGCTAACTCGAAAAAATTGTTGGGTTAATGGGTCAATAATATCAATACCACAAACAGTAGATATATCACTAGGATACTTCATAGCATCATAAACATTAAAGTGTACCATTTTCCCATCAAATTCCATGGACAAGACACCCCTATGGACATCTATTTTTGTTCTAGCAGTGGTAAGGAAAGGTCTTCCTAATAATATTTCAGATGATTCCGGTGAGTTATCGTCTTCCATGTCAAGAATATAAAAATCAGCAGGGAAAATCAAATCATTCACTTGCACCAAGACATCCTCCAAAACTCCCTTAGGGTAAACTAGTGTTCGATTAGCCAATTGAATTACTATTCCTGTATCGCCTAGGGGACCAGCATTTAAAGTGTCATAGATTGATTTGGGCATGACATTTATTGAGGCTCCTAAATCACACATAGCTCTTTTTATGCAAGTATTCCCTATTTTACAAGAAATAGCAAACATTCCCCTATCTTTACACTTTTGAGGCAGATTTCTTTGTAGGACAGCAGATACATTTGCTCCTACGACTACTTTTTCATCACCTTTTAACTTAGATTTATTAACACACAATTCCTTCAAGAATTTAGCATACCTAGGAATTTGTTTAATAACATCAAGTAAAGGAATGTTTACCTCAACCTTTCGGAAGGTCTCAAGTATGTCTTTATCTTCCTTCTTCTTCTTGGAAGTTGCAAATCTCTCGGGAAAAGGTGGAGGAATCACAATGGGACGAAGCTGATTTTCATCCTTGTGTTGGGATGACGGTTTGTGCTCCTTCCCTTCCAGATTCTCGGCTTCTTTATTGACTTTGACCTCCAACTCTTTCTCGACCCTTTCTTTATCTTTTTCAACAGCTCCCGGAATTTCCTTCCCATTTCTAAGGGTAATTGCACTTGCATTTTCCCCAGGATTTTCAATTGTTTGGGAAGGTAGCTTTCCTCTAGACTCCAAGGCACTCATTGATGTGGCTAGTTGACTCATTTGTTTCTCCAAATTCTGAATACTAGCCTTTGTTTCTTGCTGATGTTGTTGCATATTTGTAGCTAAGGAGTGCACAATATCTTCAAGAGACATTCCGGGTTTTTGGGTGGATGAAGATGGCTGATTTCTCACTGGGAACAGATTGTGAGGTTGCTGTTGAGGACGATTCCCATAGCTAAAATTCGGGTGATCACGCCATCCCGGATTATAAGTTTGAGAGTACGGATCATATCTCCTCTGATTTTGTTGAGGAAAACCTGAGGCGGCATTTACGTGCTCGGAATCCATGGTAAGTGTTGGACAAGAATCAGTTGGGTGTCCTGATATTGCACAAATTCCACAAACCATGCCTTGGGCTCCGCCTCCAGTTACTAAAGACCGAACCAAAGTAGTAAGTGAGTTGATTTTATCTTCCAAATTATGAGTGTTCACCTCATGTGCTCTTCTAGTGGTCTCGGCTGGGTTTTCAAATTGCCTGGAATTTTCAGCCACATTCCGAATCAGCTCCCACGCAGCAGTTGGTGTTTTGTTGATTAAACACCCACCACTTGATGCATCTATTATTCTTCTCTCAATCGGCAACATTCCCCTATAAAAATGTTGTACAAGAGCTGACTCTGTCATTCCATGTTGGGGGCAGCTGTCTCTTAGATGCTGAAATCGCTCCATATAGTCATAGAGTGACTCAATTTCTTTTTGCTTAATGCTACTGAGTTGACTCTGAAGCATGGCTGCTTTGGATGCCGGAAAGAATCTTTCCAAGAATAATTTTGCCATATCAACCCAAGTTGTAACCGATCCTGGAGGTAAGTAAAATAACCAAGTCTTAGCTTTATCCGCCAATGAGAACGGGAAAGCTTTCAATTTGATTAGTTCCTCGCTGATTCCATGGGGTTTCATCCCTGAACATACTGCGTGAAATTCCTTTAAATGCATATAAGGATTCTCACTTTCCATCCCATGAAATTTTGGTAACAGATGTATCAGCCCTGATTTGAGTTCAAAGTTTGCTTCAGTGTCCGGATAGGTAATGCACAGGGGCTGCTGATCTATGTTGGGGGTCTGTAGTTCTCTGAGAGTTCGAGCAGCCATGGTATCGGCTTCTATCTCTGATTCACTCGAAGGGTCTGCTGAAGTTTCAGTCTCAGCGTCACGAATTTCAGCCCTTGAACGCCTTTCTTCGGCCCTTTTCAACCTTGTCTCCTTTCTTAATCTTTTTGCTGTTTTTTCAATTTCAGCGTCGTACTCTAATTCCTTGGAGACTTCAGACCTGGTCATAAAGCAAAAGAAAATTAAGTGAGATTAAATCCCCGGCAACGGCGCCAAAATTTGGTCGGTTGTCGAATCCGCCAAAAATAATTAAAGAATTTTCTCGTCTATTCTTAACAATAAATAATTGTAGCCGGATAAGTCGAGGTCGAACCCTAGGGATTTACTACTCAATTTAACAATTGCTTCTTAATTAAAAATAACTTAAAACAGAAAATTAAAAACAGGGGGGTTTGTTGATGATTTTTGAAACAAAGAAACTAAGATTAAATAACTAAAACAAGAATTAAAGATTGCTGGAATTTTAATGGAGTGAAAAGAATGGTATAAAAATGTACTTCGCCCTAGGACATTCATTAACTTGAATATTAGTATTGATCATTGATATTTAAAGATAATCTTTTAATTTCCCCTAGACTAGTTAAAACCTCTAGCTTAGCGCATTGAGATCAACTCTCCCAAAATCAGATTTACCTAGTTCGCCTCAAATAAATCTATTCCCGAAAGACAACCCCTCCTTAGCGGGTTAGAGTTTAATCCAAAGGGAGCTTTAAGTTCAAGGAAAGCCTAGCCTAAACCAATTAAATTCTTAGCGAAAATAATTTAAGTTCAAGTTTGATTAATCCCTAAAATGTTCTTAAGTTAATAATTGAGATTGGAAACGAATCTAATTACTAACAACAATTTATTAAATTGCAATATCAAAATCTGGCCAAGAAATCTAGATTACAATATAATAAAAGAGAAAATAATCTCTTGAAGTAAGATTAAAAACATAGAGGAGTTAAATGAACAATAAAGTAAACGATCTCACAATACTAAATCAAGCCTTGAATTCCTTAGGCAAAGTAGAGGAATTAGTTACACATGTTGATCATAAAAACCATCTTTCTTTCTTCAATATTCCGAAATAAAGTAGAGAAAAGAAGGAGAAGAAAAGTTGTGTTGCTCTTCCAAAACTGGCCTAAACTTAAGCTATTTATAGATTCTCTAAAAAAAACCTAAAAGAGATCCTTAACAGAAAAGGATTCCTACTAAAATTAAAACTCCTAAATAACTAAATTGTCTCCCACTATCTGTGCAAATTACAAGTTTGACTGTTTCAAAGTCAAAACAGGAAGCTTCTGAATAGGAGGCTGGAAATTAAATCCTGAATAATTCTGCCAGCTCGCCGAAAGTTTAGCCTTGCCCAAGGCTAATCACCAAAAACTGGACAACACTTCATTATAGCTCGGAATCAGCTTCCATCAATCCAATTCAGCCCAAAAGTCACCTCCTGCACAAATAAAACCAGACCACAGCAGTATCCATCCAAATATATCCACAAAATTATAAATAAAGTCTAATAATTTACCAAAAATCAAGAGAATTTATGATTTCATCATTGACACTGCTAGGGAAATGATTGTGGGGTTCTTTATGGAGATTCCGCTGGGGAATAGTGTGGAGAATCCTGCTGGAGAACAATGTAAGGACTCCTGCGGGGAATTTCTGGGGAAATTCTAAGTTCTTGACCCGAGGGTGTTTATGAATCTGTAGGTGCTCTAAAATTTTCCTGGGTTGCCCAATGTGGGTTTTCAGCCTAGCGAGCCACTCTAACTTTTACCGGAGGTGCCTTTTCGGTTTTCACCTCAGCGAGCTCTTTTTTTTTTCTTTTTCCCTTTTTTTTTGTGATGAAGAAGGAATGATTAAAATGGCACCGTGACCACTTATGCCACCGTACTTTTGGTGCTGAGAGATGCTATATAGAGCAGCATTAAGGTTCAATTTCTTGTTAGAAGCCATTGATGGTGGAAAATAAAGTCTCACATAATTGATCCCTGCAACGGTCGAGTTCTCGAACAAACCCTGTTGCTCTATTAGGAAGATGAATTGGATTTGGAGGATGATAAAAGATTTCAGATTGTATGTATTTAATGCATTCTCATTGTTAAATAACACGATGAGTCTAACCAGTTAAATGTAAAGTACTTTCCTTAAATGGATGTCTAAGTAAGATAACTTTGTTTATGCATTTGTCATAACCATGCAAATATATTTAAACAAACACTCCACTTTATTGATAAAATCAAAATGAGTACATTTGAAAGAGTTGATTCCTAAACGGTACCCATCCCATACAGAGCCAGAATTCGTTACCAGTCGTCCTTTTCAGATTTTCTGACTGATCATTTTCTCTCGTGTCTTAATTTTTTCCTAGACTACTCTTTTGAGTTTTCAGCCTAGCAGACTTCTTTTTTTTTATACATGATAAAGCTTTAAGCGGTCTTGATTGACAGGATTTGTAAACTCATTTCCATCCATGTCCATGATGCTGACACCACCTTTTGATAGCACTTTCTTCACAACATACGGCCCTTCCCAATTGGGTTTGAACTTCCCCCGAACATCAACATTTGAAGGCCTTAATTGTTTTAGAATCAAGTTCCCTGCTTTTAACTACCGCCTGGGGTACTTCATATTTCGATCATAGGCTCTAGTCATTCTGCGTTGGTACATCTGTAGATGATCTAGTGCTTTCAGCCACTTTTCATCTAGCACCGCTAACTGCTCGTATCTGGCTTGTGCCCACTCAGTTTCTGGTAACTGAGCTTCCAAGGTGACCCTGAGAGATTTAAGCTCTATTTCCACTGGTACTACTGCTTCCATACCATACACCAAGGCATATGGAGTCTCCCCTGTCGGTGTTCTAACACTGGTTCTGTAACCCCAAAGAGCATATGGTAGCTTGTCCGCCCAATTCCTATAGGTGGTTACCATTTTTGACAAGATCTTCTTTATTGCCTTATTAGCTGCTTCCACTGCACCATTAGCTTGGGGTCTGTATGGAGAAGACTTATGGTGCTCAATGCCATGTTTTGCAAGCAGCTCAGCTGTTACCCTTTGAAATTGCACTCCGTTGTCAGTCACTACATGATGGAGAATTCCATATTAAGCAAAAATGTTCTTCTGAATGAATTTGACCATCTGCTTGGCTGTCACATTGGAGAAGGACTCTGCCTCTACCCATTTTGAGAAATAGTCTACTACCATGACTATGAATCTGCGTTCATTAGATGTTGCAGGATGAATTTCACCAATCATATCTATCCCCCATGCTGAAAATAGCCATGGAGAGGCCTGATTCTATAATTCAAGTGGTGGAAGATGACTGATATCAGTATAATCTAACACTCATGGCATCTTCTCACTTTCCTTATACAATCAGCCTGCATAGTGATCCAGAAGTATCCTTGTCTCATTATCTTCTTGGCCATAGAGAGTCCATTCATATGTGGGCTGCAAGACCCTACATGCACTTGCTACATCACTGTTTCTGCCTCCTATTCTATCAGGCATCATAAGAGGACTCCGTTTGCTGTTCTTTTGTATAGCTTATCTTTAAAGATTCTGAACTGACTGGCTAGCTTCCTCAATGACATCTTATCGACAATACTGGCTCCTTCTGGATATTTTCCTTCCTTCACATACTGGTAGATGTCATAGAACCATGGCTTTTCTTTAGCTGTCAACTCCATTACTTCATGCACTTCAAAGCAGGGTTGTTTGGAAGTTGCTATAACCAGTGGCTGTACTTGAGTTTTTTCTGGATTCTCCCACATAGAAAACAAAGTTGCTAACGCATCAGCCATCTTGTTCTCATTTTTGGGGATGTGTCTAAATTCGTATTGGCCAAATAATTCTATTTTGCATTGTAGCAGCTCTAAGTAGGGCTGTAAGGCTTTTTCTTTCAGCTCCCATTCACCTTGAGCTTGCCTTATCACTAGAAGTGAATCCCCAACGATCAAGACATCTTTTGCCCCTAGAGTTAACAGAGCTTCCATCCCGAATAAGTATGCCTCATACTCAGCTCCATTATTAGTTATGGGAAAATCCAACCTCTTTGATAAAGGGATGATTTCACCATCCAGCGTCGCTATGATCACCCTAATTCTAGCACCCTTTCTATTCACGGCACCGTCAAAGCATGTAACCCATCTCTTTATTTCCACGACAGCCAATTGTTCATCTGGGAAGTCCAAATTCTCTGTGTAATCTGATTCCAATGGCTAATTTGCTAGAAATTCTGCTATGGCTCGCCCTTTGATGGTTTTCTTAGTGATGTACTCGATTTCAAACTCCGATAAGAGTACAGCCACCTAGATAACTTTCCAACCAATACCGGTGCTTCGTACAGATACTTCAACGGGTCCACCTTAGCCACGGCTTGCACTTTGTATGATTGGAAATAATGGTGCAACTTCTTGGTAAGCCAGATCATTGCCACACACGTCTTTTCCACCAGTGTGTACTTGGTTTCATACTCCAGCAACTTCTTACTGAGGTAGTAAATGGGATACTCTTTTCTGTAATCTTGTTCCTGTGCCAACATTACCCCTACAGAGGAATCTTCAACAGCCAAATACAAAATCAAAGGCTTTCCTGGAATTGATGGGTTCAGAACTGGTGAATTTACCAGATAAGCCTTGATTTTCTTAAATGCCAACTGACATTTGTCATCCCACACAATTGACTGGTCTTTCTTTAGCAGCTTGAAAATTGATTCACAAGTGGAAGTCAACGGCGCTATGAAGCGGCTGGCATACTATAAGGAGCCTAAGAATGAGCGGACTTCCTTCTCCGTTTTTGGAACTGGCATGTCTCGAATGGCCTTGATCTTATCTGGGTCCATTTCTATTCCCCTATGGCTGACTACATGGCCCAACAGCTTCCCCGATGTGACTCCGAATATACACTTCTTCGGATTAAGTTATAAGTTATACTCTCCAATTCGAGTAAGAAATCTATCCATAATAACAGGATGTTCCTCCCGGGTCACTGATTTAACCAGCATATCATCGACATACACTTCGACTACTTTATGGATCATATCATGCAGCAGGGTTGTGATAGCCCTTTGATAAGTGGCTCCAGCATTCTTTAACCCAAAGGGCATTACTCTGTAGCAGAAGGTACCCTACTCTGTGATGAATGATGTCTTCACCTTATCAATCACATCCATCAGGATCTGGTTGTAACCTGAAAACCTATCCATGAAGGAATACATCACTGCTTTAGCTGCATTATCAACCAAGACATCAATATGAGGCAGTGGAAAGTTATCTTTTGGGCATGCTTTATTCAGGTCCCTGTAGTCGACACACACTCTGACCCTTCCATCTTTCTTATGCACTGGAATGATATTGGCTAGCCATTTTGTATACTCCACCACTTCAAGGAATTTGGCATCTATCTGCTTAGCCACTTCTTCTTTCACCAGTGTAGCCCACTTTGGTCTCATTCTTCTCAGTTTCTGCTTCACTAGTTTGAACTTAGGGTCTGTTGGAATCTTGTGTACCGCTATCTCTGTGCCTACACCTGGCATGTCTTCATATGACCAAGCGAAGGCGTTAACATGTTTTTGCAATATTCTTGTTAATTCTCTCTCTTCCTCGGGTTTTAGCTCACGTGAAATGAATACAATTTTGGGATTTTCACCTGTACTTTTGTTAATTTCATACAATGCAGTGTCATGTATGCTAAATATGCTTGATGGTGATTCAAATGCATGCACAGAATTATCAGGATAAACATCACACAAGTAAGCAAACTGAGATTTCATTGCATTAAACTTGTCATAAAGTACATCATTCATATTGAAAATGGAAGAAATAGATACAACAAAATCATTTTCATCCTCCACAGGCGGAGGGCCTTGCACTTCTTCAGCTTCAACTTTCATCTTCAGAGCATCATTCAGGTCTGCAGCCAGCTTGGCCTTTTTCTCAGCAACAGTGATGTCCTCACTTTTATCCATCTACACCTTAGCCCTTTTCATGATCTTGGCTATCTTAGCAACCACAGAATCCAAGTTTACCTTGGCCATCAGCTCCTCACCTAACCCTTCTTTGGACTTCCTAAATGCCTTGCTTAAGGCAGCAGTCAATGCACCCGAGATTACTTTTACAACTACATCACAGGCTTTCTCTTTATTCTTCTCTTCGGCCACCTCCACTGTTTTTGCCATCCCTTCAGGCGGCTCACTTTGCAGAACAACAAGCTTAGAAGCTACCTTTTCCACCACCACGAGGGCGACTAGTTCCTCACGGCTCTTCTCAAAGTCTACAACATCAGCAAATATTTCAAAGCCGGGGTATTCAATATTCCCGACCCTTACTGGTTCAGCCTGGCCCTTATAAAGCTCTTCACCCGCCTTCAGGAATGGTTTCATCAAAAGCTTGCCATCCTTACCCCTTCTCAGGTTCTTTTGGTCAGATGCCTCCTCTGTATATCCTAGTCCAAACTGCTTTGGCTTTCCCGAGTCAATGTTAAACTTAAGCACTCCTTGCAGGTTGATTCCAAGTCCCATGCCCACGACAAAATTCTGTTTGTGCAAGTACCGGGATAGCCACTCCGGCATATAATTTTCATAAATGACCATTGGGGCATCTGTAACTTCCTCTTCCCCGATCATGGCGATTTGGAATCCACCAAAAGGTACAACCCCTTCATTCACAACAGCAATCATAGACTGGGCATTAGCTTCAACAACCATAATCTTGCCATTTATAGTGAACTTTATCTTCTGATGCAAGGTAGAAAGGACACCTCCTAAAGGGTGGAACCACGGTCTTCCTAACAGCAGGGAGAAAGTGACCGGGATGTCGATCACGGTGAACACAACCATTGACTTGACTGGCCCGACCTCCACTTCAGTTTCAAAAGTCCCTATTACTGTTCTCCTGGAGTCGTTGTACACCCGGATCACTGTTGAGGACTTTTTTAGAACATCTTCATTCAGGCCCAAACATGGCAGCATTTTCGAGTGGACATATATTCAGAGCCGATCCATCGTCTACCATTACACATAGCATCACTTTGTCCATCACATAGGCCTTGATGTAAAGGGCCTTGTTGTGAGCCTTTCCTTCGCCAGGCAGATCCTTCTCAGAGAAAATGATATCGGGAGACCCAAAATGGACCTTATCCAGCAAACAACACATAGCCTCCGGAGATGCAATAGGAGAAACCTCGATCTCTGACAATTTCTTCACTAAGGCTACCCTATGCTCTTTAGAAGTCAAAAGCAGATGCCACAAACTGGCTTGTGCAGGGGTTTTCTTCAACTGAGAAATAACTAGGTCTTCTCTCTCAACTCCCTCCTGTGCAGATGTGCTACTAGACCCAGTCATAGGGGCTTTGTCTTTTACTTGTTCTGTTGGTTGATATACCCTACCACTTCAGGTCACATTCTGGACCTCTTGGATTTTCAGCTTTTCAATAGCTGGCAGCTTAACTGTCTCCTCCCCACCGAACTCTTCATATTCGTCCTCGGGGTCAAGATCATTCAAGCTTATCGGTTTGAGCAAAGATAAAATTGGCTGGCAATCCAGAATGTACCATATTAACCCGTTTCTCAAACGCCAGTAACAGATTAGTCTTCGTGCTAGGCTTAGGGGGCTCTTGTAATTTCCCTTCATTGATGAGCTTTTGAATGGCATCCCTTAACTTGTAGCAAATTGTTAGTCTTATGGCCAGCAACAACATGGTACGTGCAGAAATTATCTTTATCTGCCTCAGCAGGTTTTTCAAACGGCCTCAAAGACTGTAGCAATCCTCCATTTCTGCACTTAGCAAAAATCTTAACCAAGGGAAGAGTCCAAGGTGATATCCCCTGTCCTCCTAGATTTCTGTTCTGATTGCCTTGCTGTTGGGTTACTGTAGCAACCTCTACTTGCTTCACTTCTGAGGTCTATCCCCCTTTTCCTCCAGAACTTGAACTAGAAACACCACCAGACCCAGCTGCAGCTGTTGATCTATACCCAAAACCATATCCTGAGCTTCTACCACCCTTGTGGCTCATTGCTTTCTTCTCTTCATCTCGCTTGATTTTCATCGCCATACTGTATACTTCACTAAGCTCATTAAATGGATGAAACTTCATATTGTTCTTGAAGACGTCCCTACTGCCGTCGATCAGCTTCTGTATTAGTTCATCTTCATTAGGGTGATTTTTCAGAAGGATCATCTTGTTCATCCATTGCTAGTAATACTCATCGAAGGGCTCACTAGGTTTCTGCTTGATTCACTCAAGGTCATACAGCTTCACTTGAATCTTAGTGTTGAAGCTATAATATTTGATAAAGGCCGCCGATAGCACCTCCCAATCTGACTGGTCTTCCTCTGATAAGGAATTGTACCATCCCAGTGCTCCTCTCTCAAGTGTGGTCGGGAAGAGATTAATTAATTATTACTTAGTGGCACCCGCCGTCAGCATGACCCGGGCGTAGAGATTTACATGGGCCTATGGTGAGCCCATTCCCTTATAAGAAGGAATCTTTGGCACTTGGAAGCCAATGGGAAAAGTCTCAATGCCCTTGCTGATCATAGCATCAATATTAACCCCTTTCTTAGACTCTGTACTGACACTGACCCCTTTCTTCAACTGGGCCACAACCTAGTCCAATTCTGAGCATTTCACTTTCATCTTTCTTTCCATAGCTGCGTCGATTTCTTGCAGCTTTTCCAGACTAGCCGAGGCATCACCCCCTTGCTGAGATGATTCAGCCTCCTTCTCCTTTCCGGTTCCGCTACCACCAGTTTCCCCGACTTCTCTCACTACAGCCCGCATTTCTTCCTTTAGCATATCACGAAAATCCTGTGATCTCGGGAAATCCTTTAAAGCATCAGCGAGACTCGATGTTGGATTAGCCATCTCAACTTCTTCCCCAGACTCAGAATCACTTTCTGTTTCAACAGCTCTCCGTTCCCCAACAGCCCTTGAAGACTGAGATCTTGTCCAAGGCCGCTCCAGCTTATTCTGCTTGACATCAGTCAGGAAACGTTTA
The DNA here is from genome assembly GCA_039660915.1 of Euphorbia tirucalli. Classification (NCBI taxonomy): domain Eukaryota; kingdom Viridiplantae; phylum Streptophyta; class Magnoliopsida; order Malpighiales; family Euphorbiaceae; genus Euphorbia; species Euphorbia tirucalli. The sequence continues at coordinate 23,072,909 of CM077637.1, read as the reverse complement.
GGGTCAATGTATGGAATGATGTCATGAAGAGTGAGACATTGAAAATACTTATGATGAATGAATAGATAGATGTCGTGCGTGAAATGATGATGAAAATGATTTCCACTTATTATTCCATATTTTTTTTCAGACATTCCAAGAACACCCAATGCTGTGTAAAAAGGTCACATGTGGACCGCCATACAGACAAATGTTTGGCGCCTTTGGGACACCTAATCATTCTTGTGATATGATTGCATGTGTGCCAACACACGGATAGAGTTTCGACACTTTGTAGGTCTGTGCGATGATATGAAATGGTCACATGAGGCCGTCCCATAGACAGACTTCTGATACTTTTAAGCATATGATATGAAATGATGTTGTAAGAAAGTCACGTGTAACAGGTGACACGGACAGAGGTTCGGCGTTCAAGGAACACCTTTCATGATTTGGGATGTTATGAAATGCCCTTACATACGTACTAATCCGGTACTCGGGGAGCGCCTTGAATGATGTAATAATGCCATGAAGTAATCCGATGTGGACTACAGTGTTATATGATGTTTATGATAAGTGAGCGTGGTGTCATGAAATGCCTCGTGTAAATCATCACATGGAAATATACCTAGGACCATCATGGTCTCTATTGAATGAGATAATTTGGTGGAATGGCCGAATGCAAACCGGTGCATTGGCAGAACACGGGTAATTTGGGATACCCGATATGTTATGAAATGATTATGATGGGCGTACTTGGAATATCCATAATTTAAATGTGGTGAAATGATATGGATGTTTATGTCACACAAAATGCAAATGGCTGCACAAAAATGTGGTTAGAATGCATGACACGCGTAATGGTGCTATGTATGCTTTGTGAAAATGTTAACACACAAGTGTAATGTTATGGCTGCAAAAGAAATGGTTAGTGTGAATGTCATATGGATGATTTAATGTTTTCACACGAAAATAAAATGCAAATGGCTACACAAAAATGTGGGTTAGTATCACACAAATGCTTTGTGAATGGTATGTTATGTGCATGAAAAATGTTGGTTATGGCATGTCACGGGATGGCGAGGAACACATAGCATACGAAACGTATTCTTCTGACCTTATTCCTCCAAACGTGGTCAGTCTCAAAAATTCTAACCGAGTCCTAGGTGGGGTTCTCTTCGATCATCAACCGGGGATGATGAAGGCGCGTTTTTATTTTATGCATACAATTTATTTTGGTATCCTATGGGAATCCAACTAAGGTTGCCTATATGAGTTCGGTCTAAGTCGGGTTAAAATCAAGGCTCCCATAGTAAGATATACTCCTCACTTCTCCCCACTCAAGGGTCCAAACGAAGGGGTTCGTACGAGGCTATGGTTGGTGTTTCGTATCCGTGCCCCGAAGACCATGAGGAACAAAGGCGACACTTCAACAATTCACCGGGCTAAAAAAGGGATACTTAACCTAATGCAAAAATGTCTAACTAAAGAATACAAAATAAAATACCATATAAGAATCATCCACCTTATTTTGATTAGACACTTTTCAGGGCTTGTCAAATTCTTTTAAGTATTTATTCTTTTAAGTATTTAAGAAAACTTTTGTAAGCAAATCCTCAGCGGAGTCGACACTGTGAGCGGACGACGTTTTTGATGGAATGTGGCCTCCCTTTCGGAAGGGGCGCCTCGATCTCGAGCAGACCCCTCCCTCACGTGGGGTTTTTATAATAAAATTCGTTTTTAGAAAATTAAATTATTTCATAAAAGAATTGAGACCTAAGTCTCGATGAACAGTGTAGGAGTCGCCACCCGGCTCAGCTCAACCGGGAAATTTAAGTGTAGCAGAACCGGACGAACGGCCGCCACAGTATCCAGAGATCTAGGTCCGAACAAGTCCCCTATTTCGTGTCTAATCAAAATAAATACGGCCAATGTTCTTTGAAGGTATTTTAAATTCTAAAGATGGATTTTATTGCATTAAATTAAGCATACAGCGCGCACACAAAATAGAGTAAAGCAGTAAATAATTAAATTATTACAACCCGATCGAATAAAAATAAAAACTCTCAACCTCATTTTACAGCCGCCTAAAATACACGATTTATCTAGAAAAATACAACCGCCTAAATACACGAATTAATCTATTAAATTACATCAAAAATAAAAATAAAAGAAATTAAAAGCTGCAAAATAGAGGATTAGCACAGTTTACGGCACGCCACAAGTAGGACTCAAGTAGGACAGAATGGGATTTTAAGGATTCGGAAACATGCATTTAGGGGGATAACCAGGTCGGCTTGGCTAGCCGGCCTGATTAGACCTGGAAAACATTTTGAAACGTCCCTGTATTTTTGTTTTGTGAGAAAATCGTTTTGAAAACAATTTATCTTCCGGTTTAATTTAATTTAGCATATGAGGTGGGTCGGTTTTCGGAAGAATCGGGTCTCCGTCGTGGTATTGTTGTAATGCAAATACACTGAAAATTAAATCTAAAGTCATGAATGCACACCACAAAATTCATTTTTTATGATTTTCCAATTTTCCAAATTTTTATGGATTTTTGGAAATTTTTGGGGATTAAACTGGAAATTCTGCCTCTGGACGGGCGTTACAGTCGTGCGACTGTGTCTACAGAATCCTTCCAATTTCAGGATTTCACCAAAATTATTCAATATAAAAGCAAAAGATGCGGGAAATCAGGAACACTTGTACGACTGTATTTACAGTCCTACGACTGTTCATCAACTCAAGAACGGTCGTACGACTGTTCTTGATTTCCAGAAACAGCAAACGAGAAAATTAAACTTTTATGCACCAAAATACACCAAATCACCCAGAAAGCGTAAGAAAATGAAGGATTGAAGTATATTTACCTTTTTGACGCTGATCCACCATAGGAATGACCGTTGAAAACGCGCCAATCCACTCCAAATCGCTTCTTTTCCTTTGAGTTGAGGTTTGAAGAGTTGGGTCCAAAATCTCCAAAATGTTGAGGTTTCTGAGAGTTTTTAGTCCGAATTTGATTGAACTTTAAGTGTCAAGATTGACCTATGATTTCTAATAAGTTTTAACTTTAACACTTAAAGATTAAAAGAAAAAGAAGAGGAAAAAGCTTGTGTTTTTGTGTTGGTTTTTTCCTTCCCTTTTTCCCTCTTTTCTCTATCAAATTCTCTCCTTAAACTCTTTGATTTTTTTTTTTTTTAAAGAACCAAAAGCCCCCCCTTTTCCCCCTTCTTTTCTTCTCTTATCTTCTGTCCCTTTTTCTCTCTTTTCTGCTGGAGGAGCATTAAATGCTCCTCTTTTTTCTTCCTTCAGGGTATAGGCTTCTGCTACCTGCTCCGTAATTACAGTCGTACGACTGTAATTTTTAATTACAGTCGTGTGACACGTATACTTTTTTTTTTTACGGAAAATTCCGGCCCTTACAAAAAGACAAGCTATTGAATGCTTCTTCTTTTTTCCTCTTCATTTTTTTTAATATAAATTTGAGCCATTTTGACAATTTTAGACATTATGAAAATTAAACTTAAAATCTCATACTTTTTTTTTTCTTAATTTAATAGAGTACATAGATTCGAACCCGCATCCTTCACCTATCAAATATCAAAATAAATAAATAAAATGTGTCATGAACACAAGGCTCATTGTTAGGATTTTATTTTCTTGTTTCTTCGAGTAGTGTTTTGTTTTGAAAAGGGTCATATTGGCAGCAAGTAGTTGGAAGTTCGATCATGTTCTGGAGTACTCTATTTTGACCCTTTTATAATTATAACAACAATTATAAAACTGGTGCTAGTTGGTAATATATATCTATGTTCTATGTTATGAATTAAATAAGATTAATAGTCCTAATTAGAGTTTCCTAAAGGGATTGATCCTTAAATATATTTGATCACCAAACTAAATAAGAAATTCTCCAATTCATTTTGTTTTTCTTTAAATGGAAAGATATATTTTTCTCTTCTTCTTTATCAAACCATTTAGCATTGCTTGAAGTTGGTACACACTCAGTTTTTCTAGCTGAATCAAAATTTTGTGAAAACAAATGGTGAAAGTATTGGGGCCCTTGCCCACTATTATACTCTTGTGCATTTCGTGTCAACTTGAGCAACATTACTAGAATGGATATATAAACTACCAACACCAAAATATGAGTATATTACCGTAACCTAACCTCGTAAAAAATTTCATGATTAATTAATTAATTAATAATGTTTGTCAACCAAAAAGTTCAAATCTATATGATTGCAAGTAATAACATAAGTCTCCTATATCCTTTCTATAGATAAGGGTTAAACTTGTATTTAAAGTCATTGAGGAAGGTCAATTGTACTCTTCTCGTAAAAAATAGTAATGTTGTTCTTTTATGAGGAAATTCATAAAAACAAACCAAAGAAAAAAATTTGTTATAATAAATCGAGATATCTTCTTAGACCTTAAAATCTTCGTTGTCATCCATTGCAGATCAACCTTTTCTTAGAATTCAAAAGCTTATTGCAAAAATAAAATTTTTCACTAACACTTGAACAAGAAAGATCATTGTCTTTTTAGTTTTGAGTATGGATATAATTGGAGTGACAATTCGCCGTACCCGTTGGAGATCTATTCTGACAGGAACAAAAAATCTCAACTACTGGAGACAGGCAAGGGTATAACCTCCATAACCTTGCGAGATCTCCATTTCCAAAATTTTCATTTTATTTTATTTATTTATTTAGTATATTTTTTAAATATTAATATCACTTTTATATTTAAATAGTCTAACTATAATTTGAATTCAAAAATTTAAACATATTATTTTTATTTAATTAAAATATTGAAATATTACAAACAACGATTGCTAAAGGACACTCAAATTGTACTTGTAAGAGGTGCAGTATCCAAAGAAAGCACCTGTAGGATTATTATTATCAGTATTGTGATCCAATTTGGAGAAAATTGATGATTATGTAAGATTTAATATTTGTTACAGGAGAAGAATCACTATCAATTGATAATTTGTTGAATCCCACATTGCTTAGTGAAAGAGAGTTATGTGGTCCCTTATATATTTGAAGCAATCATCTCAATTGAGATACTTTTTGTGGTGAATTAGACATTTATTTCTAGACAATTGGTGAGCTTGGACTTGTGACAGGTGCAAAACAATCAGCCGGCTATAAGATATACTAGTAAGATTTATGTTGTATATATGGAAAAGAAAGATGGAGTTTATATATTTATATATTATCATGGTATGGTAATAATTCAAATAAACGTCCTATAAGTTGGGACCAATTTTGTTGTCATGGTAATTGTTTATTATTTGAGTAAAGGTAGATAATGAAATATGAGATATAAATAAATAAATAAATAAATAAATAAATAAATAATATATATATATATATATATATATATATATATATATATATATATATATATATATATATATATATGTGGATAGTATGACTAGTAATGGGCATATAGATATATTATAGGGTGAAAGTGGGTTGATTTGATGAATGTGTGATTCACTCTTCCTCGCCACTCCACATCCACGGTTCTCCTTATACAACATTTCAACACATACTGCTACCAACTTTAATTACTTGATAAGGTAGCCGTTGCTTTGGTAGTTCACAATCTCATTCTCAATTACATTTCCTTTTCTTCTAACTCTACATAATAATAATAATAATAATAATAATAATAATAATAATAATAATAATAATAATAATGACGACTAATAATAGTAGAGTCGGACGAGAAAATTTAGCTTTACAAATATTAGCATGTGATGTAACATAATTAATGATGTCTAACTCTAAACCACATTATTCCTAACTAAACATCAAAATGTCAAACCCTGTTACTATCTTCGTAGTTTCTCATTTATTTCTCTTCATTCAACATAATCTCTTCTCTAATTAACTGCTTTCTCCCTTTTTCTTTTTTTAATTTTCGACATAATGTCTTTTACCTCACCCCGGATCCTTAAGGAACTATGTGAAAGAATTAGGAGATTAAATTGGGATTCTCCAATTGAGTATCGATGACTGATAACATGTTGCTTCTGTCTGTTTTTATTAACAAAAGATCGACTCAAGGCAATTGATCGAAAATCTAAAATTTCAATATTAGGAAAGGACATGTGTTAAGAAAAGGCGTAAACTTGAGGGAAGGATCATCATTAAAGATAGAAATAAATAAGAATAAAAAGTGGTATATATGTGGAGTAGATTGAGCCTTAACACAAGTCAATTGGTTTTGTGTTACATGGGCTCAACCCAACTTATATGCTTACTCATCCAAGCAAGTCCAACATTCTTAAGGCCCACGAAGTCTCTTCATTGTATTAGAGCAGAAGAAGGCCTGACAGCTGAAAAGATCTTGGGCCCGTGTTTAAAGTCCTAGTGGAGTTTGGGCTAGTAGTGAAAACTAGACCCATTGATAACCTTGGGCCTCAAAGGAGATAGGCCAAAGAATGTTCGACAAATGACAACTGGTCTGGCCCTAGTTGCACTTGAGGGGAGTGTTGGAGATGTTGAGGAATCTCACATCATAAATAAATAAGAATAAAGAATGCTATATATGTGGACCGTACCTATCAGCTTAACCTTTTAAGTCAATTGGTTCCATGACATGGTATCAGACCCGCTTAGACCTAGAGGTCGAGGGTTCGAATCCCGGTAGCTCCATTTGTTGATCAAAAATTCAACATATGGCAAGATGGGCCTGTGTTGTACACGCTTCAAGTCCAAGGGGTATTCGCGTGCAGGGGAGTGTCAGAGATAATAATAAAAGCTATGATTGGACCTTACCTATCAGCTTAAATGGAGCTAGATTTTCGGGTTTGTGAAATCTCTCCTTAGTGTGCGGAGAGGAATTCTATTGAATAAATATGGTTTCTGTACAAGTGTAAAATTACAAGTATGCACATATACAAATTGTAATTCGGCAATTATATACAATATAAAATATATACTCTATCAATTAACATACACATTTAAAGGTGAGATTTCACACCTTGTGCAGTAAGACTAGTAAAAAACAAGTTGGTCTAGGTCATACACGTGCACAGTGGATAGGTGAGCTCATCATTACCTCACTACGCCTACCTAGTCATAATTGAGCTGTACATAACGACCTGAAAGGAACAGCACCCTCAAAGATTACAAAAGGAGAGCATGGCTCATTGTTGAGATATCTCATTCATTCATTCTTTTCTCTCTGTCTCCTTATTTCTCTCTGTAAATCCATTTACGATTTAAGCATCGGAATATTCCCAGGTTAATTGGTATTTAACTGATGGCGTAGAGGAATTGGCACTAACCTATTTGGAGAAAGTCGAAAACGGAAAAAAATCAACGAAGCGGTGAAATTTTGCAAGTGTCTGATTTGGGCCCAAAATTAGTGGATTTTCAAGGGAATGTGGTGGGCACCACCGGATTTTGGTGAAAAAATGCTGTTTAGTCCTTCAATTTTGCGTTTTATTATTTTTAAGGACCTAATTGCAAATTTGTAAAAGTTTTTCCTTTGCTCTGTTATTTTCGAGATTTTAACCCTAGTTTCTAGTTACTATTTAAAGGTTTGTAAGACAAGAATTTCGCAGTTTTGATGAATACGAATTTTATTCCCTTTTTCCTATCTCTTTGAATTTTCGGTAAATTCTAGGGTTAGAAGAATCGTTTCCGGCATCGTGCGCGATCAACGGAACTCGATTGTTATCCACTGCATCAGTTGGTATCAGAGCCTAACCTTGCGTCATCATGCCTCGCGGAAGAGAGAGACGAGTCGGTGACATCGCAGGGGAGGAGGACCTGGAACGACGGATTGAGCAACGCCTCAATCAAACGATCGGACAGCAAATCCAAGCAGCTGTCGATCTTTTGACTGAGAGGATGGGAGAGTTGGTTGCGGCCCAAGTTAGGGTTAATCAGCCCCATATAAGACGAGCAAATCTGGAAAACCCGTTCGGTAGGGATGAAGAGGACGAGGAAGAGGATTCAGATAGCGAAGAGGCCCCTATCAGGCGTCGTGCGGCAGGCGAAGATCGACGTTGGGAGAGCGGATTGCGGACTGAAATCCCAGAATTCCAAGGTACCCTTCAACCGGAGGAATTCCTAGATTGGCTTGCGACTGTTGAGGAAGTTTTAGAGTTTAAGGGTGTCCCTGAGAATAGGCGAGTCCCGCTGGTTGCGACCAGATTACGGGGGAGAGCGATGGCTTGGTGGCAACAGTTAAAGCTGACCAGGCAAAGGATAGGAAAATCTAAGGTTACAACGTGGGAGAAGTTGAAGAAACATATGAGGGCGAATTTCTTACCCTATAATTACCAGCGATTGATGTATCAACGGTTACAAAACCTGAGACAAGGGAGCCGAACAGTCGAGGAGTATACCACTGATTTCTACCAATTAATAGCCAGGAATGATATTCAAGAAAGGGAGGAACAGTTGGTGTCGTGATATATTGGAGGCCTGAGGGAGCAGCTCCGGGAATCAGTCAACGATTTTGATCCCCTGACTGTTTCAGAGGTGCATCAAAGGGCAGTGCGGATGGAGAGGAGAACGCGCCCTACGGGTTTCAGCAGTAGCGGGTTACCCCGTACTTCAGTGACAGTACCCCGACCTTCAGGGTCAGCAACAGTAATTACCCCAAAACCCACACCTGTAACGGCCAACAATAACAACAGAAGGGTAGGACAGAGTAGCGGTATGAAGTGTTTTGCGTGTGGCGAGATGGGACATCGTCAGTCTGAATGTAAGAAAGCCGGAAAACGAGCCATGTTTGCTGATGTGGCTGAAGAAGAGGATCATGATGATGAAGATGAAAGCGAGCCAATTTTTGAAGAAGATGAATTTGAAGAAGAAATTGTGGGGGGAGATGTAGGTCCTGCTCTGGTGGTGAGGAGGTCATGTCTGGCCACTCGAGTCGTCGAGGAGAATTGGTTGAGGCAAAACATATTCCAGTCTACTTGCACCATCAAAGGTAAAATATGTAAATTTATCATTGATTCTGGTTGTTGTGAGAATATAATGGCCGCTGAAGCTGTGAAGAAGTTAGGGCTTCCAACGGAAAAGCACCCTAAACCGTATAAGCTGTCTTGGTTGAAACAAGGAGGTGAGTTGACAGTTTCACAAAGGGTGTTAGTTCCTTTTTCAATGGGCAGTAAGTATAAGGATGAAGTCTGGTGTGATGTTGTGGAGATGGACGCGTGTCACTTGTTGCTGGGGCGTCCATGGCAGTATGACAGAGATGTTCACCATGATGGGAAGAAGAACACCTACAGCTTCGTGTTTGAGGGGGTGAAGATCGTGTTGGTTCCTCGAAAAGAGACTAGTAAGGAGGCTGGAAGTTTATTGACATTGGCACAGTTTGATGAAGAGTTGCAGAAGTCGGATGTTGTTTTTGCCTTGGTGGGAAAAACAGTGGCAGAGGAACAGCAGGTTCCTGAGGCAGTACAACCCCTGTTGCAGGAGTTTGCAGATCTGTTTCCTGAAGATTTACCTGATGGTTTGCCACCTTTACGAGATATTCAACATCAGATTGACTTGGAGCCTGGAGCAGTTCTTCCGAATCGACCCCATTACCGAATGAGTCCGGTTGAACATGAAGAGTTGAGGAGGCAGGTTGAGGAGTTAGTGGCCAAGGGTTATATTCGGGAGAGTCTCAGTCCCTGTGCTGTACCTGCATTACTGATTCCAAAAAAAGATGGAACGTGGCGAATGTGTGTTGACAGCCGTGCCATCAACAAAATTACAGTCAGGTATCGATTTCCTATCCCTAGGCTGGATGATTTACTTGACCAATTAAGTGGTGCCACTGTGTTTAGCAAGCTGGATTTGAAGAGTGGTTACTACCACATATGGATCCGTCCAGGGGATGAGTGGAAAACTGCGTTCAAGATGAGAGAAGGGCTTTATGAATGGTTAGTTATGCCCTTTGGGCTTTCGAATGCTCCTTGCACCTTTATGAGTGTCATGAACCAAGTGTTGAGGCCTTTCATCAGTAAGTTCGTTGTGGTATATTTTGATGATATATTAATTTATAGTGCTAATGAGACTGAGCATTTGGGCCATTTGAGAGCTGTGCTTGAGGTGTTAAGAAAAGAGCGTTTGTTTGCTGCCTTGAAAAAGTGTATTTTCTTGTCTAGTAGTGTTCTGTTTCTGGGATATGTGGTATCGGACAAGGGATTGCAGGTTGATGAGGCAAAAGTGCGGGTTGTTCAGCAGTGGCCTAGACCCAGTACAATCACTGAAGTTCGTAGCTTCCATGGGTTGGCATCTTTTTATAGGCGTTTCATTCCCCATTTTAGCACTATCATGGCACCTATTAGAGACTGTATGAAGCAGACAGGGAGGTTCGAATGGTCGGAGGCAGCGGAGGAAGCATTTGAGCTGATTAAACACCGACTGACCACCGCCCCTATACTGATTCTGCCGGATTTCCAGCAGCCTTTTGAGCTGCATTCTGATGCTTCAAAATTGGGGATTGGAGCAGTGCTAAGTCAAGGCGGAAGACCAATCGCATACTTCAGTGAGAAGCTGTCCGGAGCCAAACTGAATTACAGCACTTATGATGTAGAGTTCTATGCAGTCGTGCAGGCTGTAAAACATTGGAGGCATTATCTGTTCCAGAGGGAATTCGTCTTGTACACTGATCATGAGGCACTCAAACATCTGCACAGTCAAGATAAAGTCTTCGCAAGGCATGCTAGTTGGGTTGCCTATTTGCAGCAGTTCACATTTGTAGTCAAGCACAAGTCTGGGGTGGCAAATAAGGTGGCTGATGCGTTAAGCAGGAGGAGGACTTTGCTGGCTCGCATGACAGTCCAGGTACCGAGGTTTGAAAATTTTTCTGAATTGTTTGAGTCTGACCCGTACTTTGCTGCTGTCTTAAACAAAGTTGAAGCAGGAGAACGGACAGATTTCCATCTGCAGAATGGGTTTCTGTTCAAAAGCAACAGGTTGTGTATTCCTGATTGCAGTTTGAGGCTCCAGATTATCCAGGAGATGCATAATGAAGGTCATGTTGGTCGGGACAGAACATTGCAGTTGGTACAGTCTAACTATTTTTGGCCTTCCATGCGCAAAGAAGTGGAGAAATTTGTGCAGCGTTGCCGAGTTTGTCTGATTTCGAAGGGCACAGCCACAAACGCCGGATTATATATGCCATTACCAGTACCGTCACAACTATGGGTGGATATCAGTATGGATTTTGTATTGGGCTTGCCGCGTACTCAGCGTGGTAACGACTCCATTTTTGTGGTGGTGGACAGGTTCTCGAAGATGGTGCATTTTATTCTATGTAAAAAGACGACGGATGCAGTTAAAGTGGCGCAGTTGTTCTTTCGAGAGGTGTATAAGTTGCATGGGCTACCCGATCAATTGTTTCGGATCGGGATACGCGGTTTCTGAGTCATTTTTGGCGGAGTTTATGGAAAATGGTGAACACACAGCTGAACTTTAGCAGTGCATATCATCCTCAAACGGATGGGCAAACGGAAGTGGTGAACCGTTCCCTAGGCAATCTGTTACGCTGCTTGGTTGGTGAACATGTGAAGAGTTGGGATTTGAAGCTGTGTCTAGCGGAGTTTGCTCACAATCATGCAGTGAACCGGAGCACGGGGTTCAGTCCCTTTGCAATAGTCTAGTCGGTTATTCCTAAAGGGCCACTGGACTTGTTGCCCTTGCCTTCTCAGAATAAGCTCCATGGCAAGGCGGAGGATTTTGTTGGTAGTTTGCAGGAAGTCCATGAAGCAGTGCGCAACAATTTGCGGGCCTCGGCTGCCCAGTATAAGAAGGCTGCAGACAAAAAAAGGCGACATGTGGAGTTTGAAGTGGGCGACTTTGTTTGGGCTGTGCTGACCAAGGATCGCTTTTCTGTTGGCGACTACAACAAGCTGTCCGCTCGGAAGATTGGGCCTGTTGAGATCATTGCAAAAATTAATTCCAATGCCTACCGCTTGAAGTTGCCGAGTTCGATTCGTACACATGATGTTTTCAATGTGAAGCACCTTCTGCCGTATGTCAGTGATTCTTCTGAGGATGAAAATTCGAGGGCGAATTCTGTCCAACCCGGGGAGAATGATGGCGTTGAGGAATTGGCACTAACCTATTTGGAGAAAGTCGAAAACGGAAAAAAAATCAACGAAGCGGTGAAATTTTGCAAGTGTCTGATTTGGGCCCAAAATTAGTGGATTTTCAAGGGAATGTGGTGGGCACCACCGGATTTTGGTGAAAAAATACTGTTTAGTCCTTCAATTTTGCGTTTTATTATTTTTAGGGACCTAATTGCAAATTTGTAAAAGTTTTTCCTTTGCTCTGTTATTTTCGAGATTTTAACCCTAGTTTCTAGTTACTATTTAAAGGTTTGTAAGACAAAAATTTCGCAGTTTTGATGAATACGAATTTTATTCCCTTTTTCCTATCTCTTTGAATTTTCGGTAAATTCTAGGGTTAGAAGAATCGTTTCCAGCATCGTGCGCGATCAACGGAACTCGATTGTTATCTGCTGCATCATTAACTCTTCTATTTTTTGTAGCTACGTAGGTTTCGAACGATTCATACTATTATCCAGTCAGTAATTTGGAGCCACGCGGGTCATAGATCCAAGTTTTACACGTCTAAAACATCACTGTATAATGGAGATATTGGAAATTAATTTAAGAAAACATTTTAATATATTTAACAGTGAGCATATTAATTAGCACACAAAGGGGAAAAAAAAAAGAGGAAGATAATTCATCCGGTACGTACCTTTACAAGTCATTGCCCAACAATCAAATACGATTGAAATTAGAAAAAAAAAAAAAAAAAAACAGTACGCTATACAGAATTGTACCAAAAAACTTCTACTGAACTTCTACTGAACTTGAACCAAAAAATGCTTTTGTAGCCGCAACTTTCTTAAAATAAGTTTTAGCTTATTAGGTTACAAGTCTTTATACAGTATACTGTTGAATGGAATGGACTGTTGTGTCATTCTCCTAAACTAGTAATTGTACAAGAGGATGACAACATAGAACTGTCCAACTAAGAAATGCAAGGAAATGCATTTATGAAGTTGCCCAGAAATCTACAATAACTAAAAACAGAAAAAAAAAGAAGGGAATCAAAATCAAGAATTAAACGAAAAACAGTTCAAGTGACCAAATAAAACTTAACGTTGCTCAAGCACCCACATAATCATAACCAAGCAATAAGCTCTTGAAGTCTAGTAACTCCATCCTTTGCTAATGAATCAGCAAAATGGTTGCAACCCCTGGGACTATGACCAAACGAGTAAGACTGAAGATTTGGCAGTAAGTTGTCAATTTGATTAAAGAGGGAGGTTAATTTTCAAGGTCTCATGGAGGAAGGATTACTTAGCCATGATACTGCATTCTTAGAATCAAGTTCAAATAAAACATCAACTCCCTGATTCTGAAGAAATAAAAAAGAGATTTGCAAAGCTTTGCAAACCGCAGCTGCTTCAGCATAATTAGAGTCACAAATACCTGCACCGGAGAAAAACAGACATACCACAAATCCATTGGAATCTCTTATGACTCCTTCAATACTCGCAGACCTTAGATTTCCAAAAGAGGAGCCGTCGGTTTTCCATTCAAGAGATCCTGATGGAGGGTGAGACCACAATAAGGGAGGTCTAATTTTTGTTTTCTGAGCAGTCCCGAGATTGAAGTTCGGCACTAAACGAAGTTCTTGCCCTGAAATGGATTTAAAAATATTGTTGGCTTTGATCCAAAAGAAAGATCTCGCAAAGATGAGCTGCAGTATTAACGATTGATTGACTTGCTTTCTGAAGAAAATATAGGAGTCGCCACCCGCCTAAGCTCAAACGGGAAATTTAGGTATAGCCAAAACCGGGTGAGGGCCATTATAGCTTCTAGAGATCTAGGTCCGGACGAGTAATTTACTTGTTATCTAATTAAAATACACGCTTCAACAACCAAATTATAACATTTTATGAACTAAGTTGATTTTATTTAGTGCATACAGTGTTCATGCAAGGTATTGAAAGCAGTAAATAAATTAATTATACAGACCGAATCACATAAACTATTATTGGGGATACATACGGATCAAATGGGGAATTAGGATACAATCGCCTAAAATACACAAGTTTATCTAACATAGTAATAAAACCTAAACATACATCTAATCCTGTAAAACAGATATTAGTATGCGAATAATTGCATGTAGGACTCAATCAAGACAGAATAGGATAATAAATGGGTCGGGATCATGAATTTAGAGGGAATAGTCGGGGAGACTTGGCAAATCTCACCGACTAGACCTGGAAAATGTTTTGAAACATCCTTATGTTGATTTTCGAGAACGGTTTTTCCGATCAACTATTTAACATGGCAAGTTGGTCGGATTTCATGAAACTGGGTCTCCATCGTTGTTTTGTTCTAATACATGCTTCTAAAATGTAAATCTAAGGTTCAAATGTCATGAAATGCACGAAAATCGGTTTTTGGTGATTCTGTCCAGAACTAACACCCGTGCGGGTGTTGAGACAACAGCCTTGCGGTTGTATATTTACACTCGTGGGGTGTCACTTCAAGATCAGTGAAGGATTTCAAAATCCAGAGTTTTCGTGGTTCTGTTCTGAGAACTAACAGCCATGCGGTTGTAGCTATAATAGCCGTGCGACTGTAGCTACAATAGCCGTACAGCTATAACTATAGTTGTGCGGCTGTTGCAACGGCCGCATGGCTCTAGTTTTCAGTCCAAAACCGAAAAACAAAGTATGTTAAAAAATGATGCAAATGATGCCCAAATACAGCACAAACAAGTCAAGTATTTTGGTTTTTCAGACATTTACCCTTGTAGCGTGAATCGACAGCTTTAGGAGGTGGAAATCTTTTAAGAAAAGCTTTGATTTTGAACCCAAACTTCAAGCTCTGAAAACAGTCTCAAGTTCCGAAAGTTAAGATTTTAGTGTTCAAGTTAGTCTCTAAGCCTATTAGAAGTCTTAGTGAATACAATGAAAATTGAAGAAAAATCTTGGATTTCTTTTTCCCTTTTCTTCCTTTTTCTTCCCCTTTCTCTTTAAATAGAGATTGCCAACCCTAAATCCAAAAACTAGAGGCCTTTTTATAAGCAAAAATGAGGCTTTTCCTTGTAGAATTCGCCTCCTAGAATCCAAAAAATCATATCCAAGAAGAAGAGTCATGGTTCTGTCAGGGACCAACACCCACGCAGGTGTTGATGTAATAGTCGTGTGACTGATAATGCAACAATCGTGCGGCTGTGGGTACAGCCATGCAGGTTTTGTTCCTGGGCAGCCTCCTCTTTGTCTAAGAAATGTTCTGGGGCTTGAACTTTGGTCAACCGAAGCTTTGATCTTGAATTGACTTTGACTCCTATAGCTGTAAAAAGCTATAAAAGCAAATGAACAATTTATTAATCATTGAAACCGGGGATTAAAATTCTGCGCTCACAGGCTGCCCCTCTTGTATCTAAATTCACGGCTTACGAGTTTACCTTATCCCGTAGTGAATTTGGATACACGATAGAGACTGCGATGAGAAAGAAAAGAAACATACTTGCCCCTAGCTTTGGCTAAAGAACTTGATTGATTGCTACCTTTTAAGGTCGTGCGGGACTGATTACCTTTTAAGGTTGTGTGGGATCGATTTACCTTTTAGAGCCGTGTGGAACTGATTTACCTTTTAGAATCATGTGGGACTGACATACTTTTTAGAGTAGTGTGGGACTGATTACCTTTCAGGGTTATATGGGACCAATTTACCTTTTAGAGTCACGTGGGATTGTTTTACCTTTTAGAGCCGTGTGGGACTGATTACGTTTTAGGGTCATGTGGGATCGATTTATCTTTTAGAGTCGTGTTGGACTGATTAAGGGATGTTGGATAAGCTGATGAATTATAAGTTATGTATTTATTCGTTGATCGATTATTTTGGAAACAAAATTTTTTCCCCTTTGATTAAGAATAAATACAAGAGTGAGATTGGCCATGGGGTGCCGAGTTTTGGTGTAAGGAGCTCTAGCATAACGAGATATTAGGAGCAATGACTAGAATTCTTGGAGTTTTGACGTATTGTGGAACACCTAGAATAAGAGAGTGAATGTCAATTGACGGTAATTATATTTTTTTGGTTGGTGGTTTCTTGGAAAACCAGAATTCATCGGGACTGTTTACACCTGCATAATCACAAAATGAAACTTTATTGGAAGAAAGTGGGTTAATTCATCACCGATGAATCGGTGAAATTGATGACTATAAAGACAAAATCAATGGTTATAATAATAATAGTGAAACAAATGCATCTATAAGACTAGTAAATAAAATAAAATAGCAAAAATAAATCAAAAAGAGGGTGAAAAAGCGTACAGCGCAGCTAACAGACAACAACTATGTGGCTGACGAACAACACATGTACGAGTGATGTTGCGACAGTCGTGTGGCTGTTGCAACATCTGCACAGGTGTCACACTCAGTACAAGAGGAGGAGACAGGGACACAGGTCATTTTCACGCTTTCAACTGTCCCTCTCTAAACTTCATTTTCCTCACAAATCTTAGCTAAAATAATGAAGAAATAAGGTAAAAGTCTTTCTAGGGTTTATGCAAGGTTGATTAGAGTGAGTGAGGACCCTCAGACATTTCCATTTCTCTCTATTGCTAATGGGTACAGCTTGACACGGGATACGCCCCATTTTGGCGTTTCTTTTGGGCAAAATGTTCCTCTACTCCTGGAATTGCCCAATCACACCTCACAACACCAAGTAAGTGCCTAAACTTCCTTGATTTAGAAAGTTAGGTTTTGAGGTTTTTGTGATTTTGTGCTTGTTTGATGAAATTGATGAGTAGAATGCATGCTAGGGACCCTTTCGGAACTATAGGGACTAAAAATTAGGAGAAAACCTGGGTGAAAAAGATGAATTTTTGGGATCTTGGGTTGACATCCATGCGGGCTTGGTTTGGGTAGTATGGCTGTTCGTCGAGAGCCGTACAGCTCTCGACGTGACACCCGCATGGGTGTCACATCACCCACGCGGGTGTTGAACCCAGGGGTGATTTGGCTTCTTTTTTTATGATGTGCCTAGGATTAAGAACCCGTATGCAAATGTATTATGCATGATGGATAGATTTAGGCATTGCAAAAAAACTCCTTATTTTGGTGTTTATTTATCGTTTGATTTTGCATAAGCATCTTTATCAGGGTTCTGGATCCCTAATTGAGGCCCGCCTTTGGTAGGATGATATGCCTCAGTATGTGAGGAGGGATGTTACGACTCTCAGATTTGCTGACTTGGCGAGCCATGAGGCACTAACTGCCTTGATCAAGTGGTGGATAGATAAGATCCACAGTTTTCATTTTTTAATGAGGGAGTGCACCATCACCCCTTCCGACTTCATAGCCATCACTAGGTTACTGTTCGGAGGGACTCCCTTGGAGTTCAACTGTTATCTGTCCTAGGCCTCCTACCATGACTCGTATGTAGTTGAGATGATTGGCCTAGGGAGTACCCAGAGGAATGTACAGTACTCCGACCTTTAGGAGTTCTGGATTAAAAAGAGTAGGGGACATCAGCTACCCCCGGCCAGCGTAGTTGATGAGCATGCCTGTACTTTCATCATCACACTTCTCTCCATACTTATTTTCCTAACTAGGGGGAGTTGTATGAATCTAGTTGTTCTCTCGTGCTTGGCTGACTTGGAGAGGTCTAGAGGGTATGGTTGGGCTCGAGCAGGACTTGGACAACTATATTATGGGTTCAATCTGTGCGCTCGAGTCGTGTAAAAGGAGCTCAAGGGCTTCTAGCTCATGGTTCTAGTGAGATTGTCGACTTTTTCCGCTTTATTATTGCTTCTGCTTTTGTTTGTGTCTGCTTATTCTAACTGTGCATTTTCCCACAGATTTGGGCCTACGAGCATTGATTCTTGACCCAACCTACCCTAGGCGTGCTAGAGGGGGATGGTAGGCTAGCCACATTTCTAAGATGGATATAGAGCTGGGGTGACATTATGAGAAATGTTAGGCAGACTCGAGAATAGCTCAGGACTATGACCTGGGATGAGGTATGGCAAATACAAATGAAAACTTGTTAGTGTAAACTTAATTTACTGTTGTCATGATTCATGCCTGATAGTGTTTTAATTTCATCCTCTTTTATCAAACAGGTGAATTTGGATCCATGAGACCGTGTCCCAAATCCTGAGGTTGTGTAGGCTGCTATGATGTGGGACCACCAGTGGTTCGTGATGGAGTGCTCCTATTCCCAATAGTTGTACTTAGGTAAGAGGGTGAGAAACTAGGACACAGCCACCAATCCTGCTACTATGCAGGTGCTTTTTAAGCTACCATTGACCCTCTTTTGGCCCCACATATGTTCTTCAGTAGATCAAGCCATGATTTTTAGAGCCAGGCTAGACGTGCCCTACGTGCCAGGCAGCTACCTCACCTTCGTGAGGCACACTGCTTGAGACTCCTCGTGTCCCAATTCCTTACAAAGTAAGTGATCTCAACTTGAACATCTTAGATTTAAATATCTCATTGTCGTTTCAATTAATTTTTGACCTGTGTTGTTCTTTCTCTTCTCGTGCAGAAAAAGGTATCTACTGAGAAAGATGAGGATGAGGAGGAGGAGACTAAGGTTGTTGGAGCTGATGTGTAGCCCACCGGGTCAAGGCAACGGGTCAGGCCTAAATCTTGGGGAGTTGGTTCCTCCTCGGGTGCTGCTAGTGGAGCTGCCCCTTCCTCTACACCAGCTAGAGTGGTTTATAGGGACTTCTCAACTCCTCTCCAGAGTCGGTTCCGCTTGATGAACTTTGACGGCCAATACGAGGAGAGGGAGCTACCCTCGTACAACATATTTCCAATGGATTTTTTCCCACCTAACACCACCATTTTCCTCTTTTTTTAACTTGAAGTTTGGTTTTTACAGGTCACGTGCGAGGTTGTGGAGAGACCAGTGCGGATGTACCAGTCTTTGCATCACCTCTTCCTTTAGGAGCACGCGATGATGTTAGTGAGTTTCCTGCAACTATTATTATAATGTATTATGTGATGTATGCATGAGATGTATGGATGCATGAGTGTGCTAACTTGAATCGTTCTAGTTTGATTTTTACAGACCTATGTCTAGTAGTTATAGGCTAATCAAAGGGCCGCTGAGCGGTTGATGCACCTTGAGTGGGAGCACCAGATGTTACAGATGCAGTACGAGCAGGAGACTCAAAGGTTGCAGATCGACTTGGACTGGTACAGGGCCAAGTATCTAGATGCAGAGGGGGACGCGATGGACACATATACCAACGAGGATGAGGATGAGGATGAGACGCTAGGTCTCGGGTAGTAGATGATAGGGTATTTTATTGACATTTTTGTCATTTGTATACATTTCTTTATAAATTTAGTACATTGGATTTGTGTAGTTTAGACTTTTGAAACCTCTTGTTATATTTCTTGCTTCAATTTTCATGGAAATTTCCATTGTTTTCACTAAATTCAGCCATTTTTGTCCATAAACACACATAATCACACATTGGAATGCCTGAATAAGCAAAAAAACCACTCCCGAATCATCAATACCCATGCAGATCTCAAAAAATCATTCAGCCTAAAGATATAGCCGCACATCTGTAGAATCAACAGTCACATAGGTGTTGATTAATAGCCACACGGCTGATACTACAGTCATACGAATCACGCAATAGCTGTATGGGTATCACATCACCCGTACGGCTATTGACACCAATTTCACAGCTTTATTTGATGCTGATTTCGACCATGGACCCCTTCAATTCTCGACTTTGCTCATTTCTCGAAACTCTGAAGGATTCATATTGGTTGAAATTAAAGCCTTTCGGGGCTTTGGAATATGAAGGCTTATTTTAATAGGTCAAGAAATCTAGCTCTATTGCAAGCTACCGTACGCTGCTGGGACCCGGTTGATCACGTGTTTTGTTTCTCTCATCAACAATTGTGTCCCTTGTTCGAGGAGTTTGGTGCCTTGCTCGAAAGGTACCAAGATCACCATTCCTAAATTTATTTTTGGTGATGCCCCTTCCTTGGCCTATCTGTTTGGTATTCCATGATCTCAGGTAAATACAATATTTTCCACTACTGCTTCGACCCTAGGTTTCCACCTAGGCTCTATGCTGAGTTGGTGTATGGATATTTCTTACGATCATTCTGGATGGGCCAGTATGGTTAGCTTATTATTGATGAGCCAGTATCTGTGTTGTGTGAGCTCTAAGGTGTGCCTATCCCGACTCGCTTCTGTCATCCCTCGGATGGTTGTCAAAGCTTTGCATATGGCATTGATTCTAGCAGAGACCTTGATTCCACTTGATTCTACCCATTCTGAGGATCTTTTCAGATTGATAACCAATTCATGCTGCTTCAGGTAACCCTTCTCTATCACTACCTGTGCCTGAATGTTGAATTTCATCAAGTTATCATCCTTAACCCCTTTGTGTTTTCATAGTTATGGCTCATGGAGAAGTTGGCTCTTATCCATTTGCCTTGAGGGAACTTCAAGAAGTATCTTCCTGCCAACTTCTAGGGGTAAGGCTTCACTAAGGAAGGCTACAGTTGGATGACATCAATAGAGTGGGAGACTTGGCTGGCCCAAAGAGTTTGTCCCTGGTCGAGGATCACTCACACTGCTGTGGATATGTGGGCTGCAGGTATTCAGTTACTAGGTCTAAACAAAGTGAGCTTTTACTCTTCAGCTTACCTTCGTAGGCAATACGGGCAAGTGCAGGGGATCCTCGAGTCATCTTGCATTACTGAAAGCATTGAGTACACTTCACAGTGGCCTGATCACATTTTGGTAGTGTGTGCTACGAGGAGCTGAGGTACGATTCTTTTACTACTATGGAGACCAATGAGTCATACAAATCATGGTTGGGCGAGATCACGGTTTTACATACCAAAAGGAGTGCCAAAGCATGACTCTCAGATGGCTTGGATTGACTAGCATTGAAGAGTTTGTGACTACTAAGAGGAGGAGGGTGTAGCTGTGTTGTTTCTCTTATTGTTGTTTTTATTATTGTTTGTATGATCCTAACTTTGCATAGATCGCCCTTCATAGGTTTTCAATTTATCAAATCGCGTTTACTTTTGCCTAAACCAACCTCACCAGGTTTTTAATCCAGCAGGCTATTATTACTTTTATTGTCTTTTTTTTTCATTATTGTTATAAGAGAGACCTTTCTGATTGCAAGTTTTAGTTCGATGTCACAGCTCTCATGTGCATATATGTTTGAATGCTTGGCTTACTTAGATGTTTTAGTAGGTGGATCCACACATACATTCAAACATTCATAAAATATGTTAAGCAGAATGACATTTCATTGATGAAATCAAAGTAGGAATGGTCACAGAATAATATACATCTCAGATGATTTACTTTGCGGTCAACTAGCCTTCATAGGTTTTATAGCTAACACCTCTCACTTTTACGCCTTAACTTTTGCCTAAACTACCTTTACAACTTAACAGGCTACTTGGCCTCTCAAGATGTGATAATGTTTAAGGCAATCCTGGTTTATTGGGTTGGTGAACTCATTCCCTTCCATATCGATTATCTTTGCTGCACCGTTCGAGAGGATTTACGGGCCTTCCCTTTTGGTTTGAACTTGCCCTTGACGTCCATGTTGGAAGGTTTTAGCTGTTTCAACACTAAGTCTCCTGCTTTCAGAGGATGTCTCTAGTGACAAACTCAGTGATTGTATGCTTTATCCTTTAGACGCTTTTCATCGACCATAGCCAACTGTTCAAACCTAGCTCTGACCCACTTTGTCTCTGGTAGCTGAGCTTCTAAGGCTACCCTCAGGAACTTCAGTTCTATTTCTATTGGTAGCACTACTTCCATCCCATACACTAATGAGTATAGGGTCTCACCAGTAGGGGTTCAAACACTAGTTCTGTAACCCTAAAGAGCGAAAGGTAAATTTTTCATCCGATCTCTGTAAGTGGCAATTGTTTGAGGTAGGATTTTTTTGATGGACTTGTTGGCTACCTCTACTACCTCATTCACCTGTAGTCTATAGGGAGAGGATATGTGATGATCTATACTATGTTCTACAAGTAGTTCTGTCGTTACATCTTGGAACTACACCCCATTATCAGTCATTATGTGGTGCGGAATGCCATATCACATGAAAATATGCCTCTCTATAAGCTTGGCCATCTTCTTTGCCATAATATTGGTGTAGAATTCAGCCTCTACCCACTTTAAAAAGTAGTCAACTACTACCACAATAAATATGTGGCCATTCGACGTTAGAGGTCAAATTTCACCAATGATTTCTATTCCATGCATGGCACTTCTTCAGCTCTTTGTCACAATCTGCTTGCATGGTAAGCCAAAAACATTCATGTCATAGAATCTTCCTTGCTACAGCTATGTCATTCATATGTGGGCCACAGGATCGTAAATGCACTTGTTTCATCACACGTTGTGCTTCCGATTTTACCAAACATCTCAGAAGCAGACCGTCTACTATCCTCTTAAAGAGCTGATTCTTAAATATTCTGAATTGCACTACTAACTGCCTGAACGCTGCTCTATCAGCCATGTCTGCTTCCTCTATATACTGTCCATCTTGTAGAAATTTAAAGATGTTAGAGTACCATGGTTTTTCATTCACCGTCAGACCAGAACATCATCACATTTGAAGAAGGGTCTGTTGGAGACTTCCAAGACCACAGGTTTCATGGGTTGTTTCTGTGGTTCATCCCATATAGATAAGAGTTTTGCTAGAGTATCTGTCATCTGGTTGTCATCTCTAATCACATGTTTGAACTCACAACAGCCAAATGTTTCAATCAATTGCCATATAGACTCCAGATACGGTCGCAGTGACTCTTCCTTAATTTCATAGTCTCCTGTGGCTTGGCGAATGACCAATTAAGAATCTCCAATTATCAATACATCATTCTCCCCTAGAGTAATCAAGGAATCAATACCAAATAAGAAGGCCTCATATTTTGCCCCATTGTTGGACAAAGGGAATTCCAACCGCTTAGAGAGTGGGATGATCTCTCCATCTGGGGTAGCAATGATAACCCTCAAGCCATAGCCTTGCTTATTTGCAACCCTATGAAAATACATAATCCATCTTCTCGGTTTGACTTTGATCATTGCAAGCTTTTCATCTGCGAATTCTAAGTTCTCCACATATTCCGAATCTAGTGGTTGATTGGCCAAGAATTCTGCTATTGCTCTGCCTTTTATCACCTTCTTGGTCACGTACTCAATGTCGATTTTGGATAACAATAACAACCACTAAGATAACTTTTCAGCCAATGTTGGTGCCTTATACAAATACTTCATTGGGTCCACTTTGCCTACTGCTTATATCCTGTAGGACTGGAAATAGTGTCTCAGCTTCTTTTTCAGTAAAACCATAGTTGTACAGGTCTTCTCAACTATGGTGTATCTGGTCTCGTAATCCAGCAGCTTTTTACTGAAGTAGTAAAAAGAATGCTCCCTCTTGTTGTCTTGCTCCTATACTAGCATTGCACCTATCGAGGTCTCTTTGATGGCCAAGTACAAGATTAAAGGTTTACCCGATGTCGGAGGTTTCAACACAAGTGGATTTGTTAGGTAAGCCAATATTCTGTCAAAAGAAATCTAGCACTGGTCATTCCATATAATTGGCTATTTCTTCATGAGGATTTTAAAGATAGGCTCACAAACTGTAGTCAATCTAGCGATGAACTTGCTGATATGCTGGAAACGATATGACTTTTTTTCAGTTTTTGGCACCGGCATATCTCGAATGGCTTTAATTTTATCCGGATCCATATCAATTCACCTCTAGTTGAATATATACCCCAATAGCTTACCTGAAGTGACTTTAAACACACACTTCTTTGAATTAAGTTAGAGGTTATACTTCTCAATCCTAGTCATAAATCTATCCAGAACAGCAGGGTGCTCTTCCAGAGTCATGGATTTGACCAGCATGTCATCAACATACACCTCGACCTCTTTATGGATCATGTCATAAAGAAGAGTGGTGACACCCTTTAGTACGTGGCTCCAGCATTTTTTAGTCCAAATGGTATCACCTATAATAGTATTTGCCCCATTCCATGATGAAAGTTGTCTTAACCTTATCGATAATGTCCATAAGGATTTGTTATACCTAGAGAACCCATCCATGAATGAATACATGGCTGCTCTGGCTGCACTATCGATCAGCATGACTATATGCAGTACAGGGAAGTTGTCTTTAAGAGATGCTTTGTTCAGGTCTCTATAGTCAACACAGACTCTGACCCTCCTATCCTTCTTCCCAACTGGCATAATGTTGGCCAACCACCTCGTGATACTCTACAACTTCCAGGAATTTGGCTTTGATTTGCTTAGCCACTTCATCCCTAACCTTTTCTATACATTCTAGTCCAAGAAATCTGAGTTTCTACTTCACTAATTTGTATATAGGATCAGTGGGAATTCTGTGTTCTGTGATCTCCATGTTGACTCCAGGCATATCTTCATTTCACTAGGCAAATGCTCTAACATGCTTCTCTAAGAATTTTGTAATCTCTCTCTTTTCCTCATGAGTAAGATAATTTGAGATGGATACTATTTTGGGATTCTCATCAATTTGAGATGGATACTATTTTGGGATTCTCATCCGTTCCCAAGTTAATTTCATGTAATGGAGTATCATGTATGCTAAACACATTGTATGAATACTTGAATGTATGCATAGATCCATCAAGAAAAACATCACACAAGTAAGCAAAGTTAGATTTTATTACATTCAAGGCCTCGTAGGTGGAATTTTTCGTATCAAACATAGAAGAAATGGGTACATAGAAGTCATTTTCCTCCTCCACATGTGGAGGGTCTTCACTGGCGGCTGCCACAGCTTCAATTGCCTCCTCTTCCATCTGGTCATCCAGATTTGATTCCAGGGCCTCTTTTTCTGCATCAGAGAGGGTGGATTCTTTTATCAGTGCTTTCTTTATTCCCATCAACCTGGCCAATTAAACTACTGCCTTCTTAAACTGATCATTATGTTACATTGCTGTAAGATTTTCTTCGATTTGATCCTTAAGGCCTTTCTTCAAAAGGGCGAACAATGCCCTAAAGACAGCATCTATAATTGCATCCATGTCTTACATCCCTTAACCTTTTCTGACTAGCTCTTTGTTCTGGGCAACAGCACTCACAGGCTCTTCGAATTCCAATAGAGCTACCGACGACACAATTTCTTTCCCTTTCTTGGGTTCAGGCTTGAGTATGCCTTTGATGGTTCCACCCCACATTTGGAGAAATCTATGACATCGATGAAGATCTCAAATCCTAAAACTACCTCTCCTTTCACCTTTATTAGCTCGGGCTTACCATCATAAGCCGTACTGGTGGCACAGAAAAAGCTATCCACAAGGTGTACTGCTTTTCACTTAGGCCTACTCTTTGAAGTCTCACCTTTGTATCCTAGGTCTGCCTAATGTGTCTGCTCGATGTCAATATCAAACTTAGTCATACCCTATTATTGTGCTCCTAGGCCCTTCCCTAAGCTGAATTTCTGATCTCTAAATATTTGTGGATCCCATCTGCGAACACGGGTTCCTTGCCCTTCTCACCAAATATGATAGCAACCTGGAAGCCATTCATAGGCTGATCAAAGGCACTCAAAGCAGCAATGACTGAAGGTTCATCGGCCTCAAGGGTCACTATCTTTCCCCCCAATGGAAGCTTAACTTTCTGGTGTAGAGTGGAAGGCATACCTCCTAGTGAGTGGATGCCTTAACAGCAGAGAGAAGGTCACTAAAATATCAATGACTGTGAACATCACCTAAGACTTCACTTTTCTGACTATCACCTCTACTTCAAAAGTCCCGATCACCATACACTTTGAATCATCATAAGCACATATCATAGTACTAGACCTCAGCAAGGCCTCTTCACTCATATTCAAACAAGGTAGAATTTTCAAGGGGTAGATGTCTAGGGCAGAGCTGTCATCCACAATGACATACCGCATCACTCTATCCATTATCTCCACTTTCAAATACAAGGCTTTGTTGTGATTCACTCCCTCTAGCGACAGATCAGGGTCACTAAATGTTATCTCTAAAGAACAATCTATCGTGTGGTTGATGGATCCACCTATCAACATGCATACTTCTTCAGGAGAAGTCAACGGGGTTGCTTCCATTTCCATTAATTTCTTCACCACTGCAGCATGGTGTTTTTGGGATTCCATTAGAAGGTGCCAAACATTAGCTTTGGAGGGCATTCTCTTCAGCTGCTCAACTACCAGGTCATTTTCTTTAATAGGAGTGGTGAGGGAGTCATTATGGACCAGCATATATCCTAAGTGCTGACTCACTTTGCCGCAGTTGATTGGTAGCTTGGTAGACTCTCCTACTCCTATTGATGTGGTTGACCCACCTTGGGCTTGGGAATCTCATATTTATCATAATCATCATCTAGCTCAACATCATTCAAGTTGATTGGCTCCGGCTTCTTCTTGACCACCACTACCGGCCCGACTACCTTCTCAGCCTTTTTGCCAAATAAAACTACATGTACTACAGGATTGGCTCGGATAATTTGTGCAAACATAAAATTAGACGACAGCCCAGTCTACACCAAGTTGACTTGGTTTCCAAAACTGGGCAATGGGTTTCTCTGTACACTTGGCTTGGCATCTGGCTCCTGGATCTTATTTTTCAATTAGGAACTAATTAACGGTGTCCCATAGATGGAGACAATCATTCATCCGTTGGCCTCTAGCCACATGATAAGTGTAGAAATTATCCTTATCTGCCTTAGCTGGAGGAGTGAAAGGCTTCAAACATTGCATGAGCCCCAACTTTCTATATTTGCTGAATATTCTCCTTAAAGACTCGGCTTATGGTGATATCCCTTTCAGATTGGCCTAGGGAGCCAATCCTTAAGCTACTGCCACTATCTTAACTTGCTTAACTGAGGTAAAAGCCTGTAAAGGCTTTGGACTATAGCTAGAAATGGCTGGAGTCATAGTGGTACCACTACCACTTTTGAACCCAAGTGCATAGCCTCGACTACCTCGGTAACTGTTACCACTACCATTGCTCTACTTTTCGTCTTCTTCATACTTCTCAATTTTTTTGGCCAGGTTGTATGCATCCACAAAAAAGTTAAATCCACGAAGTTTTATATTGGCATGGTAATTCTTTAAACTCTAATCCACAAGCTTGATGATAAGCATGAAATCCCTCAGCCTCTGTTCCAACAGTACTTGTTTATCTATCCATCTTTTGTAATACTCAGCAAAGGTCTTATTTGGCTTCTGTTTCATTACCTCTAGATCCTGTAGTGTCACCTCAATTTGAGTATTATAATTGTAATGCTTCACAAAGGCCTCAACCAGAGAGTTCCATTCTTTCATAATGTGGGCTGACTAATTGCTGAACCATCGAGCAATACCATCCTTAAGAGTGGTCAGGAATAAACCCAATAGTTGGATGGTAGTCAAGCCGTTCATTGTCATTAGTATCAAATAATTGTCAATATGAGGTCCAGGTGGCCCATTTCCTTTGTACGGAGTGAAACTAGGCATTTAGAAGCCTAGAGGGAGCAAGTCAATCCCATCAGCCCTTAATGCATTGGGGTCAATGCATCTTACTGTGGGAATCTGTGCCATCTGGTGGAGCTTGGGTAGCAACTCGTCAAGCTTAGAATATTTCTCCTTTAGTTTCCTTTCAGCTACTGACTTGGCCGACACCTCTCTAGCTCTCCTAGAAGCATCCTTCTGCCAACTCAATCTACATTCTATTATGTCTGTCCATTGTTGACCCCCTAATCTACCATAGGCTCTACTTTCCTGTTAGTAGCAATACTGCCTATAACGGCCTACACTTGTGATGCGTCTAAAACGCACACTATAGAGCAAGTGTACTCTGTCGCTCAAGTAATATAGAAATAAGAAGGATGTCGATCCCATGGAGACTATGTATGCTAATCCTAAATGTAATCGGTTTCTGTTAATTTAGGCGGGGGAAATTATATCTTTGATTTTGGATTTGTAAAATAAAATCTACTGAAAAACAACAAATTAAATAATATAATTTAAACTAAAATAAGGATGCAAGCGGATAAATACTCAATAGAGAAATTGGCTAAGGCAAATGGTTTTACTTAGATTCATTCTAGCAATTTCCTCGGGTTATGCAATCAAACTTATTAAATTCCCAAGATGGCGAATTCCTCAAACAATTAACACCGGTTAGGGCTGCTAACTCTAATCCTCAACCTAACTACTTAAACTTGTTCGGTCTTAAGCAATTAATTTGAGAAGCATTAAGCATACGAAAACCTAGCACGAACTAGTGAGCCACAAAGCAATGGTCATGCATTTGTCATGTTATGAGATTCCGTTAATTCAGTCCTTTGGTCAATTATGAATTAACTATGAACTTTGAAATAGATGGTCACGCATTCAAAGCTTTAAGCAATCATAACACAATAGTGGAAAAATAATACGAATGAATTGCATTAAACAAGGGAAATTACATGGAAATCCTACTAAGTTCCACCATAGCCTTAGCTATGGAGGAATTAGTTCATAATTGAGTTATAAACAAGTGAATAAATCAAAGAAAACATAATAAAGGGAGTTAAGAAGAAAAACTAGGAAGATGAAGATCCCAATGGAGGCTTATGGAGAGAAATCGGAGAGGAGTTGCGGATTGAACCTTGAAAAACCTAGCTTCTTGCCCCTTTCTTCCCAAATTTCACGTTTTCCTCCCAACCAAAAAAAGAAAAATTCCAGACTTGAAGAATAATTCTGAAAACGTCCCCCTCTACCACTAAAACACGTTTCCTTTTCCAAGATGCAGAGAGAGAGAGAGACCTACTTGGGAAATAACTCTCCTAACAATTAATGCTAAAAACTAATTCTTTTAATTAGAGTTATTCCTAACATAAAAGTCTTAAAATGCTAGTTATTTCTCCCTATCCTACTTGCCAAAAAGGGAGAAATTAAAACAGCCCACAAGCTAAAAAGGAAAACTCCTAAAATTAGTTGGAGTACAAAATTCGTAATTCTGCAGCCCGGGCGTGTCTTATGACTGGTCAGCTTCTATTTCTAAAAAATTCTTCAGTTTTGGCTCTTCATGAGGCACGCCCATGCCTTGGGACTTCCTTGCTCTTCCAAATTACACGTTTTAGCTCCAAAAATAGCACGATTTAGTCTCCAAATGTTCGATTTCCTCTTTTAAAGCCCTAAAACATAAAAATAGAACAAATGAGATAAAATCCGCCTAAATTAAACCAAGATGGTGCAATAAAAGCCACAAAATAGGACAAAAATATATGCACAAAATATACCTATCAACCTGATTATGGATGCTAGCTCTGAACTCATCTGAACCCAAAAGATCTCTGATGGCTGGTTTTTGTTTTGTTAATACGCTATTTCTGCAGTATTCTCCTCTAGCACAAACAAACTATCTACAACTAAAGTCTAAATCTATTCCTTATTTTCTGAATCTGACCCTGACTCTACAACCACTGACCCAAATACCACACTGACTGATCTTAATCTAGTTATCAACCTTGGTTAAGGATCTGTGTAACCAACTCTTTCTATTCTTCCTTTAGGAGGTTGATTCCAAACTACAGATAGTCACGAGCTCATGTTAGCATTATGGATGAATACAAGATAGTCCTTCGACCTAAAGTGATATGTATGCATGTATGTATGGATGACATGATATGGTCGATGTGTGATATGCGTATGATATAAATGTTTATGCGGGATAGGCGAGGATCCGATACTTAGGGAGTATATAGACACGGGTTCAGTACTCAAGGAGTGTCAAAAAATTTTAACTTAATTCTACTTGCCATAGTTGTATGAGTTTGCATACAAATAAAGGTTTGGCACCTAAGGGCAATACTAGACAGTTTTGAAGTCTTTATACCTAAAACAACTTAAGGTTTTGGATGCGTGTGAGTTTGTACACAATCAGAGGTTTGGTACTTGGGGAGTATCAAAGAGGGCTAACTAGGTTCTAATAGTTATAGTGATATACATATGAGTCTATATACGGACAGAGGTTCAGTGCCCTTGGGGCATTTGAGGCCGTTATTAGACAGTTTTGAAGTCTTTGGACCTAAAACAACCTGGGGTTTTGAGGTGCGTGTGAGTCTGCACACAGACTGAGGTTCGGTACTCGTGGAGTATTGAAAGGGGTTAACTATATTTTGCTAGTTATAGTGATGTGCGTATGAGTCCATATATGGACAGAAGTTTAGCGCCCTTAAGGCACTGAAGGTGATGCTAGACAGTTTTAAAGTCATTGGACCTAAAACAACCTATGGTTTTGAGGTGCATATGAGTCTACACATGGAAAGAGGTTCAATAGCAAAGGAGCATTGAAAGAGATTGTCTTTAGAAGACAAAGGAGTGTGTGAGTTTCTTGCAGCAACCAAGGGTTACAGAAGAATAAATGCAAGGTTCTAAAGTCACATCTAGGACTTTCCTAAATATGATCATACACGGGTCTATTAAAGTGGGTTTATTTATGCATAAATGGCACACCAATTATGGTTGCATCAAAGTTGTTAGTGTAAATGTCATACAAGATGAGGCATGTGAGTGAGATTATTTACACATAAAAAATAATGACTATGGCTGCACAAAATTGTTAGTGTATGCATTACATAAAATGTGGTATATGAATGCAATTATTTGCACATGAAAATAATGCGTATAACTACACAATAATAATGGGTTAGTATTATACAAGTGGTTTAATATGTGCATGAAAGAATGATTATAATGGTATGGTATGGTACAGTCAGTCAAGTAGCACATAGCATACGAATGTAAATTCCCAACCTTATTTCTCCACGTG
Source organism: Euphorbia tirucalli (assembly GCA_039660915.1). Taxonomy (NCBI): domain Eukaryota; kingdom Viridiplantae; phylum Streptophyta; class Magnoliopsida; order Malpighiales; family Euphorbiaceae; genus Euphorbia; species Euphorbia tirucalli. Next base: position 23,042,090 of record CM077637.1, on the reverse strand, counting down.
GTTAAAAGGTCGATTTTCTAACCGAGTCCTAGGTGGGGTTCTCTTTAATCACCAACGGGGGATGATAAAGGTGAAACTACATATATATACATGCATCATTTTGGCATCTTAGTGGAAATCACTATGGTTACTTATATGGGTTCGATCCAATGCCGAGATAACATCAAGGTCCCTATAGCAAATATATACTCCTCACTTCTCCCCACTCAAGGGTACATGTGAAGGGTTTCGAATAAGGCTATAGTTGGTGTTCCGTATCCATGCCCCTACGACCTAGCAGAACGTAGACAACAATTTCAATAGTTCATCGGGTTAATAATGGTACACCTTAACCTAATGCTCATTTTAGTTACTATGCAATGCATATAAAATGCTACGAGAAGTTTGTTCAAGCTATTTTAAGTAGATACTTCCAGTGCTTGTCAAAATCTTTTAATTTTTGAAAAACCTTAAAAAAAAAAGTCCCCAAGCAGAGTCGCCATTATGAGCAGACGACGTTTTCACGATTACACGAGACGTGGTGAAGCAAACCAAGGAGTTTTTATTATTATGATTATTTATATAATTATAGAAGGAAATTCATTTTGGAAAACCCCATACAAGATTCAAGATCGAAATCCCGAAGAAAATATAGGAGTCATCACCTGGCTTAGCTCAACCGGAAAATTTAGGTATAGCCGAAACTGGGTGAGGACCACTATACCTTCCAAAGATCTAGGTCCGGACGAGTTAGTTATTTGTTATCTAATTAAAATACAAGTTTTAACAAACAAATTATAGCATTTTATAAAGTAAGTTGATTATATTTAGAGCATACTGCATTCATGCAAGGTACTGAAAGCAGTAAATAAATTAATTATACAAACCGAATCACATAAACTACCCTAAGGGATACATATGAATCAAATGGGGAATCGGGATACAATCGCTTATAATATACAAATTTATCTAACATAGTAATAAAACCTAAATATACATCTAATCCTGCAAAATAGATATTAGTACGTGAATAATTACATGTAGGACTCAATCAAAACAGAATGGGATAATAAATGAGTCGGGGCCATGAATTTAGAGGGGATAGCGAGGGAGACTCGGCGAATCTCACTAACTAAACTTGGAAAATGTTTTGAAATATTCCTGTGTTGATTTTCGAGAACACGATTTTGAAAACCATTTTTTCGGTTAATTATTTAACATGGCAAATTGGTCAAATTTCAGGAAACCGGGTCTCTATCATTGTTCTGTTCTCATACATACTTATGGAATATAAATCTAAAGTTCAAATGTCATGAAATGCATAAAAATTGGTTTTTGGTGATTCTGTCCGGAACTAACACCAGCACGGGTGTTGAGACAACAGCTGTACGGCTGTATATTTACACCCGTACGGGTGTCACTTCAAGATCATTAAAGGATTGCAAAATCCAAAGTTTTTACGGTTATGTTCAAAGAACTAACAGCCATGCGGCTGTAGCTACAACAGTCGAACGGTTGTAACTACAACTGTGCAGCTGTTATGACGACCGCATGGCTCTGGTTCTCAACCCCGAACTAAAAAATAGAGTATTTTAAAAAATAATGCGAATGATGCCCAAATACAGCACAAACAAGTCAAGTGTTTTGGTTTCTCAGATATTTACCCTTGTAGCATGAATCCACAGCTTTAGAAAGTGGAAATCTTTTTAGAAAAGCTTTGATTTTGAACCCGAACTTCAAGCTCTGAAAACGGTCTCAAGCTCCAAAAGTTAAGATTTAAGTGTTCAGATTAGTCTCTAAGCCTATTAGAAGTCTTAGTGAAGTGTTTTCCTAAGATTTCTAACCCATTTTAATCCTAAAAACAGAGATTGAAGATGAAAATTAAAGAAAAATCTTATATTTTTTTCCCTTTTCTTCCCTTTTCTTCCTCGTTCTCTATAAATAGAAATTGCCAACCCTTAATCCAAAAACTAGAGACCTTTTTATAGGTAAAACTGAGGCTTTTCCTTATAGAATCCGCCCCCTAGAATCCAAAAAATCATTTCCAAGAAGAAGAGTCACGATTCTATCAAGGATCAACACCCATGCAAGTGTTGATTTAATTGTCGTGCGGTTAATAACGCAATAGCTGTGCAGCTGTACTTACAGCTGTGCAGCTGTTGTTCCCAAACAGCATCCATTTAGTTTGAGAAGTGTTACGGGGCTTGAAGTTTTGTCAACCAAAGCTTTGATCTTGAATTGACTTTCACTCATATAGAAGCAAACGAACAACTTACTCATCACTAAACTGGGGATGAAAATCCCGCGCTCACACCACCCCAAAAAAGTGTCTCATAATGGAATTTAACTAGTTTATAACACCGATCGAAACTTTAAAAAGAGAAATGTAGTAAATTGGAAGGTTTGGGAGGGAGGCTTTCATCATGGTTAGTCCTTCATCGAAAGATAACAATTTGCATTTCCAACTAGCTAGTTTAGTTCTTAACTTATTAATAACTGGATCCCAAGTAGCAATTCTCCGACGATTGGCTCCAAGAGGAAGGTCAAGATATGAACAAGGTAAAGACTGAATTTGACAGTGAATCTTCAAAGCATAAAGTGCTAACCAATCTTGATCAACATTAATTTTCATAACATAACTCTTATGGAAATTAAAACTCCACCCTGAAATTAAGGAGAAGCACTTTAAAATGTGTTTAACCATCTGCATCATTGGAAGATCGGCTTTGACAAAGATAAGAGTATCAATTTCAATAGCCTTTTTAAGAAGATTTGAGATTCCTCGTGATGCAATAATGAACAAGGAGAGAGCGGGTCCCTGTGAGCGGACGACCTAAAAAGGGGAGGAATGCAGCAAAGCGAACCGGGGATGAAAAGGATTAAGCGTGTGGATGATTTATTGGTTTGAAAATGGGTTTTGTGTTTTGCTTACAAAAACTATTAATTTGTTTAGAAATTCCTTTTTGTAGAAAACCCTTTATTTAAATGCGAGATTTGGGAAAAATGGTTTTATATTTTGGAAAATCCCGTTTTATTACTTAAAGACCTCAAAACCTAAGTCTCGAGATCAGTGACAGAGTCGCCACCTAGATCATCTCTTCCCGGAAATTTCAGTATAGCTCCCTACCAAGCGTAGACTACAGTACCTAATCCAGATATTTAGGATTCGGGTAACTTACCTATTCAACCTCAAGCTTGCATTCATTTTCTACTTTATATTACCATATTTTATTCACTTATTATCTTTCTCTACCAATTTATGTTTAATTATCAGCCGATGCTCACACTGATGACAGAAATAAATTGCAAAATAATGAAGTGTGGAAAAGTAATCATACATCCAGATAATCGAAGGAAATAAAGGCCAGCTTATACAACCAAATCGAATAAAAAAGGAAAACTCTCGTCCTTACATTACAAGCGCCTAGATACATGAGGATCTAAGAAATACAAACGCCTAAAATACATGAGTTAATCTATTAACTACATTCAAAATGATAAAAAGAAAGAGACTAAAAGCTGCAAAACAAATGGTTAGTACAGTTATATCAAAACAGGAATAGGACTCATAACAGGACAGAATTGGAATTTTTAAGAGCAGGGGCATGCATTTAGGGGATAGCCGGGTCAACTCGGCCAGTTGGCCTGACTTGACCTGGAAAACGGTTTTGAAATGCCTTATAGGTTTAGTGCTGAAAAGCAATTTTGGAAAATGATTTGGCTCGATTTCATGTAAATTTCTCCCTTTTAGTGGGCTGATTGTCCCGGAAATCGGGGGTTCCATTCGTGTGGGTTTCCTAATTCTGACATATATCTATGGTCTAAAAACGATAAACACACCAAAAACAGTTTGATTCTGAAGACAACATCGCGCCACGATGTCCATACGGGTCATCCCGGATTCTGCCTCCTTCTGGAGACTATAGTCGTGCGGTCATAATTAGAGCCGTGTGGCTCTAACCACCACAGCGGTGCGGCTATAATATCCAGAACCTGAATTCAGTTTTCTCATTTTAAAAGTCACTATTTTGGTCATTTTTTATATTTCCTAAGGATTTTCGTAGGGTCCGGGGACAACGGATCCAGTTTGGATTGAACGACTTTGAATTCTAGAAAAAACGAAATACAAGAAACCGAAAACCTCACATCCGTGCAATTAGAAATCCGAAAACAAAAATTTTGTAATACACGGATGTGTTTGGACCGAAATAGATCATAATAGAATGAATGAAATGGAAAACAGACTACTTTCAGTCATTTGGGGTTTTTTTGGGTTTCTGCCCGGAAGAACACAGACGTGCGGCTCTGTTCTAAGGAACTATAGCCATCCGGCTGTGTTCAAAGCAAACACAGTCGTGCAGCTCTAGTTGGGAAGTTAGCTTTCTGGAAATTGATAAAACAGAGAAGAAAATGCACGAAAAAGCAATGAACACTAGTTTAAGGCCTCTCAGAGTTTACCTTGTTGCTAATCTAGTGTGTTGGACATCCGCAAATGGATTGAGAAATCAAAACGCACTTAGAATTTTGAAAACGACTCGATACACCAAAATTGAATCCCGATGCAGGCCCGGACGAATGAGGAATGGTCCAAAACCCACTCAATTTCCAGTGTGTGTTTGGTGTTTAATTTCTGGTACTTGCTCTGTTTTTGTTTGCTCTGTTTTCTCTCCTCTCTCTCTAACTCTTTCTCTTTGTAAAATCTCAATTCTGATTTCTCCAAAAATCCCCTCTGATTTTATTTTTTTTCTTTTATACCTCTTCTTTCTCTAGTCACTTCACAATTAATTCCCCCTCCAAAGATTTTGGCCCAACAGGCCTTGAGACTCCCCCTCTCAGCTAAGTTGTTCTGCTTTTCTGCAGGAAACTTGGCTACCCGTCAGAGCCATGCGGCTGTAGGTATTACAGCTGTGCGGCTCTGGCTCTACAACTGTATGGCTGACTATAGCTGTACGGCTCTAACCAGAGCTGGAGTGGATTCCCCTAAATCCTACACTCATTTTTAAGCCCTCTAATCACTCGGAGGACCTTTCTCGGGGTTTCGGATCGAGGATGGATTAGTTTTCAGAGCGTTCGGGATATTCTAAGCAGCATCCCACTCATTCTCCAGTCCAATCCGCGTCCGTCTTCTTAACAAGTAATAAAGGACTCTCATCACAGAGGTCTGGAAAACCCATGCTCATAGGCTGCCCCTCCCGAGATCAAAATCGATTCGTGGTCGGGTTGTTGAGCCTGGATCAAGTTTGGTCCCGCGATCGGGACCGCGGTGAGAAAGGAAAAGGAAATGTACCTGATGTCTTAGCTCGTCGAGGAATAGGCGCAACATCTAGCTAGGGACGTTGGCCTTGACTCTGAGGTCAGCTCTATGTGCCGAAGCTACACCATCAAAATCGGCTCTCTGTGGTAGAGTGTACCATTGAAATTGGCTCACTCTGGTGGAGTGTACATTTAAAATTAGCTCTCTGTGGTGGAGCTACACTGTTGAAATTGACTCTCTGTGGTGGAGTGTACCATTGAAATTGACTCTCTGTGGTGGAGCGTACCGTTGAGATTGACTCTCAGTGGTGGAGTGTACCGTTGAGATTGATTTTCTAAGTAGTCAACCCAAGAGAAGCTGATTTGAAGTCGGCCCAGGGCGCGTTGGTTCAGAAGTTGTGTTGAGAATGCATATTTATTCTTTGATCGTTAATTTTGGAAACAAAAAATTTTTGCCCCTTCAATCAAGAATAAATACAGCTTGGCTTGTTTTTGCTCCTGGATACCTACAAAAGGCAAGAAATAACCTTATCAGGATTATATTGGCATAAATGAAAATCATGAAAAATTGAGAAAAACCTGCTTAAGTGAGAGTTAGAGCCGTGCGGCTCTAATTTTGCAGACACAGTTGTGACTTGCCACATGGCTAGAGCCATGCGGCTCTAGCTGGGAGGGGCAGAATGTATAAAAGGGGGCAGACGGTGTCATTTAACCACACACCTATTTTCTTCTCCTTCTGCCTCCTTTTTCTTTCTCTCACAGCTTTCTGAACCCAAGCCCCAAACTCTGAGATGATGAAGAAGCTAAGGAAGGCGCTTCACCCTGCCACTCCTGCATAGCCCGCTCCACACAAGAGATATGTCCTGCTAGAGGGTGATTTCTTTTTGCCCACTGAGACCACGGTAGACGTCTATGGGCTTCAGGACTCCATCGCATATTACGGGGTCAGGAGGAACAATCCGGTGCCCATCACGCTCCAACCGTCCACGCATATGTCTTAAAAACTGGTTAGTTTTCCCAATTTTTTTCTTTTTTCAAATTTTTCCAATTCCTACAAATGTAGATGAAATTAGGCAAGATTAGACGAAATAAATACATGTTTAGGGTAGATTTTGCCCTTAGGAACTTTGATTGATGGTTTAGAGTTGATTAGGATCGATTTGAGGGTAAAAATCGCGAAACCTAGGGTATCCATTCGAAACTGCCATTTTCCAGATAGAGCCACGCAGCTCTACGCTACAATCGTGCGGCTCTATTCTTGAGCCCAGCCAGAAATCATATGAACAGAGCCGTGCAGCTCTATCTGTAAAGAACATAGCCATGCGGCTCTGACTACAGCCGTGCAGCTATAAAAGGCAAAACAGTAAATTTTTTATTCTTTCCTTTAATTTCAATGCTTTTTTATTTGGTTTATGTGATTTACATGCAATCCCAATAACTCATAAAAAATCCCCGTTCATTATTTTGTAGGAGCGGCCCAATAACCGTGGTGTCGGGTCAGTATCGAATGCTCTAAAGTGGTACAGGAGATTTCCCGACATGGTGAGGGGGATTGTCAATGCCACGGGGTTGGATAGGATGAGATGCTCTATGTGTGAGCATCCTCCCCGGACAAGCAAGGGCTTACTAATGGCGTTGATCGAGCGGTGGATGGACTCCAACCACACCTTCCACTTCCCGACTGGGGAGTATACCATTACGCCTGAAGACTTTACAGCCATCACTGAGTTATCCTTCGGCGGACACCTTATCGAGTTCAACCAGACACTAGAGCGAGGAGGCTTCCATCCTGGCATGCTGATTGGCTTGTTTCCATTGGATAGGAGGATCCAGGGTAGTACCCTCTGAGACTATTGGCTGGGCAGGCAGGCCGAGCTTCCTGAGGGTTTTACCTTCACGCCTAAGGATGTGAGACGCTATGCTAGGGAATTCCTTCTCTATGCCCTGAGCACCCTGGTCTTCCCTACAGGTCAGAGCGACCTGAACCTGGTTGTCCTCCCCTCGTTAATTCAGTTGGATGATGTGAGGGGTCTGAGCTGGGGACAAGCTGGGCTAGCGCAGCTATACTACTCCCTAGATATATACGCCCGGGGGAAGCATAGGGAGGTGAAGGGCCCTTGGATTGTCGTACATATGAGTTTCTCTAACTTTACTTTTACTTTTTTTTCTTCTGATGCACTCTTTGCAGATCTGGGCGTACGAGTACAACTTCATCCTTCGTCCGGTGGTACACATTTCTGATACCACGGAGCTTCCTGACTTCCCCCGACTGAGGCGGTGGTTGGGTTTTGGCTGGAGCTAGGTGGATAAGATTATGGATGACTATCGGCTATTCCTGGCACACATGACATTTGAGGGGGTATTTATCTTTCCTTTTCATGCATTCCGAATCCTGTTATTTAACAACTATTTCTTTGGTTCTAACTTCTGACTTTCTAATTTTAGCTGACCAAGCAGCCATGGGGGGAGTCGTGTTGCCTCCTGCGGTGGTGGAAGCCCTGAGGCTGACACCCTAGGGGTTCGTCATGGAGTGCCCGTTCGGCCTAGAGTGGTATGTGGGAGAGTGGGTCTTCTACTGGCGTGCTGGTCCCGCAGAGCGCAATATCCCGGCCGCCCTTCCTGTAGGACTATTCTGGCCGCACCTGTTGTCTTTAGAGGACCATCCAGATCTTTTCGAGTCCGGGTATGTGGCGGATGGGGTGGAGGGAGACTACCATCAGTTCATCACCACACACCTCCTTTCTCCTATCGGAGTAAAGCAGACAGGGGTATGTCTCTTCTTCCACTTTCTGTTCACTTGTATTATTATACTGTTTGCTAACATTTTTTTACAGCCTTCTGGGAGGGACAAGCGCCCTCGTACTTCGTCCGGCAGGTTCTCTAGCTGCCGCGGATCCCAGATCACCGGTGGTCGGGGTGATGAGAGCTCTTCGGCGCATGGGGACAAGTACGACGCTGATGCTGGGATGGAGAGCACTCCACCTGTTCGTCCGGTGGTGCCTTTGGTGGTCCCGCCTGCTGGTTTTATCCCAGGTCATCTCCACTTCCTGTTAGAGCCATCGGTTCTACTACTCGACCAGTTTGAGATTCCTTATTAGGCCGACTTGTACCTCCAAGACCACCTCTTTCCTATTGCCATCCCTTCTGATACCACCCATGTGAGTATGCTTTGCTTTTATCTACTTGTGATCCTTACTGTTGCCAATGGTCTGATTTGTGCACTGTTTTCTATGTAGATTTTGGTATCTCAGGGATGGCTCTGTGCCAGGCAGTTTCTGCCCTCAGGTTGCTTGCGATCTGAGATAACGGGTCGATGTCGGTAAGTACCTGCATTTGAGTTAGTGTTGATATGTATATGCATGTGTGTGTGCGTGTTGCAAATGTATGCATGTATGCGTACGTGTTGCAAATGTATGCATGTATATGGCATGATGTTCACATTGTTGCTTCTGGTGCAGTCAGTAGTTGGTGCTCATTAGCGTGAGGAGACTCACCTGAGGTCAGAGTTGGAATGACTACAGAGGCGCTGCTCAGACCTGGAGCTTATGAATTAGACCCTCCATACGCAGGTGGGTGCCTAGGAGGCTGGGAATGTTGTCTATAGGGACGAGGGCGAGGATGAGGCGGACGACCAGGACAACGGGGGACAGTCCTAGTCCTCATTTGTTTCTATTATTTCTTCTTCTTCTTTTTTTGTTGTTGCAGCCAGCCTATGGGTTGAGCTTTTATGTGATGTAGTACATTTTGCTCGCCTATGGGCTTCACTCTGTTAAATTTATTTATCTAGTTTGGTATACCGACTACTGTGATATTCTTATCTAGGATTCATTGCTTCTCTTTTTTTTCACTGAATTTGCCTTTCTGAATGGATTTTCTTCATCTATACTTGCCTTCGTTGTCATTTGAATCAATCTAACGCTTCCCCCAGAACTTCGTTTGATAATTTTAGACTTGATTTAAATCAAAAACTGCTTTTGAGCAGTAGAGCCGCACGTCCATAGGTTTAGAATTCTATATGTAAGTATAGAGAGAGTGCTGCTTCTGAATTACAGCCGCACGGTTCTATATACAGCCGCACGGCTCTGAGTGATTTCTAGCAACCTTCCTTCTTTCTGCACTTCTTTCCGATGGATCAAATCCATGATCATCTTAAGGATTACTGGAAGACTTCCCGCTCTTCTAACTGGGCCTTATTGGCCCCTTTTAGTCTACAGTCCATGCGACCCTACATGAATCTGACTCCGAACCGGACCTTTCTGGTGGCTAAGGTTAGTTTCTGGGATCTGATGGATCATGTCTTCTACTTCTCCGGGCAAGAGCTGTGCCCTATGGTTGAAGAGTTCAGCGTCATTCTCTACATCCCTTGCCCCCGTGGAGCTAGGTTAACTATCTTTGAGCCTAACCCAGATGGCTTACACACGCTTCAGAGGTTGTTTCAACTGGACGCATCGGGTTTAGGCCGCTTGCTTTCTAATGAGGCTGTCCCCAGGAGTTTCAATCTGTCCGCTATTATGGACCTGTGTTCTGTTCTAACCACTTCTGCCCCTGGCTGGGCTCCTCTGATGAGTCTGCTGTTGATGTCTAGTTACCTGTGTGAATCTAGAGATTGGACTTGCGGTTTCCAATTAGCCTTGGTAGTGGCCCAAATGGCCAACGGTGACTTACCCATAGTGGTTATCTTAGCTGAGACCCTGATTTATCTGGATTCCATTCATTCTGGCTGTTCTGTTGAGACCAACGGATGTTCCTTCCTACTCCAGGTATGTTCCTACCTCATGTTTTCTCATTCTGGTTGTTTCTAAATTCTCCTAATTGGCCGGTTACTGTGCAGATTTGGCTACTGGAGAAGTTGAGTCTCCTAAGTATTCCTCCACCCTATCGGAGATACACTCGGAAGTGTTATTGGGCCTGATGTATTGACATCACAGACTTTGTCACTCGGTCTGTAGAGGAGTGGCTTACTTGGCTGAGAGAGAGGACAGATACATCCATCCGTTGGGTTTGCCCTTGGTGGGATATTTCACATGTGACTACTAAGACTTAGGCAGGAGGTGTGCAGTTGCTCGGGTTGACAAAGGTGATGTTCTACTCTCCTGCACCGTTATGCAGATAGTACGGGCAAGTACAGGGAGTACCTCGTTCTTTTATGCACGAGAATTCACACAACGATGGCCCCGGCATGTGCAACAGTAGTGGATGAACCCTATTCACTCTGAGACCTTGAGATATGACAGCAAAGCTCCAGTGGAGACAGATGGTCATTATAGGGCTTGGTTAATTGAAATAGTGGCTTGCCCTACGAGATGTGAGCATGAGACACTGACTTTGAGATATCTCGGTCTGTAGGGTCTCCGGATTGCATGGAGCTATTATTGGTTGATTTTTATTTGCTTTGTTGTTTTATTTTACGTCCTTATTTTTACATAGACTACCCTAGTAGGTTTTCAATCTATTGGATTGTCTTAACTTTTGCCTGAACCGCCCTTTTGGGTTTTTTTACTAAGTAGACTTTTACTTGTATCCTAAATTTTACATGACCACCTTTCGGTTTTCAATCTATCGGATTTTTTTTTTTTTTTGAGATGTATGCAAATATAGAATGTGTGCAGCCATATATGTATATATATAATACGAATCCAATTATAAGTAGACTTGAGACATTTAAGTGAACAGAGAAAGGCATTCATTCATTAATAATGTTTTTGTACAATACATATCAAAGATGAAATGAAGCTAATAACAAAATTAGTAATGGTATCTGTCTCGACCAAATCTATGACTGCCATCAACCGATTTTTACAGATCTTCCCGCTGATGGTGCTCACCTCACTGTCCTAACTTCTGCATGGACCACCTTTTCAGTTTTTGATCCATCAGACTGTCCTAATTTTTGCGTGGACCGCCTTTTCGGTTTTCAATCCACCGGACTCTTTTTTTTTTTACACATAGTATCACCTGAGCTTGTCCTGGTTAATGGGTTGACGAACTCGTTTCCATCCATGTCCATGATCTTTATGGCACCCTTTGAAAGTACCTTCTTGACTACATACGGACCTTCCCAATTAAGCTTGAACTCTCTGCGCACATTCGTGTTGACTTGTTTCATCTGTTTAAGTACCAAGTCCCCAGCTTTGAGTAGGTGTTTCTAATGATGGACTTTACTATTATAAGCCCTGGCCATCTGTTTGCTGATACATCTGCAAATGATCTAGTGCCCGAAGATGCTTCTCGTCAATTAATGCCAACTGCTTATACCTCAACTGAGCCCATTCCGATTCTGACAACTGTGCTTCTATGACCACCCTTAATGACCTAACCTCGGTTTCCACTAGTAAGACAGCTTCCATCCCATAGACCAAGGAGTACGGTTTTTCTCCGATAGGAGTTCTGACACTGGTTCTTTATCCCTAGAAGGCAAATGGCAATATGTCGGCCCAATCCCTGTAGGTGACTACCATTTTTGATAGAATCTTTTTGATGGACTTGTTGGCTACTTCTACCACACCATTGGCTTCTGGGTGATACAGGGATGACCTGTGATGTTTAACCCCTTTATCCGGAAATAACTGTGCTGTTGCCCCTTGAAACTGTACCCCATTATCTGTCACGACATGGTGCAAAATCCCATACCGAGCGAAGATGTTCTTCTTGATGAACTTAGTCATTTTCTTAGCCATAATATGTGCGAATGATTCTGCTTCCACCCATTTCAAGAAGTAATCAACAGCCACAACTATGAAGCGATGCCCATTTGATGCAGAGGGCCTTATTTCTCCAATGATGTCTATCCCCCAAGCTACAAATGGCCATGGAGTCGACTATATTTGAAGTTCGAGTGCTGGGAGATGATTGAGATCTCTGTACACTTGGCACTCATGGCTTCTTTTTACCTCTTCGATGCAATCAGCTTACAGGGTAAGACAAAAGTAGCATTGCCTCAATACTTTCTTGGCCAGGGCTAACCCATTCATGTGATGTTTGCGCAAGTTCCTGCATGGATCTGTCTCATGACCTTCTTCGTTTCTTCTTCTATTGAACATTTTAGGAGTAATCCATTAGCGGTTCTCTTGAAGAGCTGATTCTCAAATATTCTGAACTGTGCTGCTAATTTCTGGAGAGAGATCTTATCTGATTCATTGGCATCTTTGGGGTATTGTCCATTCTGAATAAATTGCAAGATATCATGGTACCAGGGACGTTCTTCCACTGCTGCCACAACATTGACTGATAGGTTCTGTATGGTTTCCAATATCACTGGCTGTATCGGATGCTTTTGGGGTTCTTCCCACATTGATGAGAGCATGGCTAAGGAGTCTGTCATCTAATTCTGTTCCCTCGGGACAAGTCTGAATTCACACTGCCCAAATACCTTTACTCTTTCCCAAACCAGCTCAAGATACGGCCGGAGCGACCCTTCTTTTATCTCCCAATCTCTAATAATCTGATGAATTACCAAACCGAAGTCTCTGATTACTAACACTTCGTGCGCCCCCAGTGTGATTAAGGCATTAATCCCAAAAAGGCAAGCTTCATATTCTACCCCGTTATTAGTTACTGAGAACCCAAGGCATTTCGCCAGAGGGATGATTTCTCCGTCAGGTATTCCGATGATTACTCCTAAACTTGCGCCATGTTTTTTCGCAGCACCATCAAAATGCATCACCCATTTGCTCGGTTCCATCTCCACTACAGCCAGCTGTTCATCTGGAAATTCCAAGTTCTTAACATAATTCGATTCTAGAGGTTGGTTGGCCAGAAACTCCGCTATGGCTCTCCCCTTGATCGTCTTCTTAGTTACATACTTGATGTCAAATTCTGATAACAATAGCAACCATCTTGACAATTTCTTGGCCAAAGTGGGGGTTTGGCATAAGTACTTCATCGGGTCAACCTTAGCCACTGCCTGAACCTTATACGACTGGAAGGAATGCCTCAATTTCTCAGTCAGCCATACCATAGTAGTGCAATTCTTCTCTATCACAGTATATCTGGCCTCGTAATCAAGCAACTTCTTACTCAGGTAGTAGATCGCGTGTTCACGCCCGTCTTCCTGTTCTTGTACTAGCATTGCCCCTACTGAAGCATCTTCGATAGCCAAGTACAGGACTAAAGGCTTATTCGACATTAGGGGTTTTAGGACTGGCAGACTCATCAAACAAGCCTTAATCTTGTCAAAGGCTAGTTGGCACTGATCGTTCCACTTCACCGACTGATTCTTCCTTAGGAGTTTGAAGATGTGCTCACAGACTATTGTTATCCTTACGATGAACCGACGGACATACTATAATGATCTCAAAAATTACCTCACCTCCTTTTCTGTCTTCGGTGCAGGCATATCTCTGATGGCCTTGATCTTGTCCAGATCCATTTCGATTCCCCTCTTGCTTACCACATGGCCGAGGAGTTTCCCTAAAGTTACTCCAAATACACTTTTTGGGATTTAGGCAGAGGTGATACTTTTCGACTCTAGTTAGGAATCTATCCAGGATAGCAGGATGCTCTTCCCGGGTCATCGATTTAACTAGCATATCATCTACATAAACTTCGACCTCCTTATGGATCATATCATGCAGAAGTGTAATAATTGCCTGCTGATACGTTGCCCCAGCATTCTTCAACCCAAATGGCATAACCCTGTAGCAATAAACTCCCCATTCCATGATGAAAGCTGTCTTCACTTTGTTGACGATGTCCATCAGAATCTGATTGTACCTTGAGAACCCATCCATGAATGAATACATTGCTGCCCTAGCGGCACTGTTAATTAAAACATCAATATGCGGCAGCGGGAAGTCATCCTTGGGTTATGCTTTGTTCAGATCCCTGTAATCCAGACAAACCTTGACTCGGCCGTCTTTCTTTGCAACTGGCGCGATGTTGGCTAACCATTCTCGATACTCCACCACTTCTAGGAACTTTGCTTCTATCTGCTTGGCCACATCTTCCTTAACTTTCTCTGCCCATTCTGGTCTGAGTCTTTTGAGCTTCTGCTTGAAGGATTTCATTTTTGGATTTGTCAGAATTCTATGTTCTGCAATCTCTCTGTCAATCCTAAGCATGTTGTCATAGGACCAGGCGAAGGCTTTTACGTGCCTTTGGAGCACCTTTACAAATTCTTTCCCCTCGTCAAGTGTGAGGTCTTTCGAAACTGATACCATTTTTGGATCATCATCTGTTCCTAGATTCATTTCATGCAATGATGCATTATGTATGCTAAAAATGTTAAATGAATTTTTATATATATGTATAGTTTCGTCCGAAAAAACATCACACAAGTAAGCGAAATTGGATTTCATTGCATTAAGTGCTTTATAGGCTGAATTGTTTACATAAAAAACAGAAGAAACAGATACATTGAGATAGTTGTCATCCTCCACATGCGGAGGGTATTCTCCTGTTGCAGCATCATCAACTTCTTCAAACAGGTCCCCCAGATCACCCTTAAGGGCCTCTTCCTGGTCAGTGGGCAACTCTTCCTTGGTCATCTTGGCCTTCCCCGTCATCAATAGTTTGGACAATTCCTTTATAGCTTCACTCATCAGTTCCTCTTGAGTCTTTGCCACAGGTGCTTGCTTCTTCCCAAGGCCCACATTTGCTTTCTTCAGAGCAGCCAATGCTTTGGCGAGGGTTTCAACGGTCACTTCAACTTCTCCACCTTCTGGGTTGGTCTTCTCAGCTGATTCACCTTTGTTTCTGAATTCTACCCTGACCTGGCTAACGGCATCTTCATGCCCTCTCAGAATCTTCTTTCCTTTATCCTCAGCCCCAATGCGTAGCATATTCACAATTAGCTCGACCTGGTACTTGCCGAAGTCAACAACATCAGAGAAGATCTCAAACCTCAGGAGTTGGCCTCTCTCAACTGTCACTGGCTCAGGAGCTCCATTGTACACTTCTTTGGTTGCACGTATAAAAGTGTCAACCAGATTCACCTACTTCTTGCTTGGCTTGTTCCTTTCTTCATGGTAACCGAGCCCATGCTGACGGTATTTGCCAGCCTCAATATTGAACTCAGTAATGCCTTGCTGTCTTGCACCTAATCCCTTACCAAGTTCAAAGTTCTGTTTAGCAAAGTATTTATGGATCCATTCTGGGAATTTCGGCACATCCTCGCTTTCTCCTGAAACCACTGCTACTTAGAACCCAGTCATTGGCTACTTTACAGCATTTAAAGTAGCTACCATAAATGGTTCATCAACTTCTACAGTCACCACCTTCCCTCCAATTAGAAACTTCACTTTCTGGTGCAGAGTCGAAGGCACACCCCCCAGGGCATGGAACCAAGGCCTTCTGAGAAGTAGAGAAAATGTGATAGGGATGTCAATGACTGTGAACAGCACTTTGGATTTAATCTCCCTGATACTAACCTCAGCTTCAAATGTGTTGATTACAGACCTCTTGCTATCGTCATATGCTCTGATCACTGTGCTTGACCTGCAGAGTGCTTTTGTGCTGATGCCTAGGTATTGCAAAATTTTGGAAGGGCAGATGTTCAGGGATGAGCCATCATCAACCATTACACAAGGCATCACCCTGTCCAGGATCTCCACCTTTAAGTATAAAGCCGGTTGTGATTCACACCCTCTGGCGATAAGTCAGACACTCCAAAGCTGATCTCTAGGGCCTGATTAGCTCTCATATCAACTCCCCTTATCAAGGCACACACTTCATCGAGAGACATTGTAGAATTAGCATCCATCTCCATCAGCTGTTTCACCACTGCCTTACAGTGTTTCTTGCATTCCATGAGGAGGTGCCAAATACTTGCTTGAGTAGGTGAACAGTCTTGTCTACCCCTACAACTGGGTTACTTCTTCTTGGTGGCACTTGAGGAGCCATATTGGTAGGTTGATAAACCCTACCACTTTTAGTGATGTGCATCATGGGATTGTCTTTTGTGAGCACTATCCCTCTCCTTGTCTCAACAGGGTAAACCAGCTTCGGCTCTTCAAACCCAAAATCCTCATCATCATCTTCTAATTCAATGTCGGCCAGATCAATCGGACCTTGCCCATTCTTTAATACCGATGTTCGTTCTTCAGCTTCTTCTGGTTTTTCCTCCTCCTCTTCGGCTATAACCGCTAACACACTCGAATTAGCCTTGATAATCTAAGCGAACACACAGTTGGCAGGCATTCCGGACTGAACCATGTTGACTTGACCTCCAAAGTTGGGCAAAGGGTTTTTCTGAACATTAGGTTTTAAGGCGGGCTCCACAATCTTCCCCTCAGTAACTAACCATTGAATAGCCCTTATCAAACCAGTGCATTCATTTGTGCGATGGCCTACTGTCATATGATAGGCACAGAAGTTGTCTTTATCTACCTCGGAAGGAGGGACATAGGGCTTCAAACTCTGCAGTAAACTAGCTTTTCTACACTTGGCAAAGATGCGGCCTAAAGATTCGACCCACGGACTAATGAGCCTCTGAGGAGTCCTTGATTACCCGCCCTAGGCCACTGTCGCCACATCTACTTCTCTTACCCGGTCTAATACTGCAGTCTGAGCTAGCTTTGAACTAGACCCAAACAGCATGGTTGTGGAACCACCAACCTTGTATCCTTGTGTATACCCCCGGCCTCCTCGATAAGTGCCCGACCTCTGTTTATTTATCTGCTCTTCCTCTTCGTACCGCTCGATATACTTAGCGAAGTCCACAACATCATTGAAAAAGTGGAACCTCTTCAGCTTCATCTTTTCCTTATAAAATGGTAAGCTACCATCAACTAACTTCACAACCAGGGATTCCAGCTTTAGAGCCCCGTCCACTAGTACCTGGACATCCATCCACCTCTTGCAGTACGTGGAGAAGGATTCGTTGGGTTTCTGACGGATCCTTTCTAGATCTTCCAAAGTGGTCTCCACTTGAGTGTTATAGGCATACTACTTCACAAATGCCTCAGACAAATCCTCCCATATGGAGTGGGTGTGGATTGGCATCTTCAAGTACCACTTAGCAGCAGCACCCCTCAGAGTTGTTGGGAACAGGTTCAATAGGTGGACTTTTCCGATCCCAAAACTGGACATAATCCTCATATAACTATTTAGATGAGCCTCTCGTGGGCCCTCTCCGGTGTACGAAGGCAACTGTGGCATCTAGAAAATAATCAGGAGTGACTCTCCTCTTCTGCCAACAAAGTAGCTGGGTCTACACACTTGACAGGGCTATAATGCACCATCTCTTTCAGTTTCCGCAACAGTGCCTCAAAATCAGAGAATTTTTCCTCGAGGTGTCTTTCAGTAGCAGTCTCAATCGAGGCCTCTCTCGCCCTTACAAAAGCCTCATCTTCTTCAGACTAACTATCCATTTCCTGGTGTGGAACGGCCACCCTACTACTGCCGAGAATGTTCCTTCCCGAGTTGGGGGCTCACTGAACAGCATTCCCCTCATTCTCTACTGGAGCTTGGACCGGTTGACTAGTCTGACCTGTACTGGCGGTCATCGCAGCTTGCACTTGCTCTCTAATAGTAGCTTTAAACTTATTAGAATTAAGAAAGGCATTCATGAATGCATTCATGTCAAAAGGCATTCCTCCACCAGATCTATCTTGAGCCATTTCTGTTCTGCCTACTTCTTCTAACACAAACTAACTGTCAACTAGCAGAGAAGGCGATTGTCCCCCGAATTCCTACTCTGACTCAGAATCTAAACTGACCCTGACTTCCTCCACGGTGACTGATTCTGTCTAAGCTGATTAAATTGTCTGATTGGAACCTGATTCAATTCGCATTAGTCACTTTGAGGTTTGACTCCAAACTGCACATTCAGTATAGAGTTAGCATCGTGGATGGATGTCGTGACCCTAGACACTATGCACTAAGTGACGTGTATGGCATGATTATAGGATGATTGTGGTTGGATGATGCTTCATGAATGAGAACGATAATGAATGTGACTTTCTTTGTTGTTTATTCTTTTTTATTTCAGATATTCCAAGAATGTCTAATGCTATGAAAAAGACAATGCAAAAAAGGACGCATGTGAGCCAACACATGGAGAGAAGTTTGGCACTTTTTGGGGCACCTAGTGGGTGTTATGAAATGGTCATGTGTGTGCGGATACATGGACAAAGTTTCGACGCTTTGTAGGCCAATGGTCATATGGAGACCGTCCCACAGACAGAGTTCTGATTCTTTTGAGGCATCTGATATAAAGTGATGTTTCAATCAAGTCGCGTATGATTCAGGACATGGATAGAGATTCGGCGGTTGTGGAATACCTTGCATGATTTGGTAATATCATGAAATGCCCCTATAAGTGTAGTAACTTGGTACTCATGGAGTACCTCAAATAATTGAATAATGTCATGAAACAATCCGATGTGGATCGCGCATACAAGCATGACTCCGGCATCACCGTGACACCAACAACGATGTTATAATGTGATGTAATGGTATCATGTGACCTGCCATATGAAAATAAGCCTAAGACTGTTGCGTTCTTCTAGTGAATGATGTAGTATTGCAGAATGGCCTAGTGCAAACCAGTGTGCAGAACACGTGTAGTTTTGGGATACCCGATATGATATGAAATGAAATGAATGATAAGCAATCTTAGAACGTCCTTATGCCAAGTGTAATGTGATGATATGAATGTCCACGTCACACAACATGCAAATGGCTGCAAAAAGATGTGGTTAGGATGCATGTCATAAAGGGGTGATGTATGCTTCGTGAAAATGTCACACATGAGATGCATATGGCATACGAATAAAATGTCGTGGTTGCACAAAGATGTGGTTAGTATCAATATCACACGTATGCATGTCTTAAAAATGACTACATGAAGATATGATTAGAATGACATACGGATGATTATGTGTGTGTAATGCTTCATGAAAAATGGCAAATAAAACCACCACAAAACAAATGTTAGCATATGCAATAACATGCTCACCCTTCCTACCTTATTCCTCCTTTCGATTGGTCCACATTCTCTCTAGGTGTTGGGTCTCTTTCGCATCAACCGGGGATATCAAAGGCGCTCACTCAATGTCTAATTTCAATTTTATATTTTCATAATCCTAAGGGGAAGGTGCTAAGTCATTACATGTGGGCCAAAGTCAAACCAAAGGTCGTACAGGTTCCCATAGTGAAAATACACTCCTCATCATAGAACATGATGTAAGGTTCATGCGATGATATAAGTGGTTTACCCCTTCGGGTGTCTCCAATCTTAGTGGAAGAGGTAGGTCACCTTCTGAAGAAGAAAATGTCATGATATGCAAGTGCGAATATAATATGGTATTATAAATTAGTAAAAATTACTGCAAGCGAGGTTATATTTTAGTAGTTACCTAAGTTCTTTAAGCTTTTGTAAAAACTTTTCAAGAAACTTTTGTCCCCAGCAGAGTCGCCACTATGAACGGATGACCTAAAAAGGGAAGGAATGTGGCAAAGCGAACCAGGGATGAAAAGGATTAAGCTTATGGATGATTTGTTGGTTTGAAAACGGGTTTTGTGTTTTGCTTAGGAAAACTATTAATTTGTTTGGAAATTCCTTTTTGTAGAAAACCCTTTATTTAAATGTGAGTTTTGGGAAAACTGGTTTTACATTTTGAAAAATCCCGTTTTATTACTTAAAGACCTCAAAACCTAAGTCTCGAGATCAGTGACAGAGTCGCCACACAAATCAGCTCTTCCGGGAAATTCCATTACAGCTCCTGTGAGAGGACAATGCGTTTTCGACGGGACGGGAGACTCCCTTTCGGAAGGGGCGCCTCGATCTCGGGCGGCGCCCTCCCTCGCGTGGGGTTTTTGGATTGGAAATTCGTTTTTTGGAAAATTAATTGTTTCGTAAAAGAATCGAGACCTAAATCTTGATAAAAAGTACAGGAATCACCACCCGGCTCAGCTCAACCGGGAAATTACAGTGTAGCTGAACCAAAGCAGGAACTGCCGTACTTTTTAGAGATCTAGGTTCGGACAAGTCTTTTATTTCATATCTAATCAAAATAAAATGACCAATGTTCTAATTATGGCACTTTAAATTGCTAAAATAAATTTTATTGAATTAATACATGCGGTGCGCATACATAGACAATAATACAAGAAATAAAAGTAAAAGAATAAATATTTAGAGGCTTACAACCCAATCGAAAGGGAAAAATAAAACTCTCGACCTCACAATACAAACGCCTAAAATACACGAGAATCTAAAAAAATATATAATCGCATAAAATACACGAGTTGATTTATTAAATACATAAAAAATAAAAATAAAGAAATCAAAG
Organism: Euphorbia tirucalli; assembly: GCA_039660915.1. Lineage (NCBI taxonomy): Eukaryota > Viridiplantae > Streptophyta > Magnoliopsida > Malpighiales > Euphorbiaceae > Euphorbia > Euphorbia tirucalli. The sequence goes on along the minus strand of CM077637.1, from coordinate 23,021,625 downwards.
CTGCAAAACAAATGGTTAGCACAAATATATAGCACACCACACATAGGACTCAAGTTGGATAGAATGGGGAATTTTAGAGTTCGGGGTCATGCATTTGGGGGTAACCGGGTCGGCCCGGTTAGACCTGGAAAATTATTTTGAAACGTCCCTGTATTTTGGTTTTATGAGAAAATAATTTTTGAAAACATTTTTCCTGTTTATTTTGATTTAGCATACGAGGCTAGTAGGTTTTCGGGAGAACCGCGTCTCCGTCGTGGTTTTGTTCTAAATGCAAAAACACCAAAAAATAAATCTAGGGTTGTGAATGCACACTCCAAAACTCATTTTTGATGATTTTTTATTTTTCAAGATTTTTCTAATTTTTCTGAATTTTCTGATTTTTATGAAATTTTTTGGATTTTATGAATTCATTTTGGATTTTTAGGGATTTTCTGCTTCTGGCCGAGGACTACAGTTGTGCGACTGTAGTTCTACCTAGAGCAGAATCGCAAAAAAGCTTAAAGTTAAGAACTAAAACTGGGAAAATTAACAACAGTGGTACGACTATATCTCAAATGGCACGACTGTAATTACAGTCGTGCCTCTGTTCTTTGTGACAAGAACAGTCGTACGACTGTTCTTAATTTTCCAGAAACAGAAGTGCAAAAATTTGAATAAAAATGAACAAAATCAACCAAAACACCCAGAAAGCACGAAAATGAGAAGGATTGAGGTGTATTTACCTATTTGGCGCTGATCCACCGTATGAAATTGCTCCTTTTCCTTATGTGTTAAGGTTGCAAGAGAGGTCCAAAAATCTTCCCAAAAGTCACGGATTCGAGCTTATTTTTATCCAGAAACAAATTGGATTCCTTATGTGAAGATTAATCTAGGATTTCTAATTCGTTTTAGACATTAATAGATTGAAATTAAGAAGAACAAGATTAAAGAAAGTGAGGTTTTGAGTTTTTTTTGCTCTTCTCTCTTCTCTCTTCTTTTTTCCTTTTCTCTCTCTAAAAATGTTGCTTCTAATCAGAAAGTTGGCCAAAAGTCCTTTCCCCCTCATTCTTGCCTTCTTTTTATCTCCTTTCACCCTGAAAATCTTGAGCATTAAATGCTCATGATTTTCCCCTAATTTTTTATTTAAGGGGTATGGGTTCTGCAACCTATCATCGAACAGACAGTCATACGACTGTACTTAAGTTACAGTCGTACGACTATAACCACATCTCCACGACTGTAAATACAGTCGTGGTTCCAACAGTCTTTTTTTTTCAAATGAAAATAAAAATTTCGTGTTCACAGGCTGCACCTCGTGTAGCTAAAGTCTGATTTTCGAAACGAATTTACGTACACGAAAAAGAACACGAATTTCGAGGTGATATGTAGGTGTGTGGTTCATGTGTGAACCCCAAGTGACTTTAATAGTCAGGTGGTCCATATGCCTTTTTCACGAGGATGACACCAGGAAAAGACGACTTTTGGAGTCGGGCAGTTCCTTACGATGCTTTTCACGTAAGGATGACGCTAAGATAAAACGACTTTTGGAGTCAAATGTCGTGTATGACCTGCCATACAGAGCCAAAATACATGCAATGTGTGTTTGGTGAACGTATTTATTCCTTGATCGATAATTTTGAAACAAAAATTTTTGCCCCTTCGATCAAGAATAAATGCGGGAATGCGTGTTTTGGTTACCTTTTATAGTCGTGCTGGACTGAACTTGTGAAGTGTGTGATAGTCATGTGCAACTTGGAGCACAGGACTGAAATTGAATTTTGGGTTCCCTTTTAAAGTCGTGGTGGACTGTGATTTAGTGAGAATGTATAACAGTTGTGTGCGACTGGCGCACTCAACAGACTGAGATTGAGTTTTGGTTCCCTTTTAAAGTCGTGGTGGACTATGGTTTTGTGAACATGTGATGATCCGGCGTGACTTGGCACCCGGGATGCGTCAAAATGCAATTTTGAGAAATTGTACTCATAGTGAATTTTTTGCGATTTTTCTCGGGTTTCGTGCCCCTTGGATGAGGTGGACCGTCGCAAGAAAAATTAATCACTGATGGGTTGGCCTAGCAAAATTACTAAAATATCTTCCCGTGGGGAATAATTAAGCATTCGGTGATAAAAATAGGACTTTGAAAATAAAGGAAATTAAAGAAAAATTTCCCTCTTTTTTTTCACTACTGTCGTACGATTGTATTCAAATTTTGACTACAGTCGTACGACTGTAGATGAAGTACAGTCATACGACTGTACTTCGCGGGCAGAATGCATTAAAGGGGTGGTTTCCGCCCCTTCTTCTCCTATTCTCCTACTTTTTAAAATTTCAGTTCTCTCTCTCTCTCAAAATCGATTCTTAACCCCAAAAACTTGCGAAAATGTTGACGAAATTAGGAAAGAAAGTTAGAAAGCTCTCAAGTAACCTGATTCAGAGGCCCAATAACGCAAATGATATCCCTTTTATGAGTGTTTCGAATGGATATAGTCATCCTCGGTATATGGAGCACCTTGGGATCAGATTCGGGATGGAGATCTCGATCTTGCTAGAGATGGGCTCCAATCTATCTACCACCCAGGTTGGTACCCCGAATTCTAACTTTGATTTTGAGTTTTTGAAATTTTTCCTTTGAATATTTGAATCTGATTTGGCATGTTTTATTGCTTTCTGGGTTGATTGATTGAGTAGAATGCATGCTGGGAGTCCCCTGTAGTTAATAGGAACAAGAAACTAGGAAAAACGAGTTAGAAATCATGAAAATTACATGAAATTGGAATTCTGTCCGTAGGTATATGAACAGTCATGAGACTGTTCATCCAATTTATGAACAGTCGTACGACTGTGGGATGAACAGTCGTGTGACTGTAGCCACGGTCGTGTGACGCGTGCTACACTCGTACGACTGTAGCTTAAAAGCCTTCTTTTTTTTTAATGCATGCCCCTTTTTAATTAATGTTGATTATGTCGATAATTAATTATGCAAAAATTAAACATGTATGCGTTATACTTCCTGAATGAGTAGGATCGGACGATTTCCAGTAGCGGAAATCTTTCCTTGCCCCGGGATTGGTGGGACCGCCTTCCCGAGTCCGTGAGGGCTCGGGTTAGGATCTTCGGTCTCGAGACTTTTGTTCTATCATTGCCCACTAGCACGCCGCATAGTTCCCACGCCGTGCTGACGGCCTTGTGTGAGAGGTAGATTTGTACTACCCATACATTCCATCTACCCATCGGGGAGTTCACCGTCACCCCCTCCGACTTTGCCGCTATTACTGGATTCGAGTTCGATGGGACCCCAATCATGTTCAACTGCTATCTGACTCATCAGCAGCTGGTGGACGACTATATTGGGAGATTGATTGGCTGCACCCCTGAGAAGGGGAAGATTCTGTGTTCACGGGTGGAGGCTTTCTGGTCTGCTCGCCCAGACTTATCCGAGGAGGATGTGGAGAGGTGCGCTCGGGCCTATATGCTCATCCTGCTATCATGCACCTTATTCCCCACGGGACAGGGTACTTGTAACCTGACTCTGCTCCCCACTCTAGCGGACCTGGCTGTATTTCCTACTCTGGATTGGGCTCGTGCTGTAATGGCGCAGCTATTTTACGACCTAGATTTATGCACCCGAGGGAGACAGCAGGAGATCCTCTGCTTTTGGTTTAGCCTCTTGGTATTATCTTTTCCTCCGCTCTCTTTTTTTTTATACTCTTTTATCAATTACAGATTTGGGCATTCGAGCACCGCATCCTAGAGCTGCCGGAGTTTAGGGACGTTCAGGATGACGACCAGCCGACCGTTCTGCGCTCCTGGACGTAGGGGTGGCAGGGTATTAGCTGTGACTTGCGGGAGGTCAGGCATGGTTCACTAGATGCTTCCTGGCAGAGGGTAAGCAAACAAATCTCATTAGTAAGAAAAATTTAATTTAACTTTTACTTACCTGTGTTGAATTTCTTTGATTGTATTTTTGCAGATTCAGCACCACTCGTGGCATGGTCAGTGCGCCATTTCTCTCCTAGTGCAGACATCTGTGTGGTTTGACGATCACCGGTTTGTCTTAGAGTGTCCCATGTCCCAGGAGTGGTACCTGGGCGAGCGCCTCCGTCTATCTGATCACGTGGACGGCCCTGCTGGTCGGCTTATACCTCTGCTGCTCCCGCTTGCATTATTCTAGCCCCATTTTGCCAATCCTCCTGCGGATCCTGATATTTTCGGGGATGGGTAATGTGCTGATACCGTGGACGGCGATTATTTGGTATTTATCGGCCAGTGTCTGCTGCCCATTACGGGTGATGCACCGGTGGCTCCTCCTACCCTTCAGGTACTTACTTCTTCTTTTTTTTTTTTTTTTGAATGTTCTTCTGTTTATAGGTCAAGAGGCGTAGGGGATCCAGTTCCACCCGGCCTAGTGGCCTGGCTGGCGAGAGCGCTGAGACGGCCACGATTGGTGGGCATACCCCGGTTCAGGACAGGGGCCACCCTGTATATGTTGGCAGCACCGCAGCCTCAGCTTCCCAGGCTACTGGTGTGGTAGAGGGTCACTTGATGACCGAGCTTAGGACCAGCTTCAGCATGATGGGGCTAGATGGCAGCCATTCCTATAGGTCGTGGCCGGTTCATCGTGAGCAGCCACTTACATTTGCTCCAGTGGACACCACCCATGAATGTTGTTGTTTTTTTTTTCTTTTTTGTTTTTTACTTTCTGGTATGTTATAGGTTCCTCGGGCTCAGATGGAGGATGTAGCATATCAGTACTTGGGCTTGGAGACCTTTCTCGTTCAGGAGAACGCCATCTGGGCGGTAAGCATTCTACAATCCCTGCATTATCTCATGATTTATGTAATGCATGAATGAATATGTATGTATATATGCATGTTAATTTATATTGTTATTTTGCAGACTCGAGTGCAGATGTTCCAGGACCAGGCCAGACATGCTGCTATTTTTGAGGCTCGGGCCTTGGCTTCGGCCCAGAAGGCGGATCGGATGAGAGCTGACGTAGCCAGGTTGCAGGCTGAGCTGACCCGAGTGCGGGAGGACTTTGACTCCTATAGGGCTACACATCAGAGTGAGTCCAAGGAGGAGGAGGGAGAGGGACAGGATGAGAGCTAGATTGAGTGCTCCATTTTACACTTTTTTTTATATATATTGGATTTTCTACACACATCATGAACTGCATATTTCATATTATGGGATTTTATTTTATTAATTTTTGAGAATTCACCCCTTCTCTTTTTTCTTCAATTTTTGCTTCCTTTTATCCAGGCTTTTACAATTTTTTAGAATCATTATAAGATTCCGATTGGCTCAAGTTGAACCCTTTCGGATTGTGGAACTTCAAAGCCTATTATAAACATCCCCGGAACATTGAATTGTTGAATGCTTGTTGTCGCTTCTGGGATCCGGTGGCTAATGTTTTTCATTTCTCGTGCCAAGAACTCTGCCCCTTGTATGAGGAATTTAGCACCATCCTGAATATCCCGTGTCACAAAGGGGTAGACATTGTCGTTCCCGAGTTCACCTTCGGCAACATTTCTTAATTGGTGAGCTTGTTTGGGCTTCCCAATCTCGAGGTGGAAGCTCTTCTTTCTATTGGATCCTCTTCTCCCGGATTGAGCTTGGATTCTATACTGGAGTGGTGCATCAATGCCCCTAGGGACCAAATTAGCTGGGCTTGTATGGTTAGCATGTTGCTAGTGAGCCGGTATTTTTGTGGTTCTAGTGATGGGGTTGTCTCCTTCAGAGCTGTCTCCCTTATCCCCTAAATGGCTGTGGGAGCGTCTCCGGCTCCTTTTGCACTTGCTGAGACACTGATCAATTTGCACACATCCAAGACAGGCAGTGTCTTCCACATCGGCCCTCATCTTATACTACTCCAGGTAAATCTCCTTAATGGCTTGTGTATTCCAGGGACCAAACGAGCTTCTAACCTTTGCTTCATATCATACTGCAGATCTGGTTGTTGGAGAAGCTGCCAATTCTTAAGATCCCGAGAGGGAATTTTAAGAAATACCACCCGGCCAACTTCAGGGAAAGAGGCTTCTCCATTGACTCCTATACTGACATGTCTGCTAATGAGTGAGGTACTTGGTTAGCTCGCCTAACTGACGACCGGATTAGGTGGGTATGCCCCTGGTGGAAGATTACTCACGTGATTGTGGATATGTGGGCACATGGTGTGCAGTTGTTGGGATTGACCAGGGTAACATTTTATTCTCCGAGTCACCTTTGCTAACAGTATGGCCACCTACAGAACATCCCCCAGCGCTCTTGTGTCACTACTTGTGAGGAGTACACTGCTTCTTGGCCAGATCACATCAGACTTTGCTAGGCTAAGGATACTCACCTTGTCGCATTGAGCTATGCTTCTCTTGCTCCCTCAGAGACAGATGACTGGTACAAGCAGTGGTTGGCTGAGATCCAGGACCTGGTGACCCGCGAGGCACATGAGCGTGCAACTTTCCACTGGCTGGCTTCTTCTAAGGCCGCGAGATCACTTCCTGTTAAGAAAAGAAGAACATAAAAGAAAAGTGATTTTCATTATTATGCATGTATTGACTATCATTATTATTATTATTATTATTATTATAATTATTATTATTATTAGTATTATTATATATATATATTTTCTTCTTTTTTTTCTTTTTTCTTTTTTTTTCTTCTTTTTTTTTCTTCTTTTTTTTTCTTTTTTTTTTTCCTTAATTTTTACTTAAATCGCCCTTGCGGGTTTTCGACTTAACAGGCTTTTTTTTAATGAATGGATGATGTTCACAATTCGCATACTTAGGCGCATGAATGACTTTGTTTATCTGGATGTTTCGACGAATGAATCATGTAACATACTCCCAACATTCACGCAACTCATTCCTGTTATCAACCATCCTATACAGGTTTTCTGGTCGATAAGCTAACTCTCGTTGCCCTAATTTTTGCTTAAGCCTCCCTTACGGGTTTTCGACTTAACAGGTTTTTTTTTTTTTTTTTTACATATGGTAGCATTTGAGGTGGTCTTGATTAATTGGATTGGTGAACTCGTTGCCGTCCATGTCCATAATCTTCACTGCACCTTTGGAGAGTATTTTCTTAACCACATACGGCCCTTCCCAGTTGGGTTTGAATTTGCCCCTCACATCTGTGTTACTTGGCCTTATCTGTTTCAACACCAGATCTCCCGTCTTCAGAGGGTGTTTCTGACGACTAACCCGCCGATTATAAGCCCTAGCCATCCTTTGGTGGTACATCTGTAGATGATCTAAGGCTTTGAGGCGTTCTCATCGACCATAGCCAGTTGTTCAAACCTCGCCTTTACCCATTCTATTTCAGGCAATTGGGCTTCTAAGACTGTCCTTAGTGACTTCAATTCCACTTCAATAGGAAGGACTGCTTCCATCCCATAAACCAGCGAGTACGGTGTCTCTCTAGTTTAGCGTTCTAACACTGGTTTTGTATCCCCATAGAGCATAAGGTAATCTATCTGCCCAATCCCTGTAGGTCGAAGTGGTCTTAGATAAGATCTTCTTGATAGACTTATTCACCGCTTCTACTGCTCCATTGGCTTGTGGCCTATAAGGTGAAGACTTACGATGCTCTACATTGTATTCTTCGAATAATTCGGCTGTGGCCCCTTGAAACTGCACTCTGTTGTCAGTCACCACGTGATGTGGTATACCGTGCCTCGCGAAGATGTGCTTCTTTATAAACTTAGCCATGTTTTTAGCCGTGACTGTGACTTAAGACTTGGCTTCAACCCACTTGGAAAAATAATCCACCGCCACTACTATGAATCTGTGACCATTTGATGCCGGAGGTCGAATTTCACCAATTATGTCTATACCCCACACTGAAAACGGCCATGGAGTCATGAGATTCTGTAACTCCATAGGTGGAAGATGGCTGATATCCCCGTAAATCTGGCACTAGTGGCACTTTTTCACTTCTTCAGCGTAATCTATTTGCATAGTAAGCTAGAAGTACCCTTGCCTCATGATCTTCTTCGCTAGAGCTAAACCATTCATATGCGGGCCATAGATCCCTGAATGCATTCCTTGCATGACCCTCTTGGCTCCTGCTTCCGTCAGACACTTTAACAACAATCCATCAGCAGTCCTTTTGAACAGTTGTCCATCAAACCATCTGAACTGAGCTGCCAATCTCCTTATCTGCTTCCTCGGGATATTACCCATTTTGTAGAAAGTCAGCTATATCCTAGTACCAGGGCTTATCGTCTGCTAATAATGTCAGGACATCACTAGAACGATAAAATGGTGTTCTAGAGGTCTCCAGGATCAAGGGCTGCATTAGTGCCTTCTGAGGTCCTTCCCACATGGATGACAAGGTTGCTAATGAATCGGCCATCTGATTATCATCTCTAGCCACATGCCTGAATTCAATATGCCCGAATACTTTCACCATTTCCCACAAAGTCTCCAAGTATGGGCGAAGTGATTCTTCTTTGATTTCCCATTCCCCGGTGACTTGACGGATCACCAACAGTGAATCTCCAACAATGGTCACATCATTTGCCCCTAGTGTGATAAGAGCATCAATGCCAAATAAGCAGACTTCATATTCTACGCCATTGTTAGTTACTGGGAATTCTAGCCATTTTGACAAAGGAATTATCTCCCCCTCAGGAGTTTCAATGATTGCTTCGAGACCTGCTCCTCTCTTGTTTACGGCTCCGTCAAAGTGCATGATCCATTTTCTGACCTCTACTTCCACCATGGCCAATTTTTCTTCCGGAAACTCCAGGTTCTCCACATAATCATATTCAAATGGCTGATTGGCTAGGAACTCAGCCACTGCTCTTCCTTTGATCACCTTCTTCGTCACATACTTAATGTGGAATTCTGATAGCAAAATCAACCATCGGGACAATTTCCCTGTTAAAGATGGGGCAGAGCAGAGGTATTTCATCGGATCAACCTTTGCCACCGCTTGTATCTTATAGGATTGGAAATAGTGTCTCAGTTTCTTCGTCGGCCAAACCATAGCAGTGCAAGTCTTTTCCACCACGGTGTACCAAGTCTCGTAATCTAGCAGCTTCTTACTAAGGTAGTAAATAGCGTGCTCCCTCTTATCATCTTGTTCTTGAACCAACATTGCCCCTATGGAGGTCTTTTCAATGGCTAAGTACAGAATCAAGGGCTTTCCCAGAGTTGGAGGCTTCAGTACTGGTGGATTGATCAAGTATTCTTTGACCCTATCGAATGCAACCTGACACTGGTCATTCCACACGACGGGCTGTTCTTTCCAAAGAAGCTTGAAAATGGGCTCACAGACAGTGGTCAACCTGGCAATGAATCTGCTGACATATTGAAGTGACCCCAGGAAGGATCTGACTTCCTTTTCTATTTTCGGCGCCGGCATATCTTGAATATCTTTAATCTTGTCCGGGAATGCCTTTCTGACTGACAATGTGCCCCAATAGTTTGCCCGATGTAACTCCAAACACACATTTCTTCAAATTGAGCCGCAAGTTATACTTTTCAATCCTGGTCATGAATCTATCCAGGATAGAAGGGTGCTCTTCCAGGGTCATGGATTTCACCAGTATATCATCAACATATACCTTGACCTCCTTGTGGATCATGTCATGTAGCAATGTTGTAACTACCCTCTGATAAGTTGCCCCAGCATTCTTCAACCCGAAAGGCATTACCCTGTAGCAGTACACCCCTCACTCGGTGATGAAGGCCGTCTTGACTTTATCAATGACATTCATTATGATCTGATTATACCTAGAGAAGCCATCCATAAACGAGTACATAACTGCCCTTGCTGCACTGTCGATCAGGACGTCAATGTGAGGGAGTGGGAAATCATCCTTTGGACAGGCCTTATTCAAATCCCGATAATCCACGTAAACTCTGACTCTTCCATCTTTCTTGGCAACCGGGACTATATTGGCTAACCATTCAGGATATTCCACCACCTCTAGGAAGTTGCCCTTAATCTGCTTTGCTACGTCTTCCTTGACTTTGTCAGCCCATTCTGGATGTAGACGCCTAAGCTTCTGCTTTACTGCACTGAACTTGGGATCTATTGGGATTTTGTGTTCTGTTATCCCTCTGTCAATCCCCGGCATATCGTCGTAAGACCAGGCAAATGCTCTCACATGTTTTTTGAGTATTTTTTATTAATTCTCTCTCTTCTTCAGGAGTGAGTTCGTTAGAGATAGATACCATTTTAGGATTTTCAATTGTACCCAAATTAATTTCATGTAATACAGTATCGTGAATGTTGAACACATTGAATGAATGATTGCATGTATGTATAGAGCCATTAGGAAAAACATCACATAAATAAGCAAAGTTAGATTTCATTTCATTCATCACCTTATAGGCGGAATTGTTCACATCAAATACATAAGATAAGTTTACAAAGAAATCATTTTCCTCCTCCACATGCGGAGGGTCTTCAACAGCAAGGTCTTCTTGATCAGCAGGTCCTTCCTCGAACAAGTCACCCAGGTCAGCCTCGAGGGTCTCTTTCTGTGCCTCTGATAGAACATCTTCTTCTTTCTTTGCTTTACCCTTAGCCATCATCTTGGTGAGCTCAGCAACAGCCTTTTCTACCAACTCTGCCTGTCCCGAAATAGCTTCCTTTCTCATAGGACTCTCTTTTAATCCTTTCTTCAGCAAAGCAGAAAATGCCTTAGTAATGGCATCTACCAGGGGATCTGCATCTTCTTTTAATTGCTCCTCCGGAATGATGGGGGCCACTACTTCAACTTGGGTTGTTGGAGGAGTATTGATCTCTTTCACAGCTTCAAGCTTAAGCATTTCTTCCACCAAACCGACCCCATACTTCTAGAAGTTGATGACATCAGCAAATATCTCAAACCCGGGGACAGCTTCCCCATCAATCATCATTGGCTCCAGTTTACCATCATATGACCCACCACTTGCTCAAACAAAAGTGTCCAAGAGATGGACTTTCTCTGTCTCGAGGATCTCCTTCTTTTCAGCACCTTTGTAACCAAGACCTTCCCGGTGTGATTGGTCCATACTGACATCAAACTTTGCAACCCCTTGCTAGTGGACTCCATGCCCCTTTCCTGGGATGAAATTCTGCCTTTGAAAGTACTTATGGATCCATGGAGAAGACACAAGATCTTTCTCCTTTTGTTCTGAGACAACTGCTACCTAAAGGCCAGTCAGGGGTTGTTCAAATGAGTTTAATGCAGCTACCACAGATGATTCATCAGCTTCGAGGGTCACAATCTTCTCTCCTACTGGGATTTTCACCTTCTGATGTAGGGTTGAAGGTACGCCTCCTAGTGCATGAAACCAGGGTCTTCCTAAGAGTAAAGAAAACGTCACCAGAATATTGATGACAGTGAACAGCACATTTGATACCACTTTCGGCTCAAAAGTGCCAATCACAGTGCGCTTCAAATAGTCATAGGCCCGGATTACTGTGTTGGATTAGGAGAGTGCTTCTTCAGACATGTGAAGTCTGGGAAGTACTTTCAAGGGACAAATATTCAGTGCTGGCCCATCATCAACCATTACACAAGGCAAAGTTCTGTCCATCATTTCAACTTTCAAGTACAAGGCCCGGTTATGATTAGTTCCTTCCGGTGGTAGGTCATCATCGGTGAAAGTGATCCCCTTGGGACTATCAGGTCGCTGACTCTTGGTACTCCCAATTACCATGCACACCTCCTCAGGAGACATCAACAGATTAGCATCCATTTCCATAAGCTTCTTCACCATCGCAGCCCGGTGCCTTTGGGACTCCATAAGTAGATGCCACACAGATGCACATGCAGGTATTTTTTTGAGCTGTTCTACCACCAAGTCTTCTTTTTCATCCACCTTGACCGGCATGTAATCTTGGACCGGGGCTTCGGCTCTTTTGCTTGGCTCCCCTTTGCGGCTCGGGTTTGATACACCCTTCCATTCCTTGTGACATTGTTCACAGGAGCATCCTCCTTTCTTATGTACATCCCGTCTTTGGTGCAAATGGGATAAACAGGTGCTGTCTGGCTCATAGGCTTGGGTCTACTCATTAGTTCGAACTCATCCACATCGTCATCCAATTCCGCATCGTCTAGATTCACGGGCTTGTTCTCCTTCACAGGCGGTTCAGCATCCTCACCCACTACCACTTGTAGTGCAGGATTCGCCTTTGCAATCTGAGTAAGGATAAAGTTAGGAGACAACCCTGACTGTACCATGTTCACTCTCCTTTCAAACTGAGGTAATGGATTGCTCTGAACATTAGGTTTTGGGCGAGGCTCTTCTATCTTCTTTTCGTCAATCAGCTGTCGAATTGCCTTCTTCAATGCATGGTACTCATTAGTTCGATGCCCCTTGGTTACATGATAAGAGCAAAAATTGTTCTTGTCCGCCTCAGCTGGAGGCGTTTACGGTTTCAGGCTTTGAAGAAAGCCCAAATTTCTGCACTTCAGAAAGATCAGCCCAAGATAATCCTCCCAAGGAGAAATCCCTTTTCCAACTGTTTGTTGATTTGCCCCTTGTGCCACTGCCGCTACTTCTACTTGCTTGACGGGGGCAGATGGCTGACTCAGTTTGGCACTTGTCAACGAGGAGGCTGCAGGATTGCTATTGCTCTTGTACCCCGAGGAATACGTCCGGTTTCAGTATCCTCCCCCAGAACTATTATGGGCCTGATCGATCTCGTACTTCTCCACTTTATGGGCCAACTCGTGCACTTCCACCAAGGACTGAAACTTGTGATATTTCATCACATTCCGATAGACCTCTAAGCTCCCATCAATTAACTTCACAATCAGCTCATCCTCTAATGGCTTCTGATGGAGGAGAATCATCTTGTCCATCCACCTTTGATAGTACTCCGAGAAGGTCTCATTCGGTTTCTGTCTCACCGTCTCTAAGTCTTGTAGCTTGACCTCTAGCTGTGTATTGAAACTGAAATACTTTATGAAAGCATCAGACAGTGCATCCCAATCACCTTCCAAAGTAGTGGGGAACAGTCCCACCAATTGATTCACTGTAAGCCCTGCCATGGTCATGATCCATACATATTGGTTCAAATGAGCCGTAGGAGGGCTTTTCCCGATATAATGTGCAATTCTAGGCATCTGGAAGCCTACAGGTAACATCTCAACCCCTCCGGCAATGAGTGTGGATGGATCAATGCGCTTAGAAGATTGGATCTTGGAGTTTGCGTGGAGTTCTGCTATAGTTTCCTCCATTTCCTTTATTTTCCTTTCTGAAGCAAACTCCACAGGTCATTCAATATTATCCCTTCGGCCTTCTTCTGCATCTGATTGCCCATCATTCAGCCTTCCCCCACTACTCTCCTCTCGGGCAGCCCTTTCTGGTCGCTGATTGGACGACTCATTCAATGCACTCTGAACATGACTCTTGATGAGGTTCTTGAATTCATCAGAGTTCATGAATTCCCGGATGGCAGTAGTGGCCATCATGGCGGCCGCAGCTTTTAGTGTGAGTGCCATGTCTTGAAAGCTTTACTGTAACTGTTTGAACTATGGTAAAAACTCATCACTCAATTCAGATGCTGTCTCAACCTCTCTGAACTGAACAAACTCCTCAGACTCACTGGACGATGAATCACTGTGCTCTAATCTCATAAGTCTGCGTCCCAATCTGAGGCAAACTATAAAACATTTTGAACAAGAGTTAGTAAAGATGACCACCCAAAGAGTTATGAACTCTAGGGGATATGCATGTATGCATGGCGTGTTGGATGAATGATATGTGGATGTCGTATGAAATGAACGCGTAACATGAACCTTGAACAACTGATTCTTCGGGTGGTGAAGATGCATGAATTCTTATTTATGTATGTTATGAATTGCAATTTGAGTATTTGATGCATGGATGAAGCCCTTGGCGCTCGGGGAGTACCTCGGGTTTTGTGACATGAGATAAATGTTCTTAGCGAACAGATAGAGTTTCGGTACTCGGGGAGTGCCTTGGATTTTCGTGATGTGAGATCGACATGCTTATGGCACATGGTCGGGATTTCGGTGTCCGGGGGACACCTTGGATTTTGGATGATATGAGATGAACTCGTGCTTGATGTACGGGCAGAATTTCAATACTTGGGGAGTATCTCGATTTCCGCATCATGATATGAAATGAATGCATTCTTTGGTGAACGGGCAGAGTTCCAGTGCTCGGGAAGCACCTTGAGTTTTTGTAATGCGAAGTGAAATGAACGTGCGCGTGGCACACGATGGAAATTTCGGCACTCGGGGAGTACCTAAATGATTAAATGATCTGTGATGAATTTTTTGGCACTCGTGGAGCACCTAAATGTTTAAATGAAATGTGATGAATTTTTTTCGATGCTCGTGGAGGACCTAAATGATTTAATGAAATGAATTTTTTTTTTACACTCGTGGAGCACCTAAATGATTTAATGAAATGTGATGAATTTTTTAGGTGCTCGTGGAGCACCTAAATAATTTAATGAAATGAAATGAATTTTTTTCTGCACTCGTGGAGCACCTAAATGATTTCCTACTTGGTAGGCGGTGTAATGTGTGTGACCCTTTTGAGGTTGTTCAAGGTCCGCATGAATGTTTTATGCATGACACGCGTTCCACATGGCTACAAGACAATTTGGTTAATGCTTATGACATTCAAATGATGTATGTGAATTAATGTTTTCACGCAATGAAAAGATACATGGCTGCAAAAAATGTGGTTAGTGTAAATGTCACGTGGGTGATCAATGTATTTACACATGAAAAAATAATGGACATGGCTATACAAAAGATGTGAGTTAGTGTCACACAAATGCTTTACATGTGGTATGTTATGTTCGTGAAAAATGTGGATGATGGTATGTTTCGAAGGAACGGGAAACACGTAGCAATTAGCACACGAATTGAATTCCTCCAACCTTATTCCTCCAAACGTGGTTAAGTCCATAAAATTCTAATCGAGTCCTAGGAGGGGTTCTCTTCGATCACCAACCGGTGATGATGAAGGCGCATTTTATTTTATTCACACGATTTATTTTGGTATCCTAAGGGAATCCAACTAGGGTTACTCAAATGAGTTTGGTCCAAAGTCGGGATAACATCAAGGCTCCAATAGCAAAATAACTCCTCACTTCTCCCCACTCAAGGGTCTGAACGAAAAGTTCGTACGAGGCTATGGGCAATGTTTCGTCTCCGTGCCCCTAAGACCAAGAGGAACATAGGCAACATTTCAACAATTCACCGGGCTAAATAATGGATACTTAACCTAATGCCAGGATGTCTAACTACAAAAATGCATAAAATGCCACACAAGAATCATCCGCCTTATTTCGATTAGACATTTTTCAGGGCTTGTCAAATTCTTTTCAGTTTTTGAAAAACTTTTGTAAGAAATCCCCAGCGGAGTCGCCACTGTGAGCGGACGATGTGTTTTCGACAGGACGCGAGACTCCTTTTCAGAAGGGGCACCTCGATCTCGGGCGGGGCCCTCCCTCTCGTGGGGTTTTTGGATTGGAAATTCGTTTTTTGGAAAATTAATTGTTTCGTAAAAGAATCGAGACCTAAATCTCGATAAAAAGTACAGGAGTCGCCACCCGGCTCAGCTCTACCAGGAAATTACAGTGTAGCTGAACCAAAGCGGGAACTGCTGCACTTTTAAGAGATCTAGGTTCGGACAAGTCCCTTATTTCATGTCTAATCAAAATAAAATGGCCAATGTTCTAATTATGACACTTTAAATTGCTAAAATAGATTTTATTGAATTAATACATGTGGCGCGCATACATATACAATAATACAAGAAATAAAAGTAAAAGAATAAATATTTAGAGGCTTACAACCCAATCGAAAGGGAAAAATAAAAATCTCGACCTCACAATACAAACGCCTAAAATACACGAGAATCTAAGAAAATGTACAATCGCCTAAAATACACGAGTTGATCTATTAAATACATAAAAAAATAAAAATAAAGAAATCAAAGCTGCAAAACAAATGGTTAATACAAATTTATAGCACACCACACATACGACTCAAGTTGGACAGAATGGGGAATTTTAGAGTTCAGTGTCATGCATTTGGGGGTAACCAGGTCGACCCGGTTAGACCTGGAAAATCATTTTGAAACGTTCCTGTATTTTTGGTTTTGTGAGAAAATCATTTTTGAAAACATTTTTCCGGTTTATTTTGATTTAGCATACGAGGAGGGTCGGTTTTCGGGAGAACCGGGTCTCCGTCGTGGTTTTGTTCTAAATGCAAAAACACCAAAAAATAAATCTAGGGTTGTGAATGCACACTCCAAAACTCATTTTTGATGATTTTTTATTTTTCAAGATTTTTCTAATTTTTTTGAATTTTCTGATTTTTATGAAATTTTTTGGATTTTATGAATTTTTTTTTTTATTTTTAGGGATTTTCTGCTTCTGGCCGAAGACTACAGTAGTGCGACTGTGATTACAGCCGTGCAACTGTAGTCCTACCTGGAGCAGAAATCGTAAAAAAGCTTAAAATTGAGAACTAAAACTGGGAAAATTAGCAACAGTGGTACGACTATATCTCAAATGGCACGACTGTAATTACAGTCATACCTCTGTTCTTTGTGACAAGAACAGTCGTATGACTGTCCTTAATTTTCCAGAAACAGAAGTGCAAAAAGTTGAATAAAAATACAGAAAATCAACCAAAATACCCAGAAAGCATGAAAATGAGAAGGATTGAGGTGTATTTACCTATTTGGCGCTGATCCACCGTTGGTATGACCCCTAGCAACGTACCAATCCACGTGAAATTGCTCCTTTTCCTTGTGTGTTAAGGTTGAAAGAGAGGTCCAAAAATCTTCCCAAAAGTCACGGATTCGAGCTTATTTTTGTACAGAAACAAATTGGATTCCTTGTGTGAAGATTAATGTAGGATTTCTAATTCGTTTTAGACATTAACAGATTGAAATTAAGAAGAACAAGATTAAAGAAAGTGAGGTTTTGAGTTTTTTTGCTCTTCTCTCTTCTCTATTTTTCTTTCCTTGTCTCTTTCTAAAAATGTTGCTTCTGATCAGAATGTTGGCCAAAAGTCCTTTCCCCCTCATTTCTGCCTTCTTTTTATCTCCTTTCACCCGGAAAATCTTGAGCATTAAATGCTCAAGATTTTCCCCCATTTTTTTATTCAAAGGGTATAGGTTCTGCAACCTATCCCCGAACAGATAGTCGTACGACTGTACTTAAGTTACAGTCGTACTACTGTAACCACATCCTCACGACTGTAAATACAGTCGTGGTTCCAACGGTCTTTTCCTTTTTTTTTTGGAATGAAAATGAAAATTTCGTGTTCACAGCTCCCTACCAAGCGTAGACTACTGTACCTAACCCAAAGATTTAGGGTTCAGGTAACTTACCTATTCAACCTTAAGCCTGCATTCATTTTCTAATTATATTACCATATTTTATTCACTTATTATCTTTCTCTACCTGTTTATGTTTAATTATCAGCCGATGCTCACACAGATGACAGAAATAAATTGCAGAATAATGAAGTGCAGAAAAGTAAACATACATCCAGACAATCGAAGGAAATAGAGGCCAGCTTATATAACCAAATCGAATAAAAAAGGAAAAATCTCGTCGTCACATTACAAGCGCCTAGATACACGAGGATCTAAGAAATACAAACGCCTAAAATACACGAGTTAATCTATTAACTACATTCAAAATGATAAAAAGAAAGAGACTAAAAGCTGCAAAATAGATGGTTAGTACAGTTATATCAAAACAGGAATAGGACTCACAACAGGACGGAATTGGAATTTTTAGGAGCGAGGGCATGGGTTTAGGGGATAGCCGGGTCAACTCGGCTAGTTGGCCCGATTAGACCTCGAAAACGGTTTTGAAACGGCCTATAGTTTTAGTGCTGAAAAGCAATTTTGGAAAATGATTTGGCTCGATTTCTTGCAAATTCCTCCCTTTTAGTGGGCCGATTGTCCCGGAACTCAGGGGTTCCGTTCATGTGGGTTTCCTAATTCCGACATACATCTATGGTCTAAAAACAATAAACACACCAAAAACAGTTTGATTCTGAAGACAGCATCGCGCGACGATGTCCGTATGAGTCATCCCGTGATCCTGCCTCCTTCTAGAGACTACAGCCGTGCAGTCTTAATTAGAGCTATATAGCTCGGGTAAGAGCCGTGCGGCTCTAACCACCACAGCCGTGCAGCTATAATACCCAGAACCCGAAATTAGTTTTCTCGTTTTAAAAGTCACTATTTTGCTCGTTTTCGATATTTCTTAAGGATTTTCATAGGGTCTGGGGGTCCGCTCATGCTGGACAACAGATCCGGTTTGGATCGAACAACCTCTAATTCCAGAAAAAAAAATCCAGGAAACCGAAAACCTCACATCTGCCCAATTAGAAATCCAAAAACCAAAATTTTGTAATACACCAATGTGTTTGGAACGAAATAGATCATAATAGAACGAATGAAATGGAAAGCAGACTGCTTTCAGTCATTTGGGGCTTTTTCGGGTTTCTACCCAGAAGAACACAGCCGTGCAGCTGTGATGTTATAGCCATCTGGATTTATTTTAAGGAATTATAGCAGTACGACTGTGTTCAAAGCAAACCTAGCTGTGCTGCTCTAGCTGCGCAATCAGCTTTTCGGAAATTGATAAAACAGAGAAGAAAATGCACGAAAAAGCAATGAACACAAGTTTAAGGCCTCTCAGAGTTTACCTTGTTGTTGTTCAAGTGTGTTGGACGTCTGAAAATGGATTAAGAAATCGAAACGCACTTAGAATTTCGAAAACAACTTGATACACCGAAATTAAATCCCAAACCAATCCGAAACGATCCCGAGGCAAGCTCGAATGAATGAGAAATGGTCCAAAACTCTAGCACTCAATTTCCAGTGTGTGTTTGGTGTTTAATTTCTGGTACTTACTTTGTTTTCGTTTGCTCTGTTTTCTCTCCTCTCTCTCTAACTCTTTCTCTTTCTAAAATCTCAATTCTAATTTCTCCAAAAATCCTCTCTTGATTTTTTTTTTCTTTTATACCTCTTCTTTCTCTAGTCACTTCACAATTAATCCCCCCTCCAAAGATTTCAGCTCAACAGGCCTTGAGCCTCCCCCTCTCAGCCAAGTTGTTGTGCTTTTCTGCAGGCAACTTGGCCGCCCGTCAGAGTGACGTGGCTGTAAGTATAACAGCCGTGTGGCTTTGGCTCTACAGTCGTACGGCTCTAACCAAAGCCGGGGCAGATTCCCCTAAATCCTACACTCACTTCTAAGCCCTCTAATCACTCGAAGGACCTTTCTCGGGGTTTTGGATCAAGGGCGGTTCGGTTTTTGGAGCGTTCAGGATATTCTAGGCGGCATCCCGCTCATTCTCGAGTCTAATCCACGTCAGTCTGCTTAACAAGTAATAAAGGACTCTCATCATAGAGGTCAGAAATACCCGTGCTCACAGTCCCCTTGCCTCCAACCATAAGAAGAAAGAAATTCTTTAGATATGGTGCCATTTATCAACATTGATGTTCGAGCCGTTGAGAGATAGAAAGATATCCATTTTCTCCATTTTAAGTTGAATTTTGGTTAAGCCATGATAGCATTAAGATAACTCTAGTTAATTGAGTAAAAAGCCTTGTGAAAATCAAGATTGAATAAGACCCCACTCTCCTTACAAGCTCAAATGGAGTGGATGATTTCATTTGCAATTAAGACCCCGTCTAGAATCTGCCTACTTAAAGGTGCATTGCTCCTTTTAAACCACCTCCCCAAACATTGATCTTAGCCGATTTGCCAAAACTTTGGCGATTATTTTATAGAGACAGCCAATAAGGCTAATAAAGCAAAAATCCTACAAATTATGCACCAGGAAGCCTAGGAATTAATGTGATAAGGGAAGAATTGATTAATCATTGAGAAGATGTCACCCCCAATTATATGCCAAGCATGATTTTATAAAACTGAAACTGAACCCATCAGGGCCAGGTGCCTTCGAGCCGTCGTATTTCCATACAGCTAATTTTACTCCATCCGTTGTTACAAATTCTTCCAAGAAATCAATAGAGGTATTCGATAGTCTATGGAAATAATTCCAAGGGAAACAAAGCTGTGGGGTGGAGCTCTTAGAGAATAGATTCTTATAAAATTGGAGAATAGTTGATTTGATGCCATCTGGGTCCGTCAGCAATCCCTAATCTGTAGATAATTGCGAGATGTAATTGAATGAAGATCGGGTTGAAGTAATTGTGTGAGAAACGTGTATTCTTATCCCCTTAAAGATGCCACTAGATTCTAAAATTGACTCATTGTAACATAATTTTGCCTATAGCTGTTGCCACAGAACTCTTCGATGATGAATCAAATGCGACTTGATTACTGAATGTCCGAGTTTCTAAGATTTTGATTAATCATATTGATTTCTGATTCTAGCTTCTCAATGTTCCTACCAATATGCCCAAAAACATGTCTGTTCCAACAGATTATTTTGTTTTTCAAGAACTTTAGCTTTTTGGCGATGCAAGAGATTCCCAATGAGTCAGCCTCATTCCACCATAATAGAACTTGGTCAAGAAAACTTGGATCTTCTAACTAACAATTTAGAAATTTAAATGGTCTTAGCCCCTAATTGATAAAAGAGATGTCAAGTAGGATTGGACAATGATCAGAGATCCCTCGAGATAAACAAGATTCAAAGAAATGATTAAAATTCAAAATCCAACTACTGTTAACTAGAAATCGATCAATTCGACTGCTGTTGTAACAATTACTCCGAGTGAATTTCTTTCCGAGAAGGACAAGATCAATAAGTCCATATTTATCTACAAAATCTCTGAATTGAAAATCTTTATTGTATATAGTGAGTGAACATCTCTCCTCTAGATTAATAATAGCATTAAAATCTCCCGCAAAAGCTGTTCTGACCATCTCCAAAGAATTAATTATGTGGCATCATCACAAGGAGCATACACATTAACGATAAAGCAATGGAGATTAAGATCTAAGACTATACCTTCAATCATGATCCAGTGATCGCCAAGATGAAAATTGATGATATGAAAGAAAGACTTCCTCCACAAGATAAGGGCCCACCACTAGAACCAATTGCATCAAGAGCCCTCCATTCATTAGGAATTTTCCTCAAATGCATCTGGCATCCTTATGTTAGGATTTTTCACCGAAAATCACCCGATAAAAGTGGAAAAACGCGGTGATTTTCTTAAATCCGTGTCCAGGAGCAATTGAAGTGAAAATTGTGAAACTAAAATTAAATATCAAAGAAAAGATTTCTCACCAGAGATACCTCTTCTAGAGATGGCTGTAGAAACCAAAACTGATTCCCTCCGCGTTCACGTACACGAACGGCTATCGAACACGACCCGTGCTAGCGATGAGATCGAATGAGAGTGAGAGAGAGGGGGCTCAAATTTTCAGCTTGTATCTATCTTGCTATGGCCGAATTCTCTAGGTTAAAATACTAACCTAGATGGCTGAAATTTTTAACAAAAATTTCGGCCCAATCCCATGTCAATTTAAGCGGGCTTTTCCCCTTTTTAAGCCCAGGTCAATGTTAATTCTTTTGGTCCAATTAATTATCAAACTTAATTTTTATTTAACATGTATTTTATCATATTATTCCATATAATATGTTTCATATATTTAAATTAAAATTAATTTGATCAATTAATTTCACCATGGAATTAATTTTGACATTCATAAAATTAAAATACATGTAACCGATATATGTGAAATATTTCTACCTAGGAAATAATCTCATAGATTAATGTATTTAATTAATTATGAGAAGGCCAATGCAAATATTAATTTTATTATTTCGATCAATCCAATTGATCCTTATAATATAATTAATATAATCATCTCTCTCCGGTGCGTATACTCCCAGTATACAGGTGATCCCTTAAGTCCGTGTTCAGACGTTCAATGTGTACGATCCTGTGGGCCCATCTTTATGTTGGCAGTGGGCCTGTGGCCCACAGACTGCAGGCGGGCTCTAGCAAGCCACTGCAGCCCCTAATTAAGATGGAGATAGCAGTCCAACTGAAATCATAACCATGTAGTTTAAACTTGTATATCCCATGTCATTGATATCGGTGTCTAACACAGAGGCATGGATTGATCACCCTCTTTTGTGTCTGGACATTTACTTGATCCCGAATGTACTGAAGCTCACAAACAAGTTCCAACTTGTTTGGGTGTGGCCACACTCTTATCAGTCACATTCATCAAGAGGCCAGTGACATCTTCCCAGTTGACTACTAAGTGACATATCCCTTATGCATATCCATAGCACTGCCATGCTTAGTGACATACCCGAACGTACCCATACTTGGCACCCTTTTACATGCCCTTTAGGCGTACACCAAAGTATGCGACTTCGCATGCACCACCATCATATGGTCAGGTCAAAAGATCCATACAAGTACTACACGAGAATCACTAGTGATGCTTTACCATGTGGATTTCTCGTTTAGTGGATCTATCTAGTACCATGCCTCTTTTGCATGTACCCATTAACTAGGTTGACATCTATGTCCAATGACAGGTAAGACACCACCATACAACCAGGTTAATGATAGTCTCTGGGTCCATTCATTCCCATGACTGGAATAGACTACGGATCTCTTTATGGTCATTTCGTTTTCCCTATCCATGGTCTTACTGTCAAGTGCATGACACTTGTCAACATGGCTATGGATATGTCCATTAGATACTCCATTTAAAATATAGCACAAGATATATGACAAACAGATTAATGCATTTATTTAAATGACACAAAATATGTATAATACATAAATCCAATAAATGTACAATACAAATACAAGGTCTAATGCCTCGGAACTAGGGCATATCCAACACCTTTGACTTAAAAGAGCTCAATTTTGTTTCCTGCAATAGAATCATCCTCATTTGTTTCTTCCAAATCCATTTAGAGACTTCTTTTTCTTAATTGAAGAACCCAAACCTCTGGTATTCCAAGACAGCAAATTCATACATATAAGACATCAAATGTAGAGTCCAAAGGAGAAATAAAAATTGTTAATTCCCAGTAGCAGTAGCCTTGGCAGCTTCTAAATTAGACGAGACAACTTTATTGGATCAATCAGCGTTAATGAGGCATTGAACAAGCTTACTGATGATATCCGGTCATCCGGACACTAGGTCCCTTACCCGGGCCTGACGCACCGGATGATTCATTCGGTTATCTAAAAGGAACGCGAAGGCTTAGCAGATCCAGCGTAGATCCTCTTCATCTGCTGGAAGATTCTAGAAGAGGGTTGATGATGTCCCACCAGGAGTCTACTTGCTGTGTTGTACCAAGAGAAGGACTCTATATCCCATGTGGAATCTAAAAGACAAGTCTTTCAGATTGACTAAAAATAGGGTTTCGAGCTCTCCTAAACACAGTCCAACTCTATCACAAGCCCTATAAAAGGAGGGCACTCCAAGGTAAATGCAACTCATTCTATTCAAGCTAAAATACTCTCAGCTAAAAACAATCTAGACTGACTTAGGCATTGGAGTTTACCCCAGAGGTTACTAGTGTCTTAGCTTTTCTGTCTTGCAGGAACGATACCTGATCCTACCCCAAGAACAACCCAAACCCGGATCGCTCAAAGGATTTCAGACAATCCATCATTTGGTGCGGTGAACGTGGAATGACTAATCATAAATTCAAGTTCCGCTAACATGACTTCAGATACCACGGGAGATAACTCTCTCCCGACCATGACAACCCCATCCCTCACAACACTGCACTGGTTAGTATCCCCCTAAGCAGCGATGATCAATCGCATAGCTAGCAATCAAAGCCCTGCCGACGCCAGAGACTTGAGGTAGGCAATTCTCCAGATTCAAAACTATAGTATGGTAGGCCTAACTATCAGCAACAACACGTCTCCTCTGATCATAGGAATAAGTGGTTTGGGATCAGGGGTAGCTAGGAGCCTCTTTCCATTACCACAACCTAAGAGCAGTTTAGCGGTCCTGCTTATAGCAACTCCACCAGCATACACCTTTTTGAGAGATACCAGGCAGATAAATCAGCCAAATCCAATCTTTACGAGGTACGAAAAACCCCAAGACACATATCAACAGCCCCTGACAGTGGGAACTTCGCCAGCCCTGCCAACCTCACAAGCAAGGCTACCTAAATACCAGACTCTAGTCTAGACACCCCCTCCTAGTTATCACCATACTCATGGATACATGTTGGGACCACCACCAATGCCGGCAGCAGTATCCGCACCAGAAGGGGCAGACGACCCAAAGATGATGGAACTTTTAAAGCACTACTGCTCTCAGTTCTCTATTCCGATCCAGGAGCCGTTACTAGAAAGTCACGGATCTTGTTTCACTAATCGGATCTTGGACATGCCGTGTGACCCTAAGTTTAAGTAGCTCAACTTTGAAAACTACAATGGGAAAACTGATCCCTACGTCCACTCAAGAAACTACAAAAATTGAATGGAGATAGCAGGGGTGAATGAAGGGTTGATGTGTAGGCTATTCTCCTCAACACTCATAGGCCCGGCTTCCTACTAGTTCGAAACCCTAGACTCGGCCTCGATCAATAGTTGGGAACAGCTTAGGGAACAATTCTGCATAAAGTTCTACGGATCGATACCCATAGGAACAGCCAGCAAAACCTTGCATAATGTAAAACAAAGACAAGGGGAGTCCCTCAGAGAATTCGTGGACCGGTTTAACTTGGCAACGGAGGAGATACGAAAGTTAGATTTCCACACAGCACTAGAAGCATTAATCGCCACCACTATCAATGAAAGGCTAAGGGCAGAGTTGGTCCTAAGGAAACCCAAAAATATAACCCAAATGATCTCTATAGCCAAAACCTTTTAGAGAGCTAGACGAGGTAGGAGCTGTTGGGATTTTTCACCAGAAATCACCCGATAAAAGCGGAAGAGCACGATTATTTCCTCAAATCCGTGCCCAAGAGTAATTGAGATGGAAATTAAAAAACCAAAATTTAATCATAAGATATAATATTTTTACCCGTAATATCTCCTTAAGAGATGGATGCAGACTGCAGGAATCAATATAGAATCCCTCATCGTTCACGTACACGAACGCATAACGAACACCACCCGTGCTAGCGTCGGAAAACACGAACTATGGAGAGGGGGCTAAGGTGAATTTCGGCTATGGTTGCTTCACAAATTGGTGGCCGAAATTCTCAGGGTTATTAAACCCTAGGTTGGCCGAAATTCCTAAAGGAATTTTGGCCCAACTTGGCTCATTCATTTTGTGTGGGCTTCCTTCTTTTAATTCAGGCCCAATCTTATTTTAATTAGTCTGGTTTAAATTAATTTCAAGCCCAACTTTAATATACCCATGTATTTAATATATTACACCAAGTAAGATATTATTTACATTTAAATTGAAATTAGTTTGACCAATTAATTTAATCCATCAAATTAAAATTAGATCTTCACAAAATAAAATCATATGTAAACCTATACTTATGAATATTTCCACCTAGGAAATAATCTCATAATTAATCCAATTAATTATGAAGAGCCAATTAAATATATATTAATTTCATTATTAGGATCAATCCAATTTATCTTTACAATATAATTAATATATATACCTCTCTCTCCAGAGTGTATACTCCAAGCATACATGTGATTCCTTAAGTCGGTGTTCAGTCTCTCAATGTGTACGATCCCGTGGGCCCATCTTTATGTTGGCAGTGGACCTTTGGCCCACAGACTGCAGTTGGGCTCTAGTAAGCCACTGCAGCCCCCAATTAAGATGGAGATGGCAGTCTAACTGTTATCATAACCCTGTAGTTTAAACTTGTACATCCCATGTCATTGATATCGGTGTCCAACACAGAGGCATGGATTGATCACCCTCTTTTGTGTCCGGACATTAACTTGATCCCGAATGCACTGAAGCTCACAAACAAGTTCCCACTTGTTTGGGTGTGGCCACACTCTTATCAGTCACATTCATCAAGAGGCCGGTGATATCTTCCCAGTGGACTACTGAGTGACAAATTCCTACTGCATATCCATAGCATTATCATGCTAAGTGACATACCCGAAAGCACCCTATTACAGGCCTTTTAGGCGTATCCATAAGTATGCGACCTCACATGCAACACCATCAAAGGATCCATACAAGCACTACACGAGAATCACTTGTGATACTATACCATGTGGATTTCTCGTTTAGTGGATCTATCCAGTACCATGCCCCTTATGCATGTACCCATTAACTTGGTTGACATTCCATGTCCAATGACCGGTAAGACACTGTCATACAATTCCATTCATTCCCATGACTGGAATAGACTAAGGATCTATTCATGGTCATATCTTTTACCCTATCCATGGTCTTACCGCCAAGTGCATGACACTGGTCATCATGGATATGGATATGTCCATTGGATACTTCATTTAATATATTGCACAAGATAGATCTAATAAATGAATTAATGCATTTATTAAAAACACAAATAAGTATGATACATGAATCCAATAAATGTATGATACAAATACAAGGACCAATGCCTCGGGACTAGGGCACATCCCACAATCTCCCACTTGCACTAGTTCCAACTAGGCATGGGCCTAATCCCTATAGATCTAGTATGACCCCCACGCTTGGGCTGTGCCAGCGCTTTGGTCAATGGATCTGTGACATTATCATTGGTGTCCACTCTGTGCAATGCAATGTCACCTCTTTCCACGATCTCTCATATGAGTTGAAACTTTCTGAGCACGTGCTTTGTGTCCTTGTGTGACCGGGGCTCCTTAGCTTGTGCAACGGCCCCATTATTGTCACAGAAGATATCAATTGGGTCCTGGATAGTTGGCACTACTCCTAACTCAGTGATAAACTTCTTCATCCACACAGCTTCCTTAGCTGCATCACGTGCCACGATGTACTCAGCTTCTGTTGTAGAGTTCGCGATGGTTGGCTGCTTTGAGCTCCTCCAGCTTACAGCACCACCATTAAGCAAAAATACATACCCAGACTGACTGCGACTGGTACTCATCTTGGTCAGTCTGGAAGTTTGCATCAGTGTACCCAGTAACTGATAGCACTTCCTGACCACCATACACTAAGAAGTTATCCTTAGTCCGGTTAAGGTACTTAAGGATTGCCTTGACAGCTTTCCAGTGGTCCTCCCCGGGATCCTACTGGTACCGGCTCGTCATACTCAGTGCAAAGGCGACATCAGGTCTCGTACATAACATGGAGTACATAATTGATCCTATAGCCGAAGCATATGGAACTAATTTCATGTTCTCCCTGTCCTCCCTTGTCTTAGGACAGTGCTTCTTACTAAGTTTTAGCCCATGGCCCATTGGCAAGAAACCTTTCTTGGCCCGATCCATGTTGAACCTTTTCAGAACTTTGTCTATGTATGAGGCCTGACTCAGGCCTAGAAGCCGATTTGATCTATCCCTATAGATCCTGATCCCTAGGATCATCTCAGCTTCGTCCAAGTCCTTCATTGCAAAGCACTTACTTAGCCACTGCTTTACCCCTTGTAGTGTAGGTATGTCGCTTCCAATAAGCAGGATGTCGTCCACATAAAGTACCAAAAATGTGATAATGCTCCCACTTGTCCTCTTATACACACAAGGCTCATCTTCATTTTGTATGAAGCCATATTCCTTTATAGCCTCATTAAATCTAAGATTCCAACTTTTGGATGGTTACTTCAGTCCATAAATGGACCTTTGAAGCTTGCATACCCTTCCCGAATACTCTAGATCGACAAAACGCTCAGGTTATGTCATGTACACATCCTCGAGTAGCTTTCCATTAAGGAAAGTGGTTTTGACATCCATTTGCTAGACTTCATAGTCGTACCATGCGGCTATGGCTAGCAAGATCCTGATGGATTTGAGCATGGCTACTGGTGAGAAAGTCTCATCATAGTCTATTCCATGGACTTGTCTGAAACCTTTCACAACCAGACGCCCCTTGAAGGTATTGTCGGCCTTTAGCTTATAGCACCATTTGCAACCTATTACCTTAACACCCGGAGGTGGATCAACCAAGTTCCAAACTTGGTTATCGTACATAGATTGCATCTCTGCCTCCACGGCTTTTCGCCAATTGGCAGACTATGGGCTTGCCATAACCTCCTGGTAGGTTTTACGTTCTTCCTCATCCCAGATGAGAAGAGTTTGATCATCGGTGACGAGGAAACCATACCTCTCCGGTTCTCGACGATCCCCACCCGACCTCCTAGGTCCTTGTACGGCCTGGGTCGGTGCTTCCTCCTGCGGAAGCTCCACCTGGGCCTTCGAGTTATCCTCTTCAGGAGCTTGTGGACCTTGAACTTCCTTGAGTTCAACATTGCTCCCGCTGCCTTTCTTGGAAAGGAACTCCTTTTCTAGAAAGACCCCCTTCCTTGCCACGAACACCTTGTTCTCGGCGGGGCTGTAGAAGTAATACCCTTTGGTTTTCCTAGGGTAGCCCACAAACAAGTATTTATCGGTTTTGGGCTCCAGCTTGCCACTAGTCAATTTCTTGACATGTGCTTCGCATCTCCAAATCCTTAGGAAAGACACATTGGGCTCCCTGCCCGTCCATATCTAATATAGGGTCTTTTCCACTGCCTTAGTCGGAGTATTATTTAAGATAAGAGCTGTTATCTCGAGGGCGTGTCCCTAGAAACTACTTGGGAGAGAGGCTTGACTCATCATTGAGCGGACCATGTCCAACAGGGTCCTATTCCTCCGTTTGGACACTCTATTCCATTGTGGTGTTCCGGGAGGAGTGAGCTGTGGAACTATTCCATGCTCTCTCAAATATGAGTCAAACCCTAGGCTCATATACTCACCACCTCGGTCCGACCAAAGGGTTTTGATATTTCTGCCTAGCTGGTTCTGTACCTCGTTCCTAAATTCCTTGAACCTATCAAGGGTCTCAGACTTGTGTTTCATCAGATAGACATAGCCATATCTGCTGCAATCGTCCGTGAAAGTGACGAAATACAGGTGCCCACCTCTGGTCGCTGCGCTCATGGGTCCACATGCATCTGAATGTATTAGGTCTAATAAGCCAGTGGCCCTTTCAGCCTTCTTGCTAAAAGGCGCCTTAGTCATCTTGCCTCGTAAACATGATTCGCATGTGTCAATTGACTCCAAGTCAAATGACCCTAAGACTCCAGCTTTGTGAAGCCTAGCTATGCGCTTCTCGTTTATGTGGCCAAGACGACAATGCCATAGGTAGACAGGATTAAGTTCGTTGGGCTTAACCCTTTTTGTGTTTATGTTATAGACATGATTGGTTTCATTTAAGTCCAGGACATACAGGCCATTATTTAATAGAGCATCTCCATAAAATAATCCCTCTCTAGATATGGAAATTCTACCATTGGAAATAGTAAAATAAAATCTAGAAATATCCAACATAGAAACTGAAATAATATTCCTGCACATAGCAGGTACAAAATAACATTGTTCTAAAATTAAAACCAATCCACTAGGCATCACAAGGTGGTATTCGCCGATCTCTATGGCAGTAAGCCTTGCTCTATTCCCAACCCGCAAGTCCACCTCTCTCGACCCCAGTGACCTTTTGTTCTTAAGTCCTTGCACATTGCAACAAATGTGAGAACCACATCCAGTATCCAATACCCAGGATGTCGAAACAGTAAGGTTAATGTCTATAACATAAATACCTGAAGAGGATGCACCTTGGCCCCTTCTTTGCTCTCCCATCAGCTTGGGACACGATCTCTTCCAATGGCCCGCCTGTCTACACCTGAAACAGACATCCTCAGGACATGCCTTCTGCTGGGCCTTGGGTTGGGCTTTGGCCTTCTTAGCCTTGGCCTTCTTGGCCTTGGCCTTGGCCTTTTCCTTGGCCTTACCCTTGGCAATAGGAGGGTTCCCCTTGTTGACCAGCAGCACCGGCGGAGTCTTTTTGATCGACTGCTCAGTAAGCTTAAACATCCTATGCAGCTCACTGACAGTGCGGTTCATCCCTTACATGTTGTAGTTCAGGATGAACTGATCATAAGAATCCAGCAAGCCTGAGAGATGGGCGATCCGAGACGGGCTAAAGTGTCCAAATAGCCCTTCATCTTGAGCATGTGTTCACTCACAGATGTCCCAACCCCCATCTTACAGGAGTGGAATGCCTTGTTGGTCAGGTAGCTTTCCTGACGAGCTTGCTGTTGAAACATCTCGTTTAGAGTTGTTATCATAGCAAAGGCTTGATGGTCCATAAACTGTTTTTGCAGTTCGAGGAACATACAGGCCAATATTAGGCATGTCACATCCCTATCATCCTTGACATGCACCTCATATTCCTCCAGCTGGGCAGCCGGGGGATTACGTCCTTGAGGCGCAGCCGATACAGGCCTCTCCAGCACAAACTCTTTGGACTCCTGTCTTAGAACTATTCTCAAGTTCCTAGACCAGTCCAAAAAGTTAGGACCAGAAAGCTTGTCCCTTTCAAGAATCGATTGCAGTGATAAAGTATTGTTGTTTGCCATTTAGAGTTTCTATATAGAAAAACATTTAGAGTGTTAATAAAGGACTTTACTTTGTTATTCCCATATGAAATTAATAATGAATCAAGTTATTAATTGAACCGATTTGTTGGGCTCATGGGCTGAGATCCATATTTCATTAAGATATAGCCAGACGAGGGCCTAGTATAACTATACCATAACTATTTAGGTAGGAACGCCGTCCAATCCCAACCTAGGGACTCTTGGTTTGATGGGCTTGTTGGCACTTATCCATTTGTGCTTAGGGCCAGGAGAATCCTACTACCCATGCAAAGTCAAAACCTCCATTCAAGTGTTAGAGTATCCCATACCCTAACCCAATACAAACTGACAATACTCTAGTGTATCCTGCGAGGGCATGGTCTACAACTGGCCTATTCTCACTTCGAGCCGGTTTTGAATGAGGGAAGCACTTTTAAGCGACTTAGTAATTTCATTTGGTTTTTCGATTCAATTAACAACGGCTTGCATACATAAGGCTGCTGAAATGCGGTTGGATCATTCATTCATACATGCGTATAAATATAAAGCATAATTAAATAAATAAGTAAAATGGACTGTTATGCGCCTTTATTACATCCTAATATTATTCTAGAAAACCTATACTAGAAAACAATATCAGGTGGGCCTCCATCTTCTTCCTTCTGGGCTTGCACCTCCACTTGGGCTCACCACTCCATGGGCTTCTTCTTTTACAAATTTTATAATAATTGAATAGAATAAAATTACATTAAAAGAAAAGAAAAACGACACGCAGGCCATATTTACCCAAAAAGAAAATACAACCCATCTTGAATAAGGCCCAATAGCATCCAATCATACAAAATATTCAATCACCCATATGCATCCAATACATAAAATTCAAAAGTATGTTATAATGCATGATTTAAGCCCATTTCAATTATGTCCAAGCCATTATATTGAAATCGCCAATTTTGGCCCACCATGGTTCTAACCCTTAACAGGTTTTGGGCCTCCAGCCCAGGCAGTCCAACTGCTCCCACTAGAATTGGGAAACCATGGGTCCAATTCAGCCGTCCAAGTAATTGTGCCAAAATTACCCGAACCAACTTCAATTAACCATATTAATTTCCAAAATTAGTATCACATGAATAAAATAAAATTTCATTCAAGAAACCACACGCATTTAAATTACATAAATTTAAACACACGAATTTTAAAGCCAATTAAAATTTCAAAACTGGGCCCCGGGCCCAAAAACCCGCCAAATCCAAAAACACTGGGCCCGGCCCGTTGCGGCAAGGGCAACCAAGTTGCCCTAGCAACAGCAGCGGCTGCTCGCTGCTCCGGCAGCTGCTGGTGCTGCAGCAGGCAGCAGCCGCTATTCCCGCCGCGTGCGGCGGCCACTGGCGGTGATTCAGCCGGCGGCAGCCCCGCACCCCGGGAACAGCCAGATTTCTTTTTTTTTAAACAGAAAAAAAATATAAAAAAATATATCACGGCATCCAACAACAGGAAATTCACCAAGAATTCCAAAATTTAATTAAACAAACATAAACCTATATGCATATTCAATTTCAATTGCACAAAATCAAATGGGAAAAATCTTAAACCCAAACCAAGAACCCCAGTAAAAATCTCCAATTTTAAAACATGGGATTCAACCAATTTTAACAATTTCCACGGATCAAAAGCCCACTCTGATACCACTGTTGGGATTTTTCACCAGAAATCACCCGATAAAAACAGAAGAGCGCGATGATTTCCTCAAATCCGTGCCCAGGAGCAATTGAGATGGAAATTGAAAAACCAAAATTTAATCACAAGAGATAATATTCTTCCCCGTAATATCTCCTTAAGAGATGGATGCAGACTGTAGGAATCAATATAGAATCCCTCCGCGTTCACATACACGAACGCCTAACAAACACCACTCGTGCTAGAGTCGGAAAACACAAACTATGGAGAGGGCTAAGGTGAATTTCGGCTATGGTTGCTTCACAAATTGGTGGCCAAAATTCTCAGGGTTATTAAACCCTAGGTTGGCAGAAATTCCTAAAGGAATTTTGGCCCAACTTGGCTCATTCATTTTGTGTGGGCTTCCTTCTTTTAATTCAAGCCCAATCTTATTTTAATTAGTCTGGTTTAAATTAATTTCACGCCCAACTTTAATATACCCATGTATTTAATATATTACACCAAGTAATATATTATTTACACTTAAAATTGAAATTAGTTTGACCAATTAATTTAATCCATCAAATTAAAATTAGATCTTCACAAAATAAAATCATATGTAAACCTATACATATGAATATTTCCACCTAGGAAATAATCTCATAATTAATCCAATTAATTATGAAGAGCCAATTAAATATATATTAATTTTATTATTAGGATCAATCCAATTGATCTTTACAATATAATTAATATATATACCTCTCTCTCCAGAGTGTATACTCCAAGCATACATGTGATTCCTTAAGTCGGTGTTCAGTCGCTTAATGTGCATGATCCCCTGGGCCCATCTTTATGTTGGCAGTGGACCTTTGGTCCACAGACTGCAGTTGGGCTCTAGCAAGCCACTACAGCCCCCAATTAAGATGGAGATGGCAGTCTAACTATTATCATAACCCTGTAGTTTAAACTTGTACATCCCATGTCATCAATATCGGTGTCCAACACAGAGGCATGGATTGATCACCATCTTTTGTGTCCGGACATTAACTTGATCCCGAATGTACTGAAGCTCACAAACAAGTTCCCACTTGTTTGGGTGTGGCCACACTCTTATCAGTCACATTCATCAAGAGGCCAGTGATATCTTCCCAGTGGACTACTGAGTGACAAATCCCTTCTGTATATCCATAGCATTACCATGCTAAGTGACATACTCGAAAGTACCCATACTTGGCACCCTATTACAGGCCCTTTAGGCGTACCCCTAAGTATGCGACCTCACATGCAACACCATCATATGGTCAGGTCAAAGGATCCATACAAGCACTACACGAGAATCACTTGTGATACTATACCATGTGGATTTCTCGTTTAGTGGATCTATCCAGTACCATGCTCCTTATGCATGTACCCATTAACTTGGTTGACATTCCATGTCCAATGACCGGTAAGACACCGCCATACAACCAGGTTAATGATAGTCTCTTGTTCCATTCATTCCCCTGACTGGAACAGACTACGGATCTATTCATGGTCATATCTTTTACCCTATCCATGGTCTTACTACCAAGTGCATGACACTGGTCATCATGGGTATGGATATGTCCATTGGATACTTCATTTAATATATTGCATAAGATAGATATAATAAATGAATTAATGCCTTTATTGATAACACAAATAAGTATGATACATGAATCCAATAAATGTATGATACAAATACAAGGACCAATACCTCGGGACTAGGGCACATCCAACAGGAGCTCCAGTTAGGAACCGCAAGGAAGGAGAGAGGAGACCAGAAGATAGGCGATCCAAAAGGGATGGAAGAGACCCTAGACAATCCGGAGGGTTCATCCCACTAAATCGGCCATTGAGCGATGTACTGATAGCAGTCGAAAAAAGCTCAGAAAGAAAAGGTCTATCCTACCCAGAAGCTAGGAGAGGACAGACAATTAGGGGTGAGCAAAACCTAACCAATGTCCAAAAGCCGAAAATCCAAACTGATCCATTTTATAGTTTGGTTCGGTTTGGTTTTAAGTTGTTAAGAAGTTTGCACTTTGGTTCGGTTCGGTTTGGTTCGGTTAAAAACTGAATAATTGGTAAAATATTAAAATTAATATATACTAATTGCAGAGAATTTTAGACATTATATTTTTTTATAGTTTTATATTGTGATCTTTGGATATTAATTTATAGTTGTTAAAACTTAAGAGTTAAAAAAAAAAGTAGAGAATTTTAGTATTTTATTGTGATGTAATAGCATTATTTAGTATTACTGATTTTTTAAGTTAATTTTGTTGTATTTCTTTTTTTTTTAAACAAACAACTTGTATAAAATTTTTATTTTGATTTTTTTTTTTTTAAGAATTTGATTTTTTGGTTCGACCTAGTCCAAATCGAACTGAACCAAACTACTTCGGTTTGGACAGAACCGAACTAAAATTTAGTTTGGATCGGATTGGTTTATAAAATACAGTGTTTTTTAGATCGGATTTTTTTGGTTCGGTTTGGTTTTTGAACCGAACCGGTCTATGCTCACCCCTACAAATAATGGGTGAAGACAAAAGCGCATACTGCAAATACCACCGGGTGAATGGCCATGATACAGATGATTGCAGACACCTAGCTGAAGATTTCGAAGAATTGATAAGGAAGGGCAGGCTCCAAAAGTTCATAGACAAGAAAAACAAAGGGACGAAGCAGCCGGCCTCAAAAAAGAGTAAACCGGCCAAAAGGACCAATGGAGTAGGCATGGTGATTGCAGGAGGGGACCCACCAACCAAAAAAATCAAAAGAACCAGGGAGACCGGGAAAGACAGTAAACCCAACCCATCCTTCGGAGAGCCAAGTGTAACCAGCCACGCAGATGCCCTCGTCATGGAGGCCGAAATCGAGGGATACCTGGTCAAACGGATCCTAGTAGACACAGGGAGTTCCACTTATATGATCACCAAACACACAATAGAAAAGGTAAAGGTAGCACCCAACTGGATCAACCCCGTACATGCACCACTGGTCGGCCTCAGCAGGCACACGGTATCGGTCGCAGGACAAGTGGCACTAGACATGGAGATCAGAGACGAGAAACATGTTTGGAGGGCCAAGGCAGATTTTACAATCATAGACTCCCCGCTAGCATACAACACCATATTAGGGTGGCCACTCCTCTCCGAATCAGAGGTAGTACTATCCATCCGGTATCTGACGTTACAGATACCCACCTCAGCTGAATGGGTGGTAGCCAGAGGAAGATAGCAGATAATGTTGGGATTCGTCATTGGAAAAATAACTTGGCGCAGCGGAAAATACACCGTTTAAAATTTCCTAGAATCCACCTATCGTGTCTAATTACCATTGATTAGAATAAAATCAAATAAGAATCAAGAGAGATTAACTCACCGGATTCGTCTCCTCTAGAGACTGCTGCAGAATCGTTTCTTGAAACTGCGATCTCCAAAGTCCGGTGCATGACTAACTATTGAGTGGGAACCGGTGCTAGCCGAAGACGCGAAGGAATGGAGGTTTAATGCTGGGAATTTCGCTGTTTTGGGGCTGCACTTGGTGGCTAAAATTTCCAGCAATTAATTAGAGTTGAATTAGGTTTTTCTTCCTTAAGTGTGCCCTTATATAGACACCTTGTCTAGTTGGGTTTTAATTAGGTTAATTAAACCCAAGCCCATTAGGATTATAATTACATAAATAAACTTTAATTAAAAAGTATATACTATGTAATTTAATTCCATTTGGCTAAATTTAACTACCCCTAAATAAAATTAAATCACACTTAAGTTAATACAATACATGTATTTAATTTTCCTACTTAGGAAAATTATTTAATTAATTGTTTACTTTATGTAATTCAATTAATTGATAAATTAATTAATTACATTATGTAAACTTATTAATTAAATTAAATTCAACCCAATGTCAATTAATTACATTGACACCGAATGTCAACTAATTAATTAATGCATTCCTTCCAATGTACATTACATGTACAATTTCTATAAGTTCCAGCTCAGTTGATCTATGTGCACGATCCTATGGGTCTATCTTTATGTTAACAATAGGCCCAAGCCACAGACTGTAAGTAGGTTCTAGCAAACCATTACAGCCCCCAATTAAGACAGAGATGCAGCAGTCTTTAGAAGACACTCACCCGGCAGTAATCTCATAGTGTCCTTTGCCTAACGATATCGATGTGAATAAACAAGAGGCATGGTGTCTGTCATCCTTTTCTGTTGTTTACTATATTTCTTGATCTTGAGTTAACTGATTAATCAAATAAGCAACCAACTTATTTGGGTATGGCCATACACTTATCAGTCCCACTCATCAAGTGGCCAATGATATCATCTCGGTGTCACCCGAGTGGCAATTCCATCACTTCATCATCAATATCAACATGTTCACCGATCCACCCAATCATACCCGTATTTAGCATCCTTTTACAGACCTGTTAGGCGTATGTCAAAGTGAACCGGATTCCATATTGATATTATAATGAAATCTGGTCTGAGGACAAAAGAGACCTACTCAAGAAAGACCTATGACATGACAACCATGTGGCTTTCTTGTGCGGATCGATCCAGTCCCATGTCAATGACATGTACCTATATTCATGACTGACTATACAAGTACTATGGCTAGTTAAAAACTACCATACAGTCATCGAATATAAAAGTCTGTGGTTCTATTCGTTCCCACGATTAAAACAGACCTGGGATAGGTTTTATGATTATCAATCAATGGATACTCTACTCATATTATAGCACAAGATATAAATGAAATAGATTAATTGCCTTTATTAATGTGACAAAAATAATGTATTCATACATGACTCTTAATGTATAATACAAAATACAAGAATCCAATGCCCTAAGAACTAGGGCACACCAACAATCTCCCACTTGCACTAGTTCCAAGTGGGCATTGCCCTAATTCCTATAGATCTGGTATGACCGTCGTGCTATGTTTGCAACAGCGCTTTGGTCAATGGATCAGCGACATTATTCTTGGTGTCAACCCTCTACAATGATATGTCACCTATATTCACGATCTCTCGAATGAGGTGAAACTTTCTGAGTACATGTTTGGATCTCTTGTGTGATCGGGGCACCTTAGCTTGTGCGATGGCCCCGTTGTTGTCACAAAAACATCAACTAGGTCTAGGATAGTGGGCACTACTCCCAACTCAGTTATGACTTTCTTGATCCAAACGGCTTCCTTTAAACTTCGCACGCAGCTATGTACTCAGCTTCTATTGTAGAGTCAACAATGGTGGCCTGCTTTGAGGACCTCCAACTAATGGCACCGCCATTCAGGTGAAAAACATAACCAGACTGTGACTGGTTCTCATCCTCATAGGTCTCAAAGCTTGCATCAGTGTAACCTGACATTATCAGCTCATTGACCTCTATACACTAAGAAAGCATCCTTAGTCCAGTTAAGGTACTTCAAGATTGCCTTGACTGCCTTCCAGTGTTCCTCACCGGGGTCCGACTGGTACCGGCTAGCCATACTTAGTGCAAACACGACATCAGGCCTCGTACATAACATGGAGTATATGATAGATCCAATAGCAGATGCATAAGGGATCTTTTCCATGTTCTCCCGGTCCTTCATTGTTTTAGGACCATCTTTCTTACTCAGCTTCAACCCATGGCGCATAGGCAAGAATCCTTTCTTTGCCTTATCCATGTTGAATCCTTTTAGAACCTTGTCAATGTATGTGGCCTGACTTAGGCCTAGAAGCCGATTAGATCTATCTCTATAGATCCTAATCCCTAAGATCGTCTCAGCTTCGCCTAAGTCCTTCATTGCGAAGCACCTACTCAACCACTGCTTAACCCCTTGTAGTGTTGGTATGTCACTTCCAATAATAAGGATGTCGTCAACATACAGCACTAGGACGGTGGAAACGCTCCCACTAACCATCCTATACACACAGGGCCTTTAACTTGAAACACCACTTGCAACCTATCACCTTAGCACCCAGAAGTGGATCCACCAAGTTCCATACTTGGTTATCGTGCATAGATTGCATCTCAACCTCCATGGCTTTGCGCCATTGATCTGAGTGTGGGCTTTCAACAGCCTCCTGATAGGTCTTGGGCTCCTCTTGGTCAACAACCATAAGGTCCCCATCATCAGTCACGAGAAAGCCGTACCTCTCTGGCTGATGACATGTCCTACCAGACCTTCTAAGGTCCTGTGCAACCATTTCTGGTTCCTCAATTTCTTGAGTAATCAGATTGGTTCCCACTGTCTCTCTTGGAAAGGAATTCCTTCTCCAAGAAGACTGCATTTCTGGCTATGAAAACTTTGTTTTTGGCTGGATCGTAGAAGTAATAACCCCTTAGTTTCCTTAGGGTAACCCACAAACTGGCACTTGACAGATTTGGACTCGAGTTTGCCACTTGTCAATTTCTTAACATGTGCATCACAGCCCCAAATCTTCAAGAAGGAAACATTGGGCTTTCGGCCTTTCCATAGTTCATTTGGTGTTCCCTCAACTGCCTTGCTTGGTGCATTGTTAAGAATGTAAGCAGCTATCTCTAAAGCGTATCCCCAGAAGGAGACAAGGAGTGTAGCATGACTCATCATCGAGCAGACCATGTCAAGTAAGGCCCTATTCCTCCTTTCTAACACTCCATTCCACTGGGGTGTACCAGGAGGAGTGAGTTGG
Source organism: Euphorbia tirucalli (assembly GCA_039660915.1). Classification (NCBI taxonomy): domain Eukaryota; kingdom Viridiplantae; phylum Streptophyta; class Magnoliopsida; order Malpighiales; family Euphorbiaceae; genus Euphorbia; species Euphorbia tirucalli. Next base: position 22,982,857 of record CM077637.1, on the reverse strand, counting down.
GATACAATCCCACACTCTCTCAAAACGAGTCAAACTCTTGGCTCAAATATTCACCCCCTCGGTCAGACCGAAGTGCTTTTATTTTCTTACCAAGTTGGTTTTCTACTTCATTCTTAAAGTCCTTGAACCTTTGGAGAGTCTCAGACTTATGCTTCATTAGATACACGTAACCGTATCTGCTGAAGTCATCCGTGAAGGTGACGAAGTACAGAAAACCAGATCTAGCACTAGTGCTCATTGGGCCACATACATCGGAATGTGCAAGCTCCACTAGCTCTGAGGCCCTTTTAGCAGTCTTGCTAAAAGGCCCCTTTGTCATCTTGCCTCTTAAACAAGATTTGCATGTGTCATAAGGCTGGATGTCAAATGACTCTAGCACTCCACTAAAGTGAAGCCTAGCTATGCGCTTTTCATTTATATGGCCAAGTCGACAATGCCAGATGTAAGTAGGATTAATTTCATTTTGTTTAATCCTTTTAGTATTTATGTTATAGATTGAACTTTTACGTTTTAGATCAAGGATATATAAGCCATTTTCAAGAAATGATGTTCCATAAATAATATTGCCACATTGCATAGAAATTCTACCATGTCCAATATTAAATACAAAACCAGAAATATCCAATTAAGAAACGGAAATAATATTCCTGCGCATCGCAGGTACAAAATAACAGTTTCTTAGTTCCAAAACAAGTCCACTAGGCATCTCTAACAAATAATCTTCGATCTCCATGGCCTGAACCCGAGCACCATTTCTGACTCGAAGATCTACTTCTCTAGATCCTAATAATCTCCTATTTCTTAGACCCTGCACATTTGAACAAATGTGAGATCCACATCCAGTGTCCAAGACCCAAGATGTAGAAATAGCCAGATTAATCTCAACAACATAAATACCTGAAGCAGCAGTTTTGCCCTTCAGTTGCTCCCTTAGCTTTAGACATGAGCTCTTCCAGTGCTCCTTCTCATGACACTCATGGCAAACATCATCAGGAGAAGCAACCCTTGCTTTAGGTTGGGCCACCACCTTTTTGCCCTTAGCCTTGGCCTTAGATTTGGCCTTTCCCTTAGCAATGGGCGTATTGCCCTTGTTCACCAGCAATACTTCAGGAGTCTTCTTAAGAGACTGCTCAGCAAGATTGAGCATGCCATGCAGCTCAACAACCGATTTATCCAACCCTTGCATATGGTAATTCATGATAAACTAGTTGTAAGACTCAGGAAGTGACCCGAGAATAATGTCTGTTGCCAAGTCCTATGAAACTGGCGAGCCGAGGTGGGCAAGTGTATCAATATACCCCTTCAACTTTAGCACATGAGTGCTAACAGAAGTCCCAGTTGCCATCACAGTTGTGCAAAGTGCCTTAGTTGTCAGGTAACGTTCCTGACAAGCCTGATCTTGGAACATCTTTTTAAGCTGATCCATCATCTCATAAGCATGCTCGTCCATGAATTGCTTCTGAAGATCAGAAGCCATGGTACACAGCATGAGGCACGAGACATCTCGGTCATCCCTTACGTGCCGGTCATACTGCTCCACCATCGCTGTGGTGATGCCTCAACCTACGGGAGGGCCAGCTGGTAAAGGAGCATTCAGTACATACTCCTTAGACTCTTGTCTAAGAACTATTTGTAAGTTCCTAGCCCAGTCCAGGAAGTTAGTCCCCGAAAGCTTCTCCTTTTCCAAGAGTGACCTAAGTGAGAGTGAGTTGTTGTTTGTTGCGGCCATTTAAATTGCTTAACTGAAATGGGATTATTTACATGGAAGAAATCATTGCTTGAGTTAGAAATAAAGGACTTTTAAGCCAATTCAAATTAATAATCCGATTTTAATTTGTTTGTTGGTGTTGTTAATTGGCTGACTTGACCAAGATCCACAATTTATCAATGACTGGCCGAACTAGGGCTCGCTAACCAACCATTGATTCGTTTGGTAGGACAACCTATCCAATCCTTCCACGAAGGACTTTTGGTTTGATGGGCTTATTGACACTTTACCCATCTGTGCTTAGGGCCTGCTCTGAGCTAATGCTACCCATGTTGAGTCAAACCACCATTCACATGTTAACCATACCAAGTATCTTAACCCTCGACGGCCCACCGAATACTACAATATACCCAGCTAGGGCATGGCGCACATTGCAGCATCAATGGGAGGAAGAGGTGTGAATGTGGGAAGCACTTTTAAGCGACTCAATATTTTAATTTCCGGATTATGATTAAGTGATAGGGCTTAGCATGCATAAACGCGGGTAATAATTTGGTGATCCATACATCCATATTATATGACAAATGCAATAGCATACTTAATTTAAAATAAATGAGATCCTATGGGCCTTTAATTACAACCTAATGAAAAACTAGATGTCCTATCTAATTCTTCATGAGCCGGACTGCAATCCTTCTTGGGCTCCCACCATGGGCTTGCTCCATTTGGGCCTTCCTCCATACTTGATGCAATTACAATAATTTTGTAAAATAAAATCTATTCTAAAATTACATCAAAATAAAAAAATGGCACGCAGGCCATATTTCCCAAAATTAAATTACAACCGATAATAATTTAGGGCCCATAGAACTCAACATAACATTTCAAACAAAGTACCTGTCGTGCACATACATAACAATATGATGCATGATCATGGCATTCCAAATTATAAGTATAAATGTTAAGCCAAGTTACTTAGGGTGAAATCGCCAATTTTAACAAATGTGACTAAGGCCCATAAAGGCCCAATGGATAACATCCATAAATGCAAAATTAACAATTTTGCTCCCACTTGAATTTGGGTTGTCACAAATTTAAAATTTAGCTCTCCCAATTTTAACCGGTGTCACGGTTTATTAGGCCAATTTCACAAAGTCCATATTCAATTTAATATGCAAACAATTAAATTAAATATGCATGCCAACAAAATAAATAATTTGAATACAAATTAATTAAAAAAAATTTAATTTAATTTGCATTAGGGTCCAGGATAAAATATTCCTGCAAAATCCAAAACCGGACCCAAAACCAGCACACGGCGCTGCTGTCCCGGCGGAGCAGCAGTGCCGCTGCGCGGCAGCCTGCCGCAGTTGCAGCAGCCTGCTGCAGGTGAGGGAATCGCAAATTTGCGATTCCCTTCACCCAAAATCCTTTTTTTTATTTTATTTTTTTTTAAACTCATTAAATCATTGAGAAAAAAAAAACATCCATCAAAATATCCAAATAAAACCCAAATCAACTTTAGATGGAAACCAATTGGGGAAAAATAATCAAAAACCCCAATCCAACAATTCTAGGGTTTATCCAAAACAAAACCAATTAAATAAAACCCTAAAATCACAAACTTGAAACCCATTCTTTCTTCAAGAACACTTTCAAGAACTAATTCCAATCAATCTAATGGACAAAACCTAGGCTCTGATACCACTGTTGGGATTCGTCATTGGAAAAATAACATGGCACAGCGGAAAATACACCGTTTAAAACTTCCTAGAATCCACCTATCGTGTCCAATTACCATTGATTAGAATAAAATCAAATAAGAATCAAGAGAGATTAACTCACCGGATTCGTCTCCTCTAGAGACTGCTGCAGAATCGTTTCTTGAAACTGCGATCTCCAAAGTCCGGTGCACGACCAACTATTGAGCGGGAACCGGTGCTAGCCGAAGACGCGAAGGAATGGAGGTTTAATGCTGGGATTTTCGCTGTTTTGTGGCTGCACTTGGTGGCTGAAATTTCCAGCAATTAATTAGAGTTGAATTAGTTTTTTCTTCCTTAAGTGTGCCCTTATATAGACACCTTGTCTAGTTGGGTTTTAATTAGGTTAATTAAACCCAAGCCCACTAGGATTATAATTACATAAATAAACTTTAATTAAAAAGTATATACTATGTAATTTAATTCCATTTGGCTAAATTTAATTACCCCTAAATAAAATTAAATCACACTTAAGTTAATACGATACATGTATTTAATTTTCCTACTTAGGAAAATTATTTAATTAATTGTTTACTTTATGTAATTCAATTAATTGATAAATTAATTAATTACATTATGTAAACTTATTAATTAAATTAAATTCAACCCAATGTCAATTAATTACCTTGACACCGAATATCAACTAATTAATTAAAGCATTCCTTCCAATGTACATTACATGTACAATTTCTATAAGTTCCAGCTCAGTTGATCTACGTGCACGATCCTCTAGGTCTGTCTTTATGTTGGCAGTAGGCCTAAGCCCACAGACTGTAAGTGGGTTCTAGCAAACCATTACAGCCCCCAATTAAGACAGAGATGCAGCAATCTTTAGAAGACACTCACCCGGTAGTAATCTCATAGTGTTCTTTGCCTAACGATATCGATATGAATAAACAAGAGGCATGGTGTCTGTCATCCTCTTCTGTTGTTTATTATATTTCTTGATCTTGAGTTGACTGATTAATCAAATAAGCAACCAACTTATTTGGGTATGGCCATACACTTATCAGTCCCACTCATCAAGTGGCCAATGATATCATCTCGGTGTCACCCGAGTGGCAATTCCATCACTTCATCATCAATATCAACATGTTCACCGATCCACCCAATCATACCCGTATTTAGCATCCTTTTACAGACCTGTTAGGCGTATGTCAAAGTGAACCGGATTCCATATTGATATTATAATGAAATCTGGTCTGAGGACAAAAGAGACCTACTCAAGAAAGACCTATGACATGACAACCATGTGGCTTTCTTGTGCGGATCGATCCAGTCCCATGTCAATGACATGTACCTATATTTATGACTGACTATACAAGTACTATGGCTAGTTAAGAACTACCATACAGTCATCGAATATAAAAGTCTGTGGTTCTATTCGTTCCCACGATTAAAACAGACCTGGGATAGGTTTTATGATTATCAATCAATGGATACTCTACTCATATTATAGCACAAGATATAAATGAAATAGATTAATTGCCTTTATTAATGTGACACAAATAATGTATTCATACATGACTCTTAATGTATAATACAAAATACAAGAATCCAATGCCCTAAGAACTAGGGCACACCAACAGATAGCTCAAAGAATGTACTTAGCATCCCTACAGCTAGAAAGAAGTAACCCAGAGGAGGAGGAAAGGAAGACAGGACCAGTGGACAAGCTGGAAACATTGACAATCGCATCAGAGAGAAACATCTGGATCTCCCAGGAACTTGATAGCAGCATCAAAGAGCATATCGTGCAAGTAATAAAAGAGGAGCAAAACACATTCGCCTGGAAGATCAGCGACATCGAAGGGGTACCTCCGGAAATCATGAAACACTCTCTGAATGTAGACCCAGAGGTAGCACCAGTAGTCTAGAAAAAATAGAAGTACGCACTGGAAAGGCAAAAAGTAATTGAGGAAGAGATCCAAAGATTAATGGAAGCGGGGCATATTCGAGAAGTCCACTACCCTAAATGGTTGGCAAATGCGGTGATGGTCAAAAAGGCGAATGGGAAGTGACGTATGTGCGTTGATTGCACTGACATTAATAAAGCATGCCCCAAAGACAGTTACCCACTACTGAACACAGACCAGTTGGTATACTCAACGGTAGGATACGCCATCTATTTGTGTCTAGATGCGGCTTTCGGATATCATCAGATACCTATGGATCCCGTCGATCAGGAGAAAACGTCATTCATTACCTACAAAGGGACCTACTACTACCAAGTCATGCCCTTCGGACTAAAAAATGCAGAAGCTACCTACCAGAGACTGGTCAATAGCATGTTCAAGGAACTGATTGGGAAGACAGTTGAAGTATACATGGATGATATGATCGTCAAATGCCGAACCCTGGCAGACCACCCTAGAGACCTCAGGGAAGCATTTTCCATCCTCCAGAAGCACAGACTCAAACTCAACCCAGAGAAGTGAGTATTTAGGGTGCAAGGAGGAAAGTTCCTAGGGTTTATGATCTCGCAATGAGGGATCGAGGAAAACCCAGAAAAGATTAAAGTGGTGTTGGAGATGACTCCACTAAAAACTCTTAACGAGATCCAGAAGCTGAATGGGAGGATCACAGCCCTAGGAAAGTTCATCTCTTTCTCGGCAAAAATATGTATGCCCTTCCATAAAGCACTAAAGAAAGGTTAGACTTTTAAATGGGATAAAGAGTGTCATGAGGCATTCGATCAACTCAAACAATTCCTCATTTCACCCCCACTGCTAAGCAGACCGGTGCAAGGGGAAAAACTGTATCTCCATTTAGTAGCCACTAACGAGGTCATTGGATAAATCATGGTAAGAGAAGAAGAGGGGCAACAATTTCCAGTATATTATACAAGCAAGGTACTGAAAGGGGTAAAGATAAGATACCCGAACATTGAAAAGCTGGCATTAGCCCTACTATCCGTAGCCAACAGGTTAAGGCCGTACTTCTAGGCACACAATATCATCGTCAGAACTGGATTCCCACAGAAAAAGGTGCTGCAGAGACCGGAAACATCCGAAAGACTAGCAGAATGGGCGATACGGTTAGGGGAGTTCAACATCAGATTCGAACCCAGGCAGCCCTTAAAAGCACAAATCGTAGCAGATTTCATAACAGAGTTTGCAGGTCTAGAACATTGCTCAACACCCCCATCTGAAGAATGTGACATTTTTGTGGATGGAGCATCATCAAAAGAAGGAGCGGGAGCCGGCATATACATCCGGGGACCAAACCGGATCCGACTCCATTACGCGGTAAAGCTGGATTTTCCCACCACAAACAATGTGGCCGAGTACGAAGCAATGATCAAAGGGTTGGAATTGATAAGGGAGTTAGGACCAGACAAAGTCCGAATACTCAGTGACTCCAGGCTGGTATCTAATCAGATAAACAAACACTTCGAGGTCAGAGACCCATACATAAGCGAATACTTAGGCAGAGTCTAGATATTGCTAAAACAGATCAAGTCACAAGGGACGGCCTGGAAGATTGAAAACATACCACCCGAAGCAAACATTCTAGCAGATGAGCTTGCTAAAGCTGCTTCCAGCAGAGAAGAATGGTAGTACTTGTACTGCCCATACGAGGTGCAGTCACACCCCAGCACGGAGCAAATAGAGGCCCTGATAATAATCCACGATAGCTTATGCTGGACAAAGCCAATCATTGACTTCCTCAAGGAAGGAAAACTGCTAGAAGTAGAAACAAAAGCCCACCGGATCTCAAGGAAATCAGCTAGATATACAGTCATTAGCGGACAACTCTACCAGAAGTCCTTTAGCCGCCCATGGATGAAATGTGTCTCGACAGAAGAAGGAAACTACGTACTGAGGGAGCTCCACGAGGGGATTTGTGGATCTCATCAGTCGGCCTTATCCACGGTCCACAGAGCAATGCTCATGGGATATTTTTGGGAAACAATGAAGGGGGACGCAGAGGCTTATATTACGGCATGCCACCAATGCCTGGTACAGCCTGTCCCTTCTCCACATGGGGAATTGACCTAGTGGGCTCTATGCCGGAAGCAAGCAGGCAGCGTAAGTGGATAATTATGGCCGTCGATCACTTCACTAAATGGGAAAAGGCAGAAGCTATCTCCACCATCACTCCAGACGATAAGCTTCATAAAAGAGCACATCTTTGGAAGGTTTGGCATACTGAATATAATCACCACGGACAACGGGACACAGTTCACCTCCATAAAATTTGGAGAATTCTACAAGAGCTTCCACATCACTCACAGATGCAGTTTGATGGCACATCCACAGAGCAACGGCATGACTGAGGTCACGAACTGCACGTTATGCGACAACATCATGAAGAGGTTGGAGGGACACAAAAGAGCATGGGCGGAGGAACCCAATAGCGTTATCTGGGCCTACCGGACCACCCCACGGTGAGCAATAGGAGAAACACCCTTTGCATTGACATACGACACCGAGGCGGTAATCCAGGTAGAGATAGGTTCCCCTAGCGACCGAGTGGTATATTACAGAGGAGCTCAAAACAACATCAACCTGTGTTTCCACTTAGACTTACTAGAGGAAAGGCGAGAGAGGGCCTTTATCCTCATGGCGGTCTACAAAAATAAAATTGTCAGATACCACGACAGAAGAGTTAAAGCAGTAGTGTTCCGGCTAGGGGATCTGGTGCTCCAAGATGTAGAGGCCTCGCAGGCTTGAGAAGGTAAAGGGAAACTAGTAGTGAAATGGACCATACCAAGTCGAAAAAGTATTGGGACCAGTAACATACAAATTAAGCCACATGGATGGAAAGGAAATCCCATGCACATGGAACTTAAGAGCACTCCGGAAGTATCATCGGGAATAAGATCCAGTGTATACGTTGCACTCTTTTTCCCTCAGCCACGATTTTTTCCCATAGGATTTTCCTTGCTAAGGTTTTTAATGAGGCAACCTTTAAACATTTTTAATGTTGTATCATCCCAGTTTGACAAATAATAAATTCACTTCCGAATATATATGTTTTTATTAAGTCCGATGGCATGTTATTCACTTTCAAAACCCCGAGCCTTACCATAATACATTCGCTTTCGAATATGGATCTAATCAAGTCCGATTTTATGTATCCATTCTCTGCCTTACCATGACAAACCAAGTTCGCTTCTGAATACAGTTCATACTAAAATCAGAACACATTATTTGCTTTCAAATAAAAGTAACAAACCATGGATAAGCAAAAATTTAAAACGTGCTATATACCACGGAAACAAAAGACTTTATATTAAATACCCCTCAAAAGGGGAAGAATGACAAAGTACAAGAGGTTTTGCCTAAACTATTTGGGATTCGGTGCACCTACAGAATCCCTATCCGGTTCAGCTAAATCTTCCCTAGGACAGGAGCTTGAGGAACATTACTCGCTGCCCCGGGTAAAGGGGAGAGAGGAGGGAGATCTGCCTCCTGAGGAAACTCCACTTCAATGTCCCCATAGGGGATATCCGGATGAGCCTTGGCACACTTCTCTAGGATGCGGTCACCATACAAAAGGGTCAGCCGCCTGTATGTCAGTGTCCTCTCTTTGAGCTTTTCCTCCATCACCACAAGGTCATTTTTGTGGCTCTCCCTCTCCTCCTTGAGAGCAGCTTCGACGGATGACAGTGAACGCTTAAGGGCGACATTCTCAATAACGGCGGCATCAAGAGCCTTCTGCTGCTGCTTGGCCTTCGAGGTAGCCTGGGCCAAAGCTTCTTTCATCTTCTTATGTTCCAAAGCCCTTACCAGGCTCTAGTCATAAATGCGGTCCGCCTCTTTGACCCTCTTTAGTTCCTTATAAAGGAACGAGATGGCCTACATGACAAATCATGTGAGTAAAGCTAAAGACCTTGGGCAAGTAATGAAAACCAGGGCACTTACGGTATAAAGCTTGCTGAGGACCCGGGTACTGATGGTCCGGTTACTCATAGCCCCTACTTTCGAAGAGTCAACAGGGCGATACATCCCATTACTTAGCTCCAGTTGGACCAGAGGATTGGCCAGGCTAGCCTTTTTCCTGAAGTTAGAGATAAGGATATCCTTAATAGGGCTATCAGTGGCCACAGGACGAGAAAAGTCCAGAACCACCTCCTACGAAATAAAAGCCAAGTGTAAAGGTTCACCCAGTTTTTCAAGACAGGGGGGAAGGGGATCTTATTGTCCGAATCTTCTTCCCTTTGCCCGTACAAGACGCAGGAACGGAGGCTCTTTTTTTATTCCTGGGGCAGGCTCGGTACTCCCACCCGGGATGTCGACCGATTTCGGCTTGCTTTAAATAAGAACGAGCGGGACCGGAGCAGCTGTAGAAGCAGTCGAGGGCTTGGATCCGTACCTCCATGCTCATAAGGCTGCAACAGTATCAATAAGCGACATCCCTGCCAAAAATGGAAAATACAAAATAAGTATCAGGGAAAAAATACTTTGGTCCTCTAGGGGATCACTAAAAAATACATGAAGTCCAATCCGGTCATCAAGGGCTGCCAAGGGCAACCCCTAATGGAAGGCCTTGACCGCATACTAGAGCTTCTAGTATTGGGTGGGAACGGATGTCAGTAATTCCATATCTGTAGTCTCTTGAAGAGAGAGCTTGTCCTTTGCTCCTTGCATTTCAGACATTGGTTGAAAGGAACAAGCAGTCAGAAACGATGGGGCATCATCTTTCAGTTTGATCAAAAATTAAAGGTTTTTGAAGCCCTTGACAAACGAAGTGCGACTCGAGAAAAACCAAAAGAGGGGACCCTTAGACATTGTGAGGTGGTCGCTATTCGTATTCCGAAGAACTGGTGTAGCAATGTGCCGGAACAAGGCAGCGATCAACCGGATGCTGAGATTATGGCATAGCCAATATAGTGCAAACATGTCCTCTATGACATTCGGGTGTAGCTACGTCGGACACACGTTGTACCAGTTCAACGCATTATAGATCCCTTCTGGTAAAAGGTAAGTAAATTCGCCTTTGATGTGGTGAAGATATATGGAAAAGAAACCATGGGGAGGTTGATGGACTCTCTGGCTAAGGGAAGGGATAAGCCAGCTGCAGCCTTCCAACCAGGGATGGTTGGACTGTAGCCGGCATATATACCCTGCGGTAATGGAGGAAGGCATCTCGGAGATTCTGGGAGTTAGGACTTTCCCAGTGGCAGCTTTAATTGTTTGGTGTGATGAGGGGTGGCATGTTGGTGCGCTATTTTCTCCGGCGAAGTGTGTCCTCTCAGAGGACTCCAAAGAAGAAAGTCTGTCAGCGGTGGAGTCCACCTCTACAGAGGGGGAGGGAGGACGAGGAACAGTGCTTGAAGACCAAGAATAGTTGGGAGAATCCATAATTTCCAAAAGAATTCACAGGAACAAAGGTAATGTATCTAGAACTAAGGCAAAAAACAAAAGGAAAACGCAACCAAAATGGAAATAACAGTAGAAGGAAAATAAGGAACTTACTGGCTTTGCTCGGAGATGGAAGATATCAGAAATGGTAAGAAATCAGAGTGAGGCTTGACAAATGCTTGCAGGAGACAAAAATGCACTGATTAAATAGCCTTTTGGGGGGAAAATGGAAAGTCATAACTTTTGAAAATCGAGGGTCAGATCAAAGGTCGTATCTCTGCAGCTGCTCAGTATGTGGCAGACAGTTGGTGAGTGCGTGGCTCTAGGCAGGGTTTTAGGTATTAAAACCCTAGAGGGTTTTCCAAGACCAAGGGAGGGACTTCTGATGACATCCGATCATCCGGACATCCGGTCCCTTACCCGGACCTGACACACCGGATGTTTCGTTCGATTCTCCAGAAGGAACACGAAGGCTTCTGTAGCAGATTCGGAGTAGATCCTCTTCATCTACAGAAAGATTCTAAAAGAGGCATGATGATGTCTCACCAGGAGTCTACTTGCTATGTTGTACTAGAAGAAGAACTCTATATCCCACGTGGAATCTAGAAGATAAGTCTTTCAGATTGACTGAAAATAGGGTTTGGAGCTCTCCTAAACCCAGTCCAACTCTATCACAAGCCCTATAAAAGGAGGGCACTCTGAGGTAAATGCAACTCATTCTATTCAAGCTAAAATACTCTCAGCTAAAAATAACCTAAACTGACTTAGGCATCAGAGTTTACCACAGATGTTATCGGTGTCTTAGCTTTTCTATCTTACAGAAACGATACCTGATCCGGCCCGAAGAACAACCCGAACCTAGATCGCTCGAAGGATTTTAGACAATCCATCACTTACCATTCTGATTAAGGAGTACTAGAACAAGTATTTTTGCCACTTCTAAAACTTTAAAGGGTTTGGATTCTTCATCGGAGCTTAAGGAATCATCATTAGAAGGAAGGGATCAAAGAATACGGTGATTGACATTTTGGCTGGTACCGTCTGATATTACCTCATCATTTTGTAGGGAAGTTTTGGCAACTTGATTTGGAAAATCAGTAGTTCTAAATGGGGGGGAGGATGTAGCTCCTTTCCTTTCTTTCCTTTAGATAAATTTTTTGTATGAGTCTTTTTATAATTCCTAGGTTTGATGCCTGTAGAAGGGGAAGTGGGATTTGGGTTTAGGGTGAGATGAGTTAAGCTTTATGGATTATAAGGGTTAGGAGTTGTGCTTTGAGCAAGAATTTCAGCTGGTTCGTATAACAAAGCCTCAATACAAAAGGGGTCCAAGAGCTGGGTGGGGCATTATGTGACCGGAGGAGGTTCTAGCATCGCATAAGATAAGAGCCCATTAGGATTGAGGCCTAAAGGGATGCTAGCAATTTCACCTGAAGAAGAATTCTCAATTAAGAAGGGAGTGATTGGTTCAGCCAGTAGGGAATAGAGCACTATAATATCGATAAAGTTGCAAGGGACAACTTTGAGAGGAGAGCCATTTGTTGTATTTTAATTTATCCCAAGAGAATTAGAAGGTGAGGGATGAGGTTGTTCTTGGAAGATGGATTCAAAGAATTAAATGTAGAGATGACACTTAATTTGTTGATGAATTCTGGATACAAGGAGGATTCCGACGATAGAGAGCTTTCCGAAGAGGCAACACTTGGTTTTGTAGCACAAGGAGGGAGGATGGAGCCTAGTTCTTCAATGATTCTAATAGGGAAAATATCATCGAAAATTCTTGCTTTTGTTGTTTCATTGAGTGTCTATGTCGCAAATGTGGTAATAAGAACTCTAGCAGCACCGAATTTAGCAAGATCTTGTACAGTCATCCAAACTAATGAAATTACCATACATGGACGCAATAGAAATGAAGAATTTGGGGTTCCAAGCATGCAAAGGGATACCATAACATTATACCTAAGTAAACCTCTTAGTGCAAATATCATAAGGTTCCCTTCACTTAACATGTTCAAACCATTGACTGAGCCAAGAAATACCTTTATCAAGCATAATTGACATATCCTTCAAGGTTCTAAAAGTGAGCAAACTGCATTTCCACCGATAAGCTAACATTGGCAATTAAAGTATCCTTCCCTGGTCAAGGCTTCATGAATATGGAAAACACTCTAAGGATGGATAAGCCAACCCACGAGACTTCGATCTAACCAATCTGAATTTTCTTTAGAATCTTCAAAGATAAATCTGGCAGCGTCTAGCTTATCTTTGCATGTAACATCGTTCCTTCTTCCATTTTTGTTCACCAGCCTAGATTTCACAACATATCTGAATGATCTCTGATCTCTTTCTTTGAGAGGGGCACGTCTGCTTATCTTGTTGGAGGTCAGAGAATCATGTGTTTGAGGAGTGCTGACTTTCTCAAAGCTAGACTTCTGATGCTTAGAAAGACAAACATGAATTTTATATAACCCAATCCATGAGCCATGAAGATAATTGATAAGGGATTGAACACAGGGTATCTCTGATATCTTCACAAAAACATCTATGCATCCACTATTGCTAAGATTTTTAAAGATAAAAACTTTCGACACCAATCATATCTACTGAAGATTCTTCTTAATCCATAGGTTGGCCAGTACGAAGGGAGATTGTTCACAAAGATATTGAAGATCTCAGATTGTTTTTTGGATGGGTCAACTTAACTAGATGGAACCTCCCTAAATCTGTAACCGGCAAATCTTTTGTGACTTGGTGAGAAGTTGTGCAAAGTGCCAAGAAAGTGAACAAACTCCAGAGACTACTGGAAGCCATTATCATATTAATCCAATTTTACTATTTCCTATTGTCTTTATTGATCAAGAAGTATCTAACTTTGTGTAGTTCTAGAATGTTAACAAAAATAGTTTACCGTTCAATACATTTTCCTAAAAATTCTTTATTCGAGTGTGCAAGCAACCAGCAACAACGATTCAAAAGTCGTTGTGCGCTAGCTTGTAACTTAGGGTTATAGTAGGAGGGTACCGGCTTTTTACTTGAAATTTTGCATATTGATTTATTAAAATATAATAGACCTTAGCAACAAAGTTCATAAAATTTTGGAAAGTGCATGTATGTTTTTTAATTAATAATTGGGAAAAAATAATTACAAAAAAAATGGCTAGAAAATTCCAATTCTTTATGAGATATTTTTACATAATATATATAAACTATTGAGATAATAAATAGTAAAGAAAATTAAGTTTTTCATAAAAATTGGGTTAAAGGTGTGAACCTTAAGGTTTTAACCAAATCGCCGTGCAAACCTAAACATTTTGTACTATTTGGTATCCCAATAATTTATACATATTATTTAATAAGTTTCCATCAAAATTTGAAAATTTAAAATTTTTTTTATTTTTTACGATTTTTCCATTCTTTTCATTATTGGGCGATAAAAATATAAGCACTTTCCAAAAAATTCCAAATTTCAACACAAGGTCATTGTATTTTAATCAATCAATGTGCAAAATTTCAGATAAAAATTCAAAAGATAAATGAGTTTTTGGGAGAGTGTTTTGGACGATAAACTACTTTTGTTAATATTACGAAATCACATATTCTAGTTTGTAAAGTTTTAAAGCATTGTTATCAGTTTGTAAATAGCTAAAACCATAGGGTTTATTTTTGTACTTATTCCTACTGACAACAGTAATTCTAAATGTTATTTCCATGGGTTTCTCCATAGATAGGGCAGTGACAGCAAATATTGTCCCGCCCTAGACCCGACGTTGGATACAATTGTTGTTCCCAACCTACGTTATTCATTGTGATTGTTCTGAGTTAATTTCAAGTTTAATTTGCTAATATTTTTGTTCTGATTTTGTTAAACAGTTGTTGTAATAACACAGCTCATATGTTAGCTGCTATATACATATGAATGGGGTCGACTGTTGAGAGATAAAACGGTTTCTTTCATGTACTCATTCTCCCTCTTCTATATATATGCTTGTTGCTACTCGATCTTCTTTTTCAGTCCATAAAAAAAAAAAAAAAAAAAAAAAAAAAATTTACCCACCTCTGTAAGATACTTTTTGGCATAGTAATCAATTTTATAGTATTCCTTATTATAATTTGATATTAGAATGAAAGAGGTTATATAATGTAAACTGTTTACACCTATTTTTAATTTTTTGAACTTTTGTATTTAGTGTAAAAATTTAATTAAATTTTTTATATCAGAGCAGATTAATTAAATAAATATCAGTACATTAATAATTATTTAATTAAATTATGTTGTATTTTTTTTTTTTATTTAGAAATGAGTAGTTTTTTTAAAATGGAAATTAATTGGTCAGTTAAGCCAGTTGATCTTCTGGTAGTTACTTCAGCAGATGGTGAATCTTCTGGTAGTTATTTCAGCAGATGGTGGATGACAATTATACGAATAAAGGCAGCTTTTCATGAAGTAGTCGGGAATGATTATTAAGAGCAGTTAGAAGATGCATGCTTTTATTTCAACCTTCCATACCAAAACTCTATATTTCGTATTTCAGCATTTTTCTTTGGACTTTGTAATTTGCTTTACTTTCAACCAATTAAATTTTTATCTTTCAATTTACAATTTTGGCCTTCTTTTTAGCTTTTGACTATTCGAGTCTAAAAGGAATTGAAATTTTTTTGCCTCGGGGATGTAGCGTTTTACAGAGTTTACGGAAGCTTTAATTTGTTGGTGCTCACAAGTTTTATTTTGCACCAAAGGTCCACAACAAGTACCAGAGACAAGATATCGTTCGAATTTGAAATTATAATTATAATTGTTATTATTTATTTGAATTTTTTTATTTGAGCATTTCTTCAAAAGTTTCATATATAATTTAAGATGAATTACTTAATAAATAAAATAATTCTTGGTGCTGATAAAAAAAAAAAAAAAAAAAGAATCGATGGGGCAATGAGCCCACTAAAGGCCCAATTGTATGCAGGCAAGCCTAAAAAGCCTATCTTCAAATGAATAAAGCCACAAGAACATCTATGCTAAAGAAGCCCAAACAATCGAAGAAACTTGATGGAAGCCCATACATATTCCAGGATGAGTCCAAAAGTTTTTTTTTTTTTTTTTGGCAAACTTTATATTTAATAATGAAAAATAAAATACAATCCTCCGCCATACCAACTTGCAAATGCTTTTTTCTTTTATACTCTGTTTTTTTTGCAGTTTGCATTTAGGTATCCGAGGAACACATAAATACAATGTCACGTGGGAAGGCACGTGCTTAAAACAAACCAGAAACTCACCCATCACCAAAACAATGGATCATCTACCTCCCCACTACCCCTTACCCACTCCACTCCATATATATTATATAAATTAACAGAAACAAAGATTGCCCTTTTCAATTCAATCTCTACTCCGTCTCTCTCTCTCTCTCTCTCTCTCTCTCTCTCTCTATATATATATATATATATATAATTGAACCTCACTCTCCAGTAATACAAACAAAAAGATGCCGGAATACTGTGTAACTGGTGGTACCGGATTCATAGCAGCTTACTTGGTCAAGTCTCTGCTTCTAAATGGCCACACTGTACGCACTACGGTGCGTGATCCAGGTACTTTTCTTTTTTAATTAGATCACAACTGCTTTTCACGGATGAGTAATTATTGCTTTTTTAATTTGTTTCCCCGAATTTTGAAGGGGATTTTGCCAAGGTTGGCTTTCTTCATGGATTTCATGGAGCCAAAGAGAGATTGAAGATTATGAAAGCTGATTTATTGCTTGATGGAAGCTTTGATGAAGCAATTAAGGGTGTTGATGGTGTTTTTCATGCTGCTTCACCTGTTCTTGTTCCTTATGATAACAACATTCAGGCATAACACTTCTTTCCAAGCTTACCTTTTTTTGTTTTATTCAATAATATTAATTACTTGATCTGCGAATGGGGGAGCCAACATGCCCTCCCAATAATTCGTAGCATTTCTTTTTAAATCAAATTTTCAACAATTCCCCACATGATTTTTTAAAAAAAAATGGTTTAGTGACGGCATTTTACAGTTAATATTTGCATAGAATAGGTAAATTACAACTTTTGAACCTTCCATTGTGAAAGTATATTTACTTTACTGGATCATTAGTAGGCACGATGTCCTTGAACTATTCTGGCGTTTATGTAATACCCCACATAAATACCAACCTCACTTGGTTTTAGTTCTCATGGTTATGTTCATTATGGTCATGAACATTTTCTGATTCTGCAAGAGTTTCATAGAACTAAGCCTCATTAGTCTCCTTTGAAACGCCCCACTTCATTCTCATATAGGTGATCTTTTTTGCTCGGACTTCTGACGCACAAAGAATCATTAAAAGCATAGCTTAACCTTTCACGTATTATCACTGTTTATATCATAGGAATGGATACAAGGATGACCCTCACAGTGACCTTACAAGGTTTATGCAATTGGGTTATCCCATTGAACCTAGATCTTGGTATCTTCAGTCAACAGGGTTGGGTTTTCCTTCACCTAGGCTTAAGTCTCATTCCTCTCGATGCTTTTTCAACTTGATCTCGGTTTAACCCTTTGGTTAGCAGATCCGCAATGTTATCCTTTAAACTTACAAAGTCAACAGAGATAACTCCAATTTAGGTCAATTGTCTAACGGTGTTATGTCGACAACGCATGTGCCTGGACTTGCCGTTATACATTATATTATGTGCTCTTTTTAATCGCTGCTTGATTATCGCAAGGTATACATATTGCAGGCACAGGCTTCGGCCATTCAGGAATATCCTCGAAGAAGTGTCGGAGCCATTCGGCTTCTTCTCCAGTTTTATCTAGAGCTACAAACTCAGATTCCATGGTGGATCTAGTTATGATTGTTTGTCTCGTGGATTTCCAGGATACTGCTCCTCTTCTTGGAGTGAACACGTATCCACTAGTACCTTTGGAATTCTTGATGTCATATATCCAAATAGGATCAGAGTATCCTTATAACACAGCAGGGTCTCTCGTATAATGCAATCCGTAATCACGAGTATATCTCAAATACCTTAGTACCCTTACGATAGCTTTCCAATGAATTTCCCCTGGATTACTTGTGAATCTGCTTAAACTGATAACAATGAAAGCAATTTTAGGTCTTGTACAACTCGAGGGGTACATCAAACTGCCTATTATCCTTGCATATTCCACTTGATTAACGCTTTCACCTTTATTTTTGGACAAATGCTTGCTAATGTCTATCGAAGTTCTAGCTATACCAGAATCATCCTTACTAAACTTTCCAAGTATCTTATCTACATAGTGTGACTGAGTTAGAATGAGACCGTTAGGTGAACGTTTAGCTTGGATGCCCAAAATCATATCCACTGGTCCCATATCTTTCATGTCAAACCTTGAGTTCAGCATATCCTTGGTACTCTTTACCATTTTCTTATTGCTTCCCTCAATGAGTATGTCATAAACATATAAACACAAAATAACATATCTTTGATTTGTGGTTTTGACATACACATACTTGTCACACTCATTCGTTTGATAACCTTTTGCCATCATAACATCATCAACCTTTTTGTGCATTTGTTTTGGTGCTTGCTTTTATCCATATAAAGACTTCACTAATTTACAGACTTTCCTTTCTTGACCTGAAGCTATACAACCTCGGGTTGCTCATATAGTTTTCCTGTTTAAGATCTTCATTTAGAAAGGCTATTTTTACATCCATTTGATGTGCTTCAAGATTTTGCAAAGTAGCAATTGTTAGTAACATCCTAATAGAAGTTATTCTCGACACAAGAGAATATGTATCAAAGTAATCAAGGCCTTCCTTTTGCCTATAACTTTTTATAACCAGTCTAGCCTTATATTTATCAATTGATCCATCTGCTTTCATTTTCCGTTTGAAAATCCATTTGGAACTTAATGGTTTTATTCCCAGAGGAAGATCCACCAATTTCCAAGTATGGTTATGCATGATGGAATCAATTTCACTTCTTATGACTTCTTTCCATAAAGGATTTTCGATGGAACTTACAGCTTTTCTATAGTTCTGAGGTCAGCCTCTAGCATATAGTTCAGAAAATCCTGTCTAAAAGATTTTTCCACCCTTGCCCTTTTACTTCTTATTGGCTCTATCTCTTTCTCTGCTTCTGTCTCAACCTTTTGTTGAAGGTCTTGATCATTTTCTTCAATCTCTTGTTGAAGATCTTCAATGTTTTCCTCAGTTGTTTCTCGAGGTCGTTTGGATCTTGATCCATCCTTACCAGTCTTACATGGGAAAACATTTTCAAAGAATGAAGTATTCTTTGATTCTATAATAGTATTCTTATGAAACCCAAGAATTTTTGGATTTATGCATAAGAAACCTATATACATTTTTGTTACACGCATACCTAATGAAAATACAATCCACAATCTTTGGACCTATTTTCATTTTCTTTGGCAATGGAGCCATTACCTTAGTAAGACACCTCGACACTTTCAAGTAGTTGTAGGAAGGTTTTCTTCCTTTCCATAACTCATATGGAGTATTGTCTTGTTTCTTACAGAGCACCTTATTTAAAAGGTAATTAGCTGACAAAACAGCTTCCCTCCACATGTTCTGTGGCAACCCAGAACTGTTTAGCATTGCGTTTATCATTTCCTTTAATGTACGATTTTTGCGTTTTGCTACTCCGTTAGATTAAGGAGAATAAGGTGGTGTTACCTCCTGAATAATTCCATGTTGGGATTAAAATTCACCAAATGGTTCAACATATTTACTGCCACAATCACTTCTTACCACCTTAATCTTTTTATTAAGTTGGTTTTTTACTTCCTGCTTATAAAGAACAGATTTCTCTAAAGCTTCATTTTTGCTTTTAAGCAAATATACATAGCAATATTTTGTACTATCATCAATAAAGGTAATAAAATATTTATTGCCTCCTCTAGTTTATATAAACTTCAAGTCACAAATATCACTATGTATAAAATCAAGTGGTTCTGTATTCCTTTCAACTATATGGAATGAAGACCTTGTTAATTTTGCCTCAATACAAATTTCACATTTATGTTTATTGTCTATTTAGAATGAAGGAATATGGTTTAAGTTAATTAATCTCTGTAAAGCATCATAATTAACATGTCCAAGTCTACCATGCCATAAATTAAATGACTCAATGATTTAAACAAAAGAAACGTTATTCTTATTCATTGAATTGGACTTACAAGAAATTGCATTAAATTTCCACATTCCATTAGACTCATAGCCCTTTCCCACATACATTCCCCTTTTTGACAAAATAAACTTTTAGGACTCAAATACCATCTTAAAACCATGTGCACTCAAGAGGCTCCCAAACACAAGATTCTTCCGAATGTCGGGCATATATAGAACATTTTGCAATTTTACTTCTTTTCCAGAAGTCATCTTCAATATTACAGTTTCCTTCCCTTTAATCTTGGAAGTAGCGGCATTGCCCATATATAACTTCTCCCCGTTCTTGGTAAGAGTTAGTTCAGCTAAAAACTCATTGTCACAACAAATATGTCGAGTGGCATCGATATCTAGCCATGATTCTCTTGGATTGAGTCAACTATGTTGACTTCCGAGATCACAGCACATAGGTCAATCTTAGAGACGTCTTATGCAATAGCTTCTACAGCATTAGCCTCGTTTGATTTAACTTTCTTTGGCAATCTACAATCATATGACTTATCCCCATCTTATTGCAATTGAAGCATTTTCCATTGACCTTGGGTTTCTTGGATACACCTCCTTTTGGTCCCAACTTGGACCCAGCTGGCTATTTGCCTTTCTTAAGGTCTTTCTTGATCTCCACCACGTTAGCCCTTGCCACATATTGATTAACAGCCTTGGAGAATTTTTTTTCTCCGAACCTCTATTGTTTTCCTCTATTCGGAGTTAGACAATAAGCTCCTCAATAGTTATTTCCTTTCGCTTATGCTTAAGGTAATTTTTGAAGTCATTTCATCCAGGTGGTAATTTTTCAATTATTGCAGCCACTTGAAATGACTCACTTATTACCATCCTTTCAGCTAGGATCCTGTGGATAATAAGTTGTAGTTCCTGCATTTGACTCATGGCAGGTTTAAAATCATTCATATTATAATTCAGAAATTGGCCCACTAAAAATTTCTTAGCGCCCGCATCTTTTGACTTATATTTACGGTCTAAAGATGCCCACAATTCTTTTGCCGTTTTCTTTTTAATGTACACATTATATAGTGTATCAGTCAAGCAGTTTAAAATCAAACCCTTACAAAAGAATATCTAAATGAGTCCAAGCAGTCAGGATGGCAGGATCTATTATACCCTCTCCAGCATTGGGAGGATACTCCTGCACAAATTGCTGACAATTCAACGCAGTCAAGTAGAAAAACATTTCTGCTGTCATGTCTTGAAATTCACACTAGTGAATTTCACAGGTCTTTCAATATGACCTAAATTAGGTAATGGTAATATTGGGTGTGAACCTGAACCAGATCCTGAGCCGTGCCCCATAGTAGGCTAGAAACAATAGGTAGAAAACCAATAATGCTTGAAGCAATAAGACCAATCGGAACGGAGTTAATAGGTCCAGTAGCAATAGGACCAATAGAACCAAAAACAATAGGACCATGTTGTCCATTTTGCTCTTGGCCATTTTGTCCATTAGTAGGGACCTGTAAACCATTCTGGGGACCAATCTCTTCCTTAATGGGGTCAATTCAGCCATATCCTGAAATTGGAACAAAATAAGTTAGCAAACATTACAGAATATAAACAAGAAAATATATAATAAAATAAAATTAATTAGACCAAAATTAATTAATTACTTCAAATTAATTAACAATTCCAATTTCTATATATATATATACAAGTCCTTCAATAATCCTTTTGCTACAGTAGTATAAAGTTAAGTTAATCCAAGCAACGGTACCTTGTCCACCTCGTAAGAAATATAATAATTAATTTTGCCTTGAGATTGTTAGAAAATATATAAATATTAGTATTAAATAATTATATTCCAATAAAAGAGTAAATAGAAGACAAATAAAATTTTTATTAACTTGACATTACCGAAATAAAATTATAGAATAAATAACAAACTTTTAACCTTAACCGTAGTATGAATCTATTGAGAAAGAGATTCTACTGAGACCTGAATCGGTTTTCTTAAGAAAAAAATAGCACCATGTAAGGAGGACTGTCTCCCAGGATACAACAGCAGACGTTTGTCGAACTCAACCGAGTGCAAAAACTATCACCAAATACTAATCTTTGTAGATTAAATACTAATAGGCTAAAGAATATTTCAGACAAATGTAATTCCTCACTATTTCTCCAACACATTTCAAAAGAAAGAATGAGAGGGTTTATATAGAAATTAGAGAGGGTTAAAAAAGTAATTTCATAAATTAAATAAAATGAATTATAAAAAAAATTATACGTCAAAGTCGTCTGCCAAGCCATGGATAACTTGACTTGTTTATGGGAGAGCCAACATGCCCTCTTAATAATTCATAGTATTTTTTTAAAAAAAAATCAAATTTTCAATATATGATTTGATTGGCTTGCCCCATGAATAAAATGGTGTGACGTAAGTATATTAAATTTTCTTTGTCGTTTTTTAATTTATTTTTTTATATGACATTTTATATATAGTATCTACGCACTTTCACCATTTTATATATATATATATAATGTATAATGGTGAGTTGAAATTTGTGCAGGAAACTTTGATAAATCCATGTATAAAGGGAACCATAAATGTGCTGAAATCTTGTAGCAAAGCAAGTAGTGTGAAAAGAGTAGTGATAACCTCATCCTGCTCTTCAATTAGATACAGATATGATGTGCAACAAGCGTCTCCCCTTAACGAATCACATTGGACAGATACAGAATACTGCAAAAACTACAATGTAATGTAATGTAATAATACCATTTTATAGTCAAGAAAGATTGAATTTCTTGGTGCAGTGAATTAATTTGGTGGAAGGAATATTATTGCAGCTGTGGTATGCATATGCAAAGACGGTAGCAGAGAAAGAAGCATGGAAAATAGCAGAGGAAAGTGGGATTGATCTAGTAGTGGTTAACCCATCATTTGTAGTTGGTCCACTGCTTTCCCCACAACCAACTAGTACCCTTCTTCTTATTCTCTCCATAGTTAAAGGTAATATTCCATTAAAACTAAGGTATGATTAGTGTAGAATAATGAAATAGAAGGAGTTATATATGATCAGGTTTGAGAGGTGAATATCCAAACACAACAGTGGGATTTGTGCACATAGAGGATGTGGTAACAGCTCACATATTAGCAATGGAGGATAGCAGAGCATCAGGCCGCCTTATATGCTCCAGCTCTGTAGCTCATTGGTCACAGATTATTGAGATGCTAAGGGCTTTATATCCCTCTTATCCATATGAAAACAAGTGAGTGAGTTAAATCAAAATATAAATTGAATAAGTTTGTCTTTGTATAATTAAATTATTTCTAAACAATTCAAGATTTTACCAGGTGTAGCAGCCAAAAAGGGGACAACAACCCACATAGTATGGACACAACTAAGATTACTGAATTGGGATTTCCTCCTTTCAAATCACTAGAGAAGATGTTTGATGACTGCATCAAGAGTTTCCAGGATAAGGGTTTTCTTTAATGGCATTAAAGTTTTTAAAGAAAAAATAGAGAGAAGTTATCTATATGTGAAGTTTGGAACAATGATACTTTGGTTTGTACTTAACATTGAAACCTAAAATAAGTAGGAAAAATAAAATTAGATCGCTAAGAAGAATTTAAGAACGTGCGCAATGTGTTATTTTAAAACCACAGGGACAACTTAATTATTTGCTAGCAGTAATTCGAATATTAAATAATTATCTATACTTATTTTTAGGAGTCTGTGAACCAATTGTTTTTGGAATGAAGTGTTAAATTGGCTTGCACGATCAATTACTCCAATGTAAATTTTATGCATCAATTCAGCTATTTAATTTTATATTTTTAGTTAAATAGGTAATAAGCAACATATGTATTTTTATTCAAGAATTAATATATATCAAAATGTTATATATCACTTTATTAATTTTATTGTAATCAACATTAAATAGAATTATATATTTTGAAAAATTCATTAAATCTTCTATTGATTTCTTCAAATGACAATTATTTAAAAACATGAAATTTTTTCTTACACGACAGCCTTTTAAAATCAGAGGGAGTATATACTTTTAATTTAGTGTTAGGTAGTAAACTAAATTGATAGCTTGAATTGGATGAACCAAATTGATTATGATCATTTATGCAAGCCCAATACAAATATCAAATTTACCATTTTATTCCTTATTTTGATAGAAAAAAAAAATATATATTATGTTTTAGTATAGTATTTTCGATTGTTATACAGTACAGTATTGTTTATATTGTTTGGTTGAATTACCAATTACATACTAAATTGGGTGGATTTTTTTTTTTTTTTTTTAGAGGCACATATTGAAATAGTTTGTAACTATTTAATTACATAGAACAACACTGAATTATATAGTATAATATAAACTTTATACACGTACTACGTTGATATTTCATACATTTTGTATATGATCGATAAAGCTACACGTTACTAAGCAACATGAATCATATTGACATCTATTATCAAAGATTTTTTCAAGAGTTAATGAAATTATTTGGGCCCATCTATTAACAGTATTGTCAAATTAGCTCTGACTCTATAATTTGTAACATTTGTCCCCTAAATTATTAAAATCATATATAATTTTCTAATACCATCTAAATTGTATCAACATTTTTTATTTGTTTACATAAAATATATGACTGAGAAAAAAAAAAAAAAAAAAAAAAAAGAAACAGATCTAAAAAGTCCCCAAGTTTTCCGCGTAACTCTCTTTAATTTGTTTGCGTGAACAACTTTAAACTAAGATGCAATGTTCAACAATAATAATTTTTAATTCAATTTCCATGGGGTTAAAAATTATTGTCTAAATTGGATAAAATATTTTGGATTTTGGTAGCTCATGGGACATATAATTTCAAAATAATAGGATATAAAGGCTATCAAACAACATTACGGACAGGTCAATAGTTAAATGCTCATTTGTTTTTTTAATTATATATCGGTTTTTTTTTTTTTTTTTTGGGTTATATGGTACATTGTCAATACACTTTTAGTAATATTTCTCATATTTTCCTTTGAATAAAGCAGGAGAGAGAATAAATAATAAATGCAAACATTCTCATTAAGTTTTGATAATTAAGAAGAAAGATAATTTTTGTACAAAAAATAAAGCTTAATAAGAGAAATAATAAGGATATATTAGTCATTTTAATTATATAATTAATACTTCATTAGTCTTTATGAATAACTTTAAATAATACTCCTTTGTGGAGAGAGTAAGCCATTAACCCTTTGTGGAGTTATTTTTAGATCAATAAATACTATTGTGTTTGTTGTATTAATAAAGAGAATGATGTACTTCAAAAACAAAACCGAATACTTCTCTTTCACAGATAAATCTCGGACAATGGCTTAGAATGATGTTTCGTTGAGCAAAAAAACACATTTCAGTGCTGAGTTAGGAAAAAAAATCCAGGATTGATGCTCTTTTAAGCGAGCCATTTTCGGAATCATTGGTTCCGAAATTTGGTTGGTGCCGTAAATGGCGAATTAGTTTTTTTTTTTAGCTGTTTTCGGAAGAGGCCTTTCCAAAAGCAGCTGATGTGTCAGGCGCTGCAAAAGTGCCCAACTCATGTCTATTTTCGGAATAGCCTCTTCCGAAAACAGACATTAATTTAAAAAATAAAAATAAAAAATATTTAAAAAGCAGGAATCCCCACTGTAGGGGGATTCCCACAAGCATGCAGTCGAGAGACTCATGCATGCATTCTTTGACTGCATGTATTAATTTTTTTTTTTTAGTTAAAAAAAATTACAAAAAACCCAGCTCATTTTTTTCCTTTTAAACGCATTCTCCTTCCCTCTCCTTCACTCCTTCACTTCTTTTACCCTCACTCAATACATTTTACATCCTCCACTTAGGGGTGAGCATGGACCGGTTCGGTTAAAAAACCGAACCGATCCGAAAAAACCGATCCGAAAAATACTATATTTTATAAACCAATCCGATCCAAACTAAATTTTGGTTCGGTTTTGTCCAAATTGAATCAGTTCGGTTCGGTTTGGACTAGGTCGAACCAAAAACATCAACTTTTTTAAAAAAAAATCAAAATAAAAATTTTTATATAAGTAGTTTGTTTAAAAAAAAAAAACAAAAAAATTAACTTAAAAAATCAATAATACTAAATAATACTATTACATCACAATAAAATACTAAAATTCTCTACTTTTTTTTTTCAACTCTCAAGTTTTAATAACTATAAATTAAAATCCAAAAATCACAATATAAAACTATAAAAGAATATAATGTTTAAAATTCTCTACAATTAGTATATATTAATTTTATAATTAATTTTAATATTTTACCAATTTTTCGGTTTTTCGGTTTGTTCGGTTTTGAACCGAACCGAACCAAACAGAATCGAAGTCCAAACTTGTTAACAACTTAAAACCAAACCGAACCAAACTATAAAATGGATCAGTTTGGTTCGGTTTGGATTTTTGGTTTTTGGATATTGGTTTGGTTTTGCTCACCCCTACCTCCACTCACTCATCTCCTCTTTCACTTATCGCCATATATCTTTTTTTACCTTCACAAAAAAATTTGTGTTGTAATAAGGTATGAAAATATAATTTTAGTTTCAGTTAATTGTTAATTTTTATAGTAGTTGTTAAATTTTTTATTTAAAAAAAAAAGTGAATAAAATTCTACTGTTTGATTTTTTTGTTTTCTTAATATTTGCAGTGATTTTTTAATATATATATATATATATATATATATATATATAGTTGTAAGTAAGTTTTATATAAGCACTAAAAATGCTTGGATTTAAATGACAAGAGTGTAGACTGAATATATGATATTTTGCTCTCTATGCTATCAAAATGTGCTGTCTAGAGGTGGACCTGTTATAAAACTAAATGCCTTAGACAATATAAATAAGAGTCTTAGGCTCCTATTTTTTCTGCTTCAAATTTATATTATTAAAAAACTGAATTATAAAAAATTTTCACGTTTTAAGATTTTTTCTCAATATACCATCAAAATGTGTATTTCTTTATTTTATTCCTTAGACCGTGATTTTTTTTCTTATATATTATGCATTTATATAAAAATTTTATCACATTAGTAGGTGATAATAAAATCAAATGGATTGGATTAATCAAACCAATTTTGGCCACAAGAGATTTGGTCTAAGTCACACTGTGTATACTTTTTTTTTCCTTTTATTACATTTTTATTTTCATAATTCTTAGAATAAACAGAATTCTTTTTTATAATAATTGTACTTCAATTTTATAATAATGGCTTACCAACAAAGAGCTGAAAAACAATTGTTTATTTACTAATAAGCTAGATGTTAATTTTTATTTTTTTTATTAGTTGTTAATTTATTGTAATTTTCTTATTAGTGAATAAAAATCCATTGTTTGATATTTTTTGTTTCTTTAATCTTTGCAGTAAAAATTTTGGTCAATGGTTTATTAATCTTCAATTAAAGGTATGTAATTTATGAGTGAATGAGTTAATTTATTAATTTTGTAAATTTATTTTTTAAGGTGTTTAGTAGTTGATATTTGCATGTGAGGAAAAAAAACTATCGTAATACTAATTATATGGAAAAAACAACTATATATATATGGAATTTTTACATGAATAATTAAGGATACGCTCATCATTTGTGCAAATTTTTTGTTGCATTGGTTTTTTTGTCAATTTTCATATTAAAATATATTTAAGAAAAAAATTAATAATTGAGAAAATCCAACGCATAATATGTTGTTTTACTATCATATGCTATTAAAAATTTAACAATTAAAAAAATCCAACATATTATTTATCAATTTTCACATGGTATGTTTTTCTAATATAAAAAAATCCAACTAATCTAAAATATAATATCAATTAATAAAATTAATAAATTATTTCAATTATATATATAATATTATAATATTTAATTTATTTCAGCACTAAAATTACACTAATATAGAGTCGAGTTTCGGTTAAATTGGGGATTTGATAATAATGGCTATAACATTGTTTTTTTATTGGTCCAATATATCATGTGCATCTTCCTTTGTCAAATGTTAAAAAAAATTTATTGTTTTTTTGTATATTTTAATTAATCAATAAGCCAAACAATCATATGAGTATGTGTTATGCAATAAGATGTACTCCCTGTTTGAGACCATAAGAGCCATAAAAGATGTTAATAGGAAGTACTTTATATGCTTTTGAAAATATCATTAGGCTTATATATGAATGACTGCAACTACAATTATCTCTAGTAATATATGTATGGTTGGTGTCGGACATTCATATAATACATGTAATATTAATTTTAATATTAATATACATCCATTTTGTATATACAAATATTAATTTCATTTAATATTTTAGATTATTTCTTAATACATTATTTTTTAAAAATTTAATTTTTAATAGTTAGTATATTTAATTAGTAAATATTATTAACTACTAAAAAATAATTTTATTGCAGTATGTACAAGAAAAATTAGAAATACAATTAACAATATATAAATTACGAAATTAAAAACAATAGTAAAAATAATATATAAGTAGCCAATGAAAAGATAAAACAATTTAAGAGATCATGCCAGCTAGAAAGATATACCTGGATTATAATAGAAAGGACTTTATATGCTTTCTTTTGAATTAAACTCTCAGCATCCTACAAGCCAATATTAATAATAAGAACCAGCCATATGCTCTCTATAAAAAATTTCTTTATTTTCAAGGTGCGCATTAATGTGAACAGCAAAAGGCAATTTTCTTGCACTAAATTTTCTATATGTTAATTAGTTTGTTATTTTTCCTCCTTTAATTTATTATTATGGTACTTATACGGGATATTTCATAGTATAGTTAATTTAATAAGCTAAGTAAAAGTAATACATAGTTTTTACTATATTTAATATAAAATTGGAATTGAGAAATTTTTTCTAGTATATTAATTAGTTTGGCAACCCTAATACTATATATATTGTATATTTATGTTATATTACATGCTACTTTTTTATATTAATTATTGTATAACTATTATGTACATTCAAATATTGTACTTTTTTTTAACTAATTATGTTAACCTTATCATGTAAGGAAAAATGGCTTATCAACAAAGAGCTGAACAAATCATTAATCCAGATCCAATTATGCCAGACGTGTTAGTCCAACAATATGTTCATCGATCTCAAATTTTATGGACAGGGGAGGTATATTATTAGCTGTGTCCTTTTTTTATTTTTGCATATAGAAGGGTTAAAAATATTGCTAAGTTAATTACATATATTTTTGCGAATGATATATAATTTCTTAAACTTGAATAACTTTATTGTAATATAAATTTTTTTTCTTCTCAAGATTGTCCTTCCTTGAAATACACAAAAGCCGGCAATGATGAAATGTACCGAAACATCGATCCCCAAATTTGTTCATACCTCAGAGTATGTGGATTTGAGGGGCTTCTCAAACTTGGTTCTATGCCGGTAAATCACTATTTGATCACTACATTGGTAGAAAGATGGTGACAAAAAACTTACACGTTCCATCTCAATGTTGGAGAAGCAACATTAACGCTGCAAGACATTGAGATTTTAACTGGATTACGTGTAGATGGTAGAGCTGCTACTGGTAAATCCGAAGGTACTCATAGGGCACAGCAAATATGCCATCGTTTATTAGGTAGGATTCCAGGTGAACACGATATTGACAGAAATTAGTTGAAGTTAAGGTGGCTTGAGCAGTACTTTAGGGACTTGCCTGATGATGATGATGATGTAGTCATTCAATATCATGCACGACCTTTTATGATGCATATATTTGGTGGATTGATCTTTGTTAACCCGAAATCCATCATAGTTCATGTCATGATGCTGAGTTTGCTTGAGGATTTATCTGAAAAGGGAGTTGGTAGTTTTACATGGGGAGCAGCAGTTTTGTCTTTTTTGTATCAGGAAATGTCGAAAGCTACTGGTCCAGGCAAGAAGCAAATTAGTGGATGCGCAAGTATGGGTGTACGAGTGCTTCACAACTATTGCCCCTACGCTCACAACAAACTACATCCCTTATAATGAATATCCATATGCGATGAAGTAAATATCTATATTATTTGCTTAAAAATTTGATTGAAATGGATTAATTATTATTAGAATAAATATTGTTATTTGACATCCGGTTAATTGTTATACATAATTTAATGAATTTGCAGTTAGAAAGCAGCTATACATGATGAAGGTCGTGGTGCTCACAATATTGGGGAATTGAGGATGCGGTTGGATAGTTTAACTCCTGATCAGGTTTAATTTTTTTCTTAAACTATATTTTACTTGAATTTAGATTCCTGAAATAAAATTTTGTAATGTTATACTTGGTAATATCGTTTTTTACACAGTTCATCTAGGAACCATACATCGAAGCCGTTCAATTGTTGCCAGCATATTGTCGTTGTGGATGAAATATTTGGTGTTCCGTTGTACCAATTATATATTTTCATATTGTGGAGTTTCACCATCCTGACCAATGTATGCGACAATTTGGCATGTAACAACCTATCCTAAATGGGATATAACAATCGAACTACACTCTAGCCACAGTTAAAATGACTACGAATAGAGCTCATGATTAGGCAGTTAAATATGCCGCACACATAGAAAAGTGGGACATGCGTAGTGAAAGAGTTGCAAGAACGCTGCCGTTGCAGCATCAGTTAGGTCCATAGTATGAATATATGCAAAACATAACCAGAAGATTGATGACCCTAGACGGTGTTCAAATTGATGCGATGGTATGAAAATTCCTCGTATGTGTTCAATAAAAATTATGATCTAATTTTTCAATTGCATTGTGTTTGGGTTTCGAATTAATTAATTCAAGGAGATGGCCTTAAACATTTCTATCACATGGGTGCAGATCCATTGAACAAGGAAAACGTGATGAATCTGTCAGGAAGCATGCTAGGAGGTATAAACCAAGAATTTCGTATGTGTAATACATACGAAGCAAAACCTGCTCCTCCAGCAATTATGTTTCCTAATGTCCAATTGCCTAGGTCGGAAAGAAATCGAAGGAAGTTAACCTTTAATGAGAGATGTACAAGAGTTCATCTCCCTCCAATTCTGGAAGGAATTCAATGGATTCCTCCTCCACTACTACATCTTTTTTACCCACAGCAGGAATCACAATTTGAAAATCCTTGTGATTTTGGTGGTCCATCCGTTGGGCGTACAGGCCCCATACATGAAGTTCACCAATAATGTCAGGATCATCCACAAACACAATTTGATAGTTGAACATATGGTGGGTGGTTCTTATTTGAATCTGAATGAAGTTCATAATGTTCCTATTCAGTGCCATGAACATATGCAAGAAGGTGGTTTTGGCTTTAACCTGACCATTGGTGCTTCAATTGCTGGAACATCCGGCGCTAGACAACGAGAAGGGGATACTGGCTGGGATTCTTTCACGGACCTGCTTAATACTAATTTTAGTACAAGATGCAACGTGGACAAGGAATCTAGTGATGCATCCAGCAATCCTGTCGTTGAAGGGTCTTCATTCTGCACTCCGCTGTAATAAAATATTTCAGCCTTTGGATCACAAACTTTTGATGCTGCTGGCAATACAGCTATGCCACCTTTGAATATGGCTGGTGACCATGAGATAGGCTCTGGAAGTGGACACCCAAGTGTGTTCTTTGGTAACATTAACATGAATTTTCCAGACGGTGTTCCTGGTGGTACAGTGTTAGATTTCTCGAGAGCATTAACTATGCCAAGTCAACAGTTTGTTCCAACACCATGTACCTCCCACGGCAATTTAACAAAATGCGGTGGACCTTAACCTCATCTAACACCGAGAATGGAGAGATTTGCAACATATGAAGAGCAGGCTGATGCACCACCGAATAGAAATTGTCGTGAATGTGTAGGTAAGGGTGTTCGATTCGGAACATGTAGCTATAAAATTTTACGACCCCAAAGACCAAATAGGAATTGTTAACGTAGTTGAAAAAAAAATTGTACCATGTAAATGTTTCCTCTCTAATAAATTTTTTATGTAATATAGACATGCACATGAATTATTGAGAAGTACTTTATATGTGTAATATGTAGTGACATATGATTATGAAAATATTTAGTGAATCAAATTAATTTATTACCATAGATATATTTATTAGTTATTGGAAAAAAAGTGTATATGGGTGTGACAGTATATATGGAAGAGATAATAATTATTGGGGTTATTAAAGTAAGCATGTAACCGTACATTTTACCAGTTATAATTCTACGAACATATTTTTTTAAAAAGGGTTTAATAGTGTAAGTTGTTCACAAATAATTACAACAATAAATAAAGTTTATACATGTAATATGTTGGTATAAAAATAATATGTGTATTTGTCTATTATATATC
The DNA here is from genome assembly GCA_039660915.1 of Euphorbia tirucalli. NCBI lineage: Eukaryota > Viridiplantae > Streptophyta > Magnoliopsida > Malpighiales > Euphorbiaceae > Euphorbia > Euphorbia tirucalli. The sequence continues at coordinate 22,950,555 of CM077637.1, read as the reverse complement.
ATGGAATAATTATAATTTTTTGTTATATTAAAAAAAAAGAGAGAAAAAAGAAAAGAAAGGAGATGTTAAGAGAAAAAGGTGGGTAGGAATAGTGTAGAATTTTAATTGAATTAGAAAGTGGGCAAGGAATAGTAAGATTTTTAGGTTAATTAGAAAAAGTGGGTAAGGAATAGTGTAGAATTTTATTGAATTAGAAAGTGGGTAAGGAATAGTAAGATTTTTAGGTTAATTAGAAAAAGTGGGTAAGGAATAGTGTAGAATTTTAATTGAATTAGTGGCTAAGGAATAGTAAGGTTTTTAGGTTAATTAGAAAAAGTGGGTAAAGAATAGTGTGAATTTTAATTGAATGAGAGAATGGGTAAGGAATAGTAAGGTTTTTAGTTTAATTGGAAAACTATGAGTCAGGAATAGTGTAAAATTTTAATTGAATTAGAAAGTGGGTAAGAAATAGTAAGGTTTGTAGTTTAATTAGAAAACGTGGCTACGGAATAGTAACTTTTTTAGTTTAATTGTTAATTAGTTTAATTGTTAAAAGTGGGGAGTAAAAAAGTGGACAACTTAACAATACTAATACATAAAACATTACTAAGCATGTCAAACTTAATAACATTACTACATAGAAGGTTTTGACAGGTCAACTTAATTAGATGAAAATTCTACAACCACCATTATCAAACATGTCAAACTTAACAACATCGGAGCAAATATGGCTTCAAACTTAAGCAACTCAGTTCAATGCATCATCACGACAGTAAGACTTCAGCAACTCAGTTGCATGTTTTCTTTCCTGTGTCTGCGGCACTTTGATTCGCGCTCTCAAACTCATCACCCAGGTATTCTAGACCTGGAGTCAGGTGTCGAATTTGATCACGCGAGGGGCAACTGTAAGCGCCAGAATTTTCCGTCCTAAAAAAAAAAGAGTTGTCGTACCACGACTGTAGTTACTGTTGTGGTGTTGTATTACAGTCGTACAACTGTAATACAGTCGTACGACTGTAATACCGGTCCAGGTACAGTATCCTATGCCTAGGGGACAAAAATTTGGGGGATGAAAGGGAGAGCAATTAATGCTCGCCCTCTTTGCAGCTAAAAGAAAAAAAAAGAGATAAAAAAGGAAGAAAGGCAGGAAGAGAGGGGGAGAGATTTGAGAGAGAAAAGAAAGAAAAAGAGAGGAGGGAAAGAAAAACTCACAAAAAGACACACTCTTTTCTCTTTGATTCTTGAAGATTAAGCCTAAAATTGGATAGAAATCTTAGATTAATAACCTGGCAGTCTAAACTCAATTGATTTCGGACCTAAAACTCTCAGAAACCTTGACATTTTGGGAGAAATTTGGACAACTTTTCAAACCACAACTCAAGGGAAAAAGAAGCAATTTGGAAAGGATTGAGGCGTTTCCAGCGGTCATTCATACGGTGGATCAGCGCCAAAGAGGTAAATATACTTCAAACTTTCATTTTCTTGTGTTTTCTGGGTGTTTGATGTGATTTCGTGCATAAAAACTCATTTTCTGTATCTGCTGTTTCAGGAAATCAAGAACAGTTGTACGAGTGTTCTTGATTTTCCACTCCTTTTAAATGTTTGTGAAATAAAATTTTGGCGAAATCCTGCACCTGGACATTTACAGTTGCACGACTGTAATGCTCGTCCAGAGGCAGAATTTCCTTTTTAATCCAGAAAAATTTCTAAAAATCCATAACAATTCAGAAAAATCAGAAAATCATCAAAAAGAATTTTGTTGTGTGCATTCACTATTGGAAATGCCCTAGTCCCGAGGCATTGGTCCTTGTATTTGTACTATACATTTATTGGATTTATGTGTTGTACTCATTTGTGTCATTAATAAAGGCATCAATTCGTTTATTATATTTATCTTGTGCAGTATAGTAAATGAAGTATCCAATGGACATATCTATATCCATGACGACCAGTGTCATGCACTTAGCAGTAAGACCATGGATAGGGTTAACGATATGACCATAAATAGATCCGTAGTCTGTTCCAGTCATGGGAATGAACGGAACAACAGACTATCATTAGCCTGGTTGTATGGCGGTGTCTTACCGGTCATTGGACATGGAATGTCAACCAAGTTAATGGGTACATGCCTGGGAGCATGGTACTGGATAGATCCACTAAATGAGTAATCCACATGGTATGGTATCACAATGGATTCTCGTGTAGTACTTGTATGGATCCTTTGACCTGATCATATGATGGTGTTACATGTGAAGTCGCATACTTAGGGGTACGCCTAAAGGGCCTGTAATAGGGTGCCAAGTATGGGTGCTTTCGGGTATGTCACTGAACATGGTAATACTATGGATATGCAGAAGGGATTTGTCACTCAGTAATCAACTGAGAAGATATCACCGGCCACTTGATGAATGTGACTGATAAGAGTGTGGCCACACCCAAACAAGTTGGAACTTGTTTGTGAGAATCAGTACATTCGGGATCAAGTTAATGTCCGAACACAAAAGAGGGTGATCAATCCATGCCTCTGTGTTGGATACCGATATCAATGACATTGGATGTACAAGTTTAAACTACAGGGTTATGATATCAGTTAGCCTGCCATCTCCATCTTAATTGGGGGCTGCAGTGGCTTGCTAGAGCCCAACTGCAGTCTGCGGGCCAAAGGCCTGCTGTCAACATAAAGATGGGCCCACAGGATCGTACACATAGAACGATAGAATGCAGACTTAAGGAATCACATGTATACTTGGAGTATACACAATGGAGGGAGAAGTGTGTATATATTAATTATATTATAAAGATCAATTGGATTGGTCATAATAATAAAATTAATATATTCAATTGGCTCTTCATAATTAATTGGATTAATTATCATATTATTTCCTAGGTGGAAATATTCATATGTATGGGTTTACATATGATTTTATTTTGTGTTGATTTAATTTTAATTTAATGGATTAAATTAATTGTCAAACCAATTTTATTTTAGATGTAAATAATATATTACTTGGAGTAATATATTAAATACATGGATATATTAAAATTGGGCTTGAAATTAATTTAAACCAAAGTAATTAAAATTAGACTGGGCCTAAATTAAAACATGGAAGCCCGCACAGAATAGACAGGAGCCAAGATGGGCCTGAATCCACTTGAGGAATTCGGCCAACCCTAGGTATAAATACCTAGGGTTAGAAATTTCGGCCACCTCTGATGGTTGTATACCTAGCCGAAATTTCCTAGCTCCTCCTCTCCATTGTTTTGTTTTTCTGACGCTAGCACGGGTTGCATTCGCCAAGCGTTCGTGTACGTGAGAGTGGAGGAATTCTATTTTGAATTCTGCAGTCATCATCCATCTCGGAAAGAGATTTTTCTGGTAAGAAATTTAATCCCTTTCTATTTGATTTTAAGTTTTTCAATTTCCACTTCAATTGCTCCTGGGACTGGATTTGAGGAAATCACCGCGTTCTTCCGCTTTTATCGGGTGATTTCCGGTGAAAAATCCCAACAGTGGTATCAGAGCGGGCTTTTGATCCGTGGAAATTGATTAATTTGGTTGAATCCCTATTTTGAAATTGGATGTTTTTTGGTTGGGATTCATGGTATGGGTTTTATGATTTTTCCCATGTGTTTTGATACAATGAAAATTAATATTGCATATTGGTTTATGTTGTTTTAATTTTATTGTATTATTGTAATTCTTGGTGAATTGCTATGGATGATGATTGGTGATTTTTTTTTTTTTAATTTTGGATTTAAAAAAAAAAAATCGGCCTCCCGGGGGCGGGGCTGCCGGCAGCGGAATCGCCGCCGGCGGCCGCCGCACGCGGCGGCAGCCGCTGGTTCCAGCTGCAGCGGGCCGGGCCCTGTGTTTTGGATTTTGCGGGTATTTTGGGTCCGGGGCCCAGTTTTGAAATTTTAATTGGTTTTAAAATTCGTGTGTTTAAATTTATGTAATTTAAATGCGCATGGTTTCTTGGATGAATTTTATTTAGTTCATGTGATATTAGTTTTGGAAATTAATATGGTTAATGGAAATTGGTTCGGGTGATTTTGGCACAATTACTCGGTCGGCTAAATTGGACCCATGGTTTCCCAATTCCAGTGGGAGCAGTTGGACTGCCTGGGCTGGAGGTCCAAAGCCCGTTAAGGGTTAGAACCATGGTGGGTCAAAATTGGCGATTTCCTAATAATGGCTTTGACATAATTTAAATGGGCTTAAATCATGCATTTTGACATGCTTTTGAATTGTATGTATTGGATGCATATGAATGGTTGAATGAATGTTTGATTGGATGCTATTGGGCCTTTTACGAGATGGGTTGTATTTTTCTTTTGGGTAAATACGGCCTGCGTATCGTTTTCTTTTAATGTAATTTTATTTTATTTAAATTAAATATTATACAATTTGTAAAAGAAGAAGCCCATGGAGTGGTGAGCCCAAGTGGAGGTGCAAGCCCAAATTGGAGGTGCAAGCCCAGAAGGAGAAGATGGAGGCCCGCCTAATATATGTTTCTAGTATAGGTTTACTAGAATAATATTAGGATGTAATATAGGCCCATAGCAGTCCATTTTAATTTTGTTTAATCATTTTATATTCATTTGCATGTATGAATGTATGTTACAAATAGCTCATTCACCCGCTTTATGTATGTAAGCCGTTATAATTGAATCTAATAACCAAACGGAAATTACTAAGTCGCTTAAAAGTGCTTCCCTCATTCAAAACCAAATCGAAGTGGGAATAGGCTAGTTGTAGACCATGCCCTCGCAGGATGCACTGGAGTATTGTCACTTTGTATTGGGTTAGAGTATGGGATACTCTAACACTTGGATGGAGGTTTTGACTTAGCATGGGTAGTAGGATTCTCCTGGCCCTAAGCACAGATGGGTAAGTGCCAACAAGCCCATCAAACCGAGAGTCCCTAGGTTGGGATTGGACGGCGTTCCTACCTAAATAATTGAGGTATAGTTGTACCAAACCCTCGTTTGGCTATATCTTAATGAAATATGGATCTCGGCCCATGAGCCCAACAACTCGGTTAAATTAATAACTTGATTCATTATTAATTTTATATGGGAACAACAAAGTAAAGCCCTTTATTAACACTCTAAATGTTTTTCTGTGTAGAAACACCCAAATGGCAAACACTAATACCTTATCACTGCGATCGATTCTTGACAAGGACAAGCTTTCCGGTCCTAACTTTTTAGACTGGTCTAGGAACTTGAGGATAGTTCTAAGACAAGAGTCGAAAGAGTATGTGCTGGAAAGGCCTGTGCCGGCTGCGCCTCAGGGACGTAATCCAACAGCTGCACAGCTGGCGGAATACGAGGCGCACGTCAAGGACAATCGGGATGTGACGTGCCTTATGTTGGCTTGCATGGTTCCCGAATTGCAAAAGCAGTTTATGGACCATCAAGCCTATGCTATGATAACAACTCTTAACGAGATGTTTCAAGAGCAAGCTCGTCAGGAAAGGTACCTGACCAATAAGGCATTCCACTCTTGTAAGATGGGGGCGGGGACATCTGTGAGTGCACACGTGCTCAAGATGAAGGGCTACTTCGATACTTTGGCCCGTCTCGGATCGCCTATCTCTCAAGAGTTGGCGGTGGACACAATCCTCGCGTCCTTGCCGGATTCTTATGATCAGTTCATCCTTAACTACAATATGCAAGGGATGAACCGCACTGTCAGTGAGCTGCATGGGATGCTGAAGCTTACTGAGCAGTCGATCAAGAAGACTCCGCCGGTGCTGCTGGTTAACAAGGGGAACGCTCCTCTTGCTAAGGGTAAGGCCAAGGAAAAGGCCAAGGCTAAGGCCAAGAAAGCCAAAGCCAAGAAGGCCAAGGCCCAACCCAAGGCCCAGCAGAAGGCAGGTCCTGAGGACGTCTGTTTCGGGTGCAAACAGGCGGGCCATTGGAAGAGATCGTGTCCCAAGCTGATGGGAGAGCAAAGAAGGGGCCAAGGTGCGTCCTCTTCAGGTATTTATGTTATAGATATTAACCTTACTGTTTCAACATCCTGGGTATTGGATACTGGATGTGGTTCTCACATTTGTTGCAATGTGCAAGGACTTAAGAACAGAAGGTTGCTGGGGTCGGGAGAGGTGGACTTGCGGGTCGGGAATGGAGCAAGGGTTGCTGCCATTGAGATCGGCGAATACCACCTAATGATGCCCAGTGGATTGGTTTTAATTTTAGAACATTGTTACTTTGTACCTGCTATGTGCAGGAATATTATCTCTGTATCAATGTTGGATATTTCTGAATTTGAATTTTCTATTGCAAATGGTCGAATTTCTATATCCAGAGAGGGGTTATTTTATGGAGATGCTCTATTAAATAATGGCCTGTATGTCCTGGACTTAAATGAAACCAATCACATCTATAACATAAACACGAAAAGGGTTAAGCCTAACGAACTTAATCCAGTCTACCTATGGCATTGTCGTCTTGGCCATATAAACGAGAAGCGCATAGCTAGGCTTCACAAAGCTGGAGTCCTAGGGTCATTTGACTTGGAGTCAATTGATACATGCGAATCATGTTTAAAAGGCAAGATGACAAAGGCGCCTTTTAGCAACAGAGCTGAAAGGGCCACTGGCTTGTTGGACCTAATACATTCAGATGTATGTGGACCTATGAGTGCAGCGACCAGAGGTGGGCATCTGTACTTCGTCACGTTCACGGATGATTTCAGCAGATATGGCTATGTCTATCTGATGAAACACAAGTCCGAGACCCTTGATAGGTTCAAGGAATTTAGGAACGGGGTACAGAAACCAGCTAGGCAGGAATATCAAAGCCCTTCGGTCGGACCGAGGCGGTGAGTATATGAGCCTAGAGTTTGACTCATACTTGAGAGAGCATGGAATAGTTCCGCAGCTCACTCCTCCTGGAACACCGCAATGGAATGGGGTGTCCGAACGGAGGAATAGGACCTTGTTGGACATGGTCCGCTCAATGATGAGTCAAGCAACTCTCCCAATTAGTTTCTGGGGACATGCCCTCGAGACAGCAGCTCTCATATTAAACAATACTCCGACTAAGGCTGTGGAAAACACCCCATATCAGATATGGACGGGCAAGGAGCCCAACATGTCTTTCCTAAGGATTTGGGGATGCGAAGCACATGTCAAGAATTTGACTAGTGGCAAGCTGGAGCCCAAAACCGATAAATGCCTGTTTGTGGGCTACCCTAGGGAAACCAAAGGGTATTACTTCTACAACCCCGCCGAGAACAAGGTGTTCGTGGCAAGGAAGGGGGTCTTTCTGGAAAAGGAGTTCCTTTCCAAGAAAGATAGTGGGAGCAATGTTGAACTCAGGGAAGTTCAAGGTCCACAAGCTCCTGAAGAGGATAACTCGGAGGCCCAGGTGGAGCTTCCACAAGTGGAAGCACCGACCCAGGCCACACAAGAACCTAGAAGGTCTGGTAGGGATCGTCGGGAACCGGAGAGGTATGGTTTCCTCGTCACCGATGATCAAACTCTTCTCATCTGGGATGAAGAAGAACCTAAAACCTACCAGGAGGCTATGGCTAGCCCACAGTCTGCGAATTGGCGTAAAGCCATGGAGGCAGAAATGCAATCTATGTACGACAATCAAGTTTGGAACTTGGTTGATCCACCTCCGGGTGCTAAGGTAATAGGTTGCAAGTGGTGCTATAAGCTAAAAGCTGATAATACCTTCAAGGGGCGTCTGGTTGCGAAAGGTTTCAGACCCTTGAGTGGGGAGAAGTGAGGAGTATATTTTGCTATGGGAACCTTGATTTTAACCCAACTTGGACCGAACTCATATAAGCAACCTTAGTTGGATTCACCTAGGATACCAAAATAAATCGTGTGAATAAAATAAATCATGCCTTCATCATCCCCATTTGATGATCGAAGAGAACCCCACCTAGGACTCGGTTAGAATTTTCGAGACCGACCTCGTTTGGAGGAATAAGGTTGGAAGAATACGCTTCGTGTGCTATGTGTTCCTCACCATCCCGTGACATGCCATAACCAACATTTTTCATGCATATAACATACCATTCACGACATTTGTGTGATACTAACCCATATTTTTATACAGCCATTTGCATTTTATTTTCGTGTGAAAACATTAAATTATCCGTGTGTCATTCATACTAACAATTGTTTTTTGCAGCTATAATGTTACATTTGTGTGTTAGCATTTCATAATACATAAATAGCATCATTACGCATGTCATGCATTCTAACCACATTTTTGTGTAGCCATTTGCATTTATTGTGACATAAATATCCATATCACCTCATATCATTTAAATTAAGGACATTCCAGGACGCCCATCATAATCGTTTCATAACATATCGGGTATCCCAAAATACCCGTGTTCCGCCAGTGCACCGGATTGCATTCGGCCATTCCACCAAATCATATTATTCAATAGAGACCATAATGGTCCTAGGTCCATTTTCGTGTGACGATTTACACGAGGCATTTCATGACACCACACTCACTTATCATAAACATCATATAACATCGTCGTCCACATCGGATTACTTCATGACATTATTACATCATTCAAAGCGCTCCCCGAGTACCGGGTTAGTACACATGTAGGGGTATTTCATAACATCCCAAATCATGAAAGCTATTCCCCGAATGCCGAACCTCTGTCCGTGTCCCTTGTTACACATGACTTTCTTACAACATCATTTCATTTCATATGCTCAAAAGCATCAGAACTTTGTCCATGGGGCGGCCCCAAGCGACCATTTCACGTTATCTCATAGACCTATAAAGAATCGAAACTCTGTCAGTGTGTCGGCACATATGCAATCATATCACAAAAATCATTAGGTGTCCCAAAGGCGCCAAACCTTTGTCCGTGTGGTGGTCCACGCGTAACCTTTTTGCACAGCATTGGCATTCTTGGAATGTTCGGAAAAAATAATAATAAATAGAATAATAAGTGGAAATTATTTTCATCATCATTTCACGCATGACATCACTCCATTCATTTATCATAAGTATTTTCAATGTCTCACTCTTCATGATATCATTCCATACATCGACCCTAAACGTTTCCTAACTGATGTCAAGCAGAATAAGCTGGAGCGGCCTTGGACAAGATCTCAGGCTTCGAGGGCTATTGGGGAACGGAGAGCTATTGAAACGGAAAGTGATTCTGATCTGGGGAAGAAGTTGAGATGGCTAATCCGACATCAAGCCTTGCTGATGCTTTGAAGGATTTCCTAAGGTCACAAGACTTTCGTGATATGCTGAAGGAGGAAATGCGGTTAGTAGTGAGAGAGGCTGGAGAAACTGGTGGTAGTGGAACTGGAAAAGACAAGGAAGCTGAATCATCCCAGCAGGATGGTGATACCTCAGCAAGTCTGGAAAAGCTGCAAGAAATCAAGGCAGCTATGGAAAGAAAGATGAAGGCGAAATGCTCGGAATTGGATGAGGTTGTGGCCCTGTTGAAGAAAGGGGTCAGTGTCAATACAGAGTCTAAGAAAGGAGTTAATGTTGATGCTATGATCAGCAAGGGCATCAAGACTTTTCCTATTGGCTTCCAAGTGCCAAAGGTGCCTTCTTATTAAGGGATGGGTTCACCAGAGGCCCATGTGAATCTTTATGCCCGGGTCATGCTGACGGCGGGTGCCACTAAGCTGATGGCCAAGGTGAACTTGGATTCTGTGGTTGCTAAAATAGCCAAGATCATAGAAAAGGCTAAGGTGCAGGTGGCTGAAAGTGAAGACATCACTGTTGCTGCTGAGGAAGAGGCCAAGCTGGCTGCAGACCCGAATGATGCTCTAAAGATGGAAGTGGAAGCTGAAGAAGTACAAGGCCCTCTACTTGTGGAGGATGAAAATGATTTTGTTGTATCTATTTCTTCCATCTTCAACATGAATGATGTACTTTATGACAAGTTTAATGCAATAAAATCTCAATTTGGTTACTTGTGTGATGTTTATCCTGATAATTCTATGCATGCATTTAAATCACCATCAAGCATATTTAGCACACATGACACTGCATTGCATGAAATCAATATAAGTACAAATGAAAATCCCAAAATGGTATTCATTTCACGAGAGCTAAAACCCGAGGAAGAGAGAGAATTAACAAGAATATTATAAAAACATGTTAAAGCTTTCACTTGGTCATAAGAAGAGATGCCAGGTGTAGACACCGAGATAGCAGTGCACAAGATTCCAACGGACCCTAAGTTCACTCCAGTAAAGCAGAAGCTAAGAAGACTGAGACCAGTATGGGCTACATTGGTAAAAGAAGAAGTGGCTAAGCAGATAGACGCCAAATTCCTTGAAGTGATGGAGCATACAGAATGGCTAGCCAATATCGTCCCAGTACCCAAGAAAGATGGAAGGGTCAGAGTATGTGTCGACTACAGGGACCTGAATAAGGCATGTCCAAAGGATAACTTCCTACTACCTCATATTGACATCCTGGTTGATAGTGCAGTAAAAGCGATAATGTATTCCTTCATGGATGGCTTTTCAAGATACAACCACATCTTGATAGATGTGATTGATAAGGTGAAGACATCGTTCATCACAGAGTGGGGTACTTTTTGCTACAGAGTGATGCCCTTCGGGTTAAAGAATGCTGAAGCCACTTATCAAAGGGCTGTCACAACCCTGCTGCATGATATGATCCATAAAGAAGTCGAAGTGTATGTCGATAATATGCTGGTCAAATCAATAACCGGGGAGGAACATCCTGTTATCCTGGATAGATTTCTTACTCGCATTGGAGAGTATAACTTATGACTTAATCCTAAGAAGTGCATATTCGGGGTCACATCGGGAAAGCTATTGGGCCATGTAGTTAGCCAGAGGGGAATAGAAATAGACCCAGATAAGATCAAGGCCATTCAAGATATGCCAGCTCTAAAAACAGAAAAAGAGGTCCGGTCATTTTTAGGCTTCTTGCAGTACATCAGTCATTTCATAGCACGATTGACCTCTACTTGTGAGCCAATCTTTAAGCTATTAAAGAAAGACCAGCCAATTGTGTGGGACGATAGATGTCAGCTGGCATTCGAGAAAATCAAGGCTTTTCTAGTAAACCCGCCAGTCCTGAGTCCACCAATTCCAGGAAAGCCTTTGATTTTGTACTTGGCGGTTAAAGATTCCTCCGTAGGGGCAATGTTGGCACAGGAACAAGATGACAGAAAGGAATATCCCATTTACTACCTCAGCAAGAAGCTGTTGGATTACGAAACCAAGTACACACTGGTGGAGAAGACGTGTGTGGCAATTATCTAGCTGACCAAGAAGCTACGCCATTATTTCCAGTCATACAAAGTGTAAGCCGTGGCCAAGGTGAACCCGATGAAGTATTTATTCGATGCACCGGTATTGGTTGGAAAGTTATCTAGGTGGCTGTTACTCTTATTAGAGTTTGACATTGAGTACATCACCAAAAAGACCATCAAAGGGCGAGCCGTAGCAGAATTTTTAGCAAATCAACCACTGGAATCAGACTACACAGAAAATCTAAACTTCCCAGATGAACGATTGGCCATGTTGGAAATAAAGAGATGGGTTATGTGCTTTAATGGTGCTGTGAACAGAAAAGGTGCTAGAATCGGGGTAATCATAGCAACACCAGATAGTGAAATCATCCCTTTGTCAAAGAGGTTGGATTTTCCTATAACCAACAAGGGAGCAGAATATGAAGCATGCTTATTCGGGATGGAAGCTCTGTTAACTCTAGGGGTAAATGATGTCCTGATCGTTAGAGATTCACTCCTAGTGATAAGGCAAGCTCAAGGCGAATGGGAGCTGAAAGAAGAAGCCTTACACCCCTACCTGGATCTCCTATAATACAGAAAAGAATTATTTGGCCAATATGAATTCAGACACGTCCCCAGAGATGAGAACAAAATGGCTGATGCACAAGCAAACTGTCTTCTATATGGGAGAATCTAGAAGAAACTCAAGTACAGCCACTGGTCATAGCAATTTCCAAAAAACCATGCTTTGAAGTGCACGAAGTAATGGAGTTGACGGTCAAAGAAAAGCCATGGTTCTCCGATATTTGCCAGTATGTGAAGGAAGGAAAATATCCAGAAGGAGCCAATACTGCTGATAAAGTGTCATTGAGGAAGCTAGTCAGTCAGTTCAGAATCTTTGAAGACATGCTATACAAAAGAACAGCAAATGGAGTTCTCCTAAGATGCCTGATAGAACAGGAGGCAGAAACAGTGATGCATCAGGTGCATGCGGGGTCTTGTGGCCCACATATGAATGGACTCTCTATGGCCAGAAAGATAATGAGACAGGGGTACTTCTGGATGACTATGCAGGCTGATTGTATAAGGAAAGTGAAGAAATATCACGAGTGTCAGATCTCTGCAGACAACAGTCATTTTTCCGCCAGTCATTTTTCCGCCACATGAGCTACAGAACCTAGCATCTCCTTGGCCATTCTCGGCGTGGGGGATTGACATGATCGGAGAAATTCATCCTGCAGCATCTAATGGACACAGATTCAAAGTGGTCGCGGTCGACAACTTCCCAAAATGGGTGGAGGCAGAATCCTTTGCTAGTGTAATGGCTAAACAAATGGTTAAGTTGATCCAGAAGAGCATCTTTGCTCGATATGGAATTCCCCACCATATAGTGACTGACAATGGAGTGCAATTTCAAGGGGCAACAGCTGAGCTGCTTGCAGAACATGGCATCGAGCACCACAAGTCTTCTCTATACACACCCCAAGCTAATGGTGCAGTAGAAGCAGCTAATAAGGCGATAAAGAAGATTTTGTCAAAAATGGTAACTACTTATAGAGATTGGGCTGACAAACTCCCATATGCTCTTTGTGTATAGTATGGAAGCAATGCTACCAGTAAAAATAGAGCTCAAGTCACTTAGAGTCACCTTGGAAACTCAGTTACTAGAAACTAATTGGGCTCAAGCTGGATACAAGCAGTTGGCGGCGCTAGATCAAAAACGACTGAAAGCACTGGACCATTTGCAAATGTACCAATGCAGAATGGTTCGGGCTTATAATTGGAATGTCAAGTGCCCCAGGTGGCAGCTGAAAGTGGGGGACTTGGTTCTGAAACAATTAAGGCCTTCAAATGTCGATGTAAGGGGGAAATTCAGACCCAACTGGGAAGGGCCCTATGTTGTGAGGAAAGTGTTATCGAAAGGGGGTCTCAGCATCATAGACATGGATGGAAATAAGTTCACTAATCCTATCACCCAAGATCACTTAAAGCTTTATCATGTTTAAAAAAAAAAAGGAGTCCGCTAGGTTGAAAACTCGAAAATGATCAGTCGGAAAATCTAAAAGGGACTACTGGTGACGGATTCTGGCTCTGTGTGGAACATATACCATTTTGGGAATTAATCCTTACAGATGTACTCATTTTGATTTTATCAATAAAGTGGAATTTCTGTTTAAATATATTTGCATGGTTATGACAAATGCATAAACAAAGTTATCTTGCTTAAACATCCATTTAAGGAAAGCGCTTTGCATTTAACTAGTTAAACATATCACGTTATTTAACAATGAAAATGTACTAAATAAATAAAATCTGAAATCTTTGTCATCCTCCGAATCTAATTCATCTTTCCAAAGAGCAACAGTGGTTCTCCGAGAACTTGGCTATTGAAGAATTCAAGCCTTTTTCCCGCATCACCTCATCAAAAGATGACGGGGCAAGAGTTCATGGCACCATTTAAGTCGGCCTTTCTTTTTCAAAAAAGAAAAAGAAAGCTCGCAGGGTTGAAAACCGAAAAGGCGCTTCAGGCAAAAATTAGAGCAGCTTGCTGGGCTGAAAATCAGCATTGGGCAACCCAGGCAAAATTTAGAGCACTTCCAGTTCATAAATTATAGGGGTGAGAAGCCAAGTCTCTCCATCATCTCCCCAGCAGGATTCTCCACATCACTCCCCAACAGAACATTTATAAAGGATACTATGATCCTTTTCCCCAGCATCGTCATGCATTCCCAGCAATTATCTCATTTCCCCAGTAGCCCTCATGTATATCTTCAACAAGGAAAAGCCTTATGCAAAAAGCGTCTTCTGTTAGCCAGGGGTAAAACATACCTTCCCTAGTAGAGAGGAGAAATATCAATCTCATACAAACAATAAGAAATGCATCACTTAATCTCCATGTGCATATGCATCATTGTGCATACATACACAACATACATAGAGCATTCATCCCTAGCTAGTCTTTATTCTTGATCGAAGGGGAAAAATTTTTTGTTCAAAATCTCTCAATCAAGGAATGAATTCTTGCTATTTCTAATGCAGGAATTCCTCATCACTGTCTTAGACACGTACAAATCCTCAGCAGATCCACCTCGGGTAACATAAACCCGGCATCGGTCTAGATCAGCTTCATTCAACATAATTAGCAGATCCACTGCGGGTAACATAAACCCAGCATCGGTCCAAACCAGCTGCATTCCATATCATCAGTGGATCCACCTAGGGTAACATAAACCCGGCATCGGTCTAGATTGGCTTCATTCCAGATCCCAACAGATCCACCTCGGGTAACATAAACCCAGCATCGATCCAGATCTGCTTCGTTCCAGATCCCCAGCAATCCTTGCCGCTGGTAACCTAAACTCGGTATCGGGTTATTTCGCTTCCATCCTTGCCTTGGGTAACCTAAACCTGGTATCGGCTTATTTCACCTCCATCTTTACCTCGGGTAACCGAGACCCGGTATCGACTTATTTCATCTTCTTCCTTGCCTCAGGTAACCTAAACTAGGTATCGGCCTATCCAACTTTCATCTTCCTTGCCCCGGGTAACCTAAACTCGGTATCAGCTTAACCGCATTCCACCTTCCTTTCCTCGGGTAACCTAAACCCCGTATTGGCTTATTTCACCTCCAGCATCGCCTCGAGTAACCTAAACCCGGCCCAGGTATAGTAGCCTATGCCTAGGGGACAGAAATTTAGGGGCTAAAAGGGAGAGCAATTAATGCTCGCCCCCTTTACAGCCAAAAGGAAAAAAAAGAGATAAAAAAGGAAGAAAGGCAGGAAGAGAGGGGGAGAGATTTAAGAGATTTAGAGAGAGAAAAGAAAGAAAAACAGAGGAGGGAAAGAAAAACTCACAAAAAGACACACTCTTTTCTCTTTGATTCTTGAAGATTAAGCCTAAAATTGGATAGAAATCTTAGGTTAATAATCTGGCACTCTAAACTCAATTGATTTAGGTCCTAAAACTCTCAAAAACCTTGACATTTTGGGAGAAATTTGGACAACTTTTCAAACCACAACTCAAGGGAAAAAGAAACAATTTGGCGTTTCTAGCAGTCATTCATACGATGGATCAGCGCCAAAGAGGTAAATATATTTCAAACTCTCATTTTCCTGTGTTTTCTGGGTGTTTGATGTGATTTCGAGTATAAAAACTCATTTTCTGTATCTGTTGTTTCTGGAAATCAAGAACAGCCGTACGACTGTTCTTAACTGTAACTATAGTCGTACGAGTGTTCTTGATTTCCCCCTCCTCTTAAATTTGTTTGAAATAAAATTTTGGCGAAATCCTGCACCTGGACATTTACAGTCGCACAACGGTAATGCTCGTCCAGAGGCAGAATTTCCTTTTTAATACAGAAAAATTTCTAAAAATCCATAAAAATTCAGAAAAATTAGAAAATCATTAAAAAGAATTTTGTTGTGTGCGTTCACGACCTTAGATTTAATTTTCAGTATAATTGCATTTAGAACAGTACAACGACGGAGACCCGAACCTCCCAAAAACCGACCCACCTCGCATGCTAAATTCATATAAATCGGAAAATAAAGTGTTTTCAAAACGATTTTCTCACAAAACCAAAATACAGGAACGTTTCAAAATGTTTTCCAGGTCTAATCGGGCCGGTTAACCGAGCCGACCCGGTTATCCCCCTCTATGCATGTTTACGAACCCTTGAAATCCCATTCTGTCCTATTTGAGTCCTATTTGTGGTGTGCCGTAAATTATGCTAACCCTTTGTTTTGCAGCTTTTAATTTCTTTTTCCTTATTTTTGATGTAATTTAATATATTAATTCGTGTATTTTAGGTGGTTGTAAAGTGAGGTTGAGAGTTTTTATTTTTGTTCGATTGGGTTGTAAGCCACTTAATTATTTACTGCTTTACTTCTATTTTTATTTTATGTGTATGCACGCTGTATGATTTAATTCAATAAAATTGACTTTAGAATTTTAAAATACTATACTTGAACATTGGCCAATTTTTATTTTGAAATTAGACACGAAATAGGGGACTTGTCCGGACCTAGATCTCTGGATAGTGTGGCGGCCGTTCCTCCGGTTCAGCTACACTAAAATTTCCAGTTGAGCTGAGCCGGGTGACGACTCCTACACTATTCATTGAGACTTAGGTCTCGATTCTTTTATGAAATTAATCTAATTTTCTAAAAAATAAATTTCCATTCCAAAAAACCCCACGCGAGGGAGGGTTTGCCTGAAATTGAGGCGCCCCTTCCGAAAGGGAGTCCGCGTTCCATTGAAAACGTTGTCCACTCATACCATGTTAATTGTAGTTAATAATATTCATAAATAGTTGTTACGAATTTTATATGAATTATGACAAATAAACGTTTAGTTTTATAATAAAAGTTTACACACTAGCTCATAATAGTAAGATGTTACGAAGACATATGGTTTGAATATAAGATTAAACACACATTTAAAAAAAGTTATAGAATATAATAAGAACCTATTTTGGGACTAATAGAACCACCATTAAATTTTCTTCATCTGACATATCAATGTCAGAAGCATGCTCTGGTTGTTGTGAACATGCTGCATAAAACCACGCCTATTGTATGTCACCATGGTCAGCATAATCCCTAGCGCGTTTTTGAAATTCAAAACGATTCAGCCTAATCTTTATCTTATTATTTTCTTCCTTTATTTTATATAAAGTAGCACAAAGTTCATTATTGTTATTACGTGGCATGTTGATTAACTTGTAAAGATTTTTTCGGACTCCCCATGTAGTTGCATCTTCACGTAAAATCTTAGCCTCAGTGACCCGATACTGCCATTCTTCTTGCATACGGCGTATGACATACGGTGAATTATGTTCCCTAGGATCAAGCAGGTAAACAAAGTCATCATCAAGTGCCCACCAACAGCCCATACCTCGAAATATATCACCAAGAGTATATGTGATCGACATTGGTCAGAAGCCTAAGCAATAAAAATACATTATCATTAAAGTATTAAACAAGTCAATAACATTATTTTACAAACTATGATATGCTTCACACCAGTTAGGTAAGAAAGAAATCTAATTACGAAAAGTGAAGTGACAACATCAGGGCAAACATGTTGGTAAGTATTTTTCTAAGTCATCATCAGTATCACTAGATAAATCAGATTGTTAGTTGTTGGTTATCATTAATTGCTTTTTCGTGGTGTATGGTATTTAAATGGTTAACCATAATGTCAATTTCACGTTGTAATTGTTGGTTTACTAGCATTATTTCCTAATGGGTCCTCCATGGCATTGTTGCTCACTTGACTTTTGGCGTAAGTATATCATGACAAACACAATATGCTTCCTGCTCACATCTAATTTCCCATAATCTGATCCATTCTGGTTGATTATAGACATTAATAATACAGTTTTGAGGTTCGACATTTGTGTGATATCCATCCAATATATGACTTGCCGTAGTGCGCCTCCTCTAGTATGCATATTCCCTATCAGTCAAAAATGTTCCTATTCTACCATACCATGTTTCACAAGTTGGGTCAATGTATGCCTCCACAACATCGCTATCGTTAAACGAACAATTATGCCTATTTTGCATATCGTTATAAATGTTTACAATATAATATTGCATAAAATTCAATAAACAACGTTAAACAAGTATTTGGACATACTTGGCATGTGAAAATATCATGTAGCATATAAATGGACATGAAACAATACATATATAATCATTATAATTACAACGTCGATAGGGCATTTAAATGTTCATCAATAATTATAACCTAATTAAATTCCTCCTCGAATGTCTAGTAGAACCAGGCCTATTCGATCCCCTGGAAGAAGACACCATGTGTTGTTGACATTCACACCGGGATTTTAACATGTGGTTCTTTTATGCCCACCCTTACCACAGTTACTGCAATTATAAGTGTTCGTTCCCTTTTCCTTCTTGTCCATTTTTTTATGGATTCTTGTTGACTTTGGACTTCCTTTTTTTTGTTTACATATTGGATTCACAACCAATGTTGCCGAGCTAATCTCAGGCCAGTAGTCCTTCTGCGCTAAAGGCTGGAACGGATAGCTATACGCTCGTAAATTCTCATCAAGTGTATTCGTCTTATCAACAAAGTCCCACATTCTACGACGTAGGTGCTTACAAGTAGCAATTGCATGTGAATAAGGCATTCGATAATTTTGGAATTTTTTACATGAGCACTCATGAGCTTCTAAATTCATAATCTGAATGTCTCTCCCTTTTTGTCTTATTGGATCATAGCCTGTTTGCACTTGGCAAAGTCCAGTCTGACTATTGTAGTTCATCACTGTATGAAATTAGCCCTGCTTGAATACCTGACCAATATTTTCTTGCATTCAAGGGTGACCCTTTCACCCTTCTCGATCAAATTGGTGTATTTATTTCGACGAGAGTCGAAATAACTAATAATTTTTCCAAACGTGTGTTCAATGATGCTCTGAATTGGCAATTGACAAATGCCTTTTAACACACCATTGACACACTCAGCAATATTGGTAATCATGTACCGCATCTTGACCCATTTTCGTGTGCAAACTTCATTTTGCCACTGGTCTTTCAATAGGCCATCGGTAGGATCTCTCATCTAACCGTTTAATTGAGTCCATAATCATCGTAAACTTACGAGGTTGTGCTTGAGCTCCTAAGTGTGTTAAAAACTGAAAGATGAAACCAAATTACGACTATTGGTAATAAATAACAAGTAAGATGTTAATGGAATAATTTAGGGTTCATACCTACTTGGTACAAGAGGTTTTTTTATTGTAGTGTTATGGAAGGTGTGAGTGTAGTTGCTAACAAAATGGCGGAAGCAAAATCAATGATATGACACGAGTTCTTTCCAACCAAATCCTTCATTATTCATGGCAAATAGGATACCAGCATGTCGATCAGAAATGGCACTTAAACCAGTGCGTTGTGTCATGAACACCCTAATACACTCCATGAACCATTCCTAACTTGATTGGTTCTCATTTTCAACAATCACAAAAGCAATAGGGAAGATATGTGTGATGGTATTTACCATACAAGAATGTTTCATCAATCTTTATGACTGGTCAACAATGTTTGAATCCTTCTATATATGGCTTGAAGGACGAAAACACTCATTTAAACATTCTAAATCGATGATCAGTTGTTTCATCCGTGAGTAAGAGAGTCACGGACCCAGGAGTTTAGTGGGTCAATGCGTTTAGATACCGTGGCAACATATTATATGACAAATCTTCTCTAATGCCTTCTTTTTAGCACCCCATACTCTTTTCTTAGAAATGGTGACGCGAAACACCATTTTCACGTGCTCAATTATCACGTCCAATCTCAATCTTGAATCTTTTCTAGCCAACCCCAAGAACTTGCAATTATCTTACTATCAAGATTATAATGGTCTTGTGATGCTCTTGCATTTACATATGTATGTGGACCGTGGTAAACAGTTATCATCCAATACCCTATTGTTTTCTTGAATTACACATAAAGCCACCAGCCATAGTTTTGGTCTTCGTTCTTACATTTGAGGACCAATTTATGAGGACGTGATTCAACAACTTTGAATGACATATGATTTTTCATCGAATACGTCTTCATCGCTGCTTGACCTTCCTCTTTTACACCAAAAACTAATCCATGTTTCAGCTCAGATAATCCATCCCATATGTTAATTTCATCAGAATCAATTGCATATTGTTGTACATAATCCTGCCTTTCAATTGCAGTATATGTGGGACCTGGGAATACAAAATATGATAAGGGAGCAATATGGGGAATATCGTCGCCTTCCACAACATGTGGGGGGCGATAAATTCAAATCAATTATCCCTGTCACCGCAACACTCACATTTTGCTCAATTGTAGTATCTATATTTGTCCTTTCATATCATCGACCATCTACATAGGTGTTGAAGAATTTCCCACAAGCATACGGTTACTGTTGTGAGCGGATGACCTTTTTCGGAACGCGCGGTGAAGCAGGAACCGGAGATTTTGATGTTTAAGTGTTGATGTTTTGGTTTTGAAAGCGGGTCTTTAATTTTTCTCAAAAAGTCCTTTCATTTTATTGGAAAAGTCTTTTTTTTTTTAGAAAACTTAATTTCAGGCATGAATTTTAGAAAACAAGCTTTTTAGAAAATCCCATTTTAACTTAAAGATCTCGAAACACGAATTTCGAGATTAGATACAGAGTCGCCACCCGGATCAGCCCATCCGGGAAATTCCGGTACAGCTCCCTACCAAGTGTAGACGCAGTACCTAATCCAGAGATTCAAGGTTCGGGTGACATATCTACTAATCCTCACTAATTTTTAATTATTATTTTGTAATATGACATTTCATTCACTTAATTCTACTCATTTTATCTCTTCTTTTACTATTAGCCAATGCTCATACATATGACATAAATATAAAACCCAAATAAAAATGCGGAAAAGTAAAAGTGCGGAAAAGTAAACCAGAGGCCAAATTATACAACCCGAGAAAAAGAAAACTCTCATCCTCACCTTTTATAACCGCCTATTATACACGATAATCTAAAAATTACAATCGCCTAGATACACGGGATAATCTATAAAATACATTCAAAAATAAAAGCTACATCCAAATATGGTTAGCATAGATAAATAAATCACACCAAGAACTCATATAGGACAGAATCGATTCCAGTGTACTTTTTTACGTTTTCGAATATCGTTTTACAAAGTTTGATGATTTTGGGTGATCTGGGATTTCTAGAAAAACATTAAACCAACAGAAAAGACCCAAAACGGATCAAATCAAATCCGGAAATCCCTAATCATCCAAAATCACCAAATTTTACCACATCCATCCATAAAAAAATGAAGAACATGGAATCTAAGCATGCAGGGATGTGATTGGACCGATAACAAATATGAAAAACACATTTAATTGAAAAATGGGAGTGTTATCGATCGATTTGGGGCGATTGGAGCTTCGGCCCCTGTAGGTTACAATCGAAGCTCCAATCGATCACAGCCGCCCAGCTGTAACATACAGCCGCGCGGCTATAGGTTACAGCCCGGCGGCTATGATCATGAGTGGCGGCTGTAACTGGAAAAACTCCCAAAAACGTAAAAAAAAAAAAAAATTCAAAACATAGCACTATAGCCGTGCCCCTATAGGTCACAGCCGCGCGGCTGTAGGTTACAACCGAGTGCTGTGATCATGGGTGGGATGGCTGTAGCCAGAAAAAATCCCAAAAATCGTAAAAAAACTAAAAACATGCAATCAAATCACAACCAAAATGAACAAAACGGATTTCTAAGGTCTCTCAGAAGATTACCTTGTCTGTGTTCCAGTACTTGGACCACAAAAAAGAGATTTGGATGCCAGAAATGTCTTACAGTCACTAACAACCCGAGCAAAGTGTGCTTTCCGAATCCCGAATGGAACCACGAAGAAGATTCAAGGATTGGTTGTTATGTGTTCTTTTAAGATTATCTTTGTTTTCTCTTTTTTTTTTTTGTTTTTTTTTTTTTTGGTCTAATCCTTTTATTTTCAATTGTGTTAAGAACCCTAGAAAAATCTAAGTGATGGTGTTTTTCTCTCTAAAATCCCTTTCTTTCTTTTTTTCTTTTTTAGTTTTTCTGCCTTCCTTAACCCTAATCCTGGATTATGATATTTAAATACCTCCCTTTTTGGTATTAAATCGGAATTAATTACTGATTTCAGCAAAAAAGGAAAACCGGCTTTAGGTTACAACAGCGCCCGTGTAGACTACAGTCGCGCGGCTATAGCGACCAAAATGCCTATTTTTCTTAAAAACCAAATTAAATGCTGATTTTAACCAAAAAAGGAAATATGAATATTACAGCCGCGTCCCTGTAGACTGCCGTGCGGCTGTAGTTTACAGGCGAACGGCTGTAATGCCTAGAATAGGCCATCTTCACTTATTTTTCATTCTTTTCTTCGGTTCTCTTAAATACTCACTCGAATTCTTCGGGGTTCCGTACTAGGACTTGTAGGCATTCGGGCTATCTGGGACATTTTCACCTTCGGGCTATCTGGGACATTTCCGATGTTATCCCGCTCTGTCTGAATCCGCTTCACGTTTATCCATGAAAAAGGTAATAGTAGCTTTCATCACCGAGATCGGGGAAAAACCCGTGCTCACATTGTGCCCCTCGCGTGACCAAAGTCGACTTGAACCGGTGCTTATGCCCGATTCGAGTTTGGTCTCGCGATAGGGAGGACGGTGAGAAGGAAAAAATAGAATGTACCTGGGGGTTCTCCTCACGTTGACTCGTTCTGATGTCTATAGAGACTTGTCTCGGTTGCTTTTGAGACAGTGGTCTTGCCTAAATTGGTTTGAATTTTCAGGGTCTTACTTCGATTCTGATACGAAGCAGAGGACTTTGCCCGAATTGCAAAACAGAGGACTTTGCCCAGATCTTGTTTGATTTCCCAGGGACATGCTTCGACTCCATTGTGAAGCAGAGGACTGGCCCAGATCGAATTCTCCTTGCAATTCGGTGCTTACGAAAGGGAAGGGTATTTTGGTAATTTTGTAACTTGGAAAGTTGGCATTCCTTGAAGTAAAGGTATTTTGGTCGTTTGGTCTTTTGTGGTGCCTATGTCATAAAAGAAATGGGTTTCAGTGATTTGGTGTCCCCTTTTGTGGAAAAGGGTATTTCGTTCATTTGGTAGCTTGGTGGCCGATAAAAGGGAATTTCGGTTATTTCACCCCTAATGGAGCCTATGTCATTAGGGGAAGAAATATTTCGGTGATTTGGTCTCCCACATAGCTCGTGTCGCTAAAGGAAAGGTGTTTTAGCCATCCGGTGGTGTGGTTATTAACCGAAGGGCATTTTCATCATTTCACTTCTGGTGAAGCCTGTGTCACTGAAGGAAAGGATAATTATGTCGCCGTGGAGATCATGTAGCCGGGAAGATGGTGCTTTGGCGGTTTGAGAATTTTAGTCAACACTTGAAGTTTTGAAGTCGTTTCGGGCGCGTATTCGTTCCTTGATCGATAATTTTGGAAACAAAAATTTTTGCCCCTTCGATCAAGAACGAATATGAGCCTAATATCTTGTTCTTTGATGCTTGCAAAACA
This sequence comes from Euphorbia tirucalli, assembly GCA_039660915.1. Classification (NCBI taxonomy): domain Eukaryota; kingdom Viridiplantae; phylum Streptophyta; class Magnoliopsida; order Malpighiales; family Euphorbiaceae; genus Euphorbia; species Euphorbia tirucalli. The sequence continues at coordinate 22,927,268 of CM077637.1, read as the reverse complement.
TGAAAATTACCTTTCTCGGGGTCAAATAGACATAAAACAAATTTCGGAAAAGAAAAACAATAAAAATTTTTAAGGGAGAAAAGCTACAGCCGAGCGGCTGTGATAAAGCCGCTCGGCTGAAGCGGTAGGTGGGGAGAATGCTTAAAAGCCACAAAACATGGCAGCCTTCATTTACCCAATATTTGGATGAAAAAACTCTCTCCTTTGGTGATTTTCTTGCTCCCAAACCGAAACCATGAGGCGAAAGATGCGTAGAGTCCTCCGGCCCGTCCCTGCTACTTAACGCGTGTTTCAAACTCGGTTTTCCATTCCGAAGGGAAACTTTACTTTACCCTTTGAACCCACTGAGTACATTTATGGATTAAAAGAGGAAGATGAGTATTATGGAGTGAAGATCAACGACCAGGTGCCCATCTTACTCCAAATTTCGAACCATGCTTACATGAATCTGGTTAGTTTTCTCAAATTTCTCCACTTTTTTCAAGTTTCAAATTTCTGCAAAATTAGAGAAAATATATGAAATTGATGCATGATTTTAGTAGATTATGCCCCTAGGATGATTAATTGTTGGTTTGGTTTGAGTTAGGACCAGATTTAACCGAAAAAACGAAGAAAAATCAAATGGGCCGAAAATTTGCAGCTACAGCCACCCCATGTATGATCACAGCCGCGCGGCTGTGATCATGTGGGGTTACAGCTGCACGGCTACGACCCTATAGCCCGGCGGCTGTAGCCTGTAAATTTAAGGCAAGCCGGTTTTTCGCGATTCGAATAATATTTTTTCGATTTTTATGATATGTATGCATTCTAAAAAGCTCATAAACTCCCTGATTATTGATTTTACAGTCGAGATCCGGCCATTATGGTAGCAGATCCATTACAGAGGCCTTAAAGTGGTATAGGCATCTCCCTCAAGGGGTGAAGGATATAGTAAACTCCACCGATTTGCACCGACTGGTTCGCAGCATGTCGATCACTACTCCTCGCACTAGCCAGACGATCCACTTCAATCAGTTCTTTGTGCATGGTGGCTATCGTCAGGAGCTGGTATCCACGCTGATCGGGATTAGTTCCCCCGAGAGCCGGATCCAATGTAGTATTATCCGCGAGTATTGGCTCGGGCGGCAACGTGCGCTCCCGAAGGGGACTGCCTTCGATGCTAGTGACGAGAGAAAGTATGCTAGAGCCTTCCTGTTGCATGCTCTCTCCACCACTCTTTTTCCCACGGGCTGGAGCAATCTGAATCTGGCTTTACTGCCTTCACTGATCGACTTGGAGTCTGTAAGGACTCTTAATTAGGCTCGGGCTACCTTGGCCCAACTTTACTATGCTCTAGATCTCTGCGCTCGGGGTTCCCATAAGGAGTTGAAGGCTTTTTGGATTCTGCTGCACGTGAGTGTCTTGGACCTTCTCTTTCCCTCTCTCTCTTTTTTTTTTTAAATACTGACTTGCTTTAAATCTTCCCTCGCAGATCTAGGCCTACAAGTACCATTTCGTCCCTCCCCCAGATGTGTAGATTCCTGAAGGGGTCGCCCTCGTTGAATTCCCCCACCTCCGACGATACATGGGATATGTCTGGAGCGAGGTTGATAAGGATCAAGAGGAGTCCCAGCAGGCTTTGAGAGATATGACATTTGAGGGGGTATTTATTTATTTATTTCATTTTTTTTAATTCTTGGTTCCTCAATCTCAGATAGTCAAGGCCCCTTGGAGCCGGGAAGGCAAAAATTTGCCCCAGCAGCTTCATGATGCATAGGCGCTCGTGAGAAGGCGCTTTGTGATGGAGTGCCCCTATGGTCAGGAGAAGTTCTTAGGTGAGAGGACTTACGACTGGCGTTCTGGTCCTGGGGCACGTAGGATTCCAGCTACCTTGCCGGTAGGGTTATTCTGGCCTCACCTGCTGCCTCTCGAGTTGCACCCGGACCTCTGCGGTATTGGATACGAGGCTGGTGGTGTGGACGGCGATTAAAGCCACTTCATCACCATTCATTTGCTTCTGCCATCTGTTGACACTAGCGCTGGTGCTGGGATAATAATTTTCTTTTTTTGACATTATTGCTTTTAATTGATTCCAGCCATCTTCACGAGGTGGGCGAGCACGCGCGTCTTCATCAGCTAGGGGAAAAGGAGGTAGGTCGGGTACCACAGCTCCTAGGACCGCTGGGACGGACTCTATTGCCAGTGCAGAGGACGTCCCTATTCCTCTGTTCCAGGTTCTTCTGGCTCCCGAGGTCGGATATGTATATGGCCGGCTCGAATTCCCGATTGAAGATTTCATTCAGCTGTATGATAATTTCCAGCAATCTTATCGGGCTGATCTACATCTGCAGGACCATAATTTTCCCCCGTCTATTCCTCCTAACACCACACATGTGAGTGCTTCCTTGCTAATCTCTTTCTGCCCCTTTTCTGTCATCGGCTGATCCTCTGAATCTCAATCTTTACAGATTCTGGTGATGCAAGGTATGTACATGGGTCAGGCCATTAATGCGCTGAGGGCGCTCTCTTTTCGGGACAATGCCGCTAGGACCGTAAGTGCCTGCACATGATAGTATGCTTATCTCTGGATGTATGCATGTATGTATGGATGCATATATATGTAATGTGATGTTTCTCATGCATTGTTCAATACAGACGACGATCGGGATGGAGCGCCGCGAGTCAGCTTGCTTGAGGGCCGAGAACGATCAATTGCGGCATCGGGTTACCGAATTGGAGGTCATGAATCAGACCTTCAGAAACCAGGTGGGCGACTGGAATGCCCAGATGGGAGATGCAGGTGATGACAAGGATGATGATGACAAGGCAGAAGATGATGAGGATAATGATGATTCCTCTTAGGCTTATCCTTTCATTCTTTATTTGTGATGTATTAACCCATCTGTGGGCCATTTTTTCGCACATTTCGGGTCCTTGCGTAGGTCTGATTTAGTGATATATCTGATGCATCTGATGTACATGACTTTTGTATGACATGTGTACCTTTTATCCACATATTTTCTCGCCTTTTCTTACGCTTTACCACTCTTTTGTTCAATTTGGTCGGATCTGGGACGTATCCCGGTGCCTTTAGAATTTATTTGCTTTGAAAGGTGATCCTCAGAACCCCTAGCTACGCAGCCATAATCATCAAAAATCATATAAAGATACGGGAAAAGGGTTATCTGTATTACAGCCACCCTACATACTACAGTCGTGCCTCTGTAGTAGGTTACAGCCGCCCCACCCCAAAAATCCATCTCACATTGACTTTGCAAACCTTCTTCATCACAGCCGCACCCCTGTAGGCATTACAGCCGCCCCATGCATTACAGTCGCACTCCTGTAGTCTACAGCCGCGCCCCTGTAGCAGACTACAGCCCCCCCATGCCAAAAATCCATCCCACATCGATTTACAAGCTTTCTTCAGCACAGCCAAGCCCCTATAAATATTACAGCAGCCTATGCATTACAGTCAAGCCCCTGTAGTGGATTACAGCTGCCCCATAAGCTATAGCCGCCCCACTCATTCTTCAGCCTTTCTTCTTCTTTCGCTCCTCTTTCAGCATGGATCAGCTCAGAGGATAACTCCGGGACTACTGGGGTATGACCCGCTCTTCTAATTGGGCCCCACTTGCACCCTTTAGCTTGTAGTATCTCAGGTGTTATATTGCTTTGACCCCGAACCGGGTCTTCTTGGATGCAGCTGTCGGCTTTTGGGATCGGATGGATCATGTGTTATGTTTCTTCGGTCAAGAGTTATGCCCCTTAATAGAGGAGTTTAGTGCCATTCTCTGTGTTCCCTGCCCCTGGGAGGTCCGGTTGGCTGTTCCCGACCCCGATTATGATGATGTCCACGCATTTCCAAGTCAGTTCGCTCCTACTGTAGCAGGCATGGGTCGTGCACTTACTGGTAGGTCTACCTTGCCCAGACTCAGTCTTTCTATCGTTGCTGACTTATGTTTCGCTTTATCTCCCAATGCCCCTGGTTGGGCTCCGCTGATGAGTCTGTTACTGACGGCTTACTATCTGTGCGAGTCCTAAGATGATACATGTAGCCTTAGGCTAGCTTCAGTAGTGACTCAAGTGTCTCAGGGTGCATCTTTCATGGGGGTTGTTTTGGCTGAGACCCTAATACACTTAGATTCCATCCATTCTGATTCTCTCATCGAGAGCTGTGGGTCTCCCTTTCTGCTTCAGGTATGCTTCAGTACTGCTCTTTTCTAAATTCAAACATTCATTACCCCTTCATCCTGACTAAACCATATGAAGATTTAGTTGTTGGAGAAGCTGTGTCTCCTGAGTCCTCCTCCACCTCATCCGAGATATGCTCCAAAGAGCTATTGGTCTCGGCACGTTGAGCTCCCAGATTTCGGTTTCATGTCCATGGAGCATTGGTTTGACTGGTTGAGGAGGCGGTTTAACGCCTCTATCCGATGGGTCTGCCCTTGGTGGGATATCCTGATGTGACTACTAAGACCTGGGCCGGAGGTGTCCAGTTGCTTGGGTTGACCCATGTGACTTTTTACTCTCCTGCTCTGCTGTACGGACAGTATGGGTAACTACAAAGGGTTCCTCGATCTTTGTGTACTACTGAGTGCGGGGTGTTTACATCACAGTGGCCTCGGCATGTGCAACACCAGTGGATGCATCCTACTCGCACTAAGGTCCTGAGGTATGATAGTCTTGCCTCCATAGAGACATATGCTTGCTACAGGGCTTGGTTGGCGGATCTGGTCAGCTCTCCCACCAGGCGAGGACGTGAGGCATTGACGTTGCGGTATCTTGGCCTCTAGATGATTAGGATTAAAATTGATTACTGCTGTATGACTTCTTTTTTTTTTTTGTCCTAATTTTTGCCTAGGCTGCCCTTTTTGGGTCTTCAGCCTATCGGACTGTCTTTATTTTTGCCTGAACCGCCCTTTTTGGGTTTTCAATTCAGCAGACCTTATTTTGTGTCCTATCTTTTGCATAGATCGCCCATTTCGGGTTTTCAATCTATCAGACTCTTTTTTTTTTTTTTGAATGTATATGTTCAATCTGTGGATGTGAGATATGTAGAAGATATATAAAGATAAATATACACAGAATAATCTGAATTGCAGATGAACTTGGGACATTTAAGCGAATAAAACAGAACATTCATTTATTCATTCATAAATAATGTTTTAGCACAATGTACATCAAACGATGAAATGTAACTATGGACAAAATTATTGATGGTATAAGTCTCGACTGAAGCCACGCTTGTCGCCAACTGGTCTTTGCATATTTTCCAGCTGATAGTCCTTACCTCTCTGTCCTAACTTCTGCATGGATCGCCTTTTCGGTTTTCAACCCATCGGACTGTCCTAATTTTTGCGCGGACCGCCTTTTCTGTTTGCAATCCTCCGGACTTCTTTTTTTTTTTTTTACATGTGGTAGTGTTTCATCTTGTCCTGATTGATGGGGTTGACGAATTCATTCCCGTCCATATCTATAATTTTTGCAGCACCTTTCGAAAGTACCTTCTTGATTACATACAGACCTTCTTAGTTCGGCTTGAATTTTCCCCGCACTTCTGTGTTGGTCTATTTCATCTACTTGAGTACCAGATCCCCTGCCTTAAATGGGTGCTTTTGATGATGAACCTTGTTATTGTATGTCCTAGCCATCCGATGTTGGTACATTTGCAACCGATCTAAAGCCTGAAGATGCTTTTCGTCAATCAGTGCTAGCTGTTCATATCTCGACTGGAGCCAATCAGATTTCGGCAACTGTGCCGCCATGACCGCTCTTAACGATCTGATTTCCATCTCTACCGGTAATACTGCTTCCATCCCGTAAACCAGTGAATACGGAGTTTCTCTGGTAGGGGTTCTGATGCTTGTCCGGTATCCCCACAAAGCCAATGGTAACATGTCGGCCCAATCTCTGTTGGTTACCACTATCTTTGACAGAATCTTCTTGATGGACTTATTGGCCGCTTCCACCGCCCTATTGGCTTGTGGGCGATACGGGGATGACTTTTGGTGCTCGATCCCCTTCTCTTGGAATAACTGTGCAGTCACCCCCTAGAATTGTACCCCGTTATCAGGTACGACATGATAAGGGATCTGATATCTTGTGAAGATGTTCTTTTCTATAAATTTGGCCATCTTCTTAGCAGTGATATTAGCAAATGATTCCACTTCGACCCACTTAGAGAAATAATCTACAGCCATAATAATGAATCGGTGCCCATTTGAAGTAGGTGGCCTTATCTCTCCAATCATGTCTATACCCCAAGCTGCAAACGGCCATAGAGTCAAAGATACTTGAAGTTCAAGTGGGGAAAGATGATTGAGGTCTCCATACACTTGACATTCATGGCATTTCTTAACTTCCTCGATACAATCAGCTTGTAGAGTGAGCCAAAAGTATCCTTATCTTAGTATCTTCTTTGCTAGAGCCAAACCATTCATGTGCGGGCCACAAGCATCAGAATGTATCTGTTTCATAACCACGACTGCTTCTTTCTCCGTGATACACTTCAGAAGAACTCCGTTAGTTATCCTCTTGAAAAGTTGATTCTCAAATATCCGGAACTGTGCTGCCAACCTCCTGAGGGAAACCTTATCAGATTCATTGGCGTCTTCAGGGTACTGACCGTTCTAGATGAACTGTAGAATATCATAATACCAAGGGCATGCCTCAATAGTTGTAACCGTATTGACTGACAAATAGCATGGGTTTTGAGCACTTTCTAGGATGACCGGCTGTATTAGTTGTTTTCGGGGGCCTTCCCACATTGATGACAATGTAGCCAAAGAGTCTGCCATCTGATTCTCCTCCCTCGGTACATGTTGGAATTCACACTGACTGAATACCTTTGCCCTTTCCCAAACCAACTCGAGATAGGGTCAGAGTGATTCTTCCTTTATTTCCCAGTCTCTGGTTACCTACCGAATCACCAAGGCTGAATCCCTAATAACTAAAACCTCATTCGCCCCCATCGTAATCAAGGCATCGATACCAAAGAGACTGCTTCATATTCGGCCCCATTATTGGTCACTGGAAAGTCAAGTCGCCTCGCCAGAGGAATGATTTCTCCTTCGGGTGTAGCAATGATTACCCCCAAGCCTGGGCCGTGTTTATTCACCGCTCCGTCGAAGTACATCACCCACCTATTCGACTCCTCTTCCACCACCGCCAGCTGTTCTTCAGAAAATTCTAAATTCTCCACATAGTCTGAATCTATTGGCTGGTTAGCTAGGAATTCTGCTACGGCCCTTCCCTTGATTGTCTTCCTCGTCACATATTCTATGTCAAACTCTGACAACAAAAGCAACCACCTGGATAACTTCCCAGCTAGTACTGGAGCTTGGCATAAGTACTTCATGGGGTCCACCTTGGCCACCGCCTGAACCTTGTACAACTGGAAGTAGTGTCTTAACTTCTTTGTCAACCATACCATAGCAGCACAAGTCTTCTCTACTATCATATACCTAGTCTCATACTCTAGTAGCTTCTTGCTCAAATAATAGATCACATGTTCCTGCCCATCCTCTTGCTCTTGTACTAACATGGCTCCCACAGAAGCCTCTTCAATGGCTAAGTACAGATCAAAGGCTTGTCTAGTATTAGAGGTTTTAGAACTAGGGGGTTCATCAAATAAGTTTTAATTCTATCGAAGGCTATCTGACACTGCTCGTTCCATTTTACGAGCTAGTTCTTCTTCAGCAGTCTGAAATTGGCTCACAAACTGTCATCAATCTCGCGATAAACCGACTGACATACTATAAGAACCCAGAAATGACCTTACTTCCTTCTCTGACTGCGGTGCCGGCATATCCCTGATGGCCTTGATCTTGTCAGGATCCATCTCAATCCCTTTCTGGCTGACCACATGGCCAAGCAATTTCCCTGAGGTTACCCCGAATACACACTTCTTCGGGTTGAGGCGAAGATTGTACTTCTCGATTCTAGTTGAAAATCTATCCAGGATGGCTGAGTGCTCCTCCCGGGTCATGGATTTTACCAACATATCGTCCACATAAACCTCGACCTCTTTGTGGATTATATCATGCAGAAGTGTCATAACCGCCCGCTGATAAGTTGCCCCGGCATTCTTCAAGCCAAAAGGCATAACCCTGTAGTAGTAAACTCCCCATTCAGTGATGAAGGCTGTCTTTACTTTGTCGATTACATTCATCAAAACCTGATTGTACCCCAAAAACCCATCCATGAAGGAATACATAGCTGACCTGGCGGCACTATCAATCAGAACGTTGATATATGGGAGTGGAAAGTTATCTTTGGGAGACGCCTTATTCAGATCACGGTAATCCACACAAACCCTTACTCGACCATCTTTCTTTGCAACTAGCACAACGTTGGCCAACCATTCTGGATACTCTACCACTTCTAAGAACTTGGCCTTTATCTGTTTGGCTACTTCTTCCTTAACCTTTTCAGCCCATTCTGGTCGAAGTCGTCTGAGTTTCTGCTTAACCGGTTTCATCTTCGGATCTATCGGGATTCTATGCTCTGTAATTTCTCTGTCAACCCTAGGCATGTCTTCGTAGGACCAGGAGTGAGATCTTTCGAGACGGATACCATCTTTGGTTCATCATCTGTCTCTAGGTTCATTTCATGCAATGATGCATCATGTATGCTAAAGACATTAAATGAATGTTTGTATGTATGCACAGTTCCATCGGGAAAAACATCACACAAGTAAGCAAAATCAGATTTTATTACATTGTATGCCTTGTAGATAGAATTGTTCACATCAAAAATAGAAAAGCAGAAACATTCAAAAAGTTTCCATCCTCCACATGCGGAGGGTCTTCGTCAACCGCAGCACAGTTGATCTCCTCGAACAAGTATCCCAGGTCTCCTTCCAGGTCTTCCTTCTGTTTGTTAGTCAGCTCTTCCTCTATCGTTTCAGCCTTACCCCTCATAACTAGCTTCGTGAGCTCCTTCACTACTTCCTCTACCAGGTCTTCATGTGTTTTTTCAGCAGATGATGTCTTCCTTTCTGCACCCTTGCTTGGTTTCATTAAGGTGGACAGTGCTCTCGTAACGGCCCCTATAGCCACTTCCATCTCACTTCTCACCAGGTCTGTCTTCTTAAAAACTTCTCCCTTGTCCCCGAATTCAACCCTGACTTGGTTAGCAGCTTTCTGATTCTGAACTCCCTTGTTTCAATCTTCAGCTTCGACACTTAGCATGCTCACAACTGGCTCTATTCCATACTTGCTGAAATCAACCACATCAGCAAAAATTTCAAATCCAAGGAGCTGACCTCCCTCTACAACTATCGGCTCAGGAGTCCCATCATACGCTGATTCGATGGCCCGGACAAAAGTATCCACCAGGTTGACACGCTTCCACTCTTGCCTGGCCCTTCCTTCTTGATACCCCAGCCCGGATTGTCGATACTTTCCAACCTCAATGTTAAATTCAGGGATTCCTTATTGCTTGGCCCCTAATCCCTTTCCCGGTTCATAATTCTGTTTGGCAAAATACCTATGAATCCAGTCTGGAAACTCAGGCTTGTCAGCAATCACAGCAACCTGAAACCCCGTCATCGGCTTCTCGGTAGCACTCAATGCGGCTACCACAGAGCTTCCACTGTTACTACTTTCCCTTTGATTAAGAACTTCACTTTTTGGTGCAGAGTTGATGGAACTCCTCCTAAAGCATGGAACAATGGTCTCCCCAAGAGTATGGAGAAGGTGACAGGAATGTCGATCACGGTAAACAGCACCTTCGATTTGACCTCCCCCACTTTAACTTCCGTTTCAAAGGTTCCCAAGACAGCTCTTTTACTATCATCATAAGCTCTAATTACGGTGTTGGACCTGCAGAGAGCTTCAGGACTCACCCCCAAGAAAGGTAGGACCTGAGCAGGACAATTGTTCAAGGCCGAGCCATCATCCACCATCACACTCGGCATCACTTTATCCATGACTTCCACCCTCAAGTAAAAGGCCCTATTGTGATTCACCCCTTCAGGTGGGAGGTCCTCTACCCCAAAACTGATCTCTGGGGCCTTGTTAACCTTCAAATCTACTCCCCTAATCATTGCACACACCTCATTAGGGGATATAGTGGGGTTGGCATCCATCTCCATCAGTTGTTTTACCACCGCCTCTCGGTGCCTCTTAGACTCCATAAGTAAGTGCCATACACTGGCACGGGCCGGTGTCCTTTTCAATTGGTCCACTACCATGTCTTCCTCCTAAACCACTAGGGTATCATTTTGTACCGATGTTGTGTTCCTTCTTGGGGGTGCTAGAGGTGGTGCACTAATGGGTTGATAAACCCTACTGCTCCTTGTGATGTGCATCACCGGCCTATCCTTCTCTATCACAGTCCCCCTTTTTATCTCCACCGGGTAAACAGGCTTCGACTCTTACACCTCGAACTCATCATACTCATCTTCCACCTCAAAGTCATCTAAATCAATAGGGCCCATCTTATCCCTTACCACCGCAGTCTGCTATTCAAAGACCTCTGGCTCTTCTTCCTTTTCTACCAGTACAGCTCGCACACTCGGATTGGCCTTAATGATTTGGGCGAATACGTAGTTGGCTAGCAAGCCTGACTGCAACATGTTCACCTGACTACCAAAGGTGGGGAGTGGATTTTTCTACACATTCGGCTTCAGAGCCGGCCATACTATCTTGCCATCTGTGACCGGCTGTTTGATGGCTTTAATCAATTGGGTACACTCGTTCGTATGGTGACCCGCCATTACATGATAAGAACAGAAATTCTCTTTATCTGCCTCTGTTAGAGGTGAGAACGGCCTCAAAATCTACAGCAACCCTGCCTTCCTACACTTGGTAAAAATTCGGCTGACCGACTCATCCCACGGACTAGTAATTCTTGGAACATTTATTCTCCCCTGATTCACAGCAGCCACTTCTGCCTCCTGAGTTCCAATAGAGGCTGCCTTTGGCGTTGTCCTTGAACTAGGACCTACTACAGTAGTCTTGGAACTTCCACTCTTGTACCCTTGGGAGTACCCCTGGTTGCATCTATAGGAGCCTAAACCCTGCTTGCCCCTGTGCTCTTCTTCTTCGTATCGTTCGATACGCTTGGCAAACTCCACCACCTCATTAAAAGAATGGAACCTCTTAATCTTCATTTTGTCCTTATATTGGGGCAAGCTGCCATCCACAAGCTTCACAATCAAAGATTCCAGCTTTGGTGCCCTATCCACCAAAACCTGCACGTCCATCCATCGTTTGTAATATGCCAGGAAGGACTCATTCGGCTTTTGGCGGATTCTCTCCAAATCCTTGAGAGTAGTCTCAACTTGGGTGTTGTAGGCATATTGCTTCACAAAAGCATCAGCTAAGTCTTCCCAAGTGGAACGGGTATACAGTGGCATCTTCATGTACCACTTTGCTGCAGCGCCCCTCAAAGTAGTAGGAAACAAATTCAGAAGATGACCCTTTCCAATTCCCATACTAGTCATCAACCTCACGTAGCTATCCAAATGGGCTTTCGGTGGTCCTTCCCCGGTGTAGGGAGGTAGGTATGGTATATGAAAACCAGCCGGAACCGGTCCTTCCGCATCAGCCACCAATATGGCAGGATCGGCACACTTGATGGGATTGAAGTGGACCGTTTCTTTCAGCTTGGGCATCATAGCATCTATATCTGAGAATTTCTGGTTGAGCCATTTCTCCAGCATCGACTCAATCGAGGCTTCCCTCTCCTTCTCAAAAGCCTCATCCTCTTCGGACTGACGGTCCAGCTCTTTGTGATTGGCAACTCCGCCACTTCCGCTAGGGGTACTCCCCCCGGTTCCATTAGTGACTTGAACAAACTGTCATCCCCTGTTCCCAACCGAGGTCTGAGCTGGTTGAACAACCGGAACAGGGAGGGTGGTCATCACCGCTTGCACCTGCTCCCTAAGGGTAGCCCTGAACTCATCTGAGTTTAAGAAGCTCCTCATAAAGGTAGCCATGTCGAAGGGCATGCTTCCACTGTGTCCACTGTTTCCACTGTTTCCGTCGGCCATGTCTGCTTTGTCAACTTCTTCTAACAATGCCTGACTGTCAACCGGTAGAGTAGGTAACTGAACTTCAACTTCCCTGTCTGAATCCGACCCTAAACTGATTCCCTCCATGGTGACCTTTTCTGATTGAACTAACTGAACTGGGGTGTTTGGTTCTGATTCAACTCGAATTAACCTTCCCGAGACGTGACTCCAAACTACACAATCAGCATAAGGTTAGAGTTTCGGAAGGATGTCGTGGTCCTAGACTCGACACTTTAAATGGTACCTTTATGCTCATGTTTGGATGATGTCTCATGGATATGGATGATGCTAAAGATGGATTTAGTGCTTTTCTTTCTCTTGCTTTGGATGTTCCAAGCATACCTCATGCTACACACAAGACAATGCAATAACGTCACGTGCGAGCCATCACACGGGCAGAGGTTCGGCGGTTTTGGGGCACCTAGGGGATGTCGTGAAATGGTCGCATGTGTATCGACACACGGACATAAGTTTGACACTTTGTAGGTCAATGTGATGACATGAAATGGTCTTGAGGAAGCCGTCCCATAGATAGACGACGCTATTATGGCATCTAACATGAAGTGATGTCACATACAGGTCACGTGCGAGTCAAAACACGGATGGCATTTCGGTGTTCGTGGAACACCTTACATGATTTAGGAATGCTATGAAATGTCTTAATATGAAAACTAGTTCAGCATTCGTGGAGTACCTCAAATGGGTTGTCGATGTTATGTAACAATCAGATGTGGATTGGGACACGCAAGCAAAACTAAGGCGTCTCCATGACACCAAATGTGAATGATCAAGATGTGATGATGTCGTGTGGTCTGTCACACAAACGCAAGCCTAAGACCGTTGCGGTCTTCTAATAATGTAATGGGATGGCCAAATATAAACTAGTGCACAGGCGGAGTACGGGTAGCCTTGGGGACTCCCGATATGTTATGAGATGAAATGGTTGTGAAGGGCATACTTATAACATCCTTACATTTTTAATGAAATGAAATGATGTGGATGCCTATGTCATACAAAAATGCAAATGGTTGCACAAAAACGTGGTTAGAATGCATGACATGCAAGATAATGTCGTGTATGCTTTATGAATCCATGAGCACACAAAATGAATGTGGCATACGGAAAAAGATTATGGCTACACAAAAAATATGGTTAGCATAACACACACGTATGAGGATGCTCTAAAATGGCTGCATAATGGCATACCGATGATGCGTGTTTATGTTGTATGAAAAGGTAAAAAATAAAACAACCATAGAGCAAACGTTAGCACACACATAAAAATATGCTCACCCTTCCAACCCTATTCCTCCATTCGGTTGGTCGCGCATTCTTCCTAGGTATTGGGTCTCTTTGGCATCAACGGGGGATACCAAAGGTGTACTCTCGATGTCCATTTTCAAGTATATGTTTTGGTAATCCTAAAGGGAAGTTGCTAGGCCATTACATGAAGGTATGAGTCAAGCCAAGGGTCATACAGGTTCCCATAGCGAAAATATACTCCTCACTTCTCCCCACTCAAGGGTTCAAACGAAGGGGTTCGTACAAGGCTATGAGTGGTTTAACCCCTCGAGTGCCTCCAATCCTAGCAGAAGAGGTAGGTCACCTTTGGAAATAAACCAGGCTTAAATGAGTGTTGGAGGGATTTAAGAAAAGAAAATGTCATGCTTTATGCAATGTGAATGAAATATTGAGTTACGATTCAATAATCAACTGTAAGTGAGGACATACTTCAATTATTGCCTAAGTTCCTTAAATTTTTTTTTTTTTATGAAACTTTTTTGAAGAAACCATTGATCCCCAGCGGAGTCGCCACTGTGAGCGGACGACCTTTTTCAGAACGCGCGGGGAAGCGGGAACCGGGGATTTTGATGTTTAAGTGTTGATGTTTTGGTTTTGAAAGCGGGTCTTTAATTTTTCTTAGAAAGTTCTTTCATTTTATTGGAAAAGTCTTTTTTTTTTTTTTAGAAAACTTAATGTTAGGCATGAATTTTAGAAAACAAGCTTTTTAGAAAATCCCATTTTAACTTAAAGATCTCGAAACACGAATTTCGAGATTAAATACAGAATCGCCACCTGGATCAGCTCATCCGGGAAATTCCGGTACAGCTCCCTACCAAGTGTAGACGCAGTACCTAATCTAGAGATTCGAGGTTCGGGCAACATATCTACGAATCCTCACTAATTTTTAATTATTATTTCGTAATATGACATTTCATTCACTTAATTCTACTCATTTTATCTCTTCTTTTACGATTAGCCAATGCTCATACATATGACATAAATATAAAACTAAAATAAAAATGCGGAAAAGTAAACCAGAGACCAAATTATACAACCCAAGAAAAAGAAAACTCTCATCCTCACCTTTTACAACCGCCTATTATACACGATAATCTAAAAATTACAATCACCTAGATACACGAGATAATCTATAAAATACATTCAAAAATTAAAAATAAAGCAAAAATAAAAGCTGCATCCAAATATGGTTAGCACAGGTAAATAAATCACGCCAAGAACTCATATAGGACAGAATTGGGGTATTTTAGGAAACGGGATCATGCAAAAGGGGGGTAACCAAGTCGACCCGACCGGTCGGCCTGGTTAGACCTGGAAAACGGTTTTTTAAACGCCCTTTAGGTTTTATGGATGAAAAATCGGTTTTAAAAGCGGTTTGGCTCATTTACATGCACTTTTCCAACTTTAGCGGGTCGGATGTCCCGGGACCCGGGGGTCCCGTTTGTGTATGGGCCTAAATCAACATCCATCTAGGGTCCAAAAGTATGCAAACACGCCAAAATTCATTTTTGAATGAGAAAAGAATGCAAAATTACAAGTTTGGGGCTATGAGCGGACGATGCATTTTCGACGGGACGCGGGACTCCCTTTCGGAAGGGGCGCCTCGATTTCTGGCGGGGCCCTCCCTAGGGTGGGGTTTTTGGATTGGAAATTCGTTTTTTGGAAAATTAATTGTTTCGTAAAAGAATCGAGACCTAAATCTCGATAAAAAGTATAGGAGTCATCACCCGGCTCAGCTCTACCAGGAAATTACAGTGTAGCTGAACCAAAGCGGGAACTGCCACACTTTTCAGAAATTCGGGTCCGGACAAGTCCCTTATTTCGTGTCTAATTTAAATATTATTGCCAATGTTCTAGTTATGACACTTTAAATTACTAAAAGTCAATTTTTATTGAATAATACACGCAGCGCGTATACAGGATAATAATACAACATGTAAAGTAAAAGGAATAAATATTTAAGAGCCTACAACCCAATCGAAAAAAAAAATAAAACTCTCACCTCACTGATACAATCGCCTATAATACACGAGGATCTAAAAATTACAACCGCCTAAAAACACGATTAATTCTATTAAATACAAATAAAAAGAAAATTAAAATAAAATAAAGGCTGCAAAACAGAGGTTAGCACAATTTATATGGCACACCGTAAGTAGGACTCAAGTAGACAGAATTGGGAAATTAGAATTCGGGGTCATGCAATTGGGGGTAACCGGGTCTGCCCCGTCGGCCGGCTCGGTTAGACCTGGAAAACCATTTTGAAACGTCCATGTATTTTGGTTTTTTGTGGGAAAATCGTTTTTAAAAATATTTTTCCGACTTATTACAATTAAGCATGCAAGGTGGGTCGGTTTTCGAGAGAACCGGGTCTCCGTCGTGGAATTGTTCTAAATGCAATTTTACCGAAAAATAAATCTAAGGTCGTGATGCACATAACAAAATTTATTTGATGATTTTTGGGGGTTTTCTAATTTTTCTGATTTTCTGAAATTTTCTGATTTTTATGTAATTTCTTGGATTTTTATGATTTCCTTTGGATTTTAGGGATTTTTTTAGGGATTTCTGCTTCTGGCCGAGGACTACAGTCGTGCGACTGTAGTTACAGTCGTACGACTGTATACTATAGTGGTGCGACTGTAATCCTGGCTAGGCAGAAATCGCTAAAAAACCCTAAAAACAAAAGCCTGAAACTGAGAAAATAAGCACAGTTGTACGACTGTAGAGGATTTGGCACGACTGTAATTACAGTCGTGCCCCTGTTCTTTATTCAAGAACAGTCGTACGACTGTTCTTATTTTTCCAGAAATACAAACTTGAAAAATTGAATAAAAAGGCACCAAACACAAGTAAATCACCCAGAAAGCTGGAAAAAGGGTTGAGTTAAAGGTTGTTTATCTCCTTGGCGACGATCCACAGCTGGAATGACCCCTGGCTACGCACCAATCCACGTGAATTCGCTCTTTTTCCTTAAGGAGTCAAGGTTGCAAAAAGTGTCCAAATAATCCCAGAAAAGTCATGGATTTGTGTTTGTTTTTGTCCCAAAATGATTTAAATTTTTAGAGTGAGTGTTAACCTAGGATTTTTACTTCGTTTTAGTGATTAACAACAAGAAATTAAAGAGAAAAGGTAAGAAGAAAGCAATATATTTATTTTCTCTCTTCCCTCTTTTTCTCTCTTTTGCTCTCACTAAAAAATCAGATTTCTTCCTGAAAACCCTATAATTCTGGTTTTCTTCACCTTATATACCCCCTACTAACCCGGAAATTTTGAGCATTTAATGCTCAAGATTTCCCACCTTTTCCAAGTCAAGGGGGTATGGGCTCTGCAACCTGCCCCCGAAAGTACAGTCGTACCACTGTACTTACGTTACAGTCGTACAACTGTAACAAAATCCCACGACTGTATTTTACAGTCGTGGGTCAACGGTCAACGACAGAATTTTTTTTATTCTTAAGAAAAATTTCGTGTTCACAGGCTGCCCCTCGTGTAGCTGAAGTCCGATTTCCGAAACGGATTTAGGTACAGGATAAAGAACATGAAACTTACGTGGATATGCAAGCGCAGTTTTCGCAGGTGAACTGCAGGTGACTTTGGTAGTCAGGTGGTCCATATGCCTTTTGCATGAGGATGACACCGAGAGTATAAATGACTTTTGGAGTCGGGCGGTTCCTTACGATAGCTTTCGCGCAAGGATGACGCCGAGATAGAATGACTTTTGGAGTCAAAAGGCCATGTATGGTTTGTCATACAGAGCCAAAAATGCATGTGATGCGTGTTTGATGAACGTATTTATTCCTTGATCGATAATTTTGAAACAAAAATTTTTGCCCCTTCGATCAAGAATAAACACGGGAATACGTGTTTTGGTTGCCTTTTATAGTCGTGCGGGACTGGATTTATGAATACAAGATGTGATAGTCGTGTGCGACTGGCGCACTCAACAGACTGACACGGGATTTGGGTTCCCTTTTAAAGTCGTGGGGGACTATGATTTTTGTGTGAATGCATGACGATCGTGTGCGGCTGGGCGCACCCGATAGACTGAAATTGGATTTGGGTTCCCTTTTAAAGTCGTGGGGGACTATGATTTTTGTGCGAATGTGATGGCCCGGTGTGGCTTGGCATACGGGACGCGTTGAAAATGCAGTTTGGTGAAATTATAGTTACAGTGAATTTTTCACGGTTTTCTCGGGTTTCGTGCCCCTTGGGCGAGGCGGACCGTCGTTGAATGAAATTAGTCACCGTTGGATTAGCCCTGCAAAATTACTGAAATATCTCCCTGTGGGGAATAATTAAACATCAGATAATGAAAATAGGGTTTAAAGAATAAATAGGAAAAAATTAAAAAATTCCCCCCTTTTTTCCACTACAGTCGTGCGACTGTATTTGAATTTTGAATACAGTCGTAGAATGAAATAAAGGGGCGGTTTCCGCCTCTTTCTCTTCCATTCTTTGAAATCTCCGAAAACCCTCACTTCCTTTCTCTCTCAAACCGATCCCGACCTTCAAAATCTCTCCAAAATGTTGAAGAAAATGGGAAAGAAACTGAAAAAGATCCAGAGCAACACGATTCCAGAACCCAATAACCCCGATGAGATCTCTTTTTATAGGGATTGCGCAAGGATATGGGCACCCGCTTTACATGGACCATTTCGCGATTTGCTTCGGGACGGAGATTTCGATTCTACTGGCGATGGACTCCCATTTATCCGTTACACAGGTTGGTACCTGATTCTTAGGCCTTGATTTTGAGTTTTCCAATATTTTTCCTTTTGAATTTTTGGAATTGATTTACATGATTTACTGCTTTCTGGGTTGAATTGATTGAGTAGAAAGCATGCTAGGAGTCCTCTGTAGTCAAAAGAAACAAGAAACTAGGAAAAACGAGTTAGAAATTGTGAAAATTGGACGAATTTCAAATTTTTTTTGCAGGGATATGAACAGTCGTGCGACTGTTCATGCCAAAGATGAACAGTCGTACGACTGTAGCAAGAAAATTAGGCTTAAAAATTTCGTTCAATTAATTTTTCCATGTTACTATTATGCAAAAACTGAATGCATGTGTATTGTACTTCCCCATAATGCAGGTACACAGGATTGCCGGCAGCGGGAATCTCTCTCTGCCGCGGATCTGGTGGGATCGGCTTCCCGAGCCTGTGCGGGCCCGGGTCAGGATCTTGGGGCTCGAGTCTTTTATTTTGTCTTTGCCCACGAGCACACTGCATACCACGCATGCCGTGCTGACGGCTCTCTGTGAGAGATGGGTCTGTACCACCCACACCTTCCACCTACCTATCGGGGAGTTTACTGTCACTCCCTCGGACTTCGTAGCGATTACCGGCTTCGGGTTTGGCGGGACCCCCATTATCTTCAATTGTAGCTCGACTCGGCATCAGCAGGTGGATACCTACATCAGGAGGTTGATTGGCTGCACCCCTGAGAAGGGGAAGATCCTATGCTCCCGGGTGGAGGCTTATTGGGCCACCCGTGCAGTCTCGTCTGAGGAGGATGTGGAGCAGTACACCAGAGCCTACGTGCTCATCCTCCTATCATGTACGTTGTTCCCCACTGGGCAGAGTACCTGTGATCTGACTCTACTTTCCACACTGGTGGACATGGCTGCTTTCCCATCCTTAGACTGGGCACGAGCTGCACTAGGGCAACTATATTACGGGATGGATTTGTGTGCCCGGGGAGCGCAGCAGGAGATTTTGGGCTTTTGGTTTGGCCTTCTGGTATTATATTTATTTATATTATTATTATTATTATTATTATTATTATTATTATTATTATTATTATACTAATATATATTTTTTCGTAACTACAGATCTGGGCTTTCGAGCACCGTGTGTTGGAGCCGCCCGAGTTGAGGGACGTCCAGGGCGATGTCCGTCCGACCGTTCTGCATTGCTGGACGCAAGGGTGGAAGGGTACTGTCCGTGATATAGAGGAGGTGCGGCAGAGCTTGCTTGATACGACCCGGGGGAGGGTAAGTAGACAAAACTCGTTAGTAAGAAAATTTAATCGACTTTTATTTACCTGTACTGAATTTCCTTTATTGCACTTCTATAGATCCGGCACCATCCCTGGGAGGGTCTGGGTGCCATCACCCTTCTTGTTCAGACCTCCGCGTGGTTCGACCATTGCCGGTTCGTCATGGAGTGCCCTATGTCCCAAGAGTGGTACTTGAGCGAGCGCCTCTTCCTCTCCGACCACGTCGATGGTCCAGTCAGCCGGCTTGTGCCTCCGCTGCTTCCACAGGCGCTCTTCTGGCCGCATCTGGCAGACCCCGCGACATACCCTAGTATATTCGGAGAGGGGTATAGTGTAGACCCCGTAGATGGAGATTATCCGACTTATATCGCGCCAACGGCTCCTCCTCCTTGTCCTCGCCAGGTATTCACTTTTTTTTTTACTCTTTATTCTCTCTGCCGGTTAAGAGACGTAGGGGAACCGGGTCTTCTCAGCCCAGTGGCCCGGCCGGCGAAAGTGCTGGTGAAGCTACAGACGGGGAGGATACTCCTATTCAAGATAGGACCCACCCCATCCAGGCGGGTAGCACTGCAGCTTCGGCTTCTCAAGCTGTTGGCGCCAGTGGTGTGGTGGACGGTCGTTTAATGTCTGACCTTAGAGCCGGCTTCACTCTGATGGGGTTGGATGGCTCCCGCGCCTATAGGACGTGGAATATTCCTCGTGAGGAGCCAGCTGTGTTCTTCCCGGAGGATACCACCCATGTAAGTCAATGATTTTTTTTTAATTTTCTACCGTTCTCTAGGTTCGGCGAGCTGATGTGGAGGAGATAGCCTATCGGTACCAGGGCCTAGGGGACTTCCTGGTCCATGAGAATGGTGTTTGGGTGGTAAGCATCCCGTATTTCCTGTATCATGTCATGATTTATGTAATGCATGAACCTGCATGTATGTATGTATGAATGTTAATTTATGCTGTTGACTGCAGTCCCGAGTCGAGATGCTCCGAGATCAGGTCAGGGAGGCTGCTTCTTCCGTGGCTCAGGCCCAGGCTGCGAACCAAGAGGTGGATAGGGCGAGAGCCGAGATAACCAGGCTGCAGGCTGGGATGGCTCGTCTGCAGGCGGACTTAGACTCCTATAGGGCTACGCATCAGAGTAGTCCAAGGAGGAGGAGGATGATAAGGGGCAGGATGAGAGCTAGATGGAGCGTCCTGCTTTTCTTATTTGCTGTCTTCATCGTTTTTGTTCTTTTGTATTGGATTTTTAGGCACATTATGAATTGCATTCTTTACATTATGGGATTTGTTTTTATTTGATTGAATCTTTGGAAATTCACTCTTCTTCTTTTTCTCTTTCAATTTTTTTTTTCTTATCTAGGCTTTTACAATTTTCTAGAATCATTACAAGACTCTGATTGACTTAAATTGAAGCCTTTCGGGTTGTGGAATCTCAAGGCCTATTACAAACACTCGTGGAACATCGAGCTGTTGAATGCCTGTTATCGTTTCTGGGATCCAGTGGACAATGTTTTCCGCTTCTCATGCCAAGAGCTCTGCCCCTTATATGAAGAGTTCAGTGCTATCTTGAACATCCCCTGCCACAAAGGAGTGGACATTGCCGTCCCCGAGTTCACTTTTGGTAGCATTTCCTCCTTGGTGAGCTTGTTCAGGCTTCCCAATCCCGAGGTGGAAGCTTTATCTGCTACTGGTTCCCCTTTTCCCGGGTTGAGCTCGGACTCTGTACTGGAGTGGTGTGTCAATGCCCCTAGGGACCACATTTGCTGGGCCTCCATGGTTAGCCTGTTACTGGTGAGCCGGTATTTCTGTGGTCCTAGTGATGGGGTTGTCTCCT
This sequence comes from Euphorbia tirucalli, assembly GCA_039660915.1. Taxonomy (NCBI): domain Eukaryota; kingdom Viridiplantae; phylum Streptophyta; class Magnoliopsida; order Malpighiales; family Euphorbiaceae; genus Euphorbia; species Euphorbia tirucalli. Next base: position 22,906,140 of record CM077637.1, on the reverse strand, counting down.
TCAGGGCTGTCTCCCTTATCTCTCAGATGGCTGTGGGAGCATCTCCAGCTCCTTTCGCACTTGCTGAGACACTGATCAGTTTGCATGCATCTAAGACAAACGGTGTTCTCCACATTGGCCCTCACCTCACACTGCTCCAGGTGAAATTCCTTATTGTCTGGTGTATTTCTGGGTCGAATGAACTTCTAACCCTTGCTTACCATCAACTGCAGATCTGGTTGTTGGAGAAGCTATCAATTCTTAAGATTCCGAGGGGGAACTTCAAGAAATACCACCCGGCCAATCTCAGGGAACGAGGCTTCTCCATTGACTCCTATAATGATATGTCTGCTAATGAGTGGGGCGTTTGGCTATCTCGCCTGACTGATGACCAGATTAGGTGGGTGTGCCCCTGGTGGAAGATCACCCACGTGATTGTGGAGATGTGGGCACATGGTGTGCAGTTGTTGGGACTGACCAGGGTGATATTCTATTCTCCTAGTCGCCTTTGCCGGCAATATGGTCATCTGCAGGATATCCCCCAGCAATCTTGTGTTACCAGTTGTGAAGAGTATACTGCTGCTTGGCCAGATCACATCAGACTTCGCTGGGCTGGAGATACCCATCGTATGGCGTTGAATTATGCCTCGCTTGCTCCCACAGAGACAGATGATCGTTACAAGCAGTGGCTGGCTGAGATCCAGGATTTACCAACCCGTGAGGCGCGTGAGAGTGCAACTTTCCGCTGGCTGGCTCCTTCTGAGGCCGCGAGACCACTTCCTATCAAGAAAAGGAGAGCATGAAAGAAAAATGTGATTTTCATTATCATGCATGTATTGGCTACCATTATTATTATTTATATACATCTTTTCTATTATTGATGCGATCTTTCTTCTTCCTCCTTTTTTTTTTTTTTGCCTTAACTTTTGCTTAAGCCGCCCTTGCGGGCTTTCGACTTAACAGGCTTCCTCCTTTTTTTTTTTAACAAATGGATGATATTCGCAATTGCACACCTAGGCGTCTAAATGTCTTTGTTTATCTGGATGTTTCGACAAATGTATCATGTAACATACTCCAAACATTCATGCAATATGTTGAGCATAACGCACTTCATTAATGAAATTTAATTATCGCATCAATTGAAAATTTTAAAATTGGTACATATCTTAAACGAACTCATTCCTGTTATCAACCATCCTATACAGGTTTTCTGGTCGATAAGCTAACCCTCGTTGCCTTAATTTTTGCTTAAACCACCCTTACGGGTTTTCGACTTAACAGGCCCTTTTTTTTTTTACACATGGTAGCGCTTGAGGTGATCTTGATTAATCGGGTTGGTAAACTCGTTGCCATCCATATCCATAATCTTCACTGCACCCTTGGAGAGTATTTTCTTTACCACATATGGCCCTTCCCAATTAGGTTTGAATTTGCCCCTTGCATCTGTGTTAGTCGGTCTTATCTGCTTCAACACTAGATCTCCTGCTTTCAGAGGCTGTTTCTGATGACGAACCCGTCGATTATAGGCCCTACCCATCCTTTGGTGATACATCTGTAGGTGATCTAGAGCCTTGAGACGCCTTTCATCGACCATAGCCAGCTGTTCAAATCTCGCCTTTACCCATTCTGTTTCAGGGAACGGGGCTTCTAAGACCGTCCTTAGTGACTTCAACTCCACTTTAATAGGAAGGACTGCTTCCATCCCATAAACCAGCGAATAAGGTGTTTCTCCAGTCGGCGTTCTAACACTGGTTCTGTACCCCCACAGAGTATAAGGTAATCTATCTGCCCAATCCCGGTAGGTTGAGGTGGTCTTGGACAAGATCTTCTTAATAAACTTGTTTGCCGCCTCTACTGCCCCATTGGCTTGTGTCCTATAAGGGAAGACTTGCGATGTTCCACATTGTACTCTTCGAATAGTTCAACTGTGGCTCCTTGAAATTGCACTCCGTTATCAGTCACCACATGATGTGGTATTCCATATCTTGCAAAAATATGCTTCTTCACAAACTTAGCCATGTTCTTAGCTGTGACCGTGACATAAGACTCGGCTTCAACCCACTTGGAGAAATAATCGACTGCCACTATAATAAATTTGTGACCACTCGATGCTGGAGGCCGAATTTCACCTATTATGTCAATACCCCATACTGTAAACGGCCAAGGAGTCATAAGGTTTTGCAACTCCATAGGAGGAAGATGGCTGATGTCCCCGTAAATCTGGCATTCGTGGCACTTTTTCACTTCTTCTGCACAGTCAATCTGCATAGTAAGCCAGAAGTACCCTTGTCTCATGATCTTCTTTGCCAAAGCTAAACCGTTCATGTGTGGGCCACAGATCCCTGAATGCATTTCTTGCATAACCTTCTTGGCTTCTGCTTCCGTCAGACACTTTAATAACAATCCATCAGCGGTCCTTCTGAAAAGTTGTCCATCAAACCACCTGAACTGAGCCGCCAATTTTCTCAAAGTGGTCTTATCCGATGCATCTGCTTCTTCAGGGTATTGGCCATTTTGTAGAAAATCAGCTATATCTTGGTACCAGGGCTTATCATCTGCAACTAAAGCCAGGACCGCGCTAGAATGATGAAACGGTGTTCTAGCTGTCTCCAGGATCAAAGGCTGCATCGGTGCTTTCTGAGGTCCTTCCCACATGTATGACAAGGTAGTTAATGAATCCGCCATCTGATTATCATCTCTAGCCACATGCTTGAATTCAATATGCCCAAATACTTTCACCATTTCCCAAAAAGTCTCCAAGTATAGGCGAAGTGATTCTTCCTTGATTTCCCATTCCCCGGTGGCTTGGCAGATTACCAACAGTGAATCTCCAACAATGGTCACATCATTTGCCCCTAATGTGGTGAGAGCATCAATGCCAAACAAGCAAGCTTCATATTCTGCACCGTTGTTAGTTATCGGGAATTCTAGCCGCTTTGACAAAGGAATTATCTCTCCCTCAGGAGTTACAACGATTACTCCGAGGCCTGCCCCCCTCTTGTTTACAGCTCCATCAAAATGCATAATCCATTTCCTGATCTCCACCTCTACCAAGGCCAACTGTTCATCCGGAAATTCTAGGTTTTCTACATAATTAGATTCAAGCGGCTGATTGGCCAGGAACTCAGCCACTGCTCTTCCTTTAATCACCTTCTTCGTCACATACTCGATGTCGAACTCTGATAACAAAAGTAACCACCGGAACAATTTCCCCGTCAAGGATGGGGCAGAGCAGAGATATTTCATTGGATCAACTTTTGCCACAGCTTGTATCTTGTAGGATTGGAAATAGTGTCTTAATTTCTTCGTAAGCCAAACCATAGCAGTGCAAGTCTTCTCCACCACAGTGTACCGAGTTTCGTAATCTAGCAGCTTCTTACTGAGGTAGTAGATAGCATGCTCCCTTTTGTCATCTTGTTCTTGAACCAACATCGCCCCTATGGAGGTTTCTTCAATGGCTAAGTACAGAGTCAAAAGTCTTCCCAGAGTTGGGGGCTTCAACACTGGTGGATTGATCAAGTATTCTTTGATCCTATCAAATGCAACCTGACACTGGTCATTCCACACAACGGGTTGTTCTTTCCGAAGAAGCTTGAAAATGGGCTCACAGACTGTGGTCAATCTGGCAATGAACCTGCTGACATACTGAAGTGACCCCAGAAAAGATCTGACTTCTTTCTCTATTTTCGGTGCTGGCATATCTCGAATGGCTTTAATCTTGTCTGGGTCCATCTCAATGCCTTTCTGACTGACAATGTGCCCCAATAGCTTACCCGATGCAACTCCAAAAACACATTTCTTTGGATTGAGTCTCAGGTTGTACTTTTCAATCCTGGTCATAAATCTATCCAGGATAGCAGGGTGCTCCTCCCGGATCATAGACTTCACCAGCATATCATCAATATACACCTCGACCTCTTTGTGGATCATGTCATGTAGTAATGTCGTGACTGCCCGCTGATAGGTTGCCCCAGCGTTCTTCAACCTAAACGGCATCACTCTGTAGCAGTACACCCCCCACTCAGTGATGAAGGCTGTCTTGATTTTATCGATGACATTCATTAAGATCTGATTATACCCCGAGAAACCATCCATGAACGTGTACATAACTGCCCTTGCTGCACTGTCAACTAGGACATCAATATAAGGAAGTGGGAAGTCATCCTTTGGAGAGGCCTTATTCAAATCCCGATAATCCACACAAACTCTGACTCTTCCGTCCTTCTTGGCAACTGGGACTATATTGGCTAACCATTCAAGGTAATCCACCACCTCCAGGAAATTGGCCTTAATCTGCTTTGCTACTGCTTCCTTGACTTTCTCAGCCCATTCTGGACGTAGACGCCTGAGCTTCTGCTTTACTGCGCTGAACTTGGGATCAATCGGAATTCTGTGCTCTGCTATTTCTCTATCAACCCCCGGCATATCGTCGTAAGACCAAGCAAACGCTCCCACATGTTTTTTTAAGTATTTTTGTCAATTCTCTCTCTTCTTCAGGATTGAGTTCATTAGAGATAGATACCATTTTAGGATTTTCAATTGTGTCCAAATTAATTTCATGTAATGCAGTGTCATCAATGCTGAACACATTGAATGAATGATTGCATGTATGCACAGAGCCATTAGGAAAAACATCACACAAATAAGCAAAGTTAGATTTCATTTCATTCATCGCCTTAAAAGCGGAATTGTTCATATCAAGTACATAGGATAAGTTTACAAAGAAATCATTTTCTTCCTTCACATGCGGAGGGTCTTCAGCAGCTTGGTCTTCTGGATCAGCAGGTCCTTCCCCGAACAAGTCATTCAGGTCGGCCTCGAGGGTCTCTTTCTGTGCTTCAGATAAGGCATCTTCTTCCATTTTTGCTTTCCCTTTAGCCATCATCTTGGTGAGTTCAGCGACAACTTTTTCCACTAACTCTGCCTGTCCCGAAATGGCCTCCTTCCTCACAGGGCTCTCTTTTAACCCTTTCTTCAGCAAATCAGCAAATGCCTTAGTAATGGCGAACACCAGGGGGTCCGTATCTTCTTTTGGTTGCTTCTCTGGAATGATGGGGGCCACCACTTCAACTTGGCTTATTGGAGGATGATTGATCACTTGCTCCGCTTCAGACTTAATCATTTCTTCCACTGAAGCAACCCCATATTTTGAGAAATCGACAACATCGGCAAAGATCTCAAACCCGGGGACTGTTTCCCCTTCAATAACCATTGGCTCTGGCTTACGACCATATGGCCCACCACTTGCTCGAACAAAAACATCCAAAAGATGGACTTTCTTTGTCTCCGAGATCTCCTTCTCTTCGGTGCCTTTGTAACCAAGACCCCTTCGATGTGATTGGCCTATGGTGATATCAAATTTTGTGACCCCTTACTAATTGACCCCAAGCCCCCTTCTTGGGATGAAATTCTGCCTCCGAAAGTACTTATGGATCCATGGAGAAAATGTCAGGTCTTTCTCCTTATGATCCGAGACAACTGCCAGTTGAAAGCTAGTCAAGGGTTGTTCAGATGAGTTCAGTGCAGCCACCATAGAAGATTCATCGGCCTCAAGAGTTACAATCCTTCCCCCCATTGGGATCTTCACCTTTTGGTGTAAGGTTGATGGAACGCCTCCCAATGCATGAAACCATGGTCTTCCCAGAAGCAAGGAGAAAGTCGCAGGAATGTCAATGACAGTGAACAACACGGTTGATTTAACTTCTCCCACTGACACGGTACGCTTTGAATCTTCGTAGGCCCGTATCACTGTATTTGATCATGATAATGCTTCTTCGGACAGATGAAGACTAGGTAAAACTTTCAGAGGGTAGATATTCAATGCTGAGCTGTCATCAACCATCACACAAGGTAGGGTTCTATCCATCATTTCCACTTTCAGATACAAGGCACGATTGTGATTAGTCCCTTCCGGTGGTAAGTCATCCTCGGTGAAAATGATCCCCTTGGGATTATCAGATTGCTGACTCTTTGTACTCCCAATCACCATACACACTTCCTCAGGAGACATCAATGGATTGGCATCCATCTCCATAAGCTTTTTCACCACTGCAGCCCGGTGTCTTTGGGACTCCATGAGCAGATGCCACACAGATGCACGTGCAGGCATCTTTTTGAGTTGCTCCACTACCAGGTCTTCTTTCTCATTCACTTTGATGGGCAAATAATCATGAACCGGTTCTTCTACCCTCTTACTCAGCTCCCCTAACCGTTGTGGCTCGGGTTGATATACCCTTCCACTCCTTGTGACATTATTCACAGGAGCGTCCTCTTTCCTTATATACATCCCGTCCTTGGTGCAGACAGGATAGACAGGTGTTGTCCGGTTCACAGGCTTGGGCCTACTCATCAACTCAAATTCGTCCGCATCATCATCCAATTCTACATCATCCAAATTCACAGGTTTGCTCTCCTCCACAGATGACTCAACATCTTCACCCACTACCACTTGAATCGCGGGATTCGCTTTTGTGATCTGGGCTAAGACAAAGTTAGGAGATAATCCTGATTGCACCATGTTCACTCTCCTTTCAAATTGGGGCAGTGGATTACTTTGCACATTGGGCTTAGTGCGTGGTGCTTCTATCTTCCTTTCGTCAACCAACTGCTGGATCGCCTTTTTCAAAGCATGGCACTCGTTGGTTCGATGCCCCTTAGTCACATGATAGGAGCAAAGTTGTTCTTGTCCGCCTCGGCCGGAGGCGTGTACGGTTTCAGGATTTGAAGGAAGCCCAGATTTCTACACTTCAGGAAAATCCGCCCTAAAGAATCCTCCCAAGGAGAGATCCCCTTTCCAGCAGCTTGTTGATTGGACCCTTGTGCAACTGATGCTACCTCTACTTGCTTAACAGGTGCAGGCGGCTGACTCGGCTTAGCGCTCGTTGATGAAGAAGCTGCAGGATTGCTATTATTTTTATACCCCGAAGAATATGTCCGGCTTCGGTACCCTCCTCCAGAACTGTTGTAAGCAGGGTCAATCTCGTACTTCTCCACCTTGCGAGCCAACTTATGTACTTCTATCAAGGACTGGAACTTATGGTATTTCATCACATTTCGATAAACTTCTAAGCTACCATCAATCAGTTTGACAATCAGCTCGTCTTCCAAGGGCTTCTGATGAAGGAGGATCATCTTATCCATCCACCTTTGATAATATTCAGAAAAGGTCTCATTCGGCTTCTGCCTTACCGCCTCTAGATCTTGTAACTTGACCTCTAGCTGTGTGTTGAAACTGAAGTACTTAATGAAGGTATCGGACAGTGCATCCCAGTCGCCTTGTACACCCTCGGGCTGTTTATTATACCATGTGATGGCTCTTCCCTCCAAAGTAGTGGGGAACAATCCCACTAATTGATTCATGGTGAGCCCTGCCATAGTCATAATCCGCACATACTGATTCAAATGGGCCGTGGGAGGACTTTTCCCAACATATGGTGCAATCCTAGGCATTTGGAAGCCTACTGGCAACATTTCAACCCCTCGGGCTATTAGTGAGGATGGGTCAATAAGCTTGGCAGATTGAATCTTAGAACTGGCACGCAGCTCCGCTATAGTCTCCTCCATTTCCTTCATCTGTCTCTCTAAAGCAGACTCCACAGGTCGCTCAGTATTATCCCTTCGACCCTCTTTAGCATCCGACTGCCCATCATTCAATCTCTCGCCGCTACTTTCTTCTCGAGCACCCTTTTCCGGTCTCTGATTAGACGACTCGGTCAAAGCACTCTGCACTTGATTTTTGATAAGATTCTTGAACTCATCAGAACTCATGAATTCTCGAATAGCAGTGGTGGCCATCATGGCAGCAGCAGCTTCAGGTGTGATTGCCATATCTTGAAATCTCTGTTGCAACTGTTCAAATTCTGGGGAAAACCCAGCACTTAATTCAGATGACGCTTCAACCTCCCCGAACTGAGCAGACTCCTTAGACTCACTAGATGATGAATCGCTGTGCTCTAGCCTCACGAGTCTTCGTCCCGACCGGAGCCAAACTACAAAATATTTCAAACAAAAGTTAGTGAAATATGATCACCCAAAGAGTTATGAACTCTAGGGGATATGCATGTATGCATGGCGTGTTGGATGAATGATATGTGGATGTTGTATGAAATGGATTTGCAACACGAACCTTGAATAACTAATCCTTCAGGTGTGAGGTATGCATGAACTCCTATTTATGCATGCATATATTGTAATTTAAGTTGGCACTGATGAGACCTTTGGCGTTCGGGGAGCACCTCGGGTTTTGTGAAATGAGATGAATGTTCTTGGCGGACGGACAGAGTTTCGGCACTCGTGGAGTGCTTCGGTTCTTTGTGATGTGAGATCGGCATGTGCATGGCACTTGGTCGGGGTTTCGGTGTCCGGGGGACACCTCGGATTTTTGATGATATGAAATGAACTCGTGCTTGGTTTGCGAGTGGAATTTCAATACTCGGGGAGTATCTCGATTTCCGTGTCGCGATGTGAAGTGAATGCGTTCTTAGTGAACGGGCAGAGTTCCGGTGCTCGGGAAGCACCTAAACGTTTTGATGTGTGAAATGAAATTTTTCCAGCACTCGTGGAGTACCCAAAATGATTTAATGAAATGCGAAGAATTTTGTTGGCACTCGTGGAGCGCCTAAAATGATTTAATGAAATGTGATGGATTTTTTCGGCACTCATGGAGCGCCTGAAATGACTTAATGAAATGCGATGAATTTTGTCAGCACTCGTGGAGCGCCTAAAATGATTTGATGACATGCGATGAATTTTTGTCGGCACTCGTGGAGCACCTAAAATGCTTTGATGAAATGAGAATTGTCGGCACTCGTGAAGCGCCTAAAATGCTTTCCTACTTGGTAGGTAATGTGATGTGTGTGACCCTTATGGAATTATTCAAGATTCGTATAATGCTTTATGCATGACACGCGTTTCCCATGGCTACAAAATAAAATGGTTAATGCTCATGACATTCAAGTGATGTATGTGAATTAATTAATTAATTTTTTCACACAATGAAAATATGCATGGCTACAAAAAACGTGGTTAATTTAATGTCACACGGGTGATTAATGTATTTACACGCGAAAAAAAGGAAATGGTTGTACAAAAGATATGAGTTAGAATCACACAAATGCTTTAGATGCAATATGCTATGTTCATGAAAAAAAATGTAGATGATGACATGTTATGGAGGGACAAGAAAACACGTAGCAATTAGCACACGGATCGTATTCCTCCAAACGTGGTCAGGTCGTTAAAATTCTAACCGAGTCCTAGGAGGGGTTCTCTTCGATCATCAACAGGGGATGATGAATGCGGATTTTATTTTATTCACATATTTTATTTTGGTATCCTAAGGGAATCCAACTAAGGCTACCTAAATGCGTTCGGTCCAAAGTCGGGATAACATCAAGGCTCCCATAGCAAAATATACTCCTCACTTCTCCCCACTCAAGGGTCCAAACGAAGGGGTTCGTACGAGGCTATGGGTGGTGTTTCGTATTCGTGCCCCTAAGACCAAGAGGAACTTAGGCGACACTTCAACGATTCACCGGGCTAAATAATGGATACCTAACCTAATGCAAAAAATGTCTAACTACAAAAATGCATAAAGTGCCATATAAGAATCAACCACTTAATTTTAATTAGACACTTTTCAGGGCTTGTCAAATTCTTTTAAGTTTTTTGAAAAACTTTTGAGAAATCCCCAGCGGAGTCGCCACTGTGAGCGGACGACGCGTTTTCGACGGGACGCGGGACTCCCTTTCGGAAGGGGCGCCTTGATTTCTGGCGGGGCCCTCCCTTGCGTGGGGTTTTTGGATTGGAAATTCGTTTTTTGGAAAATTAATTGTTCCGTAAAAGAATCGAGACCTAAATCTCGATAAAAAGTATAGGAGTCGCCACCCGGCTCAGCTCTACCGGAAAATTACAGTATAGCTGAACCAAAGCGGGAACTGCCACACTTTTCAGAGATTCGGGTCCAGACAAGTCCCTTATTTCGTGTCTAATTTAAATATTATTGCCAATGTTCTAGTTATGACACTTTAAATTACTAAAAGTCAATTTTATTGAATAATGCACGCAGCGCACATACAGGATAATAATACAACATGTAAAGTAAAAAGAATAAATATTTAAGAGCTTACAACCCAATCGAAAGAAAAATAAAACTCTCACCTGACTGATACAATCGCCTATAATACACGAGGATCTAAAAATTACAACCGCCTAAATACACGATTAATTCTATTAAATACAAATTAAAATAAAATTAAAATAAAATAAAGGCTGCAAAACAGAGGTTAGCACAATTTATATGGCACACCATAAGTAGGACTCAAGTAGATAGAATTGGAAAATTAGAATTCGGGGTCATGCAATTGGGGGTAACCGGGTCGGCCCGGTCGGCCGGCTCGGTTAGACCTGGAAAACCATTTTGAAACGTCCCTGTATTTTGGTTTTTTGTGAGAAAATCGTTTTTAAAAACATTTTTTCGGTTTATTACAATTAAGCATGCAAGGTGGGTCGGTTTTCGGGAGAACCGGGTCTCCGTCGTGGAATTGTTCTAAATGCAATTTTACCGAAAAATAAATCTAAGGTCCTGATACACACAACAAAATTTATTTGATGATTTTTGGGGGTTTTCTAATTTTTCTGATTCTCTAAAATATTCTGATTTTTATGTAATTTCTTGGATTTTTATGATTTCCTTTGGATTTTAGGGATTTCTGCTTCTGCCCGAGGACTACAGTCGTGCGACTGTATACTACAGTTGTGCGACTGTAATCCTGGCTAGGCAGAAATCGCTAAAAAACCCTAAAAACAAAAGCCTGAAACTGAGAAAATAAGCACAATCGTACGACTGTAGAGGATTTGGCACGACTGTAATTACAGTCGTGCCCCTGTTCTTTATTCAAGAACAGTCGTACGACTTTTCTTATTTTTCCAGAAATACAAACTTGAAAAATTGAATAAAAAGGCACCAAACACAAGTAAATCACCTAGAAAGCTGGAAAAAGGGTTGAGTTAAAGATTGTTTATCTCCTTGGCGACGATCCACAGCTGGAATGACCCCTGGCTACGCACTAATCCACGTGAATTCGCTCTTTTTCCTTAAGGAGTCAAGGTTGCAAAAAGTGTCCAAATAATCCCAGAAAAGTCACGGATTTGTGTTTGTTTTTGTCCCAAAATGATTTAAATTTTTAGAGTGAGTGTTAACCTAGGATTTTTACTTCGTTTTAGTGATTAACAACAATAAATTAAAGAGAAAAGGTAAGAAGAAAGCAATATATTTATTTTCTCTCTTCCCTCTTTTTCTCTCTTTTTCTCTCACTAAAAAATCAGATTTCTTCCTGAAAACCCTATAATTCTGGTTTTCTTCACCTTATATACCCCCTACTAACCCGGAAATCTTGAGCATTTAATGCTCAAGATTTCCCACCTTTTCCAAGTCAAGGGGGTATGGGCTCTGCAACCTGCCCCCGAAAGTACAGTCGTACGACTGTACTTACGTTACAGTCGTACGACTGTAACAAAATCCCACGACTGTATTTTACAGTCGTGGGTCAACGGTCAACGACAGAATTTTTTTTTTTTTTTAAGAAAAATTTCATGTTCACAGGGGCCCAAAAGGGTAAAACTGTAATTCTGCCTCCATTACAGCCGCGCCCTTGTAGGCTACAGCCGCGCCCCTGTAGCTTATAGTTGGGCGGCTATAATGCTCCAAAATCGATTCCAGTGTACTTTTTTGCGTTTTGGGCGATCTGAGATTTCTGGAAAAAATTAAAACCAACAGAAAAGACCCAAAACGGATCAAATTAAATCCGAAAATCACTAATCGTCCAAAATCACCAAATTTTACCACATCCATCCATAAAAAGAAAATGAAGAACATGGAATCTAAGCATGCAGGGATGTGATTGGACCGATAACAAATATGAAAAACACATTTAATTGAAAAATGGGAGTGTTATCGATCGATTTGGGGCGATTGGAGCTTCGGCCCGTGTAGGTCACAGCCGAGCGGCTGTAAATAGGTCACAGCCGGGCGGCTATGATCATGAATGGCGGCTGTAACCGGAAAAACTCCCAAAAACATAAAAAAAAAATTCAAAACATAGCATTACAGCCGCGCCCCTATAGGTCACAGCCGCACGGCTGTAGGTTACAACCGACCGGCTGTGATCATGGGTAGAGCAGCTGTAGCCGGAAAAAATCCCAAAAATCGTAAAAAAACTCAAAACATGCAATCAAATCATAACCAGAATGAACAAAACGGATTTCTAAAGCCTCTCAGAAGATTACATTGTCTGTGTTCTAGTGCTTGGACCATAAAAAAGAGATTTAGATGCCAGAAACGTCTTGCATCACGAACAACCCGAGCAACGCGCGCTTTTCGAATCCCGAATGGAACCACGAAGAAGATTCAAAGATTGGTTGTTATGTGTTCTTTTAAGATTATCTTTGTTTTCTCTTTTTTTTTTTTTTTTTGGTCTAACCCTTTTTTTTTCAATTGTGTTAAGAACCCTAGAAAAATCCAAGTGATGGTGTTTTTCTCTCTAAAATCCCTTTCTTTCTTTTTTTATTTTTTAGTTTTTCTACCTTCCTTAATCCTAATCCCGGATTAGGATGTTTAAATACCTCCCTTTTTGGTATTAAATCGGAATTAATTGCTGATTTCGGCCAAAAAGGAAAACTGACGCTTACAGCCGCACGGCTGTAGGTTACAGCTGCGCCCGTGTAGACTACAGCCATTCGGCTGTAGCAACCAAAATGCCTATTTTGCTTAAAAACCGAATTAAATACTGATTTTGACCAAAAAAGAAAATATGAAGATTACAGCCGTGTGGCTGAAGGTTACAGCCGCACCCCTGTAGACTACAGCCGTACAGCTATAGTTTACAGCCGAGCGGCTGTAATGCCCAGAATAGGCCATTTTCACTTATTTTTTGTTCTTTTCTTCGGTTCTCTTAAATACTCACTCGAATTCTTCGGGGTTCCGTACTAGGACTTGTCACGCACCTTCGGGCTATCCAGGACATTTCCGACGTTATCCCGGTTGGTCTGAATCCGCTTCATGTTTATCCGTGAAAAAGGTAACAATAGCTTTCATCACCGAAGTCAGGAAAAAACCTGTGCTGACAACTGTTATAGTACAAAAAATATCATTCCCACGAGGAATGATTGTTATTACACACTGGATTTTGATTTCTAATTTTGTTTGCACTTAAATCAAAAATGCATTTGTTTTTCCATAATCTAATTAAACTACTGAATTAAACTAATCCTAAAATGGGTCGAATTAGAGTAAGAAGACAACCCTAAGTGTTTTGCAAACTTATTCTCAAATCTATGTTTAAGTTATTTAGACAAGTTATATTAATTTCTTATGTAATTTCTCTCGAACAATACATATATTTACTTGAGCATATTCTTATTAAACACGACTCCTAATTCTCATTAGTCAACCAATTTTATTAATACTAATATGCTTAAGTTGAAGTGCAACTTGATTAGTATAATATGTGATCTCTCATCTAGCTTAAGTTGAAGTGCAACTTGATTAGTGTAATATGTGATCTCTCATCTATTATCATACCTATAAATTCTTGTAAACTTCATGAGCATAAATTTTTCAATATTAAACTCATATTGGACCAAAATAGAAATCATACTTGGCATACATAAGAATATAATTTTCAATTTTAAACTCATATGAAAAACCAAATATAAGAAAAACTTGGCACAAGAACTTTTATTAAAATAACTTAGCATAGAGAAGATGAAATCATTGTTCACAAAACCAAACAGTATGCATAAAAGAGTACAAGAAAGATATAAAAAGATAGAGTAAGAATTTCTCAATCCTTTACTCCTAAATTACGCTTAATCTTTCTCGTACTTCTTCTTTCTCTAATTCAATCCTTCTTTTCTACAAATCTTCAGTAACTTGCTTTTTTCTCCATATATGTATATTCCTTTTTGCTGCAAATTCACCCCTTTAAATAGTGGATGAAACAACACAATGGTTTGTGAAGATGTCTCTCCATAAAGGCATGACTTTTGGGTGAAGAGACAGGACTTTCAGGTGAAAAGGCATGACTTTTGGTTGCTGGAACTAGGTTGGTTGCACCGGCGACATGGCCAAAATATTTTCTGAAGGTGAATACGGGTGGAGTCGCACCGACGACATAGGTGCTTTCAGCACTCCTTTGTTGAATTTTCCCAGGATTGATCTGCTTTTCATCCGATCTTTCCCCAAACGATTTCTGCTGCTCCTAATATCATAAAAACACATAAAAAGCATCACATAGAATAAGAAAATCCTAATAAAAACTATCAAACATAAATATTTATGAAGATAAAACAACATGAAATATAAGCATTTTATGCTCATAACAATTAGCACCTTCATCATCATTGTCATCATTGTCAACATCGAACTGTACATAATCTTCAACAAATTTTTTGTCCAGTCTGTTGTCAATATCTTTCGATTCCTCAGCTCCATTGATATAATGACATATAGGATCTTCTTCTTGTTCACCATCAATTTGTGTAGCAATTCTAGTAATGTCTTGGGAACTTCCTACTCCACACGATATGGGATCTGCATGCTCTATCGGTGATATGTTGATTACATTATTGTTTTCAGTACCAACAACATTGACGTTATGTAAAACAGACACACCTTCAGAATTAAGTGAAGAAGGTATATGAGAAACGATAGCATTAGAATAAGCATATGATGACCCATATGTTGGCATTCCTGGATGCCATCATGAACATCAATAACTGGACTGTGAGATGTGCCAACCGAGGTTGTTATGGATGGAAACAAGTTAAAGGGATCAAATAGTTCATGTTGACCGAATCCAACATCTATCATTGTTGGAAAGCATGTGGAAGGAAATACCGATACACCTTCTATTGAGCCAAAAGTAGAAAATGATTGAAATCCTTGGAAAGAAACAAATGGTGTAGGTTCTTGCCAACTATAAGACCCTATTGACTGAAAGGTTGATTGACTATCAGAATTGCCCATTAATGAATCACCTTGTCTATACCCTAGTACAGTACAATCATAGATGTTGTTCAAGGAAGACAGAATTGAACCCATCGCATTGCTTGCTGCTTCATTATCTTCGGATGCAAAAATCTCATAATCAACCAACAACTCAACTATATGATAATTTGAAAAGGTGGTCAAATTATCGTGAATAATTTGAACACCATTGTCGCTACAGATTATCATGTGGGAGAACAAAATGGGTGATACAAGATACTTATACACGATCTTTGTTACCCTTCCATTCTTGCCAAATCCAATCTCAATGGATATCTGGTCAACAAGCTTAACAAATGATGGTTTTTTCTTAACCTTCAACCGTTTGTGCCTAGCCAATGAGCTAAACATATCGTATTCAAAAACAGTATCACTTACTTACATCCTACCACCCCAATGTATAACATAATATGAATCATTCTCTGACATTATTACGTACCTACTCTAACGATAATATAATAAAAGTAAGTGCATTGTTTTATAGGTTTTAGTAATGAACATTTAAACAAAAGTATATAAACTGATATAAATTTCAAACTCTACAAGTACATTTAGTACATTTTATATAGTCCTTCTTAGGGATCATCATATTTTTGAAATACTCATAGGTCACTACTACAATGCAATGCTAACAAATATTATATTCTTTTCAAATTTCGTTGCTTAATTTGTGTTGACATAATATTTCAAATTCCAAAGTACAATATGCAACTCATATTCATTAATAATAACAGGTAATATATATAAATAAAAATATAATTGTACTTTACTAACCTCAAATTAGCTCAATCAATAACTTTTAATTTCTACTGTCCTCGATCAAGAGCTATCCAACAAGATACATCAAATGAAATAAAATAATTATTAATTCATTTATATATATATATATATATATATGCAATGCAATGAAATGATAAATATTATGTTTAAATAAATATAAATTGTAAACATAAATATATTTATAAACATATTTATGTACGATTTAAATATAGACAATGAGAAATATTATGCCCAATTTAAAAAAATATAAAAATATTTGTCAAACATTTTTATATCTTTTATAAATATTATATATGATAATCATTATTTTAAAATGTATTATGTTTTTTTTATAATCTTGGTAAAAGGTAATAAATTTTTTTCATTTGTTTTGTAGTTTTTTTTTTTTTTTTAATTGCTTGTTATTAATAATACAACAATAGTATAGTTAATTCATTTCAACTATTGTTATAACTCTAACTTTCATTTATATTCTATATAATTTAAGGACTTCAACAAAATAATAACATTAAATTAGATGATATAAATATAAAATTACATAATAACATTAAATTACATATTAACACTAAAGTACAAAATACTACCTAAGTTATAAAATTATAAAATTAAACTACTAATCCAGACTTTTCTTAAACTTGAATTTGAAACGATTCCTAGCGTTCACTATATTACAATAATCTTCTTGATAGATTGTCAGAGTTTTTAAAACTTTAGCAACCAATTCTTGAGGTAAACTCATATATTCACGTTCCATCTTAATTAACATCTTCACCATATCATCATATTCTATAGATGATTGGTTTTTAATCTCATCAAAATAGCATTTATAATGTCAGGATAAATTAACATTGTCATTTTTTGACTCATTTGCATGTCCAATTTATAGCCTGTCATTATTATTTCTTGCATTTTTTCATTCATTTAGCAGGTAATCTAATAAATTTTTGCCCCTTCTCATCCTAATTGCTTTCAAATTTTCTATTTTCTTCATTGTCACTTTGGAGTATCGGAGCCTCCTCGGTGGAAGTATTGTTTTCACCATCTATTAGTTTCATACAAAAAAAAAAAGCAGCTTAATTTAAACATAACAAGTGCACATTAATTGATTAATTTACAACTTGAATCCCAAGTTCTTTATAAATAAGTTTACTTCTTTTATTTTTAACCACTTAGAACATAATTCAATCAACTTGGTTTACACATTAACCGACTGAAGACAATTAATTTAAAGACTCAAACATATCATTTAAAATTATGCATTCATCTAAATGAGATTAGTAAATTAATTAGCCATATATTATAAGAATTCGTATAAAATTATTTCTTTGGTTTATTAATCTAAAAAATTACATATATTATAGTTATATAAGGATATACAATTAATTGAATTACTTATAATATATCTTTTACTGTGTATAAAATGTCCCTGTGAATGTTTCTATGTCTTATGATTATGGGGATAACGTTATTATTTGGAACTCCAAATTAATATGATACTTAAAAAATCTAAAAAGCAAACTTATAGATAGAGTTCGGTGAATAAAACAACAAATCTGGTATGCATTTAAAATTGGCTTCACAACAAAATTTATTTAATGGTTTGTATATCCGGAAAAACACATTATTCTTGTATTGGTGCATTTGATTTAGAGTTTTTGATGGTTTGGCTATTTTTATTTTTTAATAAAGAAGAGCACATGTAATGTAATATATGAATTACGATTAAGATTTTTGCTGATCATAAACAAATCTACCTTAGTAGTAAATAAACAATTATTTTTCAACTCTTTGTTGATAAGCCATTATTATAAAATTGAAGTACAATTATTATAAAAAAAAAAATTATGTTTATTATAAGAATTATGAAAATGAAAATGTAATAAAAGGAAAAGAAAGTATACATAGTGTGACTTAGACCAAATCCCACATGGCCAAAATTGGTTTGATTAATCCAATCTATTTGATTTTATTATCACCTACTAATATGATAAAAATTATATATATATACATAATAAAAAAGAAAAAAATCACGGTATAAGGAATAAAATAAAGAAATACACAGTTTGATGGTATATTGAGAAAAAATCTTAAAATGCGAACATTTTTTATAATCTCAGTTTTTTTATAATATAAATATAAATTTGAAGCAGGAAAAATAGGGGCCTAAGACTCTTATTTATATTGTTCAAGGCATTTAGTTTTATAACAAGTCCACCTCTAGGCAGCACATTTTGGTAGCATAAAGAGCAAAATATCATTTATTTAGTCTACACTCTTGTCATTTAAATCCAAGCTTTTTTGGTGCTTATATAAAACTTACTTACAATATATATATAATAAACTCGTAAATTACATACTTTTAATTGAAGATTAAAAAATCACTGCAAAAAATTAAGAAAACAAAAAAATCAAATAATGGAATTTTATTCACTAATGAGAAAATAAAAAATTTAACAGCTACTATAAAAATTAATAATTAACTGAAACTAAAATTATATTTTCATACCTTATTACAATACAAATTTTTTGTGAAGGTAGAGAAAGATATGGTGATGAGTGAAAGAGGAGATGAGTGAGTAGAAGATGTAAAATGTATTGAGTGAGTGGAAGATGAGGGAGTAAAAGATGTGAAGGAAAGGAAAGGATAATAAGTTTAAAAGGAAAAAAAATGAGCATATTAACTCGTAATTGGAATATGAGTTTAAAAGGAAAAAAAAAATTTGAGTTTTTCGTAATTTTTTTTTAACTAAAAAAAAAATGCATGCATGAGTCTCTTTATGCATCCAGTCTTTAACTGTATGAGCATGGGAATCCTTCTACAGTGGGGATTCCCCACTTTTTAAATATTTTTTTTTAAAAATTAATGTCTGTTTTCGAAAAATGCCATTCCGAAAACAGACATGAGTCAGGTGCTGCAAAACACACCAGCTGTTTTCAAAATGGCCTCTTCTGAAAACAGCTGAATAATAATAATAATAATAATAATAATAATAATAAACTAATTAGTCATTTTCGGAATCTCTGGTAACGAAAATGGTTCAACCAAATTTCAGAACCAATGATTCCGAAAATAGCTTGGTTAAAAGAGCATCAATCAGGGATTTTTTTTTCCCTATCCCAGCACTAAAATGATTTTTTTTCTCAAAGAAATGATTTTTTTTTCTCAAAGAAGCATTGTTCCAAACCTTTATCCGATAAATCTCCAACTATCAATAAATTAAAACAACAACAAAAAATGTCTTATGATAGATAGATGAGATAGAGAAAAAAAAAAAAAAAAAAGGGTAAAACATGAAATATGAGATGACAACAAAAACGTCAGGGAAATAAGTGGCAGAAGAGAAAGGAAGTACGGACATAAGAGAAGCAATGAATGTGGTAGTAAATAGCAATAAACATAAGGTCACGAGGAAATGTTGAAAGAGTTAAGGATTGGACTTTGGACGAGTACAATCAACAACAGGTTGGAATTTTGGAATTAGAATTTTATCCTTTTTTTTTTTTTTTTTTTTGTTAAGAATGTTTGCATTTTACAATTTGGCGATTAATTCCAACTATTTTCTAGGACCCCCTTCCTCCCTCTTCTATCACACATTTATTAATTCACATTTGCTCCTTCGGTTTTCCATTTTTATTTTTCAAGTCCACCTGTATATCAACATTCAACAATTTCATTTTTACTTTATTTTACCTCTACTATTTATATTAGACCTAACTCTATCTATTTAAAAGAGAATTACATCGCGTTTTTAAACGATACATTGTCTTTACATTGTGTAACTTTATATAATGTATTTCCTTATATTTATGAATAATAATATTCATATGTTACTTTTTGATATGTAGATTTTGTCAAGAATTTGATTGCAGCGGGTATTAATTAAACAAGCTTGATATGCGGAAAGGAAATTAACATGTAATCACAAGACACAAAATTTACATGATTCAATCAACTATGCATAACTCCACGGGAGTGGAAAAGTATTTTATTCAGAAAACAAGATTATAAGATTCATTGAAATACTCATTTTCTAACGTCTTTATAAAGGCTACTGTTTAACTTAATTCCAAAATGATCAGAAACTACAAGTTAAATAGGAAATAAAAAATAGAATGATTAAAAATATGGTTTTTCTAAATGGAATTGATCAATTCCCACGAGGAGCAATAGCCACTGTTTTGCAATTTAATTAATTCCATAGACAGCCTCCTTTTTAGCCTCACAACTTTCTAATTGACAGAAATTTATTCTTTATCTCCAAGTTAACTTCTTTCATATCTTTTAGTGCTTCAATTACACAGACTCTTTTGTGTCTCTAACATAATAGTTTGACCTGATATAGATTTCTTATCTTCAATTACTTCTAACTAAGTTAGAATTTTGATTCATTGTTAATAGATTTTACTACAAATTTACAAAGATGCAAGGTGAGACTTTGATTAATGTTTTCTGAAAGTTCAACCAATTATCAAAGTAATGTTGCTCAATCAAATACAAATCTTGTTTTAATTAGAAATCTAGATAATGTAGTTCTAATCCTTTCTACGCAATCACCCAATAATCATGACAAAACTATTTACATTCATAAAACTCTACTTTTATTTAAGCAATTAAAGTCCTTATCAGACAACGCATCTGATAAAGCCAATGAACAATTGAGAGATTTTTAAATATCTCTAACACACCACGTCATTCGTGGATCAAGCCAATAAAATTATGATACATAATATATTTTAAAGTTTATAAATTAGCCTCTGGAATTTATATTTTAAAGTCTAAAATTGTATTCAAATAATCAACCGTAAAATAATTAATTAATTATATTGGTTGAAATATGATTGTGGTGGTTTTATTGACTTCAATACCAGACATGCATTAAAAATTCTCAAAAACCAATCCTACTCTATGTGCATAAATAAGGCCTGAAAGGTATGATTTAACCTTCATATGGTAGCTGGTTACCGCCATTTTTGGTATCATTCAAGCCACGTCAAGTTATTTAGTTATTTTGGAGTCCCCTTTTAATAATTCAAATCATTATTTTCTGTTTGGTGAATTTTAAATTAAATTCCTAAAAGTTACAGATATGGAATTTATAACTCCACCTACCCATTAATAACTAGTGATTCTAGGGTGAAGTGCATGTAGGAAAAGGTAGAGTGGCCTCCTTGCTTTTACCCATCTCTATATCAAGTATTTTCCAGTTTAAAAATTTTCTTTTAAAAAAAAATATATATATACGCTCTCCAAATTTTCAAATTATAATTAGGCACCCGTTTAACGTCTGGTGACTGGTTACAATTTCCTTGGAAGTAATGGATAACAAAAAATTTCATAAGAAACTATGCCCGTTAGTATTAGCCATCTATAATACAGATCCATCGTTTAAAAACTCGAACTTGATCACACAAAATGGAATCTCTTTCACTATTTTGTATCCTGTGAAAGCAAATTTATTAATTCTATTCTATTTAACAATAAAAACCTGTTTGATTCAGGTTTTGTATAGTCAACAAGAAAATTATAGAATACTTATGAAGTATGGTATTTTTTGAAAATATATTAATAAAAAGGATTAATATTTACCCTTTTAGGGTATAGTAAAAAAAAATACAAATCTCATTTTAAAACTAGATGAGTACGTACTTTTAGAGTACTGTAAAATTTCTCATAATCAACAATTGAAAAAAATACTAAACGATAGTTAAATTTATTAATTCTACATCAAAAAATAAATTAATCGCTTGCAACCCTCGATGAACATTATAATACATTTTTAATTTATTAATTTATTTCTGATATCGTTATTATATTTTTATCACAAGAAAATATTACATATATAAACTTTCAACATTTTAAATAGTCGCTGGATAAATATTTTTACCAGTAAGATTTTTTCTTATATATACTATATTTTGCTTGGATGAACCTTGTTATATAAAAAGATCTAGAAGATATTTTCAGTAAAATATAATTATACTTGAATCTATTTTAAATACTCTGCTGTTATTAAATATATTTAGTTATAGATACAAGTTGATTTTTAAGAAAAAATTACAATACAGTATACCATTAGTATCATAGGAAAAAAGCAGTTGAAAGAATCAGAAGGATTGGCTGTTTATATAGGAAAATTTGGCAACGTTAAAATTTCATTTGGACTAGAGATTAAAAGCAGCATGATAATTATTGGTTGATATAAAGTTGTCTGAGAGCCAAAACCACATAATTCAGGAATTCTAATTGCTCCCCTGTTCACAATTAGGCATAGGAAGCATAAAGACAATAAAAATTGTACAGAAGAATCAAAATATTAGGTAATTGTATTTTTCCAATGCCAACTAGAATAATCCTGCTTGGAAACACCCGATTATTTGGGAACAATACAAGTTGGGTGCTTCATTCAATAGAGGCACCCACAAATTATTCCCATTATAAGAAAACAAGCAAATTATTAACCACTGAGCAGGTAAGAAACAATTTTTATTGATACTGCAAAGCACATAAATTTCTCATTTCATTTCATAACTTAAATCAAATTAACGAACAAGATTGGGGAACAAGGTAGAAACGAGTAACAACTCAGCACCAACCAAACACTGAACTCAACATTTGTATCAGATATCTTAAAGAATCATTTGGACGGCTCAGATAGCACAAGAAAACCCAAACGATCCTTTCTTAACCAAAAATGCTCATCTTAACCCTCTCCCAACTCTCACTTAACAAACAAATTTAATTAAAACTCACTCACAAAACCGTTTCTCAAGAACTCATATTCTATTCTTGAGAGCTCTACTTTTCTGTGACATTACTAATAATAAAACTATATAACTTATAACTCAAAACAAAATCCTAGCTGCAAAACTTATGGGCATGCAATATTTAGGGGTAACTGGGGCTGCTGGTGTTGGTGCTGCTGCTGATAATGTTCATCCAAGTAAGCAAATTCCTCACTACCAAACTCGAAATCATAATCTGGAAGCTCGCTTGGCTCATTGCTGTCAAACCCACATAGATCAAGATCATCAATGCCACAAAATTCATCGCAAAATCGCCCCAAGTCGTCGATGAGGCCATCAAACTCAAGCCCCCCCAAGCTGAGATCCTCCTCAATTGGGCAAGACCCCAACGGCTCATTCAAGAAACCCAAATCAGGTATCTCAAGATCTGCAACAACATCAGTATCAAAACCTTCATCTTCTTGGACTAAATCCCTACCCTCAGCATTCACATTTGACACAGCAGACGTGTCCAATTCGAGAACTGAGGACGGGGAAGTGTGCGAAAGGACGCTCTCTGTATCGTCGAATGTAGCAGGATCACTGTTGTTCCTCTCACTCCCGTTGTTTTGCGATTGAGAAGCAGCAACGGTGGATGATATGTTTTGACTCTTCTCAGATAGAGGAATAGTCAAAGCATCATATTCCCTCTTCTTGTTCTCATAGGCCTGAGCAGCTTCTTCAAGAGTATTGTATGTACCCAACCAAGTCCTAACTTTGGTGACAGGGTTTCGAATTTCGGCTGCCCACTTCCCCCATTTTCTCTGCCTCACTCCGACGGGCTTCTTCAGCACAGCTCCTCCTCCTGAAGTGGTGGGTGTTAGGGTTTTGCTCAAAATCCTTCTCTTCTTGTTGGGGACTTTACCGCTGTTGTTACTGTCTTGACAGGAAGACTCAGGCTCAGAGGGGAAAGATTGAGAAGGAGGGTAAACAACAAAGGGTAAACTGATTTCCCTAACAAATCTCTTTGTTTTTAGAGATTTCACATCAAATCTCCCTGATTCATCATCACTAGAATCAGTATCGGTAGCATATGGATCACGGTAAATGACACGGATTTTCCTCATTTTGGACTCCTCAGTGAATGATTGGGGTTTTTTGCAGAGTGAACTGTTGTTGAAAGGTTGTTTTCCGGGCACCGGCATGACTCAAAACACTACCCAGAAAACTTTCTCTAAAATAAATTAAACAGGAAAATAAAAGTATTAAGAACAAAAAGAGGACCGATTATCACGGCGGTATCAAGTGAGAGCCCCTCTCAAGAACAAGAAAAGGTAAAAGAATCTCTTTATATGAAAACCCCCAAAACACTCGACACCAGAACAGGTCCTGCAAAACCCAAATCAAAAACCCCCAGATTCCCATTTAGATTCATACCATATATATATATAAAAAAAAATTGCCATAACAAAATAAGGAAAATACAGCACAGATTCTAAATAAGGAAGAAAAAAATAAATCACAAATACCTTTTTGGCCTCAAACGCATCGAAAAAGGCGGTAACCCCAGATTCAACCTCTGCTGGAAACAGCAGAGAAGCCAGAACAGAGCACAGCGGAGAACACAAGAGGAAGCAGAAAGTGTTGATTTTGAAGAGGAAAAAATCCAGAGCTGCAACGGAGCCCCAATCAAAGCCAAATCAAAACTAGCCGACATAAATTCACTAGCTCTAAACACAGAGAGAACCTCTCGAGTTCTTGTTGTTGGCCTCCTTCAAACAGAGAAACCAAAGGCAGAACGAATTGGGTGAGAGTGATAAATATAGTGATGATGAAGGAGAAGAAAAAGAGAAACCCTCCTAAAGGCGGCGATACCCAAAAAGAAAATAACAACACCAAGGGTTTTAGAATTAGATTAGAAATCTATGGCCACGATTTCCTCCTCCATATCAAATTAGTTATCTATCCTCTTTCACCCTCACCTCACTCGTACATTAAAAACAAAAACCTAGCAGTAATTTTTAAAACAACCTTAACCATTTTTACTCAGACGCAAATCTCTATGAAAAAAATCAATTCAAATTAAAAAAAAAAATTATTGTATCTCAGTCTTCTTATTTAATTAATTAAAAGAAAAATCTAAGGTACCTTTCATTTACCTGTGTGTGTGTGTGTGTGTCTTTCTCTGTGTCGTTCTGCCTCACTCACTCACTCTCTCTGTATTCCATTCACCTTTTTCTAAGCGGTCAAAATGGGGAATTAAAAGGGGAGTTTGGATGCCAGCAAAATTTATTATTTATTCTTTAATTTAATTTAATACAGTTAAATTAGTAAAGAAATCAATTAATATATATGGAAAGTTGCTGATGCCCATTCCTCATGCATGACCATCCATCTTCTCTTTTCATGCACATCATGCCCCCTTGCTTCCTCCACTTAATTGCTCCACGCGCGTGGTTTTTACGATCCAATGAGATAACGACCATGATGTAGTAGGTGAGTTTTGTGTGGGCCTACGCGCGTACACTAGAGTTTCGAGTCAATGATGCAGCTTTATTCTTGTTTTGGTAAGATCGAAGCCCCGGCGAGTCGGCATCGCATTTTAGTTAATATACATGTACACTCTGTTACCCTATTTGATAATGATAACTATGTAATTTATTTTTTAAGATAAATTTCCACCAAGTTTCATCCCTTGTGTAACTGTATTTATTTTTTACCAACTTACTATTTTAATTATTAAATTTACCAGGATTTGATTCAACATTTTTATTTATTTGCTAAGTTTGTTATTAGTATTTCCAATTTTAGTAATTAAATGTTTAACTTTTTAATTTAATACATTAAATTTTCAATTAACTAAAATTTAGCTATGAAAATTAAACTTTATTAAAAAAAAAAAGTATACTTGTTTTTAATTTGCAATTGAAAATGTGCGATTTAGTTGAGATTCCAATCATGAATATAAAAAAAACAATTTAAAATAGTTAAAATGTAATTGCATACAAGATGATTAACATTTTTTAATAGCCTATTATGTTCACAATCGATTTTTTTATAAAAATTTAGTTCACACAATAAATATATCGAATTAAAAAAGATTATAGAATTGGTCAAAATTTGTAAAAACTATTCATTTTGTTGAGGATTTGAAAAGGTAAAAGTTAATTGATTAAATACGATTGGATTGTTATGGTAAGTAGTAATTGATATGGAAGAGGGATATTTGTTAGCATGGTTGTTGAAAATTACAGTTGTCATCGAGAGTCTTTTGCCCCAATACGGCTTTTTCATTCGATGCCGCTTATCACTCTGCTCATGTTTTTATTTTTCTTTATAAAATTTTCAAAACAGTAAATAAACTTTTACAATGCGTATCCTCTTTCTTTACTGATAAATATATTCTAATTTCAAAATTAAAATAATTATTTTTTTATTTATTTGATGGTTGTTTATCATATTTTGTTGATAATAACGTAGTAAATAACTAGATATTTAAACAAAATAAAATTCATGTACAAATTTTAAAATAATAAATTATAATGTTCAAAAACATAAATATAAATAATTATATTATAGCAATTGGCTTCAAACTCTAAATATTAAGCAGGAACAACAACAACAAACAGCAACCAGTAATAAATAAACCAAACAACTCCTGAGACAATATTTATAATTAATTTAATATATTGACTAAATTATGCAAAATAACCTATTAAAGTTTCACAATTTGTTACTATAAATCACAGATTGAGGGTGAAAAAATATTTTTAGTTTTGATCAAGATCCCAATTTTGTGTCACGTGACTTGAATAATTCGAATGATACTAATTATGATGAACATCATAAAAAAAATCATAGCAACTTAAGTGAATACATTAAGAGATCAAATTGTTTCTAGTCTATGAAGAGCTAGAAATAATTTATGAAATGTAACAAAAATTAAAAATTTATTAGTTTATTCATCTATTTGAGCTATGAAAAAATATTATCTCATTTTTATGTGATTTTTTTATTTTGTTTAATCATTTAAATTATGGTTACTTATATTACATTTTTATTTGCATAATTATTATATATTAATGTAAAATATACTTTCTCTATAAAAGAAAATACACATATTAGTCTTTTTACGTCTTAACAGCAACAACTTGTTGTAGATTTACCAAATACTAATTATAAATCTTCAAATAACTAACAAAGTAAACAGTTAACAAGAACAAAAAACGGTTGAACTATAATTTACTGCCAAAAAAAAAAAAAAGATTTTATGGGACAAAAATCTAGGGATCACTTAGATATATAGTCTCTAATTATAGGATTATAATTAACATAGAAGACTTTTTTTTTATTGTCCCCAATTCCTTTTTAAAATAGAATTGGGACAACATTTTAAAATAAAATTTATATACAAATTAAATATATACTTAGTTAATAATTGGGGACAACTTTTTTTTAGGGATTCCTAACGTTTGTCTTTCTTCTCCTTTTTCGTAATTTTTGCCATGTCGTGATCGCGACATATATTTTCTTCGGTTTTGATCTTCCTCACTCATCACACCTCTTTCTTCCTTCGTTTCTTCAACCGTTGCCTAAGTCTCTTTCTTTCAATATCTCCCTGTCTCTTGCGCTCTATCTCTCTTCATCACCGTCTCTCATCGTGCTTCTTCTTTTCTCTCTACAACAGGCCGGGATTTACCTCACGTAAACGATGATGCTCCATGGTTAAGATTGTTTTCTCTTTATTGTGTTTTCCTTTGTTGTGTTTCTGACGTGATTCTCTTTGTTTTGCCACTAATTTCGGGAGGCCCTAAACAACTCAGGTCTACAACATTTTTGCCCGTATGGTTAAATGATTTTCTCTTCTTCTTAATTTTGCATTCCTCTCCCTTTCTCACTCTTAATTTTGCCATTTTCGTGTTTCCAGTCATGATTTTCTCATTTATTTTTCAGGTTGAACTCTTATAAATTAGAGTCATGTTGCAGTAGATATCTGTTCAATTGTTCTTGAGCTCGATAGGTATAGGTAATTCTCACCTCATATATGTTTAAATTTATTTTTGTATTTGGTATTGCGAACAAAACGACAAGCCCTACTTCCTTGGAGTTGAATGATTTATTTTTAGTATCTGTCATTTATTCAGCTAATCATTGTTTGAGTTTCCTGCATTTGGCATGAAGCTTTTTTTTTTGTGTTGGGAATTTCTTAGCATGCGTACATACACCATTGAATTGTGTTAACTGATAGCTAATTTTGAAATGGGTAGCCTTTAATTTAACTGAATGTTTTTGGAATTAGGTCTACAATTTGTTTATTTGTATGATAAACTCGTTATGATGATGCTAGTGTTTTTGTTACTAGTTTTGTAGAGAATATTGCTAGTTTTATCAATAAAAGACCTCATATATCTCACAGGCAGCTGATGCTCAAATTCCAAGTCCATGTTTATTCCTGAATATATTCAACACATTATTTGTACTGGCAATCTCTGCACTAGGCTGTTGTTGCATAAGTCCTTATTGTTAATCGTTGTTGTTGCATAATCCACTTTTTTTCTTTTCAAGTTAGTATAATTTGGTGATCCTATATTTATTCAGTACAAACTTGATTCATATTAGGATCCATATGTTTTGCACTTGCAGGAGATTCATGATGGATTGGACTATTCTACTGATGATGATGGACCCTATTCTTTTGGAATCTTTTCTGTGAAATTTTCTACCGATGGATGTGAACTTGTTGCTGGAAGCAGTGATGATTCCATATATGTCTATGATCTTGAAACAAAGAAGCTCGCACTTCGAATTTTGGCGTATGTAGTATGTTTACAATTGCAATCAGCATCTTTTGAATATCATCTCCTATCTGACTAGCACAATTGTTGGCATGATCATTTACCGCATGGACATTTCTATAATTTAGTTTGTAAATCTAACTAAAATTTGGCTAATTACTTATAGTGTTTATATAGTTTATACTTTTGTACAGATAGGGAAATACAAATTCTTTGCTTGGAAAAATCAAAATTGTGTTGAAAAGTTTAACTTATAAAATATTTCATAAATCTCTATTATTATGATGTTGAATGTGTCTAATTCAATCCGTTCTTAAGAAATTCTTTCAAATTCTCTTTTAATTGACTGGTTCTAGAACTGTAATGGAAACTATCCACTACCATTTTGCTCCTGTTTATATTTGAACTTGAACTGCCAATTCATAAACCTGAACTACCAGTTAAAACATGGCCTAGTCTGAAAGTCATGTTTTATCTTGTAATTTTTTTTCCTGACCTAATATAAATTTCATTTCTTACATTCATTTTTCTTGAAGTTACTGATGGTTATTTTATCTTCTAATTGGAAAGTGTACTTAGAGAGCTTCAAAAATTCATCCCTTGATTTTAATGCTACAGTCTGATGTCAACACTGTGTGGTTTGCTAATGAAAGTGGCCACCTTACCTATTCTGGGAGTGATGATAATCTCTAGGGTTTGAACATTTTTATCTTTCCATGTCAATGCATTGAAGTATTTTCAGAAGTGAAAAGTTCAAATCTCTCAAAGTTGATGCCTTTATTTTTATGTATTTATTAAGAAGTGCAGCCTGTTGATGGTTAGTTCTATTATCAATGCTTTTTTTTTCCTCTTGTTTTGATCTTTATTGATGAGAAATTTCATGCACACACATGGCTCACTTTCAATAATATATATAGTTTTTAATTATTTCTCATACTTGTAGTGAAAGCTCTTGTACTAAAAAAAATGAAGTTGTAGGTCATTTGTTAAACCATTATCACATTTGAAGTTTTGAACCAAGGTTTTCATTGATTTCTATAAATTTTACTTGGTGGTTTTAAATGAATGTCATCCGTTCTTTGGTATCAATTTAACATTTCTCTTTTGAATTTGGTTTCAGTAGGAAAGAGAGGATCTGTTATGAGCATAAAATGCTCATATTTCATGTTATTTTATATTTGTAAATATTTGTGCTTGTTAGTTTTTCTTATTCTATGTGATGCTTTTTATATGTTTTTGTGACATTAGGGGTAGCGGAAATCCTTTGGGGAAAAATCGGACGAAAAGCGGAATAATCGTGTGAAAAAAGAACAAAGGAGTGCTGAAAACCAGTATGTCACCAGCGCAACTCCACTTGCGCTCGCCCTCAACAAATGTTTTGGCCATGTCACAGGCGCTACCAGTCCAATTCCAGCAACTTTAAGACATGAATCTTCACCTAAAATTCATCTCTTTTCACCCAAAAGTCATTTCTCTTCATCTGAAAGTTATGCCTTTATAAAAAGATATCTTCACGAACCGTTGTATTGATTCATCTACTATTTAAAGGGGTGAATTTGCAGCCAAAAACGAGGAGATGACATGCGGAGAAAAAAGAAGATACCAGAGATTCCTAAGAAATTAAGGATCGGATTAGAGAAAGAAGAAGTACGAGAAAGATTGAGAGTAATCTAGGAGTAAAGGATTGAGAAATTCTTACTCTACCTTTTTTTATCTTTCTCGTACTCTTTTATGCATCCTACTTGGTTTTGTGAACAATGATTTCATCTTTTCTATACTAAGTAATTTTAATAAAAGTTCCTGTGCTAAGCTGTTTTTATATTTGGTTTTGATATAAGTTTAATATTGATAAGTATACTCTTATGTATGCCAAATATGATTTCTATTTTGGTTCTAACGTGAGTTTAATATTGAGAAATATATTCTCACGGAAATTTGCAAGACTTCATAAGCATGATAGTAGATGAGAAATCATGTATTATACTAATCAAATTGCACTTCAACTTAAGAATATTAGTGTTAATAGAATTGGTTCACTAATGAGAATTAGGAGTCATGTTTAATAAGAATATGTTCAAGTAAATCTATGTATTTTTCAAGAGAAATTACATAGGAAATTAGTTTAACTTGTCTAAATAACTTGAACATAAATTTGAGAATAAGTTTGCAAAACGATTATGATTATCTTCTTACTCTAATTCGACCCACATTAGGATTAGTTTAATTTAGGAGTAGAATTAGATTAAGAAAAACAAATGAATTGTTTATTTATGTGCAAACAAAATCGAAAATCGAAACCCAATGTGAAATAACAATAATTCCTCATGGGAACGATATCTTTTGTACAATAATAGTAACCGTATACTTGCAGGAAATTCTTCAACAAGATCTTATGCAGGAAAGAGTGGATCTTATGTAGGAAATAGATGATGTACTGAGAAATCATGAAAGATGGGTTTTTTTTATCCTACTAGTGTTTCCTTTGCTTCTTTTTTGGTATAGGCTTTTCAAGTGCATGGAGAAATTGAAGAAGGGGCTGTCATTTATGACAAAACAACAGGAAAATCTCGTAGCTTTGGTTTCATTACATACAAACTTATGGAATCCACACAAAATGCGTTGAGAGCACCCAGAAAATTGATTGATGTAAGCAACAATTTATTTTTCCTTTTTTTTTCATTGGTATCCTAATTTGAATAGCATTATCTTTATCTTTATCTCATTGTTTTTCCAACAAGATGCCCAATTTATGTGTGTTTCGTCCATGCATGTCTCCACGTGTTCTGGTGTATGCATGTGCTTACATTATGTTTATGTTTTGTATACCCTGGATAAATTTAAGAAAAGAGTACATTCTAAGTTCATACTCTATCAGATTATTTAATTTGAATGAAATCGCATCAATATTTTGATGGCAGAGCTGGAAATGATTAAAATTTTGCTTTGGCATTATTGTTGTCACAAATTTCTTATATGAACTCATTGGGATTATTCAAATAAATGGTTATGATAATTTCTTGAGTTTGTGTACATGGATCATTTTTTTCTAACCCGTTTATCTTACCACTTCATATATGTGGAAGATGATATGTCAGTCTTATTTCATTCTTGTTCTCAATCTTCTACATTTGTTCAGTTTTGGTTTCAAAACCATTCCAATCACATCTTTTAGTTCACCTATCCATCTTTTAGCTCTACTGTCTAAGTAATTTGTAATTGCATGCTAATCTTATGAACATTTTGATTCAAAAAGTACATTATCTTCATATTACAAGTCACACAGTGGAAAGGGTTTATAATTCTGATTTTGGATTGCAGAAGGTTGCTTTTGAAAGCATGAGTTAATTTGACGTTGTAAACTTCAAACATGTCATTTTTTCTAAAATCTTCCATTTAAGTTGTGAAGGACCTTCAAATGGTCTTGATAGGTTCTTTTAAGTGGTATCAGTTAGGCAACTAGTATGTACCACAAATGTTCAATGTAAACATGTCTTTAAGATGCGATATTTGTACTTAATTAACTTTTATATAATAAATAAAAGTTTTAGACCTGTGTATAATATTCTAGTCTATTTCTTTTTTCTTTGATATATACCTGTAAGTGGATTTCCTCTTCTATGAATATTCAAGCACATAATTGGTGTTTCCAAATGTAAGGATAAAAACTATTCTCTTTACATAGGGACCAAAATCATTTCTAAATATAAGGACAAATATTGCCTCCTATAGAATTGGGGACTAAAAAATCGTCTCTAAATATAAGGACAAGTACGGCCCCTATAGAATTAGGGACTAAAAAATCATCTCTAAATATAAAGACAAATACCGTTCCTTATACAATTAGGGACAATTTTTCCATTCTCGTCTCCAATTCTATAAGGGACGATAAACATGACGTTGTCTCCATTTTTAGAGACGACATTCGTCCACAGTCTTAGAGACGAATGTCGTCCCTAAAAATGGGGACGATATTATATTTTTCGTCCCCCATAAAATCGGGAATGGAGCTTTTGAGCATGATTATAGGGGACAAAAAAATTATCCCAAAAGTATAGGGAGGATTTTTCATATACTTGGGGACGATTTGATCGTCGCCAAAACTTTTTTTTTTAGTGATTATTGTAAATTCATCATGCAAGTCAAAGTTTATTTGACCATTAAATAATAAAAGTACTATTGCTTAATACGATAGATTGGATAAATTTATGTTCATTTAGTTATTGAGGTTGGTTCTCTTTAAGACAAGATAATACAGTGTTTTCTGAAGGATAATATAATACAATATTAAAAACAACGAAATTATTGGAAAAAAAAAAAAAGAAAGAACCAAAATGGATGGTTTCACCTGTATGAAAATAAACACGGGCTGATATCGTAATGGAGTTTATATAGTTATATATATATATATATATATATATATATATATATATATATATATATATATATATATATATATATATATATATATATATAAATTTTTCCTCTTTTTCTCCAATACTTTCATTTTTTTTTAGTAACTTTTTTTTAGCTTTAATTTTCAATTTTACCCTGCTATTCTAGTAAGCACAATTGGTTATGAGAGATTGATTTGGAATATTAAGAAATTAAAAAATTCAACTATGTTGAACATTTTTTCTTGGATAAAAGATATAATTTAAAAACTTACATAGCAATTTATGTAAAAAGTCCATATTAAATTCCGTATTTAGAGCATCTCCAATAGGAAGAAATTTTGAAAGTTTTCTCCAACTTTTTTCTTTTGCCACATCATCAAACCCAAAAAACCTCTATTCCCTCTCTAATGCAAAGAACCCTTTAAAGTTCTTTTGAGTGGATCCACATCATTAAAAAAGTTATAACTTTATCATTATTTTAATAATAAAAAACAAACAATAAAAATTAATAAAAAAAAAAGAGTAGAAAACGTTGTCCAAAAGGAGAACATTCTCGGCCAAAAGAACCCCTCCAATGGCAAAGGAGCATTGGAGATGCTTTTAGCCCTTTTAAAATCTTCTCAACTAAAAAGGTTAAGATTTTTCACTAGAATTAACAAAATATTCATTACTATTTAAGAATTGATTTACCTTTAATATTTATCTTTTTAAAATTCCATTTCCTACAATGTGATTATTTTTCTTTTGATCAATATCTTTTTTTTTTCTTTTTTTTTTCTTTCTTTCTTTTTTTTTTTTTTTTTTTTTTTTTTGTCTTTGTATGTCACTTCTAATACTTTTGGGGTGAAGTTGCATATTTGCATGGTTAGATATTGAAATGAAAAAACAATGAAAATGCATGATATAGTTTAAGGGTATGAGGATTGAAGTTAAGTTTGACAAATATTGAAGGGATAGTGCAAAAATGAATATGCTTATTTATTTGCTGTTATTCTTGATCCTCGTGAAAAACTTAAGGTTATGAAAGATTTTTTTGTTGAAAAACATGGTGAATTTGGAGGGACTACAGTATTAAAGAATGTGAAAATGAACATACTTGAGTTGTACGAAGATTATAGAAAAAAGCTTCTACCTCCTCCTCCCATTATAAATGATTCGTAACTGTTAGCGAAAGTTCAATACATAATCTAAGTCAGGTGAGTCAAAGTTTAGATAAAATTACAGGTCCTCTACTTCGAGAGAAGTTTAAAGGGCCAAGGGTTGATGGTGGGAGTGGATATATGGAAAGGAAATTGGAGTTGAAAATAAATTTAAGCGAGATAGTACAAGATGATTAAATTTTGACACTTTAAAGTTGTGGAGGATCAATTATGATAGTGTTGTCGTTTCTTGCACAAATTGCTAGAGATGTATTGCTCTCGAAATCCCCATTTAGTACATGGGGAAGAGTTCTTGATCCGTTTAAGAGTTTTTGGCTCCTAAATTTGTCGAAGGCTTAATATCTACTCCCGAATACAGAGGAAAATATAAATGAAATTCAAGGGCAAAAAGATTTTAATTTTTTATTCTCTATAAGATAATTATATTTAGATGATGTATAATTTATATTGGCAACTAAATTTTTTCTTCTTTTCTTATTTTTCAGATTTGCCAATTGGAGAGTTTCATATGTTTAATTTAAATGATTTATAGTAATTTTTGTTTATTTCAATAATCAATGTACATTGTTAATTATTATTTAAAAAAATTATTTTGCTTAACTTTTAAAATGTTTTAGAAACATTGGCTATATAGGACGAATGATTGTTGGTTGTTGCACATTTTCAATTCTTGATGCTAAGTATAACTTAGATTTCATTTCTAAGTTGATACATTTTGAATTCTTGTGCTTTAATAATGAAACTAAATTTATACTTCAATTATAATATTTAAGGTTTGATGTTTGCACGAAGGAATCACTTATGATGTTAGATTCCTACAACATGTACTTGTTTTTCTATCCCTTTTGATCTTGGAAAACAGACTATTCATTTAAATATTTATATATTTCATTTATTTCTGTTCTGTTAAGTCCTAATACATTGAATATTTAGACATATATTTGATATTTTGAATTTTAGATTATATTTTAATTTATCAGAAATTTAAGATATAAATGTACTCTGTAATTCAATAAGTTACGTATACAATGAATGTGGTTAATGACGAGTAATTGACAAATCAATAAGTTATGAGCAGCAAATAAAATGCAATCAAACAAAATCGAAATAATCCAATCAAACAGCTAAGTTCAGTTTTTTTTTTTTTAATCTCAAATCGGTTCAATTTGTACTTTTATGCCTTTTCGATTCTTAGTTTATTCGATTCAATTTGGTTAAATGAACACTAGTATTTATTATATACTTTATTTCATTCGTATAATTTATTCATGTCTTTACTTTTTTTTTTTTCTCTCTCAAAAACTAATTATTTTATATTACTGTATTTATTTTTTATTAACTAGATTTTGGTGTCATTTACCTGAAAACTTAATTTAACTAATCCGTAAACAAAACAAGGACTAACCAGTATATCTTGTGGAAATCTCGTTTACGGAACTTTTGAGTGTCACAGGTTGGATCGTTCTAGTTGCCTTTCCAACGTATGCAGTATTACATAGGGTACGACTATCTTCGTAAGTTCAGCCAAAGAACGAAGATGAAAAGTGTTTGTTCGGGAAGTTATCGAGACATATTCGGTTTTTTTGTTATGGATATTACGTATGCCAAAATTCCCAAAAACTGATCTAGAGTAGGGTATTTATAGAGTTAGGGAGCAACCACCGATAACTCTCATAACTCCCCTCATGTTTATCCATTTCGACCAAATTACACATTTGATCCCTGTAACTTATTAGATATTACAGTTCAGTCCCTGCCAATCCAACAAATGTCATGGGCGGACAGAAAACCAACATCTCCCACTCGCACATGACAAGACTTACTTTCATTGCGAGAAACACAATCACATATTGCTTTCGATTCTTACTCGGTGAACCCACGCGACTAGTCGACGTATAGGCTAAACTTTTGAAGTTTTCTTCATAGCTCCAGCATTGGCTTAACGTGACTTCCTCCTAGTACATTTCCTTGATCACTGGTTTTCGACTCACTTTGATCTCTCGAAAACTTTCATATACACCACATACTTTTTCCATAGAAAAGAGTACCGAGCTCGAGTGTTATATGACATTCAAGTGACAAGTAACTAAAATGTACTTCCTCTTTATAAATAACCTTCTGCCATATATCTAATGCTTATATGACTGGTCCTTATATGCCCGTTCATAGCTAACGAAGCCTGGTTTAGGGTTCCAATCAAGTTAATCATCAAACATACCCTTCTTGTTATTTGCAAAAGTCCTTAAGGGTGAACTTGAAACTCATAGTTTCATTTGGGTCTCACATTAGGAAAGTTGAGATCAATTTTCTTCTTTCCATCCTTTGGTCGGCTTTTACACATATTACATAAATATGCCATAGTGTTGATTCACGCAGGACGTATGTTTCATGAACACTATGTGAAAGCATTCAGTCTCCGGATACGACTCATGTATCAAGACCTCTAGTCCACTTTGAAGCCTTTCACAGAACAGCTTTCGATATAAACAAAATGATGATATTACACAAAATATCACATATAGAGTAACTCACACTCCCACTTTTACCTATGAACACACAATCATAGTAAAAGATTCATCCATGTGAGTAGATGACATTTCGCCAACATACTGAACTATACATAATAGTTCTATGTGTATCGCTTTGAACAAATTTGAACAAAACAAATAACTTACATTTTATTCCACATAAAATGTACAAAGTTATTACAATAGTTCAAAGATTATAATATGTTCCTATATCTTACGAACACCAAATTCCGAAATGTGTCTACCAAAAACATTTGGTGCTATTGGTTTCGTTAATGAATCTGTAATCATATCTCGGGTAGGAACATATACCAAACTTATTTCTCCCTGTGCTACTTTGTCTTTAACAAAATGATATTTTATATCGATATGCTTGCCATTTCTATGATAATAGGGATTCTTGGAATAGGCTATCGATGCAGTGCTATCAGAAAATATAGTAGTACATTTCACTTTAGGTAATAGATCCAAAAGATCTATGAAGCGTCTTAACCAGATCACTTCTTCTACAGCGGCGGCTGTAGCCACGTACTCAAACTCCATAGTTGATAATGTCACACAAGTCTGTTTCTTGCTACACCAGGAAATAGCACCATTTCCTACAGTGAAAATGTATCTAGATGTAGACTTTCTACCGTCTTTATCAGTTCCGTAATCAGCATATGTGTATCCCTTTAATTGTAGGTCTCTACATTGATAACCAAGGAAATAATTTGAAGTCCGCTTAAAATATCTAAATATCCGTTTCACCGCTGCCCAATGCCTCAAACCTGGGTTTGACTGATATCTACTTGCGAGACCAAGCACAAAACTAATATCAGGTCGTGTACAAATCATAGCGTACATCAAGCTACCAATTGCACACCTATAAGGAATTCTCTCCATCTTTTTAATCTCTTCAGGAGTCATAGGACACATACTTGCATTTAGTTCCATACCTTTTGTAATAGGGGTTGGATCAGGATTACAATTTGCCATACCAAATCGTTCTAAGATTTTATTGATATACGTTTCTTGTGAAAGAGCCAATAATCTCTTAGAACAATTTCTTGTGATCTTAACCCCAAGAACATAGTCGGCATCTCCTAGATCCTTCATCTCAAAATTAGAAGACAACAAAGTCTTTACTTTCTTGAGTAAGGAAGTGTCATTACTAGCTAAGAAAATATCATCAACATATAACGTTAGAATGACAAACTTCCCTCCGTTTTCGCGCTTAATGTAGACACGCGCGTCTGACTAATTATCTTGAATTGCATTGATAAAAACGCCTTATGGAAATGGAAATACCACTGTCTTGAAGACTTCTTAAGGCCATAAGTTGATCTCTTCAACTTACAAACCTTGTGTTCTTAACCCTGAATAACAAAACCTTCTGGTTGAACCATATAGATTTCCTTGTTCAATTCACCGTTCAAGAATGCAGTCTTTACATCCATTTGATGTAATTCGAGGTCCATATATGCTACAAAAGCAAGTATGATTCTAATCGACGCAAAACGGAGAACAGGAGAAAAAGTCTATTGATATTCAATTCCTTCCTGTTGTGTAAACCCCTTCGTGACCAGTCTACTCTTAGTTTGGATAGGCTTACCATCCGCTGATCGCTTTATCGTATGTACCCACTTATTCCCAATGGCTTTACGCCTTTTGGGAAGATCAACTAGTTTCCAAACTTTGTTGACCCTCGTTGACTCCATTTCACTTTCCATTGCTTTAATCCACTCTTCCTTCGCTGGGGATTCCAATAACTCTCTCATGTTAGTTGGAATATCTTCAATTTGAGCTACGACCGAGAGTGCTTCGCTATCAATTAAATGACGGAATCGCAGGATATTTACCTTCTATGATCGTCTTAGAGGTTCTGTTTCTTGATAAACACATCTCATATATTCATCAAGATTCGGAACAGAACTCCCACTGGGATCTATATCCATGTTCACACTTGAATTTGGAACATGACTCCCACTCAAATCAAGACCACTCAAGTTAGGGTCAGGATTACTCATAGCCATTCATGAAGGTTGAAAACCATCATTTTCCACTTCCCTGACATCTTCAACTTCATTCCTCCCACTCGGATTGAGCGATCCTGAAGTTTCAGACTCTTGAGTTTCAAAGAAAGTGAAATCTTTATCCATTTCTCCCAGTTTAGGAAATTCATTCTCTAAGAATGTGATATCACGTGATTCAAATTCAGTTATTTGACCATTCTCACTTTCTCCCACTAAGACATACCCTTTGGAGAGATAAGGATATCTAATAAAGATTCCTTTCTTGCCTCTTGGGCCTAGCTTGCCATGCTTGCTAGAAGTGGTATGAACATAGGTAGCACATCCCCATGGTCGTAAATGGTTCAAATTTGGCTTATGGCTCGTCCCCAATTCATAAGGCGTGGTTGCTACGGACTTAGAAGGTACTCGATTGAGCACGTATGTGGCAGTCAATATTGCATCACCCCAAAAGGAGATTGGCAAATTGGCTTCAGCCATCATAGATCGTACCATCTCTAAGAGGGTTCAGTTTCTTAGTTTTGCAACTCCATTTTGTTGTGGAGTTCTGGGTATGGACATCTGATGCTCAATACCCTTTTCATCACATAAAACTTTAAATTCCTCGTAGAGGTACTCTCTTCCCCGATCGGTCCTTAAAGCTTTGATTGTCTTATCTTGTTGATTTTCAACTAGATTCATGAATCATTTGAAACATTCTAATGCTTCAGATTTATGAGCAATTAAATAGACATAACCATACCGTGTATAGTCATCTATAAATGTGATGAAATAATATGCACCGTGCCTTGCCCTCACATTCATTGGACCACAGATATCAGAATGAATTAACTGCAACGGTTGGTTGGCTCGCGTAGCCTTACCAAATGGTTTTCTTGTCATCTTTCCTTTTAAGCAGCTTTCACAAGTTGGGAGATCTACTTTTGATAAATCAGCCAACAAACCTACTTTGGCCAATCGTACTAAACGATCTTGACCGATATGACTAAGTCTCGAATTCCATAGTTTCAAAACATTTATAATATCAACAGATGAATTAACGTCAAAGGAAAAACTTTCATTACAATCATAATTAGGATCTAAATCCAAAACAATAAAATCATTTGATAAATATCCACTACCAAAGTAAATATTATTCATAAAGAGATTAAATCTATCCATTTCAAAAGATAACATGAAGCCTAACTTCATCAGGGCAGAGACAGACAACAAGTTCCTTCGAATCCCTGGAGCATAAAGTACATCTTCAAGAAACAGTGCTCGACCGCCATTTAAGATTAGCTTACAATAGCTAATCCCTAAGACCTCCTCTCGAGAGTTGTTCCCCATGTATATCCATTTTATGCCCCTCGATACACTATGGAACTTTACAAAGGAACCACGCTTCTTTGTTACATGGTCGGTTGCTCTCGAGTCTACAATCTACAAAGGACGAGATTCAGTTAGGAAAACAGAACTTGAAACATATGTATAACTATTATACAAGTCGGTAACATTTACCTGAGGAGTTTTGCAATCTCTTGCAAAGTGCCCCTTTTGTCTACAATTATAACACTTCACTTTAGAAATGTTAACTTTCTTCTTACCCTTCTTTTGAATGGGAACTTTGCCCCGTCGTTCCCTTAGCCTTTTTCTTGAAGAACTTTTGTTTCTTCTTGGACTTCAAACCTGAACTTGAACAAGCCATGTGAACTTCTGATTTCACATTCAGAGAGGCCAAACAGTCCTCTTCCAATTCAAGATGATGAACAGCATCGTCAAAGGTTTTGATGTTCGTCGATGAGTAAGAGGCAGTTTCATATGCTCCCACCCATTCGGCAGGGAACGTATCACAGCCTGAACCTTTTGCTCCTTGGTCAACTTATGACCTGTATCATTAAGTTCAGTTATCATGTTGGACATCTCACGTAAATGTCTTTTCATATTATGGGTAAGTATCAAATTTGATACTCAAAGAATGAAGTTTCGTCATGGAGACACCTCCAAAATTTTCTTTTAGGGCATCCCATAATTCTTTTGCTGTGGGATATACACGAAACCTTTTCGCTATATCATCATCCATGGCACTTAGCATGATGATCCGGGCAGAGGAATTTTTCTTTTTCCAAGCCTCGTAAGCTTTAAGGTCTTTCCTTGCTTGAGCGGAAGTTCCCTCAGGAGGAGGAGCCATAATCCTTTCCAGAGTTTGTAGAGCCTCTTGCTCCTCAATTATGTACTGGACTTTCATAGCCCAGACCTCATAATTATCTCCGTTCAAGCGGAGATCCTTATTAAGCTCAGCAATAATTGACTTTGTAGTAGCCATAGAAACTATTAAAGACAAAATAACTTGAATAAGTTAAGCAATACATCATATTTATTATAAGATCATTTAAAGCTAAGAATAGTGTTTGGTTCACATAAAATCGAACACTATATGCAATACACAGAGTTACCATTTATACGGGCTAATACAAACACTATATTAGGTTTAAATTTCCAATAATAAATATTCTATTTTAGTTTTACTTTTAGAGTTCATTCTAATTTATTTAATATTCATATTTCTATAATATGAAACTAATGATTCATTATAACACATAGTTATAATCTCAGAATAAATAAATTAAAACTCTAAAACAAACGAACTAAAATAGTAATGTTTAACACTTAAAACAAACATTATGTTTAACAAATAAACATACACAATGTTTAACAAATAAACTTACATTTATTAAATAACTTAGTTCAATAGTGAATAAGTAAAGAGATACGTACAACCACTAAAAAAAATGTTCATAGTGAATAAGTAAAGAGATACGTACAACCACTAAAAGAAATGTTCTAAAAACACACAGCATAAGAACAACTCAAACCAACATAGAAATAATCTAACAAATCAAGTCTGGACCATTATAAGAACCAACCGACTTAGTCCAAGACCCACTGAGTGGTAATGGTCTGGAGTCAGTGGGTCATCCTCATCACTAAAGTCAACCTCCTCTACAGATTTGGAAATCAAATCCACCACCTCAATCCTCTTCGAGGTGACGGAGATAAGCTCTGTGAACCTGACATAAAGATCCAACAGGTCCAAAGGCATACCCTCGGCACCCTCTATCATAGTATCAAGGCAGGGATGCCTGATTTCCTTATTATTCCTACGTAACATAGACCTAGGAAATCAGGCTACCATAGCTCCGTATGAGAATATGTTCAATACAAACACCTTGCACTGATTCATATACTCCTCCTACGCATCCAAATTATCAATAGAATCTACGATTCTATCATATTCCATATTCCCACCATACCAAAATTTATTAAAACATTTTTCGTGAAAAGCTCATTTTGCGAAAACCAGCATTTGAAATTGATCTGTGCCAGCTGAGAAACCACCTCTCCAAATGAGTTTTTGGATCTCTTGGTTCAGCATATTGAATCGTTCCATAACTCCTACGATATCCCTTTCCTCTATCGGAGGATATCGCTTAGAGAATTGTTGTAGATCTAGTTTTTGTATCATCCTCGCCTCCTCTTGAGACTGGATTTGTCTCGGACGTTGCACAAAGAAAGCCATTCCTATAACACATATAGGAATAATAAAAACTAGTCACAAATCAAGAATAATCAGTATAATAATACACAATACATATACTGAAACTTTTCTTGATGCACAAAATAAATATTCATACACAATAAATCATACTGGAATTTTCTGGAATTTTTAAAACACATTTTAGGTATTTATACACAATAAATAGTATTTATTTTGGCTTAATTCAATAATTAAAATTATTGAATGAATTACAAAAATTCTCTAAAAGATACCAAAATTACAGAAAAAATGTAAATTTTAATTTGGTGGAAAAAATGGAAAAAAATTGGACGCCGGAACACCACTCACGTGCCAGCACGCGTCGCCTAGAGAGCTGGCAACGCGCCTAGCCCGTGTTGGAGAGGAAAAAGACTTCAGTGACATGTGGCACATTCTGAGTGGTACTGACGTGTTAGAAATGCCACGTGTCAAAATTTCATTGGTCCAATCATGCGCAGATGATGACGTGGCGAGGATGACGTGGCAGTCAAAACACAGTCATCGACACGTGTCGCAACATCATTGGTCCACGTAATCGCCACATCAACAGAACAGTTACATGGGTGGTTATTAGGCGCCGCATGTCATCCTCTGATTGGTTTGACCGTTACTAAAACGGTTGACTGTTACACGTGGCGTCTAGTAATTGGTCGGTCAAAATTCAACCGTTTTGTAACCATCCAATAACCTTTTGCCATGTGTCAGTCGGTTTTGCCCAACCAATCAGAGAATGCCACGTGTCTCAATGTTATATAACTCATAAATAACTGTTCACCGGAATCCCAGTCTCACCGGCTGGAAGTGAGGTCCACTGCCGGCCTTCCAGTGCTTCGATGAACCTGAAATTTTACACCCCGACTCGATTTTTTGTGTTGATTCCAATGGTGTACCCAGAATTACAAAATTCCAACAAAAAATTTACGTATTACACTGTTAAACGTATTTACGGTATAATTTCGACCGAAAACAACTTTTGAATCAAAAACGAAATCCGACAGAACTCATTCTCATTGCAGATCAACCAAGAATTATAGATTCAAACGCAGCAAACTGTAAACCTTAGGCTCTGATACCAATGAAAACTTAATTTAATTAATCCGTAAACAAAACAAGGACTAACCAGTATATCTTGCGGAAATCTCGTTTACGGAACTTTTGAATGCCACAGGTTGGATCGTCATGGTTGCCTTTCCCACGTATGCAGTATTACACAGGGTACGGGCTATCTCCGTAAGTTCTGCCGAAGAACGAAGATGGAAAGTATTTGTTCGGGAAATTATCGAGACGGATTCAATTTTCTGGTTATGAATATTACGCATGCCAAAAGTCCCAAAAACTGATCTAGAGTGAGGTATTTATAGAGTTAGAGAGTAACCACCGATAACTCCCATAACTCCCCTCATGTTTATCCATTTCAACCAAATTACACATTTGGTCCCTATAACTTATTAAATATTACAGTTCAGTCCCTGCCAATCCAACAAATGTCATGAGCAGACCGAAAACCAACATTAACTATAGCCAATTATGCAGCAAGAAAATAAAAATATTTTTTTTTGAATTACACATGAAAAATAATTTAAAAGGTTTATATATTTCTAAATCTAGTTATAACTCGTGTAAAAAAGAGTCAAATATTTTGATTAATAAATTTCATGATTTTATAATATATATTCACTTGTTACTTTGATATATTACATAAAAAAATTATAAGGATTATTCATAAAATAATAGCAACTGAAT
Source organism: Euphorbia tirucalli (assembly GCA_039660915.1). Classification (NCBI taxonomy): domain Eukaryota; kingdom Viridiplantae; phylum Streptophyta; class Magnoliopsida; order Malpighiales; family Euphorbiaceae; genus Euphorbia; species Euphorbia tirucalli. The sequence goes on along the minus strand of CM077637.1, from coordinate 22,862,403 downwards.
ATTTATATTTGTTTCAAGCATAAAATTGTACAATTAATTTTAATTTTATATTTTTATTTCATACCAAGCATATATATAAAATTTATTTATGAAGTTTATTTGGAAAATAAATTTTATTTTTATAATTCATTAGTTTTGAGTGATGTTTTCACGTACGAAATTCAAAATAAGAAATTTTAAAATTGTTTTTCCTTTACTATTAACAAATTTTTTTGAATATATATATATATATATATATATATATATATATATATATATATATATATATATATATAATTCTTCCTTTTTGACAATGCTAACGCGCCAAGAATTTTAAACGTATTCATACGTGTAAATTCAATTTACTGAAAGATGAAAAATCTAGGCCTTATTTAGTTTCAAAAAATGTATCTATTTTCATTTTCTAGTTTTCTTTTCATTTTCTAAGTTTTACTAAAAAAATTAAAAATATATTTTAATTTCTTATTTTATTTTTTCTTTTCTAATTTTTATTGAAGAATTTTAAATTTTTTTATCACATAAATCATATAAATATTGTATTAAAAATTTAAAAATAATTATTTTTAATATAAATATAAAAATATTGTCAATCAATAATTTTATGATTAAAAATTTTTTTAATTATAAACACAGTTCAGAGTATTATAAAATAATATTAACATGATTAAATGCCGATAAGTAAAAATTTCATTTAAAATAAAATAAATTATTCATCTATAACTTTACAATAGTTTCTCTCAACAAACTTATTTAACTTTGTTGGAATATTTAATTTAAATACTTTAGATTTCTGTTCTACAATTGGATTATTAATTAAAGAAAAATAATTAAATTTTTATTTAATTAAAATTATTAAAAGATATTAAATTAATTAATAATATATATTTATATAAACTACACATTAGAAAACATAAAAACATGTTTTCTGCTACTAGTAGTTATAAATTTGGAAAACGGCGAAACTTGTTTTCCGAATTTTCATTTTGAAAATTTGCGCAACCAAACAGCAGTTTTCATTTTCCAATTTTTGCTGCATAATTTTCAAGAAAACATTTTCATTTTTCCACAATTGAGCTACCACCTAACTTCTAATCAAACGATTGTGTCATGTGAAAAAGGTGTAAAGCAACAAAATTATGCGATTAGTTTTTTGTAGAATAAAAATTAAACGAAATAAACATACCAAAACAAAATTAAAATCGTTGAAATTTAGATGTCACTGAAATTGAAAAGAAACATAGAAACTTACTGAGAGTGAACTAAGAATGAACAACTTGATTGTTTGAAAAGTAAAAAATTACAAAAATTAATGAATGAAAACTTGATTTCTGTAAGATTATTTGTTAAATTTGTTAAATTTTGTAGGATTGCACAGAGAGAGTAAACTGTCTTCTAAAAATGGCTTTTATGCTTGTGAATAAAAACTGCTCGAAAGTTACTCAAAATTAAAATTGTCACTTTCCTTCATGCCATGAACAGCTACTTCAGCCTATTTTGCATATAAAAAGCTTCTCTTTCAATAAAACAACTTTTAAATTCCTAGTAACCTCTTACTACTTAATTAACTAATTCAATTAATTAAACTAGCTAATTAATCTCCTACAACAATAATTAAATTATGTTGGAAACAATATATATATATTGTGGATGGTAATTTAACAACTTAGAATAAAACCAAAATCTAGATTCGTTTACTTTAAATGATTGGGTGGAGAGATATGAGGATGCACAAAGAAGAAAGTAGAAAAAGTTGAGTTTTTTTTTTTTTTTTTTTTTTTTTTTTTTTTTTTTTTGTGTCTTAGACAAAATAATAAGAGTGAGGTTCGAAGATAAGGTACCAATCACTTTAGTAGATATTAAGTTGAATACGTTTTGTGCTTTTTGGGTTAAAAAACAATATTTCCCTCATCTAACACAAATAATCTGTTGTCATATTCATGAATGCAGTGGGGAGCCAGGAATTGGCAGGTGGGGAACAAAAATTTTAGAAAATTTTTTATCGGCTGACAAATTAATTCAATTTAATTCAATAACAACACAATCAAATTAATCTAAGTAACCACTTCATTATTTATATACATGACATACCAATAATTAATTTTTTTCAATTAGAATCCTTAAATCCCTAAAATTGTGAAATTTATAATTTCAATCAACCTTTAATTCTAATCAATCTAATTTCAATTTTTTTTTTAATCCTAGGATGGAATTTTTTTTATCAATATTATTCTGATAATTATTTTTAATAATAAGACATATATTATTCAAAAAAAAGTCTCATCTGTATCCAAATTAAAGCTGAACAACAATTTCACAAAAAGAAAAAACGACCACAAAGAGCAACAATAAATCAACAAAGGGTAAAAACATAAAATAATTACTTAAATCATAAAACGTAGAAGATTCAGCTATTGTCGATTGATCCACCATTGCATGATAACAATTACAACATTATTTTCAATGCCATAATCCTTTTTAGTAAATAGATTTACTCAAATTTGATTTTAGGAATGCAAGTAATGTGAAAGTTTAATGGAACATTTTCATAAAATTAATTTGGAAACAAATACTTAAACAGTGAAAATTGAGTTATATTGTAAATCATATGAGATGAACATGTAAAACAATAATAAAATGATGAAAATTTATATTAGTTTGCATAAGGAATGAAAATAAATAAATATTAAAGATAATAGATTTTTTTAAAAAAATATCTGATTAAGTTTTTGATTTTTTAAATAGATATATTACTGTAACGTATGATCTTTAATTTTCACACACATTGAGCTTCTACCTAACAGCTTTGTTAGTTAAGTCATTAAGCATGTGCAAATGAAAGATCAAATGCTAATGTATTTATTTTTTAAATTAGAATCTTAATTAAATAAAATTGAAAAGATGAAAAACTTATATTTTTGTTCCTAAAAAACCCATTGAGAAAAAAGAAAAAAAATTATTACACCATCGAGAGTAATCCTTTTGTAAATCGATAAGTGTTTATATATCCTTTATTTATTATTACAATATATAATAAATAAAGTGTGTATCATAAAAAAATATATATATATTTTTTATAAAAGAAATTTTTAATATTTTGGAACGAAATAAAATGGAAAAATGAAAAATGAAGTGAAGTGAAGTGAAGCGAGGGATGGAGGGGAGGGAAAGGAGTATTAAAATGAAAATGGAAGTTACTTTGAATAGTTGAAAGGAAGGAGGAAAGAGAGTGGAGAGGAGGAAAGAGGATCCACGTGTTGGTGTTGGCATTGGGAGTAGTGATATCTCAATCCAACGGTACAAATTAAGCATGATCCCATTCTTTATTATACTATCACCCACACTTATTTGTCTCTCACTGCTCTCACTCACTTCACTGTCTGCCTGCCTCCTCCTACTAGATACGATTTTCTTCTCTTCACCACCCTCTCACGTGACCCCATTAAATCTCCTATGTACTATTCCTAACACGTGCATGGACGACTCACGTGACTATAATTAATTACCTTAACTTTTACGTATGACAAAAGAAAGGGAAATATAAAAACTGTTTTTTTGACCTATGTTCTCAATTTTTCAAATCAACACTACCATTCATCAATTGTAATTAAATACATTAATCACATGATCACTGTGATAATTAATTCTAAATATCAAATCCAGCATTAATTACTTTTATATTCGCATTGTATTTTTTTATTAGAAATCAAATTTATGCAGTTTTTATATAACCAAATCACACATATAAATATATTTGTAATTTCAATGCAAATAAATGAAAAATAGTTTTTTAATCAAATTTTACATTTACGGCTAACTTTTACCATAACCAGGGATGGAAAATGAGAGAGGGGATTGACTAGGACTTCAAGCGTAGCTTAATTTTGGTGGCGTAAGGGCCTCTCATAAGAATTTACTGCCAAAGCTGCTGCTAAGTTTTATTCGGTGGGAAATGGGAGTTGAAGAGAGCTCCAGTTTGGCCATTAAAGTTATTTTTTTAGACAAAAGCAAATTATTGATGAATCTAGAATTAAAAGTATTAGAAACACAACAATTCCAAAAAAAAAAAAAAACTAAACTAAACTAAACTCAAGCATAAGTCAAGCCTAAATAATATCATTAGTGATCCTGGATTACGTAATCAAATTGATGATTTCTGTGTTGATATTAGAAATCGATAACGAATAGAATATCTGACTATAGGTCATTGTCGATCAATGGGTCATGGATATCCACCTAGATAGTTTGACAAATAACAAAAAATACTTGCAAGAAATCTTAGTTTGTGCAATTTTATTTGTTGGGATATAATGTAGAAAAAGATGATACTTTTACTTAATAGTTGGAAAAAGAAAGTTAAAATACTGAATGGACATGCTAGTTTTGTGAATGGTCTTCACAATAAGTGTAGAACAAACCTTGATAATTTTAGTATTTAAAGACAAGATCAAAAGGGCATGCATAAAAGGTTGATTATCACATCTGTTAAACATCATTATGTGACACACTTACTTTTAAAGTAAGATTTACTTCGTGGACATATGAGTAACCAAGTGTTTTAAATAATAGAAACTTTTTAGAGGTTCACAATTGGTATAACCGACAAAATAAAGAGGTTGAGAGTACAAGTAGAGAGAACGCTTCTAGAAATTATCAACTAATTAGTCGCAGAGTTCAAAGAATTAACAAGTGCTTGTGCGTTAGTAGTTTCAAAAGCAATCATTAAAAATATCAGGAAATTTATGGTTGATGAGTGTAGAGATATTTTAGTGAATGTGCAAATGTGACTGAATCTTATTTATGTAAATAGTCAGGGACATGTCATTAAATGATTTCTTGCTACTGTCCATGTACCTAAAACTTCCTCAGATAATTTAAAGATGACTATTGATAGTTTATTTGCAAAATATGGATTATCATTATCAAGATTGAGAGGTCAACAAATATGTGTGGCGACCTCTATGAGTTGAAAACTATCATATTATAAAAAAATTTAAGTAAATGGTATATTATTTCCTTTGCTCACTAATTCCACTTAGTTGTTGTTGATGTTGTTAAAGTAATCAAATTGTGAATGATTTTTTTACATATGTTACAAGGGTTATGAATATAGCTGTGCATTATGTAAAAGGAGAGATAACCTTAGATAGCTTAATCATGATAAAAATATTTGAGTGTTTGGAGTATGGAAAGATAACTAGTGCAAAAGGAAAAAAAAAAATCAAGAAACTAGTTTAACATGATTAAGGATATTTTTGGGGTTCACATTACAAAAAAAGAGCTCGTCTACTCAACAATATGGTGTTTTATGTTTCAAGTGCGTTATCAGGTTTATGATGATATTACTTTAAATGACAATAATGCGATTGTTATGAGATTTATTGGACAAAAGGGGAGTTATCGATTTGTGTTCATGTTACACTTAATGAATACAATATTAGGAATCACAAATGAACTATCTTTGGCATTGCAGTAAAAAGATCAAGGCATCTTACAAGTTGTAGATTTGATTCTTGGTATGAAAATGGAGTACTAGACATTAGAACGAAGGGATGAGTCAATTTCTATTTTGTGTTAAACACCATATTGCAGTGGTTAACATGGAAAATAATATAACAACTCTCATGATTGTAACCATATCAATTCCTCACCAATTGTCATCGTTACCATATTTAAATTTGTTTTGAGATATATCATCTCTATAAATTTTAGTACCTTATTCTTGTCGTGATTTTTTTTTAATTATATCAAATTGATACGATAAAGCAAGAGATGAATAATTGTTTAACAAAAGCAAACATCAAGTTACTTTATTGTATAAGATGTCTTGATCCAAAAAATTGTTCTGCTAAATTTGTTTATCAAAAGCCACCGAGACTTGTTAAACTTTATCCATAAGACTTTTCACTTATGGATCACCTTAAAATCAACTTGGGACTTACATTTATGATATAAGAAATCATGGACAATTTTCTACAATTGCAAATTTGGAAAATCTTGATAAGAAAATGGTTGAAATTAAGAAAATAATATATTTCCATTGGTATATCACATGAGTACTACTATTACTGCTGAAAGGGTATTCTTTAACTATTAATATAGTCTTTTGTATTGAGAAAGATTTTTTGCATAATTGAAAATAAAAAAGTTTACAACATTATCATAAAATCTTAAAGTACAAAATACTATTATTTTATTTTTTACAATAAATTGAAGTGTTAATATTAACAAATTCTTTTATAAGTATAATTTAATATTTGTATAAAATTTTTAATTAATTTGTTATACTAGAATAATTTATTTTAAGATATCACAAAATCCAAACAATCACATCCACCGACTATACCATAAGCTTAATTTGTAAAATTAAAACTAATCAATACCCGATTGTTAAAGACTTTGAGCCCCTGATTTTTTCCATTTTATATAATCAGCTTCTTGATCTTCACTTTACATACATTAGGTCCTTGGTCTCTTGATTTGCGTCGTAATCGCTACATTTTAATCAGCCTCTTGATCTACACTTTACACACATGTGGTATCTCCCTATTGGATGAAAATATACAACTTTAAACCCAAAACCAAATCAATCCTTATCCATACCAGCTCCCTCCACTTTTTCTTTCAAATTACCCATTTTCAAATACTCCTCCCATTCCACAATAGATGTCACTTAAGGTTTATGCACATATATTAAGAAAATGGTTTATATGTCTATAAAATGATGTTATTTAACTAAATTGATTTTATTAAATTTCATTTTGGAATTTGTTTCATCTTGATATTTAAGTTTTACGTAGTTTATGATAGGTGGAATGGAGAGAATTTAATGCTTTTATTGATTTTTCTTTTGTGCCAAACAATTATTATATAAAATTAATATGGAGTAACATGAGAAGAATTTATCTAAATTTCCTTTGTTTTTTTAAAGTGACATTTATTTAATAGAATTAGCTTAAGTAACATTTATTTTGTAACGGAGGGAGTATTAATTAATTATATCCTAGAACAATGAATTTCCCTCGAAACCCAAACATCAAGCCAATTTTACAACACTTTGATCAATTGTTAGAATCGAATCACATACCGATTACAAAATTTGATTCATCCATCAAACTTCAAAATAGAAGTATTCATAATCAAATGAAAAATCTTCATCATGAATTTCCTCAAAAATATTAAACTTACTTCACTATTTAGTTTCCTCTATTTACAATTAATTCTACAAAACTAAAACCCGGAAATCACTTTTCCCAAATTTAAACAAAATGGAGATTTAATAACCATATCTAATTCATAAATCTTCTGCAAAATATATAATATAAAACCAATCCAGAATTCCGATTTAGACGCAAACTTTTCTACATCTTCTTGGTAGAGCAAGGAAGATAGCTTCAAGATTAAGCAGCTGAAAAAAAACCATCCTTGGTGGAATTTCCGTTGCTTGGAGAGAATAGTTTTCTTCTTCTTTGGAGGTAGAGGACAGACTAGAGCCGTTGGTATTTGAGAATCAAGGTGTCATGGAGTCATGCACTCAGCTCAATGATGGAAATTGAAAACTGGCTATGAAGCATGGACACGGACACATCAAATGATATTTGTTAAAAATATGAGACATGGACACGGTGGGGACACGATAAATATTTAAAAAATTATAATATATAGATATATATTCATTAAAACAAACATTAGAAATCCAAATTATTAAAACTACCAAGTATAAAGTTTAAGTCTAAAGACTAAAAAAAAAATCTAAAACATTTTCTATGGCTTCATATGTCTCTTCATCATCAACAAACACCATTGACTCAAATTTCGGTTCATCAAGGGATAGATTGGCAATCTTAAGAATCCTTACACCATCCGTTGTTTCAAACTCATTTCCACCAATATCCCACATCTTTGTCTCTCATTTCTCATATTGTGGTGTCTTCCGTGAAAGAAGATGCAAGTTCGTATGAACAAACACTATATCCTCTGCACTTTTAGGAGTGATTTTGTTCCTCCTTATTGAATGAATAAAAGAGTATGTACTCCCATTACACTTACAACAAGAAGAGGAGGCTGGTTGGCCAAGAAGTTTTATTGCTATAGATTTAAGCATTGGAGCAACCCCTCCATAAACAAGCCACCAATAAAAGGGATCTATTTCATTCCTCTCATTAATGGAATCAAAGTCACGAAACTCTTCCTTCAAAGATGAAAACTTAGCATATTCAATCAAAATTTGTCTACAGTCATATGCATTTGGAAAATAACATCTAAAACACTTGTTCCTTTTACTAGTAATCTCCATGTCATTATACAGAGCTACACATCCAACACCACTTTTAAGCCAAACATTAGTGTAATACCTACAAATTGAAATGCATGTACTACAATTAAATTATGACTACTTAGATGAAAAAATGAACTACAACTACTATTTGATTCGAAGATGAGAAAGTTACCTAGGATGCAAGGAATGTGCCAAGCAATGAAGTGGAGTGTTGCTTCTATTCCGACAATGTACTAAGATTTTATGAACCACATCATGGAATGTAGAATCCTTAAAATCTTGCTTCTTCTCATGTCGAGAAATAGCAACCTTAATCTTTTCAATCATTGTGTCCTACATGTCATTAGATCAAGTGAAGACATGGCTTGTTGGTGTTAGCAAACCTTAGCATGTCCTAGATAGGTTCTATAAAGTCAAGTATGTATTTGATCTTGTCCCACCAAGTATCATCCAAGACTTTCTTCTTAAAAAATGCAACTTTTTCCCTATCCTCATCCTTAAAACTATCCCACTTCTCACAAACAACTACAAGTGTAAGCCCAAGTTTGATACTTCGCATTCTTCGAAGCATCACAATGATAGAAGCAAAACATGTAGGTGCAATTGTAAGCATTTTTATAGGCACAAATTCATTGTAAATGGCATTACTCATGTTATGATTAGTGATAAAATTTTTCATTGCAAATGCATCATTTACAACTTCACTAATCCACTTACATTCAACATATACCTCTTCATTAGAATCAGTATTCTTGGTAGCACAAATTGATTTTAAGGCCAAATTAAGAGTGTGAACCACATAAGGTGTCCAATAAATGTTTGGAAATTTATTTTCCACCAACAACCCAGCAGCTCTACAAACAGGTGCATTATAACTTGAGCAATATTTTCTTCGCCTACCATTCTAATTTTCTCTTTAATCAAATTAGCAATGGAATATTTATCTTTGTACTCACCTTCGCACTTTACGGCTTTTAAAAACATAGGTCCACTTTCTGATGTAGCCATGAAGTTGATGATTGGCCTTTTTTGAAGGTCTTCCCATCCATCACTAACCAAGCTTAAGCCATTCTTAACCCTTTTCTGTTTCGTTGGCTACAACAGTCTTTTAGTATTTGCTCTCTCCTTTTGCAATAAAGTAGTATGAAACATGTTGTATCCCGGTGGAAGATAGCCAATGATATTATTATTGGCTACATATATGTAAGAACTCATATAATATCTGTTCCTAGCAAGATGAAATGGCAGCCCTCCAGAGTAGAACATCCTTATAATTTCATTGTGTAATTGTTGCACCCGTTCATCATTAGCAAGCTTCTCCAAAGGATTTGAAATAGCAGACTTCCTTTTTCGCGATTCAAATGGTGTAACTGCTTGTACTTTAAAAGGTCCAGTCCCTGCTGTACCACCTAAAGGCCCGGGACAAGAAGCAGTAGTCCGTGTTTGAGAGGTGGAGGATGCATCAGTAACTTAGGCGAATTTGCTTTCTTAAATTCAGCTACCTCTTTCTACAATTGAGATAAAATCTCATTGGTAAACTTGGAAAATTTTCAAATTTCAACTTATCCAACTTTTAAGTGAGATTTGACTAGGGAGAGGGAGCCACTGAACTCCATGTTGCAAAAGCTACATTTAAACCTCACATTACCACCCCTACCTAGAGACTTCCCTGATAGAGTAACATGATTGGTGGAGGGTTACAATCTGGTTTATACCAGCACTTCCAGATGAAGAATCCATGGCTGCCTTGGTTGTCAGTAATGAATTGTTAATTTAGTGGTATCTAAAACACATAGTTAAGCTATTTCTCATTTTACTGCATTTAAAATTTTAAATCATGCCTCAGTCTAACTCTTTTGATAATTGATAGTTGTGAGCTTAGTCTCCTCTATTATTGAAAATCATATTTTGCATCATTAGGTCTTATTGAATGCAAGTCATGTTGTGTGTTTGGGACTTTAGATATTTGAAGATTGATTGCAAATAAAAACAGCAGAAAAAGGAAGAAATAGTACCTTTAGGCCGTAATTTTAGGGGATTTCAGTCGATGGAGGCGATTCCAGGCAGCAAGTAGTGGAGATTCTAGGAGGTAATAGAGGGAGGGGGACTGTCAACGGTGGCAGAGAGTGAGGGAGGAGGAGACGTCGATCGTTGTGGCTGAGTTTTGTTGAATAAGAAATCGATGCAGAGAGTTTGTCAACAAATTTAGGTTTTTAGTGTTTTTTTTTTTTTGAAAATTACAAAGTAACCCCCTTTTGGAGAGTTTTTCTCAAAAACACCTGTAATTTCGTGTTCAGGTCATGTCCAACACGTACACGATGACCCCCGAGAAGTGTTCGTGCTTAATAGAAAATGAGTTATTAGAAATTAATTAATATTTGAAAACGGGTTATTGGAAAGAAAAAGTGGAGTCAGATATGGATAGAGATTGATAGGGTTTCAAGGTTTAATTGGGTAGTATACTTTCATCCAATGTAGAGATGTTGGGTGTAATATAAGAGGGTTCACGTATCAATTAACGGGTTTGTCTCCTACGTGTGCTGGGAGGTTAAAATCCGAACAACTGAGATGAAAATTAAGAGATCAAACACCCAATATGTATAAAGTGAAAATCATTGGACTTATTGCATAAAATGAAAATAATTAGGGTGCAAGATGCATTTTGCCAATTGAAAATTCATATTTATTAAAAGAATTGAAAATTTATAAACTTGATAATTAAAAGGCAACACCCATTCCGAGCCTTTGAATTTTTATAGATATCGCAATCACCTCATATCAATTTTTTCAACATATTAAATACATGATCTTTTTGTTTTAATAGTATTAGCCATACTTGACAATTTTTCTCGCATGGGCTGTAGTATTCATTAATTAGCATGTGACACAATTTTTTAGGACAAGTTAAACAAAATCAAAACTATGATTCATAGCCGTAGTTATGATATAACTGCATATGAAGTATAGTTTAAACCCTTACAGTGAACTGCATAGTCTTTTATTTCTCTTAAAAATTGTGTCATACGTCAATTAATGTATACTACAACCCATGCTAGAAAAAAGTATCAATTCAGGCACTAAAAGGAAGTTGTTTATAAATTGCAATTAAAATTTGAAGATAACATAAACGAAATAATTTGATGAAAATCTATATGAGACATATTCCAGCTAGAAGGCATATTTAAGTATTGAGTCAAACCAACCGATCATCGATCAACAACAAATGATAACTTCAATACCTTCAAGTAAATTAACTACGGCTATCACAAAACATGAATCACCTAATCTCTTCTTACGGAATAGACAACCAAGAGAAGTTCATTAATTATCTCTATTTAATCAAACAGTTCCAAATAAGCTTCCGAATTTAATTCAATCAAAAGCATTAATACACGAAAGAGACACTAATTCTACTCAATAATCACACAAGTGAGATTATTTAAAGCATATCAATTTCATACATAACGTAGATTAAAAACTTGTCCATAATTTACCGTGTTATTCACTACCTAGGTTAAGTGAATTAAAGGATTACGTATCTAATCACCTAACTAGCAAATCAATCACAAGTATATAATTAAATCAAGGATTCAATTAAATCATGCAAAAGTAATAAGAACAGAATGAAATCAATTACTTGAATCAAAGAAGAAATTAAGAACAGTTGATCTCATAATTGACTTTACAAAACCGAAATTCCCTCTAGCTAGAAAAGAAAATTATCTCTCCATGAGAAAAAGAAAACAAAACTAAAACTAAAAGAAAACTTAAAACTAAAACCTCTAAACTCTAAAACTCACCTAAGAAGAAGAAGAAGACTCCTCTTATAGAATTTGGAAAGGAGAAAGAAATAAAATCCTAAATAGAATAAAACTTTAATTAGCAAAATTAGAGAATATCCCAAATAGAATTAAAAGCTGAGACAGAAAAAATAAAACTAATTAGGAAGCCTTCTAATCCCATAAAAACTCTACAAAATCGTAGCTCCCCCTTAAGCCATGATCTTGGCTTATGCAAAACAGCTTTCTAGACCCATTTTCAGCATCAACAGCACTCCATAAGTCGTGCTCATATGACTTCAAACTCCATCCTTTATGCACTCCAACCTCCATCCTTTATGTACTCCAAGCTCCCAAAATTGGCTCTTCAAGCTCATTTTCAACTTCAAAGTTCCTAGCACAAGTAATAATATAAAATGAAGTAAATCCGCCTAAGCTATCCAAAAATATAGCAATTTAAACTTATAAACCAAGGCAAATTACATGCATAAAATGCATTTATCAAAATTCCCCCCACTTTAACCTTGCTTGTCCTCAAGCAAACAAAACAAGTCCAACTCCAAAAATAATTAAAAGAACATTATATGTCACAAATCATAGTTCCAAGAATCAACTAATAAATCAAACACGCTTATCTAGGGAGAGACACAATAAACTTGGCACTTAGCTCCAACCTAGTGCACTCAAAGATACTCAATTAACACTAGAATATGACTTCCATCACTATGACAGTAGACCCTTAATCACTTCTTAATCAATAATATAACCAAGGGACAATAGGACTTGAATAAGCACACAATTCACCTAAGGCACAAACAACTAATGGATCACTTTGTGATTTTACTTTATTTATTTATTTATTTTTCACAACATTTAACTTACTTAAGATGCTACTTAGCCTTTCCGAATGGATTACAAAGATGGAGCAAACACAGTGCACCCGACTTACTCGGTTAAGCACATACATTAAGCGGCTACTAGCACTATTCATAACTTGGATTCGAAAATCAAGCTAGTGGAATAGAATTTTCATGCGAATTTTTCTTTTTCTTTTTTTTTTGAGTTTTTTTTAAGAACTACCATAAACATTCACAATCAAAACATGCTTATTGCCTATGGCATCCCTTAATTTATGGTCAGTCAAAAATAAGTTCTTTATACAGCCTATGTCTCTAAGTGATACATCTCAATTCAAGCGTCTATGATCACAATGATTTCCACTAGTTAGAGCTTCATGCTGTCTTCATGCAAACATCTCCCTTAACAAGTATACAAGACATAAAAGAACAGATTTTGGAACTACAATTGTAAAAGGAAAAATAATGAAAAATTTTCAAACGAGTTAGAGCTAATTTACGTTTGCAAGAGAACAATTCAAATAATATGCTTACAAAATATTTGAAATGTGAAACCCCTCCCCCACACTTAATTTTGCACATAGCCCTTAATGTGCAAGAAAGCAAAGCAATCATAAACCAGAATAAAAGAAAGCAAGAAAGGAACTCCCCTGGTTTGTGAATATCGAAGACCAAACGTTAAAGCAGAGGAGGTGGGCATAATGGCGGAGGGAAGCAGAGCTGTTAAAGAGGTGGCCGGAGTTGGGAATGGCGGTTGTAATCTTTAAAGATGGAGAGAAGAAGTAGGGTTAGAAGAGTTAGGGAAAAAAATTAAAAAAAAAAAAAAACACAAAATTGGGACTCTCTAAAAAAGAAACAGAAGACTTATGTGCTCAAGCCAAAATCACGGCTTAAACTACTTCTTTTGATTTTTCACAAAGAAAAGAAAACGAAGCAGAAGACTTCCTTCCTCAAGCCTAGATCATGGCTTAATTCACTCTCTTGGGTAAAATTTTGTGGATTTCGAAAATTTGCATAAGCCACTGACAGCTTAATTTAAAATTCCTACACAGCAAAAACAATTAATTAGTGACTTAAAGCATAATCATTGATAAAGAAAAGAACCCAAATTTTATTTAAAAACCTAAAAAGCTAAACTAAAAACATTAAATTGAGCATAAAATTAAAGCAAATAAACTAAAATACATTGAATTTGGGTTGCCTCCCAGAAGAGCGCCTTTCTTAATTGTCTTTGGCTAGACAATTGCAACTTTTCATTATCCAACTCCCACTCGTTTATCTTTTTTATTATCCCAATTATAAGCATATAGAATTTCAGATAAATCTGCCATGCCTTTTCTTTGCACACTAGAATCAATCATGTCAATAATAAAAACAAATTTAATTTCATTAGTACTATTACCTTCATGCATATTGATCTTTATATTATTGATCTCTATAGGTAAATCACTTGACAAAATTGAAATTAATTTTATTACTGCCCCATCATTTAAATCCATGATGTAAAAATATTTTTCATAGATTAATTCACATTAATGGTGGAAATTTCATCATCATTACTATGTCTTCTATTTGATCTTCTTCTTCTAGCACTAGCTCTATAAACTCTTCTTTCTTTTGCACTAATTCAGAATTTCGAATAAAAAATTGGGTTTCTAACTTACCTATAACCGTAGTCAAGTGGCTCATTTATGAATTCAAATTTTTGAGACTGGTTTGTGTTTCTAATTGAAATCTCATGGTATCTTGCTGAAATTGTTAAAAGTTATCAGCTAAAGCATAGACAATAACTTCCAGAGACATACCTGAACTTGATGAAGATTGATAACAATTGTGATTTCATTGATTTTCATAATGAAAACTGGGATAAGAATTATTAAATGGATCAACATGAGTGTCATAGTTCCATTGGAACTCATCAACATGTTGAATTGGATGATCCATCAATTCCCAAAATTGCTAAGAAGAAGAAAAAAAATTAAAAAGAAATAAACAGATTGAACACCAATCCCCAGCAACGGCGTCAAAATTTGATACGTGTCGAGCCAAAAAAAAACTACTCCTCAAAACCAAAATATGTAGCAAGGGTGAAATAGGGTCGAATCCACAGGGATTGGCCGGATTATTTCTTCTAAAATTAAGCAAGAAAAGTAAAAAGGGTTGTTTATAAATTGCAATTAAAATTTGAAAATAACAAAATGAAATACTTTGATGAAAATCTATATGAGACAGATTCCAGCTAGAATGCGGATGCAAGTCTTGAGTTAAACCGACCGATCATCGATCAACAACAAATGATAACTTCAATGCATTCAAGTAAATTAGCTATGGTTATCACAAAGCATGAATCACCTAATCTCTTCTTAAGGAATAGACAACCAAGAGAAGCTCATTAATTATCTCTATTTAATTGAACAGTTTCAAACTAGCTTCGGAATTTAATTCAATCAAAAGCATTAACACACGAAAGAGACACTAATTCTACTCAATAATCACAAAAGCGGGATTATTTAAAGCATATCAATTTCATACATAACACAAATTAAAAACTTGTCCATAATTAACCATGTTATTCGCTACCTAGGTTAAGTGAATTAAACAATTACGTATTTAATCACCTAACTAGCAAATCAATCATAAGTATATAATTAAATCAATGATTCAATTAAATCATGCAAAAGTAATAAGAACATAATGAAATCAATTATTTGAATCAAAGAAGAAATTAAGAACAGTTTTACAAGACTGAAATTTCCTCTAGCTAGAAAAGAAAATTATCTCTCCATGAGAGAAAGAAAACAAAAGTAAAACTAAAAGAAAACTTAAAACTAAAACCTCCAAACTCTAAAACTCTCCTAAGAAGAAGAAGAAGGCTCCTCTTATAGAATTTGGGAAGAAAAAAGAAATAAAATTCTAAATAAAATAAAACTCTAATTAGCAAAATTAGAGAATATCCCAAATAGAATTAAAAGCTGATACAACTAAAATAAAACTAATTAGGAAGTCTTCTAATCCCATAAAAACTCTACAAATTCGTAGCTCCCCCTTAAGCCATGATCTTGGCTTATGCAAAACAGCTTTCTAGACCCGTTTTTAGCATCAACAGCACTCCATAAGTCGTATTTATGGGTTATGACTTCAAGCTCTATCCTTTATGCACTCCAAGCTCCCAAAATCGGCTCTTCAAGCTCATTTTCAACTTCAAAGTTCCTAGCACAAGTAATAATTCAAAATGAAGTAAATCGGCCTAAGTTATCCAAAAATATAGCAATTTAAGCTTATAAACCAACGCAAATTATATGCATAAAATGCACTTATCAATAAGAAAGTAAGATCTTGTAATCCAACAAGAACACTGAAACCAAAAAAAAAAAATCTCAGAAATGTACAAATCTCTGTAAATAACATCTATAGACAAAATGACTTTATGTGCATTACAGACAAAATGGATCTCTATATATATTAGACTTAGTTCTCTGCAATTGCAAATTGCAATTTGAATTAGTTCATCGGCGAATTGCAATTTGGGTTTACACGATTTGAACTCGAGCAGGGAGTTGATTCTCCAGGGCAAAAGCGATTACAATCGGTGAGAGCATGGAACAAAGGACAACGATCTGATTTGCGGTGAACTCAAGCCTTTTATTTGCTGTTGATTTTGATGGATACAATATTTCATGGTGGGGGTGATTCCCGGCAACGAACAAAACGGGGTTTTGCAGCAGGATGAGGGGGCACATGACGAAGAAGAAGGTTGGTGGATATGAATGTTTGATTCTGCAACGAAAGAAATAAGTTTTCCGGTAGTTGTGGAGGTGGCAACAGCGGCGGATGATAGGAGGAAGAAGACACAAGGAAATGATTTAAGGTTAAAGAGAAAAAAGAGAAAGTAGAAAAATGGAATAAAAAAATAATAATAAATGTGTAAATTTATCACTTTTCTATGGTGTTAGAGTCCTTTTTTTTTTTTTATATAATAGGCAGAAAAACACATAAATTTCTTTTTCAAAAAGTCAAACTTGTAGTACTTATTTACAATCAAGTGTTATCACAGATATTGTTTTATAATTATTCCAATTCAATATGCAGAGGTTACCAATTATAAAATATATAAAAATTTAGATAATGGGCATGTGTTTTGGCTAATTAAAACCGGAAAGATTAGAATGGGTTAGCTTTTCCTTTTGATGTATGTATGGATGTGCATAACTCAGCGATAGATGATGGTCCAATGGGAATGGATATGAAGTGATAAGTCATAGGTGATGAGTGGGTGGTGGCGTGGGTGAGCACAAGTGGGCTACGCAAGAGAAGATTAGTGGACCGGGAAGATCGCTTCAGTTTCCCGCCAAAGACGCCTACGTGGACCCATTTTCCCGCCAAATTTCCCTTTTTCCCGGTCTTACGACGACCTTAACGCTGACACGTGTCCCCTCTATTGACTTACCGCTAATGGGCCCATGATGCATTATGACGTGTGGCTCTGTAATTGCGCGGAAAGTGTCAGCTATTTCCCACCTTTTACTTTTTATTTTTTTTTATTTTTTTTTATTTTGTGTAAATTCTTGTTTTCCTTTTTCTCATCTTGAACGGAATAAGGAAACAATGAGAAAGAGGTATAACTTATATCAAGAATTCATCTGATTTGTTAAATCAAAAAAAAAGAATTCATCTGATTTTTTACAGATCTCTTATCAATATTTTTAATATATTGGATATATAATTTTTTTTAATAATATAATATTCAAATTTGATATTTTTTTTCGTAGACTATAATATTTATTCACTAATATGATATAATTTTTTTAGACATATGAAATTAAATTAGATATACGGTTTACGTTTATAGCTATTATAAAACTATACAGGAAGTGTGATTCTAATCCCTTCAATTAACTCTATAGTCTTCTATTCCCCTAAAAAATTATACATGTGTTAGTGAACGGATATTATAAGGCCAAATACATACGTGACCCCTTCAACTTTTATTTTTGAGCCATTTGGCCCCCTTAACTATTTTAGCGACCTATCTAACCCCTCATCTAAAGACCAAATACATATGTGGCCCCTTTAACTTTTATTTTTGAGCCGCTTGGCCCTTTCAACTATTATAGCGACTTATCTAACCCCTCATCTATTTTAAAGTGGTATTTTTAAACCTTTGAGTGAACATAACCAGACACAATAGAGTACCATGCATTATACGCGTCTGACACTAAAGATATGTATGACACACGCTGAAAACCATCTTCTATTTAATTAATATTACAAACTATTACAAAGTAAAAATTTCTCAGCAATTAATAAAACTCAAAAGGAAGAAGAAATATGATTGCAGAAGAAACAACAAAAAAGAACGAAAAGAGTTTAACCAAAGTGAGGAGAGAGGGAGAAAAAAATATAGATAATTTTTTTATATAATATTTACAAAATATTACCCTTGTAAAATCGTAAACTTCATCTAAAATGCGCTGAGATTTCTCTCACCTCCAAGTCATACGACACATCAGCATTCAATTATATAAAAATACCACTTTAAAATAGATGAAGGGTTAGATAGGTTGCTAAAATAGTTGAGGGAGCCAAGCGGCTCAAAAATAAAAGTTGAAGGGGCCATATATATATTTAGCTTTTAGATAAAGAATTAAATATGTAGCTAAAATAGTTAAGAGGGTCAAACGGTTCAAAAATAAAAGTTGAATGAATTACATATATATTTGGCCATGTTATAACCTACAGTAAAAGAAATATCAAGTTTTGAGATAATATCATTACAATAGAAAAATTATATATTTAATATATTGTAAAAATTGATTACAGAATTACAGTCACAAATTCCATAAGTTCAGAGTTCCCAAAATATGGTTTGCCTTGGAAAAAAAAAGGTAGATGAGGTGGGAGATGACGTGGCATCATATTATTATGCTTTTTTTTACTGCAATTTTATGCTTATTAATTATTATGCATATGAGTATGCAAGTTGCAACAAGAAGTCAAAACACGATTTTTCAATGGATGAAAGGAAAAATAGTTAAGGTTGCAACAATAGTTAATTATTTTTTCTAATTTATTTTATTCAACTGATTAATGTAATAAATAAATAGCTTATTATTATAGTTTTTAATAATATTTGTGGTCAGATTATACCATTCGTTACAAATAATAAATAAATCAGAAACTAACTAAATTTTACCAAAAAACAATTTTATTTAAAACTAGTGTTATAAAGTGGCTTCAAGTAGGATTGTAAATAAGGAAGTAATACATATATCCATTGTGTATATTTAATTAGGGTCAAGGAATTTTCATCACCCATTTCTATAGGTTAATTTAGACAAATACCTTTTGATAACTCAGGGAAGGAAAGTGTTTCTATGCGGTTACTTATAGGTTGAAAAACCGTCTGGTTCCATGAAAGAGCCGAGCAGCTGCAAGAAAGAAAGGGTAAGGACCGGGTGACCTCTGGGTCCACTCCAATGCTTAAGTCAGAAAACTTGGGAGAAGGAGAATAGAAGAAAAACAGAGGAGAGAATAAGAAAATAAAAAAGTGTCCCTGTAGGGTTTCTTACTGTTCTTTTTATACCCCTCTGGGACGCGTGGTTCTACTAGGCCGTTATGTACGTCCCCTTCTTATTGGTTTGGCATGGGTTCCTTTTGGCCCTCTCTTTGGCATGCTCAAGGGCCAGACCTACCCTGTGCCTGTCCTTACTCTGTGTATTTCAGATTTAGGATCCTATCCTTACACGTGTCCGATCAAGAACGGTTCAATCCAAGCCTTTCCCTTTTCTCGACTCGTATCCACATTTAATCCTATGATACTCGCATGACCTCCTGAGGTATTCACCTGGTCTATTTCTGAGGAGTCGGCGGGTGGCTACTTCTCGCGGACCGAGTGAGCTTTTTGGGCCGAGTGATGTTTCAGGCCTATTTTATGCGTTAAAATCTTGGAGGCTGCGTAATGTGTCTGGTGGTCCACAGATGGGTAAGGTGCCGGGTGGATCACTCGGTTTTTTTAGGATGTGGCGCTATCACCTTTATTTCTAACCATTCTTTAAAAAATACATAAAAAAGAAATTCTTTCCAAAATAGTTATAAAATTTGGGTTATAAATGAGGTCTTTTCTTCATCCACCGGTAGCAGTATGTGCCCTCTTGGGTTATGAATGAGGTCTTTTCTTCATCCACCGGGTCCATGGGATTTGATGGTATCCCGATTTTGCATCTAGAAAGGAGTACATTGCATACCCGGCCGTTGAGTCTACCAACTGGTCAATGCCGGGGAGGGGGTAGTTGTCTTTTGGGCAGGCTCTGTTCAAGTCGGTGAAATCTACACACATTCTCCATGCTCCTCCTGGTTTTTTCACCAAGACTACATTCGCCAGCCACTCGGGATACAACACCTTCCGGATATGCCCTACTTCCATCAGTTTACTTATTTCTGCCTCAATCGCCTTTTGTCTCTCTGGCGCGTATTTTCTCCTTTTCTGTACTACAGGTTTGGTAGCAGGATCTATGTGTAGACTGTGTTTCATTACCTCAGGTAGGACCCCAATGATATCACTAGTGGACCAGGCGAAGGTCTCCTGCTCTTCCTTGAGTACTGCCGTGATCCCTTATTTTAGCTCGGGCTTTAGCTCCTTGGCAATTCGGACTTATCTCTCTAGCCCGACCACTAGGGCTTCTAGCTCGTCTATCAGTTCAGCTCTATCCTGTTTTTCTGGCTCCTATCTAACTTCTCCCTATTTTAGGGAAGCTAGATACATCTTCTGTGCCACTTGCTGGCTTCCTCTAGCCATTGCCACTGCCGAAGTGGTCGGTATTTAAAGAGCTAAATACCGAACAGAGAGGATCGCTTCTAATTCCATTAAGAAGGGTCTCCCCAATATGATGTTGTAGGCCAGTAGGGTTTCTATTATTACAAACTCTTATTCAGACCTCCAGGTATGCTTTTCTTTGCCTACCTCAATACTTAGTGCCACCTACCCCACCACTATGACTGAGTGGCCACTCAGCCCTACTAGTGGTGAATTCACTGGTTGGATTCTGCTCTGATGGATGTCTAACTGTCAACCAGCCTCCTTCGTGATGATGTTTACCGAGCTTCCTGTGTCAACGAGGATCCTTTTTACTGTATATCCTTCCACTATGGCTTCGATGACCAAGGCATCTACGTGATGTGCTTGCACATTACCACCAATTAAGAACGAGTGGTTCAAGCTGCTGGATTGCCCTATATTTGCTGCCTGATGGGCTAAGGATCTGGCCTTTTTACTGGGTGGTTAAAACTCAGGTCCCTCGATAATGACCATGACAACTCCCTTTGACTTCTTGGTTGGTCTTTCGTCTTCATCTTTTTTGTCCCTTTGCTTTTTGTACCTGTTTATGCTTTTTGTTATGCCATCAACAAACCTACTGAACTTGCCCGCTTTGATCAACAGATCCACTTCTACTGCGAGGACTCGGCAATTATTTGTGTGATGGCCCTTCGCTCTATGAAACTTGTAATACTCCTCTTTTTCGCTTCCCATCACCTGACCAGGCTTGGTATTGGGATATCGAATGCTTTTTGCATATGAGCTCCTCTGAATTGCCACTAGGACCTCACTGAGTGGAGCATTTAGGGGTGTGAATCAGGACCTGTCTCCGGGATGGTCTTTTTGATCCCGTCTCTTGTGTCTCTCTTCAGGCCGAGTGGTCTTCTCCCTATTACTAGGCCTCTTGCTTCTCGCAGGTGCATAAATCTCTTCAATTTCTACCATGCTTTTCATGAGGGCGATCATCTGTCTCGGCTCCTTGGGCATCCTTGTTATTATCTCTCCTCGGAGCCCTTCGTTGGTGGTGTTCTTTATCATTGCTTCTTTAGCCGTACTGAAATCCAAGTTTCAAATCTCTAAACATGCAAGGTTGAAGCAGTCAATAAATGACCTCAAGGATTCGCCAAGCTTCTGGACCACCTCGTGGAGAGTGTGACTGGCTGCCCCAGTCGGTATAGAACCCATAAAGTTCTTGCAAAATTCTTTTCTGAGTTGATCCCAACTGTCAATTGTTCCTGGGTCCAGGGACTCAAACCAGTAAGCGCCGGAATTTTTTCAAAAAAAAAAATGCACGTGCCACATGACTGTAATTATAGTCATGTGATTGTAGTTATAGTTGTGCGACTGTAATTGAAAATTACAGTTGCACAACTGTAATTATGAAGCAGGTACGGCAGCCCATACCCATGGAACAGAAAATCAGGGATGATGGGAGAACAATTAATGCTCACCCATTTGCAGCAAGAAACCAAGAGAAAATAAAAGGTAGAAGAGAAGGAAGAAGGGGGACTTTTTGGTTCTGATCTTAAGGAGTTTAGAGAGAGAAAAATTAAGAGAGAGTTGAAGTAAAAGGGAAGAAAAAGAAAACCTCAAACTCAATCATCTTTTTCTCATCTTTTTCTTTTTAATTCTTACGTGTTTAAATTAAAAATCTATTAGAAATCCTAGGTTAATAATCTGACACTCTAAACTCAATTAATTTTGGACTTAAAATTCTCAGAAATCTTGACATTTTGGAGATTTTTGGACTCAACTTTTCAAACCTCAACTCAAAGGAAAAGAGGCAATTGGAAGGGATTGAGGTGTTTCCAGCGGTCATTCCTACGGTGGATCAGCGCCAAAGAGGTAAATACACTTAAAACCTTCATTTTCTTGTGATTTCTGGGTGTTATGGTGTGATTTGGTGCATAAGTACTTAATTTTCGAACCTGCTGTTTCTGAAAATCAAGAACAAGCATACGATTGTTCTTATGGTGAAGAACAGTCGTACGAGTGTTCTTGATTTCCCTCCAAGTTTTTTATTTAATTAAAATTTTGGTGAAATCCTGCATCTGGATGATTACAGTCGCATGACTATAGTTACAGTCGCACGACTGTAATCCCCGTCCAGAGGCAGAATTTCCATTTTAATCCAGAAAAATTCCTAAAAATCCATAAAAAATC
Source organism: Euphorbia tirucalli (assembly GCA_039660915.1). Classification (NCBI taxonomy): domain Eukaryota; kingdom Viridiplantae; phylum Streptophyta; class Magnoliopsida; order Malpighiales; family Euphorbiaceae; genus Euphorbia; species Euphorbia tirucalli. The sequence continues at coordinate 22,839,516 of CM077637.1, read as the reverse complement.
AGAAAAATCGGAAAATCACCAAAATCAATTTCGTTGTGTGCATTCACGACCTTAGATTTAATTTCAGTGTTATTGCATTTTGAACAATACAACGACGGAGACATGATTCTCCCGAAAACCGACCCACCTCACATGTTAAATTAAATTAATTCGGAAAATAAAATGTTCGCAAAATGATTTTCTCACAAAACCAAAATACAGGGACGTTTTAAAATGTTTTCCAGGTCTAATCGGGCAGGCTAGCCGAGCCTACCCGGTTATCCCCCTAAATACATGCCCCCGAATTCTAGTTTCCCAATTCTGTCCTACTTGAGTCCTATCTGTGGTGTGCCGTAAATTGTGCTAACCCTCTGTTTTGCAGCTTTTTTCGTTTTTGATGTATTTAATAGATTAATTCGTGTATTTTAGGCAGTTGTATTTTTCTAGATAAATCGTGTATTTTAGGAGATTGTAAAGTGAGGTTGAGAGTTTTTATTTTTTATCCGATCGGGTTGTAATAATTTAATTAATTATTTACTGCTTTACTCTATCTGTATGTGCGCTGTATGCTTAATTTAATGTAATAAAATCCATCTTTAGAATTTAAAATACCATCTATAAACATTGACCGTATTTATTTTGATTAGACACGAAATAGGGAACTTGTCCGGACTTAGATCTCTAGATAGTGTGGTGGCCGTTCGTCCGGTTCAGCTACACTGAAATTTCCCGATTGAGTTGAGCCGAGTGGCGACTCCTACACTATTCATCGAGACTTAGGTCTCGATTCTTTTATGAAATCATTTAATTTTCTAAAAATAAATTTCCATTCCAAAAACCCCACGCGAGGGAGGGTTGCCCGACATCGAGGTGCCCCTTCCGAAAGGCAGTCCGCGTTCCATCGAAAACGTCGTCCGCTCACAGTGGTGACTCCGCTGGGGATTTTCTTATAAAACTTTTCTTAAAAACTTAAAAGAATTTGACAAGCCCTAAAAAGTGTCTAATCAAAATAAGGTGGATGATTCTTGTATCGTATTTTATTTTGCATTCTTTGGTTAGACATTTTTGCGTTAGGTTAAGAATCCCTTTTTAGCCCGGTGAATTGTTAAAGTGTCGCCTTTGTTCCTCATGGTCTTAGGGGCACGGATATGAAACATCATCCATAGCCTCGTACGAACCCCTTCGTTTGGACCCTTTAGTGGGGAGAAGTGAGGAGTATATTTTACTATGGGAACCTTGATTTTGACCCGACTCGGGCCGAAGTCATATAGGCAACCTTAGTTGGATTCCCCTAGGGTACCAAAATAGATCGTGTGAATAAAATAAAATCGTGCCTTCATCATCCCCAGTTGATGATCGAAGAGAACCCCACCTAGGACTCGATTAGAATTTTCGAGACCGACCATATTTGGAGGAATAAGGTTGGAAGAATACGCTTCGTGTGCTATGTGTTATCCGCCTCGACATCCCGTGACATATATTAAGCAACATCTTCCATTTACACGACATATCATTCATGAAGTATTTGTGTGACACTAACCCACATTTTTATGCAGCCATTTGCATTTCATTTTCGTGTGAAAACATTAAATCATCCATGTGACATTCACACTAACCATTTCTTTTGCAGCCATGACATTACATTCATGTGTAAACATTTTCACAAGCACGCACGACATCATCTTGTATGTCATGTGTCCTAACGACGTTGTTGTGCAGCCATTTACATTTTGTGTGACATAAGCATCCATATCATTTCACCTCATTTAAATTAAGGACATTCCAAGGGCGCCTATCACGATCATATAATTCCATCACATATCGGGTATCCTAAAATTACCCGTGTTCTGCTAATGCACTGGATTGCATTCAGCCATTCTAACAAATTAGCTCATTTAATAGAGACCATAATGGTCCTAGGTATATTTCCGTGTGACGATTTACACGAGGCACTTCATGACACCACGCTCACTTATCATAAACATCATATAACACCGTAATCCACATTGGATTACTTCATGACATTATTACATCATTCAAGGTGCTCCCCGAGTGCCGGATTAGTACGCATGTAGGGGTATTGCATAACATCCCAAATCATGAAAGGTGTTCCCCGAACGCTGAACCTCTGTCCGTGTCCCTTGTTACGCATGACTTTCTTACAACATCATTTCATATCATATGCTCAAAAGCATCAGAACACTATCCATGGCGCGGCCTCATGCTACTATTTCATATCATCACATAGACCTACAAAGCGTCGAAACTCTATCCGTGTGTCGGCACACACGCGACCATATCACAAAAATCATTAGGCGTCGCAAAGGCGCCGAACCTTTGTCCGTGTGGCGGTCCACGCGTGACCTTTTTGCACAGCATTGGGTACTTGGAATGTCCGGAAAAAATAGAATAATAAGTGGAAATCATTTTATCATCATTTCACGCACGACATCACTCCATTCATTTATCATAAGTATTTTCAATGTCTCATTCTTCATGATGTCATTCCATACATCGACCCTAAACGTTTCTCGACTGATGTCAAGCAGAATAAGCTGGAGCGGCCTTGGATAAGATCTCAGGCTTTGAGGGCTGTTGGGGAACGGAGAGCTATTGAAACGGAAAGTGATTCTGATTCTAGGGAAGAAGTTGAGATGGCTAATCCAACATCGAGTCTCGCTGATGCTTTAAAGGATTTCCTGAGATCACAGGATTTCCGTGATATGCTTAAGGAAGAAATGCGGGCTGTAGTGAGAGAAGCCGGGGAAACTGGTGGTAGTGGAACCGGAAAGGAGAAAAAGGCTGAATCATCCCAGCAAGGTGGTGATGCCTCGGCTAGTCTGGAAAAGCTGCAAGAAATTGAGGCAGCCATGAAGAGAAAAATGAAGGCAAAATGCTCAGAATTGGATGAGGTTGTGGCCCAGATGAAGAAGGGGCCCAGTGTCAGCTCAGAGTCTAAGAAAGGGGTCAATGTTGATGCTATGATCAGCAAGGGCATTGAAACTTTTCCTATCGGCTTTCAAGTGCCAAAGGGGCCTTCTTATGAGGGAATGGGTTCGCCAGAGGCCCATGTGAATCTCTAAGCCCAGGTCATGTTGACGGCGGGCGCTACTAAGCAACAATTGATTAATCTCTTCCCAACTACACTTGAGGGAGGAGCACTGGGCTGGTACAATTCCTTATCAGAGGAAGTGCAATCAGACTGGGAGGCCTTGTCAGCATCCTTTATCAAATACTACAGTTTCAATACCAAGATCTAGGTGAAGATGAATGATTTGGAAAGGGTTAAGCAACAACAAAATGAATCCTTTGATGCCTATTACCAGAGATGGAAGAACAAAATGATTCTGCTGAAGAACCGCCCCGACGAAGATGAACTGATTCAGAAGTTGATTGACTGCAGTAAGGACATCTTCAAGAACAATATGAAATTCCATCCATTCAGTGAGCCTAGTGAAGTTTACAGCATGGCCATGAAGATCGAGCGAGATGAGGAAAAGAAGGTAACAAGCCATAAGGGTGGTAGAAGTTCAGGGTACAGTTCTGGGTACAAATCGACAACTGCAGCCGGGTCTGGTGGCGGTTCTAGCTCAAGTTCTGGAGGAAAAGGGGGGCAGTCTTTAGAGGTGAAATAGGTTAAAGTTGCCACAATAACCCAGCAGCAAGGTAATCAAAACAGGAATCCGGGAGGACAGGGCATATCCCCTTGGACTCTTCCATTGGTCAAGATCTTTACTAAGTGCAGAAATGGAGGATTGCTACAGTCTTTAAGGCCGTTTGAAAAACCTGCTGAGGCAGATAAAGACAATTTATGCATGTATCATATTGTGACTGGCCATAAAACCAACAATTGCTACAAGCTGAGGGATGCCATTCAAAAGTTGATTGATGAAGGGAAGTTGCAGGAGCCTGCTAAGCCCAACACGAAGACTAACCCGTTACCAGCATTTGAGAAGTGGGTTAATATGGTACATTCAGGTCTACCAGCTAATTTTATTTTTGCTCAAGTCCTTCAAGCAAATCCTGTTATTCAATCCGTAGCAATTGGTGAAGCCGAGGTAGAGTCAGAATGTAAGAAGCAGATGGAGCAGAAAGAGATCAAACCGATAAGCTTGAATGATCTTGACTCCGAGGATGAATATGAAGAGTTCGGTGGGGAGGAAACAGTTAAGCCACCAGCTATTGAGAAGCTGAAAATCCAAGAGGTCCAGAATGTGACCCGAAGTGGTAGGGTATATCAACCAGCAGACCAAGCAAAAGATAAGGCCCTTTTGACTGGGTCCGGTGGTACATCTGCAAAAGAGGGAGTTAAGAAAGAAGACCTAGTTATCTCTCAGTTGAAGAAAACCCCAACACAAGCCAGTTTGTGGTATCTGCTTTTGACTTCTAAAGAGCATAGGGCAGCCTTAGTGAAGAAATTGTTAGAGATTGAGGTTTCTCCCATTGCATCTCCGGAGGCCATGTGCTGTTTGTTGGATAGGATCCATTCTAGGTCTCCTGACATTATTTTATCTGAGAAAGATCTGCCCAGTGAGGGAAAAGCCCACAATAAGGCCCTATACATCAGAGCCAATGTGATAGACAAGGTAATGTCATGTGTAATGGCAGACGATGGATCGGCTCTGAATATATATCCGCTGAAGATGCTGCCATTTCTAGGTCTGAGCGAAGGAGGGTTGAAAAAGTCCTCTACTGTGATCAGAGCCTATGATGATTCCAAGAGGACTATAATTGGGACCTTTGAAGCTGAAGTGGGAGTGGGACCCGTCAAGTCGACGGTCAACTTTACTGTGATTGACATTCCAGTCACCTTCTCTCTGCTATTAGGGAGGCCATGGTTTCATTCCTTGGGGGGGTGTCCCTTCCATTTTGCACTAAAAGATCAAGTTCCCAATGGACGGTGAGGTCGTGACAGTGGAGGCTGATTCCCAATTTGTGATTGCTGCTATTAATGAAGAGACAATACCATGTGGCGGGTTTCAAGTCACCGTGGTCGACGAAGAGGAAGCTACAGATGCTCCAATGGTCATCTATGAAAATTATATGCGGGAATGGCTGTCCAGATATTTGCACAAACAGAAGTTTGTCCCAGGCATGGGACTTGGAATCAACCTGCAAGGAGTGCCTGAGTTTAACATTGACTCGGGAAAGCCAAAGCAGTTCGGGCTAGGGTATACAGAGGAGACATCTGACCAGAAGAACCCGATAGGGGGCAAGAACGGCAAGTTTATGATGAAACCATTTCTAAAGGCAGGTGAAGAACTTTATAATGGCCAAGCTGAACTAGTAAGGGTCGAAAATGTTGAATACCCCGGCTTTGAAATTTTTACTGATGTTATAGATTTTGAGAAGAGTCGAGAAGAACCAGTGGTGCCCGTGGCGGTTGAAGAGGTAGTCGCTAAGTCTGTGGTTCTACAAGGTGAGTCACTTGAAGTGATGGCAAAAGTAGTAAAGGTGGCCGAAGAGAAAAATGAAGAGAAAGCCTGTGATGGAGCTGTAGAAGTGATCTCAGGTGCATTGACTACTGCCTTAAGCAAGGCATTTGGGAAATCCAAGGAAGGGTTCGGTGAGGAGCTGATGGCCAAGGTAAACTTAGATTCTGTGGTTGCTGAGATAGCTAAGATCATGGAAAAGGTTAAGGCGTAGATGGCTAAAAGTGGGGACATCACTGTTGCTGCTGATGGAGAAGAGACTGAAGCAGCTGTAGATCCAGATGATGCTTTGAAGATGGAAGTGGAAGCTGAAGAATGCAAGGCCCTCCGCCTGTGGAGGATGAAAATGATTTTGTTGTATTTGTTTCTTCCATTTTCAACATGAATGATGTACTTTATAACAAGTTTAATGCAATGAAATCTCAGTTTGCTTACTTGTGCGATGTTTATCCTGATAATTCTGTGCATGCATTTGAATCACCATAAAGTATATTTAGCATACATGACACTGCATTGCATGAAATCAACATAAGTACAGATGAAAATCCCAAAATGATATTCATTTCACGTGAGCTAAAACCTGAGGAAGAGAGAGAATTAACAAGACTATTGCAAAAACATGTTAAAGCTTTTGCCTGGTCGTATGAAGACATGTCGGGTGTAGACACAAAGACAGCAGTACATAAGATTCCAACAGACCCTAAGTTCAAACCAGTGAAGCAGAAACTGAGAAGACTAAGACCAGAATGGGCCGCATTAGTGAAAGAAGAAGTGGCTAAGCAGATAGACGCCAAATTCCTTGAAGTTGTGGAGTATACAGATTGGCTAGCCAATATCGTCCCAGTACCTAAAAAGGATGGAAGGGTCAGAGTATGTGTCGACTACAGAGACCTGAATAAAGCATGCCCAAAAGATAACTTCCCATTGCCTCATATTGACAACCTGGTTGACAGTGCAGCAAAAGCAGCAATGTATTCCTTTATGGATGGCTTTTCGGGGTACAACCAGATCCTGATGGATGTGATTGATAAGGTGAAGACATTGTTCATCACAGCGTGGGGTACTTTCTGCTACAGAGTAATGCCCTTTGGGTTAAAGAATGTTGGAGCCACTTATCAAAGGGCTATCACAACCCTGCTGCATGATATGATCCACAAAGAAGTCGAGGTGTGTGTCGATGATATGCTGGTCAAATCAGTGACCCGAGAGGAACATCCTGTTATCCTAGATAGATTTCTCACTCGCATTGGAGAGTATAACTTGCGACTTAATCCTAAGAAGTGCATATTCGAAGTCATATCGGGGAAGTTGTTGGGCCATGTAGTCAGCCAGAGAGGAAAAGAAGTGGATCCAGATAAAATCAAGGCCATTCGGGATATGCCAGCTCCAAAAACAGAGAAGGAAGTCCACTTATTCTTGGGCTCCTTACAATACGTCAGTCGCTTCACAGCACGGCTGACTTCCACCTGTGAGCCAATTTTCAAGCTGTTAAAGAAAGATCAGCAGATTGTATGGGATAATAGATGTCAGCTGGAATTCGAGAAAATCAAGGCTTATCTGGTAAACCCGCCAGTTCTGAGTCCACCAATTTTAGGGAAGCCTTTGATCTTGTATTTGGCCATTGAAGATTCCTCCGTAGGGGCAATGTTGGCATAAGAGCAAGATGACAGAAAGGAGTACCCTATCTATTACCTCAGTAAGAAGCTGCTGGAGTACGAAACCAAATACACATTGGTGGAGAAGACGTGTGGGGCAATCATCTGGCTGACCAAGAAGTTGCACCATTATTTCTAGTCATACAAAGTGCAAGCCATGGCTAAGGTAGACCCAATGAAGTATCTGTACGAAGCACCGATGTTGGTTGGAAAGTTATCTAGGTGGCTGTTACTCTTATCAGAGTTTGACATTAAGTACATCACCAAGAAGATCGTCAAAGGACGAGCCGTAGCAGAATTTTTAGCAAATCAGCCGCTGGAATTAGACTACACAGAAAATTTAGACTTCTTGGATGAATAGTTGGCTATGGTGGAAATAAAGAGATGGGTTATGTGCGTCGATGGTGCGGTGAATAGAAAAGGGGCTGGAATCGGGGTAATCATAGCAACACCAGATGGTGAAATCATTCCTTTGTCAAAAAGGTTGGATTTTCCTATAACTAACAATGGTGTGGAGTATGAAGCATGCTTGTTCGGGATAGAAGCTCTATTGACACTAGGGGCAAATGATGTCTTGATCGTCTGAGATTCACTTTTGGTGATTAGGCAAGCTCAAGGCGAATGGGAGCTGAAAGAAGAAGCCTTACAGCCCTACTTGGAGCTGTTACAGTACAGAAAAGAATTATCTGGCCAATATGAATTCAGACATGTCCCCAGAGATGAGAACAAAATGGCCGATGTGCTAGCAACACTGTCTTCTATGTGGGATAATCCAGAAGAAACTCAAGTACAACCACTGGTTATAGCAACTTCCAAACAACCCTGCTTTGAAGTGAACGAAGTAATGCAGTTGACGGCTGAAGAGAAGCCGTGGTTCTTTGATATCTACCAGTATGTGAAGGAAGGAAAATACCCAGAGGGAGCCAGTGCTGCTGATAAGGTGTCATTAAGAAAGCTAGCTAGTCAGTTCAGAATTTTTGAAGATAGGCTATACAAAAGAATAGCAAATGGAGTCCTCCTAAGATGTCTGACAGAACCGAAGGCAGAAACAGTGATGCAGCAGGTGCATATGAGGTCTTGCAGCCCGTATATGAATGGACTTGCTATGGTTAGGAAAATAATGAGACAGGGGTACATTTGGTTGACTATGCAGGCAGATTGTATAAGGAAGGTAAAATGATGTCACGAGTGTTAGATTTATGCTGATGTCATTATCTTCCGCCACTTGAGCTATAGAAATTAGCATCTCCATGGCCGTTCTCGGTATGGGGAATAGATATGATTGGAGAAATTCAACTTGCAGCATCTACTGGACACAGATTCATAGTCGTGGCAGTAGACTATTTCTCAAAATGGGTAGAGGCAGAGTCCTTCTCCAATGTGACAGCCAAGCAGATGGTCAAGTTCATTCAGAGGAACATCTTTGCTCGATATGGGATTCCCCATCATATAGTGTCTGACAACGGAGTGCAATTCCAAGGGGCAACAACTGAATTACTTACAGAACATGGCATTGAGCTCCATAAGTCTTCTCCATACAGGCCCCAAGCTAATGGTGCAGTGGAAGCGGTTAATAAGGCTATAAAGAAGATCTTGTTGAAAATGGTAACCACCTATCGAGATTGGGCGGACAAGCTACCATATGCTCTTTGGGGTTATAGAACCAGTGTCAGAACGCCAACAGGGGAGACTCCATATGCCTTGGTGTATGGTATGGAAGCAGTGTTGCCAGTAGAAATAGAACTCAAGTCACTCAGAGTCGCCTTGAAAGCTTAGTTACCAGAAACTGTATGGGTTTAAGCTAGATATGAGTAATTGGCAGCGTTAGATGAAAACGGCTGAAAGAACTAGATCATTTGCAAATGTACCAACGCAGAATGGCCAGAGCCTATAATCGGAATGTGAAGTACCCTAGACTGCAGCTGAAAGCAGGGGACTTGGTTGTAAAGCAATTAAGACCTTCAAATGTCAATGTTCGGGGAAAGTTCAGACCTAACTGGGAAAGGCCCTATGTTGTGAAGAAAGTACTATCGAAAGGTGGTGTCAGCATCATAGATATGGACGGAAATGAGTTCACCAATCCTGTCAACCAAGACCGCTCAAAGCTTTACCATGTCTAAAAAAAAAAGAAAAAAAGGAAGTCTGCTAGGTTGAAAACTCGAAAAGAGCGGCCTAGGCAAAAATTAAGATACGAGAGAAAATGATCAGCCGGAAAATCTGAAAGGAACGACTGGTGACAGATTCTAACTCTGTGTGGAATGTATACCATCTAGGGAATTAATCTTTTCAAATGTACTCATTTTGGTTTCATCAATAAAGTTAAATGTTTGTTTAAATATATTTGTGTGGTTATGACAAAATGCATAAACAAAGTTATCTTGTTTAAACATCCACTTAAGGAAAGCGCTTTGCATTTAACTGGTCGGACATATCACGTTATTTAACAATGAAAATGTACTAAATACATACAATCTAAAATTTTTGGTCATCCTCCGAATCTAATTCAGCTTTCCGAAGAGCGACAGTGATTGTCTAAGAACTTGTTGTTTTAATCGGTAAAAAAAAAGCTCACTGGGGTGAAAACCGAAAAGGTACCCCAGGCAAAAATTAGAGCAGCTCGCTAGCGTGAAGACCGAAAAGGCACCTCAGGCAAAAATTAGAGCAGCTCGCTGAGCTAAAAACCCGCATTGGGCAACCCAGGCAAAATTTAGAGCACTTCCAGATTCATAAATTACAGGGGTGAGAAGCAAAGTCTTTCCATCATCTCTCGGAAGGATTCTCCGCATCACTCCCCAGTAGAACATTTACAAAGGATACTATGATCCTTTTCCCCAGCATCGTCATGCATTCCCAACAATTATCTCATTTCCCCACCAGTCCTCACATATATCTTCAAGAAGGGGAAGCATTATGCAAAGGGCGTCTTCCACCAACCATGAGCAAACATGCCTTCCCCAACAAAAGGAGAAATATCAATCTTGCACAAATAATAAGAAATGCCTCACTTAATCTCCATGTGCATATGCATCATCGTGCATATATACAAAACATACATAGAGCATTCTGGTGGGTCCTAGGCGTAGTAGTAAAACTAAACCTAGAAACGCACAAATAAGGCAGTGTACCTATCGTTGACAAGTAATAATTCTGGTTGGTCCAGGTATCGATCCCACAGAGAAAAGAATATTCTGCAAACACTAAACTACTCGGGTTCCTTGCGTGTCCTAGGCAGAACGTAGTTTGGGTTGATTATGTTAACAACTAAACTATCCTACTCCTAGTTGATCTATTCCAGCTTACCTTGCACTTGAGTTTTGTGTTATCAATTGGCGGTTTACCGACCTATGAATGCTAATGGGGATGGCTTTACCAATTAATTACAAAAGATGAATTTAACTCAACAATTAACCCTTAATTATGCTCTTTCGATAATACAACCTAGCGTATCTAGATCTTTTAGGTCCTTAGCTGGTTTTCCTTGTTTAGAGGCGGTCTAATTCTAAAGCTCAGAAAATAGGGGCACGTAAGTTCCACAGTGTCGTCAATACTAATGGTTTCCTAGGCGTCAATCTAGGTAATGCCACAAATATGAACTTAATAAATTAAGATCTTATGAGACTAGATATTCATTAAAGAAATTACATAAAGAAAAGGAATAAAAATTGAAATTAACTTGCAACAATTGTATTAATTAAGAAAGATGAATGAATTCAGTGTTTACAACCAACATAATCGATTTGCGGAATCAAAACTAACTTAATCAAATTACAAAAGAGAAGAAGAAAAACTTATGCCCTTTTGGTCCGATTAACCGGATTCCGATGGTGTGAAGATGCTTAGGGTGTACCTCTATAGACGAACTCGAGCCGGAACTAGGAACGTCGCAAAAGGGGAAGATTCTATGTAAAACTACAACCAATCGATGGTTCAAACTCAAAGAAAGCAAATAGTTCAAGCTCAAAACCTCACTACAAGTTTCCGCTCTCACTCAAAAAGACTAGAAAAAAGATCCGCTAAAACATAGAAAATAACCTATTTATACGGCTAGGTTAAAACCAGGAAAAAGAAGAGATGAAAGTAGGGCAACAGCGGGTTTCGGGGCTCGGCACGCCGTGCTGGTGGAGTTGGCACGCCGTGCTGTGCAGAACTGAAGGCGGCACGCCGTGCTGCTGGAGTTGGCACGCCGCGCCGTGCGAATTTTGGGGTTGGCATGCCGGGTTGATCTGAGTGGCACGTTTTCGTGCCACTCCACTGGACTACTCCTCTAGGCATGCCGGGTTGGCACGCCGTGCCGCCCTGATTTTCAGCACTTCGAACTCTTCCTTGCCGCCGATGCACCAACTTCCGGTCCGGGTCATAATACCTGTCCAAAACAAGCACAAAGAAACATAACGGCACCAACGCCACGGACCATAAAAACAACAAATTAACAAAAATTACAAAGACAACCCTAGAAAACACGAAAAATACTAAAAGTTATAAAAATCTATCCAAAACATAAAAATCACAAAATATTCAAAAACCACACAAACATTCACGCAAAAGACTCTAAAAATTGCCGTTCAAACCACGAAATTGCCTAAAAGATAAGGTCAAAAACCGACCTTATCACATTCATCCCCAGCTAGTCTTCATTCTTGATCGAAGGGGCAAAAATTTTTGTTCAAAATCTCTCGATTAAGGAATGAAGACTTGTTATTTCTAATGCAGGAATTCCTCATCACTGTCTCAGACACGGACAAATCTACAGCAGATCCACCTCAGGTAACATAAACCCGGCATCGGTCCAGATCGGCTTCATTCCACATCCCCAGCAGATCCACCTCGGGTAATATAAACCCAGCATCAGTCTAGATCGGCTTCATTCCAGATCCCCAGCAAACTTTGCCTGGGGTAACCTAAACCCGATATTGGCTTATCCACCTTTCATCTTCCTTCCTTGCCTCGGGTAACCTAAACCCGGTATCGGCTTATCCGCTTTCCACCTTCCTTGCTTCAGGTAACCTAAACTCGGTATCAGCTTATCCGTTCTCCACCTTCCTTGCCTCGGGTAACCTAAACCTGGTATCGGCTTATCCGCCTTTCACCTTCCTTGCCTCGGGTAACCTAAACCCGGTATCAGTTTATCCTCTTTCCACCTTCCTTGCCTCGGGTAACCTAAACCTGGTATCAGCTTATCCGCCTTCCACCTTCCTTGCCTCGGGTAACCTAAACTCAGTGTCGGCTTATCCGCCTTCCACCTTCCTTGCCTCGGGTAACCTAAACCTGGTATCAGCTTATCCGCCTTCCACATTCCTTACCTCGGGTAATCCAAACCCGGTATCGACTTATTTCATCCAATCAATTCAACGCATCATCACGGCAGTGAGGCTTCAGCAACTCAGTTGCACGTTTTCTTTCCTGTGTCTGCGGCGCTTTGATCCGCACTCTCAAATTCATGACCTCAGGTATTGTAGACTTGAAGTCAGGTGTCTAATTTGATCACACGAGGGGCAGATGTAAGCGCCGGAATTTTTTCAAAAAAAAATGCACGTGTCATATGACTGTAGTTACAGTCATACGACTGTAATTACGAAGCAGGTACAGCAGCCCATACCTATGGAACAGAAAATCAAGGATGATGGGAGAGCAGTTAATGCTCTCCCATTTGCAGCAAGAAACCAAGAGAAAATAAAAGGAAGAAGAGAAGGAAGAAGGGGGACTTTTTGGTTCTGATCTTAAGGAGTTTAGAGAGAGAAAGATTGGGAGAGAATTGAAGAAAAAGGGAAGAAAAAAAAAACCTCAAACTCAAGCATCCTTTTCTCATCTTTTTCTTTTTAATTCTTAAGTGTTTAAATTAAAAATCTATTAGAAATCCTAGGTTAATAATCTGACACTCTAAACTCAATTAATTTCGGACTTAAAATTCTCAGAAACCTTGACATTTTGGAGATTTTTGGACTCAACTTTTCAAACCTCAACTCAAAGGAAAAAAGGCAATTTGGAAGGGATTGAGGTGTTTCCGGCGGTCATTCCTACGGTGGATCAGAGCCAAAGAGATAAATACACTTAAAACCTTCATTTTCTTGTGATTTCTGGGTGTTATGATGTGATTTAGTGCATAAGTACTTAATTTTCGAACCTGCTGTTTCTGAAAACCAAGAACAGCCGTATGACTGTTCTTGTAATGAAGAACAGTCGTACGACTGTAATTACAGTCACACGAGTGTTCTTGATTTCCCTCCAAGTTTAGTTTTATTTAAATAAAATTTTGGCGAAATCCTACATCTGGATGATTTATAGTCGCAAGACTGTAATTACAATCATACGACTGTGATCCCCGTCCCGAAGCAGAATTTCCATTTTAATCCAGAAAAATTCCTAAAAATCCATAAAAAATCAGAAAAATAGAAAAATCACCAAAATGAATTTTGTACTGTGCATTCACGACCTTAGATTTAATTTTCAGTGTTATTGTATTTAGAACAATACAACGACGGAGACCCGATTCTCCCAAAAACCGACCCACCTCGCATGTTAAATTAAAGTAAACCGGAAAATAAAATGTTTGCAAAATGATTTTCTCACAAAACCAAAATACAAGGATGTTTTAAAATGTTTTCCAGGTCTAATCGGGCCGGCTAGCCAAGCCTACCCGGTTATACCCCCAAATACATGCCCCGAATTCTAGTTTCCCAATTCTGTCATTCTTGAGTCCTATTTGTGGTGTACCGTAAATTGTGCTAATCCTCTATTTTGCAGCTTTTAATTTCTTTTATTGTTTTCGATTTTGATGTATTTAATAGATTAATTAGTGTATTTTAGGTGGTTGTATTTTTCTAGATAAATCGTGTATTTTAGGCGATTGTAAAGTGAGGTTGAGAGTTTTTATTTTTTATCCGATCGAGTTGTAATAATTTAATTAATTATTTACTGCTTTACTCTATCTGTGTGTGTGTTGTATGCTTAATTTAATGCAATAAAATCCATCTTTAGAATTTAAAATACCATCTATGAACATTGGCCGTATTTATTTTGATTAGACACGAAATAGGGGACTTGTCTGGACTTAGATCTCTGGATAGTGTGGCGGCCGTTCGTCCGGTTCAGCTACACTGAAATTTCCCGGTTAACCTGCGCTGAGTGGCTACTCCCACACTATTCATCGAGACTTAGGTCTCGATTCTTTTATGAAATCATTTAATTTTCTAAAAATGAATTTCCATTCCGAAAACCCCATGCGAGGGAGGGTTGCTCGACATCGAGGCGCCCCTTCCGAAAGGGAGTCCGCGTTCCGTCGAAAACGTCATCCGCTCACACTACTCCTATTAATATCATAGGGAATAGGCGGCAGATCAGTCCCTCGCTTGCTCCAATTATATCCATCTGGTTCTTAAAGTTTCTGGTATGGACGCGGGGGTCTGTATCACCCCTGTAACTATCAAATGTTGGCTGCTTGAACTTGTGGTCGATCGGCTGGTTAAGTATTCTGGCTGAGAAAAGGGATTCCCCATTCTCCATCAATGGCTCCTGGTAGGGTATGGCGAACGTGCTCAGTGCTTTCTTAAACATCGCCATGAATCTGGGGTCATCAGTGAGCTCAGCACTAGCTTGGGATGGTGTTGGAGGAGGAGGGGTGCTACAAGGAATCGGCGTGTTGCTGTAAAGGCCGTATGGAGTGAAAAAGTTGGGTGGTTGGGGTAGCATTTGTATTTGGCTCGGATGAGGCTAATTGGTACTGGGGAAAGGCAGGTATGGTGTTGACTGCTTGTAATACCCGCTTGGATGAGTGTCTAGGGACAATTATTCCCTTGTACTGCTACCGTAGGGTTCATTTGACCTATTAAAGGCTGGTTCCCTATTGGCACTGGTATCCAGCCAAAAATGGGTTGAATGCCATTCGTTTGGGATCTCACAACCTCTCTCCCACAGAACACACCCAAACCTGCTGGGTTCACTATGGCTTGCGTTGGTCCCTCAGACCTTGCTATGGCTACTCCAGTCTCATTAGCTGGGAATAGAGCTCGAACTATGCTTGTGTTGGAGATGGGCTCCGGTAAGGTATTCACCATGGACAAAAGGGTGCTGTTACTCATTAAGGAGCCCACCATGCCTAGGAACACCTGCCGGAATTCATTCTGTTCCGCAGGGCTCATCCCAGAGTTTTTTACAATCCAATCCAAAATAGCACCAGCAGAGCTGCTATTTCCCCCAAAGGTTGTTGTGAAGATGTTTGATGAACCTGGGGTTGTGGTCATTGGAGGCAATAGCGTTACCACCTCCAGGAATAATGGTACTCCTCCTTCTTGGGGGGACAGGACTGTTAAAATAGTATCTGAAGTTGTTGAATCCGATGACATTGTTTGTCCAGTTGGTCCACGCTCACCGCACCAATTGATAACTTAGGGAAGGAAAGTGCTTCCACACGATTATTTATAGGCTAAAAAACCGTCTGGTTCCAAGAAAGAGCCGAGCAGCTGCAAGAAAGAAAAGGTAAGGACCGGGTGACCTCTGGGTCCACTCCGATGCTTAAGTCAGAAAACTGGGGAGAAGAAGGATAAAAGAAAAACAGAGGAGAGAATAAAAAAAAAGGTGTCCCTATAGGGTTTTTTACTGTTCTTTTTATATCCCTCTGGGATGCGTGGTTCTGCTAGGCGGTTCTGTACGTCCCCTTCTTATTGGTTTGGCATAGGTTCCTTTTGGCCCTCTCTTTGGCGTGCTCAAGGGCCAGACTTACCCTGTTCCTATCCTTTCTCTTTGCATTTCAGATTCAGGATCCTATCCTTACACATGTATGATCGAGACCGGTTCAATCCAAGCCCTTTCCTTGTCTCGACACGTATCTATATTTGATCCTATGACACTCGCGTGACCCTCCTGAGGCATCCACCTGGTCTATTTCTGAGGAGCCGGCAGGTGGCTACTTCTCGCGGACCGAGTGGGCTTTTTGGGCCGAGTGTTGTTTCAGGCCTATTTTATGCGTTAACATCTTGGAGGCTGCGTAATGTGCCGGGTGGTCTGCAGATGGGTAAGGTGCCAGGTGGATCACTTGGTTTGTTTTAGGACGCGGTGCTATCACCTTTATTTCTAACCATTCTTTAAAAAATACATAAAAAAGAAATTCTTTCCAAAATAGTTATAAAATTTTGACTAATTCTTAAATATTTTTATTTGTCATTGTTGAAAATATGCCTATTTAGTTAAAAAAAGCAACAACAACAAAAGTCAAAAATTCCACAAATGCATCTTTTCCTATGCCTATACGATTTCCTCTTATTCTCTCCGCTTTTATGATTTAAATGTTATTTTTTCATTAATCCCTTTTTTTTATCTTCGAAACGAAATCCATATGTATATATTTTTTCTGATTTTTTTTTTCCGATTCTCAGAAATGTATCAGGAATATACCAAAATTTGATCATTTCTGATACTTCTCTAATACATTTCTGATGCTTTATGTACTATGTTATGTATTAATTCCCCTTGTATTAGCTTTTATTTATCCTTCATAACAATAAAAAAATCAGTTTAGGTGATTTCTCACTACAGATAAAACATGTGGAATTAATACATAAAACACAGTACGTAAAGTATCAGAAATGTATCAAAAAGTATCAACAAACAGACATTGATACAATATACTTTATTCTATATTTTTTCTTTCTATGGTTAGCTTTTATTTACCTTTATAACAATAAAAAAATCAGTTCAGGTGATTTCTCACTATAGATAAAACATGTGAAATTAATCCATAAAACACAATATCAGAAATGTTTCAAAAAGTATCAACAAAACAGATACTGATACAATATCCTTTATTCTGTAATTTTTTTTTCTATGGTTAGCTTTTATTTGCTCTTCATAATAATAATAATAAAACAGTAGTTTCTCACTATAAATAAAATTGTTAGTCCTAAATAGGCTTAGAAGTATATACTAGAGGCGGGTGAATAGTATAAATACCCAAATAAAAATTCTTTGTGAAAGCTTTTTATTCAAAAATAATTTTTCCCAAGAAAAAAGTTTTACTTTAAAATGCAGAATAAAATCATTTGTAAAAACTTGTGAAAGTAATTGCTGTTGAAGAATTTAAATAAATCTCTAAAGGGCTATTACTGCTAAATATAAATGTAGAAATATAAATGGTAGTAATTAAAGAGAGTATAGATAGAGATATTTGTGACACAAATATTTATACAGGTTAGGACCAACTGTCCTACTCCTGTCCCCAAGTGAACCATTTGAGATTTTCCACTACAATTCCTTTAACGGTAGGAATAAAAAAAAAGTGATCTTTTTTCTGTCCAGGATTAGAACAATCAATCCTACTTCGGTCTAGGATTAAGATAGTGATCCTTCTTTAGTCTAGAATCTAGACAGCCGGTGCTTTTTGGAAGCTCAAATACCAAACTTTTTCAACTTGTTGTTTTTTAAAGATCAACAAGCAAACTTTTACAAAACTTTGTTGATAAAAAATCTAACAACAAAGCTTCCCCTCACACTAATATCCCTTAATGCGATATTACAATTCACTTAAAATATTTGATTTGAAAGTGTATGAATTGCTTTGATGAATACTTGAATTCTTTTAATTGCTCTCTTTTGAAGTTTGTTGGAAAGACTACTCAAGAATGCTTTGATTGCTTTGTTTGTATTGAATGCTTTGTAAATTATCCTTCGAAGTTGAAATGTTTGCAATTGTCTTCTATTTATAGGCATTGGAGAAGTGATTTAGAGAAGATATTCAAATTCTGTTCAAGTTTCTGAAACTAGCCACTGCACAGTATTCAACCTTCTGAAGCTCTAATTTTGATTTTCTTCAGGTCTCTGAAACTGGCTTTTACACAGTGTTTAGCCCTCTGAAGACTTGTAATGAACTTCTTCATATCTCTGAACATATCCGTTATACAACGTTCATGTCTCTGAAGATTGGTATTTAATTTCTTCAGGTATCTAAATGTGCCTATTATACAATGTTTAGGACTCTGCATATTTGAACTTCTTCAGATTTCTGAATGTGGCCGTTATACAGTGTTTAGGCCTCTGAAGATCTGCAATAGAATTTCTTAAGTATTCAGCCTTTTGAAGCAATATTTATCTTATTACTCCAAACATTCTCCAAACATTTTATCTTCTGAAGCAATATATAATGTCAATGTCTTTGTAAGTCTTCACCTTTATACTTTGTTTACTTAACTAAAAATAAAATCACATTTATTTTTAATTGATTTCCAAAGTATTCATTTAATTTTATCCTCTTTAAATACAAGGTTCAACAGAAATCATTTCTGATATATTTCTGACACATTTCTGAAAATTCAAAGAATTCAAAAAAATATATACATAAGGATCTCGTTTTGAAGAGGAAAAAAAGAAGACAAAAACATTGTAAAGTGGCGTGTTGAAAAAATTGATGGATTAAGAGATAAATGACAAAATTAAAAGTTAAAATACAAAAAAGAGAGAAAAGTGGAATAATCAGGTGTAGACAAGACCATGGTAAAGGAGCAGACAAGCAATGTAAACAGCGTATTTGATGAATGAAACTTAGAAAGAGGATATAATAAAAAATTGTTCAAAAAAGAGAGTAAAAATGAAAATGCATAAACGTATGAATGGAAAGAAACCTGTTTTTAGGGTAAATATGGTAATTTTCCATTTCTGGGTAATTTATACAAATATCTCTATTTCTAACAATTCTTTCAAAAATACATAAAAATAAAATTCTCTCCAAAATATTAACAAAACTTTGACTAATTCTTAAAATACTTTCATTTGTCATTGTTGAAAATACGCCCATTTAGTTAAAAAGCCAGTAACAAAAAAAATCAAAATTCTAGAAATCCGCCACTTCGTATGTCCATACGATTATCTCTTATTCTCTCTCTTCTTTTGTGATTTAAACGTTATTTTTTCATTTATTCTTCCAAACTGTTTAGTTTTTCGGCATTCTACTTTAGCAATTTCTTTTTATTTATTTTTTATCTTTGAAACAAGATCCATATGCATATATTTTTTCTGATTTTTTTCTGATTGTCAGAAATTTATCAGAAATTCATTAGAAATATATCAGAACTGTATCAGAAATATATCAAAATTCGATACATTTATGATACTTCTTTGATACATTTCTGATACTTTATGTACTATGTTATACATAAATTTCACATGTATTTAGCTTTTATTTATCCTTCATAACAATAAAAAAATCAGTTTAGGTGATTCATCATTACAGATAAAACATGTGGAATTAATACATAAAACATA
This sequence comes from Euphorbia tirucalli, assembly GCA_039660915.1. Classification (NCBI taxonomy): domain Eukaryota; kingdom Viridiplantae; phylum Streptophyta; class Magnoliopsida; order Malpighiales; family Euphorbiaceae; genus Euphorbia; species Euphorbia tirucalli. The sequence continues at coordinate 22,820,204 of CM077637.1, read as the reverse complement.
GTACACAAAGTATTAGAAATATATCAAAAAGTATTAACAAACAGACATTGATACAATATGCTTTATTTTGTATATTTTATTCTATGGTTAGCTTTTATTTAGCCTTCATAACAATAAAAAAATCATTTTTGGTGATTCCTCACTACAGATAAAACATGCAAAATTAATACATAAAACACAATACGCGAAGTATTAGAATCGCATTAGAAATGTATCAAAATTTATCAACAAATAGACATTGATACAATATACTTTATTATGTATTTTTTTTCTATGGTTAGCTTTTATTCAGCCTTCATAAAAAAAAAATAGTTCCTCACTTTAGATAAAATAATTTCTGATACATTTACGAAAATCAGAAAAAAAAATCCAAAAAAAATATATATCGTTTCGAAGAGAAAAAAAGATGATAAGAACATTCTAAAGTGGCATGTCGAAAAAATTAACGGATTAAGAGATAAATGAAAAAAAAATTAAAATTAAAATACAAAAAAGAGAAAAGAAAAGTGGAATAATCAAATATATACAAGACCATAGAAAAGGAATAGACAAGCAATGTAAACAATATATTTGAGGAATAAAACTTAAAAACATGATAAAATATGTTCAAAAAAAAGGGTAAAAATGAAAATGCATAAACTTATGAATGGAAAAAACTTGTTTTTAGGATAAATATTGTAATTTCCCATTTCTATATGATGAGAAACAGAGAGAAAAAGGATCCATATTTCCGAGAATATAGCAAGAAGTAGAACCCTCTGCCGTTATATCCATGAGAATGTCAATTGTTATACCCATTAGTATATAATATATATTAATTTAAGATTTAACTTTTATATATACTATTATATCATTATATGTAACAAATTTACTTTGAATTAACAATATTATTTTCAAAATAACATATTACACTTTCTTTTCCAATTTCACCCTTTTCCAGAGCGTAAAATAAGATTTCAAAGACACATGAACCTTATACAACATTTACCATTTTACACCTTTAATAACTTAATATATATATATATATATATATATATATATATATATATATATATATATATATATATATATATATAAAATCTAAAATTCTAAAAACTTTGCTTGAACTTAATTTTAAGTTAGTTATTTCAAAATGTTGTTTTACTAAGGCCAAACGCATACGCGACCCCTTCAACTTTAATTTTTGAGTCGCTTGGTCCCCTCAACTATTTCAGCGACCTATCTAGCCCCTCATCTAAAAGCCAAATACATACGTGGCCCCTTCAACTTTTATTTTTGAGCCGCTTGCCCCTCTCAACTATTTTAGTGACCTATCTAATCCCTCATCTATTTTAAAATGGTATTTTTAAATACTTGAATGCTGATGTGTTGTATGACCTGGAGGTAAGAGAAATCTCAGCGCGTTTGGGATGAAGTTTACGATTTTACAAGGATAATATTTTGTAAATATTATATAAAAAAATTATCTGTATTTTTTAATAGTTTGTAAAATTAATTAAATAGAAGATGGTTTCCAGCGTGTGTCCTACATGTCTTTAGTGTCAGACGCGTGTAATGCATAGTACTCTGTTGTGTCTGGTTATGTTCACTCAAAGGTTTTAAAAATATCACTTTAAAATAGATGAAGGGTTAGATAGGTAGCTAAAATAGTTGAGGGGGCCAAACGGCTCAAAAATAAAAATTAAAGGGGCTATGTATGTATTTGATCTTTAGATAAGGGGTTAGATAGATCGCTAAAATACATACGTTGCCCCTTCAAGCACAATACGACCTCATTTCTCGTTAATGGGTGTCCCCTTCCTTTTTCTAAATTCTTGTGATTTTTTCCAGAATTTTTGTGCTTTGTAATTCTTATCTCAATCCGATCTTACTGTTGCTTTGTAATTCTTATCTATCTAGTTGCTGTGTACATTTGATGAATTTGTATTTTAATTGCTGCGGAAATTTTAATTAATTAAAGTTAATTAATTAATGTAATGCACTGGTGATTAATTTGTTAGCTTGAAGATTGATTCGGTGTAGTTGAATTAGTTTGGCTGCTTAATATAATGATTAATTAAATGACTCTGTGGTGTGATCATGTAGTAAAAATTCAGTGTAGTTGTCATTTTTCTTTTCATTGACACTTAAATTTCTACTTTTTGAGGTAACGGATTGACAAAGGATGGATTTACTTTATTTTTGAGAGTAGGGAGGAGGTTTTTAAAACTTTTGAAAAAAGAGAGGCTGGGTTGCCAAAAGTGCGAAAATTTAGGGGTTAAAATGCTCATTATCCCATTTATTAAATATGAATTTATATATAAAATAAAGGGACGGGGATCCCATGGCTCCATACCAATTGGGGTTGGAGATAGGAAAATATTTATCCTTTTTTTTTTTTTTTTAAGTGGGACAGAAATAAGACAACAGCTATTAAGAGTAGAGATAAAGATGAAATAGCTAGCTCCATATCTACAATCCACCTTATTGACAAGTCTAGCTACAAATTTGAAATGGATGGGTTAGAGACTTGGAGTAATAATTTAGTAGACATCTAGTAATCTTTATCCATAATCTCATTTTAGGAAAAATTATAAATAATTATGAATCGATAATTTTAACACAAAATAGCAGTAATTAAAATTATCCTGTGATAATTTAATTTGACAACATGAAAAAAATTACATAATAATATATGAAGGTACTTAATAAATCAATTATAATTGACTTGACTAGTATGCAGAAAAATTTTTAACAGGGAAAGAAACCATCTAATTGCTACTTGATTAGCATCGAATTAATTAAAGGACTGGTCAACTAGAATATGTCATATCCAATGTATCAAAATTGGACCGAACCAGTCGATTTGGCCAGTTCAACCATGAACCAACTATGGCTCTATTCGGTTTGATATAAAACTTTTTTTTATGAAAATCGGCCATAACGGTTTGATCCATGGTTAAACCGACAAAACATAAGTTGAACTATAATTTAGTAATTTTTTTCTTAAATAATTTTTAGAAAAAAATAAATATCTAGTTGAACCTGAAATGCCCGAACACTGTGTAACCGGATCAAAGAATTATAAACCATTTTCTTCATATTCTAATTCCACTTTGACCGAATCCTTCAAAAGGGTTAAGTAATGGTTGATTAGTTATCACCATTTGTTATTGGAATTATTGAGGTTTTCCCTCATTTTATCAAATGATGTTTATCGCTATTTAAGACTATTTTATCGGGTCTCATTTCAATAGTACGGATAATTCGATTTTATAGTTTCTATCGTATCAATTGGATATCATTCCTTCATCATATAAGTTTCCACATTTAATTATATTCTTTTAGTCAAGATTTTTATACTATTTCTTTCAAGCTTTCTTTCATTAAACCATCTCAAAATTTTGATCCGGTAATCTGGTTATGTTTTTGCTGCCATTTTTTAACAAGATAAAGAACTTATGTGTTTTTATATCTAGGATGCTACCTCTGGCGTTTTGATCGTGACCTGCTACACGAAATTCATGATCCTTTAGGGTCCATACTTATGTGCGGCCACCAAACCTCATAAGGCATCCTTCATCGGATTGCATCAAATACGAGATCATTGATCAGTACATCCTTTATGACTGGAGTCATAAGCTCACTTTCACAGTGATCCAGGTATCAACTCATTCAACGTTTTCTCAGGGCATGCTACCCTCACATCTACCCCGAGGCTAACCAACTTGGTCAATGAAAGTGTTTACGGAGTCTCTACTCATTCGATTTAATTCCATTAATCATATCCGGTTATTCTGTTTCCGTATTAACAATAATTAAATCATTGACAGCCTTGTACTACATCTCACACAAATTTTAGTAAGCAAAATTCAACATACATTCTCAAATCTCCCTTGTCAGTTTTTTACATTCATTATTATCTCCATCGTTAATCAATTACACCAAAATTTCCAGAATTATAATACAGTACATTCTCACTTTCATAATCAGCAAACGTATATAATAATTCTACCATACATACCATTTTCCCACTAATTTCTCCTTACCGAATTACAATTACAGCGATGATAAGTTAGCAAGGAATTGACATTAAAATTTATAAAATGGGAGCAAAGATAAATTTTCAGTACAAGGTAACTTCCTAAATAACTTAATCCCTATAGAAGATTATAAATTTAATTCATTACCTTGACTGAGTTCTCTTCCATTTCCATTTGGCGCTTTACTCAATTCCTTCAAGTACCATCTCCAGCAGCTCTTACAATTTTTCACATATTCCTTTTAGCCAAATCTACAAATTCTTCATATTGGCTCACAGATCTAGCTAATACATCAATGTTAGACTTAATATTGAAATTACATAGCTTAAACTTGGTAAATTCTTACCAAGCTACCTGTGCATCCCAAATTCATCTTTGGGAATCAAAGCCTAACGTAATTTTCTTAATCCTTCCTTTAATCCTTGAAAATTTGCCATCTTTTCCTTTTTCTTTCTAAAAAATTCTTTCTTATTTTTTTCCTTCTAAGATTTCTTATTTTTCTCCCCCTCCCCTATTTCTCTTCTCTCTTTATACTAAGGATTCTTTTAGATTTCAATACATCTGACACATTTTTGTCCACTTTTTATCTGCTCTACTACGTGGTTGCTTCTCCTTCAACCACTTAAGCCTTTTTCATGCAAAAATATATTCTTCCACTTATTCTCTCTCTCCTCCTCTAAAACATCTTTTACCATATTATCCCTCATTTCATCGCGCCAATTACATTTCTGTTGCATTTTGTATTTAATCCAGTCTCATTGTGATTCGTCCTTAATTTCAATAACCGCATCTCTGCCTTTAGTCAGAGTCCACTAAATCCGTCCGTATCTCACCGGAGCTCTCCTTTGTCACTTCAATCAACTTGTTGTTTGTTCTATTCGGTTTTTGTTTGAACTCCTGCATCATATTGGGTCTATGGACTAATACAGTCTTCACTGATTGGTGATTTCTTTCAGCAAATTATTCCTTTCGTATCACCGTATCTCTTTTGAATCAATTAACATGAACCAAAATTTTTATTAAAACATTATGGGTCTCTCTTCTGGCTTGGTTTACTGGATGTCATAGAACCATCGATTCAAACTGGTTCGAACCGCGAACTGGTAGCCTGACTGGTTTGTTGTCTAGTCCGATTATAATAACTTTGGACTTTTTTTTGGTAGAAGCAAGGAAAGCAAGAAAACAAAGTGAAGAAAAACAAAAACACAATTACAATCGAGTGATAGAAATCTCTATTCTATCTTTTTCAATGAGTTGATGAAGATTCTCTAGAGGAGTGAAAATTCTAGTGAAATTGAGTTGCCCATTGTGCGCTTCTTTATCTAGTCAATCTGCATACCTATTCCATTCCCTAAAAACATGTTGAACGAAGGAAACCGCAAACTTGTCAAGCAATTCCCAATCTCTTAACAAATATTTCTAGCTGGATGAGGATTACTCGAGCCATATTTAATTAATTGCAAAGCCTCCATATTGTCAAATTCGACAATCAAACTGACTACCATGTCCAATGCTAACCTTAGACCTTTCAAATCGTCCCATAACTCAGTCACAAGTGGACTCACCCCAATATTATCCATATTGGGGATCCTCTTGGAGCTATTTTATATATATATATATATATATATATATATATATATATATATATATAAATTAGATTACATAAAGCAACCGTCAACCGTTGATTATGATAATGTGACATTAAATTACCCTTATATCGTCAAGAAGAGTTAATGGGATTGATTATGATAATTTGACACCGAGCTGCTCCTATGTTATCAAGAAGACTAGAAAAGATATTGATGAGTTATTACAAATATTGAAAATCAATTAAACTAAAATCAAGTAGTCCACTAATTTGGCTTGGAAAGTGATTTTTGATATATGATAACATAAATAAAATCACAATCCACTTGATTTTTTCCAATAGCTGCCACAAACCACATTCTGTAGTTTATAAGGAGCAGACGAGCATAGATAAGATATTTGTTTAATATACTTAGTCTTAAGGCGCAAAACCTGGGTGGACAACAAAGGCCTCATATTATTTTCTGGCCCATAAACATGAAGGCTTCAACACTGCTACTTGTTTTTCATGTTCTTGCGATGTAAGAGTTGTTAAAATTGATCGTAACACCTCAATACGATTCGTATAACAAGTAAATTTGACAAATCAAAATATAAGTTACATTGGTTTGTATAAAAAACAATTCAATACTTTTAACTCGTGCAACAAGTAAATCGTATTAGTGTTGACCTCATATATATTAGGAAAACAAACAATTATGACACAACCCATTTTTACACCCTATTCTTAGGATTATATAGTTTTAAAATTCTATATGGTACTCAATGTTGAATTTTTTCAATTGACTTTCAAACAATTGTGACTCGTTTTTCTACATATTACCCCTTTAGACTTATTAATTAGAAAGGGTTATAGCACTAGCCAAGCTGTATTGTAATTGTTATCTTGCTTTGGTGAATCGATCGACTATAAATATCATAGTTGTGAAACCGGACCGGACCTACCGGTCGGACCGGATTCGACCGGAACCGAAGATCAGACCGGTCGGTTTCTATCCGGTTTTTACTTTAGTCAACAACCGGTCAATGTACGGTCGGACCGACCGGTCGAACCGGAAAACCGTGAACCGGGCCGGTTTTCCGGTTCGACCAGACTTTTTTTTAAAATTTATTTAAATATAAAATTTAAGTTATTATTTTGAGGTGTTTTTAATTAAAATAAAATATAGTTTGTATTTTTAAATTATTTTAAAATAAATTGACATTTAATTGTAACTATAAAAACTATATTTCATAAATTGATTTTTTTTAATTAGTATATTGTGTTTGAAATGCTTAAACTTAAAGAATTATAATAAAAATATTCAAATTTTCATAAATTATAGATATAAAAATAAAAAATATTTTAATATTTTAATATATTTATTAAATCTGGTTCGATTCCGGTTTAATTCAAAATCCATGAATCCATCCCTTCTCGGGTTCGATGACCGGTCCGGGTCTGAAAACCATAATAAATATTCTTTAGATTACAGTTTATGGTCTAAGTTTTTATTTTGTATTTTTATCATTTATGGCTTTTTTTTTTTTTAGTTGTGGAATTTTTTTTTTCTTTTTGGGATTTAGTATGAAAATAAATGCATATAGTTTTCCTTTTATTCTTGATGGATTTTTTTTAGTGGAGTAATTTTTTCTTTATTACATAAAAAAGATACCTTTCTTATAAAAAAGAAATAACTTTTAGATTATCATAGTCCGAAAACAATGACATAATTTTTTTTAAAGATATTTACTAATTAAAATTATAAGAAATTTTAGAAAAATATTATCACATCACATCATCTATGCACTAAATTAATAAAATAATATCACGTAATTTTATAATTTATTCCTTGGATCTAAATTTTATAAATTAGAGTCTAATATTTATATTTTAACTTTTAAGATTTTTATTTTAGGATATAAAATTTTATTTAACTAACAAACTATTAAATAATGTAATAATTAATTTTTTTTATCGCTTAAAGTGTGAGATGTCACGGTTTTACTGCTGTAAAAAATGACATGTATTAGAGGCATGAATTGAAAATTGAAATCTTAAAATCAACCATTGTCCTTTAATTATTCATTTATAAACCTAAATTTATTTGTAATTTCCATTTTTTTCTTATTTTCTGAACCGTATAATTTCCAATTCTTCGTTTTTAATTTTTATCATTGTGCTATCATTTATAAATTATGTCAACGAAAAGTAAGACCATGATCTCCTTGTGTCAAATAATTTTATCATTATAAATGGAAAAATACATATTTTGATTATTGCGTAAAATTATTCAGTACATCAATTGTCAAAATTATTTTCATCTCTTACAGAAACAAATAGTACATATGTATTAAAATTGCTCAGTTATCTGGTAAATACAATTTTCAAAGTCCGGATACTGATGATATCAATTTTGGCTAAATTCCCCAAGTAATAATAATTAATAAAGATGGGTAAAAGACTTAGTTTTCACATTATATATATATATATATATATATATATATATTCGACTTGAAGGTTGAAATTGCACTCTTTCTTTGATTCTGAGAATTAGTTTGGGAATTCCAATAGATTAAAAAGATGCAAGAAATTAAAAAGCAATTTTATAGCTAAAAAAAGATTTGAAATTGCTAATTGATGCATTAATCACTCTTGAACGTGTTGACATGGAAAAGGATGAACACATATTTGCTCTTCTCCTTTCCATAATTAATAATCCTGCCAACTCTCACAGAGACCAATCCCAACCTCTATATAACTAAAATCCATCATTTTTTTTAAAAATTGAATTCTCATATCCCCATTTTCCAGGACATGGAAAAGTCTTTACCAACAGGAATACCCAAACCCTTTACCTCTACCATCACACTCTTCTTATTTTCTTCTTCGACAGTATTCATCACATATTTATGTTCCGACGAGCTCAATGCAATGCTCGATGACCCAGCAACAGGTTCTCCATTAACCTCAAGAGCAGACGGCCGCCCACTTCCCCCTAGTCCCAACACACTAACATTGTCTATAACCCAACCCTTTTGCAAAGCAAACTTCCCTTCCTGAACCTTTGACCAGACCTTTACAGTCCCATGACTGGCACTTGCATAGAATTCCACATAAGTTGAAGACCCACTTCCGAGTTTCATCTCAGGAAGCTCATCATCATCAAGGAAAAGCTTCCCGTTCGCTTCTGCATAACTAGCTCCAGCAGGGAAGGTTATAACAAGGCTGAAGGGTGTCATTCTGGCTTCTTTAGAAAGCAATCCACCCTGCTGCATCGGTAGGATGGTGTTTTGATACAAATGCACATTCACTACATGTAATGGTGCATCAAGGGTAACATACTGCCCGCCTTTCGATGTAATGGTTTGCGTCATGTCGAACACACTGTACCAACTGCCTGGAGGAAATAGTGCTTTGACCTTTGATTTTCCTTGCTCAAGAACTGGAGATATCATGAGACTGCTTCCAAGCAAGAACTGAGTGCTCAAACCATAAGATTCCGTGTAATTTGGAAAAGAGAAGAAAAGTGGCCTGGCAATCGGGGCACCTGTAAGATGTGCCTCATAGTTTAATGTGTATAGATATGGCAGAAGCTTATATCTCATGCCAAGAGCATTTCTAGCTGATATAGCTACTGAATCCCACTGATAAAGCTCCTGTCTTGGAGAGTAGAAGTTTGCATGATCCCTTGAGAAGGGGTAGAAAGCACCAAGCTCAATCCATCGGTTGCAAAGCTCCTCCGTTGGTTGAGGATAGAACCCACATATATCTGAACCAACCATCGGCACTCCAAATATACCAAAATTTAGCATAGTAGATATGGAATACTTCAAATCATTCCAAGTTCCCTGATTATCACCAGTCCAGTGAGCAGTATATTTACCAGAGCCAACAAAGGTGGAACGAGACAATATAAATGGCCGCTTCCCCTGAAGCCCTTGAAGGGCCTTGTGAGTGGCAATTGCTTGAGAGAAACCATAAAGACTGTGAGCATCATATTCCATAACACCATTATAGTGAACAGCACTGGTGGCTATGGTTTTATATCCTGGTGGAGCCTGAATCCCTGAGGCATTTATTTTGTAAGGTGGATTATCCCATTTTGTATCCGTTATGTTCTTGCAATCCAAGCAACAGACCCAGCCAGGTCCTGATCCAGTTGGGCATTTCTTTCCCGCCGGTATTGTGCATAGTCCGGAACAAAAATTTGAAGCTTCATTCATGTCAATCCACAGGCCATCAACAGGAACAAGTTCATGGAAGCGACGAATTTCATCACCCCACCATTCGACAGTTTTGGGATTGAGGAAATCAGGAAAGTTAACAGCTCCGGGCCAAACTTGCGCCAGATAAGGTTTGCCATGATACTTGATAAACACATCATCAGCAAGGCCTCTTTGGTATACACCATAAGAAGAATTAACATTAATGCCAGGATCAATGAGTACAATATACTTCATGCCAATGCTGTGTATTCTTTGAAGAAATGCTGAGACATTTGCATGAGGAAAGGCGACCGGACTGAGGGTGAAGTCCTTGTGGAAATCCATGTGGTCATCATCGGTCCACATCACATCAAGTGGGATCTGAGCTTTTCTGTAGTTCACCACCACATCTTCAACCACAGATATGTTGTGGTAGCCCCATCTGCATTGGTGGAATCCTGTAAAAAGAGCATCAGAATAATTTTTCTTAGAGTTAGTTCCATACGCAGTTTCAATAATATGATGAATTTGAAGCATGGAGCAGTAAAATATAACATTCCTCATAATACTTCTACATTCTTATGCTCAAAAGAAGACATTTGACTATAAAACTAGAACAGAGTGGCCACAAGAATGCACGTTAATCATTGTGCTATTAGCCCTGTGGCACTTCCAGATTAGGAATATATCAAAAGAAAAGTATGATGAATCCCTGAAATAGCTAATAATAATATTCTTATGTATTTTCTATCAATCAAAAAGCAAGTCAAAATCTTTTGATTGGGAAGGAAACCAATGATGTGATATAGTAGGAGAATAAAACCTTGAGCTGAGATTGCTAAATAGTAACAAATCTATCAACCATAATGAAAGTGAGAGAAGTCCAACTGGTTAACTGAATTGGTACACCATTATTTTAATCTAATGTGAAAGTTAGCTCCTTTCAAAACAACCAAGTTCCACAAATTACTGATGGCAAACCTCAGGCATTCGGTGTGCCAATGTCAACCAACCCGTTGGCACACTTCTAAAGTTATACATACTGAACTTATGCCCCAGAAAAAAGGTTAAAACATTAAACAGAACAAGGAGCCAGAGAAACAAGTGATGCATTACAAGGCAATGGGAGATTTTAGATGTGTTATCTAATGCCAATAATCCAATATGGGAAAATAGGGTTCATTCATCTGCCGACACTGCAATTGGCAGAAAGCAAAGGAACACCAATATAAATACATTCCCCACATCCAGAGATGGTACCACCCGTATGGAACATGGCAACTATAATTGCAAGTACATTCAAAGAAACCATTCTACAATTAGCATCATGCAGGACCCAAAGCACCTATGGTTGCGTTCCTAATGGGCCCACTTTAGTAATTATAATTGCAGAGTGATAAAATTTTGGGGATTGATTGATCAATTTGAAGATGATATTTTGGAGGACAAGAAGATGTGGAAGGATTGATTAACAATGCTTTTTCAGGGTCCCACCAGTTGCTTTGCACTAAACATATGCAAAAAGGTCAAGATTTTTGGCTTGTAAAATCTGGCTAAAAATTGAATAATTAAGATATTGGATACGGATACACGTCTTTATCTATAACATGGTTAATTAACCTATAGAATAAACCTTTTATCAAAAGAAGATCTTTTGAGCCTGATAAAAGTTGCTTCTCGACAACTCCAAAATATATTTTGCAAGGTGTGAGCTTTAAATATCACAAGGATGTAGAACAAAATTCTCACCAACCTCACCAACCTAAATTAAAAAAAAAAAAAAAATGAACAATATCCCCTTTATGCGGCAACACGCGTATGGGCTCTAAGCAAGCAGCAAATCAAAGAAATCTCATCACTTATCGTCAGTCTCCCAAAATCCATTTCAATACAAGGCTCCTCATTACAGTTACTCTTTTATAATACAGAACAGATAAATAATCTCACTAACAAACTCAATAGCATCATTACTAGCACAACTGATATGAAACTATCCAATCCTAGAGGCATGATTAATATACTATATATGATTAAAACCATATTTAATACACATCTAAAGAAGGCCAATTCCATCATATTATTGGTAATTTTCATTCACAGTGAGTATACTAATCAAAGGTAACACACAAATCATAGGACCAAATGCATAATGCAGTTCAAAAAGGCGAAAACAAAAAGGTACCACAATTATCAATTAGGTAAGTAAATATGGTCTCCTCACCTGGAAAAGAAAAATCTTTCATTTCCCACATGTAAAATACAGTTCAATTTACCATACGAGTTAAAATTAAGTTCCAGTTTTATTAATGAACTAAAAAGCAGATAGCAGATATAGAATCAAAAGAAAGGGAGAAAAAGAATGAATATATCATACCAAGAGACCAGTAAGGCATAGGAGCTGGTCTTCCAATCAACTGTGTATACTGGTCAACAACAGCCAAAGGAGTAGGTCCAGAGAAGAAATAGAAGTCAAAAACACCTCCAATAATCTTGTATGTAAGGGAAGTTCCACTGTAGAACACATCCATACCATTACTGTTCAACAGCAGTACTGAATGAGCAAATGCCTGCCCATTCACATTCCTTAGATCCATGTAAACCGGATGAGACCCGTACAGATCAGTATTCAGATTAATGGCTGAAATATCAGTAGTATACAAAGTGTAGGGATCGCCCGGATACAGCTTAATCCCATGAGGCTGTGTGTTCTCTCCCAGACCATAAAGCGAAGCATCATTAGGCAATTTTGTAGATATCTCCAGATATTGATCTTTGAACACCAAATTGTTGAATGGGTCAGAATCTTCAGCACTTGAATTAAAAAGAGTGTGCCCGTTTGATTTTCTCTTCACAGCAAACGTAAATGGGTTCGCTGTGTAGCTAAAAATTAGTTCAGAGCCGGAATACTCCTGAACTAGTAATGGGTTTTTTCTGGACTTCCCAATTGTTTTTTTCAATGCCGGCGGTTGCTCTCTGGGCAGTAGATTGTACGGAACTTCCCATCTCTGCTTCTCTGCATCTGTAATGTGCACCCTCAATCGATCTTGCGTTTCATGTCTGCAAATATGGTGAAAGAATTTAGTTGGAAGCTGATGAAATTTAATTAAAACGAGGAAGATATGAAGATGCTTACTTTACAAAGAGCTGCAAGAGAGGGATATCAGGGCCGTAGATATTGTTCTTCTGGTTGACTTGGAGGTAGCCAACAATGCCGCCATCAGGAGTTTCTTCGACAGAAATTAAACGGTAGCCCTGGCCAATTTTAGTAGGGGTAGAAGAAGGGGTAACTCCATTGATGAATAGGAGAAGAAGAAGGAAGAATGAAACTACTAAAGAAGAAGCCATTTGATTGGCTTAGTAGCAACTGAGTATAAGCAGCTACTGAGTGTGTAAATGGAGTAGGATTTATATAAGAAAGGAAAAACAGAGAGACCCAAAAGCAAACACCGGACCAGAGTGGAGGAGAAGTCATCCAATGCATGTGAGGACCATGAGGTGGCATGCGGACACGTCTCGCACGTGATGGTGATGGTCCTTTGTTCTTTCTTTGGACCCCTGTTTGGCAATTTTCCGTGGCTATTCTAGTCTCTCTATTGATTATTAATATCAAATTGCAGTTTTTTTAAAGAAAAATGATGACATAATATTCTTATTAATTGGAAAAAGAGCATTTTGAATTTAAATTTTCTTTCAAAAACTCAATATCTGCAATATATGGGTAATTAAGCTTCTAATATAATTGTATCATTAAGCTGAGGATATGTCAATTTAAACATAAAACTCAATTAACAAAACATCTTTTATTTCACCTACATTCAAAGTTTGCATTGCATTCTAATAATTTGGAAAAATCTAAAAAAAAAACTCCATTTTAAACTATAAAAGTAAAACGAAGAGAATTTTATTTTCAGAGCTAGATAATTTAGTGGGTAGGATTGTAATTCATCAAGGAAGTTCAACCAACAAAATTATAAAAGATGAAGAAATCTGTTGAAAATGAAAACGTAAGGAGCAGAGTGGAAGTGAAATAAAAGTGGAAACGGTGTAAGAATGCCAACAACAACAAATGACGCTGTCACGCAGAGATTAGCGATTACTCACCAAATACAGACAATAACGACTTTTATCCTTTTCACATTTTTATATCGTGTTATTTATTGGTTTAACAAATAAATAATGCTTATCAATGTCTCCATTTTTCAATTATTTTTTTTTTCTTTTTATTAATAGGCCCCTTGACCTATTCTTTTCTTTCTTTCCTTTTTTTTTTACCGTTGTTGAGTATTTAAATTTTAATTAGTTAATCACTAGTAAACAGGAGAAGTGGCCGTTAACCTTTTCTTGTTTTACGTGTTATGTCAATCTTGCTCCTTTTCCCTTGAGAGCTTGTCTAACTACCCACACAATTCAACATTCAGAAAATTAATTGAAAATTGGAAGGTTTTCGACTTGGTTTCTCATAGGACAAAAGAGAATTCTTAATTCAATATTTGTTATTTTTTGCGAGGCTTTCAAATCTATTATTGAATATCGGCAAAATCATCCTAAACTGTAACGTTAAATATCAGCCTCAGTCCTTAATTTCAGGTGCAGCAATATTTTTAACCTTTTTTTTTTTTCTTATTATAGCTAGCTAGTTCGTTCTCATCTTTTTAACCTTGTTATTTAGCTAGAATTTAACTTTTGTACCATTATTGATGAAATTTACCTCATTAATATGAATTTTTGCTAATGTCCACGACTGAGTTAGTAACTTATATTATTAACATTATATTTAAATATAATGCGTATTTGAATGTCTTTAAGACCAGAGTATGTACTTTTAAAGGAATGACAATTATATGAAAAACCCGGATACATTTAAAATATGAGATAGAAGTAGAACTTTGTTTACAATATTTTTATTTGGGAAAAACTTTAGAAACCACCCCTGTGATTATATTCTCTAACCAATCAATGATTGTATTTTTTTTTACTTTTGTCAAAAAGAAGAATTTTGGTTTCAAAAATTAACCAAAAAAAAAAAAACTTTAAATCATAACATATTGGCATTTTCATTCATTTTGAATTGAAAATTTTTGAGTTGGTTAATAAAAATACAATAGACCTTCGTGATAAATTTTGAAAATTTTAACAAGTTAAGAATTGTGTTTTTTTTTTTTGTTGGGGGGGGGGGGGGGGGGGGGGGGGCTAAAAAGAGGACTCGTTGTTTCCAAAATTAGAAAAAAAAAAGATAATTAGTATTAAACCATAACATATAAGAGGAGTTTTTTTTATCCATTTTGAACTGAAAATTTACGAGTTGATTAATAAAAATACAATAAACATTTGTGATAAATTTTGAAATTTTTCAAGAAGTGCAAATATTTTTTTAATTAAATAGTGATTATAAATTTAAGAAAAATACTGAAAAAAAAGAGAATATTTATAAAGAATATTCAAATCTTAATTTTAAATTTTTAAATAATATTGGTAAACTATTAAAATGTTTAATGAACAAAAATGACTTATGCCACATCATCATTTTTGAATGAAAAATATTAGTTATCTTTTTTTTTTGCTAACTTTTAAAACCACAAGTTCTCTTTTTGATAAAAAAAAAAAACACAATCTTTAATTTTGTCAGAAGTGGAACCATATGAGTGGTTGAAGTTATTCCTTTTATTTATGCATAAGATCATATCGTCTTTTTATATTACTTATTTTTTTGGTTACTTTATATTTCTTATTTGTGCACATTCACTTTTGTTCCTATGACGAGTGCATCTCTTTCTAAATGGGAGATCAAAAGATTGCATTTTAATAAGACCAAATACTATACTTTTAAATAGAATTTGAATAAAAAAATAAACACTATTTCTATTTATGGGATTTGTTGATGCCATCTATTTTCACAATTTTTTTTAAAGGTTAAAGGTGACAACAATACACTTAACATTATACGGGTATAACAGAGTTTAGATGCATTTTTAACGGTGTATTACACACATGCAAAATTTGGCCACGTCATAAAGGGATCTTCTTTTACAAAAATGAATGTTAATGAACAGATGCGGGATGATGGAGGTTTACAAGCTAAATACATGTTTGTGCTGTGCTAGGATAATGTACTTATGTAGTGCATATTTCACATGGCAAAAGGAAGTTAGGAAAATCCTACTGCTTCGTCCCTCCTCTACCTCCTTTTCTTCATTCTCACTTTTCCTTTTTCTGCATTTTTTTTTTTTGACCTAGGTTGTTGGATTCTTATTTCTTGGATATTTTTATCATTATTTTTCGTAAATTGTGTCGCTCCAGGTGAATTTGGTTTTTGCATTTCCAGAATCAAATTTTTTTATTTTCTTAAATTTCTATTTTTATTATCTTTTTTTTTTTTTTTGTAGAAAAGAAAACAGAAAAAACGAAGAAACCAGAACAAGAAACAGAACAAAAACTAAAAACACCCGATATCTCTTGGCCACGGGATTCCCCTACGGTCATCAGCCAAACAGTGCACAATATCACTTGGAGGGGAAACAAGGATGTTGAGGCCTTGAGGGTACCTTTTGGCAGACTTAGCTAGCGCATCAGCACAGGAGTTGGCTTCTCTATAGGAATAGGACAGTTCAACATTCGGAATTTGGCGCATAAGCAACCTAATCTCAGCACAAATGTTCCGGTGGGGGTGGAACTTCTCTGCAGGTGACTGATTTAGAACCATGTCTAGTAATTCCCGGGAATCCGTTTCCACAATGGTCTTCCCCCTACCATCGGAGAGAAGAATATTAAGGGCTATTTTAAGCGCCCACAGTTCAGCAAGCAAAGGATCACCAACACCTATAGATTGAACAAACCCAATAACCCAGCTACCCTCCGAATCTCTGAGTAAACCACCAACAGAGATCAGCCCTTCTTGACCACTACACGACCCATCGATATTAAACTTGAAGCATTGAGCAGGAGGTTTATCCCAAATAACATGAAACTGTTTCCTTCGGTTGCTACTATCCACTCCAGGATTCCAAGTAGTCTTGATAAATTGAGTATAATTCCATATGCACCGCAACCTATCCATCGGGATACCTTTTCCATTCTGGAAGACAGTAAGGTTCCTCCATTTCCAAAGAAACCAAGTGGTCACAGCAAAGAGATTATTCCACTTGCAATCACCGAAAACTCTATTAGAATTTCCCAGATTCACATGCCACCAAACATCCTCCGGGAGCTCAAAGAAATCTGTACCGCTAGCAGGTCCTCCAATTTCTTCCAAACCAATTTGCTTAAATTACAGTCCCGAAGAGCATGAATAGTCGTTTCCGTTGCTGCCCGACATCTAGAGCAATCATCATGATCAATCAAATGTCTACTCCTTCTGCTGCTATTAGTGAGAAGTTTCCCTTGGTTAGCCAACCACAGGAACATCTGAATGCGGTAAGGAACTTTAAATTTCCAGATGTTGAGGAAGAGAGAGTCAGGAATCCTATTCCCCTGCCCAGACACCATTTGGAAAGCAGAAAGAGTAGAAAAAATACCCGAATTAGTCGGACGCCAAGCCACTGTATCTTTGGCAATTTCCTCCGTAGAGATGGAAATAGCTGCCACTTGAAGCTTAATTTCAATGGGGAGCAAATGCTGAAAAGAACTCCAGCTCCAGTTTCCGTTACAATAAATATAGTCAGACATGAAATTGTTGAGATGAGAATCAGGAATATCCGGAACCCGATGGCAAAGAGCAGACTCCCCCAACCAGTGATCCGTCCAAAATCTGGTAGACGAGCCATTTCCCATGTTATAAATCAGGCCCTTCTTAAACTCCTCCAAAACACTCACCATGCTTCTCCAGATGTAGGACTTTTTCTTCTTTGAATTCGTCTCATCAAGAATGTTACTCGAGCCCAGGTACTTATTTTGAAGAATCCGAACCTATAAAGCTTGCGGTTCCGTCATAAAGCTCCAAATAAGTTTCATCAAAATCGCCTTATTATGATAATCAGCCTTTCTGATCCCCAAACCTCCCTCCCTCTTGGATTGACACACTAACTCCCAAGAAGCAAGGTGTATTTTCCTTTGACCATCTTGCTGGCCCCAAAGAAAATTGCGATTAAGTTTGGCCAGAGCCTTGAGATTATGGCTCGGAAGCATATTAGTTTGCATAGCATGATTAGGCATGGTGTTGGTCACTGCCTTGATCAGAGTCGCTCTTCCGGCAAGAGATAAAGAGTTAGCCTTCCACCCAGCAAGCCTGCTCGCGGTTTTATCAACAATTTCAGCAAAGGTATGCTTAGTCACTCATCTATTAAGGAGCGGCACTCCGAGATATTTCCCCAAGCAGGAGGTAAGACGGATACCACAGTGTTGGCTAAGAGCCCTGCCTCTCCCCGCACTAACATTCTTAGAAGTGCACATAGTCGACTTCTTCAGGCTCACCCGTTGGCCGGACGCAGCACAGAACCTCCGAAGGCAGTTTTCCATAATTTGAATTTGGGTGTTTGTGGCTTCTCCAAAAAGCATTAGATCATCTGCAAAAAATAAGTGAGAAACAATTGGACCCCCTCTACTACATCGAGCTCCTTTCCAGTTACCATTCTGGACTTCAGCATGGATTAGATGCCCCAGGTGTCCCATACAGAGGACAAACAGATAAGGGGAAAGAGGGTCCCCCTGCCTAATGCCCCTGGATGGCTTAAAAGAGTCGGTAGAGCTGCCATTAAAGAGCACCCGCATAGAAGAAGAAGAAATACAACTAGAAATCACCTTCACCCAATTGTCCGGCATACCTGTATGATGAAGGGTATCAATAATAAAGCTCCAATCCAAACGGTCGTAGGCTTTCTCCAGGTCAATCTTCATGGTGAGGTATCCTTTCTTCCCCCTAGTGGTACGAAAAGAATGGATGACTTCCTGGGCCACAATTATATTATCAGATATATGTCTCCCCGGAACAAAACCGCTTTGGTTCTGACTGATGAGCAAAGGCATTAAGCTCTTCAACCTATTGGAAATGATTTTAGTGATAACCTTGTATATAACCGAACATAGGCTAATCGGCCTATACTGAGAAAGATCTTCCGGGGTTTGAGTTTTTGGAATCAACACAATTAAGGTCTCATTCACACTGGAGATATCTTTAAAACCATTAAACACATCCAGCACAAAGGAGGTAAGACTACTTTTAACTGTACTCCAATGGTGTTGGAAAAAACCTGCCGGCAAACCATCTGCCCCCGGAGCTTTAAAAGGGGCCATATCAAAGAGAGCTTTCTTTACATCTTTCTCTGTCACCTTCCTAAAGGTCTCCTGGAGGATCTCATTGCTAATCTCCGGGAAAGAGGTAGGGATAGATTGAGGCTCCACAAGATTCCTATCAGCTTGAAATAGATCCCTAAAGAATTGAATGGTCATGTTCTTGAGGGCCTCCTGGTCGGCAATCCAACACCCCTCAGAGTTCTTCAACATTTCAATAAGATTCTTTTTCCTTCTTATCATGGTGGAAAGGTGGAAATATTTCGTGTTTCTGTCTCCTCCCCTAATCCAATCCTGCCTACACTTCTGGAACCACAAATTTCTTCCTGGTTCAGAGTCAGAATAAGCTCAGCTTGAAGCTTTTTCTCTAGGAGGCCCATCTAATGCGACCACCCC
The DNA here is from genome assembly GCA_039660915.1 of Euphorbia tirucalli. Taxonomy (NCBI): domain Eukaryota; kingdom Viridiplantae; phylum Streptophyta; class Magnoliopsida; order Malpighiales; family Euphorbiaceae; genus Euphorbia; species Euphorbia tirucalli. The sequence continues at coordinate 22,800,789 of CM077637.1, read as the reverse complement.
TTCTCCTGGGCTTTGTTGATACCAGCTATCCGGTTCAAGAGGAGAGCCTTTTTAAAGAAAATATTTCCAAATCTCTCTTTATTCCATTTCCTAACTTGGGCCATAAAGTGGCTAGCGGCAGAGAGAATATCATGATGAGGGATCCAGTTCTGAGAAACAAAATTTTTAAAATATGGGTGAGTCTCCCAGGCTGCAATATAGTGGAAAGGCCTATTGTTCTTGTCCAGAGGAGGACCTTGGGTTCTTAGAAGGATCGGGCAGTGATCCGAGTGCCGAAATGGAAGATTAGTCACAGAGGCCTCCGGGAATCCAATACGCGTGGCAGGGTTCACATAGCCTCTATCCAGTCTAACCCAGAGATTTTGGCGTCTCCAAGAAAACTGTAAGCCTTTGGACCCCAAATCAATAAGGTTAACCGAATCAATTTGCGCCTGATGGTTAATGCAGCGTTTCAAATAGTGGCTTGAGCCCCCTTTCTGGTCTTCCATTCTGGCAATGTCATTAAAGTCCCCAATAACAAACCAAGCCTCTTCTGAGTCAGGATGTCAGCTTCTAATTTCGTTCCACATATCATTTCTGCAATTGGCATTGGTACTAGCATAAAGGATCGTAATAAAACAAAAGAATTTCCCCTGCTGAAGAACTTTCCCATGAATAAAATGCTTCCCATACCTCAAAATAGAAATATCGACACTGGAATTATTCCAAAAGAGCCACATTCCTCCAGAACGCCCCTCAGCACTAACACAAAAAGAATTCCAATTCTTCAGCCTTCTACCCAAAATCTTAGCTTTTGAATCATCAACCTGGGTCTCAACTAACCCCACAATATTAACCTGGTGCTTCTTAATTAAATCCCAAGAATGGAGCAGGCTACGCTTATTCACACCTCCCCTGATATTCAAAAAAGAAGATCCATAAAGAAAACAGAAATTAAAATGAAGAGCCCCATGGCAACAGACCAAGAAAACAGACAGAGGAGCTTGTCAAAAACAAACCACCTAGGTAGAGGGGTGGAGACCCTCCCTCCCTCCTTCCATAGCTTGGTAGGTTTCTTTAACTTGTCCCTCCATAAAGGAAGGGTCATCATCCTTATTGCCCATATTACCTATGAGAGATTGATCCAGCATACAGTGATTCTCCTCATGGACATGGGACATGGCAACCTCCTGCAATGGGCCATGAGGATAGATCAAACCGGAACTCTGATCAGCCATCAACACGTCCTCACCAGCGGCCGAATTAAGACACGGGCTTATTGACTCGCTGCTGCGTCCTTCAAGGGAGAGTCAAACCCAGGCGGAGGAGGGTACGGACAGGGGCAGGGATCGGGAGGTGGCGGCCTAGAAGAGGTAGAAATGCAAGAGTTGCTGCTACCTCCTTGAATCAACCCAATATTAAACTCACTAAAGGTCTGGGCTTTGTCCATGCTGGTCACGGCCTGGATAGCCAAGTCCAAAGAAGGAGGAGAGGCCTTGCTAGGGCCCAAACTGAGGGGGCCAGACGAAATAGGCCGGCTATTGGTTATATTCTTTAAAGGCTTCCCTTGCTTCATACCCTTAGGCCCAACCTTATTCAAGATGGGCTTGCCTTTATTAACATGATTCTCCTTGTTGGATCTAGGAAGGATACTCCTCCTGTTATCTTTCCCTTCCCTAGCCTTCACTGTTCCTTGTTCCACGTGAACACTGCTAATAGCATTAATGGCATCTGACATCTCATCCTTACCTACTTCTTCTTCCATATTTTCCATCCCTTCTTCTTAGCTCAAGAAAGCAAACCGATTAGATGTCTCCCCTTGCTGATTTGACTCATTACCTTTACCCTTCTTAGTTGACTTTTCTACATCAATGGGGCTGGATACGGCTGCCGTCTCTTTCCCTTTCTGCACCTCCATCTCGTCACCTCTGCCGGCCGGTTTCCTGATCTTCCTCCTACTATTTCTTTTGGCATACATCCATGGGCCAAAATCATCGAAAATCTCATCTCTTCTGACCCCAGATGGCATATTATCTCCCAAATTTCTCTCTTCAGCATCTCCATTATCTTGCTCCCGAATCAGTTCAGGACATGTTTCATTACCATGGCCATAAATTCCGCAAGTGAAACAGATGTTGTGGAGCCCCTCATATTCCACCCGATAAATCCTGCGACGAAGCTTGAACTTGGATATAAGAGGTTAAATCAAGCTCAACACAAACCCTGGCATACTTCCCCCTTGCAGCCGACGAGGTGGTTTTATCCACAAACATTGCCTTTCCAATAAAGGACCCCATCTTCATCAGAGCTGGGTAATTATAATACTCAATCGGTAAGTCCGGAAATCTGATCCATGCTGCAATATTTGATACTTTGGCATCATAGGGATCAAAATTTGGTCTCCATTTAGAGACGGAAATTAAATGCTCCGATATCATCCACGGTCCGCCTTATAAAGCTAGCTCATATTCTTCCATCATGGAGAATTTAGCCAAGTAATGGTCATTCCTGATGTCTATTTGCGTCAATGTACCATGTTTGATCCAGAACTTTTTAAGCCGTGACGATAGGTAATTGAATCCAATTTTCTTCCCCAGGACTTTAACAATGAGAGTTTGCCTCCACCTAGCCCAAAAGGACCTTTTTTCCGCAGTTGTGAAACGGATATGGGGACATCGTTCATCATCACTATCCTCGTCTTCACTGTCCGTAACTGCAATGAAGTCATCTGACTCCGGATCCTCAGTAAAACAGTCGTTCCCGTGATCCCGCATGTTAGTATCATCGTCGGATCCCTCTTCTTGTCCTGTGACTATGTTTCTCCAAGCATTCTTTTTCCGGAATGGGGAACCTGGCAAAACCGCCTGAGCTTCTTCAGCTGAATAAGGGACTTCCGGTTGGCCTTCCGCACCCTTAACTTTCTTGGTACTCCGCTGGAGTTGATCGCATTCTTCCCCTGAAAGTTCTTCCCCTGAGAGTTCTCCGCCTGAAGTCTCCATTACAAACTATATTTCTATTTTTATTATCTACATCCATAGTAAAGTTTCAAGTTTGGTTTTAACATTATCATCCCTCTGCATTTCATTTTTATGGGTTTTTCTTTATTTTATTTTCTGTGTTCTTTTTTTTTTTTTTTTTTTGGATTTTATTTTCATGTGTCGATGATTTGAATTGATTTGGGTTTTTGAAGATTTGAGATTTTGATAATTTGCGAGGCCATTAATGATTTGGGTTTGATTTTGATTGTTTCTAACTTTCTTCATAGAACAGTGTGTGTTAATTCCACTTTTTTTTTTTTTAAATAGAGGGTGTAATAGATTACTAGATAAATTTAGGGCGAAACGGTATTTAAACTAAAGTTTAGGAGAGCCATGATTTTATTAGCCTTTATTATAACTTTTCATCAAAAGAGTAAACACACTTGATTTGATTTAGGTAATACGTAGCATGCATATTATTAAATAGGTTTTTATCTCTACATGAATACAAAATATATGAGAAATGACTGCCTCCTAATACAAGTATCAATTGATTATTGGCTCATTAAAATGTTAATTCCTTTTTTGTCATCTATTATTTCTGTTTGCACTTGGATTTGTTCCTTAAAATTTGTTATCGTTCAATTAATTTTATCAATAATAAATATTTAATCTAATTAAATTAATTCAAAATTTTACATGCTCCAAAAAAAAAAAAAAAACAATCCACATCCTAATATAATTACCATTGAAAAGAGGCATTAGTAAATCCAGCATTTTACGTTTCGACTAAAATCCTAATTTTATACTATAGGACTCCTTGAATAATTCAAACAATATTAATTTATTAGTTGATTCAAAACACGTCCATATTAACCAATTTTACATCACAATATTAAAATTTTATTATGCATTTACCAACACTAATTAGTAATTAAGAACAACAAACAACAAAAGTTGAACCAAGCATACGGTATTTGTTTAAGAATAAAGAAATTACATTTTGCAGTACAAGGGCTGTAATATTCCAAAAAAGAAAAATAATCGTATATTTGATGACTACACATAACAAATATTTTATAAGAAATGTTGGAAATAATTGAAGAAGAAGAAGTCGGTGGTCCCAAATAAATGCAAAGATACAGAAACTAATTAAAGAAAGATATTGCAGACATTAAATACTTGAAGACAAAGTTAAAAATCCCACAGCTTCATATGTATATGTCTGATATGATATGGCCCTCGTGATATTTATTATTTCATTAATCCTTTCGAATCTATACTCTAATATAATAATAATTCTAATTAAGACACAAAACTCCATTGAAATTGGCTTTGGATTCTTGCTTTTGGATCCCTCCCTCGCAATCTCTCATCATACAATAAATCCATCAATCATCTTTTTGGACTATTTAATTTATGTATAAAAAGGTTATCGACAACTGCTAAATTGCAGTATTAATTTAACCCAAGGTTCAGCAGCCCCTAAACTCAATTATAATATTTAAATACCCTAAAGTGAAATACAGTATAACTTAGTCAAATAAACGGTTTTCGAAAAATATACATTTAACCTGTTGTCGAAAATGCAAAATGAATCATTTTAATAATAATTCAAGATCGAAAACAAAATTTTTCCAATTTTTAATGATATATTCAACATCTTTTTTGACAGAATACCTTTGACACCCTTAAAATAACCAGATGATATTATATCTAGATTTATTGTCATTTAGAATTTTTTTTCTATCACTAGAGTGTCCATGGGTCGACTTAGATTTTTTATTCAGCTAATTAAATAGAGAAACAAAATTGCTCACTTATTATAAAAAAATTGGTCAAATTATGAATTTAAAGTATGCAAATATTACGAGTCATTTACAATCTAAAAATAATTGATAAAATGACTTTTTATTTCTAGAGTAATAAATTTTTACAAGTAGAAAATGCTTTCATAAAAAATAAATCATTTTGTTTATATTAATCAAATTTGTATAAAATAAATTTTCATTTCAACTAAATTTTTTTAGGTGACATAGTATAATATGTGTTCACCTTTTATCGTTGACGTATGTAGTTATTTATGATCCTTAATTAATGACATTATATTTTCTGGTAAAAAAAAAAAAAAAAAGTAACTTTATTTAATTCTATTTTCTTGTGTTCTATTTTCTTTCTCTCTCATCTCTCAACACACTCTCTCCTCCCTTTCTCTCTGTTTTCATTTTTTTTTTCAATGAATATGTAATTATATTATTATTACTTTTAAATTATAGCATATTGGATTGGATAATAAAAGTTCATAGTTTATGTCAAATTTTTAATTATTAAAAATACTTAATCACAAAATAAAAAATTAGAAAAAAATATTTCAAATAAAATCATAACAATTGCAATATTAAAATACCATAACATTTCCTTTATTCATTTATTTATTAATGCAACATTTAAATTTTAAACTTGATAATTTTTTTTTTCTTTTATAACTTATCTTTCTTATGTGTATGTATATTTGAATGTCATACGAAAACGTATCTTTATTAGTTTACTATAAAAATATTAACGTACAGAATACTTTCATCCTATATAATTGAAAAATTTTAGTACTAAAAGTTTTTATTAAGTTGAAATAATAGTAGTCCATAAAAAAAAAAAAAGGCAAAAAAAGGGAAATTAATAGAGACCATAATAAAGAGAAAAAAAAAGGAAATCAGCAGTAATAAATTGAGAGAGAGAGAAAACATAGTATTGGAAATATAAAACGAAGAAAATGAATGAGAGATAATAGGGCCATTAGTTATAGTTATATATGAAGGTTGAATTGGTAATTTCAACAAACAAAAAAAGCATCCTGTCCATTCTATCCATTTAGGCATTTAGCAGTGTCCAAAAAAAAAAAAAAAAATTAATGCATGTAATATTTTATGAAACATATTTAAGGGCACGTGTTGTTGATACTCCGACCACCACAACCAGTTGGTAAAACTACTAATGGTAACTAATAGTTTACCAGCTGTAACACAAATAAAAATGTACTTGTCAAACTTTTTACATTAAATCTCTAACTCTAAACTTTAATTTACTGAAATTTACACCTACCATTTTCACTTTCAATATATATAATCAGACCCTAGAAAATGCCTTCATCCATGTCATACTGGGTGGGTTATCTTTGCTTGTCATGTATAGAATTATTTTGAATTGCTCTCTCTGTCTCTTCTTATTTTTTTTTTCCTCATGAAGTATACTTATAAAAAATGATATGATTTCTGTGAACAAAGACGGAACCCATAAGGGAATTTGAAAATAAAAGGTTAGAAGGTTTTCACAAGAAAATATAAGCAAAATCAAAACTTTGTCCAAACAATTAATACGGAAAACTTAATCCAAAATGATAAATATGAAAAAAACCTTATAATGACAAACAGATAAAATATTTTTGTTGGGCTTTTCTAACCCATGAGAAAAAGCCCAAGGGAGTATGCATTTAAGTGTAAGAAAGAGACAATTGGGTAAGAGTTAACACAACTCAAATTGAAGAGAAAGAGAGAAGGAATTATGTTCTTTGTTCCCTTTGTTAGCTGCGCAAGATTACCGTTTTCTGGAATTTGAACCATTAGATCGTTGTACAATTTGACATCTAGGTCTTCGTATTGAATGGTGGAAATCGGGTTTCGGGGTCCAGAATGTATTTTTGTCCATAGGCAAATTGTTTCGTAGAAATAGATTTTAGTGTGTTCTTGATCTTTTAATTATCTCTTGATTTAGTTTTCATACTTCTTGATGATGTGTCCTAAAAGTATTATATTGATTGTTACATGCCTCTAGCTCTATCTAAGAAGGACTTGTGTTGTATTTGTCCATTATTATTAACAGTGGAAGATTAAGCGGCCTATGGATCTTGTGATTTTTACTCTTAGTCTTGAGGGAGTTTTTCACGAAAAAATTCTTGCGCGTTTTGTGTTTCTACATCGTATAATAGTAAAAATTTTATTAGGTCTTACCTATTAGTTTAAGATTTTGATTTAAATGCTTTCATAACATGGTATCAGATTCTAACCTGGCTTATCCTAATTTCGAATCATTAATCTATCTGAATCTATCTAGTCATCCGCAAATGCTATCACACAAAATAATGAACCAATCATACTAGAAAAGCAATTATAATTATCATTAATTTCATTAACTTACATGAGCAAAGCATACATAAAGTTAATTACATTCTATTTAATAAACCCCAAAGTGTACATGCCTCTAAGCTCAATTATAAACACATATATAGTTACAACAAAACCACAAAACTAATTAACCTCAAAATGTCCAGATTTCTTCCTTCCTTCCTTCAGCAGCACTTTAAAATCCACTAACAAGTCACTCTTTCTTCACCTAATCCTACGAATAGAACCATGCATTGAGTAACAAAGTATTCAAAGGTACACTTGCTTGGCAGAAACCACATTTAATATAAAGAATTAATTTCAAAACTTATATAATTAAACCAAGCTCTCAAGAGTTTTAAATGAAGTATCCATACAAAGAAATTATTTTTACTCTGGATTAGAACAATAAGCCAAATCTGAAAACAAGTTAACATGAAGTTCACATTTCAGCAAATAAATTGAATATTAACATAGTTGCACTATAGGTACTTAAACTGGTTGGTGGTCACTGATCGGGTACAAGAAAATTATCAAACATATTTCATTATCATATTTCATTATAACGTCGGGTCTCACTTTCTGGATCTCAAACCACATTATCAAAACAGTATTCAGCCATTATATCCGGCCCAAGGTTAAGTGTGGTCCAGCCACCCTGCAAACTCCTCACAGTTGGTCGGATAATACTACCACCCTCTCCTTTGTTATATCCAATGTACTACTACCAGCCCATTTGACACCTTTACAAGGCTATTAACTGAATCTCATTTCTCAATTACAAACCGTTCTACAATCTCATATATATACTGAAAAAATTACCAACCAAGCCAAATATCAGAAACTATCCTCATCTCATTTTAACACATGCTGTTCAGATTTAAAATTTAATTCAGGTAATGTCAACCAAATTATCAATAACAACTTTAAAAATTTTCCAGAAGTTCAAATACATATTCAATCGTAAACTTGCTAATCAAACATAAATTTCCAAAAAAACCTTATATAAGAATTATAGCAAATAGGCTGATTAACAAAAACATCATATAGACTTTCAAAAACTTAATTAAAACAACTTTACAAATATCATAAATTTCTAGGAAATGAATATGAAAATTTCTTACAAATTCAACATGCAAAGACTGAATATTCATTAAGGTAATGCTACCTAAGTGTATTAACCTCAATTTGAAAGTCCTTAAAGGACTCTTTTCCCCTATCTTCCACTTGATCTTCAATTTTTACAGGCCATAAATCTTAATTTAGCTATTACAATTTCCACAGACTTAGAGAAAGAAAGAGAGTAAACATGAATGCTAAAAATTATCCCCTCTAAATAATGCTAATCTTACTATGAACCCACTATTCTACTAACCTCTACCATCTGATTATAACACCTGACCACCGAACTCCTAAACTGACAAATGTAATCATTAAACTTTTATTCCAAATGGCATGTGTAACAACTTCTTACCATTTTTCTATCTGGCTTTTACTCATTATGTATCTTATAGCCATTTTCCTTATCTGACTCTGTTACCATTCATCTAATCTGGTCACGTCTCCACTCATGTTTCATGTTCCATCACTTTCAACTATTCCTATGATCCAGTATAATTTGGTTTCAAACATGTTCGGATCTGAACTCTACTAGCCCGCCTGTCCGGCTGTTGTACTCTTAAATCTGGTCGAGAATTTGAATCCTTGCAGTTCCATTTATTAATTCAATTTCATGGTAAAGTGGGCCCTCTTGTACATGAGAATGTCATATAATAATAAAAACTATTATTAATCTATTTTATAAAAAAAATAAAAGACGAATAAAGAAGATTTTTCCACATTTATTATTTACCGTTCTAGAGAAATCATACCTTTCCCAAAGGGCGATCAACAATAAACTTCACTACTCTCACCAAAATCTGAAATCTACAATCCATATTTTTTCACATCAATTTCAACATAAGAAAAATTCAAATCCTAATAAAACAAGTACAAAATATATTTAAATTGCTAAAGTAACAGAATCCCAAAATGCAAATTTCCAACAAAATCGTTACTATTGAAATGTAGTGAAATTTTGCTATATCCAAAAATTGCAAAATCTTTACAATTTCCCCAAATCAACGCAACTACATGATAGATTTTTTAAAATACTCTAGTTGATTATTTCAATCAAATAACAAATCAACTGTTAAGAACATTAATAATTATGATCAATAATAAGCTCAAAAAATACGATTCATTATGATTTGGAAGCTATTCTTCGGGATGCTGTATGTAAGCTCCTTTCTTGGCCATCTTTAAGTTATCATATAACCAAGACAAAAGCACGAGCTCTCATGCAAGATTTAGTTAACCTTATTATTAGAGATTGTCTTAATTAGTAAGCCTGTCAAAATGAGTCATGATAACATGAGTTACAGAGACAACTCACTTAACATGACCAATTTGACACGAATGTCATTTTTATTGTGTTTTTATCATATATTCATATGTAACACAAAGATCACATAACACAATTTTTGACACGATAATCCATTTTGGCACTCCAATTTATTAGCTCTTAATTAACAAATCAACTGTTAAAAACATTAATAATTATGATTAATAAGAAGCTCAAAAAATGTGATTCATGATTTGGATGCTTTATGGAAGCTACTCTCTTGGCTCTTATTTCTTGGCCATCTGCAAGTTATTATAGAACCAAGACAAAAGCACGAGCTCTCATGCAACATTTGGTCAACCATATTATTGAAGATTGTCTTTATTAGTAGAGCTTTCAAAATGTGTCGTGATAACACGATTTACAGAGATCACTCACTTAATACGACGCGGTTGATATGAATGTCATTTTTATTATGCTTTTATCATATATTCATATGAAATACATATATCACATAACACGATTATAACACGATAATTCATTTTGACATCCCTATTTATTAGTTCTTTTATCATTTGTATTAGGTTTAATTTCAATAAGAAAGATTTTAATAAGGTTGCTTATGTACTCGCAAAAATAGAATTAAAAAGTAATAGCTCCTTTATTAGTACATTTTCTTCTCCTTTTGCAATAACTGATATAATTTCCTTTGATTTAATACAATGAATGCTCTTTCAATCAACAAATCTCAATCGAAAACCAATCAACAAATAAAAACCTGAGTATAATCTATTCACAAGTCATTGAAAATAATTTTAAAGTGTTTAATATTGATTAAAGTAGATTTCAAATCTAAATATAAGTTGTTTAAAATGCATCGTAAATTTGTTTAAATTTACGTAAAAGCGTTATAACTGTTTAAAGCTATTTAAAAACATTTAAATTATTTACAACTGTTAAATTATTATTCAAACTGTTTAAAATTTTCTAAACGCTTAGAAACAATCTAAAAGTATATGAAGTTTTGTAGAAGAAATTATTTATTAGTGTTCAAAATCAGCTTATAAGAAAATTTTACTCCATTAGTACTATAAAATATCCCCTCTATATAATATTTCTACAATAAAATATATCCTGAATCCCCTGATCTTTCTTATTTTATTCGGTTAGCCCCCTGATTTTCATTTTGCCTATATTGAGTCATTGATCTCCTTATCTATATTCTAGTCGCCTTTTTTTTAACAGTTTCGTCACGAGTTGATGCATTGGAATTGCCACGTGAGATGCCACATCATTAAAATATCACCACATCAGTTGGACCCCACCTCTCCTCAACTCATCTCTTTTAAAAGATTCGGCTCGTACCCGCATCCTGATAAAACCTAACCCATAACCCCTTTTCTTAAAAACTAAAAAAGAAGAAGAAATGACAAGAAGAGAACACGATCGAATGCAATTCGATAATCCAGTGTCAATAACATAAAAAGGAAAATGGAAAATGGTAAGATCCTTTTTTTTATATTAGTGCAACTTGCACAGTCCATAATTTTCAGTTTCCCTCTTTGTATTGTTCCTCTGCTAGCAAAATATGGAAATTTCCATCAAAGGAGAGAAAGAGGGTGATCAATTATAGGTAGTTGAACAAATTTGCTGAAAACATAGAGAATAACAATTTCTGAATGAAAGGAAACCCAATTAAGTGTATGCAAGAACATAGAACTCAAATCTATGGAGTCGAAAAAAGATAGAAATTGATAGCATGGAGCTATAAAACTGGCCGTGTGGACCACGCGGCTTGTCGCCGCGTCCTCTCATACGCCAACTCCCTGATGGTCACATGGCTCTCAGTGACCCGGGATAAAACCGACTCCTTAATAGATCGGATCCTGAGAAGCGCCGACTCAAATAACTTGTACCACTTCAAGTCTCCCAACCCAAGGGACAGGTGAACGGATCCCAATTAGACACGTGTAAGGACATGATGTTGTACCAGTAAAGGTTCCGCGGGGACAAACGCAGGGTGGAGGCCGCAGAGGTCAGGTACAAGAGAGTGCCGCGGAGATAAGAACAGAGTGAGTCCGCCGCGCAGCTGTGCCAGAAAAGGGGACCACTTCCAGCCAATGAGAGTGCATCGTACAAAACTGTCTGACAGGGACACGCGGATGAACCCACTATAAAAAGGGAAGATAAGGGACTCCCCAGGTATCTTTCCAACAATACACTTTTTCTTTGTTCTTCTGTTCCTTTTTCTCCATATCCTCTGACTTTGGCATCGGAGTGGACCCGGAGGTCACCCGGTCCTCAACCCCACTTTGTTTCAGATACTCGGTCTTCCGGTAGGACCAGACGGCATTACCAGCCACGAAGACCGCGTGGAAGTCACTTTCTTCCTGGGACTATCAAATTGGTGCGGTGAGCGTGGACCCGCTGGACGAAACAATGTCATCGGGACCAACAACTTCAGATCTGATTTCCCCGGTCCTTCCTTCTCAGGGAGGCGTAATACCAGCATTCTCCGAGGTTATGATGCCCTCATCTGCCATGATCGCGACTCCAAGCTCATCCTACGCCCCCGCCGCCGCCTCAGGTGATAACAGCAACTCTGCCAGCGCAGTCTTAGAACGGATCGCCAAAAACTATAGGATGACGCCAGCTGACCAGAGCGACTTCCGGCGAGCCATCCTCCAGATGCAGGAACAAGGCATAGCCAGACCCTCGTTGTTGAGTGATAGCTCTCCCCCTCCCATAGTGCACACATTGCCAGAGTCAGCCTCACATCCACACGTTGTTAGGGCCCTTTTTCCGATCTCTGCGCATGGGACTCCTAGCATAAGATTAGAAGGGTCAGGCTAGGCGTGGCTCAGCCCATCGGGGGAGGTAACGGAATGACTGGAGGACCCCATGCAGGAGGATATTTCCCTGCTTTTGGATGGTTGCCACCACCTGTAGGAGACCAGCAGGCAGCTGTGCAGGCGCATCCCACTATGGCTGCCTCAGGAAGCATAGGCTCCCAGGTTATACTTCCTAACCCATGGTACGGAGTACCACACCCATACTTGCCGAATACCCCACATTCATACCCAGCGCCGGCTCCATTGCAAACACCAAATTCTCTCACCACATACGGCGTTGGAAACAGCTCAGCCATCCCATACAACACACCCGCAGCAAACATCCCCAGCAACGCGAATACACCGCCTCCCTCGACACCATCCTACTCGGGAGCAGAACTCACGGATGACCCTAGATTCATGGCCATGTTTAAAAAGGCGTTGAGCACCTTTGCGATACCATACCAAGAGCCGCTGATGGAAAGTGGGGAATCGCCCTTCTCAACAAGGATCCTCAACCAACCAATCGACCACCGGTTTAAGCAACCTACCTTTGACAGCTACAGGGGCGACACGGACCCCAGGGTCCACGCCAGAAATTTCAAAAACCGGATGGACATAGCAGGAGCAACAGAAGGCCTGGTGTGCCGCCTCTTCCCCACTACGCTAATTGGAGCGGCCGCCTATTGGTTCGAATCCCTGGAGCCGGGGACGATTGACAGCTGGGATCGATTGAGGCAGGAGTTCTGCAAAAACTTCATGGGATCAATACCGACTGGAGCGGCTAGTCGCACCCTCCACGAGGTAGTCCAAAAGCCGGGAGAATCCTTGAGATCATTTATAGACCGGTTCAACCTTGCCTGTTTGGAGGTCAGAAATCTAGACTTCAGTACGGCTAAAGAAGCAATGATCAAGAACACCGCAAACGAGAGGCTTAGAGGAGAGATCATCACAAGAAAGCTTAGGGAGCTGACCCAGATGATAGCTCTCGCCAAAAGCATGGTGGAAATTGACGAGATCGACATGCCTGCAAGGAATAAAAGACCCGGCTCCAGCAATGAAAGAAACAAAGGCTTCCGGCTCATGAGAGGACCCAGAGAAGGGATCACAGGGACCGCTCCCCGCCGGGATCGCCCCAACGATTGCCCACGGTTTGCACCGCTGAATGCCCCACTCAGCGAGGTGCTAGTCGCCATACAGAGAGGCCCAGACGCGAAGAGCATTCGGTATCCTCACACAAAGCCCGGCCAAACAATGGGCAGTGACAAAGAGGCCTATTGCAAATTTCATAGAGCAAAGGGTCACCACACGGACAATTGCCGAGTCCTGGCAGCCGAAGTAGACTTACTCATCAAAGCAGGAAAGCTCAGCAGGTTCGTAGAAGGCATCACACGCAGTACACATAAGGACAAAGAGCAGAGGGACGGGTGCGATGATGAGCAGAGACCAACCAAAAAATCGAAGGGAGTGGTCATGGTAATAGCCGGAGGGCCGGAGTTTGGGTCGCCCAGTAAGAAGGCCAGATTCTTGGGGCACTAGACGGCCGGTTCAGGAAAGGTTGACAGTTTGAATCATTCCTTCTCCCTCCACAACGACGTACAGGCGCATCACGCCGACGCCTTGGTCATCGAAGCCTTAGTGGAAGGGTACACGGTAAAAAGGATCCTGGTGGACACGGGCAGCTCGGTCAACATTATCACCAGAGAAGCGGCCCACCAACTGAACATCCATAAAAGCAGTATCCAGCCGGCACATTCCCCACTGGTCGGTCTGAGCGGCCATTCGGTCCCTATAGTTGGACAAGCAGCCCTCGCCCTGGAAGTAGGAGATGCGGCGCATTCCTGAAGATCTGAAGAGAACTTTGTGATTATCGACACCCCGCTGGCATATAACATAATCTTGGGAAGACCCTTCCTGGTGAAGTCAGAAGCTATTCTCTCCATTCGGTACTTGGCCCTCCAAATACCGACTGCGAAAGGGGTAGCAGTGGCTAGGGGAAGCCAGCAGGCGGCCCAAAAAACCTACTTAGCTTCCTCGAGAGCAGAAGAGGCCGGACGGGAGTCAGAGGAGCCCGAAAAGGAAGAGAGGGCCGAACCGATGGATGAACTAGAAACCCTGGTGGTGGGGCCAGAACGATCTATTCGGGTGGCCAAGGAGTTGAAACCTGAATTGAAGCTGGCAATCTCAACAGTACTCTGAGAAGAGCAGGAAACCTTCGCTTGGAGCACAAGCGATATTATTGGGGTCTTACCTGAAGTGGCCAAGCATAGCCTAAACATAGACCCTTCTACAAAACCAGTGGCACAGAAAAGGAGGAGGCATGCCCCAGAGCGACAAAAAGCGATTGAGGCGGAAATAAGCAAACTATTGGAAGCAAAGCACATCCGAAAAGTGCGGTACTCTGAATGGCTGGCCAATGTGGTACTAGTAAAGAAGCCGAATGGGACGTGGCGTATGTGCGTGGACTTCACCGACTTAAACAAAGCCTGCCCGAAGGATAGCTACCCCTTGCCTAGCATTGACCAGCTAGTCGACTCCACAGCTGGGCATGCCGTGTATTCGTTTTTGGATGCCAAGTCAGGGCACCACCAGATTCCAATGGACCCAAAAGATGAGGAAAAGACCACTTTCATCACACATGAAGGCACCTACTGCTACAAAGTAATGCCATTTGGCCTGAAGAATGCAGGAGCAACATACCAACGGCTGGTCAACCACATGTTCAAAGGTCAGATCGGGCGAACAGTCGAAGTATACGTTGACGATATGATCATCAAGAGTAAAGATGAGGAGAACCACGCCAAGGACGTTCAGGAGGCCTTCAAAATATTGCAGAGATACCGTCTCAAGCTTAATCCGGAGAAGTGTGTATTCGGGGTGCGAGGAGGAAAATTCTTGGGTTTCATGATCTTGCAGAGAGGGGTAGAGACGAATCCGGAGAAGGTCAAGGCAATTTTGGATATGGTACCACCAAAAACGGTGAATGAAGTCCAGCGCCTCAATGGCCGCCTCAATGCACTCGGGAGGTTCATTTCCTTCTCAGCCAAAAAATGTCTGCCTTTCTACAAAGCAATCAAGAAAGGTTAGAAGTTTGATTGGGACCACGAGTGCCAGGAAGCCTTCGACCAAATCAAAAACTTCTTGGGAACCCCACCGCTGTTGAGTCGGCCAGTTCCAGACGAAGCACTGTATTTATATCTAGCGGCGACAGACGAAGCGGTGGGCTCAGTGATGATCAGAGAAGAAGAAGGCCAACAGCACCCTGTATACTACACTAGCAAAGTACTAAGAGGAGCCGAGCTCAGGTATCCAAAGATAGAAAAGCTGGCTTTGGCTGTAGTCGCAGCGTCCGTTAGGCTAAGGCCTTACTTCCAAGCCCACACAATGATCGTAAGGACAAATTTCCCATTGAAGAAAGTGCTCCAAAGACCGGATACTTCAGGTCGTCTCACCGAGTGGGCCATCAGACTCAGTGAATTCGACATTCGGTTCGAACCCCGGCCGGCGTTGAAAGCACAGGTCCTGGTAGACTTCGTAGTGGAATCTGCAGGATTGGAGCCAAGTCAAATACTAAAGGCAGAGGAGTGGAAAGTATACGTGGACGGGGCCTCATCTCAAGAGGGAGCAGGTATTGGGGTGCACATCGAAGGACCCGAGAAAATAAGGATATCTTACGCCACAAAGTTGGCCTTCCCAGCTACCAACAATGCTGCAGAATATGAAGCCATAATCAAAGGACTCGAGCTCATCCGGGAAATCGCCCCAGACCGAGTAAAGCTGTTAAGCGATTCAAGGTTAGTTTCAAACCAAATCAATAAAAACTTTGAAACTAAAGACCCTTGCATGTCCAGATACCTCTAAAAAGTACGACACTTGCTCGAGGCCATCGAAGGGAAAGGCACTACATGGAGATTGGAAAACATATCCAGAAAAGAGAATGTTGAAGCAGACAGGCTCGCCAAAGCTGCAACCAGCATCAGGGATTGGCAGCTCCTGAATTGCCCGTATGAAGTCCAGACCAGGCCTGCCATCGAAGCGGAGGAAGTCCTGACGGTGGAGAAAGAGGAAAGGGGGTGGATGGAGCCCATACTAAGATACCTTGCGGAGGGAATCCTACCTGAAGATAAAGGGGAGGCTACAAAAATCTCCAGAAAATCCCAGCGATGTGCCATAATTGACGGCGAACTCTACAAGAAATCATTCACTGACGCATGGTTAAAATGCATCACTGCTGAAGAGGGGGATTATGTCCTCAGGGAACTTCATGAGGGAGTTTGCGGAGCACACCAAGCTGGACAAACGCTAGTGAGGAAAGCGAAATTGCAAGGTTACTTCTGGGAGACCATGGAGGCGGACGCCGCAGAATATGTCAAGAAGTGCCACCAATGCCAGATCCACTCGAAAAAATCCCACCTGCCTGCAGCCGAGCAAAAGTCAATATTAACCGGATGGCCCTTCTCTACATGGGGCATTGATATAGTAGGGCCCATGCCTGAAGCTAGCCGGCAGAGGAAATTCATTATAGTTGCAGTAGACCATTTCAGCAAATGGGTCGAAGCAATCGCAATCCAGGCAATCACACCAGAAAGGGTCATCTCCTTCGTTTGGGATCACATCATTACTTGATTCGGGATACCCCACAAGATCATATCTGACAACGGTACACAATTCACTTCTAGTAAATTTAGAGAATTTTGCAAGGGGCTCAAGATCATGCAAAGTTTCTCTTCGGTAGCACATCCTCAAAGCAATGGGCAGACGGAAGTCACCAACCAGACTATAGGTGACGGCATCAAAAAGAGGCTAGAAAGACATAAAGGTGCTTGGGTCGATGAGCTAAACAACGTCTTATGGGCCTACAGGACTACCCCAAGACGACCGAATGGAGAAACACCGTTTGCCATGGTCTACGGTGTCGAAGCCGTAATACCGGTTGAAATCGGTGCCCCTAGCGACCGAGTGCTCTACTATACTGAGGCCTAAAATCACATCAACATGAAGCACCACTTGGACTCCCTGGACGAAAGAAGAGAAAGGGCCTACATGCTCATGGCAGCTTACAAAAATAAGGTGGCCCGTTACCACAACAGAAGGGTGAAGAAGATGACACTCAAAGAAGGAGATTTAGTCCTAAAGGACTCTGTGGCATCACAAGCGGGGGAAGGAAAGGGAAAGCTTGGCGCAAAATGGGAAGGGCCATACAAGGTGGCGGCAGCACTTGGACCACCAACGTACAAACTTCAAAGGCTGGATGGAAAAGATGTCCCGCGAACGTGGAACATAGCCAACTTAAGGCAATATTTCCCACCTAAAGGCAGCTAAAGAAAACGCTGGGTTGCACTCTTTTCCCGCTAATGGATTTTTCCCACTGCGTTTTTCCATAGCTGGGTTTTTAATGAGGCAGCACCTACATTTGTAAGATATACTAAAAAGATCAATGAAAGGGCCATTCAAATCACTCAGTCTTATACAACTCCCATCAGAGGAGCCGGTCATAACCGGATATACACTAATAACTCCCATCAGAGGAGCCGGTCATAACCGGATATACACTAATAACTCCCATCAGAGGATCCGGTCATAACCGGATATACATTAATAACTCCCATCAGAGGAGCCTGTCACAAACCGGAAATACATTGATTATGTAACTCCCATCAGAGGAGCCGGTTATAACCGGGTGTGTGATCATTACGAAAATCTCATAACAAAATGAGAACCAGCAAAACAAGAGAAATTTCATTTAATAAACACTGGCCAAATGAGAGAAAAAGAAGAATTTCATTTCTTTAATAAGCAATTACAAAAGTCAAGGCCCGGCTACAAAGAAAAGAGCAAATTACAAAAGATAATGCCCGGCTACTGAGAAAAGCAAAAATTACAGAAATATATCTAAGGATGCGCATCCGCCCCGGGAGCGTTTTCCTCAGGCTGCGCTTCAACGCTGGCCTGCGACCCGGTCTCAGCCTGTTCCCCTCCATGCTCCTTGGCAGGCAGATCTTCGTAACGAGGGAAGTCGATAGAGTCAAGATCAACAGCCAAGTCCGGATGAACAGCCTGGCAAGCAGCCAGAACACGCTGGCCAAACAGCTGCCCGAGAAGCACCAACTCATTGGTCGATTCAAACAGAACAGCCTCACATTTATCTAAGTCCTGTTTGCGACCAGCTTTCTCCTTGTTAAGCTGTTCCTCCCGCGTGTCCAGCTGCTGCTTCAAAGCCTCCTTGGCCGCCCGCTCCTCCTCTAGCTCTTTCTGCAGACGGCTGAGTTCTTAACCCTGCGACCAAGCCCTGCTCTTTTCAGTGTCCAGGGATGCCTGGACCTCCTTCAGCCTCGTCTCCAGCTGGCTGGTCTTGGAAAGGCGGGACGCCAAGTCCACCGCCCTAGAAATACCCTGCAGGATGAAAATTGATAAGTAAAAAAAGGGAGAAGAGGTTTGAAGAATTCACCGGAATACTCACGGAGGTCAGGTCTAGCTGGCACAAGGAAGCCGCCGTGTAGTCGCTTAGCTACGCATACTCCTTCTTGTCACCAGGTAATATGAACCCGGCCCTAAACTCATCCTGAGCCGAGTCGTCTATTATCCGGGCAAGGTGGCTGCTGCTTTTCTGCATCCAAGGCACGGAGGGAGCAGGCGGCTCGGAAGAGGCAGCTTCAGGATCCTAGCCAAGCAAACGCAATGATAAAAACGGCAATAACAATAGTAAATAGTGAAATCATAAGAGAATTCGAAGTCAGGGACTTACAGGGCGAGAAGACGGCTCCGGGGCAGCCACAGCAACTCTCTTCCTCTTTGGTGGCTTAGGGGGGCTGGGTCCCTTAGCCTTGTCTCCCGCGTCAGACGGGATCTCGGCAGGAACGGGACGCGGCTCTTTCTGAACCTTCTTCTTTTTAGCCGCTACAATGCGGTCAAGGATGTCAGCCTTATTCATGTCTGAAAACACAAGTAAAAAATAACTAAGCAAGATAAAAGAGGTACCTTTTCTCACAGTTATGGGACCCGGATGATACGTAAAGCCGAATCCCTCCCGATCTACCAGCCTAACCCTCTCCAGATAAGCGTCCACAGCAACTTGCCAGGTCCACTTATTGGGAGCCAAGGTCCTGAACTCCTCTAGGAATGTTTTCTCACCCGGCGCTAAGCGTTGCTGGGCCCTCCCGGCTCCGTTGAATGACCACTGCACTGGGAACGCGTCGTGGCCCTCTGTCGCTTTAATGTAGAAGAAAAAATATTTGAAGCGCTTCAGGGAGGATATCCGCTTCTGAAAAATGTAGAAGTCCGCCTTCTTGGACAGCTGGTAGTGGTCTTCACCGGAGTTCAACTTGGGGGTGGCCAACTTCCGGAAGAAGGCGGCAGTCAGCTCGAAGCCCAAATTTTCGCACAGCCCGTAGGTGGCGCAAATATCCCCCCAGGCGTTCGGATGAATTTGAGCCGGACAGAAGCCCCAGACCCGCAGGATCTCGCTGATGCCGGGTGGGAGAGGGTATGAAAAGCCAGAACTAATCTGGTCCAGGTAGATGGAGAAATAGCCTGGTGGAGGCCTGTGAACCCTCTAGTTGGCAGATGGAAGCATCACCTCACACCTACGCAGCCAAGGATGGAACTGTTTGTACAGCCGGATGTGCTCCTCGTGGGTCTCAGCGACCATGTCTTCGATACGAGGAGTCATCCGCCTGGCTCCAGCCTTGCTGGTGCCGGGTGGAGGGACTTCCGCTGAAGAAGAATCCACCGGGATGGGCTCTTCAGCAGGCAGATCGGCTGGCACAGAAGGCTGAGCAGATGTGCCCGCCTCCTCGCCTAAGGTAGGGGGTGGTGAAGGAAGGTGAGAGCTAGAGTCCGAGGAAGTAGTGAGTCGGTATTCATTCCCTGAAGAAGAAGGCGGGCTGGGCAAATTTAGGGTGGTGAGTATCAAGTAATCATCGGGGTCAGTGGGATCAAGAAGGCGGCGAGCCGGCTTCGAACCGGATGTTTTAAAGTTAAAACCCCGTTTGCCCTTGTCTACCCTACTGGGGCGGTTTCTGGAATTCACCAGCTCCCCGGATCTACCGTTAGTGGATGACCCCAAATCACTAAGGGTTGCAGAAGAGCTCATGACGGATAAAGATGAACAGCAACAATGAATAAACAAAGCAAGCGACCAAACAGATGCAACCCAGAAAGTAAAAACACCCAGAAAAACAAAACCCCTAACACCGAAATCAAGCAAAATCAACACGCACACCAGCAGGGGAAAGAAGACTTACTGGAGACTAGGAGTTGAAAAATCAAACGAAGGATGTGGTGGCAAGGAACAAATCCGAAATCGCGAGAATCCTAGAGAATAGCTGCAGGAGGAATTTCAAAATGGAAAACGCAGCACCCCCAAACACCTTTTTAAAGGAAGGAGAAAGGGGGCAGGTGAACGGACGCCCACTGACACCGTTTCAGTAAAAGGACACGTGTCCTCTTGGCATAGGGGATCCCAAGAGTCACCTCGAGCCACTCAAACCAACCGCCAGAAAACAATAATGACAAAACCCTTAAAAGGATTTCTCTCACCAGGGGGGGACTCCTGATAGCATGGAGCTGTAAAACTGGCCGTGTGGACCACGCGGCTTGTCGCCGCGTCCTCTCATATGCCAACTCCCTGATGGTCACATGGCTCTCAGTGACCCGGGATAAAACCGACTCCTTAATAGATCGGATCCTAAGAAGCGCCGACTCAAATAACTTATACCACTTCAAGTCTCCCAACCCAAGGGACAGGTGAACGGATCCCAATTAGACACGTGTAAGGACATGATGTTGTACCAGTAAAGGTTCCGCGGGGACAAACGCAGGGTGGAGGCCGCAGAGGTCAGGTACAAGAGAGTGCCGCGGAGACAAGAACAGAGTGAGTCCGCCGCGCAGCTGTGCCAGAAAAGGGGACCACTTCCAGCCAATGAGAGTGCATCGTACAAAACTGTCTGACAGGGACACGCGGATGAACCCACTATAAAAAGGGAAGATAAGGGACTCCCCAGGTATCTTTCCAACAATACACTTTTTCTTTGTTCTTCTGTTCCTTTTTCTCCATATCCTCTGACTTTGGCATCGGAGTGGACCCGGAGGTCACCCGGTCCTCAACCCCACTTTGTTTCAGGTACTCGGTCTTCCGGTAGGACCAGACGGCATTACCAGCCGCGAAGACCGCGTGGAAGTCACTTTCTTCCTGGGACTATCAGAAATAAATTACCCAATTTCCAAAATTAAATCAAAATAGCATATTAATGCACAATGCTAAAAAGCTAGAAGACTCCCAAGAGACCATATCACCAGTGGAGGGAACAGCTGAAAGATGAAATTGAGTATATACCTGCAAAAATTTAGCAATGGCATTTTATCAATCCCAACCTCATAGCTCCTCGCAATGAATTTCTCCTCATAAGAACAACCATCCTTCGTCAAACTCCTTAATTGGAGACGATTGGGCTAAGCTCTCACAGCCATAATCAATGCGAGTGGCCCCATTATTGTGCCGTCGGACTGCTCTGTACTGCCGTTGCTGCTGCCGGACTACTCTTACTGCTGCTGCTTCTGCCTAAACGCTCCCATTATCGCCTTCACCCCTCTCCCCATGTCATATAAATGGAACCTTTCTTTGACGACTCAGATCAGATTCTCATCGTCACTGATGTTTTCTTTTCTTCTAATAAGCCCATTAACAACCATCATGATTGGAATCTTGTTTTGCAAATTGAACGCCATACCAATGATCATGATCTCTTCAAGAAGCAGTTGCCGCCTCGCATTGCTTTTCCATCCAAATAAGAACAAGTATCTCTTTGCAAATCAAACTTCAGAAAATGGGTCATGGGTTAGGTTTTATTAAGATACGGGTACATGTCTTTTAAAAGAGATGTGTTGAAGAGGGGTGGGGCCCAGCTGACGTGGCAATATTTTAATGACGTGACAACTCCGATGAGTTGACCTGCCAAGTAACAGTGTTTGTAATGCATGTGTGATGGAACCGTTAAAACAAGGGTGATTAGAATGTAAATAAGGAGATGAAGAACTCAATGTGAGCAAAGTGAAGATCAGAGCGTTGATTGCATAAAATGAGAAAGATCAGGGGGCTTAGGATGTGTTTTGCCTATGTCTAAAATAATTTTAAAAAAGCATTTTGAAACTTCTTAAAATTGCTTAAAAGCATATGTTTAACACTATTTACTATTGTTTAGAAATGTTTTAAACCCTTCAACTGTTTAGATGTGTTAAATCAGAATTTAATTATACCCACTTTGACACTGCATTGATGGCTTAATTTCACTCATGGAAATTATCATGTGTTTCACATTGTGGTATACTAACTACAATTTTACACATTGTGGTATACCAACTTATAGGTGACCTCTCATTGTCGTACATATGACTGGCTGTTACAGGTTACTCTTACCATGTCATTAGTTAACTCCTTTTTAACTTAAATTACCGAGGTCTGTATATATCAAAAAGACCAGTTAGTCTTATATAATTTTTTATTATTAAGAATATATTAGAGTATTTTTTTTCCTTCCTTTTTCCCTAAGCTAAACCTAATAGCCAAGCCACAACCATTATTCCACTACAACCTAAAACATCGCCGATGTTGCACGACTCCACCTTATTCTTCGATTCTCCCTGTGGCAGTAAAGGCCAAAGCTAGGTCTGTAGAAATCCTCAGCATCCCTAACTTTCCTTCTACTAGAGTAGGCCTCATTTTCGCCGCTATAACTTTATCTACTCACTAGAGTCTAATGATGTTACAGGTTAGCTCTGGTGATGGCTCCGACCATATCACAACCTTGTATTGGCCAACAAAGGTAAGGATCTGGCTATCAGTATACATTTGGGTGCTACGTATTGTTTGAACTTTATGCTCACAAGATGATGTAGAACACACAGAATTATTAGTGATAAACAACACTAATTAAATCAAGGTAAACAATATAAGAGAATAAGAATAGTTATAGTAATATGGCTTTGCATAATAAAATGTTGTTGTTTTTAAGGTTTATTTGTCCCCACATATTGCTGCAAAATACTAATTTCTCTATCAGCAAAACGAAAGAAATTCTCCAAGAAAGAGAGAAGAAAGAAAAATAGAGTTTTCCTTGTGACTTCTTTAATTGTTTCAATCAACACCTATTTATAAATTTGGAAGCCCATGAAGAGTTGTATCTTTTCATCAAATAGTTGCATCCTATTAGAGAGTTGTAATTATTCATGAAGAGTTGCATCTCTTTGTCACATTCACATCCATTTGGACTGATGCGTCTAAAACACACACTAAAAAGCAAATTTACTTTGTCGATCAAGTAATATATAATAAGTAAAGTATCGATCCCTTTAGGGCTAAACTTGCAAATCCTATATGCAATCGGGTTATCTATTAATCTAAGCGATAAGCATTTTATCTTTGATTTTGATTTGTAAACTTAAATCTACTACTAAGAAGCTATTAAATAAAACAATTGAAACTAAGATTAAAGGTCAAATGGATAAAATCGGTGGTGAAATTAGCTAAGGCATATGGCTTTACATAGCATTCATTATAGCAACTTCTCAATTTATGCAATTAACATTATTAAATTCCAAATATGGTGAATTTCAAAAGCAATTGATACCGGCTATGGCTATTAACTATATTTCTTAACCTAAATACTTAAATTGGTTCGGTCTTAAGCAATAATATTGGAAAGCATTAAGCACTTAAAAACCTAGTACATACCCATAGCCATAAAGCAATGGACATGCATTTATCGTGTTATGAATTTCTATTAATTCAGTCCTTTGGTCAATTATGAATTAACTATGAACTTCAAAATAGATGGCCATGCATTCAAAGCTTTAAGCAACCATAACACAATCCATGGAAAAATAGTAAGAAATTAATTGCATTAGCCTTAGCTATGTTGGAATTAGTTTATAATCATATTATGAACAAATAAAGAAAATACGGGAGACATGATAAAGAGAGTTAAGAATAAACAAGAAAGATGAAGACTCCAATGGTGGCTTGTGGAGAGAAATAAAAAAAAAAAAAAGAAGAATGATGGATTGAACCTTCAAAACTCTAGCTTTCTTGAATCCTTTGAAAAATAACGTTCTCATTGTATCAAAAGTCCAAAGTATCGACCACCCAAAAATCCTAAACTATATGTTCCCCCAAAGAGAGAGAGGAAAAGAAGATGAAAACCTCACTAGGGAATAACTCCTTGATAAGATTATATTGAAAATCTTATATGAGTGTTATTCCTAAAATAAAATACTAATTAAAGATTGTTTTTCCTTATCTTAATCACAAAAGGAAAGGAATAAAAAATAGAATAAGGTTGAAAAGTCAAGTCCCCTAACCCTACTTGGATTACAAAATCCGTAACTCTGCAGCTCGCGCGTGTCTTAAGACTGGACAGCTTTTGTTCTTCCAATATTCTTCAGTTTCAGCTTTCTAGAAGACATGACCATACCTTAGGACTTCTTTGCTTTTCTAATAAGCACGTTTAAGCTCCAAAAATAGGCAATATAACCTTAATTTTTTTAAAATCCAATTTTCAATGTCCTAACACATAAAAATAGAACAAATGAAGTAGAATCCACTTAAATTAAAGTAAAATAAAATAATTAAAGCTCAAATAATAGGACAAATAATGTGTAAAAAACGCATTTATCATGAAAAGTTGTAATTATTTATAAACAGTTGAATCTATTCGTCTAACAGTTACATCCCTTTGGATAGTCGTAACTGTCCGTGAACAATTGCATCTCTTTGTCAAATAATTACATCGCTTTGGACAATTATAATTGTTCGGGAAGAGTTATATCTCTTCATCAAACAATTGCATCCTTTTGGACTTATTTATAAAGAGTTACAACTTTAGAAAACTTTCCAACAAAAATATACTCCTTTTCATCTTCTAAATTATAAGATAATAATATCTATATAACACGTACATACTCTTGTGTTGGTGTTTGGCAACATGATATAGTGGACATCATTGCAGGTACTTGATTTTAATTTGAGATTTTGGTTTTGAGGTTTAATTTCAGTTTGACGTTTGAGATGGGGAACGCGATGAAGGTAGAGATGATGTTAAAATTTCGGTAAATTTGCAGTCTCTATTTCCTAATTTTTTCTTATCCGACAAAATCAAAAGAAAAAATTAATTTAGGAGTGAAAATGCAAGTGAAGAGAAAATCAATCAGTTTTCTAATTTTTTTTCTTAACTTATCCGATGAAATGAAATGAAAAAAATCAATTTATTCGACCAGTCTCTGTTGCTCTATTATGAAGCCAAATTTTGGAGATGAAAATAGATAATCCAGTGTGTGGGAAGGAATTATAACTTGCCGATTGGTTGGATTTTGCAAAAGTGGAGCTGCTACTAATTGTAAAGATTATTTAGAGGCCCCTGCAAACTTGGACCTTCTGTTGAACATTGATAACTTGTAATTTTTGTTTTTTTGTTTGCCTTATGTTTTGTTGTTGTTGGCCTTTGGCCTTTTCTTTATTAAAAAAAAAAAAAAAAAGAATAAATGGTTGAAGAGAGAGATGCGTAGTAAAGATAAAGAGAGAGAAGAATTGAGGAGAGAGAAATGTGATTTGAGAACAAGGAATAGAAAATTTAAGGTGTGAAGGTATAAGAGTCATTTCATGTTGATTGGTGCCAACAAATTTATTTGACCTTGTCAAAAAGTTGATGTGGTGGCATATATGCTATAATTGGAGGTGACCTATAAGTTGGTATAGCATAATGTGAAACATGTCATTGTTGATGTACCATGAATGAAATTAAACCTTGTATTGATGAACATGTATTAGTTCAGTGTCGTTTTGCTGAGCAAATTTGGGGCAACTCAAAGTTTCCAATTCCAATTGGCAGTGAAGCAAATTAACATTTGGCAGTGTTGGATCACCTTGTTGTTTTCCTCTCTTTCGAATGAGGACCTGGGCATTTGTATTTCTATTACTTGGAATGTATGGACAGCGAGAAACAGTTGGATTTGGAACCGTAAAAGAAATTTGGATACAGCTATTGTGAGCCAAAGTATCAAACTTTGTCCTATATCAACTCGTGATATGCTATCCACTCTACTATTCATGATAGAGCCAATTCGTTGAATTTGGATCACCGGAAAAACTCGTCCACTTTATCTCATAAAGGGTATTTTTTTTTTATGCTTTTGTTTCCTCTCAAGGTACGATCAGTGTGCTTGTTTAATTGCAGACAATACATGTTTTTTTTTTTGCCATTTGAATAAGGTATCTTGTATTGTTGATCCAGAGTTGCTGAAGCCCTTAGGTGTCATGAAGCCTTAGCTTGGTTAAACAGCTTACTGTTTAATTAAGCTATTATTAAAGGAGACACCCAAACAATTATTACTAGCCTTCAGAAGGCTATGAGGAAGCAACATATGCATCATATATCCCTCTATTATCAACATGGTTATTAAAGATTGCATTGACATTATTTCTTTAATTATGTTCAATTTTCTTTTGTTAAAAAGATTGCATTTTCAATTCCCTTCGTATTGTAGCGTTAAGTATTTTTTCAGTTTGTATTACATTGGATGACTCTCCAACTTTATTAACGAAAATTTTATATATCTCTTGATTTAATACAGTCATCCATTTTTTATGCAGTGGATACGAACAGAATATCTTAAGTCCGTTGATCGCGCATGATATTGGAAATAAGATATTCTAAATACTAGAATTTGACAGAGACGTCCTTACCCTGCGCATGGCGGCTAGGGTTTTTTTCGTGACTACCCAATCTTAGGGTTCTTCTCTTCGCTGTGTCTGCAACTTCTGGCAATGGATCCCGCTCAAGTTAACGACCTGGTCACGGACTGCCTCAATCTTTCCTTGGCTGAGGAGGACGAAACGCAAGTGGTAGTACCGGAGGCTGAGGATTCACCACAATATGACCTAAGTTGGAGCTGTGTTGGTCGATTTATTACGGATAGAGAAATCAATTTTGAAGGTATGCGAATCACTTTATCCAAACTTTGGAAACCAGGGGGAGGAATGTCAATTGTGGCATTGGAGGAAGGGAGATACCTATTCCAATTTAATCATATTTTTGACGTCAACGCTGTCCTTAATGGCGGGCCTTGGTCTTTTGATAATAAGTTGTTGGTTCTTAGGAGAGTTTCGTCTATGGAGGAATTACTTACTGTAGAGTTAAATACAGTAACGTTCTGGGTACAAATGCACGACCTACCCATTGGTTTTCGTACGGAAAGGGTGGCACGTTTGGGAGGACAGCATGTAGGCACATTTATACGTACCGACCCAAGGGATTATATGGAAGGTTACCCAGGTTTTCTTCGTGTCCAAGTTTCATTGGATGTCCGCTTCCCACTGAAAAGGCGTATGAAGATGGGCAAGTCGAGTTCTGATTGGTTTTGGGTTAATTTCAAGTATGAACGGTTGCCTCATTTTTGTTTCTACTGTGGCATAATAGGTCATAATGAGAGAGATTGTGCTGCTTTTAGAGCTCTAAATGATCCGGAGCTTCCCAAGAGCTATGGTCCCTTTTTACGGGCTACCCCAAGAAGATTTCAAGTTAACAAATCCCCGTGGTTAAATGATTCACCGAAATTATGCGCCAAGGTTGGGGGCGAAGCCAGTAATTCAGCAAGCTTTGTCAATCTTCTGCAAGCTCAGGAGCAGATAGCAAGGCAATTGAACACCGAACAGATTGTCAGCGTGATCACCGAACCAAAGCGAAAGAGGCTGAACCAAGCCGAGAGGGATAAGGAAGCAGTGAGGGAGACAGATCAGATTCCAATGGACATAGTGACATCAGAAAACGAGATATCGGCGGGTCCTGCTGAGCAGGCCTGCCGGAAGCCATGAATTGCTTAAGTTGGAACTGCCGAGGCTTGGGTAACCTCGCGACAGTTCGTGAGCTCAAAGAGCTTATATATACCCATAAACCATCCATCATATTTTTGATGGAATCCATGATTTGTCAAACTGCAGTGGTAGGTGTGAAGGATCAGATTGGATTTCCAAACTGTTTTGTAATTGATAGTGTCAACGGGGGAGGGGGCTTTATTTTGTTCTGGACGGCTGATGTCAGCGTGGAGATTCATAAATTTGGGAGCAATTTTATTGATGTTGTAGTGTCTCCGGTTGACTCAGACCCTTGGCGCCTGACGGGTTTCTACGGCTTCCCTCAGAATGCTCGTCGTCATCTGTCGTGGCAAACTATGAAAGACCTCTACCGCATCTCCCACCTTCCATGGTGTATCATCGGAGATTTTAACGATATGCTCTATAATAATGAGAAGAGAGGAGGGGCAAGACATCCTAGCCGATTTCTTAATGGTTTCCATGCTACATTGGAGTATTGTGATCTTACCGAAATTTTTATGTCAGGCTACCCCTATACTTGGTTCAGAAGAAGGCAAGGTCAAGATTTGATAGAAGAAAAATTGGATAGGGCGCTAGCAACACAGCCCTGGCACTACCGTTTTCCTCAAGCAACTGTTCTTAATATATTCACCACTCAATCCGACCACTCTGCTATCTTTTTGGAATTACAGCCGGGTACAAGGGTGACCACATCAGCTTTTCGATATGAGAATGGTTGGGGTTCAGAGCAGCATTGCCGTGATCTAGTGGCCAGCAGGTGGGCTCAGATGGGTCAAGGGCAGTGTATGGCAAAGTTGCAGCAGTGCGCGGAAGATCTACAGGTCTGGGGTCGGAATTACAGAATGCAGTTTAAAGGTAAAGCTCGTCTACTTAAGCACCAGCTGGATTATTTTCGTAAACAGGGAGATATGGATGCCGCAACTCAGGTGGGTATAGAGCTAGATCAGGTTCGATTAAGTCAGGAATTGTACTGGAAACAAAGAGCGAAACAGCGATGGCTTCGTGAGGGAGACCAAAACTCGCACTTTTTTCATTTATCGGCTTCTGAGCGACACCGTCGAAATGATTTTCCTAGACTCCGCAATGACCAGGGCGAGTGGATTTTTTGGCATAATGGTCTTGAGCGTCTTATTCAATCACATTTTCAGAGTTTATTCACATCGGGGGGTTGTGAAGGTCTACACATGGTAAATTGGATTGATTCCAAAGTCTCAGAAGCGCAAATCCGATTATTGGAGGCACCGTATACTCGGGAGGAAGTCAAGGTGGCAGTATTTTCTATGCACCCCGACAAAGCTCCGGGTCCAGATGGTTTGACACCAGGCTTTTATCAACAACACTGGTCTGTTATTGGTGAGGACATTTCTCAATTCTGCCTGCAATGCCTTCACAGTGGTCAAATTCCCCAGTTCTTGAATAAGACTTATCTTGTCCTTGTTCCAAAAAAGAAAAATCCCGAGCTAGTGTCTGATCTCAGGCCTATAGCCCTATGCAACGTGTTGATCAAAGTGCTCACAAAGATGATTGCTAACAGATTAAAGTTGGTGTTGGACTCGGTTGTATCAGAGATGCAAAGCGCTTTTGTCCCAAAACGCTCCATCACGGATAATATCATGATTGCTTATGAGCTTGGGCATGCTTTAAAATTAGGGAAAGGAGGCCGGATAGGATACGCTGCCCTTAAAGTTGACATGTCAAAAGCTTACGACAGAATCGAGTGGCCGTTCCTTCGGGGGGTACTACATCGGATGGGTTTCCCGGAACATTTTACTAATCTGATTATGCACTGTGTGACGTCAGTTGAATACCAGATTCAGAATAGGAATGCTTCTTTTCAACCCTTTAGTCCATCAAGGGGCCTAAGGCAAGGTGATCCGCTATCTCCTTACCTCTTTATCTTGTGTGCGGAGGGGTTAACGGCTCTATTTAGGAAGGCGGAAAGGGATGGCACCATCCATGGTTGTGTAGCGTGTCGGGGTGCTCCGGCTATCTCGCATCTCTTTTTTGCGGACGATAGTTTTTTCTTCTTTAGAGCGGAGTTGCAAGAGTGTGAGGAAGTCAAGCAAATCTTCCTTCAATATGAAAAAGCATCGGGACAAAAAATAAATTTCCAAAAATCAAAGATTATGTTCAGCAAGTTCGTTCCAAATGAGCGGAGGGAAGCTATACAAAGCAGCCTTGGGGTGACTGTAGTGGATCAGCATGAAAAGTACCTAGGCTTGCCGTCAGCCGTGGGACGCAACAGAGGTGCAGCTTTCCGGTATGTGGTGGATCGGCTCAAGCAAAAGCTTCGTATGTGGGGAGCTAAAAAATTATCACAAAGTGGGAAAGAAGTCCTAATTAAAGCTGTAGCTCAGTCTCTTCCATCTTATATCATGCAAGTATTTGCCTTGCCAAAGCATATCTGCGCTGAAATAGAGAAATTGCTGAATAAATATTGGTGGGGTAGAGGCATTAAATGGAAAAGTTGGGACCATCTATGCGTTAGGCGTGCTTGGGGGGGACTGAACTTCAGACATTTCCATGAATTCAATATGGCATTTCTTGGCAAACAAGCATGGAAATTTATTACACACCCATCAGCTCTTGTATCTCGGCTCTTCAAAGCCAAATATTTTCCAAATGTGCATTTTTGCGAGGCAGCAACGGGGTGCAATCCGAGCTTCATTTGGTCCAGTATTCGAGCTACTCAGGCTTTTATCCGTGATGGTTTATTCCACAGGATTGGCAATGGGCGTGGAACGAAGGTATGGAAGGACCGTTGGCTTCACACTGAGCTAGGCTGTCCAAATCCACTTTCTCTGCTTCCGGGTCTTGAGGAATGTACGGTGGACCGTCTTCGTTCAGCATCGGGGGAATGGGATGTTGATCTTTTGCAGGATCTTTTCAATCGAGAGGATTGTCAGCATATTTTAGCTATTCCATTGTCAATTCGCGAGTTGGATGATCAAGTTTGTTGGCGGTGGGACAAAAAGGGAAGGTATAGTGTCAAATCAGCGTACTATAAGTTGGCTGAAGCACTCCCTAATCCGGAGGAGGTCATTCGTTTGGCACCTTGGTCGAATATATGGAAACTACACTGTCCGCCGAAAGTAAAAGTTTTCCTGTGGCGTGCCGCCTGGAATATTCTTCCAACAAACCAAAATCTTCAACTTCGTCACGTAGATATAACGACTCGGTGCCCAATCTGTAAGGAAGCGATGGAATCTGAACTACACGCATTGGTTACCTGCAGAGTAGTGCGGCGGGTGTGGGAAGCCTCTTCAATTGCTGCAGAAACTTCCCAAATTCAGGCGGCTGATTTTTGGCTTTGGTGGCAAAATCTATTGTCCAGGTGCAGCAGTGAAGTGGCGGGGGTGGCTGCTGGTATCCTATGGTACATATGGTATTGGCGTAACAAAGCAGTGTGGGACAATCACTCTTTACCTCCTTCTCAGATAGCTCGGCGTGCACAGGACCTTATAAGAGACTGGCGGACAGCGCAGGAGAGACTTGCTCCTGTCACGCCACGGGAGCCAAATGCGGTCCGTTGGCAGCCCCCCACCTATGGTCTGAAACTAAACTTTGACGCGGCAATCGACGGTGAATCAGCGAAGGTCGGGCTGGGTTGTATCTTGCGAGATAGGTTGGGCAATTTAGTTGCAGCCCGTATACGCTCATTACCTTTTTCACTTGATCCTTCTCTTGCGGAGGCAATTTCGTGTCGGGAAGCTCTTAGCTGGATAAAAGATAGAGGCCTGGATTGTGTGGAAGTGGAAGGGGATGCGCAAACTATTATCCTCGCGCTAAATGCTAAAAGGGGTGAGGATTGCTCTAGCTTGGGGTTAATTATAGACGACTGTTTGGATTTAGCTAGCACTATACCTTGTTGCTCTTTCCATTTTGTAAAGAGGGAAGCCAACAAAGTGGCTCACCACCTTGCCCGTCTTGGTTTATTGTCTAATGCTTGTATAAGTGTCGACAATATCCCTTCCTCTCTTGTAAGCCTATTGGCGGATGATTTCCAGTATTAATGCAAAAGTTCTATTCATTCAAAAAAAAAATACTAGAATTTGACAAATTCAAAGTATAAAGGAAAGAAGGGGAAATTTCTTTCAAATCAAATCTGTCTCATTCTATTACATCGAAGCCTTTATATAGGCAAAAGAATAATCAAAACAATCCAAAATAGACAAGGACAGAAAAGCAAAAAAAAAAAAAAAAACCCGAAAAGTCCGAAAAAACAGAAAAATGCTAATTTGAAGGCCTAAACGTCGTTTTTGGCCGAAAAGCGTCGGATATCACAGCCAAAGGTGTGAGTTTTGCTCATTGGTCCGTTTCCGATAAGATTAGGCCCAAAAATACTCAAATCGGCCCACTTTCACTTGTCACCATAAAACTTGCACAGAAAAGCCAAAGCCTTCTCCTCTACATCAATTTTTCAATTAAAAAAAAAAAAGCTATTTGAATCTATTGAAAAGTGTTCAAACCATATCTATAAAATTGTATCTATAGAGCAACAATGTAATTTAGTTAGAAAAAATGATGATCTATAAAATTATAATAATTTTACAAAAATAGAAAAAGATTGTAAAAATGTAATTGTTAGAAATATTAATAAACTCATAACATATATTTTATTGACGCAATTGAACTTATATGGTTTCTCAAAATTTCCTTTCAATTAGGGGTCAGCAAAACTCGGTTCGGTTGAACCGAACCAAAAGTCGAAGTAGATAGAAAATAAAAATTATAACTAAACCAAACTACATTCAATTTGGGTTGCATCGTACGAACCTAGATTTAGTTTGGATTGAACTGAACCAAACTATATTCTATTTGCATTGAACCGAACCATACTACATTTAGTTTGGATTGAACTGAATCAAACTACATTCAATTTGGATTGAGCTGAACCGAACTAAATCGGTTAGGTTAAAATCCAAATGAGCAAAATTTTCAAAATTTAAATTTTTTTTTATTCCTATTATCATTATATTATTATTAATTATATGTAAATTATTGTTAAAAAGGGATCTATATATATTACATATGTGTTGCTAAATTATCA
Source organism: Euphorbia tirucalli (assembly GCA_039660915.1). Taxonomy (NCBI): domain Eukaryota; kingdom Viridiplantae; phylum Streptophyta; class Magnoliopsida; order Malpighiales; family Euphorbiaceae; genus Euphorbia; species Euphorbia tirucalli. The sequence goes on along the minus strand of CM077637.1, from coordinate 22,767,528 downwards.
TAAATAAAAATTATATAATCATATAAATATATGTGTATCAAATAAAATTTATTTTTTATATGTATAATTTTTAAATATTCTTTTGCTAATTCATTTCGGTTTGGTTTTGTTTCAATTTTTTCAATAAAAGACAAAAACCGAACCAAAAACCAAATTAATATACTTTTAAAAACAAAAACCATACTATATTAATTTCAGTTCAGTTCTATTTTTTAGGCTCGGTTCAATTTTGCTCGCCCCTACTTTCAACTGATTATATTTAAAAAATGAGCTTTTTTTCTCATTTCTTAAACATATCTTTATTTATATTTCTTAGTACTAATTTCAATATGGCGATATAATTAAGTTTAGATCGATCTATCATGTTAAACCAATACAAGGTTGTACTTACTACAATGGACAAATAGAGTTTATAGAAGAGGATATCATTGCTCTTGCTCCATCGTAGTTTTTTACTCCATCCAGTTTTTTATATATGTTGTTTAGAGTTATTCATCAAAACCAATGGCACATTAATTAAATTATTAAATGACTAATATACCCTTAACACTTTTCTCCTAAAACTTTACTTTTCATGTCAATATTCTTTTTTTTTTCTTAATTATGAAAGATTATTTGCATTAAATATTGAACTTATCTCCTACTTTAAATAAGGGAAAAAAGATTAAATATTCGATCGGTTCAAGTCCAAACCGGCCATGGATTCGGTTGGTTTGATAAAAATTTCCAATTTTCATAAAAATCAACTAGAAATATTCGAGAAGTTGTAAAATCGAAGAACTGGATGGTTAAACCGCTGATTGAACTATTATTTACTAATATTATAAATTTAATAATATTTTAAAAAATTAAATATTTGATTGAACCAGCGGTTGAACCAGTTCGAACTGCGAACTTGGGACTCACTAATTCGCTGCGAGGCACTAACTTTTTGCGGGAACCTTGTAAGCACGTTTTCTTGAGTAATGTAAGGCGCAAATATGGAAAATCCAAATATGTTAAAATATACTCGTGTGGTTGACAACACGATGCTGGCATAATATATCAGCCAGTTCCAAATTAGGATAAATGAAGGCACATTAATTATAAAATGTGGCTACATTAGATATTTAGGGAACATCAGTCGCATATTTTGGGGGATGAAACTTCATAGGAGATTTTGCGGAGGATAATTGATGCTTCCTTGTGGCTTTTGCTAGATTAATGTTCAATTAATTAGCATTGAATCCAATAGCGATATATACTAGTTGATAAATTCTGAAAATATTAATCTTTCCTTTGCCTAGGGCCGGATTTTGGATGTCATAAATGATAAACAATGATGTGGTTATTTTATTTCTAATTAATTTCTAATTTTGAACTCAATAATTTCATGAATTATGAGAATAGAGGCATTTTGCTTATAATTGTCAATTATGTGAAAGTGTTCCACTTAGCAAATTATAAGCTATTCATAGCTAATTTTGGGAGGAAAGTGGAATTCAATGGGCTTTGGGGCATTTGAGCACCATTTCAAAGTGCAATCGGGTTACGCCATGCCATATAGCTGGAAGAGGAGCATATATTTTGTGGCCTTTTATAATTATATAAAACTTTTGGACATATTTATAACTATGTCTGCCAATCTATTTTGTCTTTTAGCATAACTGTGCACATTTTACGAGGCTTCCTTTTGCTTTTGGAGTTTTTCTAGGCAACAAGCATACACTTTGGGGTCTCCCAAGAATCCTATTTCATTTGTTTTGAGTGATTTTATCACTCTATTTGTGTATGTCTCTTACATTATATAGGGTTATGGGTTTTTTTTTTTTTTTTTGTCTATGTTCTTTTTATCCTGAGTTTTTTGAAAGTTTGTAAAAAAAAACTGTACTATGTATTTTTGCTCCAACAATACTTATGGGATGATTTTAACGTTTTTATTATTTTATTACTTAGTTAATATGCCCTCCATTGCAAAATAGATGTCACCTTAAAAAACCTAAGGCAATTTTAAATAAATTTTTCTCATCTATTAATTTCATATAATAATTGCTTTGCATAAAAAAAGGGGCATTTTACATAAATACATAACTTTTGACACCATATAACATTTTTACCTCAAAAGGAAAAGTTTGCATAAATACCTTAAAAACTTTTCAAAATTTCAAAAATACCTACAACAAAAATTATCATTTTTACGTGATTATTCACAAAACAAACAACAAAACACAAATCAAAATCTCCAAAATACCTTCTCTACTTTGCCCACATTTCTCTCTCATCTTTTTGTAATTTTTAATCTAATTTTGTATTTATCTCTCAATCCGTTTATTTTTTTATCATGCGACTTTAGAAAGTTTTTTTTTATTTTTTTTATCTTCGAAACAAAGTCCATATGTACATACTTTTTCCGACATATTTTTTTCATTAAAGTATAACTAATTATGCCTTTGTATATTAAGGTATGACCAAGGTATAATTAAGGTATAACTAAAGTATAATCACTGTAATAGTATATCTTAATGTATAACTAAGGTATAATTAAGGTATAACTAAGGTATAAACACTGTAATAATGTTTCTTAATGTATAATTAAGGTATAACTAATGTATAATCAATGTAATAGTGTATCTTAAGGTATAACTAAGGTATAATTAAGGTATAATTAAGATATAACTAATGTATAATCACTGTAATAGTGTATCTTAAGTATAACTAAGGTATAATTAAGGTATAATCAATATAATAATATATCTTAGAGTATAAATAGGGTATAAATAAGGAATAACTAAGGTATAATCACTATAATAATGTATCTTAAGATATAACTAAGGTATAAAGATTGTATAAACAGTGTATAAACAATGTATAAGCAATGTATAATAGTGTATAAGAATTGTATAAACAGTGTATAAACAATGTATAAACAATGTATAATGTATAAACAATGTATAAAAAATGTATAAACAATGTATAACAGTGTATAAATAATGTATAAACAATATATAAATAGTGTATAAAGAGTGTATAACAATGTATAAACAATGTATAACAGTGTATAAGAAGTGTATAAACAGTGTATAATAATGTATAACAGTGTATAAATAATATATAAACAATGTATAAACAGTGTATAATGTATAAACAATGTATAAATAATGTATAAACAATGTATAACAGTGTATAAACAATGTATAAATAGTGTATAAAGAGTGTATAACAATGTATAATAAATGTATAAACATATAACATTGTATAAGAAGTGTATAATGTATAACAATGTATAAGTAGTGTATAAACAATGTATAAATAATGTATAATTAAGGTATAACTAAGGTATAATTAAGGTATAACTAAGGTATAAAGAGTATATAAACAATGAATAAAAGAGAAGTGTATAATAATGTATAACAATTGTATAAACAGTGTATAAGAAGTGTATAAACAGTGTATAAGAAGAGTATAAACAATGTATAAACAAAGTATAACAGTATACAAGCAAAGTATAAACAGTGTATAAGCAAAGTATAAACAGTGTATAAACAATGTATAAGCAATGTATAACAGTGTATAAGAATTGTATAAACAGTGTATAAATAATGTACAAACAATGTATAAACAGTGTATAATGTATAAACAATGTATAAATAATGTATAAACAATGTATAAACAATGTATAATAGTATAAAACAGTGTATAAGAAGTGTATAAATAATGTATAAACAATGTATAAGCAATGTATAACAGTGTATAAGAATTGTATAAACAGTGTATAAATAATGTACAAACAATGTATAAACAGTGTATAATGTATAAACAATGTATAAATAATGTATAAACAATGTATAAACAGTGTATAATAGTATAAAACAGTGTATAAGAAGTGTATAAATAATGTATAAACAGTGTATAAATGATGTATAACAGTGTATAAACAGTGTATAAGAAGTGTATAAAGAATATATAAACAGTGTATAAACGATGTATAAATAATGTATAATAATATATAAGAAGGTATAACAATGTATAACTATGTATAAGAAGTGTGTAAACAGTGTATAACAATGTATAAACAATGTATAAAAGTGTATAAAGAATGTATAAACAGTGTATAAACGATATATAAACAATGTATAATAATATATAAGAAGGTATAACAATGTATAACTATGTATAAGAAATGTATAAACAGTGTATAACAAATGTATAAACAGTATATAAACGATGTATAAACAGTGTACAACAATGTATAAACAGCGTATAACCAATGTATAATAGTATATAACAATATAAGTGCAATCCCAAAATTGCAGTCCCAAAATTACAATCCTAAAAATACAATCCTAAGTACAGATGCAGTCCCAAAAATGAAATGCAGTCCTAAAGTGCCATCTTCAGTCCGGATGAGCTTGACTGTATGCAAGTTTATACTTCTGTCCCAAAATGCGTGTAAGACTGAAATCACATCTACATCTGCGAACAGGAAGGCTGGTACTCAATACTTTAAATCAACTCCAACAGCTCTCTAGACCATTACTCTGTCGAAAACATGCTTCATACATGCTTCTGACCCTTAATTATAGAAAATGGTTCAACTTAAAGCTGCAAAAGTGCTGACTGCTTACAATGCGATTCACACCAGCATTGGGTCGGAGATCTGTTGCTGCAGAAACAAAATCAATCCCGTATTTCTTCTCAAAAATCTTCACAAGTGCCATTAGTTCTGGAATTTCGGCACATCTGGGGGCTGCAAATATCAAACTAGCAATGCCTTCCTTAAGGTCTGCCTGGCATTCTCTGGAGTAATTTCGAATCAGTATGCATTCAGAACTATACATTAGGCATGAAATGCAATGAAGATATTCTGACCTTTGCTTCGCAATAATTGCAAGTCTGGCCACAACTAACTCACAGAAGAGCTCAATGAACTCATTTGCAGCCAAAACATTCTGTTCTCTTATCACATGTTCAACCTACAAAGCCATGAAACTTATTCGCACGTTATGTCAATTTACAATCTTGTTGCATAACAATAATAAAGATCAGGTGACGATAACAATTTCTATAACAAATATTCCAGGCTATGCAACTACAAGGTTCCTAAACCCCAAACCAGATTTCAGAAACAGAGGTTCTTATTATAGAAAAAAAACTGCACTATAAGGGAAATGTGAAGAACATCAACATTAACCAGAAGTTCTGAAAAAAAATCTGCACAAAAACATGATCATTTCTCCAATGTGATCACAATACTGATGAAGAATCTGAAAAACCACAAAGATCTTAAGCATTTGATAGCTATGAAAGCATAAAGTTCTTGAAAACAACACAAATGTCTCCTCATTTTTATCTCTGAAACTTGCACAACGAACCCCTGTTTCTGCCCGGATTCCTCTGTACAGCTCTTACAAAAATATCTATAACTTTTTCGATACAACACCAAATGAGTTGATTCTTTTTCCTACTTAAACTAGACATATAGGAGTACAACATATCCAAAAACAAGAATTTTCTGGGCAGTAAAACAATTACAGCAAAATTTCTAATCTCACCCTACTCCTTTGTATAAGCAGTTCTGCACACATGAGCTTATAAAAATCATAACTATCAACCTATTAGTCCAAAAATGACCAAATTTTTCAGAATTATTCCTAAGAGATAGATGAACAACTTTTGTTCTTATGGTATTCTTAAATTCTATCGCTAACATGATGAAAATCGTACTACAAGTAGATAGATTTACCTGATTCTATTATGAATTGGATATGGGCATTATGAATTTTTGGTGATGCCGTTTGGTTTGACAAATATGAATCAGCCAAGTGATTGATACTTACGCATCGTCAATGAACTTTGCAGCTACCATTACACTTGTTATTAGGAGCCGATGAACATTAAGAGACGTTTAAGGAATATCTGTGTTCTGTATAAATAAGAGCAAATATTCGACACAGTGAACCACTATCAGAAGTTATCCAATCAACCAACCATCACCCTTGGGCATGCTGTTACTTGAAAATTAATAATGGAAAAGTAACCTTGTCGAAAGTGAAAACCCGATCAATATGCTTTCCAGCAATGCTCTGTGAAACGGCGACCTCTCTCTGGTAATCATTGCAAGTGACAACTTGCAGTGCATTGTTTCTCAACTCATCCTCGCTAAATGGCCTAGTAAAAGAAATATATAAATTAAAAATCATTCAGTCCAGAAAACTCATAATACAACTCAACAAAAATCAACACTAAACAATTGCATCCTCACCACAAAGACTCCTCAAGATTTCATCATTTTCCTCAATTGCCAACACAATGTCTTTAAACAAGTTTGTTAAACAGGAGACAAAATTAACCTGATTCTGGTTATGACTGTGCTCTATCAACTCCACAAAATGCTCAAACTCAAGCCTAGATCTCATAGAGATAACTTTCTTCAAGTAACCCACATAAACCTGCAATCCTTCCTCCTCCAATCCTAGAGGCGAAAACAACCTAATAAATCAAAGAATTGTCGGATGATCCCTCTGATCCACTGCAACTGAAAGCCGTTTCCTCACTATCCCTTCCAGTTGCTTCTTTGAGGCTAGCAACTGATCTCTCTGGTCCGATCCAGAGTCTTTATATTTTGCATCAATCTGCAGAAATGTCTGCACATAATTCGCAGCCGACTTGTAATCCTCTGCTTCAAGAGCGTTTTTCACCCCCTCAATGCAATTTCCTCTTTCCACAATAGCATGAATGCGTGAAAAGCGTGGAGTTAACACGCGATTGCAAGAAGTGGACTAGCTGAACCACCATGGGGATAGGGAAAAAAATTGACAGAAAAAGAGAGAAAGAGAGGGGAAGAGAGAGAGAGAAAACATAAAAAAACGTATTAGAAGAAATAGAATTTGGAAAATGCGTATTTAAGAAAATAGGGAAAGGTACGAGTGAAAAGTAAACTTAAAATGGGGTATTTCTGATAATTTCCCTAAAAAAAGATCAATAAAAGCATTAAATTCTCTCCATTCCACCTATCATGAACTATGTAAAACTTAAATATCAAGATGGAACAAATTTCAAAATGAAATTTATTAACGTCAATTTAGCAAAATAACATTATTTTATAGACATATTAATCATTTTCTTAATATGTATGCATAAACCTTAAGTGACGTTTATTTGTAATGGAAGGAATAGTATACTTGCTAGTACGATAAATCCACAACAAATAAGGATCAAAGTAAGACATTGGTGACCAGCGGTACACTCTGATGCCTAATGTTTGACGCCTTTCATGACACTAGCAAGTGTATTAAATCGATTGTAGTATGAAAGGCAAGTCTGAGTATCGTTTTCCTCAGAGATCAAAGCAAACAACCTTAAATTTCTAGTAAACAGGTAGATCTGATATCTTTCACAAATAAAATAATGATTTCAAATTAAAATTAAGAACGTTAATTAGTAAACTAAAACAGAATCGAACATCAGAAGAGTCAAGATTGCTAAGAATTAAAATATAGAGGATAACAATAATAAAAAGGCAGCAGACACAAATCAAGCATAGGCAAACAATTTCAACGTCATTTCTCTTCTTAAATATTATGAGCAGGGTTATAAAACGTAGATCTAGGGTATCTTACACTCAAATCACCACATTAGTAATCTCCGGATATGTGGATTCTATAACAAGCAGCTAATCGAATTTCTTCAGCAAAAGACTACTTAATCATGCATTAAACTCTTGTAAGCATTTTATCTAAAGATAAAAACTCCTAGGATACAGTCTACTTGAAATTTCTTCAATAATAAACATATATGTATTTCATGGCATTTCCATAGTTCTCATCACAACTACTAACATATGAGATGATCAGTCTTATTTAAAGTAAAGCACACCATAAAACAATCATCATAAAATATACTTATAATAAGAAAGGAGAAAAAGACATTTACTACTGCCAGCCGAGCTAGCTTAAGCCTGCTTAAAAATGCTTACTCTCTATCCATAAGCATCATCAACATCATCAACAATAAAGAAAAATTAAAATAAAAAAATAAATTAAAGAGAATTTACTACTAACTAAATTAGAAATTAGAGTTAGAAATAAGAGAGAAGAGTTGAGCCAAATTAATAGCTCTCAACTACCAAAGACAATGGATTATTTAAGCACTCTCAAAGACAAAACTAACCTAAGAATTAAAATAATAATAAAAGTACTTGCAACCTTGATGGCTCAAAATCAACCACAAATTAAAATATTCATTAGTTCATCAACTAAAGCAAACTTTTCACAAGTCAAATCTTTTCTTGGAAATGACATTATCTTCTCCTCTTTTACTTGGACCCACAGCATGGCTCCAATTTCCAGCCCACCGATTCCACTTCAGCTCGAGATCTTTCTAGTCACTTCTTAGCCTGTTTTCCAGCTTGTTTGCTGAGGTTTTTCGAATTTAAACTCCATTTTAGCTTTTAACTTGAAATTAGCTATAATTAAGCTCAATTTTAATACAATTAATGCTTGAAATAATTATTATATTATATACTTATCATCTAAGATACTAAGTTAATAGGTGCCTTAGAGAGAAAGTTTTTAGCAAGAGTGGATAAGATATTGATATGTTATTGATTTAGATTTTGTAGCAATTATTCTGATTGATTTACTGATTCATCATCTAATTGCACTATGTCATGGGGCAAGCCATGATAGTTTTAGTGGTTCATTACGTCATGGGGATCATCAACACTTGTTGTAATTTATTTCCTCATTAATACAATCATCAATACATATGGATAACTAATAACAATGAAGCAGCCTTTTTTTTTTAAGCTCTGTAAATATGCCATTTTTTGTTATTTGTTATCTTAAGAGAAATTTTTTTAAAAAATTTGCTATTTTAGACCTCGAAGTATTTGATTATATTTTTTATGCCACACAAATGTGGTGTTCTGCTTATCTCTCTAGGGTTTCTAGAATTTGATTAGGGTTTTGGCCATTTGGCACATTTTTTCACCGGATTTCGGTGATCGTTTTGTACAGTGGATGAGAATTTGGAATCCCTTTGAAAACACGATTCACGTTATCGAAGCCCATTATACATCTTGGGGAGAAGATGATGTTGCATAAGGTAGGTTTAGTTGCTTGGAATGCTTTGGGTTAGGTTTTACTTGCGGCTGTGATTCATATTGAACCTTTTAGCAGAACTTTTGGCAATTTTAGAGAGCCTTAACTATACAAGAGATTTTAGTCCAGGTCCATTATTGTTGAATTTGATGCGAAAGTGGTGGTTGAAGTGCTGCACGATAATATTCTTCCACAATCTGCTATTCTTAATTTGTACTTGGATGCCATTAGTCTTAGTTATTTATTTGTTAGTTGTTCTTTTAAGTTGTTAGTAGAAATGGCAACAAAGTTGCACATTAGCTTATTGGGCAAAAAGTTTTCATTCTCCTCTTGTGTAAATGGAGAATTGCCCTAGTCCTATTTGGGACATGTTTTTGTTGCTTAATAAAAAGGGGATTTTACATAAATACTTACCTTTTGGCACCACCTAACTTTTTTACCTACAAAGGAAAAGATTGCTGAAATACTTTAAAAACTTTCCAAAATTACAAAAATACCTAAAACAGGAAATTCCTGTTTTACGTAAATCTGTAGCGTAAAAACACAAAACCGAAAACCATAAATCTCCAAAATACGTGAATCGCGCCGGCTCAAAAACCTCCCAAACGCAAAAACCTCCCAAACGCCAAGAAATCGCAGATCAATTTCGCCAAGAATCACAGATCAGTTTCGCCATCTGGAATCGCGCATCTGGATCGATCTCTCTCCTACAAATTCGATCGATCACTGCAAATCAATCGATCACTGCAAAACAGACGTCGCAATTCAATCGATCACAGAGATATGCAAGAAATCGCAATTCTACTCCATCATAATAGAACTTGGACTGAAGATTACAGATTCATCAATTACAGAGTAAGTGGAGTCCTAATACCAACAACATCAACGTTCAATGACTTCAACCAAACTATCAAAGCAAACATCAAGATCGATCAACAAAAAGAAGATTTAAAGATCCAATTCCAAGTAACAGAAGGATATCCGCCAATGGATATAATGAACGACATGTCCATTAGATTCTATTTACAGCTAAAGAGTGCAAGCAATATCCTAATGCAGTATCCACTATGCATAACAACAATCCAGAGAGAAACAGAAGATGAACAAGGTAAAATTGTCACAATATCTCTGTATAACTAAGGTATAATTCAATATAACTCAGTATAAGTAAGGTATAATTCAGGTATAACTAGGTATAATCAGTGAAAAAATTGTATAATCAATGTATAATTAAGGTATACTTAATGTATCAGAATGTATAACTAAGGTATAATCACAATAACAGTGTATCTTAAGGTATAACAAAGGTATAAATCAGGTATAACAGTGTAAGGTATAATTGCGGTATAACTAAGGTATAATTGCGGTATAACTAATGTATAGTCAGTGAAAATAGTGTATCTGAATGTATAACAAAGGTATAAATCAGGTATAACACTGTATCTTAGCGTATAACTAATGTATAACTCAGTATAACTAAGGTATAATTGCGGGATAACTAAGGTATAATCAGTGACTATAGTGTATATGAATGTATAACAAAGGTATAACTAAGGTATAACAGTGTATCTTAGGGTATAACTAAGGTATAACTCAGTATAACTAAGGTATAAATGCGGTATAACTAAGGTATAATCAGTGACTATAGTGTATCTGAATGTATAACAAAGTTATAAATCAGGTATAACAGTGTATCTTAGGGTATAACTAAGGTATAACTCAGTATAACTAAGGTATAATGCAGGTATAACTAAGGTATAATCAGTGAATAAGGTATATAAGTAAGGTATCACAACTGTCTATCACAATGTATAAATAAGGTATAATCTATGTATAACCTGATATGTTACAGGTGTGTGTCTGTCTTTGTGTATATATTATAGGAAGTGGAGAAAAGGATCACAACAGTAACATGGAAGAATCTGTGTACCAACTAGAGTACAACCAGTACAACACAGAAGCAGAAGATGAAGAAGATGACCATGTAGCTTACATAAGAAACATAGCAGACAGAACAATAGAAGAAATATACAGCACAAAACAAGCAAACACAATTACAGGAGGAGAAGAAGAGAATGAAATAACAGATGCCAATGTTGACTACATACAAGCTAGACAAATCTATACAAACAAAAAGACACTCAAAGAAGCAATCAGTCTCTATGCAATAAGAAAAAATTTCCAATTCAAGGTTAAAAAATCCTGTCCAAAACAGTACTTCCTGCAGTGCATTGATGAACAGTGTACATGGAGATTCAGCGCGTCAAGGAAAAAAAACACAGAAAGATTCATAATAAGAAAGTATGATGAAAAGCACACATGCAACATTGATGACAGGAATGGTGATAAAAGACAGGCAACAAAGGCACTTATAGCAAGCATCATCAAGAGCAAATACATCAGACTGAAAAGAATATACACAGCAAAAGATATAGTATATGACATGAAAGAACACATAGGGGCAGAAATCAATTACCAAAAAGCCTGGCGTTCAAAAGAAGAAGCACTCAAAATAATCAGAGGTTCACCATCTGAATCATACAACATGCTACCAAGCTACCTCTACATGCTGGAAAAAACAAACCCAGGAACAAAAATCAGTCTGGAAACAAAAGAAAACAGATTTCTGTACCTATTTGTAGCAATGCAAGCTTCAATAGAAGGATGGAAACATTGCAAACCAGTTGTTGTGGTTGATGCCACATTCCTCAGAACATGTTACAGTGGAACGCTCATCTCAGCCTGCACGCAAGATGCTTCAGGTAAAACATAAAGTATAATTAAGGTATAATTATCGAATTTATAGTATAATTCAGGTATAACTAAGGTATAATCACTGTAATAGTGTATCCTAAGGTATAATTAAGGTATAACTAAGGTATAATCACTGTAGTAGTGTATCCTAAGGTATAACTACGGTATAATTGAAGTATAAATAAGGTATAACTAATGTATAATATTATATCCTAAGGTATAACTAAGGTATAACTAAGGTATAACTTCGGTATAACTTCGGTATAACTACGGTATAATTGAGGTATAACTAAGGTATAACTAAAGTATAAATATTATACTAATACGCAACAAACTGACAAATGCAGAGATGATCTTCCCGCTGGCATTTGCAGTAGTTGATGGAGAAAATGATGAATCATGGGAATGGTTTTTCAAACAATTCAAAAATGCTTATGGACAGAGACAAGAAATGGTTATAGTTTCAGACAGACACAAGAGCATAGAAAAAGCTTCAAAAACAGTGCTACCAGATGTTCCACATTGTGTCTGTGCATTCCATCTGCTGCAAAACCTCAAACTCAGATACAAAAACAACACAAAAAACATGAAGAAGTACTTCAACAAAGCAACAAGAGCATACACGATAGAGGATTTCAATAAGTACATGACTGAACTGGAAAATATCAACAAAAAAATCCCACCGTACCTTCAAGACGTTGGGTATGACAAATGGAGCAGAGTACACTCAACAAACAACAGATACAACATATTGACATCAAACATTGCAGAATCAATAAACTCTCTCAACAAAGCAGCAAAAGACCTACCAATAACGACTCTAGTGGAGTACTTACGGAGCATGCTACAAGATCTCTTCTACAAAAACAGAAGCATTGCACAGGCAACGATGACAATACTCACACAAAGGCAAGAACAAGTACTCCAAGCAAACTACATACCAGCATTGAAAATGGAGGTTCGAATTCACAGCTGATCACTTCTATTATACATTAATTATACACTACATACACATAATATTGATTACAAAAAATGCAGGTAAAACCATCAACAGGTAATCTGGTAACAGTCACAAGAAACGGGATAGATTACATAGTTGACATGAAAGAAAAGACATGTACCTGCAACAGATTCCAAATGGATGAGCTTCCATGTCCACATGCCCTTGCATACATAAGGAAATTCCACCTCAACACATATAATTACTGCTCCCCTTACTACACAAAACAGAAAATGTTAGCAACTTATGAAGCAACAATATACCCAATGCCTTCAAAAGATATGTGGGACATACCTCAAGATATAAGGGATCAGAAACTCAATCCACCAGAAGCAAAACAAAAAGTAGGAAGACCAAAAAAACAGAGATTCAGAGCAGCTTGGGAGAGAAAAACAAAAATGAAAGTAAAATGTGGAACTTGTGGCAATCCGGGCCATAACAAGAGAACATGTGGAGGAGCAAAACAATGATTAACTGATTGTTGTATTGAATTGAATTGTATTGAACAAAAAAAAACTTTACACTTGCATTTTTTCATTCATTAAAAATGTTGTATTTGAAACAAAAAATACTTTACACATCCATTGGACGAACATATTCATTATCGCTTTCTTCTTCGTTCTCATTCCTTAATACTCCATGGTTATACAATGAAACTGCCAACCTTGTCCGATGAGCTTTAACATCAAATGGATCTGGGAAAGGCTTTTGCTCTATGAGATACTCAGCAAAGCTCAACACAAAAACTCCACAGTCACTGCAAAAAAAAAAAAAAAGTGAGTTATAACTAACATATAATTGAGGTATAACTATGGTATAGTCACTGTCATAGTGTATCCTAAGGTATAACTACGGTATAATTGAGGTATAAACAATGTAAAATCACTGTAATAATGTATCTGAAGGTATAATTAAGGTATAACTGATGTATCCTCAATGTAATAAGGTATCTTAAGGTATAATTAAGTTATAACTAAGGTATAAAAACTGTTACAGTGTATCTTAAAGTATAACTACGGTATAACTAAGGTATAAATAAGGGATAATCACTGTAACAGTGCATCTTAAGGTAAAAACTAAGGTATAATTGCGGTATAAAGAAGGTTTAATCACTGTAATATTTTATCTGAAGGTATAATTAAGGTATAACTGATGTATCCTCAATGTAATAAGGTATCTTAAGGTATAATTAAGTTATAACTAAGGTATAAAAACTGTTACAGTGTATCTTAAAGTATAACTACGGTATAATTGAGGTATAAATAAGGGATAATCAATGTAACAGTGCATCTTAAGGTAAAACTAAGGTATAATTGCGGTATAAATAAGGTATAAACAGTGTAATATTGTATTTGAAGGTATAATTAAGGTATAAGTGATGTATAATCAATGTAATAACGTATCTTAAGGTATAACTACGGTATAATTGAGGTATAAATAAGGTATAATCACTGTAATAGTATATCTTAAGGTATAACTAAGGTATAATTTACGTACAACTAAGCCTTAATCACTGTAATAGTGTATCTTAAGGTATAACTAAGGTATAATTGGAGTATAAATAAGGTATAAACATTGTAATAGTGCATCTTAACGTATAACTAAGGTATAATTGCGGTATAAATAAGGTATAAACAGTGTAATATTGTATTTGAAGGTATAATTAAGGTATAAGTGATGTATAATCAATGTAATAACGTATCTTAATGTATAACTACGGTATAATTGATGTATAAATAAGGTATAATCACTGTAATAGTATATCTTAAGGTATAACTAAGGTATAATTGAAGTATAAATAAGGTATAATCATTGTAATAGTGCATCTTAACGTATAACTAAGGTATAATTGGGGTATAACTAAGCTATAAACAGTGTATCACAATGCATAACTAAGGTATAACAAAAGTATAACTGAAGTATAACTAATGTATAACTAGCGAATCCGAAAGTATAACTAAGGTATAATCAGTTTATCAGCAAGTATAAACTAATGTATGATCCTTGTATTACAAATAACAAATAACATTTAATGAAAATATAACAAAAAAATAAATAAAACACACCAGTCAGACTGCTGAGGTAAACCTTCGACAATTTCCACTGAGAGAGGACGTAAAGGATTCCCAACACTATACACATCAGATTCCAGGAGATCAACCCTGCCACTGAGAATTGACCAATGATGCAGATAGTATGGAAGAATTACAGCATATTCATTAGCCCCTTCAGCAGTTGAATCAGCAGTACATCTACCCAAATAGGAATCGTAAATGAAGAGCTTCCTCAACCTCAAGCAAAACCTTCCCAAAACCCAATGATTTTGACCAACATGAATGGGCATCAACACTTCATCAACCTCAGACCATGGCCTCCCGGTCCATAAATCAACACCCATCATGAATCTGGTGATGGTATCATCAAATCTTAACTGATTAAAAATCCCACCACTCCCAAGAATAGGTTCCACTTGTCCAAACACATACTTCACACATGCATCAAACCTCAAATCAGTGGTTGTGAAGTTATATGTTATGCGATCACAGTATTTGCCCTTCTTCCTCAGGTAATACATGATTAAATCCATATGCTAAGCCAAAAAAAAAAAATATATATATATTTTATAAGTATAAATCAGTGATTATACAATGTATAATTAAGGTAAAAACTGTGTATAATCAGCGTATAAACTATGTATAATGTATGTTTAAGGTATAAACTGTGTATAATCAATGTACATGACAAAAATAACAAACTAGAGATATAACTAATATAATCACTGCACCAAAAGGTATAACAAAGGAATAATCAGTGTATATCTAAAGTATAATACTTGTATAATCAGTGCATCATAAACAAAAATACAAAAAGTGTATAAGTAACGTATAAAAAATGTATAATTCTTGTATAATATATAATAATAGAGCATCAGAATGTATAACTAAGGTATAAATAATGTATAACCAATGTAATAATCCCTCATAATGTAAAAATAACGTATAACTAAAGTATAATTAACGTATAAATAAAGTATAATCACTATAATAATATATCTTTTAGGTATAATTAATGTATAACTAAAGTATAATCACTCTAGTAATATATCTTAAAGTATAAGTAAGGTATAACTGAAGTATAACTAAAGTATAAGAGACAGAAATACTCACAGTACTACTTAAATACTCGCCACGAGTATACAATTCAAGGAAGAAAGTCTTTGAATCGATTGTAGCAACACCATAACGCAAAGGAGGATTTAACAGATTATTCTTGGGAGCATACCAGTTGTTCCTTGAACTAGAAAATAGGAAAAAAAAAAAAAACAAAGGACACAACATAAATAAAAAAGAAAAAAAAAATTGTATAAAAAAAAACAGAAGAAACATAAAAAGAAAAACATTACTTTTTAGCTGCATATTTATTCTTGTTAATGAATCGGTCGAAATCACGAGTGAGTTCATCATCAGGATACTCGCCTAACTCGCACAGATCATCCAACACGAATGATCCAGTAACAACCTTCAACACCTTCTCATCAGAACCAAATTTAGTTGTGTAAGGTGAAGAAACCGCCCGACCACCACCAACTCTCCTCTTCCTTTTATAAAATCCCTTCTTCACAACTTCATCCTCAATAATGACAATATCATCGTCCTAAAAAAACAAAAAAAAAACAAGAAGAAAAATAAAAACCCAGCATAAACAAGAAAAAAAAAATAAACATAAAAAAAAAACATACGCACATCTTTGATAGAATATATTCTCTCATAACCCTCAACTTCAAGTTCATCCAAAATATCAGGATCAATAAAGTCTAAGAAACACATAGAATCAATACCCTATCACATGTAATCAGTAAAGTCAGAAATATAATCATTATATTCAAATAAGCAATGTATAAACAATGTATAAACAGTGTATAACAGGGTATAACATTGTATAACATTGTATAAACAGTGTATAAACTACTCATAACAACATATAAATACATAAAAAATTATAAAAAAGTGTAAAACAATGTGTAAACAATGTATAAACATTGTATAACAGTGTAAAAACTGTGTATAAACTATTTATAAATGCATAACAATGTATAAGAAGTGTATAACAGTGTATAAGAAGTGTAAAAACAGTGTATAACAGTGTATAATAAGGGTATAAACAGTGTACAAACAATTCATAACAATATATATATGCATAACAATGTATAAAAAGTGTAAAAAATAATGTATAAGCAGTGTATAAAGATTGTATAACAATGAATAATAAGTGTATAACAATGAATATTGTATCAGATTATAATACAAGCATATAATCAAAGTAAAAAAAAAAAATACAAAAAATCATAAATACGAAAAACATACAGCTTGTTTAAGCTTTTCAAGAGCAACAACAGCTTGGTGCTCTGTCTCAGATTCCAGATTTCCTTTTCCAGCACCAACTTCATTACCAACAACAGCACCCGCCTCATTAACAGCAACACCTTCTTCCTCACACCCCTCAGCAGCATCCTCCTTGTTAACAACATCAGGGATCTCTGATTCATCACCCAGAGACAAAACAACCTCGTCAGCAAATGCAGTGATAGCATCGAAGTTGAAATACCTTGTGCAATCAAACTCTGGATCCCTCATTGTTATTGGTGGAACGATAGGAGGTTTATAAACAACTATGGCCCTCTCTGGCACCACAACATCAAAATTGAAACTTCCTTCAACAACATCCCCCTTCTCTTCAGAATCCAAATCATCATTCTTCAACCCCCCTTCCATACCAACATCCTCCTTATCTTGAGCATCCATTCCTTCACCCTTATCTTCCATATCATCCATATTCTCATCCCTATCCTCCTGTACTTGACTATTAACATACTGCAAAGCGAAACACAAATGTATAAGTAAATTAAAGGTATAAAAGTGTATCTTAACGTATAATTAAGGTATACATAAAGTATAATCATTCTAATAGTGTAACTTAAAGAATAATAAAGGTATAATACTGTATATTAAGGTATAATCAAGGTGTAACTAAGGTATAATCAATGTATAACTAAGGTATAATAGTGTATCTTAAGGTATATATAAGGTATAATGACTGTATAACTAGGGTATAAGTGTAACTTAAGGTATAACAAAGGTATAACTAAGGTATAATAAATGAAATAGTGTATCTTAAGGTATATCTAAGGTATAATGACTGTACAACTAAGGTATAAGTGTATATTAAGGTATAATCAAGGTATAACTACGGTATAATCAATGTATAACTAAGGTATAATAGTGTATCTTAAGGTATAACCATGGTATAACTAAGGTATAATCACTGTAACAGTGTATCTTAAGGTATAACAAAGGTATAACTAAGGTATAATAAATGAAATAGTGTATCTTAAGGTATAATTAAGGCATAACTAAATATACTTAAAGTATAATTAACATATCATAATGTATAACCATGGTATAATCAGTTTATCCCAAAAAAATAACTCATGTATAGTAAGATACATGATGATCAATTTACTAACCTCATGATCCATATCATCATCGCCCTCATCAGCCCCATCAGACGAAACCTTATTCACAAATTCCCTTGAGGTTTCCTTTAAAAAACAAAAAATAAAAACACAAAAGTCAAAAAATATAAAAAATATATATATATATAAAATAAAATCATAAGTAAACATAGAAATACCAGCTTATCAACACGGCTGCTGATATAATCCAACTTCTGCATAACTAATCCAAATTGTTCCTCCATGTATTTCTTCAACAATGCAATCTCAGATAGAACAGCTCCTTGACTAGAAGCTTGAGATTGAGAAGAAGAACCTTTCAGCTCATCAACTTCCACATCATTCTTATCATCATCAACCTGTACATGGACACCATCACCTTCTTCCAAAGCAGGCCCAACTTGATTATCATCAATATCAGCTTCTTCCATAGGAGGATCAACTTGAGTATCATCTATTTCAACAAAATTTTGTAAGGAGAAGTTCTTTTTCGTATAAAAATTCTCCAAACACAGCTCCTCAATCTCCACGTCTGTAGCATAAATATTCTTCAATCCCAACTAAAAAAAAAAAAAAAAACAAATAAGAAAAAAGATATAACTAAGGTATAATTAGTGTATCACAAACAATAACTAAAGTACAACAAACTATAATTAATATATAATCATTGTAATAGTGTATCTTAAGGTATAATAAAGGTATAATTAATGAATCTTATAGTACAATTAAGGTATAACTAAAGTATCATGATTGTAATAGTGTATCTTAAGGTATAACTAAGGTATAACTAAGGTATAATTGAGGTATAACTAAGGTATAATCACTGTAATAGTGTATCCTAAGGTATAACTAAGGTATAATTGAAGTATAAATAAGGTATAATCACTGTCATAGTGTATCCTAATGTATAACTAAGGTATAATTGAGGTATAACTAAGGTATAATCACTGTCATAGTGTATCCTAAGGTATAACTAAGGTATAATTAACGTATATCTAACGTATAATCACTGTAATAGTGTATCCTAAGGTATAACTAAGGTATAATTGAGGTATAACTAAGGTATAATCACTGCAATAGTGTATACTAAGGTATAAGTAAGGTATAACTAAGGTATAATCACTGTAATAGTGTATCCTAAGGTATAACTAAGGTATAATTGAGGTATAAATAAAGTATAATCACTGTAATAGTATAAAAAAATGTGTAAAAAAAGTATAATTAATGAATAAATGAGGAATAACATACGCTTTTGACTGCCTTGTTGAATAAAAGCTTGTCCAACTTTTCCCTTCGGAAATCCTCAACATAAGTCCTCCAATTGAAAACCCTAGGTTGAAAATTTGCAGCCTTACGGTTAATAACTCTGTCGCAAATTAACCCGCTGCATGCAGGACAAACCTCGTAGAACCATAACTGGAAAAAAATGGGACAGCCCTCAATCCGATAAGACTTGGGCTTCGATCTAGAAATTCCAGTTTTCTTTAAAGAAAATATGGTTGCATCGAAAGACTCACAACCCCATGCAACCTTCACATAGTCACCTGACTCCACCACATCAAAATATGAACTTGGAATAGATTTCGAAAAATCTATCCCCATCAGGTAGAAGCTGATGAAATATATAAGTGCAATCTTTAGGCAATCTTCAGCAGAATCATCATCAAAAACACGAGAATCTTTCTTCAAGACTTCTTCAATGTCTTTCTTCTTCACCTCAGTCTTATTAGGAAAGTAAGAGGACAATAATCTACAACCCACACCAGTGGAACACATAACAAAATCATCATCAGCAGTTGATTTCAAGCCAGAAATCAACAAAAACTCTTCCACACCAAACCTCAGCTCAGTGCCAGCTACTTCAACAATAATTGAATCATTTTCATCCTCCTGATAAATCTCCCTCAGCAGCAAAGAATGTATGAGCTGCTTTGTAACCCTTAAAATAGGTAAATCCAAGAAGTAACCAAAAATGGTTTCCTTAAACATCTGAATAACTCTATCAGGCAGGTTTAACTTCAGGAAAGTTAGCAGATCGTAATCAGAGAAAACAGAAAGATGGCTTCCCCAATACTCCCGTTTCTTGTAAATAGGTCTCCCAACCTGAAAAATGTAATTAAAAAATAACTAAGGTATAATTACTGCAAAAGTGAAACTTAAAGTATAAAAAAGGTATAAAGAAGGTATAATCAAAGTAATAGTGTATCAAAAAGGTATAATTAAGGTATAAATAGGGTATAATCAGTGTATAACTTGGTTATACACTCAT
This sequence comes from Euphorbia tirucalli, assembly GCA_039660915.1. NCBI lineage: Eukaryota > Viridiplantae > Streptophyta > Magnoliopsida > Malpighiales > Euphorbiaceae > Euphorbia > Euphorbia tirucalli. The sequence continues at coordinate 22,746,913 of CM077637.1, read as the reverse complement.
TATACCTTAGAAATTAAAAAATAACTAAGGTACAATTACTGAAAAAGTGCATCTTAAGGTATAATTAAGGTATAACTAAGGCACAAACTAAGATATAATTACTGATAAAGTGAAACTTAAAGTATAAAAAAGGTATAAAGAAGGTATAATCAAAGTAATAGTGTATCAAAAAGGTATAATTAAGGTATAAATAGGGTATAATCAGTGTATAACTTGGTTATACACTCATTATACCTTAGAAATTAAAAAATAACTAAGGTACAATTACTGAAAAAGTGCATCTTAAGGTATAATTAAGGTATAACTAAGGCACAAACTAAGATATAATTACTGATAAAGTGAAACTTAAAGTATAAAAAAGGTATAAAGAAGGTATAATCAAAGTAATAGTGTATCAAAAAGGTATAATTAAGGTATAAATAGGGTATAATCAGTGTATAACTTGGTTATACACTCATTATACCTTAGAAATTAAAAAATAACTAAGGTACAATTACTGAAAAAGTGCATCTTAAGGTATAATTAAGGTATAAGTAAGGCATAACTAAGATATAATTACTGAAAAAGTGAAACTTAAAGTATAAAAAAGGTATAAAGAAGGTATAATCAAAGTAATAGTGTATCAAAAAGGTATAATTAAGGTATAAATAGGGTATAATGTATATCTTAAAGTATAAAAAAGGTATAATTCAGCTATAACAGAGGTATAATCACTATATATAATGTATCTTAAGGTATAAGTGAGGTATAAAAAATGTATAACTCATGTATAATCAATATAATACTCTATCTAAATGTATAATGAATGTAATAGTGCATACTAATGTATAAATAAGGTATAATTAACGTATAAGTAAGGTATAATCACTATAATAATGTATAAAAAAGGTATAAATAATGTATATATAAGGTATAAACAGTGCAAAAACAGTATAAAAAAGTCTATAATAACTGTATCTTAAGGAATAATAATTTATCTTAAGGTATAATCAAGGTATAACTAACGTATAAATTGTATAACTAGTGTATTACTTAATGTATAACTAAGGTATAAACAAAGTATAAATAAGGTATAACTAATGTATAATAGGATGCACTAAGGTATAAGATACACTATTACAGTAACAGAAAAATAAACACACCCAGAAAAACACAGAAAAACAAAAACAAAAACTATAAAATACAATATTACAATATTACAGTAAACCCAAAAAATAAAAAACACAGAAAAACAAACAAAAACAAACAAAAACTGTAAAACAACATAAATAAAACAACAAAACTTACCACCAACTTTCCACCAGCGACATCCTCCCTCGATTTGCCCTTGGAAACAGCAAGAGGCTTCTTAACATTTTTTACCTTTTGCGAGCCACTGTTCTTTGCACCCTTCACCATCTTATAAAATTATAACACTGCAAACAAAAAAAAACAAAAATCAAACAAACCAAACGCATGCAGAAAAAAACCTAAACGAACACAAAAAAAAAAAAAATAATAATAATAATAAACAAGACCACGAACAAAACACACGAACCAAAGAGAAAATGATGAACGCCGAAAGTAGAAAAAACGAAGAAAAATCACAGAGTAGAATAATCGAACAAAAAGCAGGAAGAAAGAACGCCGACAAACGAAGCAAAAACGATGGAATACAAAAGGTTCAGAAATGAAAAACGTAGAAAAGAAAGGCGTGACCCGAAAAAGTAAAAAAAATAAAAAAAAAAAAAAAAACGTATTTCAGTAAATAATAAAAGGTAGGCCCAAAAAACAAAAGCCCAATCCAACGTAAATCTGATAATTTCCCTAATAAAAATGTGTTCATTAAAAAAAAAAAAAAAAAAGGGCTGGGGGAGAGAGTCAAAGTTAAATTTGAACTTGATTATTTTCTTTTAACTTTTTCGTAAGAAGATTTTTTTAAAATATCAAATATTAATTTTAATTTTAGAAGAATTGAATAGAATAATAATTGTACGGGAAAAGTAGTTGAAAAAATTAAAAAAAAAAAAAAAGAAAGAAAATTTTTTTGCTTTCCCATATTTGTAAATGTGGAAAGGCATTATTGTTGGTGGCAAAAGAGGCCATATTTTGTATTATTGTTAAAATAAACAAATAATAAAATTAAAGTATTATTGTGACAAATAGACAAGTGTTTAGTTATAAGATAAAAATATCATGTCGACAAATCCAGGAATGAAATAAAAAAAACTTTCTCCACCACGCAAATAGCATGGAGGAATTGCTAGAAGAAAAAGCAGGATAGAAAATTGAAGGTGAAGTTTGGTCCAAGAGGCAAGCTAACACGTTTTGTGCGTCACGAGGTCGCCATTACTGTGACGAAAGCATTCTTTCTCAGGCTGACGCCATTAGCTATTCCCTATTCATCATCCACCGTCCATTTTTCTACTTCATTAAGGAAAATCTCAACTCAATACTTTTTTTGTAGTATTCTGTGTTACATTATATATCATCTCCTCTCTTCATCAACCAACTCAACGCTGCGTTTTGAATGAATGGAGGCGGAGAAGAGGAAACGATCTGATGATGGCGACATCCAGAAAACAAAGCAGCAGAGAGCGGAGGCGGTGAACGATGAAGAAGTGGAGGAGTTCTTCGCCATTCTTAACAGGATACAGGTCGCCGTCAATTACTTCCACAGAAACAGATGGAAACCGTCGTTTCAGAAAGAGGATTTTGAGCAAGCGCCAACTAAGGAGGAAGATGATTGTATCGATGATCATGTCGTACTCAATACAGGTTTGGATCTGAATTTGGATCCTCCATCAGATCATGATTCTGATCATATTTAGGACTAATATTTTAACGTCTTTTTTTTTTTAATTCTAGTTTACTACCTTCTGTATTCCATTATTATCCCAATTAACATACTCCTCAACCATGAAAGGAATCATATTTATAGATTTGATGTTGAATGAATCTAATGCATGATTTTCTTATATATCTCTGGTAATCGTGAGAGATTATTCCGCCTAGGGAGCAGAAAGATCTGGGAGCAAAGTTCAAAGGAGTCGACGGGCCGGTGAAAACTCTGAAGGGCATTTCCAATGCTACTTTATTCTTTCTAACTCTTTCCTCCGTCCTTCCCTCCAAACCAAATATTAATTTATTATTCATATCCACCTACCACTTTTATTATTATTATATTTATTTCTCTTTTCTTTATCATTAATATATTATTTATTTTTTATTTTATTAATAATACATTCAATTTCCAAATAATTTTATTATTTTCGTTTATATCAACTTTTATTACTATCATATAATTAACATTTATCTATTATGTTCATTTTATTATTTTCTTTACTTTTCTATTTTATTATTAACAATTTAACAAATTAATTTTTTATTTATATAAAAATTTTAATTATTTTATAATTTGATTTTATAATTAATTTAATTAAATATGTAAGAAACAAAACAAATTAAAATTTCACATTTGGAGTTGGTGAACAATAATATTACAAATATACCTATGTTGAGAAATCGAAATACAAAACAAATTAAAATATTACAAAAATTTATTTATTACATATAATTGAAATACATATTATTGAAAATATAAAAAGAATGATAGAATGATAACATATTATAACATACACAATTAACAAACATTATAAGTACATTAAGACTTATTTCATAACGGAACACATATAATTAAAATAACAAACATAACATGCAAACAAATTAATCATCACCATCACCAATATCATCGAGATCATTCCATTGGAGATGCTACAACGCTGATTGTATAGCACGATATCTCTCTTGCATCTTCATAACAAGCATCTTGTAACTAAGTAGGAGGTTTAGTCATGGCTGAAAAGTTACTTCATCAAAGCAATTCATACACTTGCAGTTCAAATGTTTTTGAGAGAATTGTAAAATCAAACAAAGACCTTTTTGTGTGAGGGGGAACTTTATTTTAAAAGTTTATCAATAAAGTTTTGTAAAAATTTGGTTGTTGATTTTGAAGAACAATTGTTGTAAAAGTTTGATATTTGAACTTGTAAAAAGCACTGATTGTCATGATCCTAGACCGAAGAAGGATTGTTATCTTAATCCTAAACTAAAGTAGGATTGATTGTCTCGATCTTGGACTAAAGAAAGATTACTAGCTTGATTCTTGCAGTTAAAGGAATTGTAGTGGAAAATCTCAAATGGATCAGTTGGGGATAGGAGTAGGACAGTTGCTCCGAACTTGTATAAATCTCAGTGTCATCAATATCTCTATCCCTACTCTCTTTAATTACTATCTTTTATATTTATGCACTTAATTTGACAGTAATCTCTTCAAAAGCAATTATATTTATAAGTTTTACAAATTATTGTATTCCGCATTTTAAGTATAACTTGTTTCTTTGGGTAAAATTATCTTTGAGTAAAAGTTTTTATAAAAAAAATTTTATATGGGGATATACACTATTTACCGCCCTAGTATATTTCTAGCCTATTTGAGACTAACATAAACGTCAGTCTTATTTGACACAATATTTTAAATATGACCATTTCTAGCATGTTATGAAGGATTTCGTTAAGTTCGAAGATAACGTCACACATGCACGTAAATAAATGCATAGCCATTAAGTAATCCTTTTTGTCTTCCTCATCAGATAATGAAACTCTCATTCCTTTGCCTGGTGACCTACCCACTCAAGAATCTACAGGTTTGTGCGATTTTGATATCAACTTATACCAATCTAAAGGTTCATCTATTGGAATAAAAAAAAGCAGAATTAAAATACATTATTGATGAGCAATTAAAAGAGGTTTGAGGATGATTCAAAAATGTTTAGCCTAATGTTTACGGATGAAAATTTGAGATTAAAGGAGGAACTCAACATGAAGAAAAAAGGCAGATGCTAAGGGAACATGAGAAGGAATATGAAATTCTGATGACCAACCTGACTAAAATTGTTGATCCAAACGTGCGTTCCTTATACAGGAAAAACAACAAGAAAAACAACAAGAAATAGTGCACAAGAAAACTATAGAATCATATCAAGTGCTACCAAAAAATGCTTCTTCACATAATCTAAACATAGACAATTACAATATTTATAATCCTTCAAGTGGGGACTTTCCACCATATGGAACCATTTGAATGACTGAAATGGTTAGTATTTTATGCTAATGGCTACGTTTATATTATTATGTCTAATGCCCAAAGTATGTTTTTCTTTATAATTTTTGTATGAGTATTGTTAAGTTATGTAAGATAAATGTGTTTTTCTAAGTTGTAATTTTTCAACTTTAATTTTTTTCCAAGGGGGATGTTACTTATCTATGCATTTTTTTTACCAATTTCATATTCTATTTATTTTTTATTTACAAATTTCACATTTAAATTTAATTAAGACAATAATAAAAAAAATTAATAATAACCACTAATACGATAATTAAAATATTAAACAAAATTAAATATCCAATATAAAATATTACATATCTCAAAATAATACTAATAATCATTTTACTTACAAACACAAAACACTAACATACCTATTTCAAAATACTCACATATAAACAAATCAAATATATAAATAAAAAAACTAATTAAAAAAAAAAAGAAAAACAATAATTTTAAAAAATATATTAAAATATTTCCACGCTAGCGTTTAACGTGAGAGGATGGCGGCCGTTGGAGATAGGCATCTCCAACCCCTTTAGCATGGGGTTGAGATGCCCTAATGATTAAGTTAAGATGAGTTTTAGAAAGAAAAATGCTTAGGGCATTTCCATTGGGAAGACTTCTTATGGAGCATTCCAATCCACTTTAAGTGTCACCTCATCAATTTAAAGAGTTAACTCTTTTTTTTACCTATAATGGAAAGACTCTTTCAAAGAATCCTCAAAGGGTCTCATATATATCACATCCCACCTACTTTATTTTTGGGGATTTTACATAAACAAGTACCTTTTAACACTGCATAACTTTTTTACCTAAAACGGAAAAAATTGCATAAATACTTTAAAAACTTTCCAAAATTTCCAAAATACCTAAAACAAGCATTTCTGTTTTATGTGATTTCTTCCGCAATAAACAACCACACAAAGAATCATAATCTCCAAATACATACATTCGCAAACGCAAATATCTCCAATCACAGCATATCGCAACAATTTCAGAATTGCAAAACTCACTCCATCATTGTCTCACTGCAACCAAACACATCAACGCAACAAATCATTCAATTGATCACAGAGATATGCAAGAAATCACAATTCTACACCATCATAATGGAACTTGGACTGAAGATTACAGATTCATAAACCACAAAGTAAGTGGAGTCCTAGTACCAATAACATCAACATTCAATGACTTGAACTAAATTATGACAGGAAACATAAAGATTGATCAGGATAAAGAAAATTTACCAATCCAATGCTAGATAACGGAAGGATATCCTCCAATGGAAATAATGAAAGACATGTCAATTAGATTCTATTTACAGCTAAAGAGTGCAAGTTGTAGGTATTCATCCTTAAAAATCGAATCGGATGGTAGCGAAAGCCTTTTCAATTTTCTACAATCCAGATCTCAGGAACTTATGCAGATGAAATCAACATCAATATAATCAAGAAACAAGAATATGATTCACACCTTTCTTATTTGTTCTAGAGACTGTTGAAGAACCAAAGCAAATCCTCTCCATACTCACGTACACGAACGGCTTTCGAACGAGCACCCGTGTTATCATCGGATCAAGCAGAGATCTCCTAAGGGAGAAAGGGGGACCAAATTTTGCTTGCAAAATTTAGGGTTCAGAATTTGATTTCTTAAGTGAGTATTTATGCTCCAGTAAACCCTGGGTCCAATTAATTACCGTGGGTTAAAAGTTAATTTCCAATTGATTTAATTTTGTATGTATAAATTAAATCATACTATATGATATAATTTATATCATATCTATTAAATGTAATTTCCCTATTAAAATTAACCCCAACAATTATTAAGACTTAACTTAAGAAATGATATATATAAACATACATACATATATATATATATATATATGTATGTATATATATATATCAATTTAATTTAATTTACTTTTCATCCAAAAAATTAATTCATAAAATTAATTCATCGTATTAATTTTATGAAATAATCAATTCATATTAATTAAATTATTTTGATCAATCCAATTGAGCTATAATTTGATTAATTACTTCCCCCGCTTGTAAATATACTCTAAGCATATTAGTGATCCATTAAGTGCTAGTTCAGACGTTCAATGTGTCGATCCTATGGGCCTGTCTTTATGTTGACAGTGGGCCCATAGCCCACAGAATGTAAGCGGGCTCTAGCAAGCCATCAGAACCCCCAATTAAAACGAGGACTGCAGTCTAATTGAAGTCGTAACCATTTGGTATAACTTATATGTCGTCTGTCATTGATATCGGAGTCCAACACTGAGGCATGGTTTCATCACCCTCTTTCGTGCTTGGACTTTTACTTGATACCGAGCGAACTGATGCTCTAAAATAAGATCCAGCTTATTTGGGTATGATCATACTCTTATCAGTTCCACTCATCAAGAGGCCGGTGATATCTTCTCAGTGAAACACTGAGTGACATATCCCTATTGCATATTTGGCACCTTGTTACAGGCTTGTTAGACGTATTTCAAAGTGTGTGAGGTCATATGCAATTCCATAATGTGGTCGGGTCAAAGGATCCTATATCAGTACTACACGAGAATCACTTGTGATACTGTACCATGTGAATTTCTCGTTAGTGGATCTATCTAGTACCATATCCTATCACATGTACCCATGTACCTGATTGACAATCCATATACTACGGTCGGTAAGACACAACCATACAATCAAGGTAACGCTAGTTTGTTGCTCCATTCATTCCCATAATTGGGACAGACTGGGAATGGCTTCATGGTCATATCGTTTCCCTATTCATGGTCTTACTGCTAAGTGTGTCACCGTTGAAAACATGAATATTGTTAAAACCATTGGATACTCTATTTGCATTCATTGCACAAGAAATAAATGAAACAGATAATGCCTTTATTTAACGACAAAAAAATGTATAATACATTGATCAATAAAATATCTAATAATGTATGATACATAACAAGGACCAATGCCTCAGGACTATGGCATATGCCAAAAATCTCCAACTTGCACTAATTCGAACCAAACATGGGCCTAATCCCAACAGATCCAGTGTAACCCTCGTGTTATGGTTGTGCCAGCACCTTGGTCAAAGGATCTGCGACATTTTTCTCAATGTGTACTCTATTTAACAAAATGTCACCTCTCTCCATAATCTCTCGTATGAGGTGAAACTTCCTAATTCATGTGTGTGTTTTTGTATGACCGAGGCTCCTTAGCTTATGCAATAGCCCCATTGTTGTCACAAAAGATATCAATTAGATCCTAAATAGTTGGAAGTACTCCCAATTTAGTGATAAACTTCCTCATTCACACAGCTTCCTTTGCTATGTCACATGCAACGATGCACATAGCTTCTGTTGTAGAATCGATGATGGTAGGTTACTTTGAGCTTTTCCAGCTGATAGCACCACCATTAAGCAAAAATATATAACCAGACTATGACTGGTACTCATCTTGGTCAGTCTGGAAGCTTGCATCAATGTAACCTATCACTGATAGATTTTATTGACCATCGTACACTAACAAGCTATCATTTGTCTAGTTAAGGTACTTCAGGATTGCTTTGACAGCCTTCTAATGATCCTCCCTGAGATCCTGCTGGTATAGGCTCACCATACTTAGTGGAAAGCAATATTAGGCCTCGTACATAACATGGAGTACATGTGCAATCCTATAGCTGATGCATATGGGATAGTTTTCATCTTCTCCTTATCCTTGCTTGTTTTGGGATAATTCTTCTTACTTAGTTTCAATCCATGGCTCATTGGCAAGAAACCTTTCTTGGCCTGATCCATGCTAAATCTTTTAAGAACTTTGTCTATGTATATAGCCTATAGATCCTGATCTATAGGATTGTCTCGGTTTCGCCTATATCCATTATTGCGAAGCATTTACTCAACCACTGCTTAACCTCTTACAGTGTTGGTATATCATTTCCAATCAGAAGGATGTCATCCACATATAACACCGGAAATATGACTATGCTCCCATTATTCCTCTTATACACACAAGGCTCATCTTGATTCTGAATGAAGCCATATTCCTCTATGGCTTCATTGAATTTAAGATTCCAACTTTAGAATGCTTACTTCAATCCATAAATGGATCTCTGTAATTTGCATACCGATCCAGGATGCTTTGGATCAAAAAATCCCTCAGGTTGTGCTATGTACATATCCTCGAGTAGCTTCCCATTCAGGAAAGCGGTTTTTACATCTATTTGCCAGACCTCATAGTCATACCATACGGCTATCGCTAGTAAGATCCTTATGGACTTTGGCATTGTGACTGGTGAGAAGGTTTCATCACAGTCTATCTCATGGACTTGTTTGAAACCCTTCCTAATCAATCACCCCTTGAAGGTGTTGTCAGTTTTCAACTTGTAGCACCACTTATAACCTATGACTTTCGCACTTCGAGGTGGATCAACTAGGTTCCATACCTCATTATCATACATAGATTACATTTCCACTTCCATGGCTTTGCGCTAGTTAGCATTTTATGGGCTATCAACGCCTTCTGATAGGTTTTAGGTTCTTCTTCATCAAACATAAGAAGAGTGTTGTCGTCAGTCATGAGAAATCCATATCTCTCGGGTACTCTATGATTCCTACCATACCTCCTAGGTTCTTGTGTGATTGGAGCTGGTGTTTCAATCCTTTGAAGCTCCTACCTAGCCTCAGAGTTATCCTTTTGAGGAGTTTGTGTGCTTTGAACTTCACTGATTTCAACGTTGCTCCCACTGTCTTCCTTGGAAATAAAATCATTCTCAAGAAAGACTCCCTTTCGTGCCATGAACACCTTATTCTCGGCAGGATTGTAAAAGTAATATCTTTTGATTTCCCTAGGGTAGCCCACAAACAGGCATTTATTGGTCTTAGGTTTAAGTTTGTCCCCCGTCAATTTCTTGACATGGACATCACAACCCTAAATCTGTAGGAATGACACGTTGGACACCTTGCCTGTCTATATTTCATATGGGGCCTTTTCTACAGCCTTGGTCGGAATATTATTTAGGATGAGATTGGTTGTCTCAAGTGTGTATCCCCAAAATGTGATTAAGAGATAGGCATGGCTCATCATTGAGTGGGCCATGTCTAATAGGGTCCTATTCCTCCTTTTGGACACCTATGCCACTATGGTGTTCCCAGAAGAGTGAGTTGTGGAATAATTCCACACTCTCTCAAGTATAAGTCAAACTCTAGGCTTATATATTCGCCTCCTTGGTCTAAGTGAAGGGCTTTTGTATTCCTGCCTCGTTGGTTCTGTACTTGATTTTTAAATGCCTTGAACCTATCAAGGGTTTCAGATTTGTGTTTCATTAGATAGACATAACCATATCTGCCGAAATCATCTGTAAAAGTGATGAAGTATAGATGTCCACCTCTGGTAGCTACACTCATGGGCCCATATTTGTCTGAACGTATTAGGTCTAATAAGCCAATACCCCTTTCAGCTTTCTTATCAAAAGGCGCTTTGGTCATTTTTCCGTGTAAACAAGACTCGTATATATCAAGTGACTCCATGTCAAATGAGCCTAAGAGTTTATGAAGTCTAGCTATGTGGCCTAAACGACAATGCCAGAGATAAATAGGATTAAGTTCGTTAAGCTTAACTCTTTTAGTATTTATATTATTAGACTTGTTTAGTTTCTTTAAGATCAAGGATATGTAAACCATTATTTCATAGAGCTTGTCCATAAAATAATTCATATAGATATATATTAATTCTACTATTACCAACAGTAAAACAATATCTAGAAATATCCAAAACCGAAATAGAAATAATATTCCAACACATGGCAGGTATAAATAACAATGTTCCAATATCAAAACTAAACCACTAGGCATCTCTAAGTGGCACTCTCCAATCATAATGGAAGCTACCCTAGCTCCATTCCTGACTCGAAGGTCCACTTCCCCGGATCCTAGCGTCCTCTTATTCCTTAGTCCATGCACATTACAACAAATGTGAGAACTACATCCACTATCTAATACCCATGATGTAGAAATAGTAAGGTTAACATCTATAATATAGATACCAGACGAAGACACAGCCATGTTCATTAGTTGCTCTCCCAGAAGCTGAGGACGCATCTTTTCCAGTGTCTAGTTTGTTTGCATTGAAAACAGACATCCTCAGGTCTGGCTTTGGGCTTAGCACCTTTCTTGGCCTTCTTAGCTTTGGCTTTCTTTGCCTTAGCTTTGGCCTTAGCCTTTAATTTGCCCTTACCAAGAGGAAGGTTCCCCTTGTTAACCATTAGTACCAGCAGGGTCTTCTTGAATGACTATTCTACAAGCTTGAGCATCCCATGCAGCTCTATAACATATCAGTTCATCCCTCGCATTTATAGTTCAAGATGAACTAGTTATAAGATTCGGCCAAAGATGCCAGGACTGTGTCTATAGCCAACTCTTGCGAGACCAGCGTGCCGAGGTGGGCTAAAGTATCAATGTAACCCTTCATCTTGAGCACATGCGTGCTCACAGATGTGCCAAGTGCCATCCTACAGGAGTTGAATGCCTTGGTGATCAAGTACTTCTCTCAACGAGCTTGCTCTTGAAACATCTTATTAAGAGATGTCCATAAACTGTTTTTACAGTTCAGGGACCATGCATGCCAACATCAAGCAAGTCATATCCCGGTTGTCCCTAACATGCACCTCGTATTCCTCCAGCAGTGCAGCTAGTGGATTACGCCTAGTAGATGCTGCTGGTACAGCCCTTTCCAGCACATACTCCTTAGACTTTTGTCTTAGAACTATCCTCAAGTTCTGAGACTAGTCTAAGAAGTTTGGCCCAGAAAGCTTATCCTTTCTAAGGAGCGAACGCAATGATAACATATTGTTTGCCATTTAAAATCTACATAGATGGAATAAAAGTGTATTGATAAAGGTCTTTATTACTTTTTCTGACATATAATTAATAATGAATCCAGATTTTATTAATTAAATTAAATTCTTGGGTTGGTGGGCCAAGATCCATATTTCACCAAAACATAGCCAGATGAGGACCTGGAAAAACTATGCCTCAATGATTTAAATAGGAACATTGTCCAATCCCAACCTAGGGACTCTTAGTTTGATAGGTTTGTAGGCACTTACTTTCCTTAGGGCCAGGAAAATCCTACTACCCATGCTAAGTCAAAACCACCATCCGAGTGTTGGTGTAACCTATACCCCAACGTAATACAAAATGATGATTCTTCAGTGCATGTAATGAGGGCTAGATCTACAGCTGGCCTATCCCCACTTCAAAAAGGTTTCGGAAGTGGGAAGCACATTTAAGCGACTTAGTAATTTCCAATTATTTAGAGATTCAATTTTAATAATGGCATACTTGCATAAATGGCGAGAGAGATTGGAATGGCATTTGATGCATAAACATGTAAATAAAAATAGTTACATAAAAATAAATGACGAAATGTCATGGGCCTTTTATTACATCCTAATTGATTTCTAGTAAGCCTATACTAGAAAATAATCAGGCAAGCTTGCACTTCTCCTTTTAGGCTCAACTCTTCGATGGGCTCCTTTTTTAACAATTACATTTGAATATAATTTACAAAATAAAATTAAAATTACATAAAAATGAGAAAGAAACGGCATACAGGTCGTATTTGCCCAAAAATCAAATTTACAAACCATCTTCATAATAAGGCCCAATGACATTCATCCATACATAAAATCATACAAAATCCAAGTAAACCAAAACAACATTTATTCACATGTCATAATACATGAAATATATTCCAATTAAATTTATGTCTTAATCCATTATTTAGAAATCGTCGATTCTACCCATTATGGTTCTAACCCTTAACGGGCTTGGGTATCCAACCCAGGCAGAACACTGCTCCCACTGGAATTCGAAAACCATGAATCCGATCATGCCATTCGGTTAATTATGCTAAGAAAGAACGAATCAATTTCATTATATCGTATTAATTTTCCAAATTAATATCCATGAATAAAATATAAAATTCCATTCAAGAAACCATGTGCATATAATTTAATTAAAACTAAACATGCAAATTTTAAAATTCATTAAAATTAAGAATACCAGGCCTAAAAATAAAATACTCACCAAATCTAAAAGGCTCGGACTGCTAGTAGCAGCGCTGCTACCGTAACAGTAGCTAGCAGCGGCTACTGCCTGTGGTGCCTAGCCCTGTTTTGCCGGTAACAACCACTAATTTTTTTTAAATAAAAACAAAAACATATAAATAGAAAATTAAGAATAAAATAAACCAATATAATCAAGAATCCAGATCTCAGAAACTTATGTAGATGAAATCAAAATCAATATAATCAAGAAACAAGAATATGATTCACAAATTTCTTATCTCTTCTAGAGACTGTTGAAGAACCAAAGCATATCCTCTCCATACTCACATATATGAACGACTTTCAAACGAGCACCCATGCTAGTGTCGGATCCTAAGGCACTAGGGTATATCCCAACAAAAGCAACATCCTAATGCAGTATCCACTATGCATAACAACAATTCAGAGAGAAATAGAAGATGAACAAGGTAAAATCATCACACTATCTCAAAAATTTATATTAATAGTTTTACAAAGGTATAATCAGTGTATCAGTAAGTATAAGTAAGGTATAATGTGTATTAAAAGGTATAACTAAGGTACATTTAGTGTTTTAGAAGATATAAGTAAGGTAATTAGTGTTTTAGAAGGTATAACTAAGGTATAATTAGTGTTTTAGAACATATAATTAAGGTATAATCAGTGTTTCAAAACGTATAACTAAAGTATAATCAGTGTTTCAGAAGGTATAAGTAAGGTACAATCAATGTATAAGTAAGTATAACTAAGCTCTCACAGTTATAATCAGTGTATCAGTATCACAAAATATAACTAACACATAATCAGTGTATCACAAGGTATAACTAAGGTATAATAACCGTATCAGTTTTTCAAAATGTATAATCAGTGTACCAGTAATTATAACTAAGGTCTAACAGTTTTACAAAATGTATAATCAGTGTATCATAAGGTAAAACTAATGTTTATAATAAGTGTATCACAAGGTATTAGTAAGGTATAATCATTGTATCAGTAAGTATAACTAAGGTCTAACAATTTTACAAAGGTATAATCAGTGTATAACAAGGTATAACTATGGTATAACTAAGGTCTAACAATTTTACATAAGGTATAATCAGTGTATCATAAGATATTAGTAAGGTATAATCATTGTATCAGTGAGTATAACTAAGGTCTAATAGTTTTACAAAGGTACAATCAATGTATGACAAGGTATAACTAAGGTATAAATTAAGGTTTAATAGTTTTACAAGAGGTATAATTAGTGTATCACAATATATAACTAATGTATAATTTGTATCAGAAGGTTTTTAACTAATGTATAATTAGTGTATCAATGTATCAAATGTAACATTGTATAATGAATACATCTAACATGTAACATTATATCTGTAGATTTAATAGGAAGAGCAGAAGAGGAGCACAACAGTAACATGGAAAAATCTGTGTACCAAATAAAGTAGAATCAATGCAACTTAGAATAAGAAGACAAAGAAGATGACCATGTAGGTTACATAAGAAACATATCAGAAAGAACAAGAGAGGAAATATACAACTGTGAGTGAACGACCTAAAAGCAGAATGCAGTGAAGCGAATCAGGGATTTTTGAATTGGAGTTTTATTTTGGAAAACGGGGTTTTAATTATCTTGCTTTAAGAAAACCATTTGTTTTGTTTTAGAAATTCGTTTTTTAGAACACCTTTTATTTATGTGCGTGTTTCAAGAAACTGGTTTTACATTTTAGAAAATCTCATTTTATTACTTAAAGACCTCGAAACCTAAATCCCAAGATCAGTGACAGAGTCGCCACCCGGATCAGCTCATCCGGGAAATTCCAATACAGCTCCCTACCAAGTATAGACTACTGTACCTAATCCAGAGATTTAGGATTCGGGTAACTTACCTATTCAACCATGAGCTTGTAGTCATTTTATAGTTCATATTGTCATATTTTATTCACTTATTATCTTTCTCTAGCCATTTCATTTAATTATTAGCCGATGCTCATATAGATGATAGAAATTAATTGCAGAATAATAAATCATACATCCGAATAATCAAAAGAATAAGAGGTCAACTTATACAACCAAATCAAATAAAAAGAAAAACTCTCATCCTCACATTACAAGTGCCTAAGTACACGAATATCTGAAAATTACAAACGCCTAAAAAATACACGAGTTAATCTATTAAGCATAAAAAGTGATAAAAAGAAAAACTAAAAGCTACAAAACAGATGGTTAGTACAGTTATATTATGAACACGGATAGGACTCACAATCGGACAGAATTGGAATTTTAGGAATAGGGGCACGCACTTAGGGGATAGTCGTGTTAACTCGGCCAGTCGGCCCGATTAGACCTGGAAAACGGTTTTGAAATGCCCTGTGGGTTTTATGGTGGAAAACGATTTTGGAAAATGATTTGGCTCAATTTCATGCAAATTTTTCCTTTTAGTGGGTCTGTTATCCCTAAACTCGTGGTTCCATTCGTGTGGGTTTCCTAATTCCAACGCACATCTAGGGTCCAAAAGCAATAAACAGACCAAAAACAGTTTGATTCTGAAGACAGCATGTCGCGATGACATCCATATGGGTCATCCCATGATTTTGACTCCTCCTAGAGACTATAGCGGTGCAGCCTAAATTAGAGCCGTACGGCTCTAACCTCCACAGCCGTGCGGCTATACATCCCAGAACCCGAAATCAGTTTTCTCGTTTTGAAAATCAATATTTTGCTCATTTTCGATGTTTCCTAAGGATTTTAGTTGAATTTAGGGATCCACTAATGCTGGACGACAGATCCGATTCTGATCAAACAAACCCAAATCTCCAGAAAACGAAATCCAGGAAAAACGAAAACCACACATCTACGTAGTTAGAAATTCGAAAACCCATATTTTATGATACGCTGATGTATTTGGACCGAAATAGATCATAACAGAATGAATAAAATGGAAAACGGACTGCTTTCGGTCATTTGGAGCGTTTTCGGGTTTCAGCCCAGAAGAACAAAGTTGTGCGGCTGTAATATACAGTCGTGCGACTCTGTTCTAAAGAACTACAGCCGTGTAGCTCTAACGGGGTAGCCAGTTTTCTGGAAATTGACAAACAACGAAAAAATTACACGAAAAAACAATGAACACAAGTTTAAGGCCTCTCAGAGTTTACCATGTTGTTGTTCCAGTGCATTAGATAATCAGAAATGGATTGAGGAGCCAGAAAACGCCTTGAATCCGTAAACATTCTGAAACTCCGAAAATGAGTCCCGAATCAATCCGAAACAACTCCGAGATACATCTAGATGAATGGGGTATGGTTGAGAATATGTATTCATTGTGATTGGTGTTCTTATTTTGGTTCTCCTTTCTCTGGTTCTCACTTTCTCTCAGTGTCTGTTTCTTTCTCTCTGTTTTTCTTTTCTCCTTTCTCTCTATTTGATTTTTTTTTTGAAAATCTCAGAACCCCCGTCCTTTTGATTTGATTTTTCTTTCTTTTTATATCACCTTTTCTCTCTCCTTCTATTCCCATTAATTACCCATCAAAATCCCAACCGAAATTTTTTTGCCTTGAGACTCCCTATTTTCAGCCAAGTTGTTCTGTTTCTGTAGACAACTTGGTCACCCATCAAAGCCATGTGGCTATAATGTTACAGCCATGCGGCTCTAACTAGAGCCAGGGAAAATTCCGCTACGCCCTACGTCCACTTTTGAGCCCTCTAATCATTCGAAGGATCTTTCTCAAGGTTTTGAATCAAGGAAGGTTCATTTTTCAGAGCGTCTAGGGCATTCCGGGTGACGTTCTACTCATTCTCAGGTCCGATTCACGTCCATCCACTTTCACAGGTAAAATAAGGTTCTCATCACGGAGGTGAGGAAAATCCATGCTCACAGACTGCCCCTCGCGAGATCAAAGTCGATTCATGGTTAGGTTGTTGAGCCTGGATCGAGTTTGGTCTCGCGATTGGGAGCGCGGTGAGGGAAGAAAAGAAAACGTACCTGACGTCTTGGCTAATCGAGGAACAGATGCAACATCTAGCTGGAGACATCGACCTTAATTTTAAAGTCGGCTCTCTGTGGTGGAGCTACACCATTGAAATTGACTCTCTATGATAGAGTGTACAATTGGGATCGACTCTCTGTGGTGAAGTGCACTGTTGGGATTGACTCTCAGTGGTGGAGTGTACCGTTGGGATCGACTCTTTGTGGTGGAGTGTAGCATTGGGATTAACTCTCTGTGGTGGAGTATACCCTTGATATTGTCTCTCTGTGGTGGATTACACTATTGAAATTGACTCTCTGTCATGGAGTGTACCGTTGAAATTAACTTTCTGTGGTGAAGTGTACCGTTGAGACTGACCTTCTGTGGTGGAGTGTACCGTTGAATTTGGTTTCGCCAGTAATGATTTTGGAGTTAGCCCAAGGGAAGCCGGTTTGAAGTCGTGTTAGGAGCACATATTTATTCCTTGATCGATAATTTTGGAAACAAAAATTTTTTCCCCTTCGGTCAAGAATAAATAGGGCTCGGCTGTTTTACTCCTAGATACCTGCAAAAGGCGAGAAATACCCCTCCTAGGATCATGTTGGCATGAATGAAAATTATGAAAAATTGAGAAAAACCTGCTTGAGTAAGAGTTAGAGCCGTGCGGCCCTAATTTTGCAAGACACAGCCATGCAGCTGTGACTTGCCACTTGCCTAGAGCCGCGCGGCATTAGCGATGAGAGGTAAAAAGTATATAAAGGGGCAATGGTTTCATTTTGCTAAAATCTCATTTACCTCTCCTTCTGGCTATTTTCCTTTTCTCTCAAAGCTTTCCAAACCCACATCCCCAAACTCCGAGATGATGAAGAAATTAAAGAAGGCACTTCGCCCTGCCGCTCCCGCACAACCTATTCCGCTCACGAGATATGTGCTGCTAGAGGGCAATTTCTTTTTACCCACTGAGACCACGGTGGACGTCCATGGGCTTAGGGACTCCGTCGTGTTTTTCAGGTACCCATTATGCTCCAACCATCTACACGTGTTCCAAGATCTGGTTGGTTTTAAAAAATTTTCCTTTTCTCCAATTTCTTCAATTCCTACAAATGTAGATGAAATTAGGCAAAATCAATGCATGTTTAGGGTAAATTTTACCCCTAGGAACTTTAATTGATGATTTAGAGTTGATTAGAATCAATTTTCGGGTGAAAATCATGAAAACCTAGCTTTCCATTCAAAACCATCGATTTTCGGATAAAGCCGTGCTGCTCAACAATAGAGCCGTGCGGCTCTGTTCTTGAGCTTGGCCAAGAATCTGATGAACAGAGTTGCGCAGCTCTGTCTACCAAGAACACAACTGTGCGGCTGTAGCATAGCCGTGAACAGGTAGAACAGAAAAAAATTTTATGCTTTAATTTAATTTCAATGCTTTTCCAATTGGTTTACGTGACTTATGTGCAATTCCAACAACTCATGAAAACTCCCTGTTTATTCTTTTGCAAAAGTGGGCCAATAACCATGGGGCCGGGTTGGTATCGGAGGCTCTGAAGTGGTACAAGGAACTCCCCTACACAATGAGAGGATCATCAAAGCCACAGGGTTAGATAGGATGATATGCTCTATGTGTGAGCATTCTCCCCAGATGAGCAGGGGCTTATTGATGGTGCTGGTCGAGTGGTGGATGGACTCTACCCTTACCTTCCACTTCCCGACTGGGGAGTATACTGTTACACCAGGGGACTTTGCCACTATCACTGGGCTGTCTTTCGATGGGTGCATTATTGAATTCAATCAAATGCTGGAGCGAGAAGGCTTTTGCCTAGAGATTGTTGGCATGCTGATTGGCCTATCTCTGCGAGATAGGAGGATCCAGGGCAGTACCCTCCGGAACTATTGGCTGGGCAGGCAGGCCGAGCTTTCTGAGGGTTCTGCCTTCGCGCCTGAGGATGCAAGGTGCTATGCTAGGGCGTTCCTTTTCTATGCCCTTAGTATGCTGGTCTTCCCTACAGGTCAGAGTGACCTAAATTTGGCTGTCCTCCCCTCATTGATCCAGCTAGACGATGTGAGGAGCCTGAGCTGGGGGCGAGCTAGACTGGCGCAGCTATACTACTCCCTGGACATATGCTCCCGGGGGAAGCATAAGGAGGTAAAAGGCCCATGGATTGTTGTGCACGTGAGTTTCTCTAACCCCCCTCTCTTTTTTTTTTTTTTTTTTGACTTTCTTATGATGCATCCTTTTTGCAGATCTAGGCATATGAGTATGGGTTTATCCCCCCGCCGGTGGTACATATGCCTGATACCACGGAGCTGCCTGACTTCCCCCACTTGAGGTGGTGGCTAGGCTTCAGTTGGAGCGAGGTGGATAACCATGTGGAGGATTGCCGCTTACTTCTGGCCCAGATGATGTTTGAGGAGGTATGTATTTTCCCTTTCCACGTATTCTGGATTCTGTTTTTTCATAATTATTTATCTGGTTTTCTAACTTCTGACTTTTTGATTTCAGCTAACCAAGCAGCCATGGGGAAGAGCCGTATTGCTTCCGGAGGTAGTGGACGCCTTGAGGCTGACACCCAGGAGATTTGTTATAGAGTGCCCCTTCGGCCTAGAGTGCTACCTGGGAGAGCGGGTCTCTTACTAGCGCGCTAGCCCCACAGAGCATAGGATCTCGACTGCTCTGCCAGTAGGACTGTTCTGGCCACACCTATTGACGATGGAGGACCATCCACACTTTTTTGACTCTGGTCATGTGGCGGACGGGGTGGAGGGAGACTACCTTCAGTTCATCACCACGCACCTCCTTCCTCCTACCAGAGTAATGCAGGCAGAGGGAGCACAGCCAGAGGTATGTATCTTCTTCCGCTTTTTGTTTATCTGCACTGTTCTGCTGTTCATTGAATTTTTTTTACGGGCATCTGCGAGGGGCAAGCGCCCTTACACTTCGTCCGGCAGGTGCTCTAATGGCCGTGGGTCCCAGATCACAGGTAGTCGGGGCGATGGGCGCTCTTCAGCGTGCGAGGACGAGTATGGCACTGATGCTGGGATGGAGAGCTTAGTCCTGTGGTGCCTTCGGTGATTCCCCCTGCCGGTTTTATCCTGGGCCACCTCGATTTCACCTTAAAGCTGTCGATTTTGCTACTTGACGAGTTCGGGTGTCTTTACCAAGCCGACTTGTACCTCCAGAACCATCTCTTTCCGGTTGCCACCCCTTCTGATACCACTCATATGAGTATGCTTGCTTTTGTCTGTTTTTTATCCTTACTGTTGCCATTAGTCTGACCTGTACACTGTTTCCTATACATATTCTGGTATCTCAGGGGATGGCCCTGTACCGGGCGGTTTTTGCCTTCAGGTCGCTTGCGATCCAAGACAACGGGTCAAAGTCAGTAAGTACCTGCATTTGAGTTAGTTTTGTCTGTTTTTTATCCTTACTGTTGCCATTAGTCTGACCTGTACACTGTTTCCTATACATATTCTGGTATCTCAGGGGATGGCCCTGTACCAGGCGGTTTTTGCCTTCAGGTCGCTTGCAATCCAAGACAACGGGTCAAACTCAGTAAGTACCTGTATTTGAGTTAGTTTTGACATGTAATACGTGTGCATATGTGTGTGTGTGTGTGTGTATGTGTGTGCGTGTTGCAAATGTATACGTATATGGCATGATGTTCACATTGTTGTTTCTAATGTAGTCCGCAATCAGTGCTCGTCGACATGAGGAGACTCATATAAGGTCGAAGATGGACCGATTACAGAGGCGCTGCTCAGACTTAGAGCTCATAAATCAAACCCTCTGTGCGTAGGTGGATGTATGGGCAGCTGGGAATGCCGTCTATAGGGACAGGGGTGAGGACGAGGGAGAGGATGAGTCAGACAGCCAGGGCAATGGGGGACAGTCCTAGTCCCTGTTTGTTTCTGTCATTTTTCTCCTTTGCTCTGTTGTGACAGCCCGTCTGTGGGTTGAGCTTTTTCTGTGATGTAGTACATTTTTTTGTTTGGTATGATGTGATGGCTACTCTGACATTTTTATCTAAGATTCATTGCTTCTCTTTCTTCTCTTTGCTAAGTTTGCCTTTATGCATGGTTTTCTTTCATCTGCACTTCTCTCCATTGTCATTTGAATCAATCCAACGCTTCCCTCGGAACTTGGTCGGATAATTTTAGACTTGATTTTGATTGAAAACCGCTTCCAAGCAGTAGAGCCGTGTGGCTATAGGTTTAGAATTCTATATGTAAGTATAGAGAGAGTGATGCTGCTGGACTACAGCCGTATGGCTCTGTTCATAGTCGCTCCACCATAACTAGAGCCGCCTACTATAGTCACAGCTGCACGGCTCTGAGTGATTTTCAGTAACTTTTCTTCTTTCTGTGCTTCTTTCCGATGAATCAAATCCGCGATCGTCTTAGGGATTACTGAAAGACTTCTCGCTTTTCTAATTGGGCCTTATTAGCTCCTTTCGGTCTGGAGTCCATGCGACCCTATATGAATTTGACTCCAAACCGGACCTTTCTGGCGGCTGCAACCAGTTTCTGGGATCCGATGGATCATGTCTTCTGCTTCTTTGGGCAAGAGCTGTGCCCCATGGTTGAAGAGTTCAATACCATTCTCTGTATCCCTTGCCCATGTGGGGTCGGACTAGCTGTCCATGAGTTCGACTGGGATGGTCTGCACACACTTCAGAGGTTGTTTACATTGGATACAGCGGGTTTAGGCCGCTTGCTTTCTGATAAGGCTTCCCCTAAGAGCTTCAATCCGTTTGCTATTATGGACCTGTGCTCCATTCTAACCACTTCTACCCCCGGTTGGGCTCCTCTCATGAGCCTATTATTAATGTCTCTATATCTGTGTGAGTCCAGAGATGGGACTTACGGTTTCTAATTAGTCTCGGTAGTGGCCCAGATGGCCAACGGTACCTCACCCGTGGGGGTTATCTTAGCTGAGACCCTGATTTATCTGGATTCTATTCATTTTGGCCGTTCCATCGAGACCAACGGTTATTCCTTCTTACTCTAGGTATGTTCCTGCCTCATGTTTTCTTATTCTGGTTGTTTCTACACCCTCCTGATCGACTGGCTATTGTGTAAATTTGGGTACTGGAGAAATTGAGTCTCCTGAGCATTCCTCCACCTTATCCATATATGCTCCAAAGCATTATTGGGCCTAGCATATTGAGATCTCAGACTTTGCCATTCGGTCTGCAGAGGAGTGGCTCGCTTGGCTGAGAGGGAGGACAAATGCATCCATCTACTGGGTTTGTCCCTGGTGGGATATTTTGCATGTAACTACTGAGACTTGGGCAGGGGGTGTGCAGCTACTCGGGTTGACGAAGGTGACATTCTACTCTCCTACACGGTAATGCAGATAGTACGGGTAAGTACATGGGGTGCCTCGTTCCTTATGCACGACCGAGTATGGATAATTCACACAGCGATGGCGCAGACATGTGCAACAACAGTGGATGAACCCATTCGCTCCGAGACCTTGAGATATGACAGCATAGCTTCGGCAGAGACAGATGGTCGTTATAAGGCTTGGTTAGCCAACTTAGTGACTTGCCCTACGAGACGCAAGCGTGAGATACTGACTTTGAGATATCTCGGTCTGTGGGTTTTTTTTTTTTTTTTTGGATTGCATGGAGCTATTATTGGTTATTGTTTATTCGCTTTATCGTTTTATTTTATGTCCTTATTTTTACATAGACTGCCCTTGTGGGTTTTCAATCTATCAGACTGTCTTAACTTTTGCCTGAACCGCCCTTTTGGGTTTTCGATTCAGCAAACTTTTTTTTGTATCCTAAATTTTGCATAGACTGCCTTTCGGTTTTTAGCCTATCGGATTGATTTTTTTTTTAGTGAGATGCATGCAAAGATGGAATGTGCGCAGTCATATATGTATATATGTAATATGAATCCAATTTCAAGCAGACTTAAGACATTTGAGCGAATAGAAAAAGGCATTCATTCATTTATTCATTGATAATGTTTTAGTACACTGTGCATCAAAGATGAAATGAAGCTAAGAACAAAATGAGTAATGGTATCCGTTTCAACCGAATCCATGACTGCCATCAATCGGTCTTTACAGATTTTTCCGCCGATGGTGCTCACCTCACCGTCTTAACTTCTGCATGGATCACCTTTTCGGTTTTTGATCCGTCGAACCCCCTTTTTTTTACACATAGTATCACCTGAGCTTGTCCTGGTTGATGGGGTTAATGAATTTGTTTCTGTCCACATCTATGATCATTACGATGCCCTTTGAGAGTACCCTTTTGACCACATATGGACCTTCCCAATTGGGCTTGAACTTTCCCCACACATCAGTGTTGACCTGTTTTATCTGTTTGAGTACCAAATCCCTGGCTTTGAGTGGGTGTTTCTGATGACAGACTTTATTATTATACGCCCTAGCCATCCGTTGTTGATACATATGGAAATGATCTAATGCTTGGAGACACTTCTTATCGATCAATGCCAACTGCTCGTATCTCGACTGAACCCATTTTGATTCTGGCAATTGCGCTTCCATGACCACCCTTAGTGACTTAAACTCGGTTTCCACTAGTAAGACAGCTTCCATTCCGTAGACCAGGGAGTACGGTGTTTCTCTGGCAGGAGTTCTGACACTGGTTCTGTATCCCCATAAGGCAAATGACAACGTGTCAGCCTAATCCTTGTAGGTGACTACCATTTTTGACAGAATCCTTTTGATGGACTTATTGGCTGCTTCTACCGCACCATTGGCTTGCGGACGATACGGAGATGACCTGTGATGTTCAACTCTTTTATCCTGAAACAACTGTGATGTTGCCCCTTGAAACTATACTCCATTATATGTCACAACATGGTGAATAATCCCATACCGCGTGAAGATGTTCTTCTAAGTGAATTGTCATTTTCTTGGCCATAACATGTGCGAATGATTCTGCTTCCACCCATTTCTAGAAGTAGTCAATAGCCAAAACTGTGAAGCGATGCCCATTTGATGCAGCGGCCTTATTTCTCCGATGATGTCTATCCCCTAAGCGAAAAATGGCTATGGAGTCGATCATATTTGAAGTTTGAGCAGTGAGAGATGATTGAGATCTCCATACACTTGGCACTCATGGCATCTTTTTACTTCTTCGATGTAATCGGCTTGTAGGGTGAGCCAAAAGTAGCCTTGCCTTAATACTTTCTTGGCCAAAGCTAACTGATGCATGTGTGGTCCACAAGTCCCTGCATGGATCTGTCTCATGACCTTCTTCGCTTCTTCTTCTATCTAACATTTCAGGAGTAAGCCATTGGCAGTCCTTTTGAAGAGCTGATTCTTGAATATTCTGAACTATGCTGCCAACTTCCAGAGAGAGATCTTATTTGATTCGCTGGCATCTTCGGGATATTGCCCATTCTGAATGAATCACAAGATATCATGGTACCAGGGACGTTCTTCCACTATTGTTACAATACTGACTGACAGGTAGCAAGGGTTTTGTACGGTTTCTAATATCGTTGACTATATCGGATGCTTCTGGGGTTCTTCCCACATTGATCAGAGTGTGGCTAAGGAGTCTGCCATATAATTCTACTTTCTCGGGACATGTATGAATTCACATTGCCCAAATGCCTTCACCTTTTCCCAAAACAGCTCGAGATACAGCCAAAGCAACCATTCTTTTATCTCCCAATCCTTAGTAATCTAATGAATTACCAAGGCTGAGTCTCCGATTACTAACACTTCATGTGCCCCCAGTATGATTAAGGCATCAATCCTGAAGAGGCAACCCTCATATTCTGCCCCGTTATTGGTTATTGAGAACTTAAGGAGTTTCACTAAAGGGATGATTTCTCCGTCAGGCGTACCGATGATCACTCCTAGACCTACACCATGTTTGTTCATAGCACCGTCAAAATACATCACCCACTTACTTAGTTTTATCTCTACTACAGCTAGCTGCTCATTTAGAAATTCCATGTTCTCAACATAATCCGATTCTAGAGGTTGGTTAGCCAGAAACTCCGCTACGACTCTTCCCTTGATCGTCTTCTTGGTTATATACTCAATGTCAAATTCTGATAACAACAATAACCATCTTGACAACTTTCCAGCCAAAGTGGGGGTTTGGCATAAGTACTTCATCGGGTCGACTTTAGCCACAGCCTAAACCTTATAAGACTGGAAGTAATGCCTTAACTTCTTAGTTAACCACACCATGGTAGTACAAGTCTTTTCTACTATAGAATATCGGACTTCGTAATCAAGCAGTTTTTTACTCTGGTAGTAGATCACGTGTTCACACCTGTCTTCCTGTTCTTGCACTAGCATTGCCCCTACTGAAGCATCTTCAATAGCCAAGTACAGGACCAAAGGCTTATTCGGCATTGAAGGCTTTAGGACTGGAGGATTCATCAAATAAGCCTTGATCCTATCTAAGGCTAGTTGACACTGATCATTCCACTTCACCAACTGATTCTTCCTAAGAAGTTCAAAATTAGGCTCGCAGACTATTGTTAGCCTTATGATGAACCAACTGACATACTGCAGTGATCCCAGAAATGACCTCACTTCCTTCTCCATCTTCAGTGCAGGCATATCCCTGATGGCCTTGATCTTATCTGGATTCATTTTCATTCCCCTCTGGCTTACCACGTGGACAAGGAACTTCCCTGAAGTTACCCCAAACACACATTTCTTGGGATTCAGGTGGAGGTTATACTTTTTGACTCTAGTTAGGAATCTATCTAGGATAGCAGGGTGTTCCTCCCGGGTCATCGATTTAATTAGCATGTCATCCACATAAACTTCAACCTCCTTATGGATCATGTCATGTAGAAGTGTAGTGACTACCTGCTAATAAATTGCCCTGACATTCTTTAGCCCAAATGGCATAACTCTGTAGCAATAGACTCCCCATTCTGTGATAAAGGCTGTCTTCACTTTGTCAATGATGCTCATCAAAATCTGATTGTACATTGAGAATACATC
Source organism: Euphorbia tirucalli (assembly GCA_039660915.1). Classification (NCBI taxonomy): domain Eukaryota; kingdom Viridiplantae; phylum Streptophyta; class Magnoliopsida; order Malpighiales; family Euphorbiaceae; genus Euphorbia; species Euphorbia tirucalli. Next base: position 22,720,761 of record CM077637.1, on the reverse strand, counting down.
CATGAACTAGTACATCGCTTCCCTGGCAGCACTGTCAATCAAAACATCAATATGTGGTAAAGGGAAGTCATCCTTGGGCGATGCTTTGTTCAGATCTCTGTAGTCCATACAAACCCTGACTCTGCTGTCCTTCTTTGCAACCGGTACTATGTTGGTCAGCCATTCTAGGTATTCCACTACTTCTAGGAACTTTTCCTTTATCTGCTTGGCCACTTCTTCCTTAACTTTCCTTACCCATTCTAGCCTGAGTCTTCTGAGCTTCCGCTTGATAGGCTTCATTCTCGGATCTGTCAGAATTTTGTGCTCTACAATCCCTCTGTCAACCCTAGGCATGTCGTCATAGGACCAGGCAAAGGCTCTTACATGCTTTTGGAGCACCTTCATAATTTCTTTCCTCTCATTAGGCGTGAGGTCTTTCGAGACGGATACCATTTTTAGATTATCATCTGTCCCTAGATTCATTTCATACAATGATGCATCATGTATGCTAAAGACATTTAACAAATGTTTGTATGTATACACAATTCCATCCAGAAAAACATCACATAAGTAAGCAAAATTAGGCTTCATTGCATTAAGAGCCTTATAAGCTGAATTGTTTACATCAAAAATAGAAGAAGCAGATACATTGAAATAATTGCATCCTCCATATGCGGAGGGTCTTCTCCTGTTGTAGCATCATCAATTTCCTCAAAAAGGTTTCCCTGGTCACCCTTGAGGGCTTTTTTCTGGTCAGATGATAGTTTTTCTTCGGCCATTTTCCCCTTTCTTGCCATCATCAGCTTGGCCAGCTCTTTCACAGCTTGACTCATCAGCTCATCCGGAGTCTTCGCTATGGGTGCTTGCTTCTTCCCAGAGCCCATGTTAGCTTTCATCAGTGCAGACAGTGTTTTAGTGATAGCTTCGACGGCCATTTCAGCTTCTGCATTTTCTGGGCCTACCTTCTCAATGGATTCATCCTTGTTTCCAAATTCAACTCTGACTTAATCGACTGCTTTTTCTTACTCTTTTAGAACCTTCTTCCCTTTATCCTCAGTCCCAACATGCAGCATATTCACAACTGGTTCGACTCCATACTTACTAAAGTCAACAACATAAGAAAAGATCTCAACAACCGGTTTGATTCATATGCCTCTTGCTTGGCTTATTCCTCTTTTCAAAATAACCAAGCCCGTGTTGACAGTACTTGCCAGCTTCAATGTTGAACTTAGGGATGCCTTACTGCCTTATCCCCAATCCCTTGCCGGGTTTGAACTTTTGCTTAGCAAAGTACTTGTGGACCTACTCCAGGAACCTCAGATCACTCTCACTTTTGTTTGACAATACCGCTACCTGAAACCCAGTCATCGGCTGCTCTACGGCATTTAAAGTAGCCACCACAAATGGATCGTCAGCTTCTATGGTCACCACTTTCCCTCATATTAGGAAATTCACTTTCTGGTACAGAGTCGAAGGCACACCTCCCAAGGCATGGAACCACGGCCTTCCAAGGAGTAGAGAAAATGTGATGCGGATGTCAATGACTGTGAATAGTACCTTGGACTTAATCTCCCCAACACTGACCTCGGCTTCAAACGTGTCGATCACTGACCTCTTGCTGTCATCATATGCTCTGATTATAGTGCTGGACTGGCAGAGTGCTTCCATGCTGGTACCTAGGTATGGAAAAACTTTGGAGGGGCAGATGTTCAGGGCTGAGCCATCATCGACCATAACACAAGGCATTATCCTGTCTATGATTTCCACTTTTAAATACAAGGCTCGGTTGTGATTCACGCCTTTCAGTGGCAAGTCAGACACTTCAAAAATAATCTCTGGGGCCTGGTCCGATTTTAAGTCAACTCCCCTTATCACAGCACATACTTCATCAGGGGACATTGTAGGGTTGGCATCCATCTCCATCAACTGTTTTACCATTGCCTCACGGTGTTTTTTGGATTCCATGAGGAGGTGACATATACTAGCTCGGGCAGGTGTTCTTTTTAACTGCTCAACCATAGCGTCCTTTTCCTTATTCTTCGGTCCCTGACTGGTCATGTCTGCCCCTACAACTGGGTTACTTCTTCTCAGTGGCGCTTGAAGGGCCACGTTAGTAGGTTGGTAAACCCTACCGCTTCTAGTGATATGCATAACGGGACCATCCTTTGCGATCTCGGGTCCTTTTTTCAAACCCAAAATCTTCAGCATCATCATCTAAATCAATGTCGTCCAAATCAATCGGACCCTACTCATTTTGTACTAAAGATGCCTGTTCTTCAGCCTCTTCTAGCTTTTCTTCCTCTTCTTCGACTTTAACCACTTGTACACCCGGGTTAGCCATGATTATCTGGGTGAACACACAATTGGCAGAGATTCCAGACTGAACCATGTTGACCTGCCCCCCCAAAGTTAGGTAAGGGGTTCTTCTGGACATTAGGCTTCAAGGCGGGCTCTACAATCTTCCCCTCGATAACCAGTCATTGAATAGCCCTTATCAAACTAGAGCATTCATTTGTTCGGTGACCTGCTGTCACATGGTAGGCACAAAAGATGTCTTTCTATAACTCAGGAGGTGGAACATAAGGCTTTGAACTTTGCAACAAATTAGCCTTTCTACACTTGGCAAAGATGCAGCCCAAAGATTCGGCCTATGGGCTAGTGAGCCTCTGAGGATTCCTTGGTTGCCCGCCCTGAGCCACTGTCGCCATATCTGCTTCTTTTACTCGATCTAACACTACGGTCTGAGCTGGCTTTAAACTAGACCTAATCAGTGTGGTTGTGGAACTACCAGCTTTGTATCCTTGTGTATACCCCTGGCCACCTCGATAAGTGCCTGAACCATGTCTTTTCGTGTGCTCTTCTTCTTCATACCTCTCAATATGCTTAGAAAAGTCCACAACATCATTGAAAGAGTGAAATCTCTTCAGCTTCATCTTCTCCTTATAAAGCTGTAAGTTACCGTCAACCAATTTTACAACAAGAGATTCCAGCTTCGAAGCCTTATCCACCAGTACCTGGACATTCATCCATTTCTTGTAGTATACGGAGAAAGATTTGTTGGGCTTCTGAGGGATCCTTTCCAGATCTTCCAGGGTGGTGTCCACCTAAGTGTTATAGGCATACTGCTTCACAAATGCCTTGGACAAATCCTCTCATGTGGAGCGGGTGTGGATTGGCATTTTCAAGTACCACTTAGCAGATGCGCCCAGCAAGGTTGTTGGAAATAATTTCAATAAGTGGACCTTCCCGATTCCTAAGCTGGACATAATTCTCACATAAATGTCCAAATAAGCATCTGGTGGGCCCTTTTCTGTGTATGGCGGTAGGTATGGCATCTGGAAACCAACCGGGAGCGGCTTTCCCCCTTCTGCCAATAAAGTAGCAAGGTCTACACACTTGACAGGGTGATAATGCACCATCTCTTTTAGTTTTGGCAGCAGTGCCTCAAATTCAGAGAACTTTTCCTTGAGGCATCTTTTAGAAGCGGTCTCAATCGAGGCCCCTCTTGCCCTTACAAAAGCCTCATCTTCTTCAGACTGATGATCCACTTTTCGGTATGGAATGGCCACTCTACTATTCCAAGAATGTTTAGTTTGAAAACAGGTCTTTAATCTTTCTTAAGAAAATCTTTCATTTTATTGGAAAAACCCTTTTGTAGAAAACTTAATTGTAAGTGTGAATTTTGGAAAAATAGGTTTTTTAGAAAATCCCAATTTGAACTTAAAGATCTCGAAACCTAAATTTCGAAATTAGATACAGAGTCGCCACCCGGATCAGCTCATCCGGGAAATTCCGGTACAGCTCCCTACCAAGTGTAGACGCGGTACCTGCTGGTGTGCCCTAGTTCTTAGGGCATTGGATTCTTGTATCTTGTATTATACATTAAGAGCCATGTATGAATACATTATTTGTGTCACATTAATAAAGGCAATTAATCTATTTCATTTATATCTTGTGCTATAATATGAGTAAAGTATCCATTGATTGATAATTATAAAACCAATTCCAGGTCTGTTTTAATCGTGGGAACGAATAGAAGCACAGACCTATATATTCGATGACTATATGGCAGTTCTTAACTAGCCATAGTACTTGTATAGTTAGTCATGAATATAGGTACATGTCGTTGACATGGGACTGGATCGATCCATACAAGAAAGCCACATGGTTGTCGCGTCATAGGTCTTTCTTGAGTAGGTCTCTTTTATCCTCAGACCAGATTTCATTATAATATCAATATGGAATCCGGTTCACTTTGACATACGCCTAACAGGTCTGTAAAAGGATGCTAAATACAGGTTTGATTGGGTGGACCGATGCACATGTTGATATTGATGATGAAGTGATGGAATTGCCACTCGGGTAACACCGAGATGATATCATTGGCCACTTGATGAGTGGGACTGATAAGTGTATGGCCATTTCCAAGTAAGTCGGTGCTTATTTGATTAATCAGTCAACTCAAGAGCAAGAAATATAATAAACAACAGAACAGGATGACGGACACCATGCCTCTTGTTTATTCATATCGATACCGTTAGGCAAAGGACACTATGAGATTCCTACCGGATGAGTGTCTTCGAAAGACTGTTGCATCTCTGTCTTAATTGGGGGCTATAATGGTTTGCTAGAACCCACTTACAGTCTGTGGGCCTTGGGCCTACTGCCAACATGAAGACAGACCCATAGGATCGTGCACATAAATCAACTGAGCCGGAACTTATAGAAATTGTACATGTAATGTACATTGGAAGGAATGCATTAATTAATTAGTTGACATTCGGTGTCAAGGTAATTAATTAACATTGGGTTGAATTTAATTTAATTATTAAGTTTACATAATGTAATTAATTAATTTATCAATTAATTGAATTACATAAAGTAAACAATTAATTAAATAATTTTCCTAAGTAGGAAAATTAAATACATATATTGTATTTACTTAAGTGTGATTTAATTTTATTTAGGGGTAATTAAATTTATCCAAATGGAATCAAATTATGTAGTATATACTTTTTAATTAAAGTTTATTTATGTAATTATAATCCTAGTGGGCTTGGGTCTAATTAACCTAATTAAAACCCAATTAGACAAGGTGTCTATATAAGAGCACACTTAAGGAATAAAACCCTAATTCAATCCTAATTAATTGCTGGAAATTTCAGCCACCAAGAGCAACCCCAAATCAGCCGAAAATCCCAGCATTGGACCTCCATTCCTTTGCGTCTTCGGCTAGCACCGGTTCCCGCTCAATAGTTGGTCGTGCACCGGACTTTGGAGATTACAGTTTCAAGAAACGATTCTACAGCAGTCTCTAGAGGAGATGAATCCGGTGAGTTAATCTCTCTTGATTCTAATTGTTTTTATTCTAATCAATGGTAATTGGACACGATAGGTGGATTCTAGGAAATTTTAAATGGTGTATTTTCCGCTGCGCCATGTTATTTTTCCAATAATGAATCCCAATAGGTTCCACCTTCAAACCCTTTGGATCTCGGTGTTCAATGATTTCTCTGTCACCTCGGCACGACATCGTTTAGTCAGGCAAAGATTTCCATGTTCTTTTGTGGTATGTTGCAATTTTCTTTCCTCTCATCAGGCGTGAGGTCTCTAGAGACGGATATCATTTTTTGGGTCGTCATCTGTCCCTAGATTCATTTCATGCATTGATGTATCATGTGTGTTAAAAGGCATTAAATGAATGTTTGGATGCATACACAGTTCCATCCCAAAAACATCGCACAAGTAATTGAAATCAAACTTCTTTAAATTAAACATCTCAGAGGCTAAATTGTTCACATGATAAATGATAATAACAATAAGATAAAACAAATTAAAACATCAAAATGACTATCGCCTCCATATGCAGAGGGTCTTTTCTTTATTGCAGCATTATGGCCCTCAATATCTTGTGCACCCGAATCATCCGAGGTGGGGCAAGGGATTATTCTGAATGCTAGGTTTCAAAGCTGGCTCGACAATCTTTCCCTCAGTGACCAACTGCTTGATGGCCTTAATCAACTGGGTGCACTTGTTTGTATGGTGACCCGTCATCACATGGTAAGAGCAGAAATTGTCTTTATCTGTCTCAGCCGGAGGTGAAAATGGCCTCAAACTCTGCAACAACCCAACTTTTCTACACTTAGCATAGATCAGGCTTACTGGCTCAGCCCACGGACTAATGACCCTCTGAGGAGTCTGTCTTCCCAGGTTCACAGTGGCTACGTCCTCCCATTGCACTCCGATTGGGGCTACATTCTGAGTCGATTTAGCACTGGACCCCACTGGAGTAGCCTTAGAGTTGTTGCCTTTGTACCCTTGAGAGTACCCCTGATTGCTTCTGTAGGAGCCCAAACTCTGTCTGCCCCTCTGCTCCTCTTCCACGTATCGCTCGATACTTTTGGCAAACTCCACCACCTTATTAAAGGAGTGGAATCTATTCAGCTTCATCTTATCCTTGTATTGGGGGAGACTACCATCTACCAGCTTCACATTGAGCGACTCCAACTTTTGGTGCCCCATCCACCAAAACTTGCACATCCATCCACCTTTTGTAGTAAGTCGGGAAGGACTCATTTGGCTTCTGGCGGATTCTTTCCAGGTCTTCAAGGGTAGTCTCTACTTGGGTATTATAAGCGTATTGCTTTGCAAAAGATTCAGATAGGTCCTCCTAAGTAGAATGGGTGTAGAGAGGCATCTTCATATACCACTTCGCCGCAGCACCCCTCAGTCTAGTCGGAAACAGATTTAAAAGATGACCTTTCCCAATCCTCATGCTAGTCATCAACCTCACATAACTGTCCAAATGGGCTTCTGGTGGGCCCTCTCCAGTGTACGGAGGCAGGTAAGGCATCTGAAAACCAACTGGGAACGGCTCTCCTCCATCAGCCATCAAAGTAGTCGGGCCGACATACTTAACAGGGTTATAGTGGACCATCTCCTTCAGCTTAGGTAGCATGGCTTCAATATCAGAAAATTTCTGATTGAGACGCTTCTCTAGCATCGTCTCAATCGATGCTTCCCTTGCCTTCTCAAAAGCTTCATCCTCTTCAGACTAACGGTCAGGTTTTCTATGGTTAACCACTCCACCACTTCCTCCAGGAAGGCTTCCTGCGGCACCATTAGTAATTTGGACAAACTGTTGTCCCTCACATCCCAATGAAGTTTGAGCCAGTGGAACAGATTGAAGAAGGAGGGTGCTTATCACAGCTTGCACTTGTTCCCTAAGAGTAGCCTTGAACTCTTTTGAAGTTAGAAAGCTCCTCATAAAAGCAGCCATGTCAAAAGGCAAGCTTCCATTGTTTCCGTCGGCCATCTCCGCTCTATCAGCTTCTTCTAACAAAATCTGACTTTCAACTGGTAAAGTAGGCAATTCAATTTCGATCTCCCGATCTGAGTCTGACCCTGAACTGATCCCCTCCATGGTGACCGGCTCTAATTGAACTGATTGAACTGATGGGTTTGGCACTGACTCGACACGAACTAACCGCTTTGAGCTTCGTCTCCAAACTTCACATTCAACACAAGGTTAGAGTTGCGGATGGATGTCATGGACCTAGACTCGACACCCTAAATGACGTGTATAGTCGACACCCTAAATGACGTGTATAGTGTGTTCATGTTCATGATCGGATGATGCTTTATGGATGCGGATGATGAAAATGACTCCCATGCCATGCAAAAGGAAATGTCACGTGTGGGCTGGCACACGGACAAAAATTCAACGCCTTCAGGGCACTTAGCGGATTTCATGAAACGGTCACATGTGTACCGATACACGGATAGTGGTTCGATGCTTTGTAGGTCAATGAAGTGACATGTGATGGTCATATGGGAGCAGTTCCATAGACAAAGGATCGATGCTTTTATGGCATCTTAAATGAGATGATGTCACAAACAAGTCGCGTGTAACTCGAGACACGAACATCATTTCAGCGTTCATGGAACACTTTGCATGATTTAGGCATGTTATGAAATGTCCTAGTACAAGTTCTAATTCTGCACTCGTGGAGTACCTTGAATGAATTTTCAATGTTATGAAACAATCTGATGTGGATCATGACACACAAATAAGACTTTAGTGTCGCCATGACACCATGATGAATGGATATGATGTCATGTAACGAGCACGAACCTAAGACCGTTGCGGTCCTTTAATGGTGTAGTGATGTAATGAAATGGCCAAGTGCAATCCAGTGCACAGGCGAACACAGGTAATCTGGGGGACTCCCGATATATCATGAAATGAAATGTCATGAGGGGCATGCTTAGAACATCCTTTATTTTAGGTGGGATGAGATGACATGAAAGCTTATGTCATACAGAATGCAAATGGCTGTACAAAATTGTGGTTAGAATGCATGACACACGAGATGATATCATGTATGCTTTATGAAATGTGGGCACACAAGATGTGTATGACACACGAGTAAGATGTTATGGCTGCACGAAAATATGGTTAGTATAATAGCACAGGTATGGTGATGCTTGCAAATGGCTGCATAAAAAAATGTGGTTAGAAAATGGTACACAGAATAAACGTTAGCACATGCAACAATATGCTCACCCTTCCAACCTTATTCCTCCATTCAATTGGTCTCGCATTGTTCCTAGGTATTGGGTCTTTTTGGCATCAACCTGGGATACCAAAGGCGTACTCTCAATGTCCATTTTCAAATATGTGTTTTGGTAACCCTAAGGGGAAGTTGCTGGGCCATTACATGAAGGTATGAGTTAAGCCAACGGTCATACAGGTTCCCATAGCAAAAATATACTCCTCACTTCTCCCCACTCAAGGGTCCAAACGAAGGGGTTTGTACGAGGCTATGAGTGGTTTACCCCCTCGGGTGCCTCCAATCCTAACGGAAGAGGTAGGCCACCTTTGAAGATAAACCGGGCTTAAACAAGTGTTGGAGGGATTCAAGAAGAGAAAATGTCAAGCTTATGCAAATGTGAATGAAACATCGAATTATGATTTAATAATTGACTCTAAGTGAGGATGTACTTTGATTGTTGCCTAAGCTCCTTAAGTTTTTATAAAAAACTTTTAAAAGAAACAGTTGATCTCCAGCGGAGTCGCCACTGTGAGCGGACGACCTTTTTCGGAACATGCGGTGAAGCGGAACCGGGGATTTTCTTTTTGAGATGTGGTGATGTGGTTTGAAAACGGGTCTTTAATCTTTCTTAAGAAAATCTTTCATTTTATTGGAAAAACCCTTTTGTGGAAAAGTTAATTGTAAGTGTGAATTTTGGAAAAATAGGTTTTTTAGAAAATCCAAATTTGAACTTAAAGATCTCGAAACCTAAATTTTGAAATTAGATACAGAGTTTCCACCTGGATCAACTCATCCGGGAAATTCCGGTACAGCTCCCTACCAAGTGTAGACGCGACACCTAATTCAGAGATTTAGGGTTCGGGCAACAAAGCTACTAATCCTCACTTATTTTCAATTATTATTTCATAATGTAATGTTGCATTCACTTAATTCTACTCATTTTATCTTCTTTTTATTTTTAGTTAATGCTCATTCACATGACATAAATATAAATCCAAAATAAAATGCAGAAAAGTAAAAGTGCGGAAAAAGTAAATAGAGGCCAAATTATACAACCCGTAAAAAGAAAAATCTCTCATCCTCACCATTACAACCGCCTATAATAAACGATGATCTAAAAAAATACATTCAAAAATAAAAATAAAGTAAAAATAAAAGGTGCATCCGAATACAATCAGCACAAATAATCAAGGCACGCAAAAGACTCAAATAGAACAGAATAGGGATTTATAGGAGCGGGGACATGCATTTAGGGGGGTAACCGGGTCGACCCTACCGGTCGGATCGGTTAGACCTGGAAAACGATTTTTTGAAACGCCCTATAGGTTTTCAATTTTGAAAATGGTTTGGCTCATTTACATGCATTTTTCCAACTTTAGTGGGCCGATTATCCCGGGACCCGAGGGTCCCGTTCGTGTGTGAGCCTAAGTTAAGCATCCATTTAGGGTCCAAAAAGAATGTAAACACACCAAAATTCAGTTTTGAATAGGAAAAAGATGCAAAATTACAAGTTTGGGGCACAAAAGGGGAAAACTGTAATTCTGCCTCAACTACAGTCGTGCGACTGTAGATTATAGTCGCGCAAATGTAGGCTACATTCGCATGATTGTAATGCTCCAGAATTGTTTTCCGGCCTTCTTTTCTCATTTTTGAAAATCGTTTTGCAAATTTAGCGATTTCAGGTAATCTGGGATTTCTGGAGACACACTGATTTCAACCAAACGGATCCGAAACGGATCGAAATAAATCCAAAAATCCCTAAAAACTCAAAATCGCCAAACTTGAAATCACATACATCAATTAAAAATGAGATAACCGGAAATCTAAGCATACATGGATGCAATTGGACCGATAATAAACATGAAAAACACATTAAATCTGAAAACGGAAGCGTTATCGGTCGATTTTAGGGCATTCGAAGCTTCTGCCCCAGAGATTACAGTCGAGCGATTGTAATCAGAAGATTACAGTCACGCGACTATAGGTCACAGTCGCACAGCTATAGGTTACAGCCGGGCGACTGTGATCTTAAATGGGCGGGTGTAATCAAAATTCACTTCCGAAATCATAAATATTTAAAAAAAAAATCAATAAACAACACCCAGAATGAACAAAAATGGATTTTTAAGCCCGGACGGAACCCCCAGAGAGATTGAGTGAGTGGTGATGATTTAACAACGCCCTACAATAGTTTCTATGTGTTTCGTTGAAAATTTTTAAGTTATTTTAGATCAAACCCTTTTATTTTTCTTAAGAACCCTAGAAAAAGTCCCAAAATCTGTGTTATTGTGTGTTTTTTTTATGTTTTTTCTCTCAAAACCCTTTAATTTTCTGCCTCTCTTTGTGTTCTATTAACCTTAATCCCGGAAATTAGGCTTTTATATCTCCTGTTTTGGCTAAAAATCAGAATTAAATGCTGATTTTCGGTAAAAAAAGGAAGTCTAGTGATTACAGTCGTGTGACTGTAATGACTACAGTCGTGCGACTGTAGTGAGCAGATTGCCTTATTTTGTTTAAAAAGACCAAATTAAATAATGATTTAGGCGAAAAAAGGAAATCTGATGATTACAGTCACTCGACTGTAGTACAGTCGCGCGGCTGTAGGCACTATAGTCGAGAGACTGTAGTGACCATATTAGCCTATTTTGCTTATTTTTCATTGTTTTCTTTGCTTTTCTTAAATACTCACTAGAATTCCTTCGGGGCTCCGTACCAAGACTTGTCACACACATTTGGGTCATCCGGGACATTTCTGATATTATTCCGATCGGTCTGAATCTACTTCACATTTATCCGTGAAAAAGGCAATAATGACTTTCATCACAGAGGTTGGGAAAAAACCCGTGCTCACAGCAGTCATTGCAGCTTGCACTAGCTCTCTAATAGTAGCTTTAAACTGATCCGAATTCAGAAAGGCAATCATGCATGCATTCATGTCAAAAGGCAACCCTCCACCAGATCCATCTTGAGCCAACTCCGTTCTATTCACCTCTTCTAACACAAACTGGCTGTCAATTGGCAAGGAAGGTAACTGTCCCCCGAGTTCCTACTCTGACTCTGAATCCGAACTGACACTAACCCCATTCGCGGTGATTGATTCTGTCTGAGCTTATTAAACTGACCGACTGGAACCTGGTTCAACTCATACCAGTAGCTTTGAAGTTCGACTCCAAACTGCACATTCAGCATAGTGTTAGCATCGTGGATGGATGTCATGACCCTAGACACGACGTACTAAGTGACGTGTATGGTATGATCGTGGGATGACTGTGGTTGAATAATGCTTCATGAATGAGAATGATAATGAATATGACTTTCTTTGTTTTCATTCTTTTTACTTTGGACGTTCTAAGAATACTCGGTGCCATGCGAAAAATAATGCTAAAAAGTCTAGTGTGAGCCGCCACACGGACAGGGGTTTGGTGCTTTCTAGGCACCTAGTGAATGTCATGAAAAGGTCATATATGTACCGATACAGGGACAAACTTTCGATGCTTTGTAGGTCAATAAAGTGATATGAGATGGTCACATGGGAGCCACCCCAGGGATAGGATTTTGACGCTTATAATGCATCCAGCATGAAATGATGTTACAAACAAGCCACGTGTGAATAGAGACACGGACAAAGATTCGGCGTTCGTGGAGCACCTTGTATAATTTGGTAATGTCATGACATGCCCCTATATGTGTAATAATCTGGTATCAATGGGATACATCAAATGAGTCATTAATGTCATGAAACAATCCGATGCTGATCGCGACACACAAGCAAGACTTCGGCATCACTGTGATACCAATGATGAATGAACATGATGTGATGTAATGATATCGTGTGACCCGTCACATGAATATAGACCTAAGACCGTCGTGGTCTTCTAATGAAAGAAATGGTTTAGTGGGATGACCAAGTGCAACTGGTGCACAGGTAGGAAACGGGTAGTTTTGGGATACCCAATATGGAATGGAATGAGATGACCATGATAGGCATTCTCAAAACATCCTAATACTAAATGCAATGAGATAATATGAATGTCTATATCACATGAAATGCAAGTGGCTACATGAAGATATGGTTAGGATGCATGACACATGCGATGATGTCATGTTAGCTTTATGGAAACGTCACACGCAAGATGTATATGGCACGGGAATAAAATGTCATGGCTGCACGAAGACGTGGTTAGCATAAATGCCAGACATATGTATATGTGTTGAAAATGGATGCACGAAGACATGGTTAGGATGGCACACGAACGATTGTGCATGTTTGATGTTTTGCAAAAAGGTCGAAAGTAAAATCACCACAAAACAAACATTGGCACATGCAACAATATGCTCACCCTTCCAACCTTATTCCTCCTTTCGATTGGTACTCATTCTTCCTAGGTGTCGGGTCTTTTTGGCATCAATCGGGGATACCAAAAGCGTACTCTCAATTTCCAATTTCAAATTTATGTTTTGGTAATCCTAAGGGGAAGTTACTAAGTCATTACATATAGGCCAAAGTCAAACCAAGGGTTATACAGGTCCCCATAGCGAATATACACTCCTCATAATAGAACATGATGTAAGGTTCATGCGGTGCTATGAGTGGTTTACCCCTTCGGGTGCCTCCAATCCTAGCAGAAGAGGTAGGTCACCTTCTGAAGTAAACCGGGCTTATCAGTGAGTTCGAGGGGCTGAGAAGAAGAAAATGTCATGATATGTAAGTGTAAGTAAAATATGGTACTATAAACTAGTAAAATGACTGCAAGCGAGGTTATATTTTAGTAGTTATCCAAGTTTCTTAAGTTTTTATAAAAACTTTTTTAAGAAACTTTTATCCCCAGCAGAATCGCCAATGTGAGCGGACAACCTAAAAGCGGAATGCGGTGAAGCGAACCGGGGATTTTTGAATTGGAGTTTTGTTTTGGAAAACGGGTTTTGATTATCTTGCTTTAAGAAAACCATTTGTTTTGTTTTAGAAATTCCTTTTCTAGAACACCTTTTATTTATGTGCGCGTTTCGAGAAACTGGTTTTATACTTTGGAAAATCTCATTTTATTACTTAAAGACCTCGAAACCTAAATTGCGAGATCAGTGACAGAGTAGCCACCCGGATCAGCTCATCCGGGAAATTCCGGTATAGCTTCCTACCGAGCATAGACTACTATACCTAATCCAGAGATTTAGGGTTTGGGTAACTTACCTATTCAACCTCGAGCTTGCATTCATTTTATAGTTCATATTGTTATATTTTATTCACTTATTATCTTTCTCTACCCATTTCATTTAATTATCAGCTGATGCTCATATAGATGACAGAAATAAATTGCAGAATAATAAATCATACATCCAAATAATCAAAAGAATAAGAGGCCAACTTATACAACCAAATCAAATAAAAAGAAAAACTCTCATCCTCACATTACAAGCGCCTAAGTACACGAATATCTGAAAATTACAAACGCCTAAAAATACATGAGTTAATCTATTAAGTACAAAAAGTGATAAAAAGAAAAACTAAAAGCTGCAAAACAGATGGTTAGTACAGTGATATTATGAACATGGATAGGACTCACAACAGGACAGAATTGGAATTTTAGGAATGGGGGCATACATTTAGGGGCTAGTCGGGTCAACTAGGCCAGTCAGCCCGACTAGACCTGGAAAACAATTTTGAAACGCCCTGAGGGTTTTGTGCTGGAAAACAATTTTGGAGAACGATTTGGCTCAATTTCATGCAAATTTCTCCTTTCAGTGGGTTTGTTATACAGAAACTCGTGGCTCCATTCGTGTGGGTTTCCTAATTCCAACACACATCTAGGGTCCATTGATTCTGAAGACAGCATAGCGCAACAACGTCCGTGATTCTGGCTCCTCTGGGAGACTATAGCCGTGTGACTCAAACCTCCACAGCCGTACGGCTATATTCCCAGAACTCGAAATCGGTTTTCTCATTTTGAAAATCAATATTTTGCTCGTTTTCGATGTTTCCTAAGGATTTTCATGGAATTTGGGAGTCCGCTAATGCTGGACGATGGATCCGATTCGGATCAAACAACCCTGAATCTCCAGAAAATGAAATCCAGGAAAAACGAAAACCACACATCCGTACAGTAAGAAATCCAAAAACCCATATTTTGTGATACGCAGATGTATTTAGACCGAAATAGATCATAACAGAATGCATAAAATGGAAAACAAACTGCTTTTAGTCGCCTGGGGATTTTCGGGTTTCAGCCCAGAAGAACACAACTGCACGATTGTAATATACAGCCGTACACTCTATTCTAAAGAAATATGGCTGTGTGGCTGTAATCTAAGCAAACACAGTCATGCGGCTCTAGCTGGGCAACCAGATTTCTGGAAATTGACAAATCAAAGAAGATTGCACGAAAAAACAAAGAACACAAGTTTAAGGCCTCTCAGAGTTTACCTTGTTGTTGTTCCAGTGTATTGGACAATCAGAAACTGATTGAGGAGCCAGAAAATGTCTTGAATCTGCAAATATTCCAAAACTCCAAAAATGAGTCCCGAATCAATCAGAAACAAATCCGAGATAGGTCTAGTTGAATGTGATATGGTTGAGAATATGTATTCAATGTGATTGGAGGTCTTATTTTGGTTCTCCTTTCTCTGGTTCTCACTTTCTCTCTGTCTCTGTTTTCTTTCTCTCTGTTTTTCTTTTCTCCTTTCTCTCTATCTGATTTTTTTTCATAAATCTCAAAACCTCCCTCCTTTTGATTTGATTTTTCTTTCTTTATATATCACCTTTTCTCTCTCCATCTATTCCCATTAATTGCCCATCAAAATCCTGGCCGAAATTTTTTTACCTTAAGACTCCCCATTTTCAGCCAAGTTGTTCTGTTTCTGCAGACAACTTAGCTGCCCATCAGAGCCGTGCGGCTGTAATGTTACAGCCATGTGGCTTTGGATCTACAGCTATGCGGCTGTAGTTTTGAAACTACAGCTGTACACCTACGCCCACTTTTAAGCCCCTTAATCATTCGAAGGATCTTTCTTGGGGTTTTGGATCAAGAACGATTTGGTTTTCAGAGCGTCTGGGGCATTTCGAGCGATGTTCCTATCATTCTCAGGTCTGATTCATGTTCGTCCGCTATCACAAGTAAAATAGGGTTCTCATCACGGAGGTCGGGAAAATCCATGCTCACAACAGTACAAAACAAGAAAAAACTATTGCAGAAGAAGAATAAGACAATGACATATCAGATGCCAATGTTGACTATATACAAGCTGGACAAATCTGCACAAATAAAAAGGCACTCAAAGAAGCAATTAGTCTCTATGCAATAAGAAAAAGTTTCCAATTCAAGTTTCAAAAATAGTGTCCAAAACAGCACTATCTGCAGTGCATCGATGAACAGTGTACATAGAGATTCAGTGCATCAAGAAAAAAAATACAGAAAGATTCATAATAAGAAAATATGTTGAAGACCACACATGCAACATTGATGAAAGAAATGGTGAGAAAAGACAGGCAACAAAGGCACTTATAGCAAGGATGATCAAGAACAAATATATAAAACCGAAGAGAATATACACAGCAGAAGATATAATGTATGACATGAAAGAACAAATAAGGACAAAAAAATTAATTACTAAAAAGCCTGGCATTCAAAAGAAGAAGCACTTAAAATAATAAGAGGTTCACCATCTAAATCATACAATATGCTACCAAGCTACCTCTATATGCTCCAAAAAACAAACCCAGGAACAATAGTCAGCCCGGAAGCAAAAAGAAAATGATTGTTATACAAAAAGCCTGGCATTCAAAAGAAGAAGCACTTAAAATAATCAGAAGTTCACCATCTGAATCATACAACATGCTACTAAGCTACCTTTATATGCTCCAAAAAAAAATAAACCCAGGAACAATAATCAGCCCGGAAACAAAAGGAAACGGATTCTTGTACCTCTTTGTAGCAATGCAGTTTTAATACAAGGATGGAAAAACTGCAAACAAGTTGTTGTTGTTGATGCCATATTTCTCAGAACATGCTACAGTGGAACACTCATATCACCTGCACACAAGATGCTTCAGGTAAAAAAACTAAACTATAATAGTGTATCACTAAGCAATGTATAACTAATATATAATCACTATAACATTGTACCTTAAGGTATAACCAAAGTATAATGACTGTAATATTGTATCTTAATTTATAACTAAGATATAACTAAGGTGTAAGTATGGCATAACTAACGTATAAGTAAGGTATAACTAAGGAATAATCACTGAAATATTTTATTTTAAGGTATAACTAAAGTATAATGACTGTAATATTGTATCTGAAGGTATAACTAAGATATAACTAAGGTGTAAGTAAGGTATAACTAAGGTGTAAGTAAGGTATAACTAAGGTATAACTAATGTATAATTAAGGTATAACCAAGGTATAATCACTGTAATAGTGTATGTTAAGGTATAACAAAGGTATAATTAATGTATAAATGATGTATAACTAAGGTATAACAAACGTATAATCACTATAAGTGTATGTTAAGGTATAACAAATGTGTAATTAAGGTATAACTAATATATAACGACTATAATATTGTATGTTAATGTATACTAAGGTATAACTAAGGTATAAATAAGGTACAATGACTATAATATTGTATCTTAAGGTATAACTAAGATATAATCAAGTGTATCTTAAACGTATAACTAAGGTATAAAATAGTGTAACTAAGGTATACAACTAAGGTATAAGCAAAATATCAGAAGATATAAAGGCAGAATTAAAAAAAAAAACTAATATACAACAAACTATCAAATGCAGAGATGATTTGCCCACTGATATTTGCAGTAGTTAATGGAGAAAATGATGAATCATAGGAATGGTTTTTCAAACAATTCAAAAATGCATATGGGCAAAGACCAGAAATGGATATAGTTTCAGATAGACATAAAAGCATAGAAAAAGCTTCAAAAACAGTCTTACCAAATGTTCCACATTGTGTTTGTGCATTCCATCTACTGCAAAACCTGAAAATCAAATACGAAAGCAATACAAGGCATGCTACAAGATCTCTTCTACAAAAACAGATGTATTGCATAGCTAATAATGACAATGCTCACACAAAGACAAGAATAAGTACTGCAAGCAAACTACATACCAGGCTTGAAAATGCAGTTTAAAATTCACAACTGATCACTTTTGTTATACATTAAATTTACACTGTATACACATTTGAGACAACAAAAAAATTAACCGAAAAAATAATTACAAAAATGCAGGTAAAACCATCCACAAGTAAGATGGTAACTGTCACGAGAAATGGAATAGATTTCATAATTGACATAAGACAAAAGATATGTACCCGCAATAGATTCCAAATGGATGAGCTTCCATGTCCCTATGTCTTTGCATACATAAGGAAATTCCACCTCAACACATATAATTACTCCTCACATTACTACAGAAAACAAAAATTTTTAGCAATTTATGAAAGAACAATATACCTAATGTCATCAAAAGATATATGGGACATACCTCAAGAAATTAGGGATCAGAAACTCAATCCGCCAGAAGCAAAACAAGAAAACTTAAATTCAGAGCAACTTGGGAAAGAAAAACCAAAATGAAAGTAAAATGTGGAACTTGTGGAAATCCATGCCATAACAAGAGAACATGTGGAGGAGCAAAAAATGATTAAGTGAATATTGTACTGAATTGAATTATAAAGACATTATACTTGTACTTTCTCATTGAATAAACACTATATTTAGAATGTATAAACACGGTATCTAAAACACATAATAAAAAAATAGAAAAAAAATCATAAGTAAATACATTCACTCATCCAGTGCATGCAAATATTCATTCTCACTCTCTTCATCCATGGTTATACAGAGAAACTGACAATCTTGTCTTATGAGCTCTAACATCAAATAGATCTGGAAAAGGCTTTTGCTCTATTAGATACTTAGCAAAGCTAACACCATAATCATTGGAAAAAGGTATAATCAGTGTATTAGTAAAGCGTATAAAATGTATAAACACAATATTAGAAGATATAATGAATGTATAAACATGCTTAAATAATGTATAACCAGTGTATCAGTAAATATAACAAAGTTATAACTAAGCTAAGTGAGTGTATCAGGAAGTATAACTAAGATAAAATCAGTGTATCACATGGTATAACTAAGGAATAAACAGGGTACCATAAGTTATAAGTAAAGTATAACTGAGGTATAATTACTGCAATAGTTTATCTTAAGGTATAACTAAGTTTTGGTAGGTTTACAAAAGTATAATCAGTGTATCAAAAGGTATAATCAAAATTACAAAAGTATAAACAGGATATAACTAATGTATAATCAGTGTATCAGTAAATATAACTAAGTTATAACTAAGGAATATCAACGTATCAATTTATCACAAGGTATAACTCCGGTATAATTGGTGTATCACAAGGTATAACTAAGGTATAAATAGGGTACCATAAGTTATAAGTAAAGTATAACTAAGGTATAATTACCGCAATAGTATATCTTAAGGTATAACTAAGTTCTGGTAGTTTTACAAAGGTATAATCAGTGTATCAAAAGGTATAATCAAAATTACAAAGGTATAAACAAGATATAACTAATGTACAATCAGTGTATCAGTAAATATAACTAAGTTATAATTAAGATATATTAGTGTATCAGTTTATCACAAGGTATAACTCCGGTACAATCAGTGTATCACAGTGTACAATCAGTCTATCATTAACAAAAATAACAAACTAAGGTATAAGTAAGGTATAAACAATATATAACTAAGGTATAATCAGTGTATCAGAAAGAATAAACAATAATTAAGGTATAATCAATGTATCAGAAGGTAAAATCAATGTATTAGAAAGGTATAACTAAGGTATAATCAGTGTATCAGAAAGGTATAACTAAGGTATAATCACTGTATCATTAAAGTAATAACAATCTAAGGTATAGCTATGGTATGATCAATGTACCAGAATGTATAACTAAGGTATAATCAGTGTATCAGAAACGTACAACTAATATATAAATCACTGTATGATTAAAAAATATAAAAAAAAAAACTAAGGTATAAATAAAGTATAAACAATGTATAACTAATGTATAATCAAAATATCATAACATAAAAACAACCAGAAAACATAACAACAACAAACAAAGATGCACAAACTATAAATGCAAGACAAACTATACACGTAGCACAAACTATACATGCAGGAGAAACTACAAAATTATAAATAACACAAAAATCTTACCATAAGCTTTTCTGGAACAACCTCCTGTCTAATTTTTTTTTTATGACCACCATCTTTCGTCTTCCCCTTAAAAACAGTAAGGGACTTCTGAACAGAAACACTCTTACCTTTCTAAGAATCCGAGTTTTTAGAACCCTTTACCATTGTATAAAATATAAAACTGCAAGCAAACTACAAAACTCACCAAGAAAAAAAACCAAAATGAAAAACAAACAAACATAGCAAAAGAAAAAAAAAATACCTGAACGAACGTAAAAAAAATGAGGAGGAAATCGTACAGCAAACAAAACCCACAAAGAAACATGAATCGCACAGCAGTAAATGATGATCAACAATGAAAGGAAGAAGAAAAGTCGGAAGCACGATTACACCGATTAAAACCCACGAAGTAGAAATGCGTGAATACAAAAAGACAAACAAAACAATTGAAAAGCGTAAAAAAGAAAAGAGTAACCGCAAGACGTTAAAAAAAAACCGTATTTTAGTAAATATGAAAACGTAAGACCCAAAAACAAAGCCAAAAATAAAGGTATTTCTGACAACTTCCCTTTATTTTTTCGCAACATCATATTTTATTTTTTAATTCCTAGATTAGATTTAGAAATTAACTATTTGTTGACAATTATATTTTCGCTATAAAAAATAATATTTAAAATATAAAAAATACAATTTTAATTTTTAATGTTATTATTATAAAATTTGATAATATAAAATACATGAATCTGATTCAATCAATTTAATCAAATCCAGTTTGAATCTGATTCAATCAAACGATGCTAACCGTTTGATTCAATAAAAGAAAAAAGTAAAGCCTTGCAATATTAAGCTATCTGCCGTTCAAAAATAATACAAAAAATAAAGTTTGCAATTAAAGCCTTTTACCGTTCAAAAATACTTTTGAAAAAAAAAAAAAGGGAGGAAAAGTTGTGAGCATTTGGGTTCCTCAATAAGGACTCCTTAAATTTATTCCAATAGCAAAAGTGTAATTTGAAACAAATTACTATAAAACTACTTTGATTTGTGATGCAAAATTTCTTACATTTTGACTTTTGTTATCATATTAGTTCAAATCTACTAAATCAATACGTCGAAAATATCACTTAAATACTAGATAATCAATTTGTTTGCACTTGTTAAGTTTTATTTTCTCATTTTTAACCTTTAGTAAGTTTAAAATCTATATGGAATTTTCAGCAAAAAGTATTTGCTAGACTCCAGTTAAAATGATAACAAAAATCAAATTATAAGGAACCTTGCGCTACAAATTGAAGCGTTTTATAATAATTATGTTTCATTTTTTTATAGTTTGGGAATTATCTTTTTTGGTTTTTAATGATATGCATGGGCTAAACTAAACTATTCAATAAGATTAAAATTTTGCATAATGCGGAGATTGAGTATTGTATTAAGTAAAAGGTTTGAGATTTTTTGACCCATATACCCTTACCATGAGGACGAGGTGTATGAGCATAAACAAGACTAGCCAATTGTGCTAGATGGAAATAAAGCATTGAATTTGACGTAGATAATGTATCAAAATCTGAATATGATCAGGGGTACCAATGTCACAATATAAAAGATCTGGGACCAATTTGATAATTTTGATATGAAGGGGGCAAAATGTCCTTTTGCCTTTTCCCATTTACATGTGCATTAGATTTGTACAAACGACCCGCGACCCGCAAAGCCCGTCCAAATCCGCCCGCTCTGGGTTGGGCTTGGACATACATATTTTACTTTAAGTCCAGCTCGGTCCGAACCCGAAAAAGCTCGAGTTAAAAGTGGGTTGGGCTTGGGAATAACTATAAGACCCAGGACTGGCCCGGTCCGACCCGGCCCAGATAATTTTATAACATATACTTTTATATTTTTATTTGTATAATTATATATTACAAATATTAGATATTCATTTTGTTTTTGTGAATATTATGTTATCCCCTCTTGAATCTTTTTTTGCACAGTAGGGTTTAAGCAATATTGTATAGTTTTGGCACTTGGTGGGTTGGTGGGTTTATAATGTTGAGAGGTCTTTTTGGTTTTTAATACTTTAGATGGCGGGCTTATGATCTAAACTCTAAATTATATAATTATAATTAGTACTTCTCAACTTATAATATTATAATGAAATTTAACATGATCATGGTGGTTTTGATTATAATTTTTCTATGAATACTATCTGTAAATTAAATTTGTTTAATATAAGTTATATTAAAAAAATTTAAACATTTATTTGATGGGCAGGTTGGGCTAGGCTTGGAAATGAGTTTCAATTGCTTGGCCCAGCCCGGCCCGAGCCCGATGTAAAATTAGTGTGGGCTGGGCTGGGTTGGGTTTGGACAAGAGATTTTTATGTCAAACCCGATGTAGCTTGGCCCAGCCCGACCCATGAACAGGTCTAAGTGCATTCTGCGATTGAAACTGTTCATCGAATGGGCTAAAAAATTGTTAGTTCGATTGGGCTGAAATCTGTTACTTTATGTATGGCCTTGAAAGATCCATGATACATAACTTTAGGCCCAATTTTAGAGTTTATAATATAATTAAAAATTTGTTAATTAGGTGAACATTTTAGCAAAATATAACTATTTTGGCATTTTGCTAAAATATCATACACGAAAAACTTCTCAAAAAATACTTTTATTTTCATTTCCAATTGCAATTATTTTCTAAAATAATTACATATTGTTCAATTTTCTAAAAAATAAAAAATAATACAGTCTAGTAGCTATGTGGCATGAGAGAAAGGAGAGACATCTCTCGGCCATAATTTTTTTTTTAAAATTAATTCTCAATCTTTTTATAAGTGTATTGTGATCTGGTCTCTTACTCGAACCCTAAATCTCTTGTTTAAAAAAAATATATACTTACTAGCACGATGTATATGCCAACAATTATCTTTAAAAAAAATTCATCAAAAAAATTATCTTAAAAAAATTTTGTTTTTACATATATTTTTTTTCAATTATTGACTAAGAAAAGCGACCTGATTTTTTAAGTCGATATTTAAATAAAGAAATAAAAAAAATTAAATGGATTTGAAAAAATTATTCCAAATAAAATTAACTCAGATAGATGTTGAAGACAAAGTGAGGACTAGAAAAAAAGGGTTTTTATTTTGAAAGAAAGAAAACATATGGAAACTAGAAAGAACCAACCAATTTTTTCCACATAATTTATAGAAACATCCTAATTTATCTTCTTGGAAAATAATATATCACTTTGTTGGTCTTCTCTCTCACAATTCCACAAAACCAACAAAGTATTAATAATCAGCTTAATTAAACATCCATCCATCCATACATACAAAAATGTCAAACATTCAAACACCAACAAATAATCAATCATTGTCATTACGCGAAATTCTCTAAATTAATTAACTTATATGCCTGATATATCCACACCAACGATTCTCACACTTCCGTGCACCAAACATATTTATCTTTTGGTTGTTTTATTTTGACATTTTCCTTCCTCAATCATTCCTTTGTTGAACTTCAAATTTATTATTTTATATATTAGGGTTAAAGTAATCTTATTAATTAATTTTAAAAAAAAAAATCATTCGATTTGGCCGATTTGCAAATCGAGGGTTGTGTTTCAAAAGAGTACAAAAGGATGCCATGTGGTTCGATGATTTACAGATCAAGGACTTATTCGTTTTTTATCAGTTTGTTGGACTTATCAATTAAAGCTTAAAATTTTTCGAGAAGTAAGTATATTTTTATTAATTATTAATGCAAAACAATAAAAACAACTAATAAAAAATAAAAAAAATTGTTGAAAAATATCCGAAAAATATATACATATTACTTAATAACTTTACAATAAGATTTGGAAATTTGGAAATTTTTCAAAAAAATTTCTACAACTTATTATTTCTTTTATTTTTTTACATTATTAATTAATAAAAATATATTCACTTCCTGAAAAATTCCAAGTTTCCATATTAATGCTTATTGTACCTTAATCAATACACTTGAAAAATTTCAGGTAGAATTTCGAAGGATAAGAGAGTTTTCGTGAAGTGTATTGAATGATAAGCCTCTAATCTACAAATTATCAAACTACGTGTCATGCTTTTGTAACGTTTTGAAACACAGCCCTCGATTTGCAAACCGACCAAACCACAGGTTTTTATTTGTACTTTCCCTTAATTTTATGCAACATCAACATGTTCCTTATTCCATTTGAAATTTTTGGCCACCAAAACCAGTTTCTCATTCGTATTTTCCAATATAATAAATCCACTAAAATTATTCTGATATACATCATACTTTCTCTTTGTTTTATACACAATGTTTTCTAAAATTTTGGCATATTGATTAAAAGTTATTAGAATATATATGTTAATAATCATATTATTTTAGTAACATATTTCTATACATATTTTTCGGAGTACGGAATACTATATACATGTTTTAAAAAACGAATGGAATATGAACTAAGCCAGCAGCATGTTGGGATATGATTTATTTAGTTTAATATTCTGCTCAAATTTTCACTAACTTAATTAAGAAGTAAATTGTAAACTCTTGCAAAGAGATATTGATCTCAATTTTTGGAAATCCAAATTTCAAACAATATTCAAGTGATACCAAATATGAATAACAGAAATTAATTGGCGACACAAAAAAAATAAAATAAAATTAAATTAAATTAAACTAATTGAAAGTGGATATTAAGAAGTTGGGAATCAGACACATTCATATATATGTCAAATAAAAGGCTAAATTACAAAGACCCCATTAAAGTTGGAGTTCTTGCGTTAGCTTGCTAAAATTGAATTTGTGTAAAAAAAAAAATCACTTTTTTTTCAGTAAAATCATGGGTAAAGTAAAAAAAAAATAAAAAAATAAAAACATGTGGTTTGACCGATTTGCATATCAAGGGCTGTGTTTCAAAACGTAACAAATTAGGACCTATAGTTTGATAATTTTGCAGATCAAGGATTTATCATCCAATACACTTCTGTAAAACTCTCTTATCCTTCGAAATTTCACATAAAATTTTGCAAGTTTGTTAATTAAAGTACAATGGATCTTGGTGTAGAAACTTGAAATTTTTCGAGAAATAAATATATTTTTATTAATTAATAATGCAAAAAAATTTAAAAAAAAAAAAAGAAAAAATTGCCCAAAAAATATCCAAATTTTGCAATTTTTTTTATCAAAATACAATAGATCTTAATGTTGAAGCTTGAAACTTTTTCGGGAAGTGGGTATATTTTTATTAATTAATAATTCAAAAAAATCATAAAAAATCATAAAAAATAGAAAAATTGCCCAAAAATATATACATATTACTTAATAACTTTAAAACAATATTTGAAAATTTGGATATTTTTCAAAAAAAAAAAAAATCTATTTTCTTATGATTTTTTTTACTTTTTTACATTATTAATTAACAAAAATATACCCACTTTCAAAAAATATTCAAACTTTGACATCAATGTTCATTGTACTTTAATCAACAAACTTGCAAAATTTCAAGTAAAATTTTGAAGGACAAGAGAGTTTTAGTAGAGTGTATTGAATGATAAATCCTTGATGTACAAAATCGTCAAACTACAAGTCCTAGTTCGTCACGTTTTAAAATAAAATAAAAAAAATTGACTGCAAATCGGCTAAACCACATAGATTTTTTTCTGTACTTTCCCCGAAAATCAATCTCACATAATCCGTCAAAATCTAACTCCGAAGTAATGACTTAACAAGTCAACACTAATTATGACTATATCACGTTAACTCTAACCAATAAAAAGTTTATAAATGTCATCGACGCAAGAACTACATGTGTAATATGCAAAAATAAAAAAAAAAATTCAAAATTAGTTGAAACAAATGTGATAACGCTTTGGTAGGTCAAATTTAGTATTGATTTTTCATATCATCATTTCGGCATCAGATTTCCATGGATTAGGACGAGAGTGATTATTGTCACCATTGTGAAAGTTCAATGATTTTATTTTTACACAAATTAAATTTTTGTGGTCATAAACCTACAAACCTCAAATTTCAATGGTCGGAGGTACAATTTAATCCAAATATAAGCGAAAGATAAATTTAAGAGATGTCGAATGGGCATTCACCAACTAGTGTAATGAATTGCATCAATATAATCACGCTTATGTGGATGGCTAAGACTCTAGAGAATCAAGCATGTGGCTAACTCTTTTATATATATGCATGTGGAACTAACAATTCCACTAGAATAAGGGCATCGTTTCTTCTTGTGTATGGATTATATTCCTATTTATAGAATATTACTATCCTATATAGGCACACGTTTAGAATTAGTCTCTTAATTACTCAAAATAAAAAGGCAATCGTCTTATCCTATTCATTTTATATAGTGCAAAACTAGACCCTTCACTCGATTCGGTTGCTCAAAGGTTCTTGATAATTCAGTCAAATACGGCACTGGACCTACGGTGAAAGCTAAAATTTATTCTTCATAGAAAATGGAAAAGCAAGAAAAGGAAGAAATGAGGAAAAATCCCACCGACAAGAAACGAAGGATGAACAACGAAACTCAAAGCGTAATATGAAAGAAAGTATAATGAAAGAAAGTAGGTCCATACACAATTGGATATATACCTAATTAACAAGACAACATGGAAGATGTCTAATTTTGTCCCACAGAGATTTTGGTAATGGTGGGGAGTAGAAAGATCCTTTGATTTTGCTGTTATTGCCAATGTTTGTTTATCTTTTCTTTTGTTGTGGCTTAGCTGAATGGCTAGTGGACGTTGTCTATCATATGTCACTCCATTGGGTTTGTTGGTTTCGCCATAATATGTCTTCTTTGTTAGTTTCTATATTTATTTCAACTCAACCCATTTTTGTACGTAATTGAGAAATGGGAAAATTGAAATTGATGAAATTCAGTGATAATTTTTGTTTTCTGGAGCATCTGCAATTTTTTTTTTTATGCTACAATTTCAAAAAGAAAAAAAAAATCAGAAATTATATGATCAAAATTCTCTTAATTATTTAATTTGGCAGCTAATAAAGTTTAAGCAAGGATTAGTTTGAGAAGAAGTAGACTACTTAAAGATTAGGAAGAGAATAGAATGAATATTCGATATGTAAGGGACAAAAACTCTCTAAGCTAACGCAATGACGTCACAATTGGATAAAGTCGGAACATATTGAGGTTAAAATTAATTTAGCCAAACACCAGGAAATATTAGAGTATTTAGGCAAATCTTAGGTAAGTTTAAATAATTTACCCTATTTTAAAATGATAATTAAAAAATTTATTCTTTTCAACGGAAAACAAATCCAAATTCTATAAATTAAGATGTTGATGCCTCATCCACTAAAAAAAAAAAAAGATGTTTGATGTCTTTTTTAGGACAAGTAATTTAAGCTTTTCGTGATTTTATCTTTTTTTATTAAAAAAAAAAAAAAGTTTAGAGATAAGAGTATCCACTTGTTAAATTAATATCTCCCTCCATTTATTTTGATACTTTTTCCATCAAAAAAATTATATAATATATTACTATTGACTAAAATACCCATCTATCTCACTTCTTACCTATAAATTTTTTTTTTAATCTAAAATATCAAACATTACAGTACAAATTTAAAAAATAAAAAACATATGATAACATAAAAAAAGAAAATACACACAACAAAATGAAGCAAAGAAGTTAAAGGGGGAAGGAAAAGAATAGATAAGCACCCTTTTTGCTTTTGTAAGAATTAAAGCACTTGGCATGATTTTGGTTTAATGAGATGGGAAAGAAAACGTTTTAGTCAATCGGCTCTTTAATGATTCCTTTCATCTCTCAATTTCAAAAAAAAGATCATGTTCATTTATTCTGAAAGAATACAATTTTGTGTGGAAAGAAAACCATAAGAGTATATTCAAAGGTAAATCACATCATAAATTCTCTTAATTTTTATGGATCTGTAGTTCATTCCTTGATCAATTATTTTAACATATTGAACATATAATCTTTTTGTTTTGATAGTATAAGATACAAACTTGAATACTTACATTTTTCATATCTATTAACTAACACGTGACATAATTTTTGTGAAAAATAAAACACTTTAGAGTTTACTTGAGAGATTTGAATGGTACCTCCTATATAGGCGTGTTATAATTATAAATATAAATATGTAAGTATTCATTCGATTTAGTCTCATATATCCGTAAAAATTATTATGTGTCAGTTAATAGATATCATAGCTTACGAGAGATGAAAGTGTCAAGTTTGAGGCCAATACTATCAAAACAGAAATATCATATACTTAATGTGTTGAAAAAATTAATCATGAAGCTGATTACGAAATCTATTATGTATTTTGTCAATTTTTTTTTATAAATGTATTTTGTCATATTTAAATATGCATTTGATTTGATTTTTTTTCTTCCTCCTTTTTTACTGTGGTCCTGATAATTAGCCGGCCAGATATGGCAAGTAGTACATATTGAACTGGTTCCAACCTTTTTGAATGTGGAACTACTTATTTATAACAAAATTCCCTTGATGAATAATTAAAAAAAAAAAAAGGCAATTGACAACAATTTTGCATCATACATTCTTGTTGTTTTTGAAGAAGTGTTAGCGATCAATAATAGTTGAGAGATTTCAAGATTTTGTACATCATTCTAACTAAAACAGTCTATTACTTGATAGCATAATGAAAAATTCCTTAGCAAGCGAAGAATCCAGTATTGGGCAGACTACAATTATTCCATAACAAGGGGATTATATTCTAATCAGGTCATAATTTTTCCTTACTTGCCTATCAAGGAGTCTATATCCTAATCAGGATAGAACTCTGCAAAGATATTATTTTACCCCAATTAGGAATCTATACTATTGGTCAAACAAGAATATCAATCCTAATCTAATTAGAACAGTTTGGAGCCTATATAAAGGTCTCTACCTCAAAAGGTACACAGGGAAAACTCTCTCATTTCTATTCTACTGCTTCTTGATCTCTTACTGACTTTGGCATCGGAGCTTACCCCAGAGGTTACCGGTGTCTTAGCTTTTCTGTCTTGCAGGAATAATACCAGATCCGGCCTGAAGAACAAGTCGAACCCGGATCTTTAGAAGGATTTCAGACAATCCATCATCACTCAGTTTATCACTTTGGTTCCTTGAATCTTTTCAAAACCAAAAAAAAAAAAAAAAAAATTCTCTTGTTATCCTTGATCATCTCAAAATTTTGGCAGCAATTAATTCTTTTAGCATCAAATAATTAGGTTGCTACAATTTGTTCAAAAATTAAAGAAGTCTCAAGCTTTCAATCATCTATTCTTTGTGAGCTTAAATTTGTTGTCAGTCCCTTTGTTTATAAGGTTTTCTTTTTAGCATTATTGTCTATTTAGAGAATGCTTCCATTGTTTGAATAAATGTTGAATATGTTTTTCCTAACATTGTACAGATTATCCAATGTTGAGACTTGCTCTTTTTCTGTGACTCTTTAGCCCACTAATTTCCTTTTGCAAACCTTTACCCCTAACCACATTACAATCTTATCAAAGACCTTCTGATTTTTGTTTGATTTTATTTCAAGTGGTGGAGATTAGATTGAAGTGTAAATTTTGGTAGTTCATGTTGTGTGTTGACACTTTACCCTGAACATATGTGTGAGTTGAGTGACAACCTGATGAGAGTTATCGAGTCATGTTTGTATTTGAATTTGATGATCTATCAAGGTTGGTGGTGCACTTAGCTTTTGATTGTGAATCCAACTGTGAAAACTTGTGTTTTGATCTTTATTGTGAAGATATCTCGTAATGCTTGTAATTTTGAGTTTTAGAGTTGTGGAGAGATTAGTACTAGTTGTCTTGTGTTTTAGGTTTAGATTTTCGTTGGTTTTCATCTTGCTTAAGGACAAGCAAGGTTTCGTCCGGGGGATGTTTGATAAGTTGCACTCTTATATTTGCATCTTATCTATTTCTTTTTATTATGTTTTATTATTTATTTAGATCTATATTTACTTCTTTTGTGTTTTGTAGGTGTTTAGGAGACTTAATTCTTTTTGGAGCTTAAAGTGTTGATTTTAAAGCTTGAAGAGCAAAAAAGGGTGAGCTATGAAGTCTTAACCCATGAGCATAGCTTATGGTGTGCTGCTAATGTAAAAAAAGGAGGAAAAGCTGTGAAATCTTAACCTATGATTACGGCTTAAGGGGCTACAAATTAGAAGTTATTTTATGGGATTAAAAAACTTTCTAATTGGACTTATTTTATTGGTATCAACTTTTAGTGTATTTAAGATATGCTAGTACTTTATGTATTCCTAAATTAACTCTAATAGGATTTTCCTAATAAATCCTAGTTAGAGTTATTTTTCTTTTAGATCTTTTTTCTTAAATTTATTTTCCTATTATTATAAAAAGAAGGAGAGAACGTAGGATCTGATTATTCAGCCATTTTTAGTTTTCTTTTATTCTCTTTGGAGTGTTATTTTTGCTATGAAAAACAAAACCCTAAGTTCTAGCTAGAAGGAATTCGGTCTTGAAACATCAGTTGTGAGATCATTTGCACTTATTTTCCTCATCTATTTCAAGTAATCAGTTTATTTTTTGTTCTTATTTGTATTGCATGATCTAATTAGATCTTTGATTTAGTTATTTACTTGTGATTGATTTGCTAGTTAGGTGTTTTAATCTATGTTGTGAATTAAATTGGTACGCTTCAAATAATTTCGCTTGTGTGATTATGAAGTAAAATTAGCATCTCTTTCATATATTAATGCTTTCGATTAAATTACCTTCAAAAGCTTGTTTAGAATTGTTTGATTGAATAGAGATAATTAAAAAAAAATTCTCAATTATCTAATCGGTAAGAAGAGATATGTGATTCATGCTTTTTTATAGTATTGGAATCCATCCTGGCATGAAAAAAAATTATGGAATAAATGTTTCTAAGCTAGGGTTCAAGCCCAAAAATCTAAAGCTAGGTTATGGAACAACAAGATAAAGAGGAGAAAATTGATTTCTCACCTAAGCCGTCATCGTACAAGAGAGTGATTTGACTAGGGCTCCACTTGTCGCCCCTCTACCCTCACATACACGGAGTCTTCCCGACAGGATCTGAGTGCTACCTCTCCGAACCAAGGTTTTCCCTTCAAGCCAAAACACTTTTGCTCAAGTATGGAGAAGATGCTGAGAACTGGTGGCTAGGTATTAACCCATAAGTATTAAGGTTTTCTCCTTATCCTTTATATATGATATATAAAGGTGAGATACCTAGACTATCCTTCCTTACAAAATATCCACCATACTTAACACAATAATGATTTAACCCAAATTACCATATGGTAACTTTGAAAAACCATTGAACCAATTCTCATCATAGACTATTATATTTTTGTTTGGGACTTAATAATTAATCCCATAAAATAAAATAATTCATTAATAATATTTAATATGTATCCAATACATATCAAATGGTCCATTATAAAGCCCACCTAAACTCCTTAGCGTGCGATCCAGAAGGTCCATCTGTATCTTGGCCTGGGGTCTGAAATTACATTTGGCCCATAAGTTGTAAGTGGGATCTAGCAAGCTGTTACAACCCCCAATTTGGATGAAAATGTCAAAATCAAACTGACATACACCTGAAGTATTCTTATACGATCCCTTGCACAATCAGTGTCCTGCACAAGGCATGGCTTTGTCATCCTTCTACGTGCTAGGACATTTACTTGACATCTAAGCAGACTGATAAAATCAAATAAATGATTATCCAATAATCATTCTATTTGGGTACGACCGTATACTACTCAGTCTCACTCGTCAAAAGGTCGGTGTTGTCATCTCTTCGATGAAGAGATAGGCAATTCCTTCATATTATTCTCAGTCCTAGCATGGTTCCCGATATACCCAACGTACCCATACTTGGCACCCAGTTATGGGCCCGTTAAGCACATATCAAAGTATACAAGGTCACATCCAGGAGTGTAGTAATATCGGGTCTAAGGATCCAATATAAGCAATACATGTGAAATGCTTATGACACTAGACCATGTAGTGTTCTCACAAGATCTATTACACTGTTTACTAACAAGCTATGTAGTTAATAGACCTTCCAAGTCCTATGGCTGGTAAGACACCACCCATCCCATAAGGAATATATTAGTGTTTAGTTATATTCATTCCCGTGATTATAACATACTAGGGATAACTTTAAATGTATTCTTTAAACTCATGGTTTTACTTGTTCAGTACACGCTACTAACAAACATGAGTAAACACCAATTTATGGATTCTCAATATTTATTAATTGTATAAGTAATTCAATAAATATGATTATACCTTTCATTGATATTTAGAAAATGCATATATAGATATACAAAACACCAAGTACAACCTCTAGGGATTAGGGAATACACCAACATATAGCCATACCTAATTTATTTGAATGTGTTAATGATATCTTTTGATTTTGATCAATGATTAGTTGGTTCCATTCAAGACTCGAACCTACCTTTTAGCTGGAATCCTTATAGATTTCTCATCAATTTATATACTTTTGTTATTTTTACAATTCATTGAATTCTACAAAATCCCCCTTTTACTTTTATTTTGTCAACTTTATAAGAAATAGTTCAACCAATCTCCATGGATACTATTCTACTCTATATTTACTACAAAATCTTATTTCCAAGAGTAGATATTTTGTTTTTGGTGTTCTTGACACACATCAAATTTTGATGTTGTTGCTTGGGATTGGTGTCTTAATAGAATTATTTATTTCTTTCTTGGTAGAACACATCTAAGATATATGCATCGTTCTTCTCGTACAAGTGAACTTTGATTCGATCCTAAAATTGAGAAAACCGCTCGTCAATTGAGAAAGCAAACAAGGACAAAAGAAGAGCAATAGTCATTTGATTTGGACTTAGCGACTGATTTGTCAGAATCAACCGAGAGTGAATCTGAGGAAGAGAGAGAAGTAGAGATGGCCGCAGTTAGTCGTACTTTTAGAACCATGACTGAGCCTGATCTGGATCAATAACCTATTTGCATATTGTATTTGGAAAATGTGGTAAATTTTGAACTAAAATTTTGGTTTAATACACTTATTACATACTTTTCGTGGTCTTTCAGGTGAAGGTCCACACAAACATCTCAAGGAACTCCATGTGGTATGTTTATGCATGAAACCACATAGGGATGTAGTTTTCCGTTGAGCAAGTAAAAATGCAAGCCTTTCCATTTTCACTGATTAATAAAGTTAAGGACTGGTTTTACTATTTCCCTTTTCGGTCAATCACCACTTGGAGAGAGTTAAAGAAGCAATTTTTGGAGAAATTTTTTCCTGCCTCACGAATCTCTTCAATCCACAAGGATATATCGAGCATTTGCAAATATGTTAGAGAAAGTCTCCATGAATATCGAGAGAGATTTAACCAACTATGCACTAGCTGTCTGAACCATCATATCTAAGATAGTCTCTTAATTCAGTATTTTTATGAGGGTCTAACTTTACCTGATAAGAATCTGCTCGGTGCATCAAGCATTAGATCACTAGCTGATAAAACAATCCTCAATGCAAAAGAACTAATTACTAGAGTGACTGCCAATACCTAACAGTTTGGCATCCGGTAAGATCCATTTATGTATAAAGCATACAAGATAAGTAATACTACTCTTGAACAGGAAATTGACAATCGTTCTTCACTTGTGCAGAAAGCATTCTTGGGAAATACTTAACAAGTGAAAGCTTATGGAATTTGTTCAAGTGAAAACCATCCAACTGATGCATATTATACTTTTCAAGAGGAGGAACATGTCAATGCTGTGGGAAACTTCCAAAATCAGCAAAATCAAAGGAGATATGATCCTTATTGGAGAGCTCATCTCATTTCAGTTATGGCAAAAAATTCAATAATTTCCAACAACAAAGGTCACAAGATCTTGCATAACCATCGCCTTCAAAGTTAGGTATGTCTTTGGATCAAATTGTTACCGCACTTGCTATTGACATGCAACAATTTCAATAAAACATTTTGATATTTCAATATGATCCTTATTGGAGGGCTCACCCCATTTCAGTTATGGCAAAAAATACAATAATTTCCAACAACAAAGGTCATAAGATCTTGCATAACCACCTCCTTCAAAGCCAGGTATGTCTTTGGATCAAATTGTTACTACACTTGCTACTGAAACGTAACTATTTCAGCAAAACACTTTGACATTTCAATAAGACACTAAGACAAGCATCCAAAACTTGGAGAACCAAATGAGTCAAATGGCTACATCAATGAGTAAGTTAGAATCGCAAGTTTATGGATAACATACCTGGATCTTCACATTTGGTGGTTGCACTTCTTTACAACTCCTCAAAGTGATAAGCAAAATGTTAGTGCTATCACTTTGTTTTTTATGACTTTTTTTTAATTAATAAAAATATATTTATTTTCCAAAAAATTTTAAATTTCGACATCAAATTCTATTGTACTTTAATCAATAAATTTGCAAAATTTCGAATGAAATTTTGAAGGATAAGAGATTTTTAGATGGATGTATTAAATGATAAACCATCGATTTGCAAAACCACCAACCCACAGATTACAGTTTACCACGTTTAGAAACACAACTCTTGATCTAAAAATTGACCAAAGTAAGTAGTTTTTTTGTACGCTTTCTCTTTTTATCTTACGAAGTGGAATGAGATTTGAATTGTTAGCAAACAAAGCAAAATTTCATGATTTTGCTAAAATTAATGTTTAGAAAAGGGCAATTAATCCAACTTTTCTTATTTAAAAATTAGAATAACGGAAATATATATATATAATTTTTCTTTTCTTTTCTCTGATTCTATCTCCATGTTTTCTTTTCTCTCTCTTCATTCCTCTTTTCTTTCTTTCCTTATTCTTTTTATCCATTAAACAGATCTTTATCCTCCCCACTTTATATTTAGTTCTTACAAAAGTGAAAGCAATTTTTTTTTTTTTTTCTTTTTGTAATGGAAGAGTTATCGGATACTCCAATTTGAAACCGAATAATCAAAATTTTCTGGAAAATCAGATTGTATATGAAAAACTCTAATTTCATTTCTCCAAACAATCTTAAACTTTAATATATCATACCATCTGCTAAAAGAATTCATCATAAACTACCTAATTAAAAAGAGAAAAATCCAAATATTCCCAAGTCCAAATATCAACAAACATCAACAGATCAAAACGAAACAGAACTGAAGCATCAGAAGAAGGAGAAAGGATGGGGAGATCTGAAGGCGGGGGCGAAGTCGACAGCGGCAGCGGCGAAAGAAGAAAAAGAGGAAGACAAGAGGAGGGAAAGCCTTGGACGCGGCGACGAAAAAGGAGAAGGCGGCAACGGAGGCCGTGGTGTCGGCGGCGACAGCATGAAAGGGAAAGAAGGGGAGGATAAAAAGAAATTAAAAAAATATTAAAAAATAAATTATGATATATATATTATAAATATTTAAGTAGAAATTTAATTTTTAAACTAAAATCCCCCGGTTCGAAAGCCGGTCCTTGGTTTACGAACAAAAAATTCACACTCTTTGATTTGCAAAAATCAAAACCAAAAATCTTTTTTAATTATCCCTTAGAGAAATCATTCCCTCAAAAATTAATAAAATATATTAAATTAATTTAAAGCTATAAATTTTATACCCCTTCAACCCATTGTTATAAATACAATTTAACATGGTTCATCTTTTGAGAAAGGGCAAATTACAAAAAAAAAAAAAAAAACTGGTTTCACTTTTTTGTAAATAAAGGACTGTGGTTTTTTTGTTTAAAAAAGAGGACTGTGTTTTAAAATGTTAACAAAAAAAAAGATAATTAATATTTTTTCGTTAAAAATGATGATATAGCGGAGGGTATTTTTAGTTATTTAACATACTAATAATTTATGTATATTATTTAAGAATTTTACATCAAAATTTGAATATTTTTCAAAAAATTTTCAATCTGTTATGATTTTTTTTAAATCTATTATTATTATTTAATTTATAAAAATATTTGCGCTTTTCAAAAATTTTCAAAAATTTATCATTCATGTGTATTGTATTTTTATTAACCAACTTGAAAATTTTGAGTTCAAAGTGAACAATAATACCTTATGTAATGTCATAATTTAATTTTAGTTATCCTTTTTTTTTATTAACATTTTAAAACACAATCCTCTTTTTTAAACAAAAAAAACACAGTCCTTTATTTGAAAAAAAATAAAACCACAGGGTTTTTTTTTTTTTTTTTTGTAATTTGCCCTTTGAGAAACTATACAATGAATCCAGTCTATATGGATCTTTCCGATGAAAAATTGACACATAAATATTTTTATTTTTTTAATATTCATGTTGCTCACGTGTCAGTTTTTCATTGAAACAGTTCAAATGGAATCAATCCACTACAAAATTTCTCTTTTCCTACTAAGAGGTATAGAATTCAAGTTTTTGTAATACTAAATACTACAATCTCAGTTATGAATAAGAATTAAAAAAACTTTTTACCTATTATGATTACTACAAATATCCCTAAAAAAAACTACTAAATTTGAAATGAATTAATTATTTTACTGAATGAAATTATATTAGAATTATTTAATATTTTTTATTCAATCTAAAATTATATCTGTATATTATTTACAGAACAGAATGCATATTAATTCTAATAAATTTGAGTCATTAACAAACTAAATACAAATAAATAAAATAAAAAAACTTAAGTATGAAAAATACCCATTATGTATAAAATAAAATAAAAACTTAAGTTAGGAGATGATCCTAATGAGGTGTGTGTTAGGGCATTTACAATGGGGGTCTTCAAAGGATTCCCTAAATTTTGAAGACCCACGTTTTACTATTGAAAAAAATTTGAAAAAGGATTCCTCAAAGTTTGAGAACTCACGTTTTATCATTGAAGAAAACTCGAGGAATTTCTCAAGTTGAAGAGTGGTCTTCAATTTAACGACCCCAAATCCTTAAGAAAAATTAACATATGTATCAGGTTTCTTTTCTTTTTTTTAATTGTTTACAAGTTGAAGTGATATGTTTTGAAAACTTTTTCAAAAAATTTCTGATTCTAAGAGAAAAAATTTAAAAATAAAACTTTTTAAATTGATGAAGTATCACTTAAAATGAATTGCAAGATTTTTTTACGGAGATTTCCAATTGAGAATGTCCTTATGTAGATAGGGTTTGGATGCGGAGAGTTGAGTAGGTATGTGGTGACGCGTTAACATACAGCAGCGGCAGCCAACTCATTAATATTTGTCTGGTCTTCATCACGTGATCTGCGCCTTTTATCCTCCACCCCACTCCACGCCATGCCCATCCTACCGCTTCGCCCCCACCTTCTCTTTCTTTTTCCATCCTATTAATCTTCTCACTTTTTTCCACAATATTGATTACTTAAGACCACTTCAAGCTTCCGGCTGTAATACAATTAGCAATGGGAAACTTACCTAACTTGCTCTTTTTTCTTTTTAATTCTTTTTCACAATTTGATAAAGTATCGAATTAATATGTAATATTTTTAACAAACATATTAAATTTTATATTTTATTTTCAAAAATATCAATTTTTTTAAATAAAGCTAACAAGGAGTTGTATTATAAAAAAAAAAAAAATTGTGAGAGCCAACATTCACTAAAATAATAGAGATTTTTTCCTAGTGATACCAAGATATTATCTGATATGAAGATATCACATTGTTCTACATGAAAATTTTTTGAATTTCAAAATTTACAAAGAAATTTTAAAATTATTATTCGTGACACCAAAAACTAACAGGTTGGCGCATGATTTAGCAAAATTGGACTCTTCATCCCATCATCATATCATTCTCTTAGAAAATTGTCCATCTTGTATTTTTCCTATTATTGAACTAGATGTTGCTTATTTAAATTTCTTTTTATAAGAATTATTTTTTATGAAAATGATGTTTTTTAAGAGAGTGGAATTGTCTTACAATTGAATTTGAACAAGTTATTTATTTGGAAAAAATGACATTTTTTTCCCTTTAATCTACTATCATTGACCTATTGATTTAGCAAATTTGGACTCTAAATTATTGTAATTGATTAGAATATTATTATAAAGTCGTCTACATTCCATATAAATTGGGTAAAGAGGTGAAACTTGTAATTTGGATAGCAATTTTACTTGTTTGTGTAAATTGGTTCAAATGTCTAAATTCGGTTAAATGTTGTCTACCAAAAAAATTAGGTTTAATTGCAATATATCATGGGTTAAACGCGCTCAACTGTAATATATTAGGGACCAATTAGGCCAGAGATGAAAGGATCACAACTTAAACAAGGGACTAAAAAGACTATAACATGGACTTTTCCACATAAATTGCGATAAAGAATGTAATGATTCGATGGAGTTGGATGATGGTGATGCAAGATAATAAGGGTTAAGTAGCCCAATTTTCATAGATGAAGGAAAAACTTAAGTCTTATAAGAGCAAAATTGATCATGGGTAAGAGTTGAGGGGTGAATTTGATACTTAAACCAGAGAATAATGATAGAGGAGGCACAGATACAGCGACAGGGACAGCACAGGGATGGAGTTGTGTCCACGGACCACCAGCCCTGCCATTGGATCTATTTGAATTTAAGTTTTTAGATATTTCTTTTTGTAGCACTCAATATGCAATTGGTAGTTGAGAATACCAATTGCACATTGATTGCTTTTAAAAAAAAAAAAAAAAAAACTTAATTAACAAGTGAAGTGACTATTCCTTCCAATTCATTTCTTTTCTTTTAAAAACCCTGTCGAATATATCAATCTTGAATTATTTTGGTCACACAAAAGTAACTTATATTCTTTTCCAAAAATAATACTCAAAATAAAATAGTTAGGTAAAGCATATCAATATTCCTTTCTTTTAATATATTAAATTGACCCATACATTTATTTAGAGGGTAAACAATTATAACATTTTTTAGGTTTATCAAACTATATTAATACCTTTTTTATATTTTGCCAATTTAATTATTACATTCTTGAAGATACCGGCATCATTCTCAAAAGAAACATACCCAAGTTTTACGAATAAAGAGATTTTAAATTAGAAAGTTATGTCTAATAAAGTTTAGATAGGGATAGATTTTTGTCTATCTTAAAAAAAATATATAGATTTTTGTCTATCTTAAAAAAAAAAAAAAGATTAATTGAACAAATCATTTTTGTGCACATAAGTGTTTACGTTAATTAATTAATTAGAATAATGCAAAAAAAAAGTCCTAGTTAATTGGAAAAATCCAAAGTGAAATTTATGTAATCTGCACCTAATGTTGAGTGACTATCTTAGCATATTTACTTGTAGAGAAGAATTTTTTTTTTCCAATTAATCTAGTTAATTAATTAATATAAACCCTTGTGTGTACAAAAATAGATTTGCTAATTTAAGTTCATTTTGCTCGTAATTTATGTAGTATGTGCTTTAGAGTATGGACGTTGATATTTTATTGTTTGATGGAAAAAATATTCTTATGTTGTTAGCTTTTTAGTAGTATTTTTTTATGCAATAAAATTTTGTCTTATAAAAAAATTGGAGATAAAAAGGTAACAAAGGGTATTTTAGAAAATTAATAATATCTCATATCATTAGTTTGGATGAAAAAAGCTTCAAAATAGACATGATGAAGGTATTAATATAACAAAGGCAAAACACGGAAAGGTAGTCATTGAATTGGCAAAATAGAAAGAGGTACTCATGTATTTTTGTAAACCTGAAGGAGTTCATAATTATTTACCCTTATTTATATATATCTATATGTAACTGAATGAACTAATTTGAAAATCAATTTCAGCTCCATAATTTACAAATTTATCCCCTACGTACCACCTCACAACATAAAATTCAAAGACACGAAGGTCTTTTTGCAACATCTTATAGCACCTCTTCAAAACAATGTCATTGTAGGGCTATAAATATCTCGAACTTCGATTTCGACTACCCCACTAACAATTTTTTCTTAATCACTTTATCCTCCTTTTCTCTTTTGTTGCTTCGGAACCCGCATTCCCCTTCTTTATTTTGCATCTCTCTTTTCTCTCTTATCTTTTATTTTATGCTTCATTTCCTCTTTTCTTTGTTTTTTTAGACCCTCATTTTGCAATTGTTCTTTTTTTTTTTTCCTCTCATCTTCATGTGAGAATCTGTTATAGCAACAGTCACCCTCGCTTCTTTTTTTATTCTTCCAGTAAAACTTCTATTTTCCTTTTATTTGTTATTATCATATATTTCATCTTTGCTCGATCTAATGTTCTTATGATTTTAATATATATTTTTGTGATATCTAAACTTCTCAAGATCTATTTTGGTTAAGAATTTTACTTTATTTTTCCTCTTGCATATTTATATCTCACATCTCTTTTGTTCAATTTATAATTCTCTATTATCGTCGCCTTCTCCATGATGATTTACCTAAAATCTTGTTACTATTGATAATGTTAGGTTTTTCAGTCTACTCTTTGCAAAAGTAACCATGCGCAAGTAAGTTAAAGTTATGCATAGCTCAGTTATCCAATGTACAATTTCAAATCAATATATGTTGGTTTGTTTTTTAAATGTTATATTCATTTTACTCTTTAGGTATTTGATTTTTTAAAATTTATGTTCATCATATAAATATAGCTATAAGATATCTACACATTTATGTAGTATTTAAATTATTAGTAATAAATTATCTTTCATTTATATTTTTTTATAAATAACTCACAAAATATTTTTATTCATTTAAATTAGATATTTCATTATTAATTTTAACAATTTATGCAATTGTAAATCATTATAATTATATTCCCGAAGTAATGCAAGGAATTCTCCTAGTATATATATATGTATACGGGGTTGGGTTTGGAATAAAACTCAGCGAGGGCAAGTTTGCTTATATTGATTGATAAAAACTGTGCTAATATGAATAATTTAGTAAGAAGCTTGTACGTTTATTAAAAATTATTAATAACACATGCATGCTTATGTACTAACCATTTTTTCGAATTAATATTTTAAAAAATTCATGATTATTTTGCTATTTGGAAGAAATATGATTTTTCATCTGTAAATGATAAATAAAATAAAGGGAAAACTTCAAAAAACATTCATGTGGTTCCATTTGACAAATGATAGATTATTATTATTATTATTATGTTAAAAAGTGGACTTGTGGTTTTAAAAGTTAGCAAAAAATAATAACTAATATTTTTCATTTAAAAATGATGATGTGATATATGTCATTTTTATCCATTAAGCATTCCAATAGTTTGTCCATATTATTTAAAAATTTTAATCAAGATTTGAATATTTTTCGTATTTTTTTTTGTGGTAATTTTTTAAATTTATAATTACTATTTAATTAAAAAATATATTCACTTCCCAAAAAATTTCAAAATTTATCACAAAGGCCTATTGTATTTTTGTTAACCAATTCAAAAATTTTCGTGATTTACATATGGGAAAACTTCAAAAACCACTCTTGTGGTTCCACCCTCTAACACAATCCTTGATTTGTTAGAGGATGGAACCACATGAGTGGTTTTTAAAGTTTCCCCATATGTAAATCACCTCATATTTATGTAGAAAAACTGACATATTATATTGCGATTATTTGTCAACTTTGAGCTTAATTTTTTTATAGACAGATTGCAATTTGAATTACATGAATTATGTCATCGTATTTTATACAATGAAATCTTTCCAACGAAATATAATAGGTTAAAACGAATAAATAATGAATGAGAAATTAATGTTTAAAGTAAGCTCATGGAAATGTTTTGTTAGAGAAAAAATGTATTGGAAAATATTTGATTGTCATCCACTTAACCTTAACAACATAGAGGAGAGCTAG
The DNA here is from genome assembly GCA_039660915.1 of Euphorbia tirucalli. Lineage (NCBI taxonomy): Eukaryota > Viridiplantae > Streptophyta > Magnoliopsida > Malpighiales > Euphorbiaceae > Euphorbia > Euphorbia tirucalli. The sequence continues at coordinate 22,679,163 of CM077637.1, read as the reverse complement.
CTCAGCTTTCAGATCCTTGAGCTAGCTTAGTAACTTGTCTTTGATTTATATCTTAACTCATGAACTTTGATTATTGCTTTTTTCACCCAAAAAATAGAAGGAAAAGGGAAAATTAGCAATAGATGGATTAGAAGGAATATTAATGTATTGTGTCCGAACCGTACCGACAGGCGGAAAATCTTAATTTTGAAAACAGAATTGATTTTCATTCGGTTTTTATGCTTATTCGTCTAATAATTTATTGTGATATTTAGTTGATAACAAAATTTTATAGAGTCGCCACCAATCTAGTTTTGGTCCGATTGGATACCTTAAATAACCAGAGATTTATATGGGTTCGTTTGCTAATTACGTGTAAGGAAGATAATAATCACCGTACCCCGCCCATAATTGGTACTAAAAGTCGTAAATTATTCTCGTGGGATGTATTTCTTTCATTTCATTTTTTATCCGTACACGAATATAGAAAAAAAAAACTATATATTAGCTGAATGTATATTCATAATAATATTGTATTTTAATTAACTTTTATTTATTCAAATCCATGACATGGACTAAAAATAAAATATACAAATATACAAATATTGAATTAGTATTTTAATAAACAATGTATTTTACATCCATAATATGGATGCAAAATACACACGTATAACATGTAACATAAATACAACAAATATGTGAAATATCTATATAATTATGTAGATCATACATTCATGCTTACAATAAACGCAATAACGGATTTTATATCACTTTTTATTAAAATGAAATTTAAAGCTTATTGGTAATATGAATGATGACATTACAAACTTGGTCATAATATGAAGTTAATCGCATTAATATAAATTAAACTTAAATTACACAACCATAGCATGGTCGTGAAATTAAATCTCTAAAATTATGCATATAAAAATTTTATTTTGAGTCGTCTATTTAATTTTGGAAATTTTTAATTTCGTAAAAACCTAATTTTTAATTTATTCCTAACAAGTTTAAATATATATTATTACGAAAATGAAAAGGGAATTAAGACAAAAGGCTTAATAATCTGTTGGGCCGGCCTTAATTTGTTCTTAATCCAAATGTTTGAAGCCCAAAAACTAAGCCCTGAACCAAACCCAACCCGGAACCATTAACCCACTAGCCATATCCAATGGGTATTACCCATCATATATACCCATCTCATTCTATTCCAACCCTAAATTTATCTTCATCACCAGCCTCCATCATCTCTTTCTCTCTACAGACATTAAAGTCCACCCTCACCTCCGGCCGCTTCTTCTTTCTCTTTCGGTCGCCGGGTGCTTTCCCTCTCTCTTTTTCGTTCTCGCCGGCCGCTCTCTTTCTCTCCGCCGATCTGCTCTCGCTTTTTCTCTCGGTTTCACTCTTTCTCTCCGTCGATCTGCTCTCGCCGTCAGTCTCGTTCTCGCTCTTCCTCTCCGTAGATCTGCTCTCGCCGTCAGTCTCGTTCTCGCTCTTTCTCTTGGTTTGTGTTTTCTGCCTCGGTCGATCTGTTCTCTCCGTTCACTCTTGTTCTCGCTCTTTCTCTCCGTCAGCCCTGTTCTCGCTCTTTCTCTTGGTTTGTGTTTTCTGCCTCGGTCGATCTGTTCTCTCCGTTCACTCTTGTTCTCGCTCTTTCTCTTGGTTTGTGTTTTCTACCTCGGTTTCTAATTTTTTTTGTTTATTTCCTTTCTTTTTTTTTCGTATCTCGTTTTCTCAGATATGGAGAAAACAAACTCGGTTTCAATCATCCAAGGCTTACCAGATTTCATCAATACCGAGAACTAAAAGCATTTTCCTTTGGTTGGTTCTTGTATTTTCTAGGTTTTTTTTTAGTTAATTTTGTGATTTTTGGTTTTTCTCCTTTGCAGGTTCAGAGACATATGGTTTTATTCAATTTCAGTTGAGTTTCTCAAGTGATGACGCTGTCCCAGCTAAGAATCTGACTCTCTACTTATAATGATGCAAATAATGCAAATGCATGTGTGTAAAAAAAAATGAAATCTGTGTTATGAAATGCTTGTATGTGAAAATGAAATTTGTGTTGTGAATACTTGTATGTATATGATTGGATTAGAAGAATATTTATACACATATTTGGTTGGATTTTAACAGGATATTTATACGTGTATTGGAATTAAATTGATGCTGTAAATGGACTGAAATTATGTGCATGTTTCCCTTGGCCAAATACTGGTTTTAGGTTAGTGTTAGGGAACATATAAATAAGAGAGAACAAAGAAGAATAATCAACACTGTGAAATGAATAGATAGATAAGTAAATGAAGGAATTAGTATAGACATAGCATGTCTCTACTCATTGTTGATAAATCTGAATCATACAAGACATTATGTATATTGCTTTACAAAGAAAAATAGGAGAGATGTATGCATGTTACTTCCTATATTACTTCTAGCTTTGTTAATGGACTGCTTTCAGGCTTCTCAAACTTACACTTTTGCTGGGTATTTCTTTGTGCAGGAGTTAACAAACTGAGTGAGTGATATGGGAAGGGTAACTCATCTTTCAACTCCCCATTCCTCTCTTTTGAAGGAGATCATGAAGACTCTTGGAGGAATAGAAGAGCTGAAAAACAGGACCTCCTCCCCAGGAATAAACCTATGAAAATCAACTAAAGGAAAAGCTGAAAAATTTTGTGTTTCCTTTGTTTGTTGCTCTACCTTTTTTTGTGCTTTTTTTTTTTTTTTTTTTTGTGTTTGTGGGACTGCCCTTTTATAGGCAAAGGAGGGGCAGTCCCCAAACTTGTAAAATTAGGGAGCTTCTAAGGTTAAGATTATAATTTTAGCAATTTTGGGTTTTGTCCTATGTGTAATTTTAGGGACTATTGGGACTTTTTTCCATTTTTCTTATAAATTCTATTTTTTATGTTTGGATTTAATTTTTTCACAATAATGATATTATAACAGTAATGATAATAATTATGATAATAGTAGTAATATAATGGTGATAATAATAATAATTATAACAAAAGGATTAATGAAATAATAGCGATAATAATAATAACTAAATATTATAAATTAAATGTGTTTATTAGTTTTATGGATATAAATAAAATTATATAGTGGAAAATGAGGTTAGGTAGGACAAAATGGGTATCTACATATTGAAGCAGATGAATAGCAACGATGTTGTAGATTACTCACCCATGGTAGGTCAGATGTCGAAATACCAAGCAGAAAATAACAGGATAAATTACACGGGAGCTTTAACTTGAGTTCCTCGATGCAGAGATGAAAATGAAGAAGAAAGGGAAGATAATTGAAATCCCTAAAAGATGTCCCCACGTATAAAATAATTATGTATTTAATTTCTATATAATTTTTATTTTAAAATGCGTCTCCCATTTTATATTTAATAAGGAATTAGGAACCATAAAATTAATGGTCCTTGAAAGTAAATGATTGAAGGAAAAATCTTATTTCGTTGATCTAATCTTTCATAAATACATTGATGGGTATTTAAAATAAAGAAAAGATATTGCTAGAAGAAACTAGAAAAATGGGCGCTAATTGGAACCAATTCTGTTAGGGATGAAAAAGCTTTAACCGTGGATTCGTCCAAGTCATCAATCCAATACAAGAAGGAATATGAGCCATTGGATCCACTTATTAAAACCAATACATTCATAAACTAAGGCCGGCCCATGTTAGCCCATATGTCCATCAGCCCCCCTCAAGATGGAAGAGTTGAAGAACTAAGAAATCCCATTTTGAACAAGGCAGGCAGAATATGTGAACTACTCAGCGGCTTGGTAAATAAATCTGCAAGTTGAAGGTGCATAGGAACATAATCAGGAACAATGAATCCATCAGTTATGTGATCTCGAATGAGATGGCAATCGATGCCAACATTTTTTGTCTTTTCATGATGAACAGGATTTTTAGCTAAAGCAATAGCTGCTTAGCTATCGCAACGCAGAGGAATGGGTAAAGGAATCTGTTCCTTGAAATCTTGGAGAAGAAAATGAATCCACTTTAATTCATAACATGTAGCTGCCATAATCCAATACTCTGCTTCAGCTGATGAGCGACTAACAATGTTTTGCTTTTTCGATTTCCATGAAATCAAAGATGAACCAAGAAAAATACAAAACCTAGTTGTGGACTGTCTCGTGAGTTTATAAGTGCCCCAATTAGAATCACAAAAAGCTTTAAGCTTGAGGTCTCCATTACTTGGATAAAATAATCCATATTGAAAAGTGCCCTTGAGGTATTTTAAAGTATGTAAAGCTGCTTGAAAATGATGCTCAGCTGGGTTCTATATAAATTGACTTGATTTATGGGTCACATGTGTGATGTCCGGCCTGGTGAATCCAAGATACAAAAGCTTGCCCACAATCTTCTTGTATTGTTTCGGATTACAGTATGATGGCCCTTCAATACTCAAATCCACACCTGCAGCGAAAGGACTGGGAACACTCTTTGCCTCAGACAAACCATCTTCAGCAAGCATATCAAGAATAAATTTGGACTAAGAAAGAAGAATACCAGCCTCAGAGCGAGCCAATTCAATGCCTAAGAAGTACTTTGTCAGACCCATATCTTTTATAGTAAAAAGACTGTGCAAATAATCTTTAACTTCATTGATTGCTGCCTCTGAAGAACTAGAGATTAAAATATCATCAACATAAATGATCAAAACAGTGAGAATGTTCTTAGGCATTCGAATAAAAAGACAATGGTCATGATATGATCTGACAAAACCAAAGTCTATAAGCTTACAAGACAACTCTTTATGCCACTGCTTACTGGCCTGTTTTAGGCCATACAATGATTTAATTAATTTGCACACTTTACCAGCCGGAACATTCTTGTATCCAAGTGGAGGTGATAAGTAAACTTCCTCTTCAAGATGTCCATGCAAATATGCATTGTTGACATCAATTTGATGGATAGGCCACTGATGCATAGCACCAAGAGCAAGAAACAATCGAACAGGAACACTTAGGGTCACTGGATTAAATGTTTCATGAAAGTTAATGCCCTCTTGTTGTTTGAAACCTTTAGCCACTAATCTAGCCTTAAACCGATCCATCTCACCGTTAGACTTGTATTTGATGCGGTAAACCCATTTTGAAGCTAACGACTTCTTGCTGACAGGAAGATCCATAATTTCCCATGTACGGTTTGATTCCAAAGCATGAAGTTCATCCAGCATTGCTTGCTGCCATCTAGAATCCTTTTGTACTTCAAAAAAATTTCAAGGCTCTGTTTCCTGCAAAATATTTCCAAGAAAAGTTGTATGTTGATAAGTAAAGGTGGCACATTGCAAAGCATTAGCAGAATTGGAAAGAATGAAATCCTTCATCCATACAAGAGACTAAGTTTGTCTTAAAGATTTTCAAACTGTTATAGTAGAGAGAAGACCAGAAGTATCTAAAGTTAGAACAGACATATCAGGTGATGCAGAGAAGTTGACAGGGAGTTCCTGATAACTTTGCTGCGGAATGACAGGGAGTTCCTCTTGTGATTCATCCGAAACACAAAGCATTCGTGATTCGGAATAGTGTTGATAAACGCGATGCTGTGGTTCATTCTGATGAACATCATACAGGACTTCAGCTGGAACTAAATTCGCTCGTCGCGTTTGTGAGAAGGTCAATTCTGCCTCCGGATCTAACTGTGCTTCTAACGTCTCCTGTTGTTCTGGTCGCCGTCGCCGAAAGAATCTTCGCGCTCTTCATTTTAGTTCATACTGTCTTCGTGCAGTACGCCGATATTGACGTATTTGATCCTCGATGGTTGGCGTAGCAGCGGAGGATGCTGCTTGCTGTGTTACTGGTGGTAGAACTTGAGTCTGTGTATGACTCATTTTAATTTTTCACGCGCTACCACTTCGTCACGAATTTGTAAAGGACTTTTAAATACAAACAAATTCCCTTTTGACTTGGGAATCACCTTCTTAGGAGTACTGGACTCTCCTAGAGTTAAAGAAGACAGTTTGCCTTGTAACTGCTGAATAGAATCTTCTAGCTGGGCAGCTTCTTCTTTTGCTCGTCCTTGTTTCTGTAACTCAGCTTTGATAGCTTGGAGCTGAGTCTGTTGATCACGTAGCTGTTGCTGAATTGAGAATAAGACTTGTAAAATAGTATTATGTTGTTTTAAACAGGCTTCTAAGGCTGCTTGCGACTTATACTCAGAGGGTCTCACAAAACCAAAAGCTGGGCTTTGAATATCATCAACTGCTTGCAGGGCTTCTTTATAATCAGTGCAGGCTTGTGTATGTTTCCAGTTCATAAGTGAGATCAATGGGTGGGTATGAGATACCACCTGTAAACAAACCTCATGCTTACTCCTACCTTATATGGATAACGGAACAGTATGCCAGTCTTCAGGACTTACACCTCTCTGTGGCCTTACTCTCATCGGCACCGTACTGCTTACACTACCCAGAAAGAAAAGAAGAAACTTCTCAGTCAGTTTATAGATGATAAACAGACCGCCCCAATGATCCCACACAAAGAAAGTTAAGCTTGCATAATTCTTAGAATACGCTCTGATACCAAAACTATTCCCAGATTGATTGATCGTAAAAATAAAACTGTGACACAAGAATTATGAAGAAATATCAAACAGTTTATTACAGAAAGAGAAACTACTACAGCGGATTTAGTACAAGAGATAATTTTCTTACACACTGGTTACTTGCCTTAAACCAATAGAACACACCTATTTATAGAGCAGAAAGGAATCAGAAACGGGAAACCGGATAGAAACCGGGTACGCATATGGGCCCCATCGATCATTTCTATCTGGTCTTTGTTACAAAGCAGATTCCTTATATTATGACAACAAGACAAAACTACTTTCGGTGCACAAATATCATTACATACGATAAAAGACTTTCGGTGGTGTTGGCAGACACCTTTTGGATATAATGGGACAGCTGGTAGGTGTACAGCTGGAGAATCTTTGCTGACGCAAGTGCTTTCGTTATACCGGTGCTGAGGTCATGGCTGACCTGTGCTTGGCTGGAGAGTTTGGATTTCCTGGAGAAGAGTATGCAACTGTTCCTGGATACTGTTGAGGCTTTCCTTGTGCTTGGGAAGATGATGATGCAGTAAGCAATAGTCATTATCGGTAAGTGTGAAGTCTGGATGTTCCATGATTTGAGTACGAGCTAGGAGGAGGTGTTGTAATGCTTGTATTTCATAGTGAATCCTGGTGGCGAGGTTTCTGGGGATCGCCTCCGCTTCTTCGTGTAACCGTCACTGTTCATATCGGCTTCTGGTCTGTTGGATTCTGTGATAACACCTTTGATATCGAGCAATTCTGGCATCAATTTCTGGAATGCTCTGGCTGCTTGTATTTCCTTGTGTACTACTTGTGGACATCCTTCTTCTCGTTTGTTGCTCAGCTCTTCCAAGGTTTCTTCAATCAACTTTAATTTTTCCTTATGTTGTACAGAAAAATCAGTCACCTGCAAAACAAAGAAAACAAGTCTAGACAGAGAATCTGCTAGAGCGTTAGTAGTCCCTTTGATATGTTCAAATTCTACTTCCACACCACTGCCCGTTATATAGTCACAAAAACGGAGCCATCTGACACGTGAGGGTTTGTTTGTGGCTGATTTATTGAAGAAAGAGACAATTGCCTGGCAATCTGTCCGAATGGTGATAGCTTCTCGATCAATCCAGTGAATCTTTAGGGCATCCATGGTATGCATGACAGCATGGATTTCTGCATCAATAGTGGATTTGATCAAAGAGAAACGGCCACTGGCATAGGCACAGATCTTTTCAGTTGCTTTTGGGCTATATTTAGTGGGCTTCCATTTACAAATTCCACCCCAGCCTTCCATAGAGCCATCAACTTCAAGAACGATATAACTCTTAGGTGGAGCTATCTCCAGATCTGGTAACTGCTGGATTTGGGCTTTGAGCTGCTGTACTAAGGCCCAATCAGAAGGTTTGAATCTCATATCTCCATATGGGCTAGTCTTATTATACAGTGGTCCAAGTAAGGTTCCCAAATTAGCCATGTAAGGCCGAGCATAATTTAAAAGGCCAAGCCAACTTCGTAAGCCTTTCTTGTTTTTCAAATTCTCATCAGAGAAATCAGCAATCTTCTTAATGATGTGTGCCTGGAGTTTTAGTTTCCCTTCGCCAATGACTGCTCCTAGAAAATCAACTTCCTGTACTGCTAGTTTCATCTTGGAGGGAGAAAGGACTAAGCCTTCCTGTTGACCGATATTAAAGAAGTGGGAAAGGTGTTGTGCATGTTCCTCCGGAGATTCTGAAAAGATCAGGATATCATCAATGTATACGGCAATAAAGTGGCTGCACGAATGAAAACAGTTATCCATTTTTCGTTGAAAGATAGCAGGTGCATTCTTCAAGCCAAATGGCATAACAAGCCATTCATATAAGCCATTAGGGACAATAAAAGCAGTCCATGGTATGGATTCTTCGGGGATAGCAACTTGATGAAAGCCACTTTTTAGATCAAATTTGCTGTAAATTTTGCTGCCACCGATCTTTTTGAGAATGGTGTTGATACCAGGTAGACTATACTAATCCTTATGGGTATTATCATTCAAGGACCGGTAATTAAACACCATACGTTCTTTGCCCTTCTTTTCCTGCCCTGTTACAGGATCAACAGTGGTTCCAGAATTGACGAGAAAAGCCATTGTCCTGTGTCTGGATTGACTTGGTCTAATTACCTTCAACTGTAATAGAGCGTCAATGTGTTGTTGAAATGAGGCCACCATTGCTGGTGTTACATGTTTTAAGGGCTTATCTTCAATGATGATATCTGGATTAATAATATCCAGCTTACATTGTACCTGATTTTTGCTCCAAAATTTTAATGGATCATCTCCAATATAACCGAGCTGTTGTAACTGCTGCATTAAGGAACTGAAGCGTTCCATTAAACCAGGTACTGTAGGAGCTACATAGCTGCAAGTTTCAGCAATTAGGATTCTCAAATTTTCATCCATAGCGGCCATATCAAAATTTGCATGGGCTGCAGTGAGCAGCAATTCTGGAGTTGTTTGAACTGGTATGACCATTTTGTAAAAGGTAACAAGATCTCCTTCAATTCGCACTCCGCCTTGCATGTTGCGGATGAAGTTGGCACCAAGAAGGAACTGGATTCCTGTCTGTGATCCCATAGGTAATAGATGACAAAAAGGAATATAGAATTCATTAGTGCCAATTGTCATTTTACCCCTTTTGAGCTTCTTTTGTGAGGTATGTTGCGAGTTCAGACCATTAATGGCAATATCATAGCCAATATCTTCCATGGCCTCTGGGGGGATGGCATTAATCTCAGCTACACAAGTTGTTGCTCCCGTGTCCAAAATTGCTTGGAGAGTAAATGGTTGCAGATCACCAATATGCAATGTAATTTGCAGATTATACAGTTTGTTGACAATTTTGGTTTTGGTTTGATCAGGAGACATTTTCAGGGCTAAAATGTCGGTAGCATCATAGAATGCTTGAGCTTCATCCATCATATGTGCTGCTTCACGAATCACAGGGCCACCACCACTGCTTCCTTTATAAATTCCTGCTTTGATAAGATGCCGTTGTCCGGTTGTTTCATCTTCAATTTCCACCGTGTCATCATCATCTGGGTCTTGTGCATCTTGAAAGACAACTTGTAACTTGCCCTGATGTTGTTGACGATATTGATACAGCATCTTTTCTTCATCAAACGCAGTTTGTTCCTCAAGACTAGTAGCTAGGTCTTGGTGTAATGCTTGAGCTAATTGTTGTTTTAATCTTGCATTTTCAGCTTCCAGATACTGAATATATTCCATTAGCTCATTTATTAAATTCTTCTTCTTCCCATAAGGGATAGAATGCAAAGATGGTTTAGTCAGCACCTTCCGTGAAAAATACCCAAAAGCACAATTGCCACAGGTTGTAAGCTGGCAAAGCTGGCAATAAGATCGTAAGGATTGAGAAGTCTGGAATTTACAGAGAGAACACTTAGTGGCACCTGGAGGTACATCAGAATTATCTTCCCAATTATGCTGACATTCAGCTTGCTGTGTGCTAACATGAATGTGAGGACACCAAGGAGTTTTTGAATGGATCATGAAAACAGCTTCTTCAGCATTATAAGGGAACTCCAGAGCTTCCTTTCTGGCTAAATAGCACGTTCCAGCTTCTCCTTCAGATAAAGAGCAAATGCCTTCACTATCAGATTCATCCAACCCAACAGAAAGAACTTCCCATTGATCAGGTAGTTCTAGATTGTTGATAATGGCTGCTCTGGCGATATTACCATGTTCTTTGCGGCAATCTCGTGCAAAGTGTCCTTCATCTCCACAAATGAAACATTTGCATTTCCTGGTCATGCGTTTTACATCTTTGGTCTTACAAACACGCACATGGCTACTATGTGGCTTTCCTTTATAGGTACGTGACTTACGCAAGCCATACCTTTTCCTTTCTCCACCATAAACACCAGGAATAGGTATGTTGGAACAAAAGGACAGATCACGTACACCTCGTTGTATTGCTGCCTTTTTACAAATCTCTGCCAAGTACTGATATGCAAAATAGATGCATGGAAAAACACCAATCAATACTCCAGGATAACGCGTAAGGAATTCTTTTTCCATTTCCTTACCTATCAGAGGAGGCATCTTTCGAAAGAACTTTTCAGACAGTTCTGTGGATAAGAATAACCTGCCTGTTTTAGCTGTAAGGACTTTATACTCATTCATGTAATTAATGAGATCCTTCATTTCATTGCACTGCAATCTCTCCAAATCTTGGTAGGCTCGATCCTGTTCTTCTGTTGAGCCTTGATAGGCATCTTCCATTAAAAAAATACGCCTAATTTGAGAGATGATATTTTGCGGGTCATCTGCTTGTTCAATAAGACGCTGATATTCATCATCAAATTGCATACGCCACTGGATGAAGGTCTTTTTCTCAATTTCTCCTAGCAGATTTTCCACGAAGAGAACTTTGGCCTTATTATCAATCCACTGTCGTTCATTGAGTAAATTGACAGTAATGGTTTCCCATCGGGACAGAACATCTTCATATTGGCCAATATCAGAGGGTAGAACTAGCAAAGCCCCTGAACTTTGTTGAGCAGAAGGTAGTTGCCAAGTGTTTGGCTGTCTTGGCTTCTGCTGTGATGAAGGAAATCATGTTGATGTTGTTGGAAAATCAGGAGTCTGAATAGGGCGTGAGCGTCCTGTTGCTGGTCCATAGGCTGGAGGACCCATAAATGGTTCTGTTGGTGGTGCATAATTACCAGTGCCACTAACACCACTTGTTGCTGAGAGAATGGTATGAAGGCGAGGGTAGCCAAGGTCAATAGGACCTGGATCTTCTTCCAGAAACACATGTTCATCTTCTTCAGCTAGTTGATGACTTTTTGGATTTTCTGGTGGGTCTTCAGCTTCTGTATCGGCTTGATATCCACAATCAGGTAAAGGATCCCAATATTCAATATGTTGAAATTCCAATGGGTCCATGTCCCAAAGTGGGGGTCCAAGAAGAGGAGCGAAAAGATCACTCGTTTCCCCACCACCTTCCGAAAAGAGACGAGTCTCTTCCGGTCCTGGGAGAGAAACACGATCAGGCGCGCGAGGACAAATGGGACAGATTTGTTCATCAGTAGGATTCTCAAAAACCAAAGGAATTACTGGGGGTTGTACTTCAGGAAGAGGATCAACGATGTAGTCTGGATCCGAATTGGTGATATAGACAGTAGAAAGCGAAGGATGACTCGTAGGCACAATAGAGGATTGATAAGAAGAGAGAGAGACTGTAGTAGTATGGGAGTCTACATCAGAATTGGACAAAGAAGTGCTGGTGGAAGAGGGTACATCAGGCAGAGGATGAACCACATGTTGTTGAGGAGCCAAGAGCTGGAGATAGGTGTTGTATTCCTGAATAGGATCATCATCATCAGAATCGAGTTCAGGAAGTGGGGGTTGTAGAGAAAAGGAATAAACGGCTTCACTAGTTTCATCATCCCAGCCAGACGCTTGAATGGACTCTATGGCAATATCTGCACTTGGTGGCTTGCTATACTGCACATAATAGTCATATTTTCCACTGGGTTCACCTAGAGTATCCCACGTACCATGTACTGGTTGCGTTTGCACTGGAGGAAGAGTCAGACAAACACCAATGAATTCCTCATCAACTCCAGGAGTATCTCCTTCCTGTAAGATAGGAATACTGCTAGTGGATCGACGAGAAGGTTCAGCTTTATAGTGCTGAAAGCGGACTGATGTCGTCTGATCCAATAACGTCCGAGTGATCATTCCTGTAGGGTGTCTTACAGGTGCTTGTGTTCTTGCAGGGAGAACTCGCCACTCCATTCCTTCTAATTGTTCTGAATCGTACTGTCTTCCTGGACATGCCTGAATTCCTCGAGCCTGTAAGTATTCCAGAACATTATCCACCTGGTAATGAAAACCTGCAACACTAGTATTGGTTAATCTGCCAATTAAACTTTGTGTGATAAGCAGATTACTATCAGCAGATTGCCATCCATTATAACCACGAGTTTGGACGACAAGTTGAATATGTTGCTGAAAATCTTGGATTGAAAGCATGAGATCAGGGATTAAGTAAATAAGACGACTTCCCTGGTCAAGATTGACTTCCATGGCGCCTAGGATTGCTCTATCATCACTCCATCTGGTATCCCGAAAAACAATCAGGTTGAAAAATCACATCTCGTGTAGTTAATATACTTCTTGAATGAAGATCATAAACTTTATATTCTTTCTGATTAGTTGGAAACCTAAGAAATATCCCCTTATGAGCTTTAGGAGAAAACTTGTCTGTAGTATGCAAATCTTTGTAGAAACATTGAGACCCAAACACATGATAAGCACTATAATCTGGCAATTTACTAAAAAATTTCTCATATGGAGATACCCAACCTAATTTCATGCTTGGTAGAACATTTATAATAGAAGCAGCCATTAGAATAACTTCTCCCCAAAAAACTACAGGTAAATGTGATTGAAACAAAATGGCTCTAATTGTTTCCAACAAATGTCGATGTTTTCTTTCTGCCACGCCATTTTGTTGAGGCATATAAGGACATGATCACTGATGTATGATCCCTTCTTCTTGGAAAAGTTTCCTACAAGTTTAATTTAAAAATTCCCTACCATTGTCACTTCGAATAATCTGCAATTTTGCTTCATACTGTGTTTTAATTTATTGTAAGAAAACATGTATAACATGACTAATTTTAAGAGTAAAATCCATGAAACTCTTATAAAGTCATCAACAATGGTTAAGAAATATCTAGCTCCAGAAATTGATTCAATTCAATAAGGACCCTATACATCCATTTGAACCATTTGTAATCTATAAGAAGTACCAACATCAATTTTATTGAATGAAAGTCTATGCTATTTGGCACTTGGACAAATCTCACAACTAGAGGAATTACAATTCATGTCTATACTATTGATATGACTAAAAGCATCAAAAGAGGCATGCCCTAGTCTTTTATGCCAAATATCCACTGCAAACATGTCCGCAAGACTTGTGACCTTTGTGCTGCTACACTTCTGAACTTTCAAAATCATTTCAGGGGCAAAAGATCCTTCATCAAGTAAGTACAAACCATCCACCATCCAAGCTATAGCTAAACTTTCTTAGTTACCACATCCTGCAGGCAACAATGAGAAAAAGTGAAATGGATCTCAATCTGCAGCTGTCAAAGCAATTGTCCCATAGATAGTAGGTTATATTGGAATTTAGGTACATAAAAAAATCCTGTAACTTTACATCATCAAATTGAACTTAGCCTATGTAACTGACCAATTGAAAAGTGCCATCCGGCTTACTCACTCTCTGAGTTGTAGAAATAGGTTTTAAAACAGTAAACCATGATTTATTCGCACACATGTGTGCTGAGGCACCACTGTCAACAATCCAATAATGAGAAATAGAGGTAATATTTTTACCTGAAAACCCAGAAAATGCTGAAAAATCAGTCCCTGTCGTGAGTGGTGTTTCTCCTGTGGATTTGTTCTTTTGCAGCAGCTTATAGACCTCTTGCATCAGAAATGTTAAACTGCCAGATTGATTAACTTCCTTATCTCCAAGTGTCTCAAAGTGCACCTGATCCTTGGCCAAATATGGAGAAGGAGCATTAACATTGTTAGCAAAAGATGAAGCAGTTTTACCTTGAGAAACGCCTTTTGGCTTAGGGCCTTTCCACCAATCCGGATAGCCAATAATCTTAAAACATGTTACTTTCACATGTTCTTTTGGTTCATACAATTCACACCAGCCTTCCTTCTTTTTCTTACCTTTTGTATCTGTTCTATGTGAGACATTTTTGCTATAATTTGCTATCTCCACGTGGGAGTCAAGAGTAGGGGTAAGCAAAACCAAACCACGAACCAAAAACCAAACCGAACCGAGATTGAAAAACTGAACCAAACTCTATTTGGTTTGATTTTGGTTTTATAAAATATAATAATTTGGTTTTTGGTTCGGTTTTCAGTTTTTGTTGAAAAAACCGAAACTGAACCGAACCGTAATAGGAAAAAATATTTTTTAAAAATAAATTATATATATATATAAATAAATTTTATTTGGCATATTATATATTTATATTATTATATAGTTTGTATTTATAAGACTTTAGTAAAACACATGTAATATAAATCCTTTTTAAGCAATACTTCACATGTAATTTACAAAAAATTATGATAATAAAAATTAAAAAATTAAAATTTTTGTTGATTCGATTTTAACCGAACTAAACTGTAATCGAACCGAACTGCGGTTTTATCCGAACCATATGAACTTTGGTTTGGCTTTGGTTTCTATTTTTTTCTACTTTTGTTTTCGGTTCGGTTTGGTTTTTGAACCGAATCGTATTTTGCTCACCCCTAGTGAAGAGTCACTTCATTGGCTTTCAATATGCAAAACCATAGAATAAGCTTGATTAACATCAGGTAACGGTTCCATTAACAAAATCTGATTTCACACATGATCATATTATTCACTAAGTCCCATAAAAAAACTGTAAAAGCTTATCTTCTTCATTTACATCAGCCAGTCTCCTAAAAGCATTACAATCACAGTTTTGGCTAGCTCCACATTTAAAATGGGGTAATGGTCTCAACGTAATCAATTCATCCCAAAATCGCTTCATTTTGTTCAAATAAAGCATCAATGAAAGATTACCTTGATGAAATAGACTCAATTCGCGTTTGATTTTAAAGAGCATCGGACCATTGCTATAGCCAAAACGATGATTTAAATCCTTCCAAAGATTTCTCACAAACTCCATATAAAGAAATCCCTCGGCTACCTCTTTAGAAATTGTATTCAGAATCCACAATGACACAAGACAATCATTCTTGTGCCATTGTTTGTGTTCAGATGAAATTACTGTCGGTGGATCTTCATCCTCTAAAATGAATTCAAGCTTCTCCTTTGTAGTCAAGACTCTGAACATCGCATTGCTCCAAGAGAGGTAATTCCTCTGTCCGGTGAGTACTATGTTAATAAGCACCAAACCAGGATTATCGGTATTGCTTGATTTACTTTGTTGCTCTGAATGATTCGGTTGCATTTCTCTGTTTGATTCGTCTTCTTCTTCAGTTTCTCCATGGAAAAGTGCTCCAGAGGAATCTCCTGTATATTACTTCATTTTCTCGCCATAACTGCTCAAACCTTGAGCTCTGATACCATGAAAATAACTGATTGAAGGAAAAATCTTATTTCACTGATCTAATCTTTCATGAATACATTGATGGATATTTAAAACAAAGAAAAGAAACTGCTAGAAGAAACAAGAAAAATGGGCGCTAATTAGAAGCAATTTTGTTAGGGATGAAGAAGCTTTTACCGTGGGTTTATCCAAGTCACCAATCCAATACAAGAAGGAATATGAGCCATTAGATCCACTTATTAAAACCATATTAGCCCATATGTCTATCAGTCCTCTATATTAACTGTAATTCTATAATTGGGAACTACATGTGTAAGTTGTCCCCAACTTTTTACCGCATAAACTCATTTTTTCTTTTCTGTAATGAGAGCTGAAAACAAAAGATGTGAATCTGTCTCAAAGATGATAGTAGTAAGATTGTGGTTTTTGAGCCAAGATAATGCGGCATTCCAAGACATCAACTTAACGAACAAATGATTGGAACGGAGAGGAATGCAACCAATGTCTACATCACCATTGCATTGGAAAAACACCATTAAGTATAAAAGGATGCTTCCAAAAATGAACGACAACAAATAAATAACTCGAAGTGATAACTAGAGATAATTAATATGATAAAGATACCGGTGAAAAACATGAAATTCAGGGGAAAAGAAAATCTCAATGCAGGATAAAAAAACAAGGCTTATATATTGTTTTAAGTTGAATTGGCAAAATTTTAAATTAGATTAGTGCAAACAGCCACCTAATGTTATTATTTATATCAGATTCGTTAATTGGATAGTGATGAAATTTTGGGTACGTTCAGGACTTGTTTAGGTAATATTTTGATATATTCAGATAATTAGATGAGTTAGGAAAATTTGGGTAGGGCAGAGCTGATCTCATGGCTATGCTACCCAACTTCCATTCCTAGCTAAAACCAGTGGTAGCTTCAATCTACTACAGCTCATTTTAATAATAATAATAATAATAATAATAATAATAATAATAATATATTTTTGATTAATGCGATTAATCAGTTTCATGCTGTTTAGATTCCTTTTAAATGGTACGTCTTATATAAATATTTATTTTGAACTGAAATCCTAGTTTAGTTTAAGGGATTAGAGACCTCTATTACTCAGTACAACCGCAACTGATTGTTACCTCATAAAGGAATTTAAATATACTAAATTGGTTGAGTTTTGAAATGTAAGAAATCACCCATTAAAGGTAGCTCAGAATCTTATTCTATAAAATGACAATTAGCAATAGGAGTAAAAAGACACAAGAAAAATAATAATAAGTAATAACAAAGAGATAAGGTGGTCATATCTTTCCCTATAGGAAGAAAATTGTAATCCATTCAAGAATATGACATTTTCACGTCTATAAAATAAGTTTATGAGATCTAAGTAATTTTTTTTTTTAAGTATATATAAAAAATAAAAAGATGAAGTTAAGTTGTGAGGATTAAAAATTATATTAGAGTTGATATGACTTCAAAAGAAATAAATTATTTTAAATGTAATTACTAATTATTAAACTATTTATCTTTTTTTTTTTTTCCTGAAACTGTGTTTAAGGAATAAGAGTAATAATAGAAATCAAACAAATGAATTCATTAATTATTAATTTAATTCCTTTTTATCTCTTTCCTTTTTTATACGAACATTGATCATCATTTCAAACAAGAAATATGAAATATTATAGTTGAATTGAACTGAATTAAAGTAAATTTTACTGATGAAAATTACTATTTACTTAAAAACTCTTATTAAATTCTAGGGTAAATAATTGGATCTATGGAATTTTACGTATTAATTTTTATATATGTTCATTAATTAAGTATTATATAAATTTTTATCATATTAATGCAAGTGTTAAAAGTTATGTTAATAATAAAGTTTATAATATTGTTTAATTTATGATGTTCCACTAAATGAAATACAAGTTCACGAATTATCAAATTTCGTATACTAATAGTCAATTAAAAGTTAATACACACTACGAGTTTGGTAAAAAATAAATTAGTTACGTCTTAAATTATTAATTCTTTTAATGTAACATGTAAACATATTAATTTATCAAACGTTGTGAAAACATAGAAATAACTTATAATATTGAACACGTAGTAGTAACACAGATTATTTAAAACTACTAAAAAATGATAGATATATCATAGAATTGAAATTTGATCCATGGCAAATATTTAGTAATAATATTCTTACATAAAAAAAAAAAAAAAAGAAATGTTTTCTATTAACCATTAACTAACATAGTTATGGATTTATGGAAGTAGTTGATTTTAACAAATTTTAGAGACACTAAAATACATATTTGAATATTGAAAGTCTGAGATTAGTGTAAAATGCACAAATCTAAAAACTATTATATGAACTGCATAATTAAAATTGAGCAGACTAATTAGTAACCCGATTTATAAACTATATAATTACTTTTTAAAAATAAGAAAACAGTATAATATGTAAAACATTCAAAGGGGCAATTAATAATTATTAAACTATATATATCCTAATGTCTAACAAGAGTAAAACATGTTATCAAGACAATCATCTGAAATCGTGTTACATGTTGAAATATTATTGCTTACACCACTTAACGTAATATGTTATGTACATGCAAAATAATACCGAGTTCATAGCTAGCAAAAAAAGTTAATAAAGATGATGGTAATAAAAATGCATTTGGCGTAAAAGGAAATGAAAACAGTGAAGAAAAGTTGTAAGATTATATGCATCAATCTATATATTATATGACAAGATTGTATAACCATATAAAGGTTTTAAATGTGTTTTATTAATATTCGCCCTTTCATAACATTCATATGTGATCTATATCCTATAAATTATAATATTAGACTAGTAGTGGCTATCGTTGTCACCAAAAGTCATACCTAAATTTTTGAATTATTAAATTTTTTTTTTTTTTTTTTTTTTTTGTTTAAAAAAGTAGCCATCTTTGCCTCTTACTTTCCTCTATCCAATCTTCCAAATAAAGTAAATGTGGGGAAAAAAAAAAGAAAGGTCCAATTCTCCGTATCACACCACCGATTCCAATCAAAATTTAATATGCACACTTACCAAAAACAAAAAATCCACAGCTTTTCACTTGACCAAATTGCCCCTCACATTTTCACCTAATTTCCTTACCAAACATCCGATCATCAACAACCTACCAAGTAACGAGCAATCAACCGTGATTCAACCAAGCCAGCCCAGCCGAGCCGAGCCGAGCCATAAATGAATCCAGAAGAAGGCCGTGATTGACTAAGCTCGTGGGTCCCATTACGGACCGGACTTGAAGACGGATTTCAAACCAATTAAATAAATAAGCTAAAATAGAAACGAACAAACGGTCCGTCCCCGAGATCCGAATAAAATATTATATTTTTATTCAAGAAAAACAAATAAAGAAAGGCGAGACGTCCGTGATGGCCAAAGCAATATTAGTCCACGCGCCTAGCGTATCGTTGTCATTACTCTCTGCCCTCTCTCTTTGTCTCTCTACACTTTCTCTCTCTAAAATTATTTGTATATAAGCTTATCATTCCCCGTGCCACCCCACACCACAACCGCAATTCCACAATTTTTCTCTTTCTACTGGAAAAGCAAAATCCTACCCTACTCTGCTTTTGTTCTTTCTTCCGTTTTAGTTTGATAAAATAATTTCTCCATGGAAGGGAAAATCAGCAAGAAGCGATCGAGGGATGGCGAGTCCGTCTCAGCTTCCGATTTGCTCGAGGTCAAGAGAATAAGAGATGATTTGTTAGGCTTTTTTGACGAGTCAGATCCTGATCCGGCGAGTCAGGATTTAGACTCTGTTATGAAGAGTTTTGCAGAGGAAATATCAGCGTCTCCTTCCTCTTCTTCTGTCGTTGTTGTTGATTTGACTTCGGAATCCGGTGAGTCGCAGCCGGAGCTTGGATACCTTCTCGAAGCTTCTGATGATGAGCTTGGCTTGCCACCTTCATCCGTTAAATCGTCCGGTGCTGAGGCTAAAAATGATGTTTCTGAGTTGGTACGAGTGGACTCGGGGGACTCAACTGTAAATGGCGATGATCTTTGGGGGTTTGATGAGCGGATCCCGAGTTATGACTCGTTTGGATTAGGAATTGGTGAAAATTTTAACCCGGAGTATTTAGCGTTTGATGATGGACTTTTTGAGTATTCCGATGCATGTTTCGATTATTCCGATTATTCGTGGCGGCTTGGAACGATGCCGTACGAGTAACGGAATAAATGAAACGTTTCGGCTAACTGATACATGAGACGACTCACCTGCCGTCCGTTTTTCTTTGAATGTATAAAGATGGTGATCCTTATATTTAATTTTATTTTTTGGAAAGAAATTAAGATTAATATATAGGAGTAGGATTCAGAAATGAAATTGGGAAATTGGTTCGTATTTTGACCTCTGGGTTTACACCAGAATTTAGCGCCGAATCTATTCTTTGCTCTACTTTTTCTTTGGAAAGACAAATCCAATTATACCTTTAGTTTTTTCCCAAAATTTATATCTACCTTCGTGGTAAAATTATATGGTTACTCCTTGTATTTTTCAAAGCAAAAACAAATCCCAAGTTTACGCTGGAAATTTTCCTCGACTTTGGACTGCTAAAATATAAGTTGTCTCTCTCGCATCCATTTATTAACATTATTATTCATTTCCATAAATAAATATTTGATTAAATAATAAATCCTTCCATTCGGATGTGGGTAGGGCCGCATAAAAAAAACATCGAAAAATCATGAAACTGAACCAAAATTGGATAGAAAATATAGTTAACCGAAATGGATGGAGCAGTGTACGGTTTTTTTTTTTTAAAAATCAACTGTTTCGGTTTTGGTTTTTACAGCGAAAATCTATGTGGACTCGGTTAACTGACCGTTGAAAAATACTTGTTTTTTAAAAAATTATATAATTGCATTTATAGATTATATGAATTAAAAGTGAAACATTTAGGTGTTTAATGTAATTTTACTTTCATAGTTTCTAATATTCACTGTTCTCCTCCTCTCTATCTATCTCGCTCGATCTCTTTGTCTCTCGGCTCAATCCCTAATTCTACTTTTCTACCGTCGTCTTTCCCAATCCAAATCGTTGAAATTCTTCTCAATCCCTAACCTAATCCTTCTTCTTCTCTCGCAAATCTCAAGTTTACAGCTCAATCGCTATCATCATCTTATCTTTATTGATGAATGAGAGCTTATCAAACTTTATTCTTGGTATGTGTAGTTGAATTTATATGGTTGCTATTTTATAAAGCATTGCATCAACTTAAATTTTGATTATTGTTTTAATTATATATGCTAGAAATATGAAGGTTTTGTGAAATGGACGTGTACTTTTTCTTTTAGTAATGTTTGATTTTGAAGAACAAATTCTATGTTTGGGAATTTTTTTTTAATGTTTTAATTATTTTAGCTTATGGTTGTAATGTCATTTTTAATCAATTATTAAGACTATGATTTATAATTTCATATTTGCATTTGACATTTGAGATTTATGGTTTAAAATATAATGTTAATTTCGTAAATGGTTAACCGTAAAAAAAGGGTTAACTGACCGAAATTAAGGGTTAACTGAATTTAATGGACAATGTATGGTTAGTAAATTAGAAAAACTGTTCAAGCGATTAACAATTAATAAAAGTCCACATGAACCGGTTAACCAATCGTGTGCACCCCTAGATTTGAGTTGGTATAAAAATGTAAATAATAACTTATTAAATATATTATATATTTAATTTACAAAATTAGGGTACGTTTGGTTTAAACTTTAGAATTTGAAATGGAATGGTACAGAATTAGAATTGGAATGATTATTTATTTTTTCCTGTTTGGTTTAATCTAGAATTGGAATTCAATTACAATTGACACTGTTTGGTTTTCCAATTATCCGGATCGAAATCAATCCAATTTAATACCAACAAGGTTTTTCAGACTTTCTAATTATGTTACAAATATTGATTTATATATTTAATTCGCGATGAGAACTCAATTACAGGGGACGAAAACAAGTAAAAAGCTCCTTCTGCCTTGTAATGTAATGATAACTGCTGAAGTACATACAACACAAAAACAAAATGGGTGAAAGAGTACTTATACATGGTGTCATTTAGCCCTTATATCATCAAAAGATAAAATGTTTTTTTTGATCTCCTGATTCATCCTTATATATTCTCAACTTTGATTCAATTGGTTAGAGTGAGATTTCTATTAGTATCCAGATGAGTTTAATATACTCTAGATCAAGTTTGAGAAATCCTAAACCTATACTAATTTTCACGTTAATTATTTCTATTTCTGGTGTCTGTAAGTGACTTTCGCACTGATTTAATTATGGACAGATTGTGTTCTCAGTCAGATTTTTATCAATTGAATCTGCAATATTTTGCTTTGATCGTTTGTGAATTCTCTGTTTCCTTCATAGCAAAGTATGCTTACTTTGCAGTTCCAATTGATCAACGAATTTGTAGTTGACACTACACTGGACAACAAAATTGAAAAAACATATATGTAAATTCGCGATTTATGGAGATAAATAGACGGTGAAGCGTTTTATTTTGATTCTAGGAGAATGAAGACTGATTAATATGGTATCAGTGGGGAATGACACATTCCACTATTTTTGAGTATGTGATTCACATTTCACCGCTGTAACTAAACAAACAATAAAATTGAGAGTTTTTCATTCCTATTCCCATTCCCATGCCAATATACTTTTGCATCTTACCAAACACCCCCTTAAAGTATTAAGCTTACATTGTTTTCAATGTTCTTTATATTTGCCAAGATATGTAAAGTAAAGGGTAAATTAAAAAAAAAAAAACTTTGTGGTTTCACTTTTTTGCAAATAAAAGACTGTGGTATTTTTTATTAAAAAATAAGGATTGTGTTTTAAAATGTTAACAAAAAAATAACAACTAAAATTAAATCATAACATTACATAGGGTATTATTGTTCATTTTGAACTCAAAATTTTCAAGTTGGTTAATAAAAATACAATATACATTAATGGTAAATTTTGAAAATTTTTGAAAAGCGAAAATATTTTTCTAAATTAAATAATGATAATAAATTTTAAAAAATCATAACAAATTGAAAAATCTTAAAAAAATATTCAAATCTTGATGTATAATTCTTAAATAATATGCATAAATTATTCGTATATTAAATAACAAAAAATACATTCTACTATATCATCATTTTTAACGGAAAAATGTTTGTTGTCCTTTTTTTGTTAACATATTAAAACACAATTCTTATTTTTTAACAAAAAAACTACAGTCCTTTATTTGCAAAAAAGGAAAACCATAAGGGTTTTTTTTTTGTTGGTAATTTGCCTTAAAATAAACACTTATAGTATTTTAAATTTATTCTTTTGCTAAAATATATATCTATATTCAATTGTTTCTCTCTTCTTCTTCTTCTTTTTTTTTTTTTTTTTCTTGCATATGAACTAAATTCAATTTATTTTTTAACTTTTTGCATGACATATACCATTTTTGATATATTTTCTCATGTTGTAGTGAATAATATTGATTTAGATCTCGATGTGTTAAAGTACTATTGATATTTAGATCTTGATTATCATCAATTGGTACACCCGCTATTTTTTTTTTAATAATTTCTTTACTTAAAAACTTCATTTTCAATAGTGCAGTTCAAAATATTCACAACATCCATGACACTTTTATAAGTCGACAATAGAAATAATTTCTATAGACCTTCCTCATATTGAATTTTGAAATGTAATAAAACAATTTTCAATAGCTGTTGTATACACGTCAAGAACATTAATAAAATTTGATAATAACAGAAACAATAACATGAATACAATTCCAACGTTATCAAGTTGTTGTCTGCAAATTATAGATATAATAACAGATAAATTAGACTTAAATAAATCAATTTCTACGAAATTATGGAACTCGATATTATTTACAATTTACATAATTTAATTTAATTTATGATTATAGTCCAAAAGTAAAAATAACGTTTTTTTTAATCAATAAACATAAAATTTTAATGATGAACAATAATAATAATAAAGTAAATCCTATCAAGTGTTTATTTAGAGAGCCAACAATATTTTCAAAAAGGAAAACTTAAAAAATAACCCATGTGGTTCCATGGCTTAATAATTCAAGGTTTATGTATTTTTTTTTTCAAAAAGAATAGCAAAAGGAGAACGTTCTCAACAAAATGTTGAAAAAACTAACGGAGCCAAAGGTAATTTTTGGTTCAAATAATATTTTTATTTGTTTATTTATTTAAAATAATAATACATATAATAATTAATAATTTTTCACCTTCTCTCCTCTCCTCTCCTCTCACTCTCATTTCTCTCTCTTAATTTCCTATCATCTTTTATTTCATTGCAAATAAAAATGTTGAGATTGTTGAGATTGCAACATGCAAATCAATAATTATTGTAAAAATTGCAGAAATCATACAAGTCCTCTTTTTATGTAGAATGGCCTCTTTTTACTAGCGGTGCAAACTACGTGTCCTTTATTTGACCAAAGAAAAAATATATGATCATTGACTTGTTAAGGTGTGGAAACATATAAGTGGTTTTTAAAGTTTTCTATTTAAAAACTATACAATTGCGAGCATAAAAAATAGTGAAAAGTTTCTTATGGTAAAATATAAATTACAATAATGGCAAAAAATTTTCATAGTATATAATCGATATAATCGCAGTATAAAACCAATATGAAATTGGCATTGGCATAAAATCAATATAAAATGGTATATATGAAAAAGAAAAAGAAAAGTTGAATAGTAAAAAAAATATATGTATATAAATTAGTATAAAAGCGCCGTATATATATTCATAGATTGTTATATATATAATCAATAAAATCACAATATAAAAATAGTATGAAATCAGTATAAAAACGATATATGTTAAAAAAAAAAGGCAAATAAAAACAATATAAAAGTAGTATATATATAATATTTGCAAATTTTGTGCAATATTAGTGCAAAAAATGAATATGAAAAAAATATACATATTATAAGATCTCATTTCAAAGAGGAAAAAAAAAAACCTTTCCAAAATTGAATAATGAAAGAAGGAAAGTATATAGAAATAAGTGAAAAAAAATAATATTTGATTATAGAAAATGAGAGAAAATAGTAGAGATAAGGCACATAGATATCTTTTAGAAAGAGGGAGAGACGACACATTGAAGAGAAATGCTATAAATGTAATTTGTAAAATATATTTACTCTAACAAACCAAATAACATAATGTTTAAAAATATAAATAATTTAACATGTAAAAATAGATTACTATTTTGTGTTTATTTAATAAAGGAAATATATATAAGGGGTAATTATCTCTTATTAATAGAAAAAAGGCTTGGTCTATTAATCACTAGAGCATAGAGTAAAATAAAAATTTTGGAATGGGTCCAAAGTCCACTAAAAGCAAGCCCCTTTTTTGAATAAATAAAAAAAGCCCATTATAAGTTAGTTAATTTAGAGCCCAAAAAGAATGTTCCAACTTCCAACTAGATCAAGTTAATGTTTATTTCAAGAACAAATTGGTTGATGCCCTCTTTGAACTCAAATTATTTCTTTGAATATTTTATTAAGATAACCAATCATTTATCCTGCTTATACATATATACTTTCAATAAGGAATGGCGTCTTCATATAGAAATCCAAATGACAAATATTATTTCTCTAACTCCTACATTTTGAAGCATCTCTATATATTGAGAAATGAAATTCTTATCACACTTTTGTAAAGAAACATTGTTGCGTTGCCATCTAAGGTCAATTTAGACCCTCGTTAACGGACTTTTTTATTTTTTTCTTTTTTGACATTAACAACTTATTATTACTAAATCAACTAAATTTTAATGGACTGGTAAGTAGGTTGGTGCTTTAATGTGGGGATCATTATAAAAGATAGTGAGAGCAAGGATTATAGAGAAATATATAGATTTAACTGACACATACATCATCTTTAATTAGTTAAATGATCACAAAGTATATAAACAATTCCGTTAGTCAAGGACTTAATTGGCTCCGAATGACGACATCAAAACCTCAATTGAACAATTTAGTAAATTAGAGATAAAAGTGCACTTCTTGTTTTTATTAACAATAACAGTGTTTTTTTTTTTTTTTTTTTTTTTTTTTTTTGTCCCTTTGTCCCTGTGAAAGATAAATTAGTTCGGAGGACTTGTTAAATAATTATTTGTTATTTTCGATAAAGTTTACTCTTGCCTCAAAGCGGAATCTCTATAATTCACTATGTTTAATCTTCTAAAATAAAATCCTTCATAACGTTTTGTTAGTATAATTTGAATATCAAATACGATATATATATTTTTAAAATAATTTTTCCGTGTAAAAAAATAAAATTATTTTTTATTTTTTCTAAGCTGAATCTTCTAAAATATATTTCTATAATTTACTAAGTTAATTGAATATAAAACATGGTATATTTATTTAAAATATTTACTTCGTATAAAATAAATAAAATTATTTTTTTTATTTGTATTTTGCGTATGAGTAATCTTATATATTTTAATGGAATTGAGTTAAAAATGAGACTTCTTTGGCTATGGAGTATTCTTTTTTACGGTTAGTAGTAAAAGAAAGTTAGGCTGGTATGCAAAATTCATGACACGTGAATTGTGATAAAATTGATTTCTTTTCTGATTTAGGAATGAGAAAAATACAAGTTCAATTTCAATTTCGAGAAACAAAAGAAGTTAAATTCATTGATAATTCTAAGTTGATTTGTTTATTATTAGAACTCCAAACTAAGTAATATCATACCACTAATTTTAAGAGTTAAAAATAAGATAACAAAAATTGAAAATTTAATAAACCTCATCTAGCCTTCAAAAAATAGGCCAGCATATGGACGGACAAAGATCATGCCACGTAAGCAAATAATGATATACTTCTTCTCTAAACATGTTGCCTGTCTTACTCGGATCCCATTCAAACCACAAATCTGTTGTATTCTACACTCTAGCTGAAACGAAACGACACCACTTTATGGAAAATGACATTAATACCCTCAGATATTCTTTTCTTGTTAGCTTCCGCCTTTAATATCCCCCCGTCTCTGCCTTGCCTCTTGGTGTTATGATTAAAATAAAAAAATAAAAAATAAAAAATAAAATAAATATATTAAAACCCTTGTGGATCGGCTGATAAAAATAATAATAAAAATAAAAAGCTAGTGAATTCTAGAGTACCTATACAGAGAGATCGGAGAGTAGAAGAAGATACAAAGAGCAAAGAAGAAGGAGGAGAAGGAGAACATAAACAAGCGAAGATGAAGATTTTCGTTAAGACCTTGAAGGGCTCTAACTTCGAGCTCGAAGTTAAACCTGAAGACAGCGTATGCCCTTTTTCTTTTTTCTGTTTCCTCGGTTCTATTGTTTTGACTAGGGTTCCTTTTGTTTTCCGATTGCCTAATTCTCTAATTCATTTAACAGTTATCTCAATAGAAGATTAATGTTTTTACTTTTTGGTTTAATTACCACGGTTGCGTGTATCGACTTCTAATTTTTCTCTGTTAGTGTTTAACTTGGTGACTTTATTGATGGATTAATTTTTGTGGATTACTTATTAGAAAATTTTGATGCTGAATTAGGGTTTTGGAGGGATTATGGTTATATGGACTGATGCTTGTGTAGTTGGAGCATATGTCTTGGAAAATTTTGTCATTCAGGTTTTGGGAATAAGAATTCTTCCGTTTGGACTTGAATTATGTTTTATTCATTACACTGGAATTCTAATTTATGCATTTTGCGGGGCAGATTATGTCTGTTTGCCTACAAACATTGTGCTATGGTATGTCATTGACCGGTATTGATCTGTAGTCGTTTGGCTCAATGGATAATCATCTGTTGCAGTATATACATTGTGTTCAATTTTCTTCTAGGGCATTATCCTAGACAGAATATGGAACATTTGCTTTATAAGTTGATGTATAAATAATTCCATTTAATTGTTGTTTATAACTACTGAACTTGCTTGGTTATTGTTCACTCGTCCTTGCCTTCCATGTCGGAGTAATAAATATTACTAAAGATCAAAATCATGACATGTTATACTTGCTATGTTGTTTTTTCTACCTTATATTGTATTCTATTTAATTTTCCACAATACTTTTGTGATATTTTGTCCAGATTGCTGATGTTAAAAAGAATATTGAAACCACTCAAGGGGCAGCTATTTATCCTGCTGGACAGCAGATGCTTATTCATCAGGGGAAGGTCCTTAAAGACCAGACAACAATCAGTGAAAACAATGTTGCTGAAAATAGTTTTTTAGTAATCATGTTGACAAAGGTGTGTTCTGCTCATAATATTTGCTTATATTTTTTTACATTTGTTGTTAGTTATATTACGCCTTGTCTGATTGGGTCTAAGCAATGCTATTAAGGTTTATATTTTGCATTTGATGGTGTTGGTTGCATGATTTATTTCTCAGCGAAGTATACCCTGTGATCGTATCATTTAGTTAATTACACTCAAGTAGCATTACACTTCTGGAATTGAGTCTAAGCACTCTCACCTCATAGGTTATTTTGGGAGCCTATTTCGTCTCCCCCTTCTCTCTTCTTTTATTACCCCAGAAATTCAGTTTTCTTCTATTCTGTAGTGTATAACTAATACATTATATTATACATACAATGATGTTGGCTATTGTAATTATCTAGTTGAATTGGTATTGATTGTGTGCTTTGACAATGCCAGAGTAAGAGCTCACCTGGGGAAGGTTCATCTACAGTTGCTTCTAACAGGAACGTAAGTGTATCTGATGCTTTCATTACTTCCCTCTAATATGCAATTATAGCTTGTGAATGTATTTGTATCCTTGTTTAAAATTTTTTGGTTATGTACACATAGTTTTCCACACTTAAATTATTAATATTACATGTCTTTCTTTGTTATTCAAACTTATGTATATATTATAACAAAACATAGATTTTCAATATCAGTTGCTTCTTTCCAGTGTTTATTTTCTTAAGAAACTTTACTAAATTTTTTTCTTGGTTGCTTGTAATAGTTCTGCAAATGCCGGAATGCTCAACGTGTGTATGCTGTAATTTGTAGAAAGTTAGCAGGCGTTTCTCTCCCTCACCTCAATCTTATGACTGAAAATCTTTATGCAGGCACCACAAACAGGTTCTCAAGTTTCAACAGCATCTCAAGCTCCTGTACCAACTTCAGCACAGTAAGTTCTTGAGTTTCATTTTTACTTGCAAGTTTTTGGCTCTGTAGGATATTACTTTGCATGTGTTTTTTTTTTTTTTGGTTTTTTTGTTGTTGTTCTTGTTTTGATTGAAATTACACAGGCCTGCATCCGCTCCTGCTACAACGCCTGCACCTGCTCCTGCCACAGTACCTGCGCCTGCTCCCTCACCTGCACCTGTTTCAACAGCTACTGCTGCTGTGTATGCTTCTCCTCAAATCTAGGTTCCCATAAGATAACATACATTTAGTTGGTTTAGCATGGTTCTAAAGTTTCTTTTTTTTTTTTTTAAAAATCAGGTCAGAGTCCGATGTCTATGGCCAGGCAGCATCTAATCTAGTTGCTGGAACTAACTTGGAGGGAACAATCCAGCAAATTCTTGATATGGGTGGAGGAACTTGGGACAGAGATACAGTTGTTCGTGCACTTCGTGCTGCTTTCAACAATCCTGAGAGAGCTGTTGAATATTTGTATTCTGTAAGTGCATTTGCTTTATGGCAGTTATTTAGCAATTAGTTGCTTGGTAAATATTCATGATTGGTCTTTTTTATGGTAGATTTAAGCTTTATATCAGATATACAAACATACTGTGGTTTGCTTAAAGCTGTTGTCAGAAAAAATATAAGTTGTTCCATATATGATATGGATCATACATCATGGCAGATATTTGTTTTATAGTGCTTTAATTTGATTACTAGCATGATGCCTTTTCATATTGAGAGAATTTACTTCAGTTGCTAGAGAGGTTGCATTGTTTTTATCTGTTCTTGTTAAGATATGTTATTGGAAAAGAACATTTTAGGCCTCTGAACTTTTACGAGTTTGTGATGTCTAGTCCTTGACTGCGGAACTGTTCTATTAAGCTCTTAATTTTCAAATTTGAACTTTTTTTTTTCTGTAACAAATTCAATTATTTGATAATTTGACAAGTTAAGACCATAAGAAGATTTATGTACTTGATCAAAAGTTTTTGCATTGAGGGAGCTCAATAGAATAAGACTAGAAAGTTCAGGGGACTAAAACTGATTTTTGCTGATATGCTATTCACATTTTTTTCATTGAGTAATTTGGGCCTCACTCAAGCCAACTCAGATGAACTGGTCTTTCATTGTGGAGATAGTTGTGATAAGGTATTTGTATCTGTTTTCACCTTTCCATTTAAATTTACTGTGCCCATGGTCTTCCTATTTCCTTACCATCAGCCTCTCAATGAATGCCAGTTCCACCTTCCAACTCCACTTTAATCCATGTCAATTAACACTGCCCCTTTGTTTTATATTTTCTTTCCCCAAACTTTTTAGGGATGGACTCTATCATACTACAGGTATATCCTTTTTTGCCCAATGTATCCTTACACTTCACATGTTTTCATAATATCTGGTTGAATTGCTTTTTTATTTATTTTTTATTTAACTCTTTTTGCTTTTTTTGCTTTCTTTGCTGGTGGGATTCTTTGTTCTAGTGTGAGCCGTTGTTTTTCACTCACTCTGAAGATAAACTGTAGTTTTATACCTCAAACGATTCAAATTCAAGATGCTGATCTGCATGATTTTGTTTTCAAGTCTACTCTAATCCACTTGTTTCATGCTTGTGTGTATCTTATTCTCTATTTGATAATTGCAAATATCAGGGTATTCCTGAGCAAGCTGAAGCTCCACCTGTGGCTCGCATCCCAGTGAGTGGCCAACCTGCAAATCCACCTGCCCAACCTCAGCAGCCTGCACAACCAGCACCTGTTCCTTCTGCGGGACCCAATGCCAATCCTCTGGATCTTTTTCCACAGGTAGTTCAAGTACATTATCGAAGATTACTAATTAAGTTTTGCATGGATTCGACCTATTGCTTTTATGGGCTTTTAACCTTCTTTTTCATTGCTGGTAGGGCCTTCCCAATATGGGTTCTGGTGCTGCTGGCGCTGGAACACTTGATTTTTTGCGGAACAGTCAACAGGTCTCATGCCTTTTTTCTTTTCACTCTTTCTCTCTTCTCTGTCTGTTTAGTTGGGACTGATTCAACTCAAGGGTACTGAAAACCATTACTTTGTGTTTTTTTTCCTCCATGGTCAGTTTCAAGCCTTGAGAGCTATGGTGCAGGCTAACCCACAGATATTGCAGGTCATTAATCCTCAACTTTTTTTTCTAACCTGATTATTTATATTTCTCAATTTTGGGTTGTAATTGGTTGTTGTAATTGGTTTTAAACATATCTGCAGCCAATGCTTCAAGAGTTGGGAAAACAAAATCCTCATCTGGTGAGGCTTATTCAAGAGCATCAGGCAGATTTTCTTCGCCTGATTAATGAACCTGCTGAAGGTGGAGAAGGGTAAGAGTTGGTGGTGGTAATATAGTAGAGATATTAAACACGCATCTTGTGCTCATTCATTAATAATGTGCGCTACAGGAATATTTTGGGCCAACTGGCTGCATCAATGCCAGCGTCAGTAACAGTCACACCTGAGGAACGTGAAGCTATAGAACGTGTAAGTTTCTCTTAAATTTCTTGGGCCATGCAAAGCCATCTTTGGAAGAATTTTATTCAGTGCATTACAATATTTATTCTCATTGATTGCCGTGTTTGATTATTGCATGTGCTCATATATGATCCTTCTTCACGCGTTACTAAATAATTGCATGATATGCTACTTTGTCTGGATGAGTGTTGATGACATTCCTTCTGAGTTGTTAATTCTGATATTATTATACAATTTTAATAGGGGTATCTTTTCAGATCTTTAATGGTGATTACTGGTGATGACCCCTTTTTTGTTTGAATTCTTTTCTCTTACCTCTATTTTCAGCTTGAAGCAATGGGTTTTGATCGGGCACTTGTATTAGAGGTGTTCTTTGCCTGCAACAAGAATGAAGAGCTGGCAGCTAACTACCTTCTAGATCACATGCACGAATTTGAGGATTGATAATGGGAAACTTACTGCTGAATCCATCTGCCCATTGGCGTGGGAGAAAATGTTTCTATATATTTTTTTTCACCCTCTTTATTCTCCTCAACTTCATTTTATAACTTTGGAGTCTTGGAGTTTTTATAATGTGAATTTACTAGACAAGGAACCAGATTGTATCATTCCCCCCTAAGTTTCTATCATTAGGATCGTTGAAATTTCACATACATGATTGTGTTAGTAATTCGTTTCTGTTTCTGTTTCCTTGTGAATACTTTCGGACCTTTGTTTGGACTGGTGATGGCATCAATCAAATTCACCGCGAATTTACAGAATTCGATTGAGGTTATCTTTCCTGAAACATGCTTCAACAATTTCTTCATGATGTGGAGAAATATAGATATTGGGAGTTGGTGACATTTATAGTAGGTATGGAAACACAAAACATAATGTATCTATACAACAAGAAATACAAAATTATATATATATATATATATATACACACACACAAATTTAAAATATGAATTTTATAGATAAATTGGCTTTATTACCAATTTTAATATTATCAATAATAAAATATATAATTAAAACAACATATATTCGCAATTTGACCTGAACCAAATTTTATTTTATTTTATTTTTTTGATAATTTTAATTCTTTTAAATAGTTACTATAATATTCTTTCTAATGAAATAATTTATTGAACTTTGTATTTTATTTTTATATAGATTTGAACTGTAATTGTAATATTCATCGACTTTTTTTATTGCTAACAATTTTTAAATTTTTGATATTAAACTTTTTTATTGCCAACTCTTGTCTTTCTTTTATTGACATTTTAAACAGAATCAAAATAATAAATATCAATAAAAAAGGTAAAATTACTTTCTCTCGCCCTGGGTTGAATACTCCGAATAACCCTAAACTTTTATTTAAAAAAAAAAAAAAAAAGAGTATGTGATGATATGATATGAGAGGCATCAGCTATAGTAATATTGCGAGTTGATTGGTTGGCTGATCAATAAAGTGATGCAGTAGAACATTCGTGAAGTTGTTTGATACAAGAGATCAACACTGCTCGATTAAGCTATCCATTTCACACTGTGCTTGAGATGGTGCCTAATTTGAAATTAATACATTTGGCTGAATATCAAATCAATATTGAATTAAATGCAATTTTCTTTCAATCAATCGTTGATTAATAGTTCTAGGACCTTATAATGGTATTTATAGAAGAAAACAAAAGATATCATAATTAAGAAGCCGAAGCATCCAAATTTCATAATGCTGTTGTTGACAATTGACACTTTCTTGAGACACGTTTTTTCTACTTCTAAACAATATATATATATATATATATATATATATATATATATATATATATTAATGAAAAGAAGATAAATAAGCTTCTGTTTGTTCTTCAAAATTAAGTGTTTTTAGAAAATTTATATTGTTAATAAATTGGTTAATTAATTTATTTATTTGAGAAACTGTTGATGACACATCTCCCCCTCAGCCGGCTTTAAAAAATGGAACAAATATGGATATGAATATTAGTACATTTCACACTCAGAACTCCCACTCCTTGTCATTTTTATGACAAGTCATTCTTTTTATTTTTTGGTGCATCATAATCATTTATGTTAAAGAATCTATCTTGCATATCTGTGTATATCTTGTATTTATCATATTTTTATGTTTCCTACCTTAGGATTGCTTCTATATTGTATTTGTCTATATAAATACCTAGTCATCTCCTATTCAATTCGATAAGAAAGATATTCAATTCTCTCAAATTTCACATGGTATAAGAGCGCTAAAACTCTGTATGTCAACCGAAAATCGTAACCCTACCATCTCAAGTGATTCAGCCGAATCCTCTACTACAAACCTTAACTTGACCTCTCCTTCAAACTCCTCCTCCCCTTCACACTCACGACCACTCTCACCACCGATCTCTCCCTCTTCAAACTCAACTCTGAGATACACCATGGCTGTCGCAATCTCCCAAACAACTACTCCCACTGTCTCAAATATTGTTTTCAATATCAAACTATATCTTATGTGGAAGACGCAATTCCTTCTAGTACTCTATTGCCACAAACTCATGGATCACACTGATGGCACATCCATTGCTCTAATAAAAAAAATCCCAGATCCTCAAAACCCTAATTCTGAAATTGACAATCCCAACTACCTCGTGTGGTTATCAAACGACCAAATGCTTCTCTCATGGATTTTCTCATCCCCATCTCTAGATGTCTTCATATCTGTTATTGGTATTTCATCTACCTTCACTGCTTCGGAAGCCCTCTGACATGCCTATGGTTCTATCTCTCAAAATCGCCAACTTTAAATACACATCCAATTAAATGAACCGAGGAAGTCCGACATCGGCATTGCTGATTATTTACAGCGTACCAAATAACTTTCCAACGAGCTTACTGCTGCCTGGGCTTCACTCACTTATGCTTAATGCTATCTTCAAAAATCTTGGTAACTAGTATCATCCCACTGTCTCTAATTTATGTCTTATGGATCCACCTGCTTCTTATTATGTGTTATATGGGCATCTCACATCACATGATATATTACTTAAAAGCTACCATGATAATCCTGTTGCACTCATCGCCCAACTCCCCCACTACCTCCAATTTCAAACCTAAACCAAGACCTGTTTATCTGCTCTTGTCCTTGAATATTTTGCACCTAATGAAAATCCCACTTATCATGGTAATTCAAGCCGTCGGAGGCCTAAGAGGCCATGCCAAAACTGCAGATTAAATAATCATACAACCGAGCGTTGTCGCCAGTATCTTCAGGCTCAAGCACTTCGCTCAAATGGTTATGGTTCCAATTATTCTAGTCAAGCTTAGTTAGCCTAGGGTACTAACCCTTCTATAAATTTTTAGGTCCAACATCAATCATATAATTATTTTGTGCCTCCACCCTTGGCACCCGAACCGACTCCACCACGTGTTTGGTATTCGAAAACGGAGCAACACACCATATGATTATGGATCATCAACAATTCTAGAACATTAGTCCATATCATGCCATGATGTTATTCGTGTTGGTAATGGTCAAGGAATGCCTATCTCTCATGTTGGTACGGCCTCTATCCCACCTTTCACATTGAATGATGTTCTTTTAGTACCCAAAATTACCAAATCCCTTTTATCTGTGCAAAAATTTACTAAAGATAACCGTTTCTTCTTTGAATTTTGGCCGTCTTATTTTCTTATTAAGGATAAGGTCAAAGGAAATTTTGTTGAATGGGCCAAGTGAGCAAGGTCTTTATGTGCTACCAACTAAGTTGAAGCAAGCTCTTGCAGGGGAATTAGCTTCATTTGATACTTGGCATGCTCGTCTCTGACACCCGAATAAGAGAAATATGTCTCATATTTTCAATTCCAATAATTTATCAGTTAATGATCATTCAAAAACTTTTTGTACTTCTTGTTAAATGGGCAAACTCACCAAAAGTGATATTCACCCAATTGTTAGAACTAGTACTGCTCCATTAGGAACTATTCATGCTGATGTATAGGGACCTGCTCCTATTCATTCATATTTAAATCATAAATATTTTGAGTTGTTTATTGACGAATTTACTAGGTTCACTTGGGTTTTCTTCTTAAAATTTAAAAGTGACATATATTCCTCTTTTCTTTAATTTCATGCCATGGTTAAAAGTCAATTCAATAGAGACATAAAATGTTTTCACTCGGACTTTGGGGCCAAATTTCAAAAACTCATACCCTACTTTAAAACACATGGAATGAAACATTTTTTAGCTTGTCCACATACTCACGAGCAAAATGGTATTTCTAAGAGGAAAATTAGACACATTATTGATACTTGTTTAACCTTGTTAGCTCATGTCAAATAACCCTTTAGATTTTGGAATTATGCCACTAATCATGGTGTAAACTTGATTAATTGTTTGCCTTCTCCGACTCTCCAAAACTCATCTCCATATTTTAAATTATTCAATAAAAATCCGGAATATCATGAATTTAAAACTAATTTTCCTTCCGCATACACAATGCATTTACTTGGACAAATTACCATCTCATTTCTGCTTGATTTGTTTTACTCCCAATGATGATCGTATTTACAACATGTACAATTTAATAAATTTCCTTTGAGTTCTTTTGAAACGAATGCAGCTAATTCAACCACAATTGAGTCCGCTCTTTGGATGTCTTGGCAAATTCCTACTTTTGAACACTCGGGCTCTTCATCATGTATATCCCCAACTTCATCTTTAATTAATCATACCCTTGTCTCCCCCTTATCAAATTTGCATAGTCCTTCCTTATAATCCGTACTTCCTAATGATACTCGCCCATATCCTTCCCCTATACTTACCGCCGAGCCCATTGTCTCGCCTCACACACCTACTGCCTCTCCTATCATTCCCACGCCATCCTCACCAGGCCTAAAAGAAATTGTTGACCTTTCCACCCATAACAATCAGCCACCACAACACCCACATCCCATGCAATTATGTGCTTCTCATGCACGACATAAACCTACTTGATATGCCCTTACTCACTTCCACTCTCCACTAAATTACCTTGAAACTGAGGCACCTACCTGTAGCCAAGTTCTCCTTAACACCACACGTGGTCTCTTGTACCATACCCATCTATGGCTTATGTTCTTGGTTGTAAGTGGCTTTTCAGATTAAAAGGCGCATCGATGGTAGCATTAAGCGCTACAAAGCTCGCCTTGTAGCTAAGGGGTATACACAAAAGCCCGACATTGATTATCAAGACACATTCAGTCCAGTGGTTAAGGCACCAACCATACAGACCATTTTTCCTCTTACTTCTCAACACCAATGGCCTGTACACCAACTTGATGTCACCAATGCGTTCCTCCACGGGAACTTATCTAAAATCATATATATGTAACCACCAGCTGGGTTTGTAAGTGCTTCGTATCCTGATCATGTTTGCTTGCTTTAGAGATCTCTTTATAGCCTCAAGCAAGCCCCGAGAGAATGGTTCATTATATTGGGTTCTTTTCTTGGTACTCTGGGTTTTAAGAAATCATTGGCAGACAACTCTTTATTTATTCGAAACGCTAAAATAAACTTTGCTATGTTGATGACATCCTTGTGATAGGATCCTTTCTTTCAAACATTAGAGCTACCATCTCCTCTCTTGAAGCAGAATTACCCATTCGTGATCTTGAAAGGGACTCCTTCTTCCTTGGCTTGAAATAGAACATTTTGCATCTGGTATTCTTTTACGGCAATCAAAGAATATTAGTGATATATTGACATGGTTTGGAATGGATGACTCAAAGCCTTTTATTACACCCATGTCTCCTATGCCTAATCTCTCCAAAGATATGGCAGGTTGCTAGCTTCTGTAAAAACTCATCACCAAGCCATTGGGGCTCTCTAGTATGTAACATTGACTCACCTCGACATAGCCTTCAGTGTCAACAAATTATGCCAATTCATGCATTCTATGGATGTCCACTAGAATGCCGTTAAAAGCCCAATACGTTATCTAAAGGGAAACATTTGGCATGGGTTGTTTCTGTCCAGAAACAATGATGTTTCTTTACACAGTTACTTAGATGCTGACTAGGGTGGATGTCTAGATGATAGGTGCTCCACTGGGGGTTATCACTTTTTTTTGGGTGGTAGCCTTGTACCTTGGGGTGCAAAGAAATAACCAACAATTGCTCGTTCTAGCACGGAAAGCGAATACCTGCAGCTGAGGTACTTTGGCTCAACTCTCTCCTTTCTGAGATTGGTTTTATTGTGTCGGGTAAAATCACACTTTGGTATGACAATATTGGTGCCATATACTTAAGAAAGTGCCTAGTTTTCCATACTCACACCAAACACATTGCCCTTGACTATCATTTCTTATGAGAGTTTGTTGCTGACGGTCCCAAATGGCTAGTTACAGTACTAAAGGGGGGTTAAATAGTACTGTAGGGTGAATAAAAATTTTCGCAGAACTCTTTTTCAAAAGCAAGTTTTATTAAAAATTGCGGAATTATGAACTATAATAAAACTTGTAAATATAAAATGCTTTTGTAAAAAAATAACTTTAAGTACTAAAGCATTTAAAATAAAGTGCCAGAAATTAAATTGCATAAAATAAAAAGAGTAGGGATAGAGAAAATGCAAACACAGAATTTTATCATAGTTTGACCCAAACGGTCTACGTCCAGTCCCCAAGTCAACCGCTTGAGATTTCCACTAACGTTTCCTTTACGGGTAGGAAACAAGCCTATGTTACTTTTTTCGAGTTCAAGTAACAAACTCAATACTTTTATAGGCTTATTATTAAACCTATCCCGTTACTTTTTGGAGCTTAAGTAACAAACTCAATCGGTGCTTTTTTGAAGCTCAAACACCAAACTTTTACAACCTTTGTTGATCAACCACCAACAAAGTAATTGTTGGGATTCGTCACGGGAAACCGACCGATAAAAGCGGAAATACGCGTCGATTTCCTCGAATCCGACCCAGGAGCTTAAGATGTGGAAATCAAAAACTTAAAGCATAAAAGGAGGGTTTCAAGAACTCACCACAAAGTCTCTCTAAGAGACGGATGCAGACTGCAGAAATCAAGTGTAGATTTCCTCCACCGATGCGTACACGAACGGCTCTCGGACCGAAACCCGTGCTAGCGACTCGGATGACAAGAAGAGAGGGAGAGAGGGGCTGCTCACTTTGAGATTTATGGCTGTCCCTATTTCTTTCCAAAAGAAATGTCTATCTTTCCAAAAGATAGAACTAATATTCTCAAGTGTGCACCTAATTCTTACCAAAAGAATTAATGCATCAAAAGTGGGCAAAATAGCTCAAGCTCCTTTTCTTTTATTCCCCAAAAGAGAAGCCAAAGTGGGCGGCCAAACCAAGGAAAAATCATTGCTGATTTTTCAACCCAAAAGAAATGATATAGATAAAGTCAAACCAATGACTCACCATATGACTCATCACATATCACCTCCTTATCAAGCATGACTCACCAAGCTATTTTGTCCCATGAATGAGTCATCATACTCACCCAAAAACATGCATGAATTTTCGGCCAAGGATGAAAGAAAAGGAGAAGATATTTCCTTAAGGAAGCAAAGTCCAACTTTGCAACCAAAAAGTCATACCATGACTCACCCTTTTTAATCATTTATCTTTTGTTTCAAGAATGACTCATCACTCTTAACACAAAAGGCATGACTCATCCCTTAGCCATAAATTTCGGCCATCTCATCCCACTTTAGGTGGGCAATGTCATTTTATGTCTTAAGCCCAATTTGACTTCCTTTGATTTAATTAAGTTCAAATGCAATTCCAATTTAACATATATGTATATATATATATATTATGCTATATAATACATTACATACATTTAAATTAAAATTCATTTGACCTAGTAATTTAATCAAGGGATTAAATTAGACATACATAAAATGAGATACATGTAAACCTATACATGTATATAATAATATTTCCACCTAGGAAATAAACCCATAAATTAATTCATTGAATTAATTATGAGAAGGCCAAAATAAATATTTATTATATAACTTTGATCAATCCAATTGATGCATATATATAATTAATATGTATCTCTCTCTCTTCAAACGTGTATACTCCAAGTACACACTTAATCCGACTAGTTAAAGTCCAGACGTTCAATGTGTACGATCCAATGGGCCCGTCTTTATGTTGGCAGTGGGCCAAGGCCCACAGACTATAGGCTGGCTCTAGCAAGCCACTGTAGCCCCCAATTAAGATGGAGTAAGCAGTCCAACTGAAAACGTAACCCAGTAGTTTGAACTTGTAAATCCCATGTCAATGATATCGGTGTCCAACACAGAGGCATGGAAGTATCACCCTCCTTGTGTCTGGACCTTGACTTGATACCGAATGAACTGATGCTCACAAAAAAGATCCAATCTTGTTTGGGTGCGGCCGCACACTTATCAGTAACATTCTTCAAGAGGCCGATGATATCGTCTCAGTGAATCACTGAGTGACATTCCCTTCTGCATATCCATAGTGCTGCCATGCTCACTGACACACCCGAACGAACCCGTACTTGGCACCCTTTTACAGGCCCATTGGGCGTACACCAAAGTGTGCCACCTCACATGCAGCACCATCATATGGTCCGGTCGAAGGACTTATACAAGTACTACACGAGAATCATTTGTGATACTATACCATGCAGATTCCCGTTAAGTGGATCAATCCAGTACCATGCCCTTTTTGCATGTACCTATTAACCTAGTTGACATTCCATGTTCTATGACCGGTAAGACACCGCCATACAACCAGGCTAATGATAGTCTTTGGTTCCATTCATTCCTATGATTGGAACAGACTACGGATGACTTTATGGTCATATCGTTTTTCACTATCCACAGTCTCACTGCCAAGTGCCTCACACTTGACAACATGGATATGGATATGTCCATTGGATACTCTATTTAAAATATAGCACAAGACATATAATAAATAGATTAATGCCTTTATTTCCTTGACACAAATTGTATAATACATAAAGATTACATTAATGTACAAATGTATTATACAAACACAAGGACCAATGCCTCGGGACTAGGGCATTTCCAACAGTAATACCCCTTTCACACAACCTTGCGTGAAAATACAATTCCCAAAATATGTGAATATATGAATGAATAATATTTTCTCTCTTCTCTTTGAGCTCTTTGGGAATATGGAAGACTTTATAACTTGAAAGCTTATATAAGAATGTATCTTGAAATGTCTTCCACACCTTCACACTTTTTTCTTCTTCCTTTTTATAGCAATGTGAGAATATGGCTGTTTGACACAAAATATGGCCGTTGATGTCAAGTAATGTGGCCGTTGGAAGATGAATTATGAATTGTCTTCAAGTGATAATCAAAGCA
Source organism: Euphorbia tirucalli (assembly GCA_039660915.1). Classification (NCBI taxonomy): domain Eukaryota; kingdom Viridiplantae; phylum Streptophyta; class Magnoliopsida; order Malpighiales; family Euphorbiaceae; genus Euphorbia; species Euphorbia tirucalli. The sequence goes on along the minus strand of CM077637.1, from coordinate 22,638,443 downwards.
AAGAATATAGCCATTTGTCATCACATGTTTTCATAGCCGTTTGTCCTTAGGCCTTATCCAAAGTATAGGTGGATTCATAAAGACATATGACAAAATGAGGTACAAGTTCATCCTTAGGTGTAAGCCGTAGCGATAAGAGATGGAGTGAAGAGAGATTTTATTCTTAAGGTAAGGTTTGACCTTAAGATTACATGTGATCATAAATTTAAGAATTCCTTAGCTAAGGTTGCAAACTAAGGTAAAAGATATCACATGATGCAAGTACATGAAGTGGCTGAAATAAATCTTTAAGCATTACCACTTATAAGTCAAGGTAAGGTCAGAGTATGATCTTAAAAAAAATAACTTACCTCATGATCAAATATGAGGTCAAAGTTGATATGTCCATGTAATCAAAAGAGAGATCAAAGAGAATATGCCCATGTAGCCGAAAATGATCTCAAGATATTCTATCTCATGGTCAACATTTTACCTTATAAATGAATATGAAGTCAACTTGGTAAATATATAGATATATGCCAAAAGTTCTCAATTATCTCAAGTCATAAACACACCTTAGGTCAACTTTAAGGCATATAAGAATATAAGTATGAAAGTGGCTGAACTATATATATATATATATAAAAGAAACTTTCAAGTCATAAGCCATTTAAGATGAGCAAAAAAGGATTAAGCTATAATTATCTCATATGCTCTTTATATCTAATTGGTACTTTCTTTTTCTCTTTTTGATAAAAGGAATACTTATGAGTTGCTTTTTAACTTATAAACCAAGTATAAAAATATTTTACCTTGTGAAGCTCATTATTTTAAAAATGTCAATTGTGATCATCAAAACTGAACTCAACATTCTCCCCCTTTTTGATGATTGCAACTTCGTCCGTTTGACATTTTATAAAATAATCGAATTGTCGAATGCTCCCCCTCAATTCATCGCTCCCCCTCAATATAAGCGTGATTGTTTTTTATTTTTATAGTTAAAAATCTTTTGATTACAACCAAGTTATTATTGAGGTTTGATCATCTTGGGCTTTTTGGAGTGTGATCAATGTGAGGCCCGTATATCCTTCTTAAGTATGAGTTTAAGATTAAGTAAAAACTTAAACTCATAAAGTGTAACCTATAAGTGTTAGTATAATGCGAATATATGAAGATCATCTTACATACATAGCTCTCATATCATAAGTTAATGAGCTATGGTCCATACATCCTGTTAAGAGCAAAAGAATATAATGGCTTTGAAATGAGAGAAACATTCTGCCAACCCATATAGTTTGCCAACTCATCCATACATACTTTAGCTAAGTATTGAAACTTGAGCATTCAAGAACACATGTCAACAGAAATATTCTCATATGTATGGCAATTTAAACATGTGATCAAACACATGCCAATGTGCTAACATTCATTTCTAAATTTCATAATGTAAGCTAAGGGTCAAAAGTTGGTCAAAGCACCAAACATAGTCAACACAGTACTTTTCATCCTTAGCCATCCGAATTCACATAATGACTATTTCTTATTCAAAAAGGCATGTGAGCATGTGAGCCTAATGTTCAAGTATGCAAACAGTGTCAATGCACATTTAAACTTTTTGGCATAGATGTTAAACATAGCTGACCTTCACAACATAAGTGTCAAACATCTCTTAAAATTTCAAATGCAGAGAATACTAAGTGCCATAACACAAGTGATTAAGCCAACACCATAAAATGTCAAACAATATAACTTTCTCCCCTTTTAAAATCATCAAAAAGAGATGGTGAAGGAAAAATCTCATCAATCATCAAGGATCATCAAAATAGAACTCACAACGTTGAAGGCTAAGATGCAAGACTCAAATAGGTCAAGCAACTGAAAGGATCAAACACATGCCATTATGTAGAATATCAGACTTAGACCAAGTATGATGAAGGCAGCATAGAATGGCCAGCATAGTGTGATCATGGTCACAACATGTTCACCACAGTTTGATCATCACAGGGCAAACAAAAAATTAAAATGCAGTAGACTAAAAAAAGAAATTAGTAGTCGTAAAACAAAATGATCACAACTGGACACTTATTTGGTTAGTAAGTCCAGCAGCATAATGTAATCAGCAGCACAGGATAAGCAACAATGCAGGGCACATAATGTAGGAGACTAGAGACCAGCAATCAAGCATAGCACAATGTGATCACAAATACAAAAAAGACCTAGATAGTAAAGATCAAGGCACAACACACAAGTCACAGAGAAGGTATAAAGCTAAAAAGACAAATATAAACAATCTGTGCTAAACATAAGTTCACAAAATAAATCTGTTCTAATACTGTATCAACAATATAAACCAATCCTCTCATGCATTCCATTGATCACTTCCTGCAGAATATCTGATTCAAGGAATGAGAGACTTGTGAGAGCAGGCTTTGAGCATCTTGGGTAGATTTGGTTTGTTGATCACAAACCTATAACCGACAAGGAAGGGAATAAGCCCAGCAGTTGAGACTTTGAAATGCTTGAAGTACTTGATAAGCAATAAGCTGTATGGCAGTGCTGAGTTGCTTCTTAAATGGGTCATATGATTAAGCATTATATAAGGCAGATTGATCCTTATATAGCTAGATAAATGCCATATGAAGCAAAGACTAAACCCATTCATTATAGCCAAACTTCCTTTTTGGGGGACAAAAATAGTGGATATAAGTAGCTACAGGATCCGATAGTCTTTTCTCAGGTACCCTGAGTCTAGCTTAAACCAAGGAGTGGAGTCCCCAGGAGGTATTCTAAACAGCTCAGACACAAAATCAGTTGCATTATATTTCCCTAAGATCATCAGTGAATAACATCTATCTAATTTCACTCCATTAGGAGGTAGATTGAATACTTCACTTAGAATTTTCTCATTCACAGGTAGTATCCTTCCTTGAATTGTTACATCAAATCTCTATTTCCTAGGTATGTGAGAGTGCCATAGAAGTCTCTAACTAGTGAATCATAAACTGGTTCATTGATACAGAGAAACTCTTCCCATTTTTATGCCTTAAAATACTAAACAAAAGGTTTGTCATTCTCACCTAGATACTTCCAATCATTCCTTTTGCTGGTAACTCTGTCTTTAATTGTACCATTTGAATAAACTAGTTTACCTAGCTTGAATTTTAGATCTTACATGCAGGGTCCGATTCTGGTGCAGATGAGGTTGAACTTGAGGCATTTTCCGAAGGTGAGGATCTTGTAGCAGTCTTCCTTCGTAAGTAAATCTGTTCCAAAGAAGTAATAGTTCTCTTTTTGGTTTCTATCTTTCCTTCGATAGTTTCACTCTCTTCTCTCTTCCTCTTCATTTGTTCCTTTGATAGGTATACCCTCAGCTTCTTGGTAGCATTGGCTTAGCAGCACTTCATAGTGCTTTTGGTAAAAAGGGAGAAAGGCTTTGGAGAAGATTTTTGAAATGGGTTAGGTTTGATTTTGAGAGATGTTTGTTCGAAGTGTTGATTTCATGGCAGAGAAGAGGAGATGAGCAGGTATGGGTGAAATGGTTTGGAAATTGGCGCCTTAGACTATACGATGTCGTTTTTGGAGAAGGAGAGGCCGGCCAAGGAAATCGATTTCTTCCTTTCTTCTTTTCCTTCTTATTTTATTTTGGGCTTTGGAATGATAATTTGATTTGGCCCCAATTCTTTCTAAGTCCAAATAACATAAAAAGCTCAACCATAACATATATAATTATTTTGAGCTTATATTATGTGACAATAATATCTTTATGATTAACTTTTAATTGTAATCTTGATCCAATAGTAAAATTTCAATGAATTTTACGTAACCTAGACTTACTATAAAAATTTATCATTATTAAATTTGCTTTTTGTCACACAATATTATTTTTCATATATTGGAGCAGTCATGCCGATTTTCATTCTCAATTCTTTGAATTTATTTTCACATCGAGGTTTAGTGAAAATATATGCAATTTGTTCATCTGTAGGGACAAAGTCTAAGTAAACATCACCTTTTTGTATATGATCTCTTATGAAGTGATGCTTTATGTCAACATGCTTTGTTCTTGAATGTTGAATAGGATTCTTTGTTAAATTTATAGCACTAGTATTATCACACATGATTGGGATATGATCATACTTCATGCATAATCTTTGAGATGTTGCTTCATCCATAGAATTTGTGCAACACAGCTACTTACAGATATATATTCAGCTTCTGTTGTTGACATTGCTACTATTGACTACTTTTTACTAGCCCATGAAACCAGTGCTTCTCCTAGAAACTGACAGGTACCTGAAGTACTTTTTCTGTTTAGTTTGCATCCTGCATGATCAGCATCACTGTATCTTATAAGATCAAAATTTTCACATTTTGGATACCAAATCCCAATTTCTTGAGTACCATTAAGATACTTAAGAATTCTGTTAACAGCCTTCAAGTGAGACTCTTTGGAATTTGCTTGAAATCTTGTGCATAAGCATATGCTAAATTGTATATCAGGTCTACTAGATGTTAAGTAGAGTAGAGAACCAATCATACCTCGATATTTTTTGGTATCTACACTTTTACCTTTCTTATCTTCATCTAGAGAGATTGATGTACCCATTGGTGTTTTTACAGGTTTAGAATTCTCCATTCTATACTTCTTAATGAGCTCTTTTGTATATTTTGATTGGCATATAAATGTTCCCTTCTTGCCTTGCTTTATTTGAAGACCAAGAAAGAAATTCAGCTCACCTATCATCGACATTTCGAATTCAGTGCTCATTTCTTGTGAGAATTCCTTGCACAACAAATCGTTAGTAGAACCAAATATAATATCATCAACATATATTTGAACAAGTAATATATGGTTCTTTTCATGCTTTATAAACAATGTTGTGTCAACTTTCCCACCAATAAAATTCTTTTTGAGTAAGAATTTACTTAGCCTTTCATACCATGCCCTTGGTGCTTGCTTTAATCCATACAAAGCTTTAGTTAGCTTGTATATATGGTCAGGATGTTGACTATCTTCAAATCCTGGTGGTTGCTTTACGTAGAATTCTTCATGGATGTAGCCATTGAGAAATGTACTTTTAACATCCATTTGATAGAGCTTGAAGTCTTTGTAACATGCATAAGCACATAAAATTCGAATTGCTTCTAATTTGGCCACTGGAGCAAATGTTTCATCATAGTCAATTCCTTCTTGCTGGTTGTATCCTTATGCTGCCAGTCTGGCTTTGTTTCTGACAACTTTGCCAGTCTCATCAAGTTTGTTTCTGTACACCCATTTAGTTCCAATTACTGACTGGTTTTCAGGTTTTGGAACAAGCTTCCAAACATTGTTTCTTTTAAACTGATCTAGTTCTTCTTGCATGGCCATCATCCAGCTTTCTTCAGATTCAGCTTCCTTGAAATTCTTTGGTTCAATATCAGAGACAAATGGCACATTTGAAAAATATTCTTTTAGTTGTCTCTTGGTCATCACTCTATGAGAGGGATCATCAATAATGTTCTCCTTGGAGTGATGTCGGTGATATTTGAAATCTTTTGGCAGATCATCATGCTGATTCTCTTGAATCTGTAATTCTTGCATATTATGCTCATTTTGATCACCGGAAGTGTTTTCTTTTTGCAGAACACTTTTATTATTTTCAGTGTATTCAACCTACGAATCATAAATCTCAAAAGTATCCTCAGATTCCTTTTCTGGGAGAGAGTTAGTTTCTTCGAATATGACACGCATGGACTCTTCTATGGTGAGAGTTCTCTTATTGAAAACTCTAAATGCTTTGCTATGCAATGAATATCTTAAGAAAATCCCTTCATCTGACTTAGAGTCAAATTTATTGAGATATTCCTTGTTAAAAACAAAACATTTTCAACCAAATGGATGAAAATAACCTATATTAGGTTTTCTACCATTCAACAACTCACATGGCATTTTCTTTAAAATGGGTCTTATCAAAGCTCGATTTAAAATATAACATGCAGTGTTCATAGCTTCTGCCTAAAAATATTTTGGTAAATTATTTTCATTGAGCATGGTCCTTGTCATTTCTCCCAAAGTCCTATTTTTTCATTCGATAACACCATTTTGTTAAGGAGTTCTAGGAGCAGAGAAGTTGTGAGATATCCCATGCTCAGAGCAAAACATTTCAAAAAGACTTGTTTTAAATTCTTTTCCGTGATCACTTCTAATAGCAATAATAGAAGTGTTTTTCAAATTCTGAAGGTTTTTGCACAAGGTAGAAAATTGTTGAAAAGCTTCATCTTTTTGACTCAAAAACAGTGTCCATGTAAAACATGAGTAGTCATCTACTAAGACTAATACATATCTCATGCCACCTAAGCTTGTTGGTTGAATTGGACCAAGCAAGTCTAAATGCAGTAATTCTAGAGGTCTAGCGGTAGAAACAATTCCTTTAGAACTAAAAGAACTTCTGGTTTGTTTCCTTCTTTGACATGCATCACAAATATGAGTTTTATTAAACTTGATTTTTGGTAAACCTTTGACAAGATCCTTTTTAGAAAGTTTTGAAATAAGATGCATACTAGCATGACCTAGTCTATGATGCCATAACCAACTCTTTTCCTCTTGTGAAATTAAGCAGTAATCATTAATAAGAGTACTTGAATTCAAAAGATAAATATTTCCAATTCTAGGAACTTCAAGTAAAGTCTTACCACTATCAGCTTCCACAATTTCGCACTTTTTAGAATCAAAGATTACCTTTTGGTTTTGTTGCAGAGTTGACTCATACTGAGAAGATTAAATTTCAATCCATCGACCAGAGAAACCTCATCAATGCATGGATTATTTCCAATCTTTCCTTTCCCGATAATCTTTCCTGCTATATTATCTCTGAACTTTACAGTTCCTCCTTTAACTTGCTTTATGGAAGTAAAGTATCTTCCATCACCAGTCATATATCTAGAGCACCCACTGTTAATGTACCACTTTGAATCTTCGAGACTGTTCTTTAGACATACCTGCAAAACAAGTTAAGTATTTTTAGGTACCCATAGGGTTAGAAGCATTTTTATCCTTGGGAACCCAAATAGTTTTCCCTTTATATTTTCCTTTTCTGAAAATGCAATCACCAATTACATGTCCCTTATGATTGCAATGGTAACATGTAACATTCTTTCTTTTCTTAAGTTGATATGATTGATTATGTCTCAAAGAATGATTTTGATGATAAGAAACATAGTCATCATGATGTAATCGTTTAGGTTTGTAACTATGTTGTTGCTTAGGCCTATGTATGTAAACTTTTTGGGAGTGTGTAGGCCGTGGGGGGTTTTTGTGCGCAATCTTTTGTTGTGAAGGATGTTTTCAGTTTGGGTTCACAAACTACACTTTATTTGGCTGGGAGAAATGTGAGTGTTGTAAATTTTTCTGGTTTGGCTTATAACTTTTACTATGCTTTAGAAGTGTAGGTTCAAGGGATATGGATTGCATAGTAGAAGTGGAGGAGGGACAAAAAATGATAGGTTTCTGAGAATTTCGTAGAGATATCCTATCATTATAACCAATACCAGACTTATCGTTTGGATTTCTTTAAGAATCCAAAATCACATTCAACATATTTTCTCCATTAGTACACTTACTAATAGTGCAATCAAGCCTCTCACATTTCTTTTCTAAATGAGATATCTTGCTAATAAGCTCAAGATTGGAGTTTTCTAGAAAACTCACTTTGCTCTTTAGTTCAAGATTTTCATATTCTTTTTCTAAGAGCCTATTCTCATATTCTTTACACTTAGCAACTATCTCAAGCTTATTATCGTGCATTCTAAAAAATTCTTGTATAAGATCATTATAAGACAGAGGTTGCAGAATTACCTCATCATCCTTATTTTGATCTTGATGTGATGATGTTGTTGGATCATTGTTGGCCATGAAGCATATCTAGGCTTTTTCTTGCTTCTGATCCTCATCATCATCGAAGCTGGATTCATCGCTGTCGCTCCATGTTGCTATCATAGATTTCTTGTCCTTTTTCTTGAATTTATTTTCCAGCTTTGGAGAATCGATTTTGAAATGACTAGGCTTATTACATTCAAAGCATGTAATTTCCTGCTTTAAATCTTTCTTTGCCTTATCAGCCTTGCTGATGTTGAATTGCCTCCTGTTTTTGTTCCTTAGGAATTTTCTAAATTTCCACACCAACAGAGCTTCATCATCATCTTCATTTTCATCATTTTCAGAATTGGAGGAGGATTCTTCAGGAATGGGATTTGCAGCTTTTAAAGCAATAGACTTTCTTTTGTCGGTTTGCTCATGATCAGTAGTGGATTTAACTTTCATTTTATATGTGAGTAATGAACCGATAAATTCATCATATGACTATGAACTTAAATCTTTTGACTCTTCAATGGCTGTGAGCTTTGCATCCCAAGATGTTGGCATTATTCTGATTAGTTTCCTAATCAGTTCTTCATCAGTGAAGTTCTTGCCAAGATTTTTTAATTTATTCACAATAATAGTGAACCTTGTGTTGATTTTTGCAACAGATTCCTTTGCATCAACTTTGAACAATTCATATTCTATGATATAAAGATTAATCTTTCCATCATTCACTTGTTTGGTTCCTTCATGAGTTGTTTCTAGCTTATCCCATATTTGCTTTACAGTAGTGCAACCTGAAATACGATTAAATTCATTAATGTCCAATGCACACTGTAATAAATTAATAGCTTTAGAGTTTAATGCTTCTCTATTCCAATCTGCACTTTCATATTCACTTTCCTCTTTGGGAATAGCTTCTCCATCAATAATTTTTGTCGGAATACTAGGTCCTTCCTTGACAATTCTCCAGACCTAAATATCCGTGGACTGCAAAAATATTCTCATTCGGTTTTTCCAAAAACTATAATTCCCTCCATTAAAAAGTGGAGGCTTGTTGATGGAACATCCCTTAAACATAAAAACATTTTGACTTCTAGAGGTACTAGCCATATCAAGATCACTCTAAGAATTTTACTTCTTTTGATAGAGTCAGGCTCTGATACCAATTGACGGTCCCAAATGACTAGTTACAGTACTAGGGGGGTAGGGCGAATAAAAATTTTCGTAGACGTCTTTTTCAAAAACAAGTTTTATTAAAAATTGCGGAATTATGAACTATAATAAAACTTGTAAATATAAAATGCTTTTGTAAAAAAATAACTTTAACTAGTAAAGCATTTAAAATAAAGTGCAGGAAATTAAATTACATAAAATAAAGAGAGTAGGGATAGAGAAAATGCAAACACAGAATTTTAACATGGTTCGACCCAACTAGTCTACGTCGAGTCTCCATGCCAACCGCTTGAGATTTCGACTAACGTTTATAGGAAGGAAACAAGCCTATGTTACTTGTGAGCGGACGACGTTTTCGACAGAATGCGAGACTCCCTTTCGGAAGGGGCGCCTCATCTCGGGCGGACCCCTCCCTCGCGTGGGGTTTTTTATAAATGGAAAAATCGGTTTTGCAAAATAAATAGAATTAATTCATAAAAGAACCGAGACCTAAGTCTCGATGAATATTGTCGAGTCGCCACCCGGCTCAGCTCAACCGGAAAATTTATAATGTAGCTGTACCGGACGAACGGCCGCTACACTATCCAGAGATTTGGGTCCGGACAAGTCCCTTATTTCGTGTCTAATTAAAATAAATATTGGTCAATGTTCATAGATGATATTTCAAATTCTAAAAGTCAATTTTATTGAAATAAATGGACATACAGCGCGTATACAGGTTAAGGTAAAATAGTAAATAATTAAATCATTACAACCCGATCGAATAAAAGATAAAAACTCTTGCCCCACTTTTACAAACGCTTAGAATACACGAGAATTTAGAAAAATATAATCGCCTAAAATACACGATTAATTCTATTAAATACATCCAAAATAAAATTAAAAGAAATTAAAACCTGTAAAATAGAGGTTAGCACAATATAACACACCACAAATAGGACTCAAATAGACAGAATTGGGAAATTAAGAATTGGGGGCATGCATTTAGGGGATAACCCGGTTGGCTCGGCTAGCCTGCCCAGTTAGACCTGAAAAACATTTTGAAACGTCCCTGTATTTTGGTTTTTATGGGAAAATTATTTTGAAAACAATTTTTCCGGTTTACATGTATTTTTCACATGTGAGATGGGTCGGTTTTTGGGAGAACTGGGTTTCCGTCGTGGCATTGTTCTAAATGCAATTTTACTGGAAATTGAATCTAGGGTCGTGAATGCACACAACAAAATTCATTTTGATGATTTTTGGGGTTTTCTGAATTTTTATGGATTTTTGGAAATTTTTGGGGATAAAAATGAAAATTCTGATTCTGGAAAATACGTTACAGTCGTGCGACTGTAAACGTTCCAAGGTCAGAATCTCGCTAGAAATTTATTTGAAGCAAAAATGGAAAGAAAACATCTGGAAATCAAGAACACTCGTACGACTGTAACTATAGTCGTACGACTGTTCATCAAATCCAAGAACATTCGTGCGACTGTTCTTGATTTCTAGAAGCCGAAACACAGAAGTAAGGTAAAAATGCACAAAAATCACACCAAACACCCAGAAAGCTTGTAAAAGAGAGGGGAAAAGGAGTGTTTACCTCTTTGGCTTGCGTCTACCATAGGATTGACCCCTAGAGTCGCTCCAATCCACTAAAATTCGGACTTTTCTTTGGGTCCAAAATCTCTAAATGCAAGGGTTTCTGATGATGAGTTCTTCCTTTTCTTTTGATTTTCTCCTCTCCTCTCTCTTTTTTTCTCTTCTTCTTTTTTGTTTTCTTCGTTTTCTCTTTCGTTTTCTTTGTCTGTCTGCCCCCTTTTTTTTTCTTTTCTTTTTAGCTTTTAAGGTATGGGTTGGGTCACCTGTCGTGATCTATAGTCGTACGACTATAGTTTGATTACAGTCATACGATTGTAGGTAGGGTCGTCCGACTGTACTCCTTTTTTTTTTGGAAAGTAAAATTCCGGCGCTTACAACTGTCCCTCGCGTGATCAAATTCACCACCCGATCTTAGTCTGGGATAGTTGATGTGAATTTAAAAAAGGCAACTCAAAGCACCGCAGACACAGGAAATAAAACATGCAACTGAGTTGTTGAAGCTACACTGCTATGGTGACGTGTTGAGTTGATTAGATGGAATAAGCCGATACCGGGTCTATGTTACCCGAGGCAATGCTGAGGAAGAAATAAGCCGATATAGGGTCTAGGTTACCCGAGACAAAGCTGAGGAAGAAATAGGCCGATATCAGGTCTAGGTTACCCGAGGAAAAACTAAGGAAGAAATAAGCCGATACCGGGTCTACGTAGGGGTGCACACGGTCGGTTAACCGGTCCATGTGGACTTTTGCTAACGGTTAACCACTTGAACGGTTTTTCTAATTTACTAACCGTACACTGTCCATTAAATACGGTTAACCATTATTCGGTTAACCATTAATTTCGGTCGGTTAACCGTTTTTTTACGGTTAACCATTTCCGAAATAAACATTATATTTTAAACCTCAAAATTTTAAATCATAAATCTCAAATATCAAAGACAAATATGAAATTATAAACCATAGTCTTAATAATTGATTAAAAATGATATTACAACTAGAAGTGAACTAATTATGTTTGTCGGTGAATTAATTGTTACCAATAATGGATTTTCCATTATATGTATATATTAATGTTTAATGTAACCTTCTTTAATGGATTTTCCATTCTCAACAAAAATCCGAATTAATCAAACAAATATGAAACCAAAAATTTTCAGGGGGAGAAAAAATGAAAATGAAAGAAATGAAAAACTAGAGCAGAAATGGAGAATGACTGTTACAATAATAATATTAATATCTTTCTCTTCAAAGCTATCGAAATAAAAATCAAATATAATGTCTTGTAACAATTTAATTTTTATTGGCAATTGATATATAAACACTACAAACTATTAGATTTAACCGTAAAAAATTTTACAAAACCAAATTTTCTAGTCAAAAAAATAATATGACAATAAGACCCACAAGTTACATATATAAAATTTAAATTAAATTTTACTGACAAATATAATAGTAAATTATATATTTTTGGAAACAGAGTTTTAGAGCTAACGAAGTGTGAACCAATTTATGATATATATATATATATATATATATATTAATGTTTAATAATGGAAAATCCATTAATATATATATATATTGGAAAATAAAAATTAAATTAAGAATAAAAATTACATTAAACATATTGGAAACTATAGACATAAAATTACATTAAACACCCCAATGTTTCACCATTAATTCATATAACCTATATATCCAATTATATATAAAAAAAAAAAATTTCAACGGTCGGTTAACCGAGTCCACATGGACTTCCGAAACCGAAACCGAAATCGAAACCGAAAATTTTTAAAAGCAAAAACCGTACACTAGTCCATCGGTTTCGGTTAACCGTCTTTTCTGTCCGGTTTCGGTTCGGTTTCACTGTTTTTCGGTTTTTCGGTTTTTTTTGTGCACCCCTAGGTCTACGTTACCCGAGGTGAAGGAAGATGGATTGATGGATTGGCCGATACCGGGTCTATGTTACCCGAGGCAAAGGAAGGTGGAATTTTGATGATTTGAAATCTTACTGGAATTGAGTGGACTTGAAATAATAAGAGGTTCAAGGATCTGAAACCATGCTTGAATGTAGAGGAGTATTTATCCCTTGATCGATAATTTTGTAAACAAAAATTTTTGCCCCTTCGATCAACGATAAATACAGCTTGAATGTTCTGCCCCTTGGAGACTCGATTTGCTGAGATTTGGGTTTGCACTGACGCTTCTCACGTTTTAAGGCCCAATAAATGCCACAGCGTTGTGCCATCTCTATTTTGAGAGCGATCCTAATTCAGGATAGTCCGTGACAATGATGGATATGTTTATGATGTATACATGTATGCATGTATGTTTTGAATGCGTGTATATGTTTCAATGCATGCATATGCAAATGAATTTCTGAAAATGCATGTCGCGCCATTTGCTCGATCTTGACATTCCAAGTTCTTGCTGGGGAAGATATGTTGTGCGATTGATCGACCATAGTTTGGGAAGCAAAATTTCGGGTGCAATGTAACCCTTGCGTTCCTGCCAGGGATATATAACGGCCAACAAAGAAGTACGATGACTGTTGGAGATAAAGTGATAAAGTGATGCTGTTATTGGCAACGATGTCGTTGAGAAATGATACAGAGGATCTCGTTGGAGATTGAGGAAATGTTCCTGCTCGGGGAATGACGGAGAGGTTTTGCCTTCTTTGCCATTAGGCTTCATGGATTTGGAAGTGCTCTAAATTTTGCCTGAGCCGCCCAAAGTGGGTTTTCAACTCAGCGAGCTGCTCTAACTTTTGCCTAAGGTGCCTTTTCGGTTTTCACCTTAGCGAGCTTTTCACATGCCCTAACTTTTGCCTAAACTGCCCAATGTGGGTTTTCAGCTTAGCGGGCTGCTCTAATTTTTGCCTGAGGCGCCTTTTCGGTTTTCACCTCAGCGAGCTCTTTTTTTTTTTAATATTTTTAAAGGTGCTCTGACTTTTGCCCAAACTGCCCAATATGGGTTTTCAGCTTAGCGAGCTGCTCTAATTTTTGCCTGAGGTGCCTTTTCGATTTTCACCTCAGTGAGCTCTTTTTTTTTAGGTGAAGACTTCTAATTCAGTACAGGTCGACGATAACCGGGAATTAATTGAAGCATCGCCATGCCCACTTACTCTGTTGTCCCTCTGATGATGAGACGATTACGGAAAGTCTTGTAGGACTTGGTTGCTCCCTCGCTGTTGCTGAAGCTCACAGGCGTATAGCCATATATGATGCATGATGTGAATTCAATTTCAAGCAAACTTGGGATATTTAAACGAACAGGGCAAGGCATTCATTCATTCATTCATTGACAATGCTTTAGCATAATGCACATTATATATGAAATGAAACTAAGGACAAGATGAGTATGGTATCCGTCTCGACCGAGCCCACGACTGCCACCAACTGGTCCTTGCGGATTTTCCTACCGGTGGTGCTCGCCTCACTGTCCTAACTTTTGCATGGATTGCTTTCGTGATTTTCAATCCATCGGACTTTTCTTTTTTTTTTTTTATATATTTTCTTTTTTCTTTTTTCTTATTTATTTATTTTTTAAACCTGAGCCTGTCCCGATTGAAGGGGTTGACGACTTGGTCTCTGTCTTTTTCAGTAGGACCGCTTTGATTCTGCAGGTTGATGGCTGCATCGTTTCCTTAATGTTATTCTTGCATCACTTTAGTGTGTTTGCGAGACAAATAGTAGCATGCTAACTTAGCCTTTGCAGATAGATGCCATATTTGGCAACACCTTTTTGATGTGCTTGTTAGCTGCTTGTACTATCCTGCTGGATTATGGGTGGTGCGGAGGCGATGCATGATGCCTCTCTCCTTTATTCTGGAATGATTGTACCGTTGCCCCAGAACTTGCATTCTATTATCGAGGATGATATGGTGCGAAACATCATATGATACAGATGCATTCTTATTTCGGAACTTAGCACCTTTTTTTTTACAGAACTTCCGCTTGGTTGAACTTGTCTTTCAGATTCTCGGCAATCCTGCATTTTGCGATCCTTTATCGATCTCTAGATGTGTCGTCATAGGACTAGGTGAAGGTCTTCCATACTTTTAGGCATTTTGCAATTTTTCTTTCTCTTATCAGTCGTGAGGTCTTTCAGGACAAATACCATTTTGGATGCTAATCTATCCTTAGATTCATTTCATGTGATGATGTGTCATGTATGCTAAAGACATTAAATGAATGTTTGTATGCATGCACAGTGTTCCTTCCAGGAAAGTATCACACAAATAACTGAAATCAAATTACATTACATTAAACACCTTGTGGGTTGCATTGTTCACAAAATAAGATAAAGAATAAAACAGATAGATCAAAATAATTAACATCCTCCACATGCGGAGGGTCTTCTTTTGCTGTTGCATCATCAACTTCGATAGCTAGTCAAAGCTGGGTAAAGGATTGCTCTGGACATTGGGCTTCAAGGGTGGCTCCACCATTTTCCCGTCAGCGATCAGTCGTCGAATGGCCTTCAGCAGTTGCTTGCAGTCGTTTGTGTAGTACCCCACTGTCATGTGATAGGAACAGAACTCACCTTTGTCTGTCTCAACCGGGTTCTCGAACGGCTTTAGAGAGCTCAAGAGACCAACGTTCCTACATTTGGCAAATAATCGGCTCAACAAAATAGCCCATGGGGATATGCCCTTTCCGTCACCCTTGGGGGGTGGACTCTTGGTTTGTTGTGGAACAAGGTTAGCATTCGCTTTGAGGGGGACCTTCGATTCTGCTTCACCAGTCAACCCTCTTATTACTCCTTCGAGCTCTGTTACATGTGCCTCCAATTCAGAACACCTAGCCGTTAGCTTTTCTACCTTGTCATAATCATCTCCTAGCATCTCCTTCAACATTGTCGCCGCCTCTTCCCTGACGGCCTTTCGGAATCGCGATGAGGCAACATAATCATCCACGACGTCTGTTATGGTGTTGAAGTTCATTGGGCCAGCCATTCTCGAGACTTCTTCCTTTTCTGTCCTGATAGAAACATTTGTTAGCATTGGCCGGGTGTGAGCGGACGACCTTTTTCTGAAAAAGTGGACGTGGACGCGAGGGTCTGAAAAGAAAATGATTTTCGAATATTCTTTCTTTTTCATGGTGAGATTTGGGAAAACCGGATTTGTTTATGTCGCTTAAGAAAAATCCATTCGTTCGTTTCGAAATTCGTTTTGTAGAAAACATTTTCCCATTTTATTACTTGAAAGATCTCGAAACTTAAATCCCGAGATCAGTGACAGAGTCGCCACCCGGATCAGCTCATCCGGGAAATTTCGGTACAGCTCCCTACCGAGTATAGACTACTGTACCTAATCCAGAGATTCAGGGTTTGGACAAGTCCCTTATTTCATGTCTAATCAAAATAAATTTGGCCAATGTTCTTTGATGATATTTTACATTTCTAGAGTTGATTTTTATTGCATTAAGTTAAACATACAACGCACACACAAATAAAATAAAATAAAGCAGTAAATAATTAAATTATTACAACCCCGATCGAATAAAATAAAAATTCACTTTACAACCGCCTAAAATACACGGATAAATCTATTAAATACATCCAAAATAAAAATAAAAGGGCTGCAAAAGAGAGGGTTAGCACAATTTATATTGCACACATAAATAGGATTCAAATCAGGACAGAATTGGGAATTTTAGGAAATGGGGGCATGCATTTAGGGGATAACCGGGTCGATCCGACCGGTCGGACCGGTTAGACGTGGAAAACGGCTTTGAAACGCCCTGTAATTTTATGCTGGAAAATCAATTTTTGGAAAACAATTGGCTCGATTACATGCGAATTTTCATTTCCGCGGGTCTGTTATCCCGAAATCCATGGTTCCGTTTGTGCGGGTTCCTAAATTCAACATCCATCTAGAGTCCGAAATACAATAAACACACAAAAAACGTTTATTAAAAAAAACTATTTGATTTCTTTTTAATATTTTCCCGGGACTTATGGAGTTTAGGGGTCCGCTAACGCTGGACTATAGATCCGATTCGGATAAAATAACCCTGGAACTTAGAAAATAAACCCCGGGAAACTTAAAAATATTAATATCTGTATGTACAAGAAATTCAAAAACTGGTGTTAAAATGACGTACGAATATTTATAAGCCAAAATATATCAAATCAGAATACGTATAAATGGAAAACGGGCTATTTTCGGCTTGTCGGGACAGATAGGGGAGCTGTCCCTGAAGAACAAAGCCGTACGGCTCTAGATTTAGAGCCGGCCGGCTATGTTCTGATTGAACCAAAGCCGGCCGGCTCTATTCGGGTAGCCAATTTTCCGGATTTTTAGAAACAAAGAAAAATCACACGAAGAATGCAACGAACACAAGTTTAAGGCCTCTCAGAGTTTACCTTGATGTTGTTCCAGTATATTAGATACGCAAGAACGGTTTGAAAATCAAGAACGTAACTCGAATCCTCGAATATCCCGAAAATCCGAAAGTTTATCCGAACGAATCCGAAATAGAACCGAGAATCGTTGTGAACCGATGAGTAATCTCTAGAGTGTGTAATTGTGTGCTTAGGAATTTAGTTTCTAAGACCTAAAACTTACTTCTTCCTTTTTCTCTCTGTCTCCCTTTTCTCTCTCTTTTTTTTTTCTTTTTTTTTTTCGTTCCCTTTTATCTTTGGTTCTCCTCCCTTTTCTATTATTGTCCAATCATTTTTCAAAATCTTTTACCAGACAAAATAATTTTCAGAATTAAATACGTCGATTAATTGTCGCTTTTTACCAAATTTCGCAGACTTGGGACATGGTGTGGCACCTCTGCCCACCTATCATAGCCGGCCGGCTTTAGATATAGACGGCCGGCTATAGACAGAGCCGGCCGTCTCTGGTTTGTTAACCAGAGTCGGCCGGCTCTATTCCACAGCCGGGCGGTTCTGGTTTAAAAACCAGTGCCGTCCGGTTCTAGCTAGAGCCGTGGCGACATTTCGATATGTATACTAAACCTTGAAAATCACTCGGAGGATCCGCTTTACGGTTGTTTCGGATTGCGGATAATTTCGTTTTCGGAGAATTCGAGACGTTTCGGGTAATATTCTGTTCTTTTCTATGTCCGAAGGTAATACAGGTTTCTCATCACTGAGGTCGGGAAAACCCGTGTTCACAGACTGCCCCTCGCGAGATCAAAATCGACTAGATCGGTAGCTTACGTCCGATTCGAGTTTTTGGTCTCGCAATTGAGAGCGCGGTGAGTAAAGGAGAGAAAAGCGCACCTGATGCCCCTCGTAGAGGGTACAGAGTAATCGACTCGCTGTGGTGGAGTGTACCCGTGATATCGACTCGCTGGAGTGTGCCCGTGATATCGACTCGCTGTGGTGGAGTGTGCCTGTGATAGCGACTCGCTGTGGCGGAGTGTGCCCGTGGTATCGACTCATTGTGGTGGAGTGTGCCCGTGATATCGACTTGCTGTGGTGGAGTGTGCCCGTGATGATTTTTAGCTTTTCTCCGTGTGATGGAGAAACCAAATGATACTGTCTTCTTCGTGTGGTGGAGTGACCAAGTAATGCTGTCTGCTTCGTGTGGTGGAGTAACCAAGTAATGCTGTCTTCTCTGTGTGGTGGAGTGGACCATTGGAATTGGGTCAAAAACACTTATTTATTCCTTGATCGATAATTTTGGAAACAACAACTTTTGCCCCTTCGATCAAGAATAAAAACGGTTTACTCATTTCTTCTCCTGGATGTCTGCAAAAATGAGAAAAAAAATACCCTTCTCGGGATCAAATCGGACTAAATTAAAATTAATTCTAATTTTTATTTTTTTTATTTTTTATTTTTATTTTTTTTATTTTTTATTTTATTATTTTTATTTTTATTTTATTTTATTTATTTTTATTTTTTGAAAAACGTAAAAAAAATGGAGGGGTTGGAGCCGGGCGGCTCTGTCTGAAGAGACATAGCCGGCCGGCTCAAAACAGAGACACCTGGCTCTAACTAGAGTTGGCCGACTCTAGATTGCCAAGCTAGGGCCGGCCGGCTCTAGTTGGGCGGCCCAAGTGGGTTTAAAAGGGTGTTTTTGCCCTTTTTCACTCATCTCACTTTTCCTTCCCCAATTTCTTTCTCAGGAAAAACTTTTCTCTAGCATTTCTTATCAAGATGAGGAGGATGAGGAGGGCTGTGCTCCCTAACGCTCCTACCCAACCTCCATTCCGCGTGAGATATGCATTACCTGAGGGTGAGTTTTTTCTGTCCACTGAATCTACAGTGGAGGTATACGGCTTGAGGGAAAGGGTTCCTTACTGCGGGATAGGAAGGAACGATCCAGTGCCCGTAACTTTGAGCCCATCCACGCACATTATTCAAGATCTGATAGTTTTTCTTCCATTTTCCCATTTTTTCCATTTTTTGAATTCCTACAAAAATATGCAAAATTAGACGAGATTATATGAAATTGATGCATGTTTAGAGTAGATTTATCAACTAAAAAACTTAATTGATGATTTAAAGTTGGTTAGAATCGATTTTAGGATGAAAAATGGCAAAAAACCGATGCTGAAAACCGGAGAACCGGATTTTTCTGGATAGAGCCGGCCGGCTCACCGTTAGAGCCGATCAGCTCTGTTCCCAGTTTTGGCGAAGAACAGAGCCGGCCGGCTCTGTTCTTTCCAGAACCGAACCATCCGGCTGTGGTTCAGCGGGGCAGTTCGACCTTTTTTTTTTTTTTTTTTTTTTTCTTTCCTTTTACTTAAACCATGTTCATAATTACGTCCCCCGTGGAAGGGGTGCACGGTTCACCTTCAATTCGAATAAAATGACTAATATAACAATGTATACTACAAGGACGAACTGAAACAAAAGAAGCGATGTTTCGGAATCCATAGTGATTGAAATGTAGAAATTAGATTTGGAATAAGGAATGTATAAAATGAATTGGAATGGAGATGTATATATACTCGTCGTCTCCAACGGCCATGTGACCGTTGAAAATGTGACCGTTGAAAATGTGGCCGTTGGGTGCCATTTCAACGGTTACTGAGCCGTTGGACACGTCGGAATTTTTTTTTTGTTTAATATATGCATGTATATATATATATATACGTATAAAAGAGATGCAATATATAAGTGATTGAGAAAACTCCCTTATTATCGTCTTGCAGGAGCGAAAAGATAACCGGGGTGCCGGTTCTATATCCGATGCGCTAATTTGGTATAGGAGACTCCTTGACGAGGTGCGGGAGTTGGTCGAGTTAACCGGATTGGATCGGTTTATTTGTTCTATGTGTGAGACTCCACCTCGGACGAGTAGGGGTTTGCTGATGGCGTTTCTAGAGCGGTAGATGGATTCCACCCACACTTTCCATTTCCCGATCGAGGAGTTTACGATCACACCCGAGGACTTTATGGCTATCACGGGATTATCTTTTGGCGGACGCACCGTCGAGTTCAACCAGACGTTTGGGCGAAGGGGTTTTAATACCGACGTGATTGCCATGTTGATCGGCTTGATTCCCGCAGGCAGGCGGATCCAGGGGAGCACCTTGAGGGATTATTGGTTGGGTAGACAGGACAGCCTTCGTGAGGGTTCTGCATTCTCCCTTATTGATGTGAGACGCTATACTCGGGCGTTCCTTCTTTACGCTTTGAGCACTTTGCTGTTTCCCACAGGACAGAGTGACCTAAACCTTGCCGTGCTCCCCTCTTTAATACAGTTGGAGGACGTGGGGAGCTTGAGTTGGGGGCTAGCCGGGCTAGCCCAATTATATTACGGCCTCGATGTCTGTGCCCGCAGAAGGCACAAGGAAGTGAAGGGCGCGTGGATTGTCCTTCATGTGAGTCTCCCTTTTTTCTTCTTCTTTTTTTTTTCTTTTTTTTTTTTAAATTTTACTTTATTATTATTATTTTTTTTTTTTGAAAAAATAACTCTCTCTTTTTATTGTGTAGATTTGGGCGTATGAGTACGCTTTCATTCCTCAGCCAAAGTTGGCTATACCGGTCAATGCTGAGATTCCTTATTTCCCCCGGTTGCAGCGGTGGCTGGGCTTTAGTTGGAGCGATTTGGACACCGACATTTAGGCATGCCGCCAGCTCTTGGCAGGCATCAGCTTCGAGCAGGTAAATTTTTTTTTTTTTTTACCTTCGTCTGTCTTCAGGTGATTAAGGAGCCTTGGGGGCAAGCTGCGTGGTTCCCAGAGCTTTTCGATGGCCGGAGGCTGTCGCCTCAGTGGTTCGTTATGGAGAGCCCCGTCAGCCTCGAGTGGTATCTTGGGGAGAGAGAGTCTCTGATTGGCGTGCTGGTCCCCACGAGCGTAGGATACCGCCTGCACCTCCCGTCGGATTGTTCTGGCCACACCTGCTACCAGTGGAGGAACATCAGGATCTGTTTTGGTCCGGTTACACGGTTATAGGGGATGATGGCGACTATCTCGAGTTTGTCAGGGCACAGCTTCTTTCCCCCACCGTGGATGTACCGCAAGAGGATACGCCAGCTGAGGTATGTCTTTGCTTTGCTCTTACCTTCTGCTTGTTTGAGATTATTCTGCTACCTGCTAATTTTTTTTTTTTTTTTTGCAGCCATCTGAGAGGGGTAAACGCCCTCATGCATCGTCAGGTAGACGTTCCAGTGGTCGTGGGTCTGGGACTTCCCGCGGCAGGGGAGATAGAGGTTCTTCTGCTCACATAGCCGTGTTCGGAGGTGACACCGAGCCTGTCCCCTCGATGGTGCCCTCTGCTGGCTTTGTTTCAGGTCGTCTAGAGTACAGAGCTGAGCCTTGGGTGATGCTCCATAATACGGCGGGGGAACTCTACCGGGCTGAGTTGTACACTGAGCAATACCCTCCTCCTGCTTATGATCCACCAGGCGCGACCCATGTGAGTATTTCTGTCCCTGCTTAATTTCGGACTGTCCTCGTTGCCACTGGCCCAACCCGTGCATTGTCCTTTGTACAGATTCCAGTACCACAGACGACGGCTCTGTATCAGGCGACTTCTGCGTTCAAAGCCCTCTTGCTTTGGGATAACGGTGTCATGAATGTAAGTACCTGTGTCAACATGTATATATGCATCTTTGTATGCTTCAAATGCATGTGCACGTGTATGTATGACATGATGCTCGTTTTGTTTAACTCTGTCCCAGGCCGCACTTGCCGCTCGCCGTTGTGAAGAAGCCCGCTTGAGAGCGGAGATAGAGAATATGCAGAGGTCTATGAGAGCGGAGAGGGAGACTATACAGAGGTCTATTTCATATCTTCGTACTCGGTTGGACGACTGGGAGTCCGGTCGGCATTTCTTCGGTGACGGCGTCGAGTCCCAGGATGAGTAGGATCACGATTCGACTGACGGAGGGCAGTCGTAGACTTTTATTTGTTATTTTATAGCTTTCTGTTTGATGTAGTCTGACTGTAGGCCTGGATTTTATGCTACTATGTATCCTACTTATTTATTTATCATTATTATTATTATTATTATTATTTTATTTTTATTTATTTTTATTATTTATTTTTTTTATTATGTAATGGATGGAAGATGTTCGCAATTGCACACTTGGGCGTCTAAATGTCTTTATTTATCTGGATGTTTTGACAAATGAATCATGTAACATACTCCAAACATTCATGCAATATGTTGAGCAAGACGCACTTCATTAATGAAACCTAATTATTGTATCAATTGAAAATACCAAAATCAATACATACCTCGAACGAACTCATTCCTGTTATCAACCATCCTATACAGGTTTTCTGGTCGATAAACTAACTCTCGTTGCCTTAACTTTTGCTTAAATTGCCCTTACGGGTTTTCGACTTAACAGGTTCTCTTTTTTATTTTATTTTATTTTTACACATGGTAGCGTTTGAGGTGATCTTGATTAATCGGATTGGTGAACTCGTTACCGTCCATGTCCATAATCTTCACCGCACCTTTGGAGAGTATTTTCTTAACCACAGACGGCCCTTCCCAGTTGGGTTTGAATTTGCCCCTTGCATCCGTATTAGTCGGTCTCATTTGCTTCAATACTAGATCTCCCGATTTCAGAGGTTGTTTCTGATGACGATCCTGTCGATTATAGGCCCTAGCCATCCTTTGGTGGTACATCTGTAGATGATCAAGAGCCTTGAGACGTCTTTCATCGACCATAGCCAGCTGCTCAAATCTCACCTTTACCCATTCTGTTTCAGGCAATTGGGCCTCCAAAACCGTCCTTAGTGACTTCAACTCCACTTCAATAGGAAGGACTGCTTCCATCCCATAAACCAGCGAATAAGGTTTTTCTCTAGTTGGCGTTCTAACACTGGTTCTGTACCCCCACAGAGCATAAGGTAATCTATCTGCCCAATCCCTGTAGGTTGAAGTGGTCTTGGACAAGATCTTCTTAATGGACTTGTTTACCGCCTCCACTGCTCCATTGGCTTATGGCCTATAAGGTGAAGACTTACGATGTTCCACATTGTACTCTTCGAATAGTTCAGCTGTGGCCCCTTGAAATTGCACTCCGTTATCAGTCACCACGTGATGAGGTACACCGTATCTTGCGAAGATGTGCTTCTTTACAAACTTAGCCATATTCTTAGCCGTGACCGTGACGTAAGATTTGGCTTCAACCCACTTGGAGAAATAATCCACTGCCACTACAATGAATTTGTGCCCATTCGATGCCGGAGGTCGAATTTCACCAATTATGTCTATGCCACATACTGCAAACAGCTAGGGAGTCATGAGATTCTGCAACTCCATAGGTGGGAGATGGCTGATGTCCCCGTAAATCTGGCACTCGTGGCACTTTTTCACTTCTTCTGCACAGTCTGTCTGCATAGTAAGCCAGAAGTACCATTGTCTTATGATCTTCTTTGCCAGGGCTAAGCCGTTCATGCGTGGACCATAAATCCCTGAATGCATTTCTTGCATAACCTTCTTGGTTTCTGCTTCCGTCAGACACTTTAATAACAATCCATCAGCGGTCCTTCTGAAAAGCTGCCCATCAAACCACCTGAATTGTGCCGCCAATCTTCTTAACGTGGCCTTATCTGATGCATTTGCTTCTTCAGGATATTGGCCATTTTGTAGAAAGTCAGCTATGTCTTGGTACCAGGGCTTATCATCCGCCACTAATGCCAGGACCTCACTAGAACGATGGAATGGTGTTCTAGCTGTCTCCAGGATCAAGGGCTGCATCGGTGCCTTCTGAGGTCCTTCCCACATGGATGACAAAGTAGTTAACGAATTTGCCATCTGATTATCATCTCTGGCCACATGCCTGAATTCAACATGCCCGAATACTTTCACCATTTCCCACAAAGTCTCCAAGTATGGGCGAATTGATTCTTCTTTGATTTCCCATTCCCCTGTGGCTTGACGGATTACCAACAGCGAATCTCCAACAATGGTCACATCATTTGCGCCTAGTGTAGTGAGAGCACCAATGCCAAACAAACAAGCTTCATATTCTGCGCCGTTGTTAGTTACCGGGAATTCTAGCCGTTTTGACAAAGGGATTATCTCTCCCTCAGGAGTTACAATAATTACTCCGAGGCCTGCTCCCCTCTTGTTTACATCTCCATCAAAGTGCATAATCCATTTTCTGACCTCTACATCTACCAAGGCCAATTGCTCATCCGGAAATTCCAGGTTTTCTACATAATCAGATTCAAGCGGCTGTTTGGCTAGAAACTCAGCCACTGCTCTTCCTTTGATCACTTTCTTCGTCACATACTCAATGTTGAACTCTGATAGCAAAAGTAACCACCGGGACAGTTTCCCCGTTAAGGATGGGGCAGAGCAGAGATATTTCATTGGATCAACTTTCGCCACAGCTTGTATCTTGTAGGATTGGAAATAGTGTCTCAATTTCTTCGTAATCCAGACCATAGCAGTGCAAGTCTTCTCCACCACAGTGTACCGAGTTTCATAATCTAGCAACTTCTTACTGAGGTAGTAGATAGCATGCTCTCTTTTGTCATCTTGTTCTTGAACCAACATCGCCCCTATGGAGGTCTCTTCAATGGCTAAGTACAGAGTCAAAGGCTTTCTCAGAGTTGGAGGCTTCAGCACTGGTGGATTGATCAAGTATTCTTTGATCCGATCAAATGCAACCTGACACTGGTCATTCCACACAACGGGTTGTTCTTTCTGAAGAAGCTTGAAAATGGGCTCACAGACTGTGGTCAATCTGGCAATGAATCTGCTGACATACTGAAGTGACCCTAGAAAAGATCTGACTTCTTTCTCTGTTTTCGGTGCTGGCATATCTCGAATGGCTTTAATCTTGTCTGGGTCCATCTCAATGCCTTTCTGACTGACAATGTGCCCCAATAGCTTGCCCGATGCAACTCCGAATACACATTTCTTTGGATTGAGTCGCAGGTTGTACTTTTCAATCCTGGTCATAAATCTATCTAGGATAGCAGGGTGCTCCTCCCGGGTCATGGACTTCACCAGCATATCATCAACATACACCTCGACCTCCTTGTGGATTATGTCATGTAGCAACGTCGTAACCGCCCGCTGATAGGTTGCCCCAGCATTCTTCAACCCAAAAGGCATTACTCTGTAGCAGTACACCCCCCACTCGGTGATGAAGGCCGTCTTGACTTTATCGATGACATTCATTAAGATCTGATTATACCCCAAGAAACCATCCATGAATGAGTACATAACTACCCTTGCTGCACTGTCAACCAGGATATAAATGTGAGGAAGTGGGAAGTCATCCTTTGGGGAGGCCTTATTCAAATCCCGATAATCCACACAAACTCTGACTCTTCCATCTTTCTTGGCAACTGGGACTATATTGGCTAACCATTCAGGGTAGTCCACCACCTCAAAGAAGTTGGCCTTAATCTGCTTTGCTACCTCTTCCTTGACTTTTTCAGCCTATTCTGGACGTAGACGCCTGAGTTTCTGCTTTACTACACTGAACTTGGGATCAATCGGAATTCTGTGCTCTGCTATCTCTCTGTCAACCCCCGGCATATCGTCGTAAGACTAGGCAAACGCTCCCACATGTTTTTTTAAGTATTTTTGTCAATTCTCTCTCTTCTTCAGGATTGAGTTCATTAGAGATAGATACCATTTTAGGATTTTCAATTGTACCCAAATTAATTTCATGTAATTCAGTGTCATGAATGCTGAACACATTGAATGAATGATTGCATGTATGCACAGAGCCATTAGGAAAAACATCACACAAATAAGCAAAGTTGGATTCCATTTCATTCATCGCCTTAAAAGCGGAATTGTTCATATCAAAAACACAGGATAAGTTTACAAAGAAATCATTATCTTCCTCCACATGCGGAGGGTCTTCTGCAGCAGGGTCTTCAGGATCAGCAGGTCCTTCCTCGAACAAGTCACTCAGATCGGCTTCTAGGATCTCTTTCTGGGTTTCTGACAGGACATCTTCCTCTACCTTCGCTTTCCCTTTAGCCATCATCTTGATGAGCTCAGCAACAGCCTTTTCCACCAACCCTGCCTGTCCCGAAATGGCTTCCTTTTTCACAGGGCTCTCTTTCAACCCTTTCTTCAGCAAGTCAGCAAATGCCTTAGTAATGGCGTCCACCAGGGGGTCCGCATCTTCTTCTGGCTGCTCCTCTGGAATGATGGGAGCCACTACTTCAACTTGGGTTATTGGAGGAGGGTTGATCTCTTTCACAGCTTCAAACTTAAGCATTTCTTCCACCGAACCAACCTCATATTTTGAGAAGTCGACAACATCGGTAAAGATCTCAAAACCCGGCACTTCCTTGCCCTCGAACTTGACTGGCTCATATTCTCCTTTGTAGACTTCCTCGGTTGCACGTACAAAAGTATCAACCAGGTTCACATACTTCTTTGCGTCCCTTTTTGTGTCCTCCTTATATCCCAACCCATTTCGGGAGTGTTGGCCAACTTCAATGTTGATCTTGGGAATACCCTATTGCTTAGCCCCTAGTCCTTTTCCCGGCTCAAACTTCTGCTTGGCAAAATATTTATGGATCCAGTCGGGGAACTTCGGCTGATCGGTTATGACTGCTACCTGAAATCCAGTACAGGCTGATCTGTAGTGCTCAGGGCTGCCACTACGGAAGGCTCATCTGCTTCGACAGTTACTACCTTTCCTCCGATTAGAAATTTGATCTTCTGGTGCAAAGTGGAGGGCACCCCACCAAGAGCGTGAAACCACGGTCTCCCTAACAGCAAGGAGAATGTGACTGGAATATCTATTACAGTGAACACAACTTTGGACTTGACTTCGCCCACCCTCACTTCAGCTTCAAAAGTTCCAATCATAGTTCGTTTACTGTCTTCATAAGCCCTTATCACAGTCGTAGACTTACACAGTACTTCAGGGCTGATATCCAGAAATGGCAGTACTTTGGCTGGGCAAATGTTCAAGGCTGACCCATCATCCACCATCACACATGGCATCGTCCGATCCATGACTTCCACTTTCAAATACAATGCCCTGTTATGGTTTACTCCTTCTAGCGGTAGATCAGATACTCCAAAACTAATCTCCGGCGCCTCACTGGGCTTCACACCTATACCCCTTATTAATGCACAAACCTCACTGGGAGACATAGTGGGGGAAGCATCCACCTCCATGAGGTGCTTCACCACTGCCTCGCGGTGCCTTTTTGATTCCATGAGTAAATGCCAAACGCTAGCACGCGCCGGAGTTCTTTTCAACTGCACCACTACCTCATCTTCCTCACCTCCCCTCGGAATAGGTTCTACTACATCATTTTCTACCGGAGTGGTATTCCTTATTGGTGGTGTAGGAAGTGTTGTGTCCGCAGGTTGATAGACCCTTCCACTCCTTGTTATATGCATTACCGGCCCGCCCTTGGCTATAACAGTTCCTTTTTTCGTCTCGACTGGATAGACGGGCCCCATCGTGTCATAAGGTCTGCAAACTGCCTCTTCATCATCATCCAGTTCTATGTCTTCTACATTGAAAGGACCTTGCTTACTTCCAGATGCCGCCCCTTGAGTTTCGACCAATACTATCTGCACACTTGGGTTTGCCTTGATGATCTGAGCAAACACAAAATTATCGGGGAGGGAAGATTGCACCATATTCACTTGGTTTCCAAAGTTTGGAAGGGGGTTTGTTTGAACACTTGGCTTCAGTTGGGGTTCAACTAACTTTCCATCTGCGATCAGCTGGCGGATAGCTTTAATTAACTGAGTACATTCATTTGTCCGGTGCCCAGTCATGACATGGTATGCGCAAAAATTATCCTTGTCGGCCTCAGATGGGGGAGAAAATGGTTTTACACTTTGCAGCAACCCAACCTTTCTGCACTTCATGAAAATTCTGCTTGGCGATTCTACCCATGGGCTAGTGATCCTTGGGGGAGCCCCCGTCGGTCTTCCTGGATTTACTGCTGCTACTTCTACTTGCTTAACAGGTGCAGGTGGCTGACTCGGCTTAGCACTTGTTGACGAAGAAGCTGCAGGATTGTTATTACTCTTGTACCCCGATGAATATGTCCGGCTTCAGTACCCTCCTCCAGAACTGTTATGAGCCGGATCAATCTCGTACTTCTCCACCTTACGAGCCAACTCATGTACTTCTATCAAGGACTGAAACTTATGTTATTTCATCACATTCCGATAAACTTCCAAGCTCCTATCAATCAGCTTGACAATCAGCTCATCTTCCAAGGGCTTCTGATGAAGGAGGATCATCTTATCCATCCACCTTTGATAATATTCCGAAAAGGTCTCATTCGGTTTTTGCCTTACTGCCTCTAGGTCTTGTAGCTTGACTTCTAGCTGTGTGTTGAAACTGAAGTACTTTATGAAGGCATCGGACAGTGCATCCCAGTCACCTTGTACACCTTCGGGCTGTTTATTATACCATGTGATGGCTCCTCCCTCCAAAGTAGTGGGGAATAGTCCCACTAATTGATTCATGGTGAGCCCTGCCATGTTCATAATCCGCACATACTGATTCAAGTGAGCCGTGGGAGGACTTTTCCCGACATATGGTGCAATCCTGGGCATCTGAAAGCCCACTGGTAACATTTCAACCCCTCCGACTATGAGTGTGGATGGGTCAATACGCTTGGCAGATTGAATCTTAGAACTGGCACGCAGCTCCGCTATGGTTTCCTCCATCTCCTTCATCTTTCTTTCTAAAGCAGACTCCACAGGTCACTCAGTATTATCTCTTTGGCCCTCTTCAGCATCCGACTGCCTATCATTCAGTCTCCTGCCGCTACTCTCCTCGCGGGCAGCCCTTTCTGGTCGTTGGTTAGACGACTCAGTCAATGCACTTTGCACTTGATGTTGGAAATGCCCTAGTCCCGAGGCATTGGTCCTTGTATTTGTACTGTGCATTTATTGGATTTATGTATTGTACTTATTTGTGTCATTAATAAAGGCATCAATTCATTTATTATATTTATCTTGTGCAGTATAGTAAATGAAGTATCCAATGGACATATCCATATCCATGACGACTAGTGTCATGCACTTAGCAGTAAGACCATGGATAGGGTTAACGATATGACCATGAATAGATCCGTAGTCTGTTCCAGTCATGGGAATGAATGGAACAACAGACTATCATTAACCTGGTTGTATGGCGGTGTCTTACCGGTCATTGGACATGGAATGTCAACCAAGTTAATGGGTACATGCCTGGGTGCATGGTACTGGATAGATCCACTGAACGAGTAATCCACATGGTATGGTATCACAATGGATTCTCGTGTAGTACTTGTATGGATCCTTTGACCTGACCATATGATGGTGTTACATGTGATGTCGCATACTTAGGGGTACGCCTAAAGGGCCTGTAATAGGGTGCCAAGTATGGGTGCTTTCGGGTATGTCACTGAACATGGTGACACTATGGATATGCAGAAGGGATTTGTCACTCAGTAACCAACTGAGATGATATCACCGGCCTCTTGATGAATGTGACTGATAAGAGTGTGGCCACACCCAAACAAGTTGGAACTTGTTTGTGAGCATCAGTACATTCGGGATCAAGTTAATGTCCAGACACAAAAGAGGGTGATCAATCCATGCCTCTGTGTTGGACACCGATATCAATGACATGGGATGTACAAGTTTAAACTACAGGGTTATGATATCAGTTAGACTGCCATCTCCATCTTAATTGGGGGCTGCAGTGGCTTGCTAGAGCCCAACTGCAGTCTGCGGGCCAAAGGCCCGCTGCCAATATAAAGATGGGCCCACGGGATCGTACACATTGAGCGACTGGACACCGATTCAAAGAATCACAAGTACACTTGGAGTGTACACAGTAGAGAGAGAGAACTATATATATTAATTATATTATAAGGATCAATTGGATTGATCATTATAATAAAATTAATATTTGGCTTCACATAATTAATTGGATTAATTATGAGATTATTTCCTAGGTGGAAATATTCATATGTATAGGTTTACATATGAATTTGTTTTGTGAAGACTAAATTTTAATTTGATGGATTAAATTAATTAGTCAAACTGATTTTAATTTAAATGTAAATAATATATTACTTGGAGTAATATATTAAATACATGGGTTAATTAAAATTGGGTTTGATATTGATTTAGACCAGACTAATTAAAATAAGTTTGGGCCTGAATTAAAAGGAGGAAGCCCACACAGACACAGAAGCCAGACTGGGCCCAAATTCCAGCAAGGGAATTTGGAAGCCCTAGGGTTAAAAACCCTAAGGGGAATTCGGCCAAGCCACTAGAGCTTCTAGCCCCCACTTGGCCGAATTCTCCTTCCCTCCCTCACTCTCTAATTTTGTGATTTTTGACGCTAGCACGTGCGGTGTTCGTTAGGCGCTCGTGTACGGGAACGAGGAGGAATTCTATCTTGAATTCTGCAGTCATCATCCGTCTCTGAAAGAGATATTTCTGGTATGAAATTTTAATCTCTTTCTATTTAATTTTATGTTTTTCAATTTCCACTTCAATTGCTCCTGGGACTGGATTTGAGGAAATCACCGCGTTCTTCCGCTTTTATCGGGTGATTTCCGGTGAAAAATCCCAACACTTGATTCTTGATAAGATTCTTAAACTCATCAGAATTCATGAATTCTCGAATAGCAGAGGTGGCCATCATGGCAGCAGCAGCTTCAGGTGTGAGTGCCATATCTTGAAATCTCTGTTGTAAATGTTCAAATTCTGGTGAAAGCTCAGCATTTAATTCAGACGTCGCCTCAACCTCCCCGAACTGAACAGGCTCCTCAGGCTCACTAGATGACGAATCACTGTGCTCTATTCTCACGAGTCTTCGTCCTGATCGTAGCCAGACTTACAAAACATTTCAAACAAGAGTTAGTGAAAGATGATCACCCAAAGAGTTATGAACTCTAGGGGATATGCATGTATGCATGGCGTGTTAGATGAATGATATGCGGATGTTGTATGAAATGAATTTGCAACACGAACCTTGAACAACCAATCCTTCGGGTGGTGAAGTATGCATGAATTCCTATTTATGTATGTACAAATTGCAATCCAAGTATTAGATGCGTGGATGAGACCTTTGGCACTCAGGGAGTACCTCGGGTTTTATGGCATGAGATGAATGTTCTTAGCGAACAGACAGAGTTTTGGCACTAGGAGAGTGCCTCGGATTTTTGTGATGTGAGATCGACATGTGCATGGCACATGGTCGAGGCTTCTGTGTCCGGGGGACACCTCGAATTTTTGATGATATGAAGTGAACTCGTGCTTGGTTTGCCAGCGGAATTTCAATACTCGGGGAGTTTCTCGATTTCCATGCCACGATGTGAAGTGAATGCGTTCTTGGTGAACGGGCAGAGTTCCGGCGCTCGAGGAGCACCTAACATTTTGACGCGTGAGAGGAATTTTTTTTGGGCACTCGTGGAGTACCTAAAATGATTTGATGAAATATGATGAATTTTGTCGGCACTCGTGGAGCGTCTAAAATGAATTGCGGTGAATTTCGTCGGCACTCATGGAGCACCTAAAATGATTTGATGAAATGTGATGAATTTTGTCGGCACTCGTGGAGCGCCCAAAATGAAATGCGATGAATTTCGTCGGCACTCGTGGAACACCTAAAATGATTTAATGAAATATGATGAATTTTGTCGGCACTCGTGGAGCGCCTAAAATGAAATGCAATGAATTTCGTCGGCACTCGTGGAGCACCTAAAATGAATTAATGAAATGTGATGAATTTTATCGGCACTCGTGGAGCGCCTAATGCAATGAATTTTGTCGGCACTCGTGTAGCACCTAAAATGAATTAATGAAATGTGATGAATTTTGTCGGCACTCGTGGAGCGCCTAAAATGATTTCCTACTCGATAGGTGGTGTGATGTGTGTGACCCTTATGGGGTTATTCAAAGTTCGTGTGAATGCTCCATGCATGACACTCGTGTCCCATGGCTGCAAAATAAGATGGTTAATGCTTATGACATGCAAGTGATGTATGTAGATTAATTAATCAATTCTTCATACAATGAAAAGATGGATGGCTACAAAAAATGTGGTTAGTTCAATGTCACACGGGTGATTAATGTATTCACACGTGAAGGATGAAAATGGCTGTACAAAAGATGTGAGTTAGTATCACACAAATGCTTCACATGTAGATGTTTGTGAAATGATTTAGATGATAGTATGTCATGAAGGACAAGAAAACACGTAGCAATAAGCACACGAATCGAATCTTCCAACCTTATTTCCCCAAGCGTGGTCAAGTCGATAAAATTCTAACCGAGTCCTAGGAGGGGTTCTCTTCGATCACCAACCGGGGATGATGAAGGCGCAATTTATTTTATTCACACGATTTGTTTTGGTATCTCCTATAGGAATCCAACTAGGGTCGTCTATATGAGTTTGGTCTAAGTCGGGATAAAACCAAGGTCCCCATAGCAAAATATACTCCTCACTTCTCCCCACTCAAGGGTCCGATCGAAGGGATTCGTACGAGGCTATGGGTGGTGTTTCGTATTCGCGCCCCTAAGACCAAGAGGAACTTGGGCGACACTTCAACAATCCACCGGGCTAAATATTCGATACCTAACCTAATGCAAGTATGTCTAGCTAAAATGCAAACATAAAATACCATGCAAGAATCATCCACCTTATTTTGATTAGACATTTTTCAGGGCTTGTCAAATTCTTTTAAGTTTTAAGAAAACTTTTGTAGAAATCCCCAGCGGAGTCGCCACTGTGAGCGGACGACCTTTTTCTGAAAAATTGGACGCGGATGCGAGGGTCCGAAAAGAAAATGATTTTCGAATATTCTTTCTTTTTCATGGTGAGATTTGGGAAAACCGGATTTGTTTATCTCGCTTAAGAAAAATCCATTCGTTCGTTTCGAAATTCGTTTTGTAGAAAACATTTTCCCATTTTATTACTTGAAAGATCTCGAAACTTAAATCCCGAGATCAGTGACAGAGTCGCCACCCGGATCAGCTCAGCCGGGAAATTCCGGTACAGCTCCCTACCGAGTATAGACTACTGTACCTAATCCAGAGATTCAGGGTTCGGACAAGTCCCTTATTTCATGTCTAATCAAAATAAATTTGGCCAATGTTCTTTGATGATATTTTACATTTCTAGAGTTGATTTTTATTACATTAAGTTAAACATACAGCGCACACACAAATAAAATAAAATAAAGCAGTAAATAATTAAATTATTACAACCCGATCGAATAAAATAAAAATTCACTTTACAACCACCTAAAATACACGGATAAATCTATTAAATATATCCAAAATAAAAATAAAAGGGCTGCAAAACAGAGGGTTAGCACAATTTATATTGCACACATAAATAGGACTCAAATCAGGACAGAATTGGGAATTTTAGGAAATGGGGGCATGCATTTAGGGGATAACCGGGTCGACCCGATCGGTCAGACCGGTTAGACCTGGAAAACGGCTTTGAAACACCCTGTAATTTTATGCTGGAAAATCAATTTTTGGAAAACAATTGGCTCGATTACATGTGAATTTTCATTTCCGCGGGTCTGTTATCCCGAAATCCATGGTTCCGTTTGTGCGGGTTCCTAAATTCAACATCCATCTAGAGTCCGAAATACAATAAACACACCAAAAACGTTTATTAAAAAAAACTATTTGATTTGTTTTTAATATTTTCCAGGGACTTATGGAGTTCAGGGGTCCGCTAACGCTGGACTATAGATCCGATTCGGATAAAATAACCCTGGAACTTAGAAAATAAACCCCGGGAAACTTAAAAATATTAATATCTGTATGTACAAGAAATTCAAAAACCGGTGTTAAAATGACGTATGAATATTTATAAGCCGAAATATATCAAATCAGAATACGTATAAATGGAAAACGGGCTATTTTCAGCTTGTCGGGACAGATCGGGGAGCTGTCCCTGAAGAACAGAGCCGTACGGCTCTAGATTTAGAGCCAGCCGGCTATGTTCTGATTGAACCAAAGCCGGCCGACTCTGTTCTTGAAGAACAGAGCCGTATGGCTCTATTCGGGTAGCCAATTTTTCGGATTTTTAGAAACAAAGAAAAATCACACGAAGAATGCAACGAACACAAGTTTAAGGCCTCTCAGAGTTTACCTTGGTGTTGTTCCAGTATATTAGATACGCAAGAACGGTTTGAAAATCAAGAACGTAACTCGAATCCTCGAATATCCCGAAAATCCAAAAGTTTATCCGAACGAATCCGAAATAGAATCGAGAATCATTGTGAACCGATGAGTAATCTCTAGAGTGTGTAATTGTGTGCTTAGGAATTTAGTTTCTAAGACCTAAAACTTACTTCTTCCTTTTTCTCTCTGTCTCCCTTTTCTCTCTCTTTTTTTTTTCTTTTTTTTTTTCGTTCCCTTTTATCTTTGGTTCTCCTCCCTTTTCTATTATTGTCCAATCATTTTTCAAAATCTTTTACCAGACAAAATAATTTCCAGAATTAAATGCGTCGATTAATTGTTTTTGTCGTTTTTTACCAAATTTCGCAGACTTGGGACATGGTGTGGCACCTCTGCCGGCCCATCACAGCCGGCGGGCTCTAGATATAGACTGCCGGCTATAGACAGAGCCGGGCGGTTCTGATTTAAAAACCAGAGCCGTCCGGTTCTAGCTAGAGCCGTGGCGACATTTCGACACGTACACTAAACCCTGAAAATCACTCGGAGGATCCACTTTACGGTAGTTTCGGATTGCGGATAATTTCATTTTCGGAGAATTCGAGACGTTTCGGGTAATATTCTGTTCTTTTCTATGTCCGAAGGTAATAAAGGTTTCTCATCACTGAGGTCGGGAAAACCCGTGTTCACACCGGGGCATTCGCATAGAGAATGCCAAGTCAAGGGATGATGTAGGCTTGAGTGTGTGATGTGATGCATGCTTGTACGAATAGTGATGTCATGTAATGCCATATCATGTTATGCAATCCTAAGCTAGTCAAGTGCACACAAAGCTAGGGATGGAAACATGCAAAATGCAATGAATGTTGTTGATGAAGCTATATGCTGAAGGAGAGTGTGGCGTATAAATATACACCACATGGATAAAATGACACGCAGGGTGTCCATGGATCAAAGCAAGGTGATACTTGCGAAGCACTTACGTGTAGAGCGTATCTTACACAGGAGGAGAGTTAATATTTGATACGGTACATATAGAGCGGATCTTACACGGGGAGGAAGGATAGAGTTTGATGTGGTATGTGCAAAGCTTGTCTTGCACGGGAAAATTTGGAGCGGTACGGGAAGATTTGGAGCGGTACGTGTAGAGCTTGTCTTACACAGGGAGGAAGTGTGCAGAGCTTGTCTTGAACAGAAAGATATTTTGGAATGATACGTGTACAACTTGTCTTACACAGGGAGGAAGGGTAGAGTTTGATGCGGTACGTGCAGAGCTTATCTTGCACGGGAAGATTTAGAGCGGTACATGTAGAGCTTATCTTACACGTGGAGGAAGTGTGCAGACCTTGTCTTGCAAGTAAAGATATTTTAGAGCGATAAGTGTAGAGCTTGTCTTACATGGGGAGGATGGGTAGAGTTTGATGCGGCACGTGCAGAGCTTGTCTTGCACAGGAAGATTTGGAGCGGTACGTGTAGAGCTTGTCTTACACGGGGAGGAAGTGTGCAGAGCTTGTCTTACATAGGAAGATATTTTGGAACGATATGTGTAGAGCTTGTCTTACACAGGGAGGATGGGTAGAGTTTGATGCGGTACGTGCAGAGCTGGTCTTGCACGGGAAGATTTGGAGCGGTACATGTAGAGCTTGTCTTACACGGGGAGGAAGTGTGCAAAGCTTGTCTTGCACGGAAAGATATTTGGTATTTGGGTGTGCAGGACACAAGGATAGGGTTTCTAATGATTATGGAAGACCTAAGGGGCTTGATGAAGTTTTTAGCGTTTTTAGAACACTTAAATGACTCAGTGTATGCTGTAAAGTCCTTGGTGCTTATGGAATGCTTGAACATTGTGGAGTGCTTGAATGTTTGATGGATGAATGAGATGTACATCATGAGATAATAAGAATGATTCCCTTATTTTTATTGTTTTGACTTTGGACATCCCAAGAACACCCAATGCTATGCAAAGATGTCGCGTGTGGACCACCATGGATGGAGTTTCGACACTTTATAGGTCTATGAGATGATATGAAATGGTCGCATGGGACCGCCCCTTAGACAGAGTTCTGATGCTTTTGAGCATATGATACGAAATGATGTTATGAGAAAGTCGCATGTAACGGGGATTGTCACATGGAAATATACCTAGGACCATTGTGGTCTCTATTGAATGAAATGATTTAGTGAAATGCCGAATGCAATCCGATGCATTGGCAAAACAAGGGTATTTTAGGATACCCGATATATGATGGAATGATATGATCGTGGTGGGCATCCTTGGAATGCCCCTAATTTAATTTAGGTGATATGTCGTGGGTGCTTATGACACACAAAATGCAAATGGTTGTACAAAAACGTGGTTAGGATGCATGATATACATAATGATGTTATGTATGCTATGTGAAAAATGCTAATCACACGAATATAATGTTATGGCTGAAAAAGAAATGGTTAGTATGAATGCAAACGGATGATTTAATGATTGCACACGAAGATAAAATGCACATGGCTGCATAAAAATGTGGGTTAATATCACACAAAAAATGCTTTATGTATGGAAAATGTCATATGTATGGAAAATGGTGACTATGGTATGTCGTGAAATGTCGAGAAGCATGTAACACGTAGCACACGAAACGAATTCTTCCAACCTTATTTCTCCAAGCGTGGTCGGTCTCAAAAATTTCTAACCGAGTCCTAGGTGGGGTTCTCTTCGATCATCAACCGAGGATGATGAAGGCGTGATATTATTTATTCACACAATTATTTTGGTATCCTAAGGGAATCCAACTAGGGCTGCCTATATGTGTTCGGCCCAAGTCAGGTTAAAATCAAGGTTCCCATAGCAAAATATACTCCTCACTTCTCCCCACTCAAGGGTCCGAACGAAGGGGTTCGTACGAGTGGTGGATCCTAGGTGAAGTAGTGAAACTAAATCTAGAGTCGTACAACTAAGGCAATGTACCTATCGTTGACAAGTAATAATTCTGGTTGGTCCAAGTATCGATCCCACAGAGAAAAATATTCTGCAAACACTAAACTACTCGGGTTCCTTGCGTGTCCTAAGCGGAACTTAATTTTGGGTTGTGATTATACTAACAACTAAATTATCCTACTCCTAGTTGATCTATCCCAGCTTACTTTGCACTTGAATTTGGGTTATCAATTGGCGGTTTACCGACCTATGAATGCTAATGGTGATGGCTTTATCAATTAATTAAAATAGATGAATTTAACTCAACAATTAACCCTTAATTATGTTCTTTCAATTATTCAACCTAGCGTGTCTAGATCTTTTAGGTCCTTAGCCGGTTTCCCTTGTTTAGAGGCGGTCTAATTCTAGAGCTCAGAAAATAGGGGCACGTAAATTCCATAGTGTCGTCAATACTAATGGTTGCCTAGGCGTCAATCTAGGTAATGCCACAAATATGAACTTAATAAGTTAAGATCATATGAGACTAGATTATCATTAAAGGAATTGCATAAAGAAAAGGTGTAAAAATTGAAATTAAATTGCAATCAATTGTATTAATCAAGAAAGATGATAAGAATTCAATGTTTACAACCAAACATAATCAATTGAGGAATCAAAAACTAACTAATCGAATTACAAAAGAGAAGAAGAGGAACTTATGCCCTTTTGGTCCGATTAACTGGATTCTGACGGTTGTGAAGATGCTTGGGGTGTACCTCTATAGATGAACTCAATCCGGAACCAAGAACATCGCAAAAGGGGAAGGTTCAATGCAAAACTTCTACCAATTGAGGGTTCAAACTCAAAGAAACAAAGAATTCAAGCAATCAAACCTAGCTACAAGTTTGTGCTTTCTACTTTAAAAGTTTGGGAAAAGATCCAAACAACTTAGAAAATAACCTATTTATACTGCTAGGTTAAAACCACTAAACAGAAAAGATGAAAGTAGGGCAACAACAGAATTCCGGAGCTCGGCACGTCGTGCTGATGGTGGCGGCAAGCCATGCTGCGTAGAATTGGGGTTGGCACGCCGTGCTGGTGGTGGTGGCATGACTTCGTGCCGATCCACTGGATTCTGTCCCTTGGCACGCTGGAATGGCACGCCGTGCCACCTTGCTTTTCAGCACTTCAAACTCTTCTTTGCCGCTGTCGCTCCAACTTTCGGTCCGGGTCATAATGCCTGTCCAAAATAAACATAGAGAAACATAACCGCACCACAGCCACGAACCACAAAAAATGACGCAATATCCAAAATTACAAAAACACCCCTAAAAAACATGAAAAATACTAAAAGTTATGAAAATCTAACCAAAACATAAAAACCACAAAATACGTAAAACCAAACAAGCATTCACACAAAGGACTCTAAAAAATTGCCGTTTAAACCACGAAATTGCCTAAAAGATAAGGTCAAAAACCGACCTTATCAACCACCCCACACTTAAAGTCTTGCTTGTCCTCAAGCAAGTAAACTAAAGATAAAGGAGTAAACTTTCTTGCTTTTACTTGCAAATCCAATTAAGGGTTTAACCGTACGAAATTCATAAACTCAAGAAGGTAAAACATCACTTTCGAAATGACACTAGGCGCACTAGGTTCAAAACCACTTAATACCCGAACCCAACAAAATTTTGCTAGTCAAAGGGCGAGGAACAAGCAGAGTTTATACGACCACAAAGCACCTCACAAGATGTCACTCTAACGCTCAAGTTCAAGGTGAGGCGGACGAGCACACAAAAAAAACAATGGCACACATCACATAGCGAACTAATGGCAATCCCGGTGAAGTCATTGGTCAAGGAGCAAAATCAGAGAACCTGGGGCTTGTAATGTTATGGCTTAGGGTAGGTTTGATAAAAGGGAAGGTGTTAGGTGTACAACTCCTACAAATCAAGTGATATATGCGAATTGACTAAGTACTAAAGACGGGTCATGCAATTTTCAACTCAAAACTAGTCCTAAGAGTGCTTGCTTTGCTATATTTTTTTTTCCTTTTTTTTTTTATATATAACAAGAAATTCTACTAACAATGAGAAGGCCTTATCCACAACCAACGGCCAAAGCACAACCCAACGGGAAAAAAAATGACAAGACATGGGTCAAGGCAATTAGATGATCGCCCTAATCCTTTATTCAAACAAATGAACTGAAAATGGAACACATACACCGGCTTAAAGATGAGAGTCGGACAAACAAGACATGCTTCTACAAACTCCGATTTTTAAGAAAAGAAGCCGAACATACACATTGACTCTATTTGGATTTTTTTTTTCAAACACAATTTTTTTCCATAGGACTAGATGTGAAAGAGTTGAAATGCAAATGGTGATTGACCCCAAAATGAATGAACAACTTAGCCAATTACTTGATTTAAGAGAGAAGGGTAAGAAAGGAAAATCAAAGTTAATGGTAAAAAGTTAGGATTAAGCCAATTGGTACTTTCTTTTTCTCTTTTTGATGAAAGGAATGCTCATGAGTTGCTTTTTAACTTATAAACCAAGTATAAAAACATTTTACCTTGTGAAGTTCATTATTTTAAAAATGTCAATTGTGATCATCAAAACTGAATTCAACAGTTACAAATAGTACCCTTTCAATTCGGTTCATTCAATCATCGAATCAACTCTTGGATATTTTTACTAAGCCATTAGGTGTCTCCCAATCGGTGTCTCTCTTCGCAGTGGTCTTCATGTTCAAGACCCCCATCGCCGTGAAGGGAGGGTGTTAAGGAATATACCTTGCATATTTGTGTATATCTTGTATTTATCATATTTATATATTTCCTACCTTAGGATTACTTCCCCTATTGTATTTGCCTATATAAATATCTTGTAATCTCCTATTCAATTCAATGAGAAAGATATTCAATTCTCTCAAATTTCACAATTTATAGTTCAATTATGAATATAAAATTATCTAATTCGAAATTCAAGCCTTATTAAGATGTGAAAACATGTTACATAAAAAATTAAGAATTCTTATATACTGCATATATAATTAACTAATTAAGAAAATAAAAGTATATCAATGCTTTGCTTGGGACAAAAGAATCGAAATTTTGGAATTCATTTGCAAATGAATTCCTATGTTTAAATGGATCGTATAGGTTGAAAGGGGACTACTCCAGATAAATGATATCGTGAGTAGTCCACTAGTGACATACAATAGGTCTCTGATAATAGATAGAAGGACTAGAAAGAATTCACCTATAACTTGAACTGCATACATTTTTAGAATTAAAAAACAAGTTTAAAACATGTCATCAATTTACAACATTTTATTGTATTTTAGTTTTATAAGATTGATTTTGATTTATTGCTAATATCAGTTGACATATAAATTGAACATGTGTATTTAATTTCATGGTTTTGATTAATGGACACGGCTTTTTCTAAAAGAAATTAATTTTGATTTATAATGTCTGTGCTACAAAATCCACATGTTTGGTTTTTATTTTCATTAACGG
This sequence comes from Euphorbia tirucalli, assembly GCA_039660915.1. NCBI lineage: Eukaryota > Viridiplantae > Streptophyta > Magnoliopsida > Malpighiales > Euphorbiaceae > Euphorbia > Euphorbia tirucalli. The sequence goes on along the minus strand of CM077637.1, from coordinate 22,597,905 downwards.
ACTTGCATTTCATTGTTTGGAATTATAAGGGTACTGTATTATTTAGAATTTCACTCCTTCAAAATAGGATTTCGTTTATAAATTTCCCTCGTTTTGGTGGAATTTGGCGTAGACATAATGAAATCCATAAAATTGAATTCCTCATTGTTTTTGCATTTTAAGCATAAAAAAATGGAGAAAACTACAAATAAAAACTATGTGGCTTGGTCGGTTTGCAAATCAAGGGCTGTGTTTCAAAACGTTACAAAAGTATGATATGTGGTTTGACGATTTGTAGATCAATGGCTTATCTTTTAATACATTCCGAGAAAACTCTCTTATTTTTTGAAATTCCACCTAAAATTTTTTAAGTTTGTTGATTAAAGTACAATGGATCTTAGTGTGGAAGTTTGAAATTTTTTTGAAAGTGAGTATATTTTTATTAATCAATAATTAAAAAAAAAGGAACTCATAAAAAATAGAAAAATTTGCAACAAATATTAAGCTTCTAAAGTTATTCAGTAATATGCATATATTTTTTGGATATTTGTTAACAATTTTTATATTTTTTGTGATTTGTTTTTATTTTTTTGTATTATTAATTAATAAAAGGGAAAATTACAAAAAAAAAAAAAATCCTTGCGGTTTCACTTTTTTTTGCAAATAAAAGACTTTGATTTTTTTTTTCTTTTTGTTACAAAAGAAAGATTGCGTTTTAAAATGTTGACAAAAGAAAAAGACAACTAATATTTTTACGTTAAGAATGAATATATAGCGGAGGGTATTTTTGGTTATTTAACATTCCAATAATTTATACATATTATTTAAGAATTTTATATCAAAATTTGAATATTTTTCGAAAATTTTTCAATTTGTTTTTTTTTTTAAATATATTATCATTATTTAATATAGAAAAATATTTTGCGCTTTTATAAAAATTTCAAAATTTATCATTAATGTCTATTGTATTTTTATTAACTAACTCGAAAATTTTGAGTTCAAAATGAACAAGAATACCCTATGTAATGCCATGATTTAATTTTAGTTCTCATCTTTTTGTTAATATTTTAAAATACAATCCTTGTCTTGTAATAAAAAAAACTACAGTACTTTATTTGTAAAAAAGTGAAACCACAAGTTTTTTTTTCTTTTGTAATTTACCCTTAATAAAAATATACTCGCTTCTCAAAAAATTTTAAGCTTCAACACCAAAGTGTATTGTACTTTAATTAACAAACTTGCAAAATTTGGATACCTTGAAGCAATTATATTTTTTACATTAGTAATTAATAAAAATATACTCACCACCTAAAAAATTCTAAGTTTCTGCACCAACATCCACTATATTTTAAATAATAAACTTGAAAAATATCCGTGAAATTTCGAAAGATAAAAGAGTTTTAGATGAATGTATTTGATGACAAGTCCTTGATTTGTAAATCGTCAAATCATGTGTCATGCTTTTATATCATTTTGAAATACAATTATCGATCTATAAACAGGCTAAACTACAGGGTTTATTTTCTTGTACTTTTCCCTAAAAAATAGAAATTATAAATGCATTTCATAAAAAAATTATGGAACTCATTTGTTTAAAGCGGAGTGTAAATTTGAGTGGAATGAAAAGTCTTCAATTATTGTATGCTTGTGTCACTTGTTATGTCATAGGATTTGTCTTGGCCAATAATTTTCAGTGTATCACACTGATAAGCTCTTTTAAAATAAGAATCTCAAAATTTAATTATCTGGAAAAAATAAAATTGAGGATATAAGAACAAATAAAATAGGATAGCAAAACATAAAAATTATATCGGGATCCTGTAAAATAATTGTACTTTGTTTTTTTTAATATTATTGAAATTGGATTGGATAACAAACCGATAAGGTTACTAATTGACGATTAAACTTGTTCAACTAGAAATTCAATCAGATTTTTATTTTTCTAAAAAAATATTATTTGTCTAATTTTATTAAAAATATTATTCAACTGCGGATTAAACCAGTTTAATTATTTTATTCGGTCAGTTTTTTTTAGTCAAATCAATCGGTATTGATTTTTTTTTTAAACTAGTACTTTATATTAAACTGTCCAGATTAATAGCTAATTTGCAGGTCTGATAACATTATATATTTGTTTTTCTTTCTCAGAAGTGTAAGGCCGTGTATTAATTATTGACAAATAGACAAAGATACCACATAATTATTTGCAGACTTCCAACTGATTACTAATAATGAAGCAATCAGGAAATAAGTGGTTGCATTTGCCTTTTCTAAAAAAAATCTGTCACAGTGGTGATTTTATAACTGTTCTTTGATTAATTATTTGTAAAATGTTGATTGAATTTTAATCTCCAAATTGGTCGAATTACATGGTTATCTCTATTTTGAAACAATAATTTTGATCAAAATCATAAAATAATTTAAAATTTAAATTCAATTTTATTAAAGTTTATTGTTAACGTTTTATATAAGTTTTGTCGTAAATGTATTTAAAGTTAGTTTTAGTTTCGTGAATTAGTTCATACTTACCTTTTTAATTTTTCAAGGCTTTATAATTTAGTTGATTTAAGCGATTGAATGTTATGTTAAAAAACATATATTTATACAAAGGCGAGATGTGAAGCAATACTATTCCATCCACATTAATTATCACAGACCAAACCATTACAAATAATATATGTAAAAAAAAAAAAGAAAGAAAGAAAGAAAAGAAGAACCGCCCAATCTGGATAATGAATCTCAATTATTAGCTTCTAATTGAGTAATTAGCATAATTTAAAAAAGAAATGAAGATTAATTAATCCATTGAATAAATAAATTCGCTTGTGGTGACTCCTCTGACATAATTAAATCAAAATTTGCATGATTGCGAGTATTATTTTAGACTATAAATATTTAGCATCAATAATGAAATTGGAGGAGCCACTAATTGTACTTTGGAAGACTTGAACCCAATAGAGTGAAAGAGCAATGCATAAAGTGGAAGAGAAAAATGTGGAAAATATGAAGGAGAAATTAGCAGAAACTAAAGAAGCCAAAAAGGAAAAGGGTGGGATTATCACTATGCCCTTTATTTTGGGTAAGTAGGTGTTTATAATTTATTTGGTAATAAATTAAGACCATAATACGTAGATTAATATTTGAAATTGAAATTTGAATGTATGTTTGGTTACAGCAAATGAGATATGTGAGAAGTTGGCAATGGTGGGATTAGGCACAAACATGCTTAATTACTTAACAAAACAGCTTAACTTGCCGTTGACAAGAGCAGCAAATACTCTGACCAATTTCAATGGAACTGCCAGCTTGACTCCATTGCTTGGTGCTTTCATTGCTGATGCCTATGCTGGCAGATTTTGGACAATCACCGTTGCTTCCTCTGTCTACTTATTAGTAATATCTAACATCCTTTCCTATGTCTTTATCTAGTTACATAATCACGCAGACATAATTATGTTAAATTTTATGAAATTAAAAATGTACCTACGGGCGAAGATGACAAATTATGAAAGTACAAGGACTAAATTTTGACTATTGAATAAATCAGAAAGTAAAGTAACAGTGGGTTTGGTTAAACTTATATGTGAGCAGGGAATGATAGTGCTCACAGTATCAGCAGCACTTAAGGTAAGGCCAGCTCCATGTGATGCAAATGAAGTGTGCCAAAAAGCCAACTCAGCCCAACTGGCCATTCTCTATATTTCTCTTCTTCTTACATCAATCGGCTCAGGCGGAATCCGGCCTTGCGTGGCGGCTTTCGGTGCGGACCAATTTGGTGCAGATGATGAAGTTGATAATCCGAAGAAAAAATCGAAAACATGGAGTTATTTTAATTGGTATTATTTTATAATGGGGGCATCAATTCTAATGATCAACATTGGTAGTTTATGTTCAAGATAACGTTGGTTGGGGTATGGGATTTGGAATTCCAACAATTGCTATGTTAGTTTCGATAGTTATTTTCGTAGTTGGTAAACCACTCTATTTAATCATGGAACCAGCTGGTAGTCCTTATACCAGAGTTTTGCAAGTGCTTGTTGCTGCTTTTAGGAAAAGGCAGCTGCCTAATCCTACTACTGCTTCTTTTTATCACAATCATCGCCTTGATGCCTCCATCTCTCAACATGTTCTTCTTACTCACACTCCACAATTTAGGTATGTTTTTTCTCCACCTAATTAATTATTTAATGCCAAATCACATTTTAAAATGTTTTCTGTGCATATCAACTCAACTAACGAGAAATTCCATTAGAGATATATATTCATGACATTTCTTACATGTTAATCCCTACAAAAAAAATATTCAATTTAGCAGTAAAACATACGGCAACGAGACTAATATTACTGTTGAAAAGCTCTTTTGACAACAATAACCAAAAGTTACTGCCATATGAATATTAATGGCAACAAAATCATAACATATTTTGTTGACAAATACAAACCATTTACAATTTTATAACACCAACATACAACATCTATTTTATTGTTGCCAAAAGCTACGACAACAACTTTTAAACTTTTATCAGCAAACTGCCAAATCTTGTATTTTTTTTCTTATTTAAATTAATTTTTTTGTGCTATCTAGTAATCAACTTTTAACTTTGTTTGATTAAGCTTTTAAGTATTTGTGTTTATATGCTATTGAGTCAACCAAATTTTTTTTTTTCTATTAAGCTCTTGAGCCATAGAATTGAAATTTATTCATTCTAATTTTTCCTAATTTTTTATGAGCACTATCACAGCATGTCATCCACGTACGAAGCTAATAGTATTATAACAAGTTACACTCCAACCAATGAAAAATGACACGGTGTAATTATTTTATTATTTTTTTAAAAAATAATAGACCCTAAAATATAAACCATAGATGCTAATTAATCAACTTTAGATCCTAAAATATATTACGTGGCGTGATTTTATTAGCTTGGCACACGGATGATGTAGTGTGCTAAACTATTATATAATTTTTTCATATAGAGGCGTGCTTTAAAAGAAATGGGTTCATTAATTATGTTTAAATTTTAAAATAAAGGCATATATTTAATATAAGAATTGTATAAGTTTAACTCAAGTACTTAAAATTAAGTTGTATTGTGGATTGATAAGGTTGCAATCCAACCAGTAAAGAAGGATATATATCACTTGATGAAAAATTACTAGCCTCAAATAAATGGTGCATAAGCGATGGTAGGGTCCAATGGACCTCCGCCATTATAAAACTTTTCCCTAATATTGCATTCTGCCATAATATTTTCTAATTTTCAATATTTAAACATATGAAATAGTTTTTTTTTTTAAAATCTACTGAATCCAGAAAGTTACAGCAGACATTTCATGCAAAAGATGATGGATTTTTGGGAAAAAAATCTTAAATATATGTAATTAATTTGGTTGGAATAAATTCATGGATGCAGATTCCTTGACAAGGCAGCTATAGTGAGTGAAGAGGACAACCTGAAAGGATTAGAAAGACCAAACCTGTGGAAACTGAACACAATCCATAGAGTTGAAGAACTAAAATCATTAATAAGAATGGTACCAATAATGGCAGCAGGAATCCTTTTCTTCACATCCTCAGCTCAACAAAACACATTCTCACTTCAACAAGCCAATACTATGAACAGACACTTAACAAAATCCTTTTCAATCCCATCTGCTTCAATGTCTGTATTCACAATGACATCTATGCTCTCAACACTAGCCATTTACGACCGTCTACTTGTCCCATTCATTCGTAGGTTCACAGGCCTCGATCGCGGCTTAAACTTCCTCCACAGAATGGCAATTGGTTTTGCAATTCAAATATTAGCCACTTTGGTTGCTGGATTCATTGAAATCAAACGAAAGCAGCATAATTTGCAGTTGCAGCAGCCTCTGTCTGTTTTCTGGCTGGTGCCTCAGTATAGTATTCATGGAATTTCTGAGGCATTTATGGCTGTTGGTCATCTCGAATTTTTCTATGATCAGGCTGCTGAGAGCATGAGAAGCACTGCTACTGCTCTATTTTGGATGGCGAATTCGGCTGGGAATTACGCCAGTACGCTTTTGGTGTCTCTTGTTCATAAGTTGAGTGCTAATTCTGATGGATCAAATTGGCTTCCTGATACTGATTTGAATAAGGGGAGGTTGGAGTATTTTTATTGGTTGATTACTTGTTTGCAGGCTGTTAACTTTGTTTACTATTTGGTTTGTGTCAAATTCTATACTTTTAAGTCTTTTCAAGCAACAAAACAAGCAGAGTCAACACTGGAAGTAGAGCTTGAGACACAAGTGTAATCACATGGCTTAATTTTCTTAATGGAAAATGATTGATTTCTGCTTCATTCCACATGGTTTTGATATTTGTCTCTTGCTATATCTTATCATTTTGGAGGAAGAGAAAGTAGTAACATATTTGAATCTTGGAGGGATTCATTGATTGGTGTTGTTGATGACATAATGATAACAAATTGAGAACAGGCGAGCTTGATTTAGCTCATGAGCTAATCGATTCATGTTTAAATCCGTGGATAATTATGAGTTTTATTCAATTGCAAAAATCTCACAGAACTATAGAATGTCTTGATTATAAGCATGTTGGTGAAATAATTCTACATTAAAAATGAAACCAATTTATTGGTATCTCATTTTGGAAATAAATGAAAATAAAAAGAGTCATACAAGGGTTGTAAATTAGGCCTTAATATAAACCAATTTATTTTATGTTACATTAGTTCAACTCCACATATGTGTTCCCTTGTACAGTTAGACCAACACTTCTTGTCAGAAAAAAATAGAATTATATTTAGTTTTACTCTCTTGTTGGAATTGTTATTTCAGAATATCAATTTAAGGAGAAAAAACCAAAACCTCCCCCAGCAAAACTTCCCATTAATTACTAGAATACTATCATTTATAGATTAATTTGTTGAAGTTGGGACTTTTTTAATAATAAGACCGAGCATCCTTGTGATTCATATGAATAAAAAATAATGTTAATTAATTAGGGTCCCTTTCAACCTCAAAGAGCGTAGTCAATTTGAAATTGACAATAATTTGTGGAGCACAGATCAGATCATGTTCTAGAACCATGTGAGGTTTTGGCTTTAGTAAGCAAAATTTGGCACCACTAATTTGGATGCCCTTCTTTGAGATTTTGGAAAGGACCACAGCATATATAATTTAAATAATTTATTTCCTTATATGGTAATTTGAGAACTGTGAAATTTCAATTACTGCATGTAATTATTCAGAGAATTAAAAGGTTTCATGGTTAATCATAAATTAAAAGATTGGATTTCCCATATATTGTACTTTATTTTGTGTAATTATACGGTTCTACAAATGCATATACTGCTAGTCAACGCATGGCTTACCACTTCATAATCAATCATAGCTTGCATGATTTGCCTTTTATCTAATTAATAATAGCTAAATACATTACACGGTCCCTTCAACTTTTATTTTTGAGCCGCTTGGTCCCTTCAACTATTTTAGCGACCTATCTAACCCATCATCTAAAAGCCAAACACATATGTAGCCCCTTCAACTTTTATTTTTGAGCCGCTTAGCCCCCTCAACTGTTTTAGTGACCTATCTAAACCCTAATATATTTTAAAGTGGTATTTTTAAACCTTTGAGTGAACATAACCAGACACAACAGAGTACCATACATTACACGCTTCTGACACTAAAGACATGTAGGATATACGCTGGAAACCATCTTCTATTTAATTAAAATTACAAACTATTACAAAATGAATATTTTCCCAACAATTAATGAAACTCAAGAGGAGTTTAAAAGAGATGAGGGGTTAGATAGGTCGATAAAATAGTTGAGGGGGCCAATCGGCTCAAAAATAAAAGTTGAAGAGGCCATATATGTATTTGGCTTTTAGATGAAGGGTTAGATAGGTCGTTAAAATAGTTGAAGGAGCTAAGCGGCTAAAAAATAAAAGTTAAAGGGACCGCGTATGTATTTAGTCAATTAATAATTGATGGCATTAATTAATTATATGAAATGGAACTCTATCTGTGGACCAGTTCTTATCTCACCATCGATGTTGATATCCTTTTTGCATGGCATCATCACTGAGTGAAAATACTTTTTCGTGGAAATGGGTCATCAAGACATGAATATAAATATAATTTGTCAATTTGGCTTCGATTGAAACTCCTTACATTTACTAATGTGACTTCATATATATATATATATATATATATTGAGTCTCAAATTTAATTTATAATTAAAGTTATACTTTAATTTTCTTTTCAAATTTTAACGATTCATCAATAGTCGTATTAGCGCGGTTTATATTGTCGACAAGTTATATATGTCGAAGTATATATATGTATAAAAACCTTATTTAAGGACCAAATTTTATAAAATTAAATACTTGCAGGAATAGAATAAGATTTATAATGACTACATAAATCAAAATAAATAAAAAAAATTTAATAAATTTGACTAAATACGACCTGCATGTGTTGTCGTTTTATAATTACTTTTTGTTGTGGTTAAAAAGGGATAAGAAGATTCCTTGAAAGAAAATCCCATTGGAGAAAGATTTGCATTGTGTTTTGGGGGAAGGCAATAGCTTTCACTTTAGTTAGGAAAAAGGTTTTTTAGAGAATGACCTGACCACTAACAGTTTTGATTGACACCTAAATGACTACATATTAAGATAGGCCTCACCCTGCTTTCCCTTCCCCTCCCTCCATTTCCTAATGGTGTGTTTATTTACATAATAATTTTGCTCAACATCCTCCCACTCATCTATTCACCATAACAAACATAAACCTAAAACAATGCACATGTCACGTACAAACATCACTATGCCATCTAATTATATTTTTAATTTAGTAGTTAAATGATATGTGTGAAGAAAATAATGACAATATGAGTTATAAATTACAAATAAAACATAAGTATTGAAAATCTCATATTAGAAATGCAAAAGGCTAAAATGTATCATATAAATGGTGTTTATTGAACGTTTACACAAGCCAATTGGTTTTGTGTTTTATAAACTCGACCTTACTTATATGCTCATTTATATAGTCAGGTCCATTATTCTCAAGACTCATGAAGTTTCTTCATGATATTAGAGCCGAAGAAGGGCCTAACAACCGAAAATTCTTAGGTTCGTAGTTAAAGACTTAAAGTAACTTGGCTAGTAAAAAAGACTAGACATATTGATAATCTGGGGCTCAAAGGAGATAAACCAATGAATGTTTGACAAGTGACAACATTCTAAAGGATTTACTAATCGACTTAATTTTATTAATGACAAACATTCACAACATATACATATGTTGTGGGAGACCGTATTCCTATAGAGACAAAAACTAATTAGGAGTATTATTGTAATAGGAAAGTAACACAGCCTTACAGCCCAATATATCACACATGTACACTACCCTTAACACATTTCGGACCTAATTGCACTTGAGAAAAAGTTTTGGAGATTCCACATTGGAAATAAACGAGGCTAAAGGGTATAATATTAGTGGTGTCGATTGTATCTTAACACATGTCAATTAGTTTTGCTTTACATAAGCTCAACTCCACTTGTGTGCTCACTTGTATAGTCGATGTGAGCATAGAGTTTTGTCCGACCTCTATGATGAAGCCGTATAGATTATCCTTTGTCTTAAGCTTTTCGAAATCACCGACCCGAGAAGGAAGGATCGGATTCTAACTCATGCCAAAGCGGACCGAAAACTATCAAAACTGAAAATGGGAAAGCTGATTTCAAAAGTTAGGCCGTTTCAAGAAGGGTTAGGTCGTAAATGAGAATTGCTTAAAGTGGAAACAACTGTATTCGAGGTAAAGCCGTACGACTCAATGTTAAGGCCGTAGGGCCTAATTTTGGGAACTTTAGGCGGTATGGCCTATCCTTAAAAGCAAAAACAGCAGGCCAAATTGCCCACTTACATAGACATAGTATAAAAGTTTTCTTTTCTTTAGATTACAGAGGACAACAATTGATGATTATGAACAAAAGAGAAGATTACAAAAAAGACTTAAGGCCTAAGCTCTCCTTAACCCAAAACCTTCACTGATCACCATCATCTTCAACCATCAAAAAAGCCTCAACATATCGTTACCTTTAAAATAAAAAACACATAAAATCTCAATCTTATCACCTATTCTCAACCATTCTCAACATCAAAAACTTATTACTATACTTGGATCAACTTTGGACCAAGACGTATCTCGACTGTTTTCTGGTCTTTGATGGTTTCAGCTTAGAATTTGGTGAGTTAGAATCCATTCCGGCTTCGAGGATCGTATCCGAGCACTCAATCAAATCCTGGATAGACGCATTAAAGGTAAATTCTAAGAGGTCATAAAATCCTTCCTTTCCATTTCTACATTGATTGGCATACTTGTGATGTATTATTTTGGCTTAAAACTGAAAATTCACTTTCTGTAAGTTTTAAAATTAGGCTGTACAGCCTATCTTGGAAGGTTTTTTAAGCCGCACGGCTCACCGATGGCCTGTGGTTCTCTAGCTTAAAATCCCTTTGTTCAGGGATCTATGATTTTGTGGAATCCTGGGTGAAAATATGAGATTTCTATGTCTAACCAATTGGTAGACCCTTAAAGGATCTCAAAATCAAAAGGAGAAACACCAAAAATGAATTTTTATGTATCAAAACCCAAATAAAAAAAAAATCTATTTTCCCTGTCAAAGATGGGCGACACGACCTTATTTTTTGGAGAAATAAAGTCGTACAACCTTGTTCATATGGACTTAGGTCGTACGATCCAATCTTGCCCAATATCAGTGTTGGCACATTAGGCCGAGCAACTTATCTTTGACATGATTGAGTCGTACGGCTCACCTCTTAAGTCGCACGACCCATCTTTATTTTCCAAAATTCATTTATGTTTCTTATTTATGTTGGGATTCGTCATTGAAAAAATAACGTGGCGCAGCAGAATTACGCAGTTTAAAATTTTCTAGAATCTTCCTATCGTGTCTGATTACCATTGATTAGAATCAAAACAAATTTGAATCAAGAGAGATTAAACTCACAGGATTTGTCTCTTCTAAAGACTACTGCAGAATCGTTTCTTGAAATTGCGATCTCCAAAGTCTGATACACTACTAACTATCGAGCGGGAGCCGCTGCTAGCCGAAGAAGCGAAAGAATAGAGGAATGTTACTGGAAATTTTGGCTGGTTTTTGTGGCTGCTCTAGGTGGCCGAATTTCTCCTTATTCCAATTAGGGTTAGGGCTGATTTTTTCCACTTAAGTGTGCCTTATATAGTTCTTTCATAATTAGGTTTCTATTTAGGTTAATTAAACTCAAGCCTATTAGGATTTGGATTTCATAAATAAACCTTATACCAAAAAGTTTATACTATGTAATTTAATTCCATGTGGCTAATTTAATTACCCCTAAATAAAATTAAATCACACTTAAGAAAATACAATACATGTATTTAATTTAAGTTCTTAGGAAAAAAATTTAATTAATTGTCTACTTTATGCAATTCAATTAATTGATTAATTAATTAATTACATTATGTAAACTTATTAATTAAATTAAATTAACCCAATGTTAATTAATTACCTTGACATCGGATGTTAACTAATTAATTAACGCATTCCTTCCAATGTACATTACATGTATAATTTCTATAAGTTCTGGCTCAGTTGATCTATCTGTTGTAAGCGCCGGGATTTCTCATCTTAAAAAAAAAAAAATTCATGTGTCACACGATTGTAATATACAGTCGTGCGACTGTAACGTCGAGGCAGGTGCAGAAGCCCATACCTCTGCAGTAGAAAAAGAGAGGAAGAAGGATGAGCAATTAATCCTTCGACCCTTGCAGCAAGAAAGCGGAGGATAAAAGAAAGGAAAGAGAAGAAATTAGGGACTTTTGGGCTTAAGAAATCAGAGAGAGAGAATTTAGAGAGAGAATTGGGAAAAAGGGAAGAAAAAGAAAGAAAACCACACAAAATACAAGCTTCTTTTTCTCTTCCTTTTCTTTATAATTCTTAGGTGTTTAGGTTAAAATATAGTAGACATCAATAGGTTAATAACTGAACACCCTAAATTCAATCAAATTCGGACTAGAAATTCTAAGAATCCCTAGCATTTTGCAGATTTTTGGACTCAACTTCAAACCTCAACTCAAAGGGAAAAGAAGCAATTTAGTGTGGATTGGTACATTGCCAGGGGTCAATCCTACGGTGGATCAGCGCCAAAGAGGTAAACACACTTCATTCCCTCTTTTTCTCATGCTTTCTAGGTGATTTAGTGTGTTTTTGTGCATTGTATTTCAATTTTTGTATTTTCTATTTCTGGAAATCAAGAACAATCATGCGACTGTTCTTGAGTTGATGAACAGTCATACGACTGTAAATACTGTCGTACGAGTGTTCTTGATTTCCCTTCACTTTTAAGTTTTATTTTGAATAAGTTTGGCGAAATCCTCAAATTGGAGGATTTACATTCATACGACCGTAATTTCAGTCGCACGACTGTAATGTTCGTCCAATAGTAGAATTTCCAGAATAATCCCCAAAAATTTATAAAAATCCCTAAAAATTCAGAAAAATCAGAAAATCATCAAAATGAATTTTGTTATGTGCATTCACGATCTTAGATTTAATTTTCCATGTAATTGCATTTAGAACAATGCAACGACGGAGACTCAATTCTTCCGAAAACCGACCCACCTCACATGCTAATTTAAATTAAACTGGAAAATAAATTGTTTTCAAAATGATTTTCTCACAAAACCAAAAATACAGGGACGCTTCAAAATGTTTTCCAGGTCTAATCAGGCTGGCTAGCCGAGCCGACCCGGTTATCCCCATAATTGCATATTCCCGAATTCTTAAAATCCCATTCTGTCTTACTTGAGTTCTATTTGTGGTGTGTCGTATATTGTACTAACCCTCTGTTTTGCAACTTTTATTTTCCTTTATTTTTATTTTTGATGTATTTAATAAATTTATTCGTGTATCCTAGGCGATTGTATTTTTTAGATAAATCGTGTATTTTAGACGTTTGTAAAGCGAGGACGAGAGTTTTTCCTTTTTTATTCAATTGGGTTGTATAATCGGCCTCTATTATTTTTTTGTATATTTTGAATGTATGTTTTATTTTTCTGCAAGTAATTTCTTGCATTTTTCTTTAGCATCGGTTGATTAAAATAAATAAATTGGGGTTAGGGAAAGATAATAAAGCGAATTAAATATGGTAACATAAATTGTAAAGTGAAAGCAAGCTAGAGGTTAAGTAAGTTATTTGCCCAGACCTTAAATCTCTTAATTAGGTACAGTAGTCTGTTCTCGGTAGGGAGCTGTACTGGAATTCCCGAATGAGCTGATCCGGGTGGTGACTCTGTCACTGATCTCGGGATTTAAGTTTCGAGGTCTTTAAGTTAAAAATAGGAAAATGTTTTCTACAAAAGAATTTCTAAATTAAATCCACAATTTTCTAACTTAAAATAAATAAAACCCGTTTTCCAAAATCTAATCTAATCATTCCTTTTCCCCGGTCTGCTTCACCGCGTTCTGTTCAAGGTCGTCCGCTCACATCTGCACGAACCTATGGGTCTGTCTTTATGTTGGCGGTAGGCCCAAGGCCCATAGACTGTAAGTGGGTTTTAGCAAATCGTTACAGCCCCCAATTAAGACAGAGATAGTGCAGTCTTTAGAAGACACTCATCCGGTACTAATCTTATAGTGTCCTTTGCCAAATGACATCGATATAAATAAACAAGAAGCACGGTATTCGTCATCCTTTTCTGCTGTTTATTATATTTCTTGATCTTGAGTTGACTGATTAATCAAATAAGCTACCAACTTATTTGGTATGGCCATGCACTTATCAGTGCCACTCATCAAGTGACCAGTGATATCATCTCAGTGTTACCTAAGTAGCAATTCCATCACTTCATCATCAATATCAATATGTTCACCAGTCCATCGAATCATACCCGTATTTAGCATCCTTTTTATAGACCTGTTAGGCGATGTCAAAGTGAACCAGATTCCATATTTATACTATAATGAAATTTGGTCTCAGGAAAAAAGAGACCTACTGATGCAGCGGAAATTTCGAATGATAATACTAAGATTCGTTGATAGCGCACGATACCGAAAATTGACCTTCTACTAATTGAATTTCGCAAAATTCACAAAAGCGGGGAATTGGAATTAATTCCAAAAATATTATTGATCAAGAAAAATTGACCATTACAAACTACATTAAAGCCTATTTATAGGCAAATTATCCTAAAGGTAATAAAATTCCTAAATAATCAAAACTTCTAAATAGTCTAAAATTCCTAATTAGATTAAATAAGAAAATAGTAAATAAATTAAAATACAAATAAAATAGGAATCCTTATCAATTTAGGATCCTTAGAATAAAATCTATTCATAATCCTAATTATAAAATAATTACAATTAAAATAAAGATACTGTAAGCACCGGAATTTCAATCCTCTCAAAAAAAAAAGAGAGAGAGAGAGAGAGCATATGACTATCCTTACAGTTGTGCGACTATAATTTAAACATTACAGTCGTAAAACTGTAGTGTCAGAGCAGTTGCAGGAGCCCATACCTCTGAAGCAGAAAATGGAGGAGAGAGGGAGGAGCATTAATGGCTCCGTTCTTGCAGCGAGAAACCTCAGAAAACACAGAATAAAAAGAAGGAAAAGGAAGGGAGAGGGGACTTTTGGATTCTGGTTTTAGTGAGAGAAATTTAGAGAGAAAGAGAGAAAAGAGTTGGAAGAGAGAAAAATACCAAAAAGCTAAACTTTCTTCCCTTTATTTTTCTTTTGATTCTCAAAGTTAAGATTAAAACTTGCTATAAATCCTTTTGTTAATCACTTAACCTCACAAACAAATCCAAATCTCGGACTTAAATCATCAGAATCCTAAGCATTTTAGATTTTTGGACACAAAGCTCTCAACTCCAATTCAGGAAGGAAAAGTGCAAATTCGTGTGGATTGGAGCAATGCCAGGGGTCAAAATGACTTGGATAAGCTTCTAAAAAGGTAGACACTCCTTCTCCTTTCACTTTTTCCTGCTTTCTGGTGCTGGATGTGATTTTTGTGCATTTTTACCTTATTTCTGCATTTCTGCTTCTGGAAATCAAGAACAGTCGCACGACTGTTCTTGGATTTTATGAACAGTCGTACGACTGTATATACAGTCGTATGAGTGTTCTTGATTTCCAGGCATCTTCTTTCCAGTTTTGCTTCAAACAAATTCTGGCGAAATTTTGATTCTGGACAGCTTACAGTCGCACGAATGTAACATTATTTCCAGAACCAAAATTTCCGTTTTAATCCCCAAAAACTTCCAAAAATCCCTAAAAATTTAGAAAATCCCCAAAATCATCAAAATGAATTTTTTTGTATGCATTCACGACCCTAGATTCAATTTTCAGTAAAATTGCATTTAGAACAATGCCACGATGGAGACCCAGTTCTCCCGAAAACTGACCCACCTCACATGTAAAAAATGCATGTAAACCGGAAAAATTGTTTTCAAAATGATTTTCCTACAAAAACCAAAATACAGGGACGTTTCAAAATGTTTTCCAGGTCTAACAGGGCCGGCTAGCTGAGCCAACCCGATTATCCCCTAAATGCATGCTCCCAATTCTTGATTTCCCATTCTGTCATGTTTGAGTCCAACTTGTGGCGTACCGTAATATTGTGCTAACCTTTGTTTTGCAGCTTTTATTTTTATTTTTATTTTAAATGTATTTAATAGATTAAATCGTGTATCCTAGGCGATTGTATTTTTCTAGATAAATCGTGTATTCTAGGCGTTTGTAAAAGTGAGGCGAGAGTTTTTTATTTTTTATTCGATTGGGTTGTAAACCACTTAAATATTCATTAATTTACTTTTATTTTTGTAATACCTGTATGCGTGCTGTATGTACATTTATTTCAATAAAATTGACCTTTAGAATTTCAAATACCGTCTATGAACATTGACCAATATTTATTTTAATTAGACATGAAATAAGGGACTTGTCCGGACCTGAATCTCTAGATAGTGTAGCTGCCATTCATCTGGTTCAGCTGCATTATAAATTTCCCGATTGAGCTGAGCCGGGTGGCAACTCTATAATATTCATCGAGACTTAGGTCTCGGTTCTTTTAAGGATTAATTCCATTTATTTTCCAAATCGATTTTCCATTTATAAAAACCCCACGCGAGGGAGGGGCCCGTCCGAGATCGTGGCGCCCCTTCCAAAAGGGAGTCTCACGTTCCGTCGAAAACGTCGTCCGCTCACAGATACAATTTAAAATACATCTTTAATTTATTTTCACGACAAGTAGTTGTTTCCAAGTTGAATTGCTGATCCTTTTTACTACTTGTGGCCCTCATCACCTACTTAAGAAAGACCTATGACGTGACAATCATGCGGCTTTCTTATACGAATCAATCCAGTTCCATATCAATGACATGTACCTATATTCATGACTGACTTTATAAGTACTGTGGCTAGTTAAGAATTACCATACAGTCATCGAATATGCAAGTCTGTGATTCTATTCGTTCCCACGATTAGAACAGACTTGGGATATATTTTATGATTAACAATCAATGGATACTCTATTAATGTTATAGCACAAGATATAAATGAAATAGATTATTGCCTTTATTAATGTGACACAAATGATGTATACATACAAGAAATCTTCATGTATAATACAAAATACAAGAATCCAATACCCTAAGAACTAGGGCACACCAACAATTTATTCCTTTATGCATTATTCATTACTAAAAACTTATTTTTGAGTGTTTATATGCTTTATGATCTAGTTTAAGTTTGGAGAATTTTTAGCACCCGAACGAAATGAATTTTCAGTAGATTCCTGGATATTCGATTCGCATTTTATATGCCTAAAAGATAGTAAAATTGACTAAAATCATTTTCAAAATTGTTTTCTCCAATCCAAAATACATGGTGTTTATAAAACTATTTTCCAGGTATAATCGGGTAAACCTACTGTGTTTTCCCGATTATCCCCTAAATGCCTGATCCTGACTATCTGGATATCCCATTCTGTCTTATTTGAGTCCAACATGTATATATTTTATTTGTACCAATAACCTTTGTTTTACAGGTAGATGTATGTTAGATTAGATATATGCTAGCTTTCTATTTTTAGATTATTTCGTGTAAATTAGGCGTTTATACCCCTAATCCCTTTTTATCAATTTTATCCCCTAGATTAGTCTCTTCGATTTGGTTGTAATAATTTTTATTTCCTAAATTTGTTTATTGCTTTCAGTATTTATTTACGGCTTCTTGTATTAGCATATAAAATATAATTAGGGTTGAATACGGAATAGGAATTAAATAACAAAAGGCACATATTTGGTATGGTTAAATGTTATTTCAAAATGAAGCAAAAATAGGTAGTTTGTCCTGACCAAAATCTCTGTCTTAAAGGTATAAAAATTCCTGTCGGGCTTGGCTATACCACAATTTCCCGGCAAGTGCCGAGCCGGGTGGTGACTACTGTCAACCTTTAAGGTGCAAGGAATTGGTTTCATTCATTTCTTTTGTTTCGTCTTTTCCAAACCTCCAAAACCGCATTTTTCATAAAATCAAAACCTTGCACCACACATATACGAAAACCCTTCGGTACTGGCCTCCCGGCCGCATCACTCTTGAGGATCGCCTGCTCACATTTGAGTTCATCACTCTCAAGGCTCATGGAGTTTCTTCAATAAGCTTTTAATTTGTTAGAATTGAATTAGAAACATGCGTAAGCCTATAATATTATTAGCTATTATAAAGACAACCCAGGAAAAATCTAGCAAATTTCTTTACACTTTAGCAATACTTTTAGATTCTAGTAAAATTTAGTTTTAAGCAATGTTCTGTCAATTTCTTTCCGGTTCAAGTTCTTTATTTTAGTTGTAATCTTGCTTTATTGATATAAGTTCATCATTTCCTTTCAGGTTTTCCAATGCAATTCACTTTGTTTTGTTATTCAAATATTTCTTAGGGTTAGTATCATTTTAATAATCAAAACCTCGAAAAATTTTAGGACTCTTCATTTCCATACAATCATTTGATCTAGAAGTCGTTAGGCGCATTTAATTTTCCAAACTAAGAATACTATAATTCTTTGGCACGCTTGCAATTCCAGAAAATAACTAACACCTATAATTAATAATTAAAAATAATAAATAATAAATAATATTATGTACTAGGACCGGGCTGGCTGAGCTAGATTTGGATTTTATGACTAATCACATCCAATCTGAGCGCATGGCCAACGGGTTGAGCAGGCTGTAGGCAGGTTGAACGGGTTTAAGCGTAAATAAATAAGCAAACAATCTTACATATTATAAGCTTAAAAAGTGTAATCATCGATCCACTAAAAAGTGGGAAGTTTTTAATTTTTATTCTTATTCTAACTAGAAACTAAACTTCATAGCATTATAGATACACCTTATCCTTGTTGTTGTCAAAGTTTCATATATAGGTAGAGCGATATATAAATTTATTTATATACACCTTATTCTTTAACATTTGTATAGAATTTTTTACTCTAATTCTTGTTAGAAATTTTCACTTATCCGGTTACAGTTACACATAAGTTTTTTTTTTTTTTTTTTTCTAAAATAAAATTTTTTCTTTGCATATTATTCCTGGAATAGGAAATGGAGAAATTGTTCTCTACATTTGAGCTGTGCCAAATGTCAACATCCAAAAGAATCATACACAGCAATTGAAGATAAATGATAAATTAACATAATATTTGGTTAGATTCTATTCAAAGTTTTTATATTTAAAAAGTCATTATTACTATGATGTATTTCGTTTTCTTAATCTAATTTAAGGAAGATGAGTGAATAAAGACGGTGTTGTCGTATGAACAAGAGGACCATTAGGTGCTAAACTATGGTCCACTGAGTCTGTTGAAGGTCCCACCCTATGCCCAATCCCCACTTGCTCCACACAATATTGTTTTTTTATTTTCACCTCATTTTCTCAATTCTTCGCCACAGGCCCATTATTATTTAAGATTAGTGGTGGGGCCACAGCTCCAGCACTTGAGGACAAAAACAAACGACTAAAGAGAAATTGTTACGATGGCGGACGGACAAAAGGCGATAAAGAGAAATTAAATAATAACTCAGACTTATAAAATTTTAAATAGCAAACTGTATAAATAATGTTTTAATTGGTATAAATCATAATCATAATTATAAATAATGGAAGCTCATTTTTTAGAGATAGAAAAAAATAACAATTCATTGATGAATAATATATATTAATATTTTTGTAATATACTTTAAATCAATTTAAAAATAATATACATAATTTTTATAAAAAAAAATAATATAAACAAATTGAATAATTTTACCTAATCCTTGAGAAAGAAGATAGCCCTCTCCAGAAGTTGGGGGGACAATTACAGCACCCCCAACTTCTGGGGGAGGGGAGTCTGTCGTCGTAGAACACTCCAAATAAAAGTATTTCCGGCGGCTGGGGGCGTAAGAGTCCCTCAATAACCCCCCTAGCGCTACCCCTATTTAAGATAACTATCCAATTGACTTCATCTAATCAGCGTAGATTTGCCAATTTTGCAAACGTGGCATTGTGATCAACCATCCGTTGAAAATAAGTCAATGGACTTTGACTGTAAGGAATTATGTGATGCCACCAATTCATCCAAAAGTTTTATGATAAATATTGTAAGCTCCAACCTTAATTTTCATATTATTTCTGGAATACTTCGAATGCGAATGCCTTTTGATTTTTGAAGAATATATATATATATAGGTTGACTCAATAATAATAATATTGAATTTACATGATCAATAAGCAATTAATCATGCCTCAAGATCAATATACATGCGTTATTCATATAATCACAACAAACTATAAATTGACGAACTATGAGATTAAGACAGTATAAATATCTAATGTAGATTTCTTAAGTAATCTTTGATCCATAGGAATGAAATGATTCAATTAGAGAGAGATAGATTAAGATTGTTGAATTTAGAGTTTTCTCTGTGTTTTTACTTTTTGCAAGAATACGTTTACAGAAAGTGAAAAAAATTCTATCCCATTTGAATAACTACTTTCATATATATCCATTCCAAATGGATCGGGCTCATTAAGGGTGATATGCCCGTAATTTCCAACAAATGACAAAACTTAAACATGAGTGAAGATTGCTAGCCAAGACAATCGTGTTTTACCATTAAATCCGTGGTAATAGTTATGCCACATGAGTTAATCCAGAGAGTAGATCAGCTGTAAATAGGATTTTAGGAAGATTCAATTATTGGTAACATCATGTGTAGCATAAAAAACATAGAAATGGATGGAATTACTTTGGTATACATACAATCTTTTTCACTTAAGTTTGCATCATTGCATTGCATGATATGATATATGTGTAAATTTTGTAGTTTTGTGTTTGTATGAGAGCAGATGATAAAATCAGAAATATATGGTGGCATTTGCCTGCCAATTCTCACACGTCTCATGCCTAATTGCTTTTGAAGATTTTCTTAATCCTGCTATACCATTATATATACTTTTCATTTATACAGATATTTTTGTCGTTCCAATATGCTTCTCTAAATTTAACATATTTTAATTAGTTGATTGATTTTCGATGGAATGTAGTCCTTCATAAATGTCTGCATCAGTCGTAATATTCAATTAAACCATATTTGTTATAAATTTTAGTTTATGGTACCATCTATTGAATTCTATTAATAATTGAATCCCTCCCACTTCTTAACTGCATTCCTTAGACTCCTTTTTTTAAAAAAAAAATTACGTAAAATTTATTGCAAAGCACTAATATGGACCCACCAAATTAATCAAATTGACCTCATTTAAATGTTAAAACTACTCCTTGACCTGAAAAAATAAAATCTATTAACAAATTTGCAGATAAAATCTTTATGAACCCACGTCATATAACAATTGAAATATTCGAGTGTTATATAAGTGGATGATATGACGTGGGTTCATAAAATCTTTATGAACCCACGTCATATCATTGATTCAGTAATTTTCCAATTGAAATTTCGAGTGTTATATAATTGGATAATTACCCCAATATTTCATGTATAACACATGGCCTAATCAAATTATTCACTAATACTATTCATCAATAACTTTTCTTTCTAATACTTCAATATATAATAGTTTTATTTTTTATTTTTGTATTTTTTTTTCACAGTTCAAATATATATATTTAATGAGATCCGGTCATCCGGACACTGGGTCTCTCACCCGGATAGGGTGCATCGCATACCTCGTCCGGCTCCTAATGGAACGCGTGGGTTCCCATAACAGATCCGGCATAGATCCTCTTTGTCTGCTGAAAGGTTCTAGAAGAGAAGTGATGATGTCCTACTAGGAGTCTAATTCTAGTGTCGAATTAGGAGAAGGACTCTGTGTCCCACGTAAACTTTAGAAGGTAAGTCTTTCAGATTGATTGAAAGTGGGGTTTGGGAGCTCTCCTAAACCCAGTCCAACTCTATCACGAGCCATATAAAAGAAGGATACTCTTAAGGTAAAGCATATTCATTCTATTCAAACTAAATACTAAAAACTAAGAACATACCATACTGACTTAGGCATCGGAGCTTGTCCCAGAGGTTACTAGTGACTTATCCTTTCTGTCTTGCAAGAGCGATATCAAATCCGGCCCGAAGAATAACCCGAACCCGGATCTTTAGACAGATTTCAGACAATCCATCAATATGTGTATGCATAATGTGGATTTTGGATCTGCCACTATATGAATTAGCTTTCTATCTTACAGATATTTCTAAATAAAAATGACTCTTCAACAAAGAAAAATGCAGACTACTATCATGACTTTTTCCTTATATGCAGAGGGGATTATGCACAACTTAACTTCTAATATTTAATTATTTATTTATCTTATAGATAGGATTGTTAATTTCAAGTTAACTTTTCGAACTTGAGACGTTATATTGATAATCGCAAAATATAAAAATTGTAAATCACAGTTATTAGCTTTATATTGAATCGTTGAGATTTTTCTCAAATATGATTTCTTAAATTTATTTAAAGCGAATATGCGGAGATATTATATTTTTATTTGTTTATTTATTTATAAGTGAATTAAGCAAAGTGACGATGATGGATGTAATTGTTCATATTTTTTCTTTGTCTCGATCGGAAATTGAAATCATGCCAATCTGGAAAACCGATCATTATTCAATTAATTTTGCATTAATAATCATTGACAATAATACCTTAAATGATAACTAATTCTAATTATTACCAGAGTATTTGTCAAATTTACGATTATAGTTATTTTTATATTCCTTCTAGTCATTTTCATATCACTTTTAAGGTTTTTCATCAAAATCAATTAAATATTAATTAGAATATTAAAATAATTTATTTATTTTTACTAATTTTTTTTTAATGATTATTGCTTAATATACATTAACTCAAAACCTCTCTCCTATCATAAATAAAGAAAAAATTAGAAAAATATCTCTAAAAATATATTGATAATACAAAACGTTATATAAAATTGACTAAATTAAAAATCCTAAAATGTCATATAAAAATGATTGGAGGCGGTATATTACAAATATATTAAGAGTCAATGTAATTATATTATCACCTCATAGTACGAAGCTAAGTATTCGATAGACATATATATACCATAAATGAATTGGTACAATATAATTATAAGTAGATTTTATTTTTAATAAATAAAAATAAAATGAACAGTCAGCATCAATTAGTAAAAGAAAATAGAAAATATTAATAAACTGCTCCCTAAACTGAAGGCCAAAAAGAACCAGCAGCTGGGTTGATATTATAGCAAAATATGATGCATTAATGGACAAAGTTTCTCCAATAGATCAATGCGTACAAGTACTCAACCAAAACACGAACACATCAGTTTAATTATATCTTCCAAACATTTATAAACCAAGAAAATCAAAATCTCCAACTTGTTAAATATCTTGATGCATCTCTCTAGTTTTGAAAGGGAACTTTTTCTTTTTGAATTTAATTTCTTTCATTTTATCACTACATCTCAACTGTTTACTGATGAGAAGTAATCTTTCTCTACTTCATTAAGTACAATGGTATTATAGACATATACACTCTCTTAGAAATACGAGTCATATTTGTTTACCAGTAAGTCAAAATTAAATGGCCCAACAATATCTAAATAGGTAACTTTGATATCATATTGAGAAATATGAACTTAATTAACTTCACTACACCTTAATACACTCGGATTAAATTTTTAAATCAATCAATTTCTTCAAAGACTAATTGGGATTCATTTTTAATTAAATTTAGTACATTATGTAGAACAAATGGTAATATAAAATTATCGCGTTAATTCAATATATAAATTTCTCCGTCAAGTTGTCATATAGAACAATACACCTCTGACTCAAAAATATGTCAGTTAGCACATGAATTCTGGTGTTTGTATGTATATATATACGGTAATGAGAGATGTTTAAGAGATTACAAACTCAAAGTCTCCCACTATATATTCATATTACTCTATCATGAAATACTATTCTGTCTTTATTTAGAATAAGAAAATGAATTTTAAATTTCATGCAGTACGTAACTGGTCAAGTGTTTCATAATTAGGGATGTAAACGGGGCGGAGCGGGGCCGGATTGGCAATCCCATCCCCGTTCCCCGGCTAGGCGGGGATCCCCGTACCCGTCCCCGTTTAGTAAATGGGGATGATCTTCATCCCCATCCCCGGTCCCGTCGGGGAACGGGTTCCCCGCGGGGATCCCCGTCCCCGTTAAGATTTTTTTTTTTTTTTTTTGAAATCTTAAATAAAATTTAATTTGGTACAAAAATAAGTTAAAAATCATTACAATTTGGAGACTATTAAATAAATCAATTAATTTTTCTTATAAGAAAGTGATATTTAATTAAAATATTACAATTACTAATATTATTATTTCAAAATAGAGTACATGAGTCCAATATACATAAATTAAATTAGAGGTTTCTAAATTGATAAATTCTATCAAGTGTAAAAGCTAAATTTTAAGTTTTGCACCTAGGGATATAAACCAATCCCTAGTTTTAGTTTTATTATTATAAAATTTAATTATTTATAAATAATAAAATAAATAAATAAACGGGGATTTCACGAAAATCCCCATCGGGAACTAAACGGGGATGGGGACGGGTACGCGGGGCGGGGAAGCTAAATCCCATCCCCGTCCCGCGGGGATTCTAAACGGGAAATCTCCGTCCCTGTTCGGGCGGGTCCCCGGCGGCGGGGACGGATCCCCGGGTCTCCGTTGACAACCCTATTCATAATTGGAAGAGAGTAGATACATGAATGATGAGGTCAAACCAAGAAGCTAGGCCCGTTTAATAGGGCCCACTATAACAAAACAATAATGTTATATGATTTTTATTTATTTATTTTAGTCTATAAATAAAGTACATGGAAACCAGACTGAAGACCAAGTGAGTCTTGAGGAAATGGAAAACATAGAGGAGAAAGGTATCCATGGCAAAAACAAGAAGAAGGGTGGAATGATTACAATGCCTTTCATATTTGGTAAGCTTAATTTTTTAGTTAAATTCAACCAAAATTAAGTTGTTGATTTGGTGTTTAATTAAATTAATTTATGAATTTGGTGCAGCAAATGAAGTATGTGAGAAATTGGCAGTAGTGGGTTTTAATACCAATATGATAAGCTACTTGACAACACAGCTTCATATGCCATTAACAAAAGCAGCAAATACTCTCACAAATTTTGGTGGAACTTCAAGCTTGACTCCTCTTCTCGGAGCTTTCCTCGCCGACGCCTACGCCGGCCGCTTTTGGACCATTACCATTGCTTCAATTATCTACCAAATTGTAAATAATTCCCTTTCTCCTTCATATCTCTACAATTTTAACGTTTCCTTTTATTTGTCTTACTATCCATATTTTGGATTTGAGCCGGGAAGAATTCTTAATTCTTAGTATTTTTACTATACAATAGACTCAAATTTGAAGCTTTATTTGAAATCCAACCACAAAGGTATTATTTACAATAATTGGTTTCTTATAAAATTGTGGTAAAAATTTACAATTTCTTCAAGTACTTCACTTATTTTTCAAAGAAAGTATTTGAATTATTTTATTTTATTTTATTTTATTTTATTTCCGAAAAAAATTTGTTGAAAAGAATTGAATTCCTTCAAAATGAAAAACAATGGCTATAAAACCAGAAAAAAAAAAAAAAAACCTCCATTGTTATAAAAGAAAAACAATGGATTTTTCATGAATGCCACGATTTTAATGATATTCTTTTCACTTGTATTCATCAATCTTGGTCTCTTGTTCATCTTAGAACTAGATCCTTTAATTTCTCAGCTTCGGATGTAATTGTAAGCCCTGAACTTTTATTTTTGTAATTTTCGACCTTTCCTCAAGGTCTTTTTAATGGATTTCGGGCTGTAGAGAAGTAGAGTGTCTAAAGGTGTCAACCTAGTTGGGATGTTTAGCCTCCTTCTTCCTCCAACCCGCGTTACTTATAAAAAAAAAAAAAGAAAAACAATGAATTGAATATCTCTATTTATTATTTTAATTTTCATGATTTTTTTTTTTATGCAAAATTGAATAATTAAGTAAGGTGTTAATTATACAGGGGATGACATGCCTAACAATATCAGCAATACTTCCAAATCTAAGGCCGCCGCCGTGTAAAATAGGAGAAGAAGTATGCCAAGAAGCAGATAATGGGCAAGTAGCAATCCTTTATGTATCTCTGTTGTTAGGTGCTTTAGGGTCAGGAGGGATCCGACCCTGTGTAGTTGCGTTCGGGGCGGACCAGTTCGATGAAACCGACCCGAAACAAACAACAAAGACATGGAAATACTTCAATTGGTACTATTTTGTAATGGGGGTATCCATACTTGTGGCTGTCACAGTTCTTGTGTATATACAAGACAATATTGGATGGGGAGTTGGGCTTGGTATACCAACACTTGCTATGTTCCTTTCAATTATTGCTTTTATTATCGGATATCCACGTTACCGGAACTTGGATCCGGCTGGGAGTCCATTTACCCGGTTGATACAAGTGTTGGTTGCTGCATTTAAGAAGAGGAAGGTGGCCATGGTTTCGGATCCTAGGCAGTTGTACCAAAATGATGAACTTGATGCACCCATTTCTCTTGGTGGACTGCTTCTTCACACTAAGCAAATGAAGTAATTTCCTCACTCTCCTCTCATTCTTTTTTTTTTAATCGAGTTTTATTGCTAAATATAGGAAAAATTAATAAGCACATTAATTTGGATAAATACAGACACCTTGGGTAATTATAACTTTTTTTTAAAAAATTTTACTTTGAACTTGTCACAATTGGTGGATAAATAATCCTGTAACTTATGGTATTACATTTTCTACAGTTTAAATACTTCCAAAAAGGACATTAACATCGAATTATTTAAAAAAGAAATTAGTACTTAAGGGCCTCTCAAGTTTTTTAAGTTAGAGATTCTAAATTCCGAGTATTAGTTTATGCAGCAAACTTCAATTAGAAAATTATCCAACTCAATGGTGTCTTACAAACTAGCTAGAATTATTTTGTTACTTGGATTAAATACTCTCTTTTTTTAATTATGTTGTTTTTATTACGGGAAGTCTGGTATATATTTCGTTCTAAGAATGAATTTGATGTTAATATTTTATAAGAAATCACTATATATGTCCAAATTGGTCAGTACATAGCTGAATAATGGTGGTGAAAGATATTAATACGGAAAGTCAAAAAATAAAATAGAAAGAATCCAATGTTGAAGCTGTGGGTGGATAGCACATACATATGAATATGAATATGATGTTAGCTAGAATACAGCTTTTGCCTTATGTGACGAAAAACATGATAAGTTTCGGTTCCAACCCTGTTGAATTAATTCTAGTTTCTTTCTGTCCCATGAGCAAAAAAAAGGGGGATAGAGATGACCAAATCGGACTCCATCACTTTACTATCATTATCATGCAAATAACTTATAGAGTGGTTATTAATTATTGGTTCCCAAAAAAAGGTATTGATGACTTAATCATTCGTCGGTAATTGTACATTCATTTTTATGATCATTTGTCTCTCTTTAGCAAAACAACAAAAGTCACAGTGCAATCCCAGCTCACACATCTCCCAATTTTGGGATCTTCATATCTTGTATTATTTTGCATAGGATCACTTCATCTATCGATAAGGTGAGACCAAAAAAATATAATTCTTACATAAATTAAATAAAAAAAAAAAAGTTTAAGTAGTTTAGGTTGGGCCAATCTAATTTTAATAGTTGGCTGAAAATAATACCAATTGACCATGTTTTTGTTGTTTGGTTTGGGTTGGTTTTATCGAACACATGGTCGGATCTAACCTAACCCTTAAAGTTCATAAAAGGATATATGCATACATGAATTCTATATGTCTAAGGATGTAAACAAATTGGGGATTCTTTATCCCTATCTAGGATCTGCCATGATTAGTCTTAGCAGAAATTTCCACGAATCTCCTCATAATTATTCTAAAATAATTGGATAATTCTATTAACAACTTTCTATTAGATGATGGTTCAAAGAACTTCTTAATTGCTGGTGAATGATGATGGGTATAATTTTATTTTCAAGAGGTATTTGAATTTGATATTTTCTATGAAAACCAATAAATTTTTAAGAAAGTTATGTTTCAAATGGAGAAAGGGAATCCCTGTTGGGATAGGGATTACTCGTGGTACATGTGAATAAAATTTTTTTCGGTTTTATTTTCAAAGATGAAGATGGGGATTTCCCGACATATTGAAAAATGGGGATGAAAGATGTATCATCATCATCATCGTTACCGCCCATTGCCTACTGTGTGCTCGCTGGCACACTTGATCGCCTTTACATGATTAGATTTCAAATTTTTGGCTAAAATGTTACGACTCCATATGCAGGTTTCTCGACAAAGCTGCAATAGTGACTGAAGAAGATAACATAAAAGCAGGGGAAGCACCAAATCTATGGAGATTAAACACAATACACAGAGTAGAAGAACTCAAATCAATAATCAGAATGGGACCAATTTGGGCAGCAGGAATTCTACTAATCACAGCCTATGCTCAACAAAGCACATTTTCACTCCAACAAGCAAAATCAATGGACAGACGTCTCTCTAAATCCTTCCAAATTCCTGCCGGCTCCATGTCTGTTTTCACCATGACTTCAATGCTCGCCACAATTATCCTCTACGATCGCCTCTTTGTCCCTTTCGCCAGCAAATTCACTGGCCTCGAAAGAGGCATAAGTTTCCTGCACAGAATGGGAATTGGTTTCGTCATCTCCATTTTCGCCACTTTGGTTGCAGGATTCGTCGAAGTCAAGCGCAAAAATGCAGCCGCCAATCACGGATTACTGAATTCTCACAACACAATTCCAATTTCAGTTTTCTGGCTTGTGCCGCAGTATTCTCTACATGGAATTGCGGAGGCATTTATGTCGATTGGGCATTTAGAGTTTTTCTACGATCAGGCGCCGGAGAGTATGAGGAGTTCGGCGATGGCGTTGTTTTGGACGGCGATTTCGGTGGGGAATTATATGAGTACTCTTCTGGTGACGTTGGTGCATAAGTTCAGTGGTGGAGATGATGGATCAAATTGGCTTCCTGATGATAATTTGAACAAGGGGAAATTGGAATACTTTTACTGGTTGATAACGTTGTTACAAGCGGTTAATCTTGTTTATTACCTGGTGTGTGCAAAGATGTATACTTTTAAGCCAATTCATGTACAGCCTAAGGAAATCAGCAGCACTGAGTCTAAAGAAGATGAAGTGGAGCTTGTCAACAGAAGGGTGTAGCCTTATGTTTATATTTTTTACATTACAATTTGGTAAGTAGCTAGAGATACTTTAAATAAAGTAATGCTATGTTTTTTTGCTAACACGTAAGTATTAGAATTTAATTATAAGTAATTGCTTTTTCATTATTATTGTTACTGTTTCTGTAATTATGTTGGATTAATTCGATCAAGAACACTCTACGTGGCTCATCCTTTTCCAAATTAAAGTGTAACTTAAACCAACCTTAATTAATTCTTTTTTAGTATTGTGTTATGACCATCAAATTCAGGCCAAATTAGTCACACAAAACTCATAATACGAATTCTTTTAAGAACTAAACTACAAATTCAGAACTCCTAAATCGATGCAAAATCACATATTTGGCACCCCAAATTGAATCAAACTCAAACTTCATTCAGTCACTCTTGCCTGCCAAATAATGGTCAAGAAGGTCTTATGAATTAAATTCTGAAAAAACTAATGAAAATAAGCAATTCTCATATCAACATCTTCTTTATCGCCAACATTAATATCTTCCTGCCATGATTTCTTGAAGCATCTTCATCTTCTTTCACTGCTTATGAAAGGCCTGGATACAGAGAGTTAATATACTAATTTACTTAGAAGGCTGTCTTGTTTAATGGGATTTCATTTGCTGCACCTGTAGCACAGCAGAAGCCAGTTATCAGGTACAAAATATTGCATAAGTAATTAAAATTGAGCTGCAATTTAAATGTAGTGATGACAGGTTTTGTATTTGCAGCAGTAAGCACTGCAGTTATCTGGTTCTTTAATTTTAACAAAGATGAAATCAATCAAGTAGCTGCTGTGAAAAATCAAGACAGATATGGATAATAATAATAACACATATTGCTAGGATTCAACAACAGATTTGTACGTCTATTAGAATTAGTAATTTGTGAAAGAGAAATCTTTTAAATTTATACTCAAACCAATAGAATTCTAGACAGAACTCAACAAATATGTACATAAAATTTGACAACCTGCAGCTTTTTGATTTTCCACTCCTTTTTCTTTAACTCAGTGTTGATTTTTCAGTACCTCTTGGCGATTTACTCTGCATTATTCAAATGAATAATAATTATATTCCAACAACATATTAAAAATATGAAAACGTATTGATAAGGAGGTACTAGAATCTTGCCTAGCTCTATTCTAATTCTAATTCTAATTCTGATTCTAATTGTATTCTATTTACTTGTGTTATAAGTTATCTTATACTCTGCATGCTATATATATGCCTTGATGTATTTTCATTCTTTTCAATAAGAAATACTTTATTCTCAAATATTTAACATGGTATCAAAGCTAACTTAGATCTCTACATGTCAAATGAATCTTCCTCTTCACAAACTTCGAGCACCGAAAACCCTACTTCCCAATTCTCAAACTTGGTCTCCACAAACCCTACACCACCAGCCTCTCCTTCCCCGTCACCACCATCAACATCGAACTCCTCTGTTTCCTCTCAATCATCTACTTTCGACAACATTATGGCAACCAATACCCCCACAACCGAATACCACCACCACTAACATCTTTTTTTCTCAAAAACTCAACCGCACCAACTACCTTGCATGGAAAACTCAATTTCTTCCTGTCCTCCTTTGTCGTCAACTTATGGGACATGTTGATGGTACTACACCAACCCCACCCAAAACTATCTCATCTCCTACAGATCTAGACACACAAATTGAAAACCCTGCATATATTGATTTATTCAAAAACGATCAAACCCTACTCTTATGCCTATTTTCTTCCCTTTCACCTGAAGCTTTTAACACTGTTGTTGGAATCACCAACTCATATCAAGCATGGCAAGCCCTTTCTCATGCATATGGCATTGTCTCTAAAAATAGACAGTTGCAACTTAATGTTCAATTGAAGAATTAAACCTACTGATGTTGGTAGCTGACTATCTGTAACGAGCTAAAGCTTACGCTAATGAACTTGAGGCGGTTGGGGCTCCTCTGACTCAAGCACGGTTTAATGCAAATATCTTTTGCAATGTTGGTATCAAATACCATTCTATTATCTCTAACCTCTCTATACAAGATCCACCGCCATCCTATTATGTTTTACATGGAACTCTCACAGCACATGAAATACTTGTCAAAAATATGGCAACACATACAACTCGTACTGCACTAGTTGCTCAACGCCCTGCTCCTACCTCAACTCCTCCTAACTGAAACCCTAACACTAGACGCAGATGGGATCCGTGTACCATATATGGCCTTGCTAATCACTCCACTGATAAGTGCCGCCGAAATCCACAAAGTCACAAATATCAACCCAATTTTCAGGCTTATAATGGTTGTAACAATTTTAAGCCACCATACAATGCGACGGCTAACTATCTCGTGCACCATATGCGCATCATAGTCAGTATCATCAGCTTGGTTCTCATTATTTTGCTCCACCACCGTTGACTCCTGTTCCCACACTCGTTCAACCTTGGTACCCTGACAGAGGGGCTACTCATCATATGACTGCTGACTATAATCATATGCAAACTATGTCACCATATTATGGTCCTAATACAATAAGAGTAGGTAATGGTCAAGGTATGCCTATCCCATATACAAGTACTTCCTCTTACTCCAATTTCCATTTGGATGATGTTTTATTTGTACCAAAAATTACAAAATCTCTTCTTTCTTTTCAAAAATTTGCTAAAGATAATCGGGTTTTCTTTGAATTTTGGCCTTCGTATTTCCTTATTACGGACCAGGTAACGAAGAAAATCCTGGTGCGAGGACCGAGTGATCGTGGATTGTATGTACTCCCACCTAACCTGAAGCAGGCGTCGATTGGGGAGGCAGAATCGTATGATTCCTGGCACGCCAGACTTGGTGATTCGAACAAGAAAATTATTTCTCATGTTTTAAATACAAACAATATTCATGTCAATTAGGCAAACTTACTAAATCTAATTTGTCTTCTATTGAACACAACAACACATCTCCATTTGAAATTATATACTTAATGTTTGGGGTCCTGCCCCTGTTCATTCTATTTTAAATCACAATTATTTTGTTTTATTTGTTGATGAATTTACTCGTTTTACTTAGGTTTACTGTCTGAAATACAAAAGTGATGTATATAATACATTTCTTGAATTCCAAGCAATGATCAAAAGGAAATTTAATTCTGATATCAAATAATTTCATTCTGATTCTAGAGGTGAATTTTTGAAATTAACATCTCACTTTCGAAAATTAGGCATCATACATTATTTTGCCTGTCCTCATACACACGAACAAAATGGAATCTCTAAGCGTAAAATTAGACATACTGTGGATACTACTCTTAGTCTATTGGCTCATGCTAGTATCCCTTTTAGGTTTTGGAACCATGCTATAAATCATAATGTTGATCTCATAAATTCACTCCCCTCTCTTACTTTAAATAATCAAAGTCCTTACTTCTGATTATTTAACAAAATGCCAAATTACTCGAATTTCAAGATATTTGGTTGTGAAATTTTTCCTCTTTTACAACCCTATAACTAACATAAATTTGATTTTCATATCGTTTCTTGTGTTTATCTAGGCAAATCCAAACATCATTCAGGATATGTTCGTTATTTTCCTGACAGAGATAGAGTCTTTATTGCAAAACATGTTAAATTTAATGAATCAATATTCCCATTTCGAATCCAGGCATCATCTTCATCGTCCTCCCCACCAATGGCTACTTCTTTGTCAGTGGCAATACCGATACCATCCATCAGTCATGCCGGTTCTTCGGGTAAGTCTTCTACTCCAACTCCATCTCCTTCCACTTATCCATCTTCATCCCAATCCACCCCTATCCCAATGCAATCCTCATCTAATCCAGCCACACACGTTCTACCGTCAAACCCATCACTTCATTCGGCCTCACCATCTCCTACACGCCACATCACTAACTCTTACCCTATCACTTCCCTAACTAATTCTAACACTCCGAACTCTCCTTTCACTATACAAAGTTCCTCTCATGGAATTAAAATTCTTATTGATCCATCTCCATATTCACCCGATGAATCAGTTTCACCAAATCAAACTGACCCATTGGCTCCTCTCTAATCGATCGAACCCTCTAAGACTCACCTGATGCAATTGCATCCTAATCATGTTTGCAAAGCTCCATCCAAGCTTGCCCTTCTTAGCTCTTTTTCTTCACCCGATTATCCTCTAATTGAACCTTCCTCCTATAACACTACTAGGAAGTACCTAGTATGGCGTGATACAATGTCTCATGAAATAAAGGCTCTCCTTGACACTCAGACCTGGCTTATTGTGCCTCGACCACCGGGTATCAATGTTGTAGGTTGCAAATGGTTATATAGAATCAAACATAACTCTGATGGTAGAGTTGACAGATGCAAAGTTAAATTGGTGGCCAAAGAGTACTTACAAAAACCATGTATTGATTATAAAGAGACATTAAGTCCAGTGGTGAAGTCAACAATTGTAAGAACCATCCTTGCTCTAGCATCTACACACCATTGGCTCATTCACCAGCTCGATGTTTCAAATGCATTTTTGCATGGAAGATTGCATGAAACTGTTTACATGGAACAACCACCCGGATTCAAGGACAATACCAAGTCTGATCATGTTTGCTGACTCCGCAAGTCATTATATGGTTTCAAGCAAGCTCCTAGAGAAGGTTTACACGGTTGTGTAATTATTTGCTATCTCATGGCTTCTCAAAGTCTATGGCTGCAAATTCTCTTTTTATAAAATGTTTTAATGATATGTTCACATATGGTCTCTCTTATGT
The DNA here is from genome assembly GCA_039660915.1 of Euphorbia tirucalli. NCBI lineage: Eukaryota > Viridiplantae > Streptophyta > Magnoliopsida > Malpighiales > Euphorbiaceae > Euphorbia > Euphorbia tirucalli. Next base: position 22,564,293 of record CM077637.1, on the reverse strand, counting down.
GGATGATATATTAGTTACAGGTTCTTCTCTTGTTGCGGTCAAATCCACCATTGCACTAATGGAATCAGAATTTCCCATCTGTGACCTTGGTCATGTCTTATATTTCTTAGGCATTAAGATTGATCATACATCAAAGGGCTTGCTACTTCGTCAAACCAAGTATATACTTGATCTTTTGGAATGCACTTGTCTGCAAGATGCCAAGCCTTGTGCCACACCTATGGTTGCAATAGGAAATATGTCAAGAATGGATGGCATTCCTCTTGCATCCGATGAGGAATATCATAGCATAGTGGGAGCCTTGCAGTTTGTTACATTGACTCGGCCTGAGCTTGCCTTCTTTGTTAATAAGCTATGTCAATTATGCATTGTCCTACCCCGATTCATTAGCAAGCAGTCAAAAGATTACTTCGATATCTAGAGGGAACTACAACTCATGGCTTGTTATTATCTAATTCGGCTACTCTTAACCTTGATAGCTTTTCAGATACAGATTGGGGTGGTTGTCCAGATGATAAAAGATCTACTAGAGGCTATTGTATCTTTCTTGGCAACAGTTTGATTTCTTGGCAAGCTAAAAAGCAACCAACTATTGCACTTCTAGTACAGAGAGTGAATACAAGACTTTGGCTAATGTGGCAGCTGAAGTTTTATGGATCAACTCTTTGTTGAAAGAAATCGGTTATCCTATTGCTGGCAAAATCACATTATGGTGTGATAATATTAGGGCGATTTATCTTAGTTTATATCCTATCTCTCATGCTCGTACCAAGCACATTGCATTAGATTATCATTTTATCCTTGAATTAATTGCTCAAGGAAGCTTGCAAATTCAGTTCTTGCAATCATCTGATCAACTAGCTGACATTTTTACTAAGTCGTTGGGATCAGCCTGATTTCTTACTCTCCGTGATCATCTACATGTTGCTAATGCCCATCGTCTTGAGGGGGGTGATAAGGATGTACTAGAATCTTTCCTAGTTATATTCTAATTGTAATTCTAATTCTAATTATAATTGTATCCTATTTACTTGTGTTGTAAGTTATCTTATACACTGCATACTATATTTATGCGTTGATGTATATTCATTCTTCTCAATGAGAAATACTTTATTCTCAAATACTTAACACTTATAATGTAATGCTAATTACACATATAAAAATCAATTGGCAACACTTTACTTTTAGATTAATGTTCCATCTATCAAATCAAGTGGAATACTTTGAATGCTTTTCCATTTGCACCCAAACTTGCCTTCATGTGTGATACTATTATTAATTACAATTTTTAGTTGCTCATGAAGCAGTTGCTGACTAATCAGTCCAGTGGTTGAAACTAATCACTATGTCTACATCAAGACCTACAAGTCTTTTTTTTTTTTTTTTTTTTTTGTCACAAGAAATTTATTTTGGTCCATTTCCCAGTAGACCAATCCTTATAATTATTATTTCTAAAAAATATATATGTTCTGATCCAGGCCCACCAATGTAATCAACTTTCTCTTGATAACCTTATATCAAGGGTCTACTTATGAGATTGAAAATCTTTTTTTTTTTTAAAGAGAATAAACAATATTAAACCTCCGTGGCCAAAGCGGAATGGAGAAGAAAATTTATACAAATAAAATATATGAGCTTTGAAGGTGTAAGGGTAATTATACCTACCTTCACCTGTTTATTGGGCCAGCTTAGATCAAGTCTATCAGGTTTCATAATAAAAATGTTTGTCTGAATTTAGCCCAGTCTTCATAAAATTAATTTGGACTCGAACTAAACTTGGACCGAGTTAAAGAACATCAATCTCAAACCCATCCACTTAAATTGATTATTTTTTTTTTTACAATTTTTCTTAATAATCAAACTTAAATAAAGATAATATGAAAAATAAGATATATACATAATTACATAACATAACCTACAAACCACTACTAAATAAAGGGATTTCTTCATATATGTTATCATTAACTATAAATTTTATATATATGTGAACTTCATCATTATCTTTTTTACTACGAAAACCTATTAAATATATATCATCACTAGAAAAAATATAAAAGTACAGAAATTTACATTTTCCAAATTAATATATAATAAAATTTATTAATATTTATCTCCTAAATAAATTTTCAAATATCTAGAAACCTTATACACACACACACACTTTACCAATAATTATTCATTATCAATTAAGACTCATTCAACTAATTATTTTATAAATAACTTTCTTTAATAGACGTTTAACTATTTTATTTTGCTTTTTGTATGAATTATTTTTGGAAATTGGTGAATTGTTTTGTGTATTGAATATAACTTCAATATAGCTTGAACATAACTATTAAGTTTGTTAAGCTTATAAATGAAATGGTTGGATGTGTTTTATGTATTGAATATAGTTTAAATATAGTTTGAATATATGCATAATCGAATCTAAATGCATATAAGCGATTAGCATTAGATTTGTACAATTGAATAACTAATTTCATGTACAAACAAGATTTGTTGTATTTTGTGTATTCATCGTGGATATAGATTGAATATAACTAGAATATAGGTTCAATATAACTTTAATATAGATTCAATATAACTTCAATATAGCTTTGATATGTAATTTTGGGGTGTGTTGAACTTATTTATTAAATTGATTATTTGATATACCTTCTATATTACTTAAATATAAGTTGAATATAGATTAAACATTATTTGAATATAACTTCAATATTGAAGAAAAACAAAAAAGACTCACATAGAACTAGAAGCATGAACCGATAAAACTCTTAGCAATAAACAACATATCTAATTGATAAAAGTTAGTCTAAAAAAAACGTACATTATAATTTAATAAAAGTTTTCACAAGCTCTCATGTTGATTCTATATGTGAAAAATATACAGACTGAATGCAGATAAAGTAGAAAGGAAGAACAAATTTGTGAGGAAAAAAAAAAAAGAAAGGAAAAAGACTTAAATAAGACATTGAAGGGGCAAACTCTTAATTAACTATTAGATAATTGGCTTTAATTTTTTAGATAATTGACTTTATTTTACAAGATAAATGACTAAAAAATATTAAATAAATAAATTTATTAAGTGACGTAAATATAATAGAATAATATAGATTTGATAATTTTATATTCAAAATTATCTCCTTGTTTATTTTAAATTGTAAGGTGTAAAAAATACATAAGATTTTAAAAAGGTGATTTTTGGTGTAATTTCTACCGAAATAAATTTTGTGAAAAATGTTCAATTTAAATATAAAAATAATTATATTAAGTAAAAGCTAAAATAAAAAAAAATAAATTATAGGGAAAAGTAAAAAAAAAATTGTGGTTTGACCGATTTGCATATCGAGGGTTATGTTTCAAAACGTAACAAATTGGGACTTGTGGTTTGACGAATTTGCAGATCACGAATTTACCATCCAATACACTCCCCTAAAACTCTCTTATCCTTCAAAATTTAACCTGAAATTTTGTAAGTTTGTTGATTAAAGTACAATAGATCTTAATGTTGAAGCTTGAAATTTTTTCGAAGGTGAGTATATTTTTATTGATCAATAATATAAAAATATCATAAAAAATAGAAAAATATCCAAATTTTGCAAGTTTGTTGATTAAAGTACAATGGACCTTGGTGTCGAAGCTTAAATATTTCAAAAAGTAAGTATATTTTTATTAATTAATATTTCAAAAAAATAAAAGAAATCATAAAAAAATCGAAAATTCTCGCTGAAAAATATCTAAAAAATATATACATATTACTTGATAACTTTACAACAAGATTTGAAATTTGGATATTTTTCATAAATATTTCTATTTTTTAAAACTATTAATTAATAAAAATATACCCAATTTCTGAAGAAATTTCAAATTTCGACACCAAATTTCAAATTTCAAATGTCATTTAATTAACAAACTTGAAAAATTTTGGGTGAAATTTTAAAAGATAAGAGAATTTTAGGAGAGTTTATTAGATAATAAACTATTGATCTGCAAAACCGTCAAATCACAGGTTCTAGTTTGTCGCGTTTTAAAGCACAGCTCTCGATCTACAAATGGGACAAACCACAGGGTTATTTTTTTTGTACTTTCTCCTAAAACATATAAGTATATATTAGTTAAGCTGGATTTGGATATTTACACAAATCTCAAACCCAACCCATTAAACTTCGGACTTCATTGAACTCAGGCGTTGAGTAGGCTTAACATGTAAAAAGCATGTCCAAATTTGTCTTTTAAAAATCGGGTCTAGGCAGCTGGGTGGATACCCAACTCAATGAACAAGTCCATCTATACCATAGTTTAGAAAAACCGAGTTTCACCGGAAATTGAGACGGGATTGGACAGAACCTTGCGGACTGTTAGGTTACATAGTAGCTATAAAAGAATTTTGCTTGTACGTTTTGTCATCCTCATAAAAATCTTATTAAAGAAAAAAATAAAAAAAAGGAAGTTTCATAATTTGCTAAATTTTCAATATTGAATGGAGAAGAAAAGTAATATTAAATGAGAAAGAGGTACATACAATTGTTGAACGTTGGTGCGCTAGGCAGACCGCAAGTCTAGCGGACCTTCTCAATTTCATTCCAATTAAGCATTTCATTTTCTTCTCTTTCTTCCTAATTCACGAATGGGCAAACATTCAAACCCTTTTTTCATCTTCATTCTTCCTTTTTCGTCGAATTCAGATTTTCATCATTATGAGGAGATATTTCTTCAGCTCCAATCAAAACCAGGATCTGCAAGAACCGCCTCAGCAACAACAATTCATTCTTGAAAATTCGGCCGTATCAACCACCGCAACTGGGCTACGCACCAATGACCAAACACCGTTGTCACCGGTGGTTGAGGCGTTTGAGAATTTAGAAAAACATCTGTCATTTCTTAACCAGCAAGATAATGAAAACGCAGATCTTCGATTGGATATGTTCTGTGATGCCTGCTCTTTGGTCTCCGTTCTTTTCAATTGCCTTGGTCTCGCTTTCAAATTCGCCGAGACCGAGTATTGCGCCAAGGTTTCCTTCATTCTTATTCCTTTCTCTCAAATATACATTTCTGCCGATTTCTTCTTAATTTGTTTTCAAATGAACAGACCGATGGATGATTTTGATTTTAAAATGGTCAGGTTTGCAATCTTTTGGAAGCATCAAAGAATCATAAAAGTTTACAGAATGTGCTTGATTCGGATGTTGCAAACGGATCTGTGAGAACATCAGGCAGTCATTCGCGTAATTTACGCAGAGTGAGGCAAGGGCTTGATCTCATCAGAGCTTTATTTGAACAATTTCTATCAACCGAGTATGTTCTTTTCTTAATTCTACAATTAGTTGGATATACCTAGGAATTCAATTTCCGGTTGCTGCGGTTTCATTTTGAAATCTAACAAGTGATTGTTTCAGCGATTTCTCTTTGAAGGACGCCGCTACCACAGCTTATACGCAAGTGTGCGCGCCGTATCATACATGGGCGGTCAGAACTGCCGTTTATGCTGGAATGTATACTCTCCCTACAAGAGACCAACTCCTTCTAAGGCTCCATGAAACTGGTCAGTTCCAATTACAACGTATCTTTTCATTTGGATGAAAAAAAGTGTTTGATTTTTCCTCTGTACATTGATCCCTTGTGTATTTATGACTGCCTTGATTATATCTATCTTTTATTCCATGGTTTTTATGTTTTCATGTTTCTTATAACACGATTTTGAGGAATTTTATTAAGTTCTGAATTGATGAAAGTTGATTTTGGTCTCCGTTAGGATTAACTCTGTGTGTCCTCAATGTTGTTGCAGATGAGTCTGCGGAGAAGCAAATGAAGAGGTACATCAAAGCCTCACTTCCAGTTATCGAGTACATAGACAAACTTTACATCTCCAGGAATATTAGCTTGGACTGGTAAATTTGTACCTGTAAGGAAGAGCAGCACAATGTACAGAACGAATAGCAGCTGCATTTTGCTATAGTTTTGTAATATTAGCTTTGATGGCTGTTGCTACGTGCTTCCCCATTTTTTCAAAGACCTGTTTATGGTCCCATTTGTGAATTGGTACACCAGCATCACATTACTAGTCAAACAACACAAAGGTTACAGTAGTTATTGAATAAAAGCATAGCTCCAAAATAGAAAAATATGAACAAAGATTAGTGAATTATGTTTTTCAAAGCAGCACTAATCACAAGTACAAACTGGAATTAAAATTTGAGGAAAGCTTACTTCTTAATTTTTTATACATCATTTTGCCTTGTATGTAAAGGCACCCGTAACCGCAGATTAACTAGATTGTGATATGATATAAACTCACAGAAACTATTATAATGATCATCTTCCAATGCCATGCACCTAGTTTTGTTAAAGATAAAACGCTACTCTGAACAACTTATTACTCCCTTCGCGAAAAATACACTCAACAGTTCTTGTCATATTATTTTGAAATCCTTGGAGAACAAACATAAAAACTACAACAAGTATGATGAAGACAAATGCAAAACTGGCTTCCTCGCTAACCACTCTGTTTTAGTAGACACCAGCATCTTGTCAGCGACCAAATAATTGACAATTAAATCAACTGTCTTGTTGTATAACAACCCACAAACACTATCTATAGTGTTAGACTTTCCGGGTTCTCAAGAATCTTTGCAAAAGTCTGAAGGAAGGCAGCCAAATCAGCACCATAGACAATTCGGTGATCAGCAGTTACATTCACCTGGAAGAAGAGATCGCATACAATTAAGGTTATTTACCATTTTGGAGCTGCAAAACTTTGCATCACAAAATTATTAAATTAGCACATTCTATATACTTATGGTTGTTTTACAGTATGGTTTTCCCACTTTCACTTCCGACAATATGGCATCAAGTAGTTGAGATTTTTATACAAGCATTCTATTAATTTTCTTCCCTTGATTGAAAAAATGTTGAACTCATGCAGCCCCATTGATACGAATCACTAGAAACACAATATTGCAGTGACTACAGAACCTATTCAATAAACCTGCTCCCCAACCTCCCAAGTGCGAAAATTATGTGGCAAATATAATTTTTAACATTCTATTCATTTTTATCACAAGGAGATCATCTTTTGAATCAGGTCACTATCCTTATCACCAACAAGTAGGGAAAAACCAGATTCTGTTTACAAGTAGAAGATGAATCATCTGTTGTAACTTATGATGGGGTGCACTCTAAAAGTACATGAAAGCACGCGACCCCCTTAAAACTGAATTTATTTACTCTATGTTACCTTAATAATAGGGGTCTTTGCTGGATAATCATGTCTCATATGAATCCAGGACATGCAGACCACTACTAGAAACCACTATCAAGCAGAAAACAGTGAACTATACAACAATGGACGGTAGTTATGATAAGCACGATTTAACACATACAACTCAATGCACACGTGCACAAGAATTGAGTTACCCTCTGAACAAAGTAATATATATATATATATATATATATATATATATATATATATATATTATATGTATCCTAAGCTTTTTATTCACATTGGGTCACCATGAGACTTACACTGAAGTTAATCTCAGTAAAACATATTAGGCCCAACAATTTGAGCTCAAGGTAATCAATCTCATTAAAATAGTCTTTGTTGCCTACTTCGTGTTTGTTTTGACCCACAATATTCAAACTAGAGCACTAAGATTGTTGAATACACTCATTAGCATAATATCAGACTTTAAGTTATGAGGCCCAAGATACCATATAATTCATAAGCTAATATTACGCCAATGACCTGAAGGATATACTTTAAGTTCTAGAATTTTTAGAACTTCTTTATCATGATGAAAAAGTGAAGCAGCAAATCCCATGATCATGAAACGAAATGAATATTAGACAAGGGCCAAATTTATTTGCTCAAAAATTTATATTATCTTTTACATTGGACATTGATCTCATACAAATTGCTAACAATGCCTTGACCCCCATGCCGATACTAAAAAAGTAAGCATGTTATAAATTGAGAGAAACCGGGTCCCGTTACACCAAAATGAATTAATTAAATTTCCAAATTTTAACCAAATTGATCAGAAAATTACCATTGCTTATCTAAAACATGCAGACTTAGGATTTAAGTAGACAGAAAGTTTATCTGATCATTAGTCCATAATCTTTTGATACACACAACAAAACTAGTTTAACAAAATAGCAACAAATGATATAAATTCGAACTCACCAGCATTTTACTTTTCACACTAAAGAATCCATCTTTACCAGCCACCACAGTGGGTTTCGATGCTCCAACAGCCATTATAGCGCCCTGAACATCATTTCAAACATTGTAATTAATAAAAGTAGCAGTAAGGTCTGACTGACAGATAAGTGAGGCTCTTTAAAAGCAGCTCTTAGTTTCCCTATTTATTTCAAGGAAAGTATTCCCTCGTTAGAAGTTGAACAACATTCGATATAAACTCATTAAGAAAGAACGAGGGGGGGAATTCTTTAATACTTACAGAAGGGCCTGGGATGAAACGTTAAAAAATTGCAATATAACTGACCAGGAAAAGTAGGAATGAAAATTCATAGAAGAAAAAACCTAACTTTTGAAGGTATTTACAGGCCAAATAGGAGAAAAGAAAATTTGGCTGATATCTCGAGTTAATAAGCTCCCACAAACATAGATTCCGGCTCTAGTGAGCTTCCAATTATCTTTGGCATAGTTCTTTATGTTAGGGAACCCACATAAATAAATCCTGTCTTATTCATATATTTTTTAACTGGGAAGAGTAGATAAGCAATTGTTTCCATGAGAAGAGATCTGGCAGTGCTCAACCCTACTTCTAATCTCAAGATGAGGAGATTTGTACAGGCATACATTAATTTAGTGAAGGATCCTACCTAATCACTAGTAACTACCCAGTGTATAAGAGGGGAAAAAAAAAAAAGGGCGGTAGGGGGTGTTCAAAGTGAACACTTGTAAAAGAAGTTTTTTCCTTGAAGATAAGAGTTCCTTCAAATCTCTGAGGATGAATCTTAACAGTTTACAATCAAGTGAGTCTGAGGGAAATGCGATTAAATCGATATTACTTTGCATGAAGGAAAAGGCAATTTGAGAAAACATTCATTTGTTTACTTCAGTGGTTAAATTTTCTTTGGTTTATATTTTTCGTCAGCATTTCTTTCAATGTTTTTATTTTAGAGCCGAATATAGAGCAGTATATCACTCGATTAGCTAGACTAATATAGAGACTGATGTTTATAACAATTAAAGACTAGTATCCACAAGCTCTTGGAAATAAAGCAAGTCATTTGATTGTTAAATGAGACTTACTTTTCCTCTTAATTTTGTTTATGAAGGTATTAGATGTATGGGCTCCCAGCACCAACTTAAATGGGTGGCACACGCTTTATAATAATCCACTTATAAAACCTTCATTCTATTGAAACAAATAACTAACAAGATAAAGTGGGTATCCATCAGAACTTACTTGGCCAGGAGGAAGAATAGCATCAAATCTGTCCACTCCAAACATTCCCAAATTGGAAAGGGTGAATGTCCCTGCATACAAGTATGGATTACTTGCTTGTTTTCAAAGCTTTACACCCAAATCCAAACTCCTAGTACTAGGAGATCACATTGTATAAAATGTATAGTAAAAACCTGAATTGTATTCTTGAGGCTGAAGTTGTTTTGCTCTGGCTTTCTCTACCAACTCTTTCCATTTCTGAGATAATAGGTATAGATCCAACTACAAAACAAAATTATTTGCTTACTTAGAGCTAAAAGATCATAAAGTCTAACTAAATTAGACATACATAGATTCGTTACATTACCTTATCTGCATCTTGAAGAACAGGAGTTATCAATCCACCATTGATTGCCACAGCCACTGCAATGTTAATGTTGCTGTTATATGTAAAGCTTTTCCCATCTTTACAACTAGCATTAACAACTGGGTGTTGAACCAGTGCCATTGCTGCAGCTTTTGCCAACAATGCGGTCATTGTCACACCCTTTGGTTTAACCTGATGAAAAAAAAAAAAAAACGCTCACTACCAACCTATCAAATCGACATTTACAACAACATATCCTACATATCTAAAACTTTTCAATATTATATCTCAATTGCTCACAGGCACAAGCCAGTGCAAGAATTGACATAGTAGTTTAAAACACCGAGTAATAGTTTATCTAACTTTTTCTGTGAGCTTTGGCATTACAATCATTCAAATCAATATTGTAAACACAAAAAGCAAAGTGAATCAACAAATTCAGGAAACACACCTTTTCATATAAGGCATCAAGAGCATCAGTCGTCACTGGATACCCAACCCGGAAAGTAGGTACCGAAAGGCTCTCCACCATATTTTTTGACACTGCAGATTGCATAGCTGTAAATGGTACAACCGTGGAGCCTGGAAGCGAAGGTGTTGAAGGAGTGGGAGCAACATTAGCCGGGGAAGGAGCAGAAACAGGAGCAGGGGCCAATACTGCCGGCTTAGAAGGTGCAATGCCTGCTGCTGCCTCTACGTCCGCCGGCGTTATCCTACCGTATGGTCCCGTTCCAATAACCTTGTTGACATCCACCTTATGCTGCTTTGCCAACTTCTTTGCAAACGGTGTAACCACCGTTTTTCTCGGCCCCTCAGCAACAGAAGCCGCTGTTGCAGGTTGCGAAATAGCCTGGGCAGGAGTAGAAGTAGGCGGAGGAGGCGTAGGAGCAACAGCTTCTGCAGCTGGAGGAGCGGCTCCAGAAGAATTGGACGAGGCTTTTGCTTTAGCTTCAGCAATTTCTTCCTCTGTCTCGGCCAAAATTCCAATAGCAGCCCCGACGGGAGCAGTTTCGCCCTCAGGAACAACAATTGCAGCAAGAATACCATCATAGAAGGTCTCAACATCCATGTCAGCCTTATCAGACTCGACAACGACGACACTCTCTCCTTTGGAAAGAACATCCCCCTCAGATTTAATCCAGGAGACAATCTTTCCCTCAGTCATGGTTGAACTGAGTGCGGGCATGAAGATCTCCCGGATCTTCGATTGGACTCTCAAGGCATTTCGTCTGCGATTGGAGTAGGTTTTGGAGCGAAATGTGGAAGGAAGAGAAGGGAAAGAAGGGGAAATAGAGGAGGAAAAAGAGATAGCTTTGTTGGAGATTGAAATTTTGGAGAGGAATGGGGAAGAAGTAGCCATTGTTAAGAGGAAAACTGGAATACGATTGAGTTTGAGGGAAAGAGGTGGAAGAGGCAAGAAAAAATGAGGGGGAATCAAAGGAAATAGAAGAAGCGGGCGGAGAAGACAAGGTGAGTTTAGTTGGAGGAATTGATCTACCACGCTATGATTACACCGCTCAACCTTCACTTCCTCCTCAACTTTCTTCACTCCCTTTGTCCTTTTTATGCAAAACAAATTTTATACAAATTATGTTCTTTTTTGAATTTTTTGAATTTTTTTTTAAATTTAATGTATAACTTAACTAAGTTTTTTTATACTCTCAATGTCCAATTTTATGACGTAAATAAAGAAAATTATTTTGGAATTTGGGTTATTTATAAATATGTTTATTTGTTTTGATTATTAATATGCACATTGAGATAATCATCTTTGAAGTTTATTCATGATTAAAATATTTTACCCTTCTAATTTACAAGTTTAATATTTTAAATTTAAATTATTACTAAATAAATTTATTAATCAAGCTAATCAATAAAAATATTAAGGCTTCTTTTTTTTATCAATTTGATTACTTTTTTTTAATGTAACATATGAGTATAGCTATTGAGATAATCATATTTAGGGCTAAATATCAATTAAAACTCTTCACCCTTCTTCACAAATTCTACAATTATTAATTGAATTACAATTTGTATGTATTGCGAGATAAATGCATTTGAGAAGAAAAAAATTTCTCTAGTCCAGTCCTGTATGCTGTAATTAGGAGTGTTAAAATGGTTTGGCATGTCAAGTTTGTGTAGTATTGATTTGTTCCGGTGACACATATAAGGTCAAGATTAACATGATCCATTTATTGGGGTTAAACATGTGGACCTTTTTTTTATACTAATCCACGTAGCCTCAATATTGTTTCGTAAAATTTGAATATTTTACAAACCACGTGGACGTTTCACGATCCTTTTTGACACTCCTAAGTATAATTATAAAAAAAGAAAGTACTCTAAGTATATATATACTTATGCAATGATGAAATTAATCAAGTCCAAGGTATGAATTCACAATCTCAATATATATATATATATATTTGAAATTCCTTCTTTTTTTATACCGAGAATAGTATCATACTTTTATTAGGTTAAAATGAAGAGTATCCAATATCACCATGCAAGGATCTTGCAAATGAGTTTTGAATCCACAATCACATTTTTTTTTTTAAATCCCCTCTTAATTTATGTATTGATATATTTTTTTTAACATTGATTGAGTTATGATTTTTTGTTTTTCTTGAATAGCATATAGATACTTACCTAGACTTAAAGTTTTGACTTTTATTATGATTTTGCTTGAGTTATATTTTCATTTAAGAAAAACCCATACACGCTTTTTTTTTTTTTTTTTTTTTAAGTAAAATATAATGGTTAGAAACAAAAGAATGGGTTAAATGATTTTGTTAAAAATTGAGTATAAAAATAAATTTAGTTTCAGTCAAAACAGTGATAATAATTGATGCGATGCGGGAAAGAAATTGGGCTTTAACAATTGGTTCATTATTGCGATTTGAGCCTTCAAAAGCAGGATCCGACAAAAGTAGATATGGTCCATGCACCTCACAATTGGTCTCATAAGTACAAACCCCATTCCTATATCAACGGCCCAAAACATCAACTTTGTCATAGTAATAGTAGTATTTGCAGTTATGCAAACACCACCCGCGGACTAACACTTCGTTTGAAATACTATATTGTCTTTGCAACCATTCTAAGATAAATGCATAATTTAATTATGTAAAGCTATATAAAAAATATAATTATAACTTTCACAGATGTAATTAAACGTAAAACTGTAAAATGAAACATATGTGCAAATAATAAAAAAAAATAAAAAGTGTTTTGGTAATAAAAATATATGTTACCGTAAAAACGCTTCAATTTGAAGTATTAAAAAAAGGAAAAAATACAAAAAAATACATATGGTTTGTTGAGTTTGCAAACGGAGGTCTGTGTTTTGAAAGTTGACAAAGAAATATATGAGATTTTTAATATTAGCACATTGAAATCTTACGATTAGCAAATAAAATTCTACATCCAACACACACCCTAAAAACTCTTCAATCATTTGGATTTTTTAGCTAAAATTTTGTATTTTGATCGATACATATATAGTGGACATTGGCAATAGGAGTGCACAAGGTCAATTAACCGATCCATGTGGACTTTTGCAAATGGTTAACCGTTTGAACGGTTTTTTTAATTTACTAACCGTACACTATCCATTAAATTTAGTTAACCATTAGTCGGTTAATTATTAATTTTGGTCGGTTAACCATTTCTTTACAGTTAACCATTTACGAAATAGACATTATTTTTTGGTAAATCTATAATATTTTAAACCACAAATAAATAGATCATAAATCTCAAATGTCAAAATAAAAATATGAAAATACAAATCATAGTCTTAATAATTAATTAAAAATAACATCTTAACCATAAACTTCAATAATTAAAACATTAATAAAATAAAATAAAATAAACTCGTTTTTTATTGAGTGTGAAATTAGGGATTGAAAATGAGATCGAAGGGAGTGACTCAGACTGGTGTGAACGGACGACGTTTTCAACGGAATGCGGACTCCCTTTCGAAAGAGGCGTCTCGATTTCGGGCGGACCCCTCTCTCGCGTGGGGTTTTTATTATGGGAAAAATCGGTTTTGAAAAAATAGGATTAATTATCTTAAAAGAACCGAGACCTTAGTCTCGATGAATATTGTATGAGTCGCCACCCGGCTTGGCTCAACCGGGAAATTTATAATGTAGCTGAACTGGACGAACGGCCGCTATACTATCCAGAGATCTAGGTTCGGACAAGTCCCTTATTTCGTGTCTAATTAAAATAAAAAACGGCCAGTGTTCTCAAATGGTATTTCAAATTCTAAAGTCATTGCATTAAGTTAAACATACAGCACGCATACACAGAAAATAAGAAAGTAAAGTAGTAAATATTTAAGTGGCTTATAACCCAATTGAATCGAAAATAAAAACTCTCGACCTCACTTTTACAACCGCCTAAAATACACGATTTATCTAGAAAAATACAATCGCCTAGGATACACGGATAAATCTATTAAATACACCAAAAATAAAAATAAAAGAAACTAAAAGCTGCAAACCAAAAGGTTAGAACAATATACGGCACACCACAAATAGGACTCAAACATGACAAAATTGGGAATTTAGAATTCGAGAACATGCATATAGGGGGATAACCGGGTCGGCTCCGCTAACCGGCCCGATTAGACTTGGAAAATATTTTGAAACGTCCCTGTATTTTGGTTTTGTGAGAAAATCATTTTGAAAATGTTTTTATTTTCCGGTTTAATTTAATTTAACATGTGAGGTGGGTCGGTTTTCGGGGAGAATCAGGTCTCCGTCGTGGTATTATTCTAAATGCAAATACACTAAAAATTAAATCTAAGGTAGTGTATGCATACAACAAAATTCATTTTTGGTGATTTTCTGGTTTTTTAAATTTTTAGGGATTTTTAGAAATTTTTAGGGATTATTCTGGAAATTCTGACTCTGGAAGAGCATTAGAATCGTGCGACTGTAACTACGGTCGTACGACTGTAATTATAGTCGTGCGACTGTAAATAATTCAAACTCAGAATTTCGCCAAAATCATTTGAAATAAAACTGAAAGCAAACAGCTGGAAACCAAGAACACTCGTACGACTGTATTTACAGTCGTACGACTGTTCATCAACTCAAGAACAGTCGTACGGCTGTTCTTCATTTCCAGAAACAGAAAACGTAAAAAGTGAACAAAAATGCACAAAAATACACCAATTCACCCAGAAAGCATGAAAAGTAGAGAGAATGAAGAGTGTTTACCTCTTGGGCGCTAATCCACCATAGGAATGACTCCTGGCGTTGCACCAATCTACTTAAATTTGCTTTTTTCTCCTCCTGAGTCAAGGTTAAGAAGTTTGGTCCAAAAATCCCCAAATGTCATGGATTCTGATGATTTTAGTCCGAAATTTAATTGAATTTAAAGTGTCAGATTATTAACCTATTGTTTTCTAATAGATTTTAATTCTAACACTTGAGAATCAAAAGAAAAAGAAGAGGAAAAGAGCTTGAATTTTGTGTTTTCTTTTCCTTGCCTTTTTCTCTCTTTTCTCTCTCTAAATTCTCTCTCTTTGCCACCAGAAATCCAATGTCTAAGTCCCTTTTTTTCTTTCTTGTCTCCTCTCTTATTTTCTGCTCTTTCTTCACCAAAAACCGGGCATTAATTGCCCATCTTTTCCCTTTCCTTTTCTTATGTCATGGGTATGGTGTTCTGCACCTGCTCCGATCGTACAGTCGTACGACTGTAATGACAGTCGCACTACTGTAAGTTACAGTCATGTGACACCAGCGATTTTTTGTAAGGACAGAAAATTCCGGCGCTTACAATTGGGTGTATAATAAGGAAGTAAAATAACATTAAATGCCTAAATGTTTCACTTATTATTCATATTATCTATTTATATAATTATATAGTTTTAACAAATATATATTCTTAACACTTTGAGTAAACTATTCAAACAGTAAATGGAAAATATTGTTATAAGTTTAACATAAGGATTGGATTAATTGTATGGAAACAAATACTTTTGACCTGATTTCCATGCAAATCTCAACGTTTTCTTTCACTTATTCTCTTAATAATTTTCTCATCTTATTTAAGAATTTCCCGTTAAGATTTTAATATTTTTTTTGGTAATAAGTTTATTTTTTTGTAATTTTTCAAATTTTTATATTATTTAATTAGAAAAATACTCACGTTTCTCGAAAACTTTAGAGTTTCATCCCCAAGGTCTATTTATATTAGTATCGAACAACATGTAAAATTTCAGCTCAAAATTTAAAGAATGAGGCATGTTTTAGAAGGTATATTGAATAGAGGACTCTATTTGTCAAACGGTGCAACTACAGACCTGAGTTTGCCTACTTTTAAAACACAGACCTATGTTTTGAATCCGGCAAATCACATATATTTTTTTTGTATTTTTCCTTAAAAAATCACAATCTCTAGCTCATGGATCTACCATGAGCTACCTTACCTCTTATTTACACTTCAAAATAAACATGGACATAACTATACACTTACCTTACCTTACCTTATCTTAGTAACCCATAAACCAAAGATAGTGTAAGGGACTACTTGGTAGAGGATTTTGTTAATTAATTAAATGAACATGTCATGATCATCATATTTGGGAGGACGAATTTTAAAGAGGGGATGAGATTTGATCGGAAAAGGAGATGGACAACATTCATGAGTTACCATGAATTCCTTTGAATTTCAGTCCCACCAGATTAGTAGGACTTAGGGAATTGTTGGATGATGAAAATATATTAGCTACAAGGATATTCTTTTACTTTTTATAGTGTTCATAAAGTCTATATATTTAACGAATATTTAGATAGCTAACATGTTTGACTCTACTTTAAAAAAAATAAAACCAAACAAGATAATGCAATCTCATTTTTAGCTATTTATAGTAACATCACTTCCTCCTAAACAATATACCACTTGAATCTTTATGTTTCCATCAAGTACTATACCTTACTCTACCATCCTTTCCTATGGTATTTTATCAATAATCAATCAATTCAATATAATTACCATTGTCGATAAGTGAATATTTTACCTATTTAATTGGATATTTATTTGAGTTAAAATGAGCTTAATTAGATAATTGTTAGCTAATTATAGCTTATTTCAGGTTAAAAGCTAAAATGGAGCTCAAACTCGAGTAACCTCAACAAACAGGCCGAAAAGCAGGCTGGAGAGCTGGCTGGAAGATCTTGTGATGAGAGAGAAAAAGATGGGCTGAATTTGAGGACATGTTATGGGCCCAGGGAGGATAGAGGAGAAGATTTGGTGTCTAAAAAGTAGATTTGACTTTTAGCTACAAATTAAATTTTAGTTGGTGAACTAATTAATGTTTTATTGTGTGGTCATTTTTTAACCATCAAGGCTACTGGTACATTAAATATTATTTTATTGCTAGGTCTAGATTAATCCTTGAAGTACTATAAATACTCCTTTTCTTTGTTAGTTGTGGAGCTTTTGGCTTAATTTCTCTATACTCTTGTAACACTCTCTTCTTTTAATTAATTAATATTTTCTTTTAATTTTATTAAGGTTGTATATGAATAAGTAGTTCGTCTAGCAGGCTTGAGTCAGCTTGGTTGGCATGACTATATAACTTTTCTCCTTATCTATTATGAGTTTTATGTGTTGTTGATTGTTTTATGGTATTCTTCATTTATGTATGAGTTAAGCTAGGTCATACTTTAGTAGTTGTGATGAGACCCAGAGGATATTCATGACTATGGAAAAGACCATAAAATACCTGTGATTTATTGCTGAAGAAATTTGAGTAGATTGCTAGGGGTTTTTATCTTTTGATAAAATGCTTACAAGAACTTAATGCATGATGGAATAGTCTATTTCTAAAGAAATTTGATTAGGCTGCTTATCATAGAATCCACATGTCCGGAGGTTCCTAGTGTGGTGATTTTAAAGTAAGAGACCCTAGATCTATGTGCTGTAACCCTACTCATAATATTTAAGGAGAGAAATGTCACTGAAATTGTCTAATCTTGCTTGGTTTGAGTCTGCTACCTTTTATCATTGTTGTTATCTTTATTATTATTTCCAGCAAGCTTAAATCTGTATGTATTGTATTTTGTTTTAGCTTTTTAAGTTATTTTTCTCTTTAAAGCTTTATTTATTTATTGGAAGAAATTAGATTTGCTTGTTTGCTGAGAAACTGAGATTGTTCACATCAATCCCTATAGAATATGATACTTGGACTTACCACTGTGTTATAGCCAACCTAGTGCACTTGCTAGTATTGCATTTGGGGACAACAAGTTTTTGGCGCCGTTGCCGGGGATTGAAAGTGAAACTCTAAAATTTTTTAAGTAAATTAGTAGGCTTTAACGTGTTTCCTCCCTGTGTAGTTGTTATGTTCTAAGCAACCTAATGAAAAAGGCAAAAATCTGTAAATCTGATCAAGCAAATAACTAAACAAGTGACAGAACGGGTTGAGTAAGCTGAAATAACATGGCATATGACATTGTTGTCATACCAAGGCAAAGACTTAAGGAGTATTCCAAACCTTTATCAATGGGACACATGTCATGCATACTGATATGGATGAAGGAGAGAACGTTGTGGAAATCAAAGCCTCCATGATTAAATTATTGCAAGCGATTGCTCATTCAAAGGATTGCCAAATGAGTACCCAAATGATCATATTTATGAATTTCTTAACATTTATAATACCTTTAAGACTAACAATGGTGTTTTTAATGAAAAGATTGTTGGGGAATTAATCGCACAAAACAAAAAATGCGCAGCGGAAAAACGGATTAATCCCCACCAAGGACCCATGTACATTGCATTGAATTGAAAAGAGGGTTAAAGAATTACCTTAATTCTTTGAAGGTTGAATCAATTAGGAACCAAAATAGCTTCCCTCTATGGTTGATCCACACGGAGCAATATGTCCACCGCGTGCTAGCGCCGAGATTGAAGAACCGATTCTTCGAACCGAGAGAAGAGCAAGGTTTCGAAAAACTCTTGGAAGGAGAAGAAGAGGAGGTCGGCTGGCTCTTAGGGGATGGGGTGGCCGAAATTTTCTTCTCACTTTGTATTATTGGGTTAATTAGGTTTAGGTTAATAGTTTCCTTAAATAATTAACCTAATTAGTTAATTATAATTATGACCTAATACACCTATTAGTCATAATTATATATTAACCCACACAATTTAATATTAATTCTCAATTAACATTAAATCAAATCAATTCTCCATAATACTCATATGTATAAGTAATGTTACAATTAATTATATCTCTATATAATTTAATTATGACATGTAGCATACTTTATGCAATATTAATCACATTAATATTTACATATACATACATAAATATATATCACTATATATATTTATTCTCTTCCTCATTCATAAATTATTATCCCATAATAATTTATACCCGTTAAGATGAACTTCATTTTGCTCTTGTGTGTGTGACCCCATAGGATCATATTAATTGGCAATAAGGAAATTACCATAATGTCCTTATAGGTCACAAGCGGACTCTAGCAAGCCATTACGACTACCCAATTAATATGATTGGAATGATCCAATACCTATTTATAGAATGTCATATTCCCTTTTGTCTCTTTGATATCATGATTAATCATAAGACATGGTACACTTGTCAATCTTATATAATTAATCATATGCTTTCTCGATCTCAAAGTAAACTGTTCAGACAAATCAATTGATACTCTTATCAATTATTTGAGCACGGCCATGCATTTAACAGTCTTACTTATCGAGGGGCCCAGTGATATCGCTCTCTTGTTAGAGAGGGACAAAATCCCATATCTGTCACTCACATCCCTAAGCATGAGTCATATTGTACCCAACCACAGCCTTTATAACTACTCTGTTACAAGCAGCGTTTGACTGCGTCAAAGCACAACATAAATTCATCCCGGAATCCATGGTGACCTCAGGTCAAAGGAATCAGCTGATGACACTACTATAATCAAGATCAGTTGTGACACATGACCATGAACTTGATCTTATAGTGGGTCTCCAGCAACATGTTCTCTAACACATTGCCCATGAGTATAATCTGTATCTGTATACACTATATTCATCTTATGAATATCCATTATCACTCACACTAGTCTTAGTTTGTTATTATTCCCATAATAACAACCGACTAGGGAAATTTAGAATTACACAATTAATCCATGGATACATTATCATAAATACTAACATACAAATATATATGATAAAATAAGTCTTTATTAATGACTTAAGAAGATTGTTTACATAATCCAACATTGGCTTAGGGCACAATCTCTAACAATCTCCCACTTGCCCTAAGTCCAATCTTCAAATGTATCTAATACCCATGGACCTAGCATGACCATCATGTACAGCTTGTGAAAGAGCTTTTGTTAGTGGATCGGCAACATTGTCTTCAGACGCAACTTTGCATATCTTCACATCTCCTCTTGAGATGACTTCTCTTATGTAGTGAAAACGCCGAAGTATATGTTTGGATTTCTGTGACACACTAGGTTCCTTAGCAAGTGATATTGCCCCATTGTTGTCACACAAGAGGCTCACAGGATTCACTATGCTAGGAACGACACCAAGTTCTTCGATGAACTTCTTGATCCAAACAGCCTCTTGGGCTGCATCTGATGCAGCAATATACTCGGCTTCTGTTGTAGATGCAGCTATCGTGCTTTGCTTAGAACTCTTCCAACTTATCGCACCTCCATTCAGAATGAACACATACCCAGACTATGACTGCATCTGATCTTGATCAGTTTGGAAACTTGCATCCGTGTAACCATTTACAACAAGATCTTCGTCCGAGCCTCCATATATCAAGAATGTATCTTTAGTTCTTCTCAAGTACTTAAGAATACTCTTGACAGCAGTCCAGTGACTATCACCTGGATCAGACTGATATCTACTTGTCATGCTCAAAGCAAAAGAGACATCTGGCCGAGTACATACCATGGCATACATGATAGATCCTATAGCTGACGCATAAGGAATCTTATCCATGCGTTGACGTTCTTCAACTGTCACAGGACATTGCTTACGACTAAGCTTTATCCCTTGCCCAATAGGAACATTTCCTTTCTTTGATTGATCCATACTGAACCTTTTCAGTATTTTGTCAATGTATGTACTCTGGCTCAAACCTATCAATCTCTTAGATCTATCTCTATAGATCTTTATTCCAAGAATGTAGGCTGCCTCACCCAAGTCTTTCATAGAAAAACACTTTCCTAGCCAAGATTTTACTTCTTGCAAGGTAGGAATGTGATTTCCTATTAACAATATGTCATCGACATATAGAACTAGGAAAACTATATTACTCCCACTGAACTTCTTGTACACACAAGGCTCATCTTCGTTTTTGATGAAGCCAAACTTTTTGACTGATTCATCAAAACAATGATTCCAACTTCTTGATGCTTGCTTCAAACCATAAATGGCCTTTTGAAGCTTGCATACTTTATCAGGATTCTTTGGATCGACAAAACCTTCAGGCTGTGTCATGTACACATCCTCAACAAGGTTTCCATTTAGGAAAGCTGTTTTGACATCCATTTGCCATATTTCATAGTCATAATATGCTGCTATGGCAACAAGAATTCTGATGGACTTGATCATAGCTACTGGCGAAAAGGTTTCGTCATAGTCTATACCATGAACTTGTCGGTAACCCTTTGCCACTAACCTTGCTTTATAAGTCTGAATATTCCCATCCATGTCCGTTTTCAACTTGAAAACCCATTTGTGCCCTATTGCTTTAGCACCCTTTGGGAGATCAACCAAAGTCCATACTTTGTTGTCGTCCATGGATTGAATCTTTGACTTCATAGCATCAAGCCATTTTTCAGATTCTGAATTAGAGACAGCTTCCATGTACGTGGAAGGTTCATTCTCTTCTAACAGAATCAGATCATTTTCGTTCGTGACGAGAAATCCATATCTCTCGGGCTTATGACGAACTCTACTTGATCTACGTTGGACTTGTGTTGCTGGTTCTGACTCAACAACTTCTTGTGAATCAGGTTGTTGTTCCATTTGAAAACCATTTTTATTTTGGTTATCCAGATTTTCTTGCAGGTGTACTTTACTCCCACTGATTCCTTTGGAAATAAACTCTTTTTCCAGGAATATACCATTCCTAGCAACAAACACTTTGTTTTCACTAGGACTGTAAAAGAAATAACCTTTAGTTTCTTTTGGATAACCTACAAAGTTGCACTTCACAGATTTTGGTGTTAACTTATCTGAAATCAAGTATTTCACATAAGCTTCGCATCCCCAAATCTTAAGAAAAGACAAATTTGGTCTCTTACCAACCCATATCTCATATGGTGTCTTTTCAACTGCCTTTGATGGAACTCGGTTCAGTGTGAATGCCGCTGTTTCAAGTGCATATCCCCAAAAGGATAGAGGAAGACTTGTTTGACTCATCATCGACCGAACCATATCCAATAAGGTACGGTTCCTCCTCTCAGACACACCATTCCACTGTGGTGTACCAGGAGGAGTTAGTTGTGAGACAATCCCACAATTTCTAAGATGATCGCCAAAGTCTTGGCTCAAATATTCACCACCTCGATCAGATCTAAGTGCTTTAATTGTCTTGCCAAGTTGGTTTTGTACTTCATTTTGGAAGGCTTTGAACATTTCAAAGGATTCCGACTTATGCTTCATTAGATATAGATAA
Source organism: Euphorbia tirucalli (assembly GCA_039660915.1). Classification (NCBI taxonomy): domain Eukaryota; kingdom Viridiplantae; phylum Streptophyta; class Magnoliopsida; order Malpighiales; family Euphorbiaceae; genus Euphorbia; species Euphorbia tirucalli. Next base: position 22,541,828 of record CM077637.1, on the reverse strand, counting down.
CCATATCTACTGAAATCATCAGTGAACGTAATGAAGTATTGAAAACCACCTCTAGCAGTTGTGCTCATAGGCCCACATACATCTGTATGTATGAGTTCTAATAAGTCACTAGCCCTTTCACTGTGACCAGTAAAGGGACTCTTGGTCATCTTACCCATTAAACAAGACTCGCAAGTGTCATATGTTTCAAAAACATCTAGACCCAAAATTCCATCTTTATGGAGTTTTGAAATGCGTTTCTCATTAATGTGTCCTAGACGACAGTGCCAGAGATAAGTAGGATTCACAACATTTGTTCTTATCCTTTTGGTATTTATGTTATATACATGCTCATTATAACCTTCACTAAGGTTCAACAAATAAAGACCATCATGTAAATCCGCATTTGCATAAAACAAGTCTTTATTGAAAAGCAATAAGTGATTATTCTCAATAACACATTTAAATCCTTCCTTGTCCAAACATGAAATAGAAATGATGTTCCTAGACAAATTAGGAACAAAATAACAATTATTCAAAGAAAGAACAAGTCCACTTGGCAACTTGAGCTCGTAGCGACCGACTTCATAAGCAGCAACTCTAGCTCCATTCGCCACATGGAATTCTACCTCGCCCTTCTTGAGCTTTCTACTTCCTTTAAGCCCCTGCACATTCATACAAATGTGAGAACCACAACCGGTATCTAATACCCACGAAGTAGAAACAGAAGTAGAATGAAATATTTCAATAACATAAATACCTTGATTAGCGGTCTCACCGCCTCTCTTCTTCCTCAAGTCCTCCAAATAAAGCTTGCAATTTCTGCGCCAATGACCAGGCTGATTGCAGAAATGGCATGTGCCTTCCTTTGGAGGCTTTGCCTTGGTAACAGCTTTGGGCTTCTTTGCATCCTTCCCAAACTCTTTGGGTTTGTTTGCTTTACCCTTCTTCTTCTGGATCCTACCCTTTTGCACCATATGGATCCCTTTGGAGCTTGGCTTCTCTTTTATCGTTACTTCAGCGTTTTTCAGCATCCCATGCAGTTCGTTGACCGTTTTGTCCATATCATTCATGTGATAATTCATGACAAAATGGGAGTAACTCTCGGGAAGAGAATTAAGGATCAAATCCGTTGCCAACTCAGGTCTGAGTGGCGAACCAAGCCTCTCCAACTGATCAATGTACCCTTTCATCTTCAGAACATGGGCACTAACCGAACTCCCTTCGGTCATCTTGCACCCAACCAAAGATCTCAAGGTCTCATACCTTTCCCTTCTCGCTTGCTTTTGGAACATTTCCTTAAGCTCTTGAGACATCTCATATGCCTCAAATGTTTCCAGATCCTTCTGAAGTTCCGGAATCATTGATGCGAGCATCAGGCATTGTACATCAATCTGATCATTTTGATGCTTGTGAAAAGCATCCCTTTCAGCTCTTGAAGCTGTGGTGGGTGGAGGGTTAGCGGGCAAAGGCCCATCCAGAACATACAGCTTTCGCTCTTGCTTAAGAACAATTCTCAAGTTGCGATACCAATCTAGGTAATTGGTTCCGTTCAGTTTATCCTTCTCAAGGATAGATCGAATAGAACCGGGATTGCTTGTGTTGGCCATTTATCTACAACAGAAAATATATGCAAAGTTAATTACATAAGAGAATTAAACTCCCACTAAAATTATAAAACCCTTTAAAATATTTAAGTGGGTAAAAGACCCAAAATCCATACTTAACCATAGCACTGCTTTGGCATGTCCCTATGATTAAATATAATTTCGGTAGACATCACCATGTCAATTATATCATTATGTAACTCTTTTAATTTATGAGATGCATGATATCATATATCATATTTAATTTGCATGTTACTCATCTCATCTTTGCCTCGGGTTCAAAACACCATTTTGATTAACCCTTTGTAAAACCAATTACAACACAATGAGAATCACCATTTCTCATATTATCGCTTCGCTAAGGTCACAACATGCGTACCCGCTTTGGCGTGGCTACCATGATGCGAACATAGTACTTGACTAGTGTTATACGTAATTGGGTGGCAAAAATATAAACTTCATAAGTTTATTTAGGGTTTATTAATTCCTGTGATTAAAATGTATCTCATACAATACATGGCATTAACATTAATCTTTCTAAGTTAATATAAATTCTAGCATGGCATCCAATGTCATACATTCATCTAGCATGCATATATCATACTTAGCATGGCATCACATGGCATCAAAATATAAAACATGCAATAGACTCGAAAGACCGTGTTATGGTATGGTTTTATCTACATTGATTTTCACAGGCCAATATGAAAATCAACAGGTCATTTCCTAGGTGGTTGTAACCATCGCATGGTCGCAGCACAGCCGCATCCCTTGGATCCGTCTTCACGTCTTTGTTCCTTGGCACCATCTCATGGATTTACATACTTTACAAAATTGTATCCTATACAATTTTCTAGTAAATAAAATTTACAAACAATAAATTGCATCCTATACAATTTATCTAGAAAAATAAGATTACATAAATACAAACGACTCGCAGGTCGTATTTATATAAAACCACAATAAATAAAATAAAGCATCCATGGGGTCCAAAACCATACCATAACACCATGCATAAAATTATCAATAATAATTTTATATCTAAAATATTTAGGGTTCAAAATGGTAAAATACAATCATATTGTATTTCAAGTATTTTATCATATAAAATGCAAATACTTAAATAAACAATTTATTTTAATTGATTTGAAATAAGTCAAGGGGTACACAGACGGATAGCACAGCCCTACAACCAGGACAGCACAGCAACAATTGCTGTCTGCAGCCCGATGGGCCGCATACTACGCAGCCTGCAGTGCTGCGAACGCAGCAAAGCTGCGCAGCATGTTGTGCGCAGTTCTCGCAACTGCGCACAACACATAATCTGGGCACTGTTCAGTGCCCAGATTTCGAACAGTGCCATTTTTTTTTTTTTTTTTTATATAATTAAACAATTTTAATTGAATTCTCATGAATCAAATTCATAATACCCCTTTTAATTTCAAATCAAAACCACCAAAATCATTTACAATGATAAACATAAAATCAAATTTCAATATGTTATTCAAAATAACAAAGAACCCTAAATCAAGAACAAACAAACCCTAACATGGCAATTTTGATCCTATCAAAACAACAAATCCAATTCAACCAATGCACAAGTGGCTCTGATACCACTGTTGGGGAATTAATCGCACAAAACAAAAAATGCGCAGCGGAAAAACGGATTAATCCCCACCAAGGACCCATGTACATTGCATTGAATTGAAAAGAGGGTTAAAGAATTACCTTAATTCTTTGAAGGTTGAATCAATTAGGAACCAAAATAGCTTCCCTCTATGGTTGATCCACACGGAGCAATACGTCCACCGCGTGCTAGCGTCGAGATTGAAGAACCGATTCTTCGAACCGAGAGAAGAGCAAGGTTTCGAAAAACTCTTGGAAGGAGAAGAAGAGGAGGTCGGCTGGCTCTTAGGGGATGGGGTGGCCGAAATTTTCTTCTCACTTTGTATTATTGGGTTAATTAGGTTTAGGTTAATAGTTTCCTTAAATAATTAACCTAATTAGTTAATTATAATTATGACCTAATACACCTATTAGTCATAATTATATATTAACCCACACAATTTAATATTAATTCTCAATTAACATTAAATCAAATCAATTCTCCATAATACTCATATGTATAAGTAATGTTACAATTAATTATATCTCTATATAATTTAATTATGACATGTAGCATACTTTATGCAATATTAATCACATTAATATTTACATATACATACATAAATATATATCACTATATATATTTATTCTCTTCCTCATTCATAAATTATTATCCCATAATAATTTATACCCGTTAAGATGAACTTCATTTTGCTCTTGTGTGTGTGACCCCATAGGATCATATTAATTGGCAATAAGGAAATTACCATAATGTCCTTATAGGTCACAAGCGGACTCTAGCAAGCCATTACGACTACCCAATTAATATGATTGGAATGATCCAATACCTATTTATAGAATGTCATATTCCCTTTTGTCTCTTTGATATCATGATTAATCATAAGACATGGTACACTTGTCAATCTTATATAATTAATCATATGCTTTCTCGATCTCAAAGTAAACTGTTCAGACAAATCAATTGATACTCTTATCAATTATTTGAGCACGGCCATGCATTTAACAGTCTTACTTATCGAGGGGCCCAGTGATATCGCTCTCTTGTTAGAGAGGGACAAAATCCCATATCTGTCACTCACATCCCTAAGCATGAGTCATATTGTACCCAACCACAGCCTTTATAACTACTCTGTTACAAGCAGCGTTTGACTGCGTCAAAGCACAACATAAATTCATCCCGGAATCCATGGTGACCTCAGGTCAAAGGAATCAGCTGATGACACTACTATAATCAAGATCAGTTGTGACACGTGACCATGAACTTGATCTTATAGTGGGTCTCCAGCAACATGTTCTCTAACACATTGCCCATGAGTATAATCTGTATCTGTGTACACTATATTCATCTTATGAATATCCATTATCACTCACACTAGTCTTAGTTTGTTATTATTCCCATAATAACAACCGACTAGGGAAATTTAGAATTACACAATTAATCCATGGATACATTATCATAAATACTAACATACAAATATATATGATAAAATAAGTCTTTATTAATGACTTAAGAAGATTGTTTACATAATCCAACATTGGCTTAGGGCACAATCTCTAACAAAGATTAGGTTGAAGTTATTTCCATTTTCATTGAGGGACAAAGCAAAATCTTGGTTCAATTCTTTACCACTGGGAACCATTACAACGTGGGAGGAGATAGCTGAAGCTTTCTTGACAAAATATTTTCCACCTTCCAAGGTTATTCGGATGAGAAATGAGATATCTAGGTTCACCTAACCTAAAGATAAGTCACTCCAAGAAGCTTAGGAGAGATTCAAAGAGCTACTAAGAGGGGTACGAAATCACGGATTGCCTATATGGATACAAATGCAAATATTATACAATGGCTTAACCGATGAACACAAGATCCGACTTGAACCCCTTGCAAATGATGACATAAAAAAGTTGGAACCCGAAGCCATCTATAGACTTATTGAGAAATTGGTGAACACAAGCTACAAATGGCATTCAGAGAGAAATTACAAAAAAAAAAGAGTATGGAATTTTTTGGAGCTGAGGTTGTGCTACAACTTTCAAAGCAAGTTAAGGAATTATCCAATCAAATAGGAAAAATTATACTGCCTAATCTTTTAGAACAACCTCAAAACATATGTGGACAACCTATTTTTCAGCCCCAATAATTCTAGAAACCTCGACCTTCGTTCAAGCAACCTCTAGTCCCTCAGAGCAATTTTCATCAATATCAGCAATTTCAGAGAAATTTCTTGCAACATCAGCAACCCAACCACTATTCCAGCAGCCTCAACATAACTTCCAAAAGGCTGAACCTCTATGCAAACCCAAGAACCCTTACTTCGAAGAAATGATGATGGATTTTATAAAGCAAACACAAGCTTTAATCAACAACTTAGAGACTCAACAACTTAGAGACCCAAATCCAGCAACTAACCACCATTGTGACTTCTTAAAATGAATGGTTCATTCCAAGTAGAACTGAGCCAATTCCTATTAAGGAGTACCGAGCAATCATGCTAAGGAGTGAGGACGAAGAGCAACCTGTTGCAAAAGTAGAACAACCTCAACCCAATCCTATTCAAAGGGAGCCTGCTCATGTTCAGCCATCAATTGACCGTGCTCAAGAAGAAGTTGTTCCAAAATATCAACTTCTTCAAGTGTATCAACCTAAGATTCCATTTCCACTAAGAGCAAAGCAACATCATATGTATGAGGAATTTCAGAAGTTTCATGATGAACATGATCAAGAAAGCTTGAAAGATGAGGAAACAATTGTTGACGTGGATATGAGAGAATGACTGTCAAAATGAAGAAAAAAGTGTGTGATAAAAAAGATAATGAAAATGGAGGATAAGAGAAAATGAAGAAAGAAAAAGAAGAAGGAAGAAAGGAGGTGAGAAAAAAGGGGCAAAATAGAGAAAAAATAGTAGGGTTGACTTGTCATTTGTAACCTATTATAAACACGATCAACAGTCATGATCAACAGTCATTTTAACTTTTATGTTAGTGATGTGTAAAGTTGATATATTTTTCTGTTTAGTTTTGAAGTTCATATATCACTACGTTAGTAAGTGAAAGTTCATGTATCATAAAAGATTTTTACCTATAAAGATATAAGCATTAGTCTTAAAAAAAATACGAGTCACTCTTTTTTTTTAATCAAATCTTGTGAAGATTTAAATTTTTACTCTATAGATTAATAAACAAAGGAAGAATGACAAACCTACCATCTATTACTTGTTAAATCTTCATTTTAAATGTGACTTAATGTTTAAATTGTTTCAATCAACAAATTATTGATCGAAAGTGTAATATGAAAATAATAATAATAATAGAGGACTACATTTAAAAACTAAAATTGCACAATTTTAGGGGCTTCCTAATGCCTTTTTCCAAAAAATTGTCATTCATTTTATCATCCCAATTCTTAACATTCAAATGCTAATTGATTAATGTGTTTATAATTATTTCTCTTAATTGGAAAATAATAAGATAAACGGATTGGATTATTTTATTAAAAATGATATGTACTTTGAAAATTGTAAACCACATAGTCTCAAATCATTTATTTTGAATTATTTGTTTCAAAAATGATAAATATTGTACATATGAATGTAAAAAGTTTTGGACAATTCAAAAAGCAACCAAAACTAAAATAATCATAAAAAAATTAGTTTGTAACTTAAGAATCCATTTATTCCATCTCAAAAGACAAAATTTGAAAACAAATCAATAACATTTTAGTTTTAGTTAATTTGCTTTTTTAAAAATATTTATATAAATATAAATAACTCGTCCAGTGAACTCATCCATTTAAATTTTATTCATGTTTTTTTTTTCATCATTCAATAAATCAAGCTTCCCACTTACTAGTTAGGACTCCTTATTCTTTGATAAATGGAGGGAAATAATTTTATATATGATGAATTCCGTGATAATTAGTACTGAGTCTCTTATCTGGAATGGGCAGTAGCAACGGGTCCGCCAGGTGAGACCTCGCGGTTGGATCTGGACATCCGAAACCAAAATCGGTGGAATCTTCTAGAAGAAAGGAGATGGTAACTCTTTAAAGTCCATTTCTGCTCAAAGGGTGTGTTCAAGTAGGATTCTTAGACTCCACGTGGGATATAAGTTTGCGAACTCTTATTGCAATTGTAATAAGGATGGTGAGCATTCCTAGTTCTTGTCATACTCTGCCACTATACGAGAAGGTAAAGGACAATTCTTAAGAAAAGCTAATATAGCCACATATTAAAACCATAATCAGAACTAACTTAGGCATCGAAGATTAACCCAGAGGTTACCGGTGTCTCAAGGTTACTGGTGTCTCATTCATACTCTTTTGCAGGAACCCGAACAGAGCAGGCTTTGCCTGGCATGGATTCGGATGCGTTGAGGGATTTCCAACCGAATTAATCATTTGGTGCTGTAAGCGTGGACCCAATTGAATAATGACTTCATCTGGTTCGAAAAACATGACAACTTTATAGGCAATCATAGACAGCTCCTCTATAGGCACCGTGGCAGCCCCACTACTATCCACCATATTAAACTTCGCAGTATCTCCCCAGGCGGAGGTAATCAATCGTATCAACAGGTAGCCTTAGCCCCACTGATGCTAAGACTCAGGCATGCAGTTATAAATCTTCAAAAATTTGGCATGGTTGACTCCACTATCAACGGTAGTGTGAGCAGACGACGTTTTCGATGGAACGCGGACCCTCTCGGAAGGGAGCCTCGAGATCGGGCAACCCTCCCTCTCGTGGGGTTTTTAGAATGGAAATTCGATTTTTGGAAAATTAAATTATTTCATAAAAGAACCGAAACCTAAGTCCTGATAAATAGTGTTTCGCCACCGGGCTCAGCTCAACCGGGAAATTTCAGTGTAGCTGAACCGGACGAAAAGCCGCTATGCTATCCAGAGATCTAGGTCTGGACAAGTCTCCTATTTCGTGTCTAATCAAAATATAATTGGCCAATGTTCATAGATGGTATTTTATAATTCTAACATTCATTTTTATTGAATTGAAGCACACGGCGTACACACAAGTCAAAATAAAATAATTAATAAATGTCTTATTACAACCCAATTGAATAAATAAAAACTCTCAACCTCACCTTACAAACTCCTAAAATACATGATGATCTAAAAGATATAATCGCCTAAAATACACGGGTTAATCTATTAATTACATCAAAAATAAAAATAAAAGAAATTAAAAGCTGCAAAACAGATGGTTAGCACAATTTATGACACACCACAAATAGGACTCAAACAAGACAAAATTGGGAAATTGGAAATTGAGAACATGCATTTAGGGGGATAACCGGATCGGCTCGGCTAGCCCGACCGATTAGACCTGGAAAACATTTTAAAACATCCCTGTATTTTGGTTTTGTGAGAAAATCATTTTGAAAACTTTTTTTTTCTTTTTTGGTTTACTTTAATTTAGCATGTGAGGTGGGTCGGTTTTCGAGAGAATCGGGTCTCCGTCGTTGTATTATTCTAAATGCAATAACATTGAAAATTAAATCTAAGGTCGTGAATGCACTCAACAAAATTCACTTTGATGATTTTCTAATTTTTCTGAATTTTTAGGATTTTTAGGAATTTTTAGGAATTATTCTGGAAATTCTGCCCTTGGACAGAAGTTACAGTCGTGCAACTGTAATCCCTCCAATTGCAGAAAATCGCCAAAATTTTATTCAAATAAAACTAAAAGCCGTGAGAATTCAAGAACACTTGTACAATTGTTCTTCAACACAAGAACAGTCGTACGGCTGTTCTTGAATTCCAGAAATAGCAAGCCCGAAAATTGAGTTTATATGCACAAAAACACACCAAATCACCTAGAAAAAGCAAGAGAATGAAGGTTTGAAGAGTATTTATCTTTGTGACGTTGATCCACCGTAGGAATGACTGCTGGAAACGCCACAATCACCTGCAATGCTTCTTTGCCTTTGAGTTAAGGTTTTGAAAGTCAAGTCCAAAATCTCCAAAATGTCACGGATTCAGAGAGTTTAAAGTCCGAAATTGATTGAATTTTAAGTGTCAAGTTGTTAACCTATGATTTCTAATAGATTTTAAACTTTAAACACTCAAAGATTAAAAGAAAAAGAGGAGAAAAAGATTGTTTTGTTTGGTTTTCACTTTTTCTCTTATTTCTCTCTCAATTTCTCTTAAAGTCCTCCCATATCAAAAAGCCCCTCTCTCTCCTCTCTTTTTCCTTCTTATTTGCTGGTGTTTCTTGCTTCAGAACTGGGCATTAATTGCCTCTCCCATCAATCCAAATTTTTTATGTCATAAAGTATGGGCTGCTGTACCTGCTCCAGTATTACAGTCGTACGACTGTAATACAACACCACGACTGTAATTACAGTCGTGGCATGACAACATTTTTTTTTCGGAAAAATTCCAGCACTTACAGCTGCCCCTCGGGTGATCAAATTCGACACCTAACTCCAGGTCCAAAATACCTGAGGTGATGAATTTGAGAGCACGGATCAAAGCGCCGCAAACACAGAAAAGAAAACACAGCTGATCTGGGCCGATACCAGATCTACACATATCTGAGGCAGAACCGCAGAAATGATGAATCTGACATACGCCGATACTGGGTCTAGGTTACCCGAGGCAAGGTTAATGGTGAAATAAGCCGATACTGGGTCTAGGTTACCTGAGGCGCGGTTGGGGGTGAAATAAGCTGATAGCGGGTCTAGGTTACCCAAGGCGAGGTTGATGATGAAATAAGCCGATACCGGGTCTAGGTTACACGAGGCAAAGTTGATGGTGAAATAAGCCGATACCGGATCTAGGTTACCCGAAGCAAGGTTCGAGATGAAATAAGCCGATACCGGGTTTATGTTACCCGAGGCGAGGTTGAAGGAGATTTGGAATGAAGCAAATCTGGGCTGATACCGGGTCTATATTACCCGAGGCGGATCTGCTAGGGATCTATCCGTGTCTGAGACTGTGATGAAGAATTCCTGCATTTGCAACAACGAGTCTTCATTCCTTGATCGCGAGATTTTGAACAAAAATTTTTGCCTCTTCAATTAAGAATGAAGACTAGCTGGGTATGAATGCTCTGTGTATGTATGCATGATGATGCATATGCACATGGAGATTAAATGATGCATTTCTTATTGTTTATGCAAGATTGATATTTCTCCTTTCTGCTGGGAAGGTATGTTTTGCCCCTGGTTGGTGGAAGATGCTCTTTGCACAAAGCCTCTCCTTGTTGAAGATATATGAGGGCTGTTGAGGAAATGAGATAATTGCTGGGGGTGCATGACAATGCTGGGGAAAAGGATCATAGTGTCCTTTGTAACAGTTCTGCTGGGGAATGATATGGAGAATCCTGCTGGGGAGATAATGGGGACACTTTTCTTTTCACCCCTATAAGTTATGAATCTGGAAGTTTTCTAAATTTTGCTTGGGTTGCCCAATGTGGGTTTTCAACCCAGTGAGCAGCTCTAACTTTTGCCTGAGGTGCCTTTTCAGTTTTCACCCCAACGAGCTCTTTTTTTTAAGACGAACAAAGACTGAATGAAATGGTGCCGTGACTATTTGTCTCGTTATCCTTCTGGTGATGATATATGGAGAAAAGTGTTGTATGTAGCATCATTGGGGTTCAATTTCTTATCTATAGAAGCCGGTTTGATTTCTTCAACAGTCAAGTCCTTGGACAACCACTACTGCTCTTTGGAAAGATGAATTAGATTGGGAGGATGATAAAAGATTTCAGATTGTATCTATTTAATACATTTCCATTGTTAAATAACGTGATATGTTTAACTAGTTAAATGCAAAGTGCTTTCCTTAAGTGGATGTTTAAGCGAGATAACTTTGTTTATGCATTTGATATAACCATGCAAATATATTTAAACAAACATTCCACTTTATTGATGAAACCAAAATGAGCACATTTGAAAAGATTAATTCCAAAATGGTATACATTCCACACAGAGCCAGAATCTGTCACCAGTCGTCCCTTTCAGATTTTCCGACTGATCATTTTCTCTCATGTCTTAACTTTTGCCTAGGCTGCTCTTTTTGAGTTTTCAACCTAGCAAACTTTTTTTTAGACATGATAAAGCTTCAAGCGGTCTTGGTTGATAGGATTTGTGAACTCATTTCCATCCATGTCCATGATGCTAACACCGCCTTTTGATAACACCTTCTTCACAACGTAGGGCCCTTCCCAATTAGAATGCCTTAATTGTTTCAGAACCAAGTCTCCTGCTTTCAACTGCCGCCTGGGGCACTTCACATTTCGGTTATAGGCTCTGGCCATTCTATGTTGGTACATCTGTAGATGATCCAGTGCTCTCAGCCGCTTTTCATCTAGCCCCGCTAACTACTTGTATCTGGCTTGAACCTATTCAGTTTCTGGTAACTGAGCTTCCAAGGCGACTCTGAGTGACTTAAGCTCTATTTCTACCATCAATACTGCTTCCACACCATATACCAAGGCATAAGGAGTTTCCTGTTGGTGTTCTGACACTGGTTCTGTAACCCCAAAGAGCATACGATAGCTTGTCAGCCCACTCTCTGTAAGTAGTTACCATTTTTCATAACATCTTCTTTATCGCCTTATTAGTTGCTTTCACTGCACCATTAGCTTGGGGCCTATATAGAGAAGACTTGTGATGCTCAATGCCATGTTCAGCAAGCATCTCAGCTGTTGCCTTTTGAAATTACACTCCATTGTCAGTCACTACATGGTGGGGAATTCCATATCGAGCAAAGATGTTCTTCTGGATGGACTTAACCATCTGCTTGGTTGCCACACTAGCGAAGGATTCTAGTTCTACCCATTTTGAAAAGTAGTCAACAGCAACCACTATGAATTTGTGCCCATTAGACGCTGCAAGATGAATTTCACTGATCATGTCTATCCCCCATGCTGAAAAAAGCCAAGGGGAAGCTAGATTTTGTAGCTCAAGTGGTGGTAAATGACTGATGTCAGCGTAGATCTGGCACTCGTGACATCTTTTAACTTTCCTTATACAATCAGCCTATATAGTCATCTAGAAGTACACCTGTCTCATTATCTTCTTGGCCATAGAGAGTCCATTCATATGTGGACCACAAGACCCTGTATGCACTTGCTGCATCACTGTTTTTGCCTCCTGTTCTGTCAGACATCTTAGGAGGACTCCATTTACTGTTCTTTTGTATAGCTTATCTTCAAAGATTCTGAACTGACTAGCCAACTGTGAGCGGACCTCCTGTCGGAAGGGGCACCTCGATGTCGCGCAACCCTCCTTTGCGTGGGGTTGTTATGATAAAAATTCATTTTTAGAAAATTAAATTATTTCATAAAAGAACCGAGACCTAAGTCTTGATAAATAAAGTAGGAGTCGCCACCCGGCTTAGCTCAACCGGAAAATTTCAGTGTAGCTGAACAGGACGAAAGGCCACTACACTATCTAGAGATCTAGGTCCAGACAAGTCCCCTATTTCGTGTCTAATCAAAATAAATACGGCCATTGTTCATAGATGGTATTTTAAATTCTAAAGATGGATTTTATTACATTAAATTAAGCATACAACGCGCACACAAATAGAGTAAAACAGTAAATAATTAATTAAATTATTACAACCCGATCGAATAAAAAATAAAATCTCTCAACCTCGTCTTACAACCGCTTAAAATACAGGATAATCTAAAAAAAATTTACAATCGCCTAAATACACGAAATAATCTATTAAATTACATCAAAAATAAAAACAAAAGAAATTAAATGATGCAAAACAAAGGGTTAGCATAGTTTACTGCACACTACAAATAGGACTCAAATAGGACAAAATAGAGAAATCGGAATTTAGGGGCAAACATTTAGGGGAATAACGAGGTCGGCTCGGCTAGCCGGCTCGATTAGACCTGGAAAACATTTTGAAATATCCCTGTATTTTAGTCTTGTGAGAAAATCGTTTTTGAAAACATTTTTTCCGGTTTACTTTAATTTAACATGCGAGGTGGGTCAGTTTTTGGAGAATCAGGTCTCCATCGTTGTATTGTTCTAAATGCAATTATACTGAAAATTAAATCTAGGGTCGTTAATGCACACAACAAAATTCTTTTTGATGATTTTCTAATTTTTATGATTTTTAAGGATTTCTAAGAAAATTCTACCTTTGGGCAGAGATTACAGTCGTGCGACTGTAATACAGTCGTACGACTGTAATACAGTTGTACGACTGTAATACAGTCGTACGACTGTAACAGTCGTGCGACTATAAATCATCCAGATGCAGGATTTTGCTAAAATTTTATTTAAAAGAAATTAAAAACTTAAAGAGAAATCAAGAACACTCGTACGACTATATTTACAGTCGTACGACTGTTCTTCAACTCAAGAACGGTCGTACGACTATTCTTGATTTCCAGAAACAACAGGTATGAAAATCGAGTTTAAATGCACAAAACACACCAAATTACCCAGAAAACGCAAGAAAATGAAGGATTGAAGTATGTTTACCTCTTTGGCGCTGATCCACTGTAGGAATGACCCCTGGAAACGCCCCAATCCACTCCAAATCGATTCTTTTCCTTGTGTATTGAGGTTTGAAAAGGTGAGTCCAAAATCTCCAAAATGTCAAGGATTTGAGCGAAATTAGAGTCTGTAATTAATTGAGTTTGAGTGTCAGATTATTAACCTAGGATTTCTAATAGATTTTTAATCTGAACACTAAAGAATTAAAAAGAAAAAGAAAAGAAAAAGATGCTTGAAGTTTGAGGTTTTTCTTTTTCTTCCCTTTTTCTTCAATTCTATCTCTAAACTCTCTCTGATTTTTCAAGAACCAAAAAGTGCCCTAAACTTCTCTCTTTTTCCTTCTTATTCTCCTGATTTTTGGCCTTACTTGCTGCCAAGGGCGGAGCAATTAATGCCCCTCTTTTCATCCTCAGTTTTCTGCTCCATAGGTATAGGCTGCTGTACCTGCTCCAAGGTTACAGTCGTACGACTGTAATTTTTAATTATAGTCGCATGACTGTATTTACAGTTGTGTGACACGTGCTTCTTTTTTTTTTAGGACGGAAAATTTCGGCGCTTACACCAACCTTCTTAATGACACCCTATCAGCAGTACTAGCTCCTTCTGGGTATTTTCCTTCCTTCACATACTGGTAGATGTCAAAGAACCATGGCTTTTCTTCAACTGTTAATTCCATTACTTCGTGTACCTCAAAACAGGGTTGTCTGGAAGTTGCTATAACCATTGGTTGCACTTGAGTTTCTTCTGGGTTCTCCCACATAGAAGACAGTGTTGCTAGCAAATCAGCCATCTTTTTCTCATCTCTGAGGACATGTCTAAATTCATATTGGCCAAATAATTCTTTTATGTACTGTAGCTACTCCAAGTAAGGCCGTAAGGCTTCTTCTTTCAACTCCCATTCACATTAAGCTTGCATAATCACCAAAAGTGAATCTCCAACGATCAAGACATCATTTGCCCCTAGTGTTAGTAGAGCTTCCATCTTGACCAAGCATGCTTCATACTCTGCTCCATTGTTGGTTATAGGAATATCCAGTCTCTTCGACAGAGGAATGATTTCATCGCCCGGTGTTGCTATGATTACCCCGATTCCAGCACTTTTCCTATTCACAGCACCATCGAAGCACATAACCTATCTCTTTATTTCTGCCATGGCCAACTGTTCGTTTGGGAACTCTAAATTCTCTGTATAATCTGATTCCAGTGACTGATTTGCTAGAAATTTTGCTACAACTCGCCCTTTGATAGTTTTCTTAGTGATGTATTCAATGTCGAATTCTGACAGAAGTAAGAGCCACCTGGACAACTTCCCAACCAACACTGGTGCTTCGTATAGATATTTCATCGGATCCACCTTAGCCACGGCTTGCACTTTGTATGACTGGAAGTAATGGCCCAACTTCTTGGTCAGCCATATCATTGCCACACACGTCTTCTCCACCTGTGTGTAGTTGGTTTCATACTCCAGCAGCTTCTTGCTGAGGTAGTAAATGGGGTACTCCTTTCTACCATCTTGTTCTTGCACCAACATTGCCCCTACAGAGGATTCTTCAACGGCCAAATACAAGATCAAAGGCTTTCCTGGAATTGGTGGACTCAGAACTGGCGAATTTACCAGGTAAGCCCTAATTTTCTCGAATGCTAGCTGACACCTATCATCCCACACAATCAGCTGGTCTTTCTTTAACAGCTTGAAAATTGGCTCATAAATGGAAGTCAACCGTGCTATAAAGCAGCTGACGTACTGTAAGGAGCCTAAGAATGAGCAGACTTCCTTCTCTGTTTTCAGAGCTGGCATATCTCAGATATCCTTGATTTTATCTGGATCCTTTTCTATTCCCCTCTGGCTGACTACATGACCCAAAAGCTTCCTTGATGTGACCCCAAATATGCATTTCTTAGGGTTAAGTCGCAAGTTATACTCTCCAATGAATGTAAGAAATCTATCTAGGATGGCAGGATGCTCCTCCCGGGTCATCGATTTGATAAGCATATCATCGATATACACTTCGACTTCTTTATGGATCATGTCATGCAGCAGTGTTGTAACAGCCCTTTGTTAGGTGGCTCCAGCGTTCTTCAATCCGAAGGGCATTACTCTGTAGCAGAAAGTGCCCCACTCTGTAATGAATGATGTCTTCACCATATCGATCACATCTATCAGGATCTGGTTGTAGCCTGAAAACGCATCCATGAAAGAATACATCGCTGCTTTAGCTACACTATCGACCAGGACATCAATATGAGGCAGTGGGAAATTATCTTTCGGGCATGCCTTGTTCAAGTCCCTATAGTCAACACATACTCTGACCCTGCCATCTTTCTTGGGTATCGGGACAATATTGGTAAGCCATTCTGTATAATCCACCGCTTCGAGGAATTTGGCTTCTATCTGCTTAGCCACTTCTTTTTTCACCAATGTAGCCAATTCTGGTGTAAGCGCCGGAATTTTTCCATCCTTAAAAAAAAGGTGTCACACGACTGTAACGTCAGAGCAGGTGCAGAAGCCCATACCGCTGCAGCAAAAAAAGAGAAGAAAAAGAAGAAGCAATTAATGCTCCACCATTGACAGGAAGCAAGCAGGATAAAAAGAAGGAAAAGAGGGAAGATTAGGGGAGGATTTCTGGTCTGAGAGCTTAAGAAATTAGAGAGAAAGAAATTTGAGAGAGAAAATAGAGAAAAAGGGGAAAGAAAGAAACTCTCAAAACCTCAAGCTTTCCTCTTCTTTTCCTCCAATTCTTGAGTGTTAATGTCTAAAATCGGATAGAAATCATAGGTTAACGACTTAACACTTAAACTCAATCAATTTTAGACTCTAATTTCACTCAAATCCGTGACATTTTGGAGATTTTTGGACTCAACCTCAAACATTAACTCAAAGAGGAAAAGAGCGATTTTAAGTGGATTGGTGCGTTGCCAGGGGTCAATCCTACGATGGATCAGCGCCAAAGAGGCGATTGTAAATTCTTAGACTCTCGTGTATTTTAGGCGGTTGTAAAAATGAGGCTGAGATTTTTTATTTTTATTCGATTGCGTTGTAAGCCATTTAATTATTTACTGCTTACTTTTATTTCTATTTTATCTGTATGCGCGCTGTATATTTAACTTAATGCAATAAAATTGACTTTAGAATTTGGAATACTATACTCGAACATTGGCCAATTTTTATTTTGATTAGACACGAAATAGGGGACTTGTCCGGACCTGGATCTCTGGGTAATGTGGTGGCCGTTCGTCCGGTTTAGCTACATTAAAATTTCCCGGTTAAGCTGAGCCAGGTGGCGACTCCTACACTATTCATCGAGACTTAGGTCTCGGTTCTTTTATGAATTAATCTAGTTTTCTAAAAACAAACTTCCATCCTAAAAACCCTACGCGAGGGAGGGATTTGCCTGAAATAGAGGCGCACCTTCCGAAAGGGAGTTCGCATTCAGTCGAAAACGTCGTCCACTCATAGTGGCGACTCCGCTGTGGATTTCTTACTAAAAGTTTTCTTAAAACTTAAAAGAATTTGACAAGCCCTGAAAAGTGTCTAATTAAAATAAGGTGGATGATTCTTGATTAGCATTTCATTTTTACATCTTAGTTAGACATGCTTGCATTAGGTTAAGTATCCCACTTTAGCCCGGTAAATTGTTGAAGTGTCGCCTAAGTTCCTCTTGGTCTTGGGGGCACGGATACGAAACACCACTCATAGCCTCGTATGAACCCCTTCGTTTAGACTCTTAAGTGGGGAGAAGTGAGGAGTATATTTTGCTATGGGAGCCTTGATTTTAACCCGACTTGGACCGAACTCATATAAGCAACCTTAGTTGGATTCCCCTAGGGTACCACAATAAATTGTGTGAATAAAATAAAATCACGCCTTCATCATCCCTGGTTGATGATTGAAGAGAACCCCACCTAGGACTCGGTTAGAATTTTTGAGACCGACCATGCTTGGAGAAATAAGGTTGGAAGAATTTGCTTCGTGTGCTATGTGTTATTCGCCTCTCACCATCCCGTGACATACCATAATCACATTTTCCATTCACATGACATACCATTCACAAAAAATTTTTGTGTGATACTAACCCACATTTTTATACAGCCATTTGCATTTTATTTTCATGTGAAAACATTAAATCATCCGTGTGCAATACATACTAACCATTATTTTTGCAGCCATAACATTATATTTGTGTGATTAGCATTTTCTTTTCACATAGCATACATAACATCATCTTGCATGTCATTAATTCTAACCACGTTTTTGTGCAGCCATTTGCATTTTGTTTGACATAAGCATCCATATTACTTCACTTCATTTAAATTATGGTTATTCCAAAGACGCCCATCATAATCATTCTATCACATATCGGGTATTCCAAAACACCCGTGTTCTGCCAATGCACCGGATTACATTCGGCCATTCCACCAAATTATCTCATTCAATAGAGACCACAATGGTCCTAGGTTAATTTCATGTGACAACCCACATGATATATTTCACGACGTCATACTCATTTATCATAAACATCATATAACACCATGGTCCACATCGGACCATTTCATGACATTATTACATCATTCAAGGTACTCTCTGAGTGCCGAATTAGAACGCATGTAGGGGCATTTCATAACATCCCAAATCATGAAAGGTGTTCCCCGAACGCTGAGCCTCTATCTGTGTCCCTGCTACGTGTGACTTTCTCATAATATCATTTCATATCGTACGTCCCAAAAGCATCAGAACTCTATCCAAAGGACGATCCCATGTGACCATTTCATACCATTTCATAGACCTGCAAAGCATCAAAACTCTATCCGTGTGTCGGCACACAATCGACCATTTCACAAAATTCATTAGGTGCCCCAAAGGCGCCGAACTTTTGTCCGTGTGGCTGTCCATACGTGACATTTTTGCATAGCATTGGGTGTTCTTGGAATGTCCCAAAAAGAAAAAAAAGGAAGGAATAAAATAAGACCATTCATACCATCATTTCATTTCATAACCTCACTCCATTCATTCATTACAAGCACTTTCAATGTCTCACTCTTCATATCACCATGTCATTCATTCATGACCCTAAACATTTTTCGTAGGATGCCGAGCAGAATAAACAGGAGCGACCTTAGACCAGATCTCAGGCTTTCCCATTGGATTTAAGTGCCTAAAGTCCCTTCCTACAAGGGGATTAGCTCACCGGAGGCCCATGTGAACCTTTATGTCAGAATCATACTGACTGCGGGTGCCACCAAATAACAGCTGGTTAATTTCTTCCCAACCACACTGGAAGGGGGAGCCTTGAACTGGTACAACTTCTTGTCTAAAGATGTGCAATTAGATTGGGAGGCCTTGTCAGTGTCATTCATTAAATACTACAGCTTCAACACCAAGATCCAGGTGAAGCTGTATGATCTAGGAAGGGTTAAGCAACGACATAATGAATCCTTTGATGCCTATTACTAGTGATGGATGAACCAAATGATTCTGCCAAAGAACCACCCCGAAGAAGATGAACTGATTCAGAAGTTGATTTATGGGAGTAGGGACATCTTCCGAAACAACATGAAATTCCATTCCTTTAGTGAGCTCAGCGGAGTGTATAGCATGGCCATGAAAATCGAAAGGGGTGAAGAAGAAAAGGCAGTGAACCAAAAGCATGGTAAGAGCTCCGGGTATGGTCTTGGGTGTCAACCAGTGACTGCCACTGGATCAGGAAACAGATCTAGTTTTGGATCTATGGACAAAGGTGGGCAATTCTCAGAAGACAATCCAACTAAAGTTGCTGTTGTGTCCGAGCAGCAAAACAGCCAAGATGGAAATGTACAAAATCGAGGCCTGTCTTGGACTCTTTCTTTGGCCAAGATTTTCGCAAAATGCAAGAACGGCGGCCTCTTGAATTCTCTAAAGCTGTTCAAAAAGCCGGCTGAGACGGACAAGGGAAATTTATGTTCCTATCACGTGATAGTGTGGCACCACACGAATGACTGCAAGCAATTACCGAGGGCTGTCCGAAAATTGATCGCTGAAGGAAAGATTGTGGAACCACCTTTGAAGCCTAGTATTCAGAACAATCCATTGCCCAGCTTCAACTGACCCAGGCGTTCAAGCCATTTAAGGAGATGATGCAGCAGCAAAAGAAGACCCTCCACCTGTGGAGGCTGATAACCATTTTGATGTATCGGCTTTTGTTTTCTTTTCTATCAAGTGAACAATTCAGCCCACGGGGCATTTAATGTTATGCAATTTGATTCCAGTTACTTGTGCAATATTTTTCTGGATAGAATACTGTGCATGCATACAAACATTCATGTAATGTCTTTAGCATACATGACGTATCATTGCATGAAATGAATTTAAAAACAGATGAGGACCCAAAAATGGTATTTATCTTGAAAGACTTCATGTCTGAAAAGAAACAAAATAGAAAGAAAACACCCAAAAGTGCATAACAAGCTTTGCCCGATCCTACCACGACATGATTGGGGATCGACAGAGAAGTTACCAAATGCTGGACTCCAAGGGATCTAAAGGCGAAATCTGCAGAGCAGAAACTCCACTGGCCCAGATTAGCCGAAGAGGGGAAACCACAAAAGAAGAAACTAATGCCGCCGGGAAAATAAGACTATTCACTACAAATATACATCAGTTCACAGACCTAACTGTCAACCACCTAACATGGATGAAAACAGAGTCGACCATGATGTCACAAAAAAAACAAACAAATAAACAAACAAACATTCGCCCAAATTTGTGAAGAAGAACACACCTACATGATACAGAGTTCTGTGTTCCGACATGACCAAGAAAAGATTATAGCTTCAAGGGGCAACGGTGCATGTGTTCCAGAATAAAGGGCTGGGGCGTTGATTGTCAACTCCAAAATCGCGTTGATTGTCAACTCCAAAATCATCCACGAGACGTTGGGGTGACGGGAACAACCAACAGATCTGTCAAAAGGAACTCTATCCATCAAAATAGATTGGCATGTCATTATTCGCCTTGCAAAAACGCTGGACTAGTATCAAAGCACTCACCAGGGAAACACTGTAGCCATCGACCTTCGAGGTCGAAACGGTTCCACCAAGGGGAAGAGAGACCAAGCTGTCGACCCCATCAACCCGGACAGGCTATTAAAAAAAAAGAGTCCGGTGGATCGAAGACCGAAAAGGCGATCCAGACAAAAGTCAGGACGGTGAGGTGAACACCGCCAGGTGGAAAATCTGCAAAGACCAGCTGGTGGCAGTCGCAAATTCGGTCAAGACGGATACATTGCCAATTATGTTCTTAATTTCATTTCATCTATGATGTGCATTATGCTAAAGCATTATCAATGAATGAATGAATGAATGCCTTGCTCTATTCATTTAAATGTCCCGATTATGCTTGGAATTGAGTTCGCATCATGCATCATGCGTGGTTGTGCACATCTTTTGCTTACACGTGTCACATTAAAAAAAAAAAAGCTCACTGAGGTGAAAACCGAAAAGGTGCCTCAGGCAAAAATTAGAGCAGCTCGCTAAGCTGAAAACCCACATTGGGCAGTTTAGGCAAAAGTTAGAGCACCTTCAAAAAAAAAAAGGGCTCGCTGAGGTGAAAACCAAAAAGGCACCTCAGGCAAAAGTTAGAGCAGCTCGCTGAGATGAAAACCCACATCAGGTAGTTCACGAAAAATTTAAACCACATTCAGATTCATCATTCCTAGACACAGAAAGACAAAACACTTTTGTCATTCTCTAGCGAAGACACTTTCATTCCCTAGCGAAGATCCGTTCTACCATTTCCCAGTAGGAACTATTCTGTTATTCTCCAGTAGGATCCGCTGTACTATTCTCCAGCTGAACCATCACAAAGAACATTACTACTTTCTCTTCGACTGTCATTAGACTTCCCTAATAGCCATTGCATATCCCCGCATATCTCCAAAGGGAGTGTGAAAATCACATCACATAAAGGATATGCTCTCCAGCTATATCAGCTATAAGCATGCGGTACTTTCCCTAGCCAGATGCACGACTCGATCTCCCCAGTAAGAGCATGGCATTTCAAAGCTGGATGAATGATGAGAAATGCATTTCCCAGTATCATTCACACATGCACGTATTACCACATGCACACGCGAGCATTCAAAACATATGCACATATACATACATACATCTCAACCAATCTAGGTACGGGTATTCACCATTATCATCGGGCTATCCCAGATTAAGACCACTCTCAAAGGAGAAATAGTCCAACATTGGGGTACCCATCAGGTCTCAAGAGACAAGTCAAAGTCGTGCGGGCCCAAGCCTTAACACCTCGAATTCCCAGGGGCAAAGTAATCCAGCTGTATTTATTCTTGATCGAAGGGGTAAAAATTTTTGCTTCCAAAATTATCGATCAAGGAATAAATACTTATTCTCAACCTGATTCCAAAATTATCACTCCTAAAGTCCCACCACTCAAGCCAAATTTCGAATCCTTGAAAATCCTGCAAGCAAGATTCTTAATCCTTGAAAACCTTACCAAGCCAGATTTCGAATCCTTGCAAATCCTTCAAGCAAGATTCTTAATCCTTGAAAATCTTACCAAGCCAGATTTTGAATCCTTGAAACTTCTTCAAGCACAGTTCCTAATCCTTGAAAACCTCTCCAACTCAGATTTTGAATCCTTAAACTTCTTCAAGCCTGATTCCTAATCCTTGCAGACCACTCAAGCTTGATTTTGAATCCTTGAAACTCCTTCAAGCCTAGTTCATAATCCTTGACAAAAACCTCTCAAGCGTGATTTTGGATCCTTGAAACTCCTTCAAGCCTGATTCATAATCCTTGAAAAACCTCCTAAAGTGTGATTTTGGATCCTTGAAACTCCTTCAAGCCTGGTTCATAATCCTTGAAAAACCTCCTCAAGCGTGATTTTGGATCCTTGAAACTCCTTCAAGCCTGGTTCATAATCCTTGAAAAACCTCCTCAAGCGTGATTTTGGATCCTTGAAACTCCTTCAAGTCTGGTTCATAATCCTTGACAAAACCTCTCAAGCTTAATTTTGAATCCTTGAACTCCTTCAAGCCTGGTTCATAATCCTTGACAAAACCTCTCAAGCTTGATTTTAAATCCTTGAATTCCTTCAAGCCTGGTTCATAATCCTTGACAAAAGCTCCTTAAGCGTGATTTTGGATCCTTGAAACTCCTTCAAGCCTGGTTCATAATCCTTGACAAAACCTCTCAAGCTTGATTTTGAATCCTTGAACTCCTTCAAGCCTGGTTCATAATCCTTGACAAAACCTCTCAAGCTTGATTTTGAGTCCTTGAATTCCATCAAGCCTGGTTCATAATCCTTGCCAAAACTCCTCAAGCCTGATTTTGGATCCTTGAAACTCCTTCAAGCCTGGTTCATAATCCTTGACAAAACTCCTTAATCATGATTTTGGATCCTTGAAACCTCTTCAAGCCTGATTCTTAATCCCTGAAAACGGCCCAAGTCAGATTTCAAATTCTTGAAGACCAATTCAAGCAAGATCCTAGATCTTTGAAGCCAATTCAAGTCCCACACTCCACCTTCCTTGCTTCAGGTAACCTAGACCCGGTATCTGCTTATTTCAACTATGGGTTCTTTCCTGTGTCTGTGGCGCTTTGATTTGCACTCTCAAATTCATCACCTCAGGCATTATAGACCTGGAGTCGGGTGTCGAATTTGATCATGCAAGGGGCAGCTGTAAGCCCCGGAATTTTTCGGTCCTTAAAAAAAAAGTGATGTCACACGATTATAACATACAGTTGTGGAACTGTCATTACAGTCGTATGACTGTAACGTCGAAGCAGGTGCAGAAGCCTATACCACTGCAGCAGAAAAAAAGAAGAAAAAAAAGAAGCAATTAATGCTCCGCCATTGACAGGAAGCAAGCAGGATAAAAAGAAGGAAAAGAGGGAAGATTAGGGGAGGATTTCTGGTCTGAGAGCTTAAGAAATCAAAGAGAAAGAAATTTGAGAGAGAAAATAGAGAAAAAGGGGAAAGAAAGAAACTCTCAAAACCTCAAGCTTTCCTCTTCTTTTCCTCTAATTCTTGAGTGTTAATGTTTAAAATTGGATAGAAATTATAGGTTAACGACTTAACACTTAAACTTAATAAATTTCGGACTCTAATTTCACTCAAATCTGTGACATTTTGGAGATTTTTGGACTCAACCTCAAACCTTAACTCAAAGAGGAAAAGAGCAATTTTAAGTGGATTGGTGCGTTGCCATGGGTCAATCATATGGTGGATCAGTGCCAAAGAGGCGATTGTAAATTTTTAGACTGTCGTGTATTTTAGGCGGTTGTAAAAATGTGGCTGAGAGTTTTTATTTTTATTCGATTGGGTTGTAAGTCATTTAATTATTTACTGCTTAATTTATTTCTATTTTATTTGTATGCGCGCTGTATGTTTAACTTAATGCAATAAAATTGACTTTAGAATTTGGAATACCATACTCGAATATTGGCCAATTTTTATTTTGATTAGACATGAAATAAAGGACTAGTCTAAACCTAGATCTCTGGGTAGTGTGGCTGCCATTCGTCTGGTTTAGCTACACTAAAATTTCCCGGTTGAGCTGAGCCGGGTGGCGAGTCCTACACTATTCATCGAAGACTTAGGTCTCGGTTCTTTTATGAATTAATCTAGTTTTCTAAAAATGAACTTCCATCCTAAAAACCCCATGCGAGGGAGGGATTTGCCCGAAATAGAGACGCCCCTTCTGAAAGGGAGTCCGCGTTCCGTCGAAAACATCATCCGCTTACATCTGGTCTTAGTCTTCTCAATTTCTGCTTTACTTGCCTGAACGTAGGTTCCGTTGGAATCTTGTAAACTACTTTAACATGTTTTTGTAATACTCTTGTTAATTCTCTCTCTTCCTCAGGTTTTAGCTCATGTGAAATGAATACCATTTTAGGATTTTCATTTGTACTTATGTTGATTTCATGCAATGCAGTGTCATGAATGCTAAATATGCTTGATGGTAATTCAAATGCATGCACAGAATTATCAGGATAAACATCACACAAGTAAGCAAACTGAGATTTCATTGCAGTAAACTTGTTATAGAGTAAATCATTCACATTGAAAATGGAAGAAACAGATACAACAAAATCATTTTCATCCTCCACAGGCGAAGGGCCTTGCACTTCTTCAGCTTCCACTTTCATCTTCAGAGCATCATCCAGATATGCAGCTATCTTGGCTTCTTTCTCAGCAGTAACAGTGGTCTCCTCACTTTCAGCCACCTGCGCTTTAGCCTTTTCCATGATCTTGGCTATCTCATTAACCACAGAATCTAAGTTTACCTTGGCCATCAGCTCCTCACCGAACCCTTCTTTGGACTTCCCAAATGCCTTGCTTAACGCAGCAGACAGTGCACCTGAAATTGCTTCTAAAACTTCATTGCAGGCTTTCTCTTTAGTTTTTTGCTCAGGTGCCTTTACTGCTTCCGTTATCTCTTCAGGCAGCTCATTTTACAGAACAACAAACTTAGCAGCTGCCTCTTCTACCACTGTGGGGGTGACTGGTTCTTTATGGCTCTTCTTAAAGTCAACGACATCAGAAAATATTTCAAAGCTGGGGTATTCAATGTTCCCGACCTTTACTGGTTCAGCCTGGCCATTGTATAGCCCTTCTCCCACCTTTTTAAATGGTTTCATCATAGGCTTACCGTTCTTGCCCCTTCTTTGATTCTTCTGATTAGATGTCTCTTCTACATATCCTAGCCTAAGTTGTTTCAGCTTTCCCGAGTCAATGTTAAACTCAGGAACCCCTTACAGATTGATTCCAAGTCCCATGTCCGGGGATAAAATTCTGTCTATGCAAATATCTGGACAGCCACTATGGCATATAGTTTTCATAAATGACCATTGCGGCGTCTGTAGCTTCCTCTTCCCCGATCATAGCGATTTGGAATCCGCCAAATCGTACAACCCCTTCATTTATAGCAACAATCATAGATTCAGCATCCGCCTCCACAGTCACAATATCTCCATTTATTGGAAACTTTATCTTCTGAGGTAGAGTAGAGGGAACACCTCCTAATGGGTGGAACCACGATCTCCCCAATAGTAGTGAGAAAGTGACGGGGATGTCTATCACAGTGAACACGACCATGGAATTGACTGGCCCAACCTCCACTTCTATTTCAAAAGTCCCAATTATAGTTCTTTTGGAGTTATCATATGCCCGGATCACCATGGAGGACTTCTTCAGAGCATCTTCATTCAAGCCCAAACATGGTAGCATTTTTTATGGACATATGTTCAATGCTGACCAGTCGTCCACCATCACACATGGCATTACATTGTCCATCACATGGGCTTTGATGTAAAGGGCCTTATTATGGGCCTTTCCCTCACTAGGCAGATCTTTTTCCGAAAAGACAATGTCGAGAGACCCAGAATGGATCTTATCGAACAGACAACACATGGCTTTCGGCAGTGCAATAGGGGACACTTCAATTTCTGACAGCTTTTTCACTAAGGCTGCCCTATGCTCCTTGGAAGTTAAAAGCAGATGCCACAAGCAGGCTTATGTAGGGTTTTCTTCAACTGAGAAATAACCAGGTCTTCTTTCTCAACTCCCTCTTGTGCTGACAAACTACCTGATCCAGTCATCGGGGCCTTATCCTTTGGTTGGGCTACCAGTTGATAAACTCTACCACTTCGGGTCACATTATGAACTTCCTGAATTATCAGCTTTTTAATGACTGGCGGCTTAATTGTCTCCTCCCTACCAAACTCTTCATATTCGTCTTCCGAGTCAAGGTCATTCAAGCTTATCGGCTTGATTTCTTTTTGTTTTGTTTGCTCCACAGATTCTAACTCTACCTCAGCTTCGCCAGTTGCTACAGACTAAATAGCAAGATTCTCCTGAAGAACTTGAGCAAAGATATAATTGGCCGGCAATCCTGAATGTACCATGTTAACCCGCTTCTCGAATGCCGGCAGTGGGTTAGTCTTCGTGCTGGGCTTAGGAGGCTCCTGCAATTTCCCTTCATCAATTAACTTCTGAATAGCATCCCTCAGCTTGTAGCAATTATTGGTTCTGTGGCCAGTCACAACAGGATACGTGCAGAAATTATCTTTATTCGTATCAACGGGCTTTTCAAATGGCCTTAAGGACTGCAACAATCCTCCATTTCTGCACTTCGCAAAGATTTTGACCAATGGGAGAGTCCAAGGGGATATACCCTGTCCTCCTGGATTCCTGCTTTGATTGCTCAGCTGCTGGGTTACTGTGGCAACCTCGACCTACTTCACCTCTGAAGACTGCCCCCCTTTATGCCTAGAACCTGAACTAGAGCCACTACTAGACTCGGCTGTAGCTGTTGATCTGTACCCGGAACCATATCCTGAACTTTTGCCACCTTTATGGCTTACTGCTTTCTCTTCCTTATCTCGCTCGATTTTCATGGCCATGCTGCATACTTCACTAAGCTCACTAAATGGATGAAACTTCATATTGTTCTTGAAGATGTCCCTATTACAGTCAATCAGCTTCTGTATCAATTCATCTTCATCAGGGTGGTTCTTTAGTAAGATCATCTTATTCATCCATCGTTGATAATACTCATCAAAAGGCTCACTGGGCTTTTGCTTGATTCGTTCCAGGTCATACAGTTTCACCTGAATTTTGGTGTTGAAGCTGTAATATTTAATAAAGGCCGCCGATAAAGCTTCCCAGTCTGATTGCTCTTCCTCTGATAAAGAATTGTACCAGCCCAATGCTCATCCCTCAAGTGTAGTTGGGAAGAGATTAATCAGTTGTTGCTTAGTGGCACCTACTATCAGCATGACCCAGGCGTAGAGATTCACATGGGCCTCTGGTGAACCCATTCCCTTGTAAGAAGGAACCTTTGGCACTTGAAAGCCAATGGGAAAGGTCTCGATGCCTTTGCTAATCATGGCATCTACATTAACCGCCTTCTTGGATTCAGAACTGACACTGGCCCCTTTCTTTAGCTGGCCCATAACTTCATCTAGCTCAGAATACTTCGCCTTCATCTTTCTTTCCATAGTTGCCTTAATTTCTTACAGCTTCTCTAAACTAGCCTAGACATCACCACCCTGCTGAGACGATTTAGCCTCTTTCTCCTTTTCGGTTCCACTACCACCAGTTTCCCTGGCTTCTCTCACTACAGCCCGTATTTCCTCCTTGAGCATATCACGAAAATCATGTGATCTTAGGAAATCCTTTAAAGCATCAGCGAGGCTTGTGTCTGATTAGCCATCTCAACTTCTTCCCCTGAGTCAGATTCACTTTCTAGCTCTACTGCTCTTGGTTTCCCAACAGCCCTCAAAGCTTGGGATCTTGTCCAAGGTCGCTCCAGTTTATTCCACTCAACATCATATGAGAAACGTTTAAGGACATGAGTGAATGGAATGGTGCCATGAAGAGTGAGACATTGAAAGTGCTTTTAATGAATGAATGGAATGATGTCGTGCATGAAATGATGATAAAAATTATTCCTACTTATTATTCTGTTTTCTTTTTTGGACATTCCAAGGACACCCAATGCTATGCAAAAAGATCATATGTGGACCGTCATACGAATAAGGGTTCGGTGCCTTTGGGACACCTAGTGAATCTTGTGAAATGGTCACGTGTGTGCCGACACATGAACAGGGTTTCGACACTTCGTAGGTCTATGAAATGAAATGAAATGGCCACGTGAGGGCTGGCTCACGGACAGAATTCTGATGATTTTGAGGCATATGACATGAAATGGTTGTAAGCGCCGGAATTTTTTGTCCTAAAAAAAAACAAAAACAAAAAATTACGCGTGTCACATGACTGTAACATACAGTCGTGCGACTGTTGTTACCGTCGTGCGACTGTAATGAAATTACAGTCGTACAACTGTAACATTGGAGCAGGTGCAGAAGACCATGCCTATGACATAAGAAAAGAGAGGAGAAAAGATGGGCAATTAATGCCCGGATTTGGTGAAGAAAGGCCAGGAAATCAGAGATAAAAAGGAGGAAAGAGAAAAAGATAGGGGGCTAGCTTTTGGGATTCTGACATCTTAGAGAGAAGAAGGGAAAAAGAGACAAGGAAAAGAAGAAAAAGAAAACCATTTTCCAGATAGGATTAAGAATTTGTTAGAAACCCCTAAGTTAACAATCTGACACTTCAAACAAACTAAATTTCGGACTAGAAAGTCTAGGATCCCCAAGCATTTGGAGATTTTTGGACCCAAAGTTTCTAACTTCAATTCAAGGAGAAAGGAACAAATTTTAGTGGATTAGAGCGACGCCAGGGGTCAATCCTACGGTGGATAAGAGCCTAAAAGGTTACCACTCTTTATCCCCTTTGTTTTTCATGTTTTCTGGGTGATTGGTGTGATTTTATGCATTTTTGTTCAACTTTTGCGCTTGCTATTTTCTGGGAATCAAGAACAGTCGTGTGACTGTTCTTGAGTTTGATGAACAGCCGTACGACTACGTGTTCTTGGTTTCCAGATTGATTTCTTTCAGTTTTATTTCAAATAAAATTTTGGCAAAATTCTGATTTACAATCATTTACAGTCGCACGACTGTAATTACAGTCATACGACTGTAGTTACAGTCGCATGATTATAGTTACAGTCGCACGTCTGTAGTACTCTTCCAGCATCAGAATTTCTAGAAAAATCCCCAAAAATTTCTAAAAATCCCTAAAAATTCAGAAAATCCAAAATCACCAAAAATGAATTTTGTTGTGTGCATTCACAACCCTAGATTCAATTTTCAGTAAAATTGCATTTAGAACAATACCACGACGGATATCCGATTCTTCCGAAAACTGACCCACCTCACATGCTAAGATTAAATCAAACCGGAAAATAAAACGTTTTCAAAATGATTTTCTCAAAAAACCAAAAAAAATACAGGGACGTTTTAAAATGTTTTCCAGGTCTAACCGAACCGGCTAGCCGAGCCGACCTGGTTATCCTCCTATATGCATGATCCCGAATTCTAAATTTCAAATTCTGTCATGTTTGAGTCCTATTTGTGGTGTGCCGTAAATTGTGCTAACCTTTTGTTTTGCAGCTTTTAGTTTCTTTTATTTTTATTTTTGGTGTATTTAATAAATTAATACGTGTATCCTAGGGGATTGTAATTTTTAGATAAATCGTGTATTTTAGGCGATTATAGAGTGAGGACGAGAGTTTTCCTTTTTTATTCAATTGGGTTGTATAATCGGCCTCTATTATTCCTTTGTATATTTTGAATGTATGATTTTATTTCCCGCAATTTATTTCCTGCATTTTGCTTTAGTATCGGTCAATTAAAATAAAAAAATTGGGATTAGGAAAAGATAATAAAGCGAATTAAATATGGTAATATAAACTGTAAAGTGAAAGCAAGCTAGAGGTTAAGTAAGTTATTTGCCCGAACCCTAAATCTCTGGATTAGGCACAGCAGTCTGTCCGCGGTAGGGAGTTGTACCAGGTGGCGACTCTGTTACTGATCTCGGGATTTAAGTTTCGAGGTCTTTAAGTTAAAAACGGGAAAATGTTTTCTATAAAAGAATTTCCAAGTTAAATCCACAATTTTCTAACTTAAGATAAACAAAACCCATTTTCCAAAATAATCTATAATAATCATCATCTTCCCTGGTCTGCTTCGCCGCGTTCCATTTTTAAAGGTCTTCCGCTTACAGTGGCGACTCTACTGGGGATTAGTTTCTAAAAAGTTTTCATAAAAACTTAAGGAACTTAGGCAACTACCGAAATAAAACCTCGCTTGCAGTCACTTCACTAGTTTATATTACCATATTTATTTGCACATTGCATATCATGACATTTTCTTCTTCTCAACCCCTCCAACACACTGTTTAACCTCGGTTTACCCAAGAAGGTGGCCTACTTCTTCCGCCAGGATTGGAGACACCCGACGGGGTAAACCACTCATAGTCCCGCATGACCTTACATCGTGTTCTACGGTGGGGAAGTGTATACTCGCTATGGGAACCTGTATGACCCTTGGTTTGACTTTGGCCCACATATAATGGCTTAGTAATTTCCCCTAGGATTACCAAAACTTAAATTCAAAATGAACATTGAGCGTGCACCTTTGGTATCCCCCGTTGATGCCAAAGAGACCCAACACCTAGGAAGAATGCGAGACCAATCGAAAGGAGAAATATGGTTGGAAGGGAGCGCATATTTTGCATGTGCTGACGTTTGTTCTGTGTTGTTTTCTATTTTTTTGACTTTTCACGAAGCATCAAACATTCATAGCTTTCGTGTGCCATACTAACCCACATTTTTATGCAGCCATTTGCATTTTTATTTTCATATGAAGACATTAAATCATCTGTGTGACATTCACACTAACCTTTTCTTTTGCAGCCATAATATTATATTTGTGTGATTAGCATTTTTTGATAAAGCATACACGACATCATTATGCGTGTCATGCATTCTAACCACGTTTTTGTGAAGCCATTTGCACCTTGTATGACATAAACATCCATCTCATTTCACTTCATATAAATTAAGGGCATTCCAAGGATGCCCACCACAATCATATCATTTCATAACATATCGGGTAACCCAAATTACCCCGTGTCCTGCCAATGCACCGGATTGCATTCGGCCATTCCACCAAATTATCTCGTTTAATAGAGACCATAATAGTCCTAGGTCTACTTCCGTGTGATAATCCACGCGATGCATTTCATGACATCATACCCATTCATCATAAATATCATATAACACTGTGATCCACATCGGGTTATTTCATGACATTACTACATTATTCAAGGCGCTCCCCGAGTGCCGGATTAGTATGCATGTAGGGGCATTTCATAACATCCGAAATCATAGAAGGTCTTCCCCGAACGCCGAACCTCTATCCGTGTCTCCATTACACGTGACTTTCTTACAACATCATTTCATATCATATGCTCAAAAGCATCAGAACTCTGTCCAAGGGACGGTCCCATGTGACCATTTCATATCATCTCATAGACCTTAAAAGTGTTGAAACTCTATCCGTGTGTCGGCACACACGCGACCATATCACAAAAATCATTAGGTGCCCCAAAGGCATAGAACCTCTGTCCGTGTGGCGGTCCACACGTGACATTTTTGCATCATTGGGTGTTCTTGGAATGTCCCAAAAAGAAGAAAAAGAAGAAAAAGAATAAAAGAAAATCGTTCATACCATCATTTCATTCATGACCTCACTCCATCCATTCATTACAAGCACTTTTAATGCCTTACTTTTCATGCCACCATGCCATTCATGCATGTCCCTAATACTTTCCGTATGATGCCTAGCAGAATAAGCTGGAGTGACCTTGGACAAAATCTCAGGCTTTGAGGGCTATTGGGGGATGGAGAGCAGTTGAGACAGAAAGTGATTCTGATTCTGGGGAAGAAGTAGAAATGGCTAATCCAATTTTGAGCCTTGCTGATGCTTTGAAGGATTTTCTAAGATCGCCAGACTTTCGTGATATGCTAAAGGAGGAAGTGCGGACAGTAGTGAGAGAGGTTGGAGAAACCAGTGGTAGTGGAGCCGGGAAAGAGAAGGAGGCTGAATCATCCCAACAGGGTGGTGATACCTTAGCCAGTCTCGAGAAGCTGCAAGAAATAAAAGCAGCTATGGAAAGAAAGATGAAAGCAAAATGCTCTGAGTTGGAGGAGGCGGTGGTTCAGTTGAAGAAAGGGGCCAGTGTCAGTGCAGAGTCTAAGAAAGGAGTTAACATTGATGCCATGTGTGAGCGGACGACACTTTTTCGACGGAACGCGAGACTCTTTTTCGGAAGGGGCACCTCGATTTAGGGTGGGGCCCTCCCTCGCATGGGGTTTTTGGATTGGAAATTCATTTTTTGGAAAATTAATTGTTTCGTAAAAGAATCGAGACCTAAATCTCGCTAAAAAGTATAGGAGTCGCCACCCGGCTCAGCTCAACCGGAAAATTACAGTGTAGCTGAACCAAAGCGGGAACTGCCACACTTTTCAGAGATCTAAGTTCTGACAAGTCTCTTATTTCATGTCTGATCAAAATAAAATGGCCAATGTTCTAATTATGACACTTTAAATTGCTAAAATAGATTTTATTGAATTAATACATGCGGCGCGCATATATATACAATAATACAAGAAATAAAAGTAAAAGAATAAATATTTAGAGGCTTACAACCCAATCGAAAGGAAAAATAAAACTCTCGACCTCACAATGCAGACGCCCAAAATACACGAGAATATAAGAAAATGTACAATCGCCTAAAATACACGAGTTGATCTATTAAATACATAAAAATAAAAATAAAGAAATTAAAGCTGCAAAACAAATGGTTAGCACAAATATATAGCACACCACACAGAGGACTCAAGTTGGACAGAATTGGGGAATTTTAGAGTTCGGGGTCATGCATTTGGGGGTAACCGGGTCAGCCCGGTTGGCCGGCCCGATTAGACTTGGAAAACTATTTTGAAACGTCCCTGCATTTTTGGTTTTGTGAGAAAATCGTTTTTGAAAACATTTTTCCGGTTTATTTTAATTTAGCATACGAGGTGGGTCGGTTTTCGGGAGAATCAGGTCTCCGTCGTGGCTTTGTTCTAAATGCAAAAACACCGAAAAATAAATCTAGGGTCGTGAATGCACACTCCAAAATTCATTTTTGATGATTTTTTATTTTTCAAGATTTTTTGATTTTCTGAATTTTCTGATTTTTATGAAATTTTTGAGATTTTATGAATTTTTTTTTTTATTTTTAGGGATTTCTGTTTGTGGCCGAGAACTACAGTCGTGCAACTGTGGTTACAGTTGCACGACTGTAAACTATAGTCGTGTGACTGTAGTCCTACCTTAAGCAAAAATCGCCAAAAAGCTTGAAATGAAGGACTAAAACTGGAAAAAATAACAACAGTGGTACGACTATAGTTTAGATGGCACGACTGTAATTACAGTCGTGCCCCTGTTCTTTGTGACAAGAACAGTCGTACGACTGTTATTAATTTTCCAGAAACAGAAATGCAAAAAGTTGAATAAAAACGCATAAAATCAACCAAAACACCCAGAAAAGTAGGAAAAAGAGAAAGCAAAAGGAATGTCTACCTTTTTGGCGTGCATCCACCGTAGGATTGACCCCTGGCAACGCACCAATCCACATGAAATTGCTTCTTTTCCTTGAGTTTGAGGTTTGAAGAACTTGTCCAAAATAATCCCGAATATCACGGATTCTGATGGTTTAAGTCCAAGATCTTGATGTGTTTTTGAAGTCAAGTTATTAACCTAGGGGTTTCTATAAATTTTAAGCATTAACACTCTGAATTTGAGGAGAAATGAGTTGAAGAAGGTGAGTTTTTGTTTTTCTTTTCTCTTCTCTCTTCTTTTTTTCTCTCTATTCTCTCCAGGTCAGAAAATTAGCTAAAAGGTCCCCCCACTCTTCTGATTTCTGGCTTTTTATCTCTTTTCACCCGGAAAATCTTAAGCATTAAATGCTTAAGATTTTCCCCCAATTTTTTATTAAAGGGGTACAGGTTCTGCAACCTGTCCCCGAACAGACAGTCATACGACTGTACTTAAGTTACAGTCGTACGACTATAACCACATCCCCACGACTGTAACTATAGTCATGGTTCCAACGGTCTTTTTTTTGCATGAAAATGAAAATTTTGTGTTCACAGGCTGCCCCTCGTGTAGCTAAAGTCCGATTTTCGAAACGAATTTAGGTACACGACAAAGAACACGAATTTAAAGGTAGTGTGCATATGTGTGGCTTGTGGGTTGATTTCATAAGACTTTTGTTAGATAGGAGGTTTCTTATGATCCCTTTTCACATAAGAAAGACGCTGGGGAGATACGGCTCTTAGAGCCAAGCGGTTCCCTACGATCCTTTTTCACATAAGGAGGACGCTAGCAAAAACATGACTTTTGAGAACAGATAGCCGTGTATGACCTACCATACATAGCCATGGTGTTTGTAGTGTGCAATTGGTGGACGTATTTATTCCTTGATTGATAATTTTGAAACAAAAATTTTTGCCCCTTCGATAAAGAATAAATAAGGGGTAGATGCGTTTCTGGTTACCTTTTATAGTCATGTAGGACTGAAATAGTGGAGTGTGTGACAGCCGTGTGCGACTTGGTGCACTCAACAGACTGACACAGAATTTCTGGTTCGTTTTAAAGTCGTGGTGGACTGAGATTTGGTGAAGGGTGTGACAGCCGTGTGCAACTTGGCGCGCTCAACGGACTGACATGGAAATTCTGGTTCCGTTTTAAAGTCACGGTGGACTAAGAATTGGTGAAAGGTGTGACAGCTGTGTGTGACTTGTCGCACTCAACGAACTGGCATGGAGATTCTGGTTCCATTTTAAAGTCACGGTGGACTAAGATTTGGTGAAGGATGTGACAGTCGTACGCAACTTGGCGCGCTCAACGGACTGACACGAAATTTTTGGTTCCGTTTTAAAGTCGCGGTGGACTGAGATTTGTGATGTGTGTGTGTGTATGTGTGACAGACTGGTATGACTTGGCATACAGGATGTGTCAAAAATGCAATTTGGTGGAATTATAATTATAGTGAATTTTTCGTGAGTTTTTCTCGGGTTTCATACCCCTTGGATGAGGTGAACCATTGCTGGAAAAAATTAGTCGCTGACGGGTTGGCCCTGCAAAATTACTGAAATATCTTCCCGTGGGGAATAATTAAGCATTTGATGATAAAGTAGGGTTTAGAAAATAAATAAAGGAAATTAATAAAAAAATTTCCACTCTTTTCCACTACAGTCGTGCGACTGTATTCAAATTTGACTACAGTCATACGACTGTAGACGAAGTACAGTGGTACGACTGTACTTCGCAGGATAGAAAAATAAAATGGGCGGTTTCCGCCCCTTTCTCTCCCACTTCTCATTTCTTCAGCGGTTTCAGTTTTCTCTCCCTCTCAAAACCGATTCTTAACCCCAAAAACTCGTGAAAATGTTGAAGAAATTGGAAAGAAAGTGAGAAAGCTCTCAAGTAACCTGATTCAGAGGCTCAACAACGCAGATGATATCCCTTTTGTGAGTGTTTCGAATGGATGCGGTCATCCTTGGTATATGGAGCACCTTGGGATCAGTTTCGGGATAGAGATCCCGATCTTGCTGGAGATGGGCTCCCATCTATCTACCACCTAGGTTGGTACCCCGAATTCGAACTTTGATTTTGAGTTTTTGAAATTTTCCTTTGAATATTTGAATCTGATTTGGCATGTTTTACTGCTTTCTGGGTTGATTGATTGAGTAGAATTCATGCTAGGAGTCCCCTGTAGTTGATAGGAACAAGAAACTAGGAAAAACAAGTAAGGAATTGCAAAAATTGCATGAAAATCAAATTCTGCTTGCAGGTGTATGAACAGTCGTGCGACTGTTCATGCAAATGATGAACAGTCGTACGACTGTGGGTGTACAGTTGTGCGACTGTAGTCACGCTCATGCGAAGCGTGCTACAGTCGTACGACTATAGCTAAAAACCTTTTTTTTTAAATAATGAATGATTTATGCATGTTCCTTTTTAATTGATGTTAATTATGTTGATATTATGCAAAAATTGAATATGTATGTATTATACTTCCCAAATATGTAAGAGCATAGGATTTCCAGTAGCGGAAATCTCTCCTTGCCACGGGTTTGGTGGGACTGCCTTCCCTAGTCTGTGAGGGCTCGAGTTAGGATCTTGGGTCTGGAGACCTTCATCTTGTCATTGCCGATGAGCACGCCTCATACTACCCATGCCGTGTTGATGGCCCTGTGTGAGAGGTGGTTTTGCACTACCCACACATTTCATTTGCCCATCGGGGAGTTCACCGTCACTCCCTCAGATTTTGCTACGATCACTGGTTTCGGGTTCGGCGGGACCCCGATCAGCTTCAACTGCTATTTGACTCGCTATCAGCTGGAGGACGATTATATCGGCAGGTTGATTGGCTGCGCCCCTGAGAAGGGGAAGATTCTATGCTCTAGGGTGGAGGCTTATTTGGCTGTTCGCCCAGACCTGTCCGAGGAGGACGTGGAGCGGTGTGCTCGGGCTTATGTGCTTGTCTTGTTATCATGCACACTTTTTCCCACTGGGCAGAGCACTTGCAATATGACACTGCTGCCGACTCTGGTGGATTTGGCTGCCTTTCCTTCTTTGGATTGGGCTCGAGCTGCGTTGGGGCAGCTGTACTACGGACTTGACTTGTGTGCCAAGGGGAGGCAGCAAGAGATCCTCAGCTTCTGGTTCTACCTTCTGGTATTATCTTTTCTTTCTTTATTTTATTTTATTTTATTTTTTTGTTATTTTTGACCCTTTTATTAATTACAGATTTGGGCCTTCGAGCACCGCATCCTAGAGCCGCAGGAGCTGAGGGACATCCAGGATGATGACCAGCCGACCATTTTGCACTGCTGGATGCAGGGGTGGCAGGGCATCAGCCGTGACTTACGGGAGGTTAGGCAGGGTTTGCTTGACGCTTCCTGGCAGAGGGTAAGCAAACAAAGCTCGGTAGTAAGAAAAAATTTAATTTAACTTTTATTTACCTGTGTTGAATTTCTTTTGCTGTATTTTGCAGATCCAGCACCATATGTGGCGTGGTCAGGGCGCTATCTCTTTACTTATGCAGACATCCGCGCGGTTTGACGACCGCCGGTTTGTCTTAGAGTGGGTGAGCGTCTTCGTTTATCCGACCATGTGGATGGCCCTGCTGGTCGGCTTGTACCTTCGCCGCTCCCGCTTGCATTATTCTGGCCCCATTTTGCCCATCCTGCTGCGGATCCTGATATTTTCGGGGATGGGTACCGTGCTGATACCGTGGACGGCAATTATTTGGTATTTATCCGCCAGTGTCTGTTGCCAGTTGTGGCTGATGCACCGGCGGCTCCTCCTACCCGTCAGGTACTCACTTCTTCTTCCTTTTTTTTTTGAATGTTCTTCTGTTTGCATGTTAAGAGGCGTAGGAGGTCTAGTTCTGCTCAGCCGAGTGGCCCGGCAGGCGAGGGTGCTGAGACTGCCACTACTGGTGGGCACGCTCCGGTTCAGGATAGGAGCCACCCTGTCTATGCTGGCAGCGCGGCAGCCTCAGCTTCTCAGGCTGCTGGTGTAGTGGAGGGTCACTTGATGACCGAGCTTAGAACCGGCTTCAGCATGATGGGGCTAGATGGCGGCCATTCGTATAAGTTATGGCCGGTTCATCGTGAGCAACCACTTACATTTGCTCCAGTGGACACCAGCTGTTGGAATTCGTCATTGAAAAAATAACGTAGCGCAGCGGAAAATACACCATTTAAAATTTCCTAGAATCCACCTATCGTGTCCAATTACCATTGATTAGAATAAAAACAATTTGAATCAAGAGAGATTAACTCATCGGATTCGTCTCCTTTAGAGACTGCTGCAGAATCGTTTCTTTAAACTGTGATCTCCAAAGTCCGGTGCACGACCAACTATTGAGTGGGAACCGGTGCTAGCCAAAGACACGAAGGAATGGAGGATTAATACTGGGATTTTTGGCTATTTAGGGCTGCTATTGGTGGCTAAAATTTCCAGCAATTAATTAGAGTTAAATTAGGTTTTCCCTCCTTAAGTGTGCCCTTATATAGACACATTGTCTAATTGGGTTTTAATTAGGTTAATTAAATCCAAGCCCACTAAGATTATAATGACATAAATAAACTTTAATTAAAAAGTATATACTATGTAATTTAATTCCATTTGGCTAAATTTAATTACCCCTAAATAAAATTAAATCACACTTAAGTTAATACAATATATGTATTTAATTTTCTTACTTAGGAAAATTATTTAATTAATTGTTTACTTTATGTAATTCAATTAATTGATATATTAATTAATTATATTATGTAAACTTATTAATTAAATTAAATTCAACCCAATATCAATTAATTACCTTGACACCGAATGTCAACTAATTAATTAACGCATTCCTTCCAATGTACATTACATGTACAATTTCTATAAGTTCCAGTTCAGTTGATCTATGTGCACGATCCTATGGGTCTGTCTTTATGTTGGCAGTAGGCCCAAGGCCCACAGACTGGAAGTGGGTTCTAGCAAACCATTACAGCCCCAATTAAGACAGAGATGCAACAGTCTTTAGAAGATACTCGCCCGGTAGTAATCTCATAGTGTCCTTTGCCTAATGATATCGATATGAATAAACAAGAGGCATGGTGTCCGTCATCCTCTTCTGTTGTTTATTATATTTATTGATCTTGAGTTGACTGATTAATCAAATAAGCAACCAACTTATTTGGGTATGGCCATACATTTGTCAGTCCCACTCATCAAGTGGCCAATGATACCATCTCGGTGTTACCCGAGTGGTAATTCCATCACTTCATCATCAATATTAACATGTTCATCGGTCTACCTAATCATACCCGTATTTAGCATCCTTTTATAGACCTGTTAGGAGTATGTCAAAGTGAACCGGATTCCATATTGATATTATAATAAAATCTGGTCTGAGGACAAGAGAGACCTACTCAAGAAAGACCTATGACGCGACAACCATGTGGCTTTCTTGTGCGGATCGATCCAATCCCATGTTAATGACATGTACCTATATTCATGACTGACTATACAAGTAATATGGCTAGTTAAGAACTGCCATACAGTCATCGAATATACAAGTCTGTGGTTCTATTCATTCCCACGATTAGAACAGACCTGGGATGGGTTTTATGATTATCAATCAATGGATACTTTACTCATATTATAGCACAAGATATAAATGAAATAGATTAATTGCCTTTATTAATGTGACACAAATAATGTATTCATACAATGATTCTTAATGTATAATACAAAATACAAGAATCCAATGCCCTAAGAAGTAGGGCACACCAACACCACCCATGTAAGTTGTTTTTTTTTTTTTACTTTCTGGTATGTTATAGGTTCCTCGGGCTCAGGTGGAGGATATAACACATAAGTACTTGGGCTTGGAGACCTTTCTCGTTCAGGAGAACGCCATCTGGGCGGTAAGCATTCCGCATTTTCTGCATTATCTGATGATTTATGCAATGCATGAATGTGTATGTATGTATGTATGCATGTTAATTTATATTATTATTTTGCAGACTCGAGTGCAGATGTTCCTAGACCAGGCCAGACAAGCTACTACTTTTGAGGCTCAGGCCTTGGCTTCGGCTTAGGAGGCGGATCGGATGAGAGCTGACGTAGTCAGGTTGTAGGCTGAGCTGACCCGAGTGCGAGAGGACTTTGACTCCTATAGGGCTACACATCAGAGTGAGTCTGAGGAGGAGGAAGAGGGAGAGGGACAGGATGAGAGCTAGATAGAGTGCCCTGTTTCACACTTTTTTTTTATTGGATTGCCCTACACAACATGAATTTCACTTTTATTATTATGGGATTTAGATGCAACAATCTATTGGTGGATGTTTATGTGTAATGGCACGATGTATGCAATATGAACGTCTAAGCAGAATATCAAACATGCATAATTTCATTACGACGACATCATAATGAGTACAATTGGGAAATTAACGATGACTCCGGCTTTAGACATCACCCTCTTCTTGTTACCAACACGTCCTCTCGGTTTTCCGTGTCAGAAGTTTTCTCTTTGATTTTTTTTAATGGTCTAAGAGTTCTGCGCGAGCGTTCCAACCGAATTGATCTCTTTGTATTGATCCATTTCGAGATTGGAAAGCACACATTGACAATGCTCATTAGAAGTCATGATAACGTTGCTGCTGATGACATCCAGTGGTTTGGCCTTTACCTGCCCCTAGTATTAGAGGTTTATATTTAGGGTATAAAGCACTGAATCAGACATGGTTTGCTGCGTGCTGTCACCTGTATGTGGACATTGACATGCAATGACATGACGAATGCATATTAAACATCAAAATTGAATATAAAACATCTATGACATAATGAATGTGGATGCGTTAGGAAAATCCAAAGTGTGGCTCTGGTTTTGATTGATGCCCCTTCAAATTACCAATATGTCCTTTTGGTTTTCCACATTAGAGAATTTTTTTTTTACATGTGACAGAGTGTACAGCTGAGCACTGAACTGCATCAATTGATTACCTACTGGATCCTCCAAGAGTTAAACCCCATATGCATGTTTCCAATTCATCTCAGATTCCAACTTGAGCACAGTTCTCAAAGATGAACACAGCTTTTAATCCTTCAAAGTACGGCCTCAGAAGACGACAGAACCATTGGTGAGTAGTCACTTCCGTTGTGGCCACATACCGAGCTCTTGAAATGGTTGGTAAATGCAACTTTCTTTTGGACATTATCACAGCAGGCTTTGCAAGTCCTCCTATTCAAGATTGTTGAAGAGTTTGTAAAACCTGGTTACCCCAACACTGTTGGTGAAGTTCATGAGTGCATAACCAATATTTCCTCCAATTCGGGAGTCCATAGGCAAATAGAGGGAATCATAAGCAGACTGCTCTTTGGGCTTGAACGGAGGGTAATGGGTGTTGAAGCTATGGATGAAGATCGAGATGGGGAGTGTTTTGGGTTTGAAGATATTGAGGAGTCTGAATCTTTCACAGGTTTTTTGAGAATGAGAAAGTCTAAATCTTTCACAGAAAGGGTACAAAAGATCCGGTGGCGGTGAAAATTGAGATGGTGAGTCATTCCCGTGTTAATTGTAGCTGCCATATGAGAGAAATTCTTCCATCTGCACTGATCCCTTTTTTTTAAGGAACTAAATCCAAGCCACAACCACCTTTTAGTTTTCCTGCTGCATTCAAATTCATGCATGTCATGTGTGCTTAATATGCCTTTTTGAATGAACAATACATGCGCAATGTCATATTCACAAGAATGTCATGCAAACAAGATTATACAGGCACTACAACCGAGGAGTGATTTAGAGTTTTACAATAAGATGGATCGTGAAGGTCACTCGAATTTCTTGATGATTGGTGCTTTGGATAAGTTTGGGTTTTTATGTTCGGGGTTTTGGTATAGGGTACTTTCTGGGGTATGAGACCAAGTTTCCTTTTTTTTTTTGTGATTGCCTCAAGGAGGGCTTTTGATTCGGTTTTTCCTCTAGGAGGGTTTTCTTGGTTCGGGTGCCTCAAGGAGGGTTTTCTGGTTTGATTTTGCCTCTAGGAGGGCTTTCTGGTTTGATTTTGCCTTAAGGAGGGCTTTCTGGTTTTATTTTACCTTAAGGAG